>OZ005658.1:215422756-218007756 GCA_963930645.1 Salticus scenicus | reverse complement strand
CCGCGCGCTCGCAAGCGTTTGCGCACCGTGTCCACGCTCACGTGGGGGGCGAGCATCTCTCGGAGGTCCACCGCCGACATGAAGGGGTGTTGGAGGGACCATTCGTACAGCTGCCGGTCCACCTCGTCCTCGGTTTTGCGCGGCCGGCCCCGTCGACGAGGCAGGGGTCGCGTGTCTTCTTTCTTCAACCAGTAGTGGACCACCGAAGGGTGGAGATCCAACTGCCGAGCAATCTCGCGTTCGGTCCAATGTTCGACGTGGCGAAGCCGCACAATCTCTTTCCGAGAGTCCATGACTTGATCTAAATAAAGATGGAAACGCGGATGGTTCGATGCAGTAAATGCCAGAGACAAACGGAAACGACGGACGTTCAGAGGTTTGAAACCAAAACCCACCGGCCTTACATCACGGGCCACTGTGTCGTGTGCCACACGCGAAAAAGTGCTTTCATCCCCATGAAGAAAGAGGATGGCGGCCTTTCCAAATCTTATCCACCCTACGCATCCTGAGGCCCTGACTTTGGGACCGGGACCCACGCTGTCGTGTCAGCTGTGCCATCAGTCTTTTGCCGTGTACGACGCCATCACCTCCCCAAACCCCGACGCGTTTCATTCCAGTGCCTTGGCTCAGGCGTATTGCGAGTGGACGGGCGATGACCAGGTGCCTCTGAATTTCCCCCTCCTTCAGCTGGAAGGCATCCATGCCACGACGGTCCGCCGACAGTCCCTGAGCCGAGTGCGGCGGAGCATTCAGTTGCTGAGAGCCTTGAACGCGCCCTTCACCACGCGACCGCAGCAGCACCCCCCGAGGGACGGCGACACGTTTCTCACGGATTTTCTCAACATCCTTTCCGAACACCCAGACGCCTCCAACGAACGAAGGGTGTTGGACGCCTTGATCCGGGGCATGCACGGTCTCTTGTCCGAACTCCCCAACGTGTTGGACACGTATTTCCAGATCTTGGTGCCGTACGTGCACGACTGTCACACGCCGTGGCAACCCTACCCCTTCGAAGAGGAGGAGCCGAACGCGGCCAAAGAGCTCCTCCTTCAACTCTACCGGTCCTCGATGATCCGCAAAACGTTTGGCAAGTATGCCCTGCCTTTCGACGTGATCCACGTGATGGTGAGTTGCTACGCGTGTTCCAGTGACATGGCGGTGGTGGGCAACTGGGCCCTCGATTTCATGGCGCGCCTCTGCCGGGGCGATTTTTTCTGGAAACGGTTCGAAAGCTGTCCTTTCGTGCAGGCCTTGCGACGCCTGATCGAGACGCAGATCACCTTCAAGAGCCGACACTACAAGACGCTGCGCAGTTTCCGCGAGGGCGTCTCCGACCACTATTCAGTGATGTGGGAACCCTACCATGCGATGCAGGCTTTCCTCAAGGAAAAATACAAAGTGGCGTGTGCCTCCCAAGACGTGTTGGACTTGGGGTTCGCGCTCCATTTTCCGGCCGTCCTGTTCGAGGACCCCGCCGACCTGTTGGGGTTCACCTTGGGCTATCATCACATTCTGATGGTCATGAGCCGCGGCGGTGGTGTGCCCAAAGGCACGTTCAAATGCGCCAAGCGCATTCACACGACCGTTCAGCGGTTCATTGGTCGCATTCGAGCCTTTGACGTGATCCGACTCGACTGGACGGTGGATACGCTCAAACTCTTCTTGGCGAGTGAGGGAGATTTGGAGAAGGAGATGATGGAACTGATGCAACTGTTGTTGGAGAGTAGTAATAAAGATGGATCCTAACACGCTGCAGACCCAAATTCACGACTTGCTCCATGCCAGTATCAAAGCGTACAACCTCAATGAGAATGACGCGGTGAGCTTGAAATCGCTCAAATTGACCCTGCTCGGACAAGTGGTGGAAGCGCTCGGTCTCAGTTGGGCCTACCTCCTCAATCTCTTTAAAACGCATATCCACGTCCATCCGGAGATTGCCGCGACGCTGAGGAGTGCCGGGGGGGACGAAGACATTGTCTCCGTGTTGTCGCAGGTGTTTGTGAAAACCGACAAACTGGTGCACCTGTTGAAGACGCTCACCAAAAACGGACTCCCGATGGATGCGATCCTGGCGGTGGACGGACTGAACGGGAATTTGAATAACGGCCCCAACTACGAACAAAAGAATTATATTGCCAACTTGCGATACGGACCCACGAAAACGCTCTTTGACAACGATCCCGATTACAAAAGACTCCATGTGCAAACGATCCGAGAAATGTATAAGTTATTGGGGAGCGAGGTCCGGGCTGCCCCCAAGCAAATCTATTACGTGGTGCGGGGATGTGTGGAAGAAATGACGCGCGTGATTTTGCCCGCCGATCCCGAGTTTGCCAAAGAGGATCTCATGGATAAGAAATTACTCTCCAAATGCATTTCTCTGTACAATCGAACGATGGGCAAACAAAATGTCGAGAGTTTGGTGAAAACCTTAAAGTTCCGAGGAGAGAAACGCCCTGCCGAGGAAGAGGAAGAAGAGGATTAAAAAAAAAAAAAAAAAAAAAAAAAAAAAAAAAAAAAAAAAAAAAATTTTTTTTTTTTTTTTTTTTTTTTTTTTTTATGTATTAAAAAAAAAAAAAAAAAAAAAAAAAAAAAAAAAAAAAAAAAAAAAAAAAAAAATTTTTTTTTTTTTTTTTTTTTTTTTTTATGTATTAAAAAAAAAAAAAAAAAAAAAAAAAATTTTTTTTTTTTTTTTTTTTTTTTTTTTTTTTTTTTTTAAGCTACATCAAAAAAAAAAAAAAAAAAAAAAAAAAAAAAATTTTTTTTTTTTTTTTTTTTTTTTTTTTTTTTTTTTTTTTTTAGAATGTTCTTTTACAGGCCAGTGATGGGTCGTCGGGTTCGGTTTCTACAATTTGGTGACTGTATTTTCTGTCGGGGGATATGATGAGGTGAGCGTGTTGCCTCACATTATGGAGCATACTTTCAATAGCCAACCACGTCAAGTCTGGATTCACCATTTTGATGAAAAAATAAAATAATTCCAGTATGGTGATATCGTGTATTAAATGACTTCTACATGCAAACTCACTGGCTAACTCATCCATTATTTCCACTATATTCTCTTTGTCGACACAATCGACAAAGACCTCTATTCCTTGAAATTGAACATCTAATGGGATTAACATGGGTTTACCGCTCAGATAATAGATGTATCCAAATTTTTCTTGATTCTCTAAAAGTTTGGAAATATAACTTCGAGCTACGTGTACAATTTTCTTGTTATTCACCAATTCGAGTGTAATGAGGCGAAAGACAGGTCCTTTTCGTTCTTTCATGTATCGGATTTCTTTATCCAACGATTCCGATTTATACAATTCTTTGAACAGAAAATCGATTGGTAGATAGTAAGTAGTTAATTTTTCGTACATCTTTACTTCTTACTTACGAGTCTGTAAAGGGGAGGTCCAACAATACTTAAAAAAAAGAAAAGGGCCAATGCAATGCCTCCGTATAGTAGGTAAGATATCCAGGGAATAACCGCTTTCACTCCGGACCAAACAGTCGAGCCGACATTTTCGGCAAAATGACTGAGCGCTTCGGCTACTGTCGGTCTTTGGCATTGCATGGTTTCATCCGGTAAACACTGGGCAGTTTCGCAGCTACACAATTTACAACAAGAGTTTTCGACACTCTCATCAAAATGCTCACACACATGTTCCATGTTTGAAATCCCGGTGCAAAAGGAAACATTTTGCAACGGTTTCGGTTGACAGCAACTCAATTCGCGTACTTTGCACACAGTACCATCTGTTGTTTTCTTAAAACAACCCGAATTAGCTTCAATGTAATCCCAAATACTGGTAACACCGACAGTGACCGCTGTTCCCGTAGCAATGACTGCCAAACTTTTTTTACTGAAAACGACCTTAATCGCTTTTTGTAATTTTTTATTCTGAGAGACGAAACCTCTTAATGCCGTTTTGGACTTTGCAATTACTTTAAAGGGTTTAAAACCTTTCATAATACTACGAGGTTTAAATGAATAGGTACCTTTAGCCATAGAGTACTTGATTCGGCGGATAATAAAGGAGAGGGATATGGCTTATTCAATATGTATATTTAATTCCAAGAGTGCTCAATGCAAAGGGGGTCAAAGGAAAAATTTAACTATGCTAATGTGCGAACATCACTTGAAACATTTTTATGGTTTGGAATTGGGTTACGAGGCTATGGACCGTGGTTCACACATTGCCTATGTAGGTTGTTTTTTAAAACCCATTAAAAATTATAGTTTCTTTAAAAAGGGTACAGTTATTATTCCTGCAAAAAAGTATTTTGATGCCTATTATCGGCCCACCGATCAAGAAGACACCCAAAAAGTTTTAACACAGTATTCTATGAACCCACACATAGAAGAAACGATGCGTCAATATTTGGTGAATAAAAAACCAGATGAGGATGGACGATACGCAATGGAGATATTTCGAAATTTTATGGATTTGACGATGGATGTAGGTCCAAATCAAGAAGATGCATTATATAGTCTTCAAACTTTACTCAACTCCAAAATGATTATATCTTCAACATTAATTTCAAAACAACCTACAAAGAAAATCTTAGCGCATAACAAAGTTTACTTATATTCAACTGAAGCACTTTCAAAAACTGAAACACTTACAAGTATTACGGAGATAAAGGTCAGTCTTCTTATGCAATATGTTTTAGCTAACTGCGTATATGCAGAACAGAGTATAGATTATACGAAGGATGACTATTTACATAATTTGGAGTTTAATACAAAATTTATACCAGATGTTGGTTTAGTGGCTATTGACGATATTGGAGATCCAATGTATCTAGTTCTGGATGGTCGAAGTCTTGGTAGTCAAGTCTTTTTAAACGCCCATGTTACCATATTACCAAAAGAAATGGTTAATAAAATTTACACACTAAAAGATGTCCCCAAACCCTATACTCTGAATATGCAATTGAAATCAGGGAAATTGTGTTGATTATCATTTGGATAGTGTGCAGCTCATAAAGAGATCTTGCTGATCCGTAAAAAAAAAAAAAAAAAAAAAAAAAAAAAAAAAAAAATTTTTTTTTTTTTTTTTTTTTTTTTTTTTTTTTTTTTTTTCAAATTATAAAAAAAAAAAAAAAAAAAAAAAAAAAAAAAAAAAAAAAAAATTTTTTTTTTTTTTTTTTTTTTTTTTTTTTTTTTTAAATGATAAACATTTTTTTTTTTTTTTTTTTTTTTTTTTTTTTAATCTATGGTGAACAATCCTTCTTTATCAGGAACAACCTTTACTTTTTTCTTTGGAGGTTCAGATGAAACGAAATACTCGTTGGTTAAATTGTCATTTTCTTTTGGTGTAGGTAAATCTTGGTTCTCGGCTTCTTTTGGTGTAGGTAAATCTTGGTTCTCGGCTTCATTTTCGATAGGAGTTAATGTTCCTAAATCTAAAGCTTTAACGCAAGATAATTTGGCCTCGTCAAATGCTATTATATCCTTAATATCTCCACTGATACGATAGCATTTTTCTTCTTGATTGTTCATATAACTATATCGTACATTAATATTTAGATGAACAAGGCCAATAAAGGTTTGTTGGTATAAATCTTCAATATGAGATAAGAAACGATTCAAAATTTTCTCACCATCAAATATTTTTGTATCCTGTATACAAGGTTGATTTGTTTTACTTAGCTTAAATCCATGTTCTTCAAACTTTGCATAGTTCTTGTTACACTTTGAACAGCCTAACAAGCTGCAGTTTGCGAAAGTAAATTTAAATTCGTTGGAAATTTTTATATCTGGTCCCAAGTCCTTTGTCATTAATTTTGCAATTTTAATCAAAGGTTCAGAACTACCAATAAGGATACTATGACGACTTTTATTGTTATCGTAAGATTTAGCAAATCTACAATATCCCACTAAATATACTTCTAAGGAATCATCGGACGTTTCATAATCATAAAAATTTGATGAGGATCCTCGAAGAGATTTTGAACGAAATTCAAAATCTTGATAAGGTATGCTGTTTTCTAAACATTGTTCCCAATCTTCTGATACGAGGTTGATGGCATTTTTAGGAATCCATTTAACAAATTTCTTTGCCAAACAGTCATTTTCCAACATCCAGGAAACGAGAGTTGTGTAACCATCCATTCTTTATTATTTCAAAAAAAGTAAAGGGATAATAGAAATGAAAAACACAGAATTTATAATTAAAAAAAAAAAAAAAAAAAAAAAAAAAAAAAAAAAAAAAAAAAAAAAAAAAATTTTTTTTTTTTTTTTTTTTTTTTATATATATATATATATATTGTTATTATTCAAGTATTTAACGAATGGATTACTCCACTTTAATTGAATTTATTACACAAAATAAAATTCTTTTGAATGCTGTTGAGGACATGCAAAATCGAACTAAATCATTAAATTTAATTTCTGCAGAGTGGAAACATATTTTAGAAGAAAGTGAAGTTTACAAATTACATACGAGCGGTAAAGCTAAATATCTTAAAGGACATGCATGCGCAGATGATAAGGCTTATGTTAAAACTTTAAAATCAAATCGAGACACTTTTACAATTATCGTTGCGGGTGAATGGGCACTAAACAAATGTAAAGACGGTACTCTCTCCATCATTGCCCGAGGATGTGAACCCCTCCAAGCAATTGGTTTCTCTATGCGGGAAAACGAAGAGAAAAAATTAAATGATGGAGGTCGTTTTTTCGTTCTCGAATGTAAGGCTGATATGTGCTCTGCGTGTCGTGAAAATCACAGTAAATACAACGTACCAATTCTAGGAAAAAATTGGTGTGTCAGAAGTTTAAGAATCTTTGATGGAGAAAGGATATATCATGAATTTACCAAAAACATACCAGGAAAAAATGCTTAAGCTTAGTAGTTTTATAGGTATATTTCAAATGGTCGTTAAAAATCGAATGACCTATGGAGACGACTGTTATAAAATAGGTGGAAACATTAACGAAATGATCATTTTTCAATTGACAACCCTTTTACCAACCTCTTCATTGCACTTTGCAGAAACTACTGTCCCTTTTATAGAATATCCAGAGGACGATCCAACAAAGTGTGAATAGAAGTAAGGTAACAATGGAATCGACGGCAGCTTGCGTTGCGGTTAGGTTTACAGATCCTATTGAAATTGCTATTGTATATGACTCAGAATATATTACATTTAATAACCCCGAAGACTTTTACCTGTATCCACATAAAGATTTAATTGCTGCTAATCGAGATTCTTATGAATTTTTATTAGTAAAAAAGTACAAACCCATTAAAATATTTGATAAAAGTGTTTTAAAGTTCCCTTGTCGAGAATGCGGAAAGAAAAATTGTTTAATAACTATAGCTTTTTTAGGGTGGCGTAATTTTGTAAAAAGAAAAGGTGTAACACTAAAGCATGGAAATGTTAAACCCATAAAATTAAATTCTCCACGTTCAAAAGTAGTATGTATATGCTTAGAATTTGACGAATATTGTAATCCCACTGACGGATGCGCAGTAGCAGATAACGGTTATTTAGATGGAAACATAGAAAATTGGTTGCCAGATTTATTGAAATCAAATATTGTTTTATTAGCTAAAGGTTCAGATACTTACCGTTGGTTGCGAGAACAGTCAGGGTATCCTATATTAGAAGAACATGATTATGAATTGAAATACCCTTGTAAAGAATGTAATAAGAAAACCTGTTGCATGGTTAAAACCTATTACACTTGGAGGAAACAAGCTACTCAAATAAACAGTATAATACACAAGTAAAAAAAAAAAAAAAAAAAAAAAAAAAAAAAAAAAAAAAAAAAAAAAAATTTTTTTTTTTTTTTTTTTTTTTTTTTTTTTTTTTTTTTTTTTAAATATAAGTATTGTGGTTATTCAAGTATTTACAGGAAAAAATGGATAACGCTGTTAGTCAATGCTCACTCTTTGATTTAAATTATTATGTTTTAAAGACCCTTTTTAAATATTATATCCCGTTTCATGATAAGAAAACCTTGTTAAGTCTACCTGAATTTAAAGCTTTGTTATTGGATTCAACATTTTGGTTTGTACCTCAGGATCACTTTACCGGATTTTTACGAATGATCAGTGTCGTAAAAGATGGTTACTTCCTAACGAATCACAACAATTTGTGTCATATCACACTAGATGAAAAAACAGCCACTTTGTGTAAACGTCATTTTCAATTTTTACAATCTGAAAAGGTGATTCACCGATCTTTAAAGGATCAGGTCCGTATACCTCTTAAAAAGAATAAGACAACAATACAAAGGAGGAAATATGCATTAGAAGAGGCTTGTCGCATTTGGAAATTTGAACAAAATACATACACTCCCATCAATGAGGATGAGATAAAAAATTTCCAAATGTATCGTTTACCTTTTAACAGAATTCTTATCTTAAACTCTCATTCTGATACTCTTCGCTATCCTGGTTCAAACTACTGGTATTACGGTCCTAAATCGATGGTTGAAATTTATAAATTTGATGTTGGCACGAGAATTAACCTTCTTAAAAACAATTCAATACTTTCACGGACAACTGCGTTGGATATTAACGAATGTTTTTACAATGAGAAAGACCAAAATTATAAACCCATGACAGGTTATTGGACCGAAACTGAACGTGAAATTTATCGTATAGATTCGAATGATGTATTTTATTCCATGGAGAAATTAATTAAGCGATTTTACAAGAATTGAAAAAAAAAAAAAAAAAAAAAAAAAAAAAAAAAAAAAAAATTTTTTTTTTTTTTTTTTTTTTTTTTTTTTTTTTTTTTTTTTAATGCATATATAGTTCAAACCGCCTGAAAGGCTATTGAGAATGGAGAGTGATGACTGTTGTGTGTGTATGCACCCTCTGTTTCCCATTGGAACCTATCATCCCCTGGACCTAAAAAGTTGTTACAGGATAGAAAGTTGTGGTCATGTCTTTCACAGAGAGTGCATCCGTCGCACCAAGCAGTTTTCGGCGGGCGCCGTTCGATGTCCGCTGTGTCGTACTCCCCTGTCCGAGGGGTCCATTCAAGATTTGGAACGATTCATGGTACCGTTCATCATCAACCAACCCATGTTCGATTCACTGAATCCAAACGAGGACCGTGTTGTTTTTATGTTTGTTGAAAATAGGAGCACGGGTCAAATTTTAGCGAAGACCCCTTTCATGCTACTCAGCGAATTGGCACCCATAGAAGACTCACCCTGGAAATGTCTCACATTGCAATTTTTAGCGTTTTCCCGTGAAACTTTGGGACTCTATGTTGGTTATTCAACAAAGTTTGAAAAGACTAAAACATCCGTGATTTACTTTTACCAAATCATGAAAATCTATGAGACTAGTGAAATCATAAAGCATTTAGATCGATTCTATCCAGATTGTATTACCTGTTTTGAACAGGGCTATTTTAAATTGTGTTAAAATAAAAAAATTATTGTATATTGGGTGTTGTTGTTTCTTTTGGATCGGGTTTGGACATGGATACCAGTAAGGTGATGACATACTCGCTCATGGCTTTCATTTGCTGTGTAAAACGACTATGTAAAGGATTGGGTATTTTTACACTTTCCTGATTTTCCAACATTTCTTGTATGCAGTACAGTAAACATTGTAATTCGACGACACAGCCCTCTTCTTCCGTTTTCGAACACGACTGATATTTTTCGTAGGCTATATTTAACTGTTTATCCGACAACACTTTGGTCAAAGTGGGTGAGACGATTTTCTCATGGACGTAACGAAATACGAGATTATACACCATGTCGAATACGGCATGAAAAGCATTAATTTGTTTGACTCGCATGCGAGACTGAATCACACTTTTAGCCGCCGTAAACATATACTCAAATCCATGGGCTCCATTTTTATTTTGAATAATCTCCACCAACTGTTCTCCCATGGGTATCTGGTGCATCAGTTTTTCCATATAGACTGTGAAATATTGTTTCTGAGTCTCGAAAAGTTGTTTTTCCACTTCGTCTCCTTTCAATAGATTGGCTTGTAAGTCTTGCAAAATTTCTTCCTCATTCTCGTCTTCCAGCTTACGCTTCATCTTGTTCCTTAAAAGTTCACATCGAATCGACCTCTGTAAATAAAATGGGGATCATAGTCTTTGGGGGTCACCGGATAATAGGGTGCTTGGACTTTAATGCTTCGGTAGTAATGGATTTTAAAGGGAAAATCCAAATCTAAAGTCCATCGATTGTGTTCCAATTCATAGTGTAAAACAAATGCATTGTGGGCGTCTACGTCTTCAATCTTTCTCAAGGTCACATGTTGTGGGTTCACTATATACTTGCCCTGATACATTCCGGATGTATCGCGACATACGGGACTCTTGTACAGCACGTTGTAAATGTCTTCCGGTCGGTAAGGTGTATTCCGCCAAAACGACGGGATATCGGAACAGTCCGAGGGTTTAAAGTGGTTTCTATATTTGGAGTCGTAGAGCCAAGTGTTCCAGATATACCTTCGTCTCACCCGTAGAGGGTGAGCGCTCTGGAAGAGATACTGAGCATAATCGAATGTCCACGGTTCCTGTCGGATCATCACTTTCCCATTCCCTCCTTGAAAGAAGGGAAGGAGGAGGTCTTTCGAAGGGGTGTCAAACAGGATGAAGGAAAGGGGGGGTCGTTCACCCAAGTAGAAATAGGTGACCCACTTCACCTCCATCGGGAATCGGGCTTCTTGGGTGAAGATGCTCACGCAGGCGTCGAAGCCTTCCGTGCTCAAATACTGGGGGTGGAGGGTGACGCCGAACAGTCCGAATCGGGGATCACAGACGCAACCCCAGTGGGGTTCGTACTTGGCCCGTTTTAAAGGTTGCCCCGTCAACGCGTCAAAGCTACAAGGCCGCTTCACACATTTGACCGAGGCGAGGCGTTTCACGTAATCCGGATGAAATCCGTCCTCGGGTTGAAGGTGCGACACCTCGATCTCATCGTCCGCGCAAGGCGAGAGGTTCATCGTTTCGAGAATGGGTAATTTTTGACACGTGAAACCGACGGCTCGGTATCCCGGATCACATTCGCACACGTTTCGACTCGGAAGGTAGCGGCCGTGCACCCCACAACCCACATTGGTGTCGCAGTCTCCCCCAAATACCTTTTGAGAGATGAGATGGGGATTTCGACACACGCAAATGGCGAAGGTGGCCCCCCGGTACTGGTAGGAGATCCACTGTCCCGTGTCCGGGTTGCACTGGTTACCCCTCAAGAGTTTCGGGATGCAGGTGTGGGAGAGACAGACGTGGGAAGGGGAGGGGCAGTCTGCATCGGTTTGACACTGACTCTTTTCCTCCAGGTCTGGAGGGTGTTTCGTTAAAAGAGGCCAAGGCGTAATTTCAGTCGCCTCGACTTGGCGAGTGGTGTATAAAAAAATTAAACCGATATACAATGTTAAGAGTAACAGAAAGAGAACGAACATGCTTTAGTAAATATAGACAATTTGGAAAACACCTCGAACATAAAGTAAACCGACGGCAGCATCGAGAGCATTCCGATTCTGCAAGTCCTGAAAAAATTTGAGTTTCGTTTGAGCATTTTTTAAATGAGACAACAAATGTTGGACACTATAGATTTTATTCATCTTTATTTACATAATGGATGGGACGTATTTCAGGTAAATCTTTTTCTACGAAATGATACTCTTCTTTGAGGTACTTGCTAGGAGTCAGCAGAGCCCTTTGACAAAAGCACGTATGGGGACCTTCGTCGGGACGAACGCATCGGACACAATCTGTCAAATGCCACTCTTTCGAAGCAGGATGGTAAATAACGTCAATCTCCTTCTCCTTCCCCTGTTGTCGAATATAGATCTGGAATTGAAGGACATTGAGCATCTTTCGGTAGGCCTCATACCACTTGAACACATTGTCTCGGTCTTGAACACAACGACGGTAAAAATTGCGTTGGTTTTCCATGGGGTAAGCCTCTAATTCAAATCCATTTCGAATAGGGCCCTCTTCTTCGTCATCCGGATACAATGGGTTACAAGTTTTTGAAAGCATTTCGTTCATTAGAAACTTTTCCGGAGCATCCAGGATTTCACAACAGGAACAGGTTACAGGAACCTCAAAACTACCGTCGTTTTGAGAATGTAAACAGTTGTTTAAATGAAAGACACCCTTTTTATTTAAAAGAAATCGGAGTCGGCTATTGAAACGACGAGACAACGTTTCAAAATATAAAACTTTGACTCGGAACTGAATAATAGTGAGAGATCTGTTCAAAGTCTCCATCATGGTGAAATGATCCAAGAGGCTGTCGTACCAGCCCTCTTAAAGCCGTGGAAAAAAAAAAAAAAAAAAAAAAAAAATTTTTTTTTTTTTTTTTTTTTTTTTTTTTTTTTTTTTTTTTTTTTTTTTACACTGTGTTAAAAAAAAAAAAAAAAAAAAAAAAAAAAAAAAAAAAAAAAAAAAAAATTTTTTTTTTTTTTTTTTTTTTTTTTTTTTTTTTTTTTTAGAATCGTACAGCAGAGGTCAGATTTTTCCATGTCAAGTCAAACATTTCTACATCATTTTCAGTATCCAAATTCATGTATTGGTGAGTCTCATCTTTTTCTCCTGTATTGAGGTTTTCACTTTTTTGCATCACGTGGCCTTTATCATTTATGAATCGGCCAACAACCATTTCTCGGCGACTGCCATCCATAATCATCTTACTAGTTTCCATGACATAATTTGCGCCCAACCCAGACATAATTTGCCCAGACTGATGTATAATTGGATGAACTCTCCTCGAAAGAAATTCAAACAACGGTCTTTTGTCCAGTCGCAACAACTGCATGCTCTCCTCAATATTGTTTCTGGGAGCAAAATAAGGTGATGTAGAGGTATTCATCGTGAGAAACTTGATATAAAGAAAATCTTTATAAGATGTGATAAAAAATCTTTATAAGATGAAAAAAAAAAAAAAAAAAAAAAAAAAAAAAAAAAAAATTTTTTTTTTTTTTTTTTTTTTTTTTTTTTTTTTTTTAATAAGGTTAAAGGGAATAGTGATTTACAATAGCTAGTAATGCGATAGAGATGGGTGACTCTTTTCCACTCTTAGACTTGCCGTATGAAATTTTAATAAGAATCTTTAAAAACATTTCTTGTACTGATAAAGTGGACAAGTTGTCTAAAATACCCGAATTGGATAACTTGCTGTGGGATCCATATACGTGGCAAGCTTGTGATAAAGATTTTCTGACACTGATCCATACTTTGAAAGAAGGTTGGTATCTGGACCCTTATGGTTTTCCTTGTTACGCATGGGCAAACGTGTGTCACAAGACTCTATCCATACGTTATTTTGATTATGACGGTATTGAACGTATGCCATTGGGACAGGAAAATCCTAAAGATGAAAAATGTATATCTAGAAGAAAAAGGAAAGAAATAACATGGAAAAAAATGAATTGCCTGCTGAAAAATGTTTTTTCGAAATATTTGCCGATAAGATATTTACATAGTATTGACTTCTATAAATTCCAATTTACTTACATTGCGGTGGATTGGTTATCTGAAAGGCTCTATTGGCGTGGTAAAGCATACAAATTCAATAAATTTAAACCATGTATTTTACATGATGTAGGGTTTCCCGAACGACCCCATTATCAAGTTAAACCAAACTTCATACCCAATCTATCATTAATTGTGGAATGTATTGAGGGAGGCTGTTACAACTGCCCCAAAAAACAAATTATTGACTCTCTTTCTGAACTAACTTGGGCACCTATAAAACAGGTCAATTATTGTATGATAGACAAAGATAATGTTGAAAAGGAAGAATTATATTTCATTTAAAAAAAAAAAAAAAAAAAAAAAAAAAAAAAAAAAAAAAAATTTTTTTTTTTTTTTTTTTTTTTTTTTTTTTTTTTTTTTTTTTTAAGTATGAGTTCCGTTCACATATTGTAAATTGCACAGAATGGATCGACAAGACATTCAAAGAATCTTGAAATCCTCTCTCATAGACTTTTTACAAGATAAAAAAATTCCGATAGTGGAACGTATTGACGAGACTCTTTTAATGCAAGCGGACGGAGCTGTGGCCTTGAAAACAGCGACTATGAAACGTTTCAACGAATTCTACCTAAAACATAAAATAGATGGCCCTGAAATCCGGTTGGCTAAAAATCTGGTTCTGAAGCCGAATTGTATTGTAGTTGTCACTACAAACTTTTGTGAGACGATTTGTGGCACTCGTTTAATTTTTCTTTACTACGATGTCGAAAGAAATGAAGCTGTGTGTAAAAATCCTGAAACGGGTGCCGAAGTCAGAATGTGTCCGTCTGTGCGCACTAAACAATTTCCTATCAGTTTGGGATTTGCCAGACCCCTTCATTATATGTATTCAGAAGGTTCGAATATGGTCGTCAGCTTGGATGGGCATCGAGATTTGTATCTCGTTACCATGGCCTTGAATCGCATGAGTCAAATGGAACGGATCTTGGCTGTAGAACTTTAAAAACCTCTTTTGTCTTTGTCATTTTTTGAAAGAAATAAAAATTATCATGATTTTAAAATTATGTTGTGATGTTATTTATATATTATCATTAAAAAAAAAAAAAAAAAAAAAAAAAAAAAAAAAAAATTTTTTTTTTTTTTTTTTTTTTTTTTTTTTTTTTTTTTTTTTTTTAATAAATGGATGAGGGTGGTTCTCTTTCCATCATGTTTACCTTTCGTATTCAAGTTCGGAATCCAGCTTTGCTTTGGAACCGTACCCTTCTCATTTATTACATTGCGACTTATTTTCGACTGCAGGGTTCGGTCTCCTTCAAACTGTTCCCCCCTCTCGAACCTTGGTGTTTTCGAGGCTCCTTCATCACGCAACGCTTCCCTCTCTATAATTTTATCCATGGTTCCCGTCACGCTCTACGTGCCCGAAAGCGTGCCCAGAGACTTTCTCGATACGGCTGCCGAGTTGGGGCTCGTCGCGTTCGCCCCGTCTCCTTCCCCCGCCGACGCCCTCTTTGATCGCACCGACACCTGCGCCTGTTCGACCCCGGATCATCTCGCCCTTCGACACCGATCCATTCTCGCCACGCAGGACCATCATCTGGTGGTCGGGTTTCCCGTGTACGCTCTGCCTGCCGACTGCACCTACGAAGAGACGTGTGTCGTGGTCGCTTGGCTGTGTCGCCATCGACTGAGGACCTTTCAACACCAACTGGGTCCGGGATCTTACAGGAGGGAGCTCCAGACCGACTGTTGGTTCCTGAAAACCCGGCACGGTGCGTGTTGCGTGCGCTACACCCTCGTCGACGATCCGGTCTTTCTGATGGCTCCGAAGGTGTTCTCCTCCTACGACCAAGGACCCACCCTCAACAGCGTGCTCCTACAACCAAGATCAGAATGGAGCACGCGTTGAGATACGCCACTGAACTCACCAAACTGTACGTGTTCGAGGAGTACCAAAAACTCTATCCTCACTATTTCGAACATGCTTTTTGGGAAACGCGCCCGGCCACGCGGGAAGACTATTACGTGCCTCCCTCTCTCGCTGCTCACTGCCTCGTCGTGACGCGGAGTGGGTTTCACGAAACGGGCTGTCAAAGGTTTGCCTGCTATCCGTTCCAAAAAAACTGGGAAATCTGTCGAAGCAACCCCCAATGGGTCCTCATCGGACAAAAATTTCAACTGGCTTGCCAAAAGTCTTGCGAAGACCACGAAATCGATACGGATTGGGAGCAGGGTCGCTGTCTCGTCTCCAACCCCCTCAAGAAAGCGTTGGCAGGGATGCCTGAAAAACTCTTTGAACGCGCTTCCCGGCACGTGTTCCACGGAGGACTCGATGTGGAAGAGGGTCGATTGAAATTGAACCAGCGCTATTGCGAAGCCTACGGACTCGATCTGGTGGACGGCGATTGCGTCCCGTCCGGGGGCCAATCGTTTGGCGAATGGTTGTTGGGCATCACAACCATTCGATCGATCAAGACGAGTGGCCAGAAACCGTGGCAAAAACAACCTCCTCCCTTGCCGGCTTACAGTCAGTACCCGGTTCCCAAAAAGAGAAACCGACGCTCCTTGGAGGAGGGGGAGATGGATAAGAAAGTCCGAGAGGAATTGGTGTTGGACTTGGCCAAAGATTTCGGGAGAGATGTGGCGGAATGGGGAGTGGAAAGAACGCTGAGTAAAGTAGCCCCGGATCTTTTAAACAGGTCTCTCGACAACCTGGCCGTGCGAAACGTGTTGAAACACTCGGTCCGTCAAAGTCTCCAACAAAGTGGTCGCTTGGCGTTGAAATCATTGGGGAAATCGGTGAGTGTGACGACGGGAGTACTGGCCCTCTATGATATAGTGGCGGGCATTTTGGATATGTTGGATCCTTACGATTTCAACAAAGTGATTCATAAAAAAACCCTCGAGAAATTGGATGAGGAACTGGATCTCCAGTATTTCAAAGAGAGTTCGGTGCGTCCGGAACTCACCCCGGAACTGATATGGGAACATCAAATTTTATCGGCCGACACCACTCAAATATTACTGTATATGGTGGAAAAAGTAGAGGAATATTTGGCGGCTTTAGACCCGGCAGAGGAACCTCCTCCCCTACCAGAGCCGACCGTTCAGTTTGTGTGGAAAGAGGAGAAAAAGCTATGGTCGGGATACAAATATATTTTGTTCTGTGTGTGGATCAGCCTCGCCATCGTTTTTCATTCCTACATTCATGTATGGAGTAATGTATTATTTTTTATCATGTTGTATTTACATTTTTATAATTGAATAACACTTCAATCAATAAAAACAATTATTTATTAACATCTTGTACATGGAATGAAGTTAATATTTTGGCGACTTGCATTTCCACTTTAGGTCTTCTGGGTACATGTCGAAATAATCTTTCATCTGAAAGGGTGGAGGGTAACTCTTGGAACCTTTTCCTTAAAGCAGCTTTAAACCGTAGTTTAGCCGTTGTAAAATAGTTTTTTTCTTCCGGTTTATAGCGTCCTTTCATTCGATCCCAGTCTTGAAATATGATAGTGTCATTGGTATCCCAATAACCAGATCGTTTGTGTTTCCAACGAATTCTAAAGGTTCCTGATTCTTTATCCACCCACTGTAAGAGATAGCCATATCTCCCATCATCCAAAGCATGTAGAATGAAATCGAGAAGCATCTCCCACCCAAATGATAGAGTTGGAAGTTATATATAGTTGAAAAAAAAAAAAAAAAAAAAAAAAAAAAAAAAAAAAAAAAAAAAAAATTTTTTTTTTTTTTTTTTTTTTTTTTTTTTTTTTTTTTTTAAATTATTACATCATTATAATTCCTTTTTGTTCCACCACGTATTAATTCCAAATATTCATCACTGGAAATGGATATTGTCTCTATCAATACAAAACGTTTACATAATGGTAATTCTTCATCTTCATCAGGAATTAAATTTACACAAAAATCACGTGCCGCAGCAACATTCTCATCTTTAGATGACTGCCAAGGTATAAATCTTGTATTGAATACATGTGCTGCAACTGACGTTACATCTTCTCCCTTATATACAAAATCTAGGAGAATAACAGAATTGTGAAAATTTTCCAAAAAAACATATGTTGGTATATCAACGGCCACCAATGTACAATTTTCACAAAAATATTGTTCAACTATTTTTTTGAATTCATTTAAACAACATTTCGAGCAATCCACTTTAAGAGTTTCAAAAGGTGGTTCTGTTGAAGTGAAACTCATACAGCTTGGAATCCTTTTATTTTTGAAAAGGAGATGAATAGTAAAATGCACCATCGTCGTTGTAGAATGAAATCAAGAAGCATCTCCCACCCAAATGATAGAGTTGGAAGCTATATCAACACCCACTCTAAAAAAAAAAAAAAAAAAAAAAAAAAAAAAAAAAAAAATTTTTTTTTTTTTTTTTTTTTTTTTTTTTTTTTTTTTTTTTTTTTTAAGTTACACCCACTCTCAAAAAAAAAAAAAAAAAAAAAAAAAAAAAAAAAAAAAAAAAAAAAAAAATTTTTTTTTTTTTTTTTTTTTTTTTTTTTTTTTTTTTTTTTTTAGGGTAGAGGTTCAATGGGTGGTCCGTGCCATCCCTGTTCCAACAGAGTGGCCAATTGGGCCGCTGTGTTTCCTTTGAAACGATCCTTTCTCTTCCGCAGCACACTCCCGTCCTTGATTGAAATTTCATAGACGGCCCCTTCTTCCAATCCGTTCAGATCGGTCTTGATTCGCCCGTTGGGTAACTGAAAATATCCTTTCGAATAGACCAAATCGATCGAATTTTCAAATTTGTATTTCAACACGACATCTTGTTGGACGTCGTGTATGATGATGCCGTCCGTTTTCAAGGAGGTAGGCACCAGATTTTTCGAACGCTCATAGGTCTGAACCGCATAGCCCTCCACCAACTGTAATTGGGGTAAAAATTGGGTCAAGATTGTTTTCCTCGACCATTTCGCGGTGTCGTGGCCTCGAACATGATACACGTCTAACAAATACACTCGGCCGTCTTCCATCCGTTCGGCGGCAAACACGAGGCCATCTCCCAGACTCACGCCTCTCCTCACCACGCGTTCGTAATCTTCCCATTTCTCTTTGATTTTGTCTCGGTAACTGTACACAAGGCCAAAGGTTCCGTCCAACTTGTGAGCGTACAAGTACTGCCTGCCTTCCGGAATGCTTGGGACACTGGTGACCGGTTTACGGAATAACGCTTCATTGAGCTGGTAGGACGGAGCCTCATACTCTCTCAGCTGTTGGTAGATGTTTCGGTAACGGTCCAGTCGTCCGGTCGTCGTCGGTTCCCATTCAAACACCAACCGGTACTCGTGCACCGAGTGTCGAAACGTGTAGAGTTTCGCCTGAGCGTCCAATTGAATCACGTGTCGGTTTTCCACGGTCAACGGGTCTTGAAAATTGCCGACGGCGTGGAGAAAGAGGAGACTGGTGAGCCGACTCCAGGCTCGATACGGTGTTTCCACGGAATGCACCCACTTGAACCAGAATCCGTCGTGATAGACGGCGTAGACCCTTTTGATGTGTTTGGTTTCCAAGTGTCCGTTCCGATATCGAAAGTGGGGTTGGAAGTAGAGGACGACCTCGCTTTCGATGGGACGATCGAGCGATTGCATCCAGGGGAGAAAGGGGGAGGCACTTTTCACCACCAATCTAAACTCGTATTCTTGCATGATAGATTCGCTCCAAGTGATGATGCAGCCAGATGATCCAAGAAAATCGAAATCGAATGATTAAAGCCAGAAAAGTCACAAAGAGTAAGAGTAGGACTAACAGTTTAAAAATACTTTTGCCGACCACCACATGAAAAACGGGTAGAAAGAGGATGGGTAAAGTCATACATAAAAGGGTCGTGTAGCCGATGCCTTTTTCCAGAGACCCAAAAGAACCCAAGTTCTGATCGTCCGTATCTAAAATTTTTTCGATGGCTTCCATAAACTTTATATTTAAAAAAAAAAAAAAAAAAAAAAAAAAAAAAAAAAAAAAAGAATCGATGACTCATCACAAGTGGATTCACTCGGTCGTGGACCCCAATTTTTTTGCTGCCGAGGCCAAAGTCTGTGAGTTAATCGTCTATGAAGATGAAAACAAACATTTTTATTTTTTCGGAAATGGTGTTTTCTTTTGTTTGGGAGATGAGTTACCCCATGTCGCTTTGCAGCGGTTGGTACCGAAAGAGGAACAACATACCGTTCCGTTGGGTACGGGCATCTTTTTAAATGAGTCGACCGTGTCGCGGTTAGCTCACGGACATTTTGCTCGGTGGTTTGAAAAGTATTTGACCGATTGTAAAAGCAATCATCCACCCTTCGGTTGTCCGAATTAATCGAATCCTTTACAGTAAATAGGGATCATCCAAGATTCATCCCCTTGAATCCGACGTTCCGTACGCTCTAAATGCGGTTTTAAATTTTCTCGATCCTCAGGATTCATGTGTATTTTGAAAGGTCGTTTACCCACCAGTTCTCGGCCGGTCAAAATTTTCAAGTACGCTTCGTGAGCATGTTGCGCCTGCGTAACATCTAACAGGACCTGTTTCGGTAGGTCATACATCTTCTCGTGAAAAACAGGAGGGTTAAACACTTCATAGTTGCAAAGATGGGGATTCGGGAGCAGTGGCTGTTTATCGCTCGCTAAATGTAAATAATAGATGGGAGTGTCTCTACCATAGTTGAGACTCAAATGGCTGGTCAGAATCACCAAATGTCGGGTTGAATCGGGTTTATAGACAGTGTATCCAAAATACGGTTCTATGTAAATTAAAAAATCGGAATCTTCCATTTTCGCAGTTGGATAAGGAGAAGGCCATCGGCATTGGAAAGTGATCGTTTCTTCAGCACCGAAACATAAATCTAAGTAATAGTTTAGGAGGTAGGGCTGTCGACCGAGATTTCCAAACACAATAACAATTGCGTGGTTTCTCCACGATTGAATTATATTTTTGACTTGCTCCAGCTCTGTATCAGGTTTGCGTTGTAAAACTAACTGTTCCATTCTGTTTCGCTCAGCTGCCTCTCGATCAATTTCTTGAATTACTTTCTCTGGTTTGAAATAAAAATAAGTGGTCGAAGAGAAATGAACTGTTTTCTTGACGGAATCCATTGTCTGAGTAAAATAAAAATAAATTACCGAAAGCATTATTAAAAAAAAAAAAAAAAAAAAAAAAAAAAAAAAAAAAAAAAAAAAAAAAAAAAAAAAAAATTTTTTTTTTTTTTTTTTTTTTTTTTTTTTTTTTTTATCACAGCTCCCAACACACTCTTTTGGGAGGCCTTGAAAGCTTCGGCGAGTCGGTTCTTTTGCCTGAATAATTTTTTGAAATTGGAAATAAAAAATTTTTTGAATGCTTTGTCCTGATTGGTCAATCTTGAAAGCTTCGGCGAGTGTCCGAACAAAATTTTTTTTTTGGGGAAAAAAAAATTTTTTGAATGCTTTGTCCTGATTGGTCAATCTTGAAAGCTTCGGCGAGTGTCCGAACAAAATTTTTTTTTGGGGGGGGGGGAAATTTTTTTGAATGCTTTGTCCTGATTGGTCAATCTTGAAAGCTTCGGCGAGTCGGTGAAAGATTTTTTCTTTTGCTCTCTCTCTCTCTCTCTCTCTCTCTCTATCTATCTATCTATCTATCTATCTATCTATCTATCTATCTATATATATATATATATATATATATATATTATATATATATATATATATATATATATATATATTATATATATATATATATATATATATATATATATATATATATATATATATATATATATATATATATTATATATATATATATATATATATATATATATATATATATATATATATATATATAGAGAGAGAGAGAGAGAGAGAGAGAGAGATAGATAGATAGATAGATAGATAGATAGAGAGAGAGAGAGAGAGAGAGAGCAAAAGAAAAAATCTTTCACCGACTCGCCGAAGCTTTCAAGATTGACCAATCAGGACAAAGCATTCAAAAAAAAATTTTCCCCCCAAAAAAAAATTTTGTTCGGACACTCGCCGAAGCTTTCAAGATTGACCAATCAGGACAAAGCATTCAAAAAAAAATTTCCCCCCCAAAAAAAATTTTGTTCGGACACTCGCCGAAGCTTTCAAGATTGACCAATCAGGACAAAGCATTCAAAAAAAATTTCCCCCCCAAAAAAAAATTTTGTTCGGACACTCGCCGAAGCTTTCAAGATTGACCAATCAGGACAAAGCATTCAAAAAAAATTTCCCCCCCAAAAAAAATTTTGTTCGGACACTCGCCGAAGCTTTCAAGATTGACCAATCAGGACAAAGCATTCAAAAAAAATTTTTTTTTCCAATTTCAAAAATTTATTTGGGCATGTGCTTTCAAGATTGACCAATCAGGACAAAGCATTCAAAAAAAATTTTTTTTTCCAATTTCAAAAATTTATTTGGGCATGTGCTTTCAAGATTGACCAATCAGGACAAAGCATTCAAAAAAATTTTTTTTTCCAATTTCAAAAATTTATTTGGGCATGTGCTTTCAAGATTGACCAATCAGGACAAAGCATTCAAAAAAATTTTTTTTTCCAATTTCAAAAATTTATTTGGGCATGTGCTTTCAAGATTGACCAATCAGGACAAAGCATTCAAAAAAATTTTTTTTTCCAATTTCAAAAATTTATTTGGGCATCTGCTTTCAAGATTGACCAATCAGGACAAAGCATTCAAAAAATTTTTTTTCCAACCGAAGCTTTCAAGCCCTGACAAAAGAGTGTGTTAAAAAAAAAAAAAAAAAAAAAAAAAAAAAAAAAAATTTTTTTTTTTTTTTTTTTTTTTTTTTTTTTTTTTAATTAAAACTTAACTCAAGTATACTTCTTGAGCATGTTTATTATTTGTATAGATGGCCTTATTGGGGCTGGGAAATCCACATTGATGGAAAAGTTGGCAAAAGATTACCATTGTTTTCCCGAACCTCTTTCAGAATGGTATTTACTACCTATGTTATACGGAAATGAAAAACTGTACGCGTTACCTTTTCAACTACAAGTATTAATTTCTCAATTTAAACAACGACAACATTTTCCAAATGATTTAGTCCTCGTTGAACGATGTCCTTGGACATCTCGAAATATATTTGTGCCTCTGCTTTTAACAAAAGATGAATTGCAGTTGTACGACCCTATCCATGAAAAATTAGCCTACGATGTGGATTATTTCATTTATTTGGAAATTGATCCTATTCTCGCTTTCCAAAGAATCCATAAACGATCCCCCACTGATTCCAAGATATCCTTAGCCTATTTACAGTTATTGCATGAACGATATGCTGCCGTGAGGAGTCGATCGAACGTTCATATAGTGGATGCCAATCAACCTTTGGAATGTGTGGTGCAAGAGTTGATTAAAACAATTGCTTTAGTTTGTCCAAATAAGTAGAGAACATTGTTTCGGCCCACTCACCCACATTTTTCAAATGTTCTTCATTATGAGAAATGACATACATCATGTAAGCTGTTAAACCCATGGTTAAGAGTATCAATAAAACAAATATTAAACGACCCGTCGATATACCAATGGTTAATAAGACAACGTTGGCATACAAAGACGTATAAAATAATACTCCGTGGGCTAAAGAACGCTCCATTCCTTTCTTCTATGAACCATACAAGAGGTGGTGATCTACAAACGATTCCACATAGGGAATAGCTTTGTATTGGGGAAAGGTTAAACCTCTCTTCGTTGCGCCCGCTGTCCTCATCAGAAAGCTCATCTCTTCAGAATAAGTTTTTATGTGAAGTTGATGGGCGTTATCGTATTCGAAGGCGATGTTGGGTGGATAGGTCACCCTGTAACGCAAATCTAACCAAACCGGTCGATAGATCAGCAGCGTTAACCTTTCATTTCTTTTAATTTCCACGCCTTCTTCGGGTAATTCTTCATCTTTGTCCTTCTTCGTTCTCCGAATATATTGTTTCGTACCGTCCCATACATAGGGTCGAATGCGCTGCACTTCATTGGTGGTAAACGGAGTCCAGTCTACACTGTCATGATAGACGGTAATTTCGTCAGGTGCTTTGCAAGCATAGCCGTGAGACGGGACCGGAATAATTCCCAAGTTGTGGGACGAGGGACAAAAAATAAATGGGTGTTTGAGGTCACAGGTGGCAAACACCGTTTGATCCCAAATAAAATTACCCGTCTGAAGAGATTGACCGGGCGTGCACACCTCTTCCCTCTCCACTCCCTCGTCAAACAACTTTTGGTTCCAAAAACTGTATTCGAAGGTGACCGGTTCTTTTTTCAGTTTATATTCATCTCTGTAGAATTTACATTTGGCTTGTTGCGGTAATAACAGAGACAAATCAGGAATGAGGTATAGAAATGCCATGGAGACACAGTCGGGATGCGAACACATATTATACGATTTGATATAAATCGACTCGGGATCTTCGCAGATCATCTCGGGTCGACTCGTATCATAGTCCCAAGGAATGATCCAAGACTCCCTGTTCAACGAATCAAATTCAAACAGGGGTATTTGGTGGAAAGAGAAAGCCTTGTCGGGTCGGGGGGCACACTTCAACCCGTTAAAGTATTCCGTGGGGAGGCAAGAGGCGACACTCTGAAGGGCGCAGTCGTAATAGCGACTCGGATCTTCGAAGAGGGGCCATTTTTCCGAACCCGAGCACGCCGGTTCGGGTTTGAATCGTTTCCCTATCCGCAAGTGGGGGTCCAACAGGCGTCGTTTTCGCTTCCCCCCCTCGCACACGTAACCCGCCGCTCGGTCGTACCGTTCGGAGAGGTTCCAGTTTTGAACCGACTTGGTAAACTCGTGAAGAGGGACCATGACGTCCGGATCGTCCGAGAAGACATTGTCGCAAAACGTTGGAATGGAGCATTGTTGCCCGTCGAACACCATGGGTAAGTGGGTCAGATTATCCCCCCGCGTCAACATGTAGTCCCAGGATTGGGGGCAGACCGTTTTTTGATCAATTTTGCCTCCGCGACACGTCATGAAACCGGGTATAAAGTGAAAGGGTTCGAGGTCCTGCCGAGGGAGGGGCAATAGAGTGCCGTCCGGTTGCCCCACGCAACTATTGGGTTCGCAGTAATCCTTGTCAAAAAATTGAGTGCCCGGCGCACACGTCCTGTAAGTGGGTTTCCCGGCCACGCACTCCACGCGCGTTTCACTATTGAGGAGGAACGGTGTATCGGCATAAAATTTGCAATAATGATTTAAATCTTTTGTATTCATACAACGATCGTGATAAAAAAAGTTTTGAAAGGGACAATTTTTGACAATCTCTTTTTGATTTTTACACACGATGTATTTGGTAATGACCGCGTGGCGTAGTTTCGTGTTATTGGGTTTTCCTGTACAGGCATTGATAGGTCGACACCTTCCTTGGAAAAAAACGTGTCCTGACGGACACATTTTTAAGTCTCGTATCTCATTGTTGTTGCAGGTGAAGTAAAAGAGGTCCCCCGTTTGAACCATATATGGACTCGTTTCCTGAAATTTCAACACATCCTTCATTTCTGGTTTTTCTTTTAAGTAGTTGTAAAGGGTTTCACCTTTAGTGACCACCGACCTCCCAAATTGGATGCCGTAACAGGCGTCTTTTTTCTGAATTTTCCCCGAGTCATAAACGTAAGAGTCTTGGGGAATCGCGTGTTCCCAAGCCACTTTCGAATTCACTAAAAATTGAAAATGGTGGGGTCCTTGGGAATTGAAAGTGAAAGCGTAGGGTTTAACTGGAGAAGGGGTTCCACTCGCCGGTTTGGGTACGGGTGTGGACGTGTAAAAATACCAAAAGTAGAGCAGGAGTAATCCGGATAGAAAGACTGAGGTCATTCTTTGGTTTATTCAAGATGAGGGAAGTGTTTACACAAGAGCAATGTCAACAGTGGTTCCAACAAACACGGGAACAAAATTGTTGTAAAAATCCAGATTATATCGTGTATTTGAAACAAGATAGAGCCATTGATGAAATGCCCAACTGTTTTAAACAGTGCAAAAATTGTTTAAAAATAGTACGAAAAGTAAATCGTTAAATTGAAAAAAAAAAAAAAAAAAAAAAAAAAAAAAAAAATTTTTTTTTTTTTTTTTTTTTTTTTTTAAATAAATTAATACATTATTTTTCCTCACAATGATGTACTTTTCCACCCACTGGGAGTGTGTTCAGAGACAGAGAAGTATTAATTTGATCCGCGTGATATTTCTCAATGAGCAAGGGGAGCGTCATATTATAGAAAAATATTACGAGCAATGGATTGGAGTCTGTACGAGTGACATTGATAAGGTGGTTCAAAATATAAAAATTTTTTTTCCAGGTCACAATGTCGTCTATCGCAAACTTTCCGAGGAGACCCAAAAAGTACTACCCTATTTCGACGAAAGGTTGGCCAAGGGAAAATTAGAGTATAGTCGAAAACCTTTTTATAAAGTCTATACGACTGCTTCCCACGAAAACATTGGTAGGTTTTTCCAAAAATATAAAATTAGCTATTACGAACCGGAAGAGTGGCTGACGCGCCTCTACATTGACCTCTGTAATCGACACAATACCTTCTTTTTTTATTACATGTGGTACGAGCTCAACAATGATTCTCACAGTTTACTGGATTGCTTGCACATGGTGCCCGAGCGCACCGACCCACCCGATTGGACCATTGGAGCCTTTGATTTGGAAACGGTGCCTCTTGTCGAGGATGCCTTGCCCCGAGGGTATCTTCCTACGGACCGAACGGTGATGGTGAGTCTTTACAAATGGAATCGACGCTACGGGACTCAAAAATGGATCTTATATGTTTTGCCCGAAGGCATTCAACAACCTTTGAAAGACTATGAATATGGCTATAAAACAGAAGGGGAAATGTTATTGAAATTTCACGAGCTCTTGAAAGACGTTCATATTTTGACCGGTTACAACATCAACTTTTACGATCTTCCCTTTCTGTTAGCGCGACTCACCTTCTTAGGATTCGGTTCCTTAGCTTTGACTTACTCCTCCAACTATGTGGGATCGGATATCGTGGTGTATTATGATCGCAAAATTACTCTAGACCTCTATCCCTATTTCCAAATTTTTTCGGACTATAATTTGCCGAGCTATACACTGGACGACGTGGCGCGTCACAAGTTGGAAGACATGACCAAAGTCCCCGTGAAATCCATTGGTATCCGGAGTTGGTATACCTATGGACCTATACCGCGGTGGTTGTTTGAAACGAATCTCGCCGAACCCGCTTTTCAAATGTTGCAACCTGCCAAAATTGATGACGTATCGCAATTTGGAAGTTTTATCACTTATTTAGACTATTGTTTGAGAGATTCGGAATTGGTCTACCGTCTGCTGATCAAAGAGGAGGTCTTATCCTTCTTAGCGTCCCGGGCCAATTTCACCACTTTAAATATGGTACAGGCTTTGCATGTGGGTAATTCAAAATATTTGGCCGAACTTTTAAAATCGTACGGTACGAAATTGGGGTTCTTTTTGAACGATCATTTTTTCAAAGTCGATTTGATGAAATATCACCATCTCCTCAATAAACAGGGAAAGTATCAGGGGGCCTTAAACTATTGTCGACCGGAACAAGTGTACAATGATGTGGTGGTCATGGATTTCAGTAGTATGTATCCGAGCTGTTTGGTGAGTAGCAATTTGTGTTATGGCACCTGCACCATCATGAGACGAGAAGATTGGGAGGTTCTGCCTCAACGCAACGCTTTGCTGGCCATTCCCCATCGAGAGCATTCTCACCTGGATTTCAACAGGTCTCGCACAAGGCCTTTGGACCAATTCGCCTATCCGGATCCCCAATCCAATGATCCGTACGTGATTGTGATCAACCCCCATACCAAAGCCTTTCTGCCGACCCTCGTCACCCACTTTATCCAGTTGCGGAAACATCACCAGCAGGCGTACCAAAAAACCAAAGATATCTATCATTACAATGTACAGCTCGCCATCAAAATTTTAATCAATTCTCTGTACGGCATCATGGGCAACAAGGATTCGTGCCTCGCCTATCTCCCGTTAGCCATCACCATTGTGACGTTAGCGAGATACCAGTTGCTGGGTTCCTATCACTATTTAAAAAGCAAAGGGTACCAGATTTGCTATGCGGACACCGACAGCCTGATGGTTCACAAATGGCCGGTGGATCACTGTGACGAGGTGAACGCCTTTCTCCACCTGCCTCATGTCGAACTGAAATTTGAACAACGGATGAAACGACTCGTGGTCCTGTCCAAAAAACGATATGCGTACGAGGCGGGTGACCACTATGTGATGGTCGGCTTCGCGAAAAAAATAAACGGATTGGTTCAATGGATGTTGAAAGAGGTACTCGATTGCGTGTGGAAAGCTCTCTTTTACCGATCCGACAGTGACGGATGGGTCGAATGGGTCAGGATACTCTTGGAAGCGAATTATCGATGCCGAGATCCCAAAAAATATGCCATTTACCGGAAGCTGAGAAATATCGAGGACTACAAATCGTCCAACTGTCCTTCGGTGAAATATTTGAAAAAATATCCAGACAGAGGGGGGGAATATGTCCAATATACCTACGGAAGGGCCGATGTCGCCGCGTCGGAGGCTTCCAACTGGGTGATGGACGTCGAGGATTGCCAAGGGGTGAATTTCGAACAACTCTTTGTGAGTCAAAAGAAAACATTATGTACGTTGATGAATATGGCTTATTGGCACTTGCCCAACCCGACCCATGCCACCGACATGATTTTAAATACATTTCTTTGGAGGCGATTTATGCATGGCGAATTATTACATTGGCACACAACAGGACGACGCATCGTGATGCTGGTCATACCGGGTCTTAAATATACATTTACCATGAATGACCACTTGACAAAGGAAAGGGGTCGAAAAAGAGTTATGGTGGAGGAATCGGAAGAAGAAGAGGAGGAGGAGGAGGACTCAGAAGATGAATCAATAATTAGACTTACTTCAGACATGAAAAATAAATGCCACATTCGAGATTGGTAAGACGAAAAAATTTTGTAATGTTTGCTAGATGATGTAAGAAAAAGTTTTAATGAGCTCCTTCATGCCCACTGACTGGTCAAAAAAAAAAAAAAAAAAAAAAAAAAAAAAAAAAAAAAAAAAATTTTTTTTTTTTTTTTTTTTTTTTTTTTTTTTTTTTTTTTAAATGGGTTGAAGTCTTTTGCTTTCGACCAGTCAGTCCCAGCTCACCCACAGTCATGGAGGATTGCAGTGTGTGTCTTGAACCCATTCTCCAATATCAAAAATTTATTTTAAGTGCTTGTCGTCATCCGTTTCATGATCGGTGCATTTGGAATGTAGTGGAGTTTCACGACACGATTTGTCCTCTTTGCCGTACTGACATCAACGAATCAGATTATGCAGAGTTGCAGGAGTTTTTCGACTGGCCTAGTTACCGCGAAAACAACGAGAAAAATTTTTTTGGACGTGCACATTCTGAGGATTCGTATTTCCAAAGTCATTTTGCAAGTCTCTGTCTACCCAACTATGAATGGTGGTCTGCAGGTATTGGTTTAGAGTTTAAGGACACAAATGTTAATATGGGTGCTTTATCCATTCGAATATTTACAGCGCTAAAAGAAACAACTATGCGCTGGTTCCATGTGAAAATTTCATATGGTGATTTCTTAAATTTTGAAAACGTTTTGGAAAATTTAGGAAACGAAGCCTTCACACTACCTTGCTGGTGTTGGTGTGACAGTGGCCCGAATAGACAATGGCACAGACATATGATTTTAGTAACATCTGTTATAAATGTGATTCAATCAAGATTCCTCCACAAAGACAATCCACAATATCATCCAATAGATAATCCTTACCAACTTCTCGAAACAATCTACGCACTCTGCAGGAAAGAATCTATGTGTTTTTTTCACAAAGAAAGAAATAACTTTTATATAAATCGACTACTGCCTCCTTTTTCCAAATGGATGTTATCATTCGTCTACAAAGAAGGTGTAACGGATTACATCATCAACAATTTAAAGTATTTCTCTACTCAAAAAGTAAACGATCGATGGCAGTTGGAAACATACAACCTTGCACGTTCTGTACAATTACGTGAGGATTTTATCCTTCGAGTAGATGCAAAATATATACCTGTAAATTATGTTACAGATAGTTTTCTCTATGGGAACAATGGTCAAAAACTCTACTTTAAGTTTGATAAGAAACTTGCTCAATTAAAAGACTGTGATTGGAAAATGGTGCAGGCCGAGTCAGGTAACCTGACTGGGAAATTTTTGGAAGATTTACATTTTCGAAAGTATGTAACATGGAATAAATACTTTATATATCCGAGTCATAAGAGAAAACCAATAAGAATTTAATTTTTTTTTTTTTTTTTTTTTTTTTTTTTTTTTTTTTTTTTTTTTTTTAATTAATATATTGGTTTCTTTACTATTTCTCAAAGCCCCAAGAAACTCTCATGGATATCATACAGTCAATCTTCCGGTCAGTCTTTCGTCATTGCATTGAAAACTGTTATCGTTTAGCCAATCTAGTACCCAACGACAATGAAAACATTGATGATGAGTCCCAGAAAGTATTTGATTTGTACGAAACTAAAGAAGAAGAGGCGGTCCCACAAAATACAAATTGTAAATTTTATTCAAGTTGGAAGAAAAAGAAGTGTAAGCTGGGAGAAAGTAAATAATGTTAACTGCTATGTACAATCAAATGTATGATGGATGTAATTCAATGAAATAAATATTATCATATAACTTTCTCTCTCTCTCTCTCTCTCTCTCTCTCTCTCTTTTTTTTTTTTTTTTTTTTTTTTTTTAAGTATATATATATTTAAAAAAACATTTCTTAAGGATCAAGTAGGCATAGGGTTGAATTGGAAATGCTGCGGCATCGTAATAAATTTTCTATTTCGTATGGTTTAATTGTTAAAACTAAAGATGGTAGAGTGATGCTTATAAAACGAAAAGTACCTTATTCCGTCCAAAAATTTTACATCTTCTTATTTAAACATGGTATAAAATATGATGAAAATATCTATTACAAATTTAAAGACATTATTGAATGTGACTGGTTACAGCAATTAACTCAACGAGAACAACTAGATTATTATCGTTTTGTAGATAACAAAATATTTGAAGATTTGTATGATTTTCCTCATGGTCAAATGAGTTCTAAATTACCAAAAACTCGGTTACAATGCTTTTTAAATGCTTACAGAGAATTTCGTGAAGAAACTGGATTTCGTTTCAAGTTTACCAAAGAAGATATAGAGAAATATCCTCTTATAAAAATTGAATTTATAGGATGTGATGAGAATTATTATACACAATATTATTTTGTCGTAGAAAATGTAACAAATTTGCACAGATGTAGGTATTTTGATTCTTTCGATCAAACATACCTATCAACATCCAAAATAAAAAAATGGACAGATGATAGACTCATTTATCAAAGCCAACTTGTATCTTTAAATAAAGCTTATAAATTATTAGAAAAACAACAAACAATTAAAAAGGACGATAAACATTTACTACTTTCAAAAAATTTTAAGAATATAATAATCTAAAAAAAAAAAAAAAAAAAAAAAAAAAAAAAAAAAAAAAATTTTTTTTTTTTTTTTTTTTTTTTTTTTTTTTTTTTTTTTTTTTTTTTTTTTTGTTCAAGTATTAAAAAAAAAAAAAAAAAAAAAAAAAAAAAAAAAATATTTTTTTTTTTTTTTTTTTTTTTTTTTTTTTTTTTTTTTGTTCAAGTATTTAAAAAAAAAAAAAAAAAAAAAAAAAAAAAAAAAAAAAAAAATTTTTTTTTTTTTTTTTTTTTTTTTTTTTTTTTTTTTTTTTTTAAATACTTGAACAAAAAAAAAAAAAAAAAAAAAAAAAAAAAAAAAAATTTTTTTTTTTTTTTTTTTTTTTTTTTTTTTTTTTTTTTTTTAAGAAACAAAGTCAAGGGGGGGAGAAATGAATTCTGAACAAATTGTCAAAGTTGTTTATGATAATGTCTTAAAGTTTTTACATCAAATGCTCGGAACCGATAAAATGAAAATGGTCGCTCAACAGATCAATAAAATGTTTCCTAGTTGGCCTCATACCTGGAAGACAATCCACGGTTGGTTACAAGAACATTCGTTGACCAACATGCAACACAGCATCCATAGCTTTGCTCAGCTTTTTCCAAATATGTCTCTTTTGCTGAAGAGCTCGACAATTCTTTGGTTCTGCACGATGAATTTTGGAATCAAGTACACTACCAGCTTCGGAAGGCTAAAGAATCTTTATGATGGTTAAAGTTGGACAATTGGAACCCTTAGCTTTGTTGACGTTGGCCGGTGGGTTGTTGTACTCTATTGGTATATTAACGGTGGAATCGAAAGCAAACACTTGCTACCGCATACATTTCATTGTTCTCACTCTCGTTATATTCACAGCTCTTTTATTCATTTCCGTCTTCAAATACATCAAGTTTCGTTTCGCATTTCGACAGATGGACGAATTGATTTGGACTATGAAAACAAAATAGACTGATCGACACCGTCTGCATTTCGAATGAGAACCGCATCCCCTTGACGGAAACCTAGCAAGGCATAGTAATTCACCGGTTCGACAGTACAGTGATCCGTGTTTCCCGCAATCCATTCAAACTCCAAGTGTTGAACGATCGCCGCCCACATGCGCAGACCCACACTGTCTTTTATGGAAACGGGTCCGTCTTGAAATCGAACGGTGAATGTGAAAGGATCCGTGATAGTGGCCGATTGGATGAGCCTGACAGCTTTTCGCGAAATGATTTCTAAAATTTCCATGAATCAAGATTATGGATAAGAATATAATTTTCATAACAACCGCTTTACAGTGTTTAAAACACGATATACTGCACGATCTTTTTGACGAACAGGGTAATTTAAGAACTCTTCAACAAGATGAAAAAAATAATTTGGAAGCATTCTATAAACGAATATCATTAGGTTCATTTGACGAGTATCTTGCAAAAGTAGGGGACCAAATTAAAAAGGCAATAGAGGAGCATGGACCTGGATATGATTTTTCGAAAATTATATTTAGGAATGGAGAGACTCCAGGTTTTGTCCATGGACTTGCAACCACCAGTGACCCACCACCATCACTTGCAAATTCTGGGACCTTAAGTTATACAATACCTCCGACTGAAAATGGTGGTCCTTCGACCTTCAGTTTTACAATGCCTCCTCCGATAGTCACTGATGGTGATAGTCGCATATGTGATATAAGAAAAATATTTGATCCTGCTACCAATCGTCGTTTTCCGTACGTCGATAAACCTCGTGTGGTGACTAAAAAACGTACCGAAGAATTTGACCCATTGAAATTTTTAATGGATAAATATGGAGATGGGAGTTATCATCAATTAAGTTTCCAGTCGGACGAAGATGTACAAGACGATCTAAGTATATTAACGTCACCAGAGAAGAAAAAATTGGATTGGATCGCCGAAGGCGTTTTGCGAAAAATGGCAGAACACTTGACCACACTGAATCAGGCTTGCAACTACCGATTACTGGATGTACATTTTGAAAAGGTACAGTAAAAAAAAAAAAAAAAAAAAAAAAAAAAAAAAAAAAAAAAAAATTTTTTTTTTTTTTTTTTTTTTTTTTTTTTTTTTTTTTTTTTATATATCTCTGAAAAAAAAAAAAAAAAAAAAAAAAAAAAAAAATTTTTTTTTTTTTTTTTTTTTTTTTTTAACTGTGTGTGGCATCATTCCAGTCGGTCGTCTCCATCATTTCAGGATAAACGGTCAAATGAAACACAGCTTGTGCGATGGGGCTTCCTTTCCCAATTGTGTAATCCTCTGAGGAACCATTTTGGATTATCACCCCTACCGAGCCTCCTGGATTTATCACACCGCCATATACGCTGAGTCCTGCAATGACCTGCGTATCCCGGATAAACATACCCATGTAGGGAGGAAACTCAAACGCAATTCCAGTCTCGATCACTCTTCTCTCGCCCGGTTCCAACACGATTCTCTTAGGGGCATACAAATCGAATCCCGAAGATTGGTCCTGTTTCGGATCCATAGCAGACTTGAACACTTTTGCATATTTCACCTTGGGCATAAAGTGACGAAACAAAAACGAGAGGATTGCAGTAGCAATCGTGTTTAAGAAAGCCATGTTATCGAAGAACAACTTTTCAAATTTTATTCATTTATAAAAAAAAAAAAAAAAAAAAAAAAAAAAAAAAAAAAAAAAATTTTTTTTTTTTTTTTTTTTTTTTTTTTTTTTTTTTTTTTTTATTGATAAATTCAAGACTTGTAGGCAATCAGTCCAGCCACCGCAAATTGTAAGAGTTGTACAATCAAATGTGCGAGGAATTTCATTTTATGTTCTGTCACATACGCCGCTCCATTTGCACGTCGGTCTGCTGCTGCGGCGGGTGCATCGGCATTCAGAGAGTAGATAGCGTAACCGTACGTCATCAGTCCGATCACAATCAGGACGAGGAGTGCGGCAGCCAAGATCATTTTTAAGTTCATCATTGCCTACTTTATTCTACTAACCCATCGCCACCAACATTCCCAACAGCAACATACTCAACACGTTCATCACGGTGGGTGCCATCAGACGCATTTTATTGTCGGTCCAAAATGTATTAGCGGTTGTAGTGGTGGGTGCCTTGGCCATTTGGTAGAGAGACCAACCCATCAACACCCCGCTGATCAGCAAGAGCACCAAAACAAAACCAAGCAAGAGAGTTGTGAATCCCAACGTTTTCATCTTTATTATGGTGGACGCAATCGTTCACACGCAAGGAGTGGTTTTAGGTCGCCGCTATCTCGCTTTGGAACTCGCCTATGCCGACGTCACGGGTCTGGAGCGCCATTTCCTCCTCAAGAGTCCGATCCCTTATGCCTATATGCGTCGACTCTATCCCCATGCTCGACCGGACGTCCTGGTCACGGTGGACGAAGGCGCTCGTTACGTCGAGGTGTTGGCTTTTTTGCAGGCACGCTACCGATCGCTTCAGCAGTCCGCCGACCACACGGTCGTGTTTGGCTACAAAGGAGACAGTTATCAACCGCAAGTGCTGATCGACGCCGGCATCCCTCATCGGCTCAACGTGGAAAGGTGGGGGGTGCCCGCTCTCCGGAACACGGCCCCCGACACTTGTCCCTGGCATAGAGATACCGGGAGCAAGTGTGCTCGGGTGGCTTTGAAGCAGATTCTGGATCATGTAACAGGATCCAGAGGAGGCGTTCCGTCCGACGCAATTGTTCGGTGAGATAGAAGAGGCTCAGCGAACTTTCGGGGGTCGTGGGCAGGGAGGAGGGGATCTCCTTTTCCCACAGACCGTCTCGATGACTGAGGGCCAACAGTCGCTGCAACACATCGATGAGTTTCGGAGGCGTGTTGTCGTGGGGCACTTGCTGCACGCTCTCGTGAATGACGCGCACGTTATGCAACAGCGCATCCAGTTGAGGACACTCGTCCAGCTCCTCGGGTTTCTCTCCCTGCAACACCTGGTGGAGGGTGTGTTGCAGCAAGGCCCTCACCGACACGCTCAGAGGATGCAGGGGCTGTTGGCGGAGAAACGCCTTCAAGGTCTGGTCCGTCAGCCAGTGGGCCGCATTCACATACTCGGCCCGCGGCACCAAAAACATGTGGAGCGGATCGACCGTGTGACCTCGCGCTTGGCACGTCATGTCGTAGAGGCGCAGGGCGCGTTGCTTCTGCTCGCTCGAGATCTCGGGCAAAGGCGAAGGGTGGACCGGTCGACGGAGATTGAGGCAGCGCCGGGCCACCTCCCCCCAGAACGCGGCCGACTGGTACGCGTAGGTCGTCCCCCCCTCTTCCAGCAGCTCTTTTAAAATGGCGTCGTCTTGGGTGGGCGGAGGGGGGAGCAGGGGGGAAGGGGGATCTTTCGGTTGGGCCAGCCACCGCTCCAGCTCGTCCCAAAATCGGGACACGACCCGTGTTTTGAAAGGACGGCGGGGCTCCGCGTTCAGAGAGTCGATCAGCAGGTTCAGGTCGCCGTACACTTGGTGAGGGAAAGCGGTCAGTCCTCCGTGTTCCATCAAGTCGAGCCACGGAATCCGTTCGGCTTCCATCCGAAGAATGAAAGGGAGCACTTCGGGAGGAGGAGGCTCCAGGGCCCCTCCCCCGAAGATCAATCGCTCAAACCAATCCAACCACATCTTGGTTCCAGCGAAAAAAGTTCAAGGGATACGACTTGGCCGTATAATAGGAGAGCAGGTTGCGGGCCAGATGACACTGCACGAGATAGAGGGTAAAGAAAAGGAGCGTATAGACGGTCCACATGACTCTTTTTATTTAAGGATGTCTTATGAAATTGCCACCCATTATCGTACGTTACCGGACGGATCCAAGGCCTATCCGACGGATCTCTTTGGCAACGAATACGTTCCCGAAGGGTTTCCCCTGCTCACCACGAAACGGGGCCGAATCCTCTACCCTCTGGACGAGCGGGGCAACGTCAAGTATCGGAAAGATGCCCAAGGCAACGAGGTGTACGAGAGGGGGGTGGACGGTCGCTATTGGATCGGGAGGCGGCGAGATGGGAAAGAGCAGTATGCCGTGAATCGTCGAAACGACGAATATTATCCACCGGGCGCGTTTGCCCGAATGCCGGATGGATCCTATTATTATGCCACGACAAAAGAAGGCGAGACCGTCTTTCCCCGAGACGAAGCGGGGTCCGAGTTTTATATCACGCCGCCCGACTTTGAAAAACCCCACACCCTACCGGATCGCTATGCGGTGGACGCGACCGGCGAAATCTATCCCCGAACCCCTTCCGGGACCGAGATCCTTCTCAACCACCAGTATGCGATGAAGGAGGGGGAGACTTACGATTTTTACTATCCCAAAGACTGTTTCAACAATGAATATTATCTGCCGGACACGATGCTCGATCGGTATGCGGTCACGAACGATGGCAAGGTGATCTTGATGCAGAAAGAGGATGCGCCTCACATCGATCCGGACAAGACCCCCTCCGACCTCACCGACGCGGATATCCTGGGTAAATTAATTCGAGACGCAAACGAAGAGCGAGATTTTTTGACCCACCGAGAGCTGCCCATTTACAGCCTCCCCCACAACTATGCGTATCGAGACCGAAAAACCAACCAAGTGACAAGGGTGGTCCCCCCTCCTGCCTCAGCGCCGCTCCTGCATGCCACCCTCTTTTCAACCGGGTGGATCCTGGCGGCCGCTGTACTCATGATAGGATGTTTTTTCCTCTTTCGAAAAATAAAACACACAAATAATAATAAATAGTCATTTTTTTATTTAATAAATAGTTACAGATTTGAAATAGTCTGGGTCTTTGATGCGAGCCGTCACCGTGAGGGGCTCCCGCTTGAAGTAGTCTCGGATGACGACGCTCTCGGGTGTGATGGTGGCGTTGCAGACGAGGGATCGGTCTCCGAACACAAAGTGTTGGGTGTCTTTTTCTTCTCGTCGAATGAAATCGTAGATCCGCATGCGGGTGACTCGGTACTTTTTAAATTCCAGCACTCGGGCAGGCTTGGCTCGGTAGAGCGTGATCACCACCTCGTCTTCAGGCTTGGCTAAAAATCGCACCGTGACACATTTCTCGGGAAGACAATCTTCCAGAGGCAAAGTTTGCAGTCGACTCATGGGGATGGGAGGTGTGTTGGCCAAAACGCGCTGCTCTTGAGTCTCGACCACTTCCATGGTCACCATGTAATCCACATCGGACGTGTTGGTCATGATCTGGCGAACGACGAACGGGATGCGGCCGGAGGGACACAGAGGACACCACTGAGTACGGGAGAAAGGAGAACACTGAGAATGAAAGGCATGCTCGCAGTTGGGAAAGGTGCAGGAATCTCCCTGCAAAGGTTGATTACACCAAGAACAGATCGCTGACATGGTGGAAATGATCTCTCCGCTCGCTCTCTCTCTATATATACATTGAAAAAAAAAAAAAAAAAAAAAAAAAAAAAAAAAAAATTTTTTTTTTTTTTTTTTTTTTTTTTTTTTTTTTTTTTTTTTTTTTTTTCAAATTAGGCAGAAGTCCTAAACCAGGCAGTCCTAGACGTAGTCCGTTGAGTCACACAATTTGCCATTCCTTCCCAACCATGGTGGTCTTCTATCCATCCTTCTAATTCCTCTTTTACTGTTCGTGAAAAAGTTTCATACATAACATCTATAAATATTCTCGGTGCATTGTGACGAATACCTGCAGTGGTATATTCTCCGATAAAACAGAAAAATGCTACAATTCGGCTCCAAGTTTTACCTTCACTAAAAAGTTCATGTGCTAATCCTGCTATAAGAGTACCTGCTGTATCCTCGTCGTATCGATCAATTTGCATGACAGTTTTTTTTATTTGTATCCCATAACTCTCTCTCAAGTCATCTAAGCTATTTGTGACAATGTTCAACACCTCTTTTTCTCTTAGACTCCAGGCATCAACAGCATCCAATGTATAATACCTTTTCAATAAATATGCAAAAACATTTTCCAAAATATAATCTATACGGACGACATTTTTTTTATCCCATGCACCTGGGTTCTCCATAGTCGATTTGGAGCCATTTGTTAACGCATTACTTAAAAAAAAAAAAAAAAAAAAAAAAAAAAAAAAAAATTTTTTTTTTTTTTTTTTTTTTTTTTTTTTTTTTTTTTTTTTTTTTCAAGTGGGTGTGGCTTTAAAAAAAAAAAAAAAAAAAAAAAAAAAAAAAAAAAAAAAAAATTTTTTTTTTTTTTTTTTTTTTTTTTTTTTTTACAATGAAAAAGACACTCCTTTCGCTCGTGCCACTCGACAGGCCCGTCTCAACTGTTCAAAGGTTCCCTCTTTGCCTAGCCAAGCTTTACACGCTTTTTTCCATCGAATCAAATACGTTTGGTGTTTTTTGACAAAAAGTTTCGGGATCGATTGATAGTCGGGCAGGGCCTCGCCTAAAAAGTCTCGCCTCCTCCTCCGATCGGTGTTGAACCATCCTAAAAGATCCCGCATCTTGAGCGGGGTGGTCATCAGCAAATAGACCAACAGACACGTGGCGTCGGTTTCCTTCTGGATTTGAACGCGGTGGTAGAGGATCGACAACTCTTTCAACGTCAACATTCTTGATCATGAGTTTTGTCACGGCCCAGCTCCTGCGAGTGGTTCAAGAGCAGCGACCCGATCTCTACGCCGCCCTCCTCCGACGGATCCGTCCCTACAGCCTGGAGTCGGTCCTGCGCGTGTTGGACGGTCACTTGCGCCGAGTCCGGAATTTGAACCTTTTCAACGAACACGGCGACGCCATCCCCGAATTTGTGTGGACGGTGGTGAAACACATGACCTTTCCCACGCCCGGCGACGCTTTCGGCATCCAACTGACCTGTCGCGCCACCAAATCCGAAACCCAAGGCACCCTGGACAGCAAACACTTGCAGTCGCTGTCCGAAACCCAGTGTTACGCGTTCAACTGCGAAAAGGATATTGTGGAGGAATTGGCCCTCTTCTCCACCCAGATTCAAATCTTTGAATTGGCCAACCGCCACCGCTATGCCACCGTCTTCCTCTCCGACGACCTGCCCCTGGCCGAGCTCTTTGGCAAATTGCCGACGGCCGGTCTCTTGAAACGGGGCGACCTCTATAATAAGGGTGTGACGCACGACGGCCGCTACGCTTACTTGAGCGCGTTTCAGTTCCTGGTGGTCGAGGACCGCGGTTCCTTGAAAGTGCTCTACCGATCCCTCAAAGACCTCTATCAACTGCTGAGACAGATCCCCCTCCGGTACGTCGTGGGCTTCTCGGACGTGCGCAACGTCTACAAGAAGTGCGGCGTCTCGAGTAGCTTTTACACGCTGCTCGAGATTGTGAAGCGACAACTGTTTCGGAACGAAGACTCGCCCTACGAGAAAGCGATCGTCGTCCTCCTCAAATACATGTTTCGGCGGGGCACCCTCTCCCCCATGAACCGAGACGGCTTGGCCAAAAACGAAGACCGCACCCCCCTCGAAAAACTGAGCTTCGAGGCGCTGAAACGCAATTGCTCCCAGCTGAGCACCGGACCGACGCGAGGGCAGTGGGTCACCGTCGAATCGTCCATGGACGCCATCTTTTGCGGCCAGCAGCCCACCGAAGGGACCGGGTACCACTTTGCCTGCCTCCCCGCCTCGTAAAAAAAAAAAAAAAAAAAAAAAAAAAAAAAAAAAAAAAAAAAATTTTTTTTTTTTTTTTTTTTTTTTTTTTTTTTTTTTTTTAATTGGGGTTTTTAACAAACTCAAGTTCCATTTTCAAACTTTCATTTTCCTTTAGTAATTCATCACATACTGCAATAAAGGGTTTGGCACAATTCAAACACGATTGTTGCAAAAAGCATGGAGTCCACCATTCATCACGCACGACATGATGAAATAGATAATAATTTGTCTTGTTAGTATAATAAGAACGTCGAAAATATATTTTTTTCCCACCAGTGAGGTGAAAGAATAAATCCGTGAGTTTATTAGACGGTCGAAAATTTTTAGAAACTGGAAGGGTCAAATCGAGTCGTATATCAGGTAAATGTTTGACTTGAATACGCCATTTCCCATCGATGTGTTCCATAGGAACCTGCAATAGTTTTTGTGGGTCGACGTGTTTGTATAGTTGATGTATCCATTCCATGATACCCCCATCCCATTGTAGGACCAATGCCAATCTGTAATCTTTCGGTAGGGTTTCCAATATATAAAAATGATTAGCCTTTCCATGTATTTTTATCCCGTCTTCAATAGTAAAATTACAGCTGGATGTACGTTGGCTCACGTAACCCAAAGTATTGACTAAATGTAATGCTGACTTGATGGGATTGTGTATTACGCACTTGAAACTTCTGTAAGGTATGTCGTCTTTCGGTTTAATTTTTTGCTGCTTGTAATGGTTGAAAAGTTTCTGGGTTGGGAAAACGACGATTAAGTGTCTGTGTTGTCGATGACGCGTTTCCAATTCGGTTCCTCCGTTACACCAGCAAGAAAAAGGAAGAGTTTTTATTTGACCATGATAAGAATCGATAATCTTTAAAAAATTCTCAAATACGAAAGCTCGCACCATGACGTGAATCCAGAGCGTGTCATCAGCTTCGAGATATTTTCGCACGCAGGAAGTCGCTAAATTGAGACTGTCATCTTCAAAGGTTACCGGAAGCGGTTTTAAGTCGATTGGCCAAATGTGTTCATAACATTTCTTTGATAAAATGGGTTCGTGATCGAAAAAGTTTCGCTTTTCGCACATGGGCGTGAAATCGAAAAATGTCATAGTATCGAGGGGTGGTGGATCAGGATCAACCGGGTTTTTAATTTTTCGTTTAGAAGTGGTGCGAATTTTAAATTTCTTATAACATTGCAATAGATGCTTCGCCCCATCGTTTTTTCTTTCGAAGGTCACATTTCCTAAACACCATACACAACATCGTTTAAAATTCACTCCATGTTCCGCATTGCAATGTTTTTCGTATTGATTCGAAACGATACGTATTCCGCAGTTCGAATACGGACACGCAAACGACAATTCACCTTTTCTCATGGTATCGGAATAATGCTTTAAATCTCTGTTCTGAACCATGACCACAATAAAAATATTATAGGTCAAAATATATTCGATAACACCCTATTTAAAAAAAAAAAAAAAAAAAAAAAAAAAAAAAAAATTTTTTTTTTTTTTTTTTTTTTTTTTTTTTTTTTTTTCTTCAAGTGGGGGTAGCTTAAAAAAAAAAAAAAAAAAAAAAAAAAAAAAAAAAAAAAAAAAAAAAAAATTTTTTTTTTTTTTTTTTTTTTTTTTTTTTTTTTTTTTCAATATATATCAGTTGCTTGATTTCTAAAACTCAGATTATTTCACATTGTATTTTTAGAAACAGTTGTGCTATTTTTAGAAAACTAAATTCTTGCCTTTATATATATTTAAAAAAGTAGTAATATTTAACAGCACAATAATTGAGTTTTCGGTTGCATTCTTTTTCTATCTGAAAAAATTGTGTGATTCTTAAAATATTTTCTATTATTCATCATTGTTTTAGACCTTTGTTGAAGAAAACATTGGATTTTTATACGTTTTCATCATGGTTCAGAACAGAAATTTAAAGTATTATTTCGATACCGTGAGGAGGAATGTGTTTTCGTTTGCGTGCCCGTATTCGAATTGTGGAATACGGATCGCTTCGAATCAATACGAAAAGCATTGCAAAACAACGCACGGAGTGAATTTTAAACGATGCTGTGTTTGGTGTTTGGGAGATGTGACCTTCGAGAGGAAAAACGATGGAGCGAAACATCTTTTGGAATGTTATGGGAAATTTAAAATTCGCATGACGACGACGTTAAAACGAAAAGTTGAACAACCACAGGGTGGCTCTCCGAAAAAAATCACGAAATTGCAATTTTTCAATTTCAAGCCCATGTGTGAGAGGTTCAAGTTTTTCGGTCACCGCAAAATTTTCTCCGACGAGACATACTACACCGAACCCGTTTCCCCTCTGGACCTGAACGATGAATCCTTATCGGTGCCTTTCAAAGACGACACTCTGAATGTGGCGGCCGCCTGTGTCCAGAAATACGTGAGAGGGGGTTACGTGTGGTTACACGTGATGGTGCGAGCCGTGGTCTATGAGAGTTTTGTCCGAGAGATGACCTGTTTCGACGGAGGAACTCTGCCCTTCTCTTGTTGGTGCGACGGCGGAAAGGAATCGGAGCCTTGCTTCAGACAACACCGACACCTGATCGTGGTGTCGCGGTCCATGGAGGACTTCAGACGCATGTGGCGAAAGGTCGTCCTACCGAAAGGAGCCGCCAAACCTTATCCTGGATTCAGATGTAAGATATACAAACGGATCGAGTGCGAACTGCATTTGGTGAACGCGATGGGTTACCTGAGTCAGCGCCATTCGGGATGCAATTTTAGCTTTGGCGAAGAGGAGGTGGACTTTCTCGACAGAATCAAAAAAAAGAGAAGGAGTAAAAATCATTTTTGCATCTCGGAAACTTTACCGGCGGATTACAGACTGGTATTGGCGACCCTGTGGAACGGCGGCATCATGCAGTTGATCGGACAGAAATATAAACATTGCGATCCGAAAAAATTGCTCTGCGTACCGATTGAAAGGATCGGTTCGAAATGGAAAATTCAAGTCAAAAATTTACCCGAGATAACGATGAATCTCGTGTTACCGGTGAAGGAGCAATTTAAAGTCTCCAAAGAGATCACGAATCACTATTTATATCTGAACGAAGGAAAAAAGATTTATTTTATCGAAAAACGACACTATAAGAAGTTGAAAAAAGATATAGAGGATTACGCGTTGTTTTATCGAGTCGTGGGCGACGATTGGTGGGAAACGTATCCCAGGCAACGCGATTGTTTGAACTGTGCGAAACCGTTTATGGACCGGTGTGAAGAATTGGAAAAAGAAAACAGGGATTTGAGAAATAAATATGAGAAGCGATGCGAAGAAGAAATCAGAGATTTGAAACAGAGATTGAAAATGGCGGAAGAGAAAAATGACACACTTCAGAAAGCTGCAGAAGAGAAAATTGACACACTTCAGAAAGCTGCAGAAGAGAAAATTGACACACTTCAGAAGAAAATTGAATATTTGAGAGAAACCGAAATTGCTGAATTGAAAAGACGATTATCTAAATATGAAAACCTTTAAAACAGAGATTGAAAATGGCGGAAGAGAAAAATGACACACTTCAGAAGAAAATCCTTCAATGTAATTTTTTTTTCCTATAAGAATAAAGTAATGATGGCAGATTTAATCCAGCTCTCTCTTTCCGATGATGATTTGACTTTTTACAAAAAATTACAAATTCTACCCAACGATAAGGTCTTGGCGCAGCAGCCGGAATTTGAAAGATTTAAGAAACTCTACACATTGTACAAATTTCATCTGGCTACCCTTCAAAGACCCGAACTGAACATTAAACTGGTATACAATACGGAACACGGATGGCACATGTCGTCCTGCATCAAAAGTATACCCGGAAAAGCACAACCTGACATTTGTACGTGCGAGGAAGATTTTGCTAACGTGGACGATTTTTTCTACAGGGTGCAGCGAGATAAAATCTTTCGGTGTAAGTTATGCAAACGTTACATTCCTGATTGGGAAGAAGCTGCTGTAAACAGGGATAAAGAAGTGGAAGAAGGGGGTCCCTAAAAAAAAAAAAAAAAAAAAAAAAAAAAAAAAAAAAAAAAAAAAAAAAAAAAAATTTTTTTTTTTTTTTTTTTTTTTTTTTTTTTTTTTTCAATTAAAGGGTTTCGCATTTCGGTTCATCGATCCAAATCACTTTGGGATTCGAGCATCCCGTCTTGGACTCGCCCATCAGCAGCTGCACCGTCTCTCGGTGTATTTCGAGGGGTTCTCCTTTGCCCATCAAGAGGGTGCCACTTTTTCCCACCGCATACAAGTGTTCGGATTGCGAGCCACCGCGTCGCACAAACAGTTCCAAGCACTCGGTCTTGCCTTCGCGTCGGTAGCGCGACCACAGGATACAGTCGAGCCACTGGCTGGGCGGCACCACCTTCTCGACGACCAGCGAGACCATCGACGAGACGACGGCAGGGGGTTGAGGCGTGGCCCTGCCCACATACAGCGCGTACAAATCGACCAGGTACGAGGAGGGCAGGCGCTCGCAGCCCAGCAGCGTGTATTCGCAGCGGCTTTGGGCCGTCGTCATCACGAGGGTGATTGGTTTCATGGTACAAAAGGGACAGCCATGCAGCGTGAAGCCTCCCCACTTCAACTGGATCTGTCCGGGCTCGACAAACATTCCTTTACTCTGGGTCAGAGCGCTTTTGTCCGGCTCGTGCAGCAGTGGTGCGAGCGACCCTCCAAGAGGCTGGTGATCGTGTCGGGCGGACCCGGCACGGGCAAGAGTTATGTGGTCCGCACCACCCTGGAGCACGTCCGGGACGTGGACCTGCTGAAGATGAGCTTCACGGCCAAGAGCGCTCAGGCGATCGGTGGCCAGACCCTCCATTCGGCGATGAAACTCTATTACCGCAACCCCGTCTACCAGGCGCTCGAACAGGAGCTCCAGGACGAAACGCACCTCCTCGCCACGATCCAGAAGAGTCGGGCCCTCGTCGACGAATTGCATTGTGAACGCGACCCCCACCTCGTGGTCGTCGACGAAATCTCCATGATCCCCGCCTGGTTCCTCTACTGGGTGATTCGCTACTTCCTGGATCGCGCGGACCATCCCCTGCTGGTGGTGTGTCTGGGCGACCCCTACCAACTGAGTCCGGTCCACTCTCCCTTCAACCTGTTCGACGTGACGTTCGAGCGGCCGCCCTGGCCCGTGCACTACCTCACGTTGAGCGAGAGCCAGCGGTTCGTGCCCGAGTACCACGACCTGATCCGTCGGCTCTGTGCCTTGGTCGATCGCGGCGAGGAGACGCCCTTCTTTGCTTTCGTCTGCGACCACTTTCCGGTCGTGGACGACCTGGACGGTCCCCTCCTGTCCCAGGCGCAGCGGGCCATGGCGGCGACCCGCGATTGGGTCCACAAACTGAACGAGTGGTACCTTCGCCACATGGTGCCGGGACCCGAAGTGACCCTGAACGACGGGGCGTTGAGGTTGAAGGGGGGCTGTCGCGTGGTGGTGACCGAGAATAACTGTTCGCCCGTCCCCAATGGCACCGAACTCGTCTTTCGAGAGGTGCGCAAGAATCGCGTGATCTGTGTGAACCCTCAGCAGAGGGTGGTCAAAGTGGGCAAAAATTCCCGAGACCAGTATCCCCTCGAGTTGGGGTTTGCCTCCACCATTCACAAATTTCAAGGCGAAACCATTGACACAGACCGAGTGGTCATTCATTTCGGAGGCATCCGATCCAATTTGAATTTGGTGTACACGGCCCTCAGTCGAGTCCGAAAGAGGGAACAAATTGTAGCCATTATTTTGTAGGAAAAAAAAAAAAAAAAAAAAAAAAAAAAAAAAAAAAAAAAAAAAAATAACACAATCATTTTTATTGACAATAAAAAATATGATAGTCTACAATAATGACGATCTAAACAATAAAAAAATCTAAAAACACAATCATTTTTATTTACAATAAAAAATATGATAGTCTACAATAATGACGATCTAAACAATAAAAAAATCTAAAAACACAATCACATAAAAAATTATTCTAGTTACAATAATTATTATATAGACACTGATCTAAAAAATTATTCTAGAGTCATTTACGGTATCAAACGTTTCAATTCCTGGATAAGGTCCTCATATTTTTTCTGGTATTCCTGATTCTGTTCTTGGTACGTTTGGAGGAGGTCGAAGGTTTCATCCCAACAAAACGGGCGTATCCACAACGTTTTTAAAAACTGTTGCATCACATTACCGGATTCCACCTGAAGCCTCTTCCACACCTTCGGCTCGAGGGCGAGCAAAGTCTTGTCTTCTTCGAAATAGAGTGGGGTGTCCGCATAGAGAAAATGGGGTGTCGGATGAGGGACGAGTTTGAAGGGTTTGGCGATGGGTAACACAAACTCTTCCTCAATCGGCAGGGTATCGGTCAAGCGGGTGCCCTGGACTAACCACACTTTGTCTTGTGGGTGGGCCCGCACAAATTTTTCTTGGACACTGAGATGATAATGATAGTGATCGGTGACCTGCCGAAAAAAACCACCCTCGTAAGCAAAGGATAGAATCCACTGGAAAGTCAGCCGAAGAGTTCGATTGATATAGAAATTGCCCAGTCGGGTGTTGAAGGTGCAAGTACTGGGTCGACTGACGGAGCCGATCGCCTCGATGAGGTCCTGGGCCGTGTGGAGGGAACGTATTTTCATCCCCACAAATTTAAAGTCGCTGGAAGCAGTCACTAGAATCATGTGTCGGTGCCATTTTTTCTCTTTGGCACCGTCACACCAGCACCAGAAAGGTAACGTGTACACTCCTTTGGTGTGATACATCAGGTTACGAAAACTGAAATACTGCTCGAATAAAACACTAATGTGATACCATTTGTGGGTGGTTTCGGAAAACTTGCGCACACACTTGGCCGCCAGATGGAGGTTGCCGTCTTCGAACGGCGGTACACTTTTCCCGTACCAGCTATCGTCGGGTTCCCGGAGGGAAGAAAAGTACATCCAACTGTTCATGAGCGAGTAAAGTTTGACCAACTCCAGATCACGACCCAAAAAAGTCTTTTCGGTTTCCTTGCGAATAGTTTTCCAATCCAACGTTTCGCGCAAACGCTCTTGGTCCGAGTATTCCACGAACGAGTGACAGGTTGGACACGCCTGGATCGTGGTCGAGAGACACTGGGGATGAAACTTGTGTCGACACTTCAGTAGAGTGAAGGAGTCCCATGCTTCCACAGGCGTGGAGCAGACGCTACACACAGCCATGTCTGAGAATGTCTCTGCCCACTGGGTAGTATATATAGTTCAAAAAAAAAAAAAAAAAAAAAAAAAAAAAAAAAAAAAAAAAAAAATTTTTTTTTTTTTTTTTTTTTTTTTTTTCAATTATTTATGGGTGTTGCCACAGGATACCCCAATCATGGAAGAGGAGGATAGTAGCATTCCTTGTGACTATTGTCTGGAAACAGTTGATAATTTGACTGAATTATTCCAACACATGGGTAATCATGGTCGTTTTTTTTGTATTCTCTGTCAAACGACATTTTCTACCTTTACTCTAAGACGACAATATGAGTTACACTCTTGCAAATTTAATAAACCGATGGTGTTAGTAAGTGATTTAAAACCGTGCGCTTATCGCACCCCCTATTGGATAGCGATCGAGGGAAAAAAGTATTACTTACAAAAGGAAGGAACAGTATTGTTCTCTTGCATCATACATTCACCCATCATCCAGTATTCCATTGCACAGATGCCAAATTCGTTGTGGTTGTTTGTAGATGATAATTCCTTTGATTAAAAAAAAAAAAAAAAAAAAAAAAAAAAAAAAAAATTTTTTTTTTTTTTTTTTTTTTTTTTATTATAAATTGAGTTTTATTGAGTTTAGATTCAAAAAAACATGGAAGGTGGAATTGTCAATTTCCCCTGCTGTTATCATGGTGACTATTTGTCCAGTTATTCTAATCTCGATGCAAACGTAGAATTGGTATTCCAAAAAATTCTAAATTTTATTGTTCATTATCTTCATCCTGAATTTATTGACCATCTTACTGTAAATTTTAATGAAAGAGAATTAGTTATGTACAATTCGATCCATGGGATGATAAAACAATTTTTGAAACAATATCCAACTGTAATGAAGGTAGAGGATGGAGATATTTATAAAATTTTGCAGGAGCAACTGAATAACATTTCTGAACGATCGAAAGAACGAAGATCTAAAGTGATAATTGGGGACATGTCGTTACCCTATCACAAAATCGTCTTAGAGTCTCTCATTTTTACAGGAAAATGGATGGCTCGTTGTATGAAAACCTATCCTGAAAAGGATAAAGAAATATACATTTGCATGGTGGATATATTAATAAAGTTTTTTAAAGAAGGGAATATATTCAAATGGATCAATCATATGAATTTAATTACAAATGCGTTTGGGAAATATGGAAAAATTGACAATGAGTTTTCAATCATAATTTATAATTCTCCACCCACATCCAATGATGAGTTTTTCTATCGTTTTTCTATCATTCATGTAGCAATTATATTATTTCTTGGTTGGTTAATATATGTTGTAAAAAATTTGTAAAAAAAAAAAAAAAAAAAAAAAAAAAAAAAAAAAAAAAAAATTTTTTTTTTTTTTTTTTTTTTTTTTTTTTTTTTTTTTTTTTTTTAGGGAAGTATTTCAGACATCCTTTGAGCCAGTCACAGCGACCGTTTCCACCAGCCAGTTGCAGCTGGGTATGCACTAGCATTGCACGAGAGATGTCTTTCTACTATAAACCGAAATTTCCCTCATATTGCTATCGGAAGAAGAGACTTCGCTCCTGGCGATATACGAATGTTAAAACTGAAGAATTGGCCGATGACGGATTTTTCTTTTGTAAAGAAGAAAACAAAATTATATGTTATATGTGCGCAGTGAGAGTGGATCCCAAGGATAACCCAAAGCATCATGATTCAGAATGTGGTTTTGAAAGATCCTTTAGCAAACCCTTTAAAATGGATAACAAATCATGTGTTGTGACTAACAAGGATTGTATAATTTGTTTTGACAGAGAAAGAAAAATTGTTTTTCAAGATTGTCATCATTTTATTTGTTGTGAAGTGTGCTCAAATAACATAGAACTCTGTCCCATGTGTCGAAAGCCTATTGTAGGTAGAATTGAAGTGTATTTGTAATTTAAGATTGTCATCATTTTATTTGTTGTGCTCAAATAGCATAGAATTCTGTCCCAAACCTATTGTAGGTAGAGTGTATTTGTAATTCAAGATTGTCATCATTTTATTTGTTGTGAAGTGTGCTCAAATAACATAGAACTCTGTCCCAAGCCTATTGTAGGTGGAGTGTATTTGTAATTCAAGATTGTCATCATTTTATTTGTTGTGAAGTGTGCTCACAAATAGCATAGAACTCTGTCCCAAGCCTATTGTAGGTGGAGTGTACTTGTAATTCAAGATTGTCATCATTTTATTTGTTGTGAAGTGCATAGAACTCTGTCCCAAGCCTATTGTAGGTAGAGTGTAATCATAATTGTAACAATAAAATGTTTTAAATATTATTATTTGTTTCATTTTTTTTTCACCATCTTTAAAAAGTTGAAAGTGTATTTTGAAAATCCCCCCCCCTCCACGGTCGAAGAAGCCATTCCCAGGTTGAGAGCCAAATGAAACAGTGGCATCGGTCCCCGAGGTTCGGGACCCAGTTCTGGAGTGTCACGGCACGTTTTGCGGGGCACGTTTTGCGGTAGAGGGGTTGGTGCGGCTTTCCAAACGTGGATGGTCCCACCCTATCTCTTTTTTGACTTATTATTTAATTCTGCAAAGAAAAGTCGGTTATTCCTGGATCCCCAAGAGGCGTGAGGGCTATTTAAAATGTGACCATCCCTAGGGAAGTCACTAGATGCATAATTTTCCTTATTTTCATAAGTCAGTGGAGGTAGCTTGTTGGTTCGAGTATGATTATCTAAATGGGGATTATAGCGTTCCGTGTTCATCTTTACTTGAAACCATACAAAATGAATCATTCAAAAAAAAAAAAAAAAAAAAAAAAAAAAAAAAAAATTTTTTTTTTTTTTTTTTTTTTTTTTTTTTTTTTTTTGAGTGGGTGTGACTTAAAAAAAAAAAAAAAAAAAAAAAAAAAAAAATTTTTTTTTTTTTTTTTTTTTTTTTTTAAATATATATAGAGGAGTTAATTTTGTATGAACGGGCAGAGTAAGATGGCTACTGATAACTTTAACTTTGTCGTTCATTCTCTCTTGCAAGATTCTCTCGCCTTAGCCAGTAAGGGGAAGAGGCGTTGTTTCTTCTTAAAGGATCACCGTAAGAGGAGTTCGAAACTGAGCACCCAAGAGCACGTCCTCAAAAAGAACATCCTAGATCGGATGGTACAACAGTTTCCAACTTATCCGAAACTCGATTCTATTCAGGACACGAAAGATGTCGAATCACAACTCCTCTCTGGATTGAAAGAGATTGACCCTAAAAACGACTCTGTCCATTATCTGATCTATGCCGGAAAGTTTCTATACGAATGCATGAAACTCGTGGAGAAAAATCTTTTTGAAATCGTTGGGGACAGCCTATTTGAATTTCTGGTAAAGGAGCTGAAGTTAACTATGGACGATTTTGCGGAGAGCAGTAGTGAATCCGAGAGCAGTAATGAATCCGAGAGCAGTAGTGAATCCGAGAGCAGTAGTGAATCCGAGAGCAGTTGTGACTCGGGAAGCATGGATAATTTGGTGGGGAGCTCAGCAGAAGAGGACGAGAAGATAAATGTACTTTTTGAGTGTGAAATAAAATGATATAAAAACAATATTGTGTTTTTTTTTCTTTTCATAAAACAAGTAGTCATGGTTAATAAACAGGTTGTTACAGAATTAAGTATATTGGATGATAATGAAACCTTCTATCAAAAAATGAGAGACATGTCTCTCGAACAATTGGAAGGGGAATTGAATCGATACAGACGATACGCCGAACTGTCAGGTGTTATTGACTGTTTCTTAACAACCCGTAAACTACCTCCCGGAACACAGTTGGAGATGAAATGTAGCCCCACCGGTTTTTATCTAGATTTTTGCAATCGAATGTATTTAACAAATTCTAGGAGGGGGGAGAAAGAAAATATGATTCAAGAAGAAGAAACAAAAGAAGAAGAACCCCCTGTTTTGCGACCCGATTCAGAACCGCTTCCAGAAATGGACGCGATACCAGCACAAAGACGTTAAAAAAAAAAAAAAAAAAAAAAAAAAAAAAAAAAAAAAAAAAAAATTTTTTTTTTTTTTTTTTTTTTTTTTTTTTTTTTTTTTTTTTTTTTTTAATGCATGAATAACCATTTACCCCTACGACGATGGTGCCTCCTGTTCACAAATAAAAGGACTTTTAAAATTGATCAAAAATAGTTTTGTAAAAACTGTGGAAAATTTTCACAACTCTCCTAGATTTTACATATAAGGGACATCAGTTGCAGTCACCTGGGCAGATGAAGAATTATTATGTTCTAATGACACCCTGCTGATGACGGAGATAAATTTATAATAAAAATTTTTTTATGTGGATACAAAAATGTTATTTAGTAACAGGGCTTCGCCGCCTCACGGTCTCCCAGCAGACCGGGAGTGACCGAGGTCAGCGGGTTGCCGTGCGAGCGGGGCCAGACACCGTGGGAGGGACCCGGTCAGCGACAGATTTTTTTTTCTGATCGGGATAGAATCTATCACTCAAATACCCTTTTGATACAACCCGCGTGGTACTGCAAATTTCAGGGTACTGGCATATTTTGCACTGGTTGTACTACAAATCATACAGTCGCCGGTAAAAAGAATTTAGCGCCGGGACTCTCGTAGAATTTTTTAAAGTCTATATTACGGTGTGTCTCGGAAATATTGCATCACCTCATCCAAAGCGACAGTTGCTGTTTGCGTGACCCCATTTCATGGTTGAATGAGATTGGCCTGGAAAGCGACAGCTGCTGCTTGCGTGACCCCAATGAGTCATCACGGGGACCTAGTTCCTTTTGAAAGGGCTTCATGGTTGACCGCTTGCGTGACCCCAATCCCTCCCTTGAACAATGCTTCCTTGTCATCCCGGGGTGACCCATTTATCATGATTGAATGCACAAACTCAATGCCTCATCGACCTGGTTTCCTTTGGAGAGAGGCTTTTGAAAGGCTTCATGGTTGAATGCACAAACTCAATGCCCTTTTCAAAGGGCCGTTGAACAATGCCCGTGCGATGGCCAGGTGGTTCCATGCACCTGGTCCCTTTTGAAAGGGCCAATGAGTCATCTCTTTTCAAATGGACATTCCACACAGAAATTATCCCACCTTCAATGTTTATTATATTATTTATTTATTTATTTATTTATTACCGAATCGGTATTAGTAAATGAAAACAATGAGTCACACGATTGCTTCAAATCTCAAATGGACATGGCCCTGAATACATCTGATCCACATAGAAATTATACTCAAAATCCCTTATTTATTTATTTATTTATTATCAAATCGGAAATGAAAACAATGAGTCACACGATTGCTTCAAATCTCAAATGGACATTGCCCTGAATACATCTGATCCACATAGAAATTATACTCAAAATCCCTTATTTATTTATTTATTTATTTATTTATTTATTTATTAATTACCGAATTGGTATTAGAAAATGAAAACAATGAGTCACATGATTGCTTCAAAACTCAAATGGACATTGCCCTGAACACATCTGATCCACATAGAAATTATACTCCAAACCTTCAACATTTAGAGAAATGCTAAAATATAAGTCATCCAAAATTAGAAAACATTTTAAATGTGAACCAGTGTATTATTTTTTTACCCATCATAGATAAAAAGTAGAAAATGTGTTAATATTTTCAATATGTCAGTATCAGAAAATGAAAACAATGAATCACATAATTACTTCAAATCTTCTGTCTGACGTGGAATATCGTTATTATCGGCTTCACACAGAAATTTTAAAATATTAAATGTTTAAAGAAATTTTTAAAGAATACGTTTAAAGAAATTTTAAAATATATAAATATATATATATATATATATATATATATATATATATATATATATATATATATATATATATATATATATATATTACAATATAAAATATTTTTTGATGGACTCACCCTTAAAGTGTATCGAAAACAACGCTCATGATGATTGCGATCTGGTTCTAAAAAAAATTTTCTGTGACCTTAAAGATAAACACAGGACTCGTCGAAAAAAGTATTTATTGACAGCATCCAAAATGACATCCAAAATGTTTTTTTAACACATCCAAAATGTTTTTGTCTAAAATGTTTTTTTTTGCATACATCTAAAATGTTTTTTTGAACACATCCAAAATGTCACATCTAAAATGTTTATTCACACAAAATGTTTTCATCCAAATCACAAAATGTTTTTGCACCCTCCTCAGGAAACAGGGCGTCCGAGATCTCCCTCGGCAAAAAGAGTCTGGCGTGTTCCAGGTCGAACCACAGTGCGTGCTCCACCCGTCCTCGGCCCGTGGGCCATTGCCATCCGAGCACGTCTCGCGTGGATAGCGTAGCGAATCCGTAGACCGTCTTTTCGAGGGTCGGGCTGTCCCTCTGCACGCTGACGAAATCTTTCTCCAGCGTCCCCACGTACAGCAGCGTCCGACTGCGGGCGCAAGCTCGGGCGACGTCCGCGGCCCGCAGAAACAGCCGACCGTCTCGCGTGCGCAGCATCAGGAAAGTGCAGTCGAGCGGGGGATAACCTGTGTAAGAGAGCGCCATGACTGCATCTGATGGTGAGAGAAGTTTCAACTGAGTAAGTTTCAGGGGGGGTGGAGCCAACGGCAGGAAAGGAGGTCAGCCAATGGCTGGGAAGGACTGAGCCAATGGGAGGAAAGGAGGTCACCCAATGGGGGGAGAAGGAAGTTAACCAATGGCAGGAAAGGAGGTCACCCAACGGCTGGGTCTTCAAAAGTCGCTTCCGACGAAGCCTTCTCTCTCATTCTCACCATGGAAAGAGTCGTGGATATCTTCCCGCAGACGGTTTCGGAGGTGTCGGCGGCTCTCACGCCGCTCTCCACTCCCAACTACAACAATCTGCACGAGGACTCGGATTTGACGCCCTTCATCATCGCCATGACCAGTGCCGACAAAGTCTATTATTACGTTCAGAAGTATAGTCAGCACTATCGGAAGCATTTCGCCGACACGGTGAAAGGCGCCCTCTGCAACCAAGGTGCCCGCGTCAAGCCTTGGACGTATGCCGACAACAAGTTGAAGCGAGTGCCCGACCAGTCCCTGAAACGCAACACGGACGTTCGCACAGGCTTTGTGATGGGTCGGACCTTTCTGGTGAAGAGTGCCTTCACCTTTGGCCACCGCACCGTCAAGCCGGCCACGGGCCACGTTCTCCAGACCCATGTGGCCCCGATCATGTTCCATTTCGTGCGCAGCAAGACTCCCCTCGGCATCCAAGAGAAACACTTTCATGCGAAGCGGGAGTACGACTACAGTGCTCGGAGACTGCAACCGAACCAAACCTATTACTGTGCTTCCGGACTCGAGTACGTGCTCTACACCATCCAGAAAACACTGTTCCGAGTGACGGTCGTGCCTGCCCAAGACGAAGAGTGGCTCGCGAAGCAAGGATGGCTGGATCCCCGAAAAACAGAAGCCACCGCTTCCCGAAAGCGCCGTCGCACGTCGGAGGACGACTCGACCCGCAAAAAGCCCAAGATCAGCTACGATCCACCGCAGACACCCTACGTGTACGACCGGCACTCGGACGAAGAGGACACATCATCGGGCAAAAGGTCCTACGTTCCGCCGCCCACTCCTTATGTGTACGACCCGCAACCTTCTTCGGACGAACCTTCGACCTCCTCGGGTCCGCCGCCCACTCCCTATGTGTACGACCCGCAGCCGGACGAGGACCGAAGGCCTGCTTCGGACTACGAGGACATCAGCAGTCCAGAACCGTCTCCTTCTACTGTGCCTCCTGCAAGTGACCCGTCTCCCTTTGTGGTCCCACCTCCTGTTGTGCTACCTCCTACAAGTGACCCGTCTTCCTTTGTGGTGCCTCCTGCCAGTGACCTCTCCCCCTTTGTGCTGCCTCCTGCCAGTGACCCTGTGCCTCCTGCCAGTGACCTCTCCCCCTTTGTGATGCCACCACCCCCTGCCCCCCTAGTGATGCCCGACCCCTTGGCGGACTTTGTGAACAGTGTGTCCTTCGAGGATTTAGAGAAGGCGACGTGGTGGGACGAATGGATCGTCTCCACCACGGTGACCCCCACCCCTGGAGGGGTTGTGAGCCCTCCGGCTTCAGTAGAACAGGTCAAATTTTACCAGAGCCTGACGGAACTGAAACATTGGAATACTCATTATCCGCCGCCGCCGATATGCCACGGCGTCCAGTCGAAAGAAGCCCCTCTTGACCTCAGCATGTGTAAACCTATCCATGGGTGAGTCTTTTGTAATCTTGTGTAGATGAAAAATAAATAAGTGGGTAGTTGGAGGTGATCCAACAGCCTAAAAAATATTCTATTGTTGTTTATTATGATTGTCGAATATTTTATTTTTATCCCAAACTTTTTTTTTTTTTTTTTTTTTTTTTTTTTTTTTAAATCTTGAGATCTCATTCAACTCTGACGGATGACCATTAAACTGTGGCGCCAAATTTTGGTACAGCTATTGCGTTACTCTAGTTGAGTGACAATCAACGCGAGGGTCATTTAGAAAGATAGGGAAAAATTGGAATAGGCTCTCTGGCGGTGACAGGGTGGGCCGACTCGAGATCTCTCCAACGGTGTCCAGATTATGAAGATCCGCCCATTAGACCCCGAGATATAAGCGAAAAACCATAAAAACTGGAAGTTGTGGCGCCAAATTTTGGTACCAATAAAATTCTAAATAGAACTTGAAGAATGCGTGAACCTAGACGTACAAAGCAAATAAAAATTGAGATTAGACCCACCAGTAAGTTAAAATGTCACTATTAAAATTGGCTTCAGTGGGCGCCAAAACTGCCAAAAATGAAAAAATGCTATTGCGTTACTCTAGTTGAATGAAAATACAGAAAAAGTAACAACCAACGCGAAAATGCTAGGATAATTTTGAAAGATAGGGAAAAATTGGAATAGGAAAGGCGCCCTCTAGCGGTGAAAAAAGTGAGGGAGCCTACAGGGTGGGCCGACTCGAGATCTCTCCAACGGTATCCAGATTATGAAGATCCGCCCATTAGACCCCGAGATATAAGCGAAAAACTATAAAAACTGGAAGTTGTCAATAAAACGGCGCCAAATTTTGGTACCAATAAAATTCTGAATAGAACTTGAAGAATGCGTGAAAAAGAAGTCCTAGACGTACAAAGCAAATAAAAATTGAGATTAGACCCACCAGTAAGTTAAAATGTGTCATGTTCACTATTAAAATTGGCTTCAGTGGGCGCCAAAACTGCCAAAAATGAAAAAATGCTATTGCGTTACTCTAGTTGAATGAAAATACAGAAAAAGTAACAACCAACGCGAAAATGCTAGGATAATTTTGAAAGATAAGGAAAAATTGGAATAGGAAAGGCGCCCTCTAGCGGTGAAAAAAGTGAGGGAGCCTACAGGGTGGGGCGACTCGAGATCTCTCCAACGGTATCCAGATTATGAAGATCGGCCTATTAGGACCCGAGATATAAGCGAAAAACCATAAAAACTCAAAGTTGTCAATAAAACGGCGCCAAATTTTGGTACAAATAAAATTCTGAATAGAACTTGAAGAATGCGTGAAAAAGAAGTCCTAGGCGTAAAAAGCAAGTAAAAATTGGGATTAGACCCACCAGTAAGTTAAAATGGGTCATGTTCACTATTAAAATTGGCTCCACTGGTCACCAAAAGAGCCAAAAATGAAAAAATGCTATGGCGTTACTCTAGTTGAGTGAAAATACAGAAAAGGTAAGAACAAACGCGAAAATCCTAGGGTCATTTAGAAAGATAGTGAAAAATTGAAATAGGAAAAGCGCCCTCTGGCGGTGAAAAAAGTGAGGGAGCCTACAGGGTGGGCCGACTCGAGATCTCTCCAACGGTATCAAGATTATGAGGATCGGCCTATTAGGGCCCGAGATATAAGCGAAAAACCATAAAAACTCAAAGTTGTCAATAAAACGGCGCCAAATTTTGGTACCAATAAAATTCTGAATAGAACTTGAAGAATGCGTGAAAAAGAAGTCCTAGGCGTAAAAAGCAAGTAAAAATTGGGATTAGACCCACCAGTAAGTTAAAATGGGTCATGTTCACTATTAAAATTGGCTCCACTGGTCGCCAAAAGAGCCAAAAATGAAAAAATGCTATGGCGTTACTCTAGTTGAGTGAAAATACAGAAAAGGTAAGAACAAACGCGAAAATCCTAGGGTAATTTAGAAAGATAGTGAAAAATTGGAATAGGAAAGGCGCCCTCTGGCGGTGAACAAAGTGAGGGAGCCTACAGGGTGGGGTGACTCGAGATCTATCCAACGGTGTCCAGATTATGAAGATCGGCCCATTAGGAGGGGAGATATGAGCCAAAAATCGTAAACACTGGGACCCCAAACCGTCCAAAAACCTCGTCGCTTAGATTGGACAAGACTTAATAAAAATCTACATAAAACTTTCTCTGTAAACATCTCGTATACTTTGTATTCTATTCTTTTAATATTAATCCTATGATTACATTTTGCTCCACTGCATATATGTTTCACACAAGGGAACTGAAACAGATGGATGACCTACATTACAAAGATGGGTCAGGCCAAAGGGTCAGGCCAGGTGTTCGTTGATGGGGACACAATGGATGACCTACATTCAGGTCAGGCCAGGTGTTCGTCGATGCGTTTACAATGGATGACCTACATTGCAAACATTCAGGCCAGGCCAGGTGATGGGTTTTGCAAGGCCTTCTCTAACTAAGAGTAGCTGACCTACTTTCCAGGCCGTTGAACAGGATTGCTTTGCAAAGGCTCAACATCATTTTATTTCAAACGACAGCGATTCAGGTCAGGCCAGGTGTTCGTCGATGCGTTTACAATGGATGACCTACATTGCAAACATTCAGGCCAGGCCAGGTGATGGGTTTTGCAAGGCCTTCTCTAACTAAGAGTAGCTGACCTACTTTCCAGGCCGTTGAACAGGATTGCTTTGCAAAGGCTCAACATCATTTTATTTCAAACGACAGCGATTCAGGTCAGGCGTCGATGCGTTTACAATGGATGACCTACATTGCAAAGATTCAGGCCAGGCCAGGTGATGGGTTTTGCAAGGCCTTCTCTCACTAGCAGTGGCTGATCTACTTTCCAAAGACCCGGTTCGTTGAATAGGATTGCTTTGCAAAGGCATTTTATTTCAAACGATTCAGCTCAGGCGTGGATGGGAACAATGGATGACCTACATTGCAAGGCCAGGCCAGGTGATGGGTTTTGCAAGGCCTTCTCTCACTAGCAGTGGCTGACCTACTTTCCAAAGACGTTGAACAGGATTGCTTTGCAAAACGATTTCTCTAAACGGATGACCTACTTTGCAGGGCGCGCCTGGCCAATCGCATCGCTTGTGACGTCACCGACCTCGTGAGGCTGGCTTGGCGTTCCCTGTCGACCGTTCATTGCGCTCCCGGCAGCCATTGAAGGTAAGTGTCTTTTTGTCTTTATGTGGTGAATGTTTTTAGGGTCTTTAAAATGTTTTTAATAAGAAAATGTTTAAACTATAGTGGTTTAAAAAATATTGGTCAATTTTATGTTCTTATTATGTGCTCCCCATCCATTTTAAAAAATTATATGACTCTAGTTTGAAAGGTGTTTTTATAGTTTGACCGCTTTCAACTGAATCCCCGATTACAAGTTAAATTGTTTGATTAAACTTTTGGAAACTGTAAAATAATAATATGGGCTGGCATTTTTGAAAATAATTGTTATATACTTATTGTAATAACACAAAAGTTTGAAATGTATGGTTCAACTGTGGGACCAGAAAGATTTAAATCAAATATGTTCTTGATGAATTTTTCAAAATGGGTCTATTCTCATTTGTATTATGTTGTACACCATCCTTAAAAGGTTGTGAATAATGGTTGAAAGGGATTATGTTTAAACTATAGTTTGAAAGGTTTAAAAAAATATTGGTCAATTTTATGTTCTTATTATGTGCTCCCCATCCATTTTAAAAAATTATATGACTATAGTTTGAAAGGTGTTTTTATAGTTTGACCGCTTTCAACTGAATAAACAAAACCCCCGATTACAAGTTAAATTGTTTGATTAAACTTTTGGAAACTGTAAAATAATAATATGGGCTGGCATTTTTGAAAATAATTGTTATATACTTATTGTAATAACACAAAAGTTTGAAATGTATGGTTCAACTGTGGGACCAGAAAGATTTAAATCAAATATGTTCTTGATGAATTTTTCAAAATGGGTCTATTCTCATTTGTATTATGTTGTACACCATCCTTAAAATGTGAATAATGGTTGAAAGGGATTATGTTTAAACTATAGTTTGAAAGGTTTAAAAAATATTGGTCAATTTTATGTTCTTATTATGTGCTCCCCATCCATTTTAAAAAATTATATGACTATAGTTTGAAAGGATTGGTCCTTAAAATATATAATGTTTTTATAGTTTGACCGCTTTCAACTGAATAAACAAAACCCCCGATTACAAGTAAATTGTTTGATTAAACTTTTTGAAAACTGTAAAATAATAATATGGGATTTTTCAATTTCCCTGGCATTTTTGAAAACAATTGTTATATACTTATTGTAATAACACAAAAGTTTGAAATGTATGGTTTAACTGTGGGATCAGAAAGATTTAAATCAAATATGTTCTTGATGAATTTTTCAAAATGGGTCTATTCTCATTTGCATTATGTTGTACACCATCCTTAAAAGGTTGTGAATAATGGTTGAAAGGGATTATGTTTTAACTATAGTTGGATATGATTTTGAAAAATTTGAAACTATAGTTTGAAAGGCCATTTTAAAAAATTATATGTGTTTATCTTAAAATGATAGTTTGAAAGGATAAAATGATGTCCTTAAAATATATTATGTTTTCAATAATGAGTTTGAAAGCTTTCAACTGAATAAACAAAACATTTGTTACCCTTTGAATAACAACTATAGTTTGAAAGGGTTCACACCACACCCCACCAAATGGGCGAACCATTTAAAAAAATCCTTAAAATGTCAGTTTGAAAAGTGTATTAATGTTTTATAACTATATTAAAATTTTTTCTCATACCTCCGATGCTCACAGCTCCCTGTTCAAATAAATGTGATTTGAAATACCTGTTCCAAATGTCTTGTAAATGTCCATTCCTCTCACGGTCTGTCTCTATCCGTCCATACAGTGTGTACATATATATATATGTAAAAAAAAAAAAAAAAAAAAAAAAAAAAAAAAAAAATTTTTTTTTTTTTTTTTTTTTTTTTTTTTTTTTTTTTTTTCGAAAATTTTTTTTTTTTTTTTTTTTTTTTTTTTTTTTTTGTCTATATCAGCGACCCGCACTTCAGCACTTGGCGGAGAGGGTCCCAATGTGCATGTCGGAGGCGGCAGAGTCGAGGAAGGATTCTCGGTGGTCATTTCTAGTGGCTACTTCTGGGAACACGTGCTCTGCCCCCCGAGGCATCCACCTACACAGCCCCCCCCGGGGACTGCAGAGTCGTGGAAGGCTTCCTGGTGGTCATTTCTAGTGGCTACGTTTGGGAACATGTACTCTGCTTCCCCCCCCCTCCCCCTCCCGAAAGTCCCCCCCTCCCCCCTCCCCACATTCACACACACTCCACTCGGACCCTTCTGCCAGCTTTAGGTTAGTTTTTTAGTGTGTAAGATACACCGGGCGGTGGAGCTGTCGACATGGATGGTCTACGTTGTTATGCCCGTAGACCCGCAGCTGCCATCTAACACTTCTTTTTTCTTTTTTTGTTTGGACATTAAAGATTGAAAAAGTGTCTCTGTCTCATTTATTCACACCGACACAAACACCCCACATTAGTTTTAGTATTAGTGTTTTAGTGGCCCCGGGGGAACGCCCTTTCACTCTGTGCGAGCAGTCCCTTTCACTGAAGCCCATCGTTGGCTCCTACCTAAGCGGCAGTCTCGTGCAGTACCTAAGAGGCTGATCCCGGGGTGCGAGAGAGCGCGACCTGCCAGTGTTAGGTTAGGTTTAGTGTTTAGTGATAGTACATCTAGTGAGTAAGTACATCGGGCGGTGGAGCCGAGGATCAGGCTGCCATCTGACACCTCTATTTTTTGTTTTTTTGTTTGGACATTAAAAAGTGAAAAAGTGTCTCTGTCTCATTTATTCACACCAACACAAACACCCTCTTAGTGATGTAAGATTAGTTTTTAGTGTTTAGCTTTTAGTGTTTAGTTAAGCGCGAGTGTTTAGTTTTTAGTGTTTTAGTTTTTAGTGTTTTAGTTTTTAGAGGCCCCCCGGGGGAACGCCCTTTCACTCTGTGCGAGCAGTCCCTTTCACTGAAGCCCATCGTTGGCTCCTACCTAAGTGGCAGTCTCGTGCAGTACCTAAGAGGCCGACCCTGGGGGGAGAGAGAGCGCGGCGCAAGAAGCGATCATAGAAGGAGAAAAGGTAAGTCCATTCATTGTTGTTGTGCATAACTGTATGGACAAATGGTTTTCAAAACAAATGATTGTGTGCTTTTCAAAATGACAAATGTGTGGTTTTAAAAACAATAGTGTCAAATGATTTTAAAAACAAATGTGTGGTTTTCAAAATGACAAATGTGTGGTTTTAAAAAACAATAGTGTGAAATGGTTTTAAAAACAAATGTGTGGTTTTCAAAATGACAAATGTGTGGTTTTAAAAAAACAATAGTGTGAAATGGTTTTAAAAACAAATGTGTGGTTTTCAAAATGACAAATGTGTGGTTTTAAAAAACAATAGTGTGAAATGGTTTTAAAAACAAATGTGTGGTTTTCAAAATGACAAATGTGTGGTTTTAAAAACAATGGTGTGTTTTAAAAACAATGGTGTGTTTTAAAAACAATGGTTTTAAAAACAATGGTGTGACAATGGGGTGACAATGGTGTGTTTTAAAAACAATGGTTTTAAAAACAATGGTGTGACAATGGTGTTAAAAAACAATGGTGTGTGTCTTTTAAAAATGGTTTTAAAAAACAATGGTTTTAAAAATGGACACTCAAATAAGGGTTTGAAGCGACGCCCCCCTGTGTGGGGGCGCCCCGGGTCCCACTGAAAATGAAGGGTGTCACGTGTATGTGGCGGGTGGTGGAGGGAGGCCTCGGGCCCATGGCCCGGGGCCGCGCCACAGAGTGTTGAAGGGTGTCACGTGTATGTGGCGGGTGGTGGAGGGAGGCCTCGGGCCGATGGCCCGGGGCCGCGCCGCATACCACAATTGTGTTTAAAAAATTTTTTAACTTTCATTTTCCTTTAGTGGTTTTGCACAATTCAAACACGCACGACAGGATGAAATAGATAATAATTTGTCTTAGAGAACATCGAAAATTCCCACCAGTCCGTGGGACGGTTGAAAATTTTTAGAGGGTCGTATATCGGGTAAATGCTTGACTTGGATCGATGTGCTTCATGGGAATAGTTTTTGTGGGTTGACGTGTTTGTATAGTCCATTCCATGATACCATAACCAATGCCAATCTAAAATTTTTTTTTTCAATTTCAAAAAAATTTTATCCGAGCTTTCAAGATTGACCACAACGTATTCAAAAATTTTTTTTTTCAATTGCAAAAAAAAATTTATCCGAGCTTTCAAGATTGACCACAAGGCATTCAAAAAGTTTTTTTTTTCCAACAATTTTATCCGGCAAGAGAAAAGTTTTTCACCGACTCGCCAAAGCTTTAAAAAAAAAAAAAAAAAAAAAAAAAAAAAAAAAAAAAAAAAAATTTTTTTTTTTTTTTTTTTTTTTTTTTTTTTTTTTTTTTTTTTGACCTAGTTAAAAAAAAAAAAAAAAAAAAAAAAAAAAAAAAATTTTTTTTTTTTTTTTTTTTTTTTTTTTTTTAAAGTAGGTTAAAAAAAAAAAAAAAAAAAAAAAAAAAAAAAAAAAAATTTTTTTTTTTTTTTTTTTTTTTTTTTTTTTTTTTTTTTTTTTTTTAAAGTAGGTTAAAAAAAAAAAAAAAAAAAAAAAAAAAAAAAAAAAAAATTTTTTTTTTTTTTTTTTTTTTTTTTTTTTTAAGTAGGTTTAAAAAAAAAAAAAAAAAAAAAAAAAAAAAAATTTTTTTTTTTTTTTTTTTTTTTTTTTTTTTTTTTTTTTAAAGCTTTGGCAAGTCGGTGAAAAACTTTTCTCTTGCTAGATCTCCGAATAAAATTGTTGGGAAAAAAATTGTTTTGAATGCCTTGTGGTCAATCTTGAAAGCTTTGGTGAGTCGGAATGTGTTGTGGTCAATCTTGAAAGCTTTGGCGAGTCGGATAAAATTTTTTTGAAATTGAAAAAAAAATTTTGAATGCGTTGTGGTCAATCTTGAAAGCTTTGGTGAGTCGGATAAAATTTTTTTGAAATTGAAAAAAAAATTTTGAATGCGTTGTGGTCAATCTTGAAAGCTCGGATAAAAATTTTTTGAAATTGGAAAAAAAAAAATTTTGAATGCGTTGTCATGACTGACTCGCCGAAGCTTTCAAGATTGATGACAAAGCATTCAAAAAAAATTTTTTTTTCAATTTCAAAAAAATTTTATTCGGAGACCTAGCGAAAGAAAATTTTTTTATCAACTCACCAAAGCTTTCAAGGTTGACCAACACATTCAAAAAAAATTTGAAATTGAAAAAAAAAATTGTTGAATAGTTTGTCAGCGTCGGTGAAAGATTTTTTTATTCTCTCTCAGTCACCGACTCTTTCCTTTTAAGATTTGAAGTAATTGTTTTCATTTTCTGATACCATTTTATTTGAATTCTATCGATTATATACTGAGAATCCAAAATGGTGGTATCACATCATTTATATTTTGTTGGATTAAAGGTGAGTATAATTTCTGTGAGGTGTTTTCATTTTCTGATACTATATTGAAAATATTACCATTTCATTTTGCTCACAAAAGTTTTGAAATTATTTATATTATATATAAATTATATATATATATATATATATATTGTTATTATTATTATTATATAGCTATTCGATACTAAGTGACATATATAAAATAAAATAAAAGTGTAACACAGATCACCCTAAGATTCAGTAACATTTATATATTAGTTGTCTTAATTTAATTCACTCTTGATTATATCCGATAAACTTTAAGGAATATGTTTTTTATTTTGAATATCCAATATTGGTAAGTAATTGAATGTAAAAAAATGGGACTGGACAAGGTATTGTGGGGGTTACCCCCACAATACCTTGTCCAGTCCCATTTTTTTACTTTAAAAAAACAAACAACTTTAAAAAAAAAACAAACAAACTGTAATAACAATAAAATATTTTTATTTATATACAATTATTTACATTTTTTATATACAACATTTTTTATATACAACATTTTTTATATACAACATTTTTTATACAACAGGAGAAGAAGAAGAGGGGAGGGCTTTCATTACTTCTCTCATAAAGAGTGTGTGTTCTTTTTTCAATTGTAAATATTGTGTATGCAATCTATTTAATTTAAAATTAAAATCTATGGAGTAATTTAAATTTTTTAAGTCTTTGATATGTTTAGCTGATTGGTTGAATTTTTTAAATGATTTTCGTAATTTTTTTTTAAGTTTTAAAGATAATTTTTTAACTAATGGAAATTTCAGGGCACTTACGGATTTTCTTCCTCTTCTTCTCCTGGAGGGGCCGGGGACTGGTGAGGCGGCCGCAGAGGAAGGACTAGGTGAAATGGCTGCGGGAACTGAGGAGCTGGTGACGGTAGCGGCTGATGAGGAGGCGGTGGCAGAGACTGATGAGGAGGGACCAGAGGCGGTGGCGGTGACAGAGGCGGTGGATGATGAGGGACCAGAGGCGGTGGCGGTTGCAGAGGCGGTGGATGATGAGGGACCAGAAGCGGTGGCAGAGACTGATGAGGCGGTGGCAGAGGCGGTGGATGAGAGGGCGGCCGCGGCTCGTAAACAGTTCCAAAATTCGGGCTCAAAGCGCGTAGCCCGAAGTTCCCGTAGAGAAATAAACTGGGGGCCAGCAGAGGAAGAGGCGGTGGAAACAGCAGAGGAAGCGGCAGAGGAAACAGCAGAGGGAGCGGCAGAGGACCCTTCGCTGGAGCGCAGCAGTTCCTCCACGCTCGGCAAATCCGGACTGCTGGAGCGGGAGGTGTCCGACGACAACTGTATTTGTTCAGGAATGTTCAACTGCCCCTCCAGTCCTGCATAGTAGAATTCGAACCGGCAGAGGGGGCACTGGGCTTCCGAATAGCTCCGCGCATGATGGAGTAGGCGCCGGACACACGTCGTGTCGAACATGTGTCCGCAGCGAAGGGTAAACCCATTCCAAGAAGAGAGAGACTCGTAACAGATGGAGCACTCCATCTCGACTGACTCGGTAAACGGAAAGCCGCTCTAGACGTTCGCGAGGCCCCGCCTCCGCGTGTCGGGAGGAACCAATGGGAGCGAGTGGACAACGTTTTATTCAGAAAAAAATGATTGACTGGGGATTTTATTTGAGATCAACTTTTTATCCAGATATTAATAAAAAATTATTTATTTATTATTATTATTATTATTATTATTATTATTATATCTTCACTGGGGATTTTATTTGAGATCAACTTTTTATTCAGAAAAAATTATTTATTTATTATTATTATTATTATTATTTTATCTTCACTGGGGATTTTATTTGAGATCAACTTTTTATCCATCAAAAAATTATTTATAATTATTATTAATATATATTATGTATATGGATGAATGGGGCCTTTCAAAAGGGTCCCCGTGATGACTCATTGGGGGCAGACAATGAAGCATTGTTCAATGGCCAGGTGCACGAGGGGGGAGGTGCTTTCAAGTATAACGACCAACCTCATTCAACCATGATGTCTTTGGATGAATGGGGCCTTTCAAAAGGGACCAGGTGCATTGAATCCCCGTGATGACTCATTGGCACAACACAATGAACCCTTTCAAAAAGAGTACGATGGCAACAGCTGTTTGGATTGGGGTCACGCAAGCAGCAGATGCCCGCTTTCGGGTATAACGGCCAATCTCATTCAACCATGAAGTAGCTGTTGGATGAATCATTGGGGTGGAGCAATGATGCAATATTTCCGAGGCAATATTGATTATTAATAAACTTTAAAAATTTCTACGAGGGTCCTGGCACCAAATTCTTTTTACAGGTGACTGTAGCTTGTCGCCGCTACGCCTCAGCTCGGCACGATCTGTATAGTAATCTCAATCTCCTTGGTTCTTCGCCTTCTTTCAGTGATTTATGCGACCTAGCTGTCTCCGGAGTTACTCAAGCTCGCCAGTATTCTCAAGACTGACAGATTCTGACTTTGGCTTCGTCTTACCAACACGTTCTTATCTGACGATGCGTTTCCTCACATTTGAGGTCTTCATCGAACTTGTTTAGGATTAATCCGCGATTGTAATGAAATGCTCGCCCTCTGGTGGGCTAAGGTGAAATTACAATAAACATGGTTTAATTCGAATTCCATACAGCGGCCATTGCTTGCCGATATTTAGTTTCACATATATTTATTGAATAAAAATGAATAAATACGGTAAAAAAGATAACACATACTTTTGTGTGCCACAGTGTAACTCCAAAGGATCAAGAAATCCAGAATTGAGCTTCCATTTATTTCCAAATGACAAATTTAAAATTTCAGTTGCTTCGGCTAATGGAAGTAAAGAATTAATCAGATGATTTGAAACTAATATTTGTTCAACATCAGTTAAAAATCTACTTCCGATCGAACTTTGAATAAACTGAAGTATTTTTTTCAAAAGCAATCAATTTTCCATAATGTAATGGCGGAGAAATTATAGTACGAATATTAAGTAGAATAACTAATGGAACACACGTGGCTAATGTTTACTAACAACTGCAGTGTTCACAAAGCGCCGTCTATCGATCATTACAAACGCGGATAGGGGTGTAAAGCCTTGCAGCTACAAACCCCATGCTCTGAGGGTCTCCCTCCAAAACAACAACAACAACAACAATTCACATTCGTGTTTGAATTCGTGCTTTTGTTGTTAAAAATGAATTCTACTGACAGACTTGAAGCAACAAAATTGCTGAAACATTGGAAGAAAGAGGAAGCTTATTATCAAACTCTGTTGCAAAATTTGAAAGAAGAATTATGGCGCATGAAGGTTTGATAGATATTTTTTATTTTACCTGTTTTTATGTACTGTAAGTCAAAGGAAAGCTTGTACACTGTACTAGTAAACCCATGCAAAATTTTCCCACTTTATTTCTTTTCTTATTTACCTTTAAAATTTGAAACTTATAAATCTTGAACCAGTATCACCACCCAATTTAAAATTTTAATTCAACAAGTGCCAAATATTATTAGAACCAAATTAGTAGTATGGGATGAAAATAAAGCTTTCAAAATAAATCTGATGTTTGATGATGTACTTTTTATACTTCCTAGGCTTTAATATATTATCTCATACCCTATAGCGACTTTTAATATTTGTCACCATGTTGTCAATGCTTTCTTATTTACTTTGGCATATTTTTTGGTTTCAAAATGACCCGATACCCAGGCCTGGACTTGCTAGGTCGGCAATTGCCAAGGGCATTAATTTTAAAGGATTTATAAGATATGGCGCTATTAGTACAATATGTATCCGAACGTACTGTAACTACGTCATCTTAAAGCTACGTCATGTGGCTTCAGCTTGTAGTATGTTATGTATCCATGTGCCAAAGTGTAAACAATATATTGTTTTTATCTGTGAATATGTCGAAATATGTGCCAGCGAAAGAGGATTTGGGGGAGTTTTACTGTACTTCTTTAATTCGAAGAAAAATGTTGTTGAAACTCATCGGTTGCTATTCTTTGGAAACTTATGGTGATCATACGCCATCGATTTCGACCTGTGAGTGCTGGTTTCGTCACTTTAAAAGTGGTGATTTTGGCTAAGCTTTACTATACGGCACCCATTGCTTATTGCCGTTGCCAATGTTTTGATCGCGTGATATGATGGTGATTCGAGACCCGAATCAGAGTATCAATACTTTTTTCTGTTGTATCGAAATGTAACAAAAGGTAACATTTACTGATTCATGCATCGCTAATTAGGGGTATCCAGTGTCCCAGTGATGTTTCTTTTTTAGTTTTAATGCTCGCGAAGCGAGCAAACAGCAGAAAACATAGTGACCGAGGCTCCATGAATTTTCATGCTTTTACTGATTCATGCTGCACGAATTAGGGGCGTCCAGTGATTTTTTTTTTTTTTTTTTTTTTTTTAATGCTCGCGAAGCGAGCAAACAGCAAAAAACATAGTGACCGCGGCTCCATGAATTTTCATGCTCCACGAATTAATGGCGTACAGTGATGTTTTTTTTTTTTGGTTTTAATGCTCGCGAAGCGAGCAAACAGCAGAAAACATAGTGACCGCTGCTCTATGAATTTTCATGCTTTTACTGATTCATGCTCCACGAATTAGGGGCGTCCAGTGATGTTTTTTTTTGGTTTTAATTTTTAATGCTCGTGAAGCGGGTTCACGACGTTGTGAAACGATTCGCAGTACCGACTCACAAATCGAATCAAAACACCATCATACCACGTGATCAAAACATCGGCAACGGCAATAAGCAATGGGTGCCGTATAGTAAAGCTGTTCTGTGATTTTGGCACAGTAGACAAGGAACGTCCGGGACAGCCAAAGAAGTTTGAAGATAAAGAATTGGAAGCAATACTCGATGAAGATCCATGTCAAACACAAGAAGAACTTGCAGAATCATTAAATATTTACCAAGCAACAATTTCCAGACAGTTGAAGACATTGGGAATGATTCAAAAGCAAGGAAATTGGGTATCATACTAGTTAAAGCTAAGAGACTGCAAAAGGCGATTTTGCTTGTCCAAGATGCTGCTTAATGACCATTTTAAAAAAGTCTTTTTTGCATCGCATTATTACAAGCAACAAAAAGTGCATCTATTATAATAATCCTAAGAGTAGAAAATCATATGTCAAACCTGACCAACCAGCCAAATCAACTGCAAAGCTAAATATCCATGCTGCCAAGGTAATGCTGTGTATTTGCGGGATCAGAAGGGAGTGGTCTACTATGAGCTGCTGAAAAGTGATCAAACAATTGGTGGACCTCTTTACCATAAGCAATTGATGCGTTTGAACCAAGCAATAAAGAAAAAACGGCCGGAATGGGAGACTAGGCACAACAAATTGATTTTCCGGTACAACTATAGTATTTCCCCACAGCTGAATTTGGCGATTTTTCTTTGGCGTCGATTTGAACGATAACGATGTCGTTCTGAACTGTTTGCGATATAATATGGCAGCATTCATGCTATTTATTTTGGATTTATGATTTATAATTTAGCTTATGATTTTATCATTTATGCTATATGATTTTTAGATTTATGATTTAGTCATAATCACCAAAAATAAATCGCCAAATTCAGCTGTGGGGACCAATTTTCCACCATGACAATGCCCAATCACATGTTGCACAACTTGTTAAAACTTATTTGCAATATATCGGATTGAAAACTTTGTCCCACCCGCCATATAGTCCAGATCTTGCACCATCTGATTACCACTTGTTTCAATCCTAATGCTGCTCAATTAAAGGATTTTAAGGTATTTTAAATGTTTTTAAAGTTTTATATGAAAATATTTCTTTGTCAAGGGGGGGGGGGGATAATTTTCAAAAGATTTATTATGTATCGTATAAAAGTTCCATAATGTATTAAAAGATTTGATTTTTTTTTAACCTCTAAATAATTAAATAAAACAAAAGTAAATTATTACTAAGCTATCACTTGACTAGTAAGTCAGAAGCAAATTTTCAAAAGATTTATTGTGTATCGTATAAAAGCTCCATAACATATTAAAAGATTTTTTTTTTTTTTTACCTCCAAATAATTAAATAAAACAAAAAAGTAAAATATTACTAAATTACTAAACTATCACTTTACTCAGGCCCCGCAGAGCTCCTACTTTTTAAAACTGCATCCTTTTTTTTCTGTTTTTCCTATTTTTTGTTCAGTTGTAAAAATTTGAGAATGAAAATATTTTTTTTTTTTAATTCTAAATAAAAAGTATTTTTAAAATCAACTACAGTGCAATCTCCGAAATCCAGACTTCATAAATCACGAAAATTACAAAATCCTGCATAATTTACAATTTTAATTATTTATCATTGATTTAGCTTTGACTTGCCAATAGATGGCAGCACTATTCAGTTTTTACCATCTATGGTTTTTTACTGTGAATGATTTCTATTCAACTTTTTCTTATTTAATTCATATTTAGAATGAGTTTTTTTTTATATTTACAGTTGAGTACCATTTATCCGTGAACCTGCAATTCGTGATGTAAACAAACAAACTTCATTTCAGTAGAAATATTTTTTATTTATGAAATAATTGTAAATTTATGAAATATTTTTAATTATAGAATTTTTGGGGCATACATTCTGGATATTATTAAATTTAATTTTAAAGTGAAAACTACTAAATAAAAATGAGTATTTAATTATCTTGAAATTTAAATTTTCAATTAGAGCCGTTATTGAATGACAATTCTCCTATTAGCAATAAATTTCATTATGTTGGTGAATTAAAATACTGATAATTAGAAAAGCTGAAAATTTTTATAAAAATCATTTTTAAAAGACTAAAAACTTTTTTTTTTTAATTTAATTTGAATGTATTTTATGTAATATTATTTCATGAAACCTATGCAAGAGAATGTTTAATACGAATTTTGTTCGAAAGATGGCGCCACCAAATATTCCTTCTGCTAGACTGCTTAATAGGGTAAATGTGATTGATCTTTTCTGTAAATTGGCAGTGAAAATTTTTTTAATTTGTAATCAAATTCACAGCCCTACTAGATCACTCTACGCCAAAGTGAAAGCAGCCGTAACAAAACTGCAAAGATCAAAGGATGCCGCGGAATCAGTTTTCAGGGTCGCCAACGAGCGCCATCTACTTTCTCAGGCTTTAGCAAACGTGAAAAATGCCAAGAAACATGAAATATTCGTCCATGATTCAACAAAATAATAATATATGCATATAATATAACTTAAAATAAGACACAATTTAAAATTATTTTTATAAAAGTAGTAAAAGTACAGCCGAATTTTCCAATATATTTTAATGACACCCACTTTCGCTAGAATTATTTCTATAATAATTAATAATGGGAGAATAGAAATGTATATTATTTATTTATTTATTTATTTCCTTTCATACAAAACAGAAATTGGAAGAAGAGTATTTTTTATTTAAGAGAAAACGACTAACATCATTTATTATTTTTCAATGTAATGGTTTAAAATTATTGCCACAATTATTTTTATGATTCATATATTGTTGCGTATCTGAAGATTGCATTTTAAATTTAATTAAATCAATTCAATGTACAAATCTGCAATATAAATATTTAGCCTCCACCCATCTGTATTTATATAAGGGTAGATGCAAAATTTATATTTCACAACTTCAATTTTACTTTTTCTTTTCTCCATAATTATTATGTCATTTTATCTCTTTTGTTCATAAATGACATGTCTATAGGAATCTATATGATTCGAGTCATGTCAGATTTTTTAATTAATAATTGGATTTGTAAAGAATTAACAATAATAAAACTCGAATAAACTACTACATCAGAAACGGCAAAAGAAAAAATTTTGCCATGAATACAGCTGTTTCGTTAGCCTTAAGCGTACCGTCTTCAGTGCAAAAAGAATTCTTTTTGCACTGAAGACGGTACACTTAAGGCTACCGAAACAGCTGTATGCATCACAAAAAATTTTCTTTTAGCATTTCTGACATAGTAGTTTATTCGAGTTTTAATATTCCAACGCAGAGTCTCCTGTTATTATGAATTAACAATAACTTTATATAATCATATTAATTTTACTTTTTCCATTTTTGTCTTTCATCAGTGCATAAATGTATATATATATATTTTTTTTTAGATTGAAGATTTTTCTTTGAAAGCAAGTATTCGAAAAGAGCAGTTAAAACGAGATCAGTTTAATAAAGAAGGAGTTATATTAGCTGATCTTGAACGTTTGACTGAATCTGGAAGTTCGACACCTCTCAATATGAAATCCCCAATATCTTCAAAAGGAACTCACATTGATGAAGCCACTACTTCAAGCATGTGTAGCAGTTTCGATAGGGATGATCATTCCCAGAGTAGTCTCCCCCAACCAAGTCCTTCTGTGGTAAATGTATTACAACATTTCATATTTGTTATGTTTACTTAACCCACTTAGCATCTTCTAAATGGGCAAAATTTTAATGTTTTCACTGCACGGTTTTTAAAAAGTCCCAAAGCAATAGTTATTTCAGTTTGAAATTAAAAGAGTGGACTATGAATGTCAAAATAAACATCATGACTATTATACAGTACAAAGCCGAAAATCCGGATTCGTTGGGACCGCGGCGATTCCGGATTTCCAGATTTTCCGGATTTTTGGTCATGCCTAAAAATTATAATATTTTGGTTTAAGTACTTGGATAATATGCAAATCCAAGTAAAAAAATATATATAACGATTTTTAAATATATTCTGTAATATTATTTTTAACTTTAACAATAAATAAATAAAAATAAATAAAATTAAAAGTTAAACTTGAAAAACAAAACAGATTTATTGAAATATTTGCATACAAAAATCAGTACAAGTTACAATAAAAGAAAATAAATAAGAAAAACACATCATTTTTTCTTTTTTAATTCCGCAAATTTTTTTTTTTTTTTTTTAGTACTTTAGGTATTTTAATTAAAAGGTTGAGTATGATTGAAATTATAATAGAATTTAGCTCTCAATTAGATAAATGTTTAAGAATTGTTACTATTATTATAATCTTCTTCCTCCTCTTTCAGACTTTGCAAATGCCGGTTTTGAAGATTAATAAGAAATAAAATAATTTTTTGGTTCTTAATTTAGATATATTTAAACTTAAAAAAAAAAAAAGAAAAAAAATCGCTGTTGATGATGATGATTAGCGGCCGCCGAAATTGTCCGGATTTTCGGCTTTGTACTGTATGTGACTTTCGTACTTTAAAAACAAGCTAAGAAAAGTATATAATTTTTTTTTTTTTTTTTTTTTTTTTTTAATATGTATAATTATTAATGTATTAAGGGAAATACTGCTGTGTAGTGTATGGGAAAAGTATGTATCAGCTGCTTTAGGGTTAAAATTTAATCTTCGTATTGTAGTAAACATATTATTTATTTTTTACTTTCTTCTATGTATATGAAAAAGAAAATGTTTGATTTATGAGAAAATATTCAACCTGCAGTTTTCAGTGAATTTACACATTTTGAGATGTCCTGAACATAAACATTTTTAGAAAATGTCTGTGTGCCAAAAATTTTGTGGACACTATCTTATGAGTCAAAGGATGAAATTTAACCAAACTTCATATTTAATTGGACCTTGACATAAATTGCTGCTGATTACATTTAGGAATCAATTGCTTAATAGGTGGCACCATTTTATATATATAATTTTGATAATGATAGTGACAGGCAAAATTTCATATAAATGTACGTAATTGTTTTTTAACTTTACAATGTATAATAATAACAGTTAACCAGATATTATATATATATATATATATATCTGGGCTTGCGCAAATTATGGGACACCTTTTCTTCTCCAAAAAACAAGTAACATTTTTCTTTTTGGACATACAAGATGTAACTGCTAATATTTTTCATGAACACGAAGTTTTTCACGATTTATTTATTTTTTTCATTTTGAAGCTTTATATTTAACACACAAAAAAAAAGTGTTGACCTGTTGCTCCATCTTTTCCATCTATGCTTATGTGTTGCACAAGTGCACTTCTCCAAACTGAGCGAAAAGTTTTGTCATCATGATATTCCAGCCAGAAAATCTCCTTTTCCCAGGTTTTTTTTAATAGTTTCTTTACATAAGCCAAAAAAAGAAAAATGAGTCATCAGGGCCCCTAATTTCAAAAATACTGCATCCCTTTTATTAAAATTTGAGTCGATGGTGCGGTATAGCGTACGAACGTGAGCCTTATATATATACGTAAGAACATTGCTTTTCCCACTCAGGGGTGTAAGTTTTCAATAATATGAATATCTTAGATCTGAACTGTAAATTTGTGATAATTTAAAACATCTGCATTCATCATGAGAAATAATTTTAATAAATAATTTGTACTAGATGAATTTGTATATGAAAATATAGAAATGTTTTGTGATGGCCATAACACATTAGTTTGTATTATCAGGGGTCGATCCAGGCAAAATTTGGGTCCCTTTTGCGGCCCCTTCACAAAATTCCCCATAGTAAAAAGGGACCCTTCACAAAATTCAAATTCATAAAAAGGGACCCTTCACAAAATTCAAATTCCTGAAAAGGGACCCTTCACAAAATTCAAATTCATAAAATGAGTCCCTTCACAAGATTTTTTTTTATTAAAATGATCCTTTTATTAAATGTTTTCAGTATTATTTTTAATTAATGCCTTAATTTGGCTCAACGAAACTATTAACTTTATATTAAACATTACATAAAGTGATTGTCAAAACGAAAAATTTCATACAATATTTTACTTTTTCACAAAAATATTTTATATTTCACAAAAATAAATAAAAATTTCACAAAAATATTTTGTCTTTCACAAAAAAGGGACCCAAAAATTAAAACCTGGATCGACCCCTGATTATTGTATTTTTAAAATAAGAACACATTGTATTCAAATAGTAATCATTATACTTTTCATTTATAATGAACAGTTATTTTTATTTATGTTTTTTTTTTTCACCTCTAAGACTACTTCAAACTTGATCTCCATGACTTACAAAATGAGCAATCATATAATGCATGTTATTAATACCCTTAGATTCGCACAGTAAATAAAATTTCAGACTTCTCTTCTAGCAGAGCAGTAATACTTCTATATATACAAAAAAAAAAAAAATAAGTTCACTATTATAGGGGGAACTAAATATAATTTTTTATTAAATTCATTGCATTACTTCCTTTAGAGCTGCCACAAAAATTTGTCACTCTCAAGGAAACTTATAAGTACTAATCGCCAATTTCCTTTAAAATTTCCTGGCATAAGTTTTAATTACAATCAGTATTTTCCTGAAATATTAGTTGCTAAGTCACTATAGAAGAACTATAAAAAATTACTAAACATTAGAGCATGTCTGCAATATCCTCAGATAAATGCCTGTTTGGCGATTCTATTTTTGTGATTTTTTTTTTTTTTTTTTTTTTTTAAGACTAAATACTTGTAGATGTTCTATCACTTTGATAGCCCAACAAACTTCACACGAAGTTGAGCACTTGACAATACAGAAGAGATTAACAAGAGCCACACATTGCACCAACCGAAATTTTAGATAACATTACTTAATTTTTATGGTTGCTAAGGAAATTAAGAACATGTAAATGTTCTTCTTTCTCTTTGGATAGTCCAATGAACTCCCCGCAAAGTCAAGAGCTTGAGAGTGCAGTTAATCTATATATATAAAAATGAATTGCTGTTCGTTAGTCTCACTAAAACTCGAGAACGGCTGAACGGATTTATCTTATCTTAGTCTTGAAATGTTCGTGGAGGTCTAGGGAAGGTTTAAAAGGCGAGAAAAAATCGAATAATTTCCGGGAAAACCCTAAAAACAGCCCTTTTCTATTTCCCATACAAACGTTTTCTAGAGTCAATTTGAACTTTATTGCTATTCAATAAAGTTTAGGTGTGTTCCTAACGGCTGATGGCTGAGCTACAAAAATTTGCATGTTGATTCGTAATGACCTCCCCTGATGCACCTCGAAGCCGGATTTTCGAATTTTGTTTTAGTTTTCTTTTAATTAATTAAAATGTTAAAATAAAAACCTTCTAATAACTGATAAATTGGCCATTTAATTTTAATCCTTAATTTAATTGTTGCCAAAAAAAATTATTCTTTTTTGGACAGAAAAAAAGAAAAAAAAAACGTGAACAATAAAAATTACATTTATTTAAAATATTTAATTTTATTCCTTAATTTAATTGTTGCCAAAAAATTTATCATTATTTTTTCGACGGAAAAAAAAAAAAAACGTGAACAATAAAAATTACATGTATTTAAAATGAGGAAAGTAAATTAAAAAAAATTAGAAATATCAGTCGTATCGTTACAAATAAGATACCAAATGAAAGATGCAATTTTTGTGAATCCAACGGATTAAACAGCTTATCGATCGGACAATTAGATTTTTTACAATTAACTAATGTATGTATTTTATAAATTTTCTTTCACAAACACAAACGTGTAGTATACAGCCTGTACAACACTAGACCAAATTGAAGTTCAAATTTCATCAATATTTAAGTAAATAAATGAAAATAAAAATATGCTTAATGGGGAAATATATATAACCATTAAAAGTTTAGTTGTCTAAAATATGTCAGAAATAGCGCTCATAGCATATTGTTACAAGGTATTAAGTCTTATTTTTACAAGGGATAAAATCTAAAATGGTGACAAAAATTCAAAAGTCGTCAAAGAGAGCTATATTAAGGCGGTACTATGATCATGCTTACAAACCATGAATACTAATAACCACAAAAAATTGTCTCATGCAACAGACGTAGCCGGTCATAGCATATTATAATATTTAGCGTGAAATTGTTATCATTTTTATGGTTGATCGGGGATAAACAAAATAAACATAGGAAATAACGTAAAAGCAAATATTATGTGCACCACGTATAGTGTTGTTCATATGTAACTGGGATTCAAATATAAAGGGGATACTTCATTTTTTTTTTCGATACTATCTATTTCGAAACTGTTATCTAATAAGGACTTAATGCAAGCCTATTGGTAAACCATTGTCTCAGGTAATAGGGACAAGCGCCCGAGTTTTAGCGGATGACCAAATCGCTACCGAAGGCAGCAGGGATCCGAAGCGAGCTTTTGAGCAATTTTAGTATTTTATTTTATTTTTATAAAGCTATATAAAAAAGAGTTTCCTTTAAATTTAGTGACCAGCGAAGCGGGCAAAGCCTGCTAGTATTTCTATAAAATTTTAGTTCAGATTTTTAGTATATGTTCAATATTGTTGTTTGCAAACTTATATGCTTCCAGAAAAGTAAGCAATTATAAAGTAATAGTAAGTGCTTCCAGTTTTAAATATTTATAATTTGATTTATTTATATCGTGTTAATTTCAATGGTGGCTGGTCCAAATTATACAGTATGTCTCCGTACCACTTTTAGGGGTGAGGCTCACAGTCACCAATTACCCATAGCAGAACAATAGTATGATGTAAATCTCAATCAACAAACCTACCAAATTATACCTTAGGGGATCGTCAAAGCAGGAGAACCATCCAACACATATATTATACATACTTACCAACTTTTCCGGTTTTTTAACGTACCTTCCGGTCTTCCGGACAGATGATGAAATCTTCCGTTTTTAAAAAAGTCACGGATATCGTTCATTTTAAAAAGAAATCCAAATGTTCTACGAAAACTCCTTATTCCCAATCTATTTCCATCCATAACATAAATTTCAATATTCATTTCAAACTTGCTTTGTGAGATTCTAGAACATTTAAAAAATAAATTGTTAAATATTTCTTGCTGATGTAATTATTCCCCCCCCCCTTTTTTTTATATATCTCCATCTAGTGATCAGCAATCAAATGTTCTGCAGAAGTCTTTTGTTTCCTCATCTTTATCCATCTGCAACATAAATGATAATATTAATTTCAAAGTTCTTACATAAGATTCTAGAAGTAGAGTTGAAAGAGTTTAATATTACTTACTCTGTAATAGGGGTGCACAACCTTTTTGGCTGGAGGGCCACTATCGCTGTTCATTGGGATATGAAGGACCACAGAGGAGATAATATAAAAAAATTAAACAACACAGATATATTTGTTGTGTTATATATATAAGATGTACACAAGGACATACCCAGAGAGGGGGTCCATGGCAGGGTTAGAAATAAGCAGTCGTTAGTCGCATTTTGCGACCAGTTTTTTCATTTTGACGCCTAGAATTCCAATCATAGGTGCCATATTTGACGGCTGAATTTTTTCCTCATTATACCTAATAATTTTCCCAATCCCATCAGACTGTAAACAAATCTATTTCGGTCAATTGAACCTTATAAAAACTGATTTAAGAAATCATATCTCTATGAAAGTAGTTGACGATTTGTTAATGATTAAATGAAACAACTCTAAATTGGAAGATTTCTGCCCAGAAAATGCTATTAAATTGTGGTGGAATGATGTATCTTCTGGGCGAAGAATGAATTTGCGATTTTAAATATATATGTTTAATATTGTCAATGTAATTACATTCATTACATAAATATTTTTTATATAATCTTGCATATATTATTTACAAGTTGATGCTTTATTATTATTATTATTATTTTTAATATACACATTTAATTATGGATGGCACCTAGATTTTTCATTTTGACGCCCAAAAAATTTAATCCAGGCGTCATTTTGACGCCTACTTTCAAAATTCTTATTTCTAACACTGGTCCATGGGGTCCAGACCCCTCCCGAAATAAAATTTAACAAAAGTTAATTTAATAAATATGCCCTTCTGAAGTTATAAATTGTTTTATATCATGTATATCTTTAAAAAGAAAATATGTTCTTTACTCATATCATTTGATCAGATCAGTTTTTCTTGAGGGGGGGAGCAATGACCACCCACACTGGAGACATTTGTAAAATCTATCTGAAAACTTATGATTTCTTACAGATATTTCCGATACATAAGCAATATTTTGGTTACATACTCAAAATTTTACTAGTGGCAAACCAGTGGCTGAGCGTTTTTGCGCTCAAAACTGGTAGACAGGAAGTGCATATTCGATCCCATGTCACGCTCTTCGACCCAGCCGTTCGGAGTTTTTCGTGGTTTTCTCTGAAACTCACGTAAATACAGGCTAGGACCTCTTAGAAAGACCCCCATGATGGAAATTCCACCCGTAGACCTAGGATACTAGCGTAGTTAATTGGCTTTAACCAACAATTACAACTAACCCTCTACCCGGTAAAGAGAAATCTTCTGATACTTCCAGAGCCATTTGTAGACAAAAATACACAAAAATCGCTGAAGTTACTATTCAAGTGTTAAGCAATCGAATGATGTTTTAAATATGCAAAAAATACTTAAAATAATGTTTCACTTTTTTGTGTGAATTCAGTATGAACTGGAATTTTTAATTTTGGTATTTAAAAAATTAAGCTTAAACTCAAATTCTAGGAAAAGATTAAATTTTATTTAAGTAATGGTAATTACTTAATAAATAATGGTTTCAACTATAGTTAGCAGAAGGGTTCTACGAGAGGAGCAAAATGATGCTCAGTTTGAAACGTATTTATATTAGTAGTTAAGGGACCCTAAAAACACCACAGCATTGCACCCCACATGATTACCCTAACTTTGGACCCCTCCCGAAGTAAAATCCTGGGTACGTCCTTGGATGTGCACACACACATATATACACATGCATATATAAAGAGGTGCACTATCATTATCATGTGCCTGTGTGCAGAACTTGAGTTTGTATCATATGTAAAGGCTAATATAGGATACCAAAATAAGCAGTTTTAATGTAGGTATGTGGGTATGAAAATATCACTTTGAGGTATTAGACGGCACTTGCGAGATATGTGAGTGAAAATGCTTCTATGGTCATATTTGTCATTTTCCGCATGAATTTTCAACAAAATGCATTGTCACCTTCCTGTTCTGATGTAACATAAACAACATGGTCTGCAAAAGTTGCAGTGAGTTTGACGAGGATTTGGTTACTAAATTATTATAATAGCAACCAAGGGCATAGCCAAGGAAAGGGGGGGGGGGTATTGGAGCACAGATATTCCTGAATCAAATAAAGTTTTATTTTTGATCTTTTAAATAAATTAGGAAATCCATCTCAGTCTCCTACATGCCCTCTGTTTGTAGTTACGCCTCTATTAGAAACCAGCTAAACTATCATGATAGTAATCAGTCAGCAACTGCATCTACTACTGAAAATCTGAGAGATGTTTTATATTTTTGCAAATATAACCCCATTACATGTGCGGCAACTGAAAATCTTGTTGGTCATTTTGAAGCACAAAACTGTCTATTCTCATCCAGTAAAAGTATTTGAATGTTTTATCAACTATGTCTGCGTTGAAATAGCTCCCTGTACATTCTTTTAGCCGCTGCTCCATTTCTGTTTGCAACCTCATAAATCATAAACTGTCTTTATATCAGTTCTATAAAATAAGCATCATGCGGTCTTTTCATCTTTTTTATTTCACCAGACAGACATAAATTAGACTTTTGAAGCTTTTTTTTTTTTTTAATGGTAATTAATTACTACTATAAATTTATGCTTCTTCATCATTAATTTTAACACACATTAATAATTAACACACATTATTGTTTTTTCTTTTTAGATAGATAAAAAAAAAAAATGGGGAGGGGGGGGGAGCTTTTACTTATTGATTGTTACATTTTTCAGTTTTTAATCTTCTCAGATAGATAAAGATATAACCACTTACCAAAAGATATTCTATGATTTTCACAATAAAAAATTAAGGAACATACTGTGGAACATTATTGAGAAACTAAATAGAAAACTTAACTCTCAAACAGGAATATGTATAAAAATCAACATTTTCATCCCTTCAACCCCACCTCCCCCCCCCAAAAAAAAATGAATAAAAAAAGTTTTTATAAATGTCAGTTTTTTGAATGCAACAAATAAATACTTTTTCTTTGTCTCTTTTTTATTTTTTCCTCCAGCTGATGATTAATGCGATCAAAAATGCCAGTCCTTTGGCGGACTGCAAATTGATGGCTACTGGGCCGCAGGTTGTGCACCTCTACACTAATGTAACACAAAACTATTTATAACATATAAATTATGATTTACTCAGATCTGTAGCTTGGTTTTTAAAAAAATACTTTTAATAAAATTATTACAAGAGGTTTTTGACAGTTTATGACACGTTTTTGACATGTCATGTTGAAAACCACTTTTTGACGTTGAAAACCCAACCCTGGATTGTATTCGTTAGTTAGGTGATGAGATAGATGGGGTGTTCTATTTTTATTTATTAATTTATTTTGTGGACTGTACATTTAATAAACCATTTAACAAGAGGTGAAGAAAGTGCCCTTTTCAATAAATCCACCCTGCTCTTTTTTTTTTTTTTTTTTAATGTGAACATTAATTTTACATCACACTAGTGCTACACTATGGGCAATTGGTGACAGTGTGAGATTCACCCCTAAGTAGGTCCGGAGACATGCCATTATTATTTTGATATACCATGTAGTGAATGGCTCAACAGCTCCTAAAATAATATATAATACAGACTTGCCAACCAATTTTAATAAAAAAAGGGAAGAATTTTGTTGAAAAACCAGAAAATTTCGTAAAAAGGGGAAGATTTTTTTTTTTTTTCTCTTTGACGTATTAAACAATATAGTTTTACAATTTTAATGTTTAGTAGTAATATATAAAAACGTTTTACTATAGATTCATTATACTAAATGTATAAAAGTTTTAAATGAAGTTATTCCTCTTCAACATATAAATATGTACAAAACAGAATCTGTAAGAAATTTATTTAACAATAGACAAAAAACTAATTTTTTAAATAAATATAGAATATGATTTTTGTGTATGTACATTAATCATACATATAAAAAAGAAAGTAGCAGTAGCTAATTATCAGTTTCAAACGTGCATAAAACCTGAGTATTAATTTTCTTAAAGTGATTTGGGGAAAATTTTCCTACCTGAAAAAATTATTGTTCATTTTTTTTCCCATGTTTACACATTTGGTATAAATAGGACATACAAATATTTAATTTAATTGAGGAAAAATAAACAGATTCATTAAATTCAGCAATAAAGATCTAAAAATAATTACATATGTGAGAAATATTGAGCACTTCCATTGCTTTATTGTTTCTAGAATTGATCATTGATCACAATCCAGGGAAGGGGGGGGGATACAAAAATAATTACAGAGTAGAGGGGCACAACCTGCGGCCCAGTAGCCATCAATTTGGGGCCCGCCAAAGGACTGGCATTTTAGATCGCATTAATCATCAGCTGGGGGAAAATAATAATAATAAAGAGACAAAGAAAAAGTATTTATTTGTTGCATTCAAAAAACTGACATTTACAAAAACTTTTTTTATTTATATATTTATTTTTTGGAGGGGAAGGGGAGGAAGGAATGAAAATGTTGATTTGTATACATATTTCTGTTTGAGAGTTAAGTTTTCTATTTAGTTTCTCAATAATGTTCCACAGTATGTTCCTTAATTTTTTATTGTGAAAATCATAGAATAATCTATTGGTAAGTGGTTATATCTTTATCTATCTGAGAAGATTAAAAACTGAAAAATGTAACAATCAATAAGTAAAAGCTCTTCTCCCCCCCCCCCCCCTTTTTTTTTTTAATTTTTAAATCTGTCTAAAAAGAAAAAACAATAATTATGTGTGTTAAAATTAATGATGAAGAAGCATAAATTTATAGTAGTAATTAATTACCATTAAAAAAAAAAAAAAAAAAAGCTTCAAAAGTCTAATTTATGTCTGTCTGGTGAAATAAAAAAGACGAAAAGACCGCATGATGCTTATTTTATAGAACTGATATAAACACAGTTTATGATTTATGAGGTTGCAAACAGAAATGGAGCAGCGGCTAAAAGAATGTACAGGGAGCTATTTCAACACAGACATAGCTGACAAGACATTCAAATACTTTTACTGGATGAGAATAGACAGTTTTGTGCTTCAAAACGACCAACAAGATTTTCAGTTGCTGCACATGTAATGGGGTTACATTTGCAAAAATATAAAATATATCTCACATTTTCAGTAGTAGATGCAGTTGCTGACTGATTACTATCATGATAGTTTAGCTGGTTTCTAATAGGGGCGTAACTACAAACAGAGGGCATGTAGGAGACTGAGATGGATTTCCTAATTTATTTAAAAGATCAAAAATAAAACTTTATTTAATTCAGGAATATCTGTGCTCCAATACCCCCCCCCCCACACACACACACCCCTTTCCTTTGCTATGCCCTTGGTTGCTATTATAATAATTTAGCAACCAAATCCTCGTCAAACTCACTGCAACTTTTGCATACCATGTTGTTTATGTTACATCAGAAAAGGCAGGTGACAATGCATTTTGTTGGGAATTCATGTGGAAAATGACAATTATGACCACAGAAGCATTTTCTCTCCCATATCTCACCAGTGCCATCTAATACCTCAAAGTGATATTTTCATACCTACATTAAAACTGCTAATTTTGGTATCCTATATCAGCCTTTACATATGATATAAACTCAAGTTCTGCACACAGGCACATGATAATGATAGTGCACCTCTTTATATATGCATGTGTGTGCATCTTATATATATATAATCACGGCAAATATATCTGCGTTGTTTAATTTTTTTATATTATCTCCTCTGTGGCCCTTCATATCCCAATGAACAGCGATAGTGGCCCTCCAGCCAAAAAGGTTGTGCACCCCTATCCTAGATGTATTAATGGACCTTATCAGTATTTTGGGTTTGAAGCTAAATCATCCACTGTTTTAGTGTTGACTCTAGAACAAAAGGGCCGCTGGCGGGAACTCGATAAAAGGGTACTTTAATATTCTGAAAAGGGGCACTATAATATTCTCAATAATTCAAAAAGGGCACTATAACATCTTCATAATATATCACTTACAAAATGTAGCCCCCCCCCCTCCAAAAAAAAAAAACTTACTAATTTTTTTTATAGCAGCAATGTATCCAAGTTATAAATAAATAAACAAAATAATGAAATTTTAAAAGAAAAGAAAAATCAGATATAAAAAAAAAAAGCTTGTATAGATAATATTATATCATAGAATGTGCCAAGACAAAATCAGATTTTTATGAGAAACAATTTTGAAAATTTTTACATTTTTGAATGAAATATATCACTTACAAAATGTAAGGGGAGGGGGGGAGGTAGAATTATGTTTTTACCGTTAATTAAATAAATATGCTGTTTTTCCCGTATTTGACAGAATTTACGACCGATTGCCGAAATTCGTAATTATTTCACTGCAAATTTACAAAATCTACGTTTAATAGCAAATAATTGCTAATAATATACTATAGTTTTGAAACTGATTGGTAAAATTCACTCTTCTTTCAAAGCTGATTTCCTAAAATTCGTGATATTTTTGCGGTTAATTGTATCGAAAATAGGGTTAATTATTAACGAAATATACAATTATCTGGCTGCTAATCGATGAAATTTGAGCCCTTTTTAAAGCTACATCTCCCAAATACCAAACTTTGCTGTTAATCGATGAAATACACACTTTTTTCAAAACCTAATCCAGAAATATGTGAAAATTTACAGATGAATTAAAAAATACCGGATTATTTCACAGCTAATTGTCAAAATATACGTTTACTCGGAACTAAATTATTTTTTTCTCCTAATAGGTAAAAAATTGCACATTTTTTTCAAAGTGGATTTCTGAAATACGCAATTATTATGCGGCCGATTGCCGAAACACGCTATTATTTAGCTACTAATCTATTAAATATGCGTTCTTCTGAAAGCTGAATCTTAAATACTCAACTATTTTGCCACTAATCAATGAAATTTGCATTTTTTTTTTTTTTTTTCAAAGCGGAATGTCGAAATCGGGAATAATTTTGAAGTAGATTTCGCAAATATGGGATCGCTTACCCACTAATAAAAATTTACTTATTATATGCTATCATTTAGCTGCTAGCCAATAAAGGTTTTTTTTTTTTCCCCAGTTGATTTCAGTAAATCGCGATACATTTGTAGCCGATAACGGAAACACGCAATCATTTTGCCGCTAATTAACAAAATTTATGTTTAATCACAATTAATCGCTGAAAAAGGCTTTTGATACTAATCGATGAATTTCTTGCTTTTTTCAATCATGATTTGCATTATACGTATAATTTTGTGGCTTTTTATAGAAATACGGAATTATTTTACAGCTAATTTTTAAAATTACGTAATCGTAAACTAATTGCTAAAATAGGTGTTATTTTTCTAAAAATGTGTAATTATCTAGTCATAAATCAGCTTCTTTTTTTTTAATTACTGAAATGTCATTTTTTGCGGCTGATTTATAAAATACGCAATTTTCTTGTGCTATTTTTGTGACAAATCCATTTTAAATTCGATGATTTTTGTGAAAGTCCCATTTTCAGATATGAAAATTTCTTAGAATCACCCATGCACTATAAAAACTAAGTTATCGCGTATTCAGTTATCCCAACAAAAAGCACAGAAAATATTCTTTTTCTTTCTCCAAACAAGGTAGATATTTGGTACGATAAAGTTTGAAATTTTCCATGATTTTCTCAGAAACTTGTATATTAAAACACTTAAGAAAGTTTCCTATTACAGAGGACAATTCCTCCGTTAAAGTCTGGCTTTATACTATTTTCTCCAAAACTCGCGTGATTACGGCCTAAAACACTTTAGAAAGTCTCTCACGGAAGATACCTCTTCCTGGTCTTAGATTCCTTGCGTTGTCAATCGTACTTAAAGTTCAGTAGCTTTGAATCCATTATTTTTATCGATAAATAATTAAAATAAAAAATTATTTCGTTAGAAAGTATTATTTTTTAGCAACGTATTAAGCATTAAGATTCTAACTGAAACATTGATATAGTTTAAATGAAAATCAAAATACCGTATAATCATAGCATTCGGTTTCTTTCTTCCCCCCTTTCAGCTTGTGGTTTTAATTAAACACACTCATAGCTAATGTAAACAAATATTTGTTCCCATTCTGAGTCAGCAATATTTCGATTACACAATGCCTAGCACTAGATTTTTTTTTTCTTTACTATTTATTTATGAATATTGTACGATGAAGCGTGTGGTTCTTCAGCTAGAATGTAAAAGTTAGTTTTGTTATTTTGTGATTTTCAAGAGGCGTTGAAGCGCTTTTATAGATAAATAAAAATTATACAGACACGACATTATTTCATTATTATTTAAAACATGAAAATCTGACATTGACAGATTTTAATTTAGTGCCAGAGGCCTACTGCCTTGGGGGGGGGGGGGACTCATGTCAAAGTTGTACCTTGGGGGGGGGACTCATGTCAAAGTTGGGCCTGGGGGGGGACTCATGTCAAAGTTGGGCCTTGGGGGGACTCATGTCAAAGTTGTACCTTGGGGGGGACTCATGTCAAAGTTGGGCCTGGGGGGGGAGACTCATGTCAAAGTTGTGCCTTGGGGGGACTTCATTCAATAAATCCCCATTCAATAAACCGACTGAAATAGGCCCTTAGCACTATTAAGAGTGTATTATAAAAATTCGACAACGCTGTACCGACTGAAATAGGGGCACCTTGGGGGGGACTCATGTCAAAGTTGGGCCTTGGGGGGACCTCATTCAATAAATCCCCATTCAATAAACCGACTGAAATAGGCCTCTAGCACTAATTAAGAGTGACCTATAAAAATTCGACAACTGTACCGACTGAAATAGGCCTCTAGCACTAAAAATAAAATTCAAAGAATAATGTTGTTTTATGCGGCAACTGTTGAAAATGCAAAATCAAAAGTTGATAAGGATTGGATCGCGATTTCTGTCTAGATGTGTGCAAGGCAAAAAGAAAGAAAAAAGAATAGTATATATTTTTTTTCAGTGTCTGCCACTATTCAGTTTTATGAATTTAATTAAATATATTTGGCTAGGTGGTCAAGACTGAATTTGCGGAGCATAAAAAATAACTCGCGGAGTTTTTAAATTTTTTCGGAGGAACTCCGCAGAAATCGGAGCAGTTGGCAACCCTGTGAAAAATACAAATAAGGGCCGCCGGGAGCTAAAAATGAGTTAGTAACGGCCGCGGGGCGCTAGAAATAAGTTAATAAGGGCCGTGGGGCACAAAAATGTGTTAGTAAAGGGCCGCCGGGCGCTGCGCCCAGCTAAGTCGGCCTAGAGTCAACACTACTGTTTTCCACCACAGTTGATTTTTCATTCCTCATCCTGTGAATTTCCCCAAAGAATTCAAAAATTTCATGACATCACATCTATAAAGTTCATTTCAGAACATGGAGGGTATTGCGACCATTATCGATTTTACGAACACCAGCCATCATTAATGTGAACGACGGTATGACCCACTTTCGCGAGGGGGCTCCCTCCTTCATCAGCACACTTCCTAGTGGTTCTGGCAGCACATACCGCTAGTAAGTTTGCTGATGGAGGGGGGGGAGGGTCGCGAAAGTGACTACACAAACTTCTATAAAGCTGTAAAGTAAGGTTGTTTATAATTTAATTGGATTAGACACTTTTTATTTCAACTTGTTTTTAAAATAATTTCAACCAATTTTTCGTGAAATAAGTTAACCATACTGATATTTTAGTATGATATAGTTTTTAGTAGGATTTAGTATGATATTTCAGCCGTTATAATGCATGTCAGCCAGGTATCTCATATTCTTGGTTAAATATAATTATGCAAAATTTTTACTTCAAATAATTTCTGTAAAAGGAAGGAAAAGAAACTGTATTTTAAAATTATAAGAATACAACATTAATTTAAAAATATATCTATTATTTACTCTAAATTTTAGTTTATTCAGATAAATTTACTTTATTCAAAATATCTTTCTATTGGAAATATTCATTCATTTATTACATCTTTTTCAGAATGAGGAGACATCAAACATAAATGATGAGAGATACTTAGAACCTCTTATATTGAAGCCTAATTATGCAGATGGTAAGTTTCTATTTTTTCTAGTAATTTTTTAAGGCTAACTTCAGAATAACAGGGCTGCCGAGCGAAGGTTCAGAATATGTCTGAGTAAGCGAATGATATTTAGAGGGAAATTTTGATTATTTTGTAAAATGCATGCTTTTATTATTTCAAGTCATAAGCAGAAATAGCTGAGGACTGTTAGCAAAGAATATAATTATGTGTTATCCATTAAGAGATTTTTAGAACACTTATTTACAAATTAATTAATAATTTTTGTACAAATATACACGCAAGATAGCTAACAGTTAGCAAATCTGGAAAAATCGCGAAATTCTGACAAAGTTTGTAGAAACAAGTATTGTTGGAAAGGAAAATGCTATATTCTAAATCTTGAAAGTTTTTGGTGTATCTGTATATTGTTTGATAATGTTGTAAAGTTTTTATGGAAAATAAACAGCAGAAATCAGAGATTAGAAAAAGAAAAATAATCTTAATAAATCTTTTTTTTTTTGAGTTGAATAAAAGAAGTATGTTTGTTTTTGGTTAGGTTTTTGTCTGATAGAAAAAAAAAAAACTTGGAAATGTATCGTTGTTTTAATGAGTGTTATTTTTGAAACAATCTAACAACTTTTATTTCCAATACTAGCAATATTACTAAATAATCTAAACATATTGAACAAAAGTGAAGAAAACAGAGTTATATGCACTGCACAGAATGAATATCATTTGTTTAGGAACAACAATGAACAGCTCTTTTTATTGTTATGGGGGAAGATTAGGGGAATGTTATAGATCACTCTGGAAAAGCCTAGCTAACTCTGTATAAAATTAAAATAGGGCTTCTATATTTCTTAGACCTGAAGCTACTTTTGTCTAAATTTGTTTGCTAAAGTGGCAAATTGCAACTTTCACAAAGGCTAACTTTTTTTTTTAATCTTTACGCTACAATGGATCTAAAAAAAATTGTCGCAAAATTTTCATTTGAAAGGAGTTTAAGCTTGAATTTTCCACTTTGGATATCCGGCTTAAAATTGCCGGATATCTGTATCCAGAGTGCTGATATCCGGTACCTGCTGAATATTTAAAACTTAGCTGGATAGGCCAGATACCAGATAATTACTGGATATCTGTTTATGTATAGTTAAAAAAAAAAAAAAAAAAAAAAAAAATCTGTGGACACCACACGACTTTCTTATACACCCATTGGAATATACATATTGTTATGAAAACATTGACATTTTTGTATGAGGTAACTGATTCGTAAATAAACAGGTTCTAACCAAAGAAAAAAAGAAAAACTGCTACTCTAACCACAAAAGTTATGATAATAGGATTATATTATTATATATACCGCCAAACAAATAAATTGGTTTTTTGAGGAATGGCTTATTACAGAATCTCTCATTGGCAAATACATAGCTTAGTTTAAGTTTAATGAAAATCCATTGAGTATAAATGGCCTACTTTTGTTCTCTTTTCCGAAAATTAGAGGGGGAAAATGATACATTCTACCGAAACAATTAGTTCAGTTAAATTTGAGAAAGGATTTACTAATTCTGACTATCCAATGCTAATTTTGGTCTTGGCATTGACTTTGGCGATTTTGTGTCAAATTTGGCAACTTGGTGACAGAATTTGGGGAAAATTTGTTGTTTAGGCTTGCCAAAGTTTACAAGCTCTAACTTCAATAAGAACAGAATTCTGGAATTTTCCGTAAAGATTCATTGGTTTACAGTGATGAACTAAATTCGAAAATTCTTTTAATGATGAACAAGACTAAGACAAAATAAAGTGCACTTGTTGACTAGAACCTGCTTATGTATTAAGAATTACTTTCTACACTCAAAAATGTCGGCAACTTTCATAATATCTTTGCGTGTTCTGTCTATGTGCTGAATATTCATTAAATTGCATTCATGGACTAGAACCTGTTTATGTCTTTTAAGAATTGCATTTTACACACAAAAATATTGGCAACATTCATAAAAAATATCATTACGGGCTGAATATTCTTTAAATAAAATGCATTTTTCGACTAAAACCTGCTTATGTCTTTACAAATTACTTTCTAGATGCAAAAATTTCGACATCTTTCATAATAATATTATTGCGGGCTCTATCATTAGCTTTTAGCTTACTTTGAAATCTCTATTATAGTATGGCCAAATAAGGCCATATATAATGGCCAAAACCTTTGTATATTTGGCCATTATAACTATAATTTTCTTAAATATCTCCAAAACGGAAAGTCACAGAAAGACCAAAAAGGGAGGTGCATAACTAGATGTTATAACAAACCTATATACCAATTTGCAACGTTCTACTTCCAACCGTTTTTGAGTTAAGTGAGATACATACAGACACAGGCGTCAGGAAAAATCATGTAAAGTCGCTGATGTCGCTAAAATGAGAGTTCGTATTAAGACAAAGCTTGCTAATGTACAACTAAACACCATGGCAGTCACACATGTAAATTTGCAACATTCTACGACGATTAATTTTTGAGCTATGCGAGATATTAAATCCATTTTGAAAATCGAGATTACAATACTTCCTTAGAAACTTTTCGACGGCCCCTGCCTGCCTGGGCTCGGCCAAGCTTAACGGGTTGGATGCCATCCGCCAGAGCGAATAAATCGCCAGATCACCGCATGGAAGCTGCCTACACAAGACAGTAATCTAGTAGCTAATTAGAGCGAGCTGTGTCTGAAGATTCTTCGTTAAGACTTTATCCATCATCTTCCGGAACTAGATGGAACTGCTACGTCACTTCTGGGCAGCAATGTGACTAGAACACCAGAGCTCAGGAATTGCAGGGTATCGACGTCTGCTTTGAACACATAGCTCGATTTCACACCACACCCTCCAAGATAGCCATGGTGGAAACGCACAGACTCGCTCCTGGATGTTAAGGAATTTGGAATAAGTGCACTTACTAGCTGAGAGTCGAAATAACCAGAATTCAACAAAATTAAAGTACAATTTTGAATTTAGGCAGGGAGGGAGAAAAAAAATATTAAAAAAAAAAAACGCTGGGGAGCCGCTAAAGTTAGTAGTGCACACAATAGTTAAAACTGAAAGTGGAGGCCATTTGAAAAGGGGAAGGGGACAACACTTAAGATTCAAGAAAGACAAGCTGAACGATTAAAGAACAATAAGATTATTAAAAAAGAAAAAAGAAAATTTTTTTTTTTTTTTTTTAATACGTGAAGCGACTGGGGGATTGAAGATAGTTTTTGGGTGCATAGCAAAAATTTAGAAGTTTTTGAAGTGGCAAGGCCTAAATACACCTAATTGGGAGGTAAATTACTAGGCGCAGGGAGGCCGAATGGAGAAGAGAAAGAGGGACCATCACAATTTTGATCCACCAACAGGAGGATGGTACCCCGCGTTTGTAGCCCGATGACTGCCAAACGACCCCATCGAGCACTTGACGGTGCAGCACAGATTAGCAAGGACCAGACACCGCCATGACCTCGAAAATAAAATTAATTTTTAAATAATATTAAATAATAATAAAATTAAAAAAATTAAATAGATTAAAGTAAGTAAGTAGTTAAATAAATTAGTTATTTAATTTTTGAAGATTGTTGGTAGATTATTGTTAGGAAATAAGAATTAAGGCTTACTAGGTACTGTAGTCTAAGTAAGAGGAAGCTGAGTGGATGGTAGCTTTTTGAATCAGTGGGTTCTTGTTTTACTGTCCGAGTTGCTATCTCAACGACAAGAGAGCACAGTTTTGTTGTTTACTGAAATTTTTAGATCATGTGTACTTATTTTTCTGGTAAGTTTTAAACTGAATTTGTTAAGTTTAAGTAATGGAAAGTAAGCAAGTAAATTAAAATTGGTGCGGGTCAAAACTTGATGAGTACCAAAAAGAAAAGTGACAGGAAATAGTTCAAGGCTTAACAAGGAAAGTATTACCCTACATACTTTGTATAAGGAAGTAAAAAGAAAGAAAGAAAAAGTCAGTTTTATAAATTTGAAATAAATACAATTTGTTTTATTTCTTTTCAAGTTCTCTAACAGAAAGTGGAGCCAAGTCAGTATGTTTTTAGTGTTTCCTGACTCAGACTTCACACAGTCCTGAATTAATCACATTTTTTCTATAAATAATTTTTGAGATTTGTGCAAACTTTTTTTTTTTTTTGCAAAAATATGTAGAACTGTGCAAAAAGAATTTGAATACATTACTACTTTATGGTCTTTAATATTTGTAAATGAAAAGTACAAAAACTTATTAAAAACGTAAAAACCTTACATACTTTCTCGCAGAATGCCTTAGTTAACTTGCGGGAGGGGTTCCCCTCCCTCCCCCTCCCCTTCATCTGAGGCAAAACTGTGGCTGCTTGCTCCTTTCTGCCGGCGACTTTGTTTTCGTCTCGTCTCTGATAAAGGGGGGGGGGGTCCTCCCGCAAGTTAACTAAGGCGTTCTGCGAGAAAGTATGTAAGGTTTTTACATTTTTAATAACTTTATGGTCTATTGTTTGTGAACATCTGTTGTAGAATTAAATGAAATTTTTGTATGTAATTCATTGTATATGTATTTAAATATTTCTCTAATTGTCTGTTAAAAACAATTTAAAATTTTAACTCCATTAAATAATTTTTACTTTAATGTTTTTAAAAGTTGTTACATAATAAAATAAATCCGACAAGTTTTTTTTTTTTTTTTTTTTTTTTAATAATGAATTTGTGTGTGTATATATAGATCTTTTATAATTCATTGGAGAATATTATAGATTAGTATAATTTTTTTAATGTGTGTTGAAAAATATTTCTTGTTCTATGCAACACAGTGATTTTTCTTGGTTTAGATATATATTTAGTAAGTTTATTATAATTTAAAATTCAAATAATTGTTAACTTTATTGCATTGTTTGGTAATTATTTTTTTTTTCTTTCTTAGATTGTTTTGCTGAATTTGATAATTAGATCAAGAACTCTTTACAAGTGTTTTGTGGCACTCCTTTTTATATATTGTATGAAGTTTCTCATTTTTTTGTATTATATCATTCCACACTGTTTTTTCATTTTCATTGGGAATATGATGTAAAGATATATGGAGATATCTTGTATATAAACTATATTCATATAAATAAAGTTGGTTCTCCAAATATTTCTAATAGTCTTCTTTAAAACTAATATGTTGTGGTCATAAATATATACTGGGTGTCCCATAAATCTGTAGACATTTTAAAAATTATAAAAGTTGAAGAAATTGGTACTATTTGCGAAAAAGTTATTTTTGTGAAGGGGGGTTTTTTTTCTTCTATATATAGGGGCACTGCACAGATGCATAACGAGAAATATGCAAATCAGAATCCTGTATATTCAGGGTTGCTACGGTATCTGGAAAACCTAGAAAACTCAGGGAATTTGAAAATCTATTAAAAAACAGGGAATATCAAAATTTATTGCAAAAGCAGGGAAAATTCAGGTAATTTTGAAATTTTTTGGAAAAGCATTAGAAAATTTTGTCATAATCAAATATTTTTTAAAATTTTAGTGCTTTATAATGAATTAATTATGGTTTTTTCCTCCAACTATAGTAAGTTAATAAAATTAATAAACCCTAAATATGTTCAGTTGACTTGTAAACATGTTGGATTCTAATGCTGCATAATTGCGTATCATCTACTTTACTTCTAAAAGAGACAGGGAAAATGGAAAACTCCGGAAATTTTTTTTTCTACTGATTTGTGTAGCAACCCTGATATTTCACGATTTTGTGATTAACACAGCTTATTTCTTATTTTGACTCATACTTGCACATACGTGAAGTTTGACTGCGGTGATGACTTGCTGAATAAAGCTTTATTGGCGAAGATTTTTTTTTTTTTTCCCTCATGCTAGAACTGCTGACTGAAGTTGTAGTAAATAAATATAGTTTTTCAGTTTTTACGAAAATGTGTGATTTGCTCATGTATAGCACCCTCTGTTGACAAAAATGTTAACTAATATTGTTTTACCGTCAAAAATCCCTCTTTGCAGAAATAATTTTTTCTCAGACTGCATTCAATTCTACAAATTCTTTTCAATTTTTATGAATTTTTTAAATGTCTACGAGCGTATGGGACACCTGGTATATAATATATATATATATATAGTAAATAACTATAAATAGAAAAATAACAATAAAACCAGAAATATAATTAACCCAAAAAGCATTGTGAGGGTATCATTAGATAGACCCTTCAAATTCGGGGTGGAGAAAGAGTGGTAATATGTTTCAGGATATGGGTAGCAAAGGCTAAAAATATCTTGGTCCTTTACATCTTACCAACAGAAAAAAAAAAAAAAAATTATTATTGGCGGTAGCACCAAATTGCACTTCAATATATACAAATATAAAGGTAAAAACTTAGAAAAAAGATTGTAAAAACACTTAACAAAAAAAATTAAACCATTAATAAACACAAGACATCTAATATGAAATGGCCACTGATATCCATTAGACATCTAAATTACATCCAGTGGTCCATAAAAGATACAAATATCTAAAGAATATCCATTAAAAATACTGGATATCCTGTACTAATTATAAATATCTATTAGGTGTTTAAATATAGATAGAATTTAGATGTGCCTTTTTCGATGTCTAATAGATGTAACATCTTAGACCAAAACAAGATTTAGATATTTTCAATGTCTATTAGATCTAACAAGTCCAGTTATTGGATATTTGGAGATTAATTGGATATTCAACAGGCATCTAATAGATATCTGTAGGATATTTATAGAAGTTAAAGGGACCATTTTTTAAATTTTATACATGTTATAGATGTCTTATGAAGGGTTGGCACAGTTTAAACCAACTGGTTTTTTCGTTTCCAGAAAATTCAAAATTTTCATTCTATTGTCCCTTCTTTAATTGAAATTACTAAATTATTTATACATAAATGACTTTTAATTCAATTTATTTCAACTGTAATCTTGCTTCGGAAATGGTTTTAGTTGTGTTTTATGTGTGACTGGCTGTATTAAAAGTTATTATATATGAACAAAGAAAAAAGAAAATCTAGAACTTGCAGAAGAAAAATGTTTATAATAATCATCTTAAAAAATTATAAATGAAAGGGTGTAAGGCTAAATGCAGTAAAAGAAATAACAACAGAAAGCCCATTTGTTTTATAGAAGATATAAGGCAAAAATTGTATAATTGTAAAAAATTGCTCTCCTTTTAATTTTATTCAAAACTGAACAAAGTGATCTTCAAAAAACTGGTTATTTGTTATAATGCATTATATAATTAATAATATTTCATTTTCTTATCTATGTACTAAATCCAAAAGCAAGATATACTGATTTTGAATTATCAGATAAAAAAGAAGCTGCATTAGAGTATGTCCAGGCAGTTAAAAAAAAAAAAAACTTTTTATTTTAAAATTTTATGCAAAAAGTTCTCCATTCAAGGACATTTTTGTGGTTTATTTTACTAAATTGTAACAGCACTGAAATGCTGGTAAATTTAAAAAAATTACATTAAAAGCTTTAATATCTAAGTATTGAAAAATGTTGAAATAATTCTAATTGCAAAAGATTCTACATCCGATGTAGAGTGTTTTCTTCTTTTGGGGTTGTGCAGTTAAAACATAAAACCTAGTTTGGAAAAAGCTATAAAGCTTGTAATTTTATTTAAAATATTAAATGTAAATTCTATTCAGTAAGTAACTTTCAAATGGATTGCAAATGCAATATTCTATTTCATAATCCAAAAGTATTTTTTCCTTAAATCTCTTCCTATAACGATTTTTTTTTTTTTTTTTTTTTGTATTTAGAGATTTTTTCCCCCATAGTTCATTAAATTAAGAATTTTATTGTTATTAAGTTAATTTAATTGTAGGAAAAGTTATATTAGATTTAATATTCATTCTAAAAAAAATTATCAACTTACAGTAATCCTTGTATTACCATTTGCATTATTTTAATGAAAACTCAATACTGCAATTAAGGAAGATCTGCAGAAGTTTTGAACATAAACGATTTTAGCTATAATAAAATTTAATGCACTTTGATATAGCAGTTCTTTATTAAACGATGAAATTGACAAAAGTGTAAAAAAAAATAATACTTAGTGAAAAAGATAAACATTAAAACAAAATTCAGGTGGCAGAAGCCTTGCTTTATTTTTAAACTTGAAAATAAATAAATAAATGTTTTATTAACATGGTTATGCAAAAACTTATTTAATTAGATAAGATATAACAGAATTTCATATCTGAAAGTACAAATTTTGATTTAAGAAGTACAAGCTTTGTTTCTTCTACATTGTTACAAAAAGAAAATCCCAACCTTAGAAAAAGGCTGAAAAATCTCATCTCTGTTTATTATTATTCATTTAAATTATTTTTAAATGAAGTAATAATTAATATTGGAGTATTAATTACTTTTTAAAGTGGCAATTTTATTTACAAATACGTATAATGTGATTGAGAAACTGTACAAGTAAAAACCTGGTTTAAACAAAAAAAAAAAAAAAAAACCCTGGGTTTTTGCAAACCTTGGTGTTATGGATGGAAGTGGCTGTGTGGTATTTACATAATTTTCACAGTTATGGATAGTAGTGGTGAAAATATAAATATTTGACCTTGCAGTTTTGGATAAATTGTGTAAAATACAACTTGAAGGCTAACACAATAGTTGCAAATTCTTTTAATGCTAGCAATTTGCGAAAACAAACTAAAACTTTTATACTAATACATGATAACCAATTAGTATACTTTATTATATTAATACATAATAACCATGAAATTCCATATTTGTGGGTTAAGGTTATTGCAGTGTTTTCTTTTCTCTTGTGGTGTCCTTAATTTTGATTTTCAAATGTTGCACACTGGTAGCCCTGAAATAGTAGTTTAGATAAAAGAATTTAAAAAATTAGTGGTAACATTTGTTGAAAAGTTTAAAAATGAAAAGCTCACTAAAATTATATTTAGCTTAGGAATTGACATGTTTTCATGAATTATCAAAAGTAGTTAAAATTATTTTCATCAAATCCAATGAAAATCCTCAGATTGAAAGTTTATTTTTCACTAACATATTCTTGTATACATACAATTGGCAGGTTTTTGACAGTTTAAACTGTCACGTCAAAAACCTCACATTTTACATTTCTTAGTATATTTTAACCCTACAAGGCACCCAGTTCCATATGTGGAACACTGACTTTAATCGTTCCTATCGCTATAAAACTATTAGTAGCGACATCTCTTGACATCTTGATAGAAGCTACTGACATTTAGCAATGTAGTAATACAAATCTTTACCTAAAGATGTTGTTTGTGTTTCTGTTATCGTGCACTCAGTGTGAAATTTGAATGAAAGTGATACGTTAGTTGTTTGTCTGAATTCAAAAATAAAAAAAAGAATAGTTATTGAACAGTTTTGACTCGAGAAAAAATACTGTGTGTTATAACGAAGTGTATATTTTGCAGAGGTAAGTTGTTTTTTTTTATATTACAATAGTAAACGTATTAGTTAGTTATATTTTTATGTATGCTCCACATACGGTACGTTGAGCTAAAAAGTTGATTTTTCCATAAAATATGGTTTTATTTTTATAAGTTTTTCCCTATCTTCTGATCACTAATTACAACCTATATATTTTTGTCGCGCACTAAAAAAAAATCGAGCCTTGTAGGGTTAAGAATGAAGTAGTCATATTTAGAGAAATAAAATAACGTAGCCTTTAAAAAAGTGGTTAGTTTATAAGTTTCCCATGATTAAAAATATTTTTTAGAAAAGTATTATCTGTTTCCTATGAATGCCAATGATTTCTGTTTAAGTACAAAAAATTATTACATTTATTACCGTTACAAAATACAAAAATTCAAATATAGTAATTTGTATGTTCTAAGGGGAACTACTTATTGCACTTTAAGTTACCAAAAATTTTACAAAGTTTTATTTTTTGTAAGTAAGCTCTACTAAATATACACTGACTGATAATTAAAAGGTGCCGTAAGTATTTTATCCCAATGAATAAAATTACTGTGCAATATTGCATAATGTCTTTTCATTTTGCGTTATAGTCAATATCAACAGTATATTTTAATGTTGTGTGATTAAAAATTGTTGAGGTATTGCATGATTAGTTGAACTAAATTTTTAATATGAATTGCATAATGCAATTTTAAATTAATTTTTAATGAAAAGGATAATGGGCAGTATATCGCTCTTTTAGGAATTAATGTCTTAAAGGTATGAAAATTTGCAATTATATGCATTGAAATGTAATATTAAGTACATTAAAAGGCAATATTAAATAATACATTAAAATTTGTCAAACTGTATGTAAATAAAAATTAATAAATTTCCTTCACTTTTTAAAAGTGCTTGCATCTAATTAATTTTTAATTTTATATCTCGATTTTACATTTTTATAAGTTTAACAATATATTCTAAAATATCTGGATATTACTTTGTGGATTCATTGATATGATATAATTTTTTTAAAAAAATACTATATTTGAATGCTGAAATTTTCATTGAAATTTCAGCATTCAACATAATTTTAAAAGTTAACTTATCACTGAATTCCCAAACTAAGTAATAACATAATGCGTTTAGTTTATAGTTTTAAATCATAATGTTAAAGTGAGAAAGGAAAAAATAAAAAAATAAAATTCATTTAGAATTTTTTTTAAATGTAAAATTTTTATTTAGGGTAAGGTGGTGAAAATGCCCCCCCCCCCCCCCCCCCCGTGGCATTTCCCCAACTATTGACTCAAAAAAAAAATCTGTTATAATATATGTATCTGCCCTAATAGATGTAGAAAACATTATGGCATCGTTTATGTGTGTAACAAATTACAAGTCTTTTTGTGATGATTTTTTAAATTGCAGTCCTATCGTAATTTGCACTATCGTATTACTTAATTTTTTTTTCTTCCAAACTGTTCATGATACAAACCAAAACTTTATATATTTTGAAAGTATGTAAAACACAGAATCTTTTTGTAGTGTCATGTACTCGTGATGTTAATAAGGTTAAAAAAAATTTTTGAGAGACCCACTTGCCCCGCGTTTGGAGTAAGTAGGCCACCTTAATGGCGGGGTAAGTGGGTCAGGGGTGGTAAGGTAAGTGGACCATCCTCAGAATCTGAAAATGATGACGATGAAGACTTACCTCTGGATGACTCCACCAGTAGTGATTCAAGTTCCGAAGATGAACTATCACCCACTACCACAGAACTTAAAAATGGGAATTATGCCCTTGTCCAGTTTGAAGGCAAAACAAAAAAGAAATATTATGTTGGCTTGGTATTAAATGACAGTCCAAACGGTGGAGATACAATTGTCATGAAATACATGCGCAAAGACAAAACTATGTGTAATACTTTTTTTTCCCCTGAAGCTAATAACATACATGATGTATTCCTACAAGATGTTGTGTTGAAAAAATGAACCAACACTTTCCAAGAGACTTTCAAAATACACGTTTACCAACGATTTATCAAGATATAATGTTCACTAGCATGTAACACTGCCATAGGCTAGTTTAAATTTTGTAGACCTAACTTTTAGGCTACACTACATACAAAAATAAAAAGTTGGAAAATTAACTTTTTTTTTTTCTTTTAGCAGGCTTGTGTGCCAGAAAAAGTTGCTATGGGTGAACTAATGGAGATACTTCAGTAATTTATTTTTTTTCAAAGATTCTGAAAATCATGTAGATTGTCCCACTTGCCCCACCAAATCTCTACCAGTTATGTGTAAAAATATATTCAGGGGAGGCCTACCTTGCGGGGCAAGTGGGCCACCCTGACAACCCCCAATTTTTTTTTTTTTCTTTTTTAATTCATCATTTGCCAAATTGTTTTAAGGTTGCCATAGGTACAGTAACAACATATGAGAGAATGAACCACAAAAAAAAGTTGTTAGGCCTATTACATCCGGTGCTATGTTGAGCTAAAGTCAAATTATGCTGATAAGGGGTCCCACTTATCCCACCTTACCATATTTATTTATTTTCCTTTATATAAAATTTAGTTAGTTTTGAAGAATTTTTAATATGCTTAATTGTATTACATACTATTATTTACCATCTATACATTCAATTTTTTGTAGCTCTATGTCAATTTACAAAATAAAAATATTATAAACATTCACTTTCCTCTTAAGATGATACACTAATAAATATGTTTCCTAAAGTAAATATTTTTCTTTTTCTGAATATATATATATATAATAATGATAGTTAATGTTAACTTATATACTTAGTACATTGCAACTTAAAAATATGAATAAAATTATTTTATATTACAGTTTCCAATTTTCACATATGGTTTTCGACGGTTCAAACCAGTTTTTGACACTTGTATTGTCGAAAACCAGTTTTTTACGTCAAAAAAACAACCTTGCATGCAAATGATAATGTATGATTCCGTAAATAAGGACCAGGCAAATTTGAATAGCAAGAATGCAGAATATTTCAAAACGTGAACAAGATTCATGGCAAAATTTCGAAACACTTATTACAAATACTCATCCACTACAAAGGAAAGGGTGGTGCTTCTACATATACAAAAAAAAATTCCAACTGTTGACTGTCACGATTATAAATAATTCTTTTTTGTTTTTTATAGTCATAATGTTTCTTATAAAATAATTTTCTGTGCACATTTATACGAAATTTTGTCCTATACTGCCATGTTAAAAATTTAGAAATAAGGGGATGGCAATGCTGCATGTTGGACGATTTTCATCAAAAGTTGAAAGGCACTAATTTATGTGAAGGTACAACTACATACCAATTTGCATGAAATTCTGTGCGATAGTTCCTGAGGTAGTTGCCACAGAATTCTGTCATACACACAGAACAGACAGATCGAGACATTTTCTAAGAATGGTTAAATTGTGTTCTAAACACATCAAAAACTCAAGGTCAAATACTTTTACATAACCAATACTTCCTTCTAATAGCAGGAGACTTGGCGTTGGAATATTAAAACAGGAATAATCTACTAGGTCAGAAACGCCAAAGAAAAATTATTGAGGTGCATACAGCTGTTTCGGTAGCCTAAAGCGTACCGTCATCAGTGCAAAGAGAATTCTGAAACTTGAGAAGTGCTCGTATATATAGGAGAGGGACCGGATTTAGTTCAACCAATAGGATTACGGAAGAGGTGGGGAGTGTGGCCAATAGGAATTAAGGAATGTGTAGCTGTGTAAACAGTAGAAAAATTAAGGAAATGTGGACTGAATGTAAAATTTCCAACAATCAGACAAATAGGGAACAGCGAAATCACAATTTACAAGGTTTTTAAAATTTTTATAAATATGAAAAGCTTCAAAGAAATCGAGTTCATGAATGGATTTAGGTTTGCAAATTATTTTAGCTGAATTAAATTTAAAATTATGATTTTCCTCCCAGCAATGTTTAGAAATAGCCGATTTATTGGTCTCTTGTTTGCGGACGTAATTCATATGTTCTTTTAGACAAAATTTAAGACTGCATTTAGTTTGGCCAATATATGATAAACCACACTGACAGGAAATACTATAAATGCCCCAAGAATTATGCATATCAATAGGATCTTTTAACTGAGAAAAGGTGAGTTTATTGGAAGGCGAAAATATTATTTTAAAATCATATTGTTTGAGAATTTTAGCTATGGTTTGACTGGTTTTAGAAAAATAGGGTAAAACAATACTGATATTAGATGTGACTGATTTAGTAGACGAAATACGAGGGAGTTGTAATTTTTGGATAGCTTTGTCTATAATGGAAGGGTCATAACCTCTGTCAATTGCGATGGCTTTCAGGTATTTAATTTCAGATTTCAATAAAATAGGATTTGAACAAATATTAAGGGCACGGTTTACAAAAGTATAGAAAGCAGCCATTTTTTGGTTAGGTGGGTGACATGAACGTGCATTCCTTAATTCCTATTGGCCACACTCCCCACCTCTTCCGTAATCCTATTGGTTGAACTAAATCCGGTCCCTCTCCTATATATACGAGCACTTCTCAAGTTTCAGAATTCTCTTTGCACTGATGACAGTACGCTTTAGGCTACCGAAACAGCTGTATGCACCTCAATAATTTTTCTTTGGCGTTTCTGACGTAGTAGATTATTCCTGTTTTAATACTTCCTTCTGTTGAATATTAATATAGAAGTAAGTAAAAAGTCAAACCTTATTTCAGACTGTGATAATAGGCATTATTTTGGAGGAAATCTAGAATATGTTTCAAGGGAAATTTCAGTAGTCTTGAACATCTTCTGCACTCCTGTTAAGTATATGCAGCATTTATTTTGTATTTGTTAGAAAGGCAAGCATTTATTTCTATTAGTTCTAGAAAAAAAAATGTAAAATGTTTTTAAAGAGGAGGATAAAAAAAGACAGAGAGAGAGATTAAATTAATAGAGGAATGGCATTCAGACTGAAGGAAATGAAAGAAAAAAATATCTGGAGTGACTCCACTCGACTTTCCAAACATTAAGTAATTAATAGTTGTATAAATAAATTAAAGTGTGACAAGTCGTTAAATAAACAAAAATGAAAATTATAATAGGTGTTTCAGTATTTTTCTCCATTGTTTAATTTTATACTATTGCACTTCAAGTAATTTGAGCCTATAGATCATAATGATAAAGGATTATTCGTTGTGTCTCTGTAAAAATCTATAAGGGCTAGATTCACCAAAATCTATACAATTCGTATGATGGTGACTTGTATCGTGTATAAATTTTCAGCTCAATCGAATAAGGCATTTAGACATTATCATACTTAAAAAAATTTGGGCCCAAAGACCATAATGATAAAGAATATTTCTTTGTGTCCCTGTAAAAAAAAACTGTATGTGCCATACTTGCCAACTCTCCCTTATGTCAAGGGAGACTTCTTTATTTTGGGACTGCCTTCCATTCTCCCTTATTCTCATACATTTCTCCTTTACCCTGAACATTTTAAAGTTATAATTTATTCAAAACTTCAGCAAATCTTCAATTTTTAATGGAGCATTTTTGCTTTTGCTGAAAAAAATTTCATCTCAATAGCTCTATTTTTAATTAATAATGAATAAATTTTTGTTTCGTAATTAAATTTAACTCATGCATATAGATTTTTGACAATTTAAGCCATAGATTAAACTATTAAATACTATCATATGTCAAAAGTCCATCAATGTTGTGTATGTGTAAGTGTTAGATTCAACAAAATTTATACAGTATGTGCAACGGAGACTTATAACATGTGTGTAAATTTCCAGCTCAGAGGAATGACGTCTTTTGACGCTATCACACTTTAAAAAATTTGGGCCCACAGACCATAATGATAAAGAATTTTTCTTTGTGCTCCTGTAAAAAAAACTATAAGTGCTACAATCACCAAAATCAATAGGGTTTGTGCTATGGTGACCTACAACAGGGGTGAAACTTTTCAGTGGCTACAACTAGAGTTTTTGAAAATTTTGCTCTCTGAATTTCATATCAAATTAATTTATTTTTATGGAAATTTCTCATTTTGAATGTTTAATTTACCTTATAATGTATTAAGAACTCTGGAAATTTCACCTAGTATAGCTATACGCAGTCATATATCATTGATAAGGCTTCTCTATCTGCTTGTAAAAAGCAGTTTTCAAGGTTTTTACATCTTACATAGTTTCACTACTGCTATAACATATGTACCAATTTTCAGCTCATTGAAACAAAGCGTTTGGGTTCTATTGTATTCACTCACATACATCATCTTAAAAATAGTAAAAATTATCTCAGGTTATCTCAAAATGTATAAAAACACCAAAAATTTCAGTCAAATTTTTGACATGATTACAATACTTTCCTTACATATGTATGTTCAGAAGGTAAAAACCTAATGTGGACACATGACTGCTTTGTACACTAATTCAATTTATACTTATTATAGAAGCATGGGCATTTAAACAAATAAACAAACAAGTTCTTGTTCTAGTTAATGAATGCAATTTATTTGATAACCATTCCTAAAATCTATACTGATAATTATAAAGGATTTAAGTCCAAAAATGTCGATTTTGAGTTAAATACATAGTCAGACTCAGAAAAAAATTCTCTATCGATTAGTATAAAGGATTTAAATCCATGTCATTTAGTCTTTGAGAAAATCCATTGGTAAAAAAAAGATTCAAGTCAGAAATTTAGCATTAATCTTTGGTATAAAATATTTAATTCAATTTTTTTCCCTTTATTAAATGAAGATTGACAATCACTGAATGGTATAAAGCGTATAAACCAACATAATCCCTTTTTCCTAATTGATTCTTCTGATTAATTTTTAGTTAGTTTAGCTTTATTTTTCGTCTCCTGAAAAATCAAGAATATGGACTTAAATCCTTTATACTTATCAGTACAGAAATAATCCAATGAAATCATTACACAATGTTGTTAGTATATAACTATTGGCATATACAGCACTGTTTTCATGCCCACAAAAGCATTGGCGTAACTAGATAGGGTCCAAGGAGGCCTGGACCCCCCCCCCCCCCCCCAGAATTTTTCAAAAATTCAAATTACCATTTCTTCCTTTTTTAACCGACTTCAAAAAAGAAGGAAGGTTCTCAATTCAAACCGTATGTTTTTTTTATGTTTGTTAGCTCATAACTTCTGAACGGATGCTCCGATTTTGACACTTTTTGTTTTGTTGAAAAGGTCTTGGTCTGCAATAGGTCCCATTGTAATATCTTTACAATCTAAAGAAAATACAGGGTGCCCAAAAAAATCAGTCCCAACTCTTTTAACTGTTAAACGGCTGCAGCTATAGTGTTAAAAATGGTATGTAAGTACAGCAAAGTGGCCATGCAGTACAAGGTTAAACCGCTTGCAGCACCACCTGGTGGAAAATAGCGGAGTTAGTGTTACTATCTAGAAATAGGTTCTAGAGAAAAAAGTGAATTACAAAGTTGAAAAGTATCATCGATTTAGTTAAAAAAGATAGTTTAGACATTCATGCTAGCGTTCCTTTCTCGGAAATGATTCAAGACAGGGGAAAAAGTGAATTATGAAATTGCAAGGCATCATCAATTTAGTACGAAAAGATAGTTTAGCCATCGATGCTAAAAATACAATGCTAAAAACGTGCATTTGTTTGTTCGCAATTTCTCACACAATGCACACTTGAGCTACATTGCACACATTGTAGCGTAGCTGGTGAGACATACGTTATATAGTTCAAAATACGGTTACTTGATACTTTTTGTTTTTTAGTAAAAATCTTGGTCTGAAGTTGGTCCCATTGTAATGTCTTTACAATCTAAAGAAAATAAAACGCCATCTGGTGAAAAACAGCGGAATCAGCTCTCCTATATCAAAAACTGCTGAACACATGCAGCTACACTGGTAAAAGCAGTATGTAAGTATTGATGTTGAAACTTCTGTCCGTCAGCTGCAATGCATATTTTGCTCTTTATTTGAACTTTACGCTCCGCAATTTTCAGCGCAGCGAGTGACAAGTATTCACTGTAAAGTTCAATATGTATGCCTAACAGAATTTTTGGTTACGAATACAGCGTATCCGTTCTTTACATTTCTAAAGATTTTTTAACTTAACGTATGTTCATTCAATAGATAGTTTTTTGCTCATATCCGATAAAGGCAAGAAAAGTGACACAACTTAAAAATGCAGCATTTGAGAAAAATCAATTTAAAAATAACTTGACTAGAATAAAACTGGCATAACTGTCTCTCGAGTGGATGAATTTCTAGATGGAGATGCAACTTTTTTGTTCACATTGGGTGCATTTCATGTATTTTTCAATGACATAAACCATTTTTTGAGTTATGTCACATTTCTTGGAAGTTGTGATTTGTGAAACTGCCGTCGAACGTCTTTTGATGTTCTGCTATATGAATAGGTTTTCACTGAAAAGAGAAAAATAAAATCTTTTTGTAAAAAAAATAGAACCGACTCCAAAAAGCAACTACTATAAAAAAAAAAAAAAAAAAAAAAAAAAAAAAAAAAATGTATGAAATGAAACTAAATTGCGCCTAAAAGTATAAAATAATTTCCTTCGCCAAACAACCTATAACACTACAATTAATCATAACTTTTGAAGTCGGCGCAAAATTAAATAAAAGTTGATACTTTTATTCAATACAAATATCAAATCCTATTCAAAATACACATCTCACATTGTCACCTGCAAAACGCAGCCGAAAACTATTTTGATTCAAGAAAACAAATAAGATTTCGTAAGCAGCAAAAGTTGGCGAAGATGCTGGTATCTGATGTCCTTGGTGAAAGAAAAATCGCAAAATTATCTGGCAAACATATTTAATTTCTTTGGGATATCATGATTAATTTGATAAGGTATATTAAGAGAGTAATCAAGAATATGAAACAATACTTCGCACAAAATATATTATGAAAATATACATCTTGCGTGTATATTTTTGCAATACGTTTTGAACGCCAAATCCAAAAGCCACCAAGGATTATAGTTATCAAAGTTATATCAAATTTGCAAAGGAAACTCTAACTTCGTAGAAACATAAATACCGCATTGTGAAGAATGTTCACTGTTCTGTGTAGATGCTGCCAATGGACCAATTGTATACAGTGATGAAATAATAAAGGAAACATAATAATGAATCATTCGAGACAACAACATTTGTATCTACCGACCTAAAAACAAACCTTTAAAAACTAATGAAATTTTATTTAATTTTGCGCCGACTTCAAAAGTTATGATTAATTGTAGTGTTATAGGTTGTTTGGCGAAGGAAAATATTTTATACTTTTAGGCGCAATTTAGTTTCATTTCATACATTTTTTTTTTTTTTTTTTTTTTTTTTTTTTTTTTTTATAGTAGTTGCTTTTTGGAGTCGGTTCTATTTTTTTTACAAAAAGATTTTATTTAAGTTAAAAGACATAAAATGTGCTGTGAAAATAGTACATACCTATGCACGCACATAAAAAAGAAAGAGAAAAACGATAAAGAAATTGCGCCTATTGCAACTTACAGACACAAGAGACAAGGACGTACCCAGGGAGGGGGTCCATGGGGTCCGGGCCCATCCCAAAATAAAATTTAATAAAAGTTTCTTTAATAAATATGCCCTTCTGATGTTCTAAATTGTTTTATAACCTCCATAACTTTGAAAATAAAATATGTTTTTTAATCAGTTCTTTAATCGTATCATTTGATAGAATTAGTTTTCCATGGAGGAGGACAAAAGTTACAAAAATAGTGTTGCATACGGTATACCACAGAGCAGGAATATTCTTTGTTTAGGAACAGTTATCAAAAGTTTATTGTACAATCTCTCATCAACAAACACACAAATCAACTTTCAATGGAAATCACTTGAGTACAGATGGTGTGCTTTTATAACTGGTGATATGAATGGCAAGAAATTTGTGCATTATATATATTTAAAAAAAAAAAAAAAACTCCATTTTAAATTTAAGCATTCTGATACTGATTAGTAATTGGGGGGTAATGAATTGAAGTGATGAGGGTTTGCTGTTTTCAAGGTGTTTAAATATCGGAAGATGAGAATAGATTGTGTCTTGGTGGTGTAGTTAGTCAAGTGGGCGTGTTATTCAAGAGTGGATGAGGATTGAATGATTTTCGAAGTGTTATAATTGAAGTGTGTAGTTTAGAGGTGGAATCGTCGCTTCGTTGACAGGGAATAGTGTCCAGGTGCTTCTTGAGAGTTAAAAGGTCAAGCTGTAGCCAGAGTACGTCAACCACAAGTGGTGAAATTTATTTTTTATATTACTTAAATTCATTTATTTAATTTGATAAGCGAATGTCTCTCTTCATTGAAATTGCTTTTATTTCAAGTTAAAATAAACTGTTGTTTTAATCTAAAGAGTGCCGTTCAATTGATTACTTAATTAAGTACTAGTTTAGAATGGGGTCTGAAGCAACAGATGCAAGCACTCAGACCTTACAGTGGTGTGGTGTTCATAGACCTACACTATGAACCTACACCTATATATAGACTACGCCACCAATAGGACTTCCCATTATAGTGAATGTCTTCAACATGAGGGTGTAATCTGAAACCTTCACCCTTTGCGGTCAGCGATGTATGTCACGGGACAGAGAGTTGAGGGTGATTCTTCCATAAGAAAGCACTTATTTTTGTAAGAATTCAAACAAAAAATTCTCCCCTTCAGAATTTTCTCACAAAAGAATTTTTTTTTAAATTGATCTATGACATTTTAGCTTTCCAACGATGCATAAATCTAAAGGCTTAAATAAAAAGTATGTGTACAATGCAGAAATTAAAAAACTCAAACTACTTTCTTTCCTATGGAAAAATCACATAATATTCATTCTCGTCTCTCTCTCCTAGTCTGCATCACGTGATAATTTCGCTGGGGAAGCTACTTAATGTCGCAGACAGATAATGAGAGGGGATATGCGTGGTCTATTATATAAGGTCTATGGTGGCGCCCAAGTTTACTCGATACCCCCCCCACACACACACACACACTTATTTCACTGGACAGGCAATGCTAATGAATTCTTCAGTAACTTCGAGGAATATTTCGAGGCATCTAAAATTGATAATGCTGTTAAATAAATATAACCTTCTAAAGTACTCCTTGAAGGGAGACGAGACGCTAAACTTTGGTTCGTATCTTTCACTTGTCTACACCACATATGAACCCCACATATGATGCTCTAAAGAGGCGAATAAAAGATAATTTTACTTGGTCGCTGATAAATCTAAATTTCACCAGGAACTGTATACCAGAAAAATGTTTTTCTTTGATAAAACCACTTGCTCCGTAAACTTGATATCATCAAGCAATTAGAATTAACTTCATCTTTTGCTAGGCCCGGAATGGCTCATTTGGGGGCCCTCGGCTAAAAATCTAAAAAGGGCCCCTTGCCGAGGAATTTAGAGTGAATAGGATATTAAAATACGTAATTTTTGAAAATTAAGCTTACATGTCTAAAAATCACATTCAGCTTTTTTCCCACTTGGAAAATATTCCTTCCGTGGAGGATCAAAATTGAGATGGCATGTCTCCGGACCACCTCTTGGGGTGAGTCCCAGACCGTCGCCAATTGCCCATTGCGCAGCACTAGTGCAACGTAAAACCCAACCAACGCACTTGGAAAATAGTTGAGTAAAAACGTAAGCTTTTTATGATGTAGTTTACTTACTTTCACAATAAATATTTATATAATCTTTTATACCACATATAAACTAGTTCCATACTAGACAAAATATGTTTACTAATTAACTAAAAATGATTCATTATTTAAAAATGAGATTGTGAGTTATTTTTAGCTTCAGACAAACCAATCACACTGTTGAAGCCATAATAATCTAATTCCTACTATAATACCTAAATAAATATTAAAAAAGGATGCAATGTTAGTAAAATACTAAGCATATCCAAAAAAAAGTCCCCTTTAACTGTCATTTAGTTGATATAAATTATAAAAAATATTTTACAACAAGGACAAAAATGTCCCTATAATACCTTGGTACAGTTATAATGAACTAAATAACTCTCACCAAGATCTTTACGTATGCAATTTCCACAGCCATTTTAATTCATCACTAAAATGACATCTAAAGTTTAAAAGCCGCCAAGGAAGTTTTTATACTAAAGCTGTACCGGAGAAATTTTCAGAAAGAAATATAATAACCGTTGCTTAAGGTCCCGCTTCACTCACCGCCGTCGGAAGCAGAAGCTAATGTTATTCTATGGGGAAATTTTTTTTACAAATAACTTATTAACTAATACATACTTTAAAATTCTGTTTTCACATTCTGAAAATTCCCAACTGTTAAATTGACGGATTTTTTTTTTTTTTTTTTTTAAATGTATTTTTTTAATTTTTTATATTTTATTTTGAAGCTGCAAAATACGAATTTTCAGTATTTAAATTTCTTTCATTTTGCAATTTCAAAATAAAATATTAAAAATTAAAAAAAATACAATTTTAAAAAAGGTCCGTCAATTTAACAGTTGGGAAATTTCTGAATGTGAAAACAGAATTTAAAAATATGTATTAGTTAATAAGTTATTTGTAAAGAAAATTTCCCCATAGAATAACATTGGCTCGGTCTTCCGGCGACGGTAAGTGAAGAGGGCCGTTAAGGAATGAATCAGTTACTGCCTGCTTTTATATGGGAAAATAGATTTTAAAAAATCATGTTGTACTATTGTTACAAATTCGATACCAAATGAAAGGGGCGATTTTTCTGTAGCCAGGGGTGCAAACAGTTTTCGACACGACCATTAGATTTTTTTAAATTAACTAAAGTATGAAATTTAGGTGCAACACTTCATTTTAATTCATTTCAGTCATTTTAAAAAGTACGTAAGTCAGTTTTACCGTTAAAAAATTAGATAAAAAAATAAATTAAAAATAAAATTTTACAGATTGAAATTAATAGTCCTCCGTGCTAAACTAAATTCTACCTTTGACAGTTTTTTTTTTTTTTTTTTTTTTGAGATTTTTATATAGATAACTGATACAGAATTTTAAAAAAGTCATTTAAAGATAATGGCAAACGAATAGCGAAGCGGGCAAAACCTACTAAAATTACAGCAACGGAGGTTCAGCTAGTTTTTATATAAAATGTCTAATTTCCACCCGAAATTGAGAAACTGTAATTTTAAAAATTAATTTTAATTTTAGAAAACTAAATAATAAAATTGTTTTGCTACTGTTTTTTTTTTTTTTTTTTTTTTTTCCTTCCAATTCCTACTATTAGTTCGCACTCTCCCTCTTGTACAAGACTTGCAATCGATTTTTAACTGACTTCCCGACTAGCTAGAAATTTGAAACTTTCAGGATTGCTCAGAACACGGTGACAACACAATACTTCGAAGTCCGATTTTCGAATTTTTTTATTAGTTTTCTTATAATTAATTAAAGTATGAAAATAATAACATCCTAATAGCGTTAATATAGCCATTAAAATATTAGCTATAATTTAATTGTGGCCAAAAAAAAAAAAAAAAAAAAAAAAAATACGAGTTCATTTTATTTTGACATAAGAATAAATACATTTAATTAAACGGGAATATTAAAAAACTATAAAAAGTTAAATTATATATTTCACAAAAATTGACATCATTGTCACTTTAAAAATTTTATGCACATTGATAAGAGCTCTATGATTCATCAGAAAGTTTAAAACATGGTATATAAAAAGTTTTTTTTATCTTATAATTATTTTTCTTTCATTTTGCACGCGTGCTTTTTATTTCCTAATTTAAAATTGTTAAGAAAAAAATAATAAAAAAATTCGATAGTGTTTGTAAGTAGGAACTTCCTACATTATATTATAGCAAAAAATTCTACTATTTAATGCAATTTTGTTCGAAAAATTTTTTTTAAATAAAAATGGCCTCTATGCATATGAAAAGCGAAGCGTTGATAACAGTCACTTGATTTGGATGGATGGGTTTTACGTCGCACTAGTGCTGCGCAGATGGGCAATTGGCGACGGTCTGGGACACACCCCTAGATGTGGTCCGGAGACATGCCATCACAATTTTGATCCTCCACGGAAGGGATCTCTCTTGATTCGGAGTTGTGGTGCCATATTATCGTTTATCAGAAAAAGGACAGAAACTTCTTAACTCGTGAAATTAACTTTAAAGAATTTATTATTGTTCTATTTACTTTCTTTCCTTGTTGTTATGCATCATATATCTGCAGTTGTAAATATATTCTTCTGTAAATAGTTTAATTTTTATATTGCGTGTAATTAAAATTATTTTTATAAATCGCTTTAATGATGATTGACGTAACAAACATATTAAATATAGGCAGGGCCCGACTTAGACTACCTCGAGCCCCGGGGCAAGCTTATTCTGGGGGGCCCCTTGCAGTGGCATAAGAGGTCTTTATGTTGCAAAATTTCTGCTTATGCCTGTTGGGGGGGACCTTCCAGAAGGGGGGCCCAGGGCAACTGCCCCGCATGCCCTGGTGTTAATCAGGGTCTGAATATAGGTATAGCATCTTCCTGCATTGGTGACCGCGGACAGCAACGAGCTATTAACTTCGCTCTATGGCAATAGATGGCAGCACCAAAAAACCCTCCGAGCAACAAAGCCTGTGAAACGCTGTTTTCACAGCACAAAGCCTGTCACGCTTCACTCACAACTTTACAAGCGGGCATCTGACAGCACAATCTGGCAACCGCTACCGTCCAAACGAGTAATATCGCTCGTATGACGGCGTACTCTCTAGGAGGGGAGTACTGTAACGACGCCATCATCAACGCCATTCAAAGGGTAGATAATCCTAACTTATCAATGGATAATGGGTTAACCTTTTGTCAAGAGGTACGGCGCTGGATTACTGCCTAAATGACCCTGGTTCAAATACAACCTACCGCAACACGCACTTTCTTTCAGACTTTTACTATAATGATTTTTGGGGCAAAAAAAAAAAAAAAACATAGCAAAAAAAAAAAAAAAAATTGTAAGATAAAAAAAAACTTTTTATATACGCAAGCGAAGTGATGACGTCACTGACCGTTCGTGGATGCAAGAAACAAATTTCCTATGTTAAACTCCCATTGGATTTTTTGTAAAAAATTATTAAAAATCGAGGAAAATTATTTCCCGATTTTAATCCCCATATTTAGGTATAGATAGGTATAGAGTTCTAACAACCGCGTGACTTTCTTCTTAGCAACAAGGACAATGCTAATTCTTCCATGCCTTTGGAAGCGTAGTAGTCGATTTTTTTTATGCTTTTACAAATACATTTACAACACTGTGTTACAATAAATTTGTAACACTATTCCGCAATGATAAAATGGGTCAGTGGGATGGGGGTCAACTGTCCCTCAGCAAACATGCTCGTGACGTCATCTGTTACAACTCAATACAATTAGTTATCATGTGCATGCGTTAGATTAAGTTGTTTTAGTTGTAAAATTGATAAAATTTGAATTTTAAATTTCAAAACTCTAGAAAAAAAATGGCAAACTTCCATATTTGATTGAAAACATAAACATTTCATTTCAAAGGATGATATTTACATAATAAATATCCAACTAATATACTAATTGAAAGGAAAATGATAAATAGTCTATCATAATTTGAAGTCAAATTTGTTTTCAAATGTCTAAATAAAGTATCTCATATAAGATACTAATATGTTGCAGCAGAATAGATTTGATATTGGTCATCCTTGGCAAAAAAAAATATCGCCAAATTATCTGGCGAACATAATTTAATTCAGATTAAAAACTATTAAAAGTTTAAAATTATAAAACATTTCACGTGTATAAATAATATAAAAGGTAACAAAAGCACTTTAAAACACGTATATACAATATTTTTATTAAAAATTACACAAAGCTTTTCGCTATCATAATAATAGCATCATCAGGTGTAATTACGTTACATAGAAACTAGCAATATATCAATAAAGAAGTTCAAATGGTTTAAAGTTACGGTTACAATAAAAATTTTAATTTACAGTTACAATAAAAATTATTATTTTCAGTATTTTTTTTCCTCTATGAGCACAACGCGTGCCAAATTTTAGGAAGTGATGCAGCGTCCTTGGAGTTAATAACATTATTGTATTTGATAATATTTATGGCTTCTGTTATTAGCAGGTCTTGAAAGTCTCTAGGGGCTGAAATAATTTCGGACTGGGTCCACATAGGAATAGCATTAGGGTGTTCGTACAGAAAGTCTACTAGAATTGAACTATTTTCTTCTTTAACATTACGAATGTGTTCAGTAATTCTTGTTTTAAGTGTGCGACGTGTTTGCCCAATGTAGTAAAACAGTTCACCATTATATTTGATAGGGATTTTATAAACCCCTCCAGAAGGTCTGTTGATATCTCTGTCATTAACAACTAAGTTTTTAATGGTACAGGGGGAGGAGAAAGGAATGCATAGATTAAATTTACGTAAAATAAAATGCTTAAAATTTTTAAATTCAATACAGAAAGGTAGACTATTGGTATATTTAATTTTAGGATTATGGTTAATACTAGTATTATTATAGATTTTATTTTTGACCCCATTGATTATTTTTAAAACAGTGTTTTTACTATACCCAGCGTTAATACCTAAGTGAATAATTTTAATAATTTCTTTATTTTCGTTAAACTGGAAGGAGGTATAATTGATGGCACGAAAAATATACGAGCGAAAAAAAGCCATTTTAAATTCAATAGGATGCGCGGATGAAACAGGTATGGGGGAAGGGATAAAAGAGTCTTTGTAATAAACGTCAAACCAAATAGTAGAGTTATCTTCATTACGATGAATAGTTAAGTCCAAAAAGGACAGAGTCCGGTTAACTTCAGATTCAAATGTAAATTTAATAGAGGGGAATTGTTTATTGAGAATATCAATAAACTCAAGGAGAGAATTTTTAGAAAAAGGCCAAGAAATAAAAATGTCATCCACATAACGTAAAAATATTGTGGGTTTAAGTGTAATTGAAGCAAACGCACGTTCTTCTAAATCTATTAATAGAATATCTGCAATCAAGGGACTAAGGGGGGATCCCATAGGGGCACCAAAAGTTTGTTTATAAATGATACCATTAAATATGAAAACATTATTGGAATTAATTAAATTAAAGGCTTCTAAAATGAAATTAAGATATGACGCCAGGATAGGATTGTTTTTACATTTATTAGCAATAATATTGTATACCTCATCTAACGGGATATTGGGAAAGAGAGAAATTATATCTAAACTAAAAAATTTATCAGTACGGTTTAATTTTGTGTTTAAAATTCTAGTTTTAACATCGATACCCGAATTCACAATATGTGGATTACCACTAATAATAGGTTTAAGTAGGTTAGATAAAAAATTTTCGAGAAAATATGTAGGGCTATTCCGTTTCGAAACAATTGGGCGAAAAGGAAGGTTATTTTTATGTGTTTTAATTTTAAAGAACAATTTAGGAATATCAGGGTAAAGAGGGGTTTTTATATTGTATGGTGAAATTAACTGTTTATAAGAGTTAATTAATTTTTGAGTTTTACGTGTTAAACTATCAATTGGATTAGAGGTAACCGTAATACAATTTAAGGCATTAATAGCTTCAAGAGCTTTAGCATTAAAATCAGAAGTGTTTAAAGCTACCAATTGTTTAGATTTATCAGCTTGAAGAATACGAACATTTTTGTTAGTTTTAAGTTTTTTAAGTGTTAGTAAGTTAAAGTTCTTTGATCTGGAATTCTGGTTAATATGTCTATTTAATGCAAAGACAGCCTTTGCACGAACAAGTTCTTGATTTTCAACAGGTAACAGTTTGATTATATTTTCAAATTTTGGAATCACATGTTCAGGTTTTAATTGAGGCTTCAAAGCAAAACTAGGTCCATGCTTAAGTAGGTTAATTTCATGTTTAGAAAACTTATAGTTTGATAAGTTCAAAAAATTTTTACTAGAAAAAGAGGTTTTGTTTGAAACAGTATTTTGCTTAAATTGCATGTCGTAGAGTCTTTTAAGTTTAAAGTCATATTTTTTTGTAGTTTTACGTTGGAAATTCTCAATACTTGCAAAAATATTTTTCAAAAAGGCGTCAAATTCGTCAGGAACAGTCGTAGATGCAAGTTCTAACATACAATAATAAGTCCTTGTTTCACATTTAACAATTGATTTTCTAAGATTCCTAATAGAATTACGTAGCATTTTGAGTTGAGCATTTAGCAGAATATTCTTACATTCAGTTGGATAAGATTTAGGATTGATTAATAGAGTTTTTGGAAAGATATTCAAATTTTTGCAGTCCATCAGGAATTTTAAACGTAGTAGCATATTATTTAGTTTAAACCGAAGTCTTTTAAAGTATAGAAAAGTAGCCATCTTGTAGCTTAATTAAACGTACAGTTCTGTAATGAATTTTTTGTTGAGTCGATACGATGCAACACAACCTTCGAATGCAAACTTTAAAGATGCAAGTAGATAATCACAGATGCAGATAACATCGATGAAAGAAGAGACTTGAAAATTCTTTATATAAAGCCGTCTATGTCGAAATAACTAAACATCAAAGTATATGTTATAATTAAGATTAAAAACTATTAAAAGTTTAAAATTATAAAACATTTCACAATTTGACGCCTTTTTGAAAAATATTTTTGCAAGTATTGAGAATTTCCAACGTAAAACTACAAAAAAATATGACTTTAAACTTAAAAGACTCTACGACATGCAATTTAAGCAAAATACTGTTTCAAACAAAACCTCTTTTTCTAGTAAAAATTTTTTGAACTTATCAAACTATAAGTTTTCTAAACATGAAATTAACCTACTTAAGCATGGACCTAGTTTTGCTTTGAAGCCTCAATTAAAACCTGAACATGTGATTCCAAAATTTGAAAATATAATCAAACTGTTACCTGTTGAAAATCAAGAACTTGTTCGTGCAAAGGCTGTCTTTGCATTAAATAGACATATTAACCAGAATTCCAGATCAAAGAACTTTAACTTACTAACACTTAAAAAACTTAAAACTAACAAAAATGTTCGTATTCTTCAAGCTGATAAATCTAAACAATTGGTAGCTTTAAACACTTCTGATTTTAATGCTAAAGCTCTTGAAGCTATTAATGCCTTAAATTGTATTACGGTTACCTCTAATCCAATTGATAGTTTAACACGTAAAACTCAAAAATTAATTAACTCTTATAAACAGTTAATTTCACCATACAATATAAAAACCCCTCTTTACCCTGATATTCCTAAATTGTTCTTTAAAATTAAAACACATAAAAATAACCTTCCTTTTCGCCCAATTGTTTCGAAACGGAATAGCCCTACATATTTTCTCGAAAAATTTTTATCTAACCTACTTAAACCTATTATTAGTGGTAATCCACATATTGTGAATTCGGGTATCGATGTTAAAACTAGAATTTTAAACACAAAATTAAACCGTACTGATAAATTTTTTAGTTTAGATATAATTTCTCTCTTTCCCAATATCCCGTTAGATGAGGTATACAATATTATTGCTAATAAATGTAAAAACAATCCTATCCTGGCGTCATATCTTAATTTCATTTTAGAAGCCTTTAATTTAATTAATTCCAATAATGTTTTCATATTTAATGGTATCATTTATAAACAAACTTTTGGTGCCCCTATGGGATCCCCCCTTAGTCCCTTGATTGCAGATATTCTATTAATAGATTTAGAAGAACGTGCGTTTGCTTCAATTACACTTAAACCCACAATATTTTTACGTTATGTGGATGACATTTTTATTTCTTGGCCTTTTTCTAAAAATTCTCTCCTTGAGTTTATTGATATTCTCAATAAACAATTCCCCTCTATTAAATTTACATTTGAATCTGAAGTTAACCGGACTCTGTCCTTTTTGGACTTAACTATTCATCGTAATGAAGATAACTCTACTATTTGGTTTGACGTTTATTACAAAGACTCTTTTATCCCTTCCCCCATACCTGTTTCATCCGCGCATCCTATTGAATTTAAAATGGCTTTTTTTCGCTCGTATATTTTTCGTGCCATCAATTATACCTCCTTCCAATTTAACGAAAATAAAGAAATTAATAAAATTATTCACTTAGGTATTAACGCTGGGTATAGTAAAAACACTGTTTTAAAAATAATCAATGGGGTCAAAAATAAAATCTATAATAATACTAGTATTAACCATAATCCTAAAATTAAATATACCAATAGTCTACCTTTCTGTATTGAATTTAAAAATTTTAAGCATTTTATTTTACGTAAATTTAATCTATGCATTCCTTTCTCCTCCCCCTGTACCATTAAAAACTTAGTTGTTAATGACAGAGATATCAACAGACCTTCTGGAGGGGTTTATAAAATCCCTATCAAATATAATGGTGAACTGTTTTACTACATTGGGCAAACACGTCGCACACTTAAAACAAGAATTACTGAACACATTCGTAATGTTAAAGAAGAAAATAGTTCAATTCTAGTAGACTTTCTGTACGAACACCCTAATGCTATTCCTATGTGGACCCAGTCCGAAATTATTTCAGCCCCTAGAGACTTTCAAGACCTGCTAATAACAGAAGCCATAAATATTATCAAATACAATAATGTTATTAACTCCAAGGACGCTGCATCACTTCCTAAAATTTGGCACGCGTTGTGCTCATAGAGGAAAAAAAATACTGAAAATAATAATTTTTATTGTAACTGTAAATTAAAATTTTTATTGTAACCGTAACTTTAAACCATTTGAACTTCTTTATTGATATATTGCTAGTTTCTATGTAACGTAATTACACCTGATGATGCTATTATTATGATAGCGAAAAGCTTTGTGTAATTTTGAATAAAAATATTGTATATACGTGTTTTAAAGTGCTTTTGTTACCTTTTATATAATTTAATTCTTTTCAAAAATTATGGTTATTTTAACAACTTATATTAAGAGAGTAATGAATAATATGAAACAATATTTCGAACAAACATATTACGAAAATATACATCTGGCATGTATATTTTCGAATTACGTTTTTGATCGCCAAATACAAAAACGCCAAGGACAACAGAGTTTTGAAATTTAAAATTAAAATTTTGTCAGTTTGACAGCAAAATAACTCAATCTAACGCATGCACATGATAACTAATACATATCTATACCCAAATATGGGGATTAAAATCGGGAAATAATTTTCCTCGATTATTAATAATTTTGGTACTTACGTATTAACGCAACCAGGCCAAAATTCGCATAAATCGCCAAATTTGGCGACCCTACTTACGGCAACCCTACGTGTTATACGTGGTTTTTCGTAAAGAAATTATTTTGCTTACTGGTTAGATTGAATGCCGTGAAATACTTTAACTAATACTAATAACTTAACTAATAATAATAATAACTAATAATAATAATAATGTGCTTATAATAATAATAATAACTTAATAATAATAATAACTAATAATAATAATAACTTAATTAATACTAATAACTTAACTTTCTTACTCAAACTTACAAATCGCGCCAACCTGGTTACGATGATACGTAAGAACCATAATTTTTTACAAAAAATCCAATGGGCGATTAACATAGGAAATCATTTTCTTGCATCCACGGACAGTCCGTGACGTCACACTTCGCTTGCGTATAGCATGTTTTAAATTTTCTGATGAATCATAGAGCTCTTATCAATATGCATAATTTTTTTAAAGTGATAATGACGTCAATTTTGTGAGATGCATAATTTAACTTTTTATAATTTTTTAATGTTCACGTTTAATTAAATGTATTTATTTTAATGCCGAAAGAAAATGAACTCGTATTTTATTTTATTTTATTATTTTTTATTTATTTATTTATTATTATTATTATTATTTTGCTACAATTAAATTATAGCTAATATTTTAATGGCTATTTTAACGCTATTAGGATGTTATTATTTTCATATTTTAATTAATTATAAGAAAACTAATCAAAAATTCGAAAATCGGACTTCGAAGTATTGTGTTGTCACCGGGTTCTAAGCCACTGTGAAAGTTTCAAATGTCTAGCTAGTAGGGAAGTTACTTAAAATTCGATTGCAAGATTTGTACCGGACAAACAGACATACAAACAAACAAACAAACAAACAAGAATAGAAGTTAATAAAAACATGGTAAAATAAAGGCTTGTCTCAAAAATGTTTATGTGGAATTAAGAACCTCTAATTTAAAAAGTTAATTTTATGAAATTAAATAATAGAATTGTTTTGCTTGAATTTACAAGCTAATAAAGTAATTCGAGTTACATGTATTTACCATCTGACTGTCGCTGACAGGTACATCCGGTTACTGAGCTTTTATTTTTTCCACATGTCACTTATAATTCAAAATTATATAATTACGAGATTTTAGCTTTATATTTTAGTTTGAATGTCTTAAATAATAGTTATGAGGATCATAATCATGTGCAGGACTGGAAGAAATGGAAGAAACCAACCAGAAGACAAAACAGATCTTCAAAATTAAAATTTATTAACTGTATAAACTCAAGGCATAAATATAATGTCAAATCTAAACTGTAATCTAATCTAATCTATATATATGTTACCGTTAAAGTATATAATTCAGTTATTTCATAGAATAACTATGTATTTCATGAAATAACTAGACAAGTCAGTTAAAGTATATAATAGTTAAAAAAAATTATACTTTACCTAGTTATTCTATCAAATAACTAGTTATACTATGAAATAACTAATGACAGACCGTTAAAGTATAAAATAAACAATTTCAAAATTATTTTATAAATTAATTGATCATAAATCCATGTACGCAAAGCGTACAGACGTGCGTAATACTGCCTGCTGCAGTACAAAATTGCGCATACTTTTCAGATTCATGCATTTTGAGATAGGGGTATCCAGTAATGTTTCTCTTGGTTTTCATATATGCAAAGCGTACAGACGTTCGAAATACTGGCTGCTGCAGTACAAAATTGTGCATACGTTTCAGATTCATGCATCTTGAGATAGGGGTATCCAGTGATTTTTTTTCATGTACGCAAAGCGTACAGACGTTCGAAATACAGCCTGCTGCAGTACAAAATTGTGCATATGTTTCAGATTCATGCACCTTGAAATAGGGGTATCCAGTGATTTTTTTTTTCATGTACGCAAAGCGTACAGACGTTCGAAATACTGGCTGCTGCAGTACAAAATTATGCATATGTTTCAGATTCATGCATCTTGAGATAGGGGTATCCGGTGATGTTTTTTCTGGTTTTCGTGTCCGCAAAGCGTACAGACGTTCGAAATACTGGCTGCTGCAGTACAAATAATAGTGCATACGTTTCAGATTCAAGCATGTTGAGATAGGGGTATCCAGTGATTTTTTTTTTCGTGTACGCAAAGCGTACAGACATGCGTGATACTGGCTGTTGCAGTACAAAATTTTGCATATGTTTCAGATTCATGCATTTTGAGATAAAAAAGTTTACTTAAAATGCATGAAATTAAAAAAATATGCAAAATTTTGTACTGCAGCAGCCAGTATCACACACGTCTGTACGCTTTGCGTACATGAAAACAAAAAAAAAGTCACTGGATACCCCTATCTCAAGATGCATGAATCTGAAACGTATGCACAATTTTGTACTGCAGCAACCAGTATTTCGAACGTCTGTACGCTTTGCGTACATGAAAACCAAAAAAACCATCACTGGATACCCCTATCTCAAGATGCATGAATCTGAAACATATGCACAATTTTGTACTGCAGCAGCCAGTATTTCGAACGTCTGTACGCTTTGCGTACATAAAAACCAAAAAACAACATCGCTGGATACCCCTATCTCAAGATGTAGGAATCTGAAACATATGCACAATTTTGTACTGCAGCAGTCAGTATTTCGAACGTCTGCACGCTTTGCGTACGTGAAAACCAAAAAAAACTTCACTGGATACCCCTATCTCAAGATGCATGTATCTGAAACATATGAACAATTTTGTACTGCAGCAGCCAGTATTTCGAACGTCTGTACGCTTTGCGTACATGAAAAAAAAATCACTGTGGGTACTCCTCTCTCAAAGTGCATGTGTCTGAAAAATATGCAAAATTTTGTGCTGCAGCACTGCTAAAATAATCGGTAAATGTGGTAAATATTGAATAATTAATCACATTCCCCAAAATTTAGCGGGGATTACGCATAATCATTTCATACTTTAACGATCAAGTAATCGTTATTCTATAGAATACCTAGTTAAATCGTAGAATTCAATAATATTTATTGCTGCACCAGATTTCTGATCTAAAACTTAATTATTCTTCTTACAGACCCGATGCAGCATATTTCAAATCTTAATACTTTTCTTACAGTTACTACTTAAATTTTCTAATAATTATTTATTCTTCTAAAATATATTCACTTCTTAAATAATAAAATATGGATGGGTCTCACCTGAAAGCTTCTAATCCAAAGGTCCGGTTGTGGAAAGTGGCAGCTATTATCCATTAAAGAAACTTTATGAAACTAGCACTGCTTGGATGAGAAAGCGAAATTTCAATGCTTTGTTAGCATACACGAAAGACGAAAACGAAAACAGAAACAAAAACTATTTTCAGATAGGTAATTAAACTAAATCTTAATATTAAAGTTCTTAAATGCTTAATAGTTCTGATGAATGTTCAAAAATGTTAATTCTAGTTCTTAATTGATTTAATTGTTCTGTTTTAGGACCGGGGCGTCTGTAAACAAGACGATCTTAACATAGCCCCTTCTCTATTCAAGGTCCTGTTCTGTTCTGATTCTGATTCTAAAAAGCACCTTTCTCGAAAACTTCTCATTTCAAATCGAAAGAGTGTTGCAATCATGAAAAAGAGGCACGCGCCAGTCTGTCTGGAAAGTGATTTGTTCTGAAAGCAGAAGAATGAACGGGAATTCGCGACATCCTCCCACCTTGAGTTGCGACTAATCGGAGGAACTCAACAATCCAAGTTGAAGTCGTTGAGGGAGTTTCACCACACGGCCAGTTCGGGAGACCACCGGGGGACTGGAAGTGGGATCATCTGTTGTGGACTTCTGGTTATTGGTTCTGGAGCTGGTAGGAACTGGAAGGTCTTTCGTAGGTTCCTTTTCTCTGGGGTTGAGTATCGGTTTCTGTGAGAGGTTCTTGTTTTCGGAAGTCGAAGGACTTAAATTTTCTTGAACAGATTTATGTAAAGTGGGGTGATTCTTAAGTTCGGTACTGTCAATTTCTAAAGGAAACAATCTTTGCAATGGACACAGAAAAAATCCATTTTCGGTCTTCACCTTAGCTAGACGTATGACATTATCCTTGCCTGGGTAAATTTCGATCACTCTTGCCAAAGGCCAGTGAACACGTTTCCTGTTGAAATCTTCTAATAGGACAACATCGCCGACTTTCAATTGTTTGAATCTTTTGGTCTTAGATGCATGTTGGCGTAATTGTCCTAAATATTCAGCTCTGAATCTGTTTCTTAGGTTTTCTCTGATTATTTGCCTATATCTGGCTCTGCGGTTAAGATCTTTAGAATCCAAAGCATCTAGGTCAGGTACTCCTGATGTTGGTAGTTCTCTTAGGAACATCATTGGGGTTAAAGGTAAGGGATCTGTGTTATCTTCGGAAACATAGGTTATAGGCCGTGAATTAATCACTTGTTCACAGTCACACAGTATGGTGTAAAGTTCTTCGTAATTCAAAGATGCACGACCTAAGTTTCTTTTCAGGATTCCTTTAACCATTCCAACAAGCCTCTCCCACCAACCTCCCCACCACGGTGCTGCAGGAGGGTTGAATTTCCATCTGATCTTCTGGGTGGAAGCTACCTTGCAGATGGTTTCCCAATCTACACTCGAGAGAGCATTGCTTGTTCCAAGGAAGTTCTTCCCGTTGTCTGAATAGATAATGTAGGGTCTGCCTCTCCTTGCTATGAACCTTCTCAGAGACTGGATAAAACTTTCTGTAGACAGAGACGTAATGGCTTCAAGATGTATGGCTCGGTAGACAGCGCAAGTAAATAAGGCTATCCACGCTTTCGATCCATCAGAAAGATGAAGAGGACCGGCTAGATCTACGCTTACCACTTCAAATATGGCTGCTTCTCGTACTCTGTCTTCGGGTGGTACTCCAGGTTCAACATCTATTTTGGAAGTCTGGAGTTTTCTGCAAATCACGCATTTTCTTATTGAATTTCTAATGGATTTTCTAGACTTCAGTATCCAAAAACTTTCTCTCAGTAGTGTCATTAGAGTGCTGACTCCAGCATGCTGATTTTCTAAATGCTTCTTGAATATCAATCTTTGGACGACGGGATGCTTGTAAGGTAAGATCACAGGATATCTGAAGTTTTCACTGTCGTTTCTTTGAATTATATTGGTCCTTACTCTTAAGAGACCAGCTTTATCTTCGACAGGCCTTAAATTTCTCAATTTTGGATCTGTTCTCCCTGAAAAAGATTCTTGTTGTACTAATCGTAGAAGTACATTTTCTGCTTTCAAAATTCTTCAACTGAAATATCCAATTCGGACATCTTCTCAGTAGTCTTCGAATTATGATAAAATCTATATATCCAGGCAATGGTTTTAACTGTTTTCTTGTAAGAGGAAAAATACTGATAAAATCAATTGAAATTATCTTCTTTTTTATCTAAAAGGTTTAGGATTGCCTTCCTTTTTTCGCTGTTTATTAGTTCTTCGTTTGGGTCTTCTTCTATTTGAGGCCATTCATTTTCATGTAAATAAAGCCAACTCGGACCCTCCCACCATCTCGATCTCTGTAGTTGTTCAAAGGAACATCCTCTAGACGGGAGGTCCGCAGGATTCAAATTTCCGGGTACATATCTCCAATTGCAAACTTCGGTCAGATTTCGGATTTCTAATACTCTGTTGTGTACAAATGTACCCCATTCTTGTTTTCTTCTAATCCAACCTAAAGCAGTGGTTGAATCTGACCAAAATATGGTATTTACATGTAAATTTAAATCGTTTTGTACATTTTTGGCCAACCTAGCGCCAATAAGACAAGATAACAGTTCAAGGCGGGGTATGGTCAATTCCTTAATAGGTGCAACTCGACTTTTAGCATTGATTAACTGGATCTTGATTCCTTCTGAGGTCTCTACTCTTATGAATACGCAAGTGGCATATGCTCGCTTGCTTGCATCAGAAAAAACATGTAATGATGTTTTCTTTTCTTTCTCTGGGCAAATGTTAAGCCACCGAGGTATTTTAATTTGGGATATCAAATTTATTCCTTTCAGCCAATTAGTAGACTGTTTTAAAGTTTCAGAAAGCTCTTCGTCCCACTTCACCTTCTGAATCCACGTTTCTTGAAGGATTAGTCTGGGAACTAAACTGACAGGTGCTGTGAATCCCACAGGATCAAAAATTCTTTGGGTAGCTGATAAAAGTTTTCTTTTTGTAAGGGGTTCACTTATCTTTAGGGTTTCTTCAATTTTACAAACAAAACTGTCATTTTTCAAATCCCAGTGTAATCCTAACACGGGAGCAAACCTCGGTTCATCTTCAGTTTTGTCGATCATAGCCTGGGTACACTGGGGCCAATTCGATCGCCAACATCTCAAATTGAAATGTGCCGAAACCAAAATTCCTTGAGATTCTGACATAAATTTTTCTGTTTCTTGAATTGAATTCAGGCTGATGAGGGAATTATCTAAATAGAAGGAATCTCTTAAGAGCCTAGCTGTCTCTCGCCATTGTTCGGGAACATTTTCTAAAAGGTGATTTAACCCTTTCGCTACCACTGGGACTTATATGTCCCAAGCTTAAATTAAAATATAATATGAAATTTTTTTTCTGAATGTCTTCTGTTCTTGTTTTTTAGACCTGTAACTACCATGAATAGGTGGATAGAAATGTCAGTTGAAAAAATTCACTGTCTATTAAATGGACCACTTCAGATAAATTATTTAATACTTATTTTATTTTTCTCAGAAAAAAAATATATTGGTAGTGAAAGGGTTAATGTTGCCATAAGCAAAAAAGGGCTTGAAGTTAGGCCAAAAACCACACGACAATGTCTATAAATTTTTAATTTATTTTCGCTATTAAACCAAAAAAATCTCAAAAAGTCGCGATCTTTCTCTGTTATTTTAATTTGCAGGAATGCTTTCTCCATATCGGACGAAATTCCTATCTTGTATCTGCGAAATCTATTCAAAATGCTAGGTATAATTTCTACAAGATTTGGTCCTTTTGTTAAACAATCATTAAGGGAGGGACTGTTTCTAGTGTGTGCTGAGGCATTAAATACTGGACGAATTTTAGTGGTTTCACTAGATTCTTTAACCACCGGTCTGTGTGCTAAATAATGTACCTTGTCCCTTTTCTGGTCCAATACCTCTTCTATAATCTGATTGTTTTCCCAGAAATCAAAAATTTCCCCATATTCCTTTTTCCTATCAGATTTGATTAATTTATTTTCCGTCTTGTACAGGCACTTTTCTGCCAACGAGTAATTATCTGATAAAATCGAATGGTCAACTGTCCATGGTAAATTGACTTCATATCGACCGCTTTTATCTCGTTTAACAGTTTCTAGAAAATAATTCTTGGTTTCTTGTTCTAAATCCTGTTTCGATTTATTATCTTCATCAGTAATTCCTAGAGTGTCAAGGCGCCATAAATCTCATAAACTGGCGTTTGACACGTGTAATGACAACGATAGACCCGCGGACCCGCCAAAGAATTGTCCTGCTCACTCTTGTGACCCTCTGTCTTGCCCAAAATGGTCCAACTCAATTTAGTTCTAAATGTAGTTAATCCCAATTTTGGAAAATATTTTATGTCATCTGTGAACAGTTTAGCGGACATATCAGCTCCCAAACGTATATGTACTTCGTCTGGATTTTTCTGGTATAAACAAGATTTATTATTTCTAGGAGCATCTGATAAATATACACCTTCCTTTTTAAGAGTTTTACTAATTTATCATCGCGACATAAATTCACGCCTGTGCATATTTTTTCTTGATCCAGTGCTTGTATTTTACACTTAAACTTATTATCTAAACTTCCGATCGTAAATTCATAACGATTATGCTCAGCTGACATTTCCATGCCCCCAAAAAGACCATGTCTGATTTTTTCTTTATTCATTTTTTTTAATTTTAACTTATCAGCTGCAAACTTACTGATATAACTATTATGAGATCCGGAGTCAATAATTAACCGAATATATGATGATTTACTATCATCTCTGTTAGAAATTGCTACTATTAACGTCTGCAAATAAACATTCGCTTGTAAATTTTGATTCGATAACGTCAATTTAGATTGATCATTTCTTTCGTAATTACTTATTTCCTGTTTCAAATCTTTATTTCCATTACACATTATGTCTGAATGTCTACGATTACATAACTTGCATAAAGTTTTTGATACACAGTGTCTAGCTAAATGCGAAGGTTGAAGACATAAATAACACAGTCCTTTCTTACGCAATAGATTAACTCTTTCATCAAATGGTAAATTACGAGTTTTGACACATTTGTTACTTAAATGCGATTCTGAGCAAAAATTACACCTATCACTTTTATTCTCATTTAATAAATCACAAACAGTAGGCAATTTCCGGTTCTGAGTATCAAATTTATTAATGAGGGGGGAAAAACATCTCTACGATTTTGATTATCTAATCTTTGAGCTCGGGGGGAGAAATGACTGGCGCTAGCGCCGCTGTCATCTTGTCTGGTAGTAATTAAGCCTTCTCGCTATACAAGTTGTTTATTTCAGAAAGATAATATATCTTACACGCCATAGTTAACCCCGTGAAATTCCATATTAAATTGTAATGCTAAATCTTTAGGTAATATTTTTAGTAATATCGGTGACAACAAACTGCCGTAGCTATCCAAAGAAACATCTAATGATTCTAAACTTCTAATGTTAACTTGAATTTCGTCGTAAATTTTCCTCAGCGATTTCATTTCACTTGAATGTTTTAGTGGGGCAATATTTAGTAATTTATTCAAATGCACATTCACTAAGAGGTCTTGTTTGCCATATCTTTCTTTTAAAATATCTACTACTTTTATGTAATTACTCGCGGTAACAGAGAATCCTTCTATACATTTTAAGGGGCCAGGTGCTAAAAATGATTTCAAATAATTAAATTTATCTACAGGTACAGGATCTAAATTTTCATTGTTATGAATAGCCGTTTCGAATGACGACCAAAAAGTCAGCCTTTCGGCTGCATTCCCGTTAAATTTAACAGGATCTAGCTGTGGTAATTTGATGTGCATTGTTTCTTTTAAAATATGTCTTCTTTCTGTGTCTAATGATGAAACACTTGTTTCACTTTTCTTTAGTTCTTTTAATTTTCTGTTGGCTCGAAATCGCCAAGTAAGTATCTTTTCTCGGTATTCATTTGCCGTTTCTAATTCGGCTTCTAATTGGAGTTCTTGAGTTAAATTTTTAATTTCTGTATCTTTACTCTTTAAATCTATAGTAGTTTCATTCAATAATTCTATAGTCTCTTCTAAATCTACAGCATCTGGATCTATATCATCACATAAAGTTTTTAATCTTTATATATATATTTCTTTTGTGCGTGTGTATGTCACTGAACTCCTCCAAAACGGCTGGACTGAGTTTAATGAAATTTTTTGTGTGTCTTCAGGTGGGATTCGAGAATGGTTTAGATTTACAAATGAAAGTTGTAACTTAATTAGTTCTTTTTTAATTAATTTTTAACCAACTCTTTCAACAACTGTTCCACCTAGATGGCGTGAGTTGTCGTAAACACGATGTCAGAATTTATTTAATGTTGAAATGAAAAATGAATTTTTAACCGTATCTTACGAAGTGTTTAAAATATTTTTTCAAAGTTAATATTTTAAAATCGTAAACACGATGTCAGAATTTATTTAATGTTGAAATGAAAAATGAATTTTTAACCGTAAGTGTTTAAAATATTTTTTCAACGTTAATATTGTTAAAATGTTAAAATTAGTTAAAATGGTATATTCTTTTAAAAAATTCGTCAATATCCGACGGAGTTATTTTATGTTAAAATGAAAAATGAATTTTTAGGCTATTATCATTTGTGCAGATGGAAAATGTACTAAATTTCACGATCACAAATGTTGACGGATATCCAATATATCGTCGAAGAAATCCCGATAATGGCGGACAATCTTATCATCTATGGCGGTCATCTATGTCAACAACATAGATATTGACATTGATAACCGTTGGGTGGTCCCATATTCGCCTCTGCTGAGCAAAACATTCAATGCTCATATTAATAGCAAGAAATTCAAACTTCTTCACACACCATAAATTTTAAATCAGCACAACCAGTTTCGAAAGGACGTAGCCTTTCTTCATCAGGTGCAAACACGTGCAACTGCCTTGGAGGCAAAAGCAAGACTGAAAGCAGGACAAAATCCAGAGGGGGGAGGAGCAACACAAACAACCAATAGGAAGCAACATGCAGGACAGGACCAATCAGAGAGGAACACACGTACACACACACACCACAAAATGAGGAGGGAGGAAAGGAGTAAACAATTATTATTATTATTATTTTTCAATAATATTTAACTAATAAGTAAATTTAATAAAATTTATCCATTAATTATTATTATTTTTATTTAAATTAGAATTATTTTATTATAACTAATATGATGTTATAAACATAATGAAGGAAATTATTTAATTGAATTAAACAAATTTTTCCAGGCTGTAGACAGCAAAGTGGAATCAGATTTTTTATTGACAATTTTATCACGATTAAGGTAAATAGCTAAATTTTCTAAAAAATCCAGTTCGGAAACGTGTTTGGTATGAAAGATAATTTTGGCACTCTTAAAATTAAAACTATGATCAAATTCCCAACTGTGCTTCGCAATAGAAGATTTAGAAATTTCTTGATTAACAACATACCGAGAATGTTCACGTAAACAACATTCAAGATTTCTTTTAGTTGGATCAATATAAGATAAATCACAGTTATTACAAGATACATTATAGATACCCCATTTTTGAAGCTCAGGAACAGGGGATTTGGTTGAAGGGAATTGGTATTTATAAAATTTATGGTGTGTGAAGAAGTTTTAATTTCTTGCTATTGTCTGTACGCCAGTTTTTTTAATTTATTTTTGGTGCTCATATTAATGTTCAGTTCTGCAGTTCAGTGAAGAGCATCAAATACATTTGCAAGTATGTGAATAAAGGCAGTGATATGGCTGTATTTCGAGTTGAAAATACCAATGTGAATGCTCCTCCGGTGAATAACAACGATGAAATAACACTTTACCAAATTGGCCGGTACGTCAGCTCCAATGAAGCTGTTGGGCGTATCTTTGGTTTCCCAATTCATGAACGGGATCCAGCAGTTCTTCATTTAGCCGTCCATCTTGAAAATGGCCAGCGCGTATATTTCACGAGCGAGACAGCGATCGATCGTGCTATAAATCCACCAAAAACTACACTCACCGAATTTTTTGAATTGTGTAATCGTGCGGATGCTTTTGGTGCTTTTGCACGGACATTACTCTATTCAGAAGTACCACGCTATTTCACATGGGCTCCAACAAAAAAATGGATGCCCCGCAAGCAAGGCACGCCGATTGATGCATGTCCCGGTTTATTCAAATCAAATACCTTGGGACGAGTATTTACAGTCAATCCAAGGCAGACTGAGTGCTTTTATCTTCGACTGTTATTGGTTAATGTCATCGGCCCTTTGTCATTTCAAGATTTACGTAAAGTGAATGGACAATAGTATCCAACGTATAAAGATGCATGCCTTGCACTCGGCTTGCTGGAAGACGACAACCAGTGGGAGTGTATGCTTGCTGAAGTAGGACTGAACTGTACAGCAAAACAAATTCGTCTACTATTCGCTATAGTGTTGACTACATGTTTCCCGGCCCGAGCAGAGACATTATGGGATAATCACAAAGATTCAATGACTGATGATATATTGCATCAACATCGTTCACGGTGCAACGATCTAACGATAGTATTCAGTGACGCTATGTACAATGAAGCATTGATTGCTAATGAAGATCTTTGCATTATCATTGCCAACTTACCACTCAGTCATTTCGGTATGCATTCAACAAATCGAAATGCATCTGATTTATTAAGCACTGAATTGAATCGTGAACTACAATACAATACTGTAGAAATGGCAGCGATTGTTGATCGCATCGCAATGTCCCACTAATGAATGAAGAACAAAGAACCATTTACGACCGCATCATGCTCGCAGTTTTCGCAGGACAAGGTGGATTCTTTTTTTTCTTTTTTTTTTTGGGGGGGGGGGGGTACACCAGGTGGAACTGGCAAAACATTCCTTATTTCGCTAATTCTCGCCGAAATACGATCAAATAATGGCATCGCATTGGCTGTTGCATCATCTGGCATTGCGGCAACTTTATTGGATGGAGGCAGAACAGCTCATTCATTATTTAAACTGCCTCTAAATATTCAAAATAACCCAGACGCAGTGTGCAACATAAAAAAACAATCGTCCATGGCCACAGTGCTGAAATAGTGTAAAATTCTTATCTGGGATGAATGCACTATGGCACACAAACATTCGATTGAGGCGTCGAACAGGACATTGAAAGATATAAAAAACAACGACAAACTATTTGGCGGCACTCTGTTACTCTTTTCAGGTGATTTCAGACAAGCACTTCCCGTTATTCCGCGTTCAAAATACGCTGATGAGATCAACGCGTGCTTAAAATCATCGTCATTGTGGCGTAATGTTGAAAAAGTACAACTGAAAGTAAATTTGTGCGTTCAAAAGCTTCAAGATCCATCCGCTGAAACATTCTCAAAACAATTGTTAGATATCGGCGATGTAAAAGTTACTACAGATGAATCTGGATGCATAAAATTACCGACCGATTTCTGCACAATCATTGATTCTCAAGATGCTCTTATTGACCAGATATTTCCCGATGTACACAGACGATACACAAATCATGAGTGGCTGGCAGAAAGAGCAATTTTAGCAGCAAAAAATGTGGACGCCAACGAATTGAATCTCAAGATACAACATTTGTTACCAGGAGACTTGGTGTCATACAAATCTAATGATACAGTTTGCGATACCACAGAAGCTGTAAATTATCCAACAAAGTTTTTAAACTCATTGGATTTACCATGCATGCCACCGCATATTTTACAACTGAAGGTTGGATCTCCGGTTATTTTGCTTCGTAATTTGAACCCACAACGGTTATGCAACGGCACGCGATTAGTCATAAAAAAATTAATGAAAAATGTTATCGAAGCCATCATTTTAAATGACAAATTCCGAGGTGAAAATATATTACTACTGCGAATTCCTATTATACCCACAGATGTGCCAATTCAATTTAAACGCCCTCAATTTCCAATTAGATTGGCATTTGCAATGACTATCAATAAGTCTCAGGGCCAAACGATGTCTGTCTGTGGCTTAGATTTGAGCACATCATGATTTTCACACGGACAATTATACGTGGCCCTCGAGTGGACAAACCATCCAGTTTGTTTGTATTGGCGAAAGATGGGATAACAAAAAATATTGTACACTCTGTTGCATTATTGATATTGTTTTTTAGTAATATTGTTATAAGTAGAGATATGTATATAATTTTAAAGAATCAATTTTAATAAATTAAAAAAATAAATGATTGGTGTTTTGTTATTTTTATATTCTTTCACCGTTCACAGCGCTCCATACATCTTCCACTTATATACCACATTTTTACACACTTACAATAAGTTAGTTATTTTTTTCTAGCAAAATATTCTCTAGAAATAATTTATATGACAAAACAACGTTTGTCGGGTCAGCTAGTTTCTCTATAAATTTATTAATACTGTCTCTGTGTCTCTTATGACAGCTCTCTCTTTTTTTGAGATCACTAAATTAGCCATCATAAATGCAAAATTTAAAATTTTATAATATTATCTATCTTTTCAATTATAAATAATGGATATCTATATAGCTGCCCACATCCCGTGTCTGGGATGCCACAAAATATTGCTGCACCAGATTTCTGATCTAAAACTTAATTATTCTTCTTACAGACCCGATACAGCATATTTCAAATCTTAATACTTTTCTTACAGTTACTACTTAAATTTTCTAATAATTATTTATTCTTCTAAAATATTCACTTCTTAAATAATAAAATATGGATGGGTCTCACCTGAAAGCTTCTAATCCCAAGTTCCGGATGTGGAAAGTGGCAGCTATTATCCATTAAAGAAACTTTATGAAACTAGCACTGCTTGGATGAGAAAACGAAATTTTAATGCTTTGTTAGCATACACGTAAGACGAAAACGAAAACAGAAACAAAAACTATTTTCAGATAGGTAATTAAACTAAATCTTAATATTAAAGTTCTTAAATGCTTAATAGTTCTGATGAATGTTCAAAAATGTTAATTCTAGTTCTTAATTGATTTAATTGTTCTGTTTTAGGACCGGGGCGTCTGTAAACAAGACGATCTTAACATAGCCCCTTCTCTATTCAAGGTCCTGTTCTGTTCTGATTCTGATTCTAAAAAGCACCTTTCTCGAAAACTTCTCATTTCAAATCGAAAGAGTGTTGCAATCACGAAAAAGAGGCACGCGCCAGTCTGTCTGGAAAGTGATTTGTTCTGAAAGCAGAAGAATGAACGGGAATTCCCGACAATATTATCTACTTTAACTGACTTGTCTAGTTATTTCATGAAATACCTAGTTATTCTATGAAATAACGGATTTCACGCTTTAACGGTAACATATATATAAAATCGTTCTTTCTGAGTGAGTGAGGGGGTGATTCATTCATCGCCCAGACCAAACCCCTGGACCTAGAAGCATGAAATTTTGTGTCAATGTTCTTTCTATGACGTAGGCATCCACTAAGAAGCGATTTTACAAAATTCGCTCTCCAAGAGAGGGGGGGGGGGGGGGGGAAACGTGATTTCATAAAATCCTTCATATCTCAAACAAAAAAACAGATATCCGTAAAAATTTTTGCTTTAAAATATAGCTAAAACAAATGTCTAAAAATCGATTTCTGGAATTTTAGAAATTCGGTCCCCAAAGGGGGGGAGGGACGAAACGAGATTTCACATAATCCTATATATCTCAAACAAAAAAACAGATATACGTGAAATTTTTGCTCTAAAATATAGCTAATGCAAATATCTAAAAACCAATTTCTGGAATTTTAGAAATTCACCCCCAGGTGGGGCAGCAAGGAGGGGGCGGCTATGGGGCAAAAACAAATAGAAATACAGTTAGGCCGTTCAAAATTGGTACAGATAGGTTTTAGAGGCCTGCAAGTCGAATGGGGACATTTTCGAAAGTGTAAAGTTATTAGAAGGGCCGGGTAGGGGGGGGCGGAGGGGCAAAAAAATAAAATAGAGTTAGATCATTCAAAATTGGTACATAGAGGTTTTCGATACTTACAAATCGATTGCAGATATTTTCGAATTTTTAAAATTATTGGGAAGGGAGGGAGCGGAGGGACAAAAAGATAAAAATAGAGATAGATTGTTCAAAACTGGTGCATTGAGGTTTTTGATACTTACAAACCGATTGCGGATATTTTCGAATTTGTAAAATTATTAGGATAGACGGGAGGGGGGTCGAAGGGGGAAAATAATAGAGCATTTTGGGAATTTTTTCCGAAGGCAGTGAGAACACGGTGTGACATTTTTTCTAATCAGATTTTGTTTCTCTTTTTTTTTCACGTGATAAAAATTAATGAAATTTTGAGAATTCAGTAATTATAGTGATTCATTTAAAAATAGGGACCAGCGAAGCGGGCGTCGCCTGCTAGTCTATATATATAAAGGAGTAGTTCCACTCACTCACTGACTCATCAACGCACAGCGAAATCTACTGAAGCCATTGACTCGAAACTGGGTCAGATTATAGAACATGTAGTGTAAGCACCCCCTAAGAAGCGATTTTGCGAAATTCACCGCCCAAGGGGGAGTAGGGAGCAAAATGTGGCTAACACAAATATCTAAAAACCAATTTCTGGAATTTTAGAAATTCAGTCCCCAAGGGGTAAAGGGTGCAAAACGTGATTTCACATGTGCAAAACGTGGTTTCACGTACTCCTATATATCTCAAACAAAAAAACATATATACGTGAAATTTTTGCTCTAATATATAGCTAATACAAATACCTAACAACAAATTTCTGAAATTTTAGAAATTCAGCCCCTAAGAGGGAGAGGGAGCAAAACGTGATTTGAAATAATCCTTTATATTGCAAGCAGAAAAAAGATATATGTGAGATTTTTGCTCTGAACTATAGCTCTATCAAAAACATAAAAACTAATTTCTTTTATTTTAGAAATTCGTCCCAGGTAGGACGGGAAAGAAGGGCGGGGCGCTATGGGGCAACAAAATAAAAATAGAGTTAGGCCGTTCAAAATTGGTACATAGAGGTTTTTGATACCTACAAATTGGTTGCAGATATTTTCGAATTTGTAAAGTTATTAGGAGGGGCAAAAAATAAAAATAGAGTTAGGTCGTACAAAATTGGTACATAGAGGTTTTTGATACTTACAAATCGATTGCGGATATTTTCAAATTTGTAAAGCTATTAGGAAGAGTGGGAAGGGGGGATGGAGGGGCAAAAAATAAAAAATAGAGTTAGGTCGCTCAAAATTGGTACATGGAGGTTTTGGACGGCTGCAAATCGATTGCGAATAGTTTCGAATTTGTAAAATTATTAGGATAGAAGGGTAGGGGGGGGGTGAAGGGGCAAAAATATATAAATAAGAGTTAGAGAGCTGAAAATTAGTGTCGTTAAGTTTTGAGGCCAGATAAGTCGATTGCGGATATTTTCGAAAGTACAGAATTATTACGAGGCGCGGCAAGGGGTGTGGACGCAGTGGTAAAAATAAAGAAAGTCGGATAGATTGTTGGAAATTAGTTTTATTAAGTTTAAAAGCCCGAGAGAACGACTGCGAGTATTTTTTAAAGTCTAAAATAATTAGGAGGTGCAGGAACGGTTTGTGAAGGAGCACGCGCGACGTGTGCGTCTCTATACGCTGCCGCAGGCAGTGGTGTCCCGGACCGATTAGTCCACCGCTGGGAGAAGATTTTTTTTTATTTTGTATTTATATTTTTCCCTTTCGATAATATTGTGATTCATTAAGAGTGTCGAACATAAATGCGCGCGCAGAGCACAATGACCTGTGCTGCCGTAGGCAGAGGGGACCCGGTGCGACATTTTTTCCAATCAGAATTTTCTTTTTTTTTTTCTTTTTTTTTCGCATGATAAAAATTAATGCAATTTCATTAACTCTATAGTTCATTAATTATAACTTCATTTAAAAATAATGATCAGCGAAGCGGGCGTAGCCTGGCTAGTATAAAATAAAGTTTCAGTAGTTGTTGTCCTGAATAAACATGGACCAATTGAATTATGATTCTGATTCTTAAATTCGAGGAGGATCTTTGACACTGTAAAAAGTAAAGTTTTAACTGGCGTAATAAATAAAAATAGTAACTGAAAACCTCCAGAAATATCCTTTATTTCTTTAGAACATTCTTTATTAAAGCAGGGGACAAAAAGAAGGTGGCAATGAAACTGCATCTGGAGCTTAGAATGTTGTGAAACAGATTCCAAATTCATTACGTTACCAATAAGTCCTTTTCCTTTTCACTGCAAATGTATTTCTAAGTTCTTATTAAATTTTGCAATTTTTTTTTTATGATAAATATTTTATATATTAATTTATTTTTCTCGAAAAATAATTTGCAAAATTATGAAAGTTTGTGGAGGCCCCATTTTTGTGGGGACCCTGGGGGCTTCAGCCCCTGTTGTCCTCCCCTAAATACGGCCCTGGTTAAATCATTTTTTCCACAGTTTTTACCACTTTTTGAAAAAAAAAAAAAGCCTTAAATTCTTCCTCTATTACTCCCAAAAGCGCATAATTGAGTAAAATATTTCATTTCAGTTTTAGAAGTAAAATTTTCATGAAGTGTTGTTTTCAGGAGCATTTTTATATATTTTTCATTAAATTTTTTTAAACTGAAAACGAAATTAGGTCTCCTTAAGTCAAGGGGCTTAGGGCCACGGCTAAGTCATCCCATTTATCATTTATCAGGTCTTGTCAAAGAAGTAAAGAGTGGTTATGAAAAAAGGAAATGAGAAACAATAAAAACTTCAGATTTTTGACATTGAATAAGAAAAATGAACATCTGTCATAAAGTTGATTGTGAATGAAACAAATCTGGAACAATTTCAGTTTTTCTTTTTCTTTTATCTTGAGATTATTATATAAAAAACGATTTTATCATTTTCTAGTTATTTCATTGTCTGTTCTCTTGCAGAGATTTTGACGTTAGGGGCGTGGTCCTAGACGTTCTCGCATACGCAGTGTTGCCAGACTTGGTGATTTTTCCCCATTTCGGGAGGAATTTTGAAGCTTCAGGGAAAATGTTTGGGGACAAGAGTAGTTTGGGGAAAGGAAATATTTTTGGGGAAAATATGGTGATATCTTTAAAATTAATAAAAGATTATTTTTTCCTAAAATCCCATTAAAGAAAAAAAAAATGTTAAATTTATCAGATAATAATGCATTGATTCTGGATGCTGTTTGAGAAATAGAAGAGTAACAACTTTTGAGTATAAAATTTATCCTGTTTTTTTCCTTTTATATTCCCTACTAGCTGGCTTTGCCCGCTACGCTGGACATTATTATACTTAAATGAGTTGTCAAAATCCCATATCATTATTAATAACCTAAATTCTCGCTGTTTCGGTTGAGTTTTTTTCTCGCTAGCAACGTGAGGAGACTGGGTCTCCACTGCCTTCGACACAACTTACCCGCTTCTTACTTCCCTTCCCCAGCAGGTGAGTTCGAAGTTTTGAGTAATCCCACCAAAGTACATAATACGTACACTTAATCAACATCTACACACCGAAATTTGCCATTCTAAGATAAGTTAAAGCGAATTCAAACGAAAAAACATGTTTTTACACGTGTTTATTGCCCACCGACCCCGATGGGGTAAGGGGGGAATTTCGTAAAATCCCTTTACAATAAGTGTCGGAAACATATAAACAATTTACGCACCAAATTTCATGATCGCAGATCCCATGGATTTTTTTAAAAATTTAACGCTAAAATGGGGGTTACGAATTTGCTTCTTTCTGTTTTTGACATCTTTGTTCGATTTTTGGCAGAGTTTTACTCAAAAATCCAGAATTTGCAAAATTTCCCGCCAAAAATGGATTTCCCCTCTCCCTCCCCTTAAAATTCGAAATTTCCTAAATTGCAGGTAATGTTTTATTTGAACTAATGTGTAGTCTTTATTTGAACTAATGTGTAGCAATTTCTTCACTGCGAAGTAATTTGGAGCCGAGTTATGCTTACAAAGGTGTTACCTTCTGTCCCCCCTTGGGGGGAACTTTTATAAATCCTGTTACTTTAGGTGTACTCCCATAGATTTCTCAGGATAAATTTAGCGGTAAAAGGGGTGTCTCAAATTTGCCCCCTCGTAACACACCCCCTCCCCCTAAAAAAAAAAAAAAAATGCAAGCCACAAAACAAAAAATGTGTTTTTAGAAATATCCTAAGGAAATCAAATAGCCTTTTTTCAACATCTTTGTTCCTTTTTAGTTAGAGTTCTACCCAAAAATCAGGAATTTTTTATATTCCCACCAAAAATTGGTTTTCCCTCTCCCTTTCCTTAAAAATAAAAAATTCCTGAATCGCAGATAATGTAGTATTTGTACTCATGTCTAGTCTCTCCATGTGCAATTTCTTTACTGTGAAGTAATTAGGAGCCAAGTTATGCTTACAAATATGTTTTTGTTTTTGTCTATTGACCTATAAAAGGGGAAGGGAGAGTAATTTCGAAAAGTTGATAGATATAATTTTAAGTTGGGTAAACACCTAAACTCCTGCCCAGTGCCGTTGAATTCTGTCCAGCCGTTCTCAAGTGATACCCGGACAAACGGGTTTTTGCCTTTTGCCCCCCCCCCCAGGGGGAACCTGGGGGAATTTTTGAAAAGTTGATAGATATAATTTTAAGTTGGGTAAAGACCAAAATTCCTGCGAAGCGCCGTTGAATTATGTCCAGCCGTTCTCAAGTGATACCCGGACAAACGTGCTTTTGTCTTTTGCCCCCTAGGTGGGAACGTGGGAGAATTTCTGAAAAGTTGATAGCTATAATTTTAAGTTGGGTAAAGACCTAAATTCCTACGAAGCGCCATTGAATTCTGATCAGCCGTTCTCAAGTGATACTCGGACAAACGTGTTTTTGTCTTTTGCCTGCCCCCCCCAGGGGGAACGTGGGGGAATTTTTGAAAAGTTGATAGATATAGTTTTAAGTTGGGCAAAGATCTAAGTTTCTGCCAAGCCCCGTTGAATTCCGTCCAGCCGTTCTCAAGTGATGCCCGGACAAAAATAGTGTTACAAACATACGGACACACACAGGCAAAATTTTCTGAAGTCATTTTTTGATCGCGCTGTAATATTTTAAAATTTCGATATTTAAAATTCTAATTATGATTAAATTTTTTTTAATATATCATTCGAAAGGTATTTTAAAGTACTTTTATATTATCGATAGTGTAATTCGAGATTTCACCTGATTTAACCAATAGAGGGCGCTACAGGAGGGGCAAAAAAAAATAGAAATTGAGTTAGACCGTTCAAAATTGGTACATGTAGGTTTTGACGGCCTACGAGTCGAATGAGGATATTTTGGAAAGTGAAAATTATTAAGGGGGGGGGCAAGAAGGGGGCAGGGGGGCAGAAAATTAGAAATTGTGTTAAACCGTTCAAAATGGGTATATGTAATGTAGGTTAATGAGAAGGGGCAGGATGGGTGGGAAAAGAAATACGCAGCGCGCACTGAACTGCGCTGCCGAAGGCAGTGGGGACCCGTTGGGACTTTTTACCCGATGAGAAAATGATTTTTTTTTTTAAATTCCTTTTCTGAAGAATAAAAGTTTGAGTTGAGAAGGAATATATGCGCGCAGCGCACGTATATCTTCTCACGTGCGCGCGCAGCACGCATGGGTCTCCGCTGCCGAAGGCATTGGGACCCGGCGTGAGTTTTTACCATCGAGCTTTAATTTAGGTAGAGAGCGAAATGGAAACCCCTTTGCGTGCCCAACATCATCGAGAAGTGTCACGTGACAATAACTTTGAGATTTCTCCTTTCTCCTGTGCGCGTGAACTACTACGGTATTGTGTTAGCCGACAGCCGAATCATAGAGGTATTGCGCCCGCGTGGTTTGTGATCTTTCCTCGTTGTGCGTAAGCGCATAGCGTCAAGCCACAGTGGGCGCCAAGCGTGAATTCTCGCCAAACTCACTTAGCTCCGTAGAGGTCTGCCGCTACAAAGAGACGCTAGAAATAATAAGGGACTGGGTCTCCACTGCCTTCGACACAACTTACCCGCTTCTTACTTCCCTTCCCCAGCAGGTGAGTTCGAAGTTTTGAGTAATCCCACCAAAGTACATAATACGTACACTTAATCAACATCTACACACCGAAATTTGCCATTCTAAGATAAGTTAAAGCGAATTCAAACGAAAAAACATGTTTTTACACGTGTTTATTGCCCACCGACCCCGATGGGGTAAGGGGGGAATTTCGTAAAATCCCTTTACAATAAGTGTCGGAAACATATAAACAATTTACGCACCAAATTTCATGATCGCAGATCCCATGGATTTTTTTAAAAATTTAACGCTAAAATGGGGGTTACGAATTTGCTTCTTTCTGTTTTTGACATCTTTGTTCGATTTTTGGCAGAGTTTTACTCAAAAATCCAGAATTTGCAAAATTTCCCGCCAAAAATGGATTTCCCCTCTCCCTCCCCTTAAAATTCGAAATTTCCTAAATTGCAGGTAATGTTTTATTTGAACTAATGTGTAGTCTTTATTTGAACTAATGTGTAGCAATTTCTTCACTGCGAAGTAATTTGGAGCCGAGTTATGCTTACAAAGGTGTTACCTTCTGTCCCCCCTTGGGGGGAACTTTTATAAATCCTGTTACTTTAGGTGTACTCCCATAGATTTCTCAGGATAAATTTAGCGGTAAAAGGGGTGTCTCAAATTTGCCCCCTCGTAACACACCCCCTCCCCCTAAAAAAAAAAAAAAAAATGCAAGCCACAAAACAAAAAATGTGTTTTTAGAAATATCCTAAGGAAATCAAATAGCCTTTTTTCAACATCTTTGTTCCTTTTTAGTTAGAGTTCTACCCAAAAATCAGGAATTTTTTATATTCCCACCAAAAATTGGTTTTCCCTCTCCCTTTCCTTAAAAATAAAAAATTCCTGAATCGCAGATAATGTAGTATTTGTACTCATGTCTAGTCTCTCCATGTGCAATTTCTTTACTGTGAAGTAATTAGGAGCCAAGTTATGCTTACAAATATGTTTTTGTTTTTGTCTATTGACCTATAAAAGGGGAAGGGAGAGTAATTTCGAAAAGTTGATAGATATAATTTTAAGTTGGGTAAACACCTAAACTCCTGCCCAGTGCCGTTGAATTCTGTCCAGCCGTTCTCAAGTGATACCCGGACAAACGGGTTTTTGCCTTTTGCCCCCCCCCCCCAGGGGGAACCTGGGGGAATTTTTGAAAAGTTGATAGATATAATTTTAAGTTGGGTAAAGACCAAAATTCCTGCGAAGCGCCGTTGAATTATGTCCAGCCGTTCTCAAGTGATACCCGGACAAACGTGCTTTTGTCTTTTGCCCCCTAGGTGGGAACGTGGGAGAATTTCTGAAAAGTTGATAGCTATAATTTTAAGTTGGGTAAAGACCTAAATTCCTACGAAGCGCCATTGAATTCTGACCAGCCGTTCTCAAGTGATACTCGGACAAACGTGTTTTTGTCTTTTGCCTGCCCCCCCCAGGGGGAACGTGGGGGAATTTTTGAAAAGTTGATAGATATAGTTTTAAGTTGGGCAAAGATCTAAGTTTCTGCCAAGCCCCGTTGAATTCCGTCCAGCCGTTCTCAAGTGATGCCCGGACAAAAATAGTGTTACAAACATACGGACACACACAGGCAAAATTTTCTGAAGTCATTTTTTGATCGCGCTGTAATATTTTAAAATTTCGATATTTAAAATTCTAATTATGATTAAATTTTTTTTAATATATCATTCGAAAGGTATTTTAAAGTACTTTTATATTATCGATAGTGTAATTCGAGATTTCACCTGATTTAACCAATAGAGGGCGCTACAGGAGGGGCAAAAAAAAATAGAAATTGAGTTAGACCGTTCAAAATTGGTACACGTAGGTTTTGACGGCCTACGAGTCGAATGAGGATATTTTGGAAAGTGAAAATTATTAAGGGGGGGGGGCAAGAAGGGGGCAGGGGGGCAGAAAATTAGAAATTGTGTTAAACCGTTCAAAATGGGTATATGTAATGTAGGTTAATGAGAAGGGGCAGGATGGGTGGGAAAAGAAATACGCAGCGCGCACTGAACTGCGCTGCCGAAGGCAGTGGGGACCCGTTGGGACTTTTTACCCGATGAGAAAATGATTTTTTTTTTTAAATTCCTTTTCTGAAGAATAAAAGTTTGAGTTGAGAAGGAATATATGCGCGCAGCGCACGTATATCTTCTCACGTGCGCGCGCAGCACGCATGGGTCTCCGCTGCCGAAGGCATTGGGACCCGGCGTGAGTTTTTACCATCGAGCTTTAATTTAGGTAGAGAGCGAAATGGAAACCCCTTTGCGTGCCCAACATCATCGAGAAGTGTCACGTGACAATAACTTTGAGATTTCTCCTTTCTCCTGTGCGCGTGAACTACTACGGTATTGTGTTAGCCGACAGCCGAATCATAGAGGTATTGCGCCCGCGTGGTTTGTGATCTTTCCTCGTTGTGCGTAAGCGCATAGCGTCAAGCCACAGTGGGCGCCAAGCGTGAATTCTCGCCAAACTCACTTAGCTCCGTAGAGGTCTGCCGCTACAAAGAGACGCTAGAAATAATAATAATAAATACATAACTATTATAATATATTTGTCAAATAATATCTAATGATGTAAATAATCTTTGGTATTTACAACCTAAAAAAATGTTTTTTATGGGAAAAAACTATTGCCAAGAAAGCGATAAGTAGCGAAAAAAGTTAGCTCAACGAAATAACATGTTGGACACGTTTGCTTCCGTAGAAAAGAATAGGGATTCGCCCTCTACTAGTATATCTGCTCGATGGTTTTTACCCGATCAGAAATGATTTTTTTTTTTTAATGGGCACAAAGGGTCAAGGAAGGAATACGCGCGCGTGCGCGCACGAGACTGCGCTGCCGAAGGCAGCGGGAACCCTGTGCGACTTTTCACCCGATCAGAAATGATTTTTTTTTTTTCTTAAGAATAAAAGTTAGTGTTAGTGATTCATTAATTACTACCCTAACAGCACACTTGTCCACGATACATCCTAAAGATGTCCATAGGCGTCCTTTTTACCCATAGGATATCCTGAGGATGTCACTTGGAGAAAATGTGCTGTTAGGGTAGCACACCCGTCCGAAATTTTCGCACTTTATTTCTTTTTGAAATTTGAAACTCATAAATATTATACCAAATTCACCACCTAATTAAAATTTTACTTTACATGTAGCTGAATTATTATTAGAACCAAATTAATATTGAGCAATAGTGAAACCAAAATCATTCAAAGGAAAGTTTCAAAATAAAATTCATGGTTGACAACCCAGTTTTCACACTTCCGCAAGCAGTACAGTTTTAGTAAAGAACCTCCCATCCTCATGACGCCTTTTAAATTTTTATCGCCAAGATTGCAACGAAATTTTATTTATTTGGCATAATTTTTTGTTTAAAAAAAAAAAAAAAAAATCCTATTTTGATTATATTTTTTATGATTGCGTTTTTTTGTCAATCTATGATAATAATTCATATTCTGTATATATCTTTAAAATATTACTATGTTTTAAATGACGCTTGCAAAGATTCTGAAAAAGCAACTTTTAAAAATACATTTTTCCATAAAATAATGTCATCATACAAATGTCGTCATTTTTTTATTAGTACATTGAATTGATTAGTTTATTCTCCGTGTACTTAGTACTTAAATATTATTTTTTATCCTCGTGTATTTTATTAACTACACCAATATCGTATCGTTTCGCCAAAAAAAATTGAAACTGGTCCACGTTAGAGAAATATATAGAAGATTCATTTAAAAGTAGTGACCCGCTAGTGTACGAAGCTCGCTAGTTTATTATTTTCTGTTATTTGAGGATTTTTTTCATTATTCGGTGAAAAATGGTTGATTAAACTTATAAAATATTTTTTAAATTCTTCTAAAAAATTTACATTTTTAGTATAAACTAGCAGGCTACGCCCGCTTCGCTGGTCACTATTTTTAAATGAATCACAATAATTAATGAATTCACAAAATTGCATTAATTTTTATCATGTGATAAAAAAAGAAAAAAAAAAAAATCTGATCAGGAAAAATGTCGCACCGGGTCCCCACTGCCTTCGGCAGCGTAGACCCGTGCACTGCGCACACGTATTCCTTGACCATCCTTATGACTTCTCAAAATTCCATGTTATTACTCATAAACTTTCATTCTCAAGAAAAGGAATTAAAAAATCTATCATTTAGCATCGGGTAAAAACTCACACCGGGACGCCACTGCCTTCGGCAGCGCAGACCCATGCGCGCTGCACGCGCACGTTTGAGGATATACGTGCGCTGTACAAGCATATTCCTTCTCAACTCAAACTTTTATTAAGAAAATAAAATTAAAAAAAAATCTTTTATCATCGGGTAAAAACTCGCACCGGGTCCCAAACCCATGCGCGCTGCGCGCCTATTCCTTCCCCACCGTTCCAGCCCCTCCTAATTAACTTGCATATACCAATTTTGAACGGTCTTACTCAATTAGCTGAGATGCAAAAGAAAACCTGATCAGGACACTTTAAATTGTAAATCAGGTGAAATCTCGAATTCCACTTTCGATAATGTAAAAGAACTTTAAAATATCTTTCGAATGATGTATTAGAAATAATTTAATCATAATTAGAATATGAAATATTGAAATTTAAAAATATTACAGCGCCATCTGGCGGTAGAAATTTCTGTAATATATTGTTCCATTCCAGATCAACAAAGCTTTCAAATGATGTATTACTCATGAAATTATTTTAATTAGTAGATGAGATACAAAAGAAAACCTAATCAGGACACCTCAAAACGTGTAAATCGGGTGAAATCTCGAATTCCATTTTCGATAATGTAAAAGTACTTTAAAATGTGTATCAACTAAAATAAGCTTTCAAATGATGTATTACTTATGAACTTTTTTTAATTAATAACTGAGATACAAAAAAAAAACTGATTCAGGACACCTCAAAACGTGTAAATCAATCTGGTGAAAACTTTCGATAATTTAAAAGAACTTTAAAATATCTTTCGAATGATGTATTACAAATAATTTAATCATAATTAGAAATTGAAATATTGAAATTTTAAAATATTACAGCGCCATCTGACGGTACAAATTTCTGTATTCCTCTGTTCGATTCCAAATCAAAAAAGCTTTCTAATGATGTATTACTTATGAAATTATTTTAATTAGTAGCTGAGATACAAAAGAAAACTGATTCAGGACACCTCAAAACGTGTAAATCTGGTGAAAACTTTCGATAATTTAAAAGAACTTTAAAATATCTTTCGAATGCTGTATTAAAAATAATTTAATCATAATTAGAAATTTAAATATTGAAATTTTAAAATATTACAGCGCCATCTGGCGGTACAAATTTCTGTATTCCACTGCTCGAAAAGCTTTCTAATGATGCATTACTTACGAAATTATTTTAATTAGTAGCTGAGATACAAAAGAAAACTAATTCAGGAGACCTCAAAACGTGTAAATCTGGTGAAAACTGTCGATAATATAAAAGAACTTTAAAATATCTTTCGAATGATGCATTAAAAATAATTTAATCATAATTAAAAATTGAAATATTGAAATTTGAATGTATTACAGCGCCATCTGGCGGTAGAAATTTCTGTAATCCACTGTTCGATTCCAAATCAAAAAAGCTTTCTAATGATGTATTACTTATAAAATTATTTTAATTAGTAACTGAGATACAAAAGAAAACCTAATCAGGACACCTCAAAACGTGTAAATCGAGTGAAATCTCGAATTCCATTTTCGATAATGTAAAAGTACTTTAAAATGTGTATCAAGTCAACAAAGCTTTCAAATGATGTATTACTTATGAAATTTTTTTAATTAATTTCTGAGATATAAAAGGAAACTGATTCAGGACACCTCAAAACGTGTAAATCTGGTGAAAACTTTCGATAATTTAAAAGAACTTTAAAATATCTTTCGAATGATGTATTCAAAATAATTTAATCATAATTAGAAATTGAAATAATGAAATATTGAAATTTTAAAATATTACAGCGCCATCTGGCGGTACAAATTTCTGTATTCCACTGTTCGATTCCAAATCAAAAAAGCTTTCTAATGATGCATTACTTATGAAATTATTTTAATTAGTAGCTGAGATACAAAAGAAAACTAATTCAGGAGACCTCAAAACGTGTAAATTTGGTGAAAACTTTCGATAATTTAAAACAACTTTAAAATATCTTTCGAATGATGTATTAAAAATAATTTAATTGGAATTTGAAATATCGAAATTTTAGCTGAGATACAAAAGAAAACCTACTCAGGACATTCTAAAACATGTAAATCACGTGAAATCTCTAATTCCATTATCTTCGGTAGTTTTATTAATGGAAGTAAAAAGAAAAATAAATATTTTTTATTTCCCCGAAACCTATATATACCACGGTAGTCGGGTAATGGAAGTAAAAATAAAAATAAAAAGTGTTTTTTAGTTCCTTCAAATGTATTTTGTTGCTATGGAAACTTCTATCGTCTATTGAAAGATGGATTACGTGTTAGAATAAAATTTATTTTGCAATTAAAATGTAACTGCTTTGTTTATTAATGGAAATTGATGAAATTTTAACTGCAGGTTGGTTTTGTGCTGAAAAGGTTGTATATTAAGTGTGTAAAAACTCACACCTGGATAGGACTGCCTTAGGCAGCGCAGATCCATGCGCGCTTGTGAGGATATACGTGCAATGTGCACGTATATTCCTTCTCAAATCAAACATTTATTATTAAGAAAAAAAAAAAAAAAATTATCATCGGGTGAAAACTCGCACAGGATCACAAACGCATGCGCGATGCGCGCGCACATATTCTGAAATGACACTTTTATTCTTAAGAAAAGAAAATTTTAAAAATCATTTCTCATCAGGTAAAAAGTTGCACCGGGTCCCCACTGCCTTCAGCAGCGCAGTCTCGTACTCGCTGCGCGCGACTATCCCTTCCCCACTCTTCCAGCCCCTACTAATTAACCTACATATACCAATTTTTAACGGTCTAACTCAATTAGCTGAGATGCAAAAGTAAACCTAGAAATTATTTTAATTAGTAGCTGAGATACAAAAGATAACCGATTCAGGAAACCTCAAAACGTGTCAATCAGGTGAAATCTCGAATCCCACTTTCGATAATATAAAAGTACTCTAAAATATCTTTCGAATGATTTATTAAAAATAATTTAATCATAATTAGAATTTGAAATATTGAAATATTAAAATATTACAGCGCCATCTGGCGGTAGAAATTTCTGTAATCTACTGTTCAATTCCAAATTAACAAAGCTTTCAAATGATGTATTACTTATGAATTATTTTAATTATTAGCTGAGATACAAAAGAAAACCTAATCAGGACACCTCAAAACGTGTAAATCGGGTGAAATCTCGAATTTCACTTTCGATAATATAAAAGTACTTTAAAATATCTTTCGAATGATGTATTAACATTAATTTAATAATAATTAGAATTTGAAATATTGAAATTTTAAAATATTACAGCGCCATCTGGCGGTAGAAATTTCTGTAATCTACTGTTCGATTCCAAATCAACAAATCTTTCAAATGATGTATTACTTATGAAATTATTTTAATTAGTAGCTGAGATACAAAAGAAAACCGATTCAGGAGACCTCAAAACGTGTAAATTAGGTGAAATCTCGAATCCCACTTTCGATAGTACAAAAGTACTTTAAAATATCTTTCGAATGATGTATTAAAAATAATTTAATCATATTCAGAATTCGAAATATAGAAATTTAAAAATATTACAGCGCCATCTGGCGGTAGAAAATTCTGTAATCTACTGTTCAATTCTAAATCAACAAAGCTTTCAAATAATGTATTACTTATAAAATTATTTTAATTAGTAGCTGAGATACAAAAGAAAACCTAATCAGGAAACCTTAAAACGTGTAAATCACGTGAAATCTCGAATTCCATTACTTATGATGGTCGGTTAATGGAAGGTGACAGAAATTTTTGGCGTCTGCTCTTAAAATTCAATTCAAAAAATTTTCAAAATGACATATTACTTGTGAAATTATGCTAATTAGAAGCTGAGATACAAAAATGATATAAACACTATTATAAAACGATTTATGTCTGATTTTTTCGTGGTTTTCTCCGAAACTTGCGTAATTCCGGGCTAAATCCTGTTAAAAATCCATAGTATGAAATGTGAAAGGAGTATCAGAATTCGAAATTCTTCAAAATATAAAAGAATAAAGGCGTTCTGGGTTTTCCGTTGTTTTCTGCGAAACAACCGTTCCTTTTCTACGTTTTTGCCCCTCCCCCCCTTTCCGTCCCTTCTAATAATTTTACACTTGAAAATATCCGCAATCGATTTATCTTTCCTTGAAACCTAATAATAACAATTTCAAACGCTGTAACTCTTTTTATTTTTTATTTATTTTTTCTGGCCGTTTGCTCCCCCCCCCTCCCCCTCAAGCCCTTCCTAATAATTCTACACTTTCAAAAATATTCAGAATCGAAATATCGGGCGTTAAAAAGAAATATTACGAAATTTCAACGGCTTATCTCAATTTAAAATAGCGCAAAATATAATACAAAATTTAATCTCATTTTTTTGTTTATCCACATATTTTCATGAAAATTGAACAGTAGCTTTATAATATGCTGTCTAGGCCGAATATGAATTCAAATGTAACGTGAATTAAAATTTGAAAAAAATTGAAAATTGCAATATTTTTCCCCACTACAAAACACGTGACATCTTGATCGGTTACTATCATTTCCTTTTCCATGGCAGACGATGGGTCTACATTTCTGGCATTTGAAATGATGTTGCCACAGAAAATTCATACTTTAGTTAATTTTAAAAAATCTAATTGTTGTACCGATAAACCACTTGCACACTTAGATTAAGAAAAAATGCCCCTTTCATTTCGTATCAAAATTGTAACGATCGGACAAATATTTCTAATTTATTTTCCACTTTTTCTGCTTTGAGATCGCTTTTAGATTAGACATGAGTGGACATTTTAATTAATATCTCCACAACTAATTAAAATTTTTAAATTCTGTTTCGAGGAAAACATCGGAAAGGCTCCAGAGCATCCGTATGTCAATTTTTGTACTTCTGCGTTCAATAGGGGCTGAACGTATAAAAGAACAGACAGACAGACAGACAGACAGACAGATAGACAGACAGACAGACAGACAGACAGACAAACCTTTCCTTTTATTATTATAGATGGAATTGGGGATTTTTTTTTGGAAAAAACGCTTGATTTGGGGAAATTTGAGGACTGATTGGGGAAATTGACTTTCGACAACCTGGCAACACTGCTCACTGCTCGCACGTTTTGTTGATGATGTAATATTTTGAGATTTTGATGACTGTCTCCATCTCCAGAAGCTCATCACTGCCGGTTGATTTTTGAAAATAACACATCTGTTTCCTTTGATAACGCTAATTGAACACGTGGTTAAGGTATCTATGTAATTATCAGCATTATCTGTACTTGTTATCTATCATATTTAAAGATCTTCTTTAAACTGATACTTCCTTTCTTTTAAAATAATTTGTAGAGAAGTATAAAAATTGCTTTTACTATGGAATTTGCTACTGAAGCTGTACATGCCGGTCAAGATCCAACCAAATGGACTCATCGAGCTGTTATTCCCCCTATTTCCATGTCAACTACTTTTCAACAATATGAACCAGCTAAACATGCCGTAATTATATGTTTTATATTTTTTATTTGCCTATTTAATTAGTACAAGCATTATCTCACTGATACCTCATCAAAGGAATTATTACTATTATTACAGTAAATTATTGTTTTACGTATTTTTTTTAAATTTTATTTCTCTTTTTAAACATTTATATTTATAGAATGAGTTAGATATGCATATGACATATAGTAAAATATGGTTCAAAATATTTCATACTGAGCTATGTTATAAATATGTTCAATTATATCTTTGGCAAAACATTACAAACCAGTGCTGTAGCTTTTTTTTACATATTTCTCTTTAATGCAAGCAAAAACTACCACACCGGATTGAAAATAAAGACATTTTTTGGTTATTCATTTTCACTTTTATTTTGAAAACGAAATATTTAATATTTTCTTACAGATTTATCTATTTGTACACTAGTTGATTTTTCTGCTCTCATATCATATCTCTCTTTTGCATGAATAAGCAAATTTCATGTGTACCTTTATTATCTTTGTTGTAAATTTATTGATCAATGTACTAAATATTATATCCAGTAGAGAATTTCTGCGCATTTTCTAAATGTGCAACAGATAAGTAACTGAAGTAAAACTAATACAAAACAAGTAATTTATATTTTAAGAAGAAAATCTCATCATTACATTTTTAAATATGTATTTAGACTTCACTTTTTCAAGATTTTAAAATTTACTTAGTATTATTATTATTATTTTTTAATCTTCCTGCTTTTAAAATAATATATTTTTATGTATATAATCTGTAATTGTATAATTGTGATTACAATAAAATTTGGAATCTTTGAGCATATATTCTGAATTCGAAATAAACAAAAATTATAAAAAACAGATTAGGGCATATTTTGCTTTATTCTTTCACAGTTCATTCAGGGACTAACTTAACATAAGTTGGGGCCCAAGGCGAAATCGTTAATTGGGAGCCCCTTCTATCATACTCTAAATGATTTTTGTATGCATGTAAAGTGCTTTTAATTTCAAAAGACAGCTAATTTGAGGGCCCTGTTATAAATGGAGACCTGGCACTGGCCACTGGCCCCATTTGCCCCATGGGAAATCAGGCCTCGAGTTTATTTATGTATAATATAATTAAATTTCTAATTCAGAATGTTCTTTTAGCTGAGGTGTTAATTAACTGAATATAACAATTAATCAAGAATATAGTAAATTATTCTTTTTCTTCAAAAGTTTTCTATGCATAGCTTTTAAAATCGTAGTTATAGCATAATCTAGGATCTCCTTGGTGATTTTTGTATAATTTTTTGCTTAAAAAAAGATTACCTCTTTTGATTATATTTTCTGTTATGGCAATTTTTAGTTAATTTGTGGCAATACTATTTATCTGTTTATATTTTTAACGTATGACTAGATATAAAATGGCATTGTATTAAAGATGCGATTACTCTATAAAATGATCTAGTCAGATTTATTCAAAATATATAATTTACATGATTATTTTTAATGCTTATTATTATTTTGCTGTATTTTATAATTTATTTCTATTTTTAACATGTGGCTAGAGTTAAAATGTACATTATGGTCACGGAAATAAGACAGGATTGTCTGAGTTGGACCCAATTAGTGATGTAAGGTAACCAGATATTTATTTTTAAGGGTATATACCCAGGAGAGAGGGAAGGGGGGAGTTAATTTTGAGCCTTTTTACTAATTTTAACATTTCATAAAACTAAAAAATTTAATCAGAAAAATCAAATGTAGTACATCATGATGCATTTTGCATTAAATATTTGATTTAAATATCAATCATTTTTGAGTTATAATGTGTCTGTGACTCGACTGCGTATTTTTAAGAGCAATATTAATTAAACTGAAAGAAAATGTTGAGTTTGGTTTTAAAATAATAAAAAACACTGAAAAGGAAAAATAGCTACAGTTACAAAGAGAATTACGATACAGTCTAACCTCGTTAACGTGAAACATGAACTGTTACCACAATCCCCGTCAAAATGAAGCTTAGTTTTGTTGTATGAAGATTAGTTACGGTTAGCATGAACTACAAATTTTTTATCCCCCCATGAGATTCACGTTAACAAGGTTTGACTGTACTATTTAAAAAATCCTGAGAATTCTGTTAAAACAATACTAAAATATTTGATTTAAATGTTGTTTTGAATTTGATTTAAAATGTCGCTGTAATTAATTTCAGCTGATAATTTTTTCACTTTCTGTTTCATGAAGAGTAGAATCACATATATTTTTTTCAATATTTTTTGAAGACGGCACACCTTTTGAATGCTTCCTTGTAAGACGGGGGAAAAAAATACATATTTAAATTCTGCATTGCTTTTTGAACAAATTTAATACAATTTTTTTCTATTAATGTTGTATAGTAAAATGTTTATCATGAAGAAAGAAGCATTATGTTCTACAGGGATCGCTTCGATTTGGCACTAAGATGGCTGACTTTCCATCAATGCCCACTCTTCCAAATATAGGGTCTCTAGAAATCACTGTATAGCAATGTCACATGTTGAGCAATTTTCATCAAAGGTTGATAGGAATTAATTTATATCAAGATGCATCTATATAAATTTATATTCAGTTCTGTGCTGTAGTTTTTCAGATACAACCACCATAAAAATTATGTCTTACAGATGAACAGATAAAAATGTGTTCTAAAAATGATCAGATTATGTTCTAGACTTCTGAAATGTGTAAATCCATCGAAAATCGGAAGTAGAAAATTTTTACAAATAGAAAAGAAAAGAAAGTGATGTATATTAACAGTTATGAATTTTCTGAATGTGGTAACAGAATTTAAAAATATGCATTAGGCATTAGTTATAATAAGGCAAAATTCGTCATAGAAGAATATTGGCTTTGACTTCTGGCAACAATAAGTAGAGTAGTATTAACATTAAGAAAATTCCAAGAAGGCAGGGATGTAGCAATTCAAAAATCATGGGAGGGGCTCAAAAATTTTTTATTTTAAATGACTCAAAACCCCAGGAGCAGAAAGTGCTTAAAACTGCGACGCACGTTGCAGAACAATTGAGGCTTTTGCAGAACATTTCATCTATCCCCTAACTGGATGATGTTGTTTGATACAGCTAACATTCTAAAATTAATAAAACCTAGATATGCTCAACTGACCTGTAAATCTGTTAGCATACTAGAAAATTGCTGGAAACAGTCATTGTTTCAATGTATAGACAAAATTTATAAACATTTTATAAGTAGTATATCCACATTAATGTGACAATATTAATGCCAAAAGCCATTGAAAAAATTGCAAATTCTGGGTGTATGCTTCAGTTTTAGATTATAAAAATTTTAAACCATGTTTTATTATAAATGTATAATAAATATTTTACTAATAAGTATTATTTTTATGCTTATTTTGCATTTTACTGTACTTTGACAAATTTGGACAAAATACCTGCAGAACATTTGCAAATTTTAATGTTTTGTTGCAGAACATCGGATATAATTCTGCTCCTGGGCTCCAAAACTAATCTTAAAAAAAAAAAAAAAAAAAAAAAAAAAAAAAATCAATTACTAATTAGGTAATGTTAATATTCACTAATTATTTGTATTAATAATAAAATATCACTTGTTATAAACATTCATAAAACAGTAATATTAGTTTTAAATTGTTGAGTCTTTCATTTGACATTAAAAGGGAATTTCTCTGTAACCAATGGAGGGGGGGGGGGGCTGAGCCCCTCCCTTTTCTATGTCCTGCAAGTAGGTTCTCCCCCTTCTCTCTTTCTCTCTTTTTTTTTAAACCTTTCAGTGTAAAACTTAAAAGTAATATTAATATGTATACAAAGTGTGTGACTAATTGTTCATTAAATCAAAATGATAACTGACTTGTAGCATGGTATTGTGAAAAAATTAAGAATCAGAACTATATGGCCATAAACTTAGTTAAAAATTATTCTATTGTTAGTGCCTTTTCTTCACAATAAAAAAAATTAAATTATACTGCAATCCCACTTTCATTTTAGAATATTTTATTATGAATGCTGATATAATTTTTTAGAATAATTTCATCAAAACTTTTTAATTGAAAAAAGTATTATAAGCTATTGTAATACAAACATAAACATATATGTTCATGTACAGGATTGCCATTTAATTTGACAGTGCTTAGTGTGACCTGTAATATACAGTCTAATCGCAAGAATAGTGCTAATTTTTGTAGGACAATTGTGCCGAATTTTAAGTCAGCGGGAGGAATCCTGTACTAAAGCTGTTCCAAATTTTATACTTGCCTTAATATTTTATTTTGCCATTTGTCCAAAAATATGCAAATGAACCCAATTTATTTATAATCCACATTTGATTTTCTGAAAATTGATTTTGTTTATTTTTGAGTAGGGATATGAATATTCAAGGAGTGGAAATCCTACCAGAAATTGCTTAGAAGAATGCTTAGCTGCCTTAGAATGTGCAAAATATGGTAAGTCAAATAAAATAAATAAAACAATAGTACCCTTTTTTAAGCATTATTTTAATTAAGGATTGACACATGATTTAGCGACTTATACACAGAACAAGATTGAATGATAGTGTTTCTGAGATCTAAGCATTTGAAATTTCTTTCTCTTTTATTATTAATAATAACGACCATCCTCTGTCAGGAACAATTTCAGTTAGACCGCTTCAAAACAAAGACTTTTGGTAGCCCTTCCCCCCCCCCTTCTTAGAAATGCTATGTATTTTTACTTTCTGTTACCCATAAGGTAGAGAAAGTATTGTTTTTGGGTCCAATTTTCGAATGCGAGATTTTGTTATATTTACACATTTTGAGGTCCCCTGAATACGAAAATTATGTTTTTAGCAAATGGTCTGTGTGTGTGTATGTCTGTTATCAGCATATCTCAAAAACAAATTGTGGCAGAAAGTTCAAACTTGGTATTCTAAATGTGTATCATATAGGGATGCTACAGTAAGCTTTTCGTTAAGATCAAGCAAATGGTTCGTGTACAGGGACAATCAAGAGAATTCTAATACATTACGATTACATCTATAGGGGAAATTGCAGGTAAGTAGAGTTTAACGTCTATAGACTGCACTAAACCAAATGAAACGAATATATATTTTTTGTAATAGAGATAGTTAACTGGGAAAGAAAAATTGTGCATGTAGGAGCCTCACCTCACCCCCTGGGGGGGGGGGGAAGTCCCCCCTCGAGGGGAGTAAATTTTCATGATGGGTATCTTTCAAAAGAGCTCGCCAATACCTTTAAAACGAATGGTTGAACCATCGATCTGTGATAGTTTAAAACAAAGTTATCGATTTTTTTTTACTTTTAACGAAAAAAAAAAAAAAAAAAACCCAGAAAAAATGGACTTTTTTTGGATATTTGCTGTTATACTACTTCTCTAATATGGAAATCGTCTGCATTATCATAAAAGATAATTTTTTTAAATAATAATTTAAATAAATTATTTTTTAAAAACAGAATTATTTTTTAATAACCGAATTAAATTCTATATAAATGTAGGTGCATTAATGAAATGGGGGGGTTGAGGGGGGCGGTAGCCCCTAGTTCTGTGTGAGTTCAGCGACGTACCTAGTTCTGTGTGAGGGGGGCGGTAGCCCCCCTCACACAGAACTAATTATCATATAAAACTCTTCCGAAGCCTAATTTGAATTGTTTAATATAGGTTTGCATGGCAGTACTCGTTATCTTACCTCTTAATCTCCAACGTGTATTTATAGTATTAAATTTCAGGGTAAGAGAAAGTCGTGTGAGTGACACACCAGATTATTATTTTTTATTTTATTAATTAATCTGCATAAATGTTGCATCATTAGAAAGATCTTTCAAAACTGAACATTTTTTGTGCTTACACTTTTCCCTTAATCTTAATATGTAAAAAGATTTCAACGAAAGTTTATAACTACTATTGCAATTCTAAAATACCCATGGAGGATAAAATTAAAATGTAATATAAAATTCAATCATAAAAATCATGGGCTATTAGTTATTACATCATTTTCTTGCAATCATGATAATGTACTTATCTGCTATAAACAAACAGTTGATTGTGACGCCATATTTATCAAATTAGTTAAAATAAATAAGGTTACAAAAATAAGGTACCTAAGGTTACTTCATTACAAATATGGTACCTTTCATTTGGCACCTGATTTGTAACGAAGTTTTAATTAGATATTTTAGAATTAATTAAAATAGGAAAATAATTTCAAAATTGGACATTTAAATTTATGAATGTTGCCAAAAAAATTTACCAGTTATTGTTATATATATATATATCATACTTGCCAACTTTTCCGGTTTTCCCGGATTTGTTTGGCGCAGCATGTCCTACCTTGGACCTTGCGCCTAAAAAAGCTATTCAACCAACCAACCAACCGGTTTTCCCGGAAGACTTCCGGTTTTTTAACGCATCTTCCGGTCTTCCGGACAGATGATGAAATCTTCCGTTTTTAAAAAAGTCGCGGATATCGTTCGTTTTAAAAAGAAAACCCAAATGTTCTTCGAAAACTCCTAATTACCAATCTTTTTCCATCCATAACATAAATGTCAACATTCATTTCAAACTTGCTTTATGAGATTCTAGAACATGTAAATAAATAAAAGTGTTAAATATTTCTTGCTGATGTAATTATTTTTTGCCCCTCCCCACCCCCCTCCTCCTTTCATTTATCTCCAACTAGTGATCAGCAATCAAATGTTCTTGTTCTGTAGAAGTCTTTTGTTTCCTAATCTTTATCCATCAGCAACATAAATGATAATATTTAATTTTAAACTTCTTTCATTAGATTCTAGAAGTAGAGTTGAAAGAGTTTAATATTTCCTACTCTGTAATTATTTTTGTATCCCCCCCCCCCTTCCCCAGATTGTGATCAATGATCAATTCTAGAAACAATAAAGCAATGGAAGTGCTCAATATTTCTCACGTATGTAATTATTTTTAGATCTTTATTGCTGAATTTAATGAATCTGTTTATTTTTCCTCAGTTAAATTAAATATTTGTATGTCATATTTATGCCAAATGTGTAAACATGGGAAAAAAATGAAGAATAATTTTTCCAGGTCGGAAATTTTTTTCCAAATCAGTTTAAGAAAATTAATACTCAGTTGGTTTTATATGCACATTTGAAACTGATAATTAGCTTCTGCTACTTTTTTTTATATGTATGATTAATGTACATACACAAAAATCATATTTTATTTATTTAAAAAATGAGTTATACTTTAACTTAACTAAGTTTTTTGTCTATTGTTAAATAAATTTCTTACAGATTCTGTTTTGTAGATATTCATATGTTGAAGAGGAATAACTTCATTTAAAACTTTTATATATTTAGTATAATCAATCTATAGTAAAACGCTTTTATAGATTGCTTCTAAATATTAAATTTGTAAAACTGTATTGTTTATTACGTCAAAGAGAAAAAAAAAAGTTTAAAAAAAATTTCCCTTTTTTTATGAAATCTTCTGTTTTTTCAACAAAAATCTTCCCTTTTTTTTATTAAAATTGGTTGGCAAGTATGATATATATATCTATATATATATATTTTTTTTTTTTGGGGGGGGGGGGGCATAAGATAAAATGTTTTCACGCGAAAAATTAAAAATTTAAAGTATGAAATTTGCCCATGCATATAAAAAATACTTATTAAAACGAGTCGAAGAAAGAAACTAAAAATAAGTACTGAGTTATATTACGATAAATACGATATATAATATGATACGTTATATTACACCTATCGTCCAGGGTTAGTAGGTATTTTCGTTAAAAGAAATTGATTGTTCATTCGGTGCAATTTGCACATTAGTCCCGTCAGGTACAACTTGCATATTAGTCCCGTCAGGTTCAACTTGCACATTAGTCCCCTTTAAATGTAGTGTCCAGCGAAGCTGGCAAAGCATTCGTTGATTCACTACCTTAACTGATTTCACATTCCGTCATTTTTGATGGGGTTATATACTAGTTTACAAATAATAAACAAGATGTTTGTAAATTTATTTGGTTTGAATTTATTGTTACTATTGTTATTAAATTATTATTATTATTTTATTTATTGTAATCATTTTTTATAGTTGCTCGTAATTTAGTTTTATATTTTAAACATAATTTGGTGGTTAGATATAGTGGTTGTGAAAGTAACTTGCCAAATCCCCAAGTGGCAGTCCTGAAATTAAAAAGTACCTCTTTTTTGTTTATATAAAATATTATCTTTTTATATGTGTGAAAAAAAAAAAATACAAATTCTGCTTTGTTGTCTTATAAAAATAAAATAAATAAATAAAATACAGTGATTTATTAGAATTTATTTCCCTCCCCCCCCCTTGTAATGGGGAAGTTTTGCATTTCATTTAAAAGGTAGTTAATTACAGTGCTCTTTAAAATATTAAATTTAATTAAATTGCCTTACATTAACTGTTAAAAATATTTTTACGTTTGCTCCAGGGCTTACTTACTGTTTTTGAATAGTTTTATATTTGTCTCTTCCCAGCTTTGTCTGTTTTCATGTGCTATGCATGCTCTCTTTTCTGTGTCAACATCTGTTGATGATTCACCTGTCTATAATTCTATGTTATTGCAATAAAATAAAGCATCAAATCATGGACAAACATTGACAGCAAATATTGACACAGATAATAGAAAATGCACAGCACACTAAAACAAAGCTGGCAAGAGACAGATAATGCATATTCAAAAACTGAGGAAGACCTGAAGCAGGGTGAAAGCTTTTTAACAGCGAATAATCAGGTGTGTCACTCGCACAACTTTCTCTTATCCTGCATTTCAATACTATAAAGATGGATTGCTGATCAATAAGGTAAGATAATAAAGTTCAATCTACTTTAAGAAGTCTAAAATAGGTTCAGGAAGAGTGTTTATTGAACACACAAATGTGTGTGTGTGTGGGGGGGGGGGGGGACTGCTGCTGCTGCTCTGCGTAATTATAGTGCACATACATTTATTTAAAAAAATTAAAGGCTGTTATTAATTTGCCTTCAAATTTGCAAATCTTGATCAAATGTTTCAGGTGGCAACTTAATATGAACATCAAAATACAAAATTTGAATTTGCTTCAATTATTTGTTTTTAAGTTATACTTACAACATATATATATATATATATATATATATATATATATATATATATATATTGAAAACCTTTTCAAACATTGAATAGATGAAAACAAGAAACATTGAAAAAGATAAAACAGAAAAATTCAAAAAGAGATTGCGACTATCAAACATCCATAAATGGAAACATGCAAATTCATTACGTTTTCAAGGGAGCAGAATGAATGTTGCATGTAAATTAGGTGTTATTTCTGTCTTGTTGTATGCAAATTGCTAAATATTTACAACAAGCTACCCCCAATAACACCACCAAAAAAAGAGAAAATTAAAACTGAAAAGTTATGGAAACCTTATTAAAATCAAACATTTAGAGCCATGCAGCAATAAACAATATTATTAATAGAAATACTAATAAAAATAGTTAAATGAAATACTAGTAATAATTAATAAAACTAAAGTATAACATACATTACATCTGAAAAACTTGTATAAGAAACTTGCACCCATGCACGTAAAACTAGATCACAAGACATACATGTGGCTGTATACAGTTAGATTCACAGTTAATTTTGGAATCGTATTAAATAACTGAACGATTAATTTTTTTTTGAATTTGTATTAAGCAACTGAACGATAAAGTTGAGTAAACTGTTTGATTTTAATAATTAACCTAAAAGTGATAATTTAAAATTAAATTTTGATTAAAATTGAGATTAACTTAATGTACGATATTGCATAAACTTCAAAGTGTCATTTTATTGAAACATAGAAATCAGACTATTGAGATAGTGACGCCATCTTGTGTAGTTGAGAAAAAGTAATAACCCTAATTTTTTTTTTTTTTTTTTTTTTTGTGCATTTAATAAATGTTTCTTTGGACAAATTAAGTTAGTAGAGAGTCAGTAATTTAATATTAAAGTTTATATAATTACAGTTTTTTTTTTTTTTTTTTTTTTACTTATTATTTTAAATCTATAAAGCAAACACACATATAAATACGCGAGAATCACAATCCCTCCCAACCATCCAGCCTAACAACACCACCCATCCTCCTTAATCAAGCATCTGCCCACCCATCCGCCACATTTTTTATTGTCTTTTATTTTTTATATAATTTCTTTGATAAAAATGCAAAATGCACTTTTTTTTTTTTTTTTTTTTTTATGTAAACACCATAGACAAGGTAAGATGATTAAATCAGAAATATGATTTAATAATTGAATTTACTAGAAATTTTGGATAACCATAAACTCTAGCATGATAACAGATAGATTTAACATTTTTACTTTTATGTTTATTAGAACAAAGATGTTTTATTCTATAGAGGAAGTTAATTAGAATATTTTTATAGATGGTTTTATGTAAACAAGATTTGTAGTGAGTAAATAGATTAACTTTAAAAGAAAATTCTTTTCTCTTATCATAAATATCAAAATCTAAACATCCATTTTCAATGTATATATATATATATATACAGATCAACCGCTAAATTTCAGTTTTTAGTTATTCAGGCCTCAGGCCACCTCAGAACATGATATTATACAAAAACACCAGAGTTGAAAACAAAACTTAAAAAAAAAAAAATTTTACAGTATGGATATGTAAAAATAATTTTCCTTTCTGAGCAGTGTTCGTCAGCATAGTAAAATGTAGCAAAGCACTTCCATCAATTACATTCTATAAAAAAGAACAGTTGGCTTAATTTTGGGTAGTCCTGTATATTGTCAATGAACTGCAACTGTATGCACATCACATTGGGTACTTAAATTTAGCCTTATATAAAGAAAACCTAATACAGAACAAATTAGACTTCTAGCAGTTACCAAGTATAGCTCCAATATATCCAAATACTTTCGGTAGCCCTGTAAACGAATGATTAAATGGTTTCCTTACCACAATCTGTACGAAATATACTTTTATGCATGTAATAAAATATGTTAATTCCATTTTGTTTACTGAAGTAAACAGTGTTACACTGTACTTAATAGAAATTTTCCCCATAGATTTAATGCATTTTAACTTTCTTGGATGTCTCTTACATGAACCATTTGGTTTATCTGAACAAAAAATTTACTATAGCATCGCTATATGATACAGACTTAGAACACAAAGTTTGGAGATCTTGCTACTATTTGTTCTTGAGATATACTGATAACACACACACAGACCAACCGCTAAAAACATGTTTTTAAATTCAGGGTGTCTTAAAATGTGTAAGTGTAACAAAAACTCAGTTTTGAAAATTTGACCCAAAACCAATACTTTCTCTACTGTATAATGAGGGTAAGAGAAAGAGAAAATAATAAAGGAAAATTGTTTGAATTTAATTGTCTTGCATTTGTTTTTAAGTTTTGGAATCAACTATCTATATAATATTTCTCTAACGTGGACCAGTTTCAATTATTTTTTGTCGAAACGATACGATACGCGAGGATAAAAAAAAATATTTATACATAGACAATATTTAAGCATGCGGGCTTAGCTCAATGGACTAATAAGAAAAAATGACGACATTTGTCTGATGAGATTATTTTACAAAAAAATATATTTTTAACTAAAGGGCAAAATTAACGGTCGCCACCGGCCACGTGGCGACTAAATAAAAAAAAGATGGCGATTAAAAATTATGCAGCGATCGCCACTAAAGCCACCACTTTTTGTGATCATTAAAAGATTCTAAAAATCGAGCGACGATAGGCAATCGAAGCCTTGTGATTTCCAATCTTTTCCCATCCATGGCATAAATGTCATTGTTCATTTTGAACTTGCTTTGTTATATTCTACAACCTATAAATAAGTAGAATTGTTTAATATATCTCGCACATATAATTTTTTGGAACCCCCCCCCCCCTTTCCCTCCCTTTATAATTTCTAATCATTCTCCATCTGCCGCAAAAATATCAATATCTATTTTAAACTTGCTTTATTATATTCTAGAATCTGTAAAGAAGTAGAATTGTTTAATATCTCTTACTCATCATTTTTGTAATCCCCCCCCCCTTCTCCCATAGCGATTAGCAATCACATGCTCCGCTGAAGACTTGTGATCTACAATCTTTCTTCATCTATAACATAAATGTAAATAATCATTTTAAACTTTCTTGACTGGATTCTAGAACCTATATCGAAGTATATAGATTTTTTTTTACCCCCCCTCCCCCCCCCGCACATGTGTGCTCCCTTTCAACTAGCAGTCAATGAATGATCAAATGTCCTGCAAAGCCCTATCTTTTTCCATTATTATTATCTCCATAGCATTTAGCGTACATTTAACCCATTGAAGATATTTGACAAATGTGTGTATCAAAATTTGATTTGGCTTAAATGTGTATTTTTAAAAATTTTTGTATTTGCTTTCTTTGGAGAAGAAATCTTTTCTTTTCTTCACATTTTAAAGTAGAAATCTCCGTATTTTTAAAGCTACAAATTTGGAAGCTAAGTAAATTATTTAAACGAAGCAGCTAAGTATACTTTTTAAGAGGAAATATTTTAATTCTATTGAAATAAAATCATTTAAAAAAGTGTCTTTAGAAATAAGAAAAAAATAATAAAACTGCTAACTGTATTTACACATGACCATGTAAAAGGTTGTGATGATGATGAATCAGCCGAGTCATTTACTAGAAAATATCAATGTGAACTGTGAATGATAACAGCTTATTTCACTTAAATAAATTGAAAAAAAAAAAAAAAAAAAACTACTGCATTATCTGAAAGATAAAAACTGTTGCTGTTATCATTACAGCCCAAAGCAGATTTTAATTTAGGATGTGCAATTTTGGATTTTTAAAAAGAGCATAATTACAAATTCATTGCCCATGTGTTAATTTTCTTATTATATGTATTTCTTATTTTTCTTGTGGTGATTATACCACAAAATGGTGACAATACTTTTTGCAGTCTGAAAAAAATAGTCTTATATGGAAAGTGGCCACTAACTTAAAAAAGTGGCTACTAATGAAACTGACAATACCGGCCACTGGCCACTAATGAATTTTCCCAGTTTTGCCCTTTATTTTTAACAGTTGTTTCTTCAGAATCTTTGCAAGCGTCATTTTAAACCTAGCAGTATTTTAAAGATATATACCAAATATGAACTTTTGTGTCATAAATTGACTAAAAAACACAATCATAAAAAATATAATCAAAATAAGAATTAGTTTTTATTTTATATATATATATATATGTATACACATACATATTTTAACAAGAAGAATATACCAAAATTAATAAAAAGTCATCGCCAACATGGTGAAAAAAATTTAAAAGGCGTCGTGAGAGTCCTATGTTAAAACTGTACTGCCTGTGAAGTATGAAAATTGGGTCGTGAACCATGAATTTTATTTGTAAACCTTTCTTTGAATGAATTTGGTTTCACTATTGTACAATATTAATTTGGTTTTAATAATAATGTGGCTTCTGGTAAATTAAAATTTTAATTAGATGGTGAAATTGGTATAACATTTATGAGTTTCAAATTTTAAAGGTAAATAAGAAAAGAAATAAAAGGCGAATATTTCTCACGGGTTTGCTAGTTTTAAATATTTTAAGCCCAATATTATAACATTCATTCAGTATTTTTAATAATTGTTTTTTCAAATTAAATAAGTGTCTTTAAAAAGAAGGTGTTTGGAGTTTTTGCATTCTACATTTTGTATACTTCCTGAATAGTAATTAGAGTAGAACTCCTTTAATATGAAATAGACAGTATCTTCATATTTACTTCCATTGCCTGACTGTCATAGGGAATGGGAGTATTGTATTGGGCCCAAAAATTCGATATTGAGATTTCACCTGATTTACAGGTTTTAAGGTCTCCTGAGTCCAAAAAAAAAGGTTTTTGGCAATTGTTCAGTGTGTGTGTGTGGAGAATTTTCTGAATTATAATATCATCAAAACTAATAAAGATAAGTTGCAAAACTTCAGAATTAATACAGAACTGGTGTACAGATGAATTTTCCAAATTTTGGTGAAAATTGGAAAATCGAAAGTGGGACGTCCGAAACCAGAAGGGGGGGGGGGCTGTAAGTCCGTATCTCAAAAACGGTTCTAACGATTTTTTTCAAAGTTGCTATATAAACGGTCTATCAGATGTCCTTTTGAATAATATAGTTGGTTAGTTCAGGAAATTTGATAGGCATCCTGTATAAATAGCTCAATTTCAGTACTGCGAGTGGATTCCTTTCAGAATGGCTGTATGGATTTTTTTCAAACTTGCAATATTAATCCTCTTTTAAATATCCTTTTGTATGTAATTGTTGTTCTTCAGTCAACTGAATATGCCAAGTTTTGTTAAAAATCGGTGTCTCAAAAACAGCTCAAACTATTTTTTTGAAAACTGTTACATAAACCTATTTTAGGTATCCTTTCTCATGCTTTACGTGTTTATTACTGGAAAATTAACAGCCATCCTGATCAGATAGATCAGTTTTAGATCTCGGAAATTGGTGTATCAAAATAAATAAATAAATAAAAACTACTTTTTTTTTTTTTTCTTTCTGTGTAAACTGTATTTTATGTATTTACATTTTCATGCATTTACTGCAAACTTGTATTAACTTTCTCTTACTGGAAAATTTTTAGTTGCCTTTTTCAATAGTTCAGTTCTATGTTTTCTGATCATATTATCTCCAAAAAGTGCATATAATGCTTGTAATAGTGGGTAATGGAAGTCGTGTGGTTGTTTCACACCAGATTTTTTTTTTTTTTTTTTTTTTTCATATTTTAGCTCCTACTGAACTTTTATGATCTGTGTCGCTTTAGATATTCTAAGTTATGTCTTGTGTATTTTGTTTTATTGATGGTGAATTTTTTTAACTTTCTTGATTTTTCTTAGGTTTTGGTTACATTCATTATATTTTATAATATGATATACAATTTTAAAGGATTTCATATGTGCTGTTTTATTATTAGGATCATAGGTATTTAAAGTTTCTTTCTTTTATAATTCCTCTGTTACTAGCAGTCAAACCCTATTTTACTTTCTGGGAGAAATTTGTTATGGAAATTACTTAGTATGGAAATTACCTAATATATTTTTCTAAATTCCATTTTCACATTCATAAAATTTACATCAGTTAATTTTGTTTTCTTGTATATTTTATAAACTGTACAGTGAAAACATTAAAGTAATGCTGTTTTTCAAGGAGGTCGGAAAGTTAAATGTAAAACTTATTTTTAACATTTTTTTTTTTTTTTTTTTTTTTTTTTTGTTTTTCTATCAAAATATGTCGAAACCTCATAAGTATATTTTATTTTTCATAAAACAGATACAAAATAATTAAACTCAAATTAATTAATGAAATGGAAGTTATTGAATTAAAGAGGCTATTTTAAAAAAAATTTCAGCTATTTGACTTCAGTGTAATTTTGTTTCAGCATTGTGCTTTGCCTCAGGATTGGCAGCTACTGTTTCCTTAACTCATCTTTTAAAAGCTGGTGATCATGTTGTGTGCTTTGATGACTTATATGGAGGTATGTTTTATATATATATATATTTAATGTTTATATTATTTTGTTTACTATTATATATTAGTTGACATAGTTTTGGGTATTTGTAAAAGCCATGGTAACTTACTTACTGTGCATTATTTTTTTTATCTAGAGCTGCCACAAAGTTTGTGTTATAGAGGCATACAGACAAACATTATTGCAAACATTGCCATCCCAGTAGCAGAATTTTCTGTATCTGTCTGCAGCAAAACAAAATTTGTCTGCAATCTGGGAATGCTGGATGAAGTCTGATATCATAAAACATGCAAAATTTTCATCTACAAAGAAAATTAATTAAAAATATTCAACATATACAGTAATCCAGATATATAATGTAAGTTACATTTATATTTTTTAACGTGACATTTATTCTTGAGAAGTTAAATTAATCTGCAGAGCTTTAAAAGATCTGCAGCTGTCGCTGCCACGCTGGACTATTTCTGCTACTGGGATTGTCATGCATTCAGGAGCTCTTAAAATGTATGGAAACTGTCAAAGAACAAAATTCAAAAATTGTTGTATTAGAAGAAAGTGAAAATCATACTTTTTATGAACCAAAAATAAGTTCTCAAAAATTCTTGTTTGAAATACTTTTTATTAAAATTAAATTTTCTGTTTTTTTTTTTTTTTTTTTTTTTTTTTTCTGCAAAAAATAATATATAAATAAAATAAAAATTATTTGTTTTTCAGAAAAATGTATCCTAAAAATTAAAACCTGGATTGACTTTGCCTTGCTTGCTAAAATTTATTTCTCTTACTTAATAGTTTTTTGTATCTTAATTTTTAGGTACCAACAGATATTTCCGTACCCTTGCAACAACTATGGGTATTGAGATTTCTTTCATTGATATGAGGGAGATTGATAACATTCGGAAAGCTATTCAAAAGAACACTAAAGTAAGTTTGTGCTTTGAAATTTTTCTTTCTTCTCTTTTATTTATGGATATTTGATTCATAAATTAGATCTAAATTATAAAAACAAGGCAAATAGCAACGTCTAGAATGCTAAAAATAAATAGGAAAGCAGATAGCTGTTTTGGTAGCATTTAGCGTACACTGAAGACGGTATGCTAAATGCTACTTGAAACAACTGTCTGGTTTCTTCTTATTTATTTTTGGCATTCTAGACGTTCTTATTTGTCTTGTTTTTATAATCCTACGCCAAGTCTTCCATTAATAGTTCTAAATTATTTTGCAATTTCTCAACTTTTTGGTTCTCCTTCTTTTTGTATAATCTTCTCTTCAAAATCAGCCTGTTCAAAGTCTGTTCATATCTACCATCTACTTTTTTTTTTCCCATAAGACACTCTCGTGTTATGAAACTGTCTTCCTTTTCCCCCCATATCCTCATACATTTTTCTCATTTACTGCTATGTTTTAAAGTTTTGTATATATATATATATACATACAGTAAAATTCCGATAGTAACCCCCTTCCCGATTATAACTCCCCTCTGAAATTTGGCATACTTTACTTTTTTGGAAAATTCCGTTTATAACCCCCCCCCCTCCTCCTCCCTTAACTTTGGCGGCTAAGTTTGCCACTCTTTCATTTTTCCCATGAGCGTTGCAAACATACTTTTTTTAAATTCTGAAGTCTTATATGTTTATTTAGAAACTTTAATTTGCATATAAACTTATCCAAGTGTTATTTTTACTCATCTTTTAAAAGTAAAATTACTCCAAATAAAAATAAAAAAGTGGCGTTGTTTACATTCTTTAAACTCCAAAACGTTAACTGCTATCTGCAAGTGGCTGTGGCTTTCGCAATCTTGTTTATGCGACTCTGTTTTTGCGATCACAACTCTTTTCTGAATTTTAAATTCTCTTTTTAATTTTAAATCATTAAATATCGTAATAACTCCATAATAGTACTTGCATATGTAACTTTAATAGTTATCGTTCACCCTGTTTTGTTCTTTCATATCAGTTAATAACAGTGCAAGTAACTGTTTTTTTAACTGCTAGCGAATTCTAGGCTGCTCAATTATTATTCTATGAGACTGCTTCGCTTCGCGATCGCGATTTGTTTATCACATGTTCGTGTCTGTTTCTGTTATTCTGAATACTTTTTTTTTTTTTTGCTAAAATAAAAATTTAAACTGATTAATAACATTTTTTTATTATTAATAAAATTTAATAAATAATAATCAGTATTATTATATTGTTAATACAATTTAGTAACCATTAATATAGATCATAATATTAATAAAATTAATAATACTTCTAGAAAAAGATTGTGAAACTTCCGATTATAACCCTCCCCCTTCCGAAATTGTCATACTTTTCCAGAAACTTCCGAATATAACCCCTCCCCCAGTTTTGACAAATTTCCCCTTGAAAAAAAGGGGGGTTACTATTGGTTACTTTACAGTATATATATATATATATATATATAAAATTTATCAAAAACTTTCAATTTTTAAGCAAGATTATTTTTCAATATATATATGCATATTGTAATTTTGACAATTTAAACTGAAAAAAATGGAATAGATTGCAAATCAGTCAATAGTCTAAACTTCTCTTTTATTTTGGTTCTTCAGTGCTGGCAGTTATTATGCTGCGAAAAGAATCTTATTTAACAAAATTATTTTGTGAGTGTAGTTGCAGTTACAAAAATACTTTTCTCAGGTTGTATCATTGTCATGTAATGATATCATTTACAGCTGGAATACTCAGGATTTTTCTTTTAACAATGGATGTGGGGGAATGGGAGATAATGTGGAATAATGTATTCTCAACGTTCGGGATTTCATTCAGATTTTAATTTTTAGGACCCTTTTTTGTGGGGGTAATTGCGTATATATATATATATATATGTGTGTGTGTGTGTGTGAGTGAGAGTAACCATCCATGTTTAACATCAAATTAATAGTATTTTATTGAATAAATATAGGTACTCATTAAAAATGATAATGAAAACATAGAAAATGTTATAAAAGGATCATTTTTGTAAAACAAAATTGAATGAAAGGGCTTTTTTAAGGAATTATAATTAGAAGCTTTTTATTGAAATTGGATTTTGTCATCTAGTCTTTGTGTCACACTGAAAAACAAGGTGCCTCCATTTTGTAAATGTAAGTGAATTTTTACATTGCTTGTTGGCTCAGTTGGTTAGTAGAGCGTCATATTGATAATACGATGGATGTGGGTTCTATCCTCGAAAGCAGATGTGTTACTCCTTTGCAGATAATTATTAGAAAAGATGTCAATTTTGAAGAATATGTAAATTTGATGAAGTATTTTTAAACAATTAATTAAATAAAGAAAAACCTTAACTATACTTCATGTTTTGTCGTAATATTTTCGGCCGGGCACCCAGCTCTTCTCAGCTACTTCTGTAGTGGAGCTCTTGAAATGATGTTCTTGTATGGGCGTCGCCATAAGGTGGAACCACACTATCTGGTGCCATTGCGCCGCTGTCGTTGCAGTGAATATTCAATATTCAAATAACTAAGAATATTGGTCTCGAATGCTTTAAAAAGCCCAGAGTGTGCAATGACAGGGCCCCAATGGCACCAGATAGAGTGTGGCACCACCTTATGGCGATGACTATACAAGAACATCATTTCAAGAGCTTCACTACAGAAGTCGCTGAGAAGAGCTGGGTGCCCAGCCAAAAATATTACGACGACAAAACATGACGTATAGTTAATGTTTTTCTTTATTTAATTAAGATGTCAATTGTTAAAAGAAAATATTACATTGTCTCACAGTATCCTGAAAAATTGGGATTATATTTTAAGAAGCTTTTTTTTTTTTTTTTGGTAACTAAAAAGCAGAAAATAAAAATTTATTCTAGCAAAGACATGTTATAGAGAAATGAAAGTAAAGTATATATACTTCACTTTTGCAAGAGATGAAAAATTTTAAATATTCAAAATATTTTAAAAAACATTCGAGACCAATATTCTTAGTTATTAGTTTTAGTTCCCCGTCATACTATAGGTATGGGGAACTTAGGTAATCGTGAAAATTTTCGACCTCGTTTTTTTTTTACTTTTTTACACGTTTTCAGGTATGAGGAATCCGAAAATGACAAAATTTGTATGGTGTCTGTCTGTAGGGTGTCTGTCAGTGTGTCAGTTTGTTAGTCTGTTAACACGATATCTCACGAACAAATGATCGCGGAGAGGTCAGCTCAGTTTTAAAATATTACTTTCGATACTGGCAAGAACCCTATTCTTTTGCAACATTCGAATTAAAAAACTTCGTAAGTTATGAGAAATTTACGATTTTCTTAACATGGGAGAATAGGACAAAAATTCACTTAAACGTGCATTAAATGGAAACTTTTTACTGTGAAAATGTCAGACCAGTTTTAAAATATCAGGTTTGATGCCGGAATGAACATTAGTAACTATAAATGTGCTACTTTGAAAATTTCGCAAGTTATTGGAAATTTACGAATTTCTTAACATGGCAGTATAGGGCAAGATTTCACATAAACGTCAATTTTGAGAGATATTTTCATCGTAAAGATGTCAGACTACTTTTGAAATATTATTTAGAACACTGGCATGACTATTATTGACTATGAATTTTCCAAAATAAAAATTTCATAAGTTATTTGGAATTTACGATTTACTTAACATGTCAGAATAAGGCAAAATTGAGCATAAATTTCCATTTTGAGGATCATAAATACATTATACAACTTCAAAATTACATTTATGATATTTGTTTGAACAAGATTGAATACAAATGTTCTAATAGGAAAATTTCGTAGATCATTCGTAATTTACGATTTTATCAACATAGCGAAATTGTAAATTTTTCATATAAATATGAATTTTGAGGATTATTGCATTGGAAATAGTAGCATGAAAACTAAACAACGGAAATGACCCTGATAAAATAAATTAATAGATTAGAATAAGATATAGATATATATATATCGAAGTTAACGGTGGATAGCCTACTAGGCGGGGATTTCATTCTGTCACTATATCAAGCTTTGGTCAAATTCATTTCTTTTAACATGATTATAATATGTCTTGCACTAGAAATTTATGAGAACATAAATATGATGGGGAACTGAGCAGAGTCCACCCATGCCAACTAGTTTATATAATTATTCATTAAGCCATGAATTTCAAAGGACTTGAAAGCTTTTAAAATTTTTTGAATATGTAAAATTTTTCATCTCTTGAAAAAGGGAAGTATATACACTTTTCTAAAACTTTCTTAGTGTTGAAACTTTCATTTCTTTATAGCATGTCTTTGCCAGAATAAATTTTTATTTTATGCTTTTTAGGGCTCTGATAAAAAGCTTCTAATGTTAAAAAAATGTTTTTTTACTTAAATTTTTATTTTAATAATTTAAATAATTTTGTGAAGGGATCCATTTTCTGGATTTGAATTTTGTGAAGGGGCCCATTTTACAGATTTAAATTTTTTGAAAGGGCCAATTTTATGTATTTGAATTTTATGAAAGGACCTTTTTTATGAAGTAGAATTTTGTGAAGGATCAGCTAGGGTTAACCCCTAAATATTTCTGTATACCCTTTTCTACATTTAATCTGCAAATTATTAACTGAAAATTATGTAATTTTATAAATCTGTGCAACACCTTAATAGAATCTGCAATTTTCGTAATTTCTAACTGGTTCTTCTATGTTTCCGTTATGCATTTTATTTGAATCTGAAAATGATATGTTTTCTGTTTATTTGCTGCCCTCGATTTTAGATTTTGTAGAAATAGGTCTACTTGTCGTAAAATTTTAATATATTGTTGAACTATAAAAAAAATTTACTTTATATTTAACCCGTTAGTACTCGCTATAGACAGCACCACCTAGTACAAATTACATACTTTTTTATTCAACTGTCACCATTAATTTTATGAAGTAATATATGATGTATATAATAGACGTTTCTTCAATTCTATTCACCTTTTATGTATATCAAATGTCACTTCTAAAAAATGTTTGGTGGCTATTGAATAAAAAAATCTGGCAAACACTGAAGGGATGGCGGCAAATCGACCAACTAGCGACATCTTTAGTTAAAGATTCATATTACTACATTGCTAAATGCCAGTAGCTTCTATCAAGATGTCAAGAGATGTCGCTACTAATAGTTTTATAGCTATAGGAACGATTAAAGTCGGTGTTCCACTTATGGAACTGGGTGCCTTGTAGGGTTAAGTTTGATATGTTAAATTTATTTTTTCTTTTGTTTGTTTAATTGTGTCTTTATGTTTCTGTTGATGAATTTAGTGATTGCAGTATTTAGCATTTAAAATTAATTCTTAATGTAAATTATTTTGTAACCATTTCAAACTTTTCTTCTGTTATAGATGGTATGGATTGAAACCCCTACAAACCCCATGATGAAATTAGTAGATATCCAAGCTGTGACTGATCTGTTGAAAGATTATCCGAATATCATTTCAGTAGTGGACAACACTTTTATGTCTTCATATTTTCAAGTATGTTTTACTGCTTGGTTACAAATTAACAAAGAATTTTATTAATGCACATGTTAAACGTTTATGCTATAGCTAAATATGGAACATTAATTGTTTTATTATTCCTGTCACTGAGATATATCTACAGTGTTTGTATGAATGTTTTACAAAATTCAAATATAACTTTTTAGTGATTTTTATTGAAGTGATTTTAAGATTTGTTATGCAATATACTACCGATTATTTGTGAAATTGAATGGCACAAGTTTTGTGGATACAACCGTAAAAAGGCTAAAAATTAGAAGCAAATGACATTAAAAAATATTCTAGTTCAAATACGTGAATATATTATATTTAAAGCATAATAGGAACAATGAAAATATTAACAATTAGTAAAAATATCTGTATTTTATATACTGTAGGATTTAAGAACGAAACATGTCAACATTTAATTTATTCCACATATTTATTGTAAATTCCTGGACTTTTTACACACCACTTTATTTGTAATGAAATTTTTTTTCCAATATGTAATTAATCTATATAAATAAAGAGAAGTGTCTGTCTGTATGTGTGTGTGTCTGTCTGCGCTCTGGTGCTCACACTATTGATCGCGGAGCCTCCAAATTTGGCATATAGGTGCCTGGGAACCTGCAGATGTGCACCTCATTGAGATTTTTTCGAATTTGAATTTTTTAAATTAATGTTTTTTCGATTTTAAATATTGGCTTTAATGATTCATTTTTCATGAATTTATTCTTCGATTGTAATCGTCTTCGTATCTTAGCAACGGCTATTATACAATTCATTTTTTATTTAATACATTCATTTGAAGGCGATTTTCTTTTTTTATTTCTTTTTTTATTATTATTATATTTATTGAAAATCAAATGGTAATGCAATAGAAATAAATTGTTATGTTTATGTATAAGTTTTATACTATAGCAACTTTTTATTTTTCATTTTTTTAATTAATTCCTTTAAGAGAAAAATCTATTTTTTTTTTTTTTTTTTAATTATTATTATTTATAATATTTATTGGGTGAAAAAAATGGTAGTTTATAGTAGAAAGGATTAAGCTGATTAAAATTTGTTTGTTTTTCATGTATTTAATTCCTTTTCAAAGAAAAATCTACTTTTTTATTTTATTTTATTGCACTGGTCAGAATCAAATCGTAATATAGTGTAAATAACTGGGGCTATAAAACACATGGTTCAAAAACTAAAATATATAATAGATGCTGAGATACAGTCATCTTTAAAATCGCAGTTCTTAAATAACAGAAAATCCACAATTCGTCGATAAATACCCAGATTGAAGTGCTCGGGAAAGACCTTTCTGTAGACAGTGAGAAACTGGACCCGATGCAGTACGGGTAGAAAAAAGAGCTGCCTTAGGCAACGGGTACCCAAAGAAGTGAAATCTAAAGTGATTTCAGTGTTTTTTTTTTTTTTCCAGCTTTTATTTGTAATGTGATGTAAAAAATAAATACTGATCCAATTCTTTTGAAAATTCATTTAAATATAGTGACCAGCGAAGCGGGCGTAGCCTGCTAGTATTAAATAAGATGAAAAATGCCCTACAAGAAAAGTGGTGTTGCGGGGAGATAAGTACTAACAATGTTTTGGAATAAATTTAGTAGCATACTGTAAAAAATTAAAACAAATACAATATAGTTCTTCATATTTTTTTTCTTAAAGGGAAAAAAAAATTTTCTTGTAGAAAAAACCCATTCTCAAACTTGCTTTTTTGTTCCAATTGCAGATAATTCAGACTTTATTGTAGCTTTCAATTGTTCTGGAGTTTCTGGAAAAAATTCTGGGAATTCTATTTTTGGGAATTCTATTTCTGGGAATTCTAACTCTTTTTTTTTTTTTTTTTTAAATCTTTCTGGGCTTCTGAAAGCTCTAGAATTATAAGTGTTTCTGTGTGCAGGTGCAGTAAGCTATGAGGTTTCACTTAAATTATACTTTTGACGATATATTATGCAGGGCGTGAAATTTCTGCTCGCCAGCTCGCCATTGGCGAGTGGAATTTTTACTTTGGCGAGTAAAAATTTGGTCTAGTTATAAATAGAATTCTTAGACGATATGGTGACAGAAAACCTTCTTTTGATAGATTTAAATATGGTAAAATCTTGCTATCTTATAACTTCATATTTAACCTCTCCCTTTTCTCTTCTTGGAGTGCCGAGTCTGTGTGAGCGCTGTCCGGCGATCGCCTCAGCCTGAGAAAGGAAAAATGCTTAGTGCATGCATATCAAAGCTTTAATCTCTTCGGCAGTTTCGTCTCTGGCACTGTGATTTCTCCAAGCAGATTGAGAATAGACGAGCAGAGAGCCTCACTGTCCGAGAAAAGAGAAATGCGAAAGCTTGCATATGCTATATTGGCGCATGAAAATAAGCCTGAGCTCTTTTAAAGATACTGACTGTATTTATTTTGTTGAATAATAATGAAAAAAGATTTCACATTTTCTAGTTTTTTACTGAAACGACAAGGATTTGTGCTTGTAATGATTTGAAACATTTGCATAACAGCGCTACCTGCCATCTAATATACACATGAAATTTAAGCTGATTAAATCTTTTTTGTCTTAAAATAAAAATTACACAAATGTACTAAAGTGTAAAATTATTAGGGGGGAGAGATTAAGAGGCTATAAAAGCCATCGGCTGGAGTTTGCCATAATCAAAATTTACAAAGGTCATTTTCATGGTGAGCAAAAAAGGTATTTCATGAAAAAAGACAGAGGAAAGGAGTTACAGACTCCACCATGTGGGGATTTGCTACGGTCAGAATTTTTAATAATCGGTTCCACAGTGAGCAAACAGTCTGTTAAACATTATGTAATGTGGAGAGTTAGCTGCTGTCGCCACTGAGTGGGAATTTGCTCCAGTGAAAAATTTCAAAGGTATTTTGCACTATCAGGGAAAAACTGTTGTAGGTTCTAAGGCGCCACCAAGAGGGAGTTTAATGTGGTTAGATTTTTCTAGGATCGTGAACAAGGTGGTCGCTGAAAGCAGCTAGTATTTATAAATAAAATATAAAAATAATTCCATCAAAATTTCTCTGAGTTTCACTTCAGGTACTCATTGCCTTCGGCAGTCTCTGTTCCCATTTCCTGTGACAATATCTTTCTCAGGCACCTCAGTTTGGTTTTTTATTGGACGACAGGTGGTACTTTTATTTGTATTAAACGTTTTAGATTTTTCACCATGTATTAGTGATGCCTAATAACAGGTGTTTTCTAGCTCTTGCTCTGTAGCAGTAACATTACAATAAATTTATAATTTTATTACTTCTTATTATATTATAAAAATTATACATAAATTTAGTAAGTTTAATCCTTTCTGCTATGTTACCATTAGATTCCAATAAATGCAATTATATATATTTCCTTTTCAAAGGAATTAAATAAATTAATAAAAAATAAGTCATATAATTGTTGCTAAGGTACATCAGCAATGAGAATAAAAGGATAAATTTAAGAGAATGAAATGGGAAAATCAATTGATGAAATTGGAAAAAAAAAAAAAAATCAAACTTGAAATTTTTTTTTATTGAAGTGTACCCCTTCAAGATCCCAGCTATACTTCTACCAAATTTAGTAGCGCTGGAATCACTGACTTGAGTGCGCACAGACAGGCCCTTGTCTTTATTTATATAGTTGCCAAACATACTAATTTTTTTTTTTTTTTTTTTTTTTTTAATCTCCAATTTTAAGTATGTACGAAAATTTAAAATACCTTTAAAAGAAATGATAGGTGTGCAATTTTATGTTCTTATAAAAACATTTTCATAAAAAATAAAGTTTGTGGAAAATTCTTTCCGCAGTTTTCTATTATTTAAGGATATTTAAAATTGTATTATTGACTATATATATAATTTTTATTTATATATTTAATTCTTATTTATTTATTGAAAGTTTTCTGTCCTAAATGTTGCTGTTTATTTTACAGTTGTTGATTCCCCCCCCCCCTTTTCATTTATTTTGTTTACAATCTGTGTAGGTTTATAAGTAGTTGTCAGTATCAAATTTATAATAATTTAAGAATTAATCTAGTAAAGATCAAGGTGTTTAATCATAAAAAATTTAAATTTGTAATTATGATAGGTATATTTTCCAAATTATTGTCTAGAATTCTGTAAGTACATTTATATTCAATCAAATAGTTTATTATATCTGATTTTAAATATCAAGCTTTAAAAATATTCTTATCGCTTAACATATGGAAACAAAATTTCTAATGATAATATTTATTTAAAGAATGGTAAATTTGTTTTATAATATTTTAATTTCTAATGCATACACAATTATTTTGTTATTCTAGAAACCTTTGAAACTTGGTGCCCATGTAGTGATGCATTCCTTGACAAAGTACATGAATGGTAAATACAATCTTATGCTACTAAGTTATAATTAAATTTTTTTGGGAAGTAATACTTTTTTTATGTAGCTATTTTTCTTATCCTTACTTATTTTGATGTTAGTAGGGTAGGTGCTCCAGTAATTGACATCTATCCAAAAATAATTAATAAATAAGAAAAATAATAAAATCATATATTTTACATATCAGAATTTTAACATTTTTATGTCAAACACTGGAGCATAGGGTGCTAATAACTGGTAAAATGAATAACTAGCAGTGTCAAACACTGGAACATAGAATGTCAATTACTGATAAAAAAAAAAAAAAAAAAAAAAAAAAAAAACTAGCAGTGTCAATTAGTGGAACATTGAGTGGGTGTCAAATAAAAATTCATAAAATAATAAATTAAAGAACTGTTGTACAAATCAATATTTAAACTTAAAAACTTCTTCACACATCATAAAATTAATGAAAGCACTATTCTTGCTTTTGCCTCCAAGATAGTAGCGCATGTTTTGCACCTGAAGAAGAAAGGCCACATCCTTTTGAAACTGGTATTGCTTTGATTAATTTTATGATGTGAGTCTCTAAGATTGATAGTAATATTTTAAGCTGTAGATAGTATGATAATTTAAATGATGATTAATAAAATGATAATTTAAATATTTAAAAAGAAAAATATAGTTGTAGAAAATAGGTTCTGTCTTGACAGTTTTGTAAAACTTCTTGTTAATCCTATAGTAAGGTATAATTTATGATTTATGCTTTATAATTTATGCTGTAAAATAAGTCTTCTTATTTTTTTCAAATTAACCGATAAATCTGTAAAGTCATATGTCCGTTTCCTGTAAAGATTAATATTTAAATGATATATATATATAGTTGTAGAAAATAGGTTCTGTCTTGACAGTTTTGTAAAACTTCTTGTTAATCCTATAGTAAGGTATAACAGACCAACTTGCAAAAGCAATTCACAGAAAATTTTGAGGACAAAATAAAAAAGATCTATTTTATCCTCTTCTCTCCCTTTATATTTTTATGATAACTAAGTTAACCTATGTAAGATCTAAAAAAGATCTATTTTATCCTCTTCTCTCCCTTTATATTTTTATGATAACTAAGTTAACCTATGTAAGATCTTTCTTACCATAGAAATAATTTTCTATTACTTAGGTCATTCAGATGTTGTAATGGGGTGCATTGCAACTAATAATCAAGAAATTTATGATCGAATGAAGTACATCCAAAATTGTAAGTATGGTTTGATTCTAATTTTAATAAACAAGATCCTTTTTTTTTGCTATTAAAAAAAGAAGCAAAAAAAGAAAGTCTCTTCCCAAGCAACATACCTTCTCCCCAGTACATCTTCAGGCTGTCCCTTGTATGAGCTGTTAATGTTGGCACTAGAGATATATCTGTACTGATAAGTATAAAGGATTTTAGTCCATATTCTTGATTTTTCAGGAGACGAAAAATAAAGTTAAACTAACTAAAAACTAATGAGCAGAATCGATTAGGAAAAAGGGATTATGTTGGTTTATACGCTTTATACCATTCAGTGATTGCCAATCTTCATTTAATAAAGGGAAAAATTGCATTAAATATTTTATACAAAAGATTAATGCTAAATTTCTGACTTAAATCTTTTTTTACCAATGGATTTTCTCAAAGACTAAATGGCATGGATTTAAATCCTTTATACCAATCGATAGAGATTTTTTTTCTGAGTCTGACTATGTACTTAACTCAAAATCACCTTTTTTGGACTTAAATCCTTTATACTTATCAGTACAGATATTATGTGCCTAATAAATTCATTGCTGAATCATCCCTTCTCTTTCCTTCAAGGATTTTTTAAATTTCAGTTTCCATTATCTTTCAAGATTTTGAAGCAAATATTTTCTTGATCTTGAAAAAACTAAATATTCAAAGGCAGGTAAAAAAAAAAAAAAAAAAAAAAACATCGAGAAAAAGTTTTATAAGTGGTTTGGAATGCACTTTAATCCAAAGATCTAGTTTAATGAGCCTCAGATTGAAAATAAAAAAAAACTTAGAATGATGCCCTTTAAAAGAAATACCTTCTTTGTTACCTAAATGATAGATGAAAAATTAAGGCTTTCTTAATCATTTTGTATATTATGTGTGACAAATAAAATAAAACTGTACCTGATTTTTATATGGATATATTTTCCCCTAAGATATTATTTAGTTTTATCTGTCTTAAAAATAATAATAATGTACTCAATCATAGTTTATGATTGAAACAAATTTAATGTGGAATTAATTTTATCACTTATTAAAAAAAAAATATATATATATATATATAAAAGCTGAATTATATAATAAAGTTTTTAAAGTTGGCAAAATATAGCAACCATTGTAAATTATAAAAGAGCAAATAAGTTTAATGTATAAATAATCAATGAAATATAATTATGTAATTTAACAATAGTTGAATTTATCTCTATTTAAAAAAAAAAAAAAAGTTTGTATTTTATCTCAGAATCTGATAAATAAGAATGCAAATTACTTAATGGAACAAGTTGTAGATTGTTTTAAAAAGTTGTTTTTCACCAAAATTTTAATTACTGTTGCGTCATTGATTAAAATTAAATAGTGACCTATGAAATTTGGAAATAGACATAATCTTTTATTTAAATTTCTCCTCTCTACTTTTTCTCCTTCTTTATTCCTAAGTAAATACTGCTAATTTGTAATCAGATTAAAAGAAAAATGTATATAAATAATAGTACAATGGTTTATAATTAGCAAAACTTTAAGTCACAAACTGTGTAGATTTCTCAGAATTGATTGCATTTTTTTAATTAGGATCCAATTAAGTAGAGTTTGACCTTAGAAGATGTTTATATCTTAGAAAAACCCTTTTCAATCCCCAACCAAAAAGGGAAGGATATTATAAGTTTGAAACCATTGACTGTCTGCGGTACCGTAGATTACTTGATAGATGGATTTCATTGTAGTTTTTTTTTTTTTTTTTTTTTTTTTTTAATTAGAATCCTGATTTAATTGATATATATATATGTTTAATTATCCATCTAACCTAAAGCTAACTCAAAATATTTTAAATAATCAATCAATTAACTTTTTAGATCTAAAAATAATCTTTAATGGTAATAAAATTTACACAGATATCTATTACAAATGGCAAGATTTTAGTTTTAAAGTATAAACTTATTTACACATTTCAATTCCTGCCCGCATCTTTCGGTATTTAGAATTATCATCGTTAACCACTTATTTCATATTAATAAATTGATCACAGCCACTGCTAAAATGGGTTTTCCTAAAAAATTTGTATTTTCCATTTTATGTCCATAACCATGTCTCTGTCAGTACATAAAAAAAAAAAAAAGAGAGTGCCCATTTGTGTATCTTAACCAAAAAAAATTATAAAACAATAAAAGACAATAAAAAAGGTGGAGGTTGGGTGGGCAGATGTTTGATTACAATGGATGAGTGGTGTTTGGCTGAATGGTTAGGTGGGAATGTGACATTTAATATGTATATAAAAAAAAAAAAAAAAAAAGCGGAAGGCCTGTTGCATTTACCTTGTATTGAAATGCATTTTTCTTTTTCCATTACAAGTTCAATTACTTAATTATTGAGTTGTCAACTATTCTTAAAATTAGTAATCATACAATTAAACACATAATATGATAAATATCCATGCTGCTGTATTGTTTCATTATTCATTCAGCTATAAATCAATAAATCTTGAATTTTGCTTGTTTTACTCTATGAACAACTAAACCCTTGGATTATTTTGCTTTTTTAATCCATGTGACTCCAAATGTATCATCATGTGAGTATTGATTGTTTATAATGTTTGTTTTTTGTTAGATTCTTTGTTATTTGTACTTAATAGCTTATTCCACTTTAAATTTATCTTTAATAATTTTCATGTTCGATAGGAGGCCCACTAGGGATTTGCTATTATAGCCACTAGTGGACAAAATCATACATTGGTGCTCAAAGGTGAAAAAGGCCTCCCTGGTGAATTTTTTTCACCTTTCTGAGCTTCTTCTTCTTGAAATTTACTTTCGTATTGGTCTATGTGATATATATATAATAATGAATTATTAAGCCAAGCAACATATACAAGATCACTGAAACCACATAGACCAATACAAAAATAAATTTCAAGGAGAAGCTCAGAAAGGTGAAGAAAATTCATCAGGGAGACCCTTTTTACCTTTGAGCACCAATGTACGATTTCGTTCACTAGTGGCTATAATAGCAAATCACTAGTGGGCCTCCTATTGTACATGGAAATTATTGAAGTGAAATTGAAAGTGGATTAAGCTATTAAGTACAAATAACAGAGAATCTAACAGAAAATAACCATTATAAACAATCAATACTCACAGAATGATACCTTTGGAGTCACATGGATATATAATATAGCATTTAATTGGTTGTTTGATATACCAACTCCTTTTCTCTGAAAAGTAAAAAGTTAATGACTCCATTTGTGGTGATTTTAATAATTTAATATGTTATATTATCCGCTTCAAGGTAATCTTAAATGATTCTCGCATTTTTATTAAATTAGTGAATTTTATATTTCTATACTACTCAGTGTAATTAAATTCAATTATCATCGTGACAATAATTTTATTCGAAATACATCTCATTTAAAATTTCATATGTTGGTATTTTCATCTATCTTTCATTTGCTGAGTGTTGTAAAGCAGTCCTGTCCAACACAAAACACTAGGTGGGCCGCATTGGAAATCTTTTTTATTCAGGCGGGCCGCATCGTATGTATATATGTTTATATGTTCGTAAGTATATGAATCATGCATGTACACTCATTGCCATAAAAATTTGCACACCAAAAAATAATTATTGGACCATAATGAAACGTGGCATGAAAGTACGTGCCAGGCAGATATGCAAATGATTAGAAATGCAGCATGATTGCGCATTGTGTAATGCCACCAGAGGGCGTTGAAGTTCGTTTTTCTTGGAGTATAAAACAGGTAAGCAGAGCTTGCTTAATGTGCATAATCTGTTGCAGAGGGACACTTTTTAAATAGAGATGCCGTCACGCCGCCATCGAAGACAATACGAACAGCTGTAAGAGTCCGAGAGGGGACGAATCAACAGTGTGGATGGAATGCGGGTGATCAGCTTGGTGAGTAGCCAGCCACCCAGGCCATTCTGATTTTACTGTGAGGAAGTGTTGTGACTAGTGGACAAAAGAGAGGCTGCTTACATGGAGACTAGGCTCAGGACGTGCTAGACAGATCAATAATCGAAAAAATCGTCATATCATACGAAACGTACATATAGCGCCAACTGTCTCGTCGTCCGATATCCGGACATATGCAACACCTATTCCTATATGATCTGTCCTTGTGTCTGTACGTACCATCACAAGGTCCCTGGCTGAAAGGCATTTACTATCGCGACGCCCATTACGTATGTTGCCAATAATACCCTTCTATCCTCTGTTTGGAGTAGTGTCGTGTCGCGCTCGACGGGTTTGGATTGCAACCGGATGTAACCAGGTCGTCTTCAGCGACGAATCCAGATTCAATTTGGGCAGTAATGACAAACATGCATGTGTATGGAGGCATCATGGCAAACGCCTCAATCATGCCTTAGCTTTACAGCTGCACACTTCACCCACAGCTGATGTGATGGTATTGGTAGGGGATGACATTGCATTCGATACACAGTCATCCCTAATATTGATCCACGGCACCATGACAGACTACGTTCGTAACATCCTTCAGCCATAAGGGTTGTCACTTATGACAGGCTCCCAGGAGCCATTTTTCAACAAGACAATGCACAGCCACACACAGCAAGGGTGTCTCAGGACAGCTTCCGTCATAATACACCCTGCTCTGGTCTGTTCGATATCAGATTTGTTACCAATTGAGCATATCTAGGATCATCTGGGACGGAAAATTTGGCAGCCTACGAGTTTGGACGAATTAGAGGCACATTTACAACAAATGTGGAACGAGATGCCACAGGACATCATACGGGACTTGTATGCCACAATGCTTGCCCGTATCGCATAGTGCATTCACGCTAGAGGTGGCCCAACAGGGTACTAAAACCTCCCTTCTTTTGTATTTTTTCCTGTAATAAATGATCATTTTGCTTTGATTTTGTAATCATTTACTTATATCAACATTGAACTTACGTTTGTAAAATTTTGTTTCATTCTGACAACCCTTTCTTGGTGCGAAAATTTTTATGGCAGTGAAAGTATATACTTTTTTCGAGGGAAGGGCAGGGTGAAGATTCGGAGCAGAATACATTTTTTTTTTTTTCATTCATAAATTAACAACATAATCGGGGAAAAATTATGACTTTACATTAAGAAGTATAATAAAAAGAACAAATACTGGATCTAATAACAATTTCGTTACAACAGTGTGATTCAGCTACCATGATTGTTGAAAGGTATTTTTACTGCAAAAAGTGTGAAGGGATTTATTAATTTTTAAACTTTTAACCAAATTTGCCAAAATTTAGGTATCGTTAGACTCCTCGCGGGCCGCACGAAACTACACGGAGGGCCGCATGCGGGCCACGGGTTGGCCACCCCTGTTGTAAAGGAATTAAATTATTCAACTTATATATATATGAACTATCACAATTTTTTAAACTTCTAGTTATTATTTTCAGGATATGTTGTATTGATATTTCAAATTTTGCAAGTTTTCAAAAACTTTTTAAAAAAATCACAAATTTACAAACAGTTCTGACAAAAGTGAAAAAATTCGTAATAAATGTTTGAGTTTATACCCCAAAATCACAAAATTTGTTTGAAAATTACAGATTTATTGCGGAAAAAATTTTTAATTAAATTCAAATAATATTTAATTAAACTAGGTTTTTATAATTTGCAAGCTAGTATCCTTTTAAATAAAACTTAATAATCTTATAGAGAAAATTTTAATTTTTATTTATTTATTTTTTATAACATAAAACTAGCTTTTAACGCTCGTTATGTTCAAAAGCTGCATGTTAAACCACAAATATATATTTTACCATGGTATAAATTCTCATATTTTTTTATTACTTGAGTAAAATAGTCCATGAAAAAAATGGAGAAACTCACTTGTTTTTTATGAGTGCTTATTTATGAAAGAAAATTTTATATGGATGGTGATTTTCTTCCATTGTAATTTTCACAAAAGTATGGCTTCCACAAAATGCCATAACTGGAAAAGTGAAATGAAAAATAAGATTACCCTTTACTATATCGTTTGCAGAAATGTATTTTAATCCCTTCCCATCTTTGCACAAGCTGAGATTGGGCAGGTGAAATGTACCATCCTGGCTCATCCTGAATGTAGTTTGAGTAGTGGGAAGATTTTAAAGTATATACAATCTTATTTTTATTAAAATCACACAATCCACTGATTGGAAATAAATCATATTTATTGAAATTTTATTTTTCCGACTGAGTGAAAATAATGCCTGGACCGGGAGTCGAACCCCGGATCTTTGACTTACAGGGTCAAGGCTCTACCAATTGAGCTATCCAGGCCGACAACTGCTCGGCATTACTCACTCAGACAACCTTTAGGCAGAAACATCTGGTCTATCATGTAGATAGCTCGACGGAAAAGTCAAAGATCCGGGGTTCGAATCTCAGTCCAGGCATTATTTTCACTCAGTCGAAAAAATAAAATTTCAATAAATATGATTTATTTCCAATAAGTGGATTGTGTGGTTTTAATAAAAATTGTATTTCTTTCCCATTGTTTAATGGTGTTTTCCTTTACCTGGGGCTTATTTCTGTCGAGCTATCTACATGATAGACCAGATGTTTCTGCCTAAAGATTGTCAGAGTGAGTAATGCCGACCGATTGTCGACCTGGATAGCTCAATTGGTAGAGCCTTGACCTTGTAAGTCAAAGATCCGGGGTTCGACTCCCGATCCAGGCATTATTTTCACTCAGTCGGAAAAATAAAATTTCAATAAATATATACAATCTTTCCTGAATTATTTCAGATGTCTTTTTTAATCACTTCAAATACTTTTATTTCCACTTCTGCATTATACAGTTTTTATTTAGGTTGCTGGAATAAGAATCTACTGTTTCAGTTGCAAGTTGGGTTGTTCAATTGTTCAGTTCTGAGTTGGGCCATGTTTTCTCATTTTTCATATGCTGCAAAGTTTGATACACAATATCGTCATTTCTGTTATATAGATATACCAGATATAAGTAAAATGAGCAATTTAGTACAAAATCCAGTTATTGCAGGAGTTATTTTTAGTTTGTGTGTATTACCTCCAAATCTAGTTATTTTGTTCTTGTATTTAAATATGCTTTTTACATTATTTTTCAGGAAATGTTATATGCAAAAAGTGTTGTTATGTTTAAAAAATGTATATCTATGAAAATACGCATTAAGAAATATTGACATTTTTTAAACTTTCAAACCCAAGAAAAAAAAAAAAAATGAATTGGCAAGGGGTTCACAAATGATAAATTTATTTGTCTGTATTTTTCATTGTACGATTTTATTTCCATTTTTTTCATGAAATAAATAAATATTGTAATACAAGAACAACACTTAGGGCCGTATTCACCGACTTCTTAACACTCGGATCTGCGGTAATCGCTCGATTATGGGAAAATCGGTATTCTCCAACGAAAATCCGCTATTCACCGGCTACTTTAACACTTCGTTTTTGATCCTCGAATATCGGAGGATTAACAGAGATAATTCTCGGATCTTTTTGTAACGCATGCGCACTCCGCAGCTCAGCTTCGTAAATAAATAACAAACATGGCTGACGTTGACGATCTATTCTCACTAGATGATATTAAAAGCTTAGAACTATTGGAAGCATTAGAAAGAAGGAAAAGGACGATGCTTTAAATGACGGTGATTAAATAAAGATTCCGTGGAATCTCTAATACGAATGTTAGATAATAGGTTGTCATCTGCCACAGAAAAGAATAATGCATTAACTTCGGCAGAAAAAAAATTTAATAGCTTTAAGATTCTCTTATCCATAACAATCAAAATTTTAAATCGTAACATAAACAGTTGTCGTCTGCATGATTATTCTTTTTAAAAATGCTCTAAAGTAAAATTGATTATTAATCCATGCGTAAACAAAAGCAAAGTAAAGAAGAGCAAAGCGTGTATCAGTGTTGCCAGTTTGCTTTTTACCCTTTCTAATATTCTAATCAGATTGATTAGTTAATTGAAGCCAAACGATGAATAAAGGCTATCTTCGTTCTTGGCCAATCAAAACGAAGCTTTTATTTCTCTTCCAGTTAATCCATGGATCACGTAATCGGCTGATGGTGAATACCGTAGGAATTTAATCCAGTGTTAGCTTTGATTCTCAGATTTGCTGATCCATGGTTTAATCCTCGATCAATGAAGTTTGGTGAATACGGCCCTTAGTGGCCTGCATTTTCTTTCAGGCTATGTATATTTAACGAAATAGTAATCAAGAACAGAAAAGATATTTTTTAATATAGATAGTGCAATATAAACCAAAAAAAATATATACAAGCTTTTACTTTTTGTAAATTATGTTTGTTGAATGAATATTGTTGTCCTTAAGTTAAAACCATTTTATATGTACATTATATATTTGCTTTTTCCTTCTTTAGCTTTAGGAACTGTACCATCCCCTTTTGACTGTTTCTTGGTGAACAGAGGTCTAAAAACTCTCCATGTTCGCATGGAGAGGCATATGGAGAATGGATTAGAAGTTGCCAAATTTTTAGAAAGTCATAAGGCTGTTGACAAAGTCATTTATCCAGGTATTCAACATTAGAACCTTATTTTATTATTATTGTGTTAATTTTTTTAGTAAAAACTGCTTTTATTTTAATCAGTGTTTTTAAACTTTTTTATTTCTTTTTGGATAAATATGTAAAATATTTTTCACATAGGTTAAAAAAACAAATAAGAAATATATTTCCTGGAGAAAATAGCTACTAATTAAGGTTAAAATTAAATAATACTTCATTTATGAAATATAAGATTATGAAACAAAAATAAATTAGTGAACATTTTTATAACAGCATGATAAAATGTTTTCTGGGCAGTAAAAAGTTCTTTATTGACATTTATTATACTTTTTTCCGTTTGATTGTCATAGCTGCCAACTTTTCCAAAAAATTCGGGAGACTTCCGAATTTTGAGGCAATCTCCTGAACTCTTAAAAAACATCCGAATCTCCTGAATTTTTCAAAATTTTTATCTCGTGCCGCACCTAATTTTTTTTTCTCTGTCTTCCCCATGTTGATGTTTCAGGTACGTGATTTTTGCCACGGATTCGCAGAAATCCGCGATTTTTTTTTATTGTCTAATTCGTGGAATTCTGTGAATTTATTTCTTCCATTTTTAAAAAAGTCACTGATATCGTTCGTTTTATAAAATGAAACCCCATGGAACAATCGGCAATCAAATGTTCTATGAAAGTTCTCGATTCCCAATCTTTTTCCATCTACAACATAAATGTCAATATTAATTTCAAACTTACTTTATGAGATTCTAGAACCTATAAAGAAATAGAATTGTTAAATATTTCTATCTAATGTAGTTATTTTTTGCTCCTCTCCTCCCCTTGCCTTTATTTATCTCCCAATCTTTATCCATCTGCAACATAAATGATAATACATTCATTTTAAATTTGCTTTTTTAGATTCTAGAAGTAGAATTGAAAGAGTTTAATATTTCTTACTCTGTAATTATTTTTTTTTATTCCCCCCACCTTTCCCCCATCTCTGGATCAATGATCAATTCTAGAAACAATAAAGTGTCCAATATTTTTCATGTATGTAATTATTTTTAGCCTTTATTGCTGAACTTAGTGAATATATCTATTTTTCCTCAATTAAATTAAATATTTGTATGTCATATCTATACCAAATTTGTAAACATTGGGAAAAAATGAAGAATAAATTTTTCAGGTAGGAAAAACTTTTCCCAAATCTATGTGTGTATATATATAATTTCAGTATGGTTAGTATTTAATATAATCTAGTAGTATTTTAAATTCAGTATTTGCAATAAGAAGAAAGCCTCTAGATATTGCAAAATTTCCCTTTTAATTGCACCTTCTCTTTACAACAATTACTGTGCTATTTATGTCATAAACTATGTTGATACAAAATCTCCCTAATTTTGATTCTCAAAGCTTGGTATCTCCCTAATATTGATTCTCAAATGTTGGAAGCTATGGATTGTTTTTACTGGTTATTTCAATATCTTTGAGAGAATTATTAAGAACCGTTTTATCTCACTTTAATAATTAGGCTTAAGAGCATACAATAATACCTACCTTGTCAACAGCTAAAGACCATTTATTTTATGAAAAAAAAAATTTCTTCACAAATACTCATTACTTAATCATTTTTTCACAATGTTTAAATTAGTACTCGTTTTCCAAAAATTTATTTTTCACAATTTTCACATTTTGTTTTCTAGCTGTTAAATGCAAAAAATGCACTTAGTTAATTTTTCACTTTTTTAAATTAAAAAATAAAATTTGTAAAAAATAAATAAAACAAAATAAAACAAGTACTAATTTAATGGTTGTGAATTTTCTGAATGTGAAAACAGAATTAAAAATATAAAAAAAAAGTAATGAGTAATTTGGAAAACAATTTTCTCATAGAATAACATGGGCTTTATTTGCGATGCTAGGTATAATATGTTCTTAATTTAGAGTTTCACATTTCTATAAAAAAAAAAAAAAAAATTTAGTATTGCACATTAAGTCTCTCTAATTTTTTGCATTCCGAACACTGTGACTCTATTCTTGTTTTCAATTTCAAAGTTTTTTTGTTTTAGATTTCTGTATTTGTGGGAAAAGTTTTAAAATAATAATTAAATAAAAGAATTAAAAACTAAATATCCATATTCTGATGAATTACAACAATTTAGTTTAATGTTAATATGTTAATATATTGTGTTTTATTAATTTATATATTTTTTAGGTTAATTAAAGCAAATAAGGGCCAAACATTTCTTTTCAAGAGATATAATTATTTCTATTTTATTTTAAAACAGATGAAAACAAAAGTGAAATGGCAAAGGGATAACAATTTCTTTTTTTAAATAGTGCACTATTATGGCATTTTAAGACGTAGCTCAAACAAAAAGTTGATCTACTTAAAATCAGGATACTACTACTACAAAAAAAAAAAAAAAAAAAAAAAAAAGGATTTTAAACAGAAATTACCCAAGTTACAATTTTTTTCTATTTTATTTATTTTATTTTATTTTATTTTATTTTATTTTATTATTTTTTCTAGTTTTGATCAATTGATTTTGTTACTCTAATATTTAAAATCTTAAATATCTCTTTGTTGATAAGTTGCTCAAAACACTCAAAAGTGCACTTGATTTTTTATGAAATCTGAAATTTTTTTCTGCTTAGACGTCTATATACAGGGGTGAAACTTTTCAGGGGCTACCCCTGAATTCAAGGTTTTTGAAAATTTTGTTGTCTTTGAATTTCATGTTAAATTACTTTGATTTTACAGAAATTCTCATTTTGAATGTTTAAGTTGCCCTATAATGTATTACAAAGTCTGTAAACGTTATTTAATATAGGTAGCCATATGATATATCATTAATAAATGGCCCCTATCTGCATGTAACGAACAGTTTTCACGGTTTTTGCAAGCTAGGTAGTTTCACCCCTGTATATAGTATATATAACTATGTAAATTGGTCAGGATTTCTTAATTTTCAATGCAGCATTACACACTGTTAATTCGAATTAGAGCTGATGCCAGATGCCATGCTGATACAACCATGAGCATTAAATGCTGCTAATTGGCTTTTATATGTATTTAACTATCATCATGCTTTTGAATATGTGTTTCAAGGTATTGACAAATGACACCATTGGAAGAATCGCAAATGTTTGTGAAAAAATGGCCTAGAAAATCACAGGGTGTATTGTTCAAATAATGAAGTCCAGTTACATCAAGTTTCTAAATCACCAAAACCTTTGAAAATTCTTCTTAAGAGCATATAATACCTAATTTTGATGAGAGCTAAAGCCCTTGTTATTCTATGGGAAAATTTGTTTTGCAATTACTTATTACCCAGTGCATTTTATTAAACTTTGTTTTCACATTCAGGAAATGCACAATTATTAAATTAGTACTCATTTTCGAAAAATTGATTTTTCACTTTTTTGATATTATTTTCTAGCTAAAAAGTGCACTTATTTTTTTAAACTCAAAAATAAAATATTAAAAATTAAAATAAAGATAAAAATGAAACATGTGTACCAATTTAACAGTTGGGAGTTTTTCTTAATGTGAAAATGAATCTAAAAAATATATTGGGTAATGTGTATTTGTTGAAATAAATTTTCTGAAACATGGTTTTTGAATGTTGGTATATTGCACTCTTAAATAGTATGGACACTAACTTAACCCAGGCAATGCCCACAGGGGTTGATCCAGGTTTTAAATTTTGGGTCCCCTTTTTCTGAAAAACAAAATATTTTTGTGAAATTTGTATTTATTTTTGTGAAAAAAAAAAAAAAAAAAAATTGTGTATAAAACCTTCCATTTTTTTTAATTGCCCTTCTAAATAATGTATAATATCAAATTAACATAGTTTCAATGAACCAATTAATTAAAAATAATACAGAAAACATGGAAACATTTTTGAAAAAATCGCTTTTCTAAAACAAATCTTGTGAAGGACTCATTTCATAAATCTGAATTTTGTGAAGGGTCCTCTTTTATGGATTTGAATTTTGTGAAGGGTCCCCTTTTATGGACTAGAATTTTATGATGGGTCCTCTTTTATGGTGGGGAATTTTGTGAAGGGGCAGCAAAGAGGACCCAAATTTTGCCTCTATCGACCTCTGGCCCAGTAGACCTACTAATCATTTACAAAAATGTATTGTAAATAGTTTATATTTTAAAGAATAAAAATAATAAAACTAGTAACTGCTGTATAATCTGTTTTTTATAAATGAACTTTAAAAATGTTTGTTTTACCATAGGTCTTAAAAGTCATCCTCAGTATGAGTTAGCTCAAAGGCAGTGTACAGGTTCAAGTGGTATGGTTTCATTCTACATTAAAGGTAGTTTGACTGAAGCTCAAAAATTCATTAAGAATCTAAAAATCTTTACTTTGGCTGAGAGTTTAGGTTCTGTTGAGAGTCTAGTTGAAATACCGTAAGTTCATAGATTTTATATTATTATTATCGATAGTATTTATAGAGGATTATTGATGGATATTATTATTTAAAATTTTTTTGTTTTGTTTCTTTTAATTTCAAGTTTCCTTTATATATATATATCATGATTTATTTTTTTATTTTGTTTGCTTTTTCAGATAATTTCGTTGTAGTTTATCACATAAAATGTGTTAATAAAGTTTTTTTTAATTGTAAAATTAATATATTTGCTAACTTGTACAGATATATGTATGCTGCAAAATATAGTTTAATAAAGCACTGTAAAACTGTCATTTTAATTTTCATGCATTCTAAAAAACATTAAAGCAGTTTTAATTATTTTAAGTACTTCTTAAATAATGCTTCTGATTTGTCTAATCTAATATTTCTTTAGAGAATTAAAAATTGGTGCATAACTTAAAAAAAAAAAAAAAAAAATAGTAACAGCAATTTAAGTTGTTAATTAAACATTTTTTTAAAAATTCAAATAGTTAAATATTTTTATTTTGAAAAGAAATCGTTACTGTATTACAATTCTATTTCATATTAAAAATGCATAACATCTTCAAACTTTTATTGACAGAATAAAAAAGATGAAATAAATAAAAAAATTAAAACAAATATAAGTTTAAAAGATTTAAAAATTAAAACATATATAGATTAAAATGAGTAAAGAAAAGAAAACTAATCTTTATTTATTTATTTATTTATTTATTTTTTGAATGAAAAAAACAAATACAACACAGCGTGCTGTAAAATCACAGCACCAGAGATCTCATTTTCACTTTAACGAGTGCCTAGTAGGTAAACTGCAGATTATCTAGGTAATTTGAGAAATGAAACAATTTTCCTCACTTTAACGAATCCCCCAAGTTAATGTGCAGATTACCTAGCTAATTTACAGATTAACTGATTTCTGCATTTTAGCGATACTTCTACTATGCTTAATAGATCATCTTTATTATATATATATATATATATATATATCCAAGAAATTGCATTGCTTGTTATCTGACATGAGCTGGAAGTTGGAAGACTGACAGCTAGAAAGTTTTAAAATATCACTGAAAAGTAATCTGAAAAGAATCACATTTTAATAATCACTATCTATAGCCAATTTTTAACTTTTGAGGAAATGAGTTAAAAATTCATGATTAAAATAAATAAATAAATAAAAAAGAATAACGTAACTTATCTATCATCTAACATGAGTTGGAAGTCGGGAGATTGACAGCTGGCAAAGATCACTGAAAAGTGTTACGAAAAGAATATTTTAATTTTTTTAAATTCTTAAAGGAAAAAAAAAATCTATAATTTTTAACCAAATTTAGAGATTTTTGGACTGTTAATTCATAATCATTATTTATAGCTGATATTTAACTCCTGTCTCAAAATCAGTTTAAAATTCGCACTTAGAAAAAGCATCCAAACATTTATACTCTTTTTTACTTTCTGTTTTCATATTTCAAGCACATGACTTATCAGCTAACATGGAAGATTGACACATTGACAGCTTCCAAAATTTAAAATATCAATGCAAAATAGCCTGGCAAAATCACATTTTCATTAATTTAAAAAAAATAATCAATCAGATTTTAATCAGACATAGTTATAAAATCAGCATTCTAATAAAATAATAAGAAAAAACTTCATTAAATATCTGTCTATTTGTATGGCAGCTACACTATCACAGCTTATTTTATTATCACACTTCTAATATATGTTAATTTAGCTGTATGAATATAAGTTTTATAAATGAATTTCTAGATGAAACAAGTGTAAAATTAAGTATTATATTTTTCAAAGATCAGTTATATTTATAAATTATTTTACTTTCAAATTCTTTATTTTTGTTAAAGTACAGTAAAGCCTTGTTTATCTGAGGTAATGGGGACCAAGGATACCTTGGATAATCAGAGGTTAATCCAGAACAAATTTAGTGCCGCATTGAGGCACTTTGACAAAGTCAATTTTTAGCAATGAGGTCCCTTCACAAATTCAACTTTCAGCAAAGAGGTACCTTCACAAAGTCAATTCTCAGCAATATAACTGCACACTAAAATATTTTATAAGCTTCACTGCATCGAACATAGAAAAATACCCTCAATTTGAATATTTACTGGAGACAATGATAAATATCTAAGTAAACACCTACTTATCTTACATATAAGAAACAACTTAACTCGCCCATATATATATTTATTTTTACAACTGTTTCATTTTATTTTTTAAATGTATTTTAAAATTAAAAAAAAACTGCTTTACGTATTTTAGTTAATTGTTCTGAAGTATCATTAATTTTCACAAACTTACTTGTTGTTTTCACAAATTATTTTATAAATTCACAAATGGGGTACCATTTTCAAAAAGCTGGATTAATCCTTGATAATTGAAAAGTTTTATAACATGGACAGTATTGTGAGTTGAGGGGAAATATACAGTAATGTTTAAACTGGAGGAAAAGGTATAGTCAGTGAAATAAAGTAATACATGTATTGCATATTTAAATAATCAGTTAAAAATGCAATACAATACATACATAAATTATAAAATATAGTATTGTATAGTAAAATTTATCAAAGTTATCTATGCCATTTGTCAAAAGCCATACCTCCTCTGGAGCGTGGCTTTTTCGGAAGTACTTCAGTTAACCCAGAACTGTTTAATTCAAGACTCAAATAACCGCAGCTCTATGGTATGTACAAGTTAATATATAACCAGACTTTGAACAGAAATAGAAATATTTATGGATTGTTGAAAATGCCAATATTAAAATATTAAACACAAACTGCAGTTTTGATAGCATAAAGTGTACTGTACCATTTAATATTTTTACATTTGTGTTTTCAACATTGTGTAAAGATTTATATACAAATTACTAGGATTTTGAAGTAACCGTAGAATTTATAGGTGATTTTTTTTTTTTTTTTCCAAGTGAAACTAATGCCTCAAAATATCTGTTCATGTTTCTATTATGTTTTGTTGTATCCTGCCATAGTTTTATAAAAAGGGAATTTCTGATTATTTGAATAAATTTTACCAATATTTTGGTAATAATTTGTAATAATATATATGTTTTTTTAATAATTTAAAATTTGTAAAATAAGTCAGTGTAACGATTGATTGAAAAAGGAGAAAAAATTAAGAAAATTTTGCTAGTAAAAGAATTGATTTTTTATGTAGTGAAAATTTATTCATTATTATTTGTCTTTTTCAGGTCACTTATGACTCATGCATCAGTTCCTGCAGAACAGAGAAAAGAACTAGGAATATCAGACACTTTAATAAGATTGTCAGTTGGTATAGAATCAATCAAAGATATATTACAGGATTTAGACCAGGCATTAAAGAAATCTGTAAGTAAATGTTTTAAAGTTTTTTTTTTTTTTCCCTGTTGGGGTATTGTAATCAGTATGCAATGTATTGTTAAAATTCTGTTGTCTTTTTTCAGCATAATGGTGTATTTAAAAGATAATGTAAATATAGAAGTAATTAAAATATCATTTCATAATAAGAAAAATGATTATCTTTCAATTAAAAAAAAAAAATATATATATCCATATGAAAACCAATGGAGTTTTAATGCAAACCTAGCATTTTCCCCTATATAATCCATATTTAAAGTGAAATAATTCATTAAATATTTGGTTTTAATATTTGTATATCAAAAATTGTTTTGAGTGATATTTAACCCTTTGCACTCTAGAGGTAATTCTCTGTTGCAACTTGATTTGATCAACACCTCTGTAATAATGCCATAGAACTGTGCTTCACATCACAGAATTTCAGATATTTATTCAACACTTCCTCTAATATTTATAGGATGTTACAAATTAGATGTTATAATAGGTCGTATGACGTGAAGCTCAGTTCTAAGGCATTATTACAGGGTGGTGACAATTAGGGAAAATCAGAGTACTTTATCAACCTGGAAATATCAGGGAAAAATCAAGGAATTTTGTAAAAAAGCCCCAAAAATCACAGAAGTTTTTATTTTCCCTCTCAAACATGATTAAAAGATCACCAAACAGACATTATCTAAACTATGATTGCACAGGATTGGCTGCTTTACAGTGGAATCTCATCTAGTTAACATAAAAAAGTAAATATTTTTAATGCAACAACTTAAGGAATAATTTTATGTTCTGATGTTACTGTGATATACATATAAAACAATATATAATTTTGTTAATTTCTTTCAAATTTTGAATTTTATTTTCCTTTTTGTATATGTTAACAAAGTTAACAAAGAAAAAAAAATTAAAGATTGAGCTATAATTTTTGCCCATCAGTATAATTTTTTTTAAATTGCAGTGGTTTGTCAAGCATGTTGCACAAGAGTGTGATATACACAAAATTATGGAATATATGTAATAGGCATACCTGCCAACATTTGAAAATGACAATTAGTAGCACACCAATTTAAAAAATGGATTGGATGGTTGGTTGGTTCATTTTTATCATGCAACACATGAATCCTAAACAAATAAATGTGTATTACCGTAATCCACGGGGTACTATTTTCAGCCCCGATGAAAAATTTTCCATAAATACGCACTGCTGGATGCCAGACATCCGGCTTTTATTTGCCTTAGCAATCTGGCCACATTATGTTAAATGTTTTTTAACCCTTTGCGGCGCAAGACAATTTGAAATATTTAAATTATACTGCCACCGGAATTCATGAACTAAATTAAATTAAAAGAAATTTTAAATTTTAAGGTTTAAAAAAATGGCCTTTTCTGATATGTTATAAACGCGATTTTTTGCTAATAAATTTCCGGGATGAATTTTTGCAGCTGGATCTTAAATTTTGCGTCCTTGCAGCAAGGACACCGCGCGTTAAGGGGTTAACCAGCCCCCCCCCCCCTCTCCCTCAGATTAAATATTTTTAAAGTTATTATTTTTATCGAAATAATTTTCATTAGTGTTCATATATAATGAAAGACTGTACTGTTTAAGAAACAAACATGATTTGTGAAATCAGGTGTAAAATAATTTTAGTCTAAATTCAGAATTACTCTTTTTACACTATATTCAACCAGTTATTAAAATTCAGCAAAAATGCTAGCCAATTAATAAATATTTTTGTTGTGTGTTCAATTACATGTGTAATTTTAAATATAAATTATAATTATTGCAAAAAATTATAATCTTAGCATTGGGGTAATTATTTAAAAAATGTTAAAATATAAAATATTAATCACATTCAAAGGCAGGCATTTGATCAACGGTTGTTAGTGGAGGGGGGAGGAGATTAAAAAAAAAAACAGTGAGAAATATTGAACAATTCTACTTCTTTATAGGTTCTAGCATCTAATAAAGTAAATTTAAAAAGAGCATTGACATTTATGTTGCGGATGGAAAAAGATTAGGAATCCCAAGGCGCCACAAGGCGTTTGTTTGCCGATCGTTAGGGGATGGGGTGGGCGCGAGGGGACACACACACAAAAAATACACAAATGATAAATATTTAACAATTCTATTTCTTTATGCATTCTAGAATCTAATAAAGCAAGTTTAAAATGAAAATTGACATTTATGGAGTGGATGGAAAAAGATTGAAAAGTCAAAAGATTGATAGTAAAAAATGTTGCAGTTTTGGTGCTACATAAAAATTCGTAATTTTGAGCTGATTTTCGTAGCATCGTAGTTTATGGCCCAAATTCGTAGCAACTACGAATTATTCATAGCAGTTGGTAGGTCTGAATAGGTAACAGAAATCATGGAATTCTGTCAAAATTAGTCAGGGTAAATCAGGAACTTTTATTTGAATTTCTGTAGCCACTCTGTATTATAGGAGGTATTGATCAAATCAAGTGGTGACTGAGAGCACCTCTTGAGTGCAAAGGATTAATAAATGAATACTACCTATGAAATTTTCTGTTACATTAAAATTAGCCACATTTGATCCCCAGTTGTCATTTATATTAACATGCTTTATTTTTGTTTGAATATTAGTTATGAGAGCTATTTTCTTTTTTCTTTTCTTTTCAGCAACAGAAATGAGAGATTTAGTGCAAATTAAAGATTCCTCAAGATAATTTTTATTGTGTCTCGTGTTCAAACATTCTGTGGTATAACCATGTACCATCATAGATAATCAAGTCCTATTTTGTATAAAATTTTAATATTTGCTTTTACTATGTTGAATAAGAATTAGTCAGAAATAATTGTCTTTCAGCGATATTTGAACATTCCTGCAGTTATTTACATAATTATTTTTACTTGTTATATTTTTGTAATTTTGGAAATAAAATGTTATTTAACTTTTTGAATTTTTGTTTTTACTAAATTTTTTAAAAACTAGTATGCTGTGGTCATCACAAAACTTTGTTCTGTATCATTCTAATATATTAATTGATCAGAAAATTAAACCCTCAAAGTTCTGCATTGCACCACTATTTATTGGCCAGTATGAACCAAAAATATCTCATTTCATGTATGAAATTTGATACACTAATCCACTGTAAAAGCTGAAAGTACAACCTTCTCATAAACTAATAAAATTGCTATCTAGCATTGCATACTTTTAGATGATATGCAATTAAAAGGAACCAGTATAGTTTTTTTTAGTAGCTGTCTATGAGTTGGGTGCACTTACATGCTACAGAAGCTGAGATATCTTTCCATGAATGGGGCAAATTGCAGCATAGCAGCTGTGTTGAAAGATTGGGGACTTTTTTTTATTCAATAACCACCAACAAATTTTAATTGTAACTGTTGCCTAATCACTTGGAAGATTAATCGTCTTTTATGTATATAAAATATCACTTCTCAAAATTATTTGCGGCAGTTGAATAAAAAAAAAGTCCTCAATCTGGCAACACTGCATAGCAGTGCTATATATCATTCACTATGTACCTACATAGAATATGTATAGTTTTACATAACAACCACCTTACATATATAATTTGGTGCATTTACATACAATAGACAGGGTTCCCACAGGCCTTGGAAGTCCTTAAGAAGTACTTGAATTTCATTCCGAGATTTTCAAGGGCCCTTAAAAGTACTTGAATTTCTTGTAAAGTCCTTGATTTTTTTTTTTTTATATGGGAAATCCCAAACTTTCAGTTAGAAATCACCTCAACATTAGTCCTGTGACAAATATGGAATTTAGGTTTCTGCTTAAAATTGGGCCACTGAGTAAAAAAAAAAAAAATCTGCTTTCTCCTTTCTCTACAGCAGTGGAATGGGAATGTTCCAAGTTCAAAAGATAATTTCATGTGATTGATATCATTAAATCTGTTGTTTTTAATATTAATAAGTATGATTCATAGAAGATAATTTTTGTAATAATTTTGCTGTGAAAGTTAGAGATTTTTTGATCCTAAAATATGGACTTATTTATACTGCAAACAAATTATGACAAATAGACAAATGGAAAAACAAATTGCAATTTTCGCAATAATCCTTGAAAATCTTTGAGTAGACCTTGAAAAGTCCTTATATTTTTATTCTATTTAAGAGTGGGAACCCTGATAGATGCTGCTGTATAGCCTTCTCATAAAGGGTTAAAATTTCAGAATAGCATTACCACATATGCACCAATACACACCAGAAATTGGTAGACACCAAATTATGTCAAGATGCAATTAAAGTTTCATGAAATTCCATATATTAATTCTTGATCTAGAGCTACCACAATGTTTTTGTTACACACAGATATTTTATAAAAATGATAAAATTGTATTCAGGACATCTTGAAACGTGTACATCCATTGAAAACCAGAATTAGGAAAATTTATGAATCCAATTCTTTCTTCTAATAAATATTAAATGAATGACACCACACCGCTGGCGAGCAGTTTTTCTGGTGTTTCATTCTTGAAACATGATGTATTTTTGCAGCTGATCAGCAAAATATGTAATTTTCTTATCAGTTTTCTGAAAAAATTTTAAAATCATTCTTGAATTTTTGTAAAGGGTCTGTTTAAATTTGTTGATTTTTTGAAAGGTTTTTCATTTCAAAATTGTTGATTTTTATGAATGACTTGTTTTCGGACCAAAATTAAATTAGCCCCACACAAAAGTACGTGAATTTTTCTCTGTGTTGTAAATTTTATGTAAAAAAATAAAATAAAAACATGTGAGATCCTCGCGCTTTAGTACAAACCTTATGGAAGTTACATTGAAAATTTTTTCAGTCTTGGCTACATCTTACAACTTGCAGCCATGTGAATATAGAAGAAAGTAATAAGTAGTCAGGGTTGCTATGGTGCCTGGAAAACTCGAGAAATTTGAAAATCTATTAAAAAATAGGGAAAACTCGGAGAATTTCAAAATTTATTGCAAAACAGGGAAAATTCAGGGAATTTTGAAATTTTTTGAAAAAACATTGGAAAATTTTTTCATAATCAAATATTTTTTTTTAAGTTTTAGTGCTTTATAATGAATCAATTATGTTTTATTTTTCTATAACTATAGTAAGTTAATAAAATGAATAAACCCTAAATATGTTCAGTTGACTTGTAAATATGTTAGATTCTAATGCTGCATGATTGCGTGTCATCTATTTTACTTCTAAAAGAGACAGGGAAAACTCAGGGAATTTTTTCTTCTGATTTGTGTAGCAACCCTGGTAGTTTACTAATGAATAATGAAGTAAAATTACTATAAACAGTGTAAAGATCCTCCAAAAATCTTTAAAGAGCTCTACTCAAAATCTAATTTTAATTAATAAAAAAAAAAAAACTGAAAATTATTTGATAACATTCAAAGAATAGACAATTTGCACGTTTTCTGATTTTATTCTTATATAATAGAAAATGAAAAGGTTAGAAAATAAATACATACATTTTCTTTATTTGAAATCTAATGACTGATTTACAACAATTTTACTATCACACTATTTACTCTATCGAGAAAATGCAGTATAATATATCGTGACGTCACTCTTTGTGACAACAAACAGAAGTAATCATTGTTTACATTCAATTTCGTGCTTTGCTTTGCTTCTTGAATCAGTGAAATAGGTTTTGTATGTTATAATAATGACGGGTATTAAAAAATCATAGTATAAATATTGTATTGTACCATTTTGCACTAATACAATGGCTAATGCTTCTCAAAATATATTCTTTAGCGTTCCACAGAATCTTATTAACGAAAACATTGGACAACCACCATGAAAAAAAAACAATTGAAAATAATGATAATGGAAAATGGTGATAATGATATTAAATGATTGTAAGATGAAAAAGAAATGCTCAGAAATCACATAAATGATTGATAATTACAAAAGTTAAAACGAATTGCTGCTTACTAACCAGGCTAACAAAATGTAAACATTGAAGTATTGTGACGAGTCACAATATTGACCATGTCTTAGAAACTTTAAATTCAATTGACAGTAATATCCAGTTTACATATGAAATAGAAAATAATGGCTCACTTGGATTTCTTGATACCCTCGTCTCTCGCACTGTAAATGGATTTTCAACCACCATCTATCGTAAAAATTTTGCAGTCTCCCTTCCTCCCCATGCGCGTTCATGTCACCCACCTAACCAAAAAATGGCTACTTCCTATACTTTTGTAAACCGTGCCCTTAATATTTGTTCAAATCCTATTTTATTGAAATCTGAAATTAAATACCTGAAAGCCATCGCAATTGACAGAGGTTATGACCCTTCCATTATAGACAAAGCTATCCAAAAATTACAATTCCCTCGTATTTCGTCTATTAAATCAGTCACATCTAATATCAGTATTGTTTTACCCTATTTTTCTAAAACCAGTCAAACCATAGCTAAAATTCTCAAACAATATGATTTTAAAATAATATTTTCACCTTCCAATAAACTCACCTTTTCTCAGTTAAAAGATCCCATTGATATGCATAATTCTTGGGGGTATTTATAGTATTTCCTGTCAGTGTGGTTTATCATATATTGGCCAAACTAAACGCAGTCTTAAATTTCGTCTAAAAGAACATATGAATTACGTCCGCAAACAAGAAACCAATAAATCGGCTATCTCTAAACATTGCTGGGAGGAAAATCATAATTTTAAATTTAATTCAGCTAAAATAATTTGCAGACCTAAATCCATTCATGAACTCGATTTCTTTGAAGCTTTTCATATTTATAAAAATTTTAAAAACCTTGTAAATTGTGATTTCGCTGTTCCCTATTTGTCTGATTGTTGGAAATTTTACATTCAGTCCACATTTTCTTAATTTTTCTACTGTTTACACAGCTACACATTCCTAAATTATTATTGGCCACACTCCCCACCCCTTCCATATTCCTATTGGTTGAACTAAATCTGATCCCTCTCCTATATATACGAGCATTTCTCCAGATTCAGAATTCTTTTTGCGCTTTAGGCTACCGAAACAGCTGTATGTTCCTCAAATATTTTTCTTTGGTGTTTCTGACGTAGTAGTTTATTCGGGTTTTAAAATTGTATCCTGATGTAAATTTATTGCTTTTATTTCCCAGGTCTTAGAAAATATAATTTGGAACAAGGCATTTTTTTTTCCTTCATACTTAAAATATTAACAGTTCTTAATTGTCATCATTTTACTATTTTTGGTTAATTAAAATTTAAAACTCATAAAAGTTTAAAATTCGTATTGAATTCACGTGTTAACATAGTAAGCATATATAAAAACACTTTAAAACACTTATAAAAATTTATTAAAAATTGTTCACAAAGTTATAGCGAAAAGGTTTGTGAACAATTTTAAGGCATTAAGGGTAATGAAGAGGCAGATAGGGCAGAAAAACAGGCTTTAACTCCAGTCCAGTTTCTTATGAGGATATTAAACATACTGTAAGAGGTTTTCTAAGAAATATCTGGCAACAAGAGTGGGAAAGCGAAAGTAATAATAAATTACGGGAGATCAAATCTAACATCGCGATCTGGCCTACATTAAATCCAAGGAAATATGTTATTATTACCATACTCAGAATTGGGCATTCAGAAATAACACACAGACATTTACTTCTTGGAAAGTGTGAACCTTTCTGTCCAAAATGTCATTTCAGCCATCTTACCATACTCCACATTTCTGACTGACTTTCCGTGTCTCCGTCATTTATATTGTTATTGTTTCAGATCATCTTCACCAAATTTAACGAGCCTTTTGGGTAAAAATCCACACTCTGAACTAATTAACTTTTTAAAGGACTCTGGTTTTTACAGTCATCTATATCTTGTGTTATTTTTTTACTCTCTCTCTTTTTTTTTTTTTTTTTTTTCTAATGTGTTTCTTCTTTTGACAATTTGGATGGGGAGACCCATCCAGATGCTTTCTCTTATTTTAATTTTTTTAGGTATTTTAACTGACAGTTGGCGCAGTATGTACACTTGCCAACATATTAATTTATATTCTGTAGTATTCTTAGCCCTGCCTTCTTTTTCACACCAGTATTATTTTGGAGTATTTTTCTTCTTATTTAATCATAATTGAATTTAGAGAATATTACTCTAAAAATTTACTGGTGTGAAAAAAAGGTGGGACTAACAACACTACGGAATATTAATTAAGATATTGGCAAGTAAGGCAGTATGTGCAAATTTGGACCTTGCACCATGAAAAAGCCATTAACCCCCATCCAGTCTCCTATCATTAAAGTGTTTGTTTATTTATGTGGATTGGGTAATGATTCTTATGGCATTCTAGTCAGATTGGAAAAAAAAATCGATAGCTTGTATTAATTATCAAATATTTATCATTAAATTTCAAATACTAGCCACTTTATATATATATATATATATATATATGTATATATATTTCTTTTTTTTTTTGGGGGGGGGGGTGTATGTATTAGGTACTTAAAAGGAGTACATGTTGTAACAGAAGAGTACAACTGTTAGTTTGTCATCTAATATTGGAAAATTTGTTTTTTCAGTGGATTTTTTTTTTTTTTTTACTTTATTAAGAAAATAAGTATTCAAAATTTCCCCTGAACCTCATTTGCACATTTGAAATTTCAGTGTTGATAGATTACAGATTAATTTTGAAAATTTACACCTATTTTATTATAATTTACTTTCTATTACATTGATTAGATAAAATTTACCTAATAAGTCTTTTAACTCTACAGGGTGATTAAAAAAAAACGTGGACAAAATGACATGGTAGATTAGTCATACAAGGATCAAAAATCGCATAGGAACAGAGGGTCGCAACTGCGATCTGGAGCCGCTACAGGGTGTCTAAAATAATACATAACAGAAAGAGAAGAAACAAAGCCATTACAGATAATTTTATTGATAATTACTCACTCACATGCGACTAATGCAAGCCAAATGTTGAGCCTACAGGAGATGCTCAAAGTTTTCCCAAACGCATCGAGACACGCCTGGCATTTACGTTGCATAGAACTCCGCACCTTCTCAAAAATACCAGGTGTATCTCGAACACATCCTGCTGCAGCAAAGATTCTTCCTACCAAGTCTTCCGGCGTTGCAACATGTGTTTCATACACAAGTCCTTTTAAAAATCCCCATAAAAAAAATCCAAGGGAGACAGGGCTGGTGATCAGATTTGTGCACGTCAAACGAGTTGGTTTCACACAATCGTCGATGCAGAGTGGTAAAGAATGAGCTGCTAGGCACCTTTCTACCAGGATATTTCTCACTATACATTCGCAAGGCTTCTCGTTCATTGCAGTTGGCCATGCCATAAATTAAATGCATGTCAGTCATTTCGTGGTGCGTGTAACTAGCCATGTTATGCTTAACGCATCCACGGCTCGAATGAAGGCAATCTCCGTTTGCTCTCATGTTTGTATGGCAACGCCCTCTCGTGGCTCTAGCGCTCTCTACAGGCATTTGCGACCCCCTGTTCCTGTACGATTTTTGATCCTTGTTGTATGACTCATCTATCATATCATTTTGTCCACGTTTTTTTGAATCACCCTGTATATACGAAATTAATTTAAATAAGTCTAACTTAAAAAAATACATTTGTGTAACTGTAATTTATAAACCATTATGTATCTTTTGTTAATTTATTCAAACTCTAAACCAAATTTTAATGGAAAATTATAAAGAATTAAAAATTTTTGAGCTCTTAATGGGTTTAAATAATAATCATAGATTAGAAGGGAAAGTAAAACAGGTTTTTGGATTACAAAAATGCATAAAAACAAATTTATGTATATGATTACAAACTTTGATTGAAAAATGCTTAATTAGAAGATATAATTCTATTCAGAAAGATTTGTTTTGTAAGGAATTCTTAAACACATCAAAATTACAGTGAACTATCGTTAAAACGGACAATCAAGGGCCAGCAGTTTTTGTCCATATTAACCAGAGTCCATTATAACAGGCATTCATAAACTGAAGTTCTGTATGAACTCTGAAATCACTATTATGTACACATACACAGTCTAATACGAGTGAAAATTTGTTACCTCGAACCCTTTTATTCACTAAAAATATAAAAGCATGAAAACCGATATTTACTTTCAAAACTTCTTTTCCTCATATAGTTCAACTTCATAACAAAATCCTTTGCTATGTCTCCACAATAGAAGTGGAGACAGGTGCAAATTTTTGACCTTAACTGTCACTGTCAATCAATACTATTTACCTCCCACAGTGTAATAGCACAGAGTGAAAGAGATTAACCCTTTTATTATTGAACCTTTCATGTTAAGAAAGAAAAAAAAAATTGAATTTGAAAAGATTTTGGGAACTGACTCTTTTTCGAAGAAAGTAAGCTTTGAGGGGAAAAAATGTCCATCTTAATGAATGAATTGTACATATAAAGCGATGTTTATTAAATGCCGTTCCTATAGGTCTTACAAGGGAAGTATGAATTAGTAAAATTGCTATTGAAACCAAACCACGTTTAAATTAAAGAGCATGGTCGAAAACATTGGGTACCGTACCAATTTGCTGCAACAACTCCCATCAGGGTGAGATATGCCCTCTATTACTTTTAGTTATTTCTATAAAAGCCAACAAAACACACAGCGTTGTGTGAACGGATGGTGCAGTGCTAGCGTGCTTGCCTTCGGATACGGCGGGCGTGGGATCGAGTCCCCGTGAGTGCGTTTTGTATTTTTTTTTTTTTTTTTTATGAAATGTTTATTTTTGACATTTTTAATTAAATTAAATCATTATTTTAAGAAAAAATATTAATTATATTAAAACAAGTTTTTTTTTTCCCTTTTTCAGAGCGGACAATTTAATATATATATATTTTTTTTTTAACCAATTTATTTATTTGTTTATTAAATTTAAAGAAATTAATAATTTAACGGGAAATACTTTTCTATTATATTTAGGTAAGATTTTGTTAATGATTACATTCAGATAAAATTTTGTTAATGATTGTTTTACGTAAATTATTAATTACTATTTTTTAACGACGACATTAATAGCAAGAGTTAATCGTCTGCTCTCAATTGTACAGCTGTTGCTTAACTATTCGACGTTGCATTTAACTTTTATTTCAAATATTTTATTAAACAACTGTCAAATTGGGTGATGTCGGAAGAACTGACAATAATATTGAAGACAATGACAAATTTTCTCAAAAGGATTTTATTAATTTATAATTAATTTACATCTAAAAAAATTCAAATTCTGGGTAAATATGAATTTTACAAATCAAATAATCTCAACAAAAAGCCAAATATTTGACAAAATGTTCGTGATGAACAATAATTGACGGTGAACAAAATTGAAATTGTGATCAATCTTTTTATATTTCTTGTTCTAATTGTGAAAAATACTTATGGTTTCATGATTTTTCTACTTTTAATCATAACTGTTATAAATTAGAAACTATATTCATAGCTTTAAACATGGTTTTCTTTTTTATAAATAAAAAAATGCATTTCTTAAATTCATTCTCAATACTTTATTAATTGGAATACTCAAAAAAAAAAAAAAATCTATATAATGTATTAAATATTTTCTCTTATATTAATAATTTAATTAAAAAAGTGTAGAAAAAAATTACAAAATGCCCTTGCGGGACTCAAACCCAGGACCTCCGTAACCGAAGTCAAGCACGCTAGCACTGCACCATCGGTTCACACAACGCTGCGTGTTTTGTTGGCTTTTATAGAAATAACTAAAACTAATAGAGGGCATATCTCACCCCCATGGGAGTTGTTGCAGCAAATTTGTACGGTACCATATGTTTTCGACTATGCTCTTTAATTTAAGCGTGGTTTGGTTTCAATAGCAATTTTACTAATTCATACTTCCCTTGTTAGCCGGGGATTCTGTTTTTGTGCGTAATAACGAGAAATCCATCTTAAACGGGGTCGTCTTAACGAGAGTTCACTGTACTTGCATTTGACGGAAAAGGATGTTCTCGCCAAATTGTGTGCACTTTTTGTCTTTTTGCACCAAATATTCTAAAGTATTTTATTTTTTTACAAAATTTTTAGTGGGATTCTGCCGATAAATTTGACTGATCTTGTATTACCTATGTAAGTAGTATCTCTGTCATTTTTTTCACAATATTCTGAGTATGCACTTTAAGGAGCGCTTCCTTATAAGCAAACAAAAATATTTGCTCCTACACCATTAACAGTTCTATTTTCTTTTATCAAGAATGTTTCCTAAGCATTGTAGATGGATTATATGAATTCCGAATTCATTTTAAAAATATGGCTTAAAAGCATACAATATCTATTCTCACTGAAAGCCAATGCACATGTTATTCTATGGGGAAAGGTATTTATAGAATTAATTATTCATTACATGATATATATTAAATTTTGTTTTCCATATTCAGTAAATTCACAACTGTTAAATTTGTTCTTGCTTTCCAAAAATTGATTTTTTAGATTTTTACTATCTCATTTTAAAGGTGTAAAATGAGGAAAAAGAAAAAAAAATAATAATAATAATAACAATAATAATTGCAATTTTCACATTTTTTAGCCTTAACATGAAACATTGATTTAAAAAAAAAAAAAAAAAAAAAAAAACGATTTTTGGATATTAAGAACAAATTTATCAGTTGTAAAATATTTGAATGGTAAAACCATATAAATAAGTAAATTAAAAAAAGTAAATAATAAATGAGTAATTCTATCAAAAAATTTCCTTATGGAATAACATGGGCTTTGACTGTTGGTGGGGGAAATACTGTACATACATCACTTTCCTATGAAAGCTATATTTTATATGAATAAACTGAAAACAATTTTCAATTTGTTAATGCTTTAAAAAAAAAAATGAAATTATTCCACATGCAAAATTTTGATGAAAATCTGCGCAATAGAAAAATCTAAGCTACATATCACCTTTTCTCCCTTCCCATATGGGATTTTTGTTGCTTTATATTATAAAGATATCTCATGTTTTTTTTTAATTGTATTCTTTAATTCTTTTTTTACTTAATGACTAATTTTTAAAAATATTTATTTATGAGGTTGACGATTAGAGCTCTGAATTTAATAAAATAAAATATTTAAAACTATTTATTTTCAAAATAAACTTAGATAAAAGATGATGCATTCAAAAAGTGGAATTCTAAAAATAGTTTTCAAAACACTTCTTTTTTGAATAATATATTCTTATAATACAAAGCAACAAAAGTCCTATAGGATAACATGGAAAGGAAAAAAGGATTAATCTAATGGATGTCTACAGCCTTGGTCTCTGCTCACGCGGAGATTTATTCAAAGATCAAAATTCTAAATTCATCCCTTTGGCTTTTAATTATTTTATGGAAAATTATTTTTATGTTTTTCGCATTTTTCGTTGGAGGTAAGCATTGGTTGCGACCAAATGCAGGTACTCTGAAGCACATCGTTGACTTTGACTCTACAGCCTTAATATCGTGTTCGTTAGTTCAGATGAACGCAATATTAAGGCTGTACGCTGCAGAGTAAAAAAGAGTGCAGAGGCCTAGAGTATAATGGTTATTTTTACACTTTATATTAACTTGTATGTATTCTTACTTTAATTATATACACTGATGGAAAAAAAAAATCCCAACACCAAGAAAAAATTACTGTACAGTAATGAAATTTCAGCAATACATTTGTCTAGGTAACATATTTAATTGATTAAAGTTTCAAGATCACATGTAGAGCCATTGGCGAGAAGAGCCATTTCAAATGTGAAATGTTGGTATATTAGTAACCGGTGTAACCGCCAGAATTTTGAATGCAAGCATGCAAACATGCATGCATTGTGTCGTACAGGTGTCGGATATCAGTTTGTGGGATGGAGTTCCATACCTGTTGCACTTGGGCGGTCAATGCAGGGACGATTAATGCAGGTTGTGGATGACGCTGGAGTTGTCGTCCAATGATGTCCCATACGTGCTCAACTGGAGAAAGATCTGGTGATCTAGCAGGTCAAGGCAACATGTCGACACTCTGTAGAGCATGTTGGGTTACAACAGCGGTATGAGGGCGAGTGTTATCCTGTTGGAAAACACCCCCTTGAATGCTGTTCATGAATGGCAGCACAACAGGTTGTATCCCTAGACTGACGTACAAATTTGCAATCAGGGTGCGTGGGATAACGACGAGAGTGCTCCTGCTGTAGTACAAAATTGCTCCCCAAACCATAAGGCCACAGACAGGTCGCTAGCAGGCGTTCACCTGGCCTCCTTCTAACCAACACACGGCTATCACTGCGACCAAGGCAGAACTGACTTTCATCAGAAAACACAACAGATCTCCACTCCGTCCTCCAATGAGCTCTAGCTTGACACCACTCACGTCGCAAACGGCAGTGGTTTGGAGTCAGTGGAATGCACGCTACAGGGCGTCTGGCTCGGAGCTGTCCTTCAAGTAACTGATTTGTAACAGTTTGTTGTGTCACTGTGGTGCCAACTGCAGCTCGAATTTCAGCTGCAGACGCAGTACGATTAGCCACAGCCATACGCCGAACACGGCGGTCTTCCCTCTCAGTAGTGCCACATGGCCGCCGGAACCCGGTCTTCTTGAGGCAGTACTTTCCCTTGACCGCTGCTGCCAACACTCATGCACAGCGGATACATTCCTGCCAAGTCTTTCTGCAATATCACGGAAAGAAAAACCACCTTCTCGTAGCCCTACTACCCGACCTCGTTCAAACTCAGTGAGCTGTTGATAATGGCTTCTTCGTCTTCTTAGAGGCATCCTTGACTAACATTAACCCACTACGTCAAATCTCAACTGTAAATAACGATCACGAACCTTACAGCGCTTATTTAAAGCAAACCTCATTTGCATGTTCATAGTGTCGCTACTAGCGCCACACTTATGCGCGTAGCTCGAAATTTGAATCGACGTCATCTTTCAAATGTATAAACACGCCTACCAAATTTCGTTTATCTAGCACAGCTCTTTCCTGGTGTTGGGATTTTTTTTTCCATCAGTGTATATTGGAAGTATTATTGTTGATTTATTAAACTAAAATAACACATAACACAGTAAATATGTTTTAAAATAATGATTGCACTATCAAATTGCCAAAAAATATTTTATTGAATAAGAAAGCTATACATAATTAAATAGCTAAAATTAAAATGAATCACACAATTTCACCAGAAATTTCATTACCTATTACACAGTAATATTTGTAATTTTTCTGGTGGTGAAACCCAGTCTAAAACGCTGGTGTTTTCAATATAAAAGCTGCTTGCTTAAGCTAATCGTAAAGTTTATACAAACATCAATATTATACCAATATCCCATTTTACTCTATAAGATTTTTGTAAAATGATGTATGTATACAGGGCTCCAAGAATTAAAAAAACTGGTCGCCAGCAAAAATTTCTGGTAGTCAGTAAAAAATATTTTTATTTTATTTTATTTTTAAAATTTACTTGGATATAGAAATTAAAATTCTATGCATAAAAGCCAAATATTTACAAAGACTGAATGATACATCAGGAAACACCTGTTTAAATTTAGCATCATCAAACTGATTTTACTGTTTTCTGTAAACTGAGTACACCATTGCCATTGATACATCATTACATTGGCACGATTCAGCACCAAGTTTCACAACAAACGGTTGTGGTGTAAGCCAATACCCTAAAACAGTGCATCAATTCAACACCAAGTTGTAAAACATGTATAGAGAAAAATAGTGTAAATTCTCTAATGGTGTATCAATTTAATAAGCTTGTCTCAAAACGTGGTGAAAGGGGGAGTGGAATCGGAGCCTTTCTTGGACAAAATTTTTTCACCAAAATATTTTTTTTTAATGTTGAGTTTCCCTTAAAAGTTAAAAACATAGTCTTCAGTTAAAACATATTGGTCGCTAGTGGTGACCAGGCGATCATATTTCACGAGCCCTGCATATATATATATATATTTATCTTCAAAACACATATTTAACCATCTGACTACCTTAAAGCTCCTATATATACGAGCTGGCGCATCAGGCATTTTGTTGCCTTAGGGTTGCCACATGTACCCAGCGCGTTTCTCTGATAAATAAACGACAAACTTTTTTTATTGTCATACATTACTTTAGAGTAACTTGTTTTATTATATTTCATAATTTTAGCTAAGTAAACTACGATATGGAAGTTTGTTTAGCGATAAACTGCTATAATCATTCAAGAAGTGAATATAAAGTGTTCACAGACCTTCTATTACTGTGTATTTGAGTTTTGGTGACATTTTGTAAAAGAAACAGAAACCGCCCTAACAACACATCTTACTCCAGTACATCCATAGGATATCCTCAGAATAAAATGACATCCTGAGAATGTACTGTGAAAAAAATGTGTTTTTAGGAATATTACTGTTACTTATTGCTCTTATATTGACCGGATTAGCTTCAGATCAAGATTTCTTAAAATCATTAGGGAAGCGATAAGGACGTCAAACGGGAATGCTGTCCTCTTCAGAGGCAAAAAAATGGCGGTGATGCGCCGGCCTATTATTTTATTTAGGGGCTCTAGACTACCTTAGAAACAGGACCTGACTTAGCCTAACTTATGAGGGTGATACTTTTCAGGGACTATCCATGAATTCAGGGTCAGGGCCGTGCCTACACTTTTAGCCGCCCTGGGCGAAAGATTTTAGCCGCCCTCCTAGGCAAAAGATTTTAGCCACCATACTAGGCACTAAAATTATTTCCCTCCTTCTGCTTCTGAAAACTATCCTTTAAAGCCAAAAACTGCCAGGTTGCCACAGATGAAAAGTTATCAAGTTTTTTTTTTCCTCTCTGTTTTAAAAATAAGCCTCCAGCGGCCGAGTGATTATGCGTTCAAAGCTGGTAGACATGAGGTGCCGGGTTCAATCCCAAGTCGCGCTTATCGGCCTAGCCAATTGGAGTTTTCCATGGTTTTCTCCGAAACTTGCATAAATATACGGGCTAGGACCCCTTAGAAAGACCCCCACGGAGGGCACTCCCCCTCAGGTCTAGGACCTACAGCAGTCAATCGGCCTTATTCCCAAATCCAATCCAATCCTGTTTTTAAAAAAAATCTCACAATTTTAGTAAACCTAATTTTTAGCTGAAATTTTGTCATTTTTAGCCGCCCCTAGCTGTTAGCCGCCCTGGGCGACCGCCCCAGTCGCCCCCTCCTAAGCACGGCCCTGTCAGGGTATTTGAAATTTTGCTGTCTCTGAATTTAATGTTATTTTGTTTTTACAAGAATTTCTCATTTTCAATGTATAATTTGCCTAATAATGTAAAATAACAAAAAATAAACTCTAAATATCACATATTAATAAATACCTTTAATAACGGTATTTATAAACGTCTTTAATACATACATGGTGGTCATTTAAGGTTCTAATGAATACTTTTAATAAGCACTATGATATATCATTAGTAAGTCTCCCCTCGTCAACTATTCTGCATCTTCTAAGTAAAAGTTTTTCAGGATTTTTGCATGTTAGGTTGGTTTTACCCCTCCCCCCCTCCCATAACTCGGGCCTGGGACAGACACTTTTTCAGGAGCTCCCTACACTTCTTCATTGAAATTTGCAACCAAAAAGAGTCATTGAAGCAAGTTTTGTGTAAAGGCCAAGAACAGTTGTGTCATATCTGACAATCCTGCCTTAGCCAGGATTTGTTTATTTTAATTTAATTTTTTTTTTTTTTTTAATCTACTCTCTATAAATGACTTATAATTGACCTGTCTATAAGACAGAAAAGTTGCATAAATTTTCCGAACATACATAATTCCTTTTATTAGATTTAACTGTTTGAAAGGGGCTCTTACAAAATCCTATGGTGAAGCGTGACAGTTGCTGTCACAGCCCCTTTCAAAAGGTTAAATGATTTCTGTTATGACCATTTTAATTTTCAATAAAAAAAATAAATTTATTGTCATTATTATTAATAATAATTCAGTCATAGTAATTAATGAAAAGATAACAACACTGAATTAATTGGTCCAAACAGATCATCAAGGTTTTGATGTAACAGCAAAGAAAAACAGGGTGAACAAACATACACAAATGCATACATTTTTTTAAACATATTTTTACTGAATATATCAAGGCTTTTATGCAAAAATACCTCAAATACTTTTATTTTAGCACATTCTAAACATGAAACATTTTTGTTTAATTAGAAAGATTAAATTTGAATTATTAATTTAACCCATTAATGTCTAGTATCCCTTTTTAGTTACGTTAAAATTGTATTGGTATAATTGTTAAAATTGTATTAATGTATTCTTATGCTTTTGTTAAGTATAAGAACAGATTAGTGCAATTTTGAAGTTGAAATGTTTATGTAAAATTGAGGTGCATTTTTCAAACCGTCCATAAAAAGGGAAACTAGGCATGAATGAGTTAATCAATAAATTATGCAAGACAGATGTTTAAAAAATTGCAGTAAAATGAACCAAAAGATTGGTGATGAAGGTTGTAAACAAATGTCATAAATTATAAAAGTACATAATTATTTCAGGGGGAAATTATCAAGCAAGACCTTTCATCCTACAAAGAAAACTAAGCACTAGTGCCGTGCAGAAGCAACAAGTCTCAAAGCAGCACTGGTACTTTTAAGTCAATCATTGAGCTGTTAATGTTTTTTTCCAAATAAACAATGGAAATTACAATTAGAAACTTGTTTAAAATGTATAAATTTCGATTTTTATAAAAAAAATCTTTTAATATAAGTGAAAATTAAAAATACATACAGGGTCATCAAAAGATGTTGGAGACATTTCATGCAATTAAATTTAATGAATTGCTTAACATAAACAATTCTTTCTGTTGTAAAATACAGAATTTAATAGACTTTTACCTTAATGAATTCAGTATCAGCATCATTGGTTACTTTGCACGTATCAAGTTTATAATCAATCTATAAATATGTGTTACGAAGCATATCCGACATCATTGTAGCAATTGTATCGACAATTTGCTCCTATAAATGTGTCAAGTTCTGTACCTTTAGATTGTAAACAATGTTCTTGACATGACATAACCCCAGAAAAAGAAGTCGATAGGGGGTAAATTGGGACTTTTCACAGGATAACAGCAATGCGCAGTTAAGCCCAATGGTATACTAAGGTGAATTAAACTAAAAGAAATTATAAATTTTAAGGTTAAAAAAACCGGCCTTTTCTCATATGTTATAAACGTAAATTTTTGCTAAAAAATTTCCGGGATGAATTTTTGCAGCTGGATCTTAAATTTTACGTTCTCGCAGCGAGGATGGCACACGTTAAGGGGTTAAGCCATAGGTTCCTATCTAAAAAGTTTTCATGTGCAAAAAATGATTGTAGTGTAATAACTCAAAAAAAAAAAAAAAAAATCATTCATGCAAAGCTCAACTAAGATAGGGAGAGCAGGGCCAATGCCCCTGGCTTTCTCATTGGTTGCGCTTCCAAATAAATCTTAAAACTAATTTCAGTACCTTTTTATAGTAAGAAACTTAAATAAAGATGTGCAAGGAGGCCTCAAAATAAAAGGGACCCCAATGAGACTTTCGCCCCCTGGCCTTCAGAATTTTAAGTTTGCCACTAATTAAGCTTTCTCCTGAATAGTTGTCATTGCACTGGCAGAAAACCGAACAAAGACCTCTTCCACCTTGCATTGCTACTGCGTAACATTCATAGTCATAGTTGCATACCAACTATGTTTTTGGACACTTGTAAAATTGTTTGAAAAGACTATTGCATTTGATCAATTTATTTTAACATTATGAGAATTCAAAACGTGTCCAACTTTTTTCAATGACCTGTGTTAAAGTATTTTAATCAAAAAAATTAATTACTTAGTGACAACTGTCACTTTGTTATCATACTGGCAGGAATCTTATTGATAGTAATAAATTTATAAAATAATATTCTTAAATAGATCGTTAATTTTACCTGATCGTAAGTGTACTTAAATACACAAATGCAATTACAATAAATATATCACACACATTTTTATGAAATATTAATAAAATTCATCACAATTTTTAAATGATATTAGATTTTTAATACTTGCTATTTCCCTCCCCACATCCCTAATTCAGTTTAAGATTTACTTCACTACATCATCACAGTTTTGAATGATTAAAACCAGGGGTGGGGGTGGGGGGTGGAGTGAGCCAGGGGCTCTGGAATCATCTTATTACTTCTTACTTATTAGGTCAAATGCTAGACAATATAGCAAGCTCTGTCAACAATTCCAAAGCCCTTGGTATACATTTTCTGTGTTTTTTCACACTTATGAGTGTGTTCTTGTTTTTTGCTACTTTCTGCAATTTTTAATTGTTTTTTCCCCCCCAAAGAAAACAGCGGTGGTTTTTCTTTCTTTTTTTTTTTTTTTTCAATTTTAATTTAAAAAACCAAATTCTTTGAAATCCATATAGTTCTTTATCTCTGCATATTCCCTGTCTTTACTCTTATGTCTTTCTTGCACTAGTGACTGGTATTGTCTAAAAAGTCTCTGTTGAACAAAATGGTACAATTCATATTCAGCTGTTAAGTTAGCTCGTAGCAGAGCTTTTATTTCTTCCTTAACTTGCTCCTTGTGCAAATTTTTATTCTGATGAACACCTGTTAAAAAAAAAAAAAAAAAAAAAAAAAAGGAATTTTGCATTTAATTAACATAAAATTTTGTTTGATAAAACAGATCTATAATTAATAGTAGAAAAATGTTAGATACAAGATATTAAGAGCATATTCAAGCTGACAACCAAAGCCCTTGTTATTCTATGGGTAAATTTGTTTATTGAATTACTCATTACCTAATTATTATTATTATTATTTTAAATTCTGTTTTGACATTCAAAAAATTAACGATCGTTAAATTTGTTCATGTGTTCCAAAAATTGATTTTTTACTTTTTACATTTCTTGAAGCTATAAAATGAGGAAAATGAACTAAATGCCTTCATTTGTATTTTTAGCGTCAAAAAGGAATTGGTCAAGATTTAAAAATTAATTTTTTAAAAACGTGAACAAATTTAGTGGTTGTGAATTTTCTGAATATGAAAATGAAATTTAAAATAATATATTAGGTAATAAGTTATTCTATTTAAAAAAAAAAAAAAAAGAGTCGTACAGTAACATAAGCTATGGCTGTTGGCAAGGATATGTATTGTACACTCTCAATTTCAGCCTTTATATTTAGTCCTCAGAATAATTTTTTATTTTAAACAAACTGTTGAACTATGTATTTTTTAAACACTTTTCTACATCACTGTAGAGTGTTCAAGATTTCAGTTTATATGTTTTTTGTTTATAACATTTTTATAAATTGTTTAGATTACTATAAAAATTAAATATGCATTTTAGGATTATTATACAGTCGGACCCGCTTAAACAAATATCTACTGTTCCAACTATATTAATTCGATTAAGCGGGGTATTCAATTATGCGGGGAAGACTAGAAACGCAATTGAATGTATAACTATAACGGTTTTATGTTTACATGAAAAGATAAATGATCAATACCTTTTTCTTATTTAAATATTTAACAAAACTTTTACTAAGTTTAAATATTATAGTAATTTATAAATGCAATTAATGCTGGAATAAATATAAAAATAAAGTGTACTTACAATTTTACTTTTAACAACAACAACAACAACAAAAAAAAAAAAAATCAGTTATGATGGATTACATTAACATAGACTTAACTAAACATTTTTCGATTTCTTTTTCTAAAGCACATAAATAGATTATAATCGCTTTTATGAGACTCAAAATGACGATGAATAATGTTAAAGGATTTTGCAACTTCATTTATCCTTCGTTTGCTCTTCTTTATCACTTTCATTTAAAGGTTTTATTGGAAGATTAAACTCTTCATCTCTTTCTGTTTCTCCATCTTTATCCACATCTATGAGTTCATAAAGTTCTTTTTCAATCATCTGAAAACTTTCAACATTTATGATTTCTAATTCCTGGAGATCATTTGTATTTGAATTTCTTTTTTTCTCATCAGTTGTTGATTTTATAAATTTGGCTTTTGCAAAACAATTTTTATCACCTCGGCAGGAATACCGTCTCATGTTTAAAGAGCATGCCTTAGTTATGTAAGGTTTTTAAAAGAAGAACGAAATTTTTTAATTTTTTTTTTTGAGAATGAGAGGAAAAATTTTCCCAGAAATAGAGGAATTTTATTTAAGAAACTTTGGGTATTTATGCGATTAAGCGGGGTGGCGTTGTAAAAAATATTTCTTTAAACGAGGAAATTTAACATTACTTCTATGGGAAAAAAATTGGTTCTATAACTTTATATTCTTATAAGCGGGGTATTCGATTGTCCGTTACCCGATTAAGTGGGGACGACTGTATCATATTTCTCATTGAAAGTGATGTCCATAATTTTATATTCATGTGTAAAGATTAATTGCCTGAGGCATAATTCAATGATTTTAAATTATTCAAATATAGCAAAATCGATACATTATAGTGTTTTTCAACAGTACACATTTTTAATATCCTGTTCAAAATATTTCTTTTCATACAGCAACGTGCAAAAATTTAATTTTTGATTTAGCTTAAAGTTTGAAGTGTATTTTGATCGTTAAATTATTTCAAAAAGAGTTAAACTAACGTTTATTTTTAGGATTCACTATACAATGACAGGAGTGAAACTTTTCAGGGTTTCTGAAAAAATTGCTGTCTCTAAATTTCATGTTAATTTATTTTGTTTTTATAGAATTTTTTCATTTTGAATGTTTATTTTACAATGTATTGAGAACTTTCTAAATATCACTTTTCATAGATATAAGTAAATATTTTTAATAATAGCTGGATAATATATTATTAATAAATCCCTTACTATTCATTCCGCATGCAAGTAGCAGTTTTCAATATTTTTGCATGCTAAGCAGTTTCATCCCTGTAATGAATCTATATTAGAAATTCTTTAATCATCAACCTTAATTCATTTTAGATAATTGAATTATCTAAAATGAATTAAGGTTGATGATTAAAGAATTTCTAAATTAGAATTTCGTGGTCTACTGGAGTTGTGCCACGATTAATATTGTCACTTAATAGAGCTGCGTTTGCAGACTCGGTGATCTTGCCAATGGATATTATGGGAGAAATGCCTAGCTGGTTATCACCCAGGGTAGCTCAGTGGTAGAGCATCCGCGCGTTAAGTGGAAGGCCCGGGTTCGATTCCCGGCTCTGGTGTTTTTCACATAGTTGGTATAAAAATCAGCCTTCCACTCCAAATTATCTAAAATGAATCTATATTAATTCTATTTTTTTTTTTTTTTAATCTTAAAGAAAGAAAAAAAAAGTTTATCAGGTTTTAATTATTTTTAAATGCATTTACCAGTACTATGTAGCTTCCAGAAATAACCCATTAATTAATTATAGTTACTATCTTAAAATGTAGTGAAACCTCTCTAAAAGTCTACCTCTATTAAAAGGCCACCTCCCTGCAAGACCAGTGTTTTCTGGTCCCAATTCCCCCCCCCCCCCCCATTCCTCAATACTAATATTCTCTCATCGGAGGTACATGTGTAACTGTGCACCTCTCTTAGGAGCCACATTTTATGAAAGCATATAATTTAGTATTCCTTTTCACTTGAACTGACCACGTTGATCCAATAACTGAAATTAACATCCATGTATGCAATAATAATTTGTATGTAAAGAAAAAAAAATAGTGAGTGACTAGACTTCATATTTATTGTATGTAAATAGTTGAAGATGGAGTTCAAGCTTAGAAGCAGAAATTTTGAATTATAACATTTTTCAGCTAATAAATTTAAATACTATGTTTTCTAAATGGCTAATGTTAATTTTAATGGCAAAGTAATAGTTTTAGCTAAGACTGAAAACTAGCTAAAATTATTATATCCAGCCAGAAAACACTAGTGTATAGGACATTTATAGATTAATAGGGATTTTTTACTGCTCATGATGCTAAGCTGAACAATTTGTCCCGATACGTAAATTCTTGGCAAACAAAATTTGTGCTTAAAACGCTTTCAAATAAACAAATATTAGTGATAATTAGAAAGCTACATAGATAAGTAATGTAAGTTTGAATCATTCGATTTATAGATTTTGTTGCTAATTTAAGATTTTTCTGAGCGACTTTCTGTAAAGGCCCAATTTTCTATGTCACAGTAGGTGGCTCCCATACGGTCGTTTTACTGTATTTATACATTTTTCTATAAAATAGCAGACAATGTAAATAATTTAATCTATATTTTCTGTAATTCTGAAAAATAGGTATGCAAGAGCATTGATTTTTTTTAACCATTCTTTTAATTTTCACAATAATATTCAAGTCAATTGTACTAATTAAATACTAAAAATATAAAATTTAAAAATTTTCCCTGCGAAATTAATTTCCCAAGATTTGTTATTATCAAATCCATTGGAAGTTTTAAGGCATGCTAGCCAGCTGGTAGTTGTTCCATTATTTGTGAGACAAATAAGTTTTTGCTATTTGAATAGACCAGAAAATATACATATACCATGAGGCAATTAAAAGAAAAAAAAAAAAGCTGGTGATTGAAAAAAATAAATTGAAGAATTTGATACTTTTTTTTTTCTGAGTGTGAATTTTTTTAATTGAAGTTTCAGCAACTAAACATAAATTCTTTGATATGAAATTGAATCTCAATTACTTGTTTGAAATGAAGAACGAAACTAATGTATCTCTATATATTAAAAGAGGTTTACTGTCGCTATTGTCAAATTTTTTTGTTTGCAACCGCATCTCCTTGTGGAGGACAAAGTCCTGTGCATCATGAGAGGATGCCGAATATTCAAGAACGACATTTCACGTAGTTAAAAAGTTCTGTCATCTTAATTAACGAATTTATTAATTAAAAGTGTCGGGTTTATAAAGGTACTCTATTTGCTGTTTTACAAATAATTTCTCTTATTACAAATAATTTCTCTTATTTTCCACAGGAAAATTAAAATATTATCAATGGTTTAAAAAAATAAAATAAAAATAAAACATTTACTTTTAGAAATTTGAATTTCTTACTGGCAATTTCTTATATTGTTTATCATTTTTTTTTTTTTTTTTTTTTTTTTTTTTTTACATGTTCTTCTATTTCTTTTTCCTTTTTTTTTTACGAATAATGAAATATTTAATGCCTATATGCCTATACTTTTTACTATTGAATTTCTTAGTTAATTTAAGGCAATATAATACACTTATATATATTTCTAATGTACAGCTATATAATAATTTTGCACATTCAAAAATATGTGAAAAAAAAAAAAAAATCTTCTACACAGCTTACTTCTTAAGATAACGAAGGATAAAATGTGCTCGGTTCTCTGTAAGAGTTTTAGGTGACGAATTGTTTTCTTCCAATAATTAGAAATAGGAAATATATTATAGTGATGTTTAATTCTGTAAAGGCAAAATTCATCAATACGAAATTAGAAGATGCTGTTATAATATATGAGTTTGAATTTGACTATAAAATATTTAAATATATGTACACTAAGCGACAAAAAAAAAAAAAAAAAAAAAAAGCCACACTGCAGAAAATTTGATTTATACCTTTACAATTTGTGATAATTTAAAAACTAATGATTGCAGCAAATAAAATTGTTATGTTTGTATAATATGGAAGTCATAACATGATACTTATGTACATTTTCGATTTAATAATTCATTTTATTACACTCTATTAAGTATTTAATAAAAATCTACAGAAAATTTTCTTTTTAAACGTAATATAATAAACATATACTTTGTATTCTATTAGGATTTATTATATGAAATAAACAAGTACTATTTTAATGTATGAAATAAAACTATTTATTTTTTAGATATAAATAATTATTTAATAAAAATATGTATTCTGGATTGGATAATTCCGCCTTTATATGGAACTACCGCTTTAATGCGCAATGGCATAGTATTTTACAGTTTTTTAACATGAAACTCAGAAATTTCACTGGGCTAAATATCATAAATATTTTTTTCTAGTTCTTGCAAAGCTGTAGGCTACAAATTTCCAATCCACACCCTCTTTTATAGGCTAAACATTTTCGAGCGGATTGAGATTAGGACAATTTTCAGGTCTAACAAAGAAAAAAGCCTGCGATATTCTTTGTGGGATTTAATTGTAAGTAAAAGTTATAATAACTTACAAAGTTCTAGATGATTATGAGAATGGATAGATAATTTTAACAACTTGAATCAAATAAACGAACCACAGGCGCCATGTAAGAAGTTTCATTATCATCTTAAAATGCTGATAATGGAAGAGTCTGAAATACCTCCAAAGTAGTCGATCAGGTATCAATTTTTTAATGGCCAAGTTTTTTTTCGGGTTAATTGATCCCTTGAACATGAAAATTTGCCAGACTCACTGAAAAATTATGCACTTTCGTATCATAATGTACGGAGAATAATGTCATTGTTTTAAAAGCGCGATTTTCATTAAGTCGGTCACATTTTCGTCATCAGATCTGCTTGTTTCTGTCAGTTCGAAATAAGTTAAACTTGACTCATCAGAGAGACCACTTCAGCCCAAAAATTAACCCAAATATTTTTAAAAATTTTTGACCCTTTAAAGTCTTGGTTTTCTAATTCTTTTTGTTAAGAATGGCTTTTTTTCAGATTTTCTGGCAATTAAACCTGCTTTGTTTAATTGTTATTGCACTGTATTTAGATAAATTATGTTACTAAACGCTTTTTCTGAATCCCTTCTATGTTCTAAATGTAATACAAACTGATTTTTTAAGCACTGGCTTTTTAACTTGCGGTCATCTTGACTGGATGAGTAGCCGCCTAAGGATAAATGTGCAGTTATGCTTAAAAAGCGACATTTTTACGTAAAAAGTGGAAAATAAATTAGAAATATCAGTCGTATCGTTACAAATAAGGTATCAAATGAAAGGTCCGATTTTTCTGAATAACAACCAAAAAAAGTTACATCGTGCTAAAAACCAGATCACTAATATTTTGTTAACATTTAATCATTTTAACATCCCACGTATTAAAATATTTTTTTGATTTTTGCTCTAAAAGTAATATTTTTTGTGGTATCATTAATTGCAATATTCTTGCCATTTTTTAAATATTTTCTAACATTACAATTTTCTGAACAATTGCATCTTGTTTTTAACACTTGGCTCAATCCTAAATTGCACGCGGAACACAACGTAATAAAATCTGTTAAAAAATTTACTTTTGAAGCAATAAAATTAGCGATTACAAAAAAAAAAAAAAAATAGAAAATATCCAAGTGCGTTTTTTTTTTTTTTTTTTTGTCGCTTAGTGTATTTTAAAATATGTTCTTAAATAAAAAAGATAAATACACTTTAACGACAAAAAGAAATGCAATCAATTATACAGATAATATTTAATTTAGTTTTTTCTCCTTCTCTTTCGAAATATTTCGGTATTAGAAACTTTTCTCCAGAAAAAGTTAATTATAAATTTTTGTTTGACATTCCTGTGAAATAGTGCTGTGAGCGCTTACGAGGATGATAATTTTAAAAAAGAATAAATAATCCTAATTATAAGCAATGCTATTTTGGATATCAAATTTCCAAGCATAAATTCAGTTACTTTTCTTAAAATCTTGTTATAATACAATTTTAAATAAAAAAAATATCAAATTATATGCTTGCATAATGGGAATTTTTAAGCAAGCAATTAAACCAAAAAATTCATCGCGAAATATTGACAAAATTTTAAAAGTCGCCAAAGGCATCATATACTAAAGTTGTAACGCAAAATGGTCCAGATATTATGAATTTCTTTCTATTAAAAAAAAAAAAAAATTGATTTTTAGCATAATATTTCACAAAGGAAAAAAAAAATTTTTTTTTAAATTAAATATTGTGTATTTTAATTTGACATTGAATATAGGGATTTTTATAATATTGTTCTGCTTTTGTCTTGTGTTATGCACTGTTAATATTCCTATTCGAACAAAGCAGTTAATAGGCGGATAGAGCCCAGCAGGGGTTAATAGGCAAAACAAAGCAGGGGTTGGTGAGCGGAACAGCAGGGGGCAGAGTTCTCTAGTATGTTAAAAGTTTACTGAAGCCTGTTTCCTATTTAAAAAACTGTACTATTGTTTACAATATTTTCAACATCCAGTCTAATAAAATTAGTATAGTATTTATTTATTTAACAGTTCTTTTTATAAGAACACGCAAATTTATTTCAATTGTGATGATACTGAGCGAGAGTACACAACTTCATTACATCATGCAAGAAATAATATGCATTCATTGTTTGTATTTATTTACAGGGTTACACAAAAGATTATACATAGTATTATGGATACATTGTGTGTCATTATGGGCTTATTATTTATTAGAGGAAAAATATTAGAGATATTTTGTTGTAGAGGATGAAATGAAATATACAAACCTAAACCGTGATACACTTTGTAAGCTCCTCCAAAAAATTCAGGCAATACTGTTTCCAACACTTGTAGTGTCACATTTATTTGCTCCAGTGTTCCTACTACAGCATAATACTGGTCTATATTTTGCTTGGCTTTGTTGAGTGCCCATGGATCATTAAGATATCTAAATTAAAAAAAAAAAAAAAAAAAAAAAAAAAGATTTGCATGAGTCTTAAAAATGAGTCTAAAAGATTTAAAAATATAATAGAAAAGGAAATTTTTATCAAAAATAATATATTAGTATTATACGGTTTTAACAGGGATGAAAATCTCTTTAGTGCAAATGAAGAAAATGCAGTGGTATTTGTTGATAAAAAATTTTACTATACCCCATCTTACCTAGTTTCAAAACTCTAAAATTAATTATACTCTACATTGAATTTTGTTTTATTGATTCAATTATAAATAAAACAAATTTGGTGGTGGTGGTTGGGTCTAATGCTGCACAGATGGGCAATTGGCGACGGTCTGGGACACACCCCTAGAGGTGGTCTGGAGACATGCCATCACAATTTTGATCCTACACGGAAGGGATGGCTCTCCCGCTTCGGTGACCTCCGGAGGTATAATTCTTGATGGGAACATGGAGGACTTTGCGGCCACGACAGATTTTACGAGCACCAGCCACCATTAGTGTACACGACGGTCTTTGGCTGGCTCGAGTATCGAACCCGCAATCTTCCAATTACGAGGCCGGCGCTCTACCGACTGGGCTACCGCGGCCCTAAAACAAATCTGGTAAGAAGCAACCACACAACTACCATTATCCACTATTACACATGTGGCACCCAGGCAAGAAAAGAAACGCAACTGAAAAATGCAGCAGTTGAGAAAAATCAACTTAATGATACAGCAATAGTTACCATACAATAAAACTGACACAACTATCTCTAAGGTGGATTAAATTATGCGATTGAAATGTGATGCTTTTCCAGCACATTGAGGCACTTTATGCACATTTTTACATTACAGCTAATGCATACAAAAGGATATATAAAAATCTGGAATGATTCCACTCGACTTTCCGAAAATTAAGTAATTAACGGTTCTATAGATAAAGTGAAGTATATAAAGTCGTTAAATAAACAAAAGAGAAAATTATAATAGGGGATTTGATTATTTTTCTCTATATAGAATGTTGTTTAAATTAACGCTATTGCCCTCAAAATAATTTTAGTGCATGGATCATAATAATTAAGAAATTTTCTTTGTGTCCCTGTAAAAATCTGTAAGCGCTAAACTCACTAAAATATGTAGTTTGTGTGACGGTGACCTTTAATATATGTATAAATTTTCAACTCAAGCGGATGAGGCGTTTAGACGCTATTGCACTTTAAATAATTTGAGCCCATAAGGCACAATGATAAAGTATTTTTCCTTGTGTCCCTGTAAAAAAAAACTATAAGAGTTAAATTCACCAAAATGTATACGTTTTGTGGGACTGTGACCTGTAACATGTGTATGATTTTTCAGTTTATTCAAATAAGGAGTTTGGACGCAATCGCACTTTAAATAATTTGAACTCCTAAAATCCTTTAAAGTTTGAGCCCATAAGTCATAATAAGGAAAAATTTTTCTTTATGTCCCTGTAAAAAGAACTATAAGTGCTAGATTCTCTAAAATTCATACAGTTTATATGACAGTGACCTATAACATGTGTAGGGGAGAGTGGGGTTGAATGTGATGCAGGATGAATGGGACAATAGCAAAATTTTTATGTTTTGCAAGCACCGGAAACTTGACAATTTTTCTGATATATGGCAGCACTGAGGTCATCCATCAAGTGTAGTTTCACAATTGTGCTATTTATAGGAGGGCAGAAAAAAAATATTAAAGTGTTTTTCTTTAAAAGTTTACTTTCCATTTTCTTTTCTTTTCTTTGTTAACTTTAGTCCTGCCCCATTCATCCCCATAGATGGGGATGAATGGGACAATGCACATGCATGTAAAAAAAAAAAAAATATTATTAATTAAAAATGATAACTTTCTATTAACTTGTTAGTATGTTTATATGTAACTGATTACTGAAATGTACTTATGAGCAATTTTGCAAAATTCTGAATTACATATGGCCGACGTTATTAATGAAAACATGAAAAATGTCCCATTCATCCCCACTCTCCCCTATAAATTTTCAGTTCATTTAAATCAGGCATTTAGACGCTATCGCACTTAAAATAATTTAAGCGTATCGGCCATACTGATAAAGAATTTTTCTTTATGTCCCTGTAAAAATCTGTAAGTGCTATAGTCACTAAAATCTATACAGTTCGTACAATGGTAACCCATAGCATGCATATAAATTTTTAGATCAAACAAATAAAGTATTTTGATGCTATCGCACTTTAAATAATTTCAGCCCATATGCCATAAAGATACAGAATTTTTTTTGTTGCGTCCATGTAAAAGAAAAAGCTGTAAGTGCTAAATTCACCAAAATCTATTATACAGTTCATGTGACCTTGACTTATAACCAGTGTATAAATTTTAAGATAAGTCGTTTAGACATTATCGCTTTTTAAATAATTTTTTGTTGTGTCCCTGTAAAAAAAACTATAAGTGGTAGATTCACCAAAATCAATAGGGTTCATGCTATGGTAACCTATAACATACGTACCAACTTTCAGCTCATTCAAACATTGCGTTTAGACGCGATCGTGTTCACTCACATACATACACATATTCATACATACATACATCATCGTAAAAATAGTAAATATGAATTCAAGGGACGTCAAAACGTGTAGAAACACCAAAATCTCAAACTCGGATTTTTAACAAGATTTCAATACTTTCCTTACATATATGCATGCTCGAAAAGTAAAAATGTTAGAGCTGTTTTTGCGATACCGACTTTCGGTCCAAATTCTGGCTTTAAATGTACCACTTCAAGTTTTCAACAAATCTTGGCAAATTTATATGTACATCAGACTTGTGTTTACTATAAGTTTTTTTTTTTTTTTTTTTTTCTAACTCTTTTTCTTTCAGGAGATATGACAATCAGAGAAGATTCCCCACACATACACCGACAAATTTAAAAAAAAAAAAAAAAAAAAAAAAAAAACCACTTTATTATTATTATTATTATTTTTTTTTTTTAACTCTGGAGATCTTAAAGCATATAAATCGGATTACAATTTGACATTAAAATATTTTGATTGAATATATAATACTTCCGTTACTTGCGGTAATTAACTAAACTTTATTTTATTTATGTATTTATTTATGACAAATGCCAGGCTTTAAAAATCATTAGCCTTCGGGCCTCCCAATATTTTTGAACAATGCAATTAAAACTTTTAAGTGCAAAACACGTGTCAGTATGTAATCTGTCCATTGAGGATCCACAGTCACACAGACAACAAACCGGAGAGTCCTTTAGTTTAATTCTAAAAAGATGGGCATTGAGACAATCGTTAAAATCCTGTTAAAAGACGGAAAGTGGCAACAGCAGAACTTCGTGTGAGGTCCGGAATAGACGTTCCACTATCACAGAGATGTTCCCAGTCCTTTCTCCTAGCTAATGTAGTCAAATACAATTTAAATCTTTTCTCAAATTCCTTTTTGATTAGAAGATTAGCAGAATGAAAAGTCAAAGGAAGATTTGATCTTTACAAAACAATACTTTCTTTGCGAGGTAATCAGCTTTTTCATTAAATTCCACTCCACAGTGGGGGGAACTCGCTGCAACACCACAAAATCAGCAAGTGATTTTAAAAGAGACCTACGATCAAAAAGGCGTTTAGAATTACAAACTTTATTGTTGGAGATGGCCTGAAGTACAACAGCCTTGGAGTCTGATAGGATAACTACGCTAGTGAATTTTCGTTTTAAAACTACACTGATTCTCATAATTATAAGGACGCCAGTTTTTCTATATTAACTAAACACTGAACACTATTATTTAAACAAATACATTTTTATTAATTTCAATTTCCTTAATAGACTATATTTAAAAAAAATTATGGATTTTCTGTCTTAAAAAACTTTAAATACCGTCAAAAAGTTGATTTTTCAGGTGTTCACAATTATAAGGACAGCTCAAATCTTAGTAATTTTTTTTTCAGTTATTCTTTAAATTAATATTTTATGGGGTCTATTTTTAGGGTGAAACAGTCAGACATTCTCTCTGGTATATATATATATATATATATATATATTAATATTCAGTTTCAATACCATTTCATACAGCATAGATGATATTATGAATACATTTAACTATTTAAAATTGCTTTCCACTTGCATTCACTTTTCTAATATGATAAGTTAAGTTTTTTTTTCAACTTTTAGGCCACGGGAAAGGTAATAGTACAGAAGTTTCTTTCTTCAAACTATTTCCTGTTGCTCTAGAAGTAGAGCAAAAATGTAAGTCTTGTTGAAAAAAATATTATTACCCCCCAAAATCTAACAAAAATCTGAGAATTCCACGTTTAAAATTTGCGGATATTCTCTTGATGTTCATAATAATAGAAAAAAATACTAAATTCCTCCTGCCTTCAGTAGAAACAGCTCCCCAGAGCACCATAGATCCACCTTTAAAATGTCCGAATCATATCTGCCTTTAAAATATCTGCTTTGTCTTTAGCTATTTTCAGGTCGTGCCAGTAACTGTTAAAACCATTTGGTTAATCAAGAATAAAATGTTTTTCATCCGAAAATGCAACATTTTACCATTTCATATTGTCTTTATTCAAGTTTAACACAGACGTTCTTTCCCCCATTAAATGCTTATTGTATATTACAGGTTTTTTATTCATTTTAACATATTATTAATTGTTTTAAACATCCATAAATGTAGACCACAAGCTTTCGTTAAAAATTACGAGCAAATTCAGCAGCAGTCATTATGAGTAGAACAGTAAGAGGAATTATGAGTCTTCAATCTCTGTAAAAAAAACTCTGATTTTGCATCAGATCTCTCTCCTATCGAACCAGCAGTTCAACATTTGATCATATTTCCTTCAGCAATTTTAGATGTTCGAATTTCATTAGAAATTAGGCGGATTGAAATTATCCTTCCACTTTAAAAACACATTTATCATACTTCACTACATGAACGTTCTTTTTTTCGATGAATTATCAGTAATGTCCGTCCAAGAAAAATTGAAGGCTTATATATGAAATAATCTAGCCCAGTAGTTAACAAATTCGCATGTCAACTGTAATTTATCCTCTAGTGAGTTAAATAAAACGAAAAATTCTTGATTGTCAATATAATTATGAACATCTAAAATCGTGGAGAAGAAAATATTTTGCATTATTTTTTATTAATTTTGTTTCACATTAAAAAAATTATAGCAGTTTTGGTTTTTAGAATACTAGCTATATTAAGTGCACTTAGTATAATCTTGTTCACAATTATTTTTTACATTAGTAATTTCAAAACATGAAGTGTCCTTATAAATATGAGAAGGAGTGTATAGTTTGTTTCAGGGCAATGAAAATAGCCTCTAGTTCTCCATCGAAACTTGTAGTATCATTTCCAACGGCTTTGTAGAAAGCAAAGTACTCACAAAATACGATAGCGCCAGCACCATTACATCTCTAAAACATTGAACTGTCTGTGAAGACGTAAGTCCAATGATTAATGGGATATCTATTTTCGATAGTAGAAACAGCAATAGCCCGGATATGAGAGTCATTCATGTTTTGTTTATCAATCGGTAGGTCTAATAGAACTAATAAGTTAATTTTTTAAAAGAAATTTAAATTTATTTAAAAAAAAAAAAAAAACATGGTATACAGAGGATATGAAGAAATAAATTTTCTTGATATAAGATATAATGTGTAAAATTAGAGAACAAACTTACTGACATTGTGGCTCTTGTCCGCAAAAATATGGCAGCTGCAGAACGCTATAATTGCGTCCTTCTAAAAATGTGCATTCGGGATCTGGTGTGAGAACACAATGTTCAAATTTCTGAAATTAAAGAAAAAAATATCACACAACAGCTTAGTATGGTTTCCATCTTTCAAATATACTCTTTAACTATCAGATATTTCAATTCGATGTTAAAAATTCATTATCAGTCATAGGTAGAAACTGTCAGTTTTTGGTAATTTCAGTTTTATGCTTAAAAATTTGGAAAAACTAAATGCAGTCCGATACGGATATTTAGAATTTTCAAGGAGACAACAGTGTACATCCTGAATTGGAGTAACCCGACCCGAATCCGACAGACGAGTTTTAAATCAACCCGAACCCGACAAAAATTTTTTCATCAACCCGAAAACCGACCCGAACCCGCAATAAAGATTTTTTTGCGACCCGCACCCGACCCGAAACCCGACTTATTTTACCTGAACCCGAAAACTGAATGAACATTACTAATTCATCTGAAAATCATGTAAATCTTTTTAAAATTATAAATAAGGTAAATTCTCAATGTCACACGTTGGTAAATCATTTTAAAAAGTATTTAAAATGTTATTACTAATTGTATATTAAGTTAAATAATTAAAATTCTGAAAAACGGATTAATAATAATTTTTAACCATTTGTACCAACCACTAGAAAATTTTATTACTAGCAGCGATACAAAAATGAGCGGTAGGTATAAAATGGTTGACTTACTTAGATGAAAAATGTGCCTATCCGTCTGTTTTCTTTTTTCTTTTTTTAATAACTCCTGAACATAAAGCTCGATTTCGGTACTCTTTGGTTGTTGGAAAGATTTTGGCCTAAAGAAGGTTCCATTATAAAAAACTGAAATCTAACAAAAGATGTCTGTCTATTTTTTGTTTCTAGAGAAGGGGACACGATGTTTGCTCATCTACAACTGCAACAGATGCTAAGATTTTGATACTTTTTTTGTTGGAAGGTTGGTTGGTTGGGTTTTTACGTCACACTAGTGCTGCGCAGATGGGCAATTGGCAACGGTCTGGGACACACCCCTAGAGGTGGTCCGGAGACAAGCCATCACAATTTTGATCCTCCACGGAAGGGATTTTTTGTTGGAAGGTCTTGGCCTGAAGAAAGTCCCATTATAACATGATTAGGATCGAAACAAAAGATATTTATCGTTACATCGTTTCTATGTCTGTTTTAACCACTTACCTTCCGAGGAAAATTTTGCGAGATTCGCCTCACAGAGCCACAATTCTCTCTCATTTCTGGAATGAGTAAATTCTTCGAAAACTCTGTCAAGGTGATTTACAAGGTTTTTTTTTATTGCATTGTTCAGCCGTGTCAGTATTTTTACTGGTAGCAGTACAGTGCAAGGAATCGTACTTTTAATAAACGTATGTATACGCCCGGGGCAGTTAAATGCTTAATTTATTAAAAATATACGCGTAACTTTTTGATAACCTAGTATAAGTGTATGAATAACAGAGAATCGTCGCTTCTTTTCAAACTGCGTCACTTTTGAAAGTTTATGTTTTACATATTTAATCGTTCAATATTGCAACGGTTAGATTTTATTTGTATATATACTCTATAACAAAAAAAGTGACGCACAAAGAAGGAGTAATGCAAACTGGACACAAATTGACATACATACAGGTTTTTGAGGGAATCAAGCCCCAATGCATCATTATCGTCGTTCCTACGTGCAACTGGTACTTCAGTGACTTCAAATACCCTTAATAGGCGGCTCAGGGGGGTTGAGCTCAGTCCCCGGATCTCTCTTCCACTGAGGATGTTTAGAGCATCATAAAAAGGGTCCTGCAACCAGCTCGGAATTTTACCAATCTAACGCAACAATTGGACAGAATTTGACACGATACTTCACAGGAGCACATCTGCCAACTCTATCAATTAATACCAAGCCTACATTTTACATAAGGGCCAGAAGTGGACCAACGCGTTATTTGACTTGTTTACTTTGTGAAGCCCTTTCTCTTGATTAAATCATTCAAATTTTCTGAAACTGTAATCAATTGTTTTTCTCCACATGTACATTACATCTACCAATTTTTGTCTCATTCGGACCACCCATTCCACTCCATCTACCGATTTTTGTCCCCACTTCTTCTTGGTGCGTCTTTTTTTTTTTTTTTTCTTTTTTTTTTTGTTATAGAGTGTAGTATATAAAAAATGCGTCCATTTCTCGGGTCATTTCTTTTCTGTAAACAATATTTGTAATTTCAGAGCCTTTTTTTTTTTTTACTGAATAATTTTATATTATTTAAGTTCTACAGATATCCTTTGTGATTACGAAAATTCAACGATTGAAAATTTTTACGTTACTGTTTCCGGAATCTAAACATAAATTAGGATTCCTGATGTTTAGATACTTCAAGGTTATCAAGATCAGACACTAATGCGGAAGCAGACCAGTCAAGTTAATTTTAGCCTTACAACACAAATATCTTTTTTTATACTTATTTAGAAGCAATATTTGGAAGATAGATCATTTCGAGAACCATGTTTTGTCTTTTAGCTTGATTTCTTTAGAAATCGACCGATTGCAATCACTTCATCTATATATAGATAATGCAAATTTTGTTATCACGATAACTCCCGAAATAATACTCCAAATCGAACCGAATTTAGACAGCAAACTTATCCTATAAATATCTTGGAGGAATTTAGTTAACCAAGTTGTTCCATTATTTTATTTTCAAATGACAGCCACTTAAGAATTTCAGATCCACATTATAAAAAGCGTGTTTAAAACCGGTTTTGCTTGAATTTTGATGTATACATACACCATATAAGGGTCTCAACCAAGTTCATAAATGAACTCTATCCGCCATTTTTAAGAAAAGTGGCGGATATCTTAAATTAAGCGGGACCACTTGAAATCAGGCTACAACTTGAAAATTTATCATCTCGATAACTTTTGAAATACCGAATCGATTCGAACCAAAATTGAACAGTGAATTTATCATGCGAATATCTTGGATGGACATCTTGTTCCAACATTTTGTTTTCAAGTAGTGGCCAGTGGTAAGGCTCCTATATATACGAGCTGGCGCACCAGGCATTTTGTTGCCTTAGGGTTGCCACCAGTGGCGTATCCAGGATTTTTCAAAGGGGGGGGGGGGGTTCGTCCTTCAGAATTTTTAATTAAGTTTATTTAAGTTTAATTAAGTTTATTTAAGTTTAATTAGGTTTAATTAAGTTTAATTAGGTTTAATTAAGTTTAATTAGGTTTAATTAAGTTTATTTTTAATTAAGTTTAACAATCTTTTAAAATATCATAATTACTTGCCGAAAATAAGTGTAAGAAAATGAAAAATAGTAAAATAAACTCACCAATTAGAAGATCAAACTAAAAAATCTTTAATTAGCCACGAATAACGTAGAGCCTGTACAAACTGCTACACAAAACATAAAATTCAATACATAGTTACGCTTACGCAAAATATTTCATTGAATTTTCTTAAGTCCGATTTCCACTATAGCTCATTCGGCGGCTTCTATTCAGAATCCTTTGATGTGGTCAGCCCAGCTCACTCCAGCTCAAAGCCCTCGAACATACTAACCCCCAGCTGGTCCAACCCCTAGCTGAGATAATTAAGGGGCCGGGAGGCAGATATCTTTGTCAATTTTGCATGCTTTCCTTTGAAGTAACTGCGCAATCTGATAAAAAAGGGCTACAACTGATGACAAGACATTTGGCTCTTTGTGTCGGAAGCGTGATTAATGACGTTTTGAGCGTTGATCTTGAGCCCAAGTGGATACTGGCCTTTATTTTCAGAGCGAAGTCTAATCGACGAGAAGTTTTCGCTAGTTCATTTAAAATATCTTCTACTGTTGGGGTATTGTTTGGGTCACTCCTTCAAGGTCACTACTTCAATGGTCACCCCCTTCCCCATATGGTCGATCCCTCTTGTCCTTGAATATGAACTCGTAAATGTGAAATCCTTTCAGGGAATTGTTTTCAGGGGAAACATGTTTTGCGCCGCGCAAATGAAGTGGTTTAGTTATTTTCAGGAGTGTTTATCGCAGAGTAATGAAAAAAAAAAAGTTAGTCATAATTTTAAACCACTTCATAGAAAAAAATATTCTACGCTTGCCATACATTTTTTCCGCCTGAAATGAGAAAAAAAATGTAAGGAACAGCCTAATTTTTCTTATCATACATTTTGTCAAGGGGGGGGGTTTAAACCCCCAACCCCCCCCCTTGCATACGCCACTGGTTGCCACATGTACCCAGCGTGTTTCTCTGATAAACAAACGACAAACATTTTTTTTAATTGTCTTACGTTACTTTAGAGTAACTTGTTTTATTATATTTCATAATTTTAGCTAAGTAAACTATGATATGGAAGTTTGTTTAGCGATAAACTGCTATAATCATTCAAGAAGTGAATATAAAGTGTTCACAGACCTTCTATTACTGTGTATTTGAGTTTTGGCGACATTTTGTAAAAGAGACAGAAACCGCCCTAACAACACATCCCCAGTACATCCATAAGATATCCTCAGAATAAAATGACATCCTGAGAATGTACTGTGAAAAAAATGTGTTTTTAGGAATATTATTGTTGCTTATTGCTCTTATCCTGACCGAATTAGCTTCAGATCAAGATTTCTCAAAATCATTAGGGAAGCGATAAGAACGCCAAGCGGGAATGCTGTCCTCTTCGGAGGCAAAAAAATGGCGGTGATGCGCCGGCCTATTATTTTATTTAGGGGCTCTATTAGTGGCCACTTGAAATCAGGTTGTCACTTGAAAATATGCCATTACCATAACTTTTGAAATACTAAACTGATTTAAACCAAAGTTGGATAGTGAACTTATCATATAAATATCTTGGATGATTTCGCTGAGCAAGTTGCTCTGCCATTTTATTTCCAAGTAGCAGCCACTTGAAAATTTATTACTATGATAACTTTTGTAATACTGATACTGAATCAATTCGAATCAAATTTGCTCAATGGACTTATCATTCAAATATCTTATGGGCGATCAATTCAAAAGAGTACCCGTTGGTGTTTCTTATTACCCTTAAATATGACGGATGTGGCAAGGCAACTATTCTAACACTGAACTATAATTGTTTGAACCTTGTTTAAGTGTGGGAGACAATTTCCAACACTGTTGGACTGTTACAACTTTATTTGGGAGGTAAAACAGAAATGGAGACGCACAATTTTTACTTTCTTCTATATTGAATAAAAGAAAGTATTGGATTCGTAAAAATTTTCGACCTCGGGTTTTTGATGGATTTACACGTTTTGAGAGCTGTAGAACACGGTTTGACCATTTTTAGAAAATGTCTATCTCTCTGTGTGTGTGTGTGACAAAATTTTGTGGCAACTGTATCTCAGGAACTACTGCACAGAATTTCATACAAATTGGTGTGTAGTTGCACCTTGACATAAATTAGTGCCTATCAACTTTTGGTAAAAATTGTCTTACACGTTGCGTTGTCATCCCGCTTTTTCTAAATTTTTAACATGGTGGCATAGGACAAAATTCTGTATAAATGTGCATAAAGAGAATTATTTTTCAATTTGAAATAAAGTTATCGATTTTTTTTCACTTTTAACAAAAAAAAAAAAAAAATAAATAAATAATAATAATAATAATAATAAGTAATATTGACAATAAAATTGACTTTTTTTTGGATATTTAGTATTATACTACTTCTCTAATATGGAAATCGTCTGCATTATCATGGAAGATAATTTTTTTAAATAATAATGTTAATAAATTATTTTTACAGGGTGAATTTGTATAGAAAAATGTAGAAGAAAATCATGTGGTGGCCAGAACATACTAGTTTTAATCCTGTAATAATTTTATTTATAAAAAACAATATTTAATTAAAATTCTTTACGTTATCATTCCTACATTACATTTACATTATCATTAACGTTCTTAGATTATCATTTCATAGGCTTTTCCAGAGAAGTCCTGCAAACATCGATGAATTAAAACAGATCATGACTGAAGAAATCTCGTCAATAACATCAACAATGCTGCGAAGTGTGTCAAAAACCTGGTTCGACGTGTTCATGTTTGCATTCAAAATGGTGGCGAACATTTTCTGTGAGGAATGATATTGTAAAAAAAATGAATTAAATTATGTTTTTCAAAAATAAAATTATTACAGGATTAAAAAAATTATGCGTCTCCATTTCTGTTTTACCACACAAATAAAGTTGTAACAGTCCAACAGTGTTGGAAATTGTCTACCACACATAAACAAGGTTCAAACAATCATACTTCAATGTTAGAATAGTTGCCACATCCGTCGGATTTAAGGGTTATAAGGAAAATCCACGGATAAACTGATCACCCTGTATAAGTTCGCTGGACATCACGCTCAGCCCTCTTGTTTCCAAGTGGCTGAAAATTGAAATCACGGTGCCACTTGAAAATTTCTTATCACGATAACTTTTGAAATACTGAATTTATTCTAACCAAAGTTGGACAGAGAACTTATCATACAAATATCTTGGATTAATTGACTGAACAACTTACTATGCTATTTTGTTTCCAAGTGGCGACCACTTCATTTGTCAACAAGATAACTATTCAAATACTGAATTAATTTCAACTAAATTTGTAGAATAGTCTTATCTCAGAAATGTATTTGATATGTTTGTTTGCCAAATTAATTCGTCATCTTGTTTGCAAGTGCTGAATTTCAAACTGACATAAAAAAGGTATTTATGAACCGATTTCCTTAAAACTACTTGTGTACATTGCTACATCAATCTTTCCATTAAGTTCATTAATAAATTGTAGCTGCCATTTTGTTTCAAAATGGTGGCTACTTGATAAGAAAAAAGAAATAAACCTACCCTTCCGAAAGAGCCGGAAGGACTTGTTTTGGTATGCATTTGAATACGATCTTATCTTTTAACGAGCATTTCAACAATCCGCGTTTGTAATGATCGATAGATGGCGCTTTCTCAACTGGAGTTGTTAGTAAATATAATAGCCACGTGTATTTATTATTGTTCTTTCTCCGCCATTACATCATGGAAAACTGATTGCATAATAGGATGCAATGAAAATTATTGCGTTTTATTATTTAATAATTCCACTGTATTTTAACTGCATCTATATGTTATCTTTCAACAAAGGTACATTAAAAAAAAAAAATAATAATAAATAAAGGTACAACTATAGAGTTGGTCCATAACTGGATTTGGCAATTTTTCTTTGGCACCTTTTTGAACGATAACGATGCCTTTCTGGATTCTTTGCTATAAAATACGCTTTTGTTTACGCTTGGAATCCATCGCAACCATTTGCAAAAACGGCATTTCGCCATAATCACCTAAGAAAAATCATCAAATGCACTTGTGGACCAATACTATAGTTGTTCCATGACATCCATGAAATGTGATCGTTTTTACTTTTGCTCGTTAGCGAAGGAAACGATCAGCTTTATCTAAAATATTTTATAATTAAAACAAAATTAAACGTATTAATTACTTGTGAAATCCTCAGGTGCGAAATGTTTCGAACAAACAGTAATACTTGACGATACTTCTTTCCAAATTCGTAAACGTCTAATCCATTCAGACTTTCTACTAACTAAAGCTTTTTTTTTTTCATTAGCGGAGGCAACTGGAATTTTAAATTTGGCATTTGGAAACAAATGGAAGCTTAATTCCGGATTTCTTGATCCATTGGAGTTACACTGTAGCACACAGCAGCATGTGTTATCTTTTTTGCCGGATTTATTCATACTATCGAATATACAGCAGCAGCAAGCAATGGTGTCTCGACGAAAGCGTGAAAGCTATTCATCCAGTTTTATTGTTAATTTCACCTTAGCCCACCAGAGGGCGAGCATTTCATTACAATCGCGGATAGAGATTGGCGATTTCAAAGATAAGACATTTTAAATACATGAGATGAAAAGACCAGCTAATCCTTCAACGCGCAACGTTTGCGCCACACGAACGCTATTACTATTTTCTAACTGCAATAATTCATTCCGGAATTTTTTTACCAGAATTTTACTTTTATTACTTAGCATAAAAAAGTGCTTTGTTTCTTCTCTCATATTTTCATTCGTATTTTCTGGTGCCTTTATAATTAAAAGAGCGTAAATTACCTGATCCCCTCAAAGGGTTAAGTAATGACAACTTAGTATTCGATATGCAAGAAATATTTATTACAAATTCCCATAAATAAAAAACCTTATTTAGCATAGTATGAAAATAACAGCAGAAACTTGATATAAAGTGGTTATTTAAAGGACATACAGGTGGTAGACAAAATAACGAAAATATTTTCAGTTTTATTTGTTTTATCAATTACCTTCAAAAATACTTGACGCATTATCCTGAAACTTCAGGAATATAAAGAACATGTTTTACGTCACATGTTTCAACGAAGGTTTTATCCCGAAGACAAAAAGGAATCTTTAACAAATTCAACAAATAATTAATAATAATAATGCTTGAGATCGTCCTGTAAAAAATAACGTTTAAAATTCATTTAGCTGTAGCATGCGGTTACAATGTTTCTTTTAATTATATACATTCAATTACACGAGAATAGTCTGTATATGTATCGAGATTTAAAGGTTTCTTTAATAACATTGGCGAATTTTCGTATATTTTCTGTCTCTCTTTGACGCAGATGGGACACCGGTGTCCCTTTTGCTTATTTATTTTTTGACGCTCTTATTACAAATATTATTATTATATGATAGTTTTTTATTATAAAGGAGATTCTAATAGTTACCATAAAAATCTATTAGATTATCAGAGTAAATTTTTTACAAAAATAAAAATGTTAAATAAAAGTAGTTTGAAAAAATTTTATCAACCAATTTCAAAAATTTATTTCTAATTAAATTTGATTATTTAAAAAAGATCAGTGATGAATTATTGCTACTCCTATATCTAAGTAATTGTAAATAAGTGCAATTTGTAACAATATTTATTCATGGGACGCCCGTGTCCCATGATGAATTTACCTTTAACGCAGGAAGGGACACCGGTGCCCCACTCTATATTTTAGAACCAAAATTAATTAAAATGTTAAATATAACATTTTACACTTATTTAGATCTAAAATAACTTAAAACTATCAAAAAAGTGTAAAAATTATGTTTGATGAGAAATCTGCTTCAAAGGGATAACATGCAAGGTTTTCAAAACAATGTCGTGTCATTTTTAGAAAACTTGACATACTAAATTAAAAACAGCATAACATACTGCAATCAAAACGAAAAAAAATAAAATATGTAATTAAATATAAGTATTTTTACAAAATATTTTTTAACTGCGCATGTGCAAGCATTAATAACATTTCTTTTGCATAATTCATTAATGAACTATATTGAACGTCATATGTTGAACATATTTTCACTAAATTTAGTATGGTGCTCAAGACGTTAGTTTCAAGATTCCATTCAAATGCTCCTTTTATGTCTAATGCGGAAAAAAAAAAAAAAATTCAGTTCTAAGCTGAACCATACTTTTACCTTGTAATTTGTAAATACGCTATCCGAAATACCTTCACAATATTATAACTAACTATCAGTAAAATGGTTTAGTCACTTGGTATTTTTTAATAAGTTCAAGCTATAATTCGGTTTCATTATATCACGCAGTAAATAATTTAAATACTTTACCTTGTTCAGCCAGTAGTCACTGGGTTTTACTTTAGTCTTGTTTTGCCTTGCCACCATCCGCCGATAAAAGTAGGATGAGATGATCCTCTCAACGGGTTCCCGAATGACGTTGATGTAAACTGGGGGACGTACACCAAACCTGAAAAGGAATTTCAACTTTTAGGCTAAAATTCACAAATTTTTACATTTAGATAGAAAAGAAAAGAGTGCAAAATCTCAAGATTCTGTATGCATACTGGACGTCTAAAATTACACATACAGGGTGACAATTATTGAACTATATTAAATAAAATTTGTCATAACTTCCGAACGTTTTGAGTTACGACATTCAAACTGCACGGTTGGCCGCAGGGCATGATGGGAATTAGTATGAGCTTGCGTATGCACCTTGTTTTTGTCGGCCATTTGAAAGTGAAAATGATTCCTGAACAGCGTGTCTGAGCGTATAGCGCTTGTGAAGGCCTACTATATGTGAGCAATAACAATGATCGAGAAGTCTCTCCACCCTCAACGGGTGACTGTGTGGTGTGCATTGTCCAGTCACGGAATAATCGGTGCGATATTCGTTGCCAGCACGGTAAATATTGAACGATTCGTGAATGTTTTGGAAAATGATTTCACCCCCATTATCCAAAGTGCCCCTGATTTCGGCAAGATGTGGTTCATGCAAGACGAAGTTTGACCCCATCGAAGCAAGAAAGTATTTGCTTTCCTGGAGGAGCACTTTGGGGACCTCCTTCTACCTCTGGGGTACCCAGAGGCCACTGGCATGGGCCTCGATTGGCCACCATATTCTCCGGATCTGAACCCATGCGACTCTTTTTTTGTGGGGCTATCTTAAAGAGAAGGTGTACAGCAATAACCCCAAAAACATTGCTGAACTAAAAAACAGCCATTCAGAAGGACATTGACAGCATCGATGTTCCGACACTTCAGCGGGTCATGCATAATTTCACTATTCGTCTGCGCCACATCGTCTCCAATGATGGCAGGCATATCGAACGTGTCATAGCTTAAATCCGAATATCTGTAGTGACGTTTACATATAGAATAAAGTGTGTTCATGCCGTAGTTCGTAAGTAATTTACGTTTTATTTCGTATAGTTCAATAATTGTCACCCTGTACGCGTATTTGTATATACTTTTTCTAAATGCTATACTACTTTAAATTTTCTACTTGATTTAATATAGGATGTAATGGATTAAGTGTAACCAGGAGATGAAATGGGGGTAAGTATAACCTCACCTTATCACTAAACTGATAAAAAATAAAATTTGATCAACTGTAATAAACTGTTTAATAAACTGTAGTAAGCTACATATTACTACATACTATTTTATAGGGTGATTATAGTTTGGCAAAGGAAATAAGTTCCAAAATCTGCCGTTAATCACCCGTAAGATGTTTATTTCATAAAGCTCCTCTTTTTCTTTTGTCACTATGATTGCTTTCGCTGTAAACACATATTCTTGTCTTATTGTTAAAAAAAAAAACATAAACTCTTAGAGTCTATTTTTCCCTGATATTCTAACGTATTTCTAACAGCATTCCTGTGTTTAATGAATCCACTTAGACGTTTCCCCTGACATTCCCCTCACAGCGCCATCTATAGGGACATTTTGGAACTACTTTTTTTCTACCACCTAACAAAATTCCATCGCCTCACTATTGTTCTGGTAAAATATCAAGTTCTTCTGATAGGTAGTTTTAAAATTATAGCGTTCTGAAATCGTAACTTTAATTACAATAACCTTATGTATTGTAAGTTAGATTACTGTGTTACATATCAACTTTAATAAACTGTAAAATGAACTGATCTTCTTTTAGTGGATGATCAAAATTGTTATTGCCTCTCTGAGTTTTTGGACAATCCATAGAGTTGAATACTAGACCGTCGCGAATTGCCCGCCCTACATAGTTCTTGTGTGATATTAAATCTACTCAATTAAATTCACCTAATAAACTGAGTTTGGAATTAATAATTATCATATCTGTTTGTTTAAACTTATCTTCTTTCTATAATTAACCTTAGAAAACCAAATCTAATACTTAACGTAGATAAGTTTTAGGAGTTCAAAAAATTGTTTACATTTTAGTTGTGCCATTGTTGTACAGTCGGTAACAAAAGTGTCCGAACACTAGCAAAGATTCCTATGCAAAAAAAGTACACTTCATACGGTTTTGTTAAATAAATCCTTGTCGAATCATGTTCTTACACTGACTAAGAACATAATTCGACAAGGATTTATTTAACAAAACCGTGTGAAGTGTACTTTTTTTACATAGGAATTTTTGCTAGTGTTCGGACACTTTTGTTACCGACTGTACTTGTGAAGTAAACTCTACCAGTTTTTGGTAAGGAGACTAAGTCTTAAATGTAAATTTAGAATATAACTTGAGATTTATTCTATTTCATAGGCTTTTTGATTTGCCATCCGTGGTTAAACTTACCTCAGGATGATTTATGTTGTGGAAATGTAACCAATGTTGTTAGAGTCTTCACGGGTCGGGTTTTTCCCGACCTGAACACGACAAATGAATTTTAAATCAACCCGAACCGTACCCGACAAAAAATTTATCATCAACCCGAATCCGACCTGAAATCTGACTTCTTTTTACCTAAACACGATTATAAACCTGATTATTAAATAAAAATTAATAATTCTTCTAAAAGTCATTCAAAACATTTTTAAATTATAAAATGATATGAATTTTTACTGTCACACAGTTGTTAAATCATTTAAAAAAAAATTAAAAATGTAATTACTAATACATTAATCTAAAAATTTGAAAAATAGATTTAACATAAATTTAACCATTTTTGTGTGTTATGTACTTCAAGTGTGCAAAAATGGCTTCAAGTTTAGCGTTTATTGTTTATTGTTTAATTCTTATATTCTTCAATAATAATAATAATAACTTTATGATTCTTTGTTAATTGCTTTTGTTCAATGTGATTCTTTATTTTATTTTACTACTAGCAGGCTTTGCCCGCTTCGCTGGTCACTAAATTTAAAGGAAACTCTTTTCTATATAGCTTTATAAAAATAAAATAAAACAAAATACTGAAATTGCTGAAAATCTCGCTTCAGGTCCCTGTTGCCTTCGGCAGCGATTTGGTCATCCGCTAAAACTCGGGTGCCTGTCCCTATTAACCGCGACATTGGTTTACCAATGGGCTTCCATTTAGGTGCTTATTAGATAACAGTTTCGAAATAGATAGTATTGAAAAAATTGAAGTATCCCTTTTATATTTGAATCCCAGATACATATGAACAACACTATACGTGATGCACATAATATTTGCTTTTACGCTATTTCTTATGTTTATTTTGTTTAACCTATCAACCATAAAATGACAGCATGACAGCAATTTTACGACAAGTATTACAATATGCTATGACCGTACGTCTGTCGCATGTTACAATTAATTTTTGTGGTTATATATAATTCATGGTTTGTAAACCTGATCATAGTACAGTCTTAATATACTCTTTGGCGATTTTTGAATTTTTGCTACCATTTTAGACTTAATCCCTTGTAACAATAAAACTTACCTTGTAACAATATGCTATGAGTGCTATTTATGCCGAATTTTAGACAACTAATCTTTTTATGGTTATATATATTTCCCATTAAACATATTTTTATTTTTGTTTATATATGTAAATAATAATTTGAATTAATCAAATATTTCTGTTCGACAGCGTGCAAGTGCAGTCACACAAAAAGGCTTAAACAAGCAAAAAAAAAAAAAAATTGGCAACAATTAAATTATGGATACAATTTAAATGGCTAATTTATCAGAAATTAGAAGGTTATTATTTTCACATTTTAATTAACTAAAAGAAAACTAATCAAAAATTCGAGCTTCAAGGTGCATCAGGAGAGGTCATTATGAACCTCCATGCAAATGTGTGTATCTCTGCGATCAGCCGTTTTCCTAAAAAGCTCTTGATATGTATACACAATGACACACACACACACAAACATCTTATTTTATTATATGTATGGATAATAATTCAGGTACGCGTATATTTAATGATGGGCATATGTTTATGTTCCTTTATTAATTGCTTTTGTCTGTTATGTAGTTAAATACGCTGTAATAATTTGAGTACACGTATTTATAATCGTGGGCATACATCGTATATTTACACAAATTATACAGTTATAATTACATCAAACAAATTCGTGCTTATTATAGTATTTTTTTTTTTTAAGATGTTTTCAAGTCGACCGACTCATTGAAAATGAGACACGACCCGCAGGAAAAAAATTCCGTCAACTTAACCGAACCCGACCCATACGATTAATCGACCCAACCCAAGACCGTTTTATTAACAGAAACAGAACTAATTAACTTTAAAAAAAAAATTCTGCTTACTTTCATTTGTTCATCTGTGGATCATCTATTGATAGATTACCACATGCACATGCATTATTTAGATCAATTATTTAAATTACTTTTCCTGACGAAACGGCTGTCATTACTAATCTAATAATAATAATAATAATAATAAAAACATTTACATGGAAGGAAAAAAAAACTTATGCATGATAAGATTTATGGAAATGACTTCATGGCAGAAGATGTTCTTTTATCTTTTTCGTGTGACCTTAGACACTTGCTCTTTAAAAAGCAGAATTCATTAACTTTAATTGTCGCAATTTTTCACAAAGCGTGAGACTCTATTAATGGCACTCATAACAGGAAATTTTCATAAACGCAATTTGCAACGGTATGAGGTCAGTCAATGCCTTTTCTGTATACTCTGTGCTTTTAATGGCTATTATCGCATGCATGCCAGCATCGGATGCAAGATAAGGCCCGCACCGAGGGCGGGAAATTTTTAAACATTAGTAACAATTGAAAAAAAAAGATTTGATTTTGAACGAAATTCAAAATTTAAGTTAGAAAGAAAATTCATGCGGCTCTCACAGATTATGAAAACTTTTCCTTCTCAATTACCCTCTATATTGATTGACCTGTAAGTATTTTACCTGTGTGATCTTATTTTAAAATATATTTTATTACTTTCTTTTATATACAATAGAAGAAAGGTTCATAAAAATTTTCCACTTCCATGTTTTGATGGATTTACACGTTCTGAGATACCCTAAACTAGATAGGCAGACGTTCTCAAAAAATGGCCAAACTGTGTTCAGACACTTGACACAGTTTGGCCATTTTTTGAGAATGTCTGCCTATCTATGTGTGTGACAAAAAAAAAAAAAAATCTATAGCAAACAAAAAATCTATATTGTAAAAAAAAGACCTTCCCTACGTGAGTGCAGTGGCGTTGAGGTAAAGCTCCGCGCTACGAACCTAAAGGTCTAGCGTTCGATCCCAGTCAGGCGAGTATTTTTAAAAATGGTTTTTGTTTAATTCTAAATTATTTTAATTAAAGATTTAAATGTATGTAAATACTATTGTGTGTCACTCATACGATTTTCTCTTACCCTGCATTTTAATACTAAGATAGATATTTTGTGCTTTTTAGTTTACATTTCTATAAAACCGTGTTCTTTAATTTTTTAAAACTACAATATTATTATTCTATTCATTAAGAGACAGAATACAGCAGTTATTAAAAATATTAAATGAAATAAATGCGTATTATATATATATATATATATTCATAGGCGTAAACTACGGGGGGGCAGGGGGGGCTGGCCCCCCCACTTTTAAATCTTCGGGGGGCGGCCTCCCCGGGAAGAAGTCTCCCGGGATGACAAAGTGACAAAAATTTGCCTGTGCAGATTTTTTTTTTTTTTTTTTTTTTTTTTTTTTAACTCCTACGTTGTTGATCGGACACGCGGTCTATTATTGATATCGCTCCTTCTGTTGGCCATAATCGATGCATGTGATTCAATGTGTTTAGACGGAAAAAAAATAAAAAATATATATATTATTTCAGTTGCATTAATATTTAACAACTATAAAAATGTTGGAAAGATAGAAGATTGCGTTCATCAGTTTTGAAAGTGCTTCCAGTTTTGAATCTTCTTCAACTTATTTTAGTTAATTCTGAGACTACAATTATTAACATAAGGTAAGTGTTTTTTATTTCATTTTCATTTTATGATTATAAATATTTAAATGAAGTTCATTGCAAACTTCTAATATTTAAGTAGATAAATATGCTCGAGTAAAAGTTTAATTTTTTTAATCAAATTCATTGAATTTTTGTTCTTTTGTATTTTAATGAATCCTTCCGATTTCTTAAAAAAAAAAAAATAAATAAATAAATAAAAAAGATCGAAATTTCGGGTCAAACGAACGAAAGAATCGAAGAAAACTTTAGATTCTAAAAATTAATTTTCACAAAAATCGTCTGCTAATAAGATTAATAAAAATCGTCTGTAAATTAGGAATATAATTAATATTTCTTCTTTATGGCAATATCGACATTCTCTATTTCGCGCGAAAGTAAGAAATGATAATGAAAGCGACCGTCATCGTCTGAACTGCTTAAAGCTGGCTTCTTTGAAAAAAAAAGGTAAGTGTGTCTTATATTTTCTGAACATTAATCATAAATTAATTTTTATCTTTTTAAGCTTCTTAATGCGTTTGTTACTTTAAACTTTATGCTTCAATAGAATTTGAATTTTTTTATATATATATATATAGTAAACTCTGGATTATCCGCGGTCTTTTCTTTCCCTTTTTTGCGATTATAAATTACAAGTTTCTTAAAAAAAAAAAAAAAAAAAAAAAACTTTTTGGTCCACAATTAAGTATTGCAGAAAAAAATAAAAGAAAGGCAAGTATTCGCATTTATTGAGAGATACTATTTCGCGGGTATTCGGATGTTTACTGTTATAATAAATTACAAGGCTGAAATCTGAGCTTAAAACTATTTACTTTCTAGAAAAACAACGGACAGGCGATCAGCCTATTTTCTTTTTTCTATATTTATTTATCTTTAATCCGCACAATCGATTTATCACTGAAGAATGCAATCTGTAACTCCAATTATCACAGCTGTCATCTCAGTGCTGAACCGGCCTGTGACTAAGAAAATTCTTTCGGCGCGGCGGTCTTCAACGGAGAGCAAGCTAGGAGAGGGGGAATAGATTAAAGCAAATGTGATCTCTTTACTCCTTCCATCACTACTTTTTGACGAAACTGTACCTTCTTTGGAGAAATAGATTATGGGGATTAAGGCCGATTGACTGCACCAGGGTCCTAGGCATGGGGGGTCTTTCTAAGGGGTCCTAGCCCGTATTTACTCACGTTTCGGAGAATACCACAGAAAACTTCAAACGGCTAGGCCGATGAGCGCGGCCTATTGTCGAACCCGGCACCTCACGTTTACCAGCGCTGACCGCAGGTGAGCATATTCACGGGTGGAAGAATCGGACGTTTGCAAAAGATGGAAAGTTACAGATGGAAAATTACAATGCTCTTTTTATTTATTTTCTTTCTCCTTTCCCCAAAGGAAATATGGTTTAAAATGCGATACAGAATCAATTTTATATAACAATTTGTGCTTAAAACCTTTAAAAAGTTTATTAGTGAAATAAGAAATTGTAGGTTGGATCGACTCTTTTTTTTTTTTTTTTTTTTTACAACACACAAAATTATTTAAAAGGCTTTATGATTAAAGCAGAAAAAGTAATAAAAACTAAAAGCAGAAAAATCGATTTATTATTTATTTCGGCTGGTACTTCTGATTCTGATGTTATAACGTGTGCAATAAATTTTCAATTTATTTGAATACGGCGCTGAGACACTATCGAACTTAAAATAATTTGAGCCCATAGGCCTTATAATGATAAAGAATTTTTCAGACTATGTTGAAACACGCGAACTAGGTTCGGGAGAAATTTCGAATATTTATTTTATTAGAAAATAAAAATGAAATAATAATTTTCCTGAAAAAAAAAAAAACAAACTTTTTAACATTAAACAATGAACCAATGAGTATTTCTTCTTTTAAGCTCTAATTTATATCCAATATTTTTTGGGGTGAAACATAATCGGAGTTTTAAATAGAATGTGGGATTGCAAACATCGCGAATTTCAGAAATCCCGAATAATAATAAATAAAGGAATCTAAGAAAAAAAAATTAAAAAATAAATAAATTCTTTTTTTCCACTCCTGCAGAAATTATGACCGGCAAAATAATTACTTAAGTGATACGGCAAATGTAGCAAAGAGCCGGAAATACGGGGGGGGGGGGGGAAGAAAGAAATAGAATGAAAGTGTTGCCGCTCTGTTTGCTGCACTCGTGCTTGCTTTGTTCATCTGACGAAGGGTTGTGTTTTCTTTTGACCCGAAACAGTTGTTGCTAGTTTTTCATTTTATGGTGTTTATTCAAAGTTTTGTACTTATTGCTTTTAAAACGCCAGTTCTGCGGTGCTTTTTTATTATGCAAGTAAACTTATTAAACGGGCGTAAAATAATCCTATAAATTTTACGATAAATATTTCGTGATTAATACAAGCTAAAGAAATTACTAAATTCAAATTATTTTTGTTATCTGACTAAAAAGCGCTCCAAGAATCATCACATAATCCACATAAATAAACACTTTAACAGAGCGAGTTATTAATTACGTATTCAGAGTTCCCAGAGAGAAGAAGATAACCGTGCTTGTTTGGTTGTTTATATTTAAGCACTGAAACTGAAAAGGGAGGGGAAAGGGGGTAAAATGAAAGGAGAAAAAAAGTTCTTTTTGCAGCGTTTTTATTATTATTATTATTTCTATATATAAAATACAACAGTTAGCAACAGAAAGAAAAAAAAAAAAAAAAAAAGAAAAAGAAAACAGAATTTAGAGCAATTAGCTGCTATTAAAAAAATAAAAATGGTTTTATAGTGAAATATGCACATATTTAGGGCCAGTGGATCAGCTATAAAAGGAGGAAAAAAGAGAAGTTTTATCAATTAACAGTGATATTATCCTTATTTTGCTAATCAGCTACACTTTTTTTTTTTTTTTTTTCTTTTTAAGTGTTAAATTTTAAGATGGCAGGATGGAGAGTCACTTCTAAATTTCCTTAGTAAAAGTTATATTTCGATGTGATAATATAAGAAGGTTATTTTATTTCTTAAAATAATTTATAACCTTATCACAAAATTCCATCAATCCCCTCTTTAAAAATGAAATAAGATTAATAAATAAAATAAAATAAAAAATATAGTGAGAGACAGAGAAAAATTTGAGGCTGAATATTAGTTTTAACTTAACTATTTTAATTTTAACAATCAATTAGTCTTCTAATTACCTTAATTAAATTGCTTTAAATTTGACCAGATGGCAGAGTAGAACTAGTATTAAATTTTCATATAGTTTTTATGAGAGAAATTTGAAAATTATTTGTTATAATTTGTGTTATAGCTTTAAAAATTTTTCAATATTTGGATGAAAGGAAGAACACCCCCCCCCCAAAAAAAAAAAAATAAAATAATAATAATAATAATAATAATTTGCGTTATTTTGGGGAAAACGTAGAATGTGTTTGGTGAAAATTTTAGAGGTCTCAATATTTTCTGAATATTGTATTAAAATTGTATAAATTTATAAGAAAATATAAGAATCAAAATTAGTATTAGCAAGAAATTTTGTATATAATGTTGTATAGCAATATCAGGGGTAGAATTAAGAAAAGTGAGTGACTGGTCCGCAGGACCGAGACTTTACTGGTTTGTACACATTTTCAGAGGTCTGTTCACCCATTCAATTAGATTTTTGAAAATACTTACAAATCCATAAGGCAAATTAAAGTTACACGATAAGAATGATAATTCATACATTTGTGATTATCATTATATATATATATTATTTGTAATTAATTTAAAAATTCAGTGCTGCCAACTCTCCCGTTTTTCACGGGAGACTCCCGTTTTTTAACCCTATCTCCCGTTTTTACGTTTTAATGTGTATTTCTCCCGTTTTTCTAATATTTTCGAAAAATCGAACTAAAAACGCTAATTTTTGACGATTCGTAGGTGCCATCTTTCCAGATTTACGAAGGCCTTCCAATTCACAATCTTTCTGCATCCACAACATAAATGTCGATATTCATTTAAAACTTACTTTATGAGATATTAGAATCTCTAAAGAAACGGAATCCTTCAATATTTCTCGCTTACGTAATTATTTTTAACTCCCCTCCCCCCCATATTTTCCTATCTCCAACTAGTGATCCGTGATCAAATGCTCTTTTGAACTCTTTTGTTTCTCATTCTTTCTCCATCTACAAGCCACAACAAAAACGTCAATATTCATTTTAAACTTGCTTTATTAGATTCTAGAGCCTATAAAGTAGTAGAAAGTTTAACAGTTCCACCTCCCCCCCGCCCCGCCCCCCCCCCCCCCAAAAAAAAAAAAAAAAAAAAAAAAAAAAATCCCTTTCTCCTATTAGCTTTCTTATTCTACAACAAAAGAATCAAGTAACTGCTAGTTAAAAAAACTTTTTAAATTCTTGAGGGTGATTTGAATTTTTAAGGACACATTTGGCATTTAAAATCCAAACACTTAATTTAAAAATTTAGTTATAAATATGCATACAAAAAGAAAAGAGTCTGTTTTTAAACTTTTCTGTACTTTTATTTGTTGTTAATGTGCTGATTGTCACACACAATAGTTTTATTTATATTTACAGCATTTAGGTTACTTTCTACAAATGCAGTAATGGGGAGGGGGGGCAGGAAATAGATTGGGGCAAAGTGTTTCTTTTTTTTTTTTTTTTTCTTCCAAACAAAGATCAGGCGAGGTGCAGCACCCTCCTTAAATTATCTGGGAAAAACTCTGAATCAATGTTTATAAAAACATCGATCCAGTCGTTTTATTAGATTTTAGAACCAACTGAAGCGATATAGGAGTTCAAAATTCTTTACATATGTAGTTACAGGGTTCATACTCATATATGGGAAAAAAATTCCCTGAGTTTTCCCTGAGTTCCTAGACAATTTCCAAGAAAATATTAGCGACATATTACAAGAAACGCTCCTCTAGATAGGACAAAATACAGCTACTTTCACTGTATGATGTCATATTACTGCCGATCATGCTAGAAATTCAGGTAGAAATCATTATTTACATGCGTATTTTTACAATACTTAATCATTTAAATTTTGATACGAAGTTAAACAAGAAAAACATAACTTGCGAGAAAAAAAAAATTGTTTTTCCAGGTTTTATAACTCATTTTCCCTGATTTTTGATGAAAATTTTTATTTTCCCTGAGTTTTCCCTGACTTTTTTTAACAAATTCCAAATTCCCTGAGTATTCCCTGTTTTCCAGGTTTTCCCTGAGGAGTATGAACCCTGAGTTATTTTTAGACTTTGTTAATGAACTTGTTAACTATTTGTTTTTCCCCAATAAGTTTAAAATATAAATTATCAAACAAAAGTTATATTAGGTCTTTTTAGTTAAAAAAGTATCATGTATTGAATAAAATAATTTTGTTTTGTTTTTCTCCACGTAACCGTAATTCTCCTTTTTTCTCCCTTGAAATTATGTAAAATCTCTTGTTTTTTTCCCCACCAAGGTTGGCAGCTCTGAAATATAAATGAAGTCTTATATAAAACAAAAATGTTCGATTTAATAAGTGGGTTAAATGTATATTATGTGAAAGATTCTTAGACAAATTTTGAAAAACAGATAAAATAAAATAAATTGAAAGCGTTCCTGGTCTGGTGGACCACTATAATTTATATTTTACTGATCTGTTGAATATTTTTGTCGTCTGAGACCAACAGATCGCTTTTAATTTGGAGATCTGGATGTACATTTCGTATTTAACTAACAACATCTGTTTAAGAGGGAGATTGGCTTGGGCTTATTCTTGTGACGTGTGATTTCTATAAAATGTATGTATAGGGAAATTTGTCTCTTGAGCTTTCGACGATAAAACTCTTTTGAATAATTCTCTAGTGGGTCATTCATTCTATCACTATGAATCTGTTCAATAAAACTCGTCAAATAAAGAACTAGACTTTTTTTTTTTGAACAAAATGCCCTTTTTTTTGTTCAAATGTTCTTTCTTTTTTTAACAGTGCCTTTCTTTAAGAGTTAAAGTGCCCTTTTTAGCTTACAGCACCCTGCCCTTTTTTAGGTCTACAATGAACCCTGACAGTGATGTGATATATCTATAGTCATGTAAAATAATAATAAATTATTTAACAATTTATAAACACTTTAATTACTATAATTAAATGTAAAATTTAAACTTGAATGCTTCAAAAAGCGACTTATAGATTTTAATTTTTTTTTTCAAGAATATATTGAAATATTTCTTCGTTACAGAATTGTTTATCATCATGACAGAACGTAGTCAGGCAGCTCCAGCTGCTAAAAAGTTGAAAGTTTATACACAGGCACCCTTAACAACATTTTTCGATCAATACAAAAAGCCTCCCAAAGAAGATGCAGAAGACGAGACCCAACAGAAGGATGTACAGCAACTGCAACTTCAACCTCAAGATTTTCAACCTTCACCATCTTTTGTGACAACTTCTTTTTCAACTGCTATTGTAAAGAAAAATGATGGGCGTTCATTTCAGAAACATTGGCTGACTGAGTTTCCGTGGCTTCAGTACGAGAGTAATCAAGATTATGCTAAGTGTTCTATATGTACATGGGCTATTCAAAATAATAGAATTGGGGCAACAGTTAAAGCAATATTGCAAGGACAATCTAAAACATGGATTAATGGATTTTGTGATTGGCGTAAAGGAAAAGCTGCTTTTAAGAAGCATGGAGACAGCAACTGTCACACTGCATGTGCCAATGCAAAGATGGCATCTGCAGCAGAAAATTCTAATATTGCTCGCATTGTTTCTGAGAATACAAAAACAAAATTAAATGAAAATCGAGTGGCTTTAGAAGCTATTTTCCAATCTATTTTATTTCTTGGTCGACAAGGTCTGGCATTCAGAGGGCATACTGATGAGATGTCAAATGTCAAACAGCTTCTCATTCTTCTTGGCAAGCAATCCCCTGCAGTTGAGAGTTGGTTAAAAAGAAATGGACAGTATAAATGGATAAGTCCTCCTAATCAGAATGAAATGTTAGAAATGTTATCTCACGAAATATTGCGAGGAATAATTGAAGACATAAAAAATGCTACTTGCTTCAGTATCATTCTTGATGAAACAGCTGACATGGAAAACAAGGAACAAGTATCTTTATGTATCAGATATGTAACTTCATCTTGGGAAATAATAGAAGACTTCTTGGGTTTTCACCAAACAAGTAAAACAGATGCTGAAACATTATTTAAATTATTGAAAGATTCTCTGCTGTCTCTTGGTTTGGATATTAAAAGCTGCCGTGGCCAGTGTTATGATGGAGCAGCCAACATGCGAGGTCATATTTCTGGTCTTCAAACACGTGTGAGAAGTGTTTACCCAAAAGTCATTTATGTTTACTGTGCTGGACATCAGCTAAACTTAGTTGTGCAAGAAATTTTTCAAGAATTTCCTGAAGGTCAGCATGCTCTTGATATTATGAGCACTGTCATAAAATTTATAAGAGATTCCCCAAAACGATTAGACAATTTTAAATTATTTAAACTTGAAGAAAATCCCAGCCAACAGAAATTGCGCCCATTATGTCCAACAAGATGGGTTCTTAGGTTGAGTGCAATTCAAGTTTTTTTGGAAAACTATGAATCTATCCTTAATTGGTTAGAGAATATGTGTAATGACTCAGATGCTACAGGAGGAAGAAAGGCAAGAGCCTTCTTAGGCAGTTTAGAAAGCTTTTCTGTATATTTTATGCTTAGGCTTTTTCAGAGAATTCTTCTAACTGTTAATCCTGTCCACCAAAGAATTCAAAGCCCAAGTGTAAGTGTTGGGGAATGCCGACTGCTATTAGAAAGAGTCGTAGATGTCTTATCAGCAGATGCTGCCTCTGAAGAAAATTTCAAGGCATTTTTCAACTCCGTGAAAGAGTTCACTGCAAAAATTGGTTTGCAGGAAGCAGAAGCTTCTCTTCCTCGAGGTTATGGAAGAAGAACAAAAGGCTTCGAGAAAGAAGAAAAGGAGATGTCTGTAACTAATCTCACTTTTATGCATTTCAAGAACATTTACAGTTCTATGATGTCTGCAACTACTAATGCCATCATTGAAAGATATCCAGCAGAGGATTTAAAAATTATTGCAGACATAGAAAACATTCTTTTAAATTTTTCTACTTCATCTTCAGATAAAGAAAGATTTGAACCATCTATAGTAAATGTTTGTAATTTCTATGCAGAAGATTTTGATAAAATGAAATTGCAGGATGAATTGGAAAAGTTTTATGCATATAAAATTCAAAAGGGACTCAGTTTTTCATCAACCGAAGACCTTCTGCAAAGCTTTAAAAGTGATACCACATTATCCATTTTACTACCAAACATTTCAACCATTTTAAAATTATATTATACTCTACCATGTACTTCTTGTTCTGCTGAAAGATCTTTTAGTGCATTGCGGAGAATAAAATCATACCTTCGCACATCAATGACCCAGCAAAGACTGAACCACTGTGCAATTTTATCAGTCCATAAAGATAAAGTAGACACAATCAATTTGGACAAAGTGGTTAATGAATGGATTGATAAGGCTGCTGTTCGGGAGAACACTTTTGCCAAAAGAGTGGTAAAATAAAGATGACGGGCATCACCACTAGTTACTTTTCCCATCTAAAAGTTTTTTTTCTTTTTTAAGCTTGAGTCCTTAAATGATCCTTTTTTCATATGCATGTATGAAAAGAAATTATATATATGTATGAAAAGAAATTAGTCTCTATTTTCATTAATGAACTTATTATTTCAGTAGCCAGGTTCAATCCAGTCATTTATCACCTTTCGAATTTTTTTAATTTAAAGTTGGGGAAATTGTATTTCTCCTTATTACTTTTTGATAAGATTATATCAGTTCGGATTAAATTTTTCTTTTTCTTGCCTACAGATTTGTTCAGTTTTCCTTTTTCTTGCCTACTGATTTGTTCCATTATTTTGTTCATTGCTTCACAATTAAATCAGTTGTGTTTTTCCCTTTATAGAAAGTTAAAATTTTTATAAAGAATGCATTTTAATAGCCTTATTGTTGGTATCACATGCGAGGGGCCCACATGAGGGGTATCACATGCGATATATATAAATTCTAAAGTTTTTTAAATCTTATTTGAACATAGCTCCACTGAAACTCGCCCCCCCAGATTTTTTAAAAAGTTGACACCTATGTATATATTGCTGTAAGTTACATTCTTATTTTTTCTGGTTGATACTATGTATTTTGAACTCTTTTATCATTAAATTTTACTATGTGCTTCTGGCTACTTGAGGCTTCCCTTGTTAAGTTTGAACAATTCATCTATTTGCATAACAAAAATAAAATATTATAAATATTAAAAAAAAAAAAAAAAAAAAAAATCTTTTAAATTTTAATTTTTAATTTTAATTTATGATGACTGCATTATAATGCTTATCCTTATATGTGTGCTCTTTGGCATTATTGCTTGTAATTGACTCTTCTTAAAACTTAACATTTAATACTTTGACTTCAAAATAAAAATATTTTAATTTTAATTTTTAATTTTAATTATTATTGATGACCGCATTATAATGCTTATCCTTATAGTTATGCTCTTTGGCATTATTGCTTGTAATTATGTCTTCTTAAAACTTAACACTTAATAATTTGACTTCAAAATAAAAATCTTAAAAATTATCTTAATCTTGCTGTTAATACTTCTAAATTATCTTAAACTTTACACTTAATAATTTGACTTCAAAATAAAAATCTTAAAAATTATCTTAATCTTGCTGTTAATACTTCTAAATTATCTTAATCTTTCAGTCAATACATCTTATTTAACTGACTTAATGTTTTTATAGCTAACCGAAAGATGGCGCTTGTACTCAGTAGTCTTATACCTTCATTCTTCAGTCCTTATCTTAAACGATTTAATTATTAATATTTTTGGTACGATTTAATTTAACTCTACTAGTATTAATTTTAACATTATCATTTAATATTTACTCTGTGTATTTTATCTTTAATGTAATTGTTCTGAAGTATTTTCGATTAATCGATATCTGTCGAGCTATTATTTTAACTTCAATTTAGGTTTTGGCATCAACCATTTTTCCAGTTTGTGTTAACTGTTTTCAATGTGGTTACTCTGATTATTTCATGTTATTAATTTGGTTTCCTTTAAGATTTTAATTAATATTTATTTATTCTTTGTTTTAATTTAATTTTTCACTTTTTTCTCATTCTTTATGGTTTTTTTGCTGCATTGATCGGGGCGTGACTAAATTGATGATATAAATTGCTATGATTAGCAATATCGTTTTACGAAATCGTTGCAGCTTTCTCTGCTTTATGAAGTATGCGCCCCTTGAAAAGTATGCTTCTAATTTTAAGCATTTATATCCAATTGATTATGTGGTTTATTATCTTTTTTCTCTTTCACAAGATTAATGGTCCTTTTTTATTATCCTTCAGGTCGGCGTAAGTATTTTAAGTTAATATGGTAACTCATTGGTTCCTTATCTATATCGCAACTTTTTGTGTCATTCTTTCCTCTATGTTAAATTCAGTTCTATATTTTAGTGTGCTGTTATTGTTTTAGTTCTATTAATTGCTAAATTTTAAGATTAAATTTTATTACGTTATCTATTATTTATATACACTAAGCGACAAAAAAAAAAGCCGCACTTGGATGTTTTCCTTTTTGCCTTCTACAACCGCCAGTTTTATCGTTTAAAAAGCAAATTTTCGAACAGATTTTACTACGTTGTCCTCCACATACACTTTAGTTTTGAGTCTAGTGTTAAAAACAAAATGCAATTGTCAGGAAAATTGTAATTTTAGAATTTATTTCAAAAATGGTAAGAATAAGGCTGTTAACGATGCCACAAAAAGTATTAATTTTTAAATGAAAATCAAAAAATATTTTAATACGTGAGATGGCAAAATAATTAAATGCTAACGAAATATTGATAAAATGAATTTTAGCAAAATATAAATTTTTTTGGCCGTTTAAACTGGGAATTTGGCTTTAGGCGGTCATGTTGCTCATCCAAGCAAGATAACCGCAAGTTAAAATGCGAATGTTTAAAAAATCGATTTGTATCATGTTCAGAACTTAAAAAAGATTTTAAAAAAGTGTATAGTAAATTACTTTCTTCAAAAACAATGCGGGAACAATTAAACAAAGCGGGTTAAAGAACGGAAGATCTGCGAAAAAAGCCATTATTAAGGAAAATAATTAGAAAAAACAACACTTTAGTTGACTAAAATTTAAAACCATTATCAGTTAATTATTAGGCTGAACTGGTTTTCTCTGATGAATCAAGTTTTCTTTATTTCGTGCAGTTGAAAAAAGCTAGAATGAAGACGAAAATGTGACCGACTTAATGAAAATCGCACTTTTTAAACAGTGACACATTCTCCGTACATTATGGTACGGAGGTGCATAAATTTTCGAACACTCGGGGAAATTTTTATGCTCAAGGGATCAATTAACTCGAAATAAAACACAATCTGCATAAAAGTGGTGCCTGACCGACTATTTTGGAGGTATCTTAGACATTTCCGTAAACAGCATTTGAAGATAATAAGGCACCTTACTACACGGCGTCTGTGGTAAGTTTATTCACTTCAAATTGTCAAAATTTCTCATACATTCGCATGAGAACCTATAATTCTGTAAGTAATCATACTTTTTTTCACTTTAAGTTAAATACCACAAAGGATATAGTAGAATTTCTTCTTTACCAGACATGGAAATGGTCAAAATCGCGATCCGCTCGAAAATGTTTCGTCTATAAGAAGGCGGGGGGGGGGAGAGGGGAGAGGATTCGAAATTTGCAGTCTATAACTCTGCCAGAACTAGAAAAATTTATTTGTGATATTTGGCACATTGAAATTTCTGAGATTTATATTAAAACACTGTATAAAACTATGCCATTGCGCATTAATGCAGTAATTCCATATAAAGGTGGAATTAACCCAATGCAGAATACATATTTTTAACAAAAAATTGCTTAGATCTAAAAAATAAATAGTTTTATTTCATATATTAAAATATAATTTGTTTATTTCATATAATAAATCATAATAGAATGCAAAGTGTATAGTTATTGCATTATGTTCAAAAAGAAAGTTTTATGCAGATTTTTTAAAAAGTACTTCGTAAAGTGCCTTAAAGCGAATTATTAAATCGAAAATATACATAGGTATCATTTCATACCTTTGGTATTACGCAAACAAGACAGTTTTATTTGTTTCAAACATTAATTTTAAAGTTATTACAAATAAAAAAGGTATAAGTCATTTTTTCTGCAGTGCGGCTTTTTTTTTTGTCGCTTAGTGTATATATATATATATATATATAACGTTAAAATAGCTTTCGATTAAAATTAAATAAAAAGTTTTAAAATATATTTGATTAGATCTAGCAAAGTGTTCGTGTACAGGGCCATACAAGAGCATTAATAAACAATACGTCTATGGGCGAATTTTCTCGCTAGTACAGCGTAAGATTTATAACATCAATAGGCTGCCTTAAACAACATGAAATGAACATTTTTTTTTTTTTTTTTTGTATGCATACATGTATGTTTTGTGTAGATTGTGGCATGGAAATTATTCATCATTCGTTTACAGGGCTATCCAAACTATTTCTACATATTAGGACTATACTTAAAAAATGCTGGAAATGTATTTCATTTTGTGCTATGTGTTTAAATTTAAGTACACAATGTGATGTGTATATAGTATATGTGATGTGTGTATAGTTTAATAGCCGCGGTAGCCTGGTCGGTAAGAGCAGCGAGTTCGTGATCGAAAGATTGCGGGTTCGGTCCTCGAGCCGGCCGAAGACCGTCGTGTACGCTAATGGCGACTGGTGCACGTTAAATTCCGTCGTGGTCGCAAAGTCCTCCAAGTTCCCATCATAAATTATACCTCTGGGGGTACCGGAACCGAATCAAAATTCGAGTTCCTGTTGTCTGGCTGGTGCTGCCATCTTTCAACAGTTTCTGGAGCTAAAGTCATTCTTCCTCCCTATGAGGCGCTCCTAAATAACGGAAGACGCACCCCTCATGCCTTAAAAAATATCCGGATAGTTCCACTACCGGGGATCGGAATTTCCGAGTGGCACACGACAACAACAACAACAGATAGTTTAATAGACAATATACAGGGCTGCCCAAAATTAAGTAAAACGTTCTTTTCTATTAAATGTAATTGATGGAAGCGTTTTTCTCCATGTTACTATGTCAATGAACACTGCTCAGGAAAAACAATCGATTTCTCATACCCATAATGTAAACAAAGTATTTTTTGAAGTTCAATTTTCCACCCTGGTTTTTGTAAATATCACGTTTTTAGATCCCCTGAATGCGAAAGACAAATTTTTAGCGGTTGATATGTATGTATATTTGTTATCAATATAACTGAAAAAAAACAAATAACTGCAGGAAATTCAAATTTGTTATTTTGAAGTTGGTATGTGGTTACCATTTGAAAAGTTGATCAAGATTGGTGAGTTTCAAGGCAAATTAATAACAATTTTGAATTTTATTTTTTACTTTCACACATATATATATGATAGAGAAAGTATTGTTTTTGGGTCAGATTTTCGAAATTGAGTTTTTATTATATTTACACGGCTTAAGGTTCCCCGAATCTGTAAATCATATTTTTAGCGGTAAGTCTGTGTGTGTGTGTATGTGTGTCAAGCATATCTCAAGAACAAATAATAGCAGGGAGTCCAAACTTGGTATTTTAAGTCTGTATCATAAAGTGACGCTACACTAAACTTTTCATTGAGATCAAACAATCATGCACAGAGACATCCAAGAGAATAAAATACATTACGTCTATGGGAGAAATTTCTGGTAAGTACATTATAACATCTGTAGTAAACCTTAAACAAAATAGAATAAATAAATATATACTTTTTATATGCATAAAAGCGTGGTTTATGTAGATTGAAGTATGGAAATTATTTATCACTCGTTTACAGGGCTACCCAAAATATTTGGATATATTGGAGCTATACACGGAAAATGCTGGAAATGTATTATTTTGTGTTAAGTGTTTTCAAATAAAACTAAATTTAGGTACGCAATGTAATGTGCATACAGTTTATAGACAATATATAGGGCTACCCAAAATTAAATTAAATGTTCTTTTGTATTGGTTGTAATTGATGGAAGTGTTTTGCTAGATTTTACTATGATGACGAATACTTCTCAGGGTAAAATTAATTTTTCTTACATATACTAGAAACAAAATATTTTCTGAAATTCTGTTTTCAATTCTGGTTTATCGTATAATATCACGTTTGAAGACGTCCTGCCTACAAAAGTTCAATTTTTAACATTTGATCTGTATATCTGTTACCAGCATAACTTAAAAATAAACTAGTATGTTGGGGCCACCACAAGGCTTTCTTCCATATTTTCCTACACAAATTCACTCAGTAACAATACTAAAAAAAAAAAAAAAAAAAAAAAAAACGATTTTTTGTCCCTTTTTTTTTTTTTGTTAAAAGTAAAAGAAAGCGATAACTTTCTTTAAAATTATCACATATTTATAGTTTAACCATTCGATTTAAAGGTATTGACGAGACTTTTCGAAAGATACTCATCTTAAAATTTTACTTCCCCCCAGGGGGGAAGCGATGCCCCCACATGCACACAATTTTTTCCTAATTAATTACTACTATTATCAATAATTCATATTAATTTTACAATCACAGGTTAAGAATAACTCTCATTATGTACATTTATACGAAATTTTGTCCTATACTGCCATGTTAAAAATTTAGAAAAAATACGATCACAGCGCCTCCTGTTGAGCGATTGAACCCCAAATCTAATCAACGCCAGTTTATGTCAGGGGCCAACTAAATACCAAGTTTGTTTAAATTTCGTTAAAAAATAAAATAAAAAATTACGATTTTTTTTCTAAGTCTTTTTTCGTAAAAAGTAAAAAAAATCGATAACTTTGTTTTAAATTATCACAGATTTATAGTTCAACCATTCGTTTTAAAGGTATTGACGAGACCTTTCGAAAGATACCCATCTTGAAAATTTACTCCCCTCGAGGGGGGGACTCCCCCCCCCCCAGGGTGGTTGACGAGGCTCCTACACATACAAAAAATTTTTCCCAGTTGACTATCTCTATTATAAATAATTCTTGTAAATTTCATAATGATTACTATAAAATAATTCTCTTTATGCACATTTATAGAAAATTTTGTCCTATATCACCATGTTAAAAATTTAGAAAAAACAGGGTGGCAACGCAACCTGTAAGACAATTTTTACCAAAAGTTGATAGGCACTAATTTATGTCAAGGTGCAACTACATACCATTTTGTATGAAATTCTGTGCAGTAGTTCCTGAGATACAGTTGCCACAAAATTTTGTCACACACACACAGACTGACAGACAGACAGACAGACATTTTCTAAAAATGGTCAAATCTTGTTCTACAGCTCTCGAAACGTGTAAATCCGTCAAAAACCCGAGGTCGAAAATTTTTACGAATCCAATACTTTCTTCTATGTAGAAAGTAACAAATAACTGCAGAAAATATAAATTTTCTTATTTTGTAGTTCATATGAGGTTGCCACTCTAAAAACTGGATAAAGATTGGCAGATTTAAAGACAAATTAATAACAAACTTGAACTTAAAAAAGAAATGTAGACAATATAATTGAACAGGGTGTTAAGGGGTAATCTACCTCTCCTTCACATAGAATTACATGTCAAATAAATATGTTCTTAAGCCTATTTTAGATTATTTTTTCAGTCTATAAAACTTTATTATCTTATCTTATTGATCTTACGACTTATTCTGCTATCTATCTTTATAGTATTGAAATGCAGGATAAGAGAAAGTTGTGTGAGTGACACACTAGATTAATATTATTATTATTATTATTATTTATTTTGACTGAATACAATACACTCCTTCTCATATTTATAAGGACACTTTATGTTTTGAAATAACTAATGTAAAAATAATTGTAAACAAGATTATACTAAGTGCACTTAATATATCTAGTATTCTAAAAACCAAAACTACTATAATTTTTTTAATGTGAAACAAAATTAATAAAAAATAATGCAAAATATTTTTTTCTCCACGTTTTTAGACGTTCATATATTATAGGGACAATCTAGATTTTTTTGTTTTATTTAACTTACGAGCGGATAAATTACAGTTGACATGCGAATTTGTTAACTACTGGGCTAGATTAATTCATATATAAGCCTTCAATTTTTCTTGGACGGACATTACTGATAATTCCTCGAAAAAAAAGAACGTTCATGTAGTGAAGTATGATAAATGCGTTTTTTAAGTGGAAGGATAATTTCAATCCGCCTAATTTCTAATGAAATTCGAAGATCTAAAATTGCTGAAGGAAATGTGATCAAACGTTGAAGTGATGGTTCGATAGGAGAGAGATCCGATGCAAAATCATAGTTGTTTTAGAGAGATCGAAGACTCATAATTCCTCTTACTGTTCTACTCATAATGACTGCTGCTGAATTTGCTCGTAATTTTTAACAAAAGGTTGGGGTCCACATTTATGCATGTTTAAAATAATTAATAATATGATAAAATAAATTAAAAATCCTGTGATAATCAATAATCATTTAATGGGGGAAAGAACGTCTGTGTTAAAGTTGAATAAAGACAATATGAAATGGTAAAATGTTGCATTTTCGGACGAAAAACATTTTATTCTTGAATCTTGATTAACCAAATGGTTTTAACAGTTACTGCCACGGTCTGAAGATATCGAAAGACAGAGCAGATTTTTTAAAGGCAGATAGGAATCGGACATTTTAAAGGTGGATCTATGGTGCTCTCGGTAACTGTTTCTACTGAAGGCAGAATGAATTTAGTAATTTTTTCGATTATTATGAACATCAAAAGAATATCCGCAAATTTTAAACGCGGATTTCTCAGATTTTTGTTAGATTTTGGGGGGTAATAATATTGTTTTCAACAAGATTTACATTTTTGCTCTACCTCTAGAGCAATAGGAAATAGTTTGGAGAAAGGAACTTCTGTATTATTGCCTTTCCCGTGGCCTAAAAGTTGAAAAAACCTTAACTTATCATATTAGAAAAGTGCATGCAAGTGGAAAGCAATTTTAAATAGTTTAAATGTATTCAGAATATCATCTATGCTGTATGAAATGGTATTAAAACTGAATATTAAATATACACTGTTAAAAAAATGCAGAAAAAATACAGAAATTCTCTGTAATTTCAGAAAAAAAGGCGTAAATTACGGAAAAATTACGTGGACAAAACGTATTTTACGACTTTTTTTCTGAAATTACAGAGAATTTCTGTATTTTTTCTGCATTTTTTTAACAGTGTATATATATATATATATACATATACCAGATAGAATGTCTGACTGTTTCACCCTAAAAAGAGACCTCATAAAATATTAATTTAAAGAATAACTGAAAAAAAAAATTACTAAAATTCGAGCTGTCCTTATAATTGTGAACACCTGAAAAATCATCATTTTGACCGTATTTAAAGTTTTTTTAAATAGAAAAACGATAAATTTTTTTAAATATAGTCTATTAATGAAATTCAGATTAATAAAAAATATATTTGTTTAAATAATAGTGTTCAGTGTTTAGTTAATATAGAAAAACAGGTGTCCTTATTTATAATTATGAGAACCTGTGTACTTCTCTATTACCTACGGTGGTTGGGTAATGGAAGTGAAAATGAGGCAATACGTCGCTGATTTTTGCAAGTAAAAAATTCGGTTAAGGTCTTCGAAAACTGGGAATAAAATACCTGAAAGTTCAGCCAAGATGCTTAAAATTAGTAATATGCACGAGCATAAGTTTTGAAGAATATTAGGGCTCTTATATTTTTTTGTTAGAGTTTTAAGCACTGATCTAAATCTACTCTGTTTTTATTTTCCATTCTTTCGAAAACTATCTTCTTTTTATATATTTTTTACTTTCCTAGGTGCATGTTATGTCAACAGCAATAAATATCACAGCTGATTTTTCATTTCATTTCATTTTTTTTTTTTTTTTTTTTTTCAGATTTCTTTGTCTTGCTGTCAAATACAGGAACACTTAAGAATAAACTCTTCTCAAGAAATGAAAGCACTCACTTAGTAAAGTTGATGAAGAACACATGTCTGTCGAAGCTACAAGGCGATGGAGTGTTTTTCACCAATTCCACTATCCTTCGCTGAAAATAATTTAAAAAAAAAAGTTTAATTAAATTATATTTTTTAATTACAATGACAACAGAAATAAAATCGATTATTTAAAAATATCCATTGTAATATACATAAGTACGACAATAGGAAACGGAAACTAAATGTATTATATGTACACTTACTCCAAATACATATTTATATCTACGAAATAGTGAAAGAAACTACAGTCGGTAACAAAAGTCTCCGAACACTAGTAAAACTTCCAATATAAAAAAAGTACACTTAATACAATTTTATATAAAAAAGTATAAAATCACTTTTAAAAACACGTAGATAAATTTTTTTTATTAAAATCAGACAGAAAGCTTTTCGCTATTATCAAAATAGCATCATCAGGCGTACTTGAGTAACATAGTAGCCAGCAACGTATAATTGAGAAGTTCAATACGGTTAAAGTTAAAAAAGTCAGTGCACAAAAGGTCGCACAGGAACTACATGGCAAAATTTTTTATCTACGTGTTTTTAAAAGTGATTACTTTTTTATACTTTTTTATAGAATATGTGTACACGTGAAACGCTTTCTAATTTTAAACATTCAATAGTTTTTCATTTTAAATAATACAATTTTGTTAAATAAATCCTTGTCGAATCCTGTTTTTAAACTGACTAAGAACAGGATTCGACAAGAATTTATTTAACAAAACTGTATTAAGTGTACTTTTTTATATAGGAATTTTTGTTAGTGTTCGGACACTTTTGTTACCGACTGTACATTATTAATAGATTTTGTTTGTAGCCAACTGGTTCTTTCGGAAGCACTTGTTATAAGGGTTGACTTAAAACGTGTTCACCAGTTCAAATGATTAAAATTGCATTATTTATAAATGTGGTTTGGTAACAACATATGTACTCATGTATTTTAGTTTACAACCTCAGATTACAAAAAAGTGACACAGGACCGACTGTTTTATATTTATGTATTTTATACCGGTACAGCGTAGATTTTAAGACACTGCAGACAGTTAAGTTTCATCATCGTGAGTTATTTCTGCATAATATGAGATTTCCTATTTTTATATAAGAATCATGTCTTTTCATCAATTTGTCGCCATCCCCCCCCCCAAAAAAAAAAAAAAAAAAAAAAAAAAAAAACTGAAATATTTTTTTGTAAAAAATTATTTCCTGTTAGACAAATTCATCTCTAAATTCATCGCTGCTTCTTGACTTAGTTACTTTTCTGACTACACCTCTCTCGAGTTGTAAGCAAGATATTTTACGTTTGCACTTGCCAATTATTTAGTCCCTGTTCGCTGGAAATTTACAGACTTTGAAATTTGAAGCTTTCTGAGAGGTTTCAGGAGTATTTTAGGCGAATTTATGAGAAACCCCCGAAAAAATCCGAATAGCTAGGCCGGCAAATAAAATTGAGTATTAACGCGACACCTCCCATCAGCCTAGAGACCAAAACCTCTCGGTCACTGGTTGTGGAATAATTTTTTTGATTACTATCATGGTACAGTCGGTCTCGGTAACAAAAGTGTCCGAACACTAGCAAAAATTCCTATATAAATAAAGTAGAGTTAATACTGTTTTGTTAAATAAATCCTTGTCGAATCCTGTTCTTAGTCAGTGGAAGAACATGATTCGATAAGAATTTATTTAACAAAACCGTATGAAGTATACTTTTTTTACATAGGAATTTTTGTTAGTGTTCGGACATTTTTGTTACCGACTATACGTACAGACACCAAAATCATTTGAAGTCTCTACAGGGAGGTCTCACTGACGCTTCAACAACAACAACAACAACACACACACACACACACACACACAAAAAAAAAAAAAAAAAGAAGAAGAATAAAGAAAAAATTAGTCAATTTGAGAAATTGAATAATTTGTATTTCAGCTTAAAAAATCTGTCATTTTGAGTAAAAATAGATGATGTCATGCCATCATTCGAAATATTTATTTAAAAACACATTTTTCGAGCATTTTTCAATAGGATTTACTTTTGAACAGAGGATGGGGATGAATATGTGTTAGGGTGGCTAGCATTTAAACCTTTTTAAATTCCCTGACTTTTCCCTGACTATTTTTCAAGATTTTCCTCTATTTTTCCCTGACTCTCACGTTTATTTTTGATGAAAATTTCACGACACTAGCAAAAAATTTAGTGATTTAAAATATCATTAATAATTTAATGATTAATATAGTTTATTTTCACAAAATTTGTTAAAATTTCCTGACTATTCCCTGACTTTTCCAGATTTTCTAAATTCCCTGACTTTTCCCTGATTCTTTGATTTTTCCTGACTGCTAGCCACCCTGTGTGTATATTCTTAAAATGAAATGCCGCACAGCGATTATATCTCTCTTTATGAAGATGATGTAAATGACGAGACCATGATGTAAGAATTTTTTGTTTGATCTTGTACAGACCACAAACATCATTTACACCAACATAATTGCCAACTTTTAAAGTATTTATTTGTTTATTTTTTAAGGTTTTTAACCACTGTTCTTTAAGAGAAATTTTTCGTTTGTGTGATAGTAGAAAAACTGTTTAAAATTTTTTATTACATAAAAAATAAGTGCTGTAGAAAAAAATCACAGCACTTGGCAACTGCATTAGTGACTATATAGCCAGTATCATGTGACTCATCAATATTTGTATCAAATATCAAGCCAACATAAAGGTTTTTTATAAATTTTATCGTCGGTACATAAAGACAACCAAAAACTTTTGAGCCTCGAAAGGGGTTTGGGTGTCGCTCTGCGGTCATTATTTATCCATTAAGGTTCATGAAGCCGGGATTTGGCTTAGAATGGACTCTACCCAGTACAAATATTCATGACTATACTCTGGATTCGAACTCAGCATCTAACAGCTGAATGCTGGAACACTAACCATTTCTCCACTATAGGAAAAATATATTTTGTTGACTGTTTTTTTTTCTAGAATTTCTGTAATTTTAGTATTTTGTACAGATAACGAAACCAAATTACTTCGATTGAACAAAAGAATATGCTTGAAAGAACAGTCACTGTTACTGGATAGCCCGATAAGCGTCATAGATCTCTTTGTAAACAACCAATGAGCGGAATCAACAAAACTGTTTGGTTAAATCAACAAAATAATTTGATACAGATCAACGAATATTTTTTTTTTTAGGATATATTTAAGGGGAAAAAAAAATGTTGATTTAACAAATTTTTTGTTGTCCTAGAAAATTTTTTCTTTTTCTTTCTTTGGTGTCGATGAGTCACAAGAGTAAGCTGACCAGACGTCCTCGAATCCCGAGGACAGTCCTCTAAAACTACATTCGTCCTCAAAAATTTAGAACACATTCGAGGACGCCGGTTATAAAGTTATTAATTTTTTATCATAATAATTTATTATATGTATAATAAATAAGTTGAAGTAATCTCTTTCAAATACTTCATACATAAAAATTATTAAAATTTTACAATTTAAAGTGATTTATTCAATTCCTACTATTAGTTCACACTCTCCCTATATATATCGTGTACAAATCTTGCAATCGATTTTTAACTAACTTCCCGACTAGCTAGACATTTCAAACTTTGAGGATTGCTCAGAACTAGTGTTGGGCATAACTGATTAAAAAGTAATTGAATTACAATTAAATTATAATTATTTTACTGTCAATCGATTAACAAGTAATTGATTGCAAATAAATTGAATAAGTAATTCAATTTATTGAATAAGTAACTCAATTTATTTGTAAGCAATTACTTGTTAATCGATTAACAGTAAAATAATTGTAATTTAATTGTAATTCAATTACTTTTACACGGTGACAACACAATACTTCGAAGTCCAATTTTCGAATTTTTTATTAGTTTTCTTATAATTAATTAAAATATGAAAATAATAACATCCTAATAGCGTTAAAATAGCCATTAAAATATTAGCTATAATTTAATTGTTGCAAAAAAAAAAAAAAAATAAAAATACGAGTTTATTTTCTTTCGACATAAAAATGAATACATTTAATTAAATGTGAACATAAAAAAATTATAAAAAGTTAAATTATGCATCTCACAAAAATTGACATCATTATCACTTTAAAAATTTTATGCACATTGATAAGAACTCTATGATTCATCCGAAAATTTAAAATATGGTATATAAAAAGTTTTTTTTTTTTTTTTTTTTTTTTTTTATCTTATAATTATTTTTATTTCATTTTTCACGCGCGCTTTTTATTTCCTAATTCAGAAATTTTTAAAAAGGAAAAAAAAAAAAAAAAAAAAAAAAAAAACTTTTTCGATAGTGTTTCTAAGTAGGAATTGACTATAAAAAAATTTCTTTAAAATTACTTGTTTATTTTGTCCTCGAAATTCGAAGACATATTTGTCCTCAAATTCAGTTAAAAAAATCTGGTCGCTATACACAAAATGAAAACAGAATTCTGAAGAGACAGTTTATTCCCGTTTCGTCCGAAATCATTCTATAATTTGAAATCGAGCTGAGCTGAGTAGGTATGTCGCACTATAGATCCTCAAATAGGTTCATTTTTATTTTTATTTATTTTTTTAAATTAGTTGAGTTGGGTGAATTTTATTTCGCACTAGCATTGAGCAGTTGGTCTGGGACTCACCTCTAAGGGTGGCCCACAGACATGTATCTAAATTTTGATCGTCTGCGGAGGAGACGACTCTCTCGCTTCGGTAATCACCAGAAGTAATAATTTCAGAACATGGAGGACAGTGCGACCACAACGTATTTTAAGTGCATCAGCCCCTTATTAATGTACACGACGGTCTTCGGACAGCTCATCCATAGCCTGCTTAACTAGATGCCTGTCGCGTAGCTCGGAAACTAGGCAACAGTTGAAGCGGTAGACAGCCCCACCTAGTAGAGATTATTGGACTTTTTTATTCAACTCCTACCAATAATTTAAAGAAGTGATACATGATATATATAAACGACGTTTCTTTGATTCTATTCGCCTTTTTTGTATATCACATCCCTCTTTTAAAAGTTTTTGGTAGCTGTTGAATAAAAATGTTGCGCAATCTGTACCAGGTGGCGCTGTCTACCGCATCAACTGCTGCCTAGTTTCCGAGCGACGCGACAGGCATCTACTTAAGGAGGCTATGGCTCATCGAACCTGCAATCTTCGAATTGCGATCTCTTCGCCTTACTGACTAGGTTATCATGGTTCATAATTTGAAACTGAATCGGTAATACACGCTTAAAAAATCCTTAAATAGAACAGGCTAAAAAATAAATTGTTTGCATATCGAGTTTCTGAACATCGATGTTCATCTCTGTCATTTGGAAGGAAAATAAACAATCCCATCATTCAAAATGTTTATTTAAACACACACTTTTCATGCGTTTCACGGTAGGCATTATTTTTCAACGGATGGTGGTGATGAATATATTCTTAAAATAAAACACTACAGAGCGACTCCCTCCTATTTAAAAAGATGATGCAGACTGAATAACAGTCACCGCATTTTGTTGCATTTCGAGGAAAAACGAGATTCTACCGTAGAATGCATGGAGTGTTGATGTAACACTGATGAGGCTGCATATATAACGGAAGTTTTGTCAGTAAATAGCGAGGGTTTCTTTCAAACGCTTGTTGACGGAACCTTAAACGAAATGTTTCTTTTGGGCTCACGTAAAAAAAAGAAAACGAAGGTATGATGGATAGTAAAGACAGACTTTTCCTGCTTCCTTTTGAAATGAATGAAAAGTGTAATGTGATCTTTAACCCGTTTTAGCTTGTAAAAGTCTTTAATTTAATTATTTATTTATTTTACTTAATTAATTGTTAAGTTTTTTTTTAGCTTAACAAAAAAAGAAAAAAAAGTTTGAGGTATGTAGGTATGGAAGTAACTTTATGATATGTCAGAGAACTATTTATTCATTCTTTAGTTATTGTAACAAGACTTTAAATTCAATTTTTTCCCTCTCCCTTCGGCGATGTAACGGACATAACCTTAACAAAAAAAAAAAAAAAAAAAAAAAAAAGAATTTTTACAGTACAATTAAAGTCTGTAATGTTTTACACAAATAAAGTTAAAAAAAAAAAAAAAAAAGAATATTTTGTCATTATGACGGATGTTGTCAACACAACATACTTCTTTCAAACGCCAGTTGACAAATATTTAAATGATAAGTTTTAGGCTTAGATATATATATATATATAAGGCATCATATATAGTAACAGGGGTTAATCCAGGTTTTTGAAAATGGTACTCTATTTGTGAATTTTGTAAATAATTTGTGGGGGAAAAAAAAAAATCTGGAGTGACTCCACTAGACTTTCCGAACATTGAGTAATTAACGGTTTTGTAGATAAAGTAAAGAAAGGGGAGTTGTTAAACAAACAAAAGAGAGAAAACCATAATAGAGTGTTTGAGTATTTTTCTCCATCTATTACACGATGTTTTATTTAACGCTACTGAACTTTGAGCCCATAGATCATAATGATAAAGAATTTTTCGTTGTGTCCCTGTAAAAACCTATAAATGCTAAATTCACCAAAATGCTTATAGTTGGTGCAACAGTGATTTATAATACTCATATAAATTTTCAGCTCAATTCAATAAGGCGTTTAGATGCTATCGTACTTTTAAAAATTTAGTCCCATAGGCCATAATGATAAAGAATTTTTCTTTGTGTCCCTGTAAAAAAACTGTAAGTGCTAGATTCACCAAAGTCTATACAGTTAGTTCAACTGTGATCTATAACATGTGTACAAATTTTTTGCTCAGATTAATAAGGCGTTTAGGCGCTATCACACTTTTAAAAATTTGGCCCCATAGGCATAATGATAAAGAATTTTTCTTTGTGTCCCTGTAACAAAACTATAAGTGCTAGATTCTCCAAAATCTATACAGATTGAGTATTTGTGACCTATAATATGTGTATAAATTTTTTGCTCAATTGAATAAGGCGTTTAGATGCTATCGCACTTTTAAGATTTTGCTCCCATAGGCCATAATGATAAAGAATTTTTCTTTGTGTCCCTGTAAAAAAACTATAAGTGCTAGATTCACCAAAATCTATAGGGTTCGTACTATGGTGACTTACAATATGCGTACCAACTTTCAGGTTAATTGAACAAAGCGTTTAGACGCTAGCGTGTTCACTCACAGACATACACACATACATACACACATACATACACACACACATACATATATCATCGTAAAAATAGTGAAAACGGACTCGTTGGACCTCGAAACGTATAGAAACATCAAAATCTCGAATTCGGATTTTTGACATGATTACAATACTTTCCTCACTATAGTGTTCGGAAAGTAAAAAACTTTTTTACAGTACAATTAAAGTTTGTAATGTTTTGCACAAAATATAGTAAAAAAAAAAAAATAATAAATAAATAAAGGGATATTTTGTCATTATGACGGATGTTGTCACCATACTTCTTTCAAACGCCTGTTGACAGATATTTAAATGATAAGTTTTAGGCTTAGATTAAAAAAAAAAAAAAAGGCATCATATATAGTAACAGGGGTTAATCCAGGTTTTTGAAAATGGTACTCCATTTGTGAATTTTGTAAATAATTTGTGAACAAACGACCGATATGTACAAAGCAATTTATACAATTTAAAAATACTAATAAAAATAGGAAAATTGTAAAATAATTGTATTTATATCGATTGGGTAAATACCTAAATTGAAACTATTTATGATTTTTTTTTTTGTAAAATATATGAGTATGCATATTACGTGACATTTCAAACCATCTAAGACATCATATAGTATAGGCACGTTTCAAAAGTCATAAATTTTAAAAGTCTTAAAATGCAAAGAATGAATAGTTAATCTCTAAAGAATAGATTTTTCGCGCTTGCTTTTCAAATAAATAAAAAAAATATTTTAGAAATTCTTAGGCCTCTCTAAAAGGCTTAAGCTTTTATTTATTTATTTAAATAAAGAAAAAATAATAATAACTATTTAAATACGGCGGGTGTTTACTTTTTTGTTTTCCCTTCTAGTGACAGAGTAATGATTTTTCAACCAACAATGGTATTAATATTAAATTCATTCAATGAAACATGATAAACTGTCGATTATCTCAGATTTCCATTTTTCTTTCTTTCTTTCTTTTTTTTTTTTGCTACTATAAGTTACAATGGATTTAAAAAATAATGAAATTAGGTATTAATTAAAATTTTACAGAAAATAAAATTTGAAGACAAAATATCTAGGAAAATATATATATCAATATCTCTTATAATCGGGAGTCTACTATATTAAATTCATTATAAATATTCCATTATCTTAGATTCATTATAAAGAGACGGGTGGGATTATTATTACTATTTATTTATTTATTTTTTTTTTCCAAAGGGTAAAGTCCCCAGCTTTTAATAGGCCCCTGACAGCGACAGGGGATAAAAATTTTAGATTTTTCTCAAATAAATACATTTTATGAGCAAGTATGTCACACATAATATTATGGAATTTTTGTACTTTGATATTTTGTGGTGAGAGCAGCGGAGAATTCAAAATAAACATGCCAAATAAATCAACTCTATAATCTCGGTAAGTTTCATCACATCAACTCCGAATTGAAAGTATGACAACTTCCCTATTATAATTGTGCTATTTTATTTCTTAAATTATACATCTATAATTCGATATATTATAAATAACTGGAACCGAAATCACGACACCTTTATTACAACTTCATTACATCTTTAAAAATGTTTGGATTTATCACTTAATGGAGAATTGATAATGTTAAAATCAAGAATGACAAAGGCGGTGCCATTTTCTGTCACTGCTCAAAATAATTTTTCTAAGAAAAAAACAAACAACAACAACCAAAAAAGTTATTTTCATTCGTCTTTAATTTAATTGGAGTTTTATTAAAATTTCTTCTTCGGAAAAAGGCATGGTTCATTACATCTTTAAAAATGTCTGGATTTATCACTAGATGGGTAAATTGGTAAAAATGAAGGATGACAAAGGCGTTGCCATTTTCTGGCACTGCTCAAAATAATTCTTCTAAGAAAGGACAAATAAAATGACGTAGTAAACAAATTAAAGAATAAATAAACTGGGCTAAATAAATAGGAATTTGAATATCGTCCAAATCTTTTACGTGAATGTTTAACTGTTTGAGTAATGCAAGCTGCAAAGAATACATCAGATATCTTTTCTTCCTTTCTGTGATAAAATTAGGCTTCGAAAAGAAAACTCATGTTCACTATGAGTATCATACAAACCATATGTTCCATATTAAACTAAGATTTTTTTCTTTGCTCTTAACTAAGAGATTATTCAAAATTATTCGCAGATTAGATTTCTATTCTCTTTGGAAAAAGTTAGTAGCATGTGGTGATTCTGTTAGAACAAAGGTGTGAAAGTCACCTTTAACCTCGAACATGCTGAAGTAACAGCTGGCAATCGAAAAGAGTTAGCACGATATAAGGCAAAGGCAAAAATCGACAATGACATTGCAGTCAGTGACAATCACAGTGAAACGAAATCACCTTAATTTGTAAATGTGATAGAAAAAAATTGGATCTATTTAGGATAAGTAGAAATACGCAAGCGAAGTGTGACGTCACTGGCCGTCCGTGCGGGGCCATGTAAAAGATTTCCTGTGTTAATCGTCCATTGGATTTTTTGTAAAAAATTATTAAAAATTGAGGAAAATTATTTCCCGATTTCAGTCCTCATATTTGGGTATAATTATAAATTAGTCATCGCGCACATGTTAAGTTATTTTGCTGTTAAATTGACAAAATTTTGATTTTAAATTTTTAAATACTGTCGTCCTTGGCGTTTTTTGGCGCTCAAAAACGTAATACGAGAGTATGCATTCCAGATGTATATATTTTCGTATTATGTATTGTACGAAATGTTGTTTCATAATATTGATTGCTCTCTTATATATACGTTGTTAAAATAACCATGATTTTTGAAAGGAATTAAATATGTTCGCAAGATAATTTGGGGATTTTTTTTTTTTTTTTTTTCCAGACAAGGACAACAGATATCAAAACTATTTCGCGGCAACATATTAGTATCTTATATCAGATAATTTATTTAGACATTTGAAAACAAATTTGACTTCGAATTATGATAGAATATTTATCATTTTCCTTTTAATTAGTATATTAGTTGGATATTTATTGTGTAAATATTATCCTTTTAAATGAAATGTTTATATTTTCATTCGAAAAGGGAAGTTTGCCAATTTTTTTCTACAGTTTTGAAATTTAAAATTAAAATTTTATCAATTTTACAGCAAAAATAACTCAATCTAACAAATGTACACAGTAACTTATGTATAACTATACCCAAATATGGGGATTAAAATCGGGAAATAATTTCCTTTATTTTTAATTATTTTTTACAAAAAATCCAATGGACGATTAACACAAGGAAATGTTTTGCTTGGCCCCACGGACAGCCAGTGACGTCATCACTTCGCTTACGTATAAAATTAATGATAAATGGCAAACCACGGGCTCGCAAAACAGAATACTATCTCTCAATTTAAATTTTGATATTTATAAGTACCAAAATTCTAAAGTTTCTTTCCCCACAAATTCATGTTACTAATAGTTCATGCTATCAGTAACTCAGAAACTAATCTTCATTTTGACGGGGATTGTGAAAACAGTTCATGTTAAAAATAATTCACGTTAAACATGTTCGACTATATAAATAAGCATTTCATAACAAAAATTTGAAGCGTTTCAAATAAACACCTTCATATCGTAGTATAGTTTAGTTGAAATCTAACTCAATAGACTCTATCGTTTTTTTGAGTTCGAGACTAAAACATCTGTTGTTTTCTGCCCCAGTAGATTTCTCATTCTCTATTTCTCTGGGAATTTCCCTATAGGGTACAAACATTTCCCCATGCGATACAAAGAAACATGATAATATTACAGTTTTCTGCAGTGGTCACGTGTGAAGCCATCAAGCCTATAAAATCCATTAAATTCAATTTTACGCTTTAAATGAGATGAGCCTATGCTTTTGGTGACGAACTAGAAAAAAATTGCAGATCTAGCTTTCAGAAACTTCCTTCACAACCAAATTCTTTTAAATTGGTTCACAGTTCACTTGTATCTTATAGACAGAGCCAGATTAAGGCATGGACACATGGGGCACTGGCCCAGGGCACCCAAATTTGGGGGGCACCAAACCTAAAAATGAAGTTTTAAAATTTGACACTACTTTTATGTGCTATAGAAAAATGTAAATATAACTATTCAGTTTTTAAAATAAGAGAAGTGGTAAAGGAAAAATAGCTTTTTTTTTTTTTTTTTTTTTTTTCCACACTTGTTTATATTATTATCTAGATTTCATTAGGATATCTTGCTAACTTTGGAAACTTATTCTTTACCACAGGATAAGAAATAATCACAACCCCCCTCCTTTCAGGATACTGGGTCCAAAGAATGAACTGAACATGTTTTTTTTTTTTTTTTTTTTTTTTTTTTTAAGAATTTGGGTTTTTTAGAAATTTATTTAATTTTGGAAATGTGTCATGCTGTTTGCCATATTTTAGAAAATTCACAAAATGTAGTACTTAAACCACATTTATTTTGATGTCACTGTTATGATGGATATAAATGCATCTTAATCCTATCACTGCATATTTAAAGTATTTTAGATAAATCCCATATTTTGTTTAAGTATTCCTCAATTTCGTTTTTCTCAGAGATTACGTTAAAAAAATAATTTCGAGAAATGTATAATAATTTAATTTTAATTATACCATTCGAAATATTTATTAATTATAAAAGTCGTACGATATATAATACACGAAAGGGGAAAAAAAAAGTTTGTACATTCATAGGGGAAGGGGGGGGGACCATATAAAAGATGTGCCCAGGGTCTCCAAAAGTCATTGTCGGGCCCTGCTTATAGACATTTTAATAAAATAACTTAGAAAAATTTTAATAATATTTAGGTTTTGTGTGAGTCTAAGAAAGAAATTAATAAAATAGTTTTCAAAATTAGTAATAAATCCACTTTAAAGTAAAAATTTACTAAATGTTATTAAAGGAAAAAAAGAGAAAATATCTCAAAGGTATACTTACTTGCTCGTCTTCATCTACTGTTTTCCTGTCGTACACTTTAGAATTAAAATGTTTATATTTGTGTATAGAAGCGAGCTTACGAAGGAGGGTTAACAAGGTGGTGCTGCCGCATTTCGGAACTCTGTTGTAAAACAAACGCTGCCAGTCGATGTCCTGCTCGGTGATATTGATGCGCTCTTCGATGACACAGTTACAGGCTAAAGAAAATAAATAAATAAATGAACAAAACGGAAATCGTCAACTATTTCTGGACCATAAATAGAATTTATAAAACAACATTATGCAATATAATAAAGTTATCATTTCTTGGATTTGCTGTTACATCTGAATGAAGTCGCCGAACAATTTATGTAAAGCAAAATGCAGCAAATGCCAGGGTCTGACTAACAAATTTTTTGGCCAGAGGATTTTTAAAGTTTCGTGTCTCTTTAGAATGGGCAAATTGTAAAAATTACGTATAATGAGCAGAGGAAGAAAGAAACTGACCTGCTAAAATTAAAGAAAAAAATAGTCAGTTGATCGAGAAAAGGAAAGAAAGAAAAGAAAAAAAGAAAGAGAAAGAGAGAAGACATATAACATTATTTTTTAGTCTGACACAATTTTCAACTGGTAAATATACCAACTGAGAAATGTATTTGGCCGAGAGATTAACTTTTATTTGCTTTTGATACCAGAGATTAACACATCCAACGCTAGGCAGTGAAAGACCAGTTGGTAGAAAATTATTTCCCCAAACAGGTCTTCAAATTTCCCCAAATCAGGTTTTTTTTTTCCCGAAAAATTCCCCAACTTGATTTCTACTAAAAATAGAAAATAAAAATTTTTTCAAAAAAAAAAAAAATCGAGCAAATTTTTTTATGATTTAAGCTCAGATTTTTCCCTATGAAGGCAATTTTTGAAAAAAAAATCCCCAAATAACAATAAAGCTATTGAAAGTCTCTAGTCGTAGGGATAAATCATTACGTTGCCAACATTGACAGAAAGTTGAAGAACTCCGCAGATTTGTCGCCAAAAATTTTAGAATTCCCCAAAAAAGTTCCCCACAAACATTTGGTCCCCAAAATTGTACTCAGAAGCCTCAAAAATCCCCCAAAATGGGGACAAAATCCCCAATCTGGCATCACTGTGAAAGACACGATAATTAATTTCTTCCGCATCGGTTGCAATCCGCATAAATCGGAGATAAACGCATTCTGAGACGGTTAGAGGAGACAGTGATCGATGAGGACGCAACCGTTATCTGAACAATTTTATACTCGACCATTACACCTATGAAAATTAAATATAATCAGCGCTCATCGCATTTCTTTTCACCTTTAATAACATGAATGCTTTGCTTATTAGCGTGGTATGAAATGGAAAAGAAAAAATTAAAGTAATATTTAAAATTACAAATAAATTACTTTTATAAAATGATTTAATTTCAGAATAGAACAAGTCAATTGATGTGCTCAGAAAAATGTTAATTGTAAATAAGTTGAAACTTTCTTTAAAAATCCCAAACACAAATTTATAATTTTATTGCCATAAATTTATGTCTTTCTTCACCTTGGTCTTCACAACTGGCATATTTCCTTCATGTTACCCGTTAGTAGAAGGAAAAGGGGGCTCCTACTCCATAAGGTGGGGTTGTGGGGTTGTGGGGTTAAGGGGCTCCTTCTACTACTAGCCGGTCAGTGTGTTATCTTATCAGTGTCGCGTGAGCCTGAAAGATAAGGACGTTATTATCTTGAATGAATATTATTTTAAGAGAATTTTAATTAGGATTTTAAAATTAATTTTAAACATAGAAAAAATTTTTAAAAAGAGAATTTCTTATGTTTGATGAGATTTTTCTTATACTTAAAAAAGAAAGAAATGTAATTTGAAATATTTTAAACTTAGAAAAAATTATGATTTTAAAAAGAGAACTTTAATTATTGATTTTAAATAATTATGACTTTAAAATTAATTTTAAACTTAGAAAAAAAATTATGATTCGTGAAAGATATGGAGGGTTAGAATTAAGAGATAATGAATGTGATTTTTCTTAATTAATTAAGATTTTAAAAGATAATTTTAATTATGGTTTTAATTATCACTGTCATCTATTAGTCGATTTGATAGAATTTATAAAAATAAGGAATTTAACTGGAGGTAATGTATTTCGAGGACTTAGCATTTTTCGAGATGGTTAGAGAATTTAATTGAATGAATTTAGGTGTTGCCATTCGGAGATTGTAAATTCAAAAGAGAATTTTAGAAAATGTACTCACCTTTAGTTTATGTTGGAATTGAACCCGGAACTTTCCCTCTTCAAGTCGAACCAGAGGGCTTTAAAAAATTAAACAAAGAGATATACTTACCTTGGAATCGAACCAGGAACCTTCACTGTCTGGTGTAGTCATATTTGTAAATTCAAAAGAGAATTTTAGAAAATGAACTCACCTTTAGTTTATGTTGGAATTGAACCCGGAACTTTCCCTCTTCAAGTCGAACCAAAGGGCTTTAAAAAATTAAATAAAGATATATACTCACCTTGGAATCGAACCAGGAACCTTCAGTGTCTGGTGTAGTCATATGAAATGTAATTCTAGGGGTCCCACATCGGTAGTGTTGTCCTCTGTTAGTCGATTTGAGAGAATTTATATATATATATATATATATATATATATATATTTTAAATAAAGAATTTAACGAGAGGTAATGTATTTCGAGGACTTAGCATTTTTCGCGATGGTTAGAAAATTGAATGAATTTAGGTGTTGCCATTCGGAGATTGTAAATTTTTACAGAGTTTATAGAACATGTCGATTTAGGAGAAAATAATTAAGCTAATGAATAGTATTATAAAATTAAGCACTTTGTGGAATTAAGTGCTGATTATATGCAAATAATTTAGGGGTTTTTTCGACCAATCAGAAGCATGGAATTAGGTTTCTAAGTGATTTTAGTATGCAAGTTTCAGAAAAAACCACGGAAAACTTTAAATATCGTATAAAGAATGGGTTTAAATTATGATGAAATTTCTACTATTTAAACGATAAAGATTTTTAAATCGATCTTTTTTTATAGTAATTTGAAAAATTTACAGAATGAAAAATTTAAATATTGTGATAAGTGCATCATTTTTTCTGTCATATGCAGTAATAGAATGATTAATAATTGTGTAATCCACTCTTTATCCTTCAAATAGTGTATTTAAAGAACTTTATCAGTGCACTTTCTTAAATTACGGGATGTTGATATTATCTTTTACACTTGTAATTTTTAGTTTGAACTTCCATTTTATAATAAAATAGTTATATTATCTTCTATCCTAATATATTTCAAATAAATAGAGAATCTTGTAAATGAGTTGTCTTAGAAATTTTGCGAAGGACAATTTAAATAATGTGGTAAGTGCGTATTTTCGGATATATGTAGAAATAGTGATTAAGAATTGTGTGTTAACGATTGTTTATCTTTGCAATTCAGGAAATGCTTAAACATGTATTCATGAGATCTTGCTCATAAACTTTTAAATAGATAAGGAATCTTTTAAATGAGTTGTATCAGAAATTATGTAGACAATTGCTAGATAAGTAGTTTTCGTTTAAAAGTATGTGATTTAGGATGAAACTTTGATAGTGAATTCACATAGATAACTGATAGCGTTTCCCAAATATTTAAAGTGTTAACCAATATTAATCGTTTTTTATTTTCTCGGATAAAGTCTATTGATATATTTTTATTAACTTGCTATGAATACTGTAAAGTTTAACTAAGAATTAATTAATAATTGTGTAATGATGATATTTTTAGACATGTACTCAGCTTTGTTATGACGTAGACTTGAACCCGTCACCTTTTCAACTTAAGTGGTCATATTTAATATTATATTTTTTGTTGAAATGAGTGATTATTAAAAGATAAGCATAATAGAAAAAGTAACACAGGAATTCACCCTAATTAAGTGATTTAAGATTAAAATTTGAAATATTTAATCTATGTTTAAGGAAATGAGTGATTATTAAAAGTTAATCATAATAGAAAAAGTAACATATGAATATTTACAGTGCTTACTACAACAGAAAACATAGAAAAACAATTAAAAATAGGTCAAGAAAAACATAAACTATATACAATCTGTTAAAATAAAATCAGTCTCACTCCCTTTGATGACACATTGCTGAAAATGAAATAACAAGTTTAGCATTGCGAAATTGATTAAGATTTAATATTGCAAACTTAATTATATTGAGTGAAATTATATACAATACTTATTAGGATGTAACTTATTAAATAAGTAATACTTGTAAATATTGTAAAAATGATGAAATACATTAAGGTTTAATACTTACTTAGTTATATTTTATGTGTATATATAGTACTTTTTAGGATGTTATGTAACTTATTAGATGTCCAATAGTTATAAATATTGCAAAAATGTTGAAGTACATTAAGATTTATTACTTACTTAGTTATATTTTATGTGTATATATATAGTACTTTTTAGGATGTTATGTAACTTATTAGATGTCCAATAGTTATAAATATTGCAAAAATGTTGAAGTACATTAAGGTTTAATAGTTGCATAGTTATATTTTATGAATTTATATAGTACTTTTTATGATGATATGTAACTTATTAGGTGAACGATACTTGCAAATGATGCAAAAAATGTTGAAGTACATTAAGGTTTAATAGCTGCTTAGATATATTTTATGTGCATATATAGTACTTTTTGTGATGTAATGTAGCTTATTAGGTGAACGATAGTTATAAATGATGTAAAAATGTTGAAATACATTAAGATTTATTACTTACTTAGTTATATTTTATGTACATATATAGTACTTTTTGTGATGTAATGTAGCTTATTAGGTGAACGATAGTTATAAATGATGTAAAAATGTTGAAATACATTAAGATTTATTACTTACTTAGATATATTTTATATGGATATATAGTACTTTTTGCGATGTTATGTAACTTTTTAAATGAATAATACTTATAAATATTGCAAAAATGTTGAAGTACATTAAGGTTTAATACTTACTTAGTTATATTTTATGTGATACAAAATTTTCTCGGGGGATAGTAGTTTTCAACCGATTTTAACCACAGGAATACACTCTGTTTAAGATAGAAATAGATGCACTAGTATTGAACATGCTGGCTTCTTTTATGGTCACGTGATCCAATCAGAAGCATGGATTTTTAATAATTGTAAAATTAAGTGATTTTAGTATATAAGTTTCGGAAAAAACCATGAAAAACTTCAAACGAATAGTCTACAAGCTTTAAAATCTGTGATGCGCAAATTATTTGTTTTAACACGTTGATAAACTAGATTTCATTAAAAGGTTTGGGTATTAAAATGATACATATTTGGCGTGATTAATAGGGGTTCTAAAGAATTTGGCTGCTTCACCTAGTGTATGAATTTAGCTTATATTTGGCGTTATTTCGCCAATAATTACAAATTTGGTGGTAAACCTACAGTATAAATGCACTCGCAAAGGAATTTTAATCAGTTGCTGCTATATTTTTGAGGAGTGCGCACGTTTAATTTTATAACTTCGATTTTGTATAACACTCTACTTTTTAGTGAGAGAGATGGATTTATCTGAAAAGATGCCTATTTCAAATGAGTTGTCATCAAACTTGGATACTAAGAAACTACCGAAAACTTTTAGTTGTGTTTCTTGCAGTGTGGTATTTAAACGAAAATGGGATTTGCTTCGACACATGAAAATTCATCTCAACGAAAAATCTTTTATTTGCAATGAATGCTCGAAAGCATTTACCAGATCAGATGAGTTAAAGAGACATTTAAAAATTCATGAAAAGATTCCTATTGAACATAGATGTAAGCAATGTAGCGAATCCTTTAATCGCAAGTATCAGTTGCTGATGCATATTAGAAAAAACCATCAAAAACCTTTACCAGTGCATTCCTGTGATCGATGTGCAGAAACATTTAGACAGAAATATAAATTATTAGAGCATGTTAGAGAAAATCATCGAAAACCCTTATCGCAAGCAGCATTAAAAGGATTGACAAATTCTGACCGAGATCTTCTGAAGGAGAAAATTATGCATTTTAAAAGAAAAAATGCACTTAATACATTTACAATAACCACATTTGATAATAAAAACAAAGATTTGGATTTGACGTCATTTTTTAATAATTTAAGAACTGACATTTTAAACGAATTAAACTTTCAATTAAATGACCAAGGAACATTGAAATGGTATATTAATGTTGAAGCTATTTTTAGTTGTATTTATGAAAATGGAGAGAAGGATTTTATTACACAAAATTTTAGGTCAAAAAGTATAACAACTTTTTTAATAAATGATTTGAATAATGATCTTGAAAACGCTTTTAACAAGATGAAAAAGTGTTTTGATGAATTTAGCGAACAAGGATCAGGTTGGACATTAACAGAAATTTTCAAATTAGAACTTTGTATGACTAAATATGGTTCTTTTCAAATGTAATATCTGATTTTACTATATATATTAAAAATTGTTAGTTGAATCTTATAAAATTATTGTTAACTTTGTATAAAAATGATGAATGTAAAAATCTTATAATTTGAAAAATAAAAGTATGTGTATAAAAATTGTATTTTTAATTATTTATCTCATATAAAAATTTTATGTAAAAGTTTAAACTATTAATCGGATTTTTAAAATAAATGCACTTATGTTAATGTAGAGATATTTTATTTTATTTTATTTTATTTTTTAAATATGATTTTAAAACTATATATTTTAAAACTACATATTTTTTTTTTTTTTTTTAAACGTTTATTTCATAAATAAATTGATATTTTATAGTAAATATATAATCATATTCTTACCAATTTTAGAGATTGTATCAAAAAATCATGAACTTTGCATTTGACACATAGTCTAGAGTAATACTAACCTGCTTAAAAGTTTAACTTTTCTGCGTGCTTGAAATTAGACATGAATAAATTATCTGTTTCGACACGTTGATAAACTAAAATATTTTACGAGATTTTTTAATGGGATTGGGGATATTTTACAAGATTTGGCTATTAAAATAACATATCTGCTAAGATTTGGCGAGATTTTTTAAATGTATTTGGCAATAAATACTGATTTGGCATTAAATATAGAGTATAAATTCAGTCTCAGAGGAAAATTTAATCAGTTGCTGACTTGTTTTCATGGTTCAGTTTTCATATAGCATTTTTAAAGTTTTACTTTGATTATATTTATAATGGATCTATCTGAGGAAGTGCAAGTTTCTGTTCATCAACAAGCCACTTCATCATGTTTTGAAGATGAGACTTTTCACTTAAAGGATGTAAAACCCTATATTTGTAATGTGTGTAAGAAAGCATTTAGTAGATCGTACGGTTATAAAAGACACTTAAAAACTCATGAAAAACCTCGCATAGGATATGGGTGTGAATACTGCATGGAAAATTTTAGTCGTAAACGGGATTTTTTAAAGCATAATGCAAAAATTCATAAAAAGACATTGCATAATCACAGTTGTGATGAATGTAGTGAAGTGTTTAGGACTAAACTTCATGTCTAATTTCAAGCACGCAGGAAAGTTAAACTTTTAAGCAGGTTAGTATTACTCTAGACTATGTGTCAAATGCAAAGTTCATGATTTTTTGATACAATCTCTAAAATTGGTAAGAATATGATTATATATTTACTATAAAATATCAATTTATTTATGAAATAAACGTTTAAAAAAAAAAAAAATATGTAGTTTTAAAATATATAGTTTTAAAATCATATTTAAAAAATAAAATAAAATAAAATAAAATATCTCTACATTAACATAAGTGCATTTATTTTAAAAATCCGATTAATAGTTTAAACTTTTACATAAAATTTTTATATGAGATAAATAATTAAAAATACAATTTTTATACACATACTTTTATTTTTCAAATTATAAGATTTTTACATTCATCATTTTTATACAAAGTTAACAATAATTTTATAAGATTCAACTAACAATTTTTAATATATATAGTAAAATCAGATATTACATTTGAAAAGAACCATATTTAGTCATACAAAGTTCTAATTTGAAAATTTCTGTTAATGTCCAACCTGATCCTTGTTCGCTAAATTCATCAAAACACTTTTTCATCTTGTTAAAAGCGTTTTCAAGATCATTATTCAAATCATTTATTAAAAAAGTTGTTATACTTTTTGACCTAAAATTTTGTGTAATAAAATCCTTCTCTCCATTTTCATAAATACAACTAAAAATAGCTTCAACATTAATATACCATTTCAATGTTCCTTGGTCATTTAATTGAAAGTTTAATTCGTTTAAAATGTCAGTTCTTAAATTATTAAAAAATGACGTCAAATCCAAATCTTTGTTTTTATTATCAAATGTGGTTATTGTAAATGTATTAAGTGCATTTTTTCTTTTAAAATGCATAATTTTCTCCTTCAGAAGATCTCGGTCAGAATTTGTCAATCCCTTTAATGCTGCTTGCGATAAGGGTTTTCGATGATTTTCTCTAACATGCTCTAATAATTTATATTTCTGTCTAAATGTTTCTGCACATCGATCACAGGAATGCACTGGTAAAGGTTTTTGATGGTTTTTTCTAATATGCATCAGCAACTGATACTTGCGATTAAAGGATTCGCTACATTGCTTACATCTATGTTCAATAGGAATCTTTTCATGAATTTTTAAATGTCTCTTTAACTCATCTGATCTGGTAAATGCTTTCGAGCATTCATTGCAAATAAAAGATTTTTCGTTGAGAGGAATTTTCATGTGTCGAAGCAAATCCCATTTTCGTTTAAATACCACACTGCAAGAAACACAACTAAAAGTTTTCGGTAGTTTCTTAGTATCCAAGTTTGATGACAACTCATTTGAAATAGGCATCTTTTCAGATAAATCCATCTCTCTCACTAAAAAGTAGAGTGTTATACAAAATCGAAGTTATAAAATTAAACGTGCGCACTCCTCAAAAATATAGCAGCAACTGATTAAAATTTCTTTGCGAGTGCATTTATACTGTAGGTTTACCACCAAATTTGTAATTATTGGCGAAATAACGCCAAATATAAGCTAAATTCATACACTAGGTGAAGCAGCCAAATTCTTTAGAACCCCTATTAATCACGCCAAATATGTATCATTTTAATACCCAAACCTTTTAATGAAATCTAGTTTATCAACGTGTTAAAACAAATAATTTGCGCATCACAGATTTTAAAGCTTGTAGACTATTCGTTTGAAGTTTTTCATGGTTTTTTCCGAAACTTATATACTAAAATCACTTAATTTTACAATTATTAAAAATCCATGCTTCTGATTGGATCACGTGACCATAAAAGAAGCCAGCATGTTCAATACTAGTGCATCTATTTCTATCTTAAACAGAGTGTATTCCTGTGGTTAAAATCGGTTGAAAACTACTATCCCCCGAGAAAATTTTGTATCACATAAAATATAACTAAGTAAGTATTAAACCTTAATGTACTTCAACATTTTTGCAATATTTATAAGTATTATTCATTTAAAAAGTTACATAACATCGCAAAAAGTACTATATATCCACATAAAATATATCTAAGTAAGTAATAAATCTTAATGTATTTCAACATTTTTACATCATTTATAACTATCGTTCACCTAATAAGCTACATTACATCACAAAAAGTACTATATATGTACATAAAATATAACTAAGTAAGTAATAAATCTTAATGTATTTCAACATTTTTACATCATTTATAACTATCGTTCACCTAATAAGCTACATTACATCACAAAAAGTACTATATATGCACATAAAATATATCTAAGCAGCTATTAAACCTTAATGTACTTCAACATTTTTTGCATCATTTGCAAGTATCGTTCACCTAATAAGTTACATATCATCATAAAAAGTACTATATAAATTCATAAAATATAACTATGCAACTACTAAACCTTAATGTACTTCAACATTTTTGCAATATTTATAACTATTGGACATCTAATAAGTTACATAACATCCTAAAAAGTACTATATATATACACATAAAATATAACTAAGTAAGTAATAAATCTTAATGTACTTCAACATTTTTGCAATATTTATAACTATTGGACATCTAATAAGTTACATAATATCCTAAAAAGTACTATATATACACATAAAATATAACTAAGTAAGTATTAAACCTTAATGTATTTCATCATTTTTACAATATTTACAAGTATTACTTATTTAATAAGTTACATCCTAATAAGTATTGTATATAATTTCACTCAATATAATTAAGTTTGCAATATTAAATCTTAATCAATTTCGCAATGCTAAACTTGATATTTCATTTTCAGCAATGTGTCATCAAAGGGAGTGAGACTGATTTTATTTTAACAGATTGTATATAGTTTATGTTTTTCTTGACCTATTTTTAATTGTTTTTCTATGTTTTCTGTTGTAGTAAGCACTGTAAATATTCATATGTTACTTTTTCTATTATGATTAACTTTTAATAATCACTCATTTCCTTAAACATAGATTAAATATTTCAAATTTTAATCTTAAATCACTTAATTAGGGTGAATTCCTGTGTTACTTTTTCTATTATGCTTATCTTTTAATAATCACTCATTTCAACAAAAAATATAATATTAAATATGACCACTTAAGTTGAAAAGGTGACGGGTTCAAGTCTACGTCATAACAAAGCTGAGTACATGTCTAAAAATATCATCATTACACAATTATTAATTAATTCTTAGTTAAACTTTATAGTATTCATAGCAAGTTAATAAAAATATATCAATAGACTTTATCCGAGAAAATAAAAAACGATTAATATTGGTTAACACTTTAAATATTTGGGAAACGCTATCAGTTATCTATGTGAATTCACTATCAAAGTTTCATCCTAAATCACATACTTTTAAACGAAAACTACTTATCTAGCAATTGTCTACATAATTTCTGATACAACTCATTTAAATGATTCCTTATCTAATTAAAAGTTTATGAGCAAGATCTCATGAATACATGTTTAAGCATTTCCTGAATTGCAAAGATAAACAATCGTTAACACACAATTCTTAATCACTATTTCTACATATATTCGAAAATACTCACTTACCACATTATTTAAATTGTCCTTCGCAAAATTTCTAAGACAACTCATTTACAAGATTCTCTATTTATTTGAAATATATTAGGATAGAAGATAATATAACTATTTTATTATAAAATGGAAGTTCAAACTAAAAATTACAAGTGTAAAAGATAATATCAACATCCCGTAATTTAAGAAAGTGCACTGATAAAGTTCTTTAAATACACTATTTGAAGGATAAAGAGTGGATTACACAATTATTAATCATTCTATTACTGCATATGACAGAAAAAATGATGCGCTTATCACAATATTTAAATTTTTCATTCTGTAAATTTTTCAAATTACTATAAAAAAAGATCGATTTAAAAATCTTTATCGTTTAAATAGTAGAAATTTCATCATAATTTAAACCCATTCTTTATACGATATTTAAAGTTTTCCTTGGTTTTTTCTGAAACTTGCATACTAAAATCACTTAGAAACCTAATTCCATGCTTCTGATTGGTCGAAAAAACCCCTAAATTATTTGCATATAATCAGCACTTAATTCCACAAAGTGCTTAATTTTATAATACTATTCATTAGCTTAATTATTTTCTCCTAAATCGACATGTTCTATAAACTCTGTAAAAATTTACAATCTCCGAATGGCAACACCTAAATTCATTCAATTTTCTAACCATCGCGAAAAATGCTAAGTCCTCGAAATACATTACCTCTCGTTAAATTCTTTATTTAATATATATATATATATATATATATATATATATAAATTCTCTCAAATCGACTAACAGAGGACAACACTACCGATGTGGGATTCCTAGAATTACATTTCATATGACTACACCAGACACTGAAGGTTCCTGGTTCGATTCCAAGGTGAGTATATCTCTTTATTTAATTTTTTAAAGCCCTTTGGTTCGACTTGAAGAGGGAAAGTTCCGGGTTCAATTCCAACATAAACTAAAGGTGAGTTCATTTTCTAAAATTCTCTTTTGAATTTACAAATATGACTACACCAGACAGTGAAGGTTCCTGGTTCGATTCCAAGGTAAGTATATCTCTTTGTTTAATTTTTTAAAGCCCTCTGGTTCGACTTGAAGAGGGAAAGTTCCGGGTTCAATTCCAACATAAACTAAAGGTGAGTACATTTTCTAAAATTCTCTTTTGAATTTACAATCTCCGAATGGCAACACCTAAATTCATTCAATTAAATTCTCTAACCATCTCGAAAAATGCTAAGTCCTCGAAATACATTACCTCCAGTTAAATTCCTTATTTTTATAAATTCTATCAAATCGACTAATAGATGACAGTGATAATTAAAACCATAATTAAAATTATCTTTTAAAATCTTAATTAATTAAGAAAAATCACATTCATTATCTCTTAATTCTAACCCTCCATATCTTTCACGAATCATAATTTTTTTTCTAAGTTTAAAATTAATTTTAAAGTCATAATTATTTAAAATCAATAATTAAAGTTCTCTTTTTAAAATCATAATTTTTTCTAAGTTTAAAATATTTCAAATTACATTTCTTTCTTTTTTAAGTATAAGAAAAATCTCATCAAACATAAGAAATTCTCTTTTTAAAAATTTTTTCTATGTTTAAAATTAATTTTAAAATCCTAATTAAAATTCTCTTAAAATAATATTCATTCAAGATAATAACGTCCTTATCTTTCAGGCTCACGCGACACTGATAAGATAACACACTGACCGGCTAGTAGTAGAAGGAGCCCCTTAACCCCACAACCCCACAACCCCACCTTATGGAGTAGGAGCCCCCTTTTCCTTCTACTCCCGTTTAATGTTTCCCGATAATACTGTATGTTTTTTACCATTTAAAAATCTATGTGCAAAAAAGTATTTTTTCAGTCATTAGATAAATGTAAATTTTATTGAATACACAACATTAGACAGTAAAAGAATTGAAAAATTCTCTTCCGCAAAAATTAGAGAAAAAAGCATTTTGAGACAACCTTTAGAACCAAATGCAGAAATGCTTCATATCAGTTAATATAAATTTATGTCTTTCTTTACCTTGGTTTTTATTAGCAGATATTTTTTCCTTTCGCATATTTCTGTACTGATAAGTATAAAGGATTTAAGTCCAAAAATGTCGATTTTGAGTTAAGTACATAGTCAGACTCAGAAAAAAATTCTCAATCGATTGGTATAAAGGATTTAAGTCTATGTCATTTAGTCTTTGAGAAAATCCATTGGTAAAAAAAGGTTCAAGTCAGAAATTTACCATTCATGTATGGTATAAAATATTTAATTCAATTTTTTTTTCCCGTTATTAAATGAAGGTTGACAATCACTGAATGGTATAAAGGGTATAAGTCAATGAAATCCTTTTTTCCTAATCGATTCTTCTGATTTGTTTTTAATTAGTTTAACTTTATTTTTCGTCTCCTGAAAAATCAAGAATATGGACTTAAATCCTTTATACTTATCAGTACAGATTTTATCCATTTAATGTTTATACAATTTGTTTCGTCATGCGTAATAAACGTCATTTATCACAACCATTAGATAAATGGAAACTTCGTCTATGAAAGTCAGACAGTGAAAGAATGGAAAAATCCTTCTCTTCCGCATCGCTTACAGTCCGCCTAAATCGAAGAAAAATTCATCCTGAAACAGTGGAGAAGACAATGATCGATGAGGACGCAATTGTTATCCGGAACAATCTAATACTCGACCATTCCATCTATGAAAATTGAACAGGGCCAGCATTCGTCGACTTTTTCTTTTTAATCGTAAGATTCCGTTTCTTATCGGTGAGATGAGTGTAAGTTGAGCTAGGTGTGCCGCGTTTGATTTAATCTTCTTGGTAGGTAGGATGGAATATAGAGTAACGAACTCGAAATATTTTCGTCACAAATGTTAAGGATAATATTTAATGGAAATATTCATAGAAAGCTTTCTGTATAGGTAGAATATGCAGTGGCGTACCAAGGGCGGGGCGGAAGGGGCAGAAGTGCGGTCCGCCCCTGGCCTCAGGTCATGAGGGGGGGCCTCCGGAAAAAAATAACCTTTAAGTATATATCTGTATATAGTGATAAGTATAAAGGATTTAAGTCCATATTCTTGTTTTTTCAGGAGACGAAAAATAAAGTTAAACTACCTAAAAACTAATCAAAAGAATCGATTAGGAAAAAGGGATTATGTTGATTTATATCCTATATACCATTCAGTGATTGTCAACCTTCATTTAATAAAGGGAAAAAATTGAATTAATATTTTATACCAAAGATTAATGCTAAATTTCTGACTTGAATCTTTTTTTACCAATGGATTTTCTCAACGACTAAATGACATGGACTTAAATCCTTTATACCAATCGATAGAGATTTTTTTTTCTGAGTCTGACTATGTGCTTAGCTCAAAATTGACATTTTTGGACTTAAATCCTTTATACTTATCAGTACAGATATATTTGGTGAAGTTGCTGTTCCATTAGTTTAACTTGAAAAATTCCCTGTAGTTCTTTAAGCCGTAGGTTCCTGTCTAAAGAGCCTTAATGTACAAAATGTGACCATAGAGCGGCAACTCAAAAAAAAAAAAAAAAAAAAAGAAAAAAAAATCATTTATGTAAAGCCTAATTAAGGCAGCACAAGTGATACCAATGCCCTTAACCTTCTTATTGGGTGTTTGGCTTCTGACTCACTCTTGAAAAAATTTTCAGTGCCTTTTCATAGTAATAAATTTAAGTGCAGAAGTGCGAGGGGGGTGGGGGCTCTGAATAGTAGCGGCACCAGTTAGGGGGCTCCCAGTGAAATTTTCGCCCTTAGGTCTCGAGAGTTGTAGGTCCGCCACTGAATACGTAGATATATGTTCTGTATAATAGTTTTATTGTAAGTATTATTGATTTTTCAAGATATATTTAGGTTGGTTATTGTTTTTCGACAATGCTGTTTCGTTTTCTCATTCGTTATATATATATATATATATATTCATTCCTAGAATACCACTTTTCTGTAATGAATACGATTTGATAAGGATAGAAGAACTACGTTGATGATAGTTAAAATATATTAGCATTAGCATTATTATTTGCAGGAATTTATAAAAATTTTTGACTGATGATCATTTTGACTATTTTCTTTCTTCTTCTTCTTCTTTTTTTTTTTTTTTTTTTTTTTTTTTGTTATGATGTTTGTTTGTCTGTCTGTTTATGGGTCTGTGTATGTGTGGCAAAAATTTTGTAACAATTCTACATCAAGAATTAATGCACATTATATCATGAAATTTTAACTTTAATTGAACCTTTACATAAATTGGTGTCTACCAGCTTTTTTGTGCATATCTCTCAACTGGTGGCGCTGATGTACTGTTTTCTATATATTTTACTATTGGTATTGTGTGGTAAAATTTTTTGCGGTTGGACACAATCAGGATTATTTTTATCTACTTATTATGATATTAAAAAATATATTTGAAAACGTACCAATTAATCAAGATAAAATTTTTGTATATGTTAGGAGTATACTGAGTGATAAATTTTTTAATACGTGTATATTTCAAAAGAACTTTCGAATAACTGAAAAATGTGTACTTGAACCATATATCTGTATTAATGTGTTAATTTAAAATAAAATTATCGACAATGAATAAATAAATAAATAAATAAAATAAAATAAATAAATGCATTGCTCAAAAGAACGTCTGTGAGGCATAACGCTTACCCCTAAATTGCATGAATTAGCAACAGAAAAATGTAGAACAAAGTTTTGTAATCCCACAAAATATTAGTTTACTTTCCGAACATATGTAAGGAAAAGTGTTGTAATCATGAAAATTTCTAATTATGGGATTTCGGTTGTATTTGCATGTTTCTAGGCATCCAAAACTTTTTTTTTTTTTTTTTTTAATTTTACTGTGATGTATATCAGTATGTATGTAAGTGTACACAACAGCGTCAAAACGCTTTTTTCAACTGAACTCAAATTTGATAAGTATGTTATAGGTCATCATCGTACAAACCGTAAATCTTTCCATGAATGCAAGACATGCAGTTATATAGGGACACAAGTTAGAATTTTTCACATTAACAATTTTTGGACTGAATTTGTTTGAATATATTTTAGTAACAATGCAAAATTGTTTAAGGCAGAAAAAAAAAAAGTGGTATATGTTACATAAAGTATAATCATTATGGAAAATGATGGGGTATGTTTTTATTATTATTTTGAATTATCTCTAAAAAAGAGAGTTAAGTTAAAACACGTGTCATTTGTTATTTAGATTAAAAACACTTTAAAACACGTAAAATTAAACTTTATAAAAGATTTAAAAAAATATATCCGAAGCTTTTCGCCAAAGCATCACCAGGGATTTTTATCAAATCGAAAAGCTTCGTTTTAAATCTTTTAAATAAAGTTTAATTTTACGTGTTTACTGTTTTTAATCTAAATTATTATTATTATTATTATTATATTTTATTTTTTTAAGTGACAATAAATATTTTATTTATATTACGTTTCATGGAGGCCAATTATCTGAAGCGCATGATTAGATTGTTAAAAAGAAAAGAAAAGAAAAGAAAAACAGAAACAAATAAATAAAAAGAATGAAATTGATTTATGTTTTAAAATTTTGTTGCAGTATCGTCGTTAGATGGAATTGCGATCATACCTTCTGTAGTTCTTTTAAGAGGGCGCGCACAATAATTTGGTGTTGATTGTTGATGTTGGTATTGAGGCCGAATTTCGACACTAGGGACCAAGGCCCGAGTAGGATGCCTTCCATGTCCACAGCGTCCTAGCCCATATTCCCACGAGTTTTGGAGAAAATGAAGGAAAACGTTGAAAGGCTAGGCCGACCAGCGCGACCTGGTATTGAAATGGCACCTCTCGTCTACAAACTTCAAAATAGTAGACTCCATTATACAAGTATACAAACTTGAGGAGGAAGACTTAAATATCTTAATATACTTTTCATTTTTGTTTACACGCCGGAGAACTACAGTTGGCAGCAAAATTATTGAAGCACGCATCCACATTTTCCATATGTCTTTTAGTTCCCCATCATACTATAGGTATGGGGAACTTAGGTAATCGTGAAAATTTTCGACCTCGGTTTTTTGACTTTTTTACCCGTTTTCAGGTGTGAGGAATCCGTAAATGACAAAATTTGTATGGTGTCCGTCTGTAGGGTGTCTGTTAGTTTGTTAGTCCGTTAGTATGTTAGTCTGTGTACACGATATCTCAAGAACAAATTGTCGCAGAGAAGTCAGATCAGTTTTAAAATATTACTTTCGATACTGCAAGAACCCTATTCGTTTACAACATTCGAATTAAAAAACTTCGTAAGTTGTTAGAAATTTACGATTTTCTTAACATGGGGGAATAGGACAAAATTTCACTTAAACGTGCATTAAATGGAAACTTTTTACTGTAAAAATCTCAGACCAGTTTTAAAATATCAGTTTTGATGCCGGAATGAACATCAGTAACTATAAATATGCTACTTTGAAAATTTCGCAAATTATTGGAAATTTACGAATTTCTTAACATGGCAGTATAGGGCAAAATTTCACATAAACGTCAATTTTGAGAGATATTTTCATCGTAAAGATGTCAGACTACTTTTTAAATATTATTTACACTGCATAAAAAAAGTAGACGGACACTTCTTTACAATTTTTTAAAACCCCGTCTTTGTTTAATAGGAAATGTCAATTAAAATTCTTTAACATGTTTATACTTATCAATCTTCATATTTTTGACAGACAAATAAAAATATTCAATTATTTATAATTTTAATGTAGGGAAATGCAGAAAAGAGAAAAGATATACATTTGCACAATATTTATTTTAAAAAAAAGTAGACGGACACTGGTCAAAAACTGCAATTATCTAAGTGGGTGTTTCTTGCGGAATACCAGTTTTGCATGTATATGTACATTTGGCATTTTGCCAATTGCTAACGTGCTTGACAAGATGGTTTTACGTAGTTAAATTTTTTGGAGATGAATGCGCCATGCCACGAGAAATTCCTCTAACTGATTACCAGAAAGGACAGATTATAGCGCTGAAAAATGTTAATAAAGGAGTCAGAGAAATTAGTAGGCTACTTCTAATAAGCAAAAGTAGCATCAGCGATTTTCTACGTGCTCCTGAAGCCCATGGCGTAAGGAAAAAGAGTGGCCGGCCAAAGAAACTTTCGCTTACAGACCAAAGAAAAATTTTTACTGAGCTGAAAAGAACTGGAGCATCAATTCCCAGAGTTCGAATAAGCACAGGAATTACTAACGTAACTTCTCAGACAATTTATAACTAAATTAAGAACTCAGAGTTCTTTCAATATAAGAAGGGAAATCATCATCCATGCTGGAAGAATCACCACGTGACAGAACGCCTACAGTGGGCTCAAAACCATACGTCTTGGACTACAGAATGGATATCTGTAGTTTTTTCAGATGAGAAAAATTTTAAGTTAGACGGCCCAGATGGATATCAATATTATTGACCCAGTTTGGAGAAAGAAGACGAAGTGTACTTTACTCGGCAAGTTGGTGGGGGTGGCGTGATGGTGTAGTTAGCGGTTGGCTATGGTGGAAGGACAAATTTAGTATTCCTATGTAAGAAGCAGACTCACAAAGATTATATTGAAACAGTAAGCAGTAAGCTTTTGCTATTTGCGTGTAATCTTGGATGAGAAAACAGGATTTTCCAACAAGATGGAGCGCCAATACACACAGCTAATTACGTTAAAAAATGGTTTCATGAGAACAACTTCAATGTTTTACCCTGGCCAGCCAAGAGTCCAGATATAAATCATGTAGAAAACATTTGGGCTATACTTGTTTATAAAATTTATGAGGGTGGAAGCCAGTATGAATGAATTCACCAGCTGAAAGAAGCTCTTACAAACATTTGGGAAATTTTCCGTCAAATAAAGATTCAGAATCTCATTGATTCGATGCCGAACATAGTATACGAACTTATTAAAGCAAATGGGAGACGAACCCCTTACTAAGAACGTTTTATTTTAGAGATACAAGATGTGTCCGTCTACTTTTTTAAAGAAAAATTACAGTGCAAATATGCACCATTTTTGTTTCCTAAAATTTTCCACTACATAATTCAAAAGGATTGAATCTATATCTAAAAAATAATAATATATGATATCTCAAGAATACAATTATATCAGAGAAATGAACCTCATATCTCTAATTAAAGAAATAAACGGCTTTAAAGTATTACAAGTAAGTGTCCGTCTACTTTTTTTATGCAGTGTAGGATAATTACATGAATATCACTGACTGAATTTTCCAATATAAAAATTTCGTAAGTTATTAGAAATTTACGACTTTCTTAACATGGCAGAATAGGGCAAAATTTCACACAAACGTCAATCTTGAGGGGTATTTTCATCGTCAAGGTGTCAGACCACTTTTGAAATATTATTTAGGATACTGACATAAATATTACCATAGAGTATGAATTTTCTAATTTAAGAAATTCATAAGTTATTTGGAATTTACGATCCTCTTAAAATGGCAGAAGAATACAAAATTGAGCATAAACGGCCATTTTGAGCATCATAAATATATCAGACAACTTCAAAATAACATTTATGATACTTGTATGAACATGACTGATTACAAATACTCTAATAGGAAAATTTCGTAAGCTATTTGTTATTTAAGATTTTATCAACATAACAAAATTGAGGATTTTCCATATAAATATGCATTTTGAGGATTGTTGCATTGGAAATAGTGGCATGAAACTAAACTACGAAATTTACCCTAATAAAATAAATTAATAGATTAGAATAAGAGAAATATATCGAAGTGAACGGTGGATAGCCTATGAGGCGGGGATTTCATTCTGTCACTATGTCAAGCGTTTGGTCAAATTCATTTCTCTTAACATGATAACTATGTTAAGAGAATGTCCTGTTTTAGAAATTTATGAAAATATATATATGTTGGGGAACTGAGCAGAGTCCACCTATGCCAAGTAGTTTTAATTTTCATCATCAACTTACTTTTTTATAAACAGCATAAGGCTAAGATCACGATTCGACAATTATTTACTTAACAAAACAGTATTAGGTGCCCATCTTTTAAATAAGAATTATTGCTAGTGCTTCAATAATTTTGCTGCCGACTGTACTAAATGTTCGGAAAGTCGAGTGGAGTCACACAAGATATTTGTCTGGAAAGGAATTACCTAAACTCTACTCTCATTGATCCAGTGATGCCTTCTTCTTTTTTCTTTCTCTTCAAATGAATATTGTCTTTGTTAATCGGATGGAATTGCATTTTGTGGGAGGGAAGGAGAGAAGATCGGTGTAGACGCAACTGTAATTCTAAGCAACTAATCTTCGACAACTGTATCCGTGAAAACTGAACGGGTTCAGCGCACCTAGCTGCTCTTTTTTAATTGCAAGATCCCGTATATTCATCGGTGTGATAAGTGTAAGCTGAGCAAGGTGTGCCCCGTCTGATTTAATCCAGCGGTCGGTGGGATGCAATATCGGGTAACGAGTTCCGAATAGTCTTGTTCTGGATGGGATAGCACAAGCATTGAAATGAAATATTCATCCCGATGTTATCAAGGCAAGTTTAAAGTACATCTCTGGCGGAATAAAAATTAATTGTTAGAAGACTCTTGAATGAACGGAAAAAGCTTAGCCCTAGGTAAACGAAAATCCTAAATAATCGAATTTGTGCAAAATTTGACTTTTTTTTTTAATGATGCACAATTAACTAGTGTATTCTGACCATCACAAAACTTTCTTCTATATTTTCCTATACAAATTCACGCAGTGCAGGTTATTTATTAAAACTATTTTCCATGATGATTGCAGCCGATTTTCCTCTCAGAGAAATATGCCACTAAACGTCGAAAGGAAGTTAATTTTGTGTCCTACACGACAATTGAGGTTTTTTTTCTTTCTTTCTCTTTCTTTCTTTTTGTTAAAAATGGGAAGGGATAATGTTCCTTCACAATACAAATCTTTTTTCATAATTAACTATTGCTATTTTAAATAATTCTTTTTTAACTTTATAATAATTCATTAAAAATAATTCTCCTTATGAACATTTATACGAAATTTCGTCCTATACAGACGCATTAAAAATTATGCAAAATTAGGATAGCAAAACAAATTGTTGAGTGGTATGCACCAAAAGCTAATTAGCACCTATTTATGTCATGGTCCAAACAAATATCAGTTTATATTGAATTTCATCTATTAGTTCATGGAATGCAATATACATAAAATTTTGATACACATACACAGACAGGAGGTATTTTCTAAAAATGATCAAATTATATTCAGGGCATCTCAGAATGTGTAAATCTATCAAAAACCGGAGGTCAAAAATTTCCACGAATTCCATTCTTCCACATATAGGAGAAAGTAAAAGTTATTAGAGAAAAAAATATTAATAACTTGATTGGTATTTTCTGTTTTTGAACCATACTCGTCAAATGTTTTACCGAATTCACCTATGTCTTGCTATACTAATTATAAACACATTAATTTGGTTATTTGTTCTTGTACTATGCTGATAACAAACACACAGGCTAATTGCTAAAAACATTACTTCTGAAACATGCACCACAAAACGTGTAAGTATAGCACGTGTAGTTTCGCCTGAAATACAGTAACCGCCGCTTAATAAAATCATTGGTTAATAAAATCAGTCGCTTAATCTGATCAAATTGCCAGGACCGGAATCAAATCAATACAAACTACTTTTAAAGCCGCCGATTGATAAAATCAGCATCGCCGGTTAATAAACTCAAAAATATCTCCTCAGCAGCCAAAAATATCATTTATGCACGCTAAAAATATTTTTTATTTGCATTGTGATTTTTTTTTTTTTTAATAGAAAAGAAATCAAAGCACGACAAACCCTCCGTTATCGCTGATTATCGAAGATTTCACACATGCAGGACAGTTACAAAATAAAAACGTCCCATAACATATCTCCGTAACAATTTCAAGAAGCTATTCTTCAAAGCGCAGTAATAAGTTACAAATTTGATTTGAAAATTTTTTATTATTATTATTATTATTATTAGAAGGCAATTTCTAGTTCTTATTTTGAAATTACTATAATTCATGAGGTTTAAAAGGAAAGATTTTAAATTTATAAGAACAGTGCGGACTTTTGGTAAAATAATGATGATTTTCTTCTAAAGGAGAGCGCGTGGGAACTTGGAATGCGTTTAATTTACTTATATCGAAGGAATAATTAATTTATTATCTATCAAAAATTAATTAATATGGTTTACTAATTCCATTATTCGTTACCATTTGAAGTTTCTTTCCAAATTCAGGGAAGTAATACCTTTTCCTTAAGTGCAGGAACGTTCGCCGGATTTAAAAATCAGCCGCTTAATAAAATCACTTTGGCTCAGAACGAATGTGATTTTAAAAAGCGGCGAGAACTGTATATTATAAACTTTTTTTTTCTTTCCTTCTTTCTTTATATTTTTTTAAAAAGTGAAACAAATTTATTTTGATAATTATGAAAAGTCGATAATATTTTTTTAGAAATCGATGTTTACTTGTTTAAAATAAACTTCTAATTCAAATATTCGTTGTTTGTTACAAAACAACGTTAATAGCTCAGAAGTTAAATTCAACATTCTTCTAAGTTCAGTACCAATATTCCTTTGAAGTAGAGTTCTGCATTCTTGTGGGGGTTACGCGCTTAGAGCGTACATCTGAAATTGTTGCTTAGAGCGTACATCGATAATAAGAGCTCACGACCCCCCCCCCCCCTCCTCCTCCCACTCTCACTAATAATGAATATTATATAAAGTTAAATAGGTCTTAAAATGTAACTTGAAGCATTTTCAGAACATATCAAAACCTATTTCGTTAAAATTGTTAGCATAAAGTAAAAAAGTGTTTTGATAAAGATCTGTTAAAGTTCCAACTTATTGTTTGTTGCATTGCATATCATTGTCATAATATATTTGGTATTCATAGCTTTTTCTCTATTAATTGCATTATTTTAAAATTTTAAAATTCTGAATACATAATAAAAAAAAAAAATAAATAAATCTCTAATCTCGGTTTTATTCTTTAGTTTAAAGTAGTTAAGAAACATTCATTATGCTTTGCTGTATTATTTTAAATCAACCTTTTCAATACATAATTAATGATAAATTTAGTAAAACAATTCGGTATTCAGAATTCTTTTCGAAATTAGTAGTCATCAAATAGGTGTTTTAGGGGTGGGTTGGGGCAGTGATTATAGATATACGCTCCGAGCACCAATTTCAGATGTACGCTCTGAGCACGACAAGCGGGTTTGTTGCCGGCCCAGTTTGTAATTATTTTTTAAACCGTGGGTTTTCCCGCAAAGAAAAAAAAAAAAAAAAAAAAAAAAAAAAATCTTCGGATATTTTCTATGCCATTTTTTATTAATCTAGTCTTTTAAATGCAGAGATTGGACAAAATTGTCTTCCTCCATAATAATTTTAAAACGACTTATTAGCTCATAACGTGAATTTAATTAGAAGTAGATAGTTATCGGTACCTAACGTTTCTAACTTTACATGTAAAAATTATTTGTTTTTCAACGTACATTTGCTTCCTTATTTTACTTTTTTTTTTTTTTTTTTTTTTTTTTTTTAATTTACTGTCAAAATATTTGGAACTCCCGACTTATTAAAAGTAACTTTTATTTGTATCAAATTTTGTTCTAGTTAAGTTTTATTTATAATTAGTAGACATATAACACTTATAATTTTTTACGTAATATTTAATTATCAAGAAGATTTGTTCAGTGATATGTTTTGTGTAATATAATTTAAACTGTGTGTCTTATAACATAAATTTAACATTATTTTGTTGCGGGTCGGGTTGCAGGTCGTCTTTACCCGACCCACACAGGACTCAGCTTTGAAGCTGCTGCCACATTACGTCATTCCTTTCAAATGGAACAAGTGTTTACTATTTTATGCTGATGAAAAATCATGCTTTTTCATCCTGAAATAACTATTGTGTGCTTTTACAATTTATAGTTTTAAGTTACTTTAACCTGGGTGGTCTTTTTGACTAAGTTTTTATTACTGGTTAACTATATTATTTATATTTACGAATAAATTGATTGCAGATTTTCAAATGAATTCCTGTTTTCTTCTTTCATTTGCTTGCTTGCTTTTTTCTTTTCTTTCCATCAATAAAATAGTCTTATATCACATTATTATTATCCGTTTTGAGTAATTCAAATACAGTTCCATTCTATTTTATCACGAAAATAATAATAATAATAATACCACATTATTATTATCTTCGAGAAAGTAAAGTGCAGACGTTTAATTTTTCTTTTTTTTTTTTTCTTTCTATTTTCTTTTGCTTTTTCTCCTTTTTATTGCGAATAAAACAGTATAATATCATATTACTATTATTAGCTTCGAGTAACTAGATTACAGACTGTCTAATATTTTTCTGCTTTCTTTTTCTTTGCTATTAGTGATTATAACCAGTAAATTAATCTAATACTATTATATATTAGTATTATTAGTTTCGATTAAAGGTTGGAGAATTTCAAATGAAGAGAATGAATCAGCTCAAAAATCTTCATTTTTTCTATACGGAAAATGGCAACGCCTACACTATTAAGATTTTTTTTAGGAAATCGTAGGTCGCCTTGAGTGTATTATGGGCGTGTAGTCCAGACGAGTGGGAGTTTGAGGCTACGGAATGTCCTTTAAGCTGAATTAGAATTCTCAACGACTTTAGTCCAGAAAGCATTTTAGATTAGAATCATGTGCCTTTCTTAATATACGGTATTAGATTACCGTTATAAACAACTCACTGGTGGGTGTAGAAGCTGCAAATAAATTTAAACAGACGATATTAGATGTAAAATATGAGTTGGTTGATTTCTAGATAAGAATTTTCTGTAATGAAAGCAACTGGAAGTATATTATTTCGAAGAAAACTAATATGCTGTAGCTACCACAAGACTTTCTTCTATATAATTTCATACAAATTCACGCAGTACAAATTATTTATTAAATTATTATTTACTGAAATTGTTTTCCATGATAGAGATTTCCATGATTACAGACGATTTTTATGTCAGATAAGTATAACATTAAATACCGAAAGAAAGTCAATGTTGTGCCAACATCAGAAGAAATGCGATTTTTTTTCCCCTTCTAAGTACTTTTTTTTCGTCTGAGGGAAAAAAAAAAAAAAAAAAACCTCTTTTTACTTTCCGAACACTATAGTGAGGAAAGTATTGTAATCATGTCAAAAATCCGAATTTGAGATTTTGATGTTTCTATACGTTTCGAGGTCCAATGAGTCCGTTTTCACTATTTTTGCGATGATGTATGTATGTGTGTGTGTATGTATGTGTGTATGTATGTGTGTATGTCTGTGAGTGAACACGCTAGCGTCTAAACGCTTCGTTCGAATAAGCTGAAATTTGGTACGTATATTGTAAATCACCATAGTACGAACCCTATAGATTTTGGTGAATCTAGCACTAATAGTTTTTTTACAGGGACACAAAGAAAAATTCTTTATCATTATGGCCTATGGGACCAAAATCTTAAAAGTGCGATAGTATCTAAACGCCTTATTCAATTGAGCAAAAAATTTATACACATATTACAGGTTACAAATACTCTATCTGTATAGATTTTGGAGAATCTAGCACTTATAGTTTTTTTACAGGGACACAAAGAAAAATTCTTTATCATTATGGCCTATGGGACCAAATTTTTAAAACTGCGATAGCATCTAAACGCCTTATTCAATTGAGCTGAAAATTTATATGAATATTAAAAATCACTGTTGCACTAACTATAAGCATTTTGGTGAATCTAGCATTTATAGGTTTTTTACAGGGACACAACGAAAAATTCTTTATCATTATGATCTATGGGCTCAAAGTTCGGTAGCGTTAAGTAAAACATCGTGTAGTATATGGAGAAAAATACTCAAACACTCTATTATGGTTTTCTCTCTTTTGTTTGTTTAACGACTCCTCTTTCTTTACTTTATCTAAAAAACTGTTAATTACTCAATGTTCGGAAAGTCGAGTGGAGTCACTCCAGATTTTTTAAATTATTACAGATCTATGGTTTAACTAATCGTTTTAAAGGTATTGACGAGTTCTTTCGAAAGATACCCATATTGAAAATTTACAATCGTGTTCACCGCTCTCCTGAAGAGTTTTCGAAAACCACGCCTCCCCATCGGCTGAATTTTCCAAAATTTTTATTGAAAATTTTATAAATGTTTCTTAAATACTATTTATTATGTGCTCAAAATTTTGAATTTTTTTTTTAAATTAATTACACGGCTCTGCATGAAAATCGGTCTCAACAGCATTTTTGCAAATTCTTATGTAAAATGACCTCCTGAAAGCGAATAGGACGCCCATTTCGCCCTATTACCCACCGTTTTTAGGACCCCCTCCCCCACCCTATTTATATAATTTTTAGGTAATTTTATATCTATAAATTTGATTTGTGGTGGGGGGGGGGGGAGGATTATTTTAACTGTTAAATATCTCATGAGGGGATACAGAGTTTGAAAATTCTAAAACGTAAACATTTGCAGCAAGGGAAAAATTTAGGGATTTGCCACTGAAATTATATACAGAGCCTGACTAAGGCAGGAGCATACGGGGCAATTGCCCCGGGCCCCCACATCAGAGGGGCCCTCCAAATTGAATCGAAAGTTTATTTTACGTGTCCTTCTTTAATGAACTTTTATTAAACAAAATATCAGTATAGTGTAAAATCCGGCTTAAATGAGCCATCGTAATTGCGAAAATTTAGCTGAATTCCGCCCTAATGTCAGCAAGGATATGAATTTTTCGCGGCTAGATGAGAAAGTTAACAATCAGAAATAAAATGGATAGAACGATATTTCGTTTTACCACTGGAGGAAGGGGGGAACTTTATAGCTATTTTAGGTTCTAGGCAATTTTCTTGTAATATAACTATAATGAGGTAAAAATTTTAAATACCTCCATAAAGTTCGGTTCCTCATTACTAAAGTAGTGAAGCAGAGAGGGGCCCCAAAGAAGTTTTTACCCCGGGCCCCAGTTAGGCTAAGTCGGGCCCTGATTATATACTCCATTTATTATATTTCATTAATCAATTAATGTATTATTTATTATACATTACATATATATATATATATATATATATATATATATATATATATATATATATATATATATAATTGTTAAAATAATTCTTTACCATTTTCCAAATCAAATTCATGGCCATAAAATTATCGATACAGTTATAGAAATTGGAGGCCCCAGAAAACGGTGGGTGATTGGACAAAATGGGTGTCATATTCGGATTCAGGTCATTTTACATAACAATTAGCAAGAATGGTATCATCAGGGCTCGATTTTTTTTTTTTTTTTTCAGCGCAGTTATATTCTTTCTCTTGTTATATTTAAAAGAGAAAGAGAGGTAGAGAGAGAGTATGCTTTTTATTTTAGCCTTATAAACCATCGCAACTCCTTAAGGACAACAAAAACAATAAAACGGAAGCACAAAGATGATTTTCGAGAACTAGTATTCACATCAATAAATCGCTCGTGGTTTCCACAGACAAATTAGTTGCATGAAAAAGATACCTACAGAAAGGAAATATGATTAATGATTTTTCAACACTGTCTTGCGCCTATTACTTCCATCCAGCGGAAATTTTCCATGGGAAACCATACTTCCTGGAAGATTAGAAGCGCTAAAGATTTATGAAGTAGGCGGCAATTAATGAACATAGTATTACAACAACATACTTATTATCGAAGAAGCGTTTTATCATTTTTTTTCTAACACTTGTAATATAACTCAAGGATGAAATAATTACAAGCCAAATCTGTCTGGAGACAGCCAAGAGAAACTTCCACTTTTTCTTTTTATGAACCGCAGTCTACGGCAATGTTTTGGCTCCAAACAAATTATTGGTGTTGTTTTTTTCGCTTGTTTATTTATTTAGTTGTCAGAACTTTAAAAGTAGATCTTCCAAATAGTGTTTCGTGTATAGGATTACTATGGTTGTGTTTTGTTTGTGAATGGATGAAACCAAAAACGCGTGCAATTAATACAACATTATCAAAATTAGGTGATAAGCGAGTATCTCATATCACACAATACCGCTTGAGAAATAAACATAACTCAAAAAGTTTAATCTTTTTTATTTCAATGCAAACATATCCCAGTTTATATTATTTGAGCGTAAACATATTTAAGACGTTTCGATTATGTACAGTAGAACTTGGATAATTCGAAGTTGAAGGGACCAGAGAAAAATTCGAAATATCCGATAATTCGAATTACATATACTATTTTGTCAAAAAAAAAAAAAAAAGACAAAATTAAAAAATTAAATTTTTACGATCAAAGATTTAACACATAAACTTTATATGTAAGAATACTGCTACATGCCCCTCCCATTAAATCAATATTTCTTACGAGCTTAATTATTCAACACTTTTTTAAAAATAGTCAGATATTTTTTTATTTCTTCTTTAAGTACAATCTTTGTACTGTTAAACCGCAGAAGGATGATCCCTGGCGTCTTCTGCGCATGAGTGAAAAGGGTTGGTCCATTTATAAAATAGGAATGTCCGTAGTACCTAGGGATGTGTTTGTTTATTTGTATGAAAAAATTATAAACTCACTGATTGCATTTCTTTTCCTTCTTTGAACTGATTCTTGAATATCTTGTTACATAAATATTTTACGATTAATTAAAAGAAAGAAAAACTGGTAATATTATAAAGGGGATAGTTTAAAGGTATAACTTTAGTATATCCCCATAGCTGAATTTGGCGATTTTTGTTTGGCGATATAATATGACAGCGATATAAGATGGCAGCCTATATGTTGTTTATTTTGGATTTATGATTTTATGATTTAGATTATGATTTTATGATTTATAATTTTTAGATTTATGATTTAGCCATAATCGCCAACAAAAAATTGCCAAATGTCGTTGTGGGGATATATTAAATTTGTTCTTTGAAGTGTGTAACACTAATTTAAAAATTATGTCAATTATTATTTACAAACTAGTATATAACCCCTTAAAAAATGACGAAATGTGAAATCAATTAAGGTAGTGAATCAATGAATTCTTTGCCAGCTTCGCTGGTCACTATATTTAAAGGGGACTAATGTGCAAGTCGTACCTGACGGGGAAGTTAAATCCTATTTCGTGAAGAATTTTTCTCAAAGTTTCTCTTTGATACTTAAAATTTATCTTTTCTTTAAGTACAGGAATTAATTTGGGAATTGTAGGTACGATCTTATTTACTGCGTAAAACTCATGTACTGTTCTTCGAATAACATCGCAATCAAAATTATCCAGAGAAATGTTTTCGATGGTACTGTTCTTTTGCCGCTTTTTTGGTGATACAAATATTGGATTGACTTCTCCTTTTGATACTCTACGTATTCCTAATCGTGGCTTCTGATATATTAGGTATTTCACTCGTACGTTTCACTGATTGGGAAAGTGGAACAATAGCTTCTCCTTCTAAAGCTTCTTTATCGCAAAACTTAATGACATTTTGTACAATACACTTCGTTTCACTATGAAGAGGTTTAATCCGAGAACTCGTACCACATGTACAATCCATTTCCAATATAAACAGACTGTTATACAGAAAGAAATAAAAGAAAACAAAGCAGGAGTATTAATTATTCTACACATAACAGAGGAAACAAGAATAATAGAAAATTTTCCCCTCTTTCTTCATTGCTGTGTCTCCCAGAGCGTGAGTGGAATCGTCCTGGCACTTTGCCAACCAGGTATCAATCTTCGGCTGGCCAACAGTATCATAGCATATGACTTGATACAAAAATATAATTTTCTTCATTAGACATGACTTTCAATTATAAAAATCCTCGAAGTTCATGTATATGCACCATATCTTCCGATGCACTAGTTAGGGGCTTCTCTTGTATTTCCTTATCCTTCTTTTGAAAGACTATTAAAATATATTGGCTGAGAAAAATCTCGAGAACAAATTTTACAGTAATATTTTAAAGGTAATCGTATGAAAAATTCGAATTATCCAAAATAGAATTCGAATTATCCACGATTTTTTAACATTATTTTACTACAAAATTCAAGGGACCGAGTAAAAAATTCGAATTATCCAGAATTTCGAATTAAACAAGTTCGGATTATTCAAGTTTTACTGTATATTGTCGTGAGTAATTGAAAAACACAATCCTAATACTAGTATATTGTGGTCATTACAAAAAACTTTCTTTTTTTATTTTCCCCTACAAAAATTCACGTCGTGCTAGTTTCTTTCTTTCTTTCTTTTTCTTTTTTTTTTAATTATTATTTATCGAAATTGCTTTCCTTGATAAATGTAGGCGACTTTTTTCCCAGAAAGGTATAACACTATGTCGAAAAGAAGTCAATTTTGTATTTTACAGACTTATACAGTCAAACCTCGTTAACATGAATCTCGAGGAGAATAAAAAGTTTGTTCATGTTATCAGTAGTTCATGCTATCAGTAACTAATCATATAACTAAACTAATCTTCATTTAGACGGGGTTTGTGAAAATAGTTCATGTTAAAGGTAGTTCACGTTAACAGTGTTTACGTTAACAAGGTTCGACTGTATATAATCTATATAATAATTCTCTAACGTGGACCAATTACGATTATATTTTGTCGAAACGATACGATAGTCATGTAATTAATAAAATGTGTAATGATAAAAAAGTAATATTTATAAATGGACAATGTTTAAGCACGCGGTCTCAGCTTAAAGATCTAAAAAAAAAAAAAAAAAATAATTTCAAGATAAAAAGAAATTTTATACACCATGTTTTTAAATTTTCTGTTGAATCATATAAACGCTACTGAAGGCAGCGAGAATCCGGAGAAATTGGATAAAAATATTAAAAAAATTCCTTGCTATCGTGTTTTAAGCTATAATAAAAGTTTCAAATGGCTATCTAGCCGGGAAGTTAGTTAAAAGTTGATTGTAAGCTTTGTACTGGTAACGCTGCCGAAGGCAGCAGGGTCCCGAAGCAATTGGTTAAAAATATTTTTGAAATGCATTTTCACCGTATTCTGAACTATTCTGAAAGTTTCAAATGTCTAGCTAGTCGGGAAGTTAGTTAAATAAATTTTCTGTTGAATCATATAAACGCTTCCGAATACAATAGGGACCTGAAACAGTTGACTATCGATTGCAAGCTTTGTACTGGTAACGCTGCCGAACGCAGCAGGAACCCGAAACAGTTGGTTAAAAATATTTAAAAATTGCATTTTCGCCGTGTTCTAAACTATTCTGAAAATTTCAAATATCTAGTTAGTCCGGAAGTTAGTTAAAAATCGATTGCAAGATTTGTCCCTGACAAACACACAAACAAACATACAAACAAGAATCGAAGTTAATAAAAACATGGTAAAAAAATCTGATGTGGGCACCACATGACTTCCTTATACACTTTTAGAAATATACATAATGTTAAAAAACATTGACATTGGACCCGAAACAGTTGGCTAAAAATATTTAAAAAAATGAATTATCACCGTGTTCTGAGCTTTTCTGAAAGTTAGTTAAAAACCGATTGCAAGATTTGTACTAGTAACGCTGACGAAGTCAGCAGGGACACGAAAAAATTGGCTAAAAGTATTAAAAAAAGGAATTTTCACCGTGTTCTGAACTATTCTGAAAGTTTCAAATGTCTAGCTAATCAGGAAGTTAGTTAAATAAATTTTCTGTTGAACCACATAAACGCTGACGAAGGCAGCAGGGACCTAAAACAGTTGGCTAAAAGTATTAAAAAAATGCATTTTCACCGTGTTCTGAACTATTATGAAAGTTTCAAATGCCTAGCTAGTCGGGAAGTTAGTTAAATAAATTTTCTGTTGAATCATATAAACGCTACCGAATACAATAGGGACCTGAAACAGTTGACTATCGATTGCAAGCTTTGTACTGGTAACGCTGCCGAACGCAGCAGGAACCCGAAACAGTTGGTTAAAAATATTTAAAAATTGCATTTTCGCCGTGTTCTAAACTATTCTGAAGGTTTCAAATGTCTAGCTAGTCGGGAAGTTAGTTAAATAAATTTTCTGTTGAATCATATAAACGCTGCCGAAGGCAGTAGGGACCTGAAACAATTGACTAAAAGTATTAAAAAAATGTATTGTTTCCGTGTTATGAGCTAGCCTGAAAGTTTCAAATGTCTAGCTAGTCGGAAAGTTAGTGAAAAATCGATTGGAAACTTTGTACTGATAACGCTGCCGAAGGCAGCAGGAACCCAAAACAGTTGGCTAAAGGTATTAAAAAAATGTATTTTCACCGTGTTCTGAACTATTCTGAAAGTTTCAAATGTCTAGCTAGTCGGGAAGTTAGTTAAATAAATTTTCTGTAGAATCATATAAGCGCTGCTGAAGGCAGCGGGACCTGAAATAGTTGACTAAAATTATTAGAAAAATGTATTGTCATCGTGTTGTGAGCTGTCCTGAAAATTTCAAATATCATAGTTAGTCCGGAAGTTAGTTAAAAATCGATTGCAAGATTTGTCCCTGACAAACACACAAACAAACATACAAACAAGAATCGAAGTTAATAAAAACATGGTAAAAAAATCTGATGTGGGCACCACATGACTTCCTTATACACTTTTAGAAATATACATAATGTTAAAAAACATTGACATTGGACCCGAAACAGTTGGCTAAAAATATTTAAAAAAATGAATTATCACCGTGTTCTGAGCTTTTCTGAAAGTTAGTTAAAAACCGATTGCAAGATTTGTACTAGTAACGCTGACGAAGTCAGCAGGGACACGAAAAAATTGGCTAGTATTAAAAAAAGGAATTTTCACCGTGTTCTGAACTATTCTGAAAGTTTCAAATGTCTAGCTAATCAGGAAGTTAGTTAAATAAATTTTCTGTTGAACCACATAAACGCTGACGAAGGCAGCAGGGACCTAAAACAGTTGGCTAAAAGTATTAAAAAAAATGCATTTTCACCGTGTTCTGAACTATTATGAAAGTTTCAAATGCCTAGCTAGTCGGGAAGTTAGTTAAAAAAAATTTCTGTTTAACCATATAAACGTTGCCGAAGGCAGCAGTGACCCGAAACAATTGGCTAAAAATATTTTAAAAATGCATTGTCACCGTGTTCTGGGCTTTTCCGGAAGTTTTAAATGTCTAGCTAGTCGGGAAGTTGGTTAAAAATCCATTGCAAGATTTGTACTGGTAACGCTGCCGAAGGCAGCAGGGACCCTAAATAGTTGACTAAAAGTATTAAAAAAATGCATTTTCACCGTGTTCTGATCTATTCTGAAAGTTTAAAATGTCTAGCTAGTCGGGCAGTTAGTTAAATAAATTTTCTGTTGAATCACATAAACGCTACTGAAGGCAGCAGGTATCGAAAACAGTTAGCTGAAAATATTTAAAAAATGCGTTGCCAACGTGTTCTGAGCTTTTCTGAACGTTTCAAATGTCTAGCTAGTTGGGAAGTCAGTTAAATTGCAAGATTTGTCCAAACCGTTTTTGAGTTATTACCGTTTTTTAATACATTATGGCCAAAACCTATGTATTTTTGGTCATTATGAACCTAATTTTCTAAATATCTCCAAAACGGAAAGTCATACAAAATCCAAAAAGGGAGGTGCACAACTAGATGTTATAACAAACCTATGTACCAATTCGCAACTTTCTACGTCCAACTGTTTTTGAGTTATGCGACATACTCACACACACACACACACACACAGACACACATACATGCAGACGTCACGAAAAATCGTGTAAAGTCGCTTATATCTCTAAAACGAGAGCTCGTGTTAAGACGACACTTGCAGGTGTTCAACTAGACATCATGACAGTCACATCTATAAATTGGCAACATTCAGCGATCATTCGTTTTCGAGAAATGTGAAACACAAAATCCATTTCTCAAATCGGGATTACTATACTTCCTTTGAAACCTTTGGACGGCCCCTGCCTGCCTGGGCTCGGCCAAGCTTAACGGGTTGGATGCCGTCCGCCGGAGCGAATAAATCGCCAGATCACCGCGTGGAAGCTACTAGGCAGCAATGTAACTAGACGCCAAAGCTCAGGAATTGCAGCACGCTCCAGATGTTAAGGAATTTGGAATAAGTGCACTAACTAGCTGAGAGTCGAAATAACCGGAATTATACAAAATTAAACAATTTTGAATTTAGGCAGGGAGAAAAAAAAAAAAAAAAAAAAAAAAAAAAAAAGAAAAGAAAACGCTGGGGGAGCCGCTAAAGTTAGTTGTGCACACAATAATTAAAGCCGAAAGAGGAGGCCATTTGAAAAGGGGAAGGGGACATCACTTATGGTTTGAGAAAGACGAGGGAGGAACAATGAGATTATAATAATAATAATAAAAAAAAAAAAAAAAAAAAAAAAAAAAAAAAAAAACGTGAAGCCACTGGGGGATGGAAGATAGTTTTGGGCGCATAGCGAAAATTTTGAAGTTTTTGAAGTGGCAAGGCCTAATCCTAATTGGGACGGAAATTACTATGCGCAGGGAGGCCGATTACTATACTTCCTTATACTTTGTATAAGGAAGTAAAAAAAAAAAAAGACATGAGACCATTTTAAGGAAAAGTATATTTGTAAATCAGGTTGTGTTTTCCTTCGACCCAAAACAGTTGTTGCGAGTTATTGCATTTTATGGTGTTTATCCAGGTTTTATGCTTACTAGATTGTAGTATGCTTCGTTATACTCTTTATGCGGATAATAAGTGTTCTGTTGAAAAATATTTATTTTTCAAACCTGTTTCGAACAGTATCAATTTCGTGCTAATATGTGGAAAGTTAGGGTCACCCGTTTTTCAACAATAATGGCAGGTTTCTTGAACAGAGTGGTACAAACCAATATTGTGTTTGCCGGAAAATTAAGGATATTTTTATTATGATGATTCTAAAACTCCAATATCATTTTGTCGTTTGTCTTAGTTTGTCTGTTTTTATTTTTCCCAGAAATTTTGTCGGAGCTAATTAGTTTCTCCAAAGAATAAAACAGAAAGGAAGTTTGCTAAATATTTGATTAATATGCAGTGATCGTCTTTCAAGGCGAATAAAAAATAAAATTTGAAATTCATTTGGAGGGGAAAAAAAAAAAAAAGAAACAAGCTCTTAGAATGCAGACGATTTCATTCGCACATGCGATAGCTAAATAACGGCCAGATGTGAAAGAAACTGTCTGAAACAAAACAAGTAAATTAAATAAGAAAACAAAAAAGAAAGAAAATAAGAAGATGAATTTTCAACAAATGAAAGAAAAGAACAAAATGATTGATATCTGTGACGATGGGGGAAAAGAAGAAAATGTCACTCACGTGCATTGTCAGATACAAAATGGCCGGATGTAATTTCACTGACATGGATCCTCGTAACGCAGTACAAACAGTAGAAGACAATTCCTGCAGCAAATGCCAAAGCAACGCATCTGAAAAAGATAAAAAGAACAATAAGTTATAAAAGAAACATTTTCTCTCGTATGGATGCGATTAAAGTAAAATTCTTTTATGTTTCTGATAACCAAAATTATAAAGGATAGAAAAAGAATGATAATTTATTACTCGAATCCATATGAAGAAAAGAAAAGTTCTAAAAGAAAGATTTTATTAGAAGCATGTGAAACTCAGTAGTAATTTTCAAGCTGAAATGCATTTTTATCCTTTATAGGGTAGGTGGGGGGAATTGGTGCCCGGGGGTAATTGGGTACTACTTTTTTCAAAGTTTTTAACAGGAGTGACCCTATTTTTTTGAACAATTTGAAATATACACACTAATAGGTATGGTCTTATTCCATAGCTCATATTTTTTTTCAATGTCGTTCTGTAATACCCTGACTAGTAAAAAAAAAATCTCAGATGCACCTATCATGCTACAGTTTTTGAAGTGCGTAACAAACTTTGTCCGTCCAAGCTTTAAAATAATGTTGATTTTTTAACTTTAACAAAATATTTAAATTTTACCTATTAAAAGCAAGTTCTTGTACCTAAGAACATGTGGTGTGAGTTAGTTTTTTTTTTTTTTTTTTTTTTTCAGTTACGTGTAAAGGGAAATTTGGAGGGGTCAAAAAGTTTAGCACCCATTTGCCCCCCTGCGGGGAAATGGGTGCTAATATAATTTTCTATTTATTTTCAAAAGTAACTGTTATTTTGTGCTTTAATTTGTATAGGGGTTGTTTTGGGGTAATCAGACTTCTGTTTGGTGTCAATTTGAGGAAGATTACAAAAAAGTCTGCAAACTCTTCTGCAACTATCAAATAAACACTGTTTAAGTGTTTTATGGAAGAAAATGCTTATTTTGTTCAAGTTTTGTGTTAGGAAATTCTGTCAAAAGCATTGAAGGCTATGTGAGCAATTTCAGGAGGCTCAAAAATATGTTTGTACATACGTCCGTATGACATCAGGCCAAAATTTTTCGATTCCGACAAATTTACAGACAAAACTCTGATTTTATTAATATAGATTCAAAGCGTTTTAGTGAAAAAATATTTATGGCGCATGCGCAGGCGTTTTTTACACACAATTTAAACACTAATCATAATTTTGAAAATTTCTATAGATATAATTTCAAGTTGGGGGAAGACCTAAGTTTCTGCCAAGCGCCGTTGAATTCTGTCTAGCCGTTCTCGAGTGATGCCCGGACAAACGTGTTTTAGTCTTTTACCCCACAGGGGGGAACGGGGGAGAATTTCTGAAAAGTTGATAGATATAATTTTAAGTTGGGTGAATACCTAAATCCCTGCCAAGCGCCGTTGAATTCCGTCCAGCCGTTCTCGAGTGATGCCCGGACAAAAAAAGCGACATTCGGACACGATGACACACACACAGACACACACACACACACACACACACACACACAGGCAAAATTTTCTGAAGCCATTTTCGGCTTTCATGGGGTATGAAACGTGAAGATATCGCAAAATTTTTAGATTGCGACAAATTTACAGACAAAAGTCTGATTTTATTAATATAGATTGGTGTTTCAGTGATCTTGTATCTGTTGCTTGGCTTCTACTATGCTTAATAGATCATCTTGATTATATATATATATATATATTTTTTTTTTTCAATTTAGAGTTCTAAAGCTTTAAGTATAACTGAAATATATATATATATATTTTTTATTAGACTTCTCCCGAGGGGGCAAGTGCCCATTTATTCCTATGTGCCGACGCCCATTATTACTGTAATAAATATCTTGTAGAAATATTTCTTTACGTTTAAAGATTTCAATATCAGCATCTTGGTTGATTGCAAATCCCGAAAATCCCGGGACGCATTTTTTTCGTTTCGGGTATTAAAAAAGAAAAGAAATGATAATACAGTAATGTAATAATAATAATAATAAACGCTTCCTTATAAAAAAATTATCAAATGCCAAGTTTTATTGTTTTAAAGCAACATTCATGTAGAATTATCACGAAGCTAATTCAGGTGACTTTAATTTTATTTACTTTTACAATTTGGTAAAATTTTAAAGTAATAAATAAATAAATAAATAAATAATAATATGTAACATTTTTAGTAAAGATTCAACACTGGAATTTTAAAAAATTGGTAATTCTAGCCAATTTTCTGAAAAATTTTTGAAGTTCTTTCGTCAAGACCTCCACTGATGATGCTATCTGACTGGTTTTCAACGGAGAAAATTTTGCCTGTGAATGTTGTTTCACGGTAGTGATAGTATTCATGCGTGGAAACTAGATATTTTCCTGCTCTCTCTGAATCTCCGAATCTCTCTGAATCATGGACTTGTAACTCTAACACAGTTTTATTTATTTGCTATGAAGTGTGAGTTCACAAGGGATTCTTCACAAGATAAAACTTTTGCAACGTGGATGAAATAACTGGATCTCAAAATTAAATGCGTAACTAGTGAAAAACCCCTCATGAAATTTCAAATCTGAAACGCATCTAAAATCTTGGTCATTCTTTTGCCGATAATTTGCTTATTTTTTTCTCTATCCAAATGAACTAATGACATAAATTGCCCAATATATGTTGCCCTAGCTTTCAACCTGTGCAACAAAAAAATTTCTATCTTTTGCACATGCACACTAAAATAATATTTCTTACAAGTACTCATATCTCAGTGAAAATTACACGTGTAAATTTTATGTTTCAGAATAATGATTCGCTCATGTTATATTCAAATTTTCTGAAATTTTGTAATGTTAAAATCTCCATCCTTGTACTAAGCAAAAAAGCCTACAAAAAAAAAAAAAAAAAAAAAAAAAAAAAATTAGTAATTTTTCAACAAAAATTATATTTGGCTCTAAATAATTATGCGATTTCTACAAAAAAAAAAATCATACAAATACTGTACACAGAACGTGAAATCATACTTTAAAATTACAAGTCGTTTGTAGCATTTTATAATACAGAGTAAACCAAATTATTTGAATTTTTCTTCAATTTATGGTTGGTCCTTTCACACTCGTGTCTAAGTCGATAGTGGAAATCATGACTTTATAAATGTTCTTTGCATGTCGGAAGTTCAAGGCTATTTCGTCTACTATTTTTACTTTCTTTTATATGTATATATAGAGAAAGTATTGGATTCGTGAAAATTTTCGAACTTCAGTTTTCGATGGATTTGCACGTCTTGGGATGTCCTGAACACGATTCGACTGTTTTTAGAAAATGTCTGTCTGTCTGTGTGTGTGTGTCACGAATTTATGGACGCTGTATCTCACGAACCAATGAACGAAATTTAACCAAACTTGGTATTTAGTTGGACCCTGACATAAACTGGTGCTGATTGGATTTGGGGATCATTCTCACGACAGGTGGCGCTGTGATCGCCTTTTTTCTAAATTTTTAACAGGGCAGTATAAGACAAAATTTCGTATAAATGTACATCATCATCATCATCATCATCATCATCATCAACTTCAAGGATTAGGCATAGTGCCTGTTCCGGCTTCATTGTTCAGTCCACCGCTTTCTCGGTCATCCTCGATCTCTCCTGCCCTTTAGGGAGTAGTCGTGGGCAGCTGTGGGGAACCATGTTTCCGGCATACGCTGTACATGGTCGTTCCATTTAGTACTATTTTCTTGTATTCTATCACATAAGTTGAAGATCTTTAACTCCTTCCTGATGTCTTCATTCCGAATCTTGTCGAAAATTGTGCAGCCTTTTATAGGTCTCAAATGTGCTGATAAATGTACATAATGAGAGTTATTTTTATCGTGTGATTGTAAAATTAATATGAGTTATTGATAATGGTGGTAGTTAACTAGGAAAAAGATTTTGTGCATGTGGGGGCATCGTTTCCCCCCCTGGGGGGGAAGTACCCTCCCGAGGGGGGAGTGAATTTTCAATATAGGTATCTTTCGAAAGGTCTCGTCAATACCTTTGAAACGAATGGTTGAACTATAGATCTGTGATAATTTAAAACAAAGTTATCGATTTTTTTTTTTTTTTTTTACTTTTAACGAAAAAAGAACTTAGAAAAAAAATTGCATTTCTTCTGATAATTGCAAAAAAAATGACTTTCTTTCGGCATTTAGTGATATAATTCTGTCAGATAAAAATCGTCTGCACTTATAATGAAAAATAATTTGATAATTTAATAAACAATTTGTATCCGCGATTGTAATGAAATGCTCGCCCTCTGGTGGGCTAAGGGGAAATTACAATAAACATGCTTTAATTCGAATTCCATCAAGCCGCCATTGCTAGCCGGTGTTTAGTTTCACATATATTTATTGAATAAAAATGAATAAATCCGGTAAAAAAGATAACACATACTGTTGTGTGCTCCAGTGTAACTCCAAAGGACCAAGAAATCCAGAATTAAGCTTCCATTTATTTCCAAATGACAAATTTAAAATTTTTAGTTGCTTCGGCTAATGGAAGTAAAGAATTAATCAGATGATTTGAAACTAATATTTGTTCAGCTTCAGTTAAATATCTACTTCCGATCGAACTTTGAATAAACTGAAATATTTTTTTCCAAAAGCAATCAATTTTCCATGATGTAATGGCGGAGAAATTATAGTACGAATATTAAGTAGAATAACAAAAAGAACAAAAATAGATACACGTGGCTGTAATATTTACTAACAACAAGAGCTGAAAAAGCGCCGTCTATCGATCATTACAAACGCGGATTGAATAAATTTTGTGTAAAATTATATAGAAGAAAGTCATGTGGTAGCCACATCATACTATTTTTTTTTTTTTTGAAAAAAAAAAAAAAAGTTGCAATTTTAGCTTTTGTAAAATTGCAAATTATTTCCATTTGACTATTTCTTCAGCATTTCAGCAGAATTTTCTTTATATTAAAGCACCAGGAGTAAACAAATAAATAAATTACATAAAAAAAACTTAGTCAATTATCTTTAAAAATTCTAATTGCGGAAGACTTCCTAGATAATCTTACCTATATGCATTGTCTTTAAATTCTTACAATGAATTTCTCTTTACTGAAGTCACTTTGCAATGATATTTTAGAAAATCTCGCAAACGTTCGAGGACGTTCTAATTAATATCGTAAATATTATCGTAGAAACTCAAGATTAAAATTTATAGAAAGTAGTAATTTTTTGTCAATTCGCAAAAAAATTCGACAAGTTTTTTCTCCAAAACATCCTATCTCAATGGTTTTTAACGGAGGGAATTTTGCCTGTAAATATTGTTTCACGGTAGTGATAGTATCCGAGCATGAAAACAAAATAGTCTTTCATTCTCTCGGAGTCTTTTTCGAGATAATAAGCAATTATTTACATGAGCATTAATAGATAATTTTAACTACCCTTTTTTTAAATTCATAAAAAATGTAAATTATGATATGCATAAAAGTAAGTAAAAGATGAGTAAAAGTAAAATTATGATATGATTGATGATGAGATGAGTAAAATGAGTAAAAGTAAAATTATGATATGATTGATGATGAGATGAGTAAAAGTAAAATTATGATATGATTGATGATGATATGAGTAAAAGTAAAATTATGATTGATGATGAGATGAGTAAAAGTAAAATTATGGTATGATTGATGATGAGATGAATAAAAGTAAAATTATGATATGATTGATGATGAGTAAAAGTAAAATTATGATATGATTGTCTAGGGTCTAGGTTATGGTAGAATTGGCTTTAATAACACAGATTTGCGAAATCGTACTTTTCAGGGGGTTTTTTGTGCACTACTTTGGGTGTTGCTAAAGTTTTTTGATGCGCTGAATTTAGATATACAGTTCCTACCGCTTAATAAATTCACTGGTTAATAAAATCAGCTGCTTAATCTGGTCAAATGGTCAGGACCGGAATCAAATCAACACAAACTACTTTTAAAACCGCCGTTTAATAAAATCAGCATCGTCGGTTAATAAACTCAAAAACAATCTCTTCATCAGGAAAAGTGAGTATTTATGCACTTTAAAAAAATTTTATTTACAGTTTTTTTTCCCAATAAAAATTAAAAAAAAAAAAAAAAAAAAGCACAACAATCTCCCTCGTTATCTCTCTTTGTCGAAAATTTTACACCTGCAGCATAATAACAAAATAAACTCGCTTCTGGTAATAGGAATGTATTCTAAAAATCGAAACAATAAGTTACTGCTTTGATTCACTATTGATTTTTTTTTTTTTTTTTTTTTTTCACATTTGATTATTAAAAGATAATTCTTAGTTCTCATTCAAATAACTAAGAAGCAAAAAAACTTTTGAAAATGTGTAATATTTAATTAATGTATAAATACTGACTAATTTAGTATGCACTATGTGTTTATTAATTTTATATGGATTATGAGTTTAATTTACTTATTTTGAATGAACAATTAATTAATTGTCGGTCGAAAATTAATTAATACTGTTTATTACTCTCATCAATCGTTAACTTTAGAAATTTCTTTTTAAATTCAAGGAAATAATACTTTTTCTTGAGTGCAAGAACCTTCGCCGGATATAAAAATCAGCAGCTTAATAAAATCAGTTTGCCTTTGAGCGAATGTGATTTTAATAAGCGGCGGGTACTGTACTTGTCTTTTCTTCTTATCACGAAAGGGTTTTTCACAAAGTGAGGATGAAGATTGGAAGAATTCAAACAGAAGAATCAAAACTATTTATGTACAAAATACATTAAAATAGACTATTATTTACATACTAGCAAACCCTTGCGAAATTTTCGCAGTTTATTTATTTATTTTTATTTTTATTTACTTTATAAATTTTTAAACTTATAAGTCTTTTATCAATTTACAACCCAATATAAATTTCAATTCATCAGAAGACAAATTATTATTAGATTTTTTTTTTTTTTTTTGGGGGGGGGGGGGGTGAAACACTTAACGATAATTAACTCAAAATCATTAAATATATATATATAAATATATATATATATATATATATATATATATATATATATATATATATATATATATATATATATATATAATATTCATGATTGGCGATCCAGTTTTCATATTTGTCCAAGCAGGACAGCTTTAATATAGGACGCCTATGGCGACTTTTAAATTTTTGCCGGCGATGCCTTTTAAATTATTCATTTTGGCATAATTTTTAGTTCAAAAAAAAAAAAAAAAATAGTATCTATTTTAATTATAATTCTTTTTGTTACTTTTTTAGTCAATTTATGACACAAATGTTCATATTTTGTTTATATCTTTAAAGTATTGCTAGGTTTAAAAGGACGCTTGAAAAGATTGTAAAGGTATAAATTTTAAAAATAATTTTTTCTATAAAATTATCTCATCAGACAAATGTCATTTTTTTTTAAATTATTATTATTTTATTTAATTATTTATTTTTTATCATAGAACTGAGTCCGCGTGCTCAAATATTTCTTGTGTATTTTGTTTTAATCCTCGCGTATATTATTGTCACTATCGTATCGTTTCTACAAAATATAATCGTAACTGGTACACGTTAGAGAAATATTATACAGATTATCTTTAAGGGTCTCTATTTCATTACATCGAACTCTTATGCATGATTTGAGGGCACCCTCTATGTAGCATGCAACAATAATCTGCTAATCTATATAATATTTCTCTAACGTGGACCAGTTACAATTATATTTTGTAGAAACGATACGATAGTAACAAAATATAACACGCGAGGATAAAAAATAATATACAAGTAATTTAAGCACGCGGGCTTAGTTCAGTGATATAATTGAATAAAATAATAATAATAGTAATAATAAAATTGACGACATTTGTCTGATTAGATCATTTTATAAAAAAGGATATTTTTAAAAGTTGCATCTTTACAATTCTTCGAAACGTCATCAGCAATACTTTAAAGATATAAACAAAATATGATTAAAACAGGTACTAGGTGTTTTTAACAACAAATTATACCAAAATGAATAAATAATAATAAAATAAAAGAGATCTCGCGAATATGGCCGCAAAAATTTAAAAGTCGCCATAGGGGTTCTTTATTAAAGCTATCTCGCCAGGAAAAATGTAAAAACTGGGTCGTCAAACATGAATTTTATTTTGAAACTTTTCATTGAATGATTTGGTTTAAGGGGTACATACAAACGAAACCCCTCCCGTTGCAAAGCCGTTTGCAAGCGTTCCAAATGTATGACAATAGTCGGCAGCAAAAATATCCGAGGACTAGCGAAAATTCCTATGCAAAAAAAGCACACTTAGCATTGTTTTGTTAAATAAATCCTTGTCGAATCCTGTTCTCAGACTGACTAAGAACAGGATTCGACAGGGATTTGTTTAACAAAACTACATTAAGTGTACTTTTTTTGCATAGGAATTTTCGCTAGTGTTCGGATACATTTGCTGCCGACTGTATTTGCAAAAAACTTGCAAAATTTACGTCATCGAATTTGCAAGCGTTCCGTTTGTATGTAACCCTAACTATCATTAGCGTTTCATACCACAGAATCGAATAATAATTTGGCTTCTGGTGAATTAAAGTTTTAATTGGTTGGTGAAATTGGCATAAGACTTATTATAAGTTAAAAAATTTAAAGGTAAATAAATAAAAAAAGAAATAAACTGCGAAAATTTCGCATGGGTTTGCTAGTATGTTGATATTTCATCGCCCTTGATACAGTCGGAAACAAAAGTGTCCGAACACTAGCAAAAATTCCTATATAAAAAATGTACACTTAATACAGTTTTGTTAAATAAATCCTTGTCGAATCCTGTTCTTAGTCAGTCTAAAAACAGAATTCGACAAGGATTTATTTAACAAAACTGTATTAAGTGTACTTTTTTTATATAGGAATTTTTAATGGTGTTCGGAGACTTTTGTTACCGACTGTACCTCCTTTCCATTTCTTTGATGTCTTGTTGAAATCACTTTCCTGTTCTTCAGTCACATCGCTTAGGTGGGAGTTAAAAAAGTGAAGTTTTAAGCTCATTCCTGTCAAAAAAAATCCCATTTTCTGTCAAAACTGCACGTGAGGGAAATTTTTTGAATATTTTCCCCTTCATCAGCATCCAAAAATACATCAGAAAGACATATCATCTCTAAGAAAAAAAAAAAAAATCATCGCAGATCTTTGTTATTAAACTATTATTACAACTCAGTTGCAACATTAAATATTACAAAAATTATTAATAAAATAATAGAGAAAAAAATTATATATATAAGTTTTTGATTTTTCACCTTTATCTTATAAATCAGGAGATGTAAGTATAGGGAGTACAATCTCGACGGGAGTTTCCCGTTTTGGGATTTCTGAATTATTTAGCATCAAGCTGAGAATCATGGGATTTAAATATCCTGACTTTTTTGTTGTTTTTCTAATATCATTATTTTTTCTCCCATAACTGAATTCTGTAATGTTAAAGTTAGGTTGCTTAATGTAGAAATTGTTTTTAGATTGCGAATTATAATGACGTTGCATTTAACGTTATTTCAAAAACTTTCGAAATGCATACTATTTATTATAACTCTTACAAATTATTGAATTTTCAGAATGTGATAAAAAGCAAGAAAAAAAAAAAAAAAAACTATCCAACGTTTTTTTTCTTCTTTTCTTTTCTCTTCTATTTTTAAGTAAACCTTCATCTGCTATATACAATCGCCTTATATTAAGTTGCATTAACCATATTGGCGCATTCGAAATACATAAAAAATGTATATTTTAATTCGATGTAACAATATAAAAAATCTGGAGTGACTCCACTCGACTTTCCGAACATTGAGTAATTAACAGTTTTGTAGATAAAGTAAAGAAAGAGGAGTTGTTAAACAAACAAAAGAGAGAAAACCATTATAGAGTGTTTGAGTATTTTTCTCCCTATATTACACGATGTTTTATTTAACGCTACTGAACTTTGAGCCCATAGATCATAATGATAAAGAATTTTCCGTTGTGTCCCTGTAAAAACCTATAAATGCTAGATTCACCAAAACGCTAATAGTTAGTGCAACAGTGATTTATAATATTCATATAAATTTTCAGCTCGATTGAATAAGGCATTTAGATGCTATCGCACTTTTAAAAATTTGGTCCCATAGGCCATAATGATAAAGAATTTTTCTTTGTGTCCCTGCGTAAAAAAAACTTTAAGTGCTCAATTCGCAAAAATGTTTACAATTGGTGCAACTGTGACATATAACATGCGTGCAATTTTTTGCTCAGATTAATAAGGCGTTTAGACGCTATCACATTTTTAAAAATTTGGTCCCGTAGACTATAATGATAAAGAATTTTTCTTTGTGCCCTTGTAAAAAAACTGTAAGTGCTAAATTCACCAAAATCTATACAGTTCGTGCAACTGTGACCTATAACATGTGTACAAATTTTTTTGCTCAGATTAATAAAACATTTAGACGCTATCGCACTTTTAAAAATTTGACCCCATAGGCCATAATAATAAAAACATTTTCCTGGTGTCCCTGTAAAAAAAAAACTATAAGTGCTAGATTCACCAAAATCAATAGGGTTCGTACTGTGGTGACTTACAATATGCGTACTAACTTTCAGCTTATTCGAACAAAGCGTTTAGACGCTAGCGTGTTCACTCACAGACATACACACACACATACATACATCATCGTAAAAATTGTGAAAACTGACTCAGGGGACCTCGAAACATATAGAAACATCAAAATCTCAAATTCAAATTTTTGACATAATTACAATACTTTCTCACTATAGTGTTCGGAAAGTAAAAATTATATATATAAGTTGCTGATTTTTTTTTTTTTTTTTTTTTTTTTTTTTTAAATTTTTCACTTTAATCTTATAAATCAAGAGATGTAAGTATAGGGAGTACAATCTCGACGGGAGTTTCTCGTTTTGGGATTCCTGAATTGTTTAGCTTCAAGCTCGGAATCATGGAATTCAAATATCCTGATTTTTTTTTTTTTTTTTTTTTTTTTTTTTCTGATATCATTACTTTTTTTCTCAGAACTGAATTCTGTAATGTTAAAGTTAGATTATTTAATGTAGAAATTGTTTTTAGATTGCGAATTATAATGGCGTTGCATTTAACTTTATTTCAAAAACTTTCGAAATGCATACTATTTATTATAACGCTTAAATTTTTTTTTAATTTTCAGAATGTGATAAAAAGAAAGGAAAAAAAAAACTATCCAACGTTTTTTTTTTCTTTTTCTTTTCTTTTCTCTCCTTTTTTTAAGTAAACCTTCATCTGTTATATACAATCGCCTTATATTAATTTGCATTAACCATATTGGCGCATTCGAAATACATAAAAAATGTATATTTTAATTCGATGTAACAATATGAAAAAATATAATAGAGATAATATTTATGTCCAATCGGAAAAAAAACTAGTTGGCATAGGTGGACTCTGCTCAGTTCCCCATCATATTTATGTTCTCAGAAATTTCTAGTGCGAGACATATTACTAGTGGATCTGCAGATCAGGAGCCTCAACGTCCTATTTGCATCAGACATTATTCAATAGGTCATTTTTATTTATTCCTTATTATATAATAGTATATATTGATTCGATCGACTTATTACCAAAATCAAATACATCCCTGAGGGGGGCGGCAGCCCCCCTCAACCCCCCGTTGTATCTCTCTTTGTATACCTACAGTCGGTAACAAAAGTGTCCGAACACTAGCAAAAATTCCTATGTAAAAAAAGTACACTTCATACGGTTTTGTTAAGTAAATCCTTATCAAATCATGTGCTCACACTGACTAAGAACAGGATTCGACAAGGATTTATTTAACAAAACCGTATGAAGTGTACTTTTTTTACATAGGAATTTTTGCTAGTGTTCGGACACTTTTGTTACCGACTGTATTTGTATATGATATAAAGTGTTACGAAATTGTAAATAATTGCATTTATTTTTGTATAAATTCTTTCAAAGAGGTTTAGTAAGTTGATAAAATGCTAATTTTGTGCCTTTATAGTCGTTTTAGCGTTAAAATAGCCAAATTTTCCTTTAAAAACGCATTAAAAAGCTCCTATTAGGGAAGAAATAAATTTGGCGACTATTTCCCTCCTTGGTGATTTTTTTAGCGATCTTGGCGAGAAAATCCTTATTAAGGATATACCAAATATGGAAGCTCTAATCTCATTGGCTGATGTGATACGAGAATTTTCCAGAACAGTCTGTTTTCGATAGAAAAGTATAAAAGGAGCATTATTTTCGCCAAGGCGGTCAGTCTCAGATCTATATCAGTGTCGTCAAATGCTTGCTCAATGGGCTCATGAATATGTGTACCAAATTGCAAGTCAATAGCGTTATTTTGGGGGCCGCTATCGCGGTACATACAAATTCTTCCCATAGGCCATAATGGTAAAAAAAACTTTGGCGTGTCCCTGTACACGAACTTACAAATGGAATGCACACCGAAAACTATACAGCTAATTTCGTGGGCATCATGAACATGTGTACAAAATTTCAAGTCAATAGCGTGTTTTTTGCGGCCGCTATCGCATGACAGACAGACAGACAGACGGAATCCAAAATCCTTTTGAGTCTCAACAGAGGGCCTCCATTCACATTTCGGCAAAAATTGGAAGTCAATAGCTTGATTTTTGCGGTGGCTATCGCGGTACATACACATTCTTCCCATAGGCCCTAATCATAAAAAATCTTTGGCGTGTCCCTGTACACGAACTACAAATGGAATACACACCTAAAACTATACAGCTGATTCTGTTGGACTCCTGAACATGTGTACCAAATTGCAAGTCAATAGTGTGATTTTTGTGGCCGCTATCGCGGTACATACAAATTCCTCCCATAGGCCGTAATGATAAGAAAAACTTTGGCGTGTCCCTGTACACAAATTGCAAATGGAATACACACCCAAAACTATACAGCAGATTTCGCGGGGCACATGAACACGTGTACCAAATTGCAAGTCAATAGCGTGATTTTTGTGGCCGCTATCGTGATACATATAAATTTCTCCCATAGGCCGTAATGATAAGAAAAACTTTGGCGTGTCCCTGTATACGAACTACAAATGGAATACATACCAAAAACTATACAGCTGATTCCGTGGGGCTCATGAACATGTGTACCAAATTTCAAGTAAATTGCGCTTTTTTGGCGGCCGCTATCGCGCGACAGACAGACAGACAGACACAGCCCAAAACCGTTTTGAGTCTCAACAGAGGGCCTCCACTGACGTTTCGGCAATAATGTTAAAAGAAATCAATTTGACCAAAGCTTCATACAGTGACAGAATGAAATCCCCGCCTAATAGGCTATCCACCGTTCATTTCGATATATTTATCTTATTCTAATCTATTAATTTATTTTATCTGGGTCAATTTCGTTGTTTAGTTTTCATGCTACTATTTCCAATGCAATAATCCTCAAATTCATATTTATATGAAAAATTTACAATTTCGCTATGTTGATAAAATCGTAAATTACGAATAATTTACGAAATTTTCCTATTAGAATATTTGTATTCAATCATGTTCAAACAAATATCATAAACGTAATTTTGAAGTTGTCTAACGTATTTAGGATCCTCAAAATGGAAGTTTATGCTCAATTTTGCTTTATTCTGACATGTTAAATAAATCGTAAATTCCAAATAACTTACGAATTTTTTAAATTGGAAAAATCATAGTCTATGATATCCATGCCAGTATCCTAAATATTATTTCGAAAGTGGTTTGACATCTTTACGATGAAAATATCCCTCAAGATTGACGTTTATGTGAAATTTTACTCTTATTCAGCCATGTTAAGAAATTCGTAAATTTCCAATAACTTACGAAATCTTTATATTGGAAAATTCATAGTCATTAATATTCATGCCAGTGTCCTAAATAATGTTTCAAAAGTAGTCTGACATCTTTACGATGAAAATATCTCTCAAAATTGACGTTTATGTGAAATTTTCCCCTATACTGCCATGTTAAGAAATTCGTAAATTTCCAGTAACTTGCGAAATTTTCAAAGTAGCCTATTTATAGTTACTGATGTTCATTCCGGCATCAAAACTGATATTTTAAAACTGGTCTGACATTTTTACAATAAAAAGTTTTCATTTAATGCACGTTTAAGTGATTTTTTGTCCTATTCTCCCATGTTAAGAAAATCGTAAATTTCGAATAACTTACGAAGTTTTTAAAATCGAATGTTGCAAATGAATAGGGTTCTTGCCAGTGTCGAAAGTAATATTTTAAAACTGATCTGACCTCTCTGCGACAATTTGTTCTTGAGATATCGTGTACACAGACTAACAAACTAACGGACTGACCCACTAACAGACTAACACACTAACAGACTAACAGACTAACAGACTAACAGACACCCTACAGACAGACACCATACAAATTTTGTCATTTTCGGCTTCCTCACACCTGAAAACGTGTAGAAAAGTCAAAAAACCGAGGTCGAATTTTTTCACGATTACCTAAGTTCCCCATACCTATAGTATGATGGGGAACTAAAAAAAGAAATAGAAAAAGGAATCGCTATAACGTTTAGAACATATTTAAATTTCGTAAATTACTTGAAGATTTTTGTTGGAGAAAACAAGTAAATTACATTTGCCTTTTTAAAACTTTTTTTTTTTTTTTTTTTTTTTTTTTTGAGAAACCAACAAATAGTCTATGATTTTTGCTTTCTGCTATATTCTTATAAGAAATTATTGAATTTGTATAAATTTTCGATTTCCAGTTTCCAATATTATATTTACATGTTTTGATATTTCTCCAACATAATTTGACCATTTTTAGATATGGCCGTCTGTCTGAGTGTGTTACCAAAATTTTGCGCCAGCTCTATCTCAAGAAATAATGCACAGAATTTCATACAAGTTTATATTTAGTTGCACCATGCAAAAATTAGTGTCTATCAAATTTTGGTACAACTTGCCTACCATGTGCAACTGTTATGCTGTGATTTCTCCCCTATACGGAAAAAGCTTTATCTCAGCTTCAGCTATATTTATTTATGCTACAATTTTCCGCGTGTATGAAACTATAAAAATTGTTAAAATGTTATAAAAATTGATTAATTATTGATATAGAAATCATGTCACAGATATTTTAGGTACATATAATCATTCGTTTAAAAATTATGCGGGGACTCCACTTGATTTTTTAAACAATTACGATTATTTAAGTAATTAACGATTATTTAAGTAATTAAGTTATTTAAGTAAGTTAAGTTATTATTTAAGTAATTATTTAAGTAATTAAGCAATTAACGATTGTTTAAGTAAGAAAAGTAAGAAAAGTCGTTATATAAACAAAAAAGAAAATTATAACAGGATGTCTGAATAATTTCCCTCAAATAGTCTGTTGTTTAATGGGTTTGATGGAACGTAAAGTAATTTTTTTGGCGCATCCCTGTAAAAGAACTATAAACAGTAAGCTTGCAATATTCAATATTTATCTTAAAAAAAAAAAAAAAAAAAAAAAAAAAAGTTTAATATTACTAAAGCGAACTTTAAAAAGTTTGAGCTCATAGAATGCAATGTATAAAAATTTTATTTTGTATAATAGTAAAAAAAAAAAATAAAAAAAATTTGCAAAGCCTACACTTATGTAAATATGTAGGGTTCTTGAGATAATAACCTATAACATACCTACCAATTTCTATTTGAATCGGAAGTAGAGCTTAGCCGCTAGTACACTTTAAATAATTTGATTCCATTAACCACGATGATAAAGAATTTTTCTTTGTTTCCTTGCAAAATAAATCCTGTGTTAATCAAAAGTGCGTGCGATCGTGACCTGTAACATACTTACAAACTTTCAGCAGAATATAAGGAGCTTAACACTATTGCATTTCAAATAATTTGAGTCAATAGGTCGTAATGATAAAGAATTTCTCACTGTGTCCCCATAAAAATCTATATGTGCCAGATTCCCTAAAATCTATAAGTTCATGCTACACAATGAACTATAAATTGTATATAATTTTAAAGCTAAATCGAATAGAGCATTTAGATGCTATCGCACTTTAAATATTTTGAGCCCATATACCATAATGATAAAGAAATTTTCTTTGTTTTCCTGTAAAAAATTAAAAGTATTCACCAAAATCTACACTGCTCGTGCTACGATGACCTATAACATACACTAACTTTCATCTCAGTCGATCAAATCTTTATACGTTGTCGTGTTCACTCACATACACGCACATACATATATACATAACGGGTGTACCAGAATAAAATAGACTATTACTGTTTGTATGTATGCATGGAAATTTTATATTATATATAGACATAGGCGTTTTTTATAGATTCCCAATTACATTGGTAAAATCTGTGCAACAACTCAAAATCAAAAATTACCTTGCAACTACAGGATAGTATGAAGAGCTAAGAAGTACAAAAATTGGTACTTTCCAAGTTCAAAAGTGGAGAATCCAGAAGCAAAATATTTCGTCATTTGAAAGGTGTTTTAAGTTGTGCCACTGTTTTTAAGTGGTGTAATATAATTAGAAAGAGTGACAATATTATAACATCTCAACCTCCAGACTGTCCACGCATTGTCCGCACCAAAAATCTGCTTCTAAAAGTGAAGAGTCGCTTGACACGTAAGAAGAGCATATCCATAAGGAAACTTGCTAGGGAACTGAAAGTATCAAAACCATCTGTACAGCGAATACTTAAAAATGACATTGGATTAAGACCTTACAAAAAACGAATACAACCTAAACTCATAGAAACCCAAAAGCAGAAAAGAATCAAATTCGCTAATTGGGTGCGACACAATTTCAGAAAAGGTTAGACTAAGATAATCCTTTTTTTTCTGATGAAAAAAGGATTTAAATCCACTGGACTACTCGATTTAAGATGAATTTGTACAGCAGATGAACTGGGATAAAATAAAATGCTAAAAAATACTGATTTCAGAACTAAAACGAGCTGTAAAGAGAATAAGAAAGGACGTAATAATGGAAAGTTGTCTCAGTTGGACCTGACACTTATATCGAATGGCAAACAGCAACGGGGATTATTTACATAAATTAATATGTTGCATTTTGTTTATTATCCTATCTATATTGTTTATGTGTAAGACCAAGTTGGGTTTAACTTAAAAAAATTTAGTTATACATCAATTTATATCAGTCTATTTTATTCTGGTACACCCGTTACATACATATATCACCGTAAAAACGCAGCTAAAATGAAACCAGGAGTCCTCAAAACGTGTCGATGCACCAGAATCTGCAAGTCGAATTTTTGTCATGTTTACAATACTTTCCTTGCATAATGCACGTTGGGAAAGTAGAAAGAATTCTGGGCCGAAATTTCCTTTCTGATGCTAAAGAGTATCTACGAGGGCGTGTCTTAAGTTTTAAATATTACAAAGAAGCAACTAAGTTATCTTGTTAAGATTTATTCTGCGTAATAATTAACCCTCATGTACCGCAATGTAGAAAATTACTGCTGTTCACGTTGATTTATTTGGTTTCAGGAAGACATAGATCAAAATAACCCAGTTTTCGACACAGTCTATTCAGTTCTATAATGACGGTTTAGGAAGCCTGCATCGGGTCGGGTACTCGTTACTTATCTACGGGTCACCCGCTTTGCGGGCCATATTTGCATAAATATTTGAATCACGGGTAAATCTACCCACAAAAAATATTCTTTAAAAAGGTTTTTATGCTTTTTTTTTTTTTTTTTAAGGACTGAGGGCCTATTATTCTCAATCTGGGATTTTTGCGTTGTCGATTTCGATAGTTGGACATTTGTCGAAATCTAAAATTTATCGAAAATATAATTGAATAATTTGAAAGCGATGTTATAATTTGAAAAAAAAAAGAAAAAAAAAACTGATAGTCCTCCGTCCTAAACTAAATTCTGCTTTTGCCAGAATTTCATAAAAATCTTTTATTATTATTATTATTATTATTATTATTGAAAGAAAAAGAAAAGAAAATTAATAATAATCAGTATCGTTACAAGCGATATCGAAAAAGTTTTTTTTTTTTTTTAATAATTTTGAATTAGGAAATAAAAAGTGCGCGTGAAATAACATGAAATAAAAATAAGTAAAAGAATGAATTTAATGATTTAGTGTTTTTGTTTTTCGGGGGCTGCTCATGCATATAAAAAATGCGTATTAAAACGAGTCGAAGAAGGAAGCGAAATAAGTATTGAGTTATATTACGATAAATACGATATATAATATGATACGATATATTAGACCTATCGTCCAGGGTTAGTAGGCATTTCTGTTTAAAGAAATAGTTTGTTCGTTCGGTGCAACTTGCACATTAGTCCCGTCAGGTACAACTTTCACACTAGTCCCTTGAGGTGCAACTTTCACTTTAGTCCCATCAGGTACAACTTGCACATTAGTCCCCCCCCCCTTTTTTTTTCTTTTTACAAATTTAACCTTTTGAAGCAGAAATTGGATGATATTCTCCTCATATAAAGTAATTTAAATAAACATGACTCGTAACATGAGTTTAATTTTCACTATGTAAATATTAATACACGTTTGAAACAACTCTATATGCGAAAATTGTCTTACAATGTTAAATAATAATTTATCTTATGTTGAAACTGCCGGATAGAAAATTAGCATTCCGAAAACTAAATGCTAAAAAATATATTAGCCAAGGATTTATCCCATGTTATATTTCCGGAATATATAAATAAGCATACCAAAAACCAAATTTTTAAAATTATACAGTCGGCAGCAAAATTATTCGAGCGCTAGCAATAATTCCTATGTAAAAAAAAGTGCATTTAATACTGTTTTGTTAAATAAATCCTTGTCGAATCCTATTCTTAGTTAGTCTAAATCTAAGAGCATGATTCGACAAGGACATAATTTGTATTACGTAATGATTTATCGTATGCTAAATTTCCAAATGTATAATGGGCGCGGAAGCCAAGTCGGTAGAGCGCCAGCCTCGTAATTGGAAGATTGGGGGTTCGGTACTCGAGCCGGCCAAAGACCATCGTGTACACTAATGGTGGCTGGTGCACGTAAAATCTGTCGTGGCCGCAATGTCCTCCATGTTCCCATCAAAAATTATACCTCTGGGGATCACCGAAGCGGGAGCGGGAGAGCCATCCCTTCCATGGAGGATCAAAATTGTGATGGCATGTCTCCGGACCACCTCTAGGGGTGTGTCTCAGACCGTCGCCAATTGCCCATCTGCGCAGCACTAGTGCGACGTAAAACCCAACCATCCATCCATCCATCCAAATGTATAAACATGCATACTGAAAAATGAATGATGAAAAATGTATTAGGTAATGAATCACACCATGTTGAAAATTCCCCATAGATAGATAAACATACATGCCAAAAATTAAATGTTGAAAAATATGCAATCAAGCCTGGTTTACGTGAATACGCTTAACGTGAATTACTTTTAGCATGAACTGTTTCCATAATCCCCATCAAAATGAAGATTAGTTTCTGAGTTACTGATTGCATGAAGTACTGATAACATGAACAGATATTTTATTCCCCTTGAGATTCACGTTAACGAGGCTCGACTGTATTAGGTAATGATTTATCCCAGGTAAAATTTCTGGATATATAAACGTGCATGCCGAGAATTAAATGTTCCACGTTGAAATTTCCCTGTAGATAAACATGCATGTCCAAAACTGTGTGTCAAAAACATATTAGGCAATAATTTACACCATATGGAAAATTCCTCATAGAGATAGATACACCCCGCGACAAAAAGATAGGTACAAGGGGTTTTTTCTTTGATTTTTCATAAAATAACATTATTTAAATTGTGCTTATCATTTATTATTATCATAAAATAACATTATTCCCAGACTAATTTTTGTTTTAAGACTAATTTGGAACAATTTTAAGACTAAAATTTTTCTAATTTAAGACTACACACCGCGACAAAAAAATAGGAACAAAGGTTTTTTTTTTTTTTTTTTCCCTTAAATTTTTGAATATGATTCAAATATTTAATATGCTTTTGATAATAATATTTTGTTATGATAATAAATGATCAGCACAAATTAGATAATGTTATTTTATGAAAAATTAAAAAAAAAAAAAAAAAACCTTTGTTCCTATCTTTTTGTCGCGGGGTGTAGTCTTAAATTAGAAAAAATTTAGTCTTAAAAATTTTCTAAATTAGTCTTAAAACAAAAATTAGTCCGGGAATAGTGTTATTTTATGATAATAATAAATGATAAGCATAATTTAGATAATGTTATTTCATGAAAAATCAAAGAAAAAACCCTTTGTAGCTATCTTTTGTCTTATGCGATTTCAAAGAATGCGGCGTTTTATTTACTTGCTACATTTCCACTCTTTTTTATTCGAAAAATCCTTTTCTCATGCGCTTCTTCTTTTCTTTTTTTTTTTTTTTTTTTTCTTCTTAAAGTTTAAGAGAATGGATTGATTAAGTGGTTTCACCCACAGGATGTTTTCGATGAATCAAAGAAAAAGGATTAATGGAAGATCCTCGTCTGGCAAATCCTTGTTCCAATGCCAGCATCCTTCTGAGGAGTCGGTATTTCCTCATTGGATTGGTTCCAGATTTGACACAAGGCGAGCGTCATAAGAATGATTGTCATGTGGGGGTAAAGAAAAAAAAGACGATGCTCACTCAATTTGTCATCATCGTCCAGATTCTCAGATTTATGACAATATCATGAATCTCGAATAAATCTGAAAATAAGAATGATTTTGTCAGGAATCTTTCTGGGCGAAGTCAAGTATTTGCGCAGAAACATCCTGTTGAAAAGGAACACTGTTGATTTTTCGGTTATTTTCTACACATTTTGTTTTAAGAGGAAATGTTTTTTGTATATTGAATGCTCGACGTTTGTATGTTTTTTTGTAGGAATATCAGGAATATTTAGATAGTTATAATTTGCTTTTCTTAAATTATAAGATCTTTGGTAAGATTTTTGCTTATAAAAAAGTGAATTTTAAATAAAGTTTTACGAAATTTGCAGAAAATAGACGAGAGAATAGAGAACATTTAATTTTCGTCCAAATAAAAGTATTTGTAACAAATATTTTTTTTGTTACACTTACACATTATTATTATTATTATTATTATTATTATTATTATTATTACCTAGGTTGAAAATTACGTATATAGAGCAACTTATGTCAAAAGTTCATTTCAATGGAATAAAAATCAAGAAAATTATTATCAACAGAATAAGCTGGATTTTTGATATTTTCAGAAAGTTACAAGCCCATATTGGGATTTCTACATGTCATATATGTAATTTGAAGATCCAAATTTTTCAGCCACATTGAAAAAAAAAAAAAAATTACTATTTGTCTTTTAAGAGTATACTTATTTTAATTATGTGTAATTTATTTTATTTATTTATTTATTTTCCTTTTTAAGAAGTTTTAAACAGCTGTTTCGTTTAAACTGTTTTTATCATCATCATCATCATCATGCCGAACACCGTTTTTACATTTTGCAATTAAGCATTTTAGCGACATGATGATTTTAAATTTAATTAAAAATTTTATGAAATTGTTAGACGAGATAACAATTGCTGTTCGTTTGCAGTTACGAGTCGTACCACACGGGACAATTCTACTTCGAAAAAGAATGACATGCTCGGGATACGCTGGTTTTGAAACAATGCAGCTGATAAAAAGTAAACATCCATTTCTTTGGGTATCTATCTCTCCTCTCATCCTATTTTGATAAAAATCAGAGCAGACCTAATGCATACCCAACAACACGGATGAGAGATGAGACTGCCAAATTAAACGATGGGTATCAAATGACGTCCTGTATCAAACGTATTTGTTATTGAATGGAATCTCTACGTATGATAACAGAATATATGTACAGGGTCCGACTATGACTTTTGGAGGCCCTGGGCACATCTTTTATATGCCCCCCCCTCCCTATGAATAGACAAACATTTTTTTCCCCCTTTCATGTATTATACGACTTTTATAATTAATAAATATTTCGAATAGTATAAATAGAATTAAATCGCTTTGAAATGATTTTTACTTTCCGAACACTATAGTGAGGAAAGTATTGTAATCATGTCAAAAATCCGAATTCGAGATTTTGATGTTTCTATACGTTTTGAGGTCCCCTGAGTCCGTTTTCACTATTTTTACGATGATGTATGTATGTGTGTGTGTATGTGTGTATGTGTGTATGTGTGTATGTTTGTGAACACGCTAGCGTCTAAAGGCTTTGTTCGATTAACCTGAAAGTTGGTACGTATATTGTAAGTCACCATAGTACGAACCCTATAGATTTTGGTGAATCTAGCACTTATAGTTTTTTTACAGGGACACAAAGAAAAATTCTTTATCATTATGGCCTATGGGACCAAAATCTTAAAAGTGCGATAGCATCTAAACGCCTTATTCAATTGAGCAAAAATTTTATACCCATATTATAGGTCACAGATACTCAATCTGTATAGATTTTGGAGAATCTAGCACTTATAGTTTTTTTACAGGGACACAAAGAAAAATTCTTTATCATTAAGGCCAATGGGGCCAAATTTTTAAAAGTGTGATAGCGTCAAAACGCCTTATTAATCTGAGCAAAAAAATTGTACACATGTTATAGGTCGCATTTGCACCAACTGTATAGATTTTGGTGAATCTAGCACTACAGTTTTTTTACAGGGACACAAAGAAAAATTCTTTATCATTATGGCCTATGAGACCAAATTTTTAAAAGTGCGATAGCATCTAAACGCCTTATTCAATTGAGCTGAAAATTTGTATAAATATTATAAATCACTGTTGCACTAACTATAAGCATTTTGGTGAATCTAGCATCTATAGATTTTTACAGGGACAAAACGAAAAATTCTTTATCATTATGATCTAAGGGCTCAAAGTTCAGTAGCGTTAAATAAAACCTCGTGTGATATATGGAGAAAAAAACACTCTATTATGGTTTTCTCTCTTTTGTTTGTTTAGCAATTCCTCTTTCTTTATTTTATCTACAAAACTGTTAGTTACTCAATGTTCGGAAAGTCGAGTGGAGTCACTCCAGATTTTTTTTAACGTAATCTCTGAGAAAAACAAAATTGAGGAATACTTAAACAAAATGTCGGATTTATCTAAAATACTTTAAATATGCAGTGATAGGATTAAGATGCATTTATCTATATTAATAAAATCAGAGTTTTGTCTGTAAATTTGTCGGAATCGAAAAATTTTGCGATATCTTCACGTTTTACACCCCATGAAAGCCGAAAATGACTTCAGAAAATTTTGCCTGTGTGTGTGTGTGTGTGTGTGTGTGTGTGTCTGTGTGTGTGTCATCGTGTCCGAATGTCGCTTTTTTTGTCCGGGCATCACTTGAGAACGGCTGGACGGAATTCAACGGCGCTTGGCAGGAATTTAGGTCTTCACCCAACTTAAAATTATATCTATCAACTTTTCAGAAATTCCCCCCCCCCGTTCTCCCCCTAGGGGGTAAAAGACTAAAACACGTTTGTCTGGGCATCACTCGAGAACGGCTGAACGGAATTCAACGGCGCTTGGCAGGGATTTAGGTATTCACCCAACTTAAAATTATATCCATCAACTTTTCAGAAATTCTCCCCCGTTCCCCCCTGGGGGGTAAAAGACTAAAACACGTTTGTCCGGGCATCACTCGAGAACGGCTGGACGGAATTCAACGGCGCTTGGCAGAAACTTAGGTCTTCACCCATCTTAAAATTATATCTATAGAAATTTTCAAAATTCTGATTAGTGTTTAAATTGTGGGTAAAAAACGCCTGCGCATGCGCTATAAATATTTTTTCACTAAAACGCTTTGAATGGAAAAATAAAATGCAAAAATAAATTTTTAAGATAAAGACTTTTTTCATTCGCGTGAATCGCACTACAAATTATGAAAAGATTTAAATGAAGTTTTGCCATCTGAGTTTCATACTTTAGTTAATTTTAAAACATCTAATTGTCGTATCGAAAAACTGTTTGCACCCCAGGATTCAGAAAAATCATCTCTTTAATTTGGTACTGAATTTGTAACGATAGGTCTGATACTTCTAATTTATTTTCCCCTTTTTCAGTTGCCACTTAAATTTCATACTTTAGTTATTTTTTTAATATCTAATTGTCGCATCGAAAAACTGTTTGCACCCTTGGATTCAGAAAAATCGCCTCTTTCATTTGGTACCAAATTTATAAATATAGTTCTGATATTTGTAATTTATTTTACCCTTTTTCCGTTTTCAACCTAGATTCGATATGGAACAGCTTTAGTATTGGATCCCTTTGGCAAAATTTGAAATTCGGAACCGAAGTAGCTCGGACGTTTCTCGCCAAGATCTTTGATTGCACAATTGAGATAGCCAATTCAGTTCATCGCAAAAATGGCTTAAAATATTTAAAGTCACCAAAGGGTTCCCATACTAAAGCTGTGCATTTTGTACTTATTTATTTATATTTTCTATTAAAGACTTCTGTGGTCACGAAATTTGGTGCGTAAATTGTTTGTTTGCATCCGGCACTTATTGTAACTGGATTTCACGAAATTCGAAATCTCCCCCCCCCCTTCTCGGAGTCGGAGGGCAATAAACGGTATAACTTCTGTATAACCCCACAGCTGAATTTGGCGATTTTTCTTTGGCTTTGTTTTGAAGGATAACGATGTCGTTCTGGACTGTTTGCGATATAATATGGCAGCCTAATATTTTGTTTATTTTGGATTTATGATTTAGATTATAATTTGATCATTTATCATATATGATTTATGATTTTTAGATTTATGATTTAGCCATAATCGCCAACAAAAAAAATCGCCAAATATCGTTGTGGGTTTATACTGAAGTCGTTCCCAATAAACATGTGTAAAAACATGTTTTTCCGTTTGAATTCGCTTTGAATTATCTTAGAATGGCGAATTTTGGTGTGCGGATATTGATTAAGTGTACGCATTATGTACGTTAGTGGGATTTTGCAAAACTTCGAACTCACCCACTGAGGAAGGGGAAGTAACAAGTGGGTAAGTTGTGCCTAAGGCAGTGGGGACCCAGACTGTATATTGATTAAGTGTACGCATTATGTACATTAGTGTGATTTTGCAAAACTTCGAACTCACCCGCTGAGGAAGGGGAAGTAAGAAGTGGGTAAGTTGTGCCGAAGACAGTGGAGACCTAGACTCCTCACTTTGCGAGCGAGAAAACCTCTACCAATCACAGCGAGAACTTGGGTTATTAATAAAGATATGGGATTTTGACAACTCATTTAAGTTTAATGTCCAGCGAAGCGGGCAAAGCCTGCTAGTATTCATAATAATATTGACATCAAAATAAATGGGTTTTAAGTACTACATTTTGTGAATTTTCTAAAATATGGCAAGCAACATGACATATTTCCAAAATTGAATAACAATTCTGAAAAACCCAAATTCTTAAAAAAAAAAAAAAAAAAAAAAAACATATTTAGTTCATTCTTTGGACCCAGTATCCTGAAAGGAGGGGGGAGGGGAGGTGTTTGTCCGTATTACTTATCCTACGGCAAAGAATAAGTTCCCAGAGTTAGCAAAATATCCTAATGAAATCTAGATAATAATATAAACAAGTGTGAAAAAAAGCTATTTTTTCTTTACCACTTCTCTTATTTTAAAAACTGCATAGTTATATTTACATTTTTCTATAGCTCACAAAATTAGTGTCAAATTTTAAACTTCATTTATAGATTTGGTGCCTCCCAAATTTGGGTGCCCTGGGCCAGTGCCCTATGTGCCCATGCCTTAATCTGGCACTGTATGTGTGAGTGTGTGTGTCCGTCACTTTGTAGGCATGCGGCTGATCGCAGAGATACAAAATTTTGCATGGAGATCCGTATTGACCTCTCCTGATGCATTTCGAAGCCTGATTTATAAAATTTTGATTAGTCTTTTAAAATTAATTAATATCTATAAATTTCTGAAATGATCATCTGTAGAGGTAGAAACATAAAAGTAAAAAGATTTTCCGTGTCCCATTAGCTCAGTTGGTAGCGCGTTATATTAATAACGGGAAGATCGTGAGGTCGGTTACTTTTTGCAGATAATTAATACAGAGTTGCCACAAAAAAAGTATAACAAAAATAGTTGCTTTAGTAGCCTAGTAACATTAAAATAGTTGCCTAAATAGTAGCCTAAGTGACCAAAATACTAGCTTAAATATCACATGCTAACTATCATTAAAGGATAAAAACCACACGCATTTTCTTACTATTCAATATAAATATACCAATAATAATTAAAAAAAAAAAAAAAAAAAAAAAAAAACTTCTGAATGTGAAAACTGAATTTGAAAAAAACAAAAACAACTAGTATGTTGTGGCCACCACAAGACTTTCTTCTATATTTTCCTACACAAATTCACGCAGTAACAAAATTAAAAAAAAAAAAAAAAAAAAAAAAATCAGTTTTTTTTTTCGTTAAAAGTAAAAAAAATCGATAACTTTGTTTTAAATTACCACATATTTATAGTTCAACCATTCGTTTTAAAGGTATTGACGAGACCTTTCGAAAGATACCGATCTTGAAAATTTACACACCCCCGGGGGGGGGGGGGGGAAGCGATGCCCCAGATTTTTTTCCCTAATTAACTACTACTATTGTCAATAATTCATATTAATTTCACAATCACAGGTTAAGAATAACTCTCATTATGTACATTTATACGAAATTTTTTCCTATTCTGCCATGTTAAAAATTTAGAAAAAATACGATCACAGCGCCACCTGTTGAGCGATTGATCCCCAAGTCTAATAAGCCTCAGTTTATGTCAGGGGCCAACTAAATACCAAGTCTTGTTAAATTTCGTTTAAAAAAAAAAAAAAAAAAAAATTTTTTTTTTCTAAGTTTTTTTTTCGTTAAAAGTAAAAAAAATCGATAACTTTGTTTTAAATTATCACAGATTTATAGTTCAACCATTCGTTTTAAAGGTATTGACGAGACCTTTCGAAAGATACCCATCTTGAAAATTTACTCCCCTCGAGGGGGGACTTCCCCCCCAGGGGGGGTGGCGCGGCACCTACGCATACAAAATTTTTTTTCCAGCTGACTATCTCTATTATAAATAATTCTTGTAAATTTCATAGTGATTACTAAAAAATAATTCTCTTTATGCACATTTATACAAAATTTTGTCCTATATCACCATGTTAAAAATTTAGAAAAAGCGGGATGGCAACGCAACCTGTAAGACAATTTTTACCAAAAGTTGATAGGCACTAATTTATGTCAAGGTGCAACTACATACCAATTTGTATGAAATTCTGTGCAGTAGTTCTTGAGATACAGTTGCCACAAAATTTTGTCACACACACACACACACACACACACACAGACAGACAGACAGACAGACAGACATTTTCTAAAAATGATCAAATCGTGTTCTACAGCTCTCAAAACGTGTAAATTCATCAAAAACCCGAGGTCGAAAATTTTTACGAATCCAATACTTTCTCTATATTACATATAGAAGAAAGTAAAAAGTTAGGCAATGAGTCATTGTGGAAACAAATTTTCCCATAGAATAACATGGGATTTGGTTGTTGAAAAGATTAAGTATTGTCTGCTCTTAAGAACTTATGTTTTTTTTTTTTCTATTTTATTTTTATTCTTCTATTTCTGATTTACTAAAAGAGCTTTCTTTTATAACTTTTTTATTTTTTCTTACATGAAATCAGGGTGAGGAAGGACATAACAGGTCACAGGAGTGTACTAGTAATCATTTGCAATAAGCAAATTGGCCAGCTTAATAGGTACATATGTCATGTCTGGTGCTATTTCTACATTCTCATTGGATGTTCTACCTGTTATAAGGTCAGCATAAGGGATATACCATAATTTAAGATGGTAAAAAAAAATAATAATAAAGGGTGAAAACATTAAGATATGGGATTGTTTATAAAATGCATAGAAAATATTTCTTTCTGAAAGATTTTCTGGAAGAATTTTGCAAAAGGTGAAAAATAGTCTCCCAATAGTTGCCTTTTTGTGAAAATAGTTGCTTTTTCAAGCTTTTTGAGTCAAAAAAGTTGCCAGTCAAAAAAGTCTCCTCAGGCTGAAAATAGTCGCAAATAGTTACCTTTTAGTAGCCTGTGGCAACCCTGTTAATAGAAAACATGCCAACTGATTTCCTTGATGCACCTCAAAGCTCGATTTTCGAATAGTTTTTACCTTTCCTTTCCTTTTAATTGATAACATTTTTCTCAGCTGGAAAAATTTTCTGATGCTGCCATTTATTGTCATAAGTTTTTGTGATAATCTATCACAAAAATGTTTATCCGAAAAACGTAACTCTTGAATAACGGTAGCGCTATTATTCAAGTTAGCATCTAAATTAAAATGTACGACTGAGGCGCAAATGCAAGCAGCGGCGACCCGGAATCAATAGAGCATAGCGGGGAAGACACTACTGAAGGCAGCGAGGACCTGAAGCGTGATTTTAAACGATTTCAATGAAATTGTTTTTAGTTTTTATTATAAAGGATTTTAAAATATGTATAGTAATTAATGTTTTTTGAAAATTCCTTTGAATATAGTGACTATCGAAGTGGGCAAAGCCTGATAGTTCTACATAAGTGGAATGTTTTTTATGGGTTGGGGACAAAATCTCACGGAAATCTCACCTACATAAATGAATGGAAAGCATAAAGGAGTTGGTAATTATTAATAATGTTGTATAAAATTTCATGACAACACAAACTTTAGTCAGAGCACTGGCATACACACAAACCCACCACAAAAATTGTTATAAATTTTGCTTAAAAGAGTTTAAAGTCTATGTTTATTAACTTTTTTTTAAAGATTAGTCATAAAGAATTTAATCGTGCTTATCTGGTTTAAAATTTTTAATTAAGGTTTGTGGACAGTGTTCAGCTGCGATGTCAGCAGTAATCTATATTAATAAAATCAGACTTTTGTCTGTAAATTTGTCGGAATCGAAAAATTTTGCGATATCTTCACGGTTCACACCCCATGAAAGCCGAAAATGACTTCAGAAAATTTTGCCTGTGTGTGTGTGTGTGTGTGTGTGTGTGTCTGTGTGTGTGTCATCGTGTCCGAATGTCGCTTTTTTTGTCCGGGCATCACTTGAGAACGGCTGGACGGAATTCAACGGCGCTTGGCAGGAATTTAGGTCTTCACCCAACTTAAAATTATATCTATCAACTTTTCAGAAATTCCCCCCCCCGTTCTCCCCCTAGGGGGTAAAAGACTAAAACACGTTTGTCCGGGCATCACTCGAGAACGGCTAGACGGAATTCAACGGCGCTTGGCAGAAGCTTAGGTCTTCACCCAACTTGAAATTATATCTATAGAAATTTTCAAAATTATGATTAGTGTTTAAATTGTGTGTAAAAAACGCCTGCGCATGCGCCATAAATATTTTTTCACTAAAACGCTTTGAATCTATATTAATAAAATCAGAGTTTTGTCTGTAAATTTGTCGGAATCGAAAAATTTTGCGATATCTTCACGTTTCACACCCCATGAAAGCCGAAAATGACTTCAGAAAATTTTGCCTGTGTGTGTGTGTGTGTGTGTGTGTGTGTGTCTGTGTGTATGTCATCGTGTCCGAATGTCGCTTTTTTTGTCCGGGCATCACTCGAGAACGGCTGGACGGAATTCAACGACGCTTGGCAGGAATTTAGGTCTTCACCCAACTTAAAATTATATCTATCAACTTTTCGGAAATTCCCCCCCGTTCACCCCCTAGGGGGTAAAAGACTAAAACACGTTTGTCCGGGCATCACTTGAGAACGGCTGGACGGAACTCAACGACGCTTGGCAGGAATTTAGGTCTTCACCCAACTTGAAATTATATCTATCAACTTTTCGGAAATTCCCCCCCGTTCCCCCCTAGGGGGTAAAAGACTTAAAACACGTTTGTCCGGGCATCACTCGAGAATGGCTGGACGGAATTCAACGGCGCTTGGCAGAAACTTAGGTCTTCACCCAACTTGAAATTATATATATAGAAATTTTCAAAATTATAATTAGTGTTTAAATTGTGGGTAAAAAACGCCTGCGCATGCGCCATAAATATCTTTTCACTAAAATGCTTTGAATGAAAAAATGAAATATAAAAAGAAATTTTTAAGTTAAAGACTTTTGTATTCGCGTGATTTTCACTACAAATTATGAAAATATTGTAATGAAGTGTTGCCATCTAAGTTTCATACTTTAGTTAATTTTAAAAAATCTAATTGTCGTATCGAAAAACTGTTTACACCCCAGGATTCAGAAAAATCACCTCTTTCATTTGTTACTGAATTTGTAATGATAGGTCCGATATTTCTAATTTATTTTTCCCTTTATCCGTTTTTCCGTTGCCACTTAAATTTCATACTTTAGTTATTTTATAAAAATCTAATTGTCGCATCGAAAAACTGTTTGAACCCCTGGATTCAGCAAAATCGCCCCTTTCATTCGGTATCAAATTTATAAATATAGGTCTGATATTTCTAATTTATTATTTCCCTTTTTCCGTTTTCAACCCAGATTCGATATGGAACAGCTTTAGTATTGGATCCCTTTGGCAAAATTTGAAATTCGGCACTGAAGTATCTCGGACGTTTCTCGCCAAGATCTTTAATTGCACAATTGAGATAGCCAATTCAGTTCATCGCAAAAATGGCTTAAAATATTTAAAGTCACCAAAGGGTTCCGATACTTAAGCTGTGCTTTTTGTATTTATTAGTGCTAGAGGCCTATTTCAGTCGGTACAGTTGTCGAATTTTTATAGGTCACTCTTAATTAGTGCTAGAGGCCTATTTCAGTCGGTTTATTGAATGGGGATTTATTGAATGAAGTCCCCCCAAGGCACAACTTTGACATGAGTCCCCCCCAGGCCCAACTTTGACATGACTCCCCCCCCCAAGGTACCCCTATTTTAGTCGGTACAGCGTTGTCGAATTTTTATAATACACTCTTAATAGTGCTAAGAGCCTATTTCAGTCGGTTTATTGAATAGGGATTTATTGAATGAAGTCCCCCCAAGGCACAACTTTGACATGAGTCCCCCCAAGGTACCCCTATTTCAGTCGGTACAGCGTTGTCGAATTTTTATAATACACTCTTAATAGTGCTAAGGGCCTATTTCAGTCGGTTTATTGAATGGGGATTTATTGAATGAAGTCCCCCCAAGGCACAACTTTGACATGAGTCCCCCCCCAGGCCCAACTTTGACATGAGTCCCCCCCAAGGTACAACTTTGACATGAGTCCCCCCAAGGCCCAACTTTGACATGTCCCCCCTAGGCCCAACTTTGACATGAGTCCCCCGTCCCCCCAAGGCCCAACTTTGACATGAGTCGCCCCCAAGGTACAACTTTGACATGAGTTCCCCCCCAAGGCACACCTTTGACATGAGTCCCACCAAGGCACACCTCCCCCTCATTGGGAAAAAGAGAAAAAACGTTGTTTTGCGGCTGTAAGACAGTTTGGACTTCCAACGTTATTTGTTACAATATCTGCAGCTGAAATTCATTGGTTTGATTTAATGAAAACTTTATCATGGAATTTAGATCGTCACGAATTAACTAAAGAAGAATTTGTCGATATTAAGAAGTTTAGCAGTAGGCCTCTGGCACTAAATTAAAATCTGTCAATGTCAGATTTTCATGTTTTAAATAATGAAATAATGTCGTGTCTGTATAATTTTTATTTTTTATTTATTTTTTTTATTTATAATACTGTCTATTAAAGACTTCTGTGGTCACGAAATTTGGTGCGTAAATTGTTTGTATGCATCCGGCACTTATTGTAACTGCATTTCAGGAAATTCGAAATTCCCCCCCCCCCCCCCTTCTCGGAGTCGGATAGCAATAAACATGTGTAAAAACATGTTTTTCCGTTTGAATTCGCTTTGAATTATCTTAGAATGGCGAATTTTGGTGTGTGGATATTGATTAAGTGTACGCATTATGTACATTAGTGGGATTTTGCAAAACTTCGAACTCACCCGCTGAGGGTGGGAAAGTAAGAAGTGGGTAAGTTGTGCCGAAGACAGTGGGGACCCAGACTCCTAACACTGGGAGCGAGAAAACCTCTACCAATCACAGCGAGAACTTAGGTTATTAATAAAGATATGGCATTTTGACAAATCATTTAAGTTTAACGTCCAGCGAAGCGGGCAAAGCCTGCTAGTGGAAAAATAAAATGCAAAAATAAATTTTTAAGATAAAGACTTTTGTATTCGCGTGATTTTCACTACAAATTATGAAAAGATTGAAATGAAGTGTTGCCATCTAAGTTTCATACTTTAGTTAATTTTATAAAATCTAATTGTCGTATCGAAAAACTGTTTGCACCCCAGAATTCAGAAAAATCACCTCTTTCATTTGGTACTGAATTTGTAACGATAGGTCTGATATTTCTAATTTATTTTCCCCTTTTTCCGTTTTTCCGTTGCCACTTAAATTTCACACTTTAGTTATTTTTTAAAAATCTAATTGTCGCATCGAAAAACTGTTTGCACCCCTGGATTCAGAAAAATCACCCCTTTCATTTGGTATCAAATTTATAAATATAGGTCTGATATTTCTAATTTATTTTACCCTTTTTCCGTTTTCAACTCAGATTCGATATGGAACAGCTTTAGTATTGGATCCCTTTGGCAAAATTTGAAATTCGGCACCGAAGTAGCTCGGACGTTTCTCGCCAAGATCTTTAATTGCACAATTGAGATAGCCAATACAGTTCATCGCAAAAATGGCTTAAAATATTTAAAGACACCAAAGGGTTCCGATACTTAAGCTGTGCTTTTTTTAGTGCTAGAGGCCTATTTCAGTCGGTACAGTTGTCGAATTTTTATAGGTCACTCTTAATTAGTGCTATAGGCCTATTTCAGTCGGTTTATTGAATGGGGATTTATTGAATGAAGTCCCCCCAAGGCCCAACTTTGACGTGAGTCCCCCCCCAGGCCCAACTTTGACATGAGTCCCCCGCAAGGTACAACTTTGACATGAGTCCCCCCAAGACCCAACTTTGACATGAGTCCCCCCCAGGCCCAACTTTGACATGAGTCCCCCCAAGGTCCAACTTTGACATGAGTCCCCCCCAAGGTACAACTTTGACATGAGTCCCCCCCAAGGCACACCTTTGACATGAGTCCCCCCCCCAAGGCACACCTCCCCCTCATTGGGAAAAAGAGAAAAAACGTTGTTTTGCGGCTATAAGACAGTTTGGACTTCCAACTTTATTTGTTACAATATCTGCAGCTGAAACACATTGGTTTGATTTAATGAAAACTTTATCATGGAATTTAGATCGTCACGAATTAACTAAAGAAGAATTTGTCGATATTAAAAAATTTAGCAGTAGGCCTCTGGCACTAAATTAAAATCTGTCAATGTCAGATTTTCATGTTTTAAATAATGAAATAATGTCGTGTCTGTATAATTTTTATTTTTTTATTTATAATATTGCCTATTAAAGACTTCTGTGGTCACGAAATTTGGTGCGTAAATTGTTTGTATGCACCCGGCACTTATTGTAACTGCATTTCACGAAATTCGAAATCCCCCCCCCCTTCTCGGAGTCGGTGGGCAATAAACATGTGTAAAAACATGTTTTCCGTTTGAATTCGCTTTGAATTATTTTAGAATGGCGAATTTTGGTGTGTGGATATTGATTAAGTGTACGCATTATGTACATTAGTGGGATTTTGCAAAACTTCGAACTCACCCGCTGAGGGTGGGGAAGTAAGAAGTGGGTAAGTTGTGCCGAAGACAGTGGGGACCCAGACTCCTCACATTGGGAGCGAAAAAACTTCTACTAATCACAGCGAGAACTTAGGTTATTAATAAAGATATGGCATTTTGACAACTCATTTAAGTTTAATGTCCAGCGAAGCGGGCAAAGCCTGCTAGTGTACAATATTTTAAAAATGTATTTTGAATGGTGAAAAGCAAATGATAAAATAACTTAAAATTAAATATAGATAAAATAATAAAATTCCATTCTATAATGTATGTATTTATTTATTTTAATTAATTAATATTAATTTTGAAGGCCCTTTGGCCTTCACCAGCGATCACACGTGACAGAAATACGAATTTTCGAATAGATCATATTATTTTTTTGACGCGATATTTTGTCCCACGATATTATGTCCGGATCCCGTTTTTTATCTTTAACATAATAAGGGAGATGTTTTAACGCTGAAATCATTTTCACTATTAAGGGCCCGCTTCACTCACAGCCGCCGGAAGCCGAAGCTAATGTTATTCTATGGGAAATTTTTCTTTACAAATAACTTATTAACTAATACATATTTTTAAATTCTGTTTTCACTTTCTGAAAATTCCCAGCTGTTAAATTGACGGACCTTTTTTAAAAAATTATTTTTTTTAATTTTTTTATATTTTATTTTGAAGCTGCAAAATACGAATTTTCAATATGTGAAATGTTTTCATTTTGCAATTTCAAAATAAAATATTAAAAATTAAAAAAGTACATTTTTAAAAAAGGTCCGTCAATTTAACAGTTGGGAATTTTTAGAATGTGAAAACAGAATTTAAAAATATGTATTAGTTAATAAGTTATTTGTAAAGAAAATTTCCACATAGAATACCAATAGAATTTCCACATTGGCTCGGGCTCGTTAAATAATTCTTGCTTTCTTTCTCAAATCCTTTTTCCCTCGTATTTTACAAGTTAATTTGAAATTTATACCGCTAATTCCATAAATTTCCATTTCACCTTTCTCTGACTATCTATCATCGTACAACGAATAATTTACTTAAAAAAAATAAATAAAAAATGAAAAAGGCATTATTTTCCATGTTCCTTGTTACGCCCGAACATTAATTTTAAAATGTAACATATATTAGTGATAAGTTACACGATTCATTGAAGAATTTCAATTATTCATATCCTGTCTGAGCAAAAACCCATTATATCATAACTTAAAAAAAAAAAAAAAAAAAAAAAAGAAGAAGAAGAAGAAGAAGGAAAGAGAGAGAGAGAGAGAGAGAAACTTCAACAGAAGCACATCTCAATCTAAAACATTTTTTTTTTCACCATACAGTAAAAAAAATGCACAAAAATGGGCAGTATCTAGATGGCTTCCGTTGTGCAACAAGCAGTAGTTTATTCCACGTGTCATGGACAGAAAAAGGGTGTGTAGTTGACAAGGCGCAACACGCGCGTAATTTTATTGTCCCAACACGCCTACGAAAGAGCACCCCCTGTGGAAACGTATAAGATGAATTTTGACAGTTGGGAAATATTTTGAGATAAAAAGAGGCATGTGTGGGTTTTAAGTTTTACTTCAGAAGTATGAAGTTTTTGTTTAACTGAACTTAGTTTTGGCTTAAGGGTCCTCTTCACTCACCGCAGCCGGAAGCCGAAACTAATGTTATTCTATGGGAAATTTTTCTTTACAAATACCTTATTAACTAATACATATTTTTAAATTATGTTTTCACATTCAATCCCAGCTGTTAAATTGACGGACTTTTTTTTTTTTTAATTATTTTTTTAATTTTTTATATTTTATTTTGAAGTTACAAAATACGAATTTTCAATATGTGAAATTTTTTCATTTTGCAATTTCAAAATAAAATATTAAAAATTAAAAAAATACACTTTTAAAAAAGGTCCGTCAATTTAACAGCTGGGAGTTTTCAGAATGTGAAAATAGAATTTAAAAATATGCATTAGTTAATAAGTTATTTGTAAAGAAAATTTCCCCATAGAATAACATTGGTTCGGGCTTCTGGCGACGGTAAGTGAAGAGGGCCGTTAATTGAAAATCACGAATTTTTCGCTTGTGGTAGTGCTTAAGAGTTTAATTATGAATATTATGCACTTTAAAACATTTTTTACTTTTAAAAAAAGGATTTTTTTTTTTTTTTTTTTTTTTTTTTTTTTTTAAGATCTCTTACAGATTTTAGTAGTTTTGCCAACAATGACTGTTTTTTTCCTTACGAAATGTTGGGGAAAATCTTTCATTATCTCTGCATGATTCTAATTTCTTGTAATTTTATTTTATTACTATATGTATATAAAATAACACTAGCTCAATCATTGTTTACCTCACAAACACTTTATTTAAATTATATCCCAAAATATGGGAAAATGTTTTATAATATATGAATAAATGATGCATGTTTTTACTTTCTTGTTTTTTAAATAACATTAAATCTCACTTTATCATGACTATATCCTATGACATGGGAAAATATTTCATAGCGTAAGAGTGAGGAATGATTTTACTTCATTGTTTTTAAAATAATATTCACTCAATCATTGCCTGTGCCTGATTCACTTTCACCTTACTACAACTATGTCCCATATTACGGGATGTGTTGGTGTTTGGGTGTAAAGCCGATTGACGGCACTAGGGCCCTAGGCCTGAGGGGAGTGCTTACGTGGGGTATATAATATAGGAAAATGTTTCATAATGTAAGAGTGAAGAATGATTTTACTTTCTTATTTTAAAAATAACATTTAGTCATTGTCTGACTCACACTCACTTTATTTTAACTATATACCGTGGTATGAGAAAATGTTTTATAATGGTTGAGTGAGGAATGATTTTACTTTCTTGTTTTTATAATAATAACTGCTCAATCTTTGTTTGACTCATTCTCACTTTTGCTATATGCTCGTAACTACATCTCGTAAAAAAATTGAAGTGTTTTCATTATTCATTTATTTATTTTCTAATAAGGATTTGTTAGCAGTATAATATATATTTGCTTCAAGGAATATCTTTTTACAAACTCACCATTTTTTCTCAATTAAAATAAAATAGTTATATGTTTATATAACTTCTTTTATTTCTTATACTTTAATAGATCGTAGTTTTTACCTTACAAAAACTAGTATGATGTGGCCACCACAGGATTTTTTTCTATATAATTTTACACAAAATTTTTTCAATACAAATTATTTATTAAATTATTAAATTATTTTCCATTATAAATGCAAACAATTTTTGTCTGACAGAATTATATTATCACTAAATGCCGAAAGAAAGTCAATATTTTGCAATTATCGGAAGAAATACGATTTTTTTTTTTTTTTTTTTTTTTCGTTAAAAGATAAAAAATAGATAACTTTGTTTTAAATTATCACAGATGTATAGTTCAACCATTCGTTTTAAAGGTATTGACGAGATTTTTCGAAAGATAGCCATATTGAAAATTTACTCCCCCCGGGGGGTATTTCCCCCCCAAGGGGGGGAAGCGATGCTCCCACATACACAAAATTTTTTCCTAGTTAACTACTACTATTATCAATAATTCATATGAATTTTACAATTACACGATTAAAGTAACTCTTATTATGTACATTTATACGGAATTTTGTCCTATACTGCCATGTTAAAAATTTAGAAAAACAAAATGCGATAACAGCGCCACCTGTTGAGCAATTGTTCCACAAATCTAATCGGCACCATTTAATGTCAGGGTCCAACTAAATACCAAGTTTGTTTAAATTTCGTTCATTAGTTCGGGAGATACAGCGTCCACAAAATTTGTGATACACACACACAGACAGACACACACACAGACTGACAGACAGACAAACATTTTCTAAAAACAATCGAATCGTATTCAAGACATCCCAAAACGTGTAAATCCATCAAAAACTGGAGTTCGAAAATTTTCACGAATCCAATACTTTCTCTATATATACATACAGGAGAAAGTAAAAAGAAGGGGAAAAAAACTCCAGAAACATAAAATTTCTTAGAACATTATTAGAAATTCGCTGTCGCCATTCTTTTTCGGATAAAATAAAATGTATAATCATTCCTCAAATACCTTACTTTAACTTTTTATTTATGTATTTTATTTTATTTTATTTTTAGATTATTATACTCTGAAATGAAAAGTTTGTTTCAACACCAGGAAAATCCAGTCTTACTCTTTCAACAAGAATGTTTATTTATGATATCATATGATAAATAAGATCGAACAGAGTGCGATTAATGTTTTCATAACTGATATCAGATCGTTATCTGAGATCTCGTTTTCTCGTTCAAATGACAGTTAAAGTAAGAAAGAGTTTGATGGAGTTTTAACGTCCCAATGGCTGTATAAAATGCTGCGATATCTTCCTTATAAGGCCATTCAGTCTGCAATAGAAATTTGGACTTTCAGAGAGGTGGCCTTTTAATAGAGGTTCTTCAGAAAATCTCAATGCAGGCGATAAAGTCTATAAACCACATGGTTTTAATTATTTCAAATTTGCATTAATTTTCCGTTATAACTTTCTAATAACTAGTATTGTTAGATAGAATTCTGAAAGCATTTAGCGATAATTATTTTTTGCAAGAAAAGTTTTATACATCGGAACAAATATTTCATCTTAATCAGTTTTAAGTAGAAAAGACATCTCTACTTATTTATAAATTTCCAGTAAAAAGTATAGTCGGTAACAAAAGTGTTCGAACACTAGCAAAAATTCCTGTGTAAAAAAAGTACACTTCATAAGGTTTTGTTAAATAAATCCTTGTCGAATCATGTTCTTATACTGACTAAGAGCAGGATTCGACAAGGATTTATTTAACAAAACTGTATAAAGTGTACTTTTTTTACATAGGAATTTTTCCTAGTATTCGAACACTTTTGTTACCGACTGTAGTGTATGAAGAATATTCGTAAATACACTATCTCTACCAATAAGTATTTGGCCCTTTTCGAGTTTATACGTTTTGACAAACATCTCGAAAATTTTTTGGTGAATTATCTTAAAACTTTGGATATATAAAGAACATGTTTTCCTCATATATTTCAGCAAAAAAATTTTCCGGAAGAAGAAAAGAGGACTAGTAAAAAAAGAAACAAAAGTCAAAATGTTTTTGATCACCCTGCAAAAAGTAATAACTGAAACGCGTTTATTGTTGCATCATGTGATTCTTAAGATTTTGTTCTAATCATCTGTATAAATTTTTATGAGGCTACCACATATATTCATGGAGATATGATGGTTTCTTAAAAAAATTGTTACTTTTTACTTTCTCTTACCCATAGGGTCGAGAAAGTACTGTTTTAGGGTCATATTTTCGAACGAGAGTTTTTGTTATATTTACATATTCTGAGGTCCCCTGAATACGAAAATCATGTTTTTAGCGAATGGTCTGTATGTCTGTCAGTCTGTGTGTCTGTCTGTTATCTGTCTGTGTATGTGTTATCACCATATCTCAAGAACAAATAGTAGCAGACATTCCAAACTCGGTATGCTAAATGTGTATCATACAGGGATGCTACAATAAGCTTTTCGTTGAGATGAAGCAAATGGTTCGTGTACAGGGACACTAAAAAGTGTTCAAATACATTACACATATGGGGAAAATATCAGGTAAGTAGAGTTTAACATCCATTAATGCATCCACATTTATATAGAATTTAATTCGGTATTAAAAAATAATTATGTTTTTAAAAAATAATTTATTAAAATTATTATTTAAATAAATTATCTTTTATGATAATGCAGACGATTTCCATATTAGATAAGTAGAAAACACTACATATCCCCAAAAAAAGTTGAATTTATTCTCAATATTACATTAAAAAAAAAAAAAAAAAAAAAAAAAGATTTTTTTTTTTTTTTTGTTAAAAATGAAAAAAAAATTGATAACTTTATTTTAAATTATCACAGATCGATGGTTCAACCATTCTTTTTAAAGGTATTGGCAAGCTCTTTTGAAACACACTCATCATGAAAATTTACTCCCCTCGAGGAGGGACTCCCCCCCCCCCCTAGGGATATTAAACTCTACTTACCTGCAATTTCCCCCATAGATGTAATGTATTTGAATACTTTTGAGCGTCCCTGTACACGAATCATTTGCTTCATCTCAACGAAAAGCTTACTGTAGCGCATCCCAATATGATACACATTTAGAATACCGAGTTTGGAATTTCTGCTACTATTTGTTCTTGAGATATGCTGATAACAGACAGACAGACAGACACACAGACCATTCGCTAAAAACATGATTTTCGTATTCAGGGGATCTCAGAACATGTACATATAACAAAAACTCACGTTCGAAAATTTGACCCTAAAACAATACTTTCTCGACCCTATGGGTAAGAGAAAGTAATAAAATAAAATAAAATACATAAATAAAAAGTTAAAGTAAGGTATTTGAGGATTAAAAATCGCAGTTTTCAAATTTCTTTTTAATTTTCTCTCACGAACACAAAAATATAATATACAGCCTGCACCCCACAAGACAAACTTGCATTTCAAATTTCATCAATTTTTATTACTTTCTCTTACCCATAAGGTAGAGAAAGTATTGTTTTTGGGTCAAATTTTCGAACGCGAGATTTTGTTATATTTACACGTTTTGAGGTCCCTGAATACGAAAATCATGTTTTTAGCAAATGGTCTGTGTGCATGTCTGTGTGTCTGTGTGTCAGTCTGTTATCAGCATATCTCAAAAACAAATTATGGCAGAAAGTTCAAACTTGGTATTCTAAATGTGTATGATATAGGGATGCTACAGTAAGCTTTTCGTTAAGATCAAGCAAATGGTTCGTGTACAGGGACAATCAAGAGAATTCTAATACATTACGTCTATGGGGGAAATTGCAGGTAAGTAGAGTTTAACGTCTATAGACTGCACTAAACCAAATGAAACGAATATATATTTTTTGTAATAGAGATAGTCAACAGGGAAAAAAAATTGTGTATGTAGAAGCCTCGCCTGCCCCCCTGGGGGGAAGTCCCCCCCTCGAGGGTAGTAAATTTTCATGATGGGTATCCTTCAATAGAGCTCGCCAGTTCCTTTAAAACGAATGGTTGAACCATCGATCTGCGATAATTTAAAACAAAGTTATCGATTTTTTTTTTTACTTTTAACAACAACAACAACAAAAAAAAAAAAACAGAAAAAAAAATCGTATATATATATATATATATATATTTTAATATTGAGAATAAAATGTACTTTTTTGGATATTTAGTGTTATAATACTTCTCTAATATGGAAGTGGTCTGCATTATCATAAAATATAATTTTTGTAAATAATAATTTTAATAAATTATTTTTTAAAAACAGAATTGTTCTTTAATAGCCGAATTAAATTCTATATAAATGTAGGTGCTTTAATGAAACGGAGGGTTGAGGGGGGCGGTAGCCCCCCTCACACAGAACTAATTATCATATAAAACTCTTCAGAAGCCTAATATGAATTGTTTAACACAGGTTTACATAACAGTACTCGTTATCTTACCTTTTAATCTGCAACCTGTATTTATAGTATTAAATTTCAGGATAAGAGAAAGTCGTGTGAGTGACACACCAGATTATTATTATTATTATTATTATTGTTATTATTATTATTATTTTATTCTAACTTCGAAAAGATTTATGTGATACGATACATTAAGAATTTGGGTTTTAAATTTTTTTTTAAATAGATTATTTCAAAAATTTCATGATCCTCATGTGATACACCATTTTTTCTTGAGCAATGTTTGCAAAGATATTTATGTATATTCTCAGGACAAATAGTTATTTCGTTTTATTTAAAATGGTCCTTTAAGATTGTTTAATTTAATTTATAAATTTATTTATTTAGAATATTTACCTATGTTATTGGGAGTAAACTAATTTTATAATATGAGATAATTTACGTCACAATACGTTCTAAAGATAAATATTTTGCCTATACAGTTTGGTGAAATTTTAACCAAATTTTAACCAATGAGATGTAACCATATTGCAAATTGCAAAAACCATATGTAACCATATTGAAAATCCTATAACAAATTCTAAACTATTTATACATCAAATACATTAAAATAAGCTATTATTTACACATTATACTTTAAATGTATTTCGTTACACCAAAGCTCCTTTTAGAACTTTTTCTCGTATGCACGGCTTGAGGGCCACACAGGGGGGGGGGGGGGAATTCTCTATAAAACATTCAAGAATAATCTGCTAACAAGTGTCCCAGATATCTCCTCTACACTTCTTTGATGTCATCAGGATATAGCTGTTCTTATTCTTTATTCACATCACCCAGATTTTCCAGGAAGTAATTTAGATAAGAGTTGAAAAAGTGCAGTTTTAAGCTAAAAAAATTCTATTTTTTGCCGAAAGGTAACGTGATAGAAAATTGTGATTAATTTTTCCTTAATCAGCGTCCGAAAATACATCAGAAAAAGTACATTACTTTGAAGGAAAAAAATTACTGGCAGACCTGTGTTATTTATCATATAAAAGCATATTTCATATTTAGTAATTCTCTAAGAGCATATATAAATTATTGTTGGCATATTTCATTACTAATAATAAATTATCATCTATTAAATAATTCATAATCTCAATATTATTCCTAACTTATTTTAAAATCACTTCGATCTGAAAAGAAAAAAATATTTTTAACAGAAGGAAAACCAATCTTTCAGTTACGATGATACGATAAACTTCATCGGATTGTTAGACGAGATAACAATTGCTGTTCGTTTGCAGTTACGAGTCGTACCACACGGGACAATTCTACTTCGAAAAAGAATGACATGCTCGGGATACGCTGGTTTTGAAACAATGCAGCTGATAAAAAGTAAACATCCATTTCTTTGGGTATCTATCTCTCCTCTCATCCTATTTTGATAAAAATCAGAGCAGACCTAATGCATACCCAACAACACGGATGAGAGATGAGACTGCCAAATTAAACGATGGGTATCAAATGACGTCCTGTATCAAACGTATTTGTTATTGAATGCAATCTCTACGTATGATAACAGAATATATGTACAGGGTCCGACTATGACTTTTGGAGGCCCTGGGCACATCTTTTATATGCCCCCCCCTCCCTATGAATAGACAAACATTTTTTTCCCCCTTTCATGTATTATACGACTTTTATAATTAATAAATATTTCGAATAGTATAAATAGAATTAAATCGCTTTGAAATGATTTTTACTTTCCGAACACTATAGTGAGGAAAGTATTGTAATCATGTCAAAAATCCGAATTCGAGATTTTGATGTTTCTATACGTTTTGAGGTCCCCTGAGTCCGTTTTCACTATTTTTACGATGATGTATGTATGTGTGTGTGTATGTGTGTATGTGTGTATGTGTGTATGTTTGTGAACACGCTAGCGTCTAAAGGCTTTGTTCGATTAACCTGAAAGTTGGTACGTATATTGTAAGTCACCATAGTACGAACCCTATAGATTTTGGTGAATCTAGCACTTATAGTTTTTTTACAGGGACACAAAGAAAAATTCTTTATCATTATGGCCTATGGGACCAAAATCTTAAAAGTGCGATAGCATCTAAACGCCTTATTCAATTGAGCAAAAATTTTATACCCATATTATAGGTCACAGATACTCAATCTGTATAGATTTTGGAGAATCTAGCACTTATAGTTTTTTTACAGGGACACAAAGAAAAATTCTTTATCATTAAGGCCAATGGGGCCAAATTTTTAAAAGTGTGATAGCGTCAAAACGCCTTATTAATCTGAGCAAAAAAATTGTACACATGTTATAGGTCGCATTTGCACCAACTGTATAGATTTTGGTGAATCTAGCACTACAGTTTTTTTACAGGGACACAAAGAAAAATTCTTTATCATTATGGCCTATGAGACCAAATTTTTAAAAGTGCGATAGCATCTAAACGCCTTATTCAATTGAGCTGAAAATTTGTATGAATATTATAAATCACTGTTGCACTAACTATAAGCATTTTGGTGAATCTAGCATCTATAGATTTTTACAGGGACAAAACGAAAAATTCTTTATCATTATGATCTAAGGGCTCAAAGTTCAGTAGCGTTAAATAAAACCTCGTGTGATATATGGAGAAAAAAACACTCTATTATGGTTTTCTCTCTTTTGTTTGTTTAGCAATTCCTCTTTCTTTATTTTATCTACAAAACTGTTAGTTACTCAATGTTCGGAAAGTCGAGTGGAGTCACTCCAGATTTTTTTTAACGTAATCTCTGAGAAAAACAAAATTGAGGAATACTTAAACAAAATGTCGGATTTATCTAAAATACTTTAAATATGCAGTGATAGGATTAAGATGCATTTATCTATATTAATAAAATCAGAGTTTTGTCTGTAAATTTGTCGGAATCGAAAAATTTTGCGATATCTTCACGTTTTACACCCCATGAAAGCCGAAAATGACTTCAGAAAATTTTGCCTGTGTGTGTGTGTGTGTGTGTGTGTGTGTGTGTGTGTCTGTGTGTGTGTCATCGTGTCCGAATGTCGCTTTTTTTGTCCGGGCATCACTTGAGAACGGCTGGACGGAATTCAACGGCGCTTGGCAGGAATTTAGGTCTTCACCCAACTTAAAATTATATCTATCAACTTTTCAGAAATTCCCCCCCCCGTTCTCCCCCTAGGGGGTAAAAGACTAAAACACGTTTGTCTGGGCATCACTCGAGAACGGCTGAACGGAATTCAACGGCGCTTGGCAGGGATTTAGGTATTCACCCAACTTAAAATTATATCCATCAACTTTTCAGAAATTCTCCCCCGTTCCCCCCTGGGGGGTAAAAGACTAAAACACGTTTGTCCGGGCATCACTCGAGAACGGCTGGACGGAATTCAACGGCGCTTGGCAGAAACTTAGGTCTTCACCCATCTTAAAATTATATCTATAGAAATTTTCAAAATTCTGATTAGTGTTTAAATTGTGGGTAAAAAACGCCTGCGCATGCGCTATAAATATTTTTTCACTAAAACGCTTTGAATGGAAAAATAAAATGCAAAAATAAATTTTTAAGATAAAGACTTTTTTCATTCGCGTGAATCACACTACAAATTATGAAAAGATTTAAATGAAGTTTTGCCATCTGAGTTTCATACTTTAGTTAATTTTAAAACATCTAATTGTCGTATCGAAAAACTGTTTGCACCCCAGGATTCAGAAAAATCATCTCTTTAATTTGGTACTGAATTTGTAACGATAGGTCTGATACTTCTAATTTATTTTCCCCTTTTTCAGTTGCCACTTAAATTTCATACTTTAGTTATTTTTTTAATATCTAATTGTCGCATCGAAAAACTGTTTGCACCCTTGGATTCAGAAAAATCGCCTCTTTCATTTGGTACCAAATTTATAAATATAGGTCTGATATTTGTAATTTATTTTACCCTTTTTCCGTTTTCAACCTAGATTCGATATGGAACAGCTTTAGTATTGGATCCCTTTGGCAAAATTTGAAATTCGGAACCGAAGTAGCTCGGACGTTTCTCGCCAAGATCTTTGATTGCACAATTGAGATAGCCAATTCAGTTCATCGCAAAAATGGCTTAAAATATTTAAAGTCACCAAAGGGTTCCCATACTAAAGCTGTGCATTTTGTACTTATTTATTTATATTTTCTATTAAAGACTTCTGTGGTCACGAAATTTGGTGCGTAAATTGTTTGTTTGCATCCGGCACTTATTGTAACTGGATTTCACGAAATTCGAAATCTCCCCCCCCCCCCCCTTCTCGGAGTCGGAGGGCAATAAACGGTATAACTTCTGTATAACCCCACAGCTGAATTTGGCGATTTTTCTTTGGCTTTGTTTTGAAGGATAACGATGTCGTTCTGGACTGTTTGCGATATAATATGGCAGCCTAATATTTTGTTTATTTTGGATTTATGATTTAGATTATAATTTGATCATTTATCATATATGATTTATGATTTTTAGATTTATGATTTAGCCATAATCGCCAACAAAAAAAATCGCCAAATATCGTTGTGGGTTTATACTGAAGTCGTTCCCAATAAACATGTGTAAAAACATGTTTTTCCGTTTGAATTCGCTTTGAATTATCTTAGAATGGCGAATTTTGGTGTGCGGATATTGATTAAGTGTACGCATTATGTACGTTAGTGGGATTTTGCAAAACTTCGAACTCACCCACTGAGGAAGGGGAAGTAACAAGTGGGTAAGTTGTGCCTAAGGCAGTGGGGACCCAGACTGTATATTGATTAAGTGTACGCATTATGTACATTAGTGTGATTTTGCAAAACTTCGAACTCACCCGCTGAGGAAGGGGAAGTAAGAAGTGGGTAAGTTGTGCCGAAGACAGTGGAGACCTAGACTCCTCACTTTGCGAGCGAGAAAACCTCTACCAATCACAGCGAGAACTTGGGTTATTAATAAAGATATGGGATTTTGACAACTCATTTAAGTTTAATGTCCAGCGAAGCGGGCAAAGCCTGCTAGTATTCATAATAATATTGACATCAAAATAAATGGGTTTTAAGTACTACATTTTGTGAATTTTCTAAAATATGGCAAGCAACATGACATATTTCCAAAATTGAATAACAATTCTGAAAAACCCAAATTCTTAAAAAAAAAAAAAAAAAAAAAAAACATATTTAGTTCATTCTTTGGACCCAGTATCCTGAAAGGAGGGGGGAGGGGAGGTGTTTGTCCGTATTACTTATCCTACGGCAAAGAATAAGTTCCCAGAGTTAGCAAAATATCCTAATGAAATCTAGATAATAATATAAACAAGTGTGAAAAAAAAGCTATTTTTTCTTTACCACTTCTCTTATTTTAAAAACTGCATAGTTATATTTACATTTTTCTATAGCTCACAAAATTAGTGTCAAATTTTAAACTTCATTTATAGATTTGGTGCCTCCCAAATTTGGGTGCCCTGGGCCAGTGCCCTATGTGCCCATGCCTTAATCTGGCACTGTATGTGTGAGTGTGTGTGTCCGTCACTTTGTAGGCATGCGGCTGATCGCAGAGATACAAAATTTTGCATGGAGATCCGTATTGACCTCTCCTGATGCATTTCGAAGCCTGATTTATAAAATTTTGATTAGTCTTTTAAAATTAATTAATATCTATAAATTTCTGAAATGATCATCTGTAGAGGTAGAAACATAAAAGTAAAAAGATTTTCCGTGTCCCATTAGCTCAGTTGGTAGCGCGTTATATTAATAACGGGAAGATCGTGAGGTCGGTTACTTTTTGCAGATAATTAATACAGAGTTGCCACAAAAAAAGTATAACAAAAATAGTTGCTTTAGTAGCCTAGTAACATTAAAATAGTTGCCTAAATAGTAGCCTAAGTGACCAAAATACTAGCTTAAATATCACATGCTAACTATCATTAAAGGATAAAAACCACACGCATTTTCTTACTATTCAATATAAATATACCAATAATAATTAAAAAAAAAAAAAAAAAAAAAAAAAAACTTCTGAATGTGAAAACTGAATTTGAAAAAAACAAAAACAACTAGTATGTTGTGGCCACCACAAGACTTTCTTCTATATTTTCCTACACAAATTCACGCAGTAACAAAATTAAAAAAAAAAAAAAAAAAAAAAAATCAGTTTTTTTTTTCGTTAAAAGTAAAAAAAATCGATAACTTTGTTTTAAATTACCACATATTTATAGTTCAACCATTCGTTTTAAAGGTATTGACGAGACCTTTCGAAAGATACCGATCTTGAAAATTTACACACCCCGGGGGGGGGGGGGGGAAGCGATGCCCCAGATTTTTTTCCCTAATTAACTACTACTATTGTCAATAATTCATATTAATTTCACAATCACAGGTTAAGAATAACTCTCATTATGTACATTTATACGAAATTTTTTCCTATTCTGCCATGTTAAAAATTTAGAAAAAATACGATCACAGCGCCACCTGTTGAGCGATTGATCCCCAAGTCTAATAAGCCTCAGTTTATGTCAGGGGCCAACTAAATACCAAGTCTTGTTAAATTTCGTTTAAAAAAAAAAAAAAAAAAAAAAAAAAAACTATTTTTTTCTAAGTTTTTTTTTCGTTAAAAGTAAAAAAAATCGATAACTTTGTTTTAAATTATCACAGATTTATAGTTCAACCATTCGTTTTAAAGGTATTGACGAGACCTTTCGAAAGATACCCATCTTGAAAATTTACTCCCCTCGAGGGGGGACTTCCCCCCCAGGGGGGGTGGCGCGGCACCTACGCATACAAAATTTTTTTTCCAGCTGACTATCTCTATTATAAATAATTCTTGTAAATTTCATAGTGATTACTAAAAAATAATTCTCTTTATGCACATTTATACAAAATTTTGTCCTATATCACCATGTTAAAAATTTAGAAAAAGCGGGATGGCAACGCAACCTGTAAGACAATTTTTACCAAAAGTTGATAGGCACTAATTTATGTCAAGGTGCAACTACATACCAATTTGTATGAAATTCTGTGCAGTAGTTCTTGAGATACAGTTGCCACAAAATTTTGTCACACACACACACACACACACACACACAGACAGACAGACAGACAGACAGACAGACATTTTCTAAAAATGATCAAATCGTGTTCTACAGCTCTCAAAACGTGTAAATTCATCAAAAACCCGAGGTCGAAAATTTTTACGAATCCAATACTTTCTCTATATTACATATAGAAGAAAGTAAAAAGTTAGGCAATGAGTCATTGTGGAAACAAATTTTCCCATAGAATAACATGGGATTTGGTTGTTGAAAAGATTAAGTATTGTCTGCTCTTAAGAACTTATGTTTTTTTTTTTTTCTATTTTATTTTTATTCTTCTATTTCTGATTTACTAAAAGAGCTTTCTTTTATAACTTTTTTATTTTTTCTTACATGAAATCAGGGTGAGGAAGGACATAACAGGTCACAGGAGTGTACTAGTAATCATTTGCAATAAGCAAATTGGCCAGCTTAATAGGTACATATGTCATGTCTGGTGCTATTTCTACATTCTCATTGGATGTTCTACCTGTTATAAGGTCAGCATAAGGGATATACCATAATTTAAGATGGTAAAAAAAAATAATAATAAAGGGTGAAAACATTAAGATATGGGATTGTTTATAAAATGCATAGAAAATATTTCTTTCTGAAAGATTTTCTGGAAGAATTTTGCAAAAGGTGAAAAATAGTCTCCCAATAGTTGCCTTTTTGTGAAAATAGTTGCTTTTTCAAGCTTTTTGAGTCAAAAAAGTTGCCAGTCAAAAAAGTCTCCTCAGGCTGAAAATAGTCGCAAATAGTTACCTTTTAGTAGCCTGTGGCAACCCTGTTAATAGAAAACATGCCAACTGATTTCCTTGATGCACCTCAAAGCTCGATTTTCGAATAGTTTTTACCTTTCCTTTCCTTTTAATTGATAACATTTTTCTCAGCTGGAAAAATTTTCTGATGCTGCCATTTATTGTCATAAGTTTTTGTGATAATCTATCACAAAAATGTTTATCCGAAAAACGTAACTCTTGAATAACGGTAGCGCTATTATTCAAGTTAGCATCTAAATTAAAATGTACGACTGAGGCGCAAATGCAAGCAGCGGCGACCCGGAATCAATAGAGCATAGCGGGGAAGACACTACTGAAGGCAGCGAGGACCTGAAGCGTGATTTTAAACGATTTCAATGAAATTGTTTTTAGTTTTTATTTATAAAGGATTTTAAAATATGTATAGTAATTAATGTTTTTTGAAAATTCCTTTGAATATAGTGACTATCGAAGTGGGCAAAGCCTGATAGTTCTACATAAGTGGAATGTTTTTTATGGGTTGGGGACAAAATCTCACGGAAATCTCACCTACATAAATGAATGGAAAGCATAAAGGAGTTGGTAATTATTAATAATGTTGTATAAAATTTCATGACAACACAAACTTTAGTCAGAGCACTGGCATACACACAAACCCACCACAAAAATTGTTATAAATTTTGCTTAAAAGAGTTTAAAGTCTATGTTTATTAACTTTTTTTTAAAGATTAGTCATAAAGAATTTAATCGTGCTTATCTGGTTTAAAATTTTTAATTAAGGTTTGTGGACAGTGTTCAGCTGCGATGTCAGCAGTAATCTATATTAATAAAATCAGACTTTTGTCTGTAAATTTGTCGGAATCGAAAAATTTTGCGATATCTTCACGGTTCACACCCCATGAAAGCCGAAAATGACTTCAGAAAATTTTGCCTGTGTGTGTGTGTGTGTGTGTGTGTGTGTCTGTGTGTGTGTCATCGTGTCCGAATGTCGCTTTTTTTGTCCGGGCATCACTTGAGAACGGCTGGACGGAATTCAACGGCGCTTGGCAGGAATTTAGGTCTTCACCCAACTTAAAATTATATCTATCAACTTTTCAGAAATTCCCCCCCCGTTCCCCCCCTAGGGGGTAAAAGACTAAAACACGTTTGTCCGGGCATCACTCGAGAACGGCTAGACGGAATTCAACGGCGCTTGGCAGAAGCTTAGGTCTTCACCCAACTTGAAATTATATCTATAGAAATTTTCAAAATTATGATTAGTGTTTAAATTGTGTGTAAAAAACGCCTGCCGCCATAAATATTTTTTCACTAAAACGCTTTGAATCTATATTAATAAAATCAGAGTTTTGTCTGTAAATTTGTCGGAATCGAAAAATTTTGTGATATCTTCACGTTTCACACCCCATGAAAGCCGAAAATGACTTCAGAAAATTTTGCCTGTGTGTGTGTGTGTGTGTGTGTGTGTGTCTGTGTGTATGTCATCGTGTCCGAATGTCGCTTTTTTTGTCCGGGCATCACTCGAGAACGGCTGGACGGAATTCAACGACGCTTGGCAGGAATTTAGGTCTTCACCCAACTTAAAATTATATCTATCAACTTTTCGGAAATTCCCCCCCGTTCACCCCCTAGGGGGTAAAAGACTAAAACACGTTTGTCCGGGCATCACTTGAGAACGGCTGGACGGAACTCAACGACGCTTGGCAGGAATTTAGGTCTTCACCCAACTTGAAATTATATCTATCAACTTTTCGGAAATTCCCCCCCGTTCCCCCCTAGGGGGTAAAAGACTTAAAACACGTTTGTCCGGGCATCACTCGAGAATGGCTGGACGGAATTCAACGGCGCTTGGCAGAAACTTAGGTCTTCACCCAACTTGAAATTATATATATAGAAATTTTCAAAATTATAATTAGTGTTTAAATTGTGGGTAAAAAACGCCTGCGCATGCGCCATAAATATCTTTTCACTAAAATGCTTTGAATGAAAAAATGAAATATAAAAAGAAATTTTTAAGTTAAAGACTTTTGTATTCGCGTGATTTTCACTACAAATTATGAAAATATTGTAATGAAGTGTTGCCATCTAAGTTTCATACTTTAGTTAATTTTAAAAAATCTAATTGTCGTATCGAAAAACTGTTTACACCCCAGGATTCAGAAAAATCACCTCTTTCATTTGTTACTGAATTTGTAATGATAGGTCCGATATTTCTAATTTATTTTTCCCTTTATCCGTTTTTCCGTTGCCACTTAAATTTCATACTTTAGTTATTTTATAAAAATCTAATTGTCGCATCGAAAAACTGTTTGAACCCCTGGATTCAGCAAAATCGCCCCTTTCATTCGGTATCAAATTTATAAATATAGGTCTGATATTTCTAATTTATTATTTCCCTTTTTCCGTTTTCAACCCAGATTCGATATGGAACAGCTTTAGTATTGGATCCCTTTGGCAAAATTTGAAATTCGGCACTGAAGTATCTCGGACGTTTCTCGCCAAGATCTTTAATTGCACAATTGAGATAGCCAATTCAGTTCATCGCAAAAATGGCTTAAAATATTTAAAGTCACCAAAGGGTTCCGATACTTAAGCTGTGCTTTTTGTATTTATTAGTGCTAGAGGCCTATTTCAGTCGGTACAGTTGTCGAATTTTTATAGGTCACTCTTAATTAGTGCTAGAGGCCTATTTCAGTCGGTTTATTGAATGGGGATTTATTGAATGAAGTCCCCCCAAGGCACAACTTTGACATGAGTCCCCCCCAGGCCCAACTTTGACATGACTCCCCCCCCCAAGGTACCCCTATTTTAGTCGGTACAGCGTTGTCGAATTTTTATAATACACTCTTAATAGTGCTAAGAGCCTATTTCAGTCGGTTTATTGAATAGGGATTTATTGAATGAAGTCCCCCCAAGGCACAACTTTGACATGAGTCCCCCCAAGGTACCCCTATTTCAGTCGGTACAGCGTTGTCGAATTTTTATAATACACTCTTAATAGTGCTAAGGGCCTATTTCAGTCGGTTTATTGAATGGGGATTTATTGAATGAAGTCCCCCCAAGGCACAACTTTGACATGAGTCCCCCCCCAGGCCCAACTTTGACATGAGTCCCCCCCAAGGTACAACTTTGACATGAGTCCCCCCAAGGCCCAACTTTGACATGTCCCCCCTAGGCCCAACTTTGACATGAGTCCCCCGTCCCCCCAAGGCCCAACTTTGACATGAGTCCCCCCCAAGGTACAACTTTGACATGAGTCCCCCCCCAAGGCACACCTTTGACATGAGTCCCCCCTAGGCCCAACTTAGACATGAGTCCCCCCCAGGCCCAACTTTGACATGAGTCCCCCCAAGGCCCAACTTTGACATGAGTCGCCCCCAAGGTACAACTTTGACATGAGTTCCCCCCCAAGGCACACCTTTGACATGAGTCCCACCAAGGCACACCTCCCCCTCATTGGGAAAAAGAGAAAAAACGTTGTTTTGCGGCTGTAAGACAGTTTGGACTTCCAACGTTATTTGTTACAATATCTGCAGCTGAAATTCATTGGTTTGATTTAATGAAAACTTTATCATGGAATTTAGATCGTCACGAATTAACTAAAGAAGAATTTGTCGATATTAAGAAGTTTAGCAGTAGGCCTCTGGCACTAAATTAAAATCTGTCAATGTCAGATTTTCATGTTTTAAATAATGAAATAATGTCGTGTCTGTATAATTTTTATTTTTTATTTATTTTTTTTATTTATAATACTGTCTATTAAAGACTTCTGTGGTCACGAAATTTGGTGCGTAAATTGTTTGTATGCATCCGGCACTTATTGTAACTGCATTTCAGGAAATTCGAAATTCCCCCCCCCCCCCCTTCTCGGAGTCGGATAGCAATAAACATGTGTAAAAACATGTTTTTCCGTTTAATTCGCTTTGAATTATCTTAGAATGGCGAATTTTGGTGTGTGGATATTGATTAAGTGTACGCATTATGTACATTAGTGGGATTTTGCAAAACTTCGAACTCACCCGCTGAGGGTGGGAAAGTAAGAAGTGGGTAAGTTGTGCCGAAGACAGTGGGGACCCAGACTCCTAACACTGGGAGCGAGAAAACCTCTACCAATCACAGCGAGAACTTAGGTTATTAATAAAGATATGGCATTTTGACAAATCATTTAAGTTTAACGTCCAGCGAAGCGGGCAAAGCCTGCTAGTGGAAAAATAAAATGCAAAAATAAATTTTTAAGATAAAGACTTTTGTATTCGCGTGATTTTCACTACAAATTATGAAAAGATTGAAATGAAGTGTTGCCATCTAAGTTTCATACTTTAGTTAATTTTATAAAATCTAATTGTCGTATCGAAAAACTGTTTGCACCCCAGAATTCAGAAAAATCACCTCTTTCATTTGGTACTGAATTTGTAACGATAGGTCTGATATTTCTAATTTATTTTCCCCTTTTTCCGTTTTTCCGTTGCCACTTAAATTTCACACTTTAGTTATTTTTTAAAAATCTAATTGTCGCATCGAAAAACTGTTTGCACCCCTGGATTCAGAAAAATCACCCCTTTCATTTGGTATCAAATTTATAAATATAGGTCTGATATTTCTAATTTATTTTACCCTTTTTCCGTTTTCAACTCAGATTCGATATGGAACAGCTTTAGTATTGGATCCCTTTGGCAAAATTTGAAATTCGGCACCGAAGTAGCTCGGACGTTTCTCGCCAAGATCTTTAATTGCACAATTGAGATAGCCAATACAGTTCATCGCAAAAATGGCTTAAAATATTTAAAGACACCAAAGGGTTCCGATACTTAAGCTGTGCTTTTTTTAGTGCTAGAGGCCTATTTCAGTCGGTACAGTTGTCGAATTTTTATAGGTCACTCTTAATTAGTGCTATAGGCCTATTTCAGTCGGTTTATTGAATGGGGATTTATTGAATGAAGTCCCCCCAAGGCCCAACTTTGACATGAGTCCCCCCCCAGGCCCAACTTTGACATGAGTCCCCCGCAAGGTACAACTTTGACATGAGTCCCCCCAAGACCCAACTTTGACATGAGTCCCCCCCAGGCCCAACTTTGACATGAGTCCCCCCAAGGTCCAACTTTGACATGAGTCCCCCCCAAGGTACAACTTTGACATGAGTCCCCCCCAAGGCACACCTTTGACATGAGTCCCCCCCCCAAGGCACACCTCCCCCTCATTGGGAAAAAGAGAAAAAACGTTGTTTTGCGGCTATAAGACAGTTTGGACTTCCAACTTTATTTGTTACAATATCTGCAGCTGAAACACATTGGTTTGATTTAATGAAAACTTTATCATGGAATTTAGATCGTCACGAATTAACTAAAGAAGAATTTGTCGATATTAAAAAATTTAGCAGTAGGCCTCTGGCACTAAATTAAAATCTGTCAATGTCAGATTTTCATGTTTTAAATAATGAAATAATGTCGTGTCTGTATAATTTTTATTTTTTTATTTATAATATTGCCTATTAAAGACTTCTGTGGTCACGAAATTTGGTGCGTAAATTGTTTGTATGCACCCGGCACTTATTGTAACTGCATTTCACGAAATTCGAAATCCCCCCCCCCCCTTCTCGGAGTCGGTGGGCAATAAACATGTGTAAAAACATGTTTTCCGTTTGAATTCGCTTTGAATTATTTTAGAATGGCGAATTTTGGTGTGTGGATATTGATTAAGTGTACGCATTATGTACATTAGTGGGATTTTGCAAAACTTCGAACTCACCCGCTGAGGGTGGGGAAGTAAGAAGTGGGTAAGTTGTGCCGAAGACAGTGGGGACCCAGACTCCTCACATTGGGAGCGAAAAAACTTCTACTAATCACAGCGAGAACTTAGGTTATTAATAAAGATATGGCATTTTGACAACTCATTTAAGTTTAATGTCCAGCGAAGCGGGCAAAGCCTGCTAGTGTACAATATTTTAAAAATGTATTTTGAATGGTGAAAAGCAAATGATAAAATAACTTAAAATTAAATATAGATAAAATAATAAAATTCCATTCTATAATGTATGTATTTATTTATTTTAATTAATTAATATTAATTTTGAAGGCCCTTTGGCCTTCACCAGCGATCACACGTGACAGAAATACGAATTTTCGAATAGATCATATTATTTTTTTGACGCGATATTTTGTCCCACGATATTATGTCCGGATCCCGTTTTTTATCTTTAACATAATAAGGGAGATGTTTTAACGCTGAAATCATTTTCACTATTAAGGGCCCGCTTCACTCACAGCCGCCGGAAGCCGAAGCTAATGTTATTCTATGGGAAATTTTTCTTTACAAATAACTTATTAACTAATACATATTTTTAAATTCTGTTTTCACTTTCTGAAAATTCCCAGCTGTTAAATTGACGGACCTTTTTTAAAAAATTATTTTTTTTAATTTTTTTATATTTTATTTTGAAGCTGCAAAATACGAATTTTCAATATGTGAAATGTTTTCATTTTGCAATTTCAAAATAAAATATTAAAAATTAAAAAAGTACATTTTTAAAAAAGGTCCGTCAATTTAACAGTTGGGAATTTTTAGAATGTGAAAACAGAATTTAAAAATATGTATTAGTTAATAAGTTATTTGTAAAGAAAATTTCCACATAGAATACCAATAGAATTTCCACATTGGCTCGGGCTCGTTAAATAATTCTTGCTTTCTTTCTCAAATCCTTTTTCCCTCGTATTTTACAAGTTAATTTGAAATTTATACCGCTAATTCCATAAATTTCCATTTCACCTTTCTCTGACTATCTATCATCGTACAACGAATAATTTACTTAAAAAAAATAAATAAAAAATGAAAAAGGCATTATTTTCCATGTTCCTTGTTACGCCCGAACATTAATTTTAAAATGTAACATATATTAGTGATAAGTTACACGATTCATTGAAGAATTTCAATTATTCATATCCTGTCTGAGCAAAAACCCATTATATCATAACTTAAAAAAAAAAAAAAAAAAAAAAAGAAGAAGAAGAAGAAGAAGAAGGAAAGAGAGAGAGAGAGAGAGAGAAACTTCAACAGAAGCACATCTCAATCTAAAACATTTTTTTTTTCACCATACAGTAAAAAAAATGCACAAAAATGGGCAGTATCTAGATGGCTTCCGTTGTGCAACAAGCAGTAGTTTATTCCACGTGTCATGGACAGAAAAAGGGTGTGTAGTTGACAAGGCGCAACACGCGCGTAATTTTATTGTCCCAACACGCCTACGAAAGAGCACCCCCTGTGGAAACGTATAAGATGAATTTTGACAGTTGGGAAATATTTTGAGATAAAAAGAGGCATGTGTGGGTTTTAAGTTTTACTTCAGAAGTATGAAGTTTTTGTTTAACTGAACTTAGTTTTGGCTTAAGGGTCCTCTTCACTCACCGCAGCCGGAAGCCGAAACTAATGTTATTCTATGGGAAATTTTTCTTTACAAATACCTTATTAACTAATACATATTTTTAAATTATGTTTTCACATTCAATCCCAGCTGTTAAATTGACGGACTTTTTTTTTTTTTAATTATTTTTTTAATTTTTTATATTTTATTTTGAAGTTACAAAATACGAATTTTCAATATGTGAAATTTTTTCATTTTGCAATTTCAAAATAAAATATTAAAAATTAAAAAAATACACTTTTAAAAAAGGTCCGTCAATTTAACAGCTGGGAGTTTTCAGAATGTGAAAATAGAATTTAAAAATATGCATTAGTTAATAAGTTATTTGTAAAGAAAATTTCCCCATAGAATAACATTGGTTCGGGCTTCTGGCGACGGTAAGTGAAGAGGGCCGTTAATTGAAAATCACGAATTTTTCGCTTGTGGTAGTGCTTAAGAGTTTAATTATGAATATTATGCACTTTAAAACATTTTTTACTTTTAAAAAAAGGATTTTTTTTTTTTTTTTTTTTTTTTAAGATCTCTTACAGATTTTAGTAGTTTTGCCAACAATGACTGTTTTTTTCCTTACGAAATGTTGGGGAAAATCTTTCATTATCTCTGCATGATTCTAATTTCTTGTAATTTTATTTTATTACTATATGTATATAAAATAACACTAGCTCAATCATTGTTTACCTCACAAACACTTTATTTAAATTATATCCCAAAATATGGGAAAATGTTTTATAATATATGAATAAATGATGCATGTTTTTACTTTCTTGTTTTTTAAATAACATTAAATCTCACTTTATCATGACTATATCCTATGACATGGGAAAATATTTCATAGCGTAAGAGTGAGGAATGATTTTACTTCATTGTTTTTAAAATAATATTCACTCAATCATTGCCTGTGCCTGATTCACTTTCACCTTACTACAACTATGTCCCATATTACGGGATGTGTTGGTGTTTGGGTGTAAAGCCGATTGACGGCACTAGGGCCCTAGGCCTGAGGGGAGTGCTTACGTGGGGTATATAATATAGGAAAATGTTTCATAATGTAAGAGTGAAGAATGATTTTACTTTCTTATTTTAAAAATAACATTTAGTCATTGTCTGACTCACACTCACTTTATTTTAACTATATACCGTGGTATGAGAAAATGTTTTATAATGGTTGAGTGAGGAATGATTTTACTTTCTTGTTTTTATAATAATAACTGCTCAATCTTTGTTTGACTCATTCTCACTTTTGCTATATGCTCGTAACTACATCTCGTAAAAAAATTGAAGTGTTTTCATTATTCATTTATTTATTTTCTAATAAGGATTTGTTAGCAGTATAATATATATTTGCTTCAAGGAATATCTTTTTACAAACTCACCATTTTTTCTCAATTAAAATAAAATAGTTATATGTTTATATAACTTCTTTTATTTCTTATACTTTAATAGATCGTAGTTTTTACCTTACAAAAACTAGTATGATGTGGCCACCACAGGATTTTTTTCTATATAATTTTACACAAAATTTTTTCAATACAAATTATTTATTAAATTATTAAATTATTTTCCATTATAAATGCAAACAATTTTTGTCTGACAGAATTATATTATCACTAAATGCCGAAAGAAAGTCAATATTTTGCAATTATCGGAAGAAATACGATTTTTTTTTTTTTTTTTTTTCGTTAAAAGATAAAAAATAGATAACTTTGTTTTAAATTATCACAGATGTATAGTTCAACCATTCGTTTTAAAGGTATTGACGAGATTTTTCGAAAGATAGCCATATTGAAAATTTACTCCCCCCCCGGGGGGTATTTCCCCCCCAAGGGGGGGAAGCGATGCTCCCACATACACAAAATTTTTTCCTAGTTAACTACTACTATTATCAATAATTCATATGAATTTTACAATTACACGATTAAAGTAACTCTTATTATGTACATTTATACGGAATTTTGTCCTATACTGCCATGTTAAAAATTTAGAAAAACAAAATGCGATAACAGCGCCACCTGTTGAGCAATTGTTCCACAAATCTAATCGGCACCATTTAATGTCAGGGTCCAACTAAATACCAAGTTTGTTTAAATTTCGTTCATTAGTTCGGGAGATACAGCGTCCACAAAATTTGTGATACACACACACAGACAGACACACACACAGACTGACAGACAGACAAACATTTTCTAAAAACAATCGAATCGTATTCAAGACATCCCAAAACGTGTAAATCCATCAAAAACTGGAGTTCGAAAATTTTCACGAAACCAATACTTTCTCTATATATACATACAGGAGAAAGTAAAAAGAAGGGGAAAAAAACTCCAGAAACATAAAATTTCTTAGAACATTATTAGAAATTCGCTGTCGCCATTCTTTTTCGGATAAAATAAAATGTATAATCATTCCTCAAATACCTTACTTTAACTTTTTATTTATGTATTTTATTTTATTTTATTTTTAGATTATTATACTCTGAAATGAAAAGTTTGTTTCAACACCAGGAAAATCCAGTCTTACTCTTTCAACAAGAATGTTTATTTATGATATCATATGATAAATAAGATCGAACAGAGTGCGATTAATGTTTTCATAACTGATATCAGATCGTTATCTGAGATCTCGTTTTCTCGTTCAAATGACAGTTAAAGTAAGAAAGAGTTTGATGGAGTTTTAACGTCCCAATGGCTGTATAAAATGCTGCGATATCTTCCTTATAAGGCCATTCAGTCTGCAATAGAAATTTGGACTTTCAGAGAGGTGGCCTTTTAATAGAGGTTCTTCAGAAAATCTCAATGCAGGCGATAAAGTCTATAAACCACATGGTTTTAATTATTTCAAATTTGCATTAATTTTCCGTTATAACTTTCTAATAACTAGTATTGTTAGATAGAATTCTGAAAGCATTTAGCGATAATTATTTTTTGCAAGAAAAGTTTTATACATCGGAACAAATATTTCATCTTAATCAGTTTTAAGTAGAAAAGACATCTCTACTTATTTATAAATTTCCAGTAAAAAGTATAGTCGGTAACAAAAGTGTTCGAACACTAGCAAAAATTCCTGTGTAAAAAAAGTACACTTCATAAGGTTTTGTTAAATAAATCCTTGTCGAATCATGTTCTTATACTGACTAAGAGCAGGATTCGACAAGGATTTATTTAACAAAACTGTATAAAGTGTACTTTTTTTACATAGGAATTTTTCCTAGTATTCGAACACTTTTGTTACCGACTGTAGTGTATGAAGAATATTCGTAAATACACTATCTCTACCAATAAGTATTTGGCCCTTTTCGAGTTTATACGTTTTGACAAACATCTCGAAAATTTTTTGGTGAATTATCTTAAAACTTTGGATATATAAAGAACATGTTTTCCTCATATATTTCAGCAAAAAAATTTTCCGGAAGAAGAAAAGAGGACTAGTAAAAAAAGAAACAAAAGTCAAAATGTTTTTGATCACCCTGCAAAAAGTAATAACTGAAACGCGTTTATTGTTGCATCATGTGATTCTTAAGATTTTGTTCTAATCATCTGTATAAATTTTTATGAGGCTACCACATATATTCATGGAGATATGATGGTTTCTTAAAAAAATTGTTACTTTTTACTTTCTCTTACCCATAGGGTCGAGAAAGTACTGTTTTAGGGTCATATTTTCGAACGAGAGTTTTTGTTATATTTACATATTCTGAGGTCCCCTGAATACGAAAATCATGTTTTTAGCGAATGGTCTGTATGTCTGTCAGTCTGTGTGTCTGTCTGTTATCTGTCTGTGTATGTGTTATCACCATATCTCAAGAACAAATAGTAGCAGACATTCCAAACTCGGTATGCTAAATGTGTATCATACAGGGATGCTACAATAAGCTTTTCGTTGAGATGAAGCAAATGGTTCGTGTACAGGGACACTAAAAAGTGTTCAAATACATTACACATATGGGGAAAATATCAGGTAAGTAGAGTTTAACATCCATTAATGCATCCACATTTATATAGAATTTAATTCGGTATTAAAAAATAATTATGTTTTTAAAAAATAATTTATTAAAATTATTATTTAAATAAATTATCTTTTATGATAATGCAGACGATTTCCATATTAGAGAAGTAGAAAACACTACATATCCCCAAAAAAAGTTGAATTTATTCTCAATATTACATTAAAAAAAAAAAAAAAAAAAAAAAAAGATTTTTTTTTTTTTTTTTGTTAAAAATGAAAAAAAAATTGATAACTTTATTTTAAATTATCACAGATCGATGGTTCAACCATTCTTTTTAAAGGTATTGGCAAGCTCTTTTGAAACACACTCATCATGAAAATTTACTCCCCTCGAGGAGGGACTCCCCCCCCCCCTAGGGATATTAAACTCTACTTACCTGCAATTTCCCCCATAGATGTAATGTATTTGAATACTTTTGAGCGTCCCTGTACACGAATCATTTGCTTCATCTCAACGAAAAGCTTACTGTAGCGCATCCCAATATGATACACATTTAGAATACCGAGTTTGGAATTTCTGCTACTATTTGTTCTTGAGATATGCTGATAACAGACAGACAGACAGACACACAGACCATTCGCTAAAAACATGATTTTCGTATTCAGGGGATCTCAGAACATGTACATATAACAAAAACTCACGTTCGAAAATTTGACCCTAAAACAATACTTTCTCGACCCTATGGGTAAGAGAAAGTAATAAAATAAAATAAAATACATAAATAAAAAGTTAAAGTAAGGTATTTGAGGATTAAAAATCGCAGTTTTCAAATTTCTTTTTAATTTTCTCTCACGAACACAAAAATATAATATACAGCCTGCACCCCACAAGACCAACTTGCATTTCAAATTTCATCAATTTTTATTACTTTCTCTTACCCATAAGGTAGAGAAAGTATTGTTTTTGGGTCAAATTTTCGAACGCGAGATTTTGTTATATTTACACGTTTTGAGGTCCCTGAATACGAAAATCATGTTTTTAGCAAATGGTCTGTGTGCATGTCTGTGTGTCTGTGTGTCAGTCTGTTATCAGCATATCTCAAAAACAAATTATGGCAGAAAGTTCAAACTTGGTATTCTAAATGTGTATGATATAGGGATGCTACAGTAAGCTTTTCGTTAAGATCAAGCAAATGGTTCGTGTACAGGGACAATCAAGAGAATTCTAATACATTACGTCTATGGGGGAAATTGCAGGTAAGTAGAGTTTAACGTCTATAGACTGCACTAAACCAAATGAAACGAATATATATTTTTTGTAATAGAGATAGTCAACAGGGAAAAAAAATTGTGTATGTAGAAGCCTCGCCTGCCCCCCTGGGGGGAAGTCCCCCCCTCGAGGGTAGTAAATTTTCATGATGGGTATCCTTCAATAGAGCTCGCCAGTTCCTTTAAAACGAATGGTTGAACCATCGATCTGCGATAATTTAAAACAAAGTTATCGATTTTTTTTTTTACTTTTAACAACAACAAAAAAAAAAAAAAAAAAAAAAAACAGAAAAAAAAATCGTATATATATATATATATATATATTTTAATATTGAGAATAAAATGTACTTTTTTGGATATTTAGTGTTATAATACTTCTCTAATATGGAAGTGGTCTGCATTATCATAAAATATAATTTTTGTAAATAATAATTTTAATAAATTATTTTTTAAAAACAGAATTGTTCTTTAATAGCCGAATTAAATTCTATATAAATGTAGGTGCTTTAATGAAACGGAGGGTTGAGGGGGGGCGGTAGCCCCCCTCACACAGAACTAATTATCATATAAAACTCTTCAGAAGCCTAATATGAATTGTTTAACACAGGTTTACATAACAGTACTCGTTATCTTACCTTTTAATCTGCAACCTGTATTTATAGTATTAAATTTCAGGATAAGAGAAAGTCGTGTGAGTGACACACCAGATTATTATTATTATTATTATTATTGTTATTATTATTATTATTTTATTCTAACTTCGAAAAGATTTATGTGATACGATACATTAAGAATTTGGGTTTTAAATTTTTTTTTAAATAGATTATTTCAAAAATTTCATGATCCTCATGTGATACACCATTTCTTCTTGAGCAATGTTTGCAAAGATATTTATGTATATTCTCAGGACAAATAGTTATTTCGTTTTATTTAAAATGGTCCTTTAAGATTGTTTAATTTAATTTATAAATTTATTTATTTAGAATATTTACCTATGTTATTGGGAGTAAACTAATTTTATAATATGAGATAATTTACGTCACAATACGTTCTAAAGATAAATATTTTGCCTATACAGTTTGGTGAAATTTTAACCAAATTTTAACCAATGAGATGTAACCATATTGCAAATTGCAAAAACCATATGTAACCATATTGAAAATCCTATAACAAATTCTAAACTATTTATACATCAAATACATTAAAATAAGCTATTATTTACACATTATACTTTAAATGTATTTCGTTACACCAAAGCTCCTTTTAGAACTTTTTCTCGTATGCACGGCTTGAGGGCCACACAGGGGGGGGGGGGAATTCTCTATAAAACATTCAAGAATAATCTGCTAACAAGTGTCCCAGATATCTCCTCTACACTTCTTTGATGTCATCAGGATATAGCTGTTCTTATTCTTTATTCACATCACCCAGATTTTCCAGGAAGTAATTTAGATAAGAGTTGAAAAAGTGCAGTTTTAAGCTAAAAAAATTCTATTTTTTGCCGAAAGGTAACGTGATAGAAAATTGTGATTAATTTTTCCTTAATCAGCGTCCGAAAATACATCAGAAAAAGTACATTACTTTGAAGGAAAAAAATTACTGGCAGACCTGTGTTATTTATCATATAAAAGCATATTTCATATTTAGTAATTCTCTAAGAGCATATATAAATTATTGTTGGCATATTTCATTACTAATAATAAATTATCATCTATTAAATAATTCATAATCTCAATATTATTCCTAACTTATTTTAAAATCACTTCGATCTGAAAAGAAAAAAATATTTTTAACAGAAGGAAAACCAATCTTTCAGTTACGATGATACGATAAACTTCATCGGATAGCATGTTGAATTGCAGTTATTATTATCGTAATTATCATCAGGTTTTTGTGCAAGAGAACTTGTTTGTGTGACGCATGGAGTACATGTACTACTGAATTGATTTAGTGAAAATGGCTTACATGATTATTTATATGTTTTCAAAATTCTGTGACGAAAGAGTCTTCAGTAATTTGAGAATAAACACTTTGGCAGATGTAATTTGATATTTTCTCTTTTAATGCAATTCGATGACATATGAAATTTTATTCAGTAATTCATTACGGATTTTAAGATAGTTACACGATGACAGTATTTAAAGAAAACAAACAAACAAACAACAAAAATAACAGAAAAAAAATCTAAATAAATTAAAGTAAGAGAAGTTGTTAAATAAATAGAAGAGAAAATCTTAATAGGGTGTTTCAGAAGTTTCAGTAATTTTTTCTCATATAGTATGCTGCTTAATTTAGCCATAGCTTCCTAAACTAGATGCCTGTCGCGTTGCTCGTAAACTTGGCAACAGTTCAAGTGGTAGACAGCGCCACTGGTACAGATTGAGCGACTTTTTTATTCAACAGCCACCAATAATTTTTTTAAAGTGATATATGATATATATAATCGACGTTTCTTCGATTCTATTGGCCTTTTATGTATATGAAATCTCACTTTAAAAAATTATTGGTGGCTGTTTAATAAAAAAGTCGCGCAATCTATACCAGGTGGCGCTGTCTACCGCTTGAATTGTTGCCAAGTTTACGAGCAACGTGACAGGCATCTAGTTTAGGAGGCTATGATTTAACACTATTGCGCTTCAAATAATTTGAACCCATAGATCATAATGATAAAGAATTTTTAGTTGTGTCTCTGTAAAAATCTATAAGTGTTAGGGTCATCAAAATCTATACAGTTTGTGCGACTGTGACCTATAACACGTAATATAAATTTTCAACTCAATCGGATAAGACATTTAGACGCTATCGCAGACTTGCCAACCAATTTTAATAAAAAAGGGGAAGATTTTTGTTGAAAAACCAGAAGATTTCATAAAAAAAGTGAAGATTTTTTTTTTTTTTTTTTGGCGTATCAAACAATACAGTTTTACAATTTTAATATTTAGAAGCAATCTATAAAAACGTTTTACAATAGATTGATTATACTAAATATATAAAAGTTTTAAATGAAGTTATTCCTCTTCAACGTATAAATATCTACAAAACAGAATCTGTAAGAAATTTATTTAACAATAGACAAAAAACTTAGGAAAGTTAAAGTATAACTAATTTTTTAAATAAATAGAATATAATTTTTGTGTATGTACATTAATCATAGATATAAAAAAAAAGTAGCTGTATCTAATTATCAGTTTCAAATGTGCATAAAACCAACTGAGTATTAATTTTCTTAAATTGATTTGGAAAAACTTTTCCTACCTGAAAAAATTCATTTTTTTTCTCAAATTAGACATTTGGTATAAATATGACATACAAATATTTAATTTAATTGGGGAAAAATAAACAGATTCATTAAATTCAGCAATAAAGATCTAAAAATAATTACATATGTGAGAAATATTGAGCACTTCCATTGCTTTATTATTTCTAGAATTGATCATTGATCACAATCCGGGGAAGGGGGGGGGGGATACAAAAATAATTACAGAGTAAGAAATATTAAACTCTTTCAACTCTACTTCTAGAATATAATGAAAGAAGTTTAAAATTAATATTATCATTTATGTTGCAGATGGATAAAGATTAGGAAACAAAAGACTTCTGCAGAACATTTGATTGCTGATCACTAGTTTGAGAAAAATGAAATGGGGGGGGGGGCAAAAAATAATTACATCAGCAAGAAATATTTAACAATTCTATTTCTTTACATGTTCTAGAATCTCATAAAGCAAGTTTGAAATGAATATTGACATTTATGTTATGGATGGAGAAAGACTGGGAATCAGGAGTTTTCGTAGAACATTTGGGTTTTCTTTTTAAAACGAACGATAACCGTGACTTTTCTAAAAACGGAAGATTTCATCATCTGGTCAGAATACCGGAAGATACGTTAAAAAAACCGGAAGTCTTCCGGGAAAACCGGAAAAGTTGGCAAGTATGCTATCGCACTTTAAATAATTTGAGCCCATGAGCTCATTGAGCCCACGAGCTAAAGAGTTTTTCTTGGTGTCGCTGGAAAAAAAACTACAAGTGCTAGATTCATCAAAATCCAAACAGTTCGTTCGACTATAACCTATAACATGTATATAAATTTTCAGCCCAACCGAATAAAACTTTGGACGCTATCACATTTTAAATAATTTGAGCCTGTAGGCCATAATGATAGAGAATTTTTCTTGGTGTCACTGTAAAAGAACTCTAAAGTGTTAGATACACCAATATCAATAGGGTTCGTGTTACAGTGTTCTATAATATACATATCAATTTTCAGCTTATTCGAACAGAGCGATTAGACGTTATCGTGTTTGCTCGCACACACACTTACATACATACATTACTGTAAAAATAACTAAATGAACTCAGAAAACCTCAAAATGTATAAAAACACCAAAATCTCAAAGTATATTTTTTTCATGATTGCAATATTTTGCTTATCTGTATTATGTTCGGGAAGTAGAAATAGAAAGAAAGAGAAGTGGATGATTCTCCCATTACGATTACTGGAAAAAAGAAAATAAAAATAAATACTTAATTTAAAAGTAAATACTTAATTAAAAAAAATAAAATAAAATAAGTATTTACGCAAATAAATTGCAAAATTTCAAAACAATCTCTGAATTTTTTTTCAAAAAATTAAAGATCCTCACTTTATAACTCGTAACTTCCTTTAACCTACAAAGTTTTCCAAATTGTGTAGGAAGAAAAGTTATCGTTTTAGAAAAATTCCTATATATGTGTCTTCTTTCTTTAATCCTTTCTTTCAAAGTTTTAATGTTTCTTGATTTACGTACAATTTAAATTAACAATTAACTAGATTAAACTTTAATTAACTTTAAAATACTTTCACTAACTCAATAAATAATTACTCTGTGTATTTTATCGTTAATGAAAATGCTCAGTCGTTCATTCTTTATCGATTAATCGATGTTTGCAAAGCTTTTATTTTTAATTTCTTTTTTTGTTGGCATCATCCTATTCTCCAGTTTGTGTTAAAAGTTTTACATGTGGCTACTTTTCTTTTTTCTAGTTTTCTCTCTGGATTCCTTGAAGATTTAATTTAACATTTTATTTAATTTCTCATTCAATATGGTTTTGCTGCTTCGATCGGGGCTGGAACAATATAAATTGCTATGATTAGCTATATTGTTTTACGAAATCGATGTAGCTTTCACAGCTTTATGAAGTGCATGCCCCCTGATGAGTATTTACTTCTAATTTTAAGCATTTTTATACAATTATTTTTGTGGTCATTTATTTGTTTTGTCTGTCATTAAGTTTAATGGTCCTTTTTTTATTATTCTCATTTATGTCGGCGTAAGTAATTTAAATTGTTTTTATCTCTTATTGGTTCTTAATGTGTATCGCAACAATTTTGTGTCAGTCTTTCCTCTAAGTTAATATCAGTTCTATATTTTTGTGTGTTGGTATTGTTTTGTATCTATTAATTGCTAAATTTTAAGATTAAATTTTATTACGATATCTATCATTTATACAGTATATATATATTTCAGAAACGAAGAAAACGCAACAGTTGCCGAGAGGCTTTTCTCTCATTGTCCGTAGGCGGGAGGAATACGTTTCTTTTATAGCGGTCCGATATACAGCTAGACATGTGCTGGAGCTCCGTATCCGTATCTGCGGATATCTGCCAGAAATAAAAGTTCTGTATCCGGATCCGGATCCGTATAATCGAGAAAAAATATCCAGATACGTTTTTTTTTTTTTTTTTTTTTTTTTTTTTTTTTTTTTAATTCAACGGATCTAATCCGGACCTTTAGTAGAAATTGTATAAAAATTACAAAGAAACTTATATAAATCTTTATTGATTATCTTTAATGCACAAATGAAAGAAATATAATTTAACCTCGATTTCACGTTCTCGCAATTTATAATTTTTTTTTTTTTTAGATACCTTCATTTCTCCTATTATTACAATGAATTTCAATTCTCGCTTTTATGTTAACGAACTTTTGAATTTTCCTCCATTTATACTTATATATACAGCAAATATAAAGGAAGTACTTGTTATGATTTAATTAATAAAACTAATATAAAAGGAAACATATTAGAAGGCGGATTCTATCAATGCAATTAAATATTCTTTTTCGTCTCCTCTAGAACTCTAGAATAAATAAACGATGCATCTTTCCAACTGGAGGAAGTTGATTTGCCGATATATAGTTAAAGTGACTACGTAAAAGCTGATGCTTATCTGTGAATTTTGCTATGTGTTAAATTCTTGTTGCTTTATAAGTTGTAGGAAACAAAAAACAAACCATCTATAATAATCTATATAAATAAAGAGAAGTGTCTGTGTATGTGTCTGCGCTCTGGTGCTCACACCACTGATCTCAGAGCTTCCAAATTTCGCATATAGGTACCTGGGACCCTGCAGGTATGCAATCGAGATTTTTTCGAATTTCGAATTTGAATTTTTTTAAATTAATGTTTTTTCGATTTTAAACATTGGCTTTTATGTTTCATTTTTCATGAATTTATTCTTCGATTGTAATCGTCTGCGTATCTTAGCAACGGCTATTACGGAATTCATTTTTATTTAATACATTCATTCGAAGGCGATTTTCTTTTCTTTTCTTTTCTTTTTATTATTATTATATTTATTGAAAACCAAATGGTAATGCAATAGAAATAAATTGTTACGTTTATGTATAAATTTTATAGTATAGCAACTTTTTATTTTTCATTTTTTTAATTAATTCCTTTAAAAGAAAAATCTTTTTTTTTTTTTTTTTAATAATGTTTATTGGGTGAAAAAAATGGTAGTTTATAGTAGAGAGGATTAAACTGATTAAAATTCGTTTGTTTTTCATGTATTTAAATCCCTTTAAAAGAAAATTTACTTTTTTATTTTATTTTATTGTACTGGTCGGAATCAAATCGTAATATAGTGTAAATAACGGGGGCTATAAAACACATGGTTCAAAAACTAAAATATATAATAGATGCTGAGATACAGTCATCTTAAAAATCGTAGTTCTTAAATAACAAAAAATCCACAAGTCGTCGATAAATACCGAGATTGAAGTGGCCGGGAAAGACCTTTCTGTAGACAGTGGGAAACTGGACCTGATGCAGTACGGGCAGAAAAAGGGCTGCCTTTGGCAACGGGTACCCGAAGAAGCGAGATCTAAAGCGATTTCAGTGTTTTTTTTTTTTTTTTTTTTTAAAGTTTTTATTTGTAATGTGATGTAAAGAATAAATACTGATCCAATTATTTTGGAAATTCATTTAAATATAGTGACCAGCGAAGCGGGCGTAGCCTGCTAGTAATAATAAAAAAAAAAAAACAGAAAACAATTCTGGATTATTTAAATGAAGATAATAATGATAATAATAATATAATGATAGTATTTTTGTACGTATGTTTTATGGTAATGTATTTACATCTTTATTTTTATTTTTTTTTAACTGCTGAGTACTCAGACATAAATAGTAGTTACTTCTCAATACTCCTGTTCAAGATTAATAAATTGTCTGGCATAAAATACAGTCACTTATTTGAATAACAGATTCAGAAGAGCTCAAATATGCAATCATATCAAAATCTTAAATTCGAATGCTTTCTCTGCCATTATATGTATGAGAGAAAGTAGCTAGTAATGCTGTGGCTATCACAAGACTTCCTATTGCATAGTTATAATATAATAACTGGTCGGAAAACATGGAAAGGACTGCATAACAGCAGTACCTATCAGTCGATATGCATTTAAATTGATTCACTGTATCTCAGCCATCTTATATTAATGAGTTTGTACGCTATAGAAGCTAAGATATTGCCTTCCTTATATAGGGAAAATTGCAGCTTAATAGCGCTAGCTATAAGCCAATGTGTATGGCGTAGATTTTTTTATTTAATAACCATCTCACATATGAAGTTTAATGTACACATACACTATAGAAACAGAAATATACCTTTAACGTACACAAACATCAAACTGTCTCAATTATATATATTAAATAAAAAACTATTTTATTTACGAGACAAAACTTAAGTTAAAATACATTTAAAAACAAAATATACATATAAAAATAATTAAAATCTAGACGACCCCGAAACTAACCCGTCCTTTTCAATCTAACTGGCGTAATATATTTAATTCCTTGTTAAAAATTGTAAATATGTTTATATAGGTGAAACTGGCCGTACAGCAAAAATTAGACTACAGGAGCACATACGATCTTTTAAAAATTGCAACCAAAATTCTAAAATTGTAATCCATTCAATAGAAACCGATCATATTCCTGACTTCGATAATATAAAAGTTCTAAATTCTGGTTTTGATAATTATAAATCAAGTATTTTCCTTGAGAGCTGGCACACTGCCAGGCATCTCTACACTATCAATGAAGCATGCGCACTGGCTCCGCAATATTCGATACTTCTTTAAATTCCTTTAGTATTCATGTAATGCTTGCATATTACGTTGTAATTGATACTGATGTGGAAACCCGGACGGGTTTCGAAACGTCTAGATTTTAATTATTTTTATATGTATATTTTGTTTTAAAATGTATTTTAACTTAAGTTTTGTCTCGTAAATAAAATAGTTTTGGATTTAAGAAATATACCTTACATAAATGGGAGTTATTGCAATATGACAGTACCACCTGCAAGGCGGTATACGCCAAAATTAAATCAACAACAAATTATATCGACATCCAATCACATAAAGTTCCGTGAAATCCCATACATTTTTTTGTGAGGTACAGTGTTCACAAAATTTTGCTAACACACATACACAGACCTGCAAACATTTTTTAAAAATACTCGAATTGTGTTTAGGACATTTTAAAAAGTTCAAAGTTCAAACCCATCAAAAATCAGAAGTCAAAAATTTTCGCAAACATCATAATACTTTCTTTTTATGTATACAGGAGAAAGTAAAAATGTTTACCGAAACAAAAAAAGGAGCATGAACGAAATATTTATTTTGAAAATGTCTATTGTAGGAAATGAATATTAAAAAGACAGATAAAAGTAAAAAAAAAAAAAAAAAAAAAAGAGCTATAAATTAAAATCTTGATATAAGAATTGAAACTCTCATTTTTATAAAATTGATCATGCATTATCTATGAGGCTATAAATTTTAAGAAAAAAGAAATTAAGATAAATTATAAAAATTAACGTTTCAACATTTAAATGTAGAAATTTTTTTTAGAACTAGCCCCAATTTGATCCGATGCAATATTCCACCCGAAATGGAATCGAAAGTAATTTTGTCGTTGGGTCATATGATGTCTTAAGCGAGAGCCGAACGAGTCATGAACAAAGTTATACAAAAAAAAAAAAAAAAAAAAAAAAAAATGCTACATATATCAAAATAATATATTTTTAAAATATCTGTATCCGCATCCGCGGATATAAATAGCGAAGATCCTTATCCGTGTTCGTATCCGCGGATACAGAAAATGTGATATCCATTTTAACATCCGAATCCGCGGATCACAATTTTGACGATCCGTCACATCCCTATACAAGTGAAACCTCTCAAGTTGGACATCCCTATAAGTTAGACACCTCTCTAAGTTGGACACCTCTCTAAGTTGGACGCTTTTTCTCGGAACGGAATGCATCCATTAACATTATGTCTAACCCCTATAAGTTGGACACCTCTCTAAGTTGGACACTTTTTCTTGGAACCGTAGGTGTCCAACTTAGAGAAGTTTTACTGTACTTTACTTTTTATATTACCTTTATAGTACTTTACTTTTTATATTACCTTTATAGTACTTTTCTGTTACTGCGGCCCCCAGAAAAAAATTGTCACAGGAGGTGCCGGGTTCGAGCCCAAGTCTTCCTAGTCGTTCTAGGTGTTCAGAGTTTTCAGTTGTTTTCTAGAAAACTCGCATTAATATGGGCCTGGACACATTAGAAACACCCTTTCAGAGGCGGATATCCCGCTTAACTTAGATCCGTAGAGCAAACGATCGGTTTTAAACCGCTGCACATCACAACACATAACAACAAACCCAGTGCTCTTTGCTAGAAGTTTTCACTTGATTCAGATTTCTGAAAATAAAAGTAAGATTTCCACGATTTAACATTTTATCTGTTGACGGTATTTTAAAGTCCCATTAGATTAATTTAAATATTATAAAATGGAATAATTATTATCCAATACTCGCTTTTACAATGCGTGGAAGATAAATCATGAGAAGTGGATGACTTCTTATTTCACATCCATTTTTACTTTCTCTTACCCACAAGGTAGAGAAAGTATTGTTTTTAGGTCAAATTTTCGAACGCGAGTTTTTGTTATATTTACATGTTCTGAGGTCCCCTGAATACGAAAATCATGTTTTTAGCAAATGGCATGTGTGTATGTGTGTGTGTCTGTCTGTTATCAGCGTATCTCAAAAACAAATTATGTCAGAAAGTTCAAACTTGGTATTCTAAATGTGTATCATATAAGGATGCTACACTAAACTTTTGTTAAGATCAAGCAAATGGTTCGTGTACAGGGACACTCAAAAGTATTCAAATACATTACGTCTATGGGGGAAATTGCAGGTAAGTAGAGTTTAACATCTATAGACTGCACTAAACCAAATGAAACGAATATATATTTTTTGTAATGGAGATAGTCAACAGGAAAAAAAAAATTGTGTATGTAGGAGCCTCGCCTCCCCCCCTGGGGGGAAGTCCCCCCTCGAGGGACTAAATTTTCATGATGGGTATCTTTCAAAAGAGCTCGCCAATACCTTTAAAACGAATGGTTGAACCCTCGATCTGCGATAATTTAAAACAAAGTTATCGATTTTTTTTTTATTTTTTTTTTTTTTTAAATATTGAGAATAAAATGAACTTTTTTTGGACATTTGGTGTTATACTACTTCTCTAATATGGAAATCGTCTGCATTATCATAAAAGATAATTTTTTTAAATAATTTTAATAAATTATTTTTTAAAAACAGAATTATTTTTTAATAACCGAATTAAATTCTATATAAATGTAAGTACATTAATGAAACGGTGGGCACAGAACTAATTATCATATAAATCTCTCCCGAAGCCTAATTTGAATTGTTTAACATACGTTTACATAACATCGTTATCTTATCTCTTATCTTACCTCCGCAAGTCCTCGAATAGAAGGGGGATGGGGGAAGAAATCGAACAAGCGCTGAATTTTTTTTTTTTCGCTGAAATTATCATAACGATCGTTTACATCCTTATTTCTGAATAAACTTTTGAAACTGAAAAGTTCCGGCTCAAAATAATTTATTTCCGAAAATTATAAGCTAAGCTTCCAAAATAAATTCCTTTGTAAAAATTCAAAGTCCGCAAAATAATCCGGAAATATTTTTAACTGTCGAAAAATATTCCTTACAAGAAATTTCTAAGTCCACAAAATAAAATCAAAAATTTCTAAGCAAAGTTTTTAAAACTATTTGTACCTTGGAGCAATTTTGGAACTTCTGGTAGGTGGCGAGTCTTGGACAAGGATCAAACTATATTTCATATCCGAGTGATCATCTTTCGGTTGCCCAGAACCATTGGAATCTCTAGAACAACATCACGATTTCAACAAGCCTCCAATTTCATCTGAAATAAAAACAAATAAATAAGTAAATAATTTAAAAAACAAAGACAATTTTTTGCATGAAACATATCAATAATAATTCTAGAGCTAACGTGAGTGAGTATAGCAGATTATTTTTATTTATTTATTTTTATTTTTTTCTATAATTTTGTGGATAAAATTTTATAGATTTGTTTAGAACTAGAAAGGTCCAAAACTCTCTTGTAGTCAAATGGTCTTAATCTCCACAGAGTCTTATTTTTTCCAGATACAAAAAAAAAGTGTCGTCGCCATTTATTGTAGGCTTTTTTGAATTTTGCATAAGAAGACTAGTCAATTATAGAAACTAGGATTTTACAAATATGTAAAAAAAAAAAAAAAAAGTCGCAGTCTAAAGTAGGATTTGTAGTACTAACAAAGAAACATGCAAAAGGTGTCGTCTTAAAAAAAATATTGAAAAAAAAAAAAAAATACATGTGACTCTTCATGAAACACCAGGAAGTGAAAAAATTATCGGCTGAAATGAATTACAGCGACCACAAAAAATGATCAAAATTAAGCATATTTGGCGATTTAGCGCTGTTAGAAGTTCAGTTCGCTAGCACCGAGATTGCCGTGTACGAACAGAACCGTGTTTTGTTTCGCCAAGTACTCAAAATCAGTCGCCTAACAATGTGAAATCGCCAAATATGTTTAATTTTGATATTTTTTTTGTGGTCGCTGTAATTCATTTCAGCCGATAAATTTTCACTTCCTGGTGTTTTAGGAAGAGTAGAATCACATATATTTTTTTCAATATTTTTTCAAGACGACACCTTTTGAATGTTTCCTTGTAAGTTAAATTCTATTTTAAATAAATTTTATTATTATTATTATTATCATCATAGCTGTCATAATCTTTTGTTAATAAAATAAAATAAAATAAAATAAATATTAATAATAAATATTAATAAGATCCAGCTTTCGTCTACGACTCTCTTCTCTCCGCCCCCCCCCCTTCCCTTTGACCTCGGCGTCGACCTCATGAAATTTTCTCATTTATATCTGTTTCAAAAAGCATTGATAATTAGAAAACATGAATATTTAAGGAGATTAGTATATCTAAAATGATGAGCAAGAAGGATGGTGAATCTAAAATATAATTGAGGAGGAAAACATGCATAATCAAGGAGGTTCGTAATTCTCTAAACGATAAAAAAGTGCAATTTAATTGAAGATGGATAAGATATTGAAGCACTTTGTTAGTGGGCATCAAAAGAAAAGTTTTTTCCAAATCAAAGAAAAGACTGCTAACAGTTGTAAGTAGAATGGCGGCAAACGTAGCCTTAACGAAAAAATTTTTTTAGTTCTTGTTCCTTTTCCGTAACAAACCGTTTTTATTAAAAGAAAGAAATTTACTTGATGAATATCTCGAAGAACATACAAGTTCTTCTCAACCCTATGAATTTTTGTAGTTGGCTTTCAGAAATTAGGTAAAATTAAATTCTAAAAGCGTACGTAAATAATCTGGTGTGTCACTCACACGACTTCCTCTTACCCTGAAATTTAATACTATAAATACAGGTTGCAGATTAATAGGTAAGATAACGAGTACTGTTATGTAAACCTGTATTAAACAATTCAAATTAGGCTTCGGAAGAGTTTTACATGATAATTATTTCTGTGTGAGGGGGGCTACCGCCCCCCTCAACCCCCCGTTTCATTAATGCACCTACATTTATATAGAATTTAATTCGGCTATTAAAAATAATTCTGTTTTTAAAAAATAATTTATTTAAATTATTATTTAAAAAAGTTATCTTTTATGATAATGCAGACGATTTCCATATTAGAGAAGTAGTATAACACTAAATATCCAAAAAAAAGTCCATTTTATTCTCAATATTAAAAAAAAAAAAAAAAAAAAAAAATTTTTTTTTTTTTCTTTTTTTGTTAAAAGTAAAAGAAGTCGATAACTTTGTTTTAAATTATCGCAGATCGATGGTTCAACCATTCGTTTTAAAGGTATTGGCGAGCTCTTTTGAAAGATGCCCATCATGAAAATTTACTCCCCTCGAGGGGGGGGGGGGAGGCGAAGCTCCTACATACACAATTTTTTTTTTCCCTGTTGACTATCTCTATTACAAAAAATATATATTCGTTTAATTTGGTTTAGTGCAGTCTATAGATGTTAAACTCTACTTACCTGCAATTTCCCCCATAGACGTAATGTATTTGAATACTTTTGAGTGTCCCTGTACACGAACCATTTTCTTGATCTTAACGAAAAGTTTAGTGTAGCATCCTCATATGATACACATTTAGATTACCAAGTTTGAACTTTCTGCCATAATTTGCTTTTGAGATATGCTGATAACAGACAGACATACACACTGACCATTTGCTAAAAACGTGATTTTCGTATTCAGGGGACCTCAGAACATGTAAATATAACAAAAACTCGCGTTCGAAAATTGGACCCAAAAACAATACTTTCTCTGCCTTATGGGTAAGAGAAAGCAAAAATAGAAAGAAATAATAAAAGAATGTACCTAAATAAAATAATATAGCTAAATCAGCATTCTATCTTTCCATTGTTTATAAGGTACGAATTAACACTACTGCGATATTTTCTAAGAAATGTATGCCAGGTGGTTTGTAGATAATACATAATATGATTATGTATTATCCGTGTAACGTATATTGCTATTTAATGAATATTTCGCCTTAAAATATCATTTTCCTTATCATTCATATTGCATATGTTATGTCATATAATAAATACTCATTGTAAAATCAAAGGTCGTTTCAAATTTAAATTAAAATATGATGAAATGAGCATAAGTTGAATTCAATATTATTTTTAATTGATTCACAATACATTAAATTTTTGTTAAACTGTTGAAAATAATTCATTACAATTTCCTCTAATTATAGAAGAACAGTAGGGAATATGGAATAGTCGGGTAAAATGGAATACTGTTATATCTCACTTGTTTGGTGCTACAACCTATCGGAAGCACGTCAGTCGTCTTCGCTCAACCTTAAATATGAACATCTTGTGTCAGTGAGAAGAGTAGATCTGTGTCATACAACTTCTTTGATTTATTAAGATTCAGACTTTTTTGGAGGTAAGTATTAGAATTCTATAATCTATTTACGAAGCAGTAAAATGAGTGAAAACTTTGTGCCATTTCCGGTAGGGGAGTTGAGTTAGTTAGTAGTCTGATTCCCACGAACTTATTTCTACCAAGAGGTGGTTGAGTTTGATTTATTCTCCAAGACGGCGATTCGGGTAATATGGAATACGATATGTTTACGATTTCTTGTAAAATTTGAAGCTTGGTAATTTTTTCAATACTGTTTATTTTCAATAATAATTCCAAAGTAAAATGTTTATATTGCAACTATTTATGATTTAAGTATATATAAAAACATTTTAAAACACGTATAAAAATTTATTAAGAATTGTTCACAAAGCTTTTCGCTATAACTTTGTAGCACCTTCAGGTAATTTTTTACACACACACACACAAAAAAAAAAAAAAAAAAAGAGTAGACAGCAGCATTACATACAACAAAGTAGCTTGATACGGTTATAGTAAAATAATATCATAGTTTCAAAAAATTAAAGAACACGCTTTTATAGAAATGTGAACTAAAAAGCACAAAATATCTTACAAGGAAACATTCAAAAGGTGTCATCTTCAAAAAGTATTGAAAAAAAAAATATATATGTGATTCTACTCTTCATAAAACACCAGAAAATGAAAAAATTATCGGCTGAAATTAATTACAGCGACCACAAAAAATTATCGAAATTAAGCATATTTGGCGATTTCACACTGCTAGGCGATTGATTTTGAGTACTTGGCGGAAAAGCAAAACACGGTTCTGTTCGTACACAGCAATCTCGATGCTAGCAAACGTATCGTTTAACAGCGCTAAATCGCCAAATATGCTTAATTTTGATAATTTTTTGTGGTCGCTATAATTAATTTCAGCCGATATTTTTTTCAGTTTCTGGTGTTTTATGAAGAGGAGAATCACATGTATTTTTTTTCAATACTTTTTGAAGATGACACCTTTTGAATGTTTCCTTGTTAGTATTAAAAAGCTGGGTAAAAGAACATTGTGTGAGTGACACACCGTAATATTTACATACATTTAAATCTTTAATTAAAATAATTTAGAATTAAACAAAAACCATTTTTAAAAAATCTCCCCTGACTGTGGTCGAACATTAGGTTCGTAGCGCAGCGCTTTACCTCACAGCCACAGGATTCCCATAGGGAAAGTCTATTTTTTACAATATAGATTTTTTGTTTGTTCCCAGATCGGTTACAAACATACATACAGGTGAAGCTAATAAAAGCGTGTTAAAAAAGTAGTGTGTACAAAATATGATGAGTCCATTAGTTGTATGAATTCAGGAAACAAGGTTGAGTTCCAGTAGGGTCACACTAGGGGATACATGTCCAAATCCTATAGAAGATACATACTCTTGAAAAAGAAGACTGGAGTTTTCCGATAATACCTTGCAGCGTTTAGTTACATGAATTTAGAAAATCACGTTGAGTTCCATTAGGATCACACTAGGGATAAGCTTTGGGAACAATTTTTAATAAATTTTTACTTTCTTCTATATGTAATATAGAGAAAGTATTGGATTCGCGAAAATTTTCGACCTCCGTTTTTTGACGGATCTACACGTTTTGGGATGTCCTGAACACGAATTGATAGTTTTTAGAAAATGTCTGTCTGTGTGTCTGTCTGTCTGTCTGTCTGTCTGTCTGTGTGTCTGTCTGTCTGTCTGTATCATTTTTTTGTGGACGCTGTATCTCACGAACATATGAATGAAATTTAACCAAACTTGGTATTTAGTTGCACCCTGACATGAACTGGTGCCCATTAGATTTGGGGATCAATAGCTCAACAGGTGGCGCTGTAATCGCATTTTATGCAAATTTTTAACATGGCAGCATAGGACAAAATTCCGTATAAATGGGCATAATGAGAGTTATTTTAAACTTGTGATTGTAAAATGAATTTGAATTATTGATGATAGTAGTAGTTAACTAGGAAAAAAAATTGTGCATGGGGGGCATCGGTTCCCCCCCTGGGGGGGAAGTACCCCCCCGGGGGGGTTAAATTTTGAAGATGGGTATCATTCGAAAGATCTCGTCAATACCTTTAAAACGAATGGTTGAACCATAAATCTGTGATAATTTAAAACAAAGTTATCGATTTTTTTTTACTTTTAACAAAAAAAAAACTTAGAAAAATAATCGTATTTTTTTTTTTTTTTTTTTTTTTTTTTTTTTAACGAAATTTTACCAAACTTGGTATTTAGTTGGTCCCCGACATAAACTGTTGCTGATTATATTTGGGGATTAATAGCTCAACAGGTGGCGCTGTGATAGCATTTTATCTAAATTTTTAACATGGCAGCGTAGGACAAAAATTCGTATAAATGTGCATAATAAGAGTTATTTTACACTTGTGTTTGTAAAATTAATATGAATTATTGATAATAGTAGTACGTAACTAGGAAAAAAATTTTGTGCATGGGGGGCATCGCTTCCCCCCCGGGGGGGGGGTAAATTTTGAAGATGGGTATCATTCGAAAGGTCTCGTCAATACCTTTAAAACGAATGGTTGAACTATAAATCTGTGATAATTTAAAACAATGTTATCGATTTTTTTTACTTTTAACCAAAAAAAAAAAAAAAAAAAACTTAGAAAAAAATTCTATTTTTTTTTTTTTTTTTAAATATTGGTGATTGAATATGTATTAATTTTCACAAAAAAAAAAAAAAAAGGAAAAAAAAATCTTTTTTTTTTTTTAAATATTGTTACTGATTGAATATGTATAGGAAAATATAGAAGAAAGTCTTGTGGTGGCCACAACATACTAGTTATATGTGTTTTAAAGTGTTTTTATATATACTTACTATGTTGACACGTGAATCCAATACAAATTTTAAACTTTTAAGAATTTTAAATTTTAATTATTTATGATTTTCTGTAAAAATATTAATCTTTTTCAAATTATCCTTTAAGAAAATGGATATTTCGTATTTCTCTTCATAATTATTCCATATTATCCGCCATATTACCGGGAAATACCTTCCCCTCCCCACTTTCTTTCCTTAACTAAACATTTTGCATGTGAACTCTATTTTTTGTAACATAAAACCATCGAAACACATTAACAATACTTGAAAGTTTGCAACAATTGAATCCCCGATGGTCCAAAATATTATTTATCGTGGTGAGTTCAAAGGGAAATAGTATTCCATATTCCCCTTCTTTCCTCTACCTAGATATATATAAAATGTAAATTATACTGAAGTTCACGGAAAATAAATGTGTTATCTTGGAATGGTTCAGTGTGGCATAGCTGCCAACATTTTAATTTATTCCGGAGTACTTTTAGCCCCGCCTCTATTTCGCACCACTTTATTTATAGAAAAATTTTCTTCAATATGTAACTTCGATAAAATAAGAAAAAATTACTTTAAAAAAATAAGTGGTACGAAATAGAGGCGGGGCTAAAATTACTCCAGAATAAATTAACCCTACAAGGCTCTTTTTTTTTCTTTTTTTCTTTTTTTTTTTTTTTTTTTTTTTTTTTTGTGCGCGACAAAAATATAAAGGTTGTAATTAGTGATCAGAAGGTAGGGAAAACTTATAAAAATAAAAATAAAACCATATTTTACGGAAAAATCAACTTTTTAGCTCAACGTACCGTATGTGAACATACATAAAAATATGATTTACTAATACGTTTACTATTGTAAAATAAAAAATACAACTTACCTCTGCAAAATATACACTTCGTTATAACACACAGTATTTTTTTTCTTTTCTTTCTTTTTTTTTTTTTTTCCGAGTCAAAACTGTTCAATAACTATTCTTTATTTTTGAACTAAGACAAACGACTAACGTACCACTTTCATTCAAATTTCACACTGAGTGCACTATAACAAAAACACGAACGACATCTTTAGGTAAAGATTCGTATTACTACATTGCTAAATGTCAGTAGCTTCTATCAAGATGTCAAGAGATGTCGCTACTAATAGTTTTATAGCTATAGGAACGATTAAAGTCGGTGTTCCACATATGGAACTGGGTGCCTTGTAGGGTTAAAATATTGGCAGCCATGCAATGTGGTGTAGGTATTAGGGACAATTGACATCACGAGATTCCTAGCACGTATTTATACGAGTTTCAGAGAAAATTATGGAAAGTAACTAACGGTAAGGCGGAAAACATGATCTGGGATCGATACCGGCACCTCTCATCTACATGCTTCAGCAGCAGAACCTCTCGGCCACTGGTGAGGTCAGTAATAGATTCGGAGTGGATTTGTAAATCATGGCATTTTTATAAAGTGTGTGATAGAATTTATTTCTAATTTGTCTGGTTTACATCTACGAAAGTTTGAATAAGTAATTGAATACTTTTAAAAACTGATAAGCTTAGAAAAGCATCAAGACTTGTTAAAAATCGTCTGAGTGAAAAATACTAAAAGATAATAGAAGTTCTTGTTCAGTACTTCGTAGGAATGTTTTAAATTGTCTTTTACTTTTAAATGTTTCTCGCAAAAAAATAAATAAATAAATAAATAAATAAAAAATAAAATAAATAATAAATAAATAATAAATAAATAATAATAATAATAATAAATAAATAAATAAACAAAACAAAATAAAATAAAATAAAATAATAAAAATGTAAATTTTCTCTAATTTCTTGAACTAAATACAGAAAAATTCTTCTATAATTTAATTGTATTTTAATTTTTCCTGTTGATTTTTGACTAACAAAAAAACATAAAAGATCGAATTAAAAAAATCATCAAAATAATCTACAAAATATTTCTCTAACGTGGACCAGTTTCAATTATTTTTTGTCGAAACGATACGATACGCGAGGATAAAAAAAATAATATTTATACATGAACAATATTTAAGCACGCGGACTTAGCTCAATGGACTAATAAGAAAAAATGACGACATTTGTCTGATGAGATTATTTTACGAAAAAAATGTATTTTTAACAGTTGTTTCTTCAGAATCTTTGCAAGCGTCATTTTAAACCTAGCAGTATTTTAAAGCTATATACAGAATATGAACTTTTGTGTCATAAACTGACTAAAATACACAATCATAAAAAATATAATCAAAATAGGAATTATTTTATTTTATTTTATTTATTTATTAATTAATATATATATATATATATATATATACCAAAATTAATCAAAAATCATCGCCAACATGACGACAAAAATTTAAAAGACGTCGTGGGAGTCCAATATTAAAATTGTTCTGCCTCTGGAAGTATGAAAATTGGGTCGTAAACCATGAATTTTATTTGGAAACCTTTCTTTGAATGATTTTGGTTTCACTATTGTACAATATTAATTTGGTTTTATTAATAATTTGCCTTCTGGTAAATTAAAATTTTAATTAGGTGATGAAATTGGTATAACATTTATGAGTTTCAAATTTTAAAGGTAAATAAGAAAAGAAATAAAATGCGAATATTTCGCACTGGTTTGCTAGTAACTAGTATTTAAAATAAAGTAATATAACTTGTAGTAATAATGTAATTAGCACAACTACTGTAATTTAAAATACTACTGCAGTTTTGAATAACAAAAACGGGGGGCGGAAAGAATAAAAAATACGGAAACGTAATTATATATGGAAAAACACAGAAAATTGAACTAAATTCGGTCAGAATATGTAGTAAAAATTGTGAAGTTAAAAAAAAAAAAAAAAAAAACATTGGAGAGCGGAAAGGTATGGCTAGGGTCTCATTATCGGAAATCATAAATTTCCCTTTAATATTTAATAGAAAATGGTAGGAAATATCGTCTGGAATTCCCAATTTGAGATTTCCCATTCAGACATTTTATTTTCTCTCTCTCTTTCTTTATCTAAAATAAGAGAATGCACACATTATTTTGAAAAATTCCTATTACTTAATCCCACAAACTTGTTCTGAATCAACGCATATTATGTGGCCTTGATGTTGAGGGAAGAAATTAATCATAAAATTTTGAAAGCAAAATAATATAGCCTCTGATTATTGTCTATTCTATAACATTTTCATCAGAAAATATATGAGGGGGGGGGATTTAATATAAATTATGCTAAGATATCCATAGAAATTAAATTTGTAGCATTAACAATCCCCCCCCATCCTTTCTATGTGCTGGGATTAGAAAACTATTCCCATATTAAAAGGACGACCCGAAATAATACTGAACTTTTCTTAAAATCAGAAGTTAATCAGGGTGTACGGCTCAAGTCATATTAAAGACATCTCATTCAAAAATAAAGTTTTCCCAAATTCATTTTTTGAATATTTCTATCTTAGTAATCGATTTAAATAAATAAATAAACTTAAATATTTCTTTAAGAGATTGAAAATTAGAGTTCTAAGTTTACTTAATAAAATAAAATATTTATTTATTTATTTTTCAAAAAATTGCTTATTGATCTTAAAAGGCGACATGTTCAATAGGGTGTCTCGATTTTTTTTTTTTTTTTTTTTTTTTTTATCAAATTCCCAATAGTTTGGAAAAAGTTGCCTTATGCTATTGTCAGTATGTGTGCAGAATTTTAATAAACTTCATTAATCGCTTGTAGCACATATTTTCAAAGGAATAATATAAAAAATTTATTTATATATAGAGTGGTATTCAAAATGATAAATTACGGGTAAAACATAGACTGCTAAGAACCTTGTGGTATAGCGGAAAATATCAAGATATATCACAAAATACGGGTATGCTCGTTTTGTAGGTAAAAAACGGTCGTGACTGTAAAAATTAAACGGGCGGAGGCCCATAAATTTACTTTTTTTTTTCTTTTTAACAATTTACGCATTGCACACTTACACAAATGCTTAATTTGTTCAACAAAAAAAGTGAATAGAAATAATCATAATTAAAAGAATTACAGTCGTAGAAGTGTTGAAGGAAAATCATTAAAATGAGGAACTTTGTCCAGATAAGTGACCCGTAGAGACAACTGAAGCCTTTGACCCACATCAATAAAAAATTGCACACGCTCTAAGGATACCACATGCCAATTTTTCGGCCCTATTGGAACTAAGGATTTCAATTTCTTTAAAAAAATATATTGAAAAAACGTTAAAATTAACCAATTTTTATATAAATGATCCCAAGAGGCAACTGAAGATATTCACTCAGATCAACAAAATTTTGCACCCATACTAACAATAGCATAAGGCAACTTTTCCGCATTATTGGAAATTTGATTTTAAAAGAAGTTTTTTCGATACATCCTAATGTTCAAACAGTAATATTAAAAAAAAAAAAAAAAAAAAAAAAAAATCAGAGTTTGAAAAACTTCATTTTTGAATGAAATATCCTTATAATTTTATTTTTATTTTATTTTTATTTTAGATAATTTGGAGTGGAAGGCTAATTTTCATACTAACTATGTGAAAAATACCAGAGCCGGAAATCGAACCCGGGCCTTCCGCTTAACGCTTTCCTGGCTCTGGTATTTTTCACATAGTTGGTATAAAAATCAGCCTTCCACTCCAAATTATCTAAAATGAATAAAGAATGATGAATAAAGAATTTCTAAATTATCTTTATAATGTTATAATACATAGCAACAAATATCCAATAGAATTACATAGGGAAGAGAAAGTGTGAATTTGAGTCACGTACAGCCTTATGTATAGAAAGTATATAAAAAAAATTAAAAAGGGTATAAATTAAATTCTTTTTGTCATAAGTATTATTCTAACAAATAAAAAGAGAGAGAGAGAGAGAGAAAAGGAAAGAGAGAAAAGGAAAGAAAAGGGAAGGAAAGAAAAGGGAAGGAAGAAAGAAGAAATTGTTTTATTTAAAATGTTATAAATTAACTAAATTTAAATGTGATTATAAAAATAGTTTATTATTATTATTATTATTATAAAAGTATAATTCTCTTTCACTGAAGAGCGTTCTATAAAATTCTAAGAAATTTGAACACGTGATTAATTAAAAATTTCTCCATTAATCACGAGATTTAATTTCAACCGCAGCTGTATAATTAACCACCGATTAACTAAAACAGTTCACTGTAACCTCAAGAATTTTTTTAAAAAAGTAGCTGAGGTAATGACTACTTATATGAAAGTATTAAAAAGAAAAACAACAAATAAAGAATTCTTTCTGAGAAACAATTAGAAAAAAACGAACAAAAGAAGCCGACGGCGCTGAAGAATTAAGTCTCATGGAGATGTATTATCAGTTAATGGCACTAATTACGGGAGAAAATTAAAGACTATCTGCATTGCGAATCACATGATAGTGCATTCTAAGACGCCGGAAGTCAGATCTTAATTGAAATGAGCAGAATATACAGGGAATAGGAAGAATTTCCCTGAATTAATTTATTGATACTAATCGGGTAATTTAAAATAAATGAATAAAAAGATAAAATTAAAGGGTAAAAAAAAAAAAAAAAAAAAGAGCTTTTTGGGGGGTGGGAGGAAAGGTGATAGAGAAATAATACTTGGGGTATAGTTATTGAGCACATACTTACGTATATTTCAAAAAAGTTTTGTCAGAAAATATTACAAAACTAGCGGGTCAGTATTTTCAAATGAATCACTATAATTAATGAATCACTAACAGTAACTTTTAGTGTTAAGAAAAGAAAAGAAAAAAAAAAAATATATATATATATATATATATATATATATATCATTTCTGATCGGGTAAGAAATCGCCCCGGGTCCCCACTGCCCTAACAGCACAGTTAGGCTTAACTTATCCACAGTACATCTTAAGGACATTTCTGGGATGTCTTTTCATCCAGAAGACATCTTGAAGATATCCTGGGGAGGCGGTGTGCTGTCTGGGTGCCTTCAGCCGCGCTCGAGGAATATGAAGAATTTCCCTGAACTAATTTATTGATAATAATCGGGTAATTTAAAATAAATGAATAAAAAGATAAAATTAAAGAGTTAAAAAAAAAGAGGTTTTTTGGGGGTGGGAGGAAAGGTGATAGGGAAATAATACTTAAGGTAGTTATTGAGCACATATTTAATATATTTCAAAAAAGTTTTGTCAGAAAATATTACAAAATTGCATCTGTAGCGATTCTCCGGAGGTATATAGAATTTGTGACGATCTGCGGCAAGCACTATAACTAGTGCCAATTTGAATCTAGAAAAAAGAAAATATCTATGTATGAGTGTTGCTAGGGGACCAAGTAGGGAATTTTATGAAATATAGTCGAACCTCGTTAACGTGAATCTCCAAGGGGATAAAAAATTTGTTCATGTTATCTGTAGTTCAAGCTATCAGTAACTCAGAAATTAATCTTCCTTTTGATGGAGATTGTGGAAACAGTTCATGTTAAAAGGAATCCACGTTAACGAGATTCGACTGTATTGATTTTTGTGCGATTGGAGAGTGTTTGAATAAAGTCGTTCAATTTTCGTTCATGTTCAATATTTTTAATAAATATTGTTTAAATTAAATGATCGAAAATCCCCTACGCGGTTCGATTACCTAGAGGCTACAATAAATAATATTTCAAAGTTGTGGTTAAATTTTCAAATAAAAAAGATGGTAAATTGTTGGAGTTGTGCTGCGTGCCATTTTGAAAAACCATATTTCGAGCAAAACGCATTTGAAGCTTTGAAATGTGTTATAGATAAGAACAAATGAAAACAAATTTACTTCGAAATTCTTCTAACTATACCCAGACACTACACTATCGACATATGGAGACTTTGAAGAAGTTACAATTCAAAAAGTGAGAATTTCTCAGCGGGTATCTAGTTGGCGCAGTTAAGCCGTTTCGGGTCATCCGAGGCGCTAGAGGAGGAGCACGAAATTCCATAGAATAATTTTTTTTTGCCCAGAGATTAGACTTTTTGCCTTACATTTTAGAATGTTTGAAGCATCTTTTAAGCCAATAATAAATACAGGATGTTCCAAAAGTCCCCCCCCCCAACTCGAAAATGAATCGGAATTGTGAAAAATGGCGAAACACGTGTTTAATGAATTCGAGAGGGGCCTCTTTTTAAAAAAATGTGGGCCTTGGGGACTAGGGAGCTGCTAGGGAGGGCAACTTTAAAATTTCAAATAGGAAGGTATAGCTTGTGATACATCTCTGAAAACGTCTCTTTAAAACAATGAATTTGATATAAATAGTTTCGCCCTCCGATGATCATTAAAGGAGTTACATTAGTTTTTAGACTTTTGAAATGTGTGTTTTATACTTATGTATACCCTTTAATAATCGTTGCAGGACAAAACTATTTAAATCAAATTCATTGTTTTGAAGAGACGTTTTCAGAGATGTATCACAAGCTATACCTTCCTATTTGAAATTTTAAAGTTGCCCTCCCTAGCAGCCCCCCTAGTTCCCTAGGCCCAAATTTTTTACCCCAAAAGAGGTCCCTCTCAAATTCATTGAACACGTGCTTCGCCATTTTTCACAATTCTGACTCATTTTCGAGTTGGGGGTGGGGTGGAACTTTTGGAACACCCTGTATATATATTTAAGAATTCAGTAGCGTTATAAAATTTAGCGTTTAATAGATACACGATAATACCAACACCACAAAAATAAAACTGATTGTAACACAGTTTAAAAGCTAGCACAGAAATTATATATATGTATATAAACCCGTTAGAATCCAGCGTCCTATTTATAGAACAGTTTCATTTTAGGAAAGCCACACACGAAAATCATATTTATTCCAAACTTCCACAAACGCCCATCGTAATATCAGGAATGATTATGAATTTATGAAAAAATGCCTGAAATTTTAACGAAAAAAAGTTTTTGTACGGGTACAGAACATACATTTTATTGCAAGGAGATCCAATCCTCTCATTATGAAAAATATTAGTTTTAATTGGGCTTAGCAGTCATATGAAATTGATATTTTAGCCCCCCCCCCCTTATTTTTACTTTCCGAACACTATAGTGAGGAAAGTATTGTAATCGTGTCAAAAATCCGAATTGAAGATTTTGATGTTTCTATACGTTTCGAGCTCCAATGAATCCGTTTTCACTACTTTTGCGATGATGTATGTATGTGTGTGTGTATGTATGTGTGTATGTATGTGTGCATGTATGTGTGTATGTCTGTGAGTGAACACGCGGGCGTCTAAACGCTTTGTTCGAATAAGCTGAAACTTGGTACGTATATTGTAAGTCACCATAGTACGAACCCTATAGATTTTGTGAATTTAGCACTTATAGTTTTTTTACAGGGACACAAAGAAAATTTTTTTTATCATTATGGCCTATGGGACCAAATTCTTAAAAGTGCGATAGCATCTAAACGCCTTATGCAATTGAGTAAAAACTTTATACACATATTATAGGTCACAAATACTCAATCTGTATAGATTTTGGAGTCCATTCAAACACTTACAGTGTTTTTACAGGGACACAAAGAAAAATTATTTATCATTATGTTCTATGGGGCCAAATTTTTAAAAGTGTGATAGCGTCTAAACGCCTTATTAATCTGAGCAAAAAATTTGTACACATGTTGTAGGTCACAGTCGCGCCAACTGTATAGGTTTTGGTCAATCTAGCACTTACGGTTTCTTTACAGGGACACAAAGAAAAATTCTTTATCATTATAGCCTATGGGACCAAATTTTTAAAAGTGCGATAGCATCTAAACGCCTTATTCAATTGAGCTGAAAATTTATGTGAATATTATAAATGACTGTTGCACTAACTATAAGCATTTTGGTGAATCTAGCATTTATAGGTTTTTACAGGGATACAACGAAAAATTCTTTATCATTATGATCTATGGGCTCAAAGTTCAGTAGCGTTAAATAAAACATCGTGTAATGTATGGAGAAAAATACTCAAACACTCTATTATGGTTTTCTCTCTTTTGTTTGTTTAACAACTCCTCGTTCTTTATTTTATTTACAAAACTGTTAATTACTCAATGTTCGGAAAGTTGAGTGGAATCACTCCAGATTTTTTTACTTTCCGAACACTATACTACTCCGATTCAAAAAATTAGAATAATGAAAAGAAATATGGTCAAGGGAAATGAAAATCGAATTTATCAAATAAATAATCAACAATATCAAATATAAAGTACTATAATATGAATCTGCATATTTTGCAGATTATAAAAATTTTGTGGCGTTTTGGAATTTCGGGCGAGGGTTCTGGTAGCGAAGAAGAAAATCCCGTCACAGCAGAAGTTGATAAGAAAATTAATTTAATTAAAATTTAAACAAGATTCTATGTACAACCTTTAGTTACAATATTGATGTTGGAGGATTATATACAATGTCCAGAAGCTACAGTATGGATCGATAGTTGATTTGATGCTTTTAACAAGCAGTTTCAGTGGATCTCCGTGATCCTAAATTCGGTTTACTAAAACAATCCTTGCACCGTTCCAGGTACAGAAAAGATATAGCTCAGTCCTAGGATAATTTTAAGTACAAAGTCTCTTATGAGCTGACCTGCACCTTCGCCGGTGACAGAAAATACGCTGACCTGTGTTCTCTGCTCCTAGATGAACACAAAAAATCATTAAATGTCTCGTTACCTCTCCTGGTAAACGGGACAAGAAAAAACCCTCCGACCTTCCCTGGCCGAAGACAAGATCCGAATCCCCGACTCTCTGCTTCCAGCTCTGTTCCTGGGAAAACTCGTTCTCTCGATGGCAACCCGCGCTCCTCTCTCATTCGCTGAGCGGGCGGGCGCCTTTCCGTCGGGCCGAAGAAATTCCTCGGAAACTCCAATGTTCTCACGACCATCAGGGCGTACCATCAGGGCAGCTTCTTTGTACTTTAGTGTCACAGTTCGAGACAGTCTGGAGCCAAACTATTGTAAGTATCAGCACACCTGCTCTGTGTAGAGATTAAGGTCTGGCCAACTTTAATTAATTGGAAGGGGGGCTGTATGCCACAACTTCCCCCCCCTTAAGATGGTTTTCTGGGGTTGAAACTCCAGAAAATCTCTGCAATCAAATTAGGTTAGGGTGCATCAAAGCAATTCTAGAGAGGCTAATCTTCCTGACTAAACAATACTTAAATTTACACTAAAGTTACAAGTTTCAAATTACAAATTAATTAACATAATAAAACAATACTAATAATAATTAACTATATACAAAATTTCTTACAGATAACTTTTAATCCACCCGACTCAAACAGTCCACATGAGGAATGTCTTTTCCTGGTCTGTGTCGGATTTCATAGTTAAAGGGCTGCAAGGTTAACGCCCACCGCATTAATCTGGGATTGTTTCCCGCATTTCTCTTTAACCATATTAATGGGTTGTGATCAGTTTCTATGGTAAATTTTTGACCATCCAGGTAATGTTTTAACTTTTTCACTGCGAAAATGATCCCAGCACATTCCTTTTCGGTTGTGCTATAGTTTTTCTCTGCCTTAGTAAATTTTCGACTTAAGTACAGAATTGGATGTTCTTCATCTCCTTGCCTTTGAGCCATGATAATACCTATCCCCTTATCTGAGGCGTCACTTTGAATAATAAACTCCTTAGTATAATCAGGAGCGTACAGTACTGGGTCACGGGTGAGTTTATCTCTTAACTCCCTAAAAGCCTTCTCCATTTCGGGACTCCAGTCTACTTTTTCCTTTTTCGTTTTCCCTTTTAAAGCTCGGGTCAGCGGTTCTACTATAATTGCATAGTTTTTTATGTATCGGGAGTAATACCCGCACATCCCTAAAAACCTTCTAATTTCCGTTTTTGATTTTGGAGCTGGGAAATCAGTAATGACCTTAATTTTAATCTCGGACGGTTTCCTACGTCCTTTCCCTACAACATGCCCTAAATATTTGACCGTCTCCTGGGCAAATTTACACTTGGCTAATTTAATGGTTAATTTTGCCTTGGTTACCCGCTTTAGAACTATCTCTAAATGTTCTAAATGCTCTTCCCATGAATTAGAAAAGATAGCCATATCGTCAAGGTAAGGCAAACAAAAACTTTCTAGTCCCTTTAATAGAATACTCATGAATTTTGAAAACCTATACGGGGCGGAGACAAGTCCAAATGGCATTACCAAAGGTTGATATGAACCGAAACTAGTTACAAATGTCGCTAAACGTTGTGCGTTAGGGGTTAAAGGTATTTGCCAATAGCCTTTAGTTAAGTCAATCACGGTAATAAATTTTGATGCTGCCACTTGCTCTACCCTCTCTTCTATGTTAGGCAAAGGGAAAAATTCGGCACGAGTTATCTCATTTAACTGGCGATAATCAACGCACGGGCGGGGTTCTCTGCCAAGGGCCTCTACTAATATCATAGGCGAGGTATAATCTGACTCCCCTTCCTTAATTATGCCCAATTCTAACATACGCTGGATTTCGGATTTCAGGATGTCGGTTTGTCGAGGTGACGTCCTATATGGCTTCATTCTAACGGGTTTATCACTAGTCAATTCAATATCATGCTCAATTAAATTCGTTCGGCCTGGAATATTGGAAAACACTTTCTTGTGTTTAATTAGTAATGCTCCTAATTGCTCCTGTTGGGCTTTTGTGCAACGACTTCCTAAATTACTGTCCCTAATTACCATATTGAGGTCAAATTCTTCCGGGTCAGTTATAGGATAAGGTATTTCTAAGTCTGCCTCCGTCGTTTTATTATCCCGATTTTCCTCTATTAATACATTTACGATTTCTGCTCTCTGCACGTAAGGTTTTAGTAAATTGACCTGATAAATTTGCGACTTTTCGCGCCTGTCCGGTACATTTACAATATAATTAGTCTCTGACATTTGACTCTCAATAGTGCCTGGCCCTATCCATGATACGGATAATTTATTGGGTTTACTTGTGGCTAAAACCAGCACTTTGTCCCCGGGATTAAATTTCCGATTTACCGCATTTCTGTCATACCAGATTTTGCGTTTGTCCCTTTTTTCCTCCATCTGCTCCCCTGCGAGCTCTTGACACCTTTGGAGTCTGTTTATCAATTCGAAAACATACTCCGTCACTGGGTTTTGCTCCTCTTCCTGCTCTGTCCATTTCTCAAATAGCAGGGTTTCCGGGGTTCGCAGATTTCTCCCATGAACCAACTCGGCTGGGCTGAATCCCGTTGATTCATGTGTTACCGTCCGCAAAGCTAACAAAGCATAGGGTAAACTCCTCTCCCAACTTTCTCCACTTTCTAAACAGATTACCTTCAGTAACCGTTTAACTGAACGATGCCAACGCTCAATGCAATTTGTCTGTGGGTGGTGCACACTACTGTGAGTTATCTTAATTCCAAATTTTTCTAAGAAAGTTGAGGTTAAGTTACTCATAAAACAAGCCCCTAAGTCTGTTTGGATTACTTTCGGAAATCCCATTCTACTAAATACTATCATTAACGCGTCGATCACTGTTTCCGACCTTGAATCGGGTATCGGGATAGCCTCTGGATACCTCGATGCTAAACACATAGCCGTGAGCATATATTTATTTTGATTTTCCGAAGGTGGGAGTGGTCCCACAATATCACAGTTTATATGCGTAAAAATTGCAGTAATAATGGGAACAAGTTTAAGAGGGGCTTTTTTTTGCTCTCCTGCCTTCCCAATTTTCTGACAAGGATCACACGATTTTACATAGGCTTCAGCCTCTTTAATGATATTTGGCCAGAAAAAATATCGCAGCAATTTATCCTTATGACCGGATATTAAACTGTGACAAAGATTCAAAATTTCATTCCTATATTTCCGCGGAATAATTAGCTGACGCCTTTTTTCTCCTCTGTGATCTGTAGCAATTCTGTACAGCAAACCTTGATCTATTGTTAAATTCGATTTCTCCTCTTTCGCGCGCGCCCACAACTCTGTCAAGCTTTCATCTTTTTCCTGCTCTTGGCGAAACTCGTTTTTCCCAACGTGCGCCAGAGCGGTGATCCTATCCTCCTCTAACTCGGGGAGGAAAATTGATTCTTCCGTACCCTGATTTTCCGTAGGCTCGCTCTCTGCCTCTCCCTGATCATTCCCAGCGCTTTCACTCGCCAGACTGGTTTTTGGCGCAGTTTCGTTTTTACGCCTTTTCGCCCGCGTTTCGACTGCATGGATTAATTCGGGTTTTTGTTTTTTTCTCTCGATTAATTTCTGCGTCTCATTTCCCAGTAAATAATAATCCATGAGAACTTCCTTATCCGCTACCGCGGCTTTCGTATTAATTAACCCTATTCCCTCAATTTCTAATTCAATATTGGCTATGGGTAGACATCTCACTTCGTTGGCTAAAGCTGCTTTAACCCACACAGTTTCCCCGTTTAATTGCTCATTAGAAATTATTTTATGAGGGGCAATATCGAGGCACGTCCCAGAATCACGTAAAATGGTAACCTTTTCCCCATTTATCTTGGCTTCACTTAAATAAGGTTCAAAAGCCGGGTTTAAATTCTCAGCGTCTCCTACGTGATTTACTTTTTCAGCCTTCTCTTGTCTGCTTTTCCAGACTGGGCAATTTGGCTTAATGTGATCGGGGGAAGAGCACACATAGCAAACAATAGGTTTTCGGGCCTCAAATAATTTAGATCTTTCCGTCAGATCAGACTTATCCCTCCAATTTTTTTGTTCTGGGGCGTTTTTCTCAACCCTATTTTTATCAAAGTTGCGAGGTTTATCTAATTTCTTTTCTAGTGGTGGTTTCGGGGTCCAACTTTTCTTATTATTTCTGCGAACTGACTCGTACGCGTCAAACTTCTTAGCTAACTCTCGCGGTTCATTGAGAGAGCTCCACGAATCTATGAAATGATCTTTCATTTCGAAATTAGCCCGTTTCTTTAACTGGTCGGCCACCATTAATTTCTTTAGATCCTCAAAATTTGTCACTTCTACTCCCTCTAACCACCCATTTAAATATGTATCTAAATCATAAGCTAGATCATGCCAAAGAGTTCCCGGTTGTTTTTGGTGTTGCATAAATTTAATTCTAAAATTTTCCGGACTTAATTTAAATCGATCTAATAGCATTTGTTTGACTTTCTCAAAATCGTCACTAATTTCTTGGGGTTCTTTTAAAATTAATTCCGCGATTTCTACGGGCAATAAAGCTAATAAATTAGTCACTAGATCCTCGTCATCTATTTCTAACTTCCTAGCTTGTCTTTGGAATAACGCAAGAAATAATGCCATGTCCGATTTCTCCGGTTCAAATTTTTGCATAACCGATTTTAGTGATTGTCGGCTGGAGCGTTCGCTACGAGTCGAAGCTAGACTTACTGTTTCTGAATTTTGGGCTATTTTAAGTTTTTCTAACTCTAATTCATGTTTCCTTTCCGCTTCTCTTTCAGCGATTTTTTTCTCTTCAGCCTCCCTTTCCGCAATCCTTTCCGCCTTCCTTTTCTCTTCCGCCTTTCTTTCTAAGAGATCCTCCCGTATTAACTTAATTTGAGCTAGGGCTAGGTCTTTATCGTAATCTGGAGACTTTTGAATTTTCCCTATGATATCACTTATCCTATCCGAAGTTTCAACAATCACTCCGAATTCGACTGCGAGCTCTTGCAGTTCCGCTTTCCTATACTGCCCTAAATCTGACATGTTTACCTAATTCTAAATTCACAATTTAATCTTACACAATTCCCAAAAAAAAATTTCTACATAATACCTAACACTTTTACACAATTCCTAACAATTTTACACAATTCTTACAATTTTACCCAATTCCAAAAAATACATATACAAAATTACACTAATAAAACCTATAATTCAATTTTGCAAATTTTTGGGGTGTATAAAATTCCAATACAACACGATTCCAATAATTAAAACTTAATATTCAATTCTACACATTAAATTTGAAATATTTGAAATCACAACACTTTCCAGGAAAGAAACCTCTTTCCGTAACTTTTTTGATTCACTTTTAATTTTCATAAATTACACAAAACAATATGAAATTACTGTGTTATCTTTCTCAAGATATTTTAACACACTTTTTGTTTTCTCAAATAATATCTGTTTTCAAATATAATCTTTCTCATTTAAAACAAGATAATCAAATATGTGCAAATCAATTAATATTTTTCCAAACTAAACAAATATGAGTTATATTTAAATTAAATTTACCTATAATTTAAATTCCTCCCTGTTTTTACTTAGAGTTTCTAATATTTGTGATATGCCACATTTTTAATTTTTCCAAAAACAATGTTAATTTAAGGTTTACTCTCCCTTAATAAATTTCTAAATAACTTTTAACTTTATACATTTATCATCTAATACCTTAAATAACAAAAAATTTTACAGCCTCACTAGAAAAGTTTGACTCACCCCTGTTTTGTTGTCGTTTGCTCGAGTTCCGTCCTTCCTTCTGGCACTTATGATGGCTCTCGGATCGGCACTCCGTATGGAATTCGGGATGGGTTCCGGCTGAGGGCTCTCCTCTCTGTCTTAGAGATTCTCGTCGATGCGACGTAGATGTATCCTCCGTTGATTTGATGATTCGACGTACTCCGCTGCGTTTATCCTTCCCTTGAGTCTATCACTTTTCTATCGTCCGTAGTCCGTACTTCTTCAGGCAGTGTAGTATTCTCCAACAATCATCCCTCTAGCGCTGCCACCAAGTTAGTATTGCTGTGGCGTTTTGGAATTTCGGGCGAGGGTTCTGGTAGCGAAGAAGAAAATCCCGTCACAGCAGAAGTTGATAAGAAAATTAATTTAATTAAAATTTAAACAAGATTCTATGTACAACCTTTAGTTATAATATTGATGTTGGAGGATTATATACAATGTCCAGAAGCTACAGTATGGATCGATAGTTGATTTGATGCTTTTAACAAGCAGTTTCAGTGGATCTCCGTGATCCTAAATTCGGTTTACTAAAACAATCCTTGCACCGTTCCAGGTACAGAAAAGATATAGCTCAGTCCTAGGATAATTTTAAGTACAAAGTCTCTTATGAGCTGACCTGCACCTTCGCCGGTGACAGAAAATACGCTGACCTGTGTTCTCTGCTCCTAGATGAACACAAAAAATCATTAAATGTCTCGTTACCTCTCCTGGTAAACGGGACAAGAAAAAACCCTCCGACCTTCCCTGGCCGAAGACAAGATCCGAATCCCCGACTCTCTGCTTCCAGCTCTGTTCCTGGGAAAACTCGTTCTCTCGATGGCAACCCGCGCTCCTCTCTCATTCGCTGAGCGGGCGGGCGCCTTTCCGTCGGGCCGAAGAAATTCCTCGGAAACTCCAATGTTCTCACGACCATCAGGGCGTACCATCAGGGCAGCTTCTTTGTACTTTAGTGTCACAGTTCGAGACAGTCTGGAGCCAAACTATTGTAAGTATCAGCACACCTGCTCTGTGTAGAGATTAAGGTCTGGCCAACTTTAATTAATTGGAAGGGGGGCTGTATGCCACAATGTAAACACATTACAATGAAATAGAAAATATATTTAAATCAGCTAACAACAAAAAATTCAAAATATTAGAATACTTTCTAACATGGTTCAAAAAATTAGAATAATGAAAATATATTGAACATAATTTAAACTCTAAGTATTTTTACTTGCTAATCAGTACTTTGTTGCATCACCCTTAGCTTTAATGACAGCTCTTAAACGTTTTGGCATGTTTTTAACTAAAGGTTCACAATCTTTTTTATCCAAATTCGCCCATATGCTCTTTATACTAGAAATAAGTTCTTTTTTGTCTCTAGGCGCAACTTCTTGAAGTCGTTTCTTCATAATTCCCCACAAATTCTCGATAGGATTTAGATCGGGTGAGTTTGCAGGCCAAGGGAGTACAGGTATGTCCTTCTCTTTGAGCCATTTAGTTGTTGATTTGGAAGTGTGGGGAGAAGCTGAATCTTGCTGAAACAAGAAATCGTCATCACATAAATCCTCAGCTGAAGGAATCATGAAATGTTCAAGAATTTCTTGATAGACTTCTGAATTGACTGTTGTGGAAACAATACACAACCTGCCTGGGCCTTCAGCAGTCATGCAGCCCCATACCATAACAGAGGTCGCAAATTTAAACGAACGTTTTAAACATTCTTTCTTATAAGCTTCATGTTTGAGTCTCCAGACACGTATACCTTGATTTCCGTGAGACACACAAAACACACTTTCATCGCTGAAAAGTATCTTTTTCCAATCGTCGTGATCCCAAAATAGTCTTTGTTTACACCATTTAACTCTAGCAGCCCTTTGCTTAGATGATAAGAATGGCTTTATCTTAGGCACACGTGATCTAAAACCTAATTTGCGAAGTCGTCGTAGTGTTGTAGATTTGGAGAGATTTATACCCATTTCTTTCCATTTTCTATGCACATATCTCACACTCCGAAAACGATGTTTCTTCACAATCTTTTTCAATTGCCTTTCATCTCTTCTTGAAGTTACTGGCTTTCGACCACTTTTAAAGTGTTTATTTTGAAAACACTTATTATTAGAATATTCTCTCAAAACTCTACTCACACTTGCTTGAGAGCATTTCACTTCTTTTGCTATAAAAAGTTGTGTTTTTCCTATTTCGTGCAAGTACACAATACGATATTTCACAGCCTCAGATAAATCGCTCTTTCGTCCCATATTAAGCAAATACTACGCTACAATCAAATGCCAAACGACTTTTCATTTTCAACGGAGCACATTTTATAGTCCCACAGATGTTAATCCCGCAGCCGTTCTCTCAACTTATAAGAAAAATTTGAATATTCTAATTTTTTGAACCCTGCTATCGAGGTATTCTATTTCTTTGAATTATTCTAATATTTTTTAAATAGTTAATTATTAATATATCAGATAAAAATAAATATTTATGTTATATTTATAAATGCTCTGACGATAATTAGATACTTTTAATATATTTTTTCCTGGACGCAGTATGCAAATTGACGCGTTAGCAACATCAAACTCATTCTTTTTTACATTATTCTAATTTTTTGAATCGGAGTAGTAGTGAGGAAAGTATTGTAATCATGTCAAAAATCCGAATTTGAGATTTCGATGTTTCTATACGTTACGAGGTGCCCTGAGTCCGTTTTCACTATTTTTGCGATGATGTATGTATGTGTGTGTGTGTGTGTGTATGTATGTATGTATGTATGTGTGTATGTATGTGTGTATGTCTGTGAGTGAACACGCTAGCGTCTAAACGCTTTGTTCGAATAAGCTGAAAGTAGGTACGTATATTGTAAGTCACCATAGTACGAACCCTATAGATTTTGGTGAATCTAGCACTTATAGTTTTTTTACAGGGACACAAAGAAAAATTCTTTATCATTATGGCCTATGAGACCAAAATCTTAAAAGTGCGATATGCATCTAAACGCCTTATTCAATTGAGCAAAAAATTTATACGCATATTATAGGTCACAGATACTCAATCTGTATAGATTTTGGAGAATCTAGCACTTACAGTTTTTTTACAGGGACACAAAGAAAAATTCTTCATCGTTATGGCGTATGGGACCAAATTTTTAAAAGTGCGATAGCATCTAAATGCCTTATTCAATTCAATTGAAAATTTATATGTATAGCATTTTGGTGAATCTAGCATTTATAGGTTTTTACAGGGACACAACGAAAAATTCTTTATCATTATGATCTATGGGCTCAAAGTTCAGTAGCGTTAAATAAAACATCGTGTAATATATGGAGAAAAATACTCAAACACTCTATTATGTTTTTCTCTCTTTTGTTTGTTTAACAACTCCTCTTTCTTTATTTTATCTGCAAAACTGTTAATTACTCAATGTTCGGAAAGTCGAGTGGAGTCACTCCAGATTTTTTTTTTTTAATGAATTTAACAACTAAAAAAAAATTGAAATTCTGATACCAAAAAGGAAAACAATACCTGAAATGAGGTAAATTACCTGAACAGAATCACCCCTGCTTTATAAAAGATAATAATTTTCTCGAGTTGTAACGATGGGATTGGAATTATTTCTCTTTGTTATCTTAATATCGATGTCTTAAACATGATTCAAAATAATTTTACTTATTTTTATGATTTAAATTAAGTTAGGCGTTAACGGGTTAATTCTACAGTAGTGTTACCTCTTAAATATAATAAATAGTAAAATAAAAAAATTGTCCTATGGTAGAAATTTATGAGAACATATATATGATGGACAACTGAATAGAGTCCATTTATTAAAACTCGAATAAACTACTACGTCAGAAACGCCAAAGCAAAATATTTTAGATGCATACAACTGTTTCGGTAGCCTTAAGCGTACCGTCTTCAGTGCAAAAAGAATGCACTGAAGACGGTACGCTTAAGGCTACCGAAACAGCTGTATGCATCAAAAATATTTTGCTTTGGCGTTTCTGACGTAGTAGTTTATTCGAGTTTTAACATTCCAACTCCAAGTCTCCTGTTATTAAGAGTCCATTTATTTTACAACATAACATTAATGTGGAAGAAACGCAAAATGTAACTTTATGTTAAAATGAGCTACGGAACAAAGGAATTTCGCGAAACACCGACTGTATTACTGAATTTCTTTCAAGGCATTGTTTGTACAAATTGCCGTTAAAATTTACCTTGTTTCTTCCCTGTTCTTTCTTGGCACATTGATACTTTTTCCTTACTTTTCTTCTCCCTTGAATACGATGAAGCAATAAGTATAAGTATGGTAATCGTATTCCAAATCATTAATTATTCATATGCATCACCAGAAAGGTTAATATATGCAGTAAAGTAAGAAGATATGATGACATCCAACGTGTAATGCTGTATACGGATATACGTACATGTTCTTAAATTTTTGGCAACTTTTTTATAAAGAAAGGTTTTTCAACCTTAGGGATACAGTAGAACTTGGATAATTCGAAGTTGAAGGGACCAGAGAAAAATTCGAAATATCCAAAAATTCTAATTACATATACTATTCTGTCAAAAAAAGGGATAAATTAAAAAATTAAAACTTTATGATCAAAGATTTAACACATAAACTTAAAATCTAAAAATATTGCTACATTCCCCCCCCCCTCCTCCATTAAATCAATATTTTTTACGAGTTTAATTATTCAACACTTTTTTAAAAATAGAGTCGTATATTTTTCATTTCTTCTTTAAGTACAATCTTTGTGTCATAGCATATGACTTGATACAAAAATAGAATCTTATACATTTGACATGACTTTCAATTCAAAAAACCTCAAAGTTCATGTATATGCACCATATCTTCTGGTGCACTAGCTAGGGGCTTCTTTTGTATTTCCTTTTCTTTCTTTTAAAAGACTTAAAATATATAATGCACTTTAGCTGAGAAAAATCTCGGAAACAATGTTTACTGTAATATTTTAAATGTAATCGTATGAAAAATTCGAATTATCGAAAATAGAGCTCCATGATTATCCATTATCCATGATTTTTACTTTCTTCTATCTTCAATAGAAGAAAGTATTGGATTCGTAAAAATTTTCGATTTCGGGTTTTTGATGGATTTACACGTTTTGAGAGCTGTAGAGCACGATTTTAACATTTTTAGAAAATGTCTGTCTGTATGTCTGTCTGTCTGTCTGTGTGTGTGTGTGTGTGACAAAATTTTGTGGCAACTGTATCTCTGGAACTACTGCACAGAATTTCATACAAATTGGTATGTAGTTGCACCTTGACATAGATTAGTGCCTATCAACTTTTGGTAAAAATCGTCTTACAGGTTGCGTTGCACCCCGCTTTTTCTAAATTTTTAACAGGGTGATATAGGGCAAAAATTTTCAAGATGGGTATCTTTCGAAAGGTCTCGTCAGTACCTTTAAAACGAATGGTTGAACTATAAATCTGTGATAATTTAAAACAAAGTTATCGATTTTTTTTACTTTTTACGAAAAAAAACTTAGATTTTTTTTTTTTTCTCCCCTTAATTTTATCAAACTCCCACGGTTTCCGTGTTCTGACAAACTTAAACTAATTTTTGCTTTTTTCCCCTAATTTTGTCAAAGTCCTACGGTTTCCGTGTTTTGACAAACTTAGAATAATTTTCACATTTTACCCAAAATTTTGTCAAAGTTTGTCAAAACACGGAAACCGTAGGACTTTGACAAAATTAGAGGAAAAAAGCAAAAATTAGTTTAAGTTTGTCAGAACACGGAAACCGTGGGAGTTTGATAGAATTAAGGGGAGAGAAAAAAAAAAAAAGTGGGACTTTAACAAAATTTTGGGTAAAATGTGAAAATTTGATAAAGTCCCACTTTTTTTTTTTTTCCCCTCTCCCCTTAATTCTATACTTTTTTTTTTTTTTTTTTTTCATTGTTACTGAGTGAATTTGTATAGGAAAAGATAGAAGAAAGTCTCGTGGTGGCCACAACATACTAGTTTAACATTATTTTAATACAAAATTCAAGGGACCGAGTAAAAAATTCGAATTATACAGAATTTCGAATTAAACAAGTTCGAATTATTCAAGTTTCACTATATTTTCTTCTTCCAGTAAATTTCCCCACGAAAACACACAATTTCTTTTTGGTTCGAAGTGATAAAAAGTGCGAAGTAGAGATATCGTACACGCGTGAGTTTTTCGAACTCTTGTTACATTACAATGTAGAGCAGAAATTGTAGAAAATAAAATAAAATTCTATGAATACGCTTTAATGTATGCCTAAAAAATTGTCGCGATAAGAACAGTAAAAAGACTAATTCAAGCAATTAGCGACGTAAAAATCCAGATTATCAGTTTGCATTTTAAGTACAGTCTATTCCCGATTATCCGAAGAATTGAGTGTCACGCATAGCTGCAAAGTTTTTTAACTTATTACTTTCTTCTACATGTAATATAGAGAAAGTATTGGATTCGTGAAAGTTTTCGATGGATTTACACGTTTTGGGATGTCCTGAACACAATTTGATAGTTCTTAGAAAATGTCTGTCTGTCAGTGTGTATCACGAATTTTGTGGACGCTGTATCTCACGAACCAATGAACGAAATTTAACCAAACTTTGTATTTAGTTGGACCCTGACATAAACTGGTGCTGATTAGATTTGGGGATCAATCGCTCAACATCTGCTGTGATCGCATTTTTTCTAAATTTTTAACATGGCAGTATAGGACAAAATTTCGTATAAATGTGCACAATGAGAGTTATTTTTAACTTGTGATTGTAAAATTAATATGAATTATTTATAATAGCAGTAGTTAACTAGGAAAAAAACTTGTGCATGTGGGGGCATCGCTTCCCCCCCTGGGGAGAGAAGGACCCCCCGGAGAGGGGGGGGGTAACTTTTCAAGATGGATATCTTTCGAAATGTCTCGTCAATACCTTTAAAACGAATGGTTGAACTAGTGATAATTTAAAACAAAGTTATCGATTTTTCTAACTTTTAATTTTTTTTTTTTTTTAATATTCAGAATAAAATGGACTTTTTTTTTTTGATATTTTTTTTTGGATATTTAGTGTTATACTACTTCTCTGATCTGTGCATGTGGGAGCATCGGTTAGGGGGGGGGGGGGGGGTATTTTCAAGATGGGTATCTTTCGAAAGTTCTCGTCAGTACTTTTGAAACGAATGGTTGAACTAGTGATAATTTAAAACAAAGTTATCTATTTTTTTTACTTTTAACGAAAACAATTGTGTATATATATATAATATTGTTACTGAGTGAATTTGTATAGGAAAATATAGAAGAAAGTCATGTGGTGGCCACAACATACTAGTTTATAATCTTTTTAAGAGTAATTTTCTTCAGATTTAATCGTAATTACTCGTATATAGTGAAGAAATTTTTTCTACAGATATTACGGTGAGAAAAAAGGATGGAATAAATTAAATTCCGGAATAAATTTAAAAACTTATCAGCTATGGTCACGGGTTTCGCTGATAGGCCGCAAAAAGGAGGGAAAAGAGGGATAAATGATAGAAAAAACATTCTACCTCAAAAACGCGATTGTATTGTGTATAAAACCTACTTAAGGAGGCTCTAATAAAACATAATACAAACAATGAAGATTTTTCGCAATATACTAAAAATATTTGTATTTTATATTCTATATACTCTTTCTCATATTTATAAGGACACTTTATGTTTTGAAATAACTAATGTAAAAATAATTGTGAACAAGATTATACTAAGTGCACTTAATATACCTAGTATTCTAAAAACTAAAACTGCTATATTTTTTTTTAATATGAAACAAAATTAATAAAAAATAATGCAAAATATTTTTTCCCCACGTTTTTAGACGTTCATAATTATAGGGACAATCAAGATTTTTTCGTTTTATTTAACTTACTAGCGGATAAATTACAGTTGACATGCGAATTTGTTAAATACTGGGCTAGATTATTTCATATATAAGCCTTCAATTTTTCTTAAGGACGGACATTACTGATAATTTCTCGAAAAAAAGAACGTTCATGTAGTGAAGTATGATAAATGTGTTTTTAAAGTGAAAGGATAATTTCAATCCGCCGAATTTCTAATGAAATTCGAAGATCTAAAATTGCTGAAGGAAATATGATCAAACGTTGAACTGCTGGTTCGATAGGAGAGAGATCTGATGCAAAATCAGAGTTTTTTTTACAGAGATCGAAGACTCATAATTTCTCTTACTGTTCTACTCATAATGACTGCTGCTGAATTTGCTCGTAATTTTTAACGAAAGGTTGTGGTCTACATTTATGCCTGTTTAAAACAATTAATAATATGTTAAAATGAATAAAAAACCTGTAATAATCAATAAGCATTTAAAGGGGGACAGAACGTCTGTGTTAAACTTGAATAAAGACAATATGAAATGGTAAAATGTTGCATTTTCGGATGAAAAACATTTTATTCTTGATTAACCAAATGGTTTTAACAGTTACTGGCACGATCTGAAGATAGCGAAAGACAGAGCAGATTTTTTACAGGCAGGTATGAATCGGGCATTTTAAATGTGGATTTATGGTGCTCTATGGAGCTGTTTCTACTGAAGGCAGAATGAATTTAGTAATTTTTTCTATATTATTATGAACATCAAGAGAATATCCGCAAATTTTAAACATGGAATTCTCAGATATTTGTTAGATTTTTTTTTTTTTTTTTTTTTTTTGGGGGGGGGGGGAGGGGGGATAAAATTATTTTCAACAAGACTTACATTTTTGCTCTACTTCTAGAGCAATAGAAATAGTTTGAAGAAAAAAACTTCTGTATTATTACCTTTCCCGTGGCCTAAAAGTTGAAAAAACCTTAACTTATCATATTAGAAAAGTGCATGAGAGTGGTAAGCAATTTTAAATAAATTAAATGTATTCAGAATATCATCTATGCTGTATGAAATGGTATTGAAACTGAATATTATAAAAAAAAAAAAAAAATGTATATATATATATACAAGAGAGAATGTCTCACGTTTTCACCCTGAAAAGAGACCCCATAAAATATTAATTTAAAGAATAACTGAAAAAAAAATTACTAAGATTCGAGCTGTCCTTATAATTGTGAACCCCTGAAAAATCAAATAAATCAACTTTTTAACCGTATTTAAAGTTTTTTAGTTAGAAAAACGATAAAACTTTTTAAATATAGTCTATTAATGAAATTCAAATTAATAAAAAATATATTTATTTAAATAATAGTGTTCAGTGTTTAGTTAATATGGAAAAACGGGTGTCCTTATAATTATGAGAACCAGTGTAGGATGTAAAAACAATAAAAGAAAAAAAAAAAAGGGTACGTACAATGAAGTCAAGTTAAAATCTGTAAGCTGATTTATGCACTGCCAGGAATGGAACACGGGCGTAGAACTCATACCGTATTTGTTTAAGAAATTTCTGTACATATAATATCGTTGATTTAAGAAGATGAAAATTTTGTTTCATTGATAGTGGTATGAATTCTGCGCCCGTATTCCATCCCTGCACTACATTAAACAGTATCGCAGACATGCTGACATTTTAATTTACTCTGGGGCATTTTAAATACCCGCCCTTTTTAGAGATAACTTTATTTGTATTGAAATGATCTCCAACAAATAATTACAATTAAAGAAGACGAAAAATACTCTTCAAGAAAAAGGTCGTGAAAAAAAAAAAAGGGGGGGGGGGGGGAAGGCGGGTTCAAACAATGCTCCAGAATAAATTAAAATGTTGACATGCCTGGTACCATTCTGTACTGCATAAAAAATAAAAACAAAAGCAACATTGGTCTATATATTTACATTTTTTCTCTTAAAAAAAATAAAAATAAAATAAATCCCCATTTTGGGGGATTTTGAGGCTTCTGGGGACAATTTTGGGGACCAAATGTTTGTGGGGACTTTTTTGGGGAATTCTAAAATTTTTGGGGACAAATCTGGGGAGTTCAACTTTCAATGTTGGCAACGTAAAGATTTATCCCTACGACTAAGGACTTTCAGTAGCTTTATTGTTATTTGGGGATTTTTTTCAAAAATTGCCTTTATTTGGGGAAAAATCTGAGCTTAAATCTGCTTGATATATATATATATATATATATATATATATATATATATGTATTTTTTTTTTTTTTTTTTGAAAAAATTTTTATTTTCCTATTTTATTACCCTTTTTTTTTTTCGAAAAAAAAAAAAAAACCCTGATTTGGGAAAATTTGAAGACTTGTTTGGGGAAATAATTTTCAAACACCTGGCATCACTGACGACACCTTTTGAATGTTTCCTTGTTAGACAGGTACGTCACGATGCTCATGGAGTTAATCAGTCACATAAATAATCGTTTCTTCTATTTATGATAAAGAGCGATATATTTATATTTTTTCAATTAGTTTGCTTATTATTGTCATCTAATTCTCCGGAATCAAACAGAAAAGAAACATAATGGTCAAACAGTTTCTTTATCTAAAAATAGATACATTTCGTATTTGTAAGGTCAGTTATAAAAAAAAAAAAAATGGACGGAAGTCTACAAAAAAAGTATAAAGTTATTTGCAGTTGGAAAACGCAACGGAAACCGGAAGTATGAAAAGTATTCGAGTGGATAGTCAAAGGGTTTTATTAAGAATTGGTAAGACATTTCCAGATTATAATGCATAAATAGAATTATGTGTTTAAAAATAAATTACAAAAAATAAAATTAAATAAATAAATAAATAATGTATATTTCTTTTCGATACGGAACACATTGTGCTAAATGTGATATCGCAATATACAGTCGACAGCAAAATTATTCCAGCGCTGTAGCAATAATTCCCATTTAAAAAATATACACTTAATGCTGCTTTGTAAAATAAATCCTTGTCGAGTCATGTTCTTAGTCAGTCTAAGAACATGATTCGATAAGGATTTATTGAACAAAACAGCATCACGTGTACTTTTTTTACTTTTTCTTACCCATAAGGTAGAGAAAGTATTGTTTTAGAGTCAAATTTTCGAACGTGAGTTTTTGTTATATTTACACGTCTTGAGGTCCCCTGAATACGAACATCATGTTTTTAGCGAATGGTCTGTGTGTGTGTGTCTGTCTGTGTGTGTGTTATCAGCATAGCTCAAGAAAAAATAGTAGCAGAAAGTCCAAACTTATTAGTATTCTAAATGTGTATGATATAAGGATGTTACACTAAGCTTTTCGTTGAGATGAAGCAAATGGTTCGTGTACCGGGACGCCCAAGAGAATTCAAATACATTATGTCTATGGGGGAAAGTGCTGGTAAGTAGAGTTTAACGAAATACACTGCATTAAACCAAATGAAACGAATATATATTATTTATATTCGTGAAAACATGTCTCATGTAGAATATGGTAGGGAAATCATTCACTGTTCATTTACAGGGCTACACAAAAGAACTAGATAGTGTGACAATAGTTGCAAATTGACGGAAGTGGTAGGATTATATTTAGGTGCACAATGTGGTCTTCGACAGATATACAGGGCTGCAAATATTTAAGCAATAACATTATTTTTTGTTGTTAGTGGATGTGCTTTACTGATAATATTTTACCATTTCCAGGAAAGCTGTTCGGGAATTGAAATGAATTCCTCATACAGATATGGTACATAATGTATGTTTTTAAGATAAATATTCATTGCTTGTTTTTTGTATATTGACACGTTTTGAGGCTTCCTGATTACCGTAGTCAAGTTTTTAAACGTTTGATCTTTGTCTGTGTCTATTTGAGTTCCTTAAAAACGAATAATTTTAGGAGATCCAAATGTTGTATTTTGAAGTTAATATAAGTTTGTTGCTGGAAAAGTTTGATCAAGATTGATAAGTTTCGAGGAATGTTGCGTGTGAAAGTTGTCTGAATAATTTTAAGTGAACTTTAATTTTAATAACAGATTTAAATTCTATATAAATACAGGTGCAGTAATGAAACGGGGGGTTGAGGGGGCGGTAGCCCCCCCCCCTCACAGAGAACTAATTACCATATAAAACTCTTCCGAAGCCTAATTTGAATTGTTTTAACATAGGTTTATATAACAGTACTCGTTATGTTACCTCTTAATCTCCAACCTGTATTTATAGTATTAAATTTCAGGGTAAGAGAAAGTCGTGTGAGTGATACGCCAGATTATTTACATAGGAATTATTACTAGCGCTGGAATAATTTTGCTGCCGACTGTATACAATTGTAGATTACACAACTCTGAAAAAAAAAAAAATCGAGATCTGATACCATTCTTGTTGATTCTTATGTAAAATGACCTCCTGAATCCGAATATGACTCCCATTTTGCCCAGTCACCCACCGTTTTCTAGATACATCACTCCCTCCCTCAATTTCTTTCCCTGTTCGATAATTTTATGACCATGAATTTGATTCGAAGAATGAAAAATAATTAATTTAACACCTAAAAACAAAAAATATAAAGTTTAAAAAATAACATTAATAACAGATTAAAAAAATATAAGATATGCAATGCATAATTTCAGTGGCAAATCCCCCCCCCCCCCCAAAAAAAAAAAAAAAAAAATATATATATATATATATATATATATTTTCCCTTGACGCAAATGTCTATGTTTTAGAATTTTCCAACTCTGTAGCCCCTCAGAAGATATTTAACGCTTAAAATAATCCTCCCCCCTCCTAAAATTCAAATTTATAGCCATAAAATCACCGAAAAATGATAAAAATAGGGGGCTATTCCTAAAAAACGGTAGGTGATAGGGCAAAATGGGCGTCCTATTCGGATTCAGGAGGTCATTTTACATAAGAATAAGCTGAAATGGTGTCAAAGGCAATTTTCATGCCGAGAAGTGTTATATGACGGCTTTCGGCTTTAGTGTTAGTTTCTTTTCTACATGCGGTACATAAAACCTGGTTGGAGGTCTTTTTTATGAGATTCTAGCTCGTATTTACTGTAATTTCGAAGAAAACAACGGAAAACTCCGAATGGTTCGGCCGACAATCCCGACATTGTTTGAACCCTGGCACCCTCCGTTTATCAGTTTTCTGAACATAGGAGAACCTTTCCTGTGCTGGTAGGGCATAACTATAGAAAACATACTGACAAAACAATTAATAATAATGTAAAGATTTGTCGACGATTTTAGAACCCCGAATCCTTATTTCTCACTTTTATTATTATTATTATTATTATTATTATTATTATTTCGCTTGACGTTTTACTGTGTTTACAAACTGGTGTCAAATAATTTTGTTTCTGCACTTTTGATTTTCTCTCGGTGTTTTTCCATGTAAAATTAATGGTTGGGTTTATACTTTTCTACGAGTGAAACTAACAAACTAACACTGAAAACGATGTCATAGCCAAAACAATGTTTTGGAATAAAGCAAGTAAAATTGTACCCGTAATTCCCGTACGTGTATATCGAATAAATAAATAAATAAATAAAGACAATTTAACAGAAAAACTTACATCACAATAGCAACAATGTATTAAAATAAAGAAAACAAAATTTTATACACGGTTTGCATATTTTTTGGAAAATTCGTTTATTAATTCAAATAATAAATTTTAATATTTCAAGGAAAAATAACAGTAATAAATTAAACATGTAAGATTCAACTCATCATGAGAAATTGAGAATATAAATAAATAAACATGTGGTTATAAAATTTGAATTAAAGGATTACGATGTCTTTTTTACTTTCATGGAAACGTTTGAACTTCAATACATATAAATATCATGATGTAAAAGATGAAGTCACATTATTATTATTAAATATCATGTAAACCAATATTTCGTAATTTGAACTAGCAAAGAGAGATACATTTACATATAGATGCGGTAGGTAAAATTGAGCACAAGGCGGGCACAGACCGACTAGTTTTTAACCGACTTCAAAAAAAGAAGGAAGGTTCTCAATTCAAACCGTATGTTTTTTTTTTATGTTTGTTAGCTCATAACTTCTGAACGGATGCTCCGATTTTGATACTTTTTGTTTTTTTAAAAATTTCTTGGTCTACAATAGGTCCCATTGTAATATCTTTACGATCTAAAGAAAATACAGGGTGCCCAAAAATATCAGTCCCAACTCTTTTAACTACTAAACGGCTGCAGCTATAGTGGAAAAAATGGTATGTAAGTATAGCAAAGTGGCCATGCTGTACAAGGTTAAATCGCTTGCAGCGCCACCTGGTGGAAAATAGCGGAGTTAGTGTTCCTATCTCGAAAACGGTTCTGAAGAAAAAGTGAATTACAAAGCTGAAGAGTATCACCGATTTAGTACAAAAAGATAGTTTAGACATTCATGCTAACGTTCCTATCTCGGAAATGGTTCAAGACAGGGGGAAAAAGTGAATTATAAAATTGCAGAGCATCATCGATTTAGTACGAAAAGATAATTTTGACATTGATGCAAAAAATACAAAGCTAAAAACGTGCACTTTTTTGTTCGCAATTTCTTACACTATACATACTTGAGATACATTGCTCATGCTGTACCGTAGCTGGTGAGACATACGCTATATAGTTCAAAATACGGTTACTTGATACTTTATGGTTTGTTGTAGAGATCTTGGCCTGAAGTAGGTCTCATTATAACTTCTTTACAATCTAAAGAAAATAAAGCGCCATCTGGTGAAAAACAGCGGAATTAGCGCTCCTGTCCCAAAAACGGTTCAAGGTGGGAGAAAAGTTAATTACGAAGTTGTAGAGCATCTTTGATTTACTACAAAAGGACAGTTTTTAGACATTATTGCTAAAAACAGAACGCTTAAAACGTGCAGTTGTTTTTTCGCAATTTCTACATTGTGCACACTTGAACTACGTTGCACACTTCGCAGCATAGCGGATGACACGTATACTCTGTGGTTCAAAGTACTGTTACTGTAAGCGGTCACATCGATTAGCGAAAAATCGTTTTCAACCAACTTCAGAAAGGAGGGTGTTCTTAATTCAATCTATGTGTTGTTGGTGGTGGTGTTTGTAAGCTTATAACTTCGTAAGAGATGCTCTAATTAACCGACTTCAAAAAGGAGGAGGTTCTCAATTCAAAGCGTATGTTTTTTGTTTTTGTTTGCTAGCTCATAACTTCTGAACAGATGATCCGATTTTGATACTTTGTAAAGGTCTTGGTCTGAAATAAATCCCATTGTAAGATCTTTACGATCAAAAGAAAATACAGGGTGCCCAAACAAGCCAGTCCCGACTCTTTTAACTGCTGAACAGCTGCAGCTATAGTTATAAAAGTGGTATGTAGGTATAGTAAAGTGGACATGTGCTACGCGATTCAACCGTCTAAAGCGCCACTGGTGGAAAAGAGTGGAGTTACCGATCCTATCTCGGAAACGTTTCAAGACAGGGGAAAAAAGTGAATTACAAAATTGCAGAGCATTATCGATGTAGTACGCAAAGATAGTTTAGACATTAAAAACAGAACGCTTAAAACGTGCATTTGTTTGTTCACAATTTTCCTATTTTGTGCACACTTGAACTACATTGCATATGTTTTAGCTTAGCGGGTGACATTTATGCTATGTAAAATTCAAAGTATGGTTATTGTAAGCGGTCACATCGATTAACGCATGAACGTTTTAAACCGACTTCATAAAGGAAGAGGTTCTCAATGCAAACCATTCTTCTCGTTGTTGTTGTTGAAATTTGTTATCTTATAACTTCGTAAGAGATGATTTAATTTTAATACTTTTTTTGTTGTCGTAATGATCTTGGCCTGAAATAGGTTTCATTATGATTTAATTAAGATATAAACAAATTACAGGATACTCACAAAAGTCTGTTCTCACTCTAACGGCTGAACGCATGCAGCTACACTGGTAAAAGCAATATGTAAGTATCGATGTTGAAACTTCTGTCCGTCAGCTGCAATGCATATTTTGCTCTTAGTTTGAACTTTACGCAGCGCAATTTCCAGCGCAGCGGGGGACGCGTATTCGCTGCAAAGTTCAATATATATGCCTAACAGAATTGTCGGTTACGAATACAGCGTATCCGTCCTTTACATTTCTAAAGACTTTTTAATTTAACGCATGTTCGTTCAATAGATAGTTTTTTGCTCATATCCGATAAAGGCAAGAAAAGTAGCACAACTTAAAAATGCAGCATTTGAGAAAAATCAACTTAAAAATAACTTGACTATAATAAAACTGGTACAACTGTCTCTCGAGTGGATAAATTTTTAGATGGAGATGTAACTTTTTTGTTCACATTGGGTGCATTCATGTATTTTTCAGTGACATAAACCATTTTTTGAGTAATGTCACTTTTCTTGGAACTTGTGATTTGTGAAACTTCCGTCGAACGTCTTCTGATGCTCTGCTGTATAAATAAGTTTCACTGAAAAGAGAAAAATAAAATCTTTTTGTAAAAAAATAGAACCGACTCCAAAAAGGAACTACTATTCAAACAACTGAAAATGAAAGAAAATTTGCAGAAAATGGAACTGTAAATTGCGCCTAAAAGTATAAAATAATTTCCTTCGCCAAACAACCTATAACACTACAATTAATCATAACTTTTGAAGTCGGCGCAAAATTAAATAAAATTGATACCTTTATTCAATACAAAAATCAAATCCTATTCAAAATACACATCTCACATTGTTACCTGCAAAACGCAACCGAGAACTAATTTGATTCAAGAAAACGAATACGATTTCGTAAGCAGCAAAAGTTGGGGAAGATGCTGTTATCTGACGTCCTTGGTGAAAGAAAAATCGCAAAATTATCTGGCAAATATTTTTAATTTCTTTGGGATATCATGAATATTTTTTTAAGGTATATCAAGAGATTAATTAAGAATATGAAACAACACATCGTACACTATATATTATGAAAAGATACACCTTGCGTGTATATTTTTGCCCTACATTTTGATCACCAAATCCAAAAGCCATCAAGGATGATAGTTATCAAAGTTATACCAAATTTGCAAAGGAAACTCTAACTTCGTAGAAACATAAATACCGCATTGTGAAGAGTGTTCACTGTTCTATGTAGATGCTACTAATGGACCAATTGTATACAGTGGTAAAATAATAAAGGAAACATGAAAATGGATCATTCGAAACGACAGCATTTGTTGCTACAGATCTAAAGACAAACCTTTAAAATCTAATTAAATTTTATTTAATTTTGCGCCGACTTCAAAAGTTATGATTAATTGTAGTGTTATAGGTTGTTTGGCGAAGGAAATTATTTTATACTTTTAGGCGCAATTTACAGTTCCATTTTCTGCAAATTTTCTTTCATTTTCAGTTGTTTGAATAGTAGTTCCTTTTTGGAGTCGGTTCTATTTTTTTACAAAAAGATTTTATATTATAATTATTATTATTAGTTTTTTTTTTTTTTTTTAACACGCTTTTATTAGCTTTACCTGTATGTATGTTTGTATGTTTGTAACTGCTCTGGGAGCAATCAAAAAATCTGTATTGTAAAAAAAGACTTTCCCTACGTGAACGCCGTGGCTGTGAGGTAAAGCACCGCGCTACGAACCTAAAGGTCTAGCGTTCGAGCCCAGTCAGGGGAGATTTTTTAAAAATGGTTTTTGTTTCATTCAAAATTATTTTAATTAAAGATTTAAATGTATGTAAATATTACGGTGTGTCACTCACACGATTTTCTCTTACCCTGCATTTTAATACTAAGATAGATATTTTGTGCTTTTTAGTTCACATTTCTATAAAAGCGTGTTCTTTAATTTTTTAAAACTATAATATTATTTATTTTTCACAAATATATAGGGTAGGTGCTCCAGTGATTGACACCTTCCCCGAAATAATTAATAAATAGGTAAAAAAAAAAAAATGAAAGCAAATGTTTTACATGTTAGAATTTTAGCACTGTATGTCAAACACTGGAGCATAGTGCCTATTACTGGTAAAATGTAAAACTAGCAGTGTCAAACACTGGAGCATAGGGGCCAATTATTGGTAAAGTGAAAACCTGGCAGTGTCAATTACTGGAACATTGAGTGGGTGTCAAATAAAAATTCATAAAATAATAATAATAAAAAATATATTTTTTTAACATATTTGTGGTTCTGAAAGTCTCTCATACCATATGTAATAACTTAAGATTTCTAAAAATAGTTTCTGATGACTAGAACATTAAAAACATCAGAGATTGCTTTAAAAGTGTCAATCACTGGAGCACTTACCCTTTGCGTATTTCTTTTTTTATAAGAGTAAGGCAGTATCAAGGCCGTTGCCAGAAAAAATGTCGAGGAGGGGGGGGGGAGATAAAAAATTTAGTACATAATGTGAGTGGTAAAAATATTATACAACTCAAAATGTTTCGACAAATTTGTAAAATTTTGGGGGAGATATCAGTTGAACCCCCAAACATCCCCTTTGGCAACGGCCTTGGACTGCATTAAAAAAAAAAAAAAAAAAGAGAGAGAGAGTTATAAATAACATTCATCAAAGTATGGCTAATATTTAATAATATAAAAACATATTCCAGACATTATTTGCATAAAGAAGAAAATTTCCTTCTTTAAAATCTCTTCTACTCTCCTTGAACTCTTTCTAAGAAGACACAATATGTACTTTAAGATATTGATGAATGACGGTTTTAGAGACATCTCGTTATATCTAAACTGGCGCCAGAAGTCATACATAAAAAGAGATTTGTTGCTTTTTAAAACTCAACTAATCTTCACAAAGAAGAACATGACAAGATCTCTTAAAATTCGGAACAGGTTTGTGTATTTACGCTAGATATTGAAACAGCATTAAGGAAAACTTTTTTTTCTTTTTCCATGAACAGTCCTTGAAATTAGAAATAAAGATAAATTTTTGAAGATTACGTGCGATTTTACTAGCATTTTCCCCCTCTTTCATAACAGGAATAGTTATTATTTTACTATAATAATGAATTCGAATTTTTTAAAGTATTCTAAATTTTGTGTGGCTTTTTACTGCATTTTTCCTCCCTTCTGTATATCTAAGAAAAAAGTATCGGATTCGGGAAAATTTTCTACATCCGGTTTTCAGTGCATTTACACGTTTTTAGATGTCCTGAAAACGATTTGACCATTTTTAGGAAATGTCAGTGTGTCTGTCTGTCTCTGCATAAGAAATTTTGTGGGAGCTGTATCTGACGAACGAAGGAATGGAATTCAACCACACTAGATGGTTGGTTGGATCTTGACTTAAGGGCCCGCTTCACTCACCGCCCCCGGAAGCCGAAGCTAATGTTATTGTATGGAAAATTTTTCTTTACAAATAACTTATTAACTAATACATATTTTTAAATTCTGTTTTCACTATATGAAAATTCCCAGTTGTTAAATTGACGGCCCTTTTTTAAAAAAATATTTTTTTATTTTTTTATATTTTATTTTGAAGCTGCAAAATGCGAATTTTCAATATCAGAATTTTTTTCATTTTGTAATTTCAAAATAAAAAATAAAATATAAAAAATATACATTTTTGATAAATGTCCGTCAATTGAACAGTTGGGAATTTTCTGAATGTGAAAGCAGAATTAAAAAATACGCATTAGTTGATAAGTTAATTGTAAAGAAAATTTCCCCATAGAATAACAATGGCTCGGACTTCCGGTGATGGTAAGTGAAGAGGGCCGTTAAATTGGTGGACCAATCGCTCAACAGGTTGCGTTGTTATCTTATTTTTTGGAAAATTTTTAATATAGTATAGAACAAAATTTCCTATAAATGCATATAATGACTATTCTTTTTAACTTTTCAGCATGAAATTAAAAATATATACATTCACTGAGAAAAAAAAATATACCGCCTTCCTCTAGAATGAATAAGTGACCATTTTCTAAATCCCTTAACTAGAAATATAGACTTCCGAGCTACGCGCGTTAGGCACGCCAATAAACTGAATAGACGAAATTATCGAGAATTTCTAGTGTACATATTTCTAGATGGTGAAACAATTTTCTGAATCATTTATACTGCGAGAAATTCTCGCTTGGTTTTCTAGAATTTGGTAATAAACCAAGATTATAGTTGCTGAAACCCGCCTCTGGTAGTGTCATTTATTTGCAGAGATTTTAAAATAATTTTGCCCTCGAGAATATAGGCAAACGCTCCAGAATTCTAATAGGGGCTTCTAGAACTCGCTTTCCAAGGGGACTAGAATTTATAAGAATAACGTGGAGCTATTTTTTCTAGAGCCACAACTTAGATTCTAAATGTCAGTTACAGAATTTTTTCTCAGTGTTTACAATCGTAATAGTCATTTAAATATTTATGTATATATATAGGGACATCCCTTCCCACTGGGAAACCACCTTATGGGAGTAGTAAAATTTCAATATGAGTATCTTTCAAAAGCACTCGTCAGTATCTTTAAAACGAATGGTTGAACCATAAATCTGTGATAATTAAAAACAAATTTGCCTATTTTTTTTTTCATATTTTACGGGGTGAGGGGGAGGGGGGGAAATCTCAGAAATAAAAGCATTTCCTCAGATGTTAGCACAAAATTCACGCTCTTTTGGCCATTGAGAGTTATACATCTTTGAAATGAAAATCCCCACTTTTCATCATGGAAATTAATTTTAATAAATAATATACCAACTGTCTGAATTGAGAACTTCCTCCTTTTTGAAAACGATTAATAAAAAAATTATTTATGAACCGATTTGTATGAAACTCAGTAACTGCATAGCCTTTGTCAACGTCTTAACCAAGTTTATTAATTAAATTTATCCACTATTTTGTATAAAAATTGCGGCAATTTTTAACGAACAAAGAACTAAATTTTCTCTTCCGATGGAGTCGGAATATCTTGTTTAAAATCATTTTATGTACAATTTAAAGTACATGAACTTTTCAAAAAAATTTTAAGCATTATGGATATTTTTAAGCTTTTAAATTTAAAATATAATTTCCTTCTTCATGAGTAAACTAATAAAAACTAGTATGTTGTGGCTACCACAAGACTTTCTTCTATATTTTCTTGTACAAATTCACTAAGTGCGACTAATTTATTAAAAATATTATTCATTAAAATTATTTAACATAATGAATGCAAATGATTTTCAATCTTAGGAAAATCTAACGCTAAATATCCAAAGAGACAGCTTCATCGTCTATAAATAATATGTTTGCTGATAAGCATTCAAATTGAATGAGCTTAATATCTCATAATGGTCTTCTCACTTACCAAGTTTTGTTTGATTATACACAATAGAACAAGAGATATAGCCTCCCCTAAATTTGCAGAAATCGCTGTATAGCAGCGCCACCTGTGGAGCGGTTTACACCAAAAGTTGATAGGTACTAGTTTAGATCAAAGTGCAACTATGTAATTCGAGCAGTAGTTCCGGAGATACAGTTGCCAAAAAATTTTTGTCACACACACACATACACACACACAGACAGACGGACAGACATTTTCTAAAAGTGGTCAAATCGTGTTCTGGACCTCTCAAAACATGTAAATCTGTCGAAAATTTTTACGAATCCAATACTTTCTTCTATTGAATATATTAGGTCGTTGCAAAAGTTCGTGCGGACGCGGATCATTTTATTGCCTCCAAAGACGAGAGCTTCTATCGCCGTGGTATACATTTGTTACCCGAAAAATGGGCAAAGGTTGTAGAAAGTAATGGAGAGTATTTTGATTAAAAATTGTCATTTGATTTGATGTATTTTTATGAAATGAAGCAATAAAAAATCGCACGAATTTATGCAAAGACCTAATAGAATAAAGTAAAAATTGTAGATCGTTGCTTAAATAAACGCATTCTTATTTATCATAACTTCAAAGAGCCACTTGGGGCAAAATGAGCTATTGCATTAATATTTCATTTTCAAAGTATTTAAGCACTCTGTAAGCTCGAGTCCCTCCCACGCCATTAGGATATATCGTGATCTAGAACTCTTGTAAGGCACACATTTAAAGGTTACGAACTTAAGGTTGTGAAGATAAAATCACATTCGGAGTGATTTACTGGAGTTCAAACTCACGAATAATCTTTTTACCGGGCTTCCATTCTTCATCCTTTGAAATTCCGAGTGGCTGAACGGCATTTAATAATAGTTCTAAATGGTATTCCTCCGCTGATCCTGATAAATGATAAAACTTCTAAGAAAATATTTTCACGAGCTAAATTTCTTTCCTTCTTCATCCTTCCCCCCCCCCCCCTTTTTTTTTAAAAATATATTTTTAAAACGTCTGGAAGAACAGTGTTTCATAAAATTCTAAGAAATGTTTTAACGATTTTTGCATCACAAAAACTCTTATAAAAAATAATCAAGAAATAAAATTATGCAGCAAGCAATATGAAATATTTTTCCACTAGCCTTTCCCGTGCAGATCATCTGCGTCTTGCGTGATCATACCAAAACAGATTTGGCAACCAATTTATTCCGGAGCGTTTTTAGCCCCGCCCACTTTCCGCACCGGAATTTCTGTAGAATAGAAATATTCTACAAAAACTGAAGAGAAATCTTCAATATGTGACAACAATTAAATAAGAAAATTATTCTTAAAAATTACTGGTAAAAAAAAAAAAAGGTGGGCTAAATTCCTCCGGAATAAATTATGAAAGATGGCAACTCTGCCTACATATCTAATTTTCAGAAAAATCTCATAAATACAATCACTGGAAAATTTAAGTTTTTCTCTTCTTTTTTTATTTTTTCAATAAATAGATTAAAATTTTTCTACTTGCATTATAATTAAATTATAATGCAAGTAGAAAAATTTTAATCTATAATTTTAATCTATTTTAATCTATTTAAATTTTAGGAAATGACATTTCCATTACTAAATTAAAAATTCTTAAAAAGTTAAATATTCTTATATTAAAAATCAAATATTTCATAAAATTTGATGTAATTAAATTAGCATTTTATCATACATAACATAAATTCCATAGTTAATAAATATATCTACAAGAGAAATAAAAAGAAATAACGTTCATTCTATTTATAATGAATGAAAAATCTAAAAAAAATATACACTAAGCGACCCCCCCCCCCCCAAAAAAAAAAAAAAAAAAAAAAAACTTGAATATTTTCTTTTTTACCTTCTACAATAACCAATTTTATCGTTTAAAAAGCAAATTTTCGAATAGATTTTATTATGTCGTCCTCCACAATAAGGTAGTTAACGATGCCACAAAAAAGTATTAATTTTTGAATGAAAATCAAAAAATATTTTAATACGTGAGATGGCAAAATAGTTAAATGTTAACAAAACATTGGTAAAATGGTTTTTAGCAAAATATAAAATTATTTGACCGTTTAAACTGGAAATTTGGCTTTAAGCGGACACGTTGCTCATCCAAGTTAAAAAGCAAATGTTTAAAAAATCGCTTTGTATCATGTTCAGAACTTAAAAAAGATTAAAAAAATGTGTAATGCAAAATATTTTCTTCAAAAATAGTCCGGAAGCAATTAAACAAGGGAGGTTAAAAACCAGAACATCTGCAAAAATGCCATTATTAAGGACAAATATATATATATATATAAATCAGTTGACCAAAAAAAAAAAAAAAAAAAAAAAAAAATTAGCAGTTAATTATCGAGCTGAACTGAGTTTCTCTGATGAATCAAGTTTAATTCATTTCGAGTTGGTGAAAAAAACTACAGGACGGTAAAAATGGGACTGACTTAATGAAAACTTCTCTCTTAAAACAGTGACACATTCTCCGTACATTATGACTTGCGTCATTCAAAAAACTGTCGTTTTTCATGATACAGAGGTGCATACTTTTTCAAAGAATCAGACAAATTTTCAGGCACAAAGGGATCAATTAATTCAAAATAAAACACGGTGATTATAAAAGTGGTGCCTGTCCGACTATTTTGGAGATATTTTCAGACTTTTCTTCAAACAGCATTTTAAGATGATAATGCACCTTGCTGTACGGTGCCTGTGGTACGTCAATTTGAATCAAATTGTTAAAAGTTACCTATTCATTCCCATGAGCACTTATAATTCTGTAAGTAATAATACCTTTTTTCACTCTAAGTTAAATCCCACAAAAAATATCGAAGAATTTCTTCTTTATTAGACTTGAAAAGAATCCTAATCTCAATTTGCTCGAAAATGTTTAGTCATAAAAAGGCGCGGGGAGAGAGAGGAGGATTCGAAATTTGCAGCCTACAACTTTGCAAGAACTAGCAAAATTATTTACAATATTTAGCACAGTGAAATTTTTTAGATTTATATCAAAAAACGGTATAATACTATGCCACTGTACATTAAAGCAGTAATTCCATATAAAGGTGGAATTAACCCAATGCAGAATACATATTTTTATTAAAAAATTGCTTAGATCTAACAAATAAATAGTTTTATTTCATATATTAAAATATAACTTGTTTATTTCATATAATAAATAATAATACAATACAAAGTGTATGGTTATTGCATTATGTTTAAAAAGAAAGTTTTATGTAGATTTTTATAAAGTACTTCGTAGAGTGTAATAAAGCGAATTATTAAATCGAAAATGTACATAGGTATCATTTCATCCCTTTGGTATTATGCAAACATGACAGTTTTATATGTTTCAACCATTAATTTTAAAGTTATAAAAAAGGTATAAGTCATTTTTTCTGCTTTTTTTTTTTTTTGTTGTTGTCGGTTAGTGTATATAATTTTGGCTTTAAAAAAATTGTATTATAATATGATGAGTTCAATTTACATAAATAGATGGCGATATCACCACACTTCCGAATAGCCGATCATGAATGCGAGGCTTAGTTAGCTTTAAATTCTTCCAAACATATTTATAAGTATATTGTAAGTACATGTTTCAGCCCCAAAAGTCAATATTTTTTCAATTTCTTTAAGAAAATGTGCATTTCAAATGCATTAGATTAAATTTTTATAGCGAGCACACTAGATTATTTTGATCATTCTAATCTGGGTTGCGGCTACGATATCACTATCGTATCGTTTCGACAAAATTTAATCGTAACAGGTCCACTTTCATTTTATTTAAAAAGAATGAAAAATCTAAAAAAATATATAATTTTGGCTTTGAAAAATGTGTATCCTAATATGATGATATCGGGAGATACCATCGCTCTTCCGAATAGCCGACCATGAGGGTTGGTTGGTTGGTTGGATGGGTTTTACGTCGCACTAGTGCTGCGCAATCGGCAACAGCCGATCATTAATGCGTGGCTTAATTAGCTTTAAATTCTTCCAAACATACTTATAAATATATTGCAAGTATGTTTCAGCCCAAAAAGTTAACATTTTTTTCAATTTCTTTAAAATATATATGTGCATTTCAAATGCGATAGATAAAATTTTTGTAGCGAAAACTCTAGATTATTTTGATCATTCTAATCTAGGTTGACGAATCAGGTAGCTGCTTATCACTATCATATCGTTTCGGCAAAATTTAATCGTAACTGGTCCACGTTAGAGAAATTTTATATAGATAATACGAGATTGTTGTGTTGTAAAAGGGTTGAATATGTCACCCTTGTGGTAAAATGTACTGCTGCGTGGTAAAATGTAAATGTGGGGAGTCTTTCTAAGTCCCCCATGTTTAAGCCCGTTTTCACGAGACATTCGGAAAAATATGATAAACTTCGAATGGTAGGATTCGAGCGCGATCTTGCTTCTAACCCATCACCTCCCTTCTGTAAGTTGCGATGGTGTTGGTGTTAGGATTAAGGCCGATTGACTGCACTGAGTCCTAGGCCTGAGGGGTGTGCCCTCCAAAGGGTCTTTCTAAGGAGTCCTAGCCCGTATTCAAACAAGTTTTGGAGAAAAGGACGGAAAATTCCGAACGGCTAGGCCGACATGAGCGAGCTGGGATCGAACCCGGCATCTCACGTCTACCAGCTTAGAGGACAGAACCTCTTGGCTGATGCCCCTGTAAATTGCGAAAACAGAACCTTACAGCGATCGAGTTTAGGTGATCTCGCTTTTAATCCGTCACTTCCCATTTGTAAATTTCAAAAGCAGAAATTTTTCGGTCACCTGATGAAGCTTCAATAACCCGGAAATTCGAACCATTTTAAGTGTAAATTCTTTTAGCAGAAGTATCTAAACAATACCTCTATCTGCATTTAAATTTACACTAGTGAATTAATTGCCTATAAAAATAATTTTTCGCAAAATAATTAATTACAAACAAAAAAGTTTTTAAAAGCATATGTTAGTTAGCAAAGTCATTACATCTAACTAAGAGAACTAACTATCTAATGAATTAATTGCCTATAAAAATAATTTTTCGCAAAATAATTAATTATAAACAAAAAAAAAAAAAAAAAAAAAAAAAAAAAGAAAGAAAAAGAAAAGCTTTTTAAAAGCATATGTTAGATAGCAAAGTTATTACATCAAACATATATTCCATAGGATATATGTTTTACAGCATTTAAAAATATATCTTAAAATGAATTATGTTTAGTGCAGCCTAAAGAGGTTAACTGCATCAAGAAATTCTGCCCATAGACATAATGTGTTTCGACTTTTTTTGCATGTTCCTGTACTTGAACAATATATCAGATTCCAGTTAAATGTTTCAAGTAATACCATATCGTGCTGTCATATAGATTCACAATGCCGAATTTGGACTTCCTACTAATTTCTAATTTTGAGTTATGCTGACATACAGACACCTCTAAAGATCTGATTGTCTGAATTAAGGACACCTTAAAACGTGTAATTCAAGCGAAATTTCATTTTCGAAAATTTGCCCTTGCAACAACATTTTCTCTACTATATATGTATATGAGAAAATAAAAAGGCCTGATGAAGTTGAAGTATTGTTAGTCCGATGCTCTTGAAGACATTAAAAATCCTCTGCGCAATAAACAAGTTGTATTGTAAATAAGAAAAATAGAATAAAACCAAATAATTAACTAAAAAAAATACAGAAGTGTTAATTTAAACGATGTATAGCAAATAAGTCGAATAACATGATACTGAATTTACAGTAGGTTATCTCTGAGAGTTCAGGTTACCTATTCCGAGATGCTAATCAACATGAGTGCGCTGAATTAATACGTAAAAATAAGTATTCTATAAAAAGTACGGTCAACTGATATGGCTGTTAATTAACACACAACAAACAAGGTTTTTCTTCTTTTCTTTTTTTTTCAAAAGCTTTGAATGTTGTTTATATATTTATTTATTTATTTATTCCTTTTTTGTGGCAACAAGAAGTCGTCTAATTATAAGCTCTAGTAAACCGCAAACGTAATTCTATATCTACAAAAATTCCACCGAAGAAAGATGTTCTGTAATAAATCATTAATTAGCTGACCAAATTGAGCAACTTTTATTTGATACTAGAATATTCCTTGCTTTTTTAAGCATTCTAAAAACAACAACAACCTCACGTTATTCATAAGACATATTCATTCATATTCATTGGTTCATCTGAAAATTCCAGAAAGTGACATTAGAACACATTTGAGTATGACAAGTCAATCGGAAATATCTAACAACAGGCTTACGCATTCTTAGAAGTATATTATTCGAACTACATTCATAAAGATCTTACATCCCGCATAGATTTTGCAAACTTTTCATGCATTTATTACATTAGGTTTAAATTTATATAAAAACTACATATATCGTTTCAGACTGATTTCTTTAGAAAACAACAAGCTTTCAATGTTGTTTATACATTTATTTATTTATTTATCCTTTTTTGTGGCAACAAGAAGTCGTCTAATTATAAGCTCTAGCTCTAGTAAACACGCAAACGTAATTCTATATCTGTAAAAATTCCACCGAAGAAAGATGTTCTGTAATAAATCATTAATTAGCTGACCAAATTGAGCAACTTTTATTTGATACTAGAATATTCCTTGCTTTTTTAAGCATTCTAAAAACAACAACAACCTCACGTTATTCATAAGACATATTCATTCATATTCATTGGTTCATCTGAAAATTCCAGAAAGTGACATTAGAACACATTTGAGTATGACAAGTCAATCGGAAATATCTAACAACAGGCTTACGCATTCTTAGAAGTATATTATTCGAACTACATTCATAAAGATTTATCCCGCATAGATTTTGCAAACTTTTCATGTATTTATTACGCTCGGTTTAAGTTTATATAACAACTATATCGTTTCAGATTGATTTCTTTAGAAAACAACCTACTGCAATAACTTTCTTCGCTGGTCACTATATTTAAAAGAATAGCTTATAAATCTAGCCCTAAAACTGAAACACTTTATTAAAATAATCACTTTTTTTTTCTAAATCTCAAAAAACATCCTATCTATCTATACATCCTATCTATCTGTGTATATATCATGAAAAACGGCAGTTTTTCGAGTGACGCAAGAGGAAGGACATATACACTAAGCGACAAAAAAAAAAAAAAAAGCCGCACTGCAAAAAAAAATGACTTATACTTTTTTTATTTGTAATAACTTTTAAATTAATGTTTGAAACAAATAAAACTGTCTTGTTTGCATAATACCAAATGTATGAAATGATACCTATTTATATTTTCGATTTAATAATTCGCTTTATTGCATTTTACGAAGTACTTTTTTAAAATCTGCATAAAACTTTCTTTTTGAACATAATGCAATAACCATACACTTTGCATTCTACTAAGATTTATTATATAAAATAAACAAGTTATATTTTAATATATGAAATAAAACTATTTATTTGTTAGATCTAAGCAATTTTTTGTTAAAAATATGTATTCTGCATTGGGTTAATTCCACCTTTATATGGAATTACTGCATTAATGCGCAATGACATAGTTTTATACAGTGTTTTAATATAAATCTCAGAAATTTCAATGTGCCAAATATCACAAATAATTTTTTCTAGTTCTGGCAGAGTTATAGGCTGCAAATTTCGAATCCTCTCCCCTCTCCCCCGCCTTTTTATAGACGAAACATTTTCGAGCGGTTCGCGATTTTGACCATTTCCATGTCTGGTAAAGAAGAAATTCTACTATATCCTTTGTGGTATTTAACTTAAAGTGAAAAAAGGTATGATTACTTACAAAATTATAGGTTCTCATGGGAATGTATAAGAAATTTTGACAATTTGAAGTGAATAAACTTACCACAGACGCCGTGTAGTAAGGTGCCTTATTATCTTTAAATGCTGTTTACGGAAATGTCCAAGATACCTCCAAAATAGTCGGTCAGGCACCACTCTTATGTAGATTGTGTTTTATATCGAGTTATTTGATCCCTTGAGCACAAAAATTTTCCCGAGTGTTTGAAAAGTTATGCACCTCCGTACCATAATGTACGGAGAATGTGTCACTGTTTTAAAAGTGCGATTTTCATTAAGTCGGTCATATTTTCGTTGTCAGATCTGCTTGTTTTCTTTAGCTCGAAATAAGTTAAACTTGACTCATCAGAGAGAACCAGTTGAGCCCAATAATTAACTAATCATTTTTTAATTTTTTTAGCCATCTGAGGTCTTGCTTTCCTACTTCTCTTCACTAAGAATGGAATTTTTTCAAATTTTCTGTCATTTAAACCTGCTTTGTTTAATAGTTGTTGTACTGTAGTTAAAGAAATTATGCTACTAAACACTTTTTCTGAAGCTCTTTTATGTTCTAAATGTAATACAAACCGATTTAATAAGCAATGGCCTTTTAACTTACGGTCATCTCGCTTGGATGAGCAGTGTGGCCACCTAAAACCAAATTTCCAGTTTAAACGTCCAAAAACTTATATATTTTGCTAAAAACCATTTTACCAATATTTCGTTAACATTTAATTATTTTGTCATCTCACGTATTAAAATATTTTTTGATTTTCATTCAAAAATTAATACTTTTTGTGGCATCGTTAACTGCCTTATTCTTACCATTTTTGAAATAAATTCTAAAATTACAATTTTCCTGACAATTGGACTGTTTTTAACACTGGACTGAAAGCTAAAGTGTATGTGGAGGACAACATAGTAAAATCTGTTCGAAAATTTGCTTTTTAAACGATAAAATTGGCGGTTGTAGAAGGCGAAAAGGAAAACATACAAGTGCGGTTTTTTTTTTTTTTTTTTTTTTTTTTTTTTTTGTCGCTTAGTGTATATATATATATATATATATATATATATATATACATATATAATGGAAAATTTGTCATTGCAATAACTTCCGAAATACCAAATCAATTCAAACTAAAATTGGACAGTGGACTTATCTTACAAATATTTTAAAAAGTTCATTGACCATCTTGATTCACAATCTTATTTCAAAATGGTGGCCACTTGAAAATTTAAAACTCTTGTGAAATACAGATTTGTGAGCCGATTTGCATAAAACTTGGTATATACATAGTCTATATCTAGGTCTAAATATTTGTTAATGAACGTGATCCATATTTTTGTTGGTGGCCATGTGAAGCTTTCAAATTCATACAAAAAGAACCTATTTATGAACCGATTTGTTTGAAATTCGGTATGTGCATAGATAGTCATTATCAAAATTTCAACCACGTTTATTAATAAACTCGATCCTTTGTCTTGTTTTAAAACATTTGGCCACTTGAAAAGCTCAAAATCACATAAAATACTTATTTATGAACCGATTTTCATGAAACTCAGAACATAAATATTAAGGTCTCAATCCGTCAACTTTATAATCAACTTGATCCGCCATCTTAAGTGTAACTTTTTGAAAGCAACTATAGTCTCGAAACTGCATCTACTGTTCAGCAACACATGATACTGACTATGGTATAAAAAGAAAACAAATACAGTTCCCGCCGCTTATTAAAATCACATTCGTTCTGAGCCAAAGTGATTTTATTAAGCGGCTGATTTTTTTATCCGGCGAACGTTCCTGCCCTTAAGGAAAAGGTCCTGAATTTCGAAAGAAACTTCAAAAGGTAACGAATAATATAATTAGTAAACAATATTAATTAATTTTTGGTAGATAATTAACTAATTGTTTCTTCGATATAAGTAAATTAAACGCATTGTAAGTTCCCGTGCACTTTCTTTAGAGGAATATCATCATTACTTTACTAAAAGTTCACGCTGTTTTTATAAATTTAAAATCTTTCCGTTTAAACCTCATGAATTATAGTAATTTCAAAATAAGAACTAGAAATTGCCTTCTAATAATTAGAAAAAAAAAAAAATCATTTCAAATCAAATTTGTATTTTATTACTGTGCTTTGAAAAATGCGTTCCTTGAAATTGTTGCGGAGATGAGTTGCGGGGCGTGCTTAATTTGTAACTGTGCTGCAAGTATAAAATCTTGAACAATGAGCGATAACGGAGTGTTTGTTGTGCTTTAATTTATTTTTCTATTAAAAAAAAAAAAAAATCACAATGTAAATTTAAAAAAAAATTATTAGTGTGCATAAATGATATTTTTTGGCTGCTGAGAAGATATTTTTGTGTTTAAAAACCGGCGATGCTGATTTTATTAAGCGGCGTCTTTAAGCGTAGTTTGTATTGATTTGATTCCGGTCCTGGCGATTTGATCAGATTAAGCGGCTGATTTTATTAACCAGTGATTTTATTAAGCGGCGGTTACTGCATATTCAAAATGCAATGGTAAGGGGAGAAGTGAAGCTTCAGTAAAAGTTCTAAAAATCTTTCACTTGAAGAAATGCCAACATCAAACTCACTCAAAAACACTCAAAATTTTAATTATAATTGAGAATTTAAAAATAAAAATGTTAATGTTATGAGATTTGCATAATGAAAACACATCGCTAAAAGTGCACTGTATTTTCTCGGCATCGGTACATTGTTGCCAGATTTTGCGGCTTTTTTATTCAATATCCACCACTAAATCTTAAATGTAACGGTTGCCTAATCATTTCGTAGATGTAATCATCTAATATGCATATCAAATATCTTTTCTCAAAATTATTGGTGACTACTGAATAAAACAGGAGCAAAATCTGGCAACACTGCGTCAATAAGAAAATAACTAAGAGTAACTTATAGAACACCTTTCATGAAACCGACTTACCATGATTGTAAAATGTACTTGTTGCCAGCAACAAGTTATGGTGTTCATTGAAGTAGAAGAATACAAATATTTAATATGCAGTGCTAAAAGAATGTGTTTTTTTTTTTTTAGGACTAAGTACTATTAGTCTCAATCTGGGATGTGTCAGTTTTCGATAGTTGGACATTTATCGAAAATATAATTGAATAATTTGAAAGCGATGTTATAATTTGAAAAAAAAAAAAAAAAAAAACTAATAGTCCTCCGTCCTAAAATAAATTCTGCTTTTGCCAGAATTTCATCAAAATCACTTTTTTTTTTTTTTGAAAGTAAAAGAAAAGAAAATTAATAATAATCAGTATCGAAATAAACACTATCGAAAAAGTTTTTTTTTTAAATAATTTTGAATTAGGAAATAAAAAGTGCACGTGCAAAATAAAATATAAATAAGTAAAAAAATGAATTTAATGATTTAATTTTTATATAAAACATGATCGTGTGCTATCTTAAAAAGTAGATGTGAAATTTAAAGTTTATGTGGTGCGTGTGGCATCTATAAAAATTGTTTTAAGAAATAGAATAAAATAAAGAAAGCAACGATGTTGGTTGCATTTTGTTATATAGTTTGAATTTTTGAATTTTATAGAAGTAATATCTACCGTAGGAATAATTTCTTATGTTAAAACTATAGGGAATTGTTATGCGAGCACAAGCGATGCTACTTTATTTATTTATTTATTTATTTTTCGGTCTAAAAAGAAATATTTATTAATTTATTAATTTTTTATTATTATTATTATTTTCGAGGGGGGGGGGTAAGAATTCTAAAATCTTTCTTTTGAAAAACTGCTAACTTTCATATATCCTTACAATTACGATATAAAATTTAAAAATATGAATGCTACTAGATTCGCATCATGACAACTCGCGCGCTTCACTAAACGCCCTTTGCAGTTTTTCTGCAACGATATGCAAAAAGAATGATTAAAGGTATACTTGTAATGCACCTTTTCTGAATCTGATAACCATGGCCAACTGAACCTATTACCAGCAACAAATTTTGACGCTGAGAGTGGTAGATGTTTGGTTGGATGGTTGGATGGATGATACGACATGGAATGTTGAGGGGTAAATATCGAGTTTTCATCGAAAATTCTAAAAACCATTTGTAGAATATTATCTTCCATGCAGTATCATAATTAGAATGTGGAATATATACATATAATAAAATAAGATGTTTGTTTGTGTGTGTGTGTGTGCGTGTGTGTGTGTGTGTGTGTGTGTGTGTGCGTGTGTGTGTGTGTGTGTGTGTGTGTGTGTTATAGTGTATGTATGTCCGGAACATAAAAGAGCTACATAAATTTGCATGGAGGTTCGTAATGACCTCTCCTGATGCACCTCGAAGTCCGATTTTCGAATTTTTGATTAGCTTTCTTTTACTTAGAAGTTTATTTTTATTGAAGTTTGATTTTACCATAGTGTTTTCGTGTCACGCCAAAAAACAAAGCGTTTCCATTTGAAAGTAAATGTGAGGTACTTCTTATGTTGGTCCATGTCTCAGCCGGTTAAAGCGCCAAGTTGATAATGCGATGGTCGTGGGTTTGATACTCGGTGGCGGATGTGTTACTTTTTTTGCAGATAATTAATAGATAAGATGTCAATTGTAAAAGAAACATTTCATTTCAACACAGTATACTAAGAAATTCTGATTCGATTTTTTAAAAGCTTTCTTTTAATTACTAAAACGCACAAAATAAAAATTTAAGTGGAAAAAAGAAAAAAAATCACTGGAGTCCTAAAAATCATAAAATAAATATTTATTCTTGAAGAGATATGGCTATAAAAAAAAAAAAAAAAAATCAACGTGTCATCAATAGTAAATTTTAAAGAAAAACACAGATGTTTCTCTTTTGCAAGAAATGAAATATTTTAAATAATCAAAATATTTTAAAAAGCATTCGAGAATAACATTCGAGATTTTTTTTTATATTTGTTAGATTTTTTATTTATTTTAATTAATTAATTAATTAAAATATGAAAATAATTTCCTTATAATAACTTGAAAATTAGCCATTTAAATATTAGTTTTAAATTTAATTGTTGCCAAAAAAGTTTTTAATTTCATTGTTTCCGACAATATGTATATATGTAGATATATAATAGATAACGTATATATATATATACATTTTTTTTTTTTTTTCTTTTTTTTTTTTTTTTTCCTTCACGTGAATAATGAAATTTTACTACTGAATAACGAAACTAAAATATTTAATAGATGTTGAAATGCAGTCATCTTTGAAATCGTAGTTCCTAAATAATAACAAATATACTTTTCGCCGATAATTACCCAAATTGAAGTACCCGGAATAGACCTTTCTACAGGCAGTGGTAACCTGGATCCAATGCAGTGCGGGCTGAAAAAGACCTACCGTAGGCAGCAGGTACCCGAAGCAAGGTTTAGGGCGATTTCAATGCAGGCAATTATTTATTTTTTTAGTTTTTATTTATAATGTGATATAAAAAATAAACAGTGATACAATTCTTTTGAAAAATCATTTATATATAGTGACTAGCGTAGCGGGCGTAGCCTGCTAGTTAAAATATAAAACTGAAAATATTATCAGCAATAAATTTTGACGCTGAGAGTGATAGATGGATGGTTGGATGGATGATACGACATGGAATGTTTATGGGGAAACATCGAGTTTTCATCAAAAATTCTAAAAATCATTTGGAGAATATTATCTTCAATGCAGCATCATAATTAGAATGTGGAATTAAAATATAAAACTTCCATCATATTTCCATAAAGAGTGCACATTGCTAAAAGTCTTCTGTAGTTATTTCAGCGATTATAAGTGAATGTCTAATGTAATAAAAAGTGAATCCTCTAATGTACCTTTTCTGAAGCCGACTACCATGGTAACGGCACCCGTTGTCAGTAACAATCTATGACGCTGTAGAAGAAAAAGAATGTAAACAGATAATTTTCAATGGTAAGAGGAAAAGCAGGTTTTCCAGTAAAAATTCTAAAAATCTTCCCTTTCAAGGATGTTAATTTTAGCATACAATTCCCTTAAACTTTTTTTTAGTTGCAACCTTCTATTGTCGTATTCCAAAATAAAAAAAAAAAAAAAAATCAACAGGTTTGCACAATGAGAACACATTACTAAAAGCGCTTTGCGAATTTTCTGCGATTGTAAACAAAATGGAGGGGGAGGGGGGGCTTGTCGTGCCAGAAGATGATCTGTAGTGTACCCTTTTTAAAAAATAGAATGCCCTGGTAAAAGTACCTGTTGACTGAAGTAAATTATGGTGTTGACTGTGGTAGAAAAATGGCAGAAATAAAAAGTGCAAATGTGAAAAGTAAATTGCTAAGGGGCGACAAAAAAGAGAATTTTCCACAAAAGTTTTAAAAATATTTCTTTTTAAGAATGCCAATTTGTACGTAGCATCATAATTGTGAAGTGGAATTCACAAAAATAAAAATATCATCCCATTTGCATAATGACAGCACTTCGCCATAAGTGTTCTGCGGTTTCTTCGGGTAACGATAATAAAAATTCATTCTCACACGCAGAAGCAGAAAAGGGGTAGTGGAGACAGCGGATAATAACAGGTTGGAGAAGCAATCCATCTTCCAATCCTAGCAGGCAAAATTACAGGTTGCAAGACACTGTGGGTCTGCCCGTTTTACAAGTAAGAGATGGGGTCATGAACTGGGGCCACTTGTAATTAGAGCATCGTGCTTGACGACCTTCAGAGAAAGTAAAAATGAAAAGAAGGGGGAGCAAAATAATAAGTGTTAATGACGGTAAGTGAGAGTGAGAATTAATTGAGTGAAAAAAAATTATGTTGGAATTCGGTTGTATCTCAGCCACATTCATCTTTTCTTTCTGTCTATGTAATCCTACGGAATTTTTCATAATTCATATTTTAAGAGCGTATTATGTCTAAGCTCCCATGGCGAAAGCCGATGGTTATCTATGGGAAAATTTGTTTTTCCAATTACTCATCGTTTAATATGTTTTATTATTGTTATTATTATTATAATTGTAGTTGTTGTTATTCCGTCTTTACATTCATAAAATTCACAACTGTTGAATTTATGAACTTTTTCTAAAAAAATATTTTTTAAATTTTTAATATTTTATTTCTGAGTTAATATATATATATATATATATATATATATATATATATATGTATATGAAAAGTTTAAAAATTAACTCAGTGCATCATTTTTTAGCTGGAAGATAAAATGTGAAAAATCAGTTTTTGGGAAACAAGTACAGTTGGTAACAAAAGTATCCGAACATTAGCAAAAACTCCTATATAAAAATTGTAGAGTTAATACTGTTTTGTTAAATAAATCGTTCTCGAATCATGTTCTTAGACTGACTAAAAATATGATTCGACAAGGATTTATTTAACAAAATAGTATGAAGTGTACTTTTTTTACATAGGAATTTTTGCTAGTGTTCCGATACTTTTGTTACCGACTGTACTAATTTAACGGTTGTTATTTTTCTGAATGTGAAAACAGAATTTGAAAAAAAAAAATATATATATATATATATATATATATAAGAAATTTTTAAAAAAAGTATTTAAATATATGAAATTAAAATAAAAATTTTGAAGATTAGAAAAAAACAATAGGAGATTTACAAACCAATGCGCAAAATTGCTGCAAAAGGAAATGTAAAACTTTAATATAGGAATAATTTAACAAATGAAATGAATTAAAACCCCAAAACACACAGAAGTCTTCATCAGGGAGGCCCTTCCCTGATGAAGACATATATTTAATTCTTATAATCTCTTTCTTTCTTTCTTTCTTTTTATTCTTTAATTATTTTTATATATTTAATTTCATATATTTAAATACTTCTTTTAAAAATTTCTTATTTAATAAAAACATTGTTTAGCTAAGCAGCTTTTAGCGCTAGCTTTCTCTGTTTTACGTTATATTATAATAATCTTTAATTTTATATCGTATACATATTCATTTAAAAAATATTTCTTATATATATATATATATATATATATATATATATATATATATATATATATATATATATAAACAAGTTTTTACTATTCAGTGAAATTTACTTAAATGGTAATTGTGACAATAAATTTATACGTAATACATCTAATTATTAAATTCATTGTTGGTATTTTCATCTTTCTCTCATTTGCTGAGTATTGTAAAGGAATTAAATAATTTAATATATATATATATGTATGTGTGTGTGTGTGTGTGTGTGTGTGTGTGTACATTTTTATACATATAATAGGTAATGAATAATTGTGGAAACAAATTTTCCCATAGAATAACGTGGGCTGTAGCTGTCAGCTTGAGCAAGGTAAAGCAATGTACATTCCTCATTCAAAAATGCCTCATTCAAAAATGCTGTGAATGCCTCATTCAAAAATGAAACTTATTGATTTTTGTTTTTTAAATTCAACGGTTTTGAACATGTCGCTTTTTACTTTATTAAGTAATTAAAAAAAAAAAATGTATTTTATTTCATTAAGTTAACTTAGGAGGAAACTTTTAATCTAAACTTTGATTTTTAATTTAAAATAAATAAATAAATAACATATATATATATTAATTGCTCACTAAGATAAAAGGCAATATTGTTCAAAGAGTAAAAGAAAAAAAAAAAAAAAAAAAAAAAAACGAAGAAAGGGCGATTATCTTTCGTATATATATATATACATAGTTTCATTTTCATATTGAGAAAATTCAGCCATTAAAATAGCTCTTCTTTTTCCCAAACTGACCTTTTAAATTTTTAATGTTTCATTTTGAACTATGCATTTTCCCCACTTTATAGCTTAAAAAAAAAAAAAAAGATCAATTTTGGGAAAAAGAATTAATTTAGTAGCTATGAATTTCCTGGATGTGAAAGCGTAGTTTACAATAATACATACATAGTGAATAAATTCGGCATCTCAGCTTCGAGTGTTGAAGTACCCGCTCCAAGAGCAAAATCTTTCGTTTACTTTTGAGAAGTGCAGAAGAAGTCAATTTATTATACTTCAATACATGATTAAAGTTTTTGAAATTCAACAATGTCTACAAATTTCTTGAATTTACGAATAAAACTGACCTTGTGTGAATGAGTCAGAAGAATTAATATTGAAGTATAGGGAAAAGAAACTATTAGCATTTTATTAAAGACGCACACACATACACACACACACACACACACATTTATATATACATATATATTAGACGCGTTGTAAAAGTTCGTGCGGTTTTTTATTGCTTCTTTTCATAAAAATACATCAAATCAAATGACAATTTTTAATCAAAATAATCTCCATTACTTTTTACAACCTTTGACAATTTTTCGGGTAACAAATGTATACCACGGCGATAGAAGCTCTCGTCTTTGAAGGCAATAAAATGATCCGCATCCGCACGAACTTTTGCAACGACCTAATATATATCCTGACAAATTGCCTTCACATTTTGAGCCATTTTATTTATTAATTAATCTATTTGTGTCTTGTTCCTTTAAATCAGTATTTCTCATTTTTCGGTTCATTTTGTTATCGTCAGCTCGATAAGAAACCTTTTGATTACATAGTATTTGGAAGATTGTAAGTTCGATATTCGAATCAGCCTAAAACCGTCGTCGGACAGCCATTTCCTCCGCGGAAGATTAAAATTGTGATAGCATATACCCGGAGCAATCTTAGGGGGTCAGTCCAAGATCGTTACCAAAGCTCCGTTGCTAGTGCGAAGTAAAATCCACCCAACTCAATTGTTTTTTGTTTTGTTTTTTTAAGGGAGGGGGGGGGGTTAAGTATCTATTTCAATTATACTTTTCATTAATAAGCTTTTTTTTTTTTTTTATGTCAAAATAGCACTTGCATAAGTAAAGTTGAAATCTTTAATAACGTAAAAAGCAAAAGTATAAAAATACAATAAAATTAAAGTAAAGGTGGTTCTTCCATGATTATTTGCAAATTTTTTTTAGGTGTACTCTCATCCAGATAACAAAAATTAATCAGTTTTTTTATTTGTACAATGTCGCTGTTTATTTTATTTTATTTATTTGTTTATATTTTATTATTATTATTATTATTATTTTGGATTGAAATATTAATTATTAAATTATTCAAAACTATTCAATTATTTTATACATTGGGTGATTACAAATTCAGTTATAATGTAATTATGTTTTATTAAAAGTCTTTAAAAATAAATAAATAAAAGAAGATATTTTTAAATTAAAAAAAAAAAAATAATAATAATCTGGTATGTTACTCACACGACTTTTTCTTACCCTGAAATTTAATACTATAAATACAGGTTGGAGATTAAGAGATAAGATAACGAGTACTGTTATGATAAGCTATGTTAAACAATTCAAATTAGGCTTAGGAAGAGTTTTATATGATAACTATAGTTCTGCCCGTTTCATTAATACACTAACATTTATGTAGAATTTAATTCTGTTACTAAAATTAAAAGTTTCCTTAAAATTATACTGACAATTTTCCTCTCAACATTCATCGAAACTTATAAATTTTGATCAAATTGTTCGTCAACAAACTTATATCAATTTCAAAATACAACATTTGGATCTCCTAAAATTATTCGTTTTTAAATTACTCTAAGAGTAGTATAACACTAAATATCCAAAAAAAGTTGAATTTGTTCTCAATATTACAAAAAAAAAAAAAAAAAAAAAAAAAAAAGAAAAAAAAAGAAAAAAATCAATAACTTTATTTTAAATTATCGTAGATTGATGGTTCACCATTCGTTTTAAAGGTATTGGTGAGCTCTTTTCAAAGATGCCCATAATGTAAATTTACTCCCTCGAGGGGGGGGGGAGGAGGCGAGGCACCTACATACACATTTTTTTTTTTTCCAGTTGACTATCTCTATTACAAAAAATATATATTCGTTTCATTTGGTTTAGTGCAGTCTATAGATGTTAAACTCTACTTACCTGCAATTTCCCCCATAGACGTAACGTATTTGAATACTTTTGGGTGTCCCTGTACACGAACCATTTGCTTCAGCTCAACGAAAAGCTTAGTGTAGCATCCCTACATGATACACATTTAGAATACCGAGTTTGGAATTTCTGCTGCTATTTGTTCTTGAGATATGCTGATAACACACACACAGACAGACACACAGATCATTCGCTAAAAACATGTTTTTCGTATTCAGGAGACCTCAGAACATGTAAATATAACAAAAACTCACGTTCGAAAATTTGACCAATTGACAATACTTTATCGACCCTATGGGTAAGAGAAAGTAAAAAGAAAAGAAAGAGTATAATTATATTATCTGATTCTTCATAACTTTCAACTGGGAAAAACTGAAAGGAAATAATAATGCTTAGTTAGTTAATTAGAGAAGTAATTTAAATACCAACTCTTGATGGACAGGCCATATTACTTGCAAGATATCTCTGAACCTGTCTGTTTAACAAGTAAGAGAAAAGAGGAAACAACTGGAACCCAGATGCAGGTTAATTTTAATTAAAATAATATGCATAACTACATTCACTTAAATGCAGAGAGTAATAAGGATTGGAAAGAAAAAACTTTTATGATAGTAAGTGAAAGAATGAAAATTAGGATGGCGGAAAAATAATTATTCGATAAAGATCATACTTGAACTGGACTCGTAAGGAAAACTTTTTGATGAAAAGCATTTTTTTATTTATTTACTTACGGACCCGCACGGCTTGTGCTAAACTTTTGGGTTCTGTTACACTGCAATCAAGTTTTAAAAAATGACTTTATGTAATTCACAAAAAATGTTTTAAGCTCATATTTTTTTGCTTAATTTTGATATAAATTTAATAATTTTATCGACAAACTTGGTAACGGTTTTGTTTGTGATAAATACATGGGTCTTTCAAGACAACTAAAAACATACATAATAACTTGAAAAATGAAAATAAATTCTTTTTATTTTTGTAATTTTTACGTTATATTTATTTTTTATTTTATTATTCATGATTCCCTTCAATTCTGTTGTATACTTTTATAAAACTAGACTAACACTCAATTACATCGACTGGAATCTGGAAGAAATCCAACTTTCTCGGAAACGGGAGAGATAAAAACCAACTGATATCCTCAAATGCAGTACAAATATAATGTGTCAAACTCCTAACGGAGATTATGATTTTCTATGTTTATTAATTTTGCGACAATTAGAAACAGCTTCTTTTTACTTTCTCTTACCCATACGGTAGAGAAAATATTGTTTTAGGTCAAATTTTCAAAAGTGAGTTTTTGTTATATTAACACGCTTTGAGGTCCCCAGAATCCGAAAATCCTGTTTTTAACGGTTGGTCTGCGTGTGTCTGTCTGTTATCTGTATATCTCAAGAACAAATAGCAGCAGAAAGTCCAAATTTGGTATTCTAAATGTGTATCATATAGGGATGCTACACTAAGCTTTTCGTTGAGATGAAGCAAATGGTTCGTGTACAGGGACACTCAAGAGTATTCAAATACATTACGTCTATGGGGAAAATTGCAGGTAAGTAGAGTTTAACGTCTATAGATTGCACTAAACCAAATGAAATGAATATATATTTTTTATATGCATAAAAGCATGTCTCATGTAGAATATGGTAGGGAAATCATTCAGTGTTAATTTACAGGGCTACACAAAAGAACTGGATTATAGTGCAACAATAGCTGAAAATTGATGGAAGCGCATTTCAGGTTGTGCCGTATATTGTTGCTATAGGATTATATTTAGGTGCACAATGGGGTTTTTATATATTCTTCAAAAGATATACAGGGCTGCAAATATTTAAGTGATAACATTCTTTTTTATTGTTAGTATGGAAATGTCTTTCTATAATATTTTACCATGTCCAGAAAAGCTGCTTAGAAATGTGAATGAATTCCTCATAGACATATGATAAATAATGCATGTTTTTAAGCCAGATATTCATCGCTTATTTTTTGTTTATTTGCACGTTTTGAGGTTTCCTGATTACCGAAGTCAAGTTTTTTAACGTTTGATCTTTGTCTGTGTTTCTTAGAGTAACTTAAAAACGAATAATTTCAGGAGATCCAAAAGTTGTATTTCAAATTAATATAAGTTTGTTGCTGGAAACGTTTGATCAAGACTGATAAGTTTCAAGGAATGTTGCGTGTGAAAGTTGTCTGAATAATTTTAAGTGAACTTTTAATTTTAATAACAAATTTAAATTCTATATAAATATAAGTGCAGTAATAAAAATGAAACGGGGGATTGAGGGGGGCGGTAGCCCCCCTTCACACAGAATTACTTATCATATAAAACTTTTCCGAAGCCTAATTTGAATTGCTTTAACATAGGTTTATATAACAGTACTCGTTATGTTACCATTTAATCTCCAACCTGTATTTATTGTATTAAATTTCAGGATAAGAGAAAGTCGTGTGAGTGGCACCCCAGATTATTTTTCATTCTTTACTTTTTTCTCATTTGTGATGATTCCTTATAGTTATGGTGTCTGCTTACTAATTTCTTTATTCTTCATTATTCGAAGCCAGATTTTCAAAGCTTTATATCACTATACCATTTTTTTTTTTCTTTTGAAATAACATCATTAGAGTTGTTTCTCAGATTCTGTTGCGTAGAAGAGGCATTTACCTAATATCCGAATATTCGGCTAACCTGTCTGTGTTATATAAGTATATAAGGTTTTTTTTTTTTTTTTTTTTTTTTAGAAAAGGAAGTTGATACCAAAATGCAACGCAAGTGTTTAAAGAAATGTGGTGTTGAAAACCGACTTGATCATAAGATAAAAAGGAACATTAAATACAATGAACCTTAACCCACACTGAACAAATTTTTTGAAAAAAAAAAAAAAAAATACTGAATGTGACAGAATTTTTTGTCACTTTTTCCAGGCAGAAAGATATTTTTCCAGCAAGGTTTATTCATGAAATGTCACACAAAGGAAAACACTGCACGGTTAAATATGGTTCCTTCTTGAAGTAACTCGGGTTATACTAAGCGCTGATGAGGAAACTGAAGCAATATTGAAACTGAGATGTATGACAAGTGACAGAAATGGTAAGGAATGCAGGGCCTCAACATTTGCGTAATTTAGGTAAAACTAAACTGTTGTCTTATTCGACATTTTTTCTTTTTCCTTTCTTTCTTCCCCCTTTTTTTTTTTTTTTTTTTTTTTTTAAACTTTAGTTTGCTTTGTCGGTAACTTTTAACTTCTATTTCTACTTTGTCATGTACTGAAAAAAAAAAAAAGAAAAAGAAAAGAAACTTTCCTTTTTACTTTCCGAACATACACATGTAAGGAAAGTATTGTAATCATGACAAAAATCTGACTTTGAGAGTTTGGCGTTTCTACACGTTTTGGTGTTCCCTGAGTTCATTTTTGCTAAGTTTACGGTGATGTATGTATGTGTATATGTGTGTATGTATGTGTGTATATATGTGCATATATATGTGAATGAGCACGATAGCGTCTAAACGCTTTGTTCGAATGACTTGAATGTTGCTACGTATGTTTTAGGTCACCGTAGCACGAACCGTATTGATTTTGATGAATCTAGCACTTATAGTTTTCTTATACAGAAACTCAAAGAAAAATTCTATGGCCCCAAATTTTCTAAAGTGTGACAGTGTCTAAACGTCTTATTTGATTGAGCTGATAAAATTATACACATGTTACAGTGCACTGTCACTCGAATTGTATAGATTTTAATGAATCTAGTACTTATATTTCTTTTACAAGGACACAAAGAATAATTCTTTATCATTATGGTCTACGAGCTCACGTTTTAAAGAATCTAGCACTTATAGATTTTTACAGGGACGCACCGAAAAATTCTTTATCCTTATGACCTATGGGCTCAAATTATTGAAAGTGCGATAGCGTCTAAACGTCTCATTCGAATGAAATTAAAATTTATACGCATATTATATCAACATCACACGAACCTTATGAAGCTTCGAGTATCTAGCACTTATTTTTATTTTTTATTTTATTTTTAACAGGGACACAACAAAAAATTCTTTTTCATTATGACCTATGAGCTCAAATTATTCGAAGTGCAACAGCGTTATATTAAAGAATTTTTATTTTATTTTTTCTCTGCAAAGCAAAACAAATAATATTTCATGCTGTTATTGCTTTCTTTTTATTCGTAGAAGCAAGTATTAGATTCGTACAAAATTTAGACATCCGATTTTTAACAGTTTTATAAGTTTTATGAGGTCCTTCGAACACATGTTGACCTTTTTTGAATAATATCAGTGTGTTTGTGTGACAGGGATGGACAATATACAAAGTGGCCACAATGAAACTAACAGTGTTCACAGTATTATGTTGCGCGGTCTAATTACAAGAATGGCGCCAGAGTTTGTAGCATAGATATAGTAATTTTTATATAGATCTATCATCCCCATGTTAACGAGCAAAGATTTTTGATGCCGAAAAAAGCCATTAGATAGTTAAAACTCGAAAACAGTAATAGAATAGAATGGTAATGAATTTTGAAAATGCCGAAATATTGCGCGGCTTTTAAATGTTCTAATAAATATATGAAAAAAAATGGGGTAGGTTTCATAAATAAGTTATATTCAAGTAATTTATGAAAAATATAATTTTTATAATCAGTTGCTTTGTTATTATTATGAGATAATTACTGTTTTCGTATTTAATGGAATACTTTTTTTAAATTTTAATATTTTTTAATATTTTATATTAGTAAGTAATATGGAATTCTCAAAGTTCTTTTAAATGTAGCAAGCAGTCGCGAAAGTTTTAATATATAACTAGTATGTTGTGGCCACCACAAGACTTTCTTCCATATATAATCCTATACAAATTTACGCAATACAAATAATTTATTAAATTATAATTCATTAAAATTATTTTTCATGATGAATGTAGACGATTTTTATCTCAAAGAAGTATAATAATAATAAATGCCGAAAGAAAGACAGTTTTGTGCAGACATGAGTATACTAGAGTATAGTAAAAAAATAAAAAATAAAAAATAAATAAAACGAAAGGAAAACGAAAAGAAAGAAAGAAAGAAAACGGGGTATCTGGAATTTTTCAGTCTCTTTTAGTACATAAATTTTATTTGCTAAATTACCAATGTGTATTCCCGTGTATATTCACTCGGGGGAAATACATCCATAAGAGAGTAAAATCGCCGTCTTTTCCCGATTGAAAAAGGTATCACTTTCCCCCTCTCAATGATCAATCTATGTCTTATTACTATATCTATAGTTTGTAGGAAGATGAAATAAGACTAGAGACGAAGGATTACGGCAAAAAAAAAAAAAAAAAAAAAAAAAAAAAAAAGATTCCACAAGTTACCACTAGGGGAACACGTGGGTGGCGCTGTGTAATAGAACAAAGAATTTTAAAAAATGAAGAAGTGGAGACAAATTAGCGTATATACAATTTCGAAATAATAAATGAGATCAAAAGCAGTACTTAAAAGAGTGCACAATCATAAATTTTAAATCATAAATTGCGACAAAAGTTTTACTTAGAAAAACAGCGTCACATATTCCCTTAGCGGTGACTTTTGGAACTTTTTTGTGTAATCCTTCGTCCCTTGTCTTGTTTAATCTTTCTAGAAAGTTTCGGCCATTCTTGCAATAAAAGCACGCTACAGAACACTGTGCGTAAAGAAAGACCCTGTCAGTTTAATTATGCCCACCTTGTACTTCAAAAAATGTATATTATATACGATTACTGAACTGTTTTGTGCAAAATACACAATATACAAATACTTTTAAAATTTTTTAAAAATATATAATATGCTCTTGATATAAAAAGCATATTTCACACACTTTTAAAATATACTTTAAAAAAGAATAGCTGTAGTAATATAGTAGTAGTTGTTGTTGTTGTTGTGCTGTAATTGTTTAAAGAATAAAGATTTGTCTGTTTGTTTATTTAATTTCTGACGACGAGTGGTTTTACTTTATATTTTTTTATTTAATGATCAATAATGATACTTTTTACAGTTAAATAAAAATATTTAGGCATTTGTAAATTCCAAAAAGTTTGAAAATGAGCTTGAACAAAGCAAAAATATTCTATTGAAATTAATTTTATCATGATGGATCATGCTTCTTTTAAACTACATTACAATACAGTATTATATAATCCTGCTATTCTCTCTAAGAATTGATTTACTTATGTTTGTTTTCATAAAAGTGAAAATATATATATTTGATTGGAAACATAGGTTATTCTATAAGGAACGCAACTTTTAAGTGCATAACAGCATATAAATTGATTGATAAAATTAAGTAATCTAGAATTTTTTTTTTTTTTTTTTTTTCAGTGTCCATTTCCAAGATATTTTACTCAGAAAGTTCCTTGCTGTTCTTCAACTAGGAAAAAAGATATGAAAATTTCGACATTGAATCTTTGAGACAAATTATATTGTATATTATGTTTCATAAAATACCCAATATACATGAGAAAATGTACATTAAAGGCAATATCCAAATACTACCTAAAATGTCGTAAAAAGTACTATAAACAATATACAAACGTATATTGAATATATTACGTTATATACAAGTATATATACTGCCCAACCTTTACTGTGACGAAAAAAAAAAAAAAAAAAAAAAAAAAAAAATGGGAAAACTAAATTTGTTTTGTTGACTGATTTTGTACGCTATCTTTATCATTTTAACAACCAATTTTAACTGTTAAACAAACTAACTTGATTTGATTAACTAAAAGAATATGATTGAAAAGAACATTGTCACTATGGACTGTCCAATAAGCTACATCATACATCTCTCTATAAATAGCGAGAATGAGGTGAATTAACAAAATTGGTTGTTTCAATCAACAAAATAATTTTATGATCTAAGCGAATATTGGTTTAATGATCAAAAAAGTTTTTTTTTTTTTTTTTTTTTTTTTTTTTTTTTTAAGCAAAATAATTTTTTTGAACTAAACAAATATTGATTGAATAACCAAAACTGTTTGTTTAAATCAACAAAATACGTTTTTGACCTAAACAAATATTGGTTGAATCATTAAAACTGTTTGTTTAAATCAACAAAAGGACTTTTTTGATCTAAAGTTGGTTGGTTGAATAGCTTTTTTTGGCGCAAGGTCCAAAGTAGGACATGCTGCGCCAAACAAATGGGTAAAAGAGAAAGTAGCCCCTGGATGGGTTTACCCATCCAGAAAATCATTAAAAAATCACAGTAAAAAAATGAAGCAAAACATACAAGATAAAATCAAAAATAATAAAAACAGTGTATATAATAAAACAGATGTAAAACAGGATGAACAATGTAAAGAATAAAATCAGATGTCGAAGTAAAAACCAGCCTCCTTCAAGAAGTTTGTCAGATGATAATGAGGATTTACACCTAAAAGGCTCGTCAGACTGGGTGAAGATGAATTAAAATTTTGTCGATAAAGATGACGGAGGCAAGGGCAGTCGGTGAGGACATGACGAATGGTTAAAGCACTATTATGACATTTTGGACACTCAGGTTCCTGTTGTCCAAGTAGTAAGTATTTATGGGTAAATCTTGAATGCCCGTTTCGTAGTCGTGTAATAATAACATCATATTTTCTAGGGGTAAGTGTAGGCCAGACTGAAATTTGAGGTTTTATTTCATGCAATTTATTATTATTTTGGTTATTCCACTCCCTTTGCCACATATTTTTAAGATAGCTTTTAAGTGTGTGCTTAATGTCATCATAAGGAACGGGACAGTTTAAAAGTATGGAAGCCTGCCTTGCGGATTTGTCTGCTTCTTCATTGCCTTTAATGCCTACGTGGCCAGGAACCCAACAAAACAAAATGTCAAATCCCTTTTTCAAAAGGTCGTTGTAAGTTTTTAAAATAGAAATGAAAGTCAGGTTACAAGAGCTAGAAGAGAGAGAATCAAGAACACTCTTTGAGTCTGTATATATAATGAATTTTCTACTGTGCTGAGATGAAATAATGTTAAGGGCAACCTCAACAGCAAAAAACTCTGCAGAGAAGATGGAAAATGAATTAGGCAGTTGATAGCTAAAACTGGTGTTACCAATAACGACACCACAACCGACTTTATTGCTTGTCTTAGAGCCGTCTGTAAAAATCTCGACGTAGTCTTTGTAATGAGAGCGATGAGATGAGTAAAGGGCCTGAAAAATAGAAGCATCTGTGTTAGGTTTGTCAAATCCTTTATACGGAAGAAGACAAGAAATAACCTGGAATTTCCAAGGTGTCATGTTTAAGAGAGAACGAGAACGGACTTTGGTATGAATATGAGAGGTGTCAGCAAGAAAATTTTTAATTCTAAGAGCGAAATGTGGGATGCAAGATGGGCGATTCACATAAAGATTATGATCGTTACTTTTCAAATGAGAATGAAGTGGATGATTAGGGTGTGAAAGGATGCGATAGTACAATTCAAGTGAAAGTCTTTGTCTAATATCAGTGAGAGAAGGCTCCACACAGTCAGCATATAAACTAAGGACTGGAGTCGTACGGAAAGCACCAGAGCAAATTCTGAGCGCACTATGATGTGTTGTGTCAAGTTTTTTAATATAAGAGTGAGGGGCTGAACCATAAACCTGACAAGCATAATCAAGTTTGAAGCGAATAGTGGCTCGATAAATTTTGAGTAAAGATGGACGGTCTGCTACCCAAGAAGTGTTAGAAAGGACTTTTAAAATATTAAGTGCTCTGTCACATTTAGTTCTCAAGTGTAAAATATGTGGCATAAAGTTCAGTTTTCTGTCGAAAATAACACCCAGAAACCGAGCAGTGTCAACGACGGAAATTGGCCTGTTATTCATCAAAATCTCAGGATCAGGATGAAGACCTCGTTTACGACAAAAATGCACACATTGTGTTTTGTCAGTCGAAAATTTAAAACCATTTTTATTTGTCCACTTAGTGATATTTTTTATAGCGAGTTGTAATTGGCGTTCTATGAAGCGCATGTCATTTCCCTGGCAAGAAATATGCAGGTCGTCAACATATAAACTCCCATGGACACTTTGCGGCAGCTGTTTTAAAATATCATTTATTTTCAAGGAAAAAAGCGTAACGCTCAAAACACTGCCCTGAGGCACACCTTCCTCTTGAAAATAAAAATCTGAATAACTGATCCTATACGAATTTGAAAGCGTCTGACTCTTAAAAAGTTTTGAATGAAAATGGGGAGATTTCCTCTAAAGTCCAAATTAAAAAAGATCTTTTAAAATACCATAGCGCCATGTCCTATCACAGGGGTTAATCCAGGTTTTTGAAAATGGTACCCCATTTGTGAATTTTGTAAATAATTTGTGAAAATTTTTTTTATTAATTTGTGAAAATTAAAAATGCCTAGTGAACAAATTAACCGAAGTGCACAAAGTAATTTATACAGTTTTAAAATACCAATAAAAATATAAAAGTTGTAAAATAGAGTTATATTTATGTTGATTGGGTAAATACCTAAATTGAAGCTGTTTATAATTTTTTTGTAAAATATTTGAGTATGCATATTACGTGACATTTCAAACCATCTAAGACATCACATATAACAGACTCGTTTCAAAAGTCACAAATTTTAAAGATCTCAACTAGCAATGGATAAATGCTTTATTCTCTAATAAGCAAATAATATTCATCATACCAAATGCTATAATATAAAGCTATTATATATACGTTCTCCCTCCTCTCATTTTGTGTCACTTTGACAATTTTTAAACAGTAATGAAGGAAAAGCTAAACGTCCAATTTCAGGGTATTTGGGAAAATCCTGGGTCCTCAGGACCCATGAGTTCCGAAGATCTGGGTCCTTCTTTCAAAAAAATGGGCCGTATATACTATAAAGATATAAATTAAAATTATCTTATTGTAGTTAAAAGATATTTTTTTATGAATTTTTCATCAGCTCTTTTTGAGATTTCCTTAAAACTATTATGTAGGAGGTTTTTGCTGTTTAAAAACAACTGGAAATATTTAGCCCAGTGTGTTCTGGAACCAGAAAGGAAAAATTAACAAAAGAAAGTACAGTATAATAGCTATACATGTATATATTTACTAAATACATTTTATTTTCAGTGATATAAAATGCCATTTAAAAAAAAAAAAAAAAAAAAAAAAAAAAAGTCCTTGAAATTATCAGCATTAGGATAACAAAAAAAAAAAAAAAAAAAAAAAAAGGGAAGGAAGGAAAAGAAAATTTTGAAATAAACTAATGTTTGATTACAAAGATTGTCAATATTTTGAATTTTTAAATAACATTTTTCACCACTTTTCTAAAATAAAACTGAAATTATTTTTATTATTATTATTTGACGATTAAATTAATTAAAAATTATTTAAAAAAATAGTCTGTTATGGCCTTCACAATACTTTCTTCTGTATCATTCTATATTACAGGGCCACTTACTGTTTAACATGCACAAAAATTCAAACATAGCTTCTAACAGTAAATATTTTTATTTATCTGTGGAATTTGATGCAGATTTAATCAACAGATGCTGAAATGTAGCCACGTGGAAAATAACAAAAGGTGAGTAATAGCAGCGCCACCTGTAGGCCAATATACATCAAATTAAGTCAATAACTGTTTTGGCGCATTTATATGCCATAGAAGTTGAAAATTAGTCTTTCTATTTACGCGCGCAGTGGCGCCACCTGTCGGCCGATATGAACCCAAATTGAATCAGCATAGTATTTCACAGTAGTCCTTTGATATACCAAGTTTTGTGCAATAAATGGTAATAGAATATGAAATATAGTCTTCCCATTCAAGGGAAAAACTGCAGTATAACAGCGCCCCCTATCGGTCGGTATGCACCAAAATTGAATGAGCATAATTTTTCATAATGGCCTTCTCACTTATCAAGTTTTGATCGAGTATATATGATACAACCTTAGATATAGTCTTCCCTTAAATGGAAAAAATCGTATCGTCACCTGTTGAGTGATTTGCACCAAAATTTGATAGACACTAATTTATGTCAAAGTGCAACTACATATAAATTCATATGAAATTGTGTTCTCTAGTTCTTGAAATATAATCGCCACAAATTCTTGTCCCACACAAATAGAATTTTCTAAAAATTATCAAATCTTGTTCAGGACCTATCAAAACGTATAAAACCATCGAAAACCGCAAGTAAAAAAAATATTTATGAAACCAATTTGTTTTTCTATTGAATATAAAATAAAGTAAAAATTGAAGTATGGCGTTTCCGGAAAAAACGGGAAAGTTGGTAGCTATGTTCATGCCTTTCATTTCACTGGAACAACCAGACGTTAACAGCGACCTGCGCGATTAATATGAAAAAATGTATATTATTTTCGTCCTTTTGTAAAAACTTATTAGATTATAATTACCGAAATAATTATTGAAGTAATAATTTATCATGGTCCTCTTAAATCCGGAATTGCAAGGATCGCGGCAATTTTGAATTTTACAGATTTGTGAAAACTGATTTTTGATAATAAAAGAAACATGCCACATGCTATTTTTACTCCTTAAAAGCAAATTATACTTAATTTGGCGAATTAAATAATAAAATAGGAGACATGCACTCCGGAATTTTATAAAAACCCGTATTTTTCAGTTTCTTGGGGGGTGGGGGGAATTATTAAAAGTATAAAGATAAATATTCTATGATTTTGTATAATGTCAATAAATTTTAATATTATCCCTTTTATAGTTAGTTCTTAGCTCTCAAAAGAAATAAAGATGTACAGATGAGAGTTACGCTAGTCTGCATGCGGCCTGCTTCAAGGTCAAAGAGCAACGTGTTATGTAGAAGTAGGTCAGCGATTCTGTTAGGATCTTGAAGGAGTGTGTTTATTATCATTTAGCCAAGTCAAGAGATAACGGAATATTGAGCGTTATTTATTTATTTTATTCAGTGATTTTATTATTAAATATAATAGATACTTTTACTATGATTAAATATTGGACAAATGAGCACGCGTTTCAGGAAGTCACCGTGGAATGTCCATGTCCAACTGTCTTGCAGAAATCATTTATAATCTAAGTAATTGTTATCGCAAAATCGAAACAACATCAAAAAAAAAAATCAAAAGCTATTTTTAAACGCATGTGAACGATTTTACAGAACGCTCATCCCACACACACACAAAAAAAATCTTTCTTTCGTTTGAGGATGAATTTTATTGCGCATCCCCTAGGCACCATATTAGTATATTTAGCTTCCCACCTTTGATATTTTTTGCGTAATTTACGCGCTATAGCGTATCTGTGGCATTAATTTACTCCATTTACTAACTTCTTTTATACCTCATTTCTCATTTGTAAAACTTCATTGCAGTAGAAAATTGAGAAATTGCATATATGTTGACAGGTTAACACCAAAAAATGTCAAGTCAAATTGTTAAAAGATAGAATAAATGTATAAATAAATTGCATTTAAAAAAAAAAAGTAAAAACTTAAACACACACAAGATAGGACTGGTCAAAATTGTATTATAGACAGTTTTCCAACTTTTTTTAATCATCTGTAAAATTATATTTATTTAACCAAAAGAAAATGTGATAATTTATTTTAAATTTTATGTTTTCGCAAAGCAATAGAACAGTAAAATCTTACTGAAATTCTTTATGGAGTTAGACCCTTTATAAAAATTCTTGAATTGCATATACAGACTACTGTAATCACATTTGCTCAACCATTTTATTTCTTCCAATGAACTTAGAACGCAGCAGAAAAGACAGAGGCTAAGCTTTGAAACAGAGCTTCTGTTGGCGATTCATTACGTGAGGATGCGATTCGGAGTATCGGCACTTTTTACTATAACCTTTTTGAATCGGAACTTTCTTTACTCGTCTAGAAACACAGTTTCTTTTTTTTTTTTTTTTTTTTTTTTTTTTTGGGGGGGGGGGGCACTAGTTGCCTGTGTATGTTTATCATATTGCAGAGAAATACTTTTTTATTTTTTGAAAGAATGTGGTTTTTCGACCATTTTCCAAATTTCAGCTGAGCGCTGAGCTTCGATACAGGGCACGCATTGGCGATTCCTTTTGTAGTGATGTAATTCAATGATGAGATTCGGTTATGCGGCACTTTTTACTAGTAATCTTTTTGTATATGAATCGGAACTACGCTTTTGCGTCTCGGAACTGTTTTTGTTTTCGAGCCGACCGATCGTGTTCGAGTGTGTTTTTCGTACAGGATTGATTCTTTTTCTTTACAGCAGAAAAGGGTTACAAAGGATTTTTGTTGTTTCTTCTTCAGAGCGAGATGTTCCAAAAATATAAAGAAAATGTAAGTTTCAAGTGAGATTTTTTTTTTTTTTTTATCACTAAGAATGGACTTTTTGAAAGTGCCGTTTTGCCGAAAATTCATTTTGTGAAGGTACCGCATCGCTGAAAATTCATTTTGTGAAGGTACCGCATCGGCGAAAATTGACTTTGTGAAGGTACCGCATGGCCGAAAATTGAATTTGTGAAAGTGCCGCAAAGCGGCACTAAATTCGTTCTGGATTAATCCCTGTATCATAAGCTTTTTCTATATCGAAAAAAATTGAAACCAAATGGTTACGTCTCACATTAGCTTTGCGGATATTTGTCTCTAATAATAAAATATTGTCAACCGTAGAACGGCCTCGTCGGAAACCACTTTGCCATGGAGAAATCAGATGATTTTTTTCGAGAATAAAAACCAATCTAGTATTTACCATTTTTTCGAGTAGTTTACATAGACAGCTTGTAAGAGCAATGGGTCTGTAATTTTTTGGGTCAGTAGCATCGTTACCTGGTTTCGGAAAAGGAATAACAATAGCATCGTGCCAAGCAACAGGGAAAATATTTTCAGTCCAGATCCTATTGTAAAGGTGAAGGAGATTTTTAAGAGACAGTTTTGATAAATGTTTAATCATAATGTAGATAACACCATCTGGTCCAGGAGCAGAGTTACGACAATTTTTCAAACTATTTTGTAATTCATTTTCAGTAAAAGAACTATTGTACTCTGGTGAAGAACGGGAGTGAAAATTAATTGATGAACGTTCAGAATTATGTTTATATGACAAAAAAGGTTCGGAGTAGAAATTAGAGCTGGATATGTCAGATAAAGTTCTACCAATGGTGTTTGCAATATTTTTAATAGATGTTACAGTTTGGCCATTATCCTTTAAAAATGAAATACTTTGATTAGAATGAATTCCCATTGCTCTCTTGATACGATGCCAAAGCTGTTTACTGCTTACATTGGAGGTAATGCTGGAAACATATTTAATCCAAGAATTTTTTGGGGAGTTTCTGCGGATTCTTCGGGCGGCTGCCCTTGCTTTTTTGAATGCGATATAATTAGCAGTTGTAGGGTACCTCCTAAAAATTCCCCAAGCTTTTTGTTGCTGTCTTTTTGCATTATTGCATTCTTCATTCCACCATGGCTTTGAATGTTTACTGAGACGTCCAGAGGATTTTGGAATACTAATATCAGCTGCATTTATAATACACTTTGTGATATCATTGATTGCTCTGTTGATATCACCCTCAGTCATTTCGTATGTGATGGTTGCATTTATAGTGAAAGTAGTCCAGTTGGCCTTGTCATAAATATAATGTGGATTTGTAGGATGATGATCATTAAAATTATAAAAAGATAAAAATAAAGGAAAATGGTCACTATTATGAAGGTCGTTACTAACAAAGAAATTGAAATATGGATACAAAGTTGGAAAGCAGATGGCCAGGTCTATTGCATGAAAAGTTCTGGAAGGTTCATGGAAGTAGGTATTGTCACCATTATTTAAAATACATAAATTATTGTCAGTGATTAAGTCTTCAGTAGTTTGTCCACGAGGATTAATATCGGGACTACCCCAAAGTGGACTGTGCCCGTTTAAATCACCAAGAATTAAAAAAGGTGTCGGCAGTTGTGAAATAAGCCTATTTAGGTCACTTGGGCGAATGGTCATATTTGGCGGTAAATAAACACAGCAGATGGTGACAAGTATGTGAGTTTGGATCTGAACAGCAATGGCTTGAATATTAGTGTTTAAAGTGATAGTAGTATGTGGAACTTTGTTAGAGATTAATAGAGCCACACCACCTGTAGCTCTGTCAGAATGGGTAAAATCATTCCTGAAACAGCTATAGCCACGAATAATAATGTTATCATTTTGTCTTAAATATGTCTCTTGAAAGGCAAAGCAAATGGGTCGATGATCAGAGATGATCTCTCTGATTTCATGTCGTTTATTTGTAAAACCTCGGCAATTCCATGAAATGAAATTAGTCATTATGATTTATTTGTTTTAGATTAAAACATCCACGTCGTCATCCTCTGATGCGGTAGACATACCTTCCCCATCAGAAGGATGAAGGCTTATTAAGTCCTCTTTTTTATTGAGATTTATTTTTTTAGTTTTATTTGAAATTGAAATGGGCAATTTTGCAATTCTCTTTTTCTTCATGATATTGGGATGTGAGGGAGAATTAGAATGTTTTATGGAGACTGAGGAATGTCCCCGGTCAGACAAAACATTTTTTGCTGTTGATGGAGGTCTTTTCGAAGTTGCTGGTTTAGATAAGGAAGACTGTGCAGAGGAAGACTTTTGATTTGGTATGGTTTGTAGATTTGAGGAACTGATTTGTATTTTTTCCGCTGGAGCACTGTCGGAGTTGAGGCATTCTGTTTGTGTAGCTATAGTTTGAAATGTTTTTTTCGTGGAAGTAACAGAGGCGTATGTTTTACCAATGGTCGGCGTTCTTGATTCTATGATCTTTCTAGCTTCAGGATATGAGATGTTTTCCTTTGTTTTTACAGTCTGGATCTCTTTTTCAATTTTCCATTTTTCGCAAGCTTTCGAATAAGATGGGTGATCTTTCTTGCAGTTAACGCAACAGGTAGGTAATTCACAGTTTTGATTGTCATGGCCCACTGCACCACAGCGAGCACATGTTAGTTTTCCACGGCATGAAGTTTTGGAATGACCAAAGCGTTGGCAATTAAAGCAGCGTAGAGGGTTTGGAATGTACTGTCTTATGGGGCATTCAAGATAACCAGCTTTTATTGATCGCGTAAGTTTGGGGGAGTCTATTGTAAGAATTATGTGTTTTGTTGGTACAGGTTGATTATCACGAAATATTGTAATGCGTTTGACAGCTATAACTTTTTGATCTTTGAGGTTCTCAAATATTTCACTCTCTGGAATAAATTGAAGGTCGGGCTCAGATATGACACCACGACAAATATTTAACGTTCTGTGTGCACTTATGATAACTGGGATGTTCGCAAATTGGGTACATTTTTTTAATTTGTTAGCTTGCTTGGTATTATCAACCTCAATAAGCAGCTCTCCTGATCTTAACTTTTTCACAGATTTTGAATCACCCATTATTGACTGTAAAGCCTTCTGAATCAAAAAAGGAGAAGTCTTCAAAAATCTCCTTCCTTTCTTTTCACCACAAAGAAACGTGCTTCGCAATTCGCAAAAATATTACTTCCACTAATAGTAAGAAAATTCTTCCATCCTCTCTGCCCATGACTTAGAATTTGAGCTTTTATTAGCTTGGCCCAAGCCAGACGCATTATTCGAAATTCCTATGTTTGTAGCCATAATAAGAGAAAAGGAGAAAAGGGGTGAGTGTTTCTTCCAACACACAAACGCAAAGGGTTTTTAAGAATCCTCTCTGGGACACCCATAACCACTCACCAGCTACCAGGTCGCCGACCCAGTTCAGGCACCACATGTGGCAGTCGTGTTAGTCCGGTGTTTCTCGTTCGAGTAGTCACCGTTGTCTCACCTTCACCAAGGGCACCAGTCTCCCAGTGTGATCTCAAGGCTAGACTGCCGTGGCACCATCGCCAAAATCTTTGCCCCAATGGCCAGCGATACACCTACACCGGACTTTACTTAGTTAATAGATTAGTGGTTATTAAATTGATTTTTTTTTTTTTTTTTTTTGTTGCTTTTGGCAGTTTTATGATTTTTTTTTTTTACAGTTTTTTTTTTTTTTTTTTTTTTTTTTTTATAATAGTCAACAGAGGAAAAACAGGGTGAGTCAGAACACAACAAAAAATAGGTTAGTACAACAAGGTGAGTGGTATCTTTTTTTGTGCTTTCCATTAAATTTTATACTTTTTTTGGGTTTTTTTTTTTAAACAACACAGCAAAACAGGGAAAGACCAAGAGCTTATTGGAATAACAAAAAAAATATATAAACCAAAAAGTAAAAGAACAAGAAAAGACCAAGAGCTTATTGGCACCAGAACAACGTAAAATAAAAACCAGAAGTAAAAGAACAGGAAAAGACCAACCACTTAGTAGCAACAAAAAAAAAAAAAAAAAAAAAAAAAGAAGAAGATGGAAAAGATCACTCGGGCCCGGGGTTCGTGACACCCCCTGAGCACCTAAAGAAGGTACCCCCCTGGTGGTTTTTGAACTAAAATAAATATTGATTGAATCATCAAAACTGTTTGCTTAAATCAACAAAATACGTTTTTGACCAAAACACATATTGGTTGAATCATTAAAACTATTTGTTTAAATCAACAAAATGACTTTTTTGATCCAAAAATAAACATTGATTGAATCAGCAAAACTGTTTGTTTAAATCAACAATATATATATTTATTTATTTATCTAAAGAAACATTAGTTGAATTAGCAAAACTTTTTGAATAAATAATTTTTTTTTTTTTTTTTTTTTTTTTTTTTTTTTGTGAATGAAAGTAATAATAGATAATACAGTAAACTCATACACTGGCGAGAAAAATTAAGGGAACAACCTGTTCTCTTGTCTTCTTCATTTGCGCATAATTTTTAAACGAATTAACACGTGAACTTAAAATTTGGCAGGCACTGTAATATTTCTTATCGAATTATTAATCAAATTTTATATAATTATAATATAAGAATAATTTTCAAATTGATATTAATTCAATTTTTCTCAAAAGTAAAAATCTGAAAAAAGAAAAATTAAAAAATTAAATTATTTTGGAAAAGAAATCTAAAGAAGAAATAGTGTTAAGAATGCATTAGAGATATATCTATATTCAATAGAAGAAAGTATTGGATTCGTAAAAATTTTCGATCTCGGGTTTTTTATGGATTTACACGTTTTGAGAGCTGTAGAACACGATTTGACCATTTTTAGAAAATGTCTGTCTGTCTGTCACTCTCTGTGTGCGTGTGACAAAATTTTGTGGCAACAGTATCTCAGGAACTACTGCACAGAATTTCATACAAATTGGTATGGAGTTGCACCTTGACATAAATTAGTGCCTATCAACTTTTGGTAAAAAGTCTTACAGGCTGTGTTGCCATCCCGCTTTTTCTAAATTTTTAACATGGTGGTATAGGACAAAATTTTGTATAAACGTGCATAAAGAGAATTATTTTTTAATAATCATTATGAAATTTACCAGAATTATTTATAATAGAGATAGTGAACTGGGAATTTTTTTTTTTTATGTGTAGGAGCCTCGTCTGCTTCCTTGGGGGGAAGTCCCCCCTCGAGGGGAGTAAATTTTCATGATGGGTATCTTTCAAAAGAGCTTGCCAGTACCTTTAAAACGAATGGTTGAACCATGGATCTGCGATAGTTTAAAATGAAGTTATCGATTTTTTTCATTAAAAAAATAAATAAATATATTTTTTTTTAAATGTAATTTGACAATAAAATTGACTTTTTTTTATATTTAGTGTTATACTACATCTCTAATACGGAAATCGTCTTCATTATCATGGAAAATAATTTTTTTTAATAATAGTTTTAATAAATTATTTTTACTGGGTGAATTTGTATAGGAAAATATAGAATAAAGTCATGTGGTGGCCACAACATACTAGTTTTAAAACCTGATTATTCTTCTTGTATTCACATTCTTTTTTTTTTTTTTTCATAAGAGACTTTTTGAAAGAATATAGTTATATTTCAAAATTATGAAAATCACAATAATAATAATAATAAATAATTTATAAAGAACATCTCATTCAATTTTCATGTTTGCATGTATAATTTTTAAAACGTTATTCACATACAAAAAAAAGAAGGAAAAGAAAAGTGAATGCATGACGAAAAATTCGATTTTAATTTGACATTTGGAAGCATGTGTATACTTTCTCCATCTGTAATGCATCCTTAATATCTTTTCTCCTTTAATTTTCTTTACTGGAGATTTTATTTTATTTATTTATTTGTTTATTCAATTCCTACTATTAGTTCACGCTCTCCCTATATATGTCTTGTACAAATCTTGCAATCGATTTTTAAGTAACTTCTCAACTAGCTAGAAATTTGAAACTTTCAGGATTGCTCAGAACATGGTGACAACACAATACTTCGAAGTCCGATTTTCGAATTTTTTATTAGTTTTCTTATAATTAATTAAAATATGAAAATAATAACATCTTAATAGCGTTAAAATAGCCATTAAAATTATTAGATATAATTTAATTGTTGCAAAAAAAAAAAAAAAAAAAAAAAAATTACGAGGTCATTTTCTTTCGACATAAAAATTAATACATTTAATTAAACGTGAGCATTAAAAAATTATAAAAAGTTACATTATGCATCTCATAAAAATTGACGTCATTATCACTTTAAAAATTTTATGCACCTTAATAAAAGCTCTATGATTCATCAGAAAATTTAAAACATTGTATATAAGGTTTTTTTTTTTTTTTTTTTTTTTTTTTTTTTCATTTTATCTTATAATTATTTTTATTTCATTTTACACGCGCGCTCTTTATTTCCTAATTTAAAATTATAAAAAAAAAAAAAAAAAAAAAACTTTTTCGATAGTATTTGTAAGTAGGAATTGACTTTAAAAAATTTTCTTTTATATTACTTGTTTTTAAGTTTGTTTTCAAGAAAAGAAAATTAGTAATAGTTTAAAAATTATTATTTTACTTAAACCTTAAATGCCTGCTTATTTTTTTAAATCATTTTAAAAAATGTTTTATTCTTACCTCTATTAAATAAATCACGGGAAAAATACTTTAAAAAATCACACTTTATTTTAACGACGGTTTGCAGCAAAAAAGCTATTTGTTGTCAATCGGCAAACGTAAGGCATTAGAGCTTCAATATTATTTTTATAATACTTTAGAAGACAAAATTGGGTATGTTTCCGAAAGGCAACACACGGCAATTTTATGGTTAAATTTGCATAAAACTCGACTAATGATTTGATAACGAATATGTCATCCAAATTTTATGTTCAGGTGTCTATTTATCATACTATGCGCAAACGAAGAATAAATAATTCAATTGTTCATTTTTGTTGCAGGATTTTTCATGCTTCTTTTATTCAGCACAATTTTATATCGATATTTCCAAGACCAATAAAAAATATTTCTTCACTTCTATGTATGGAATTTTTACTTTCCGAACACTATAGTGAAGAAAGTATTGTATTCATGTCAAAAATCAGAATTTGAGATTTTGATGTTTCTATACGCTTCGAGGTCCCCTGAGTCCGTTTTCACTATTTTTACGATGATATACGTATGTGTGTGTGTATGTCTGTGAGTGAACACGCTATCGTCTAAACGCTTTGTTCGAATAAGCTGAAAGTTGGTACGTATATTGTAAGTCATTATAGTACGAACCCTATAGATTTTGGTGAATCTAGCACTTATAGTTCTTTTACACGGACACAAGGAAAAATTCTTCATCATTATGGCCTATGGGGCCAAATTTTTAAAAGTGCGATAGCATCTAAACGCCTTATTCAATTGAGCTGAAAATTTATATGAATATTATAAATCACTGTTGCACTAACTATAAGCATTTTGGTGAATCTAGTATTCATAGGTTTTTACAGGGACACAACGAAAAATTCTTTATCATTATGATCTATGGGCTCAAAATTCAGTAGCGTTAAATAAAACAACGTGTAATATATGGAGAAAAATACTCAAACACTCTATTATGGTTTTCTCTCTTTTGTTTGTTTAACAACTCTTCTTTCTTTACTTTATCTACAAAACTGTTAATTACTCAATGTTTGGAAAGTCGAGTGAAGTCACTCCAGATTTTTTTAATATATTTTTCTTTCGATTCTGAATAAAGGATTAAGATGATAATCAATATCGCTTGTTTTTTTATTATAATGTTTAATATTTTACAATATTTTCCCGGTGATGTTGTGTGAGGGAAAAAAAAAAATAATAAATTACAATACTTAAATTTACTTAAAAGAAATTAATATAATATAAAGTAGGCATCGCTTGTTCTCGCATAACAATTCCCTATAGTGTTAACATAAGAAATTATTCGTACGGTAGATATTACTTCTATAAAATTAAAAAATTCAAACTATATAACAAAATGAAACCAACATCGTTGCTTTCTTTATTCTATTCTATTTCTTAAAACACTTTTTATAGATGATGCCACACGCACCACATAAACTTTAAATTTTACATCTACTTTTTAAGATAGCACGCGATCATGTTTTATATAAAAATTAAATCATTAATTTCATCTTTTTACTTATTTTTATTTAATTTTGCACGCGCACTTTTTATTTCCTAATTCGAAATTATTAAAAAGAAACTTTTTCGATAGTGTTTGTTTCGATACTGATTATTATTAATTTTCTTTTCTTTTCTTTTTCTTTCAAAAAAATATATATATATATATATATATATATATATATATATTGATGAAACTCTGGCAAAAGCAGATTTTAGTATAAGACGGAGAATTATTAGTTTTTATTATTATTATTATTATTATTATAACATCGCTTTCAAATTATTCAATTATATTTTCGATAAATTTTAGATTTCGATATATGTCCAACTATCGAAAAATGACACCGCAAAAATTCCAGATTGAAACTAATAGTCCTTAGTCCTAAAAAGAGACAAGTTGCTCCTCTAATTTTTCTCGCCAGTGGAGTACTTGTACAGAAACATCAAGGTAGAAAAAAATATTGAAATCGAAATGAGTTATTTATAGTCTAAATTTATAGTTAAAAGTGTGTTTTAAATGTTTAAATGCATACATTTCGATTATTATTATTTTTACAGATTTTCATAAATATTCAAGCATATTTATAAGAATTTTGTTTATAAAAATATTTTAAGCGACAAATTCGTCATTCATTTGAGTAAATTTGGTGAAATTTGTAGATAATTGGGCGACAATCGCCACTATGTCGCTAACTTGGTGTGAACCCTACATTCTGAATATGGATAACTTAATGTTAACATAGTAATCATTTGTAACTTTCAGGTCGACGAGAAACTTGTTACAAATAACTTGTTCTGCCGCACTCAAATGGAAATTTTTCAGGAGAACCAGTTTCAATCAATCCACTTCATGCATTTTTCAAACAACCTAATAAAGACATGAGCGATTGTGGTGTCAGAAAAAGATATGCATGCATTGTACCCACTCATCATCTTCAACTCTGACAATCTCATGAACGGATTATGAGATCGTGTTCTCTTTTGTTACATCTAAGTCTAAAAAACACTGATACTTGTAGGTTGTGAAATAGGTTTAATAGATTCAGTTGCAAATTATTTATTTATTTTTCCTTCCGATGAACTGTTGTAAAGTTCAAATCAAACAAAAATAGGTATTTATTTATATTGATTATGAATTAATGTGTATTAATTTCAGAAGAGTATCTGATTTGAATATTACATATGAGAGGAATAAGCGATCAATTTTTTAGGCAAAAGTTTCACAATTTCCCCCCAATTTAACAAACTATGTTAAAAACTATAACGAATACTACACGAACTATAGAAACTGTAGATAATTATAACCAAAAACTAACATTACCACCAGGACAATCTATGATAAAATGTCTCACCCATTAGCTGTTTATCATCACACATTTCATATTATTTACTCTAAATTGCTTTCTATTTCTTCCAGTATTACTTCTTCATACTTATGACAATATACGTTTCCTCTTTCTTCTTTCATATGCAGATGAACCTTGAAAATCCGGAATCGGTGAAACTGCGGCGATTCCGGATTTTCGAATTTTCCGAATTTTAGAGATTTATTAAAAATTAATTTTTTATGATATTATAATAACATACAAAATGCAATTTTTATGCTAGTGAAAATAAACGAAGACCAAATTGATGACGAAATAAATTATAAAATAGAAATATAACAGATTTAATTAAGAAATAAAATATAAACACATTAACTAAACTGTTATAGACAACTGGTAATGCCTGCTAAATAACTGCTAATAGACTATTCATTCATTAAAAAATACTTAAATAAAACTATAGAAACAAAGTAATTTATATATATATATATATATATATATATATATATATATATATATATATATATATTAAACATTTCAGCAATTTAAACTGTTTTACTCTAATGGGATTTTTTTTTTTAACTTAACCTGTTTCTAAATAAATAAATAAATAAATAAATTCTTTAATTAACAATCAAGTAGTATAAAAATAAGATTATGACTATATTTATGTATTCAGTATTCAATTAAAAAAAATTAAACTGCATTCCACAAAAAATGTAGAAATAAGGTACAGTCGGTAACAAAAGTGTCCGAACACTAGCAAAAATTCCTATGTAAAAAAAGTACGCTTCTACTGTTTTGTTAAATAAATCGTTGTCGAATCTTGTTCTTAGACTGACTAAGAACAGGAATTGACAAGGATTTATTTAACAAAAATGTATTAAGTGTACTTTTTTTATATAGAAATTTTTGCTAGTGTTCGGACACTTTTGTTACCGACTGTACAGTAAAATCTTATTTTAAAAGTAAAACTAAAATCGGAAAATTTTCCTGATTTTAGAGATTTCCGGATTTTGGATGTCTGGATTTTCAAGGTTCAACTGTAGTTTATTCTCTGTTGTGGTGCTCGCACATTAATAGATTTCCTGTGTTCACTGTAGTACGTAAGCATCTACTTTTATTTAATTAAAAAAATATTTGACTTTAAATTTACAAATAAAAAACAAAATAAAGTAAGTTAGTTTGTAAATCAAACTATTTCACAATCTGGAAATATCAATGCTTTAACATGTAACACACACACACAAAAAGAAGAAGAAGAAAAGAATCTTCATTTTTCATGCGCAAATTCTTAAAACCTTTCGTGTTAGGACGAAAATATACGCTTTAATATCGTTATAAGCAGCCGTATTGTAATGTTATACAAATCTAATGTAAGCAATAATTCAAATTATATATGTATATAGTTTTTTTTTTTTTTTTTTTAATATTGATTTTTATCGAAAAATATTTGGAAAAGTCATCCTATTAGTATCTTTCTATCTTGTTTAATTTTAAGACTAACCACCTTTGGTGACTATGGTGGTTTAAATGGTGGTTTCTAAAGCCAAAGCACTTTAGAATGTACAAGATAAGAGGAAAAGGCTAAAAACCCGCAGAAAAATCGCGCTTTAGAAAGGAAAAAAAAAAAAAAAAAAAAGAGGAAAAAGAGTCAAATATCCATAGAAAAAAGTATGAGATGAAAACGAAAAAAACTGAATCATAAGTCTGTGGGAAAAAAAAAAAAAAAAAAAAAAAAACTAACACCTGAAGAAATATAGGGTCAAAATTGACTAGGAAAGAGATTGGGCTTGGGGCCTTGAAGCTATCGTCGAGGTTTTGCTACGTCTCGTCTAATATATGTTTGTTTTTGAGACCCCCGAAAATTCTCACCTTAGAAACTTCAACTCGATGGAGACTGCACACAACTTTCGATATATTTATTTATTTATTTCAACATGTAAAAATATATGTTGCCTCCTAAGCATAGCGTCCTTTCCCACAGATTTGAGAAAAATCCGTTGGAACGAAAAATACAAAATAACTCAAAAAAAAACATATAGAAATATCGAGCTTCGTACACGATCAGGTCTTGCAATGATACCCTGAGTACAAAAATTGGTGAATCTAACTAACTCCTTCTTACTCACTCACAAAAACGTGTATTTTGCACAAAAGCAAATTCATTGCCTATGAACATAAAAGAATATTATCAAATCATAAATCATAAATAAAATAAATCAAACAACTAACAATTTCCATTGTAATCATGTGGGTACATTCCGTAAAATGCTTTACTCATATAATTTCATACCTTTGTATTATTAACTGCTTATACAATCTTTTCAGAATGAAATAATTTATTTAAGCTTTATTTAACAATTTAGTATAGTGCAAGCAATGCCTTTTGAATAAAAACCCTGGTTAAACAGATAATTGGTAATTAAACATCAGCGATAAACCTGTTTTCCCCGCACTTTTAATTAAAGTTACATCCGGCTGTATTGTGAAGGGAATGATTCATAAAAGTTCACTAACTACAAATATTCAGGCACGTTAAAAATTCAAAGCGATATTAATCACCCTACAGTCAGAGTAATGACAAGTTTGGGATGTAAAATTATCTGAAATATTCAGAATTTGCAAGAATAAACTAGTATGTTGTGGCCACCACAAGCTTCTATATTTTCCTATACAAATTCACATAGTAACAATAAAAAAAAAAAAAAAAAAAAAAAAAAAACGGTTTTTATTTTCTAATTTTTCCATTAAAAATTCCATTAAAAATTAAAAAAGATCGGTAACTCTGTTTTAAATTATCACATATTTATAGTTCAACCATTCGTTTTAAAGGTATTGACCAGACCTTTCGAAAGATACCCAACTTGCAAATTTAACCCCCCCCCCCCATGCACAATTTTTTTTTTTTTCATAATTAACTACTACTATTGTCAATAATTCACATTAATTTTACAATCACAGGTTAAGAATAACTCATTATATATATATTTATACGAAATTTTGTCCTATACTGCCATGTTAAAAATTTAGAAAAAATGCGATCACAGCGCCACCTATTGAGCGATTGATCCCCATATCTAATAAACACCAGTTTATGTCAGGGGACAGGGACCAACTAAATACCAAGCTACCTTTCGAAATATACCCATCTTAAAAATTTACTCCCCTCGAGGGGGGACTTCACGCCCAGGGGGGGAGGGGTGGCGAGGCTCCTACACATCAAAAAATTTTTCCCAGTTGACTATCTCTATTATAAATAATTCTTGTAAATTTCATAATGATTAGTAAAAAATAATTCTCTTTATGCACATTTATACAAAATTTTGTCCTATATCACCATGTTAAAAATTTAGAAAAAGCAGAATGGCAACGCAACCTGCGAGAGAATTTTTACCAAAAGTTGATAGGTACTAATTTATGTCAAGGTGCAACTACATACCAATTTGTATGAAATTCTGTGCAGTAGTTCCCGAGATACAGTTGCCACAAAAGTTTGTCACACACACACAGACAGACAGACAGACGGACAGACAGACATTTTCTAAAAATGGTCAAATCGTGTTCTACAGCTCTCAAAACGTGTAAATCCATCAAAAACCCGAGGTCGAAAATTTTTACGAATCCAATACTTTCTTCTGTTGAATATAGAAGAAAGTAAAAATTTTGGTAGTTGCACACAGAATCTTGGTAAAACACTTTGGTAAAACATCTTTGGTAAAACACTTTGGTAGTTGCACACAGAATCTTATTTATTAGTCAACTGTTTTATTATTATTACTAGCAAACCCGTGCAAAATTTTTGCACTTTATTTCTTTTCTTATTTACCTTTAAAATTTGTAACTTATAAATATTATACCAATTCCACCACTTAATTAAAATTTTAATTTACCAGAAGCCAAAATTATTATTAGATCCAAATAAATACTGTGCAATAGTGAAACCAGAATTATTCAAAGAAAACTTTCAAAATAAAATTCATGGTCGATGACTCAGTTTTCGTACTTCTGCAGGCAATACGGTTTTAGTAAAAGACCCCGTGACGCCTTTTAAATTTTAATCGCCAAGAATGCAATGACATTTTATTTATTTTGGCGTAATTTTTTGTTAAAAAAGAAAGAAAGAAAGAAATCCTATTTTGATTATACTTTTTATGATTGCGTTTTTTAGTCAATTTATGATAATAATTCATATTCTGTTTATATCTTTAAAATATTGCTAGGTTTAAAATCACGCTTGCAGAGATTCTGAAGAAATAACTTTTAAAAATACATTTCCCATAAAATAATGACATCATACAAATATCGTCATGTTTTCTTATTAGATGATTGAACTGAGTCCGCGTGCTTAAATATTGTTCGTTATTAAATATTATTTTTTTTCCTCGCGTATTTTATTAATTTCACCACTATCGTATCGTTTCAACAAAAAATAATTGAAATTGGTCCACGTTAGAGAAATATTATATAGGTTATTATTATTATAGCAATTTTTTTAATAGCATTTTGTGTCTATCACAAAACCATTTTCTCTATATATATATATTCCTATATAAATTCCCACAATGCAGATTATTTATTTAAATTAATATTTATTTAAAAAAGAAAAAAGAAAGAAAGAAAGAAACCATAAAATTATATGACGATTCTCTTATGAGCTTTACTGCTTTGATTTGTCAAAATAACCTTTAGATAAATGGAATGCAAGAATCAGTTTTGGGCATAATTGATTAAAAAGTAATTAAATTGCAATTAAATTACAATTATAATTATTTTACTGTCAGTTAGTTAACAAGTAATTGATTACAAATAAATTGAATTACTTATTCAATTTATTTGTAATCAATTACTTGTTAATCGATTGACAGTAAAATAATTATAATTGTAATTTAATTGCAATTTAATTACTTTTTAATCAATTATACCCAACACAGGCAAGAATACTCAACGAATTTCGTAAAGCGGAACAATAGATGTGTGATAAATAAGAGCATAAGAATAATGTGAAAAAAATGCTTTTCGAGCTATATTTGTAAAAAAGAATATAGAATATCAAAACGAAGCAAATAAGCCGTGTAACAAAAGTTTCTCAGACATATGTTGTAATGAAAATTACTCAGACAAGATATTTGAATGAATAATAATTAAAAAAAAAAAAAAAAAAAAAAAAAAATCATTTAAATTTTTACATTATCTCGACTAATAATTGGAAAGTTCACTGTTCGCTTCTTTCTAACATGCTGATGCTGACAATCCTTGAAAGACTAGACATGTTGAGACCTATGGCACGATAATTGTTCTAAGTGTTTTGAAATTTTGCCGTTAATTTCCCAATTGTTTTTGGAATGGGTTCTTCGATAATAGAATTCTTGAGGATAGACCACAAGTTTTTAAGAGAATTCATATCGGGTGAATTACCCGGCTAATCTGATCTCCTCCCAATAACGTCCCAATAACGTACAGTGATGCCAGGTGGTCGAAAATTATTTCCCCAAACGGGTCTTCAAATTTCCCCAAATCAGGGTTTTTTTTTTTTTTTTTCCGAAAAAACCCCCAACTTGATTTCTACTAAAAAAAAAAAAAAAAAAAAAAGGTGTGTGTGTGTGGGGGGGGGGAATATATATATATATCAAGCAGATTTAAGGGACCTTTCCACTCACCGCCGCCAGAAGCCGAAGCTAATGTTATTCTATGGAAAATTTTTCTTTACAAATAACTTATTAACTAATACATATTTTTAAATTCTGTTTTCACATTCTGAAAATTCCCAGCTGTTAAACTGACGGACCTCTTTCAAAAAATTATTTTTTTTAATTTTTTATATTTTATTTTGAAGCTGCAAAATACGAATTTTCAATATGTGAATTTTTTTTCATTTTGCAATTTCAAAATAAAATATAAAAAATTAAAAAAATACATTTTTAAAAAAGATCCGTCAATTTAACAGTTGGGAATTTTCTAAATATGGAAACAGAATTTAGAAATCTGTATTAGTTAATAAGTTATTTGTAAAGAAAATTTCCCCATAGAATAACATTGGCTCGGGCTTCCGGTGACGGTAAGTGAAGAGGGCAGTTTAGGTAAAAGCACCAGTTGTGGACCCTGTACCATTAGCGGACACTTTTAAATTTAAACTTGGAAAATAAGCTTTCTATTCTATTCTGTCTCAAGGTTCGACATAACTTCCTTCCTGAGCATTGGTCGAACCTTCAGACAGAATAGAAAGCTTATTTTCCAAGTTTAAATTTAAAAGTGCCCGCTACTGGTACAGGGTCCACTACTGGTGCTTTTAACTTAAGTGGATTTAAGCTCAGATGTTTCCCTAAATGAAGGCAATTTTTGAAAAAAAATCCCCAAATAACAATAAAGCTATTGAAAATCCCTGGTCGTAGGGATAAATCATTACGGTGCCAACATTGACAGAAAGTTGAACTCCCCAGATTTGTCCCCAAAAATTTTAGAATTCCCCCAAAAAAAGTCTCTACAAACATTTGGTCTCCGTCTCCAAAATTGTCCGCAGAATCCTCAAAATTCCCCAATCTGGCATCACTGAAGCGCTATCTTTCATGATGACTCATTTGTCTCTTCTTCGGAACAGGACTCTATTATCTAGATCATTTCAACATACAAATAAAATTTCATTTCTAAAATACTGAACTTTAACGGTTTGCTCTTGCTACATATGCTATCTTGCTACATCTTTTGTACAAATATCGCCAGCAATCATATGACTTTAACACAGAATTTTGAAGCGTATGTTGGGGTATTTCATCTCTGTTTTCAGTTCTGAAGTATTTATTTTTTCTTTGATTTTGTGTATATATTTCCAGCCAAGTTTCATCAGTAAATAAAACATGGGATCTTTTCTCTTCTCCTCTTGATCCAGAAGTCAAACTGTGAGGTTTGCAATGTTGCAACCGCCATATTAGTTAACTAAACTAAGTAGAACTACCTAATAAATATATGAACACGAGACAATTGAGTAAAGTAAAATAATAGCTTTATTTGACTTGAATAAATGGCAGGGTAAACTGGCGTGATAAACTCAATCAATATAAAATAAATACTTTAGAAAACGGACATAAGAAATAATTTAAATAAGATTAGACATCTCATCACAGAAGGCAGCAGAAGATTAGCGACAGATGCACTCTTTTCACTAACTGACGTAAACTCCAACTTACACGGTGGCTTCCCAGCCGGATGATTTTTCTTTTCACTATACCTAACAACACCGCACTTCTACACACATCAAACTAATTAGCTCCAACAGCACTAGAGCTTAACTATTCAACAATAATTTAATTCAAGAGCTATGCCCTAAAATATAGCGTATTTAGACGTCAGAATTATCTTCACTAGATCAGAACACACCACCACCACACACCTTACGAAAATATCCTCCTACTTATACTTCCTTCAATTAACTTCCCGTCTCTTCACTTCAACCAAACTTTAAAGCTTCTTCACATTTGCCTATACTTCTCAACTTGCTTTCTCCGTTGTAGCGCTATGTAGACACAAAACTATTCTAACCTAAAACTTCGCCCAGACTGACGCCGAAGCATTTTTAGCCTCCCCAACTTACTACGAGTGCTGGATCTAGCAGTATTTTAAAACGGTGGTTACCTATCACAGCCACAACCTTACAAAACATGTTTGATTTTACTATAATTCACCAAATTTAACCCTATCTGTTATATATTTTGATGATATTAGTGGGCGAATTAGACTTTTGAAGTCTTTTTTATTCGTTCGTTTTTTAAGTCTCTTTCTAGTTAGTGGATTTTACATCTGCTGATTCATTTTCTTGCCTTATATAAGTGTCTAAGAAATTTCCGTTATTCGGCTTAGTTGCAAGAAGTCTTTCTTTACATAAAAATTAATTTTTTAAGTCTTTTCCGTAAAGTGTCGACGCCCAACTGTATATTTGTACCGTTTTCAATAAGAAACGTGCTATAGCCCCAGCTTAAAAAAAAAAAAAAAAATGCTGAAAAATCAGCAGATAATCTGAAGGTATTTGGAACAAAAAATCCTAAAATCTGCAGAATAACTGCAATTTAAAGCCAAAAAAAAAAAAAAAAAAAAAAAAAAAAAAAAAAAATTGCAGTTTGGGAGCAAGTATTTTTTTTTTCCCTTTAAAAATTTTATTGTTCCAAATGACTTCAGATTATCTGCAGTTTTGTGCAGTTTTTTTTCTTTTTTAAAGTTTTTCTGAAGTTTTTTTTTTTTTTTTTTTTTTTTTTTTTTTATGGTAGCTGGGGCGAATTTAAATTACACAATTAAATGTAAAGGAATTTTAAAAATATTTATGGAAATCAGAACGCGGATTGACAGACAAATCACAAATCGAATTCCTAAACATTTTTCAATTTCCTTGAAATTTCATCACATGTCAATAGAAGTAGATATTAGAAAACATATTGTAACTATATTGTGGCCATGACATCCCCCCCCGTTATACTAATTAAAGTAATTTAGACCAAAACAGTCACCACAGCAACGTACATTGTAAAAACGAGCAAGGGGGGGAGGGGGGGGAGAAATAGAGTAAAAAAAAAGGGGGGGGTTCCCTTCAACAACAAACAAACAAACAAACAAAAACATGAATTTATTTTAAATTATCATAAATATACGGTTCACTCATTAGTTTTAAAGCAGTTGATGAGTTCTTTTAAAAAGACTCATAATGAAAATTTACTCCTCCGAGGAGAGGAATTTCCTCCTATGGCAGGAGGGGGGGACGGGTTGGGAAGCGATACTTCTACACATGAAAAACTTTATACTGGTTAACTATTACTATTATGAATATGTATATATTTTTTAATTTCAGAATAATTAGTTAAAAATAATCCTAATTGTGTAAAGAAATTTGTCTTGCACCGCCACATTAAACATTATGAAAAACGGGGCGGCAGTTGAGCGATGTGCATTAATAATTGATAGACACCAATTTATGTCAAAGTTTAAACAATTTTTTTTTATTTATTTATTTATTTTTAATTCTATAAAATTCTAGTTTTTGATCTAGAGGTGCCACAGAATTTTTGTCATAGAGATGGACGGATATTTTCTAAAATTGGTCAAAACATGTAAATCCTTCGAAAACGCAGAGGTAAAAAATATATATATATATATATCCGAAAATTTATTCCACTGAATACAGAAGAAAGTAAAAATAAAATAAATGTTAAGTTGTTTAAAACCCTATTCATTTGTTTCCTATTTATTTTATTTTAAGGTTGAGATTTAATCATATCATAAATCATTTATATATATATATATATATATATATATATATGAAATAAAATAAAAATAAAAGAATGAAGTAACAATTTTCATTGTAATCACATAGGGTCACATAGGGTCCGTGTAATATATGTAATTTTATACTTTTATGTTATTAACAGTTCTCAGCTTACAAAAATCGTTCCAGAATGGGACGATTTTTTTTTTTTTTTTTTTTTTTTTTAAATCTTTATTTAACAATTTTATATAACGCACGCAATATTTCAGAATAAAATCATTGGCTAAGCGGATAATTGACAATTAAACATCAGCGGTAAACCTGTTTTACCTGCACTTTTAATTAAAGTTACATCCGGCTCTATTATGAAGAGAATGGTTCACAAGAGTTCATTAACTACAAATAAACAGGCATGTTGAAAATTCAGAGAGAAATTAATTACCTTACAGTAAAGGTAATGAAAAGTTTGGTGTATGAAATTTATCGAATTATATAAATAAATAAGCATAAAAATTTTTTTGATATACCCATTGATATATGCACACAAAATCCTATTTGCTGGTTAAGTAAATATATTTTCGCTTTTACTTAAATATCCAAGAGAAAACTAGTGTGTTGTGGCCACCAAATGACTTTCTTCTATATTCTCCTATACAAATTCACTCAGTAAAATTAATTTATTAAAACTATTATTTATGAAAATTATATCCCAGGGTGAATGCAGACGATTTTCATTAACACTAAATATCCAAACAAAATATTTTTTTTTCTCAATATGACATCTTAAAAAAAAAAAAAAAAAAAAAAAAACGATAACGATAACGGTAACTTTATTTTAAATTATCAGAGATTGATGGTTCAAACATTCGTTTTAAAGGTATTGACAAGCTGTTTTGACAGATACACATAATGAAAATTTGTCCCCCTCAGCTGGCAATGCTCCTACGTGTATTAAAAAAATTTTCCCAGCTGACTTTCATTATTATAAATAGTTCTTTTTAATTTAATAATGGTTCTTAAAAAAAATTCTCTTTATACACATTTACACGAAATTTTGTCCTATACTGCCATGTTACAAATTTAGAAAAAGTGGGAGGGCGACGATTTTCACCAAAAGATGATAGGCACTAATTTATATCAAGATACAATTACATATCAACTTTTATGAAATTCTGTGCAGTGGCTTCTAAGATACAATTGCCACAAAATTTTGTCACACACACAGACATTTTCTAACTAACATGTTGTGGCCACCACATGACTTTCTTCTATATTTTCCTATGCAAATTCACTCAGAAAAAACAATTTATTAAAATCATTATTTAATAAAATTACCTTCCATGATAATGCAGTACGATTTCCATATTAGAGAAGTAATATAACACTAAATATCCAAAAAAAAAGCTCATTTTATTCTCAATGGTACACTATTTTTTTTTTTTTTTTATGAAAAAAAAAATCGATAACTTTATTTTAAATTATCGCAGATCGATGGTTCAACCATTCATTTAAAGGTATTGGTGAGCTCTTTTGAACGATACCCATTATGAAAAATTTATTCCCCTTGAGAGGTGACGCCCCCCCCCCTCCCAAGGGGAGAAGCTATCTCTATTATAAATAATTCTTGTAAATTTCACAATGATTATTAAAAAATAATTCTTTTACAAAATTTTGTCCTTACCACCATGTTAAAAATTTAGGAAAAGCCGGATGGCAACGCAACCTGAAAGACAATTTTTACCAAAAATTGGTAGGCACTAATTTATGTCAAGGTGTAACTACATACCAATTTGTATGAAATTCTGTGCAGTAGTTCCTGAGATACAGTTGCCACAAAATTTTGTCTCTCTCTCTCACACACACAGACAGACATTTTCTAAAAATGGTAATCATGTTCAACAGCTCTCAAAACGTGTAAATCCCTCAAAAACCCGAGGTCGAGGATTTTTACGAATCCAATACTTTCTTCTATTGAATATAGAAGAAAGTAAAAATAGTCAAATTGTGTTATAGACCTCTCAAAACATGGAAATCCATCAAAAACATAAGGTCGAAAATTTTTTACAAATCCAATATTTTCTCCTATTGTATATAGAAGAAAATAAAAAACAAGAACAAAAAAACATGCGTTTTACATAGATTATTAACACTTTCCAACTATACATTCACGTTGCATCATTTAATTTTCAATGTGTGCTTTTTCTACGTGATTACACAATGGACACACCGAATGTGCAAAAAGACTGACTAAACTCATAATCACTCTTTTAAACTTTCTTGAAATTGTTGAAAACATTTAAGACGAACGGAGATGCAATTCCAGCAATTTCCAGTTGTAGCCCTTAATGTAAATATTTTAGTGTAGCCTAGTAAATCTTAACGCCAAACATACCATATTTTAAACTTTTTTTTGAAGTGAAAACGTCTTTAGGCGCGTTGAGCACTTTTGGGTGATCAAAAATCATGGAACTCGCATCATCGTCACCGAACGCTTTCCATGAGCTATATGTATACTGTGTACAGTCGTTAACAAAAGTGTCCGAACACTAGCAAAAATTCCTATGTAAAAAAAGTACACTTCATACGGTATTGTAGAATGTAGTACGGTATTGTAGTACGGTATTGTCCTTGTAGAATCTTGTACTTAGTCTGTGTAAGAACATGATTCGATAAGGATTTATTTAACAAAACCGTATGAAGTGTACTTTTTTAACATAGGAATTTTCGCTAGTGTTCGGACACTTTTGTTACCGACTGTATATATGTACATAGATATACCTTCGTGCGTTATTAGTATACATTATATATATATATATATATATATACAAAGAGTATATCTCTCTACATATATATCCATATATGTAGCGCACTGCGAGGCATGCCTCATATACATATATATATATATATATAGTAATATATAAATGCAGAAATATATAAACGAATGAATGAAATTAAATGTAGAAATATATATATACACAAATGAATGAAATTATACCCCAAAAAACACTGAGATCTTCATCAGGGAGGCCCCTCAGTGTAGGGGTGAATGAGAAGTTTCTGAAAGGACAGTAGCTATAAGCTAATAACTATCCTTAGCCCCCAACTTCTCACCAAACAGAAAACCACCAATAACTGAAGAGAAATCAAACATACATATAATGTATAAAACTACTAAAATATTTTATAAAACCATCAAATTGTAAAAGTTATAAAACCACATCAATTCATTTAAAAATATATACAATACCAAAGAGAATTTACCGAAGGTAAACAAGAAAGTATAAAAAGAAATTAAAATTAAAATTAAAAATTAAAATTTAATAAAAATTAAAAATTAAAAATTAAAATTTTTATATATTTTCCTGTCAATTGTTTTCTATTTAAAAACATTGTTCTGCTAAGCTGCTTTTAGCGCTAGCTTTCTTTGTTTGATGTGCTACTTTATTTTATTTTATTAGCTACTGTCCTTTCAGAAACTTCTCATTCACCCCTACACTGAGGGGCCTCCCTGATGAAGATCTCAGTGTTTTTTGGGGTATAATTTCATTCATTTGTGTATATATATATTTCTACATTTAATTTCATTCATTCGTTTATATATTTCTGCATTTATATATTACTATATCAAAGTTTTGCATTTCCTTTCGCTGCAATCTTGCGCATTGATTTGTAATTCTCCTATTGGTTTTTCTAATCAGTAAAACTTATATTTTTATATATTTTCCTGTCAATTGTTTTCTATATATATATATATATATATATATATATATATATATATATATATATATATATAAAATGTATACTAATACGAGTAGTATACTGGCTACTGGCATCTGTCTCTTTCTAGTTCTATACTCTATGTATGTATGTACTTTTTCCACAGTATATACATAGTTCACAAAGTACAAGCACGTGTTTTTATACAGACTGTTATATTCTTCTTTTTGCTTTCAATATAAATTTAAAGTTTAAATGATTAAAGTTTAAATTGGTCATTAACACTACTTTACAAACCAAAAATAATTCAAAAATAATAATCTAATAGCTCGACGATACAATTCCCAAGTTACTTAGTTTTCACTTCTATCGGCAGCCCCCAAAGACTGCCCTGCATTTTTTTTTTTTTTTTTTTTTTTTAAAGCATATGAATAATAAACGTTTATATAATTATGATTTGTGCAGTATAAAGCTATTTAAAAGGATTTATAAAAATATCTCTTATAAACCGCAATGTATTGGCATTCTTTTGGATTCTCCTGTACACAAACCAGTTGTGTTTATTTATGCCATTTTAAATAAGGAATATGCCTTAGTAAATTTGAATATGACATTTTGAAAATACTTATGGACGCTAGAAGCAGTCAGACGGACTAATTCAAATCATAACCAATCTTACATATAGTTAAAAAGTTTTAAAAACGCAATTGCAGAAGTTTTCTTTTATAGCACTTAATGCATCTGAATATTTTTGTGTGGCCCTGTAAGCTGTATATTTAAACTAATCTTATTATATTTTATAGAAAACAACTGCTTATGCATATAAATGATAAATATCAATTTCTCTTTATGATTTGAGTAAAATAAAGGTGTTAAAATACGTTTTATAGAAATACCTCTCATAGAACACAATGCTTTGGAACTCTTCCTGGTACCATTGGTGCTATTTATCCCATTTTCAATAGAGAATATTCCATGGTGAACTTGAATAACATATGTCAGTTTAAAGGAATTCCATGAATATTTACGGGAATCAGAGCGCGGACAGACAGACAAACCGAAGTCATGAACTTTTTTTTTTAAACTTGGTTCGAATGTGTTAAAAAGAAGAAAATCTTTTATTTTTGCTAGTATATGGCTGTTGTCTGCTGTTATTGGTATTTGATATCTAATTTATAAAAAAAAAAAAAAGGGGGGGGGGAGGCAACCGTTTAATATAAGTTAAATTTTTTGAAAGTGTTTTTGACGGAATAATATTAATCTTCACAAAAAAATTATTAGCTAAAACTGACTGGCATCCGGAGCTAGCGCATAATTTAAACATGAAAATACACTGGTTTACCGCATAACTTTTAAACAAATGACTATATAAACATAAAAATTTAGATGACGTGTTGGTTATCAAATTTTTAATCGAATTTCATATTACATTAATATCGTGAATAATATTTACACTGATTTTAATTCAACTGTTCCTGAAAATACATTTTTAAAGAAAAAATTAAAACTATTTTAGAAGAGAAAACTAAATAAAAGGTTAAAGATGCATTTATATAGGTAAACATGCAGATACTGTCAAAATTTTAATTAAAACTCTTTACTTCCCCTTTTCTTTTCCTTTTTCTCCTCCTCCTCCCTTTATTTATTTTTTATTTTTTTTATTATATTTATTTTATTATATATATATATATGTATGTATGTATATACATAACCTTTTGAAACATTTCACAGAATGAAAACTTTTTCCAATACTGAACAGGAAAAAATGATTATCACATGAAGAACAGGGAAAAAAAGAAAAGGAAAAAGAAAAAAATGTTTTGAAAAAAAAAAAAAAAAAAAAAAAAAATATATATATATATATATATATATATATATATATATATATACTATAACTTAAATTGTTTAGTACCGTTGTAACACTCAGCAGACAAAAGATAGATGAAGATACCAACATAAAATAAATTATATAAAGTAGGTGCTCCAGTGATTGGCATGTTCCAGTAATTGACATCTATTCCGAAATAATTAATAAATAAGAAAAATAATAAAATAATACATTTTACATATAAGAATTTTAACATTTTATGCCAAGCACTGGAGCGTAGGGTTCTAATAACTGGTAAAATGAATAACTAGCAGTGTCAAACAGTGAAACATTGGGGCCCAATTCCCGATAAAATGGAAAAATGGCAGTGTCAGTTTCTGGAACATTGAGTGGGTGTCAAATAAAAATTCATAAAAAAAAAAATAATAATAATAATTGTTATCGAATGTATATATTTTAGCATATATGTGTTTCTGAATGTCTTTCATGCCATATGTACTAACTTAAGCTTTCTAAAAATATTTTCTCATGATTAGAACATTAAAAACATCAGAGATTGCTCTAAAAGTGTCAATCACTGGTGCACTTGCCTATATATAAATGGTTTGAAATATATATACCTTAATTATAAATTAATAAATATATATATATATATATATTTAACTCCATTATGGAAGCATAGAAAAAGTGAAAAAAAAAGGGGGGGGGGAGAAATAGCAATCTGTAATTTAAAATTTGGATACGAGTATTTTTTCCTAACTAAAATGCATTCTGGGTTAATATCTTTTATTTTTTATTTATTTATTTATTTTATTTATTTTTTTTAATTACTGAATTTTTAACCGTTCTTCAAATACGGATTTATTTATTTTTTAAAGAACAGATAAAAAATTAATATTAGTTTACAAATTATTTTCAGAATAACATATAATTCGATTAAGGATTTGATAACGAACGTGTAGTCCTAATTGCATATTTATATGTTTATTAATTTAAGAGTTAAACGCAAAAGAAGAAAACGGAGGAAGACAAGGTGTTACTAAGGTTTTAGAAACCCGTTTATGAAAAATCTTGCATTGTGCATTGATTAAAGTCTTATTTACAAGTTAGACTTTTATACTAATTATTTATCAATACTTTGTTAACTGATATTTAAATAATAATAATAATAATAAGTTGACGTATCACTCACTCAAGTTTCTCTTACTCTGCATTTTAACACTATAAAGACAGTTTGCAGATTAAGGGGTAAGATAACAAGTACTGTATACGAACCTAATTTAAAAACAATTTAAAACTAGTATGTTGTGGCCACCACATGACTTTCTTCTATATTTTCCTATACAAATTCACTCAGTAAAAATAATTTATTAAAAATTACTATTTAAAAAAATTGTCTTCCATGATAATGCAGACGATTTCCATATTAGAGAAGTAGTACAACACTAAATATCCAAAAAAAGGCAATATTATTGTCAATATTACATATAAAAAAAAAAGAAAAAAAATTGTTAAAAATGGAAAAAAGTCGATAATTTCCTTTCAAATTATCACAGATCTATGGTTCAACCATTCGTTTTAAAGGTACTGGCAAGCTCTTTTGAAAGATACCCCTCATGAAAATTTAGGGGAGAAGAGACTCCTACACATACAAAAATTTTTTCCCAGTTGACTATCTCTATTATAAATAGTTCTGGTAAATTTCATAATGATTATTAAAAAATAATTCTCTTTATGCATATTTATACAAAATTTTGCCTATACCACCATGTTAAAAATTTAGAAAAAGCGGGATGGCAACGCAACCTGTGAGACAATTTTTACCAAAAGTCGGTAGGCACTAATTTATGTCAAGGTGCAACTACATACCAATTTGTATGAAATTCTGTGCAGTAGTTCCTGATCTACAGTTGCCACAAAATTTTATCACACACAGACAGACATTTTCTAAAAATGGTCAAATCGTGTTCTACAGCTCTCAAAACGTGTAAATCCATCAAAAACCCGAGGTCGAAAATTTTTACGAATCCAATACTTTTTTCTATTGAATATAGAAGAAAGTAATAAGTTTAGAAACAGTTTTTTTTAGAATATAATTCTGTTACCTTCCCCTCAACTTCTCGTTAATTACCTACATTTATAAAATAATAATAATAATAATAATAAAATGAGAAACATTATTAAATTAAAAACTTTATTCTAAGTTATTCAGACAACCTTCACCCGCAAAATGCCTTGAAATTTGTCGATCTTGATCAGACTTTTCAAGTGCCAAACCTTATATGAACTTCAAAATAACAATTTTAAACTTCCTGCTATTATTATTATTTATTTATTTATTTATTTAAGTTATGATGATAACAGACATATGCAAAGTTCAACCACTAAAAATTTGACTAACATATTCAAAAAAAACTTTAAACGCGACATAAAAAAAAAAAAAAAAAGAAGAAGGCTGAAAATTGAACTTAAAAATTTTTTTGTTTATCGTATGAGTACAAAAAATTAATTTTCATACATGAGCAGTCTTTTCAACATGACAAAATGTCGTAAAGCATTTCCATTAATTACATTCAATAGAAAGAAATGCTTTCCCTTAATTTTGGGTAAAAATGTATATTGTCTCTAAATTAAATACACAACACATTTTGCACTTAAACTTGTTGTACATGAAAAACATATAGCACACCTTAAATGCACTTCCAGCAATTTCCAAATATAGCCTCCAATATATCAAATTTGTATATGTAGCATGGTAAGCGAATGGTAAATATTTTCCCTTCTATATCTTACACAAAACATGTTTTTAAGCATATAAAAAATATACACTCATTTCATTTTGTTTAGTGCAACCTACAGATGTTGAACTGTACCTACCATAAATTTCACCCATAGACGTCATGTACAGTAAAATACCGTTTATATATCTTTCAAGGGACTGATGTAAAAAGACGTATAAATGAAAAGACGTATAATCGAAATTTTAATAATAACACTTTTAATACCATAAATTTAATGACACTAAGCAAAATTTATATGAAAATACTAATTAATAAAGTTTCTTAAGTTAGTAAATGTATATCATACTTTTTTTAGAACAATAATTAATTAATAATAATATTTTTTTAGAAAAAGGATTTATTATAAAAGTGAGAAAAAATCACACTATTAATGCATACTTGCCAACCACCTCATTAATAACCGTACAATTGTTAACGCCCCCTGAAAAAACGCCCCTTTTCTCACACCACTATATATTTTTAGAGTAATTCTCTCCAAATGTTGTTACGATTAAATAAAACTAAAATTACTCAAAAAAATTATTGGTGTGAAAAAGAAAGCGGGTACTAAAAATTGTACGGTTCATAATGAGATGGTTGGCAAGTATGTTAATGCATGACTGGGTACTAATTACATATATCATATATTGAGAATTATATTACATTTCTTAAAAACTAATATGAACACATTTTAAATAGTAATTATATATATATATATATATATATATATATTGCGTATCTTTAATAATAAGCATACGATTTATGTCCATACAGATAATTATTTCATAACATTAAAAATCTTTAATATTCGTCTGATTTGTTGCTCGTCTATAAGTATTAAAAATTCTATTGTGAATTCAATTGATTCTTTGATCAGTGTTCTTCGATCTTTCCTGAGTTCCTCCATTTAAGATGCTTTCTAAGAAAAATTCGTCTTATTTAGAATGGAAAATAATTAATGACAGGTCGAGGAATTTTGCGAATTTTAGTAAAGTGGAAAAGACGTATAACCGATATTAGCATCGTATATGTATAAACAAATAATTTTTGCATTAAAATGAATAGGAATGAATCGGGACTTCACTAAAAGAACATATAAATATAAAAGAAGTATAAACCAGAGACCTATAAACGGTGCTTTATTGTATTTGAATTCTCTTTGATGTCCCTGAACATGAACCATTTGCCTAATCTCAACGAAAAGTTTAGTGTAGCATCTTTTTACGATATAGATTTAGAATAACGAGTTTGGACTTCTTATGACCATTTGTTCTAGAGATATTGTGATGACAGACACACATATATCAACCGCTAAAAATTTATTTTGGGGATTCAGGGAACCTGGAAGCATATACACCCCGCGACAAAAAGATAGGTACAAAGGGTTTTTTCTTTGATTTTTCATAAAATAACATTATCTAAATTGTTCTTATCATTTATTATTATCATAAAATAACACTATTCCCGGACTAACTTTTGTTTTAAGACTAATTTAGAAAAAATTTAAGACTAAACTTTTCCTAATTTAAGGCTACACACCGCGACAAAAAGTTAGGAACTAATGTTTTTTTGAATATGATTCAAATATTTAATATGTTTTTGATGTGATAATATTTTGTTATGATAATAAATGATCAGCACAATTTAGATAACATTATTTTATGAAAATTTTTAAAGAACTCTTTGTTCCTATCTTTTTGTCGCGGAGTGTCGCCTTAAATTAGAAAAATTTTAGTCTAAAAATTTTCTAAATTAGTCTTAAAACAAAAATTAGTCCGGGAATAGTGTTATTTTATGATAATAGTAAATGTTAAGCACAATTTAGATAATGTTACTTTATGAAAAATCAAAGAAAAAACCCTTTGTACCTATCTTTTTGTCGCGGGGTGTAAATAACAAAAGCTCAATTTCGGAAATTTGAGCCTGAAACAATACTTTCTCTACCATAAATATGGATAAGAGAAAGTATAAATATTAGTGAAATTAAAAATGTTTTAGATTAACAATTTAATAATTCGATTTCCTTATTTTAGATTAGCATTTCACGAAGCGCACCTTTTTCATCTGATATTTTAAGGAATACCTTTTCCGCAAGTTAACCACAGGTTGTTCTAGAAAAGAGCTGTGGGTTAACTAACTAAAACTATTTTAAGCTTCATTATCTAAAGTATTTTCTTCTTCTTCTTCTTCTTCTTCTTCCTCACAAAAAGGTCAACTGTCTTTGGAGTGCAAATAGGTAACCTAAATTTTATAACCTATTCGCTTTAAATAATTATTAGAACTGTATGCAGTCGATTAACGAATCTCTATTTTGAGAATTTCTGTGGAATAAGATTATTTTAAGAATTTCCTTGTAAAATAACCTCCAAATAGCGAAATGCTATTTAAATTTGTCGAAAAATTTTAATAATTTAAGTTTATATAAAATTTGTATTACAATATTCACATATGGGTTCATTGTAAAAATGAATTATCTCCTTAGAAATTGATTTTGAAATAACGAGCTTTTTTGAAATTTATGCCTAGGGAAATAAGTCAAGATTCAGTAAGTGTTATCGATTTTTTGTTTAATACAAATCATTGTTATAAGGATTTATAAATTATAAAAATAATTTAAAGACTTCATTTTTACTTTCCGAACACTATAGTGAGAAAAGTATTGTAATCATGTCAAAAATCCGAATTTGAAATTCTGATGTTTCTATACGTTTCGAGGTCCCCTGAGTCCGTTTCCACTATTTTTGAGATGATGTATGTATGTGTGTGTGTATATCTGTGAGTGAACACGCTAGCGTCTAAACGTTTTGTTCGAATAAGCTGAAAGTTGGTACGTATATTGTAAGTCACCATTGTACGAACCCTATTGATTTTGGTGAATCTAGCCCTTATAGTTTTTTTTACAGGGACACCAGAAAAAATTCTTTATCATTATGGCCTTTGGGGCCAAATTTTTAAAAGTGCGATAGCGTCTAAACGCTTCATTAATCTGAGAAAAAAATTTGTACAGATGTTATAGGTCACAGTGGCACGATTTGTATAGATTTTGGGGAATTTAGCACTTACAGTTTTTTTTTTTTTTTTTTTTTACAGTGGCACAAAGAAAAATTCTTTATCATTATGGCCTATGGGACCAAATTTTTAAAAGTGCGATAGTATCTAAACGCCTTATTCAACTGATCTGAAAATTTATAAAAATATTATAAATCACTGTTGCACTAACTATAAGCATTTTGATGAATCTAGCATTTATAGGTTTTTACAGGGACACAACGAAAAATTCTTTATCATTATGATCTATGGACTCAAAGTTCAGTAGCGTTAAATAAAACATCGTGTAATATATGGAGAAAAATACTCAGACACTCTATTATGATTTTCTCTCTTTTGTTTGTTTAACAACTCTTCTTTCTTTACTTTATCTACAAAACTGTTAGTTACTCAATGTTCGGAAAGTCGAGTGGAGGCATTCCAGATTTTTTCTTTTAATAATGAAAGATGTGACAAAATGTGATAAAATTAAGCAAATATATATATATTTAAAAAATATGGAGTTACACCACTTTTACAATGAGCCGTCCATGTATTAGTATTGCATTGATTTATAAAATTAGTATTGTAAGTAAATGCCTATCATTATCAAAATTTTAAGCACTGCACGGAGATTTATTGTTGTTTTCATTTAATAAATTATTACTTTTTGTAAAATGATTTCTTAAATATTTCTTAATTAAATGACTTTATTAATTAAATATAAATTACTTTTTAAGTTAAAAATTTTTATTTTAAAATTTATTAACACGCTTTTATTAGCTTCACCTGTATGTATGTTTGTATGTATGTTTGCATGTTTGTAACCCTTTGGGAGCAAACAAAAAATCTATATTGTAAAAAAAAGGCTTTCCCTGTGAACATCGTGGCGTTGAGGTATAGCTCCGCGCTACGAACCTAAAGGTCTATCGTTCGATCCCAGTCAGGAGAGATTTTTCAAAAATGGTTTTTGTTTAATTCTAAATTATTTTAATTAAAGATTTAAATATATGTAAATATTATGGTGTGTCACTCACACGATTTTCTCTTACCCTGCATTTTAATACTAAGATAGATATTTTGTGTTTTTTAGTTCACATTTCTATAAAAGCGTGTTCTTTAATTTTTTAAAACTATAATATTATTTTATTTTTAACACGCTTTTATTAGCTTCACCTGTATGTATGTTTGTTTGTATGTTTGTAACCGCTCTGGGAGCAACCAAAAAATCTATCATGTAAAAAAAGACTTTTCCTACATGAACGCTGTGGCTGTGAGGTAAAGCTCCGGGCTACGAACCTAAAGGTCTAACGTTCGAGCCCAGACAGGGGAGATTTTTTAAAAATGGTTTTTGTTTAATTCTAAATTATTTATTTCTCATTCCTTCATTATGTTATTATTCATTAAGTCTGGGTGAAATAATTTATCTCTAAACTAAATACGTGATATGTGAAATATCTTTCATGGGCTTGTAACTCTAACATACTTTTCACGGTAATTTGCCTTATTTTTATGAAAGACGTAAATATTATAGTGTGTCACTCACACGATTTTATCTTACCCTGCATTTTAATACTATAAAGATAGATATTTTGTGCCTTTTAGTTCACGTTTCAATAAAAGCGTGTTCTTTAATTTTTTAAAAATATAATATTATTTTTATTTAATTTTATTAATAAAAACCCTAAACCTCTTTTAAGTTTTATGAGTTACTCGATTTTATTAAAAAAGATGAGATGCTCCGAAAATTAAAAGTCAGTATAAGTTTTTCAACTTATTGGCTTATTATTGATTACAAAGCCTGTTTTTACGAAAATTTATAAGAATATTTAAACAATTTCAATGTTCTAACCTTACATTTTAATAATTAACTACACAAATTTTAAAAATTTAAATGCTTATTTAAAAATATATAAATATATAAATCATGCATTGTAACACGATAAAACTAAAGCAACTCATTCGTGTAAGCTATTATTTTTAGCAATTAAATTAATTATTTTACCGAATGACTTGTTAGACATTAATTAAAAATGAAGTTGCTTGCAAAATCAAGCAAAACTTTGGTTTAAAATTGAACAGTTTGAAAATTCACAATTTTAATTAATTTATTGATTAAAGTATTTAACTGATATTTTTTAACTGAAGAGGCCAGACGTCTTCGAAAGACCAAAAAATGTGCATAAGCTTCGTACAGTCGGTAACAAAAGTCTCCGAACACTAGCAAAAATTCCTAATGTAAAAAAAGTAGAGTTAATGTTGTTTTGTAAAATAAATCCTTGTCGAATGATGTTTTTAGACTGACTAAGAACAGGATTCGAGAAGGATTTATTGAACAAAACTGTATAAAGTGTACTTTTTTTACATAGGAATTTTTGCTAGTGTTCGGACACCTTTGTTACCGACTGTAGCTTATTAGCTTAAAAATCTCATAAAATACGTGTATACGAAGTTTTATAACTTCGTTTTTTATTCTTAAATAGTTTTAGTCTTTTAAATGATTAAACAATTAACTACGTAAAATTTTTAATTAATTTTTAAATCATAAATCGAATGCATTGTTTTCTCCTTTTTAACCCTTTGCCGACCTTAACGCTGTAATGTGTTCTAAACAGTGATGCCACATTTAGGGACTATTTTATTCAACTTACAATTTAACTATCACCAACAATTTCGAGGAGTTATACAGTAAAGCACCATTTATAGGTCTTTCAAGGGACTGGCGTAAAAGGACGTATAAATGAAAAGACGTATAATCGAAATTTTAGTAATAACACTTTTATTACTATAAATTTAATGACACTCAAGCAAAATTTATATGAAAATACTAATTAATAAAGTTTCTTAAGTTAATAAAAGTATATTATACTTTTTTTAAAGATAATAATTAATAATAAATAAATAAAAATTATCATAAAAAGTGAGAAAAATCATACTATTAATGCATGGCTGGGTACTAATTTAAGGCGACCAAATTTTTGAAAACTAATTTGAGGACAAATCCTCGCATCGTCCTCAAATTGAAGGGCCATTTGAGGACAGCTAAATTATGCTTTAATTTGAGGATATTTGAGGACAAATTTGTAAATTCGAGGACATTTGTCCTCAAATGATTTTCAAATTGCTGAAGTCATAGGTCGAAATTCGAGGACGTTTGGTCACCTTATACTAATTACAAATATCATATATAGAGTGTTATATTACATTTCTTAAGAACTATATGAACACTTTTTGAATATTAATTATATATATTGCGTATCTTTAATAATAAGCATATAATTTATGTCCATACAAATACTTATTTAATAACATTAAAAATAATATTCGTCTGATTTGCTGCTTGTCTATGAGTATTAAACATTTTATTGTGAATTCATTTGAATCTTTGATCAGTATTCTTCAATCTTTCCTGTGTTCCTCCATTTAAGATGCTTTCTAGGGAAAATCCGTCTTATTTAGAATGGAAAATAATTAATGACAGGTCGAGGATTTTCGCGAATTTTAGTCAAGTGGAAAAGACGTATAACCGATATTAGCGGCGTATAAACGAAAAATTTTTGCATTAAAATGAATAGGAATGAATCGGGACTTCACTAAAAGGACGCACAAATGTAAAAGACATATAAAGGAGAGACGTATAAACGGTGCTTTACTGTATTTGATATAATAACCTACGGAGTGGTTAGGCAATCGTTACAGTTAAAATTTAGTGGTGGATATTGAATAAAAAAAGTCTAAGTTTTACACCACTGACCAAAAAATGAAATTAAATAGGACCGACAAAGGGTTAATCTTTATTACTTTTTTTCTACGCTCTACAACGGGTTAGCATTCAGATAATACATTTATACTACACAGACTATTTCTTATTACTGTAATTAGATATATAGAACTTAATAATTGGGGATTAAACCTAGTTAAAACAACTTACTAGAAAAATAAAATTTGTATTATTTTAACAATGATTTAAAAAAAGAAATCTTAAAATCGATTTATGTACTTCTATATTCTATTTGGTAAGCATATTTCAAGAATACTGAAATATCGCTCAAAGCGAACAGTGAAAATCTACAATATAAATTTATTATTGCAAAAAGCTACAGTTTCATATAATCTTATTTATAGAGGAAAAAATCTTATTAAAATTAACATTTTCATTATAATTAATGAAAAAATTAATTTAAATTATTAATTATTCGTTAAATTTCAAAGTGTTGCTTGCTAATTAATTTTCAACTTAAATTTTCAATTTTTTTTTTTTTTTTTTACAGCTAGCTTTAGATAATTTTAACAAAAGTTAGTTGACATTTTTTACTTTCTCTTACCCATAAGGTAGAGAAAGTATTGTTTTTGGATCAAATTTTCGAACGCGAGATTTTGTTATATTTACACGTTTTGAGGTCCCCTGAATACGAAAATCATGCTTTTAGCAAATGGTCTGAGTGTATGTCTGTGTGTCTGTGTGTCTGTCTGTTATCAGCATATCTCAAAAACAATTTATGGCAGAAAGTTCAAACTTGGTATTCTAAATGTGTATCATATAGGGATGCTACAGTAAGCTTTTCGTTAAGAACAAGCAAATGGTTCGTGTACAGGGACAATCAAGAGAATCCTAATACATTACGTCTATGTGGGAAATTGCAGGAATGTAGAGTTTAACGTCTATAGACTGCACTAAACCAAATGAAACGAATATATTTTTTCTGTAATAGAGATAGTTAACTGGGAAAAAAAAAATTGTGTATGTAGGAGCCTCGCCTCCCCCCCCCCCCTGGGGGAAGTTCCCCCTCGAGGGGTGCAAATTTTCATGATGGGTATCTTTCAAAAGAGCTCGCCAATACCTTTAAAACGAATGGTTGAACCATCGATCTGCGATAATTTAACAAAGTTATCGATTTTTTTTACTTTTAACGTAATTTTTTTTTTTTTTTTTTTTTTTTTTTTTTTTTTTTAAATATTGAGAATAAAATGGACTTTTTTTTTATATTTGGTGTTATACTACTTCTCTAATATGGAAATCGTCTGCATTATCATAAAAGATAATTTTTTTAAATAATAATTTTAATAAATTATTTTTTAAAAACAGAATTATTTTTTAATAAACGAATTAAATTGTATATAAATGTAGGTGCATTAATAAAACGGAGGGTTGAGGGGGCGGTATCTCCCCTCACACACAACTAATTATCATATAAAACTCTCCCGAAGCCTAATTTGAATTGTTTAACAGAGGTTTACATAACATCGTTATCTTACCTCTTAATCTCCAACCTGTATTTATAGTATTATATTTCAGGGTAAGAGAAAGTCGTGTGAGTGACACCAGATTATTATTTATAATCATAATTATGCGGGGAAAAAAAAAAAAAAAATCTTTTTTTTTTTTTTTTTTTTTTCCACCGGAAAAATTTTATTAAAATATTTTTCATTTAAAAAATTTAAAGTTTAAAAAAACCAAAAACTGAAATAAACACAGAGAAAAAATTCTGTAGCTGACATCTAGAATGTAAATTATGGCTCTAGAAAAAATAGTTCCATGTCTTCCTTATAAATTCTAGTCCGCTTGGAAAGCGAGTTCTAGAAGCCCCTATTAGAATTCTAGAGCGTTTGCCTATATTATTGAGGGCGAAGTTGTTTAAAAATTTCTGCAAATAAATGAGACTACAAGAGGCGGGTTTCAGCAACTATAATCTTGGTTTATTACCCAATTCTAGAAAATCAAGCGAGAATTTCTCGAAATACAAAAGATTCAGAATATTCGGAATATTCAAAATATTGTTTCACCATCTAGAAATGTGTAAACTAGAAATTCTCTCCCTATCATTTCGTCTATTCAGTTTATTGGCGTGTCTTATGCACATAGCTCGGAAATCTATATTTCTAGTTAATGGATATAGAATATGGCCACTTATGTATTCTAGAGGAAAGCGGTATATTTTTTTTCTTAGTGAAGGAACAATAGATATAGTAATTTATATAGATGTTTCCTGACTAAAAAAAGTATTGGCATTAGCCATTTAGGGAGTATAAAACTCGGAGATAGTAATAGAACAAAATATTGATGAATTTTGAAAACGTTGAAATATATTGCGAGGCTTTTAATTGCTCTAATAAGTATATGAAAGGAAATGGGATAAGTTTTCATAAGTGAGTTATATTTGGCTAATTTATGAAAAATATAATTTTTATAATCAGTTGCTTTGTTATTATTATGAAATAATTACTTTCTTCATATTTAATGGAATACTTTTTTTTTTTTTTTTTTTCTTTTTTTTAATATTTTATATTAATAAGTAACATGGAATTTTCAAAATTCTTTTAAATATAGTTAGCAGCATCCGAGAGAAACCCCGCTTTTAATATATAACTAGTATGTTTGGCCACCGTAAGACTTTCTTCTATATATAATATTATACAAATTTGTGCAATATAGATTATTTATAGAATTAAAATTCATTAAAATTATTTTCCATGATGAATGCAGGCTATTTTTATCCCAAAGTAGTATAAAATAAATGCCAAAAGAAAGTCAGTTTTGTACAAACATGAGTATTCTATAGTAAAAAAATAAATAAATAAATAAATAATAATAATAATAATAATAATAATAATAAAGAGAAAGAAAGAAAGGAAAGGAAAGAAAGAAAAATGGGTATCTGGGCAACTATATCTGGAGTTTTTCATTCAACTTTAGTACATAAATTATTCATAAATTTTATTTTCTAAATTATCCATGTACTCGGGAAAAGACAGTTATTAGAGAGCAAAATGGCCGTTTTTCCCCGAATGAAAAGAAATCACATTTCCCCCCTTGATGATCAATCTATGTTTTATTACTATATGTTTATATCAAGTTTTACGCTAAGATATACAATATATATATATATATATATATATATATATATATGTATATATATATATAAATATTCAATAAAAATAAGACGTATGAACATTTTTTTTAACCTGAAGCAACAACGTAAAAATTAGTTTTGAGAAAAGGATATTTAAAGTTTTAGTTTTACAACAGATTCAATATTTGTTTACAAATGAATATAAACGCTTATAACTCAGCATAGAATCGTGCGAAATTAAAAATTCTTTTGGCTACAACACCACACTAGTGTTAGGTAATTCCATACTTCAGTAAAATTGAAATATTCAATTTTTAGTCCAATTTTGCTATTATGGAAGTCCACTGTGCGTTTAGAAACAAACAAACAAATTTGATACTCATAGTAAAAGATTTTATAATTTTGAAAAATCTCGGAAATTTTTTTTCAAAAAATCATAAGCGCAACAAGCTATTAAAACCATTAACTGGGAAAAAAAAAAAAAAAAAAAAAGAGATTTTAAAAATAACTTTTTCTTATATTTTAAATAGTGTTATAAAAAATTAACGATTTTTTTTTTCTTTTTTTAATTATGCAATAATTAAAATTTAATACCACCGATTAGTAAAAGAGAGAGAGGGCTTAATTTTATTCAAAAAGTCTGTTTTTGAAAGAAAACCAAATTTAATTCTCCAAGAATTTACTCATACATAGTTTTATCCAGAACTGTAAAAATAAAGAAATCAATAAAATTTTCTGACTGATTTAAAAATTTTACCACTAAATTAAATAGTTCATTTTCAAACTTAAATTAAAATATTATCGGAATATTTATGGCTCGTACTCTAAGTGAAGAAAATACGAAAAATTCTCAGAATTTAAGCTGATATTTCTTCTTTCATTTTATATTAAAAAAAAAAAAAAAAAAAAAGCCGAGAAATGTTTTAAATAATAACTTCTTTAATTAATTTTTAACTAAAGAAGAAAATTTTTCAAATCTTTTGACATACAAATTTCTTTGAAAATCTTCATTGATTGGATATCTTTTCATTTATAAAATAACTAATTCTTTTAAAATAATGATTAAAAAATTATCCTAGGAAATGTAGGGCGGAAAATATCGATTAAATAATGAATACAATGCTCAGAAATGTTTAATGAATTTTTTCAAGATAAAAAATATCTATAAAAGATTAAAATAGTTTAATATTTTTTTCATATTGTGTATAACAAAGATATATGCATATATATATATATATGCATAGTGTTTAGCTTAATACAGCTACTATAGTTTTTGAAACTTTAAGATATTTTTGGCTTTCTGAAGAAAGTGCGGGCCCCAGCCTTGGACCCCAGTGCAGTCAATTGGTCCAACACCCAATACCCTGAGGAAATAATTCTTCAGTTTTTGAGCGTTTTTCAGCCTTTAATAAAATTTTTCATTGTTCATTTTTTGTGTAAAAATTTTTGGTGTGGATAGACAGTCCTTTTTGTTACAATTGTCCCTTATTAGCGGATATTGGTATTTCTGGTTTATTACAACGCAAGTATTGTGGTTTACTTTATAATTTTTAAAACTATCCTTGCATAAATCTAATTTGTTTCTTATGGATAAATTCAGCATTTGATCATATGTTTTTCTTGGATTCTACAATCTTGTGACATTATATATGTATATATATCAGGGTTGGCTAGATTTTGCACAACCCGAAAAAAACCGGATGGGTTTTTTCAATAAAACCCACTTGAAAAAAAAAAAAAAAAACCAAAAAACCCCAAGTGGGTTTTTTCAAAATCCTTGTTTAAAATTGTACTTTTGTCTAACTTACAATAAACATAGAAATATAAAACAAATATTATATACATTATTAGAATACGAAGAAAGAATTTTCAGAAATATTGGAGATGCTCAAACTGTTCTATAGAAAAAACCATGAAATATATATATATATATATATGTGTGTGTGTGTGTGTAATTATCTTATTAAAACAGAATTAATATATATATATATATATATATATATATATATATATATATATATATATATTAAAAAAAATAAAAGCAAGAAAAAACAGAGTTAGTCAATATAAAGAAAACTGTAGGACTTTAGGAATGTAAAATATAAATAATTACAAGATTAAAAGAACTATTTGTATACCACGTTTTTAAATTTTCTGTTGAATCATATAAACTTGACAATTCTATGTATTAATAAATACTTAAAAAAATGTTTTTGGTGAATTTTCCCATCAACTTGAAAGAAAATTATCAAATGCGTAATAGAGAGAGCAATTATAAGAAATTTTCAAACATTTATTAATTGAATAAAAATATTAAAAGAATGCATTGTCATCGTGTTCTGAGCTATTCTAAAAGTTTCAATTGTCTAGATTGTCAGAAAGTTAGTTAAAAATCGTTTGCAAGATTTGTGCTGGATAAACAAACAAGAAAGGGAGTTACTAAAAATTTGGTAATAAATAAAAATCAAATTTTAAAAAATTTCTGAAAACTTTATCAATGCTACGCTGTTATGTAATGTAGAGGGACAATAATTAAACACGTTTTATGAAAATCTCTTGACTATGAAAAGTTTAATAAAACAATATAAAATAATTATTAAAATCCAATTTTTTTTTTTAATGTAAAGAGCAGTTTAAAAAAAAAAATGGACAATTTAAAGTACAATTATTTAATTTTTAAAATTTCTTTATAACTTAATCATAAAAAAGCTTTAGAAATTTTAAAATTAAATTTATAAAATTTTTATTTTAATGAATAAATAATTTAGTTTTTTTAATTATCTTATTATGAATTATATACTTGATGTTAAAAAAAAAAAAAAAAAAAAAAAAAAAAAAAAGAAGAAAGAAAGAAAATTTCCTAAAAACTCTGATAAAAATCCGAAAATACTCTAAAAAAAACCCTGATAAAACCCCAAAATAAAATCTTGATAGAACCCGATAAAACCCACACTGTTAAAAATTTCTGTAAATTTAATGTAAATAATTATCCAGAGTCTCTGTAAATTTACAGTAATTCTTAGTTAAAAGTGAATAACCGAGATTCTCAATCTTTATTCTGTATCTTTACGTAATTTTAATATTTAATTTTTTAATTAAAATTAAAAATGACTGTTTCTACTTTAGAAAAAGCATTCCAAGTCCGAAATATATTCTCACCAATAATTAGTTAAATTAATATTAGTTATTAAAATGAATGTATAAAATAAGTTTTTTAAAATCTCCGTTTATTTTTTCTCGGTAATTTTACGTAAGACTTAAGATAATAGATTACACAGAGTTTTCTGTTGAAATTTTTAACAATGCAAAAAACCCTGATAAGACCCGAAAAAACCCACTGGGCTGGGTTTTTTCCAACCCTGATATATATATATCTAAGTTGAAGAATTTAATAACGTTATAAAATTTATCAATGAATAGATACATGATAACACCAACAACACACACATAAAAGTTATTGTAACTCAATTTAAATGTTAGCACATACTTTTTATGATTTCTTTGTAGTACCAATTAATAGATAAATCCATTTTAAATTACTTACGCTAATGTGAACATTTAGGACCATAACACTCAGACCAACTAGGAGTGATTTTTATGCGAAATTCATGAAAGTTATCATACGCAAACCAATAATTTTATAAGAAAAAATTTATGAAAATAATCTGGTGTGTCACTCATACGACTTTCTCTTATCCTGAAATATAATACTATAAATACAGGTTGAAGATTAAGAGGTAAGATAACTAGTACTGTTATGTAAACCTATGTTAAACAATTCAAATTAGGCTTCAGGAGAGTTTTATATGATAATTAGTTGTATGTGAGGGGGGCTGCCACCCCCTCAACCCCCCGTTTCATTAATGCACCTACATCTATGTACAATTTAATTCGGTTATTAAAAAATAATTCTGTTTTCAAAAATAATTTATTAAAATTATTATTTAAAAAAATTATCTTTTGTGATAAGGTAGACGATTTCTATATTAGAGAAATAGTATAACACCAAATATCCAAAAAAAGTCCATTTTATTCTCAAAAAAAAAAAAAAAAAAAAAAAAAACGCATTTTTTTTTTTTTTTTTCGTTAAAAGTAAAAAAAATCTATAACTTTGTTTTAAATTATCGCAGATCGATGGTTCAACCATTCGTTTTAAGAGTATTGGCGAGCTCTTTTGAAAGATACCCCTCATGAAAATTTATTCTTCTCAAAATTAATTTAACAAAAATTTCTAAAATTTTTACATTATTTTTTTTTATCCTTATTAGAAGTGTTAAAATTATTTTAAATATTATTATTATTATTATTATTGGGAGGGGGGGGAGACGAGGCAGTGATTTATTATTTGCATGACTACTTTGACGAAGATTTTTATTTATTTATTTATTTATTTTTAAGACATTTTATATCTATTTCATTTCATTTGCAAATTTTTAAATAGAGCAGCACCACAAGTATTTATTTATTTATTTATTTTTAATAATTTAGTAAATAAATAATTTATTACTTTTAAAAATAAATAAATATATTTAATTATGTATTTATTGCGATAAAAATAATGACTTAATGACTTACCTAATGCAATATTTAATCCATTAAATACTAAAACCTTTGTATTAAGACGAATCCATGAGACTTTTTCTTATTTTAAACTCACGTGTTTACCTAGAGTTTTCAACGTTTCAATAAGAGAACAAAATTAAAAGGAAGAGAAACTCAAATGATGTACCAACTCATCTTGTTTTCCAAATGGTTAGGGTTGTTCCAATGAAACTTGCGCCAATATAGCAGAACATTCGCCAAACCATGTGATCTATTACTTGCGTAAGGAAGTAAAGAACATCTTTGATGTTGATATCGTAAAATTGTTCTGATAAATACGGAAAAACATTTTTTTTTTTAAATCCAAATAATTAATATATATATATATATATATAATGTAAATAAAGATAATATATCCCCCCCCCCCCCTAATCAATTCCGTAGCATTTTATTTGATTTTTAGAATTATTTATAAAAATTTTCACCTCTTTTAAATAGTTGTTTATGTGCTGATTTTCCTGGTACTTTATAAAAGATTCTTCTCGTTTTTACTTTCCCCTACATATAGAAGAAGAATTCGTGAACATTTTTTAATTTTCCAGTTTTCAATGGATTTACACTTTTTGAGATATCCTGAATACGATCAGAATGTATTTTAGAAAATCTCTGTTTGTCTGTGTGTATCGCAAATTTTGTGAACACTGTATCTCATGAACCAATGAACTAAATTTAACCAAACTTGGTATTTAGTTGGATCCTGATCTAAACGGGTGCTTATTACATTTGAGGAACAATCGTTCAACGGGTAGTGCTGTGATCTCAATTTTCATTATTTTTAATATGGCAGTATAGGACAAAATTTCGTATAAATGTAGGAAATGAGAGTTATTTAGAACGAATGAGTGTGGAATTAATCTGAATTATTGATACTAGAAATAGTAAACTATAGAAAAAAAAAAATGTATGCATGAAGAAGTATTACTCGATCAACAGTGGAGCGGACAGGGAAGTACCCGGGGATGTAAATTTTCACTATGGGTATCATTTAAAAGATCTCGTCAATACCTTTAAAACAAGTAGTTGAACTATTACGATCGGCAATGATTAAAACTAAGTTATTAATTTTTTTTCATTTTTAACCAAAAATAAATAAATTAATTAATTAAATTAAAATAAAAATCTCAATTCTTCTGATGTTGGCACGAAATTGGCTTTATATTTATTTAAGATTTTTTTTTTTTTTTTTTTTTTTTTTTTTTTTAAACAGAAAAATATTTAAAAAATGAAATATAAAATTTCAGAATAATTCTAAAATATATGTACTGGATAGCTTAAAGTTAAATTTAGTACATATTTTATTTAAAAAAAATTGATATGGTTCATAAGCTTAAATAAAGTAATGATAATAAAATAAAAGTTGCCAAAAGTATATTTCATTTCCTCTCTAAAAAGTCATCTCTAACAAGTTTTTACAAGCAATGTGTGAGATCATAAAAATCGTATGGCAGCATAGAGTAGAGATGCAAAATGTTGTATATACTTAAATTTAAATTCTACTCAGCTTAAATATAAGATGATAAAAAATTAAATGCAGAAGAATTATATGGAAAATTTGCATAAAATGTATCATGGTATATCTTTGAACCTTACAGAAAATGAAAATAGCTTTTCTGTGACTAAAACTTAATTATTTGGAATTTGAAATAGAATGCAATAGAAATGCATATTTATCTAAAATTTCTCTTTCTACTTTTTAAGGAAGAAAAAAAAAAAAGAACTACAATATCTTTAAGATGTATATATATGAGTTCATTTTGAAATTTGTTTTTTCTTGTTTTGGCTCCAAAGAATGTTTCGGGCCCGGATCAAAGATATTCTTAGCTATTGCTATCTTTGAGACAGAAAAACATTCTTTTTGCGTATTTGTGTTCTACTAGGCCCTCGATAACGTTAGAATGCAAATGTGTATTTATCTATTTCCAATTTATTCCATTTTTGTTTGATTTGGTAGTCTTTGTTTTCGATCAATTTAATTGTTTGAATAATGATAATATTTAATAATCCTTAAATTTCACTGACTGATTATCAATATATATATAAAAATGATAGTTATCGTAATAAAATTTAACCTTAAAATTTAATAGATACAAAACAATACCAACACAACAAAAATAGAACTGATTGTAGCATATAGGTAAGACTGACACAAAAATGTTGCGATACAGATTAAGAACCAATTATCATAGATAAAACAATTCTACATCTAAGAGCTGTTCAAAGCATAGATCCACAAATAGCCAAATAAGGTAAATGATTAAAAATTGAAATAATACACATAATAATAAGCGCAATTGCAGCTGTAATCAAAGTGCATGTAAACTTTTAAAAATTAATGGTAAAGCTAAATTGGCAAAGTTATGTATATATATAATTATATATACAATAAAACATAAACAAGATTTTAATTTTAATGAAAAAACTGTTGATATTAAACAAAATACATTTAAATTTATTGCGCATAAGCAGCAGATGGAATTTAAATGCAAATATGTATTTATCTATAAAATCTAACCTTAAAAATTTAGCAATTAATAGATACAAAACAATACCAACACAACAAAAATTGAACTGATTGTAACATATAGGTAAGACTGACACAAAAATGTTGCCATACAGATTAAGAACCAATTATCATAGATAAAATAATTTTACATCAAAGAACTGGTAAGAGCATGGATCCACAAAATATAAAGTTAAACTTTAAATTTTTAACATATAAAATTAAACAAAAAGTGTAAAACGTTAAAAAGTACATATAAAAGTTTGATTCCAAATATATACGTCAGATATTTATATTCATCTGCCTATTATTATTATTATTATTATTATTATTATCATCCAAAAAATTTTTAATAAATTTATATACGTATAAAACCTTAAGAATATCTTTCAGATGTTTACGTCTATATATATGTAAATATTAATAATTTTTTAAAACGTAGTAAAAGCCAAGCAACAAATTTAAGACATTGAAAACGCATAGACCAATAAGAATAAAAATTCATTGATTTAAAATTAAGAGTGGAGACAGATTAATTATTGAAACAATTAATTTTAGTTTTTGAGTTTTGAAACAATAAATTTCACTTATTGATTTTTTTTATAGAATTTAATTTAACTTCAAACTAACCTTAATATTATTCCTAGATAGTTGCTATTTAAATAACGTTGCCTGTGCGTTTAAACGACATAAAACCCAAAAACGAGAGATTCAAACAAGCAATGAGAGAATAAAGAATTCAAACACATTTTTTGACAGATTATTTTTGATTTAGGAATGGCTCAATTAGGAATGGCGAAAAAAGCTCGTCAGGGAAGACCTTTTTCACCGTTGAGACCAATGTACGATTTTGTTTGCTAGTGGCTATAGTAGCAAATTACTAGCGGGCCCCCTATCGTACATGAAAATAATTGAAGTTAAATAGGAGGAAGAATATAGAAAAAACTATTTAGCTCGAGAAATCAGATAATCAAACATAAAACACAAATTATGTAACATATCAGATCCTTCAATCTAAACCTAAATTTGGTCAAATTTAGGTTAAAAAAATATATATATATAAAAAAAAAAATAAATAAATAAATAAAAATAAAAGTTTAAAGATCGTTTATTTTTTTTAAACAAAATCTGAAGTATCACCTGTGTGAAAAATGGGGGGGTGGGGGGGTGGATTTAGTGTCAGTTTGAAGGATCTGATATGTTACATAACCTGTGAAAATTTCAAGACAAAATATTAAATAGTTTCAGAGATATCCTGCGCGCAAGGTGAAAAGAACACATTTATTATTAACACATAAATTATTGAATAATTCCCAATAGAATTTAAATTATATTCCAAGATACACAATAAACTTATAGGTAACAATTAGACATGCTCAATGAAGCTTAGTTAACAATAATTTACTTAAAAAGACTACAATTTAATCGATGTTTTTTGAAGTTCTAAGGGTCGTATGTCCCGTTAAACAGATTATAAAACGTTAAAAAAGTACATGTGAAAATTCGATTCCAAATAGTACGCCAAATAGTTATATTCATCTAAACATTATTATTATTATTATTTTCATTCAGAAAATTTTTAAATAAATGAAGAATTTTAGAATATCTTTAAAATATAAATAAATATATTTTAAAAGTTACACTCAAAAATTTTAACCTAAACAAAAAAAAAAAAAAAAGAAAGAAAGAAACTAATTTTAAAACGTTAAAAAGTGCATATAATGAATTAATTCCAAAATAGTACGCCAGATACATATATTCATCTAGCTATTATTACTTTTTTTTTTCCATTGAGAAAATTTTAAATAAATGAAGATATTAAAATTTAGAAAATCTTTAAGGTATATATATATATATATATATACAATTTTTTTAAAAGTTACAATCGAAGATTTTAACTTAAAAAATTAAACAAATTCTAGAACATTAAAAAGTACATATAATGATGTGGTTCCTAATAGTATGCAGATATTTATATTTGTGTAACTAATATTATTTTTTTCATTCAGAAAAGTTTTAAATGAATGAATATACAAAACTTCTTTTTTAACTTAAAAAATTAAGCAAATTATAAAACATTAAAAAAGTACATATAATGATGTGATTCTAAATAGTACGACAGATATTTATATACATCTATTTTTTTAATTATTATTATTATTCAGAGAAGTTTAAATAAATGAAGATATAAAACTTTAGAATATATATAAGATACACACACACGCACACTAATGTTTCGTTAGAACAACAATTTTTTTTTTTTTTTTTTAGGACTGAGGGCCTATTAGTCTCAATCTGGGATTTTTGCATTGTCGTTTTCGACAGTTGGACATTTGTCGAAATCTAAAATTTATCGAAAATATAAGTGAATATGCCAGAATTTCATCAACATCTTTTTTTATTATTATTGTTATTGAAAGAAAAAGAAAAGAAAATTAATAATAATCAGTATCGTTACAAGCGATATCGAAAAAGGTTTTTTTTTTTTTTTTTTTTTTTTTTTTTTTTTTAAATAATTTTGAATTAGGAAATAAGAAGTGCGCGAGCAATATGAAATAAAAATAAGTAAAAAAATGACTTTAATGGAAAACAAGATCGCGTGCTATCTTAAAAAGTAGATGTAAAATTTAAAGTTTAATTTTTTTGGCAACAATTATAAATTAAAATAAATAATTTAATGAAAGTGTAGAAGTTAGAATTTCTAATTTTATTTTTATATATCATGACATTACCAATGACATATATTTTTCCACTGAAAATGTCAGTAGCAATATAGCATTTTCGAATATTATATGTCACAAAGGAATTAGAGATCATTAATTTTCCGTTCAATAATATAAGATTGAAAAAAAAAAAATCTTAATTATTACATATTTTATTCTCAACGCGCATTTTTTATTTTCGAAATTCAATATTACATAATATATATGTAAAAAAAAATCAAGGTATAATCAGTACATATCTAGAAGATGTAGCCAACAACTATTCAGAAGTCTTTTTTTTTTTTTTTTTTTTTTTTTTTAAGTTACGCTTTAAATTTTTATTTTAAATAAATTCTAAAATTGTAAATAATTGTCGACATGTCAGTGACGATTACCTGTTAAGACTCAAATGTTTTTCGTATCCCTTAAATGTAAGCTTATGCCGTGATATCGGTAGCAAAAATTATACTGCTCGGCCCCCAACACCATTTTTGTAAATTCTTACGTACAGTCGGTAACAAAAGTCTCCGAACACTAGCAAAAAATTCCTATGTAAAAAAGGTAGAGTTAATACTGATTTGTTAAATAAATCCTTGTCGAATCCTGTTCTTAGTCAGTGTAAAAACATGACTCGACAAGGATTTATTTAACAAAACTGTATTAAATGTACTTTTTTTATATAGGAATTTTTGCTAGTGTTCGGAGACTTTTGTTACCGACTGTAAAATGACCTCCTGAATCCAAATATGATGACCATTTCGCAATATCACCCACCGATTTTGAGGGAGCCCCACTATTTTTACCACTTTTCGGTAATTTTATGGCTATAAATTTGATTTATAGTACACTGTAAAAAAATAACTATTACCAGCTGCAAGAAACTCTCTGTGATTGGAGAAAATAATTATTTTCTCCAATCACAGAGAGTTTCTAGCAGCTGGTAATAGTTATTTTTTTACAGTGTAGAGAAAACAAATATTTTAACTGTTAAATATCTTCTGAGGGCCTAAAGAGGTGAAAAATTCTATAACATAAACATTTGCAGCAAGGGGAGGATTTAGGGGTGGGGGATTTGCCACAGAAATTATAAGTTACATTTATTATATTTTATTAATCAATTATTATTATTACTTATTATACACTATATATTTTATTTTTAAAGGGTTAAAATAATTATTTTCCATTCTCAAAATTAAGTTCATGGCCATAAAATTACCGAAGAGTGATAAAAATTGGGGAAGGAGGGGACGTCCCGAGGAAACAGTGGGTGATGGGGTTAACACCTTAACGCGCGGTGTCCTCGCTGCGAGGTCGCAAAATTTAAGATCCAGCTGCAAAAATTCATCCCGGAAATATTTTAGCAAAAATTTACGTTTATAACATAGCAGAAAAGGCCAGTTTTTTTAACCTGAAAATTTAAAATTTCTTTTAGTTTAATTTAGTTCAGGAATTCCGGTGGCAGTATAATTTAAATGATCTGAATTGTCTTGCGCCGCAAAGGGTTAAATGGGGTCATATTCGGATTGAGGAGGTCATTTTATACAAGAATCAGCAGAAATGGTATCAGGACTCTTTTTATTTATTTATTTTTTATTTTTTTTTGTGGGGGGGGGGCAGCGTAGTGTTATCTGTTTAGATTTAACTCGTCGATAATCCTTACCAGCTAATTAATCCTAGTCATCCCGACTAATTTAAAATTACTTGCAAATATTTATATTTTACATAGAATTAATCTTAGAGGAATGAGTTAAGTTGAGTAGGTTTTACGTCGCACTAGAACTACACTATGAACAATTGGCGACGCTCTAGGACTCACCTCAAAGATGATTCGGAGACATGCCATCACAATTTTGATATTCCTCGAAGGGGATGACTTTCTCTTCGAGGAATGCTGTAAAAGGAGTTGGCTAGCGGCGTTTCAACTTGTACAGTAAATGAAGTTAATGTTGTCTATGTCTACTCAAGATGGCTGCTGCAATAGCAGTCCTATCGCAGGAGCCGTATTGAATCTGCAAAAACATTTGCTAAAATAGTGAAGCGGCATATCGGTTTGTAGAGTAAATGAAGTTAATGTTGTTTACTCAATATGGCTGTTGCAATAGCATCCCTATCGCAGGAGCCGTATTGAATCTGCAAAAACATTAGCTAAAATAGTGAAGCGGCATATCGGCTTGTAGAGTAAATGAAGTTAATGTTGTTTACTCAATATGGCTGCTGCAATAGCATCCCTATCGCAGAAGCCGTATTGAATCTGCAAAAACAGCTAAAATAGTGAAGCGGCATATCGGTTTGTAGAGTAAATGAAGTTAATGTTGTTTACTCAAGATGGCTGCTGCAATAGCAGCCCTATCGCAGGAGCCGTATTGAATCTGCAAAAACAGCTAAAATAGTGAAGCGGCATATCGGCTTGTAGAGTAAATGAAGTTAATGTTGTTTACTCAAGATGGCTGCTGCAATAGCAGCCCTATCGCAGGAGCCGTATTGAATCTGCAAAAACAGCTAAAATAGTGAGGCGGCATATCGGCTTGTAGAGTAAATGAAGTTAATGTTGTTTACTCAAGATGGCTGCTGCAATAGCAGCCCTATCGCAGGAGCCGTATTGAATCTGCAAAAACAGCTAAAATAGTGAAGCGGCATATCGGCTTGTAGAGTAAATGAAGTTAATGTTGTTTACTCAAGATGGCTGCTGCAATAGCAGCCCTATCGCAGGAGCCGTATTGAATCTACAAAAAAAAATTAGCTAAAATGGTGCTGTGTAGTATTACTTAATAACTTTCTATAGTTACGATTTTTACTTCATGTTATTATGGTCATGTCATCTCCTTTTATATCATTCCTCCAAGGAGTTAATTGTATAGTTTTTGGAGTGTATAGTGATTTCAAATTTTGCACAAAGACTCACATATGTTTTCGATCTAGGAACGTTTATTTTAAGTGCATTTTAGTAATTCAAATAAATGCCGTTCTTTACATTTACGTTCACCATCTTGAAAATAACACTTATCGTTAAGAAATAAAGAAAGCAGAAATTCAACGAGAGTTCCGAGAGACACAGACCTGAAAACATCCATTCACCACATGTCGATTAAACAAAATGAATTGTATATTTATAAATATTAAGAAGAAATTGGGGGTTATTAAGCCTTTAAAGAAAAAAAAACCTGTCTTATAGTTAGAAAAGTTTGCCGATATTTGCATTGAAATGTAACGTTATTAAGTGTAATGAAATTTCTCAAAAACTATTTACCTTTAAAAAATAAATTAATTAAATTAAAAAATTAAAAAAAAAAAAATTATGCTCCTTGCTAATTAATTTTTAACTTTTTTGCACAGTTAGAATTTATTATAGAACAAAACTATATTCAAAATATTTAGAACATACTGTAATAATATAAAATCAAGGAGAGGGGAGGGATTAAAAATAATTTAGCGTGAAACATTAAAAATATTATTATTATTATTATTATTTGTATGTGTGTGTGCTTTTTATTTATTTATATAGTTTCGAAAAATATATTTAATATTAACATATTTCAACGCATATATATGCAACTTATTTTACAGTTATAAAACAGTAAATTACGAAAAGATTCATCAGGTTCACCATATACTTAAGAGGCCACATAGGTTTCTTTCTTCCTTTTTTTTTTTTTTTTTTTTTTTTTTTAAGGGAATATATTTTTTCTTTTTTTAATATAACAAGTAATATAAAAATAATAATAATAATAAGTCAATTCCTACTTACAAACACTATCGGAAAAGTTTTTTAAAATAATTTTGAATCAGGAATTCAGAAGCGCGCGTGCAAAATGAAATAAAAATAATTATAAGATTAAAAAAAAAAAAAAAAAAGAAAAAACTTTTTATATACCATGTTTTAAATTTTCTGATGAATCATAGAGCTCTTACCATGTGCATAAAATTTTTAAAGTGATAATGATGTCAATTTTGGTGAGATGCATAATTTAACTTTTTTTAATTTTTTAATTTTCACGTTTAATTAAATCTGTTTATTTTTATGACAAAAGAAAATGAACTCGTATATATATATATATATATTTGTAACAATTAAATTGTAGCTAAGATTTTTAATGGTTATTTTTACGCAATTAGGATCTTATTATTCTCATATTTTAATTAATTATAAGAAAACTAATAAAAAAATTCGAAACTCGGACTCGAAGTATTGTGTTGTCACCGGGTTCTGAGCTACTGTGAAAGTTTCAAATGTCTAGCTAGTCGGGAAGTTAATTAAAATCGATTGCAAGATTTGTACAAGATATATATACGGAGAGTGTGAACTAATAGTAAAATTTTTAAAGTGATAATGATGTCAATTTTTGTGAGATGCATAATTTAACTTTTTTAAATTTTTTAATTTTCACGTTTAATTAAATCTGTTTATTTTTATGACAAAAGAAAATGAACTCGTATATATATATATATATATATATATATATATATATATATATATATATATATATATATATATTTGTAACAATTAAATTGTAGCTAAGATTTTTAATGGTTATTTTTACGCAATTAGGATCTTATTATTCTCATATTTTAATTAATTATAAGAAAACTAATAAAAAAATTCGAAACTCGGACTCGAAGTATTGTGTTGTCACCGGGTTCTGAGCTACTGTGAAAGTTTCAAATGTCTAGCTAGTCGGGAAGTTAATTAAAATCGATTGCAAGATTTGTACAAGATATATATACGGAGAGTGTGAACTAATAGTAAAATTTTTAAAGTGATAATGATGTCAATTTTTGTGAGATGCATAATTTAACTTTTTTTAATTTTTTTAATTTTCACGTTTAATTAAATCTGTTTATTTTTATGACAAAAGAAAATGAACTCGTATATATATATATATATATATTTGTAACAATTAAATTGTAGCTAAGATTTTTAATGGTTATTTTTACGCAATTAGGATCTTATTATTCTCATATTTTAATTAATTATAAGAAAACTAATAAAAAAATTCGAAACTCGGACTCGAAGTATTGTGTTGTCACCGGGTTCTGAGCTACTGTGAAAGTTTCAAATGTCTAGCTAGTCGGGAAGTTAATTAAAATCGATTGCAAGATTTGTACAAGATATATATACGGAGAGTGTGAACTAATAGTAGGAATTGAATAAATAAATTATCTTAATAAAAACTTTGAACAAATAAATGAGCAAAATTTAAACAACATTTTACAAAATCTTCATTGAAAATTTTGGAAAATTCACCGGTGGTTCCTGCGGTTAGAATAATTCATGATAACTTTATCTAAAATAAATAAATAAATAAATCTGTACACTATCATCATTATAAATAATTCTTTGTAGTTTCATAATGATTAGTAAAAAAATCATTTTTATTGCAAACATTTATAATAAATTTTGTCTCATACTAATATTTTGAAAATTATAAAGAAATAGTAGGACAATGCACCTTTTAAGAGGTTTGCATTAAAGACTGATAGGCTCTAATTTATGTATAGTTGCAACGTGCAACTACCTGTCAATTTGTAAGAAATTCTGTGAATTAGTTCATAAAATAGAGGTTACACGAAAATTTTATCAATCACAGACTGAGAGACAGACATTTTCCAAAAAAAAGTCAACTCATGTTTTGGACATTTCATCGTTTAAATCCATCGAAAACTCGAAATATTTTACGATTCGAATAATTTCTTCCATTGAATCCGTAAGAAAGTAATAATAATAAAACCAAAGTTGCCAAAAGAGCGATTCATCTCTTTTCTAGAGAGAGTCCCGCCTAACAAGTTTTGCCAAACCGCGAGTGAAAAAAAAAAAGAAGAATCTTACGGTAGCATGGATTGATTTTCAAGTATGATGTAAAACTCTGTAATGGAATTAGGTTTTTAAATAGGGGAACTTGAAGAAATGAGATTGAGGGTGAAAGAGAAATTATGTTTACTGTGAGGCCCGCGCTCTTTCACAGAGAAAACCTCTAACGAAGGCAGACAGGGTAGCGATCGATCTGTGGGAAGGGGACCTATACCTATAGAATATTTACCATTAAAAAAAAAAAAAAAAAAAAAAAAAAAGAACTTTAAGAACCATAGGAAGGTGCTTTTTTTCCCCTTTTTTAAATCCTCAAATACAATTCTACACCAACTTCTCCTTTTTTCTTTTCTTTTTTTTTTTTTCCTGTATGTGAATGGTTATCTATATTATGAATCGACTGAAAGTAACTTGGATTGCTTTTTAACATGCTACTAAAAAAAAATAAATAAATAAATAAATAAATAAATAATAATCTGGTGTGTCACTCACACGACTTTCTCTTACCCTGAAATTTAATATTATAAATACAGGTTGGAGATTAGAAGGTAAAATAACAAATTCTGTTAAAAAAAAATAATTTATTAAAATTATTATTTAAAAAAATTGTCTTTTATGATAATGCAGACGATTTCCATATTAGAGAAGTAGTATAACACCAAATATCCAAAAAAAGTCCATTTTATTCTCAATATTAAAAAAAAAAAAAAAAAAAAAAAAAAATCGATAACTTTGTTTTAAATTATTGCAGATCGATGGTTCAACCATTCGTTTTAAAGGTATTGGCGAGCTCTTTTGAAAGATACCCATCATGAAATTTTACTCCCCTCGAGGGGGGGGGACTTCCCCCCCAGGGGGGGGGGGCAAGGCTCCTACGTACACTTTTTTTTTTTTCCCCTGTTGACTATCTCTAGTATAAAAAATATATATTCGTTTCATTTGGTTTAGTGCAGCCTATAGATGTTAAACTCTACTTACCTACAATTTCCCCCATAGACGTAATGTATTTGTATACTTTTGAGTGTCCCTGTACACGAACCATTTGTTTGATCTTAACGAAAAGTTTATTGTAGCATCCTTATATGATACACATTTAGAATACCAAGTTTGAACTTTCTGCTTTTTTTTTTTTTTTTTAATTAATAATTTATTTATTTTGATTCTCTGAATTCTCGTACTAAACAGTTTTTTCTACTTCTTTATTCTCCATATTTGACTTCAGTTTTTTAATGTACGATCGGGGACTAGCTAGTTAGTTGCTACTATCGCCATTAGCGTAACGAAATCGTACATTGGTGCTCAAGGGTGAAAAAAATCTCCCTCTCCTGTTGAGTTTTTTCCACCTTTCGGAGCTTCTCCCTACTTAAATCTTGTCTAAAATAGTGTCTTAATTGTTTATTTTCTCATTGTTTGTTTGTATCTTTTGTTTCGGGATCAATAAGCAAAAATTGTTTCAACTATTAAACAACAATTTTCTAAGGTAATTTTAATTTGATAAAAATTTATTTTTATTGGTCTATGTGGTTTCAGTGATCTTGTATCTGTTGCTCAGCTTTCACTATGTTTTAAAATATTATTAAAATTATATATAATCAGACACAGTTGTAGAAAAGTTGCTCTAATTCGGGCTCTATTTCTCTCTCGCTCTCTCATTTTTTACTCTTTCTCTTTTATTATTATTATTATTATTATTATTATTATTATTATTATCTCTTATATTCAATAAAATAGGGCATTTAATTCGTATCAACTTCTGGTTTTCGATTTATTTACACGTTCCGATAGATCCCGAACAGATTTGACAATTAATGTCTGTCTGTCTGTGTGCCTCTGAGTCTGTCAAAAATTTTGTGGCAGCTCTAGCTTAAGAACTGATGCACAGAACTTCTTATACATTTATATGTAGTTGCACCTTGATATAAATTAGTGTCTATAACTTTTACTGCAAATCAGAAATCACTCAACGAGTAGTGCTGCTTCACAGCGATTTGTGAATCAAAGAAAAGATTGTATATCAAGTTTTATTGTGCAGAATTACATAAAATTTAGTATACGTGAGGGTTATTATGAAACACTATACTGACAAGGAAACATTCAAAAGGTGTCATCTTCAAAAAGTATTGAAAAAAATATATGCGATTCTACTCTTCATAAAACATCAGAAAATGAAAAAATTGTCGGCTGAAATGAATTACAGCGACCACAAAAAATTATCAAAATTAAACATATTTGGCGATTTTCAATACTCGGCGGAAAAGCAAAACACGGTTCTGTTCGTACACATCAATCTCGGTGCTAGCAAACGTATCGCCTAAGAGCGCTTAATCGCCAAATATGCTTAATTTCGATAATTTTTTGTGGTCGCTGTAATTAATTTCAGCCGATATTTTTTTTCATTTTGCGGTGTTTTATGAAGAGTAGAATCACATATATTTTTTTTCAATACTTTTTGAAGATGACACCTTTTGAATGTTTCCTTGTGAGTAAATTTGGGTGTATATCGGCCGATAGGTAGCACTATTGCACCGCAATTTATCTGATGAATGCGAAATCTCCATTTCTATGACATTTAAATTCTCCACATTTGATATGTGAGATAGCCATTGTGAAAACTAATGCTGGTTTAATTTGTGAAGCATTACCCATCAACAAATATCAACCAACAGGTGGCGTTGATATTACTCACTTTCTGTGATTTTCCACATGGCTGTATCTTAGCATCTGTTGATTAAAACTGCACCAAACATCATATGTAAAATCTTTATTGTGAGAGAAAAGTTATGATTAACCTTTTGTGTATAACAGTATTTGACGCTGTTATATAGAGTGATGTACAAGAAAGTTTTTCGATGGCCACAAAATACTAATTATAATTGTTGTTGATAGTAATAACATTAATATCATTATTAATGACTCAACGCACCTTTAACAGACACAAAAAGTACAAAAATTGTGACTTATTTAATTTTATTATTATTATTATTATTATTATTATAGCACTAGATGCACTTTTAAAAGATTTTTTTTAACTTATTTTTAAAAATGCTAGATTTGCAAATAATATGAACAAAAAACTCATTTTTGATTTATAAAAAAATAACGAAAAATAGTGTGGATGTTTAATTCTATAATTTATTATATCTATGAATATACAAATGAATAGAAATAAACGTGCGCAATTGGATATAGTAAGAAAAAATATATAATTACACTTCAATGAAAATTTTTGAATGTTTGAATCATATATGCGAAAATAATTAATATATTTAGCTTTAATTTAGAGTCATGTATAACGTTATAGCAATAAATTTCAAATAATTATTGCCTACAGACTTTAATGAATCTGAAATTCCTTTGTCGCCATAGTAACTCTATTATGAATTATATTATAATAATATAATTAAACCGAAGTGAAACATAACTTTTTTGCTAAAATGTCATTCATATATACTGATATAATTTATTTATATATATATTTCATTTTTAACTAAGTTTTGCCAGTTTAACATGTTGAGCGCCATGTCAGCCATTCTAGATTCTAGACATTTTGTCATATATCTCTAAATACTGAAGGAATCATGTTGAACTTTAGGAGTGTGCAAAACATGTTATACTTCAAACATTTCAGTAAAAGTTTTGCCCCGAAAGTAAAGGCAGTGTCAATAAAAAATTTAAACGCTGAGCGCCCTGTCAGCCATCGGTGGCTGACAGTGTCAAATATGATATAAAGCCGCTTCAACCATCGGTGGCAGATATAAAATGGGATATAAAACTAAAAATATTACTTTTAATGATTGAAAATTTATTAAAAATTTGCTTAATTTTTATTTATTACAGGAGGAATCATTATAGAATTTTAATAGATTTTAAGAATTTGCGTGGCGCTCAATGTGTTAATTTTCTAATACAGGGAGAAAAAAAAAATCCTATGCCTAACACAAAATAATTGCATATTACCTATTAAAAAACTATTCCGTAGACAATAAGAAGGTGTAAGTGGCGATATGAGATAATCAACGGCGCCAAGGCAAAGTACAACCTATGTCACATATGGAATAGACATTTCTCATGACAGACACTTAAAAACGCATCTGGGTGAATCACAGCTAGCGGCTCTTTTCACTTTTTGATCCCGGGCGACACTTACGACACTTATGCCATTTTTAACTCGAGATTGCCAATAAAAATAATAAATGACAAATAATATGACACCCAAGAGCATTACATGTAATGCAGCGGCTCTCTCTCTCTCTCTCTCTCCTTTTTTTTTTTTTTTTTTTACTCACTATAGTGAGGAAAATATTGTAATCATGTCAAAAATCCGAATTTGAGATTTTGATGTTGCTATACGTTTCAAGGTCCTCTGAGTCCGTTTTCACTATTTTTACGATGATGTATGCATGTGTGTGTGTATGTATGTGTGTGTGTGTGTGTGTGTGTGTGTGTGTGTGTGTGTGTGTGTGTGTGTGAGTGAACACACAAGCGTCTAAACGCTTTGTTCGAATAAGCTGGAAGTTGGTACGTATATTGTAAGTCACCAAAGTACGAACCCTATTGATTTTGGTGAATCTAGAGCACTTATAGTTTTTTTACAGGAACACCAGGAAAAATTCTTTATCATTATGGCCTATGGGGCCAAATATTTAAAAGTGTGATAGCGTCTAAACGCCTTATTAATCCGAGAAAAAAAAAATTGTACTCATGTTATAGGTCACAGTTGCACCAACTGTATAGATTTTGGTGAATTTAGCACTTACAGTTTTTTTTCAGGGACTCAAAGAAAAATTCTTTATCGTTATGGCCTATGGGATCAAATTTTTAAAAGTGCGATAGCATCTAAACGCTTTATTCAATTGAGCTGAAAATTTATATGAATATTATAAATCACTGTTGTACTAGCTATAAGCATTTTGGTGAATCTAGCATTTATAGGTTTTTACAGGGACACAACGAAAAATTCTTTATCATTATGATCTATGGGCTCAAAGTTCAGTAGCGTTAAATAAAACATCGTGTAATATATGAAGAAAAATACTCACTCTATTGTGGTTTTCTCTCATTTGTTTGTTTAACAACTCCTCTTTTTTCACTTTATCTACAAAACTGTTAATTACTGAATATTCGGAAAGTCGAGTGGAGTCACTCCAGATTTTTTTTATTATAAAAGAGCTACAATGCGACAGTAATCTAATACACAAAATTAACACATTTTTATCCGTTTCCTTCTTTCCTTCTTACTTCCATTATCTGATTATCGTAGGTAATGAAAATCTTGTATTTGGTCGAAAATTACGATATCGAATTTTCACCTGTTTTACATGTTTTAAGTAGAGATGGGCATTATATATATATATATCACCTAATAGAATAAATGATAATATTACTGCGATATAGTAAGTGCAAAACTTTGAATAAACAATATAAAATGCAAGAACTCACAACAATTGTTTCGGGTAGAAAGAAGACACGACCCTTCGTCAGGTGAACAGTGTAGGTACTTTGTTAGGTTAAGGTGAATTTTCAAAAAACTGCCGCCCAGACGGGGTAGTGGTTAGCGTCCCTAACTTCTACAAGGTTGGACCTGGGTTCGAATCCCGGAGATGGCATGGATGTACTGTCCCTGTTAGGGGTAGCGATGACCGCCCACTGGGTGCCCCTTCACAATTAGTCATCAGTTCGGCGACCCCCCCGGCAAAATGCTTGTGGCAAGTGCCACGCCATTAGAAGGGAAAAAAATCCAAAATTTTTAATGAAAGTTTTATAAAATATTGTTTAAATGTAGCTCTTTTATATGCTTAAAATTTTGAATAAAATATTTTATTTATTACATTAAAAAAAATCTGGAGTGACTCCACTCGACTTTCCGAACATTGAGTAATTAACGGTTTTGTAGTTAAAGTAAAGTGAGAGGAATTGTTAAATAAACAAAAGGGAGAAAATTATAACAGGGTGTTTGAGTATTTTTCTCCATATAGTACACGATGTTTTACTTACCGTTACTGAACTTTGAGCCCATAGATTATAATGATAAAGAATTTTTCGTTGTGTCCCTGTAAAAACCTGTAAATGCTAGATTCATTAAAATGCTTATAGTTAGTGCAACAGTGTTTTATAATATTCATATAAATTTTCAGCTATATTGAATAAGGCGTTTAGACACTATTGCATTTTTAAAAATTTGGTCCCATAGGCCATAATGATAAAGAATTTTTCTTTGTGTAAAAAAACTGTAAGTGCTAAATTCACCAAAATCTATACAGCTCGTGCAACTGTGACCTATAACATGTGTATAATTTTTTTGCTCAGTTTAATAAGGCGTTTAGACGCTATCACACTTTTAAAAATTTGGTCCCATAGGCCATAATGATAAAGAAAATTTCTTGGTGTTCCTGTAAAGAAACTATAAGTGCTAGATTCACCAAAATCAATAGGGTTTGTGCTACGGTGACTTACAACATACGTACGTACCAACTTTCAGCTCATTCGAGCAAAGCGTTTAGACGCTAGCATGTTCACTCACACACATACACACACACATACATACACACATACATACATACACACATACATACACACACAAATACACACACACATACATACATCATCGTAAAAATAATGAAAACGGACTCAGGGCACCTCAAAACGTATAGAAACATCAAAATCTCAAATTCAGATTTTTGACATGATTACAATACTTTCCTCACTATAGTGTTCGGAAAGTAATAATACAGAAAATATGCTTTTCATTAGACTTCGAAAGCCACGTAATGATGTCACGGGACGTAATAAGTTCTTATAATCAAGACTTTAGGAAAACTTCTTTCAGACAATGTCTGCAGGCTGACGTTGCAACTGCCTCAGGTATTCTAATGACTATGTAAAGATAGTGAATGAAAAATCCAGGAACAATGAGCTGATTAGCGATTTTGCACATATGCTGAAAAGAAAGGGGAAAAAAGTGTATTTTACTATATTAAGACAATGTAAGGCAGGAAAAATATGTTTCGTTTGTGATTAACAAAAATGAATTTTTTCTTTTACTTCACCTACATTGATAAGGAAAAGACTCGAATAAATTAGTATTCTAAATAAATTAGAATTTGTAAAAGAAATTTTCCTTATTAAGAGGCCTCTACAATTATCGTCCCCAGAAGCCAGAGCCCATGTTATTCTATGGAGAATTTTGCTCCGTTATAACTTATTAACTAATAAATATTTTTAAATTCTGTTTTCACATTCAAAAACTTCACAACTATTAAACAATTTATCGCTTTCTAAAAATTATTTTTTAAAATTTTTAATATTTTATTTTGAGGTTGTAAAATGCGAATTTTCACAATGTGAAATTTCTCATTTTTGAGCTTAAAAATAAAATCTTAAAAATAAAAAAATCAATTTTTAAAAAGCGATAAATTGTTTAATAGTTGGGAATTTTCGGAAAGTGAAAACGGAACTTAAAAATATTTATTAGTTAATGAATTATAATGGGGCAAAATTTCTCATAAAATAACATTGACTTCGGCTTTCGGAGACGATAGGTAGAGAGAGTACCCTTAATTAATGTAGGCGGGAAGCCCAACCCTAAACCGAAGATGACTACACTTGAATACGGTACCTTCTTGCTTTTCGAGCGATTTATATTATCTCAATATTCTTCGCAATTTTAATGGTATCAGTGTCCTTTAAACGAAAAAGAAAAAAAAAAAAAGGTTTATTTGTTTGAATTTACATTTATAATTGAGCGTATCCCTTGCTTTTCTATACAGTTTTTGGTGCTTTACCCTAAGCAATTTTACGTCGCAAATTACCCATTGCGCAGTACTAGTGCAACGTTAAGGGCCCTCTTCACTCACCGCCGCCGGAAGCCGAAGCTAATGTTATTCTATGGGAAATTTTTCTTTACAAATAACTTATTAACTAATACATATTTTTAAATTCTGTTTTCACATTCTGAAAATTCCCAGCTGTTAAATTGACGCACCTTTCTTAAAAAATTATTTTTTTTATTTTTTTTATTTTATTTTATTTTATTTTATTTTTTTTTTTGAAGCTGCAAAATACAAATTTTCTATATGTGAAATTTTTTCATTTTGCAATTTCAAAATAAAATATTAAACATTGAAAAAATACATTTTTAAAAAAGGTCCGTCAATTTAACAGTTGGGAATTTTCTGAATGTGAAAACAGAATTTAAAAATATGTATTAGTTAATAAGTTATTTGTAAAGAAAATTTCCCCATAGAATAGCATTGGCTCAGGCTTCCGGCGACGGTAAGCGAAGAGGGCCGTTAACCCGACCAACCAACCCTAAGTAATTTTATGCTAATCGTTTTCAAGAATCGTTTTTTCAAATTTTAAACTACTCGTCAGTGGTTGGTCGATCTTTTTAGCAATCTCGTCCTTTTTTACTTTCTCTGACCCATAGGGTCGAGAAAGTATTGTTTTAGGGTCAAATTTCCGAACGTGAGTTTTTATTATATTTACATGTTCCGAGGTGCCCTATTTAGGGCACCTCGGAAATCATGTTTTTAGCGAATGGTCTGTGCGTGTGTTATCTGCATATCTCAAGAACAAATAGTAGCAGAAATTCCAAACTCGGTATGCTAAATGTGCATCATATAGGGATGCTACACTAAGCTTTTCGTTGAGATGAAGCAAATGGTTCATGTACAGGGACACTCAAAAGTATTCGATTACATTACGTCTATGGGGGAAATTGCAGGTAAGTAAACTTTAACATCTATAGACTGCTCTAAACAAAATGAAACGAATATATATTTTTTGCAATGAGATAGTCAACTGGGAAAAAAATTTTGTGTATGTAGGTACACTGCCACGCTAAAAAACGAGACACTTCCACTTAAAAAAAAATAAAAATAAAAATTGTAAGCAATTTATTGTATCTCTATCTCTTAATGGCTCAGTTGGTTGGACCGTCATGTTAATTTTTCAAATAATTAGTAAGAAAGATGTCAGCTGTTAAAAGGAAATATTTCGTTGTGTACAAAGTATCCTAATAATTTTTGACGATTTTTTTAAATAGCTTTTTATCTAGTTACTAAAAAGCACAAAATAGAAATTTAAATAAAATAAAATAATTTTTTTAGAAGCTTGGATTGAAATTGGGTTTATTGAAATTGGGTTTAATGAAATTGGGTTTCTTTATCGCGTCTTCGTGTCACGCTAATAAATAACAAATAAGGACCCCTACACTTTAAAGTGAATGTCAGCAGTCATTATAGTCGCTCGTTGGCTCAGTTGGTTAGAGTGTCAAGTTGCTAATACGATGGTGGTGAGTTCCATCCCCGAAGGATCGATCTGTTAAATTTTGCAGATAATTAATAGAAAATGTGTCAACTGATAAAAGAAAATTTTTCATTGTCTACAGAGTATTCTAAGAATTTTTGAAGAGTTTTTTTAAGAAACTTTTCTTTAGGTACTAAAAAGCATAAAATAAAAAGTTAAATATGCATGTATATATTCTTTTAGAAGCTTTTTACTGAAATTGGATTTTTATCATCGTGCCTTTGTGTCATTCTGAAAAAGAAGGCGCCTCCACTTTAATGTAAATTTAAACAACCTTTTACGTCGCTCGTTAGCACATTTGGTTAGAGCATCATGGTGCTAACGCAATGCTCGTGGGTTCGATCCTCGCAAGCCGATGTGTTACTTTTTTGCAGATAATTAATGGAAACGATGTCAATTTATAAAAGAAAATCTTTCATTGTCTACACAGTGTCTTAAGGAATTTTAATAGTTTTTTTTAAGAAACTTTTTTTTTTTTTTTTTTTTTTTTTTTTTTATGAGTTACTAAACGCACAAAATAAAACTTTCAGTAAAAATAAAAATTAATTAATTAATTAACAAAAATATAAATAAATAAATAAAAATAACACTGAAAGTTTTTTATTATTGTGAAGCCCTAAAAAGCCTAAAAAAAAAATTTATTCTTGCAGAGACATGCGATAAAATCATAAAAGTTTCAACAAAAAGAAAATTTTAAAGAAAAATATAGATATTTCCCTTTTGCAAAACATGAAAAATTTTAAATATTCGAAATATTTTAAAAAGCATTCGAGAACAATATTCCTTTTGTATAAGTATTTGTTAGACTTTTCTAGAATGTTCTATGATTTTTCTTGACAGTTCTTAGACTTTTGGTTAGAGCGTCATGCTGATAACGCGATGGTCTCGGATTCGGTCCTCGAAAGACGATATAGTACTTTTTTTTTTTTTTTTTCAGATAAATAATCGAAAAAAAAAATTTTTTTTAATTGATAAACGAAAATCTTCCGTTGTCTACAAAATATCCTAAGAAATTTTATTTTATTTTATTTTATTTTTATTTATTTATTTTTAAGAAGCTTTTTCTTTTTTTTTTTGTAACTAAAAAGCACAAAATAAAATTTAAGTAAAAAATCATTTTTTAAAGTTAGAAGCTTTTTTTTTGTGAAGCCCTAAAAAGCATAAAATAAAATTCATTCTGGCAAAGACATGCTACAAAGAAATGAAAGTTTCAACACTAAGAAAATTTTAGAGAAAAATATAGGTACTTTCCTTACGCAAGAGATTAAAATGTTTTAATGTACAAAATATTTTAAAAAGCTTTCGAGACATTTGAAATTTCTGGCCTAACGAATGATTAAACAAAAATTAATAACTAAGAATATTGGTCTCGAAAGCTTTTTAAAATATTTTGAACATTAAAAAATTTACATCTCTTGCAAAAGGAAAGTACCTATATTTTTCTCTAAAATTTTCTTAATGTTGAAACTTTCATTTCTTTGTAGCATGTCTTTGCCAGAATAAATTTTATTTTATGCTTTTTAGGGCTTCACAATAAAAAGCTTCTTACTTTAAAAAATGATTTTTTACTTAAATTTTATTTACTAATTAAAAGGAAAATGATAAATGTTCTATCATAATTTGAAGTCAAATTTGTTTTCAAATGTCTAAATAAAGTGTCTGATATAAGATACTCATATGTTGCAACGGAATAGATTTCATATCTGTCGTCCTTGGCGGGAAAAAAAAAAAAAAAAAAAAAAAAAATATCGCCAAATTATCTGGCAAACATATTTAATTCCTTTCAAAAATCATGGTTATTTTAACAACTTATATTAAGAGAGTAATGAATAATATGAAACAATATTTCGTACAATACATACTATGGAAATATACATCTGGCATGTATATTTTCGTATTACGTTTTTGATCGCCAAATAATAAAAACGCCAAGGATGACAGAGTTCTCAAATTTAAAATTAAAATTTTGTCAATTTGACAGCAAAATAACTCATTTTAACACATGCATACGATAACTAATGCATATCTATACCCGAATACGGGGATTAAAATCGGGAAATAATTTTCCTCGATATTTAATAATTTTTGTACAAAAAATCCAATGGGCGATTAACATAGGAAATATTTTTCTTACATCCAAGGACGGTCAGTGATGTCACACTTCGCTTGCGTATTGAAAATATAGCATTTTTCAACAATTAAAAAAAAATGAACTTTTTAGGACTGAGGACCTATTAGTCTCAATCTGGGATTTTTGCGTTGTCGATTTCGATAGTTGGACATTTGTCGAAATCTAAAATTTATCGAAAATATAATTGAATAATTTGAAAGCGATGTTATAATTTGAAAAAAGAAAAAGAAATAATAATAATAACAATAATAGTCTTCCGTCCTAAACTAAATTCTGCTTTTGCCAGAATTTCATCAAAATCTTTTTATTATTATTATTATTATTGAAAGAAAAGAAAATTAATAATAATCAGTATCGTTGCAAACGATATCGAAAAAGTTTTTTTTAATAATTTTGAATTAGGAAGTAAAAAGTGCGCGTGAAATAATATGAAATAAAAATAAGTAAAAAAATGAATTTAATGATTTAATGTTTTTGTGTTTCGGGGGCTGCTCATGCATATAAAAAATGCGTATTAAAATGAGTCGAAGAAGGGAGCGAAATAAGTATTGAGTTGTATTACGATATATAATATGATACGATATATTAGACCTATCGTCCAGGGTTAGTAGGCATTTTCGTTGAAAGAAATAGTTTGTTCGTTCGGTGCAACTTGCACATTAGTCCCGTGAGGTACAACTTTCACATTAGTCCCTTGAGGTACAACTTTCACTTTAGTCCCGTCAGGTACAACTTGCACATTAGTCCCCTTTAAATATTTTTGTATGTTTTAATACATATTTGTTATTTTTTTTCTTCTTTTTTATCGCTTGACAAATCAACGCAAACTTTTTTCAAGTAGACGATCAAAGTCACAGGAATTTAAATAATAATAATAAAAAAAAAATGTGGTGAGTTGTTTAATTTTTACTTTTTATTCAATAAAAGAAAGTATTGGATTCATAAAATTTTTCGACCCAGGGTTTTCGATGGATTTGCACGTTTTGGAAGGTCTAGAATACGATTTGGTCATTTTTAGAAAATGTCTGTGTTTGTGACAAAATTTTGTGACAACTCAGGAACTACTGCATAGAATTTCATAAAGTTTGATATGTAGGTACACCTTGCTTGACACAGTCAACTTTTGCTCGTCAATACGTTTAAAACGAAAGGTTGAACTATAGATCTGCGATAATTTAAAATAAATTTATCGAATTTTCATTTTTAACAAACAAACAAACAAAAAATAAAGAAAGAAAAAAAAAAAAAAAAAAAAAAAAAAAATCGCATTTTTTAAAGACGTCATTCAAGGAAGCAAATAGAGTAGCTTTATAAACCCGACGTTTTTAGTTAATAAATCCGTTAATTAAAATTATAGAAATTTCTAAGCAGCTGAAATGTCTTCCTTGGAGTATTCCGCACACATTGATACCTTTCATGATGCATAGGACACTACTCTCTGCGACGAGATGCGGTAGCAGACAAAAAAAATTGACGCCTGCAACAGTAACTTTTTTTTTTTTAATATGTAGAGATAATAATTTTAATAAGTTATTTTTAATGGGTGAATTTGTATAGGAAAGCACAAAAGAAAGTTCTGTGGTGACCACAATGTACTAGTTTTAAATTGATATTTTATTTCATTTAGTTGCTAATTAACGAATGGCAAGAGGATTTTTTCAAGTCTACATCGCACACATAAAATTATTCAAAAGTTGTCGGGGAGACCTTTTATCCACCACCCTTGAAAAGGTTAAAATGTAAGCAAAGTTAAAACTTAAATTGAAAACTTCGACTTACCCTAGTTGCCATGTGGACGATTGATTTTATGTAACTTAGAAGGAGTGAAAATGGTAGTTCGTAAGGATAGAAACACTAAAGGTCCCAAAATGACAGAAATAAACTGGTTTGTTATACAAAGTTAGATAAAAATTATATACACCATATAAGCAAGTTTTTAAATTCAAAATATTTTATGTTTCTGTATTTTAATGCCTTTACGATTGTATGTTAATGGAATAAAGAGTATGGACAATAAAAACAACTTTATTTTGTGAATTAACTTATCCTGGTGTATAATATGTTTATCTGATTATTCTACCATTTTTTTTTTTTTTTTTTTTTTTTTTTTTTTTTGTCATAAACTCTTTACTTTCTTTTACTCACATATATACAGGAAGGGAAAGTATTGTTTTTGAGTCAAATTCTTGAAACTCAATTGTTGTTATATTTACACGATCTGAGGTGCCTTGAATCCGAAAAGGTTTTTAGAGGTTGCTCTGTGTATCTGTTATAAACATATCTCAGAAGCAAATAATAGCTGGAAGTTCAAACTTGGTATTCTAAATCTGTATCATATGGAGATGCTATACTGAAATTTTCGTTGGAATCAAGAATATGGTTCGTGCACAAGGAGATCCAAGAGAATTGAAACACATTACATCTACGAGCAAAATTTTTGGTAATGCAGTTAGCATCTATAGACTGCATAAAAAAAGGAAAGAAAGAAAGAAATGAATGTGTATTTTTATATGCATAAAAGCATGTTTCGGGTAGAATAAGGTTGGAAAGTCATTTACCCCCACCACCGAGACGTATTAATCCTGGACGATAGGTTTAATGCCCCAGCCCTACCCACCCGCTCCTCGATGTCTTTTTCTAGTCAATTTTGTCCTTTTATTACTTCCGGTGTGAGCCTTTTTTTTTTTTTTTTTTTTTTTTTTTTTTTAAACACACTTGACATTGTGAGTTTTTTTTTCTTTTTCGTCCCATGCTATTTCTATGGAGTTTTAGCTTTTCTCCCCTTCTTTTTCTACATTCTAAAGTGCAGTGGCTTTACAGGGCTACCCAAAAGAACTAGAATATAGTGGGATTATACTTGGACATAGTTTGAAGGTTGTGCTGTGTGTTATTAATATAGGAGTATTTATGTGCACTATGTGGTGTGTACATAACTTAAAGAAGACATTCAGGGCTACAAATATTATTACTTACAAACTTTGAATAAACACCATAAAATGCAATAAACTCGCAACAATTGTTTCGGGTCGAAAAAACACACGACCCTTCATCAGGCGAACAAAGTAAGCACGAGTGCTGCAGTCAAAGCGGCAACGCACTTACTTTGTTCGCCTGATGAAGGGTCGTGTGTTTTTTCGACCCGAAACAATTGTTGCGAGTTTATTGCATTTTATGGTGTTTATTCAAAGTTTGTAAGTAATAATTTTTACAACGCCAGTTTTGTGATGCTTCTTTATTAAAAAGGGCTACAAATAATTCAGCGAAAATTTTGCTTTTTATGAATGCAGCCATGTCTAGAAATTTTACTAGCCCGAGAAAACACCCCTCCGGAATAAAAATTAATTCCTCATACAAATACACTATATGAAGTATTTTTACTTTCTTCTACAGTCGGTAACAAAAGTCTCCAAACACTAGCAAAAATTCCTGTGTAAAAAAAGTACACTTAATACAGTTTTGTTACATAAATCCTTGTCGAATCCTGTTTTTAGACCGACTAAGAACAGGATTCGACAAGGATTTATTTAATAAAACTGTATTAAGTGTACTTTTTTTACATAGGAATTTTTGCTAGTGTTCGGAGACTTTTGTTACCGACTGTATATTCAATAGAAGAAAGTATTGGATTCGTAAAAATTTTCGACCTCGGTTTTTTGATGGATTTACACGTTTAGAGAGCTGTAGAACACGATTGGACCATTTTTAGAAAATGTCTGTCTGTTTGTCTGTCAGTCTCTGCGTGGGTGTGACAAAACTTTGTGGCAACTGTATCTCAGGAACTACTGCACAGAATTTCATACAAATTGGTATGTAGTTGCACCTTCACATAAATTAGTGCCTATCAACTTTTGGTAAAAATTGTCTTACAGGTTGCGTTGCCATCCCGCTTTTTCTAAATTTTTAACGTGGTGATATAATACAAAATTTTGCATAAATGTGCATAAAGGGAATTATTTTTTAGTAATCATTATGAAAATTTAAATTACAAGAATTATTTATAATAGAGATAGTCAACTGGGAAAAAAAATTTTTATGTGTAGGAGCCTCGCCACCCCCACTGGGGGGGAGTCCCAACTCGAGGGGAGTAAATTTTCAAGATGGGTATATTTCGAAAGGTCTCGTCAATACCTTTAAAACGAATGGTTGAACTATAAATCTGTGATAATTTAAAACAAAGTTATCGATTTTTTTTACTTTTAACAAAGAAAAAAAACTTAAAAATCATTTTTTTTTTTTTTAACGAAATTTAACCAAACTTAGTATTTAGTTGGACCCTGACATAAACTGGTGCTGATTAGATTTGGGGATCAATCGCTCAACAGGTGGCGCTGTGATCGTATTTTTTCTAAATTTTTAACGTGGCAGTGTAGGACAAAATTTCGTATAAATGTACATAATGAGAGTTATTCTTAACTTGTGATTGTAAAATTAATATGAATTATTGATAATAGTAATAGTTAATTAGGAAAAAAAATTGTGCATGTGGGGGTATCACTTCCCTCCTCGGGGAGAAGTACTCCCCGGGGGGGGGGGGATTTTCAAGATGGGTATCTTTCGAAAGGTCTCGTCAATATCTTTGAAACGAATGGTTGAACTGTAAATATGTGATAATTTAAGACAAAGTTATCGATTTTTTTTTTTTACTTTTAACGAAAAGAAAAAAAAAACTGAAGAAAAAAAAATCGTTTTTTTTTTTTTTTTTTTTTTTTTTTTTTTTATTGTTACTGAGTGAATTTGTATAGGAAAATATAGAAGAAAGTCTTGTGGTGGCCACAACATACTAGTTTAAGTTATATTTTCAGTGCTAGTTTTTTGTATAATTACGGGTTTAGAGGTTTCCTGAATACTAAAGTCAAGTTTTTAGTAGTTTATCTTTGCGTATCTCTGTTATGAGCATAACTTGAAAATAAATAATTGCAGGCAATTTAAATGTTGTACTTTGAAGTTCATATGAGATTGCTCTATGGAAAATTTGATCGAAACTGATAAGTTTTAAGGATTGGTGCAGGTGAATGTGGTCTGAATTGTGTTGAGAAATTTTTTAGATGAAAAAACAACCTTTAATTCTATATAAATGTACTTTATTCAAAAAGAGGGTTGAGGAGGCAGTAACCCCCCTCACACAGAATTGTTAATCAAATAAATCTTTACTTAAACCTAATTGGAGTCTTTTTTTTCTATTGAAATGGAGGGTAAGAGAAAGTCATGTGAATGCCATACCAGCTTTATTATTATTATTATTATTATTATGTTCAAAGTATTTAAGACGGTAAAAGTTCCCATGATAGTAGGTTTTTTTTTTTTTTTTTTTTTTTTTTTTTTTTTTTTTAGGACTGAGGACTATTAGTCTCAATCTACGAATTTTTACGATACCAGTTTTACGATAGTTGGACATTTATGGAAATCAAAAATTTATCGAAAATATAATTTAATAATTTGAAAGCGATGTTATAATTTGAAAAAAATAAATATATAAATAAAATAAATATAATAAATATAAATAAATAAATAAATAAATAAATAGGCTAATAGTCCTCAGTACTAAATTAAATTCTGCTTTTGCCAGAATTTCATCAAAATTCTTTTTTTTTTTTTTTTAATAAAAAAAGGAAAAGAAAATTAATTATAAACAGTTTTGAAACGGACAGTATCGAAAAAGTTTTTTTAATAATTTTGAATTATGAAATAGAAAGCGCGCATGCAAAATGAAATAAAAAATAAAATAAGATTTATAAATGGACAATATTGTTATGAAATTGTAAATAATTGTATTATTATTATTATTATTATTATTATTATTATTATTATTCCTTTAGCAATGAAGTTTAGTAAAAACATTTATGCAATAAAGCTAACGTTTGACTTTTATACAGTTGATTGATTTTAAAACTTTAGATAATTCCGTCTCCTTACTTTGCAGAAACAGGAATATTTCTTTGAAAACACATCAAAAATGACAATTTATTCATTATTTCAATTCATTTTCTAATTAAGATCATCCAAACATTAAAATAAAGCTATAAGAAATGCAAATTTATTAAACAAAACCTTGCTCAAAATAAATAAATAAATAATAGTAATTTATAATGTAAACATTTTTTTTTAAAACTTGTTCTTTTACTTGGTAAATTTGTATTAGAAATTTAGCAAAAATTCTTAGTAAAATTTATGCTTTTTTTTTTTTTTTTACACTTAAAAGAAATTAACTGTTTAGATGTGAATATACTTGAAATTTTACAAACATTAATGTGTGATTAAGAATCAAATAGTATTTTCATTTGTTTCGCGGTAGCCTGGTCGGTAAGAGCAGCGAGTTCGTGATCGAAAGATTGCGGGTTCGGTCCTCGAGCCGGCCGAAGACCGTCGTGTACGCTAATGGCGACTGATGCACGTTAAATTCCGTCGTGGTCGCAAAGTCCTCCAAGTTCTCATCAAAAATTATACCTCTGGGGGTACCGGAACATGGGTTTAACTCGCTCTGATCCGGATCAAAATTCGAGTTCCTGTTGTCTGGCTGGTGCTGCCATCTTTCACCAGCTTCTGGAGCTAAAGTCGTACTTCCTCCCTATGAGGCGCTCCTAATAACGGAAGACGCACCCCTCATGCCATAAAAATCCGGTTAGTACCACTATCGGGGCTCGGAATTTCCGAGTGGCACACGACAACAACAACAACAATTTTCCTTTAAATATGTTAAACTTGTGGTTAACTACAATATGAACTTACTGATGCACACTGAAAATCGGCCTCAGTGTGCCACATTTAACACTTACTTTTAAATCCATAAGAAGAAAAACGGAAAATTTAGATGTGTAATAAAACATATCCTGCTAATATGAATCAATAGATATACATGCAAATTTCACTAATTCAAAAAAGGAAAAAAAAATTGTTTTCAACAGGTCTTGATGCACACATACTTTTGTGTTCCCCGCCCCTATCCTTCGCACTGGACATCAATCAGTAAAGGTATCATACATACCTGCATCTGGAACTAAAATGTCAGAATTTTGCCTTTTATGATACCATTTTTTGCCATTTTGGTTGGCAAAAAAAATGGAATTTTCAGGTCTAGTTTTAGAATTCTCTGCTACTCAGGGTTCGGGGCACGTACCCCGCGTGCCCTTGCGTTGATCCGGCCTAGATTTTCAATAATGTATCAAAATTTAACAAATTTAGATTTGGAAAAAAAAAGAATAAAATAAAATAAGAATTATTTTTCCAAACCGTGGGAGAATTACACCATCGTCGTACCATAAACTTGTATAAAGTCATTTCGTCTAAGATAAAAATAATTTTATCCTGAAATAAACACATATGGAATAAAAAATAGAGACAGAGTTTAACGATTGCTTGATCCGTTGAAAATTTACGGATACAGTTTTTTCAATGCCTGTTTCCTTCAGCAAATCTTTATAATGGAACTATTCTGGAACTATAGTTGTCATTTACGAACTCATCGCCATTTTTAAACCCGTGATTTCATCCAATCGCTTATAGACGACAACACCCAAACGAACTCTCGTAAAAAGAATGAAACAAACTCCATGGAGCGGAATTTTAATCGGATCACCCACATCTCCTCTTCCCTGTCCTTTTCTAAAAGTTCTGAGGTCACCTGTTGGACGAGTGAAAAGAGATAGAATTCTCACTGTACGAGTTTGTTCTAGGGTGGGCGGAGGTCTGAAAATATACATCACGACAGAAGCTACCGTGCAGGTGAGGTTCAAAGTTCAAAAAGTTTCAGCCTGATTTAAAGTTAATAATATGTATGGCTTCCCAAGGTGGTTACGCAGAAGAAACGTGAAGAAGCCACACGTTTTAAAACGTGCTATGAGAAAAGAAATTAAAAAAAATCGAATTTGATTGGCAAATTTATTAGGTATTCATTTATTATCAGCTTTATTTCAAAGTTGATTAGCATTTGATAAATGAAAAATTTCAAGGCTAACTCTAGAAGCTTAATAAAAAAGCACCACAAAACTGGCGTTGCAAAAAAATATTACTTACAAACTTTGAATAAACACCATAAAATGCAATAAACTCGCAACAATTGTTTCGGGTCGAAAAAACACACGACCCTTCATCAGGCGAATAAAGTAAGCACGAGTGCTGCAGTCAAAGCGGCAACGCACAAAATCGTTTAAAATGAAAAGAAAAACTTTATAAAGTAGAAAGTAAATATAACTACTGGTGTGAGTAGAATTGTACTTAATTTATTTTCTTGTTTTTTTGTACAATTCTACTCATACAGTAGTTATATTTACTTTCTACTTTATAAAGTTTTTCTTTTCATTTTAAACGATTTTGTGCGTTGCCGCTTTGACTGCAGCACTCGTACTTACTTTATTCGCCTGATGAAGGGTCGTGTGTTTTTTCGACCCGAAACAATTATTGCGAGTTTATTGCATTTTATGGTGTTTATTCAAAGTTTGTAAGTAATAACTCTAGAAGCATTTGCAATATGTAAATACAAATTACACAAGCACTACAGGATATTTTTTTTCTCCTAATATTTCTGCATATTTCTTGTTATAATTTAAATAATAATATCAATAATAATCAATAAATAAATTGTGTTTTATAAGCAGAAGCGCAAAATTGAGGAGGAAACTTATATAAAAGAAGTGTTAAGTGTTGTCAACAGTATAGCATAACCATGTTATTATTATTTCACTTTCTCTTAATTTATAGTAAGGAAAGCATTGTTTTGGGGTCAAATATTCGAAATTGATTTTTTCCTATATTTACACGTTTTGAGGTCCCCTGAATCTGAAAATCATATTTTTAGCGGTTGGTCTGTGTGTATGTTATCAGCATATATCAAGAACAAATAATAACAGAAAGTTCAAACTCGGTATTTTGAATGTGTACCATACAAGGATGCAAAACTTAACTTTCCGTTGAAATCAAGAAAATGGTTCGTGTGCAGGGACAGAGGCATCCAAAAGAAATCAAATACATTACGTCTATGGAGAAAATTCTAACATCTATAGGCTGCCTTCAAAATGGAATAAACTTATTTTTTTATATGCATAAAAGCATTTTTTGTGTGGATTGTGATATGGAAATCGTTCATTATTTGTTTACAGGCTACTCAAAATATTTAGAAATATTGGGGCTATTCTTGGAAATTGCTGGAATTGTAATTCATTTTGCGTTAGAATTTTTCATATAAGACTAAATTTAAGTACACAATGTGATGTGCATGCAGTTTATAGACAGTATGTAAGGTTACTCAAAATTAAGCTAAACGTTCATTTCGATTGAACGTAATTGATGGAAGTGTTTTGCTACAAATAACTATGTCGACGAACATTGCTTAAAAAGGTAAATTAAGTTTTCATATACTCATGCGGTAAACAAATTATTTTTTGAAGTTCTACTTTCAACTCTGCTTTTTATTTACCATGTTTTTATTAACCTCGATTCTTGTTTGTTCGTTTGTTTGTTTGTCCGGTACAAATCTTGCAATCTATTTTTAACTAACTTCCCTACTAGCTAGACATTTGAAACTTTCACAGTAGCTCAGAACCCGGTGATAACACCATACTTCGAAGTCAGATTTTCGAATTTTCGAATAGTTTTCTTTTAATTAATTAAAATATGAAAATAATAAGCTCTTAATAGCAATAAAATAGCCATTAAAATATTAGCTATAATTTAATTGTTGCCCCCCCCCCCCCCAAAAAAAAAAAAAAAAAAAAAAAAAAAAAAATACGAGTTTATTTTTTTTTCGGCATAAAAATAAATACATTTAATTAAACGTGAACGTTAAAAATATATATAAAGTTAAATAATGCATTTCAGAAAATTTGACGTCATCATCATAATTTTTAAGCCCAACTTTTTTTTTTTTTTTTTTTTTTTCCCGCCTATTATTATTATTTCATTGAACTGAGTCCGCGTGCTTAAATATTGCTCGCTTAAATATTAAATATTATTTTTTATCCTCGCGTATTTTATTAATGATTCATCAGAAAATTTAAAAACATGGTAAATAAAAAGTTTTTTTTTTTTTTTTTCTTATAATTATTTTTATTTATTTATTTGGTGTGTGTGTGTAATATCGCGTTTTGATGTGTCTTGATTACGGAAGTCCAATTTTTAGCAGTTGATCTATATGCATATCTGTTATCAGAATAACTTAAAAGTAAATTACTGAAAGGAATTTATATTTGGTATTTTGAAGTACGTGTTAGGCTGTAACTTGAAAAAATTTGATCAGGATTGGCAAGTCTGAAGACAAATTAATAACAACCTTGATTTTTATTTTTACTGCCATTACCCTACTACCGTAGGTAATGAAATTATTCTATTTGGCTCAAAAATTCGATAGCGAGATTTCACCTGATTTACACGTTTTAAGGTCCCCTGAGTCCAAAAAAGGGGGTTTTGGCAATTGGTCAGTGTGTGTGTGTGTGTGTGTGTGTGTGTGTGTGTGTGTGTGTGTGGAATCTTTTGGCTACCATATCTCCAAAACTAATGAAGATAGAACTACAAAACTTCAGAATTAAGACAGGTCTGGTGTACAGGTGAATTTTCCAAATTTTGGTGAAAATTGAAAAACCGGAAGTGGGACCTTAAGTCCGTATCTCAAAAACGGCTCTAACGATTTTCTTCAAATTTGCTATATAAACACTCTATTATATGTCCTTTCGAATGATATAGTTGGTTAGTTCAGGAAAATTGATAGGCGTCCTGTATAAATAGCTCAATTTCAGGTCTTGCAAGCGCGTTCCTTTAAAAACGGCTGTACAGATTTTCTTCAAACTCGCCACATTAACTCACTTTTATATATCCTTTTGTATGTAATTATTGTTTTCCAGTCAATAATTGATTTTTTGTAAAAGTTGGTATCTCAAAAACGGCTCTAACGATTTTCTTGAAAATTGTTATATAAATCCATTTCTTTCTCATGTATTACGTGGTTATTAGAGGAAAACTAACAGTCTTCCTGCTTAGGTAGGTCATCTACTAATCTCGGAAATTTGTGTTTCAAAAACTAACTGTACCATTTTTTTCTCTTATTTTATACCTCGCTATATGTAAGCTTCGTTTTATATGTTTTCATAAGTTTCTCTTACCGGAAAAATTTTAGGTCTCTATTTCTTTAGGTCACTTTTATGTTTTCTGATCACATTATCTCTCAAAAATGCATATAATACGTGTATTAGTGGGTAATGGAAGTCGTGTGGTTGTTTCATACCAGATTTTTTTAAATAAATGTAGGCACTATAATTAAACAGGGGGTTGAAGGGGGGGGGCTGTAGTCCCCCTCACACAGAATTATATGTCAAATAAAACTGCTTCTAAAACTATTTTAGATTATTTTAAAAGTACATTGAACTTTAACTTTATTATCTAACCTTATTGGTCTTACGACTTAATATGTGATCTACCTTTATATCTCTTGAATTGCAGGGTGAGAGAAAGTCGTGTGAGTAATACACCTTTTTTTTCCCCATCATGAGTATTCAGATATCCCTGAAAAATTTCAGCAGTTATATTTTCGTTTTTACACCTTTTGGGGAAATAAAATTTGAAAACCACAAAATTCGTTGCGTATTTGTCTGTACCTTAGTCAATTTGTTGGACTTTGTAGACATTATCTCAAAATAGTAATCATTATAAAGAAAAAGAAGTCGGACCAGTTTTAAAGTATCATGTATGATACTGGTAAGAACTTTACTGAATAAGTATTCTAATTTGAAACTTCATAAGTTATTCGAAGCTTAAGATTTTCTTAACATGGCAAAGTACAACAAAATTTCACATAAAAATGTATTATGAGGACTATTTTCATCCCACAAAAGTTAAACTAGTTATAAAATATCCTTTATGACACTGAAGTTAAACATTTATTTAAAAATTTTCGTGAGTTATTCGAAATTAAACTTTTAATAACATGAAAGAATAGGATAATATTTTGCATAAGTTCGGATTATAGAGGTCATTGCATTACAAATAACATGGAATTGCAAGAAAACTAAATTATGAATCTGCCACCAATACAATTACGTAGAAAATAATGATATAGGTAGCCTAATAGATGGTGATTTTAGTTTATGCCAGTGCCAGGCGACCAGTTGAGTTCATTCCTCTAAACATGAATATAATATGCCATGTCGTAGAAATTTATGATTGAACAGTACTAATGCGACGTTAAACCCAACCAACGAACCAACATAGAAATTTATGAGAACAAATAAGTATATGGAGAATTGAGTAGAGCCCACCTATGCCAAGTATATTTCAGAAATGGAAAAAATACTCATAATATCTAACATCTAACCAATGTAGAAATTTATGAGAACAAATATATGATGGAGAATTGAGTAGAGCCCACCTATGCCAAGTATATTTCAGAAATGGGAAAAATACTCATAATATCTAACATCTAACCAATGTAGAAATTTATGAGAACAAATACATGATGGAGAATTGAGTAGAGCCCACCTATGCCAAGTATATTTCAGAAATGGAAAAAATACTCATAATATCTAACATCTAACCAATGTAGAAATTTATGAGAACAAATATATGATGGAGAATTGAGTAGAGCCCACCTATGCCAAGTATATTTCAGAAATGGGAAAAATACTCATAATATCTAACCAACGTAGAAATTTATTAGAATATATGATGGAGAATCGAGTAGAGCCCACCTATGCCAAGTATATTTCAGAAATGGAAAAAATACTCATAATATCTAACCAACGTAGAAATTTATGAGAATATATGATGGAGAATTGAGTAGAGCCCACCTATGCCAAGTATATTTCAGAAATGGAAAAAATACTTATAATATAAAAGCTTATTAATTTTTTGGAACTTTTTTTTAACAGTGTACGACAATGTCTAATGTCTGAAAGAAACTTTCATTAATATTGATATTTTTTTATTAAAATTGAGCACTTTATCTTTTGATCAGAGTAAAAAAAAAAAAGGTTTTCTTTTTCCGTTTGCCCGAAATTTCAAAATGATTTTGAATTAAAAACTTAGAAAAGTAGTGAGATATAATATTTTTTGAAATATAAATTTAAATAAATAAAACAATTTACGAAGAGCTTTAAATAGTCCCTGGAAATACATTCTTTGAGGCCTATCCTGCCCAACCTTTTTTATTTATTAATTTTTTAACTTTCCGAACATACATATGTAAGGAAAGTATAGTAATCACGCCGAATTTCGACTTTGAGGTTTTGGTGTACCTCTACGTTTTGAGGTTACCTGAGTTCAATTTTGCAATTTTTACGATGATAGATGTATGTGTGTGACTGTGTATATGTGAACAATATGGCGTCTAAAGGTTTTGTTCGAATGAGCTGAAAGTTGGTATGTATGTTATAGATATGTTATACGAAACCTATTGATTCTGGTGAATCTCTACCACTAAAAGTTTTTTTTTTTTTTTTTTTTTTTACAGAGACACGAAGAAAATTTCTTAATCATTTTGGCCTATGGGCTGAATTTATTCAAACTGCGATAGTATCTAAATGTTTTACCGATTAAGCTGAAAATTGATACGCGCGTTACAGGTCACTGTCGCACGAATTGTATAGACTTTGGTGAATGTAGCGCTTTTAGTTTTTGTACAAGGTCACAAGGAAAAATTTTTATCATTATGGCCTACGGGCTCAAATTATTTAAAGTGCGATAGCGTCTAAACGCCTTATTCGAATGAACTAAAAATTTATATACATGCTGTAGGTTACCGTCGCCCGAACGATGTAGATTTTAGTAGATTTTTTTTTTTTTCTAATTCCTGAACGGTTTGAAATTTTTTTCCTCTGAAATAAGAGAATTTTGTTTTGGTAGTAAAATAAAATGCACCTCCTGTGAAAATTTGAACGAAATTCAACAAAACATTTTTTGAAGTTATCCTGAACAACACTCATCGTAGCTATAGAAATCAGGGAATGAAGCACCTTAGACCCAGGTAAAAATGATGTGTATTAGTCTTCGCTGTCGCTGAGATAATTAAAATAGGAAAAAAGATGGCTAAGTGTATGGAGGAGAATTTCAGTCTACGATCGGACTAAATTCATTTTAATTTTTACGCAACTCCACGCAATTTTCTCTGCGGTAATACTTATAATGCAAGTTTTTGCGAAATATTCCACCAATGTTATGAAATTTTTCATTTTCGAATAATTCACGAGACTTTTAAAGCGGAAAGTTGAAAATCAATAATTTTTATACAATACTGAATGTGTGGACACAATGCTGTATTAAAAAAAAAAAAAGAAAGAAAGAAAGAAAGAAAGAAAAGAGAATAATCTGGTGTGTCACTCTCACGACTTTCTCTTACCCTGAAATTTAATACTATAAATACAGGTTGCAGATTAAAAGGTAAGATAACGAGTACTGTCATGTAAACCTGTGTTGAACAATTCATATTAGGCTTCTGAAGAGTTTTATATGATAATTAGTTCTGCATGAGGGGGGCTACCGCCCCCCTCAACCCCCCGTTTCATTAATGCACCTACATTTATATAGAATTTAATTCGGTTATTAAAAAATAATTCTGTTTTTAAAAAATAATTATTTAAAAAAATTATCTTTAATGATAATGCAGACGATTTCCATCTTAGAGAAATAGTATAACACCAAATATAAAAAAAAAAGTCCATTTTATTCTCAATATTTAAAAAAGAAAATACGATATTTTTTTTCTAAGTTTTTTTCGTTAAAAGTAAAAAAAATCGATAACTTTGTTTTAAATTATCGCAGATCGATGGTTCAACCATTCGTTTTAAAGGTATTAGCGAGCTCTTTTGAACGATACCCATCATGAAAATTTACTCCCCTCGAGGGGGGACTTCCCCCCCAGGGGGGAGGCGAGGCTCCTACATACACAAAAAAATTTTCCCAGTTAACTATCTCTATTACAAAAAATATATATTCGTTTCATTTGGTTTAGTGCAGTCTATAGACGTTAAACTCTACTTACCTGCAATTTCCCCCATAGGCGTAATGTATTAGAATTCTCTTGATTGTCCCTGTATACGAACCATTTGCTTGATCTTAACGAAAAGCTTACTGTAGCATCCGTATATGATACACATTTAGAATACCAAGTTTGAACTTTCTGCGATAATTTGTTTTTGAGATATGCTAATAACAGACAGACACACACACACAGACATACAGACACACACACAGACATACACACAGACCATTTGCTAAAAACATGATTTTCGTATTCAGGGGACCTCAAAACGTGTAAATATAACAAAATCTCGCGTTCGAAAATTTGACCCAAAAACAATACTTTCTCTACCTTATGGGTAAGAGAAAGTAAAAAATCAGTAGGGTTTGTGGGGAGTGGAAGCCTTTTTCAGAAATGTATATCTGTATAAAACACAAGTATACATATACATATACTATACATACTGTATAAGTATACATATACATATACTACACAAATTATAAAACCTGTCTACATAAATCAATTTTCACAAGCTTTCTTATTAACTTTTCTCAACGAAAAAAAAAAAAAAAATCTAGCTCCTGATAAATAATAATAATAATAATAATAATATCTATATATATATATATATATATACATGCATTAAGTATTTAGTCTAATTAAATGGCTATCCTCTCAAATTAATTAATTCTATTTTATCTAGTTATTAAATTTTCTAACACTGTCTAACACAAACAAAATCCTGCCTTAGTTTTCCATTAGAAAGACTTAATTTCTGCTTATTACAGGTTTCTCAGAAAAAAAGTAGAAATTATACGCATAATAACAGTGGAGTCGGCCTTCTGTCCCTCATTCAGTAGTCAACCATAGACTAAAATATTGTTACAACGGAACAAGTCTTTTCCCCTGCTCCAATTGCCCTGTTGCAGTGGAAGTAGTTTTACGGGCAAAGTGAAAATTTATGGAAAAATTTTCCTATCTCGGTAGGGCATTTTGAGCTCATTAAACAAAAGTTGAAAAGCAATTATCTATCTTCAAAATAAAGTATTGAAAAAAAGAATTATGAGCTTACCTTTTCTGTTCTGAAGAGTCTGGCGTCCCATTGATGCTATCTTCTTAGTATTTTATTTTATATATTAATTATTATTTTCTTTCTGTAAAATTAATTTTGTAAGTATGATGCAAAAACACAAGTCGACAAAATGGTTGTGGTTAAACTTGTACATTTAATGAAAAAGAAAATAAAAATAAAAGGAAGCGAGATATAACCTATCACTTTACATAATGAAACATAAACGTAAACTCAGTCAGAATCTGGAGATAACTCGTTCAATGCAGCTGCGCTATATTCTTGTGCACTTGCTTCACCTTCAGAATTTGTACTTGTGGAATCTAGAGTTCCACTGGTTTCGGCTAAATATTCAGGAGCTAATGGATCAAATGGATAAACATTCTCATTAGGACTATAAATATGCTACTTTGAAAATTTCGCAAGTTATTGGAAATTTACGAGTTTCTTAACATGGCAGTATAGGGCAAAATTTCACATAAACGTCAATTTTCAGAGATATTTTCATCATAAAGATATCAGACTACTTTTGAAGTATTAGTTAGGACACTGGTATGAATATTAATTACTATGAATTTTCCAATATAAAAATTTCGTAAGTTATTGGAAATTTACGAATTTCTTAACATGGCAGAATAGAGCAAAATTTCACATAAACGTCAATCTTGAGGGATGTTTTCATCGTAAAGATGTCAAACCACTTTCGAAATATTATTTAGGATACTGGCATGAATATCATAGACTATGATTTTTCCAATTTAAAAAATTCGTAAGTTATTTGAAATTTACGATTTTCTTGACATGTCCGAATAAGGTAAATTTGAGCATAAACTTCCATTTTGAGGATCCTAAATACATTAGACAACTTCAAAATTACGTTTATGATATTTGTTTGAACATGATTGAATACAAATATTCTAATAGGAAAATTTCGTAAATTATTCGTAATTTACGATTTTACCAACATAGCAAAATTGTAAATTTTTCATATAAATATGAATTTTGAGGATTATTGCATTGGAAATAGTAGCATGAAAACTAAACAACGGAATTGACCCTGATAAAATAAATTAATAGATTACAATAAGATAAATATATCGAAGTGAACGGTGGATAGCCTATTATGCGGGGTTTTCATTCTGTCACTGTATCAAGCTTTTGTCAAATTCATTTCTTTTAACATGATTATATGTCTCAAACTAGAAATTTATGAGAACATAAATATGATGGGGAACTGAGCAGAGTCCACCTATGCCAACTAGTTTTATATACAACCATCAGACACAACGCCACATCGTGCATTCAATGTCACTATCTTCTCCTGATGATAACAAATCAATGCATTCAACCTTTTTTTCAACAACTTCACATGTAATAGATTCATCTGAATCGGAGAATTCATCCATGTCATCTAACTCAACATCAGACAGGATAAGGGGTACAGATGCTGATGCTCTAAGATAACTCTCGTCAGGTTTCATAAATGAAAGGATATTTTGAATGGTTTCTTCTCGTTTATCTATTACACCTATGGAGAATGATGCTCTTGCAACATCTGTTAACAACTTGCCAGACATTTTTTGCAAAAAATCCTTTCGTTCATCATACTCTTCTGAATCTGCACTGAATTTAAATCCATCAAAGACTAAAATGTTATCTTTCACCTTATCACTATCTGCACTGGTAGAAAACAAAAGAAAGTGCAAGTCTATTAAAAGAGTTTCAGCTATTTCATCCAAACTTTGAACCACCAGAGAAAAATCTCTCAACTTTTTTCTAACATGTTCATCATTCATTTGTTTTTCATTTGTTGTAGAAGTTTCACCTGATGAGTCCTTCTTTGAATCATTACATTTTTATTCAATAAAGAAACTTTGTTTGGATAAATTTTTTCAATCATAACTGCAGGAACTTTATTCAATAACTTTTTCTTCAACTCTTCATTTACTTTCACAACTTGATTTCCATTACTACTTGTATTAGCTGATGCAGTTGTTTCAGATACTGTCAAATTCTCTTTTGAATTTGCATTATTTGTTTGATGTTCATTTACAGGCTCCACTTCAGTTTCTTCCTGACCTTCAATATAAGGGTAAACTACTTTACTTAATCCATTTTTATCATACTTCTCAGTCTTTAGTACCAATTGTAGATGATTAATCATGCTCATTTTTATATTATGCAGCATCATGAAACCACCTTTACATACACTGACTTCTTTCTTCCCTATTTTAATCTTATACATATATTTAAAATCTCTGTGCTTTTTTGCATCTTCTTCAGATTTTTTTGAAGCTCTATTAATGGTTAGACCTTTTCGTTAATTTAGATGAGTCACAAAAATCGCAAGTATGTGTAGCAAACGGTGACACCCTCACTTCACTCGGTTCAGGAGAAATAAAAATTGAATACCTGGATCCAAATAAACAAAAAAGGGAACTAACACTAAGGGAAGCCTTATATGTTCCAGAATTAAAGGCAAACCTTATATCTGTACACAAAGCCACCTAAAATGGCTGTAAAGTCACATTCACTAAACAAAAGTGTTACATATCTATGAAAAATTAAACCATTTTAGAGGGTACAAAAAATAAAAACTTATATGAGTTAAACTTGCCCATGCCAATAAACAAACATAACACATACCTGACTGAAGAATGCCAAAATCCTAACTCTATTACTCTATGGCACAAACGCATGGGACGTAAAAATTTCAACTCTATTAAAAAACTAAACAAAAATCAGTTAGTTCTGGGAATAAAAATCAATAACTGCAAACACGAGATAACATGCGAAACTTGCATCAAAACAAAACTGACTGACACCCCATATCCAAAAACTGCAGAAAACAGGGGAAAACTAATACTAGAATTAGTACATAGCGATGTTTTCAGACCTATTCAAGTACCATCAACAGGTGGTAAATCATATATCTTACCTTTTCTTGACGATTTTTCTAGGTATACAATAATTTATTTTCTAAATAAAAGAGCGAAGTAATCGATAAATTAAAAAAAATACGTCAACTTTACCACAAACAAATTTGGAAAGAAACCAGAAATAATAAGGTCAGATAATGGTGGTGAATACATAAACAAAAATGTAGAAGAGTTTCTTAAAGAAAATGGTATTCACCATGAGCTCACCGTACCACATTGCCCAGACCAAAATGGGGTTGCGGAAAGAAAGAATCGTACACTAACCAAATTGACACGTACACTTTTATCAGAAGCCAACTTAGACAAAAAATTGTGGGGGAAAGCTGTAAACACCGCCAATTATCTCCAAAACAAAATACCTACAAAAGCCACAACAAAAACTCCTTACGAATTATGGCATGGTAGCAAACCAAATTTAAGTCACTTAAAAACTTTTGGCTGTAAAGCCTATGCTTACATTCATAAAAGTAAACGGGGTAAATTAGATGACAAAGCACAAGAAGGCATTTTTGTCGGCTACGACAACAACGCTAAAGCGTATAGAATCTACCTGAAAAATGACTACGTAATACTTGCAAGAACAGTTAAATTCATTGAAGATACTATAAACAATTCAGGAGAAAACAATGAAATAAAATTACTCTCAGAAAACATTTTTGGAATAAAGGAGTCTTTTGAGTTTGTAATTTTTCTGTCAAAAATAATGGTGCCAACCTCTACGTAAAATTCCCCCCTGATTCCATTTTAAATTCGGACCACCCCTACGGATGAGTCTCAGACCGTCGCCAATTGCCCACTGCGCAGCACTAATGCGACGCAAAACCCAACCATTTTAAATGCCCCGAGATTCAGCTAAAAAAAAACCTAACCATAAAAAAAAAGGCAATATTAGGTGTTGCGATTTACAATTTATAGGTAAAATTATGACAATTGAGCCTTATATTATGTATATATATATATATATATATATATATATATATATATATAGATAGAAAACATTTTCAAACATTGCATTATATGAAACCAAGTATCACATGAAGAACTATAAAAAGTTAATAGAGTTGACGAAAAGAAAAAAACAAACAACTTGATATTGAAACATACAAATTCATTACTTTTTCAAGGGCATTGAATGTATGTTGTATTCATATTAGGTGATCTTTCTATCATGCTGTATCCAAACTGGTAAAAATTTACAGCGTGCAATGCCCGAGGCCATATATCAGGAAGTATTTAATGTATCTCTGTTACTATAATTTTCGTTTAAAAAAAGCCGAAAACAATAGAAAAACAACCAGATCACGATTGACGTCAGGACATTTCTTCTCCGAAGGGAAGAATCATCATTAATAATGTTTTTCGGATCTGTTTTGCCTAAATTTTGTTTGCCAATTTAATAAAGTTATAAAAATTAAATTAAGTAGTGTTTTCAAAAGTACAGTACTCTCCAATGGGAAAAATTTTCAATGTTTTTCCAAACAGCTTATTCTTTACAGCTTCGAATAAAAAAATTTATATGTTTATATTGCAGCTATTTCATCATCTTTTTTTTTTTTTTTTTAAATCATGTATGTAGACAATACTTATACTATAAATTTCAAATTACATCTCATTATTTGACATCAGGGGTTAAATTGCTTTTTCTTTTAAAATTACATTTTGCAGCTTTCACATACCTCAATTTAAGAACATTAGTTACCTGTTAAACGTGTCATAGAATTCTATTAAAAATTCTCATTGATTATTTTGTACGAAAATTCCAAGCTTTAGTTATTTACCAAGTTTTACCAATATGTCATATAGCTGCTAACTAGACATCCTAAGGCATTGTGTACTTTTCTTAATGTCTCTAGCAGCACACTTAGCCATAACACATCTTTTGGATGTCCATTGGATATATACTTTCATCCAAAGAATATCCTGGGGAAGATGTGCTGTTAAGGATTTTTTTTTTCCTTTCAGCATCTTAACTTCTAAACAGAAACAGAAAGATCCCAATGATAATAACGTTATTTGTTATTATCATGATTGATTTGTCTTGTTACTCTTTGGTCTATTTCAAACCTCATCACAGCCTTTTCAGCGTTAAATTATTACGCTACAGAACACAGAACTGTGATGTCACTGGGCTGAAATTTGGTTTGCTGTGCTCAGTTATAAACAAAAAACGTAGTGACCAGATTTTTAATTGCAGAAATGAGGACAAATGTCAAAATATCCCCACACCATGCATTTAATTGAAAAATTCAAATTCTAGATTAAAATACATAAAGTATACACTTAAAGCAACAGTTTATTCACTTTCAATGAGGTCAGCCTTGGCGACGAATTTGCCGACTAAATTTGGTAAAAAATAGAGTTTAGGATTCCTGAGGTTTCGAAGCTGTACTGCGCAAGAGGGCCAAGTTTTAGAACTTTACATGGGTTTCTGGATTGAAATATCGCCAAAAGGTGTAAACATGACTTTTGAGAGAGTGTGCAATCATTGCAACTCAGAGTTGTTCAGAGACCTATTCTGAACAATTGTGTTCTAAGAGACTGAACTTTGTTCGTGAGCTAGCGAAATTCTGTTGTGGAGTATTTGATGTTATTTGTTTTACTCCTGTGGAACAAGTGACTGTTTTCTTGGGTTGTTTCAGAATATTCATCGAATAGTAATTTTGCAGTACGAGTGAAAGCTTCTTTAGACTGTTTACAGCATATTCGAAGAATTAACAGTACTATAGGACTATTTTCGAGAATATTCGTTGTAATAACAGTTTTGTAGTACTAATTCGAGAAGTTATATTGAATAAAGAATATTCATCTACTAGAACCTGCACCTGTTTCTTTACGAACTATTTTCTCCCACAAGAAACACTTTTTTTTTTTTTTTTTTTTACATTTGGCATCCATCATAAGGCAGTTCGTATGAATGTCCCTAATTGCCGAAATGTCAGTGGAGGCCCTCTGTTGAGACTCAAAACGGTTTTGGGCTGTGTCTGTGTGTCTTTCTGTCTGTCTGTCGCGCGATAGCGGCCGCAAAAATAGCGCTATTGACTTGAAATTGGTACACATGTTCATGAGCCCCACGAAATCAGCTGTATAGTTTTGGTATCTATTTCATTTGTAGTTCGTATACAGGGACACGCCAAAGTTTTTTTTTATCATTACGGCCTATGGGAGAAATTTGTATGTATCGCGATAGCGGCCACAAAAATCACGCTATTGACTTGCAATTTGGTACACATGTTCATGTGCCCCCCGAAATCAGCTGTATAGTTTTGGGCGTGTATTCCATTTGTAATTCGTGTACAGGGACACGCCGAAGTTTTTCTTATCATTACGGCCTATGGGAGAAATTTGTATGTACCGCGATAGCGGCCACAAAAATCACGTTATTGACTTGCAGTTTGGTACACATGTTCATAAGCCCAACGGAATCAGCTGTATAGTTTTAGGTGTGTATTCCATTTGTAGTTCGTGTACAGGGACACGCCAAAGATTTTCTATCATTACGGCCTATGGGAAGAAACTGTATGTACAGCGATAGCCACCGCAAAAATCAAGCTATTGACATCCAGTTTTTTCCGAAACGTGAATGGAGGCCCTCTGTTGAGACTCAAAAGGATTTTGGGTTCCGTCTGTCTGTCTGTCTGTCGTGCGATAGCGTCCGAAAAAATCACGCTATTGACTTGAAATTTTGCGCACATGTTCCTGATCCCCAGGAAATTAGCTGTATAGTTTTGGGTGTGCATTCCATTTGTAGTTCGTGTACAGGGACATGCCAAAGTTTTTTTTATCATTACGGCCTCTGGGAAGATATTGTATGTACCGCGATAGCGGCCCCCAAAATAACGCTATTGACTAGCAATTTGGTACACATATTCATGAGCCCAACGGAATGGGCTCTTCCCACTTGACGTCAGAGGTCACATGATTGAGGAAAAACAAATTGCAGACGAAGTCTTGTTTATCTAGAGCGATTGCTGAAATAACATATTTTCTATTCTTATTTTTGATCAATCGTATTTAATCTGTGTTATTTTTTATACATCATCATTTTTAATCCATTTTATATCATTATTCATCATCTTTTGTTTGCTGTATACACTTACAATCATCATTTAGTTTATATTTGTTATTGATGTTCATGAAGAACGTGTTAAAATACTCTGATTTTTGGTACTTAAATCCGTGACAGTCAATATCGTACTGCGTAAATCCATTTAGACCAGTAACTAAGTTAATTAACTTGTTGTAACATCTTTATGCAATTAAATTAAATGAAAACATTTTAAAATTTCAAATTGTAATCCATAAACATTCCACAAGAACAAGCTATTATTTATTGCTAGATCAGTTAATGTAACAGTTACAAAAATCGATTCTTACAGTTGAAAATAAATAAACACATAAAGTGTTTTTAAAAAATTATTAAATTTACAAATACAACTATTCTACTGTTTACAAACGCACAATATTACTTTTATTTTATTTTATATTAAATATTAACATTTTTGTTCTTAAGAACAAGATTTAATTGAATTCGATTATCAGAATTCGATTATTCGTTTTCCTCTATCACGTGATTGAGAAGACGACGATGGGAAGAGCCCATTAGCTGTATAGTGTTAGGTGTGTATTCCATTAGTCGTTCGTGTACAGGGACACGCCAAAGTTTTTCTTATCTTTACGGCCTATGGGAAGAATTTGTATGTACCGCAATAGCGGCCGCAAAAATCCTTCGATTGACTTGCAAATTGGCGCACACGTTCCAGCTTTGCATATAAGCAGCTGTATAATTTTCATTGCTATATTTTTTATAAACTGTGTACAGGGACACGCCAAAATTCTTAACATTACGGCGTATCGGGTGAATTTCGTTTAAACGCATTTTAATATCATTACTTTGCAATGAAGAAAATGAAACTAGCGTACGTGAGTAAGATGCTTAAACTTATACTGTTTGAAGAAAATATGTGCTCTTAAGCTTTCTAATTAATGTACAGGATCTTACAAAAGTGTTCTGACAATGTCACGTAGTCATCCAAACGATGTTACATTTGGAATAATTATTAATTTTAAACGCAAAATAAGCTGAATAGTTTTTACTGGTGTATACAATGTTTATGGTTCGTTTACAAAGACGCACGAAAGAATTTCGTAACATTAGAGCCTATGGACAAATTTTTATTTAAGCGCGCACTTTAATGCGTTTATGCTGAATTGAACTTAATAAAGTTAACATACATTATAAAGATGCTTAAAATCATGTTTACTCTTAAAAAAGGTTATGTATAGACTAAATAATTTATGGGACCACACAAAATAATTCCGAGTATGTACTGTAATCATCCAAACGATGTCAAATTAGTTTGAAAAATTAATGAGTTATAATTAATTAGGTTTATTCTTATTATTGGCGTTTATAAAGACTGAGGTTACTTTTCCGGAATACATAAAGAAATTTCGTACTATTACGGTCTATAGTCGGTATTTCTTAAAAGTGTATTTTAACATGGTTACATTCCCATCAAATATAATGAAATTTTATTAGAATTTTAAAAGCATGTTTTCCTGTTGAAAATTGTGCGCAGAGAATTGATAATTAGTTTAAAGATTACGCAAAATATTTCCGATATGCTATGTAATTTTTTTTGTATGAAATTTGATAGTTATGAAATTTGGTATTTATGAATTTCAGGGAAATAATACAAGACCGTCGTTTATTAAGAATACATATTGTTTGGTACTTGGGGGTTCGTAAGTTGTCCGAGAATGAAAGGCGAAACTTGCAAAAATTCAGTGATTTATTCACAGAAAGTTCCAGAAAAATACAGATCTATAAACCAAGTATCAGCTTCAATTCAACCAGTAAACATAGCTTAAACAACAGACGTTAACAGCAAAACAACAGTACAAACTGTTTATCAATAACACATAAAGCAAGTCTCATTTAAAGAGGCTCAAAGCAAAGCAAGCATTTGACGAAACTGACACAGATCTGAGATTGGCCACCTTGGCTAAAAAAATGCTCCTTTTATACTATTCTATCGAACACAGGCTGTTCTGGAAAATTCTCGTATCTCATCAGCCAATGAGATTAGAGCTTCCATATTTGATATATCCCTAATAAGGATTTTCTCGCCAAGGTCGCCAAAAAATCGCCAAGGACAGAAACAGTCGCCAAATTTGGCGCCAAATCCATTTCTTCCCTTATTGGAGCTTTTTTAATGCGTTTTTAAAGGAAAATTAGGCTATTTTACCGCTAAAACGACTAGAAATGCTCAAAATTAGCATTTTATCGACTTTCTAAGCCACTTTGAAAGAATTTATACAAAAATAAATGCAATTATTTACAATTCCGTAGCACTTTATATGATATACAAATAGGTATAGAAAGAGAGATACAGCAGGGGGTTGAGGGGGTGGCAGCCCAACTCAGGAATGTATCTGATTATGGTAATAAGTCGATCGAATCAATGTATACTATTATATAATAAGGAATAAATAAAAATGACCTATTGAATAATGTCTGATGCAAATAGGACGTTGAGGCTCCTGATCTGCAGATCCACTAGTTAGAAGAAATGAAGAAACTTCTGAAAGATTTGGATGCCCAGAAGACTGATTTGGGTTGAGTGAAGAGATGAAAGCTGGACAACAATCAGATGACAGACGGACTAGACCAGTTGGAAAAGGAGATGAAAGCCCAGCTAGACAAGATGGAAGCTAGATAAGACGAACTGATAAAAGAGATGAAAGCCAAGTGAGAAGAGATGAGAGCTGGATGCTGGATGAGAGATGAAAGCCTTATTAGACAAGATGAAAGCTTGACACGAACGGCTGAGAAGAGATGAAACTCAGACTAGACAATATGGAAGCCGGGCAAGATCAACTGAGAAAGAGATGAAAGCCAGACGATTTCAGCTGAGAGAGGAGACGAAAGCTGGACAAGATGTCTTAAAAGATGTTCATGTTAGCCAAAATGGAAAACACTTTGGTGTTTTAGAAACTCTGAGAGAAAGACTTAAGCTCGCTTCTTCTCGGACTGACTTTGAAATGATCAAGAAAAATGGCGTAGGGAATGATATGCATGTGGAACAAGAAGAGCAACAACTTGAATTAAAGGACGTAAGCAGCGCTGTAATGTTGGCTTTACTTTTCAGAGAATCGCTATGGGCTTATTAGTATCGTTACCTGAGACTTCTAATGGTAACCCATACATCTTTGTGAAAATGGACTATTTCAGATAGCTGAAGTTGTTCCCATACAGAACACATGCATAATGGCCCTCCCATAGATAATGGTCATATCATATACTAAGTTTTGTGCAATTACATACAATAGAATCTGAGACATAGCCTTCCCATTCATAGGGAAAATTGCAGCATAGCAGCGCGACTAGCGACCAGTACGCACTGCACCCAAATTGAATCAGCTTGTTTCATCAGGGTTGTCTCACATATAACTTTTTGTTGAATTATACACAATAGAACTTGAGTATAATGAATAGAATCTCAGACTATCTTTTAAGAAATCATTTTACCCCAACAAAAATCTATGCTTTTGATAGGATTTATGTGTTTGAGACAAATCTAAATGCAAAAATTAGCGATTGAATGAATTTCATTAATCTTATGTTGCTAAATTCAGGATAGAACGTTGGTGCAGAACTCATACTACTATCAATGAAACAAAATTTTTTACTTCTTAAACCATCAATATTATAAGTAGAGAAATTTTTTAAACAAATACGAGTATGAGTTCATCACCAGCGTTCCATCCTTGTAAATAATTTATAACTTTTCAATTTGTTTCAAAAATGGTACACCTTATGTAATAACATGTTTAAAAATTGTGAAAGCAATTGCTTGTAGGTTTATGCTAGGCACTGATAATATTGGTTGCATTTTTACTTTCTTCTATATATATAAGAAGAAAGTATTGGATTCGTGAAAATTTTCAAACTCCAGGTTTCAATGGATTTACATATTTTGGGATGTTCTAAACACGATTTGACTGTTTTTAGAAAATGTCTGCCTGTTTGTGTGCGTGCATCACAAATTGTTTGGACATTGTATCTCACAAACCAAAGAACGAAATTTAATCAAACTTTATATTTAGTTGGATCTTGACCTAAACTAGCGCTGATTAGATTTCGAAATCAATCGCTCAACAGGTGGCGCTGAGATACCATTTTTTCTTAATTTTTAACATGGAACTATAAGATAAAATTTCGTAAAAATGTACGTAAGGAGAGTTTTTTAGTTCCCCACAATACTATAGATATGGGGATCTTAGGTAATCGTGAAAATTTTCGACCTCGGTTTTTTGACTTTTTTACACGTTTTCAGGTGTGAGGAATCCGAAAATGACAAAATTTGTATGGTGTCCGTCTGTAGGGTGTCTGTTAGTTTGTTAGTCCGTTAATGAGTTTGTCAGTCTGTGTACATGATATCTCAATAACAAATAGTCGCAGGGAAGTCAGATCAGTTTTTAAATATTACTTTCGACACTGGCAAGAACCCTATTCATCTGCAACATTCGAATTAAAAAACTTCGTAAGTTATTAGAAAATTACGATTTTTTTAACATGGGAGAATAAGGCAAAATTTCACTTAAACGTCCATTAAGTAGAAAATTTGTACTGTAAAGATGTCAGGACAGTTTTAAAATATCAGTTTTGAATTCTGAATGAACATCATTAACTATAAGCATGCTACTTTGAAAGTTTCGCAAGTTATTTGGAATTTACGAATTTCTTAACATGGCAGAACAGGGCAAAATTTCACATAAACGTCAATTTTTAGGGATATTTTCATCTTAAAGAACCACTCTGTCAAACCAATTTTGAAATATTATTTAGGACACTGGCATGAATAATATTGACTATGAATTTTCAATGGAATTTCCCCTGACAAAATAAATTAATAGATTAGAATAAGATAAATATATCGAAGTGAACGGTGGATAGCCTATTAGGCGGAGATTTCGTTCTGTCACTGTGTCCAGCTTTGGTCAAATACATTTCTCTTAACATGATTATAATATGTTTCGCACTAGAAATTTATGAGAACATAAATATGATGGGGAACTGAGCAGAGTCCACCTATGCCAACTAGTTTTAACGTGTGATTGTAAAATTAATATTAAATATTGATATTGGTAGTAATAAAGAGTGTTATTTGTTTTAAGTTTCATAGGGTTCTTTTTATAGGAAGTTGATATGGTGGTGGTTAATTTGTTAAACTTTAAGTCAGAGAGGTGTTCTTTTTCACGTTCGTTGATATATCGTTTAGTCATTCCAATATAGAAGGCTTTTTCGTTATATTGCCATGTTCAAAATTAATTTTGTATATTCCAGATGTGAATTCAGAATATTTTCCAATGCCTCCGTATTGTAAAAGACCCAATTAATCTTCTTCGTTACGTAGGCGTTGGAAAATATTTTTAAATGACTGGGAATAATGGTAAAAATATCATCGACGTATCGCGTGCAAAATTTACATTTATTAATTGTATTACGGGCAGAATTTTCTAAGAGACGCATTTTTATTTTTAATTCAGCGATTATTCCTGAAACGGGAAATCCCATTCGGACGCCTTGAGTTTGACGATATTTTGATTGAAAGAAAAATATGATTCGTTTAGAAGTAAGTTGTTGGCATGAATAAGTGTTTCGCTAATTTTATTATTTCCAAAAATTTCAGTGATTTTTAAGTTGATTAGATGAGTGATTTCAGGGATATCGATTGATGGGTAAAGATCTTTTACATCGAAACTAACAAGGGTATCTTGAAAATCAATATCAATGAGTTTTTGGAGGAAGATTTCATTGATTTGAGTTTATAGAATAATCAGAAGGTGGCAGGAGGGATTGGTAGATATTTTTCATGTAAGTTTCCAGGCGATATGTTGAACCTTTGGATTTATTTACAATAGGACTGAGGGTGGGGGAATTTTTGTGGTCCTTATATTTACCAAAAAGTCGGGGATAATTGAAGCATGATTACTGAAAATTGGGGGGGGGGAGTATTGTTTGACCAAGTCCCAGTTTTTATGAGATCTTTAGTTTTAGTGATTGATTTTTACACATTTTAACTTTTCGATGGTATCCATCATCATACTACACTCCTGTTCAAAAGTTTAGCAAGATTTGCAAACGATCACTTTTTTTTTTTTTCAAATTAAAAACTTATCTCTCAATGAAATGTTTTCAAACATTGGGATGGTTGGGTTTTACGTCGCACTAGTGCTGCGCAAATGGGCAATTGGCGACGGTCTGGGTCAGACACACCCCTAGAGGTGGTCAAACATTGGGTATTTAAAGAACTGGGTCTTCCTCATGTTTTTCAGTGAAGATTGGTTTAAGACAACAATTAGGGGACCGGTAACAAATTGAGCAAAATTAATAATATTTGTGATCACCCTGTATAGTTAAGTAAACGAAATGAACTGTAACTTTAAGATATGTTAATATAGACCCAGTTCAATTTGTGGATGAATTTGTGTGACGATAGCATGTTAAATAAGGGAGATATAAGCATTTATTTTAAAACTTAAAAAAAAAAAAATCAACATTTTTTTATTTATAATATACAGAGTTTTTAATGAAAATTATTCCCACTTTCAGATAAGTTGGAAAAACACTTTAAAACAATATACCGCAATCGGATATAAATTTAATAATATCAAGAATATATTTCCAAAAAATTGTATATTTAATTGCAAATGTTTCATAAATTTACAACTGTTTAATAAATAAAAATATTTCTGCAGAAATGAAATTTGTTTGTTTACTTTTACCGGAGAATCGCGAATTACAGGTCCGCAGATTAATGGTACTCAACTGTAAATATTGAAAACTTATCCTAAACATAAATTAAATAATAATAAATATAAGATTAAAAAAAAAAAAAAAAAACTTTTTATATACCATGTTTTTAAATTTTCTGTTGAATTATTAATAAAATACGCGAGGACAAAAAATAATATATAAGCATTATTTAAGCACGCGGACTCAGTTCAGTGAACTAATAACAATAATGAAAAAAAAAAGTTTACTTTTTTAAGGTTTACGTTTAATTAAATGTATTTACACTCATGTCCATAAATTAAGGATTATTCAGAATCACGCGGAAATCGAACTTTAATGCAAAAATTTCACCTGTAGAAATACCACACACATTTTTAAGAATAATATAATACATCAGATGACGCAGATATGATGTTACAATGACGAAAGTGTAAGAAGGGGGTAGATAAGGAATGGGAGCAAAGAAGGAAAATTGTTCACAAGCGTTCTGTGTGCCGCTCAGTGCCACAACCGAATAGTTATGACACAGAGGACGCATGCAGATATTTTTTTACGTGGTAGAATTATCGGCCGACTAGAATGTGGGCGTACTCAGATAGAGGTATCGGTGAACTTGGAATCGCCCAAAGTGCCACCTCTAGGCTTTTGCAACGATTCCAAAATGATGGAAATGCCAGTCGACAAAACAGTACTGGTCGGCCCTGAGTTACAATACCGAATGACGACCGGTATTTGGCAGTAACTGTCAAAATAAACAGAAAAAGCACACCATCAGACCTGTCTCGTCAGCTGTCTGCAGTCACGGGTACCACAGTTTCAAGACAAACCGTGTATAGACGTTTGGGAGATACTGGTCTATATTCTCGCAGGCCTGTTAGATGTGTTCGGCTCACGGAAATGCACTGTTGCCAGCGGTTAACTTGGAGTGAACATGCAATGTGGACAGCGGCACAGTGGGCTTATGTAATGTTTTCCGACGAGTCCAGGTTTAACTTTCAGTGTGATTCACGCCAGACTTTCATATGTAGAACGTCAGGTACCCGTTACCACCAAAATAACTCCATTGAACGACACCGTTACTGTGGAGGAGAGAGCAAGTTTGGGGGGGAGGGGATCATATTGGACGCCAGAACAGATCTGCATGTTCAAATTGGAACCATGACAGGCCAAATTTATCGGGACATCATTCAGGAACAACATGCACGTTTGTTTAGGGGTGCCATGGGCCCAGAATTTGTGTTTATGGATGACAATGTACGTCCTCAACGTGCAAATATTGTACACGGATGCCTACAATGTGAAGCTATCATCCGCATGGAATGGCCAACATTCTCACTTGACTAGAATCCGATATAGCATGTGTAGGACATGCTTTTCCAACGAGTTGTAGCTTGTCAACCACCTCCTACGCGTGTACCGGAACTTTGGAGAGCATTGCTTACTGAGTGGAGTAATCTTCCCCAAGATCAGATAGATAATTTAATACTCAGCATTTCTGGGCGCTGTAAGGGCTGTTTTTCAACATCTGAGAGACATACAATGTATTAAGCATCATACCAACCATGTAATGTTAGGTTTTTGTAAGGGAGATATTTTTTGTAAATGCTTCAGGGAGCAAAAATTGTTATTTTTATAAATGGTATCATACATAAACCACCTTTATCCGTTCTTGATCTTTTGTTTAATAAATGGGCTTTATGAATAAGTCCTGTTTGTTTTGCTTCTGAACCTTTATTTGCCACATTTAGCATTATCCTTAATTTATGGACATGAGTGTATTTTTATGTCGAAAGAAAATGAACTCGTAATTTTTTTTTTTGGCAACAATTAAATTATAGATTTTAATGGCTATTTCTATTGCTATCAGGAGCTTATTATTTTCATATTTTAATTAATTAAAAGAAAACTATTCAAAAATTCGAATATCTGACTTCGAAGTATTGTGTTGTCATGTCACCGGGTTCTGAACTACTGTGAAAGTTTCAAATGTTTAGCTAGTAGGGAAGTTAGTTAAAAATAAATTGCAAGATTTATAACGGACAAACAAACAAATAATAAAACAAGAATAGAAGTTAATAAAAACATGGTAAAAACAAGACCCCCTTATTATCATAATATATTATATAATCATATATGATAATGATAAGTGGTCTTGGGTAAAAAGTTGAATAGAAATCACTCACAGTAAAAAATTGAATGGTGCTGCCATCTATCGGCAAGTTAAGAAACTAAATCGAAATGATAAATTGCAAATTATCCTGGATTTTGTAATTTTCTGGATTTAAAAAATCCAAATTTCGGAGACTCTACTGTAGTTGATTTTGAAAATATTTTTTACTTAGAATTTAAAGAAAAAAAAAACTTTATTTTCATTCTCAGATTTACAAAATTTTCAAAACTTAGCCAAAAGTACGAATAAGTAGGAAAAACTGTAAAAAAGGTAACAGTTGTAAAAAGTAGGAGCTCAGCATGGGTGAAAAATTTCATATTTTCCTATGTATAGTCTGCGTCGGCAAAAATCCGTAGGATGCTATTTTGAGCCCTGATGAAAAGTTTTCATCAGATAATTTGCAATATCGTATAGCCCTCTGTTACAAAGTAACCAACATGTAAATTATTGATAAACCACCATGCTCTTTATTTATCATAGCTGCTTCTTTAAAAGATATATAAAAGAAAATATACAAGATTACATCTTATAATAATAAAAATAACTGTCATTCTTCAGTTTTAATAACAAATAAACATAAACAGAAGCATCTCTACTAGCACAAAAAACGTCATACATGAACCAATCACTATCGGCTCTGCGATCGGCCAAGTAGTAACACAATCTGAAGTTATTTGTTTTCATCTTGTAAACATTGATATGTAGCGTTAGAGTCGCTTTAAAAAAATTTTTGTGAGGTGATCCGTGGTGGAAGATAATCCGCACTGAAAAAATTCAGATAATCTGCAGATTATATGCAGAAAAATACGGTACATTACAGTTTATGGGAAAAATAATTTAAATACATTTCAGCAGCGTTATTTTATTTCAAACTCTGAAAAATTGATATATGTTATTCTAATGCATAACAAAATTATCCATTTAGAAAATGTGGTAGTCATCGTTTACATTTCTTTTACAAATAAGCACAACTATGCAGAATGCAATATTTGCCGTAACTTTAGTCCCATAGTAATATTTCTAACAGAATTAAACTGATATATGCTGTTGATGTCTTCTTACATATATTATCTGAAGAAAATTGCAAGACTCTTGATGAGAGCTCAATATTTTCAGATATTACAATTTTAATTTTAGTATTTAGGATTTTGAAAACTTCTATTGAGAAAAATATGATATAGTATGCTTTCTGTAAAAAGATTTAAGAATTTCAATTTTACATCCACCCCTTACCTATATAAATAAAGAGAAGTGTCTCTGTGTGTGTGTGTCTGTCTGCACTCTACTGCTTACACTACTGATTGCAGAGCTTCCGGATATAGGTACCTGGGACCCTGCAGATGTGCACCTCATCGAGATTTTTTTCGAATTTAAACTTTTTAAATTCATGTTTTTTCGATTTTAAACATTGGCTTTTATGTTTCATTTTTCATGAATTTATTCTTCGATTGTAATTGTCTGCGTATCTTAGCAACGACTATTACGCAATTCATTTTTTATTTAATAGATTCATTTGAAGGCGATTTTCTTTTTTCTTTTCTTTTCCTTTTTAATTACTAGCAGGCTACAACCGCTTCGCTGGTAGAATAGCAACTTTTTATTTTTCATTTTTTTAATTAAATTCTTTAAAAACAAACTTTTTTTTTTTTTTTTTTTTTTTTTTAAATATTTATTGGGTGAAAAAAAAATGGTAGTTTATAGTAGAAAGGATTAAACTGATTAAAATTCGTTTGTTTTTCATGTATTTAATTCCTTTTAAAAGAAAATCTACTTTTTTATTTTATTTTATTGCACTGGTCAGAATCAAATCGTAATACAGTGTAAATAACTGGGGCTATAAAACACATGATTCCAAAACTAAAATATATAATAGATGCTGAGATACAGTCATCTTTAAAATCATAGTTCAGCTGTCTTAGGCAACGGGTACCCAAAGAAGCGAGATCTAAATCGACTTCAGTGCTTTTTTTTAAGTTTTTATTTGTAATGTGATGTAAAAAATAAATACTGATCCAATTCTTTTGAAAATTCATTTAAATATAGCGACCACCGAAGCGGGCGTAGCCTGCTAGTCATTCAAATAAAATGTGAATGGCAATCAAAAGACAAAAAATCTGATAGTAAGATTTTTATAATTTTTTATTATTTTTAATTATGAACCAGAGCTGTGGATTATTATTATTTGAATTTTTACTTTCCAAACAAACATTATTTAAGGAAAGCATTGTAATTAGGAAAATTCGACTTCAAGATTTTGGTGTAGCTGTACATTTTGAGGACTCCTGGGTTCATTTTTGCTATTTTTACGCTGATGTATGCATGTGAATGAACACGAAAACATCTAGAAGCTTTGATCGATTGAGCTGACAGATTTTAGGTAGGTTATAGGTCACCGTTTTATAAACTGTATTATTTTTGATGAATCTAGCACTTATAGTTCTTTTACTGGGAGACAAATTCTTTATTATTATTGGCCTTTGGACTCAAACTATTTAAAGTGCGATATCGTCTAAATGTGTTTTTCGAATGAGCTGAAGAAATGGTAGGTACATACTTGCCAACCAATAGAAAAAGGGAAGATTTTTTGTTGAAAAACCAGAAGATTTCATAAAAAAAAAAAGAGATTTATTTTTCTTTCACGTATTAAACAATACAGTTTTTCAATTTTAATATTTTGAAGCAATCTATAAAAATGTTTTGCTATAGATTGATTATAATCAGGGGTGGTGCCAGCTAGGGGGCCGGGTGGGGGGGCACAGGCCCTCCCTTGGGGCATACTCCTAAAATCTCTCGGGGGAACAAATAAAAAATTTTCAGTTTTTCTACTTTTAGCCTAATTTTTCTTTCCTTTTACAAATTTGGAGCATTCCAGTTTTTCCATTCTATATTTAATAGAAGAAAGTATTGGATTCGTAAAAATTTTCAGCTTCCAGTATTCCATGAATATACACGTTTTGAGAGGTCCAAAACACGTTTTGACCACGATATTTTTAGAAAATGTCTGTCTGTGACACGATCTCCAAAACCACAAGGAGTACTAACAAATGGAATGGTACAAATATTAACAGAAATATTATTAACAGTATTGCAGTTTTTGATAAATACTCATATAATAAACTCTCTTTATGTAGTACCCCCCTGTCGGGGAATCCCCCCGTCGGGGAATTTCTGGTGCCACTACTGATTATACTAAATATATAAAAGTTTTAAATGAAGTTATACCTCTTCAACATATAATTATCTACAAAACAGAATCTGTAAGAAATTAATTTAACAATAGACAAAAAAAAAAAAAAAAAAAAAATTAGTTAAGTTAAAGTATATAATAAAAAAGTAAATAAAATAAGAAAGAGAATTGATACATAATAGTGTAGAAAGAAATGCACTCACTAAGCAGCTGTCAAATATTTTCTATTAAACATTTTTAGTTTCCATTAGCTGTTTCAACAGGGTTCGCATTCAGATATGGAAAAAAAAATTCCCTGGGCAATTTTCAAAAAAATATTAGTGACTATTACAAGAAATATTCCTCTAGAGAGAAGAAAATACATTTACTTCCACTGTATGATTTCATGTTACTGCCGATCATGATAGAAATTCAGGTAGAAATCATTGTTTACATGCATATTTTCACGATCTTTAATCATTTGAATTTTGATACGAAACTTAAAAAAAAGTCTTTTGAGAGAAAGGAAATATTTATTTTTCCAGGTTTTATAATTGATTTTCCCTGACTTTTGATGAAAATTTTTATTTTCCCCGACTCTTTTTAAAAAAAACAAAATCCTACTTCCCTGAGTATTCCAGGTTATCCCAGATGAGTATGAGCCCTGTTCAAGCTATCCCCCCCCCTCTAAAAAAAGAAAAAGAAAATTGTACATGTGGTTTTTTAAAGTTGGAAATTAGCTGAAAATTTTTCGCGAACATTGTTGGTTGGTTGATTAGTTAAATATTGATAATGTCACTTTCAATAAATTGGCGACATAACTATTTATATGTATATTTTTTAACTACATTAAGCAATTTCAGAATTTTTTCCTTAACATACACAAATAATGATAATATAACTGCAATAACTTTTATATCCACATAAAACCTTAATAAAATTCCATGCCAACAGATTTTTTTTTTTTTTTAAACAAATATAGAATATGATTTTCGTGTATGTACATTAATCATACATATAAAAAAAAAAAAAAAAAAGTCGCAGTAGCTAATTATCAGTTTCAAACGTGCATAAAACCAACTGAGTATTAATTTTCTTAAATTGATTTGGGAAAAATTTTCCTACTTGAAAAAATTATTCATTTTTTTCCCCATGTTTACACATTTGGTACAAATATGACAAACCAGTGGCAGATTTAAGGGGGGGGGGGGGCTAGGGGGCTGAACCCCCCCCCCCCCCAAATCACTGACATTCACAACTGAATATTGCAATTGTAAATTTTTTATTGGTCTAAAATAACACTTTGAAAAATCTTAAGCCCCCCCCCTCCCAAAAGTCAAGTTCTGGATCCGCCACTGTGACAAACAAATATTTAATTGAGGAAAAATAAACAGACTCATTAAATTCAGCAATAAAGGTCTAAAAATAATTACATACATCAGAAATATTGAGCACTTCCATTGCTTTATTGTTTCTAGAATTGATCATTGATCACAATCCGGGGGAATACAAAAATAATTACAGAGTACGAAATATTAAACTCTTTCAACTCTACTTCTAGATTCTAATAAAATAAGTTTAAAATTAATATTTATTATCATTTATGTTGCAGATAGATAAAGATTATGAAACAAAAGACTTCTGCAGAACATTTGATTGCTGATCACTAGTTGGAGATAAATAAAGGGGGGGGGGGCAAAAAATAATTACATCAGCAAGAAACATCTAACAATTCTATTTCTTTACATGTTCTAGAATCTCATAAAGCAAGTTTGAAATTAATATTGAAATTCATGTTATGGATGGAGAAAGATTGGGAATCGGGAGTTTTCGTAGAACATTTGGGTTTTTTTTTTTTAAACGAACAATATCTGTGACTTTTTTAAAAATGGAAGATTTCATCATCTGTCCGGAAGATATGCTAAAAAACCTGAAGCAAATCGTTCGTGTACAGGGACACTCAAGAGTATTCAAATGCATTATGTCTATGGGGGAAATTGCAGTTAAGTAGAGTTTAACATCTATAGACTGCACTAAAACAAATGAAATGAATATATATTTTTTATATGCATAAAAACATGCCTCATGAATAGAGATGTGAGGTGAGAATATTATCTGAAACTGCAAATTCGGAGAATACTCAAGAATATTCTTATTTTTCTTAAGTACAAAAAATTTTTTCATATTTATGACAAATTTTAAAACTTATTCATAATTATTCTGTTTGACATGCATGACTAGAACAAACAAACTTTATTTCATGATGTTTTCTTTACAATTCATAATTCTCAATGAGAGAATATTCTCCAGTAAGCTCCGTGAAGCAATTTTTTTTTAAACGTTCAATACTTATTCCATGACAGAAAGCATAATAGCAAATAGTAAACAATTATTTATACTAAAGTACATATCCAAATTATTTTAATGCCTACAGATTTGCATATGTAACAAAACCATCACTAGAATTTGACATTTAAAGAGAGTATTCTCCTCATAAAGATTTTCTAAAAAATAATTGGGGGTTTACTTAAGAAATCTAAATCACATAATTCAGATTTCTCTAAGTCTTATTCTATATATTAGATATGTGCCAGAGCTCCGTATCCATGAGAAAAAAAAAGATCCGGATCTGTTTTTTTTTCTTCAACAGATCTAATTCGAACCTTTTGTAGAATTTTTCAGAAAATCAGGATAAAACTGTTATAACACATTACAAACTATTTTTAATGTATAACTAAAAGAAATACAGTATAGCCTCTCTTTTATGTTCTCGGAATTTACTTTTTCCCATTATTTACAATATTTCTTTTAACCCTGGAATAAAAGCGCCAGCGTACAGAGTACGCCAATGCAATCTTTTGGGCTGTGATTTTTTCTGATATTCTTTTAATTATATCATTTTTATCCATCTTTCCTGCTTTTTTTCTGATATTCTTTTTATTATACCATTTTTACTATGACAAAATACTTTATTAATGTAATGTATAAGGTTAAATAGTTTCAAACATCATGCAGAGGCTCGGAAAACAACCTGGCATACTTTATACGCCACTCCTTAAAATTGTACCATACGCTCACCCCTCCAACATGACAAGGGAAGTATGAATCGGTAAAATTCCTATTGAACCCAAACCAAGCTTAAATTAAAGAGCATGGTCTAAAACATAGGGAAGTGTGCAAATTTGCTGCAACAACCCCCCATGGAGCGAGAAAAACGACCCTAAAAGTTTTAGCTTCTTTTCATCAAAACCAACAAAAGAGAATCTGTTAACAAGATGATGTGGCGTAGTGGTCAGAACGCTCAGCTTGAGTGATGAAGTCCTGAAGTAAATCCCGATGACTGCTCGCATTTTTTTTTTTTTTTTTATATAAATATAAATGAAATACAATATAAAAATAATGTACAATAATATATTTTTAATTATTAAAATACTTTATTTCAACTACATTTTTAATTATTATTTTAATAATTTAAATAAATGAATAACTTAAGGGAAAATATTTTTCTTCATTGCACTTTTTTTAAATTAATATTTTACACCAAAGCCGCTAGTAGGAAACGCTTATCATCTGCTTTTAATATTGTTATTCTTAATACATAAAAATAAATATTGTTAAATTATTAAAACATTTTATTTCAAGTGAAAAAATGTTTTTCAAATGAATAGGGCAACGGAAAATATTATTTATATTGCATTTTTTTCGTCTGCTTTTAACTGTGCTATTATTGATACATAAAAAAAAAAAAAAAAAAAAAAATTTTTACTTATTGTTATAATTCTGTTGGCCCTTGCATATGTTCACATCTTGGTTTACATACATTTCCAAAATTTAAAAATCCAGTTATATATGCATTTTGTAAAGCAGGTTATCTCTAAGAAAAACCAGATGATTTCCAAAATGTTCGCTTCCAACACTGAACAAGATTGTAATGAAATTAATCATGAAAATTTTCTTTTACATGTTGTTTTTTCATCATGAAAAGTGCTTATGATTTGATCATTTTCTTGCTTCTAATCACAGTCAGAGTCATTATTAACTTGAAAATAAATTCGTAAATTTCAATGTGATTTTTTTTTTCTTCACAAAGAGGTAATTTTATCCTATATATGCATAATAATAGTATCTTTATATAGAGTAGGGGCGCACAACCATTTTGGCTGGTGGGCCACTCTCGCTGTTGAGTGGGACATGAAGGGCCACAGACGAGGTAATATAAAAGAATGGAACTATGCAGATGTATTCGCTGTATAACATATATATATCTATATGTGTATCTTAAAATATATATAATAAATTTTTTATAAAAAAATTTCAATCAGCAAGTCAAATGAATCTCAAGGTGTAATGATCATAAAGTTATTGAATAGTAAGCAAAAGAATTAAATACACATATCATATACAGTTAGCTCTCGTTAAAATGGACAATCAAGGGCCGGCAGTTTTTGTCCATATTAACCTTCCAACGGGCGCGTGTATCTGAGAGATACACTTGTGGTAAATCTCGTTGTATATCTTAAAGTCAGAGAGCATTTGAAACACTTATCTTTGGCTATTCACTCAGTATATATTGATCTATTTTTAGTTATCTTTTGAACCTCGAGACAATGATATGAAGCTGAATATTTGCTATTTGTATTTGAAAAATATGTGCGACCTTTCATGTAACGTTTTGTTATATTTGATTTTTTTTTTTTTTTCACTGCTAAAAACGATTGTTTGTTGTTTTTGTTTTAAACATTATTATTTTAAATACTTTTAAAATTAATTAACTTATAATTCTGATGTTTCTTTGATTTTTTTATATTGATTTTGCGCTTTCAGTTTAATTCTTTCAGTTTTGTTTTAATGAATAAAAGTTCCAACTGAATGTTCTTATTAATCTTCAAATGGTTAAAGTATAATTAAAATATTCAGATACTTTAAAATACATATTTTACAGTAGTGTATGTGAAAACCTTTCATGTTCGTATAAGCAGCGCGCCCACTAGAAGGTTAACAAGAGTCCATTATAACAGGAGTTCATAAACTGAAGTTCTATATGAACTATAAAATTACTATTAACACAGTATAATACGAATTACAGTATAATACGAATGAAAATTTGTTTCCTCAAACCCTTTTATTAACTAAAAATATAAACGCAGGAAAAACGATACTTACAAAACTACTTTTCTTCATATAGTACAACTTGATGTAGTAAAGAAAGAAAAAAGGGTGATAGTACATAACAGTTAGTTAGTCTATCTTAAAAAAAGAAGTTATCTTGGTTTGTTTTTTCGATTTTGTTTGCCTCCCATGGTGTAATAGAACAGAGTGAAAGGGATTAACCCTTTTATTATTGCATCTTTTCATGTTACAAAAAAAAAAAAAAAGAACTTTAATTTGAAAAGATTTTGCGAACTGACTCTTTTCGAAGAAAGTAAGCTTTGAGGGGAAAGAAATGTCCATCTTAACGAATGAATAGTACATATAAAGCGATGTTTATTACATGCAACTCTGACAGGCCTCAGCCAGGGATTCTCTTTTTGTACGTAATAACGAGAAATCCATCTTAAACAGGGCCGTCTTTACGAGAATTCACTGTATATAAAATACAAAAAAAAAGGATAAATAAAATGTATTGCTTTGCAGAGAAAGGGAAATAAAAAGGTTATATTTGGATTCTCAAAAACACCTAGCACAAACGTAAAGGCAGATGGAGGGTACCAAAACAAGCAGTTTTAGTATAGGTAAGTGGGTATGAAAATACCGCTTTGAGGTATTAGATGACACTAGCGAGATCTATATGTGAAAAAGCTTCTCAGGGTTTTGTCATTTTCCACATGAATTTCAAACAATGTATTGTGTCATCTTCCTGTTCTGGCATAACAGAAAGAACATGGTCTACAAAAGTCTTAATGAATTCAATGAGAATTTGGTTGCTAAACTATTATGACAGCAACCAAGGGGACCCTATAGACAAATTAGGAAATCAGCCTCCTACATGCCTAGTGCTGATAACATCTGTAGTTACGTCCAGAGATATTTTTAAACTCCTCGATAAGTGTATTTCATGCATTAAAATCTAAAAATACTCCTTATAATTTTAATCATGAGTATTTTTCACGCTTTGTATTTTTAGGTTAAATTCAGTGTATTTTGTTAAATGTGTCAAGTTTATATTCTTTCTACAGTTCAATACTCTGCATACTTTTTTCTTTTTTTTAATCAATATTTTTTATAATTAAAATTGTTTTGAGTAAAACTGTAAACATTTGCATCAATAATAGAAATTCTCAGATTCATGTATGGCCTATCTTTCAATGTTCATTGTATTTTATAAACTGAGTCAAATTATGTTCATATTTTGAGTTCTGATATTATAATGTACAAATCATGATGAAAGGAATATTATTACAATTGGCCAGTCCATATAATATAACTAGAACTCACAATTGAAACTTATAACATGAGTTTATATACATTTATTTTTGAACTTATTAACAAAGATGTAAAATTTAGCATGAATTCAAGAATGATCAACTTTTTTCTCTTCCATTTTTTTTTTTTTTTAACTCCTAATAATGCCAAATTCACTCCTTCAAAAAAGATCAAGACGTATTTTAACTCCTAGGAAAAAATCCTAGCAATATCTCTGGTTACGTCCCAGTTAGCAATCAGCTAAATTATCATAATAGTTACCATTCACAACTGAATATACTGCTGAAAATCTGTGATATCTTATATTTTTGCAAATGTAACCATAGTATTTGAATGACCATTGAAAATCTTGGTTTTATCTACACATTCTTTTAGCCACTGCCTCATTTCTGTTTGCAACTTCATAAATCATAAATGATGGCCACCATTATCACGGTCAGTTTTTTTTTCATCAGTTTTACAAAAAAATAAGAACCCACCGGACTTGCATTTCTTTTTTACGTCTCTGGACAGAAATAAATTCGACTAACTGCTCATTTGAAGTTTTTTAATAGAAAGTAATTACTATTATAATTTACGTTTCTTCATCATTAATTTTAACACAGAAATTAACATCATTAATTTTAAAGAGAAAGATTAAAAAAAAAAAAAAAAAAAAAAAAAGGAGGGGGGGGGGGGAGAAGCTTTTACTTACTAATTGTTACATTTTTCAGTTTTTAATCTTCTCAGGTAGATAAAGATCACTTATCAATAGATTATTCCAATAAAAAATGACTGTGGGTTACATTATTGAGAAATTGAAAGGAAAACTTAGCTCTCAAACAGAAATGTGTGCATAAACCAACAATTCCCCCCCACCCCCCGAAAACAACAAAAAAATTTTCTAAATGCCAGTTTTGCACTCTAATATAGAGTATATATATATATTTATTAATTCTTAATTAAGTTTAATAATCATTTTCTTTAAAGTTATTCATTCATTTTAATGTTTTGTTTTATATCATTAATATTTACAGATAATATAAATAGCATTTTGTCGGGTTTGAACTCAAATAAACTTAAGGAAAAAGAAAAGTGTATAATAAGAACAATTTTTAAATTATAATAATATATTTTAATAATTCAAAAATATATCATGAATTTTTTAATTGAATTTATTACTTATTTTTTTTGGATTTTCTTGTCCCATTTCCAGTTTTTAAATTTTCACCAAAAGTTAAAATATGAAATTTTAAATATAAAGTTCTGTCGATCTATCTTTAGATTTAAAAGATTCATCAGTCTTCTCAGAAGATACACGTCCACCCCTACACACACACAATGAATAATTACCAAAAACGACTTTTTTGGACTTTACAACATGTATATCAGGTGAGAAATCGAAACCGAATACTTTACTTCCGTTATGTACGATAAACGAGTAACAGAAGCAAAAATTGTTACATATGTACTTAATTATTATAGATTTTTCAAAGATCCGTATTCGTATCCGCAGATCTTGAAATAAAAGATCTATCCATGGATATAGAAAAACTGATATCCTTACTCATATCCGTATCCTCGGATCACAGTTTTTGACGATCTGGCACATCCCTACTATATATAAGCCACATCTATTATGTTAATTTTTAATAAATCAATAATTTGATGGTGTGTGTATGAAACTTAATATGCTTTTAAAAAAATTTCTTTCTAAATCAAAAAGCTATAGTTTAAAAGTTAAATTTAAATTATGCAGCATTTTATAATAAATAAATGATAAAATACACTACCTTTCCATTAATAACTAGACACTTTCAATTTCAGACATTTCAAAAAATATCTCAAAAAGTATTCAACAGGAACTTCAGGAGTGTAAAGAACATGTTATACCTCAAACATTTCAGTTTAGGTTTTATGCCAAAAGTGAAAGTGTTTGGCATCACCCTGTAAAAAGTAATGCTTGAAATGCAATCTGGCTGTAGCATGTGATTATGAGGCTCTTCTTTATTAGCTGTATAAATTTTTATGTCTCTACCGCATGTAATCAGGGAGATAAAGGTTTCTTTAAAAAAACTGCAAAAAGTTTTACTTTTTTAGCTATAACAACACACAAGGTATTAAACCTAGTGCAAAACTATTTTCAGGAAACTTGACATACAATATTAGACACAGCATACTGCAATCAAATTGAAAAAATATTATAAATCTAATGAAATATGAAAGTATTTACTAAATTTTATCTGCATAATTTAATAGCCAAACGTATTGAGCTACTTATATAAAAACACCAAACAAGTATCGTGTGAACTTAAAAAAATTCTTTGTAATTGAATGAACTGAATTTTCAGCTGTTCCAAAAAATAAGAAGAAATTAAGGGGTTTTCTCAATATTTATTTACAATCATTGAAATTTATATTCCCATTCATTGAATCAAAATAAGAATGCAACTAAAACCCCTTATAGTTTAGCTTTTTTTCGAGAGAGATTGAATAACGGCGTAAAACTTTGAGTTTACACGACACTTGTTTGTGGTTCTTATATAAGCAGCTCAATACAGTTGGCTATTAAATTATGCAAATATGAAATTTCGCTAAATCTTATGCACACACAGTTAAAAATTTAGTAAAAATGCACATATTTCATCAGATATTTAATATTTTTTCACCTTGATTGCAGTATGCTGTGTCTAATACTGTATGTCAAGTTTCATGAAAATAGCTTTGCGTGTTACAGCAAAAAATGTGAAAATTGTTTTTTGCAATTAAAAAAAAAAAAATCTCCCCAATTACATGCGGTAGAGGTATAAAAATTTATACTAAGGAAGATAATCACAATCACATGCAATGGCCAGATTGGATTTCAAGCAATACTTTTTACAGGGTGATGCCAAACACTTTCATTTTTCTTTAATTTTTTATCTGTCCCTCTTTCACTTTCGACACAAAACTAACTGAAATGTTTGAACAGGTTCTTTACACTTCTGATGTTTCAAGACTATTTGTTCAGTACTTTTTTTAGACATTTTAAAAAACGTCTGAAATCGAAAGTGTCCAGTCATTTATGGAAAGGTAGAGTATGTTCCATTTAATTAAATTGATAAATAGCTTAAAAATGAAATTAATTTTATTTTGTAATTAACTTGTTGCACAAAATTTAGTATCGAAGTTAATAGTCAGTTTCATTTTTCGATAACAGATCATTCAAGCTACCACCTTCTTTATACCAACAACTCATGCAGTTCTTTGCCATCGACATTACTTTCTTTAAACTACTGTTTCTGTTTTACTTTATCTTTTAATAATTTATGCTGTGAGCTACATAAGTCAATTTGTCACTTCTCTGTAGAAAAACAATTTCTTTTTGAACTGTGAACAGTCCCATATAAATATGATTATTCTTTTAAGTACATGTTGGATAAAACCCTTTTTATTTCATACAGATCAGTGTAAAACATTTTAAAGCAAAAATATAAATAATTAGAAATATTTTTCATTAAATGGTTTGTCCCTTTATTACTTGAGTTATCACTAGATTTTATCTTCAATAATTTATAAGATTTCACCTTTTAGCCTTGAAGAGAATTTTTTTTAAATATCTACAACTATATAGATTTAATTATTTAATTAATCTGATTATTTTATTAAAAGCAAAATTTTATAAATTTCTAAACTTGCATATAAATTAATACTTATTCGGAGCACACATTTCAAAATTACCCACGATTATAGCTTCAATGAGAAAATTCTCGATTATTCTCTTCCAGGAGAATATTCTCAGAAAGATTACTCTCGAGAATTTTACAGCTCTAATCATGAAGAATACGGCAGGGAAACCATTCACTGTTCATTTATAAGGCAACACAAAAGAACCAGATTGCAGTGCAACATTATCTGAAAATTGTTTCATGCTGTGCCATATATTATTAATATAGGATTATATTTAGATGCACTATACGGTTTGTATATATTCTTCAAAAGCTATACAGGGTTGCAAATACTTAAGAGCGGACAATACCTAATCTTGCCGGCAGCCTTCGCCCATGTTATTCTATGGGAAAATTTGTTAACATAATTACTCATTACCTAATGAATATTTTTCAATTCTGTTTCCACATTTAGAAAATTCATAAGCGTTAAATTAGTACTTGTTTTCCAAAAATTGATTTTTTAAAATTTTAGTATTTCATTTTGTGATTAGAAAATAAGAAAAATGCATTTTGTGAAAAATCACATTTTTGAACTCAAAATTAAAATGTAAAAATTAAAAAAAATGAATTTTTAAAAAATGAGTACTCATTTAACGGTTATGAATTTTCTGACTGCGAAAACAGAATTTAAAAATACTCATTAGGTAATGTGTAATTGTAGCAACAAATTTTCCCATAGAATAACATGGGCGAAGGCTGCCGGCGAGATTAGGTATTGTCTCCTCTTAAGAGGCCTCTCCACTTATCGTTCCCAGAAGCCAGACCCAATGTTATTCTATGGAGAATTTCGCCCCGTTATAACTTATTAACTAATACATATTTTTAAATTTCGTTTTCACATTCAGAAACTTCACAACTATTAAACAATCGCTTTCTAAAAATTATTTTTAAAAATTTTTAATGTTTTATTTTGAGGTTGTAAAATGCAAATTTTCACAATGTGAAATTTTTTCACTTTTGAGCTTAAAAATGAAATCTTAAAAATAATTAATTTTTAAAAAGCGATAAATTGTTTAAAAGTTGTCAATTTTCAGAAAGTGAAAACGGAATTTAAAAATATGTGTTAATAAGTTATATCAGAGCAAAATTCCCCCATAGAATAACGACGGCTTCGGCTTTCGGAGACAATAGGTAGAAAGTCAACTTAAGAGAACATTCTTTTTTACTGTTAGTGGAAGTACTTTACTATACTATTTTACCATGTCCAGGAAAGCTGCTCAGGAATGGAAATGAATTCCTCATAGACATACGATAAATAATGTATGTTTGTAAGCTAAATATTCATCGCTTATTTTTTGTGTATTTACACGTTTTGAGGCTTCCTGATTACCAAAATCAAGTTTTTTTTAGTTTGATCTTTGTCTTTTAGAGTAACTTAAAAACGAATAATTTAAGAAGATCCAAAAATTGTATTTTCAAATTAATTATAAGTTTGTTGCTGGAAAAGTTTGATCAAGACTGATAAGTTTCAAGGAATGTTACGTGTGAAAGTGGTTATACCCCCGTTTCGCCGACACGAAAATTTCCTACCCCCTTTCGTTGACAAATTCCCCAAAGAAGGGAAAATCGAAAATATCGGTTTAACACCTGTTTCGCCGACAGTGAATGTTCACCCCCATTTTGTCAGCGAAATGGAGGTATTATAACACACATTTTTCAAGCTCATTTAAGACTACAGTTGTGTAGTTTGAAGGCAATAATCGTAAAAAACTTAGAAGTTAAGATGCAGAAAAACTTGGGAAATAAATACGAGAGTTAGAAATAAAACCAAGAGTTAGAAATTAGAATGTGAAAAACAGACGACAATGGCACTTAATTATTTTTTCTTAGTTGCCAAAATGGTCTACTTAAGCATAATTGTTAATTTTTTTAATATGATAAGACTTAGTTTATTATTATTATTTACTTAAATAATAAATACAAGCACAAAAGTTTAATATGAATATATTTATATTTAAAAAATAAAATAAAATAAAAACTCCCGTAAAACAGAATAAACAGTAGAATTTCTTTTTTAATTACCTGCTGGCAAACTCATTTTTAAATTTAGTCGAATTCCAAATATTACATCTTCAAACAAAATGAGAACTATTAGAAAACATTCATTTAAACTTTTATTTTTTTCGGTTGTTTTAATTATTAACTTTTACTTTCAGTTTTATAAGCTCAAAGTTTGTTAATTAATTCAGTATTTCAGAAATTATCATGATAAACATGTTTTGGTGATGTATTAATAAACTGAGAAATAACAATTGGTAGTAGGAAATTAAAATAAATATATATATATATATATATATATATATAAATTAAATAAATTGAAATATTATGTTTATTTTCTTTTTCTTTTTTTTTAACAGCATTTATGTGATTTTTTACTTGCTGGTTTTTATTGAGCTTATTTATCGATGTGTTTAAACTGAAAATATAAGATTTTTTTTAAGATAATAATAAACAAGGATTTTGAAAATTTCAGTAGACTTCAGAAATCTGCTGATCACAACCAATTTAAACATTGAAATTTATGATAAAGTTCAAAGAAGAAAATCATGATAGAACTTACTTCAATGGTGTTATTTTAGAAATGAAGTCTAAAGAGATAAGGAAAGTTAATTTTAAGCAAGGTCTAGGTCTTGAAGATAAGTACCTAAATTCTTTTAATTCAATAATATTTGTGCTTAAACACACACACAAGAAAAAAAAGAAAAGAATCCATAGACTGAAAAATATAAATAAATAAATTACTTGTCTTTACCTATATTTCTAAACTGTAATAAAAGTCGCAAATTTATTATACAATTATTCTTATACTAGCAGGATATGCCCACTTCCTTTTAAAAAGAATTCCTTTTTGATAGAAATTATTAAAAAAAGTTGCTTAAATTAATAAAAAGTTGCAATATTATAAATGTTGCTATACTATAAATTTTATATGTGCGTTTTTATTACATTATTTATACTCTTTATTTGCCTTCATCTATACATTTCATATATCTTATGTAATGACAATCATTTTCAATGCATTATAATATCAAAATTCTAATTTTAAAATGAAAAAAAAAATCTACAAAATTTCAAAATTCGCGCAGTCTCTGGTCTCAGGCTGTATGAATTTCTGGGAGTGCACTGTAAAAAGAGAAATATTTTTATGACAGTAACGTGGTCATAAATTAGGCGTAAAAAATGACAAGTGAAAATTGTAATTCACCATGGGTTTGTACACCTGAGACTGAGTCGTATCAACTGATAAAAAGGGGTGAACTGAACACTAATCTCCTTACGTAACTAGTGCCCGCCATTTCATTGAATTGAAATTTCCTTTCCACTTGTTTTCCCCATAATTACAGGACAAATCCCTAAATAGCTGAAAAGGGAAGCTTGAATGGGAAAAACAGGGGGGTAGGAAATATTTTGTCGGCGAAACGGGGGTTACACCGTGAAAGTTGTCTGAATAATTTTAAGTGAACTTTTAATTTTAATAACAGATAGATTTAAAATTCTAAGAACTATTCTGTGAAATTAAGCGAATTTTCAATTTTAATAACAGATTTAAATTCTATATAAATACTAGCTGACTCGACAAACGTTTTGTCATATAAATTATTTCTAGAGAATATTTTGCTAGAAAAAAAAACTAACTTATTGTAAGTGTGTAAGGATGTGGTATATAAGTGAAACAGGTATGGAGCGATGTGAACGGTGACTGTGAATTCCGATTATAACGTAAAAAACATAATTACCGAAATTTTCGCTACTTGCTTCTTGCTATTTAAAACCTCCACTGAATATCGAACAGCACAAAATTTTATTTCATACGGCAAATATTTCAATTTATGAGAGAATCTCTGATAGCAACGAATTTCACATGAAAATTCCGTCTTTTTTGAATAAGCTGTAACAATCTGGATCGATTTGATGAAAATTTTTATCAAAAAGTTATTACAATACCTAACATCATTACATGTACATTTATCACAATTCAATCAATCGATGCATGTGAGTATGTGTATAGTATGAGCGAAGTGAAATGTAGAGTTCGTATTAAATAAAAACAAACTCGTTTTAATTAAAGGTGAAAAAGTTGAAGCTCAATTTATTTTATAACAGGTATATTTTTTTAATCTACAAAAACTTAATTTATCGTAATGCTATTGGATGTACAATATTTTTGGTTAATCCTTGAGGAGTATACACAAACAAATTCGAAGGTTTTCCAACCCTGGAACACGCAACATAATTGGCCGTGAGAAAAGCACGGATTTTCTAAATCTAAGCCACAAATTGGGACCCCTTTGGTGACTTTAAATATTTTAAGCCATTTTTGCGATGAATTGAAATGGCTATCTCAATTGTGGAACTAAAGATCTTGGTGAGAAGCGTCCGAGCTGCTTCGGTGCCGAATTTCAAATTTTGCCAAAGGGATTCGATACTAAAGGTGTTCCATTCAAAAAATAAATAAAATATAATAAATTAGCTACACAAATAAACTTGTAGGTTACGGTGGTTGTTAATCAGCGCGCGTGTAAATATGATAGAAAATGATATAAAATTACTCACTCCAATTCCGCACTAAATTTGCAAAATGTACAGTTTTTATGCACACTTCAAAACTCTTCAAACACTATAATTACATCTTGATGTAATATTTCAATTAGGACACAGTTTTTTGTATAACAATAATAACATGAAGTTACAAAATATTTTCCTGAATTTGATCGCAGCACCAACTGTCGGGACAAACTGGAATTACAATAGAATATACGCAAGCAAAGTGTGACGTTACTGACCGTCAGTGGATGCAAGAAAAAGATTTCCTATGTTAATCTCCCATTGCATTTTTTATAAAAAATTATTAAAAATCGAGGAAAATTATTCCTCTATTTTAATCTCTGTATTTGGGTATAGATATGCATTAGTTACTGTATGCATGTGTTAGATTGAGTTATTTTGCTCTCAAATTGACAAAATTTTAATTTTAAATTTCAAAACTGTCTTCCTTGACGTTTTTTTGTATTTGGCGATCAAAAACGTAATACGAAAATATACATGCCAGATGTATATTTTCGTAATATGTATTGTACGAAATTGTTTCATATTAATCATTACTCTCTTAATATAAGTTGTTGAAATAACCATTATTTTTGAAAGAAATATGTTTGCCAGATGATATGGCGATATTTTTTTTTCCGACAAGGATGACAGAGTTTTGAGATTAAAAATTCAAATTTTATCAATTTTACAGCAAAAACAACTCAATCTAACGCATGCACATGGTAACTAATACATACCTATACCCAAATATGGGGATTAAAATCGGGAAATAATTTTCCTCGAATAATTTAAAATCCAATGGGCGATTAACATATGAAATATTTTTCTTGCATCCACGGACGGCCAGTGACGTCATCTGAATTGTAAATCTAAACCATTCTCGAATCCACCTGAAGACAAAAAATTTCATTAAACTTGGTCCAGCCGTTTAGGAGGAGTTCAGTGACACACACGCACAAAAGAAATATATATATATATAGATATGTGCAGTAATGAAACGAAGTGGTTGTGGAAGGCAATAACCCCCCCCCCCTCCAACCACCCGGAACTAATTATCATATAAAACTCTTCCGAAGCCTAATCTGAATTGTTTTAACATAGGTTTACATAACACAGTACTCGCTATGTTATCTCTTAATTTTCAATCTGTATTTATAAGTATTAAATTTCAGGGCATGAGAAAGTCGTGTGAATAACACACCAGATTACTTATGTTAGTAACATATAAAAATTTTTTTTAATGCAATTGTGTTCCTGTTTTAGAATTATAAAAATTTGCATACATATACATATGCATTAAAATATAACACAATGCAAATTAAAATTTACTGTAAATTATTTAGATTTAATGATAAAAAATAAAATGCTTCATGCTAAAAAGTTTTTTTTTTTTTTCCTCTAATTCAACAATATTTTTTAAACATGTTTGGGTACTACTTTGTGGATTTATCAATAAATATTTTATAAAACATTTTTCAGTTTGAATGCTTAATACAGTCAACCCTCAAAAATACGCAATTCTCTGAAATCCGCTTTCAATCCATGTCTGAAATCCATTTTCAATGTAAACAAACATAACTGATTTGTCAATTAGCAGATTGCGAAAATTCAGCAGTATTCGGAGGTAAATCAATTATTAACTTGAGCTGGTGAATCACCAGTCACTCAGCATGTTACAGAGGAGTAAATGATAAGTGTAATTATATATAATTATCAAAAAATAAATCATTAATTTAGATGGAGGAGCAAAACACTTTTCCTGAAAGATTTTCTCATGAGGATCAATATTAAAACTTTCTCATAGCACAAACTTAAGTGATTGACCAAGAATTGCCAACTTTTTTACAGGTTATAGGAAAATAAATATGTATGAATATTCTTACTTAAACTACTATTAATCAGACTTTTCAAAAATTGTTCTTTAAATTAAAATCTCATGAAATATTTGTACTTTTACTAGGCATACTTTATTTGATCATTGTATGTATAACATAAATTGTTTCTTAAAGAATTGCTACTCAAATGAGGTTTTAAGGTGTAAATGAAAGAAATTCTAGAATCTGCGAAATTCTGAAATCCACAAAACACTTCGTTTTAAGCTGTGCAGATTTTTGAGAGTGTACTGTATTTGCAATTAACTTCAACCTCTAAATATAAAAATATTTAACAGTATTTAAATTTTTTTTTTTTTTTAAATCTGTTGTGAAACAACTATACGACCTTCATTATCCACTATTTCATGTATTACAATAAAATATGCATTTTTTGAAGATAGTGATCAGAAGACATAAAACTGACCTAATGAAGTAGACATAAAAAAACTTTAAACTTTATACACGTATAAAGAAATCAGTACAAAAACCCTTAACGGGTTAAAAGTTTGTGACGCAGCTACTTTATCGCTATAAAATTTTGAAATATGTGTCTTAAAAATAATGATATAAATTTTAAGTGACGCTTTACTATTAGTTAAAATATACGTAGATTTTCTTATTTGATCATTTGCTTTTTTCTTTTATTTATATTTACAATGCAAACATAATATTTTTAACTTCAAGATAAGACAAATATATTAAATATACTCACTGATACTTTTTCATTTGCACTTCAATTTCAAAATAACAGTTTTAAAAGGAATGATATAAAAATTCCAGTGACTCCTCGGTGTCATTTTAAAAGATTTGTTTTTAGATTCCATTAAAATTACCTTTGTTTTGTCTATTAAAGTATATTTACACATTGAAACAGTGCTTTTAATTTTCAAATATACTGTCAAATAATCACACTTTCACTGAGTTTGCATTATAAATTGAAATTATTTATTTCAATAAATTGATTTGTCTTTTGCGTCACGCTATCCAAAACTGTGAATAAAATTTATGTAAATGTTACTTTGTATCATAGTATCCAACTAAGTGAAAATTTGTGCAAAGAGATAGTGTGATGCAAAGAATACATTTGCACAAATTTTGTTTGCAGTTTTGGATAGCGTGACGCAAAAGACAAATCAATTTATTGAAATAAATAATTTCAATTTATAATGCAAACTCAGTGAAAGTGTGATTATTTGACAGTATATTTGAAAATTAAAAGCACTGTTTCAATGTGTAAATATACTTTAATAGACAAAACAAAGGTAATTTTAATGGAATCTAAAAACAAATCTTTTAAAATGACACCAAGGAGTCACTGGAATTTTTATATCATTCCTTTTAAAACTGTTATTTTGAAATTGAAGTGCAAATGAAAAAGTATCAGTGAGTATATTTAATATATTTGTCTTATCTTGAAGTTAAAAATATTATGTTTGCATTGTAAATATAAATAAAAGAAAAAAGCAAATGATCAAATAAGAAAATCTACGTATATTTTAACTAATAGTAAAGCGTCACTTAAAATTTATATCATTATTTTTAAGACACATATTTTAAAATTTTATAGCGATAAAGTAGCTGTGTCACAAACTTTTAACCCGTTAAGGGTTTTTGTACTGATATCATTACTTTTTAGAGGTTATTGATCAAAAAATTAAAACAAGTCCTTCCGGCTCATAGGAAGGTTAGGTTGATTTATCTTTTTTTAAGAAGTTGCCACCATTTTTTCAAAATGGCAGCTACATTTTATTAATGAATTTGATGGATTTATTAATGAGGGCTATGTATATATGGAGTTTTAAGCAAATTGGTTCAAGGGTTATTGTGGTAATTTTCAAGTGGCCACCATTTTGAAACAAAAGGACAGAGTGACTGAGATGCCCAGTGAACTTATCAAAGGTACTTGAATGATATGTCAACTGTGCAAACGTGATTCGAACTGATTCAGTATTACAAAAGTTATTGTAATAAAAAAAATTTAAGTGGCCGCCACTTGGAAACAAAATGGTGGAGCAAGTTGCCTAGCAAACTTATCCAAGATATTTGAATTGTAAGTTCACTTCCCAACTTTGATTTGAACCAGTTTAGTATTCTAAAAGTTACTATGGTGGCGCATTTTCAAGTAGCAGCCTGATTTCAAGTGGCTGCAACTTGGAAACTAAATATTGGTACAAAATTCATCCAAGATATTGGTGTGATAAGTTCAATGTCCAACTTGAACTGATTCAGTATTTCAAAAGGTATTCTGATGATAAATTTACAAGTGGTATCCTGATTTGAAATGGCCGTACTAAAGATATCGGTCATTTTGTTAAAAATGGCAGATAAAATTCATTAATAAATACTTGGTTGAGACCTTTATGTGGTCAATGTAAACATCAAAATTCAAAATGTAGATTTGAAATTTTCATGTAGCTGCCACTTGAAAACAAACTGCAGAGCAACTTAGTTAATGAACTCATCTAAGATATTTGTACGATAAGTTTGCTGTATAACTTTGGTTCAATTCAATTTTGAGTATTATGTCAAGTTATCGTAATCACAAAATTTCCATTACAAAAAAACCCAATTTATACATCTTTTACATTTATACGACCTTTTAGTGAAGTCCTGATTCATTCCTATTCATTTGAATGAAAAATTTCTTTGTTTATAAGTCACACAATATTAGTTATGTCTTTTCCACTTTTCTAAAATTCACAAAATTTCTTGACTGGTCATTATTTTACCATTCTAAATATAAATTTTGATGAGTATGTGAACTTTGATATTATATCATGACTTTGGAGTTATTCACAATCTATTAACTAATTAAAAACAAATTGTCTGATGCTAATTTAAGTGATAATGATGTAGAATGTGAAGAAGTTATTCTTGAGAGGGCAATACCTAATCTTGGCAACAGCTATGGCCTATCTTATGGGAAGATCTATTTTCATAACTAGGGGGCTCTGCCCCCTGCTCGCTCCGCTCACCAACCCTTGAGGGAGGCTTCGCCTTCCCCCGACTCACTTTACTTGTTAACACATGCAGAGCTCTGCCCGCCTATCCGCTGCTTTCCTTTCACTGAATATGGAATGTTAATAGTGCATAACACAAGACAAAAGCAGAAAATTATTATATAAATCCCCATATTCAATGTCAAATTGAAATATGTAATATTTAATAGCACATTATTTTATTTTTATAAAAATCATGCTTAAAATCAGTTTTTTTTTTTTTTAATAGAAAGAAATCCGTAATATCCAGACTATTTTCTATTATAGCTTTAGTATATCACCTTTGTTTTTTAACTATAGATCAGGACCGCGGCACCCCAGTCGATAGCACGCCGACCTCGTAATTGGAAGATTGCGGGTTCGGTACTCGAGCTGGCCAAAGACCATTGTGTACACTAATGGTGGCTGGTGCACGTAAAATCTGTTGTGGCGACAATATCCTCCACATTCCCATCAAAACTATACCTTTTTGGGTCACCGAAGCGGGGGAGCCATCTCTTCCGTGTAGGATCAAAAATGTGATGGCATGTCTCCGAAACATACCTAGGAGTGTGCCCCAGATCGTCGCCAATTATCCATAGTGCAGTAATGGCCAATGTCATATCCAACCTATCTAACTACCTACCTACCTACAACCATGGATATTTTAATTTTCCCATGTAAGAAAATTTACTTTCTAAAAGTAGAGAAAAAAAGTTATTAATAGCAACACTGACATTTATTTTTTACAATTACAACCATGGTTCCGAGCAGCGGTATAGCCAGTCCATAAAGCACCGAGCTCATAATTGGAAGATTGCTGATTCGATACTTGAGCCGGTCAAAGACCGTCGTGTGCACTAATGGTGTCTGGTGCACATAAAATCTGTCGTGGCCACAAAGTCCTCCATGTTCCCATCAAAAATATACGTCTGGGGAATCTCCTCCATGGAGGATCAAAATTGTGATGTCTCTGGTGTATGTCTCTGGAACATCCCTAGAAGTGCTTCCCAGACAGTCACCAATTACCCATAGCGCAGTACTTGGGCGATGTTAAATCCAACCTACCTACCTACAACCATGGATCGTATTTTATTTTTCCCGTGTAAAATGACTTCATGACAGAAGACCAACGTCACTGGGAGAAACTTTTTTCAAGGTGGCAAATAGAGTACTTTCATAAATTTGTCGTTTATAGCTAATAATTTCTTTAATTAAAATGATAGAAATTTCTAAGCAGCTGAAATGTCTTCCTTGAAGTATTCGGAACACATTGATACCTCTCATGATGCGAATGACCCTGCCCTCCGCGAGAAGATGCTGTCGCAGACAAAAAAAATTTGACGCCAGCGACAGTAATTTTTTTTTTTTATATATAGAGATTACTCATTACCAAATGTAGTTTTTAAATTCCGTTTTCACTTTCAGAAAATTCACAACCATTAAATTGGTACTCATTTTCGAAGAAATTGATTTTTAAAAATTTTTATATACTTTTTTCGTTCAAAAATGCAAATTTTCACACAAATTGCTTTTTTTAACCACAAAATGAAATACTAAAAATTTAAAAAATCAATTTTTGGAAAATGGGTACTAATTTAACGACTTTGAATTTTCTGAATATATTTCTTATTTTAATTTTGTAAAAAAAAATTATTACTTGGTAATAGAAATTCCAGATGAAAAAAATACAAAATTAAATTTTACTTCCACATAGAAAAGTTATTTATTTATTTTTCACAAAAGTAATGTCTTTAATAATATAAATGTGACATGTGTATGACTGTATGTATATATATATATAATCAATTTGATAAATATGCAGAAACTTAAACAGAAATAATAAAAATGTTGAGTGACTCCAGTCGACTTTCTGAACATGAAAGTAATTCACTGTTGTTTAAATAAAATAACGTAAGAGAAGTCATTAAATAAACAATCGAGAAAATTATTTGATTATTTGCTCACAAATAATATATTGTTTAATGGAATGGAATGCATCCAAATTATTTTGTGTATATCTGTAAAAGAACTAATAGTGTTAGATTCACCAAAATGTATATAGTTTGTGTGACATATACTTATAATTTGTATATGAATTCAAAGCTCAATCAAATGAGGCTTCAGACGCCATCACATTTTAAATAAATTCACACTATAGGCCATAATATTACAGAATTTTTCGTTATTTCCCTGTAAAAAAAACTATAAATGCTAGATTCAGCAAAATATATCTATACGATTCATTCAACAGTGACTGATAACATGTATATAAAAGTTTCAGCTGAATTGAATAAGGAATTCAGATGCTATCACACTTTAAATTATTTGAGCCCATAGACTATAATGATAAAGAATTTATCTTTGTGTCCTGGTTAAAATAAATAAATAAAATTGTGCTAGATTCTCCAAGATGTATACAGTTTGTACTACGATAACCTATAACATATGCACCAACTTTTAGCTCATTTGAACAAAGCATTTAGACAATATTGTGTTCACTCTACTCAGATATGTACATACATTATCGTAAAATAGCAAAAATGAACTCGTGGAACTTCAAACATGTAGATACACCAACTTCACGTCAAATTTTTGTTATAATTACAATACTTTCCTTACCTATGTATTTTCAGAAAGTAAAAAATTCCATGAAATATATGTGAATCATTCATTTCATCATGCTTAATAACAAATTTTTTAAAGGTGTTTACGACTATGAGGGAGGAGATGATAATGTAGTTGAAAGCAGTGGAAGGGGGGGGGGGAAGGGAGGGGAATTAAAATTGAAACTATAAACTATACTTTTGCACCCAATTCACCCTTAGAAATAGATATATTTATTTATTAAATATTGTTAACTTTGCATGCCTATTTCAATCATTTATGTCTATTTTGAAATATTCAAATTGATTTTATTTACATACACAGGTTTAACCTGGCAAAAAAATTACTTTAGCATTTTAGCGAAAATAGGCAAGCACTATTTTAGCTTTTCCGAAAGTTAATTAATTCTTTGGATACCATTGATTTCTTTTACTTACAAGGAACATCACCCAAGCGTCCGGCTCGGATTTCAATGAGAGAGAGGCGTTTCTTTCATATTTGATATGCTATCAAATTTTACTCAAAAATATGCGAAAAATTTGTATTTATACAGCAAGTGAATACTCAAATGAATAATTCAGTTGAAATAATTTTCAGTACTACTATAAATTTTCATTTGCAACTTAAACATGAAAGCGCAAAATCATTTAGTATTTTTAAGTCACACCCAAAGGCGGAGCTTACTGTTGATATGTGGCTGATGTGGTTTTTAACATTTTAAAAATTCAATAAATAGAGAAAACATGGATGACAGCAAAAATTTCTGTGATAAAAAATATTTGGTACATGCCTTCTATCAGAAATTAAAGTTTCATTAAAATCACAGCCAGACACGGTGTTCCTTGTTAGCTTTGTTATCCTCAGTTTTGTTTTCTATTCCTTTTGTTCATTGATGATTTTAACCAAGCATCCATATTTGTGACTTTAAAAATATGAATCAGGAAAACTATGTTTTGATTTCAACAATAGAAAAAGAGGTACTCATATCATACATGTAAAATGAAAAAGCAATTTAAAAATTAAATAAAGTGTAGTGGTAGATAATCGTGAAATACTAGTGCTAAGAATGCTTCTATGAAGCAAATTCTGACATACTTTTAAATATTTTTGCATTTAAATTCAATCATTAAAAATAAATCCAAATTACTATACAAATAATGATTCCCAAAAATTTCAGTTCTTTCGTAGTTTTTGCCTGCAAATATTACAAAAAAGAATCTGAGTTATTATATAGAGATATTTTATATAGTTATCCAGTTTTAGCTTTTTAGTGAAATTCTGACCAACATGTTTTAGCAAAATGCTAAAAAAACTTATGGCAGTTTAAACCCTGCACAGGGTTCAGGAATTTATTAAAAAATATGGTCGCCAACAAAAAATTATGGTAGCCCATAAAAAAATATTCTCCAACATTTTCTTTCTTTCTTTTTTTTTTTTCTTTTTATTCCGTTTCAAAATTTACTTGAATATAGCAGGGGTGCAGAATATGTCCGAACGTGCGAACGATGTTCGGGGGAAATTCTGGCTGTCTGGAAAAATTTTGAATAATTATTATCTTAGAATAAAATAAAAATGAAAACGGAAGTAAGAAAAAATTACTGAAAAAACAAATTTTCGAATATTAAACTACAAATTAACAGCTGTATTCTTCTTTTACAAGTGTATTCCCTTTAAATACCCGTTACCCCCCCCCCCAAAAAAAAAAAAAAAAAAAAACTTTCAGATAATAGGTTGATGCGTTATTTTTGGGGAAATTTAAGAGGTCTGAACATTTTCTGCACCCCTGGAATATAGAAATTAAGATTCTATATACCAATTATTATACCAACTAAAAACCAATTATTTATTAGGCTGGAATGATTTATTTTTTACATCAGGAAACACTTGTTTAAATTTATCATCATGAAACTGGTTTTATTATTTTCACTAAATTAATACACCATCGGCAATGACACATCATTACACAGGTACAAAAATTCAGCACCAGATCGATAGCATGCACAGACAGGAGCAGTGTAAACCAATTCCCTAAAACGGTGCAATAATTTAACACAGAGTTGTGAAACATGCACGGAGATGTGTAAATTCCCTAATTCAACAGTGTCTCAAAAAGTGGTGAGGGCAAAACAGCGAAAGTAGAATTGGAGCCCGATTTCGGGACCAATTCTTTCACCAAAATATATATATTAAAAAAAAAAAAAAAAAATCCTTAAAGTTGAAAACATTATTACTAGTTTTAAAAAATATTTGTCGCCAATGGCGACCGTATTTCACAAGCTCTCACATACACATAATGATAAAGAATTGTTTTATATATATGGAAAGAATAAAGGTAATTTTTAGTTTAGGACTCGCAAATAATTAATAGTGGACAAAACGGTATTTTGTCCGGGGCGATTTTAACCAGGTTTTTTCCACTATGGAAAAAATAGAACAACCCTGACCCAAAGTACCCCATGTTTTAAAATCATTAATTACATTAAAACTATTAAAACATAAACGAGGAGCAAACATTCAAACCATGTTTTCACCTTTAGATACAATTTTTCAGACCAAAAAAAAAAAAAAAAAACTAATAAATTAAAATTTTTTTTTTTTTTTTTTTTTTTAAAGAAAAAACTTGATTTGAACATTTGCTCCCCAAATGTTTCAATTCGATAAGATGTTAAAGTAAACATATATAATGTGCAGTATATACCTAAATTTGGAAAATATATAGCAGCATGTTAATTAGCAGCACTGTTTGAAAGTACTTGTTTTGATTGAATTGCCATCTTCAAAAACTAAAATATTTTTGTGTCAATTTCAATTTCAATGTTGCTAATATATTTTCAGTATATAATTATAGGTAATGATGATGTATATAAATGTGAATTCTTGTAGGCATATGAAATTATTAGTTTTCATTTTATTTCATGAAATATAATTCATACCCAAATCCAAAATTATACCTATTCTAATAGCAATTCATGAAATGCATAAGATTTGCAGCTACAAGGAAAATAAATTACAAATATACACTTCCATTACTATGATTTAGAGGCAAGTGTTTTATAGTTTTATTTTCTAAAATGTAGTTATTCATATTTCCGAAAAGTAAATAAATGTCTGTTGATCTGTTGGCTAAAACAAAAATATCTTCAAGTATAAACAAATCACTTGTAACCTCTATTTTTCGAATATGCCTGTTTTAAATTTCCACACTTCAATATTCAAACATCTACTTGAGAAATTAATCTTCTAAAATACAAAATATTAATTTAAACTAAATGTAATTTAATTCACTTTAATTAATAGTAAATTCTGTTTCTAAACAAAAAAGAAAATGCAGACAACTTATTCATGCACTATGTTCCAGTGGCGGATCTAAAACTTTTTTTTTTTTGGGGGGGGGCTAAGATTTTTCAAGATGTTATTCCATATCAATGAAAAATTTCCAATTGTAATATTCAATTATGAATGTCAGTACTTTTAGCCTAGCCCCCCCCCCCCCCCCTAGATCCGGCGCTGCTATGTTCTTGCATGCATGAGCATACCACAGTTAAAGAGAAAAAAGTGGCAGAATGGCTCTTTTTGCAATGTTTACCGCAAGAGAGTTTTCTGTTTTCAGTGGTGTACAGAATGAAATTCAAGAGGAAAAGAAAAAGTAAAGATATTAACAGACATGTTACTTTTCAGCCTTTTTAAGCTTGAAAATTATTATTCTTGGGATCAATGCAAATCTGCATTAAAACTTTTTGGACATGTGTAGGGGGGGGGGGGGGGGGGTCAGCCTGAATTTGTGCAATATATTATTAGCAATTTCTATGTGATTGGCTTTCAAGAAATGTCAAATTCAAACTTTGAGAAAATGAAAAAGAAATAGCTCTTCAACTGCATTTTCCTAATAAACTAGAACTACATTATTCTGCTAATCAATTGCCCCAGCAAACAATGCTTCTACAGAATAAACTTATTTTCAAGTATATGTAATAAGTTTGTCTGTTTTTTAAGCACTTACAACTATTTTAATTATAATTAATATGATATTCAATATGAGATTTATTGTTCTGATTTTGTTTATTGTGTGTGCATGTATGCAATCAAATTTAACATTTTTATTATTGAAAAATTTATATTGTGTCAGTTGCCTGATACCACTTTTGAAGGGGGGGGGGATCAGGAAAAGTTCAGCCTTTTTTTCTGTAAGATTGTACCATGTCTGTATTAATTAAAACTTTAGCTCTACGAAAATAATCAGTTTTAGACACTTTTCATGTTTAATCTGTTTATTTAATGATTTTGGCCGAATGCCGAATATTTGGCCAGCTAATTACTGACAATCAGCTGTCAACTTCCTAATTTTTTTCGAACTATTTAAATAGTACCATTTACATTTAGTAATATTTTACTTTTTTAATTATGAGAAATTAACATAAAAAATTCCTTTTCAGAAATGGCGATTGATTTAAATGTAGAAAATTACTAGAAAATATTACAATACACAGTGGCATGATGCTGAGCTCACAGCAAAGAAAGTTATTAACTGTTAGATTCCTCAATAAATACTTAAACTTTCTTAGATGACAACATCATGTTGCACCCCAGCAATAAAAAATAATCTTTGAGAAAAATCAACTTAAAGATAACAATAAAGCATTGACTAGCTTACAATAAAACTAACAAAAATGCCTCTCACTCAGGTGGATAAACTGCATGATATAGCTTAGGTGGGACACTTTTCATCCCAGTGACATAAAATTTTGTAGCTGTCTGCGACAGGTTTTTAAAATTTCGTAATCTGTACTCAAAAAGCCTGAAAGCTGAAAGCGATAATCTGGGAGGAGGGGGGGGGTTAACAACAGTGGTGATCTCGTGCAACAATACACAATACAATTTTACTACAAAATAATATAGTATAAACAATTATAAAATAATAAGTTTAACTCATTCAATTAAATATTTTATAGCAATGTTTGACACAACACAATATAAATAATAAAAGTATTAATTTTAGTTTTGATACAGAAATTTTTATAAGTGAATTTTGAAGTGGAGGAGAAGTTTTGGAGCAGTTTTAAATTAAATTAGCACTTTCCTACATTCCCGTAGAATCTCAGTAACAGGTAACAGGAGAAAAAGAATACATGCATAACACTGCCTATCAAGGGAGATCTAGGCTCCTAGGTCGCCCTTGTTAAGCACTGTTTTGTGTGTTCCTACCAAGGCACCTATAGGGAGCTCTAGAGTTCCTACCACAGAGCGTCTAAGACGTCATACATCAGTAGCGCATTGTTGTGGGCAAAAATATCTAAATTGCAGACAATTTTTTATGACTGCAGACAAAAACTGTCTTAAAGTTGTGGGAAATTTTTTTTTTAGTAGTACAGACGAAGAGTGTCTGAAAGTTAGGGTCAATTTCTTTTATTAGTGCAGACAAAAACTGTCTGCAAGCCGTTTTTCTGTGTCCGCGACTATGTCGCCGTGTCGCGGCGTTTCTGCCACTGGGCTTTTCATATGACATAAACTCAAATTCACAATTTTTTTACTTGTATCATGTATCACCTTTTTTAACGGGGGTGGACATAATATTTGTTTGATCTCCTAAAATGTCCTAGATGGCAACATTATCTAAAATACGTGCACTCCTTGTTAACTCGATTTTAAAGATATAATCTTTATTTAAGTACTGTTGTTAACAAAAACAACTTTTGTTAGATATTAGTGCTACACCAAATAGCACTTTGACCGAGTAGTTGCTGAGTGCTTGGACGAGCACCGAATGCCGAGTAGTTGCAAGAAAGAATAATTGAAGCATATATGAAAATTTGCACATCTTAAAATTACAAAAAAAAAAAGGCTTTTGAACATAAAATTTAGTTAAATGGTAAACAGCACGCTTTCATGCAGAACTTTTGTAGTGTATATACATAATTAGGTTCATTGCTACATTTTGATACTTACAGCATAGTGAATTACTAAAACCAAAACTGATAACTTTATTCTTAACATCTTTTTTAGATGCGAAATTATCATCCTCAGATAATTCTTAGAGAATATAAAAGTTATTATGCTCTAAGACTTAATTTAAGATACATGAAATTTACATATGAAAGGGGAACATTAAAATATTTTATAATTTCAAACATTAATCTTCAGATCGTAGAAATGGCCATAATTGGCAAAATAGCAGATTTAATTATGCAAATACGTTTTAGATAACGTTTTAGTGTATTTACCTTTTTTATATATACCATAAAATCCTTTACTCAGTTAAATGCCCCTCCTCTTTTCACATTTTTTTTGTCCTTAAAATACTAAATAAGCACACCTTTTGCTCGACGGTTGACTGTATCTGAATAGATGATAGTTTTTTACATTATTTTATAGTATAAAATTCAAAATCAATCTTTAGATTCATCTAACCAAATAATTTCATATTCAGCATTACGGTCGAATATCGAATATATATACTGAATATTCAGTACATTCCTAATAACTAGCTAATTATTTTGTAAAAGCAAATTTAGTTCTGCATTTTGGGGTAAATTCTGTTATGCTTGATTTCATAAATAATGCCTGCCTTGAACTGTTAGCGGCAAAATGCTTGTGCATTTTAATAACAGATTACAAAATTATTGCATATTTTGGTAAACAGAACTGAACAAAAAAAAAAAGTAAAAATTTTATTGATAGGCAACAAAATAATGATGAATTTTGGCAATTATTTATATTATTAAACATAAAATTTGATGATAGATACAGAAAATACAAACGATTCTGTATTTCAATAACAGGCCACAAAATTATCATGGATTTTGAGAAATAGTTTTGGTGGAAAAAAAAAGAATTTTATCAATTTGCAATAAAATACTCTATTCTTAGTAATTATTTGTATTGTGAAAAATAAAGTTTCTCAATAAGCAGCAATATGATTCCATATTTTATTAACAAGCTGTAAAATTATCGCTCAATTCAAAATAGTTTTCAAAAAATCAGACTTTATAGATAAAAAATAAAAATAATTGTGTATTATGGCGAAATGTAAGCAAAAAATATTTCAGGAATAGCTTGAAAAAGAAAAAAAAAGTGCAAATTTTATTGATAAGCAGCGAAATAACAGCATGTAAGCAATTGTGATTAAACTATTAAACTGGTAATCCAAAAAGCATACTTTACTGCTGTCCATAATAAGTTTATCGGAATAATCTGCAGCGCTTGCTGCTAGAAAGCTCCCTCTTATATTTTATTATTATCATATTACAGAGTGATTTAAAAATCTTTAATTTTGGTATTTACCCAATCACATCTATAGTTATTTTACAATTGTTCAATTTTTATCATATGTAATTGTATTTCAAAATTATTTTGTACATGTCGGTAATTGTTCAGAGCATTTTTTATTTTCACAAACTAAAAATTATAAGTGGGTTACCATTCTCAAAAACCTAGATTGACCTCTGCTGAAAATAAGAAAGAAATTTACTTTTAGGTTACATAACATATTTTGGTTTGTTTTTAAATTTTAATGTTTAATTATTTTTAAAGTTATATTTTTATTCTGAAATTTTATTTATTTATTGAAATTATTCTATTATTCAAACAAATTTCTTGGGTAGGAATGTCTGAATATTGAAACATGGAGATAAAAATATATTTGGTTTAAATTATTAAAACAAAAGTATATATTATTATTTTCTAGGTTACCGAGCAATACATAAACATGGAACTAAAAAACAGGCATATTTTGAAAATTACAGGCGATTATGAGTAATAATTTGTTTAGGCTTGGCAGTGCAAACAGATCAAAGATAAGATATATAAACACATTTATTGACTAATCGAAAAAAAATATGTAACCATAATAAAACACGTACCTCTAGATGCAAACATAGTATTAAGTTTTGCTTTTCTCAAATCATTTATTTAAACCTTCCCGTATCAATTAATTTAGGGTTTTCAACTAGAATATCTTCTTTCTTGATTAAATAATGCACTTCGAAGTAATAAATAAAATAGAAAAACGTAATGAAACTGAAAGCTTGATAGGCGGAATGGGCGGAATAATACATTGCAAACCTCGATGGTAAACAATTAGCGCCTGTCTACAGCGAGTCAGCGAGCGCCAAAAATTTTGGATGTATGCATGCGCTCCAAAGATCATGAACCATGGTATAAATTTGTGTGCATGAGTGATAAACTTTTTCGCTTTAAAAAGAAATTAATTCATTATAAATAACGATGAAATAGAATATCTATGATTACAAAATACTTCTTTTACTTTAAATATTATCTAAATAATTTTTTGACGAAATGGGAAATTTTAAAAAAATATTTTCTTCATAACAAAAAGTTATTGACTGCATTCACGTTGGTCAGCCAACCAACAAAGCCTTGCAAGTAAGAAGTAAGAACCGATTTACGGCCATTTTCGCCGAAGAAAAGCATGCAATTGGCGGAGTAATATAGTTCTATTTTTAAAACAACTTTTATAAAAAACAAGAGTTTTCCTGAAAAAAACGAAGACGTTACTAGATTAACAAAGATCCTATTAACAGCATATATTAATTATATGAAAATCCTTCGAGCCGTTTTAGAGATATTTTTCAGAATTTAGTCCATTACACCAATCGTTTTCCCTTTTTGGCTTTAAATTGAGATTCAGATCTCAAAACATACTGCATGTAGAAATGTAAAATTTTAAGGATAGATTAAGACCGTAGATAAAAGACTATTTTGAAAAGATCAGAACAAAATATGGCATATTTGCTGATATTAAGTGTCGGCTTTTACAAATCTCTCTGATGTCAAACTAGCCGTATATATGAGTTTGCAGCGTTCAGTTTGGGCTTCCGCTTGCGTCACTCGAAAAACTGCCGTTTTTCATGATAAAATAGAGTGAACATGGACATCTAATAGTGTTTGTATAGCAACTTTGAAGAAAATCGTTAGAGTCGTTTTTGAGGTATGGAATTAAGATATCATTTCCAGTTTCTGATGTCCCCCTTCCGGTTTCCACCAAAATTTGGAAAATTCATCTGTACACTAAATCTGTCTCAATTCTGAAGTTTCGCAGTCCTATCTTTATTAAATAACAGGAGACTTGGCATTGGAATATTAAAACCCGAATAAACTACTACGTCAGAAACGCCAAAGAAAAATTGCATCTCAAGTATTTTTCTTTGGCGTTTCTGACGTAATAGTTTATTTGGGTTTTAATACCTATCTTTATAAGTTTCGGAGATATGATAACCAGATTTCCACTTCACAACACACACAAACCACTTGCCGAAAACTACTTTTTTGGACTCAGGAGACCTTAAAAACATGTAAATCAGGTGAAAACTATATCGAATTTTTGGACCGAATATAATAATTCCATGACCTACAGTAGTCAGTTAACGGAAGAAAAAAACCCATAAATATTTAAAATACTGATTAAAACCCTTATTAAAATTGTGATTTTTTTTTTCTTAAATCATTGATTTAAAATCAAAATTAAAAATTTGTTGGCAATAAATATATAGCAGCTTTATATGTTTAGTTAGAACATAAAATTAATTAGTGTAAGTAAAGCAAGCTTTATTTAAAAAAATATATGAATTTAATTAAACATTTTTCTACAAGAAGACTAAAATTATAAATCATAGATTTTCAACTGAATTTTAGATTTCTGGACTGCGTAACCACCAAGTCAATTTTTAACTATTGCCAAAATCAATTAAAAAATCATTTTACAGTAATAGCTCTGTTGCTTGAAGATTATTACAAAACAATAAAATAAAAAACATCAAATTTGATTATGTTAAGGTAAAAAACAGACTGGATAAATGCATCTAAAAAAAGTTTTTAAATGCATTAATTAGGCACAAAATAATGTTACACCTATTGAAAGAATCAAACATTATGCTAACAATCAATGAATCACATTTAATGTACATGAAAATGTTTATTAAAAAGTTATGGGGAAAAATAAAATTTACATCATTTAAAAAATGAAAGTCATATGCATATCAAATGTTGACAGTTCCAAGAAATTAAATGTATGCATATGTAATGATGACATTACACAGTTAACATATCAAAAATCAAAAGATGAAATAACAAGTCCGAAGACTTAATATCTTCGGCCATAACTTCCGCCACTGCCATAGCCTCCACCACTAGAGCCATATCCACCATGACTGCTACCTCCATAGCTTGGACGAGATCCATAACCGCCGCCTCCACCACCACCTCGGCCTCCACGTCCACCACCACCTCGGCCTCCCCTGCCACCTCTTCCACGACCTCCACGTCCACCTCCTCGCCCTCTAGGAATCTTCATCCTGCTCAACACATCCAGTCTATCCTTTATAGTTTCGATAATGTTCACTTCTTCAGGAATATGAACATACCTGAAAATTAGAACAAATTATAATGTTTAATAAAGTTGAACTTTTATAAAATCCAGAATCAGCAAGACAATGGCGATTCCAGATTTTTGAATTTTACAGATATATATATAGTCATAAATTATTATTATTATTTATTATCTATTATTTTTTATGACGTTATACAGAGTTCCCACCAAAACCTGGGTTTTATGGGGTTTAATCAGAATTTTCAAGAATAGTTTCTTTTTTTTTTTTTTTTTTTTTTTTTTTAACATAAAAAGTATATCATTCATAATAAGGTAATTCATACAATTAAACAGTAATTATTCATTAAAAATCAAAATTTAAAAATTATTAAAGTGTCTATGATTAAGTTATAAATTTTTTTTTTTTTTTTTTTTTTTTAATTAAATAATTGTACTTAAGATATTCTAAGTTGGGGACAATTTTTTTTTTTTTTATCAGTGCAGACAAAAACTGTCTGCAAGCCGTTTTTCTGTGTCCGTGACTATGTCGCCGTGTTTCTGCCACTAGGCCCATTGCCATAATTGCCCCAAGTCACCTTATATAGTTAGCAAAACTCTAAAACTGATTTTACTTCATTATAAAAGGCACATAAATTTAAATATGATATAAAACTAAAAATATTACATTGTTTTAAGTAATTACTGAAAATTTATTTAAAATTTGCTTAATTTTTATTTATTAGAAAATATCATTAAGGAATTTTAATGGATTTTATTATGAATTTGTGTGGTGTTCAACGTGTTAAAAACTGAAATTAAACTTTTCTTATTTTTTTTTATGTTACAAAACTTTTCTAAATGTCCTGTATTTTAATAAATTCTTCAACTTCCCTGAGGGTCATTCCATGTCACATCATCCAGGCCATGACACCCACCGACACAGATTTGGATGAAATTTGGTACAGTTATAGAATATTTCATACTGGTTCTAGGAATGTCAATTATTTTGAGATCAGTGAAGTAGTTTTCAAGCTATCAGCATTGATGTACATGGAAAAATGGCTGATTAGCCGCCATTTTGAATGGTACATGTAAATATATAAATGCTTGTAACTCTTCTTATTTTTAACATAGAGCCTTCAAATTTTTTTTGGTTTATTTAGAATATAACAAGCTTTTATTTACCAAAGTTTTGTTTTCTTAAATCTTTACAATTATTTATAATAGTGACTTTTTATTGTTTTTCTTCATACATAATTTGAGTAACTTTAGAAGACAATTTCTTCCATTGCCCCTTCTTCAATTTTCACCAAATTTTGTATACAGGCAGCGCAAACTATGTTTTTATGACTGATAAAAAAATTTTGATGGGCAGTTAACAGGATTTTCGTTTAAAAAATTTTAACTTAACCTCCCCCACATTACCCCTTCCACAGAAAGACGGTTTCTTATTTCATTCTGATTTTAATATAAATCCTATGCTTTGCTAACAGAATTTAATTGCATAGCTTATTAAATATTTGAAAACTAAGAAAATAAAACTTAACTAGATTTTCTTCTCTGCACTTTCTTTTTTTTTTTTTTTTCCATAAAATTGAAGTATGTAAAATAAAAGTACAATCTTATAAAAATTGAATGCATTATAATACAGATAGAATTATATACACATTATTAATAAGAAATTATTAATACATATTAATAAGAAAAATTGTTTTAAATAATATTTCATACATAAACCAAAACACAATATCTATCAATGGAAATTAAAAATAACATAAGTATAATAAAGAATATAACTTACAGTCAAAAAAATGCAAATAACCATATAAACTCAGTGATGAATCCACTGCTTTAGTGAATTCAAAATGGACAAAATATAATAATAAACAGGGAAGACTTTAACTTAATAACATAGTTATTTGCATTTTTGGGACTGTAAGTTATATTCTTTATTATACTTATGTTATTTTTAATTTCCATTGATAGATATCGTGTTTTGGTTTATGGGTCATTCCATGTCAAATCATCCAGAATTTTTAAGAAATGACACCCACCGACTCCGATTTGGATGAAATTTTTTACAGTTATAGAACTTTTCATGCTGATTCTAGAAATGTCAATTATTTTGAGATCAGTGAAGTAGCTTTCAAGTTATCAGCATTTATATGCATGCCAAAATGGCTGCCTGACGGCCATGTTGAATGTTGCATATAAAAGTATAAATGCTTGTATCTCCTCTCATTTTTAACATAGAATCTTCAAATATTTTTTAGTTTATTTAGAATATAACAAGCTTTTATTTACCAAAGTTTGGTTTTCTTAAATCTTCACAATTATTTATAATAGTGACTTTTTGTTGTTTTTCTTCATATGTAATTTGAGTAACTTTAGCAGGCAATTTCTTCCATTGCCCCTTCTTCAATTTTCACCAAATTTTGTATACAAGCAGCCCAAACTATGTTTTTATGACTGATAAAAAAATTTTGATGGGCAGTTAACAGGATTTTTGTTTAAACAATTTTAACTTAACCTCCCGATATTACCCCTTCCACAAAAAGATAGTTTCCTATTTCATTCTGATTTTAATATAAATCCCATGCTTTACTATGAGAATTTCTTGTTTTACAACAAAATTTAATTACACAGCTTATTAAATACTTGAAAACTAAGAAAATAAAACTTAACTAGATTTTTTTTCTCTGCACTTCCCTTTTTTTTTTTTTTTTTTTTTCATAATATTCTGTATGCAAAACCATATTTAATTATACATCATTAAATATCGAATTAACTATGATAAAATTGATGTATGTAAAATAAAAGTATAATAGTATAAAAATTGAATGCATTGTAGTACAGTTAGTTTTCACTATTAATAAGAAAAATTGTTTTAACAAATAATATTTCATACATGGAGTTTTTCCTAAACTCCAGGTACAACAGCAACCCTGTAAAGTATCAAAAAGGATATAACTCTAGCTATGTAACTTGCTCAGTTCTGTGTAACTTATGAAAATCACACAAGCTTGGTACCAAAAGTAAAATATTTTATAAGCAAAAAAACATACCTAATAAATTTCCCCTGGCAACAGTACTTTTCAAATACTTGAGATGCACCTGATGCAGCAGTGAATGTTGCATTTCTCATCTCGATATTCATATACCTAAGTGAAATTAAGAAAAATTATAATAAAAAGGTATAAATAAAAAACAATAACTATTTAGTAACATACAATGTAAAAAACAATATAAAATTGTACTTTATTCTCAGAAAGATAACATAAATAAAATAATAAATAGGATATGGAAACATCGCTAGGGAGCTAGGCTATAAGCCCAAATCTTTAGTTTGGCAAATTTTATTCTTTCATTGGATTTTTTTTTTTTGCATTTACATTGATATAGAAGTACAGTAATAGCAGGGTTGGCATGGTATTTACCATCTAATGGTTTTTACCGCCTTGGCCAAAACATGTTTTTCCCATGATTTTTACTACATTCAGAGAAAATTAATTCCTATTTATCACAAAAACTTTCGGGACATTTTTAAATTCTTAGTTCTCCTTTTCCCAATATTATTTACTATGAAATTCCCATTCTTTGAGTATTTCTAAGAACATAATTTTTCAAAAAAAAAAAAAAAAAAAAAAGAGTAAAGCAATGTTGTCTGTCAATACGAAAATATGTTTTAAGTTATATGATCAGTTTAATGAACTAATGCTATCTGCCATAGATATTAAAGTTTTATGCTAGAAAATGAAGCACAAAAATATTGGCTTTAGTAAAGATTTAATTTGGTAATAACAAATTAAGAAAGACTCAACAGCTGTTTCAAAAGAAATATAGGTCCTTTCTTCTTTAGGAATCATAATTAAGCAACAAATGCACCACACTAAAAACAAGGTCAGCTTTACTTTGATAAAATGAGAAATGTGCTTTTAGAAATCATCTGTTGAACTGAAACTTATTTCACAACTAGCATAGAACTACTATAACTGACTGATAAATTATTAACAATTAATGCTTCATGATATTAGAAATGCACTGAATATTCGGTATTCTGCCTATTCATCAGATGACACTGAATATTCAGTTCGGCCGAATATCTTGATATTCGATGACCGAATAGTGGAGTTAAATTTAAAATATTGAAATTGGTAAACATTTTTATTTTTTTTCCCCCCAATAGTTTTATTAATAATATATTTAAATTAATAAAATCGTTGCCTAAAGAGCAATTTATGAAGTTATATTTAAAATTAAGTTAATATATTAAAATTGGGGAAAAATATATATATTAGAGCTGTACCGAGTACTCGTTACTCTGCCAGTTGGCCAAATATGGACTAAGTATTTGGCCAATACCGAGTAGTTGTAAGAATTTAATTATTTTTATGTATTATTAAAAGAAATGTATTCATAAGAGTTGTTTTTTAATAACTAAACTAAAAAAATATGAAAATATAAACATAGTCATTAAACTTTTGCTGCAAACAGCTTTCTGCAGTTAAAACGGGCAAGTAGATTGCCACTAAACTCGATATAGAGACTATTCATGATTTGAGCTTATCCATTTTAGTTACAAGAATTTAAGGTTGGTTGGTTGGTTGTAGGATTTATGGCCGATTGACTCCTGATGTGTCCTAGGCCAAGAGGGGGAATGCCCTCCGTGGGGGTCTTTCTAAGGGGTCCTAGCCCGTATTTACGCACGTTTCGGAGGAAACCACGGAAAACTCCGAACGGCTAGGTCGATGAGCGCGACCTGGGATCGAACCCGGCACCTCCCATCTACCAGCTTTGAGCGCAGAACCGCTCGGCCGCTGGTGGGCCAGTTACAAGAATTTAAGTATAACCATCTTGTATGTGCGTAATATGGAATTTATTTATTTTTTTTTTTTTTTTACAAAAATTTTGTCTGTTTTATGGATACAATTTTATGTACAAAAATAAAATATTTTAGTAAAAAGAACCCCTTATATAATACTACTATAGTAAATAAAACTTTAGTTGCGTATTTGTGCAAATAAGACACTTTTAAAACTGTAAAAAAAATATTGATTTTTAATTTAAAAATAATAATTATGAAAAAGGTAAATACACTAAAATGTTATTAAAAATATATTATCAAATTTGTTGTTCTGCAAATTATGGCCCGAAACCACCTACCTTTTTACTCTTCTAGAATTTGAAGATAAATGAAGTCTATCATGTTTGAAATGATGATAAAATATTTATTTTAATGTTCTCATTTCATAAGTAAATTTCATGCATCTTAAATTAAGCCTATAAAGAACTTTTGTATTCTCTAAGAATTATCTGAGAATGATTCGCATCTGAGAAAGACTATATAATAAAGAATGAAGTTATCAGTTACGGTGGAACTTGTAAAAGTGACCACCTTGGTAAAGTGACCACCTGACTAAAGTGACCATTTTCTCGACTAAAGCGACCCTTTTCCAATTTTAAAGACCCTTTTATAAAGTGACCACCTGCGTATAGTGACCATTTTAGCCGGTCCCTAGAGTGGTCACTTTAGACATGTTCCACTGTATTATGGTTTTAATAATCCACTAAGCTTGAAGTTTCAAATATAACAATGAACCTAATTGTGTATATACACTACAAAAGTTGTAAAACGTTTCATGTATACATGCTGTTTGCCATTTAACTGAATTCTGTGTTCAAAAAGCCTTTTTTAAATTTCAAGATGTGCAAAATTCTTCATATATACGTCAATTTCAATTATTCTTTCTTGCAACTACTTGGTACTCGGCCAAAGTGCTACTCGGTGCAGCACTAATATATATTATATATTTATATACCCAGTGGCAGAACGTTTTGAAGCTGTCTGCGACAGGCTTTTAAAATTTCATAATCTGTCTGCAAAATTTGCATGTAATCAGGGTGAAAATGGCTTACACTCAAAAAGCCTGAAAGCTGATTGGGGGAAGGGGGGGGGGCTTAATATCAGTGGTGATCTCGTACAACAATACACGAATACAATTTTACTACAAAAAATTGTATTCATTCAATTCATCTCATTCAATTAAATATTTTATAGCAGAGTTGGCAAACTGGGCCCAGCCCAGAAAAACCCGCCCGGGTTTTTCTGGGCGGGCCCACCAACAAAAACCCACTGGGTTTTTGCAAATAAGTGGGTTTTTGTTAAAAATTATTTATAATTTACAAATCCGATCTATAAAGTATAGAAAACACATTAACTTTAAAGAAAAAACTCTTATTTTTATTTTCTAGAAAATAGTATTAAACATAAAAAGTAACTACACAGGGTTCCCACTCTTAAAAAGGAAAAAAATTCAAGGACTTTTCAAGGCCTATTTGAAATTTTTCAAGGACTAGGGGAAAATCGCAGAACGCTAGGCATATACACAAAACTTCAGTAACTACTTTCATTAGTAATATTTTTTTATAATTAGAATAACTTTGCCTGTTTTCACAATACATTTTTGATGGATTGACCAAATTAACTTTTACAAGAGTCAAAAAACGATTAGTTCAAGATTTGGAATCATTATGATTATCCCAAAGTTTTTAGGTTTGAGTCCTGGTCTAGTCACTTTCTGCTCAAAATTAATGACCAGTCCATCAAACAGGTATGAGACTGGCAAAAAAATAAAAATAAAATAAATAAATAAAAAATAAGTTGAAACTATGTGCAAAAGCAAGACAATGAAATAAGAATTTTATGACAAAATCATTATATTAGACAATGGCGCACGCATGTAGAGATGGAGATAGTTTAGCCTTGACAGAATTCGCGCTAAGCCCGTCTATTGGAGTGGAAAATTCAAGGATTTTCAAGGACTTTGCACAAAATTCAAGTACTTTCAATGGCCCTTGAAAAAGAAAATGAAATTCAAGTACTTCTTAAGGACTTTCAAGGACCGTGGGAACCCTGCTACAGTTATAAATATAATAAAAGCAAGTTTATCTTCTATAATTGGTTCAATTTTCCTTTTCCTGTAAAGCCGAACGATATTTTTGTTTAACAGCGGACATAAATGTTGCCCAGAATCAATATTTAACTAATTAAATTGTTTAGTTTTAAAACTTTATAATTTTATTTTAATTTTAGTAGCAACATAACTATAAATCTAGTAAAATAAAATTTTCTTCTTTAACCGTTTCAACTATTAAAAAACTTAAAAAAAAAAAAAAAAAAAAAGGATAAAGCAGTGCAATTTATTTCTATAATTAAAAACTAGTTGGCATAAATGGACTCTGCTCAATTCCCCATTATATATATATATATATATTCTCATACATTTCTAGTACAGGACATTTTCTTAACATGATTATCATGTTAAGAGAAATGAATCGACTAAACACTTGACACAGTGACAGAATGAAATCCCCACCTAATAGGCTATCCACCATTCATTTTGATATATTTATCTTATTCTAATCTATTAATTTATTTTATTAGGATCAATTTCGTAGTTTCGTTTTCATGCTACTATTTCCAATGCAACAATCCTCAAAATGTCAAAATGCATATTTATATGGGATATCGCCCCATTTTGCTATGTTGATAAATTCTTAAATTACGAGTAACTTGCGAAATTTTCCTATTAGAATATTTGTAGTCAATTATGTTCAAACAAGTATCATAAATATTATTTTGAAGTTGTCTGATATATTTATGATCCTCAAAATGGACATTTATGCTCAATTTTGCCCTATTCTGTCATTTTAAGTAAATCGTAAATTCAAAATAATTTACGAATTCTTTTAATTGGAAAATTTATACTCTATGATATTCATGCCAGTACCCTAAATAATATTTCAAAAGTGGTCTGACATCTTTACGATGAAAATATCCCTCAAAATCGACATTTATAAGAAATTTTGCCCTATACTGCCATGCTACGAAATTCGTTAATTTCCAATAACTTGCAAAATTTTCAAACTAGCATGTTTCTAGTTACTGATGTTCATTCCGACATCAAAATGCATATTTAAAATCTGGTGTCACATTTTTTTAATAAAAATTTTCTATTTAATGCAAAATTTTACTAAAATGTAAAATTTTGCCCTATTTTCTCATGTTAAGAAAAGCATAAATTTTTAATAACTTACGAAGTTTTTTAATTCGAATGTTACAAATGAATAGGGTTCTTGCCAGTGTCGACATTAATATTTTAAAACTGATCTGACTTCTATGTGAAAATTTGTTCTTGAGATATTGTGTACACAGACTAACGGACTAACAAACTAACACACTATAAAAATTTTGTCATTTTTCGTATTCCTCAAACGTGAAAATGTGTAAAAATTAGGGCTGTGCCGATTAATCGATTCGGTTAATCGATCAATGCTTAGTCCCGATCAATTTTTTTAATTGAGTTAATCGGATCGATTAATTCGATTAAAATTTTCAAAATCCGATTAAAATTTTAAAACTACGAATTAAAGTAAAAATGTTATTCTGCCTACAAAATATTTTTTCACATATTTTGCTAACAAACACTTTAAGAAACATCCATTAAATAATGAAAAAGCAAAAAAATAAAAAATAAAAAAAATAAGTAAAAACAAAAACTTTCAAAAGAAGTTGTTGCACGTTTGTTGATAGAGAAAAGGGGGAGGACAGCTATTTAAAAAAAAATGCCGCTTCATGTGCATGCTGGAGCAACACCAACTCTCTGTAGCCTTCTACAGAAAGTGTTGGCTAGGGTAATAGTATTCTCAGAAACAACAAGCTTTCAAAAAATGGAAATGCTAAAGATTAAAAAAAAAAAAAAAAAAAAGATTGAGATTTCTACTATCCCTCTGATGGAGGAAATGTCAACAAAATTCCACAGTATCTTCAAGCGTTTATTGTCTGTTCATAATTGCTGATAGTAACTATTGAAGTAGAAACAGAAAATAACATTCTGTGTTCTAGTCCGAAGTGACAAAGAACTAAAATATAAGAATTTGAGATTTTTATGATAATGATGTGGAATTTTGAGAATTCATTTAAAAATAGTGACAAGCGAGATGGACAATGCCTGCAAATATAAAACTAAAATATTTGTAAATTCATTCAATGTTTCTTTCAAAATGAATCGAAAAATTAATTTATATATATCTTAATATATATAAATCTCGTGTCACAATGTTTGTCCTCAATGGACTCCTAAACCACTTAACCGATTATAATAAAATTCGCACACCATGTGCAGTTCGATCCAACTTGAGAGATAGGATAGTTTAAATCTCAAATTATAGTCGCAATTTTAATTTATTGCTAATTATTTGTCTGTTATTATTTGACAGTCACAATTATCTGTTAACTCCAAATGATTCTAACAGATGTCGATACCTTTCGACTGGGTTGAAATGAAAGCTGAAATATATTTGGTGCTGCCATCTACACAAAGAATCTTCAACTTTTTAACCTATTAATAAATTTCGTATAATTCAATTATTTCCACTTTTTAAATTTTTGGTGTTAGCATAGCCGGCCACGTGTTACTTAGACTGAAGTGTAAATTGAATTCATATTATAATGAAGATAATACAGTGAAATTAATCCTGTTTTTTACTTATTTGTGCTTCATTGATCAAAACTTTATAATTTAATATATATATATATATATATATATCTTTATATATAAAATTTATTATGTTTGTCCGCGATGAACTCCTAAACTAATGAGCCGATTTTAATGAAATTTGGACACTGTGTGCAATTTGGTCCAACTTGAGAGATAGGATAGTTTTTATTGCAAAATTCGCCTCCCAAAAGGGGGGGGGGGGGAGGGGCCAAAACGTGATTTCACAAACAAACAAACACCAACAACAACCAAAAAAAAAAAAAAAAAAAAATGCAGATAGACTGTTCAAAATTGGTATAGAGAGGTTTTAGAGGCCTGCAAATCGAATGAGGATATTTTCGAAAGTGTAAAGTTATTAGGAGGGGCGGGTAAGGGGGCGGAGGGGCAAAAAAATAAAAATAGAGTTACATCGCTAAAAATTGGTACATAGAAGTTTTTGATACGTACAAATCGATTGCAGATATTTTCGAATTTGTAAAATTATTAAGAGGAGCGGGAAAGGGGGGGGGGGGGGGGGGGCAGAGGAGCAAAATATAAAAATGGAGTTAGATCATTCAAAATTGGTGCATAGAATTTTTGATACCAACAAATCGATTGCGGATATTTTCTAATTTGTAAATTTATTAGGAGGGGCGGGAAGGGGGGCAGAGGGGCAAAAAATAAAAATATAGTTAGATCGTTCAAATTGGTGCATACAGGTTTTTGACACCTACAAATAAACTGTAGATATTTTCGAATTTGTAAAATTATTTAGAATAGTGGGAGGGGGGAGGGCAAAGGGGCAAATTAATAGAAATAAGAGTTAGAACTTTGAAAATTAGTATTATTAAGTTTTAAGGCCCGATAAATCGATTGCGGATATTTTCGAAAGTATACAGTTATTAAGAAGGGCGGGAACGGTGGATGAAGAAACAGTGCGCATGGTTTGCGCAGGTATACACTGCCGCAGGCAGTGGGGGTCCGAACAGATTATTCCACCAATGAGAGAAGATTTTTTTGTATTTTATATCATTTTCCTTTCGATAATATATGGATTCATTATGAGTGTCGAACATTTTTCCCGATCAGATTTTTTTTTTTCTCTTTTTTTTTCACATGTTAAAAATTAATGCAATTTTGAGAATTCTTTAATTATAGTGAATCATTTAAAAATAGGGACCAGCGAAGCGGGCTAAGTCTGCTAAGATCAAGGATGTTATCAAAGATGGTCTTTATTCGTAAATAATAATTTTTATATTGAATATTTTACTACATTATAATTCAACGTATAACATAGCCACAGCAACGCGTGGCCGGGTCTGCTAGTATATATATATATATATATATATATATAAAAAAGAAGTGAAAATATTTATATAAAACTAGCAGACCCGGCCACGCGTTGCTGCGGCTAAGTAATACGTTGATAATTTGATAAGGTATATAGTACTTCCCCACAACTGGATTTGGCGATTTTTTTTTTTTTTTTTGCGCCTTTTTGAACGACAACGAAGTCGTTCTGGATTCTTTGCAATAAAATACGGTAACCTGCATGCTTTTATTTTAGATTTATGATTTAGCCATAATCGCCAAATCCAGTTGTGGGGAAATACTATAGTTGTTACCCACAACTATAACTTATAATATAACTTCAGTAATTATATTCGGATAATTATAACTTCAGTATCAGTATATCCCCACAGCTGAATTTGGCAATTTTTCTTTGGCGCCGTTGTGAACGATAACGATGTCGCTCTGGACTGTTTGTGATATAATAATGGCAGCCTATATGTTGTTTATTTTGGATTTATTATTTTATGTTTTTGATTTATGATTTAGATTATCATTTATCATTTATAGATATATGATTTAGCCATAATCGCCAACAAAAAATTGCCAAATATCGTTGTGGGGATATACTGATTAATATATTACTGAAAAGATTAATATATTTTAACGAAGTGGTGAGAAGATTCTGAGTATGTTAAAATTTTAATAGTAAATTCAAGTTAATCAAGAAGGAAAGCATTGAGGATTAAGATAAGAAAATTGCAAGATTTTAAGATCGCATTTTCAGCAATAAATATGAGTCAAAATTTAATCAGGAACGTTAAATTGGTAAGTTATTAAAGAAAAAGTAAAGAAAAATAAGAGAAATAATTAAAGTTTCGAACATCGATCATATAGATTAGCGTTACAAAACAAATAAACAGACTTAAACTCTTCCAGACTTTTAAATAAGTTTTAAAATATTGAAATGGTTACTTTTTATTTAGAACGTTATGTATAGATCACAAATTTCTTAAAGAAAACGAAGTGATACAGATTAGAATAATGCAACAAAAATTGAAAAAGCAAGGTTATGTCGTAAATAAATTTTTAACACACGTGTCACGTGAAATAAATTGTAGCATATACATAATGTATCTGATATACACTGTTAAAAAAATGCAGAAAAAATACAGAAATTCTCTGTAATTTCAGAAAAAAAGTCGTAAAATACGTTTTGTCGACGTAATTTTTCCGTAATTTACGCCTTTTTTTCTGAAATTACAGAGAATTTCTGTATTTTTTCTGCATTTTTTTAACAGTGTAAGATATTAACATGTTGCAGCGGAATAAATTTCATATCTATCATCCTTGGCGGAAAAAAAATAATATCGCCAAATTATCTGGTGCACACATTTAATTCCTTTCAAAAATCATGGTTATTTTAACAACTTATATTAAGAGAGTAATGAATAATATGAAACAATATTTCACACAATACATATTACGAAAATATACATCTAGCTTGTATATTTTCGTGTTACGCTTTTGATCGCCAAATACGAAAAACTCCAAGGACGACAGAGCTTTGAAATTTAAAATTAAAATTTTGTCAATTTAACAGCAAAATAACTCAATCTAACGTATGCACATGATAAATAATACATATCTATACAAAAATATGGGGATTAAAATCCGGAAATAATTTTCCTCGTTTTTAATAATTTTTTACAAAAAATACAATGGGCCATTAACATAAGAAATCTTTTTCTTGATTTCACAGACTGTCAGTGACGTCACACTTCGCTTGTGTATAACTACATACTTTATCAATGCGAAAAAAATCTTTAAATTGATTACGAGGTCAATTTTCGTGAGATGTATAATTTAACTTTTTATAATTTTTTAACGTTCACGTTTGATTAAATGTATTTACTTTTACGTCGAAAGAAAATGAACTCGTATTTTTTCTTTTTGGCAACAATTAAACTTATGGAACTCACAGATATTTTGGAGCAACTTTAATAAAGGTCTATAATTAACAAATAATTGCAATAAAACAATATTGTGACAATAAATTGAGATAAAAACTTTCCTATCTCTCAAGTTGGACCAAACTGCACAGTGTGCAAAATTTCATTAAAATCGGTTCCTCAGTTTAGGAGTTTACCCCGGACAAACATCGTGACACGTAATTTATATATATGGGTCATTCCATGCCAAATCAACCAAAAAATTTCAATTTTCAACCTGACCACCTCAGATTTCTATGAAACTTGCAGGAATCATTCTCCTTGATGATACAAATGAGAATATATTTTTAGAAAATTTTTATCTCTTTCGATTTTTTTTTAATTAATTTTTTAAATTTAAAAAAATCAGCATTTTTTAGCTTGTGTAAGGATTTTCAATCTCAAATTTCTTAAGTTCTATAAGGGATAGAGAAGTTTATGACCCCTCATTTTAAAGAGTATTTTCCAAGGTTTAATTTGATATGCAACATCATTATGTTAGGTAAAAATTTTAAAAATTATTAAATTTTAAAATTTAAAAATTTCAAAGATAGTGTTTTTTAAAAAATTTGAAAAAAATATATGTTTTTGGTTATACTAAAAGCTATATAACCTGAAACTTTTAGGGTGGGATCTCTATGGGATCAGAAGTTATTACAAAAAACTTAGTTACTCTACATGTTAAATTGTATTATAATTACAGTTGAATCTCGAAAATCTGGATTTGGCGGGACTACGCCGATTTTAGATTTTAGAGATTTATTGAAAACTAATTTTTTGTGATATTATAATAACATACAAACTGCAATTTTATGTTAATGAAAATAAACAACAAATCAAATTGGTTAATTAAAATATAAATATAATAAAAGACTTACATTAAATTAAAACAGATATATTACACTAAAATATAATAAACAACTAATAATGCCTCCTAAATAACTGCTAATAAACTAAGGAAAGAATTTTTTTTTAACATTTTAGTAATTATTTTTCACTATGATTTTATTTATTTATTTTTTTTTTTTTCCATTTTATAACCTACCTTTTTTTGTAAAAAAATAAAATCTTTAATTCACAATCAAACAGTATAAAAATGTCAGATTATGTTCAAATTTATGTATTCAATGTTCAATTAAACGAATTTTAAACTGAATTGCACAAGAAATATGGAAATAAGATACAGCTAAGTCTTATTTTAAAATTAAAATTGGAAAAATCGTCTGGATTTTAGAGATTTTTGGATTTTGGATGTCCGGATTTTCGAGGTTCAATTGTACTATATAATATGCTTACTTGATAAAAGACTATTTTGAAAGTTCATATTTATGACTAGTAAAATAGTAAAAAAAAGTTTTCTTCATGAAAATTTCTAAGATCATTAAAAATTTGATTATTTGATTTCTTTTTTAAATGTGTGTGTAATTCTACAAGTTTCAAATTTTTAAGATTATAATCATTAGTGATGGTTTTAAAACTTACGCAGATTTTTAAAGACAGATTACAAAATGATTACAATATAAGGTTATAAATTTATATCAGAAACCATTCAGATAATAAATTACTACACTTACAAATTAATGACAGCATAAATCATAAGTAAGTAAATAATAATCAATTCATTTGCTAATTAGAGATGTTCTGGTTCAAAATTGTCTTTATTTAAAGATTGTTTTATTTATGTTGTTGCTGGCATAGGACTCATCTGCATCTCAACTGTAGTTTAATTTTTTATATCTCTTCTGAGATCTCAATGAAGAAAAGGTTAGTTGTGATTTTGGGTTCATACCAGGGTTCCAACTCAATTTCAAAAATAAAATTCCCTGACTTTTCCAGGTCTATTTTTAGAAAATTCAAGTCATGAAATTTGGTTTGCAACATAAAAGGTAAGCTCACAGCATAAAACATAAAACAACTTGCGACATAAAAGACAGCATAGTCATGTGACCCACAACATACACTGAATGCTCAAAAAGCATTTTCCAGGTTTATATAATCATTTTTCCAGCTTTTTAGACAATATTTGTGATTTTTCCCTGACATTTCCTTGACTTTTTTCAATAATTTCAAATTCCCTGACTTTTCCAGATTCTCCCTGACCCATGGGAACCCTACCACACTCTTTTAAGTAGAAGTAAAATAAGCATTTTTTTTTTTTTTTTTTTTTTTTTTTTTAAATCAAACATTTTTGGCATATTTATTTTAAACAATGAGTACCCTCTTCAGATAAAAAATTTAATCAATTCTATTTAGTTTTTACTTTTGTGATGTAAGAAATTTTATTTCTTCTTACAACCAGACTTTAAATTAGTATGACTTTTATGATTAAATGTATGATTAAATTTGTATGATCATTAAGACTTTGTGTAAAGATGAGTAAACCTAGCACATCAAAACATTTTTCTATATATTGCTATAACCCATTCAAGAAAGATGACCATGATTATTATTAAAAAAAGTTTGTGATTTGTAATAATGAAAAAATTTATATTTATATATGTTTTCATTTATAATAAATGAAAACATTTTGAGATATAGTCCAAATTTGTATAAACATGTACTGGATGTCGTAAAGCTATATTAAAGCTTTCAGTAATTTTAACTGAACAATGTATTTATACGTACCTTTGTTTCTTTATTATCATTTCTAATCGCAGTAAGAACCTACTCTAAAACATTCCAGCTATAAAACTCACAGTAATTTAAAAAAAAAAAAAAAATTTAAATAATCTAACAAAATCTTATAAAAAAAATTTTTGTTTATCATTTATTAAGCACAATTACATTGAATATTGATCCCCCCAATGTTTAATTGTATATTAGCATGCAATACTGTATGTGTGAATTTTAATTAACAGGTATTTTTATAAAGTAAGCATATTATATGATAATTGTAATACAATTTACCATGTAGAGTAGCTAGGTTTTTTGTCATAACTCCTGATCCCATTGAGATCCCACTCTAAAAGTTTCAGGTTATATAGCTATTTGTATAACCAAAAACATATATTTTTTTTCAAATTTTTTAAAAAACACTATCTTTGAAATTTTTAAAATTTAAAATTTTAAAATTTAATAATTTTTAAAATTTTTACCTAACATAATGATGTTGCATATCAAATTAAACCTTGAAAAATACTCTTTAAAATGAGGGGTCATAAACTTCTCTATCCCTTATAGAACTTGAGAAATTTGAGATTGAAAATCCTTACACAAGCTAAAAAATGCTGATTTTTTGGAATTTAAAAAATTAATTTAAAAAAAATCGAAAGAGATGAAAATTTTCTAAAACTATATTCTCATTTGTATCATCAAGGAGAGTGATTCCTGCAAGTTTCATAGAAATCTGAGGGGGTCAGGTTGAGTGAGTGGTTGATTTGGCATGGAATGACCCATATATATACAGAATAACACTTAAGGTCACCAATTATTACACTGAAAATTGATTTAAATTTCAGTTATGAAACAAATATAATTGATTAGACAAAAATTTTTGAAAAAAAATTCTTTTTTTTTTTTTTTTAGTCAAACTTATGAATATAAAAAGTATATACACAATATGAGAGTATTATTCATCATTGAAATAAAACTATATAAAGAAAAATGAAAACCGATTAAAAATCCGATTAATCGATTAATGAACTACGATTAACCCAGTTAAAACTCTTAATCGATTCCCACCCCTAGTAAAAATGAAAAAAAAAAAAAAAAAAAACAAGGTCGAAAATTTTCATGATTACCTAAGTTCTCCATCTATAGTATGATGTGGAACTAAAAAAATTAATTAATATGTATTGCACTTAAGAATTTAAATTCTTTTATTTTATCACTTATTGTTATTAAGAATATTTATTTTGAATAAGCATACATTAAAATAAAATATAGCTTAATCTTACTAATTAGTAATTAACACTATTTTAACATTAGAATCAAACCAATTTTTATTTCTAAGATAAATATTAGATTAAACTATTATTATAATTAATTATTATTATTATTAGATTAATTACTAATTAGTAGTTTAATATAATTAGGTGTATTACAACTAATATGCCAAATAACATATACAGGGTTCCCACTCTTAAAAGAGAAAAAAATTCAAGGACTTTTCAAGTACTTTTCAAGGCCTATTTGAAATTTTTCAAGGACTAGGGAAAAATCACAGAACGCTAGGCGTATACACAAAACTTTAGTAACTACTTTCATTAGTAATATTTTTTTAATAATTAAAATAACTTTGCCTGTTTTCACAATACACTTTTGATGGATTGACCAAATTAACTTTTACAAGAGTCAAAAAACGATTAGTTTAAGATTTGAATCATTAAGATTATTCCAAAGTTTTTAGGTTTGAGTCCTGGTCTGATCACTTTCTGCTCAAAATTAATGACCAGTCCATCAAACAGGTATGAGACTGGCAAAAAAAAACAAATAAGTTGAAACTATATGCAAAAGCAAGACAATGAAATAAGATTTTTATGACAAAATCATTATATTAGACAATGGCGCGCGCATGTGGAGATGGAGATAGTTTAGCCTTGACAGAGTTCATGCTAAGCTCGTCTATTGGAGTGGAAAATTCAAGGATTTTCAAGGACTTTGCACAAAATTCAAGTACTTTCAAGGGCCCTTGAAAAAGAAAATGAAATTCAAGTACTTCTTAAGTACTTTCAAGGACAGTGGGAACCCTGATATATTTAACATTGCAATGCAAATGTATTCAAACAAAAACCCACAAAAGCCCAGAAAAACCCGCAAAAACCCAAGTGGGTTGGGTTTTTCTAGAAAAACCCGGGTTTTTGCCAACCCTGTTTTATAGCAATGTTTGACACAACACAATATGATAACATAATTATAAACAGGGTTCGCGCTAGAGCGCGGGATCGCGCAATATAAAAAAAAATCCCACTTAAAAAAAATTTATATGCGCGCTTTTCCCGCATTCATTTTCCCACTGTTTATTAACAAATTAGTATGGAATTTCTCGTCTGCTTCCCTTTTTCTTTATTTCTTTTTTTTTTCTTTATTCCTTTTCTCTCTCTCTCTCTGTTTTTCTTTGTTTTAATTTGCGGCCGAATGCAGGTGTAAAAAATTAGAGGAATAAAAGTTATTCACTCACTCTTTAATCCTAATTTTTATTCTTAATAGGCAGGTGGTTGAGCAGGCGAGAGGAGAACTACCGTAAATATTCATTTAGTCCAAGTCCGGATGTTCTATTCATGTACACGGAATTGATTTGCCATTTATAATTAATTACTGAACATTACGCTTGATTATCTTTAGTGATATACCTGTATATTTTTGTATTTCTACATGTGGTTAAAAAAAAAAAAAATGGAACGCTTTCTGATTAAAAGGAAAGCTGATACTTTTGATCAGAATTGTAGTACAAGTAATGAAAAAAATCATAATGCAGAGAGCAGTATTGAAAATAGTGATAATAACGTTAATGATAATGAAAATAAAAATGAACGCTTCATAAATACTTCGGAAAGTAAAAGGATGAAAACAGATAATTTTCAAGAAAAGTGGCTGAAGTTGTATGATTGGCTAGAAATAGAAAAAAAAGACCAAATAGTTTTTATGTTTTGCAAGTTCTGCAAGAAATGCCAGAAGAAAAATCCATTTGCTAAAGGTAAGAAAAATTTTCTTAATTCTTAAATTTATATTGCAATACTGCAGTAGAACTATGTTTCCTAAACAATCTGCCGATTTAGTTTCATCATAAATTTGCAGCCAAATAACGCGTACTATGTCTTTACTCAACTTACGTTTTATTCATTTTTACATGAACATTTTCACCAGTAGTCGAAAGATTCTACTTTCAAAGTTATTAGACATCAGGTCTTCAGTAACAGGTCATGCTCGCCGCACAAGCCATTCATAGTTTTCTGTGTTTTTCGCTAATATTTGTGTAAATTCCACGTAGGATCCCTCCAAAAGACCTCCAAGGAGGGCACTACCCTTCAGGTCTAGGACCTCAATGCAGTTAATTGTCCTTAATCCTAATACCAACAACGTGGATTATTTTATTTTATATACACAAAAGAGGAGAGAAAAGAAATCTTATCAGATTAAAAACGTAGTTCTATTGCATGATAGAAATTTTAATGTAAAGAACAAAACTACATTTTTAGTCAAATTTTGTTTAACAATTTTATAATTTTTCTCTCTTACATTTACTTTTGATTTTACGGACCCCCCCCCCCCTCCCCGATCGATTTTTCTCTCTCCTACGGTTAATTCAAATTCATTCTTTAAATTTTTGGTATATTCCCGCTATTTTTGTTACTATTATTATTGTTTATTTAAAAAATAATAATTATAATAAAAAAGTGTAAACATTTTAATACAGTTCTACTGCATATTGATAGTTTGTTTTAAATTTTTAATCTATAATTTGTGCAATGGAATTCTGATAGAAAATTATATTTTTGTTATTTCAAAGAATGAATTTTCGCTTCATCTCTAGTCTCCCCTTCTCATAAATCAGAAGCAAATCAAATTTGTGAATTTTTCATATTTATATTTTCTTGTAATTTACAATTGTTACCAATCTGAGACCCTTTAAAATCGTCTTTATGGGAAATTTATTACTTTAATTTATTTTATTTTAATTTATATATATATATATAGTAAGCAGTTTAATGGCAAATCTTGCTAAATACATCTGAAATTGATTTAAAAGAAAGAGGCACAAAATAAATAAATAAATAAAAAATAAATATTTTTAGAGAATTTAAAAAAGTAATGTTGATGTATAAAATATGTTTTTAACATTTATTTTGTTTTTTAAATATATGGTTTTTTAATTAAAAAATCATCCAGAATTTAAAAGATTAGAAAATTTACTATTATTAAATGTAATCAATAATTTGGCCATTATTCACTATTTTATACTACAGTAAAAGCTTTGCTATCCGGCAATCTGAAGTGTCCCTAAAACCTTAAGAGATTTTTTTTTTTTTTTAATTCTTAATACCATTTAATAGGGAATAATTAATTGATAAACTTTTTTTTTTCACTTTCTTTCTAGAGAAACAACAGACAGGCGATCTCTTTCTTTCTATGTTTATTTATCTTCAATACGCGCAATCGATATACTACACTGAAAAAATACAGTCTGCTATAACTCCTTTTATTTATAGCAGTCAACTCAGCGCTACACCGAACTGACAAAGAAAAACTTTTCGCTGTGGCCGACCAGCAGACGTGGGGAGGGGTAATAGAGATAAGCAAATAGCAGATATATGATCTCTTCACTCCCTCCTTCACTACTGACTGTTTCTGTATTTTCTTTAAGGCCGGTTTCCATTTAGGCTCAAGATCAACGCTCAAAATGTCATTAATCACGCTTCCGACACAAAGAGCCAAATGTCTTGTCATCAGTTGTAGCCCTTTCTTATCAGATTGGGCAGTTACCTCAAAGGAAAGCATGCAAAATTGACAAAGAAATCTACCCCCAGCCCAGCAATTATCTCAGCAGGGGACCCCGTTCCAGGGTTTTCAGCTGGCGTGAGCCGAGGTGACCACATCAAAGGATTCTGAATAGAAGCCGCCCAGTGAGCTCATCAGGGTTGGGTTTTTGACGTCAAAAAGTGGTTTTTGACATGACAAAGGTTTAAACACGGTTTAAACCGTCAAAAACCTGTCATAAACCTCTATACCGTCAAAAACCTGTATTGTCAAAATTCAACATCTATAAATGAGCTAAAATCTGGTTAGAAATAGGATTTAGTAATATTTGCCATATACAAGTGAATATCTAAATATTATGCTGTTTATAAATTAAGAAATCTGAAAACAATTTGTAGATAATTTATAAAAAATTAGGTAAATATACTGGTTTATAATCTAAGAAATATATACAAAGTATGCATACAGTTATATTTTGTATGTTTACGTTTATTTATATTAATATTTATGAAATTCTAAAATTCCGAAGTTACTTATGAATTTTCACATAAGACATGAAAACACAGGAATACTGGATTTTTTTTTTTTTTTTCTTTAAGTAAACATAATATATGTGGGCAGTAAATTAATATGAATTTGAAAATAATTATATTTATAATCTACATTTATTATACTTATCATTTATTAATGAATTTTTATCTGTTTATTATTATTATTGATTGTATATATTTTTGTACCTGTTTATAGCTTGGACTATTGGTGTTCGGTGTTTTAGGAGTAAGGCTGATTGAATACTCTAGTATCTTAGGCCTAAGGGGTATTGCCCTCCGTGTGGGTCTGTCTACAGGGTCCTAGTCCGTATTTATACAAGTTTCGGAGAAAAACATGAAAAACTCTGAATGGCTAGGCCAACGAGTGCACCCTGGGATCAAACCCTACACCTCACGTTTACCAGCTTTGAGCGTAGTACCACTTGGCTGCTGGTGGGCCCTACCGCTTAGACTAATAATTATTTTAAAAATCTGTACGGGTAAATATTACATTTATTACAATTTATACATGTCCAGAAAGCATTCATATTTCTCGTGTTTCACGGTAATTATATGAATTTCAGACACAATTCAAGCATTTTTAACATTCAAAATTATTACTTTTTCTTAAAAACTTGCAATATCAGCAGTCATTAAGAAAAAAAAAAAAAAAAAAAAAAAGTTATATTTTTCTATAAAATATTTAAATACAAAATATTAAGCTATGCATTTTTATTTTACTGGTTAAATACATAATACAGAAAGCACAATACTAAAAAAAATTGAATTATACAATGTTGTATTGCAAATAAAATGATTTGTCAATCAAAATGATCTATCAATGACGTATAAATCATAAATTTTTAGAAGCCTAAAGTTTTGTTTTTATATTAATCAAAATGTTATAATAATGTTTCTCCAAAAACATTAATATGTATTATGTTTACCTTTTAAAACATACTGATAAATAATATCTTATTGAAAACAACTATATTTTTAAAGTATCGCATAACTAAGTTTAACATGTGCTATATCAAGCACAGTTATAAATAAATTTCAAAATAATATATAAAAGTATCACAGCATATTTTGAATGAACATAGAAATAATTCATAGTAAAATTTTAAAAGCCTAAAGTTTTGCTTTTTATATTAATCAAAATGTTGTAACAATGTGTTTTTCAAAGAACATCATTCTATTTACTTTTCAAAAAATCCTTATGAACTATATTTTATTAAGCTAATTTTTCATACGACAATTAAATTATAAATATAGGTTTTTGACATTTTTGACAAGGTGGTTTTTGACATGACGGTTTTAACCATGGTTTAAACCGTCAAAAACTGTCACGTGTCAAAAACCTGCCAACCCTGGCTCAAATGGAAATTGGACTTTAGAGAATCTGCGGGTGGGATGGGAGAAATCGGCGTTTGCGAGAGGTAGGAAGTTATGATAACATGATGAGCGATAAAGAATGAATTTTAGATTACATTATGTGGTAAAAGGCTTATTAATAAAATAATCCCCTAGTATTTCTCAAATTTTAAATCACTTGGCTCTTGGCTCTGGTGCCGATGCCAAACGCCATGAATATTAGAAATATTAAATTAAAATCATAAAAAGATGCTGAATATGTACAAATAATATTCAGAGATTAAGAAAAATACAAAACATTTAAAAATTCAATACTAGGATTTTTATTAATTTTTCTTTACTTTTCTCTCCATGTCAATAAGTACTGCATGATACAAAATAAAACATACAAAATTATTCAAAAAGCTCTATGATTAAAACTAGAAAAAAAGTAAAAAAAAAAGATAATTAAAAGCAGAAAATCGATTTATTGTTTTTGTTGGCTTTCCCCCCCCCCCCCCCACATTTCCTCCCTAATCTTGTTGGAATTTCTGACTGCACAACTGGCCGAATATATATACAGTACACTCTCAAAAATCCGCACAGCTTAAAACGAAGTGTTTTGCGGATTTCTGAATTTTGCAGATTTTAGAGTAATTACCTTTATTTACATCTAAGAACCTCATTTAAGTAGAAAATCTTTAAGAAACAATTTATTTGTTATACGTACAATGCTGAAATAAAGTGTGCCTAGTAAAAGAACAAATATTTCATTAAATTTTAATTTAAGGAGCAATTTTCATTCATCATATTATAGTTACAAATTATCTAGATTTTTGAAAAGTCTGATCAATAGTAGTTAAGTAAGAATATATCCATACATATTTATTTGCCTATAACCTGCAAAAAAGTCAGCAATTCTTGGTCAATCACATAAGTTAGTGCTATGAGAAAGTTTGAATATTTATCTTATGTGAGAAAAATCTTTCATGAAACTTTCTCCTTCTTCCTCTAAATTAATATAATTTATTTTTTGATAATTATACATAATTACACTTATTGTTTTCTTCTCTGCAATATGCTGAATGATTGGTGATTCATCAGCACCAGTTAATAATTGATTTATCTTTTAATACTGTTGAAGTTTTGCAATCCACTAATCAACAAATCAGTTGTGACAATGTTTGTTTACATTGCAAATGATATGCGGATTTTAGAGAATTGCGGATTTTAGGGTTGCGGATTTTTGAGAGTTGACTGTATATATATATATATATATATATATATATACAGTAAAACCTCTCTAAGTTGGACACCTACGGTTCCAAGAAAAAGTGTCCTACTTATAGGGGTTAGACATAATGTTAATGGATACATTCCGTTCTGAGAAAAAGCGTCCAACTTAGAGGGGTGTCCAACTTGAGAGGTTTCACTGTATATATATACACACAGTTGAACCTCGAAAATCCAGAATCAGCGGGACCGCGCCGATTCCGGATGTTCTAATTTTCTGAATTTTAGAGATTTATTAAAAATTAATTTTTTATGTTACAATAATAGCATACAAAATTCAATTTTTATGCTAGTGAAAATAAACGACGATCAAATTGGCGAATTAAATTACAAAATAAAAATATAATAAAACATTTAGAATTAAAATATAAACACATTAAACTAAAATGTTATAAACAACTGATAATGCCTGCTTAAATAACTGCTAATATACTATTTATTCATTAAAAAATAGTCAAATAAAACAATAGAAACAAAATAATTTTTATATTGAATTTTTAAAACATTTCAGTAATTTAAAGCCGTTTTACTTTACTTTTCTTTTTTTTTTTTTTCTTCATTTTGAATTCCTTTTTTTAACTTACCTGTTTTTTTTTTTAAATAAATTCTTTAACTAACATTCAAACAATATAAAAATCTGTGAAATTATGACTATATGTATCCAGTGTTCAAATAAAAATATAAATTTCAATAATAGTTTCAGTTCAATAATAATTCAGTAATAATAAATATTTCAGTTCAAATAATAATTTAAACTGCATTCCACAAGAAATGTGGAATTAAGGTACAGCAAAATCTTAATTTATATATAAAACCGGAAAAATGTCCGGATTTTCGAGGTTCAACTATATATATTATTGTTATTTTCTTTTTTCTCGGCAACTGGTTCTTCTCGACTATGCCGGTTAACCGATCTTTTACCGACTTTGTAAATGACTGAAACACTACAATTTTTTTAAATTTTCCTGATTAGTATAAATTTTGTTTTAGGTGGATGCACATCTTACAAAACATCTTTACAACGCCATACTGTCTGTCATGAGCATGTACAAGCCCTTGAAGCTGAAAAATGTGCAAAAGATATGCAAATTGTAACATCGAAATGCAATGACTTAAATAAGGGTTTTCTGATTTCAGCTTTGAAAACAGCACACTTCATTGCAAGCAATGAGCTTCCAAATTCGATGTTTGGAAATTTGCAGAAGTTTCTGAAAAACCAGGGGTGTGAAAATGCTTTAAGCAGTAATAAAAATGTTACATATGAACATCATAGTTCAATCAGTGAGCTACAGTCATCTATTGCAGAAGTTATTCAAAACAAACTTTTGAATGATTTAAAAGAATGCAGGGTATATTCATTAATACGTGATGAGACTTGTGATCTCAGTAATGAGAAACACCTTGGAATTAATGTTAGATATGTTAAAAATGGAAGCGTATTAGTAAAGTTTTTAGAAAATATTACAGTTTCTGATGGAACTGCTAATACGCTAACTAATGCAATCAAAGATATGTTAAATGAGAAAGAGATGGATATTTCAAAATTAGTTGCCTTAGGATGTGATGGGGCAAAAGTGATGCTTGGAAAAAAATCTGGAGTGTCTGCAAGGTTAAAGGAAATAAATCCATATATCATCGCAGTACATTGTGCTGCGCATAGGTTGGCTCTAGTTTTACAACATCCATCTAAAACTATTCAAAGTATCAAAAGCTATAATGATACTTTGAAATCAATTTTTGTTTACTTTCATGCCTCAGCTGTGCGCTCATCAAAATTAGCAGCCATACAGAGAATTGTACAAGGCTTCACTGTAAAATATGTAGAGTTACACTCAGTGAGATGGCTTTCTTTACATACTGCAGTGAAAGTTTTGTATACAACATTAGATTCTCTAATAATTTTTCTAGAATCTCAAGTATCTGATGGAAAGGATGCAACAGCATCAGGTTTGCTTCATGCAGTCAGAAATATAAGATTCATATACATAACACATGTGTTAATTGATGTTTTGCCAATTCTAACAAAATTAAACAAAACATTTCAGAGTGATAAAGCGGATTTATCGATCTTGAAACCCTGCATCGATACTGCAATAGTAAAATTATCGAAACTGAAAGACAAAGTAGGCGAAACTGAAAAGTTAGTTTATGAAAACTTAATAAATGATGGATGTGATGTTACTTCACAGAGCACTATACTCAAAAACAATGGAGCTATTTTTGATAGTGATGATGAACTAGATGATGATGTGAAGACTGAACCATCAGATTATGACTCTTACTATTCTGTTTTAAAAGAAAAGCTAGTTGCAAACATTTCTGTAGAAAATCTTAAGAACATTAAATCTTCTTTTATACAATCTATAATTGAAAATTTGCAAAGCAGATTTTCAGAAGATTTTTTTAGCATCATTAGTTGCTTTGAGGCGTATGATCCTATTTCTATAGCATCTTTAGAAAATATTGAATCAAAAAAAAAAAGTTGAAAAATTAAGTGAACATTTCAAATCTCTTATTAATTCTGAGGATTTATTGAGAGAATATGAGGATGTACATATTTTGCTATCAAATAGCTACAAAAACTGGAAACTAACAAAAGTTGCAAACATTTTTTTAAATATGTATGTAGACATATATCCGAATTCCTCGAAAATATATGAAATAATATTGGTTATACCTGTTAGCTCTGCTTCTGTAGAGCGTTCCTTCAGCACACAAAACAGAATAAAAAATAAATTCCGAAACAGACTGAGCAATAAAAACTTAAGCAATATCATCCGTATCTCCGATGAAAATTCCGATTTAGATACCTTTGAATTTGAAGCTGCTGCAAAAATTTTTAACTCTAAAAAAAATAGAAAATATTAAACTGCCACTTTAGTTGTTTTTTATTGTTACATTTTCTAATGGTTAATATTCGTATACTTCTTGAAAATAAATTTTTTCTACAAATTGTAATTACTGATTTAAATTTCAAAAATCCCACTTAAATTTTGAAAATCCCACTTAAATTTTTTGTTAGAGTGGGAGAATCCCACTAATTTTTCTTTCCTAGCGCGAACCCTGATAAATAATAAAAGTATTCGTTTTAGTTTTGATACAGAAATTTTTATAAGTGAATTCCTATCCTAAAGTTTATATATATATATATATATATCAGGGCGCGAAATTTCTGCTCGCCAGCGGCGAGTGGAATTTTTACTGTGGCGAGTAAAAATTTGGTCTAGTTATAGATAGAATTCTTACACGATATGGTGATAGAAAACATTCTTTTTATAGATTTAAATATAGCAAAGACGTGCCATCTTATAACTTCATATTTAACCTTTTTCTTTTCTTGGAGTGGCGAGTCTGTGTGAGCGCTGTCCGACGATCGCCCCAGCTTGAGGGAAAAAAAATTCTTAGTGCATCTATATAAAAGTTTTAATCTCTTCGGTAGTTTCGTTTCTCGCACTGTTATTTTTCCAAGCAAAGTGAGAATAGACGAGTAGAGAGCCTCACTATCCGAGAGAAGAGAAATGCGAAAGTTTGCCTATGCGATATTGGCGCATGAAAATGAACCCGAGCGCTTTTAAAGATGCTGTCAATGTTTATTTTGTAGAATAATAAAAAAACAGTTTACATTTTTATGTTTTTTACTGAAACGAGAAGGATTTGCGCTTGTAATGATTTGAAAGCAATGATTTTATCGAAAAAATTATTCCGAAATGGTAAAGGGCAAAACTGGGAAAATTCATTAGTGGCCAGTGGCCGGTACTGTCAGTTTCATTAGTAGCCACTTTTTTAAGTTAGTGGCCACTTTTCACATGATAAGACTATTTCTTTCAGAGTACAAAACACATTGTCACCATTTTGTGGTATAATTACCACAAGAAAAATATGAAAATAAAAAATACATATAATAAAATTAACACAGGGACACTGAAATTGCAATTACGCTCTTTTTAAAAATCCTAAATTGCACATCCTAAATTGAAATCTGCTTAGGGCTGTAATAATAACAGCAAAAGTTTTTATATTTCAGATAATTTAGTAGTACTTTTTTTTTTCAATTTATTTAAGTGAAATAAGCTGTTATCATTCACAGTTCACATTGCTATTTTCTAAGTAAATGAATGATTCATCATCATCACAACCTTTTACATGGTCATGTTTAAATACAGTTAGCAGTTTTATTATTTTTTTCTTATTTCTAAAGACACACTTTTTTAAATGATTTTATTTCAATAGAGTTAAAATATTTCCTCTTAAAAAGTATAGATATGGAAACTTAGCTGCTTCATTAAAAATAATTTACTTAGCTGCCAAATTTGTAGCTTTAAAAATAGGGAGATTTCTACTTTAAAATGGGAAGGAAAAAGGAAGATTTCTACAAAAATTTTTTGAAAAATACACATTTAAGTCAAACCAAATTTTGATACACACATTTGTCAAATATCTTAAGTGGGTAAAATATACACTAAATACTATGGAGATAATAATGGAAAAAGACACTGCTTTGCAGGACATTTGATATTTAACTGCTGGTTGAACTGGAGCGTACATGTGTGTGTGTGTGTGGGGAGGGGGGGGGGAATACATCCATATACTTCTTTATAGGTTCTAGAATCTAATCAAGAAAGTTTTTAAAATGAATATTTACATTTATGTTATGGATGGAGAAAGATTGTAAAATACAAGGCTTCAGTGGAGCATGTGATTGCTAATCATTGGAGCAGGGGGGGGGGGGATGATTACAAGAATTATGAGTAAGATATATTAAACAATTCTACTTCTTTACAGATTCTAGAATCTAATAAAGTAAGTTTAAAATAGATATTTATATTTTTGCAGCAAATGGAAAATGGTTAGAAATTATAAAGCTTTCTATAAGCTGTGTGATCACAGATCGTTAGGGGGGGGGAGTCCAAAAAATTATATGAGTGAGATATATTAAACAATTCTACTTCTTTATAGATTGTAGAATATAATAAAGCAAGTTTAAAATGAACATTGACATTTATGCCATGGATGGAAAAAGATTGGAAATCACAAAGCTTAGATTCCCTAATCGTCGCTCGATTTTTAGAATCCTTTAATGATCACAAAAGTGGCGACTTTAGTGGCGATCGATGCATAATTTTTAATCGCCATCTTTTTTTATTTAGTCGCCACGTGGCCAGTGGCGACCGTTAATTTTGCCCTTTACGAAATGGCTATTTCAAATGGCAACAACGAACAAGTTATACACATCGACATTCCGTCTGATTACAAAAATAAAATGGACGAAAAAGACATTTCTGATGTAAAAAGTTAAATAAATAATAGTTAAATAAAGAAGCTTAATCTTTCACAATAAAAAGATTTATTAGGATATTAATTGATAAAGAGGTTTTTTTTTTTTTTTCTTTAATGACTCTTTGCGTTTATATTATTAGATATTTAAAATTTTTCAAATCTCAAATACTATATATTATAATGATTTTTAATTATAAATTATTATGAAACATTAACCCCCCAAAACATTTGGCGGGCCGCAATTGAAATCTATTTTACACAGGCGGGCCGGATTGTGTAAATGCATTAACCATATACATATAGTAAATCTTTTTTATTTTTATTTTTTTTTCCGGTGACCTTGTGAGCATTTAAAACAGAAAATATGTATATTAAATATATTTTTATTCATAAAATAACTATAGAACAGTCAAAAACTTATGGTTATATATAAGTATAACAGTAAGAATCAATTATTGGTATGATAATATTTTATTAACATCAATAAGCACGATATTTGTTTATTTAGCTAGATTAATCAGTATTTTCATTAAAAAAGGTCAGAAACAATTTATTAATTTTAGATGTTTTAACCGAAGATGCCAAACTAGAAATTCCCTGAATTCTGGCCGCAGAACCTTACATGGCGGGCCACTGCGGGCTGCGAGTTGGCCAGCGATTATGAGACATGATGATATCGCACATACTTTTAATATATATAATTTTAAGCATATTTGTAAAAACATTTTAAGTTGTTAGGAAAAATAAAACACCCCAAAACGCATAAAAGAGGGGGGGGGGAATGGCGACCTTTTTTTGTGGCGAGTAAAACTTTTTTTCGGCGAGTGAATCTGAGTTGAAATTTCGGGCCCTGTATATATATATATATATATCTGCTTTTTTTAATGTGCAATAGTTTTATGAATATTTAAATTAGTGAAATTACACATAAAGAACAACTTATAAAGTTACATTTAAAAACAAAATTCCATATTTTGGAATAAGAACAAATATATTTTATTTAGCCTTCATTTCATCACTAGTTAGTCAACAATTTCAAAAAATATTACATAAAGGACTTGTCAGGGTTGTAGTGATTTAAATCAATTGATTTTTTTATTTGTTTTTTATTAGCTGGCCAGGGATCTGGCTTAATATATGTTATCTATACCAAAATAAAAATATGTCAGGGTTCCCCTTTGAGCCTTTGAGAAGGGCGTCGCGCCCTGCCTGCCCTTTAAATTTTTATGAGCGCCCTAACTGCCCTTTAAAGTACAAAAATGCGCCCTCCTTGCCCAAAAAACGCACCCTTTATGCCCGAAAATTGCGCCCTTCTTGCTCCCAAATTTAACCACCACGACCCAAAATAGCGCATTTTTTCTCCTTTTTAAATATTCTTAGTGCTTTATTAATACAAATTTTCTTTCTAGAAGCTTTTTCACTTTTCTGTGTGTTCTACTTATTGCAAAAGCGAGTTGACACTTACTTAGCAGGTGTATAAACTATTTATCAGCGTAAACATAGTTGCCGTCGAACTTCTTTAAATGACCCTGCAGCCTATAAGGGTGGGGTGGGGAACAGACAAATAAGTGCCTCCCGGGTGTTAGCAAAAAAAGAACGGGAAAATATGGAAGATATTGCTTTTTTCTTATATTCCAATAATCCTTTTGCATCATAAATTTTTTTTTTTTTATCTTTAAAATCACGTTAACAAAAATAGCAAATCTAATTACTTTTATGATCTAGCTGAAGAACCACAAAAATCATCGTTAAGTTCAATCTCATAAATAAGTGTAAAAAAAAAAAAAAAAAAAAAAAAAAAAAATGACTCAGGAAAGAGAAGTGTTTGTTTACATTAGATGAAAAACCACAATCAATTAGAATGAAAAGGAAATCTAAATTGTGCAGTGCTTTGGTTTTTATTTACAGGATAACCACAGACAAGGATATTCTTTTTATCTGTGACAATAACAAAAGTTCATTTATTTTAATGATATTTTGAAATTTGTGTAAAAAAGCTCTCGCATTTTGGTAATTAGTCACAAAATTATTACAAATATCACAAATCATTAAAAAAAAAAAAAATAAATAATTACATCGATTAGCGTAAAATTAAAGCCTATCTTAGGTATTGCTATTAAACATAAATTTTGATAATTAACGGCAAAATGATTAAATACTTCCGCTATCGGCTAAAAAAAATATTGTGAATTTAGAAAGTCAGCTTTTTATAAAAGTACGGATTTTATTAACATCGGAATAATAAAGTATTTCATAAATAGTTGTAATTAAACGTAAATTTTCGAAAGTTAGCGGTGAAATCGAAATGATCCTGTATTTCCGAAATCGGCTGCAAAATTACTGCATATTTTGAGATTAAACTATAAAAATAACTCAAATTTTAACGATTAATGACGGAATAGATAATTATTTGGAAATTTAGCTTTGAAAACAATGTGATTTTTTTTTATCTTAGCAGCAAAATAATAGAGTATTTCGATTCTTACAGTTTCCTTTTTACTTTCTTCTATATTTAATAGAAGAAAGTACTGGATTCGTAAAAATTTTCGACTTCCGGTTTTCGACGGATTTACACGTTTTGAGAGGTCTAGAACATGATTTGACCATTTATAGACAATGTCTGTCTGTGTGTGTGTGTGATAAAAATTTTGTGGCAACTGTATCTCTGGAACTACAGCTCAGAATTGTATATAAATTTATATGTCGATACACCTTGACCAAAATTAGAACCTATCAACTTTTGGTGAAAATCGCTCAACAGGTGGCGCTGCTATACAGCGATTTCCGAAATTTAAAGGAGGCTATATCTCAGGTTCTATTGCATATAATCGAACAAAACTTGATTTTTAAGGTCTTTATGAGACATTATGATGATTCAATGTAAATGTTTATCGACCAACAGGTGGCGCTGCTATACATCAATTTCTGCAATTTATGGGAAGACTATATTTCAGGAACTACGGCACAAAATTGCATATAAATTTATATGTAGATGCACCTTGACATAAATTAGTATCTATCAACTTTTAGTGTCAACCACTCAACAGGTAGCGCTGCTGCACAGTGTTTTCTGCAATTTAAGGAAAGGCTATATCTCAGGTTCTATTGTGTATAATCAAACAAAACTTGACATGTGCAAAGGCCATTATGCTAATTCAAATTGGATGCTTTCAACCAATAGATGGCGCTGCTAGAGTGGAAATTTCTTCAATAATGGGAAGGCTATATCTCAGTTTGTATGGCATATAACTGTACAAAATGTGATATGTGAGATACTCATTATAAAAGCATATTTTTAAGATGTTATTTATAGACAATAAAACTTTCTCTGGATATTTAGTGTTAGCTTTCTCTAAGATGAAAATCATTTGCATTCATCATGTTAGATAACTTTAATAAATAATAGTTTTAATAAATTATTTGCCCTTAGTGAATTTGTATAGGAAAATATAGAAGAAAATCTTGTGGTGACCACAACATACTATCCCCCCCCCCCCCCCACAAAATAAATATATTAACCTGTGATACTCCTTGATGGTTAGATAATGCAGAGTTCAAAATTTAGCAACCTCTGATTTTCATGCTAGTTATTTTGTTTTTATAGAAACTTCTCATTTTGGGTGTTAAATTTGCCTTATATGTATAAGAACTTTATACATTTAACTCATTATAGGTACAAATAAGTACTTTTAATAATAACCTATATAAATATTCCCTCCTCCATTATTCATTCTACAGCCAAGTAGTAACAGTTTCCAGGGATTTTGCATGTTGGGTAGTTTCATCCCTAATAGTTGTAGGAGCTACATTTTTAGAGATCAAATTTCAAAAGAATATTTCATTTACCATTATTGAAATCCAGCAAACAAAGTGAGTAAATTCCAAGGATATATTAAATTTACTAACTGATTGTAACATTACAAATTAGCAATAATACATAAAAAATTGGAAACTATTAAAAAATATATCATTAATTAATTAAATCGAACTTTTTATCAAACTATTTGATTAGAATGTTTAATATTTTTCTTTAATAATCACTAAAAAAGGTCTTTGGTTTTTATCTTAATAAAATTGGGAAAATCTTATTAAAGATAATTTTTATTATAGTTCTTTACTTTCATTTCAACATTTATAAGATTTTCAAGAGCTTTTTACATATTTTTCAGGAAGCAATTTTAATACTTTTTATTAGGTTTAATAGAACTATAGTTAAAGATAAAAGAATGTGAAAAAATAAATTTATTTATCTAATTTTTGCTGACTAATTTGTACATTTAGTGGGGGGAGGGGGGGGAATTGCTGATTGCTTAGCAACTGCATTTATAAATATAATAAAATTGTTTGTAATTTTGGAGGCTATTTTTTGCGAAGCGATATGCCCTTTTTATAAAATGTGCCTTTTTTCATTCTCCACAAATGTGCCCTCTTTTTATAGCACCCTCCTGCCCCTTTTTCCTTGGTAGCAGCACCCTGCCCTTTTTCAAACCTAGGGGGAACTCTGAATATGTTGTATGTTAAAATGTATGTCTGTTTTAATTACAGAAATAAAAAGCAATACAAATTGGTGTTGATTGAAAAGGAAAGAGAACTTTAAATAAAACAGCTTAAAATGCTAAGAAAACCACAATTGTTTTAGGTTGATAATTAACAGTTGTTGCCTGGTTGTCACACTAGTACTTCCTATTTTTGCCTGAAAAAGCATTACATATTTTATTATATCAATCCAAAACAATTTTTGTTTTTTTTTTGCATTTATGTTGTTTTACTGAAAGTTTTAACTGTCAAATAATACCTACATCCACCATAATGAAGTTCCAGAAAAAAAGTGATCCATTACACAAGATTTAAAAAATAAATAAATGGATCAACAGCACATGTTTGGTGGGAAAAAGGAAATAGAAAAACCAAATATATACTGAATGATGTCACAATAATAGAAAAAATAGTTCCAACTAAGGCTCCTATATATATATAAGCTGACGTATCAGGCATTTTGCTGCCTTAGGGTTGCCACATGTACTCAGCGCATTTCTCTGATAAACAAACCAGAAACTTTTTTTTTATCGTCTTACGTTACTTTAGAGTAACTTATTTTATAATATTTCATAATTTTAGCTATGTAAACTTAAGTTTGTTTAGCGATAAACTGCTATAATCATTCAAGAGGTAAATATAAAGTGTTCACAGACCCTCTTTGGCGACATTTTATAAAAGAAACAGAAACTTCCCTAACGACATATCGTACATTCATAGGATATCCTTAGAATAAAATGACATCCTGAGAATGTACTGTGAAAAAAATGTGTTTTTAGGAATATTATTATTGCTCTTATCTTGACCAGATTAGCTTCAGATTAAGATTTCTTGAAATCATCAGGGAAGCAATAAAGACGCCAAGCGGGAATGCTCTGTCCTCTTCGGAGGCAAAAGAATGGTGGTGATGCGCCGGCCTATTATTTCATTTAGGGGCTCTAGTTCCAACTTCGAACACCAATACCTCTGCTCTGAAGTAATGTTTGCCGATATAAATTGGTAATAGTGTACTTCATATCTTTTAGCTAACTGTAAAGTTTGGTTATTGGTGTGTCACAGTTCATGAGTGGCACATACTAGTAATAGCAATGTAATTTTGGTCATTTAAACAGAGAAAGTAATTCTAGAATATTTGAAAATTTCAGCTCTATGTCTATGTTCTTATAATTCACAGGACTATAATTACAATCTCACATTTTTATCAATATACTGCATTTTCCTGTAATCTCGACCACAAAAGTAGCAAAATTTTATTTATAACCTAAGAAAGCAAAATGCTTTAGTTAAAAGTTTAATTCTAAGTAAATTCTGAAATGCAAGAATAACAAGTTTCCACGAAAATTTGCTTACTTGATCACAAGAGTATGATGAAGCTACCAAATCTAAAATACAGTTAATCATTTAAAAATTACTATACGATGCAATAATTTAATTATATATAAAAGAGACAGCATAAATAAATATATAATTTACAATGATAAAGGATTTAAGACGAGGGAGGATGGATCATTTAACTTCATAAGTCACAGTAAACTAAGCATAATACCAAGATTTTGATTTACATGAATACATATTTTTATTTAATTTATAAAATTATCATTATTAGTTCTCAAATTTACTAATAAACATGCGTATTGCTAAATTAATACATACAAATGAAGTTTAGCAATTCATTTTAAAATTATCAACTTGGCTAAAAAAAATGGCGCAGAAACTTCGTTGATAAAAGGAATTTGTCAAAAATATAATTGACGGAGGAGCGAGTAACTATACGATACAAAAACGTGAGTTTAGCGAAGACAATGATAAAACTAACCTTCTTTGTAAGTTGAATTTAGGCTTAACATTCCAAAACTCCAAACCATGTTTGTAGGCGTATCATTTTTTATTAGAAGTTTAATGAGAAATGTCGCATAAGATCATAAATACAGCATAAATTAGCTCAGATAACTACTTAATTATAATAAAAAAATAAGTCATACCCATCAACGGAATCTATTTTGCCGGTCACACTAGACTCGTCGCGAAAGTCGACGGTAACACTTTTATTTTCAAGACCCTGAATAAGACAAACAAGAGTCTTGGTTGCGAGGGCCTTTTCTCTCATCGCCATCTTGAAGCAAAAATTATAATAATTCTACCTAAATTAATAAAATTTTAACAAAACCACCTCTAAATAGTCGTACCGGCAAACACAAACCGGCAACAAAGGAACAAATGCTCACTCCAACCCAACTCCAACCGCGCAAATTTTTTAGTGATGCCACACCACTCTTTTCAAATATTCTTTTTAAAGGTGAAACCAGTTAACTTATAATTGTAACCGGACAGATCGAGATGATAACGTTACTTAAAAGTTTCATTCTGAAGACGGAGGACAACTGAGCTGACTGCATTTTTTCTAATCCCACTGTCTTCAGAAAAAATGGACTTTATTCACGAATGGCAACAGCCGGCAGTAGCCACACCCCTGGTGGTATTTACCTCCTGTCTGCTAATGTTTGCTTATGAGAAAATGATCGAAATTAATTTTATTTTGTTTTATTTCTGTTACAATTTGCATTTTTTTCAAATATGCCCAAGTTTTGTGCAGCTTTCGGCTGTGTCAATGTAAGCTGTAAAGCTGAATATACGCAAAAGAAATATCAATTTTCATGAATTTCCTTTGAAAGACTCTAACGTTTGAACAAATAGCTTTCAAGTTAAAACTGGGGGAATTCGAGCATTTTTGTGATAAAAATTTTGAAAATACAACTCCTGTAAATGACAAACGAAACTTTAAAGCTTGATGCAGTATCTAGAAAGTTTTCTTTCTCGAAGCCTGTGATAAAGCGGAAAGAAACATCTTACAATTTGGGTAAGTATATATATATACTCTTTTATTTCTGTATACTTGTTTTAATTAAAATGTCTCATTATCTAATTAATTTCGAGTTATATTAACGATATATATGATTGCTAATTTTAACTGCATTTTATGTAATACAATGTATTGTATGATGTGTATTATATGGATCATTTAAAATTTTGCTATCATATATGTAATTTTATTTAATTATTTCTTTATTTTTTAATAATTGAAATGTTGCACCAAAAAATTACTGTTAAAATTGCAATTTAAATGACCTTAGTTGAAGGGAAAATTCTTACATCCTATATACAATGCAAATAAACACCTAGTGTAAAAAAAAAATAATAATCTAGAAAGAAATGTTTATTATTATCAAGTTGTTATATTTGATGTGATGAATCAAAAACCAATGTATACAGCATTATGTAGAATTTATATTAATGGTGTTGTAGGTCAGAAGCTTGAACATCCCATTTACATTACTTATTACTGAGCAGATCATTTTTATTTATTCCATATTAATTTAAATATTGATACTTTACATAATATTTCAAATAATTACAAAGTATTTTATTCTTGCTCCTTATTTAATATAATGATAAGGATCAGTGTTCGAAATTAGCAGTCATTAGTTGTCAAGTATGACTAAATTATTGCATTTAACGACTATAAAATTATTTCTGGTCATCAAATTTGACGCCTAGCTTTTTTTAAAGACTTATTTTTGTTTAACTTTGAAAGCTCCATGATTGTATTGTATATTTTTCCCCTGCTGTGCAATGAATATGTCGTTTAGACATCTGTGTATTTGGGGCATATTTCATCCCTCCCTTTACAGAAATAAAAAAGAAAAAGTTTTCTTTAATCCCTTTTAATCTTTTCTTAAAACTGCAATTTGCAACCCTCTCGCCACACATGCATATAAATAACCTATGTAACAAACACATTACATTTGTGTGCACATTCCACCCCAGAAAATACTATTTTACTCAGAATCGCTCGAGTAGTCATGTTAAAATTGAATTTCTGAATTTGCAACTAGAAATTTCAATTTGGCACCTAAAATAATTGCAACAGGCGTCATATGATGCCTTCCCTTTCCTTCCCAGTTTCTATCACTGATAAGCATTAAAAAAGGTGATTGTTAAAACAGAAATGCACTGTTAATTTTTTCTGAAATCTAATTTTTAAAACTTCATTCCAAAAGTTTTAATTTTGTGAAAAAAAAAAAAAAAAGCACACCTGTGTGCTCAAACTTTAAGCCTTTTCATATAATCTTCACTGTGAATATATTTAGTTATTCAAAACTGCACTTTTAAAATTTATTTGCTTAGTTAAAAGGAGGGTGATGTAAAAAAAAGCACACATCATTTTTGAATTAAATAACTATATTTTTTAACTACATGCTTAATTATGTGTCCCATTTTCAGAGATTTCAAAATTTTCTCCTTTCATTCTTATAGATTCCAAGATTAATTTGCAGTTATTTTGGGAAAGAAAGAAATTCTGAAATCGACTGGCAGTTCTGATGGATGTCTTTAATTAGATGAAGAAGAAAAGCGAAGATATTTTAAGAAAACTTCTTTTTTTAGCATGATGTTACTTTATCATATGTTGTGCTATAAAGAAGTTATCTTAAATCTTAAGGAAGTTATCTAGTCTACATGGAGCCCCAAAAAGGAGGAAGGTGATTTATTTTATTTATTCTTCATAGACGGTGCAGTATCACCTATATTATAATATCCTTCTGATTGGCTGAATCGTTTACGTATTTATCGGCTATCCGCGATTGTAATGAAATGCTCGTCCTCTGGTGGGCTAAGGTGAAATTATCATACCACTGATAGCTTTCACGCTGAAACAATGATAGAACAACAAGAATGCACAATAATAAATACACTTGGCAATTATTACACGTGGCAATATTTACTAACAACTGCAGTTGAGAAAGCGCCATCTATCGATCATTACAAACACGGATCGTAGAAGCGAAAGAGAAAAGAAAATTAAGGGTAAAGATAGGCTGACCATATGTCCTCGAATCTCGAGGACAGGCACGAATTTCGAGGACAAACTACCTTCGTCCCCAAAAAATTACAACACATTTGGGGACGCCGGTTATAAAATTATTAATGTTTTATTATAGTAATTTATTATATGTATAATACATAAGCTGAAATAAGGTGATTTATACATAAAAATTACTAAAATTTTACAATTTAAGGTGATTTAATTATTTTTTTATTGTTTTGTCCTCGAAATTCGAGGACACCGCCATCTTTGTTCACAAATTCAAGGGAAAAAATATGGTCACTCTAGGTAAAGAGGAAAGTGTTGATTACTGATATCCGCGATTGTAATGAAATGCTCGCCCTCTGGTGGTCTAAGGTGAAATTACAATAAACATGCTTTAATTCGACTTTCATCAAGCCGCCATTGCATGCCGATGTTTAGTTTCACATATATTTATTGAATAAAAATGAATAAATCCGGTAAAAAAGATAACACATACTGTTGTGTGCTCCAGTGTAACTCCAAAGGACCAAGAAATCAGGAATTAAGCTTCCATTTATTTCCAAATGACAAATTTAAAATTCCAATTGCTTCGGCTAATGGAAGTAAAGAATTAATCAGATGATTTGAAACTAATATTTGTTCAGCTTCAGTTAAATATTTACTTCCGATCGAACTTTGAATAAACTGAAATATTTTTTCCAAACAGGGGTGGCGCCAGCTAGGGGGCCGCGGGGAGTCTGTGACACCCCCCATCGGGGCATACTCCTAAAACCTCTCGGGGGAAAAAATACAAAATTTTCAGTTTTTCTACTATTGACAGCATTTTTCTTTCCTTGTACAATTTGGAGCATTCCAGTTTTTCCATTCTATATTCAATATAAGAAAGTGTTAGATTCGTAAAAATTTTTCAGCTTCCAGTTTTCCATGAATATACACGTTTTGAGAGGTCCAGAACACGTTTTGAGCACGATATTTTTAGAAAATGTGTGTATGTGGCACGATGATCTCCAAAATCACGAGGAGTACTAACAAATGTAATGGTAGAAATATTAACACCAATATTATTAACAGTATTGCAGTTTTTGATAAATACTTATACAATAAACTCTCTTTATGTAGTGTCCCCCTGTCGGGGAGGTGGTGTCCCCCCGTCGGGGAATTTCTGGTGCCACTACTGTTTCCAAAGGCAATCAATTTTCCATGATGTAATGGCGGAGAAATTATACTACGAATATTAAGTAGAATAACAATAATAAATACACGTGGCTATAATATTTACTAACAACAAAATCTGAAAAAGCGCCATCTATCGATCATTACAAACGCGGATTCACAAATGATTTGAAGAATTACAAAGAATAAAAATAATATATGCTTTTAATATATATTGCTTTTAATATAATTTTGTGTACAATAGATAATCTGTTTTAAAAAACTCTTTCAAGAGATTACGAATCTTTCAAATTTATAAAATTAAATACAGTCGGCTGCAAAATTATTCGAGCACTAGCAATAATCCTTGCCAAAAAAAAGTACACTTAATACAGCTTTGTTAAATAAATCCTTGTCGAGTCATGTTCTTAATCAGTCTAAGAACATGATTCGAAAAGGATTTACTTAGCAAAACATTCTTAAGTGTACTTTTTAAACATAGGAATTATTGGCTAGTGCTCAAATAATTTTGCAGCCGACTGTATTTTTATTTAGTTTCTTTTTTTTTTTTTTTACTGCAATTGTATTATTGTTAAATGTAGCGGTCTACCTCAATAAATGTAGTTATAATTAAAAGTGTAATATAATATCTTTCATGGATTTTTTAAATTGTATTATGTCTGTTTTCATAATTTCAACAAGAAATATCTATATACATTGCTGTTAATTACTGGAAAACGTAACATTAAATTTTATGTGTATGTTTGTATAAATTATTTATTAAATTTCTATTTAATTTAATAAGATCATTAACTAGTTATTCAGTGGATTTTATTCACAATGAAATTTGTTATTAATGACTTTGCCAGTGTCAATTTTACTAGGGTGAATATTTATATAAAGAAATACAACTAATCAGAAAAACAAGTTTCTACAGTTCATTCTATACATACCTAGATAAAAATAAATTTTAATAGCATAATTTTTTTTTTCATTAACATTTAAAAGGTATTATTATGAGATTTGCACAGTTTTATGTAAGAAAACAAAAGGGATCGATGTATGTGCATATTATTATTTGTTTCTTTATTTGTCTTGCCTGCTAGTGAGTGGGGTAAAATTTTCAGTTGTTTAAAATCATTAATTAATGTTACTTGATGAAAAACGAACAAATATGATAATTGCTACTTTAAACTTGTTATTGAATTTGAAATGCTAATTTAAAATTTTGAGGCGAATCTACTTACCTTTTTATATGTATTACAGTGCGGGACAAGGTTTATCAAGATCAGAGAGTGTAGCTTTAAAATTTATCTACTTCAAAAATCCAATTAAAAGTATTGTACTTTTTTTTTCAGAAACTATTTTACTAACATTAATTTTAACATGCTGAATTTATTACAACCTTATGATTAATTAAGCTTCCCCCCCCCCTTTACAAAAAATTAATTTAAAAAATTTGACCCAAAAGCAATACTTTCTCTTACTGGGAAAAATACTGTTTTTGGGTCAAATTTTCAAACTTGAGATTTTTATTTATTTATTTTTTTATGTGTATGTTATCAGCATGTCTCAAGAACAAATGGTAGCAGGAAGTTCAAACTTGATATTCTAAATCTGTATCATATAATGATACTACACTTAACTTTTTGTGGAGATGCTACACTTAACTTTTTCTGTATATATATATGTAACGCATTTTAATTGCTTGCTGAAAGAGGAAAGAAAGATAACAGTCGCAGCACAGCACACAGTAGAGACGAGGCGTTCGTTCAAGCAAACATCTTTATTGTTTCATCATTTCACAGTCGGGTCGAAAGCAAAGACGAATGGAGTTTTAATCCGAAAAGCTGCCGATGATTCGCGCTGGCCTCACGGCCGCAGCGTTCGGTGGGGAGATAATTATAAAATGTACGTTAATTTCGGATGGACGGGCCGCATGGAAAAGTTTAGCAAGTCAGGATCGTGTCAAAAAACGCTCCGTTTGTTTACTGTTTGGGCTTTTATACCCGTAATTTTTGGTGTAATTTGGCGTAGTTAATTCCAGCCCATTTTATTTAATTGGTTATTTCATTCAAAACCACCGCCTTTTCCTGCCTTTTCATTATGTCTAATTGGTTATATTTTTACATTCTGCAGAAATCGCGATTCCGATCGGCGACACATTTTGCCAAACTCTGCCAAATCGTTAAAACATTATTTATTGCTTTGTAGCTGATATGAACTAATCAAACCGCAAATTAAACTCATTAAAACCTTTATTTATTACTTTGTACTCTTATTGCTTATTAAATTTATTTCTAGGCCAATTATAAAGCTATTTCCAGACATCAAAATACTTAAATGATTAACTTGTTTATTTCACATGATAGCGACTGCACTTTTCGTTCATTAATTTTTATGTTTTTAATCTTACAGCTTAATATGAAATCTCCTTTCATTTATTTTGCAATATTACTTCGAAATATAACCAGACTACCCTGAAACTCTGAAAATGCTAATTTAATTCTTACTTCTTTTTATCTCTTATATTTCATATCCCCCCCGTCCAAGCGAGATCCCCCGGGTTTGCCTGCAAAGCCGTGGGAGCTCACCATGAGGTAGATGATGTTCCAGGTGATACGTACCTAACAATTTTGATTTATTTTTCACAAATTTTACTCCTATCATGACTCTATTTGCCTTGGGAATATACAGAGGGGTTTCAAGATTAACAATAAGCTTGCTGATGAATAAACAGATTAAGCACATTTCAACTGTCTAGATTAATTGATGATTACACAATATACTCTTCATTATATTTAGTAAGCAAACACACATGAATACTTCATATTAAAGATTACTAGTACAACAAAACAACCGTATGATATTATATAGAAAAAAATAAACATATTCAATAAAGTATTATATATCATATTCAATAAAGTAGTATATAAAAATAAAGTACATTTTTTTTTCTTAAAGTTTTTTGGCCAATATTTGAATAGAAACGTTTCTATTTGATTGTAGAACACCACCATAACAATATTTTGTGTTCCTTTGCTTTGTAATAGTTCGTTCATGTTCGAAAAGTTCTTGATTTAGGTCTTTTCTTAAGATAAACTGTCCAGTCACAGTTTTTTTTTTTTAAAGTCATTATAGTCCTAAATCGAACATGGTATGAACACACTTTTTTTTTTCACTTATTCACTACAATACTTAAATGTTAATAACACAAGCATACTTGATGCACATAATACGTATTGAAAACATAAACAATGTTATAATATACTATACTTAATCTGAAAAAATAATAATATGGATATTAGAAATATTACTGACACTTAAAATTATGTACTAATACTGGACAATAGCAATACTTAAAAAGTAAAAAAAAAATTATTCAACACAACAGTTTCTCTAACTTGCTGATGCTAATCAATTCCTTCAACTTACCACAAAGATACAAAACACTAAAAATGTTTATTCAAACAGTTATGTTTATGGGTGCAGAGACCCGTGAAACTCTGTGAGAGCTTGTCAACCAAAATAAAGTAATATCTGTAAAATGTAAAGAGTGGTTTTTAGACAAGTCTCATCAGAGGAGGGAGCACACTTGTTGCCTCATGCTCTTCAGGGGTCTCCAATCAGATGAAGTCCAAAAGAACATGAGTAAACAAGGGCCTAAATGAAAAAGAGGTAAGGAGTGAATACGTCTACTAATATTTGTAAATAAATTAATATTTGTGAAAATAAAAAATACAAAGAGTTAGAGGCACGCCAGTGCCGCTGAGCGGAATAATGGAAGCTATGTCTCCCGACATCCCTCCGAATTCTCCGACTCATTTAGGATCCTCATCCAATACGTAATGGGACGATAGGAAAGCAAAAACAAAAAAAAAAACTTATTTGGGTTACCTCCTGACTGCTAAAGGGGTTTATTCAAGATATAATTTAAATTTTTGTGGATTATTATAATATCTTAGTTTAGAGGAATGTACAATTTCAGACTGTCTTTTAAAATGAGGACTTGGTCTATAAATTTCAAAATTTACGTCAGATAACTGTTTTAAAATGGTATAAGGTCCTGAGTATGTAGCAGTTAGCTTACGGGTATTCGGATATTCATATAATACTTCATCACCAACTTTAAATGTAGCAGGGAGAAATCGAGCGTCATACCTTACTTTATTTTTATTATGATATTCAATTGTATGTTCTTTTGCCAATTTTCTCGCTTCATCAACCTTTGGACTTTGAATAATAATTGTTATTAGAAAGTAAAGGGTCATAAGGTAAATTTCCAAACAATAGATAATTAGGTGAAAATTTTGTAACAGAATGAGGGGTAGCATTATACTGGCTTAAGACCTCCTCTAGCAATTTTGTCCATGGTACTTTAGATGAATCCGAATTTACTTTATATTTTAATCTAGTTACAATAGTTTGGTTCAGACGTTCAACTTTCCCGTTTGTCTCCGGGTGATGACTGCTAGTTAACAAGTGCTTAACCTTATAATTACGTAAGAATTTTTTAAACCGGGATGAAGTAAAGGCAGCATTTCTATCTGTGAGTAATTTCTCAGGGACTTGAATTTGGAAAATCTGTTTTAAAAAGTTGGTATAAGTTTCCGCTGTCACACTTTTGGATGGAAAACCCCACACATAACGTGTTGCATGGTCGACGACCAAATGCAAGTATTTTTTAGCTGAAATGTAATAATTAAATCCACCAACAGTGTCTAACGACAAACATTAAAATGGTTTATCTGTTGGAGGTACCTGCTGCAATAAGCCAAATCTTTTTTGTTTACATTTTTTATTTTCTTGGCAGGTATGGCAGTGCTTAACAAAATTTTCTATGTCTTTATTAATGAAAGGCCAATAATATTGTGGAGTTATTAAATTGATCATTTTTTGAATTCCTGGGTGTCCGAATTGTGTGTGGGCTTTATTTAGCAATGTTAACCTTAGTGACATAGGAACGATTATCTTATATAAACTTTTCTTTTTTGTTACTATGAGATCATTTACTTCGACATACTTTTTACTATTGACTATTGTGTTCTCTTCTTTTTGTAAACGTTTTAGATCATTCAAGTCAAGGAGATGTACATGGTGAGACATATGTTGTATTACAGGTAATCGAGACAGCAAATCAGCTTCTACATTAGTGGTTCCTTTCTGATATTTTATTTCATAGTCAAACATACTAAGCTTAAGGGACCAGCGGAAAAGACGTCCTCTAAGATTTTTAATATTTTTAAGCCAAGTTAATGCCGCATGATCAGTATGAATGACAAATTTTTGCCCATGTAAATAGTGATAGAATTTATCTAAAGAATCTATAATGGCAAGACATTCTAATTCAGTTATAGCATAATTTTGTTCATAGTCTTTTAAATTTCGCTAATGGTATGCTATTGGATGTAATTTTCCTTTCTCATCTGGCTGTTTGATTACACAACCAACTCCGTGACTTGAAGCATCTACAAATAAGTGACAAAGCCTCTTGGGATCATACAACTTTAAAATAGCTTTTTCAATTAAGGCATTTTTCAATTTTTTAAATGAATTTTCGCATTTCTCATCCCATACATAGGGTACATTTTTCCTGAGTAGATTGTTTAAAGGGTAACGAATTTTAGCATAGTTAGCTATAAATTGATTATAGACATTTACAGATCCCAAGAACCTCTGTAACTCTTTAACAGTAGTGGGACGCTTTAAATTTCTAATAGTTTCAATATATAGCATTATCTGGTTTTATAGTGCCATTAGACACTTCATAACCTAAGAAGTTTATTTTAGATTTTACAAAATTACATTTAGATAACTTTAACTTCAAATTTTCATTGACACAAATAAAAAATATGGTTTCTAAATGCTCTAAATGTTGTTCTTCTGTTTCAGAAAAAATGATAATGTCATCAAAATAATTACAAGCAAAATCAATTTTATACTTATGTAAGATTCTTCTAATAGTGCGATTAAATATTGCCGGGGCATTTTTAAGGCCAAATGGTAATACGAGCCATTCATACAATCCAAATGTGGTAGCAAATGCTAATTTTTCTGTATCTTTCGGGTGGATAGGTATATGCCAATATCCACTGGCTAAATCCAATGTGGAAAAATTTTTTGCCTGAGCCAATTTATCTAGAAGAGTATCAATTCTGGGTAATGGTTCTGCATCTGTTTTAGTTATAGAATTTAATTTACGAAAGTCGACACAGAGTCGTGTCTTCTTTCCCTCTTCTCGTTTATACACTAATGTTATAGGGGATGAATACGGAGAATGGCTCTCTTTAATGATTTTAGCTTGCAAGAGATTTTGTATTTGATCTTTAATTTCAGCTTCCTCTTTAGCAGAGATGCGGTATGCTCAAAGGGAAACAGGTAAGTCTGAAGTTAAGTGAATTCTCTGTGGCTCCATTCGGATACGACCAACATCATATTTCAAGTTTGCAAAAATTTTCTCATACTTATGTAATAAGGTAGATAAATCATTATTATTTTCAGTTGGCACTACCGTAGGTCTAGACGCGCTTTGTACAACCAGAGCCTCCTTAAGTAGATGCCTTCCACGCGCAGCGAATCCCCATGTTAAATTAGGCAACATTTAAAAAACAAAACTAACGCTAGGTGACAGCACCTTCGCCAGAGGCGATTTATGAAACACTCCTCTACGACCATTTGAGGTGTGGTTTGATGACGTCACTACCGAAGGAGGAGTTTATGTTGAATGAATCACGATTCACAAACTATGGGACCCACTCTAGATTATTTCATGTAATCAGTAATCGGCACTTCGATAGAAAAGGTATTTTCACTTATTTTTCCTGGTAAGCTTATTTTTAAACATTAAATTTCTTAATCTACTCGTTTTATATACATAGAACATCGAAAACAAGCGCGAACGTCCATTTTAATTTATTGGAGACTTGCAATCGACGAATCTATTGTGTAATGTAAATGCAAAACTAAGGTAAACAATAGAAATTGCTTACTGCATTCGAGATTTATAGATATGAATTAGTTATACAATTAGATATCAATGTCATTACCTGCTGAAAAACATTGCTAATATAAATAACATGTTCGAAATGTGTTTGCCACGTTTATAAAATTAACGTTGATGTAAATATACATTTGTTTTGTTACGATTACGAATATATTCATGTTTTAAAAATAATTTAGCGTTATTTCAGATTTAAAGATTCTGAATAGATAAATTGTTATAAAAAATATCCATGTGTTTCTTTGCAATAAGAGATAAAATTTGCTTTTGTGTTATTAAAATTTTAATGTAATGTAATTAGTTGCTTCATATACAGTTTTTATTTGTGCTGCTGTTAGTGGCTGTTAATGTTTGAAAGTGTTACTTATACAGGCTGTCTGTTTAAATTTTTATAGGTAATTACTTTTATTTCCTTTCTATGTGTGTACAATTATTTATCATTACATATATCTATGCTTAGCTAAGAAAATAAACTTCATTTTTTATTTCACAGAATCCAAACATTTATTTCAACTGAATTAATATTGCCTTATGTATGTGATTATTAAAAATGTACGTACAAAGGTATTATCGATTCGGTTATGAAAGCAACAACTTGAAGACTTTATCTAATGAAAGTATCCACCTGCATCTTACGAGGGAAATTCCAGCCACTAAGGGAAAAAAATAGATGCTAACCATAACCTTCAATGGTGAGTTAAAGAGATTCATTAATTTAATTATTATTGAAGAAATAATCTGTTTCTTATCAACTTTATCTCTCAATTATATATGGCGTTAATATATAAATCTTGATTTTCATTATGTATTTTATTTGGATATTTGTAAAAAGTAAATAAAATATTTTGAGAACAATCATTTCACATAAATTGATTTGATTTATATTTTTACTGAAATGTGAATTTTGAGGTAAATAACAGAAATATAATGAAAATTTTAATTATTTAGATATTTGTTTGTGTTACTGTGGAATTTTGTAGTAGTAATTTGAAAAGTTGTAGTAATTTGTAGTACTAGTAATTTGAACTGCGAACATGGAATATTTTAGAGGTAATTTCTTTAATAAATTTTAATTCCTATTTCATAATATTATTCTATTCAGTGAATTAAAATTAATGTTTAAATAAATATTGTGTAAATAACAGATATTTTGCATTTTAAAGATGTGTGTGTTTGGAACAAGAGTATTTTGAAAGGGGAAGATTATATACAAATGTAAATTAATATTGAAATTATCTGCTGCTTTAAATTATCATACATTATTGTACATGTATTTTGTATTTAAAAGGTAATTTTTTACATCTGTATAATCTGTCTTTTTTTGTAATGGGCGCTTTGATTTTCATGTGCACAAAGCACTAATACATATGTTACAGTAATTACTGCAGTATGTTATTTGATGCATTTTATGAACATTTCATGCAGAGTGAGGTAGCAGTAATCAATGTTATTTTTTCTTTTTAATGTACATGGAGCGTAGATACATGCATAATAACAACTGCTGCATACTGGGATTTTGTGCATTTATATTATTCAATCATATATATTTAATGATTTAAAATTTATTTAATTGTAGTTGGTTATAATTTTGTTATTTTTACTTTCTTCTATATTCAATGGAAGAAAGTATTGGATTCGTAAAAATTTTCGACCTCGGGTTTTTGATGGATTTACACGTTTTTAGAGCTGTAGAACACGATTTGACCATTTTTGTCTGTCTGTGTGTGTGTGTGTGACAAAATTTAGTGGCAACTGTATCTCAGGAACTACTGCACAGAATTTCATACTAATTGGTATGTAGTTGCACCTTGACATAAATTAGTGCCTATCAACTTTTGGTAAAAATTGTCTTACAGGTTGCATTGCCATCCCGCTTTTTCTAAATTTTTAACATGGTGATATAGGACAAAATTTTGTATAAATGTGCATGAAGAGAATTCTTTTTTAGTAATCATTATGAAAATTACATAATAGAGATAGTCAACTGGGAAAAAATTTTTGTATGTGTAGGAGCCTCGCCTCCCCCCCCCCCCCCTCCGGAGGGAAGTCTCCCCTCGAGGGCAGTAAATTTTCAAGATGGGTATCTTTCGAAAGGACTCGTCAATACCTTTAAAAGGAATGGTTGAACTATATAAATAATCTGTGATACTTCAAAACAAAGTTATTGAATTTTTTTACTTTTAACTTAAAAAAAAAAAAAAAAAAAAGGGAGAAATTTTTTTTTATATTGTTACTGAGTGAATTTGTATAGGTAATTATAGAATAAAGTCTTGTGGTGGCCACAACATACTAGTTAAATGAAAATTTCAGTTTTTATGTAATAACCGCCTGCCAGAGATTAACTGCTGGCATGTGGTTAATACAAAATATATATTACATATGTATTTCAATATTTATATATATATATTTACATATGATTATCATAGAAGTAATCCTATAAAATATATTGTACTTTCTTACATATTTGTATTTATGCATATGAATAGCCTGCCAATCACATGCAGTTAAGACGTAAATACTAAATTTTCTTTAAAAACTGCTTTGTGGTGATTTCTAGGGGCAAAAAAAAAAAAAAAAAGAATTACAGCGTTTTAAATTGGTATTGTTAGTTTTTCAGGCAAGATAAATCGATTGTGGATATTTTCAAGCGTAAAATTATTAGAAGGGACGGGAAGGGGCAAAAATGTAGAAAAGGAGCGGTTGTTTCGGAGAAAATGGCGGAAAACCCAGAACGCCTTTATTCTTTTATATTTTGCAGAGATTCGAATTCTGATACTCCATTCACATTTCTCATACTATGGATTTTTAATAGTATTTAGCCCGGAATTATGCAAGTTTCGGAGAAAACCATGAAAAAGTCAGACATTATGAAACATCGATATTTTCACAAAACATTTCATAACTCAAAATCTTTTAAGAGAGAAATCCTTTTTTTTTTGTTTTTTGCATATAGATTTTAAATTTTAATTATGACTAAATTATTTTTAATACATCATAAAGATACTTACACTTTAAAGTACTTTTATATTATCGAAAGTGGAATTTGAGATTTCACCTGTTTTAAGGTCCTGATAAGGTTTTATTTTGTATCTCAGATACTAATTAAAATAACTGCACACTGGTCTACGCTGCCGATAGCAGTGGAGAACCAGAGTGACATTTTTCCTGATCAGATTTTTTTTTTTTTCACGTGATAAAAATTAGTGCAATTTTGAGAATACATTAATTATTCAAAAATAGTGACCAGCGAAGCGGGCGTAGCCTGCTATACTCCTTGTAAAAGAAATAGGCCAATGAGTTTCTTTCCCGCAGAGCACCGTAACTATGGGAGCGGATCACGTGACCGACTGATAGAATTCTTTTTTTGCACTTCGTTGAGGTAATTCTAGCTGTGGTTAGGTTTTACAACGCTCGTCGTGCTTGTTATTTTTACCTTTTTCTGTGACTTTTCATTTATTTTAGGATGTGAGCTGATATTAGAAAACAATCTAAAACGATGATTTATAATGTTTATAACTTCTTCAAAATATTATTTTGGCAAATACCTAAATTAATTTCACATAGTTACAAAATTGAATTACATTACTCCAATGGTTAAGTTTCATTAAGATTATTTCAAAAAACGTAGTTTTCACTCATTTGATGCAATTATTCTGTATGATTTAATACAATAGCTTTGTTTTAATTTATATATAGAAAAATCGTAAATATATGTATATCGGATTCTGACAGCATTTTAGTCATTAAATTATAACACAATTGAAGATTATAGAAAATGTTAGTAAAAAAAAATAAAAAAATACTGCGTCAAAATGCTATAAAACATTTTCGTACACCCTCCTAAAAAAATAAAATAAAAATAGGGCTTCATTTCCTTTGTGTCTAGTGCCATGGGATGAAATTAAAGTAAAGGGAATATTTTCGATCGTTATAAAATCCTTCAATAAATTGGATTCTATACGCTTTTTATTCTAATGGACTTTTAAGTTTCTTTGATAAATAAAGAGTTTTAAAAAAATCTTTGTTACAAAAATGTGTTTCATATTTAAACTTCCAAATATATATAGATTTCAAATATGTAATAACAAACTCACAGTTTGTGAAATAATAATAATAAATTTTGTGAAATAATAATATTAATAATAAAGAATCAGATGGTTATAAATCCAAAATATAAAACATTTTCGTACACCCTCCTAAAAAAATAAAATAAAAATAGGGCTTCATTTCCTTTGTGTCTAGTGCCATGGGATGAAATTAAAGTAAAGGGAATATTTTCGATCGTTATAAAATCCTTCAATAAATTGGATTCTATACGCTTTTTATTCTAATGGACTTTTAAGTTTCTTTGATAAATAAAGAGTTTTAAAAAAATCTTTGTTACAAAAATGTGTTTCATATTTAAACTTCCAAATATATATAGATTTCAAATATGTAATAACAAACTCACAGTTTGTGAAATAATAATAATAAATTTTGTGAAATAATAATATTAATAATAAAGAATCAGATGGTTATAAATCCAAAATATAAGTGTGTTACAAGAGAGTAGCATTTAACTTGTGATTTTTTATACAGAGAGAAAATACTCTTTCGTTCTATAAATGAGCGAATAATTTCGATTTCAGACGTTTTGTTAAATATCTCAAAAAGAATTTGACCAGTCATCTGTCAAAGGGGACCAAAAAAAAAAAAAAAAAAAAGTTTGGGAGATTTTTTTTTTTTTTGGGGGAGGGGGGGGGTTCTAATCTTTTGAAGTTTACTGAAAATTTCCTTTTGAAAACTGCTGAGCTAATTTTTTAAAATGTCTATTACACACATAACTGATCATAAATATGAAAAAAAAAAAAAAAAATTCTTTTTAATTTTTGAGAAAATTTTAATTTGAAATATCTGTATGTTAATCTCATTCAACTGAAATTATAATTAATTTAATTCATAACTAATTGTAACTAAACACTATAAATTGCAAAAACTTGCAACAGTTGTTTTAAATCAAAATAATAGCATTGCTCTTTCATCAGGAGAAAAAAAACTAGGCACGAGTGCATCATCAAAGGAGCAAATGTGCACTCACACTTATTAAGAAACTTAAAGTGACTTCTACATATGGCTTCCTCTAAAAAATAGTTTGTTAAATTTCAGAGTATATACCGATACTGCTATATACCAAACAGAGAAGTATTAAAAGTTTAAAAATCATTAAAACAAGAAAGAAAAATTAATTAAAATATTGTTGCATAAAAAATGTTAAAAGTTTGGTTCCAGTGCGAAACCAATGTACATTAAAGATTTAATAAAAATAAATCGTTCTTTATGTATTATCTCGCGAAAAGAATATGTATATATATAATGTTCACCTGCATATTTCATTTAAATATTTTAGATTTAAATACTTATGGATCATTCTAAAATAGTCAGTATGATAAAAGTTTAAATCTTTTACAACTGACTTTTTTCTACGAGCTATATTTGCCCATTTTTCTTTAAAATTTGAAAAAAAAAAAAAAAGCTATTATTTTGTTGAATTATTCTGTTTTTTTTTTTTTTTTTGTTTTTTTTTTTTTTTTTTTACTGCTGCAGGTGCCTGACAGAAACTTTAAAAAATATACATATGAAAATTTGACAATAATATTGTTTCACAAGACGGAATTAGAAGCAACTTTATATTGAAATAAAAATAAATCAAAAACCTATTTATTTAATCATCTTGTCAACATTTCCCCCTTGCTTCAAACTATTTAAACAAACGCAAACGCAGTGGGAAAAAAAGTGAATGGGTGGTCACGCCTCCCGTATCCATGGCAACGGAGAATTGGGGAAACTTTTTCTGGTTCCTTCACAAGCCTATTGATATTACAAGGACTATAGTATTAAATATAAAGAGTATATCAAATATTTATATAAAATAATGAACATAAATACTAGATTTTAGTTTTGTATTATTTCAAACTCTAAAATTCATTCATTTAACTCGTAACATAACTGAATTAAGCTACTTTGGCAACTACCCCAGCTACTATTTACATGGTGGTCCAGTTTTAAAAAATGTGCAATAGATGAAACTTTCACAAATCTTATTTGTTCCTTGATGGCAATGCCTGTTAGATCTGCTGGAATTGAGAGAATCTTTTCAAATTTCTCATATTTGTGCATCACAAATTGAAAAATCGTTTAGGTTTAGAAACCGCATCAAAACTTGTCTTTTGTTATAGAAGACTGAATAGTGTAAACAATGTAAACTTCGATTTTCAATGGCGATAACATTGTAAATAAATTATATTTTGGTTAACATTTAATTGATTTTCCTATGCATTGTCTATTGTAGGTCAGTAATTACTTTTATGTCATTTTCTGAGTTTCTGCCACAAATGTGGCAGAAAGGGGTTTTCGCCATGCCGGTTTCTACCAGTGGTTTTAACCACTGCGACATAATCTTGCCAACCCTGAATGAAAATGTTTCCACAAACAATGATTGTCACAGAAAGCATAAAAGTATTCTGTCACAGCAATATTAGATTTGTATAATAAAATATATATTCAGGCAACATTTTTTATGGTTTTTCCATTTTCAACTGGAAAATTAAAATGTGATCAATGATACAAAAAAAATGAAATGTCAACCTTTCTATTGGTATGGCAATTTCTTATGTTGTATTTTTTTCTATGTTTTTTTTTTTTTATTGTATCTTTTTATTTAAAGACTAGCAGGCTACGCCTGCTTCGCTGGGCACTATTTTTAAATGAATCATTATAATTAATGAATTCTCAAAATTGCATTAATTTTTATCATGTGAAACAAAAAGAGAAAAAAAAAGAACTCTGATCGGGGAAAAATGTCGCACCAGGTTCCCACTGCCTTCGGCAGCGTAGACCCGTGCGCGTGCATGAATGCATATATATGAGCGCTGTGCACGCGTATTCCTTCACCCCCTTATGATTTCTCAAAATTCCATGTTATTACTCATAAACTTTTATTCTTAAGAAAAGGAATTTAAAAAAAAATCATTTCTAATCGGGTAAAAAGTCACACCGGGTCCCCTCTGCTTTCATCAGCGTAGACCCGTGTGTGCGCAGTGATCACGAATTCATATGTATGCTCGCTGCGCACACGTATTCCTTCACCACCCTTTCTGTCCCTCCTTAATTTTACACTTTCAAAAATATCCTCATTCGACTCGTAGGCACTCAAAACCTATATATACCAATTTCGAACGGTCTAACTCAATTTCTAATTTTTTGGCCCCCTTGAGGATATCTTAAAACATATAAATCAGGTGAAATCTCGAATAATTGCGATTAGTGCCCTCTCTTGGATAAATTTAATGTAGGTTATTCGATAATATAAAAGTACTTTAAAATAACTTTGGAATGCAGTATTAAAAAAAAATTAATAATATTTAGAATTCAAAAAATTGAAATTTTAAAATATTGCAGTGCCATCTGGTGGTAGAAATTTCTATAATCTACTGTTCAATTTTAAATCAACAAAGCTTTAAAATGATGTATTACTTATGAAATTATTTTAATTAGTAGCTGAGATACAAAAGAAAACCTAATCAGGTCACCTTAAAACGTGTAAATCTGGTGAAATCTCGAATTTCACTTTCGATAATATAAAAGCTCTTTAAAATATCTTTCGAATGATGTATTAAAAATAATTTAATCATATTCAGAATTCAAAATATTGAAATTTTAATATATTACAGCGCCATCTGGCGGTAGAAAAGTCTGTAGGATCTACTGTTCAATTCCAAATCAACAAAGCTTTCAAATAATGTATTACTTATAAAATTATTTTAATTAGTAGCTGAGATACAAAAAAAAAAACCTAATCAGGACACCTTAAAATGTGGAAATAACGTGAAATCTCTAATTCCATTACTTACAGTAGTCGGTTAACGGAAGGTGACAGAAATTTGTGGCATCTACTCTTGAAATTCAACTCAAATAAGTTTCAAAGTGACATATTACTTTTGAAATTATGCTAATTAGAAGCTGAGATACAAAAATGATATAAACACCATTATAAAACGACTTATGTCTGACTTTTTCATGGTTTTCTCTGAAACTTGTGTAATTCCGGGCTAAATACTGTTAAAAATCAATAGTATGAAATGTGAAAGGAGTATCAGAATTCGAAACTCTGCAAAATATAAAAGAATAAAGGCGTTCTCGGTTTTCCGTTGTTTTCTCCAAAACAACTGTTCTTTTTCTACGTTTTTGCCCCTTCTACCCCTTTTCGTCCCTCCTAATAATTTTACACTTGAAAATATCCACAATCGATTTATCTTTCCTTAAAACCTAATAATACCAATTTCAAACGCTGTAACTTTTTTTCCCTTCCCCCCCCCCTCCCCCTCAAGCCCTTCCTAATAATTCTACACTTTCAAAAATATTCAGAATCGAATTATCGGACATTAAAACCAAATACTCAAATTTTCAACGGCATATCTCAATTAAAAATATGTACTGCAAAATATAAAACAATTTAATTTTTTTGTTTGTCCACATATTTTCATGGAAATTGAACACTAGGTTTATAATATGCTGTCTAGGCCGAATATTAATTCAAATATAACGTGAATGAAAATTTGAAAAAGTTTGAAAATTGCAATTTTCCCCTCCACTATAAAACACGTGACATCTTGATCGGTTACAATCATTTCCTTTTTCATGGCAGACGGTCGTTTGGCATTTGAAATGATGTTGCCACAAAAAATTCATACTTTAGTTAATTTTTAAAAATTTAATTGTTGTACCGATAAGCCACTTGTACACTTAGATTCAGAAAAAATTCCCCTTTCATATGGTACCAAAATCGTAACGATTGAACAAATATTTCTAATTTAATATTTTTTTTTTTTTCTGCTTTTAACTCCGTTAAAATATCTTTTTTTTATGCAATGGCGGTGAATTCTCATTCATTGAGATCGCTTTGATATTAGACATGAGTCGACATTTTAATTAATACCTCCACAACTAATTAAAAATTTTAAATTCTGTTTTCAGGAGGACCTCGGAAAGGCTCCAGAGCATCAGTATGTCAATTCTTGTATTTCTGCGTTCAGTAGGGGCTGAACATATAAAAGAACTGACAGACAGACAAACCTTTCCATTTATTATTATACATATGTCGTTTATTGTATCTTGTTATTTAAAAACATATTTTAAATTACATCGGATATACTCCGGATAATATATTTTGGGATAAAAACATTTTAGTCAAATTCAAACTCATATGAAGCATCTTTTAATATCCTAATGATAATGTTTTAACTTTACAGAGTTAGATATTCTTTTTTTTTTTTTTTTTTAACAAGGACTACAAATATGAAATCTGTTCCTTGAGTATCCTTCGTTATTTTGAGAAATAAGCAGGAAAGAATTGAAAATTGAAGCTGTGGGGCATTTTTGCAACTTAAAATGAAAATAATGAAATTATTTCCTAACTGTATATTAGAAATATACATATAGAGTGTTATATATTGCCCTAAATTAACTAAAAAATTCAATAGTGAAAGTTATAAGCATTAGAAAAAGTATGTACTAGATTTTTTTTTTAACAATTATCAAAAAAGTCATCGTCAAATAGTGAAAAAAATTTAAATGTCACCAAAGGGAATCATACTAAATCTGTAGCACAAAGTGGTCTAGATATAACAAATTTTCTTCTATTCTTAAAAAATAAGTTACTGATTTTTAACACATTTTATTTTGCCTTATTATTTTTTAAATGCTATTAAATGTTATGTTCTATCCAGCATTGAATATGGGGATTTCTATAATATTTTTCTGCTTTTGTCTTATGAAATGCACTATTTATATTCATATTTATTGCATGGAAAAGCAGCAAAGAGGTAGGAAGAACCCTGCAGGTGTTAATAAAGCAAAGTGAGTCAAGAATTGGCGAGTGGAGTGAGGAGGCAGGACCCCCCCCCCCCCCCAGTTATGTTTTAAAAAAATAATAAACACATTTGATACTAGGTTTTTTATGTAGGTAATCACCCCCCCCCCTCAAAAACAAAAGTGTGGACGAATCTAAAATCCTGGTTGAAAGTGCTTGAAAATTTCCCGGGAAGTGCTTGAAAAGTACTTGATAACTCCTTGAATTTTTTTTACTCCTAAGTGTATGAACCACGGAATAGTTACTATTTATTTAAATCAAATTGGAGTGTAAAGGGTGATATTTTTATTTATTATGAACTATGCAAAAAATACCAGAGCCGGGAATCGAACCTGGGCACCTCCGCTTAACGCATGGATGCTCTACCACTGAGCTACCCTGGCTGACCTGATATATCTGCGTTTGCAGACTCGGTGACTTTTCCAACGAATATTATGCGAGAAGTGCCTAGCTGGTTGTCAGCCAGGGTAGCTCAGTTGTAGAGCATCCGTGCGTTAAGTGAAGGTGCCCGGGTTCGATTCCCGGCTCTTGTATTTTTCGCATAGTTGGTAATAAATAAAAATATCAACCTTTACACTCTAATTTGATTTAAATAAATATTCACGGTTGGTGAATTCATGGATAAAAAATTCTAAATTGAAATTTCGTGGTCTATGGAGTTGTGCTACGATTGTTATTGTCTCACCTGATATATCTGCGTTTGCAGACTCGGTGACTTTCCCAACGAATATTATGTGAGAAGAGCCTAGCTGGTTGTCAGCCAGGGTAGCTCAGTGGTAGAGCATCCGTGCGTTAAGCGGAGGTACGCGGGTTCGATTTCCGGCTCTGGTATTTTTCGCATAGTTGGTAATAAATAAAAATATCAATCTTTACACTCCAATTTGATTTAAATAAATATTCACGGTTGATGAATTCACGAATAAAAATTTCTAAATAGTTACTATTTAGTTTGAAGGATATTTGGTATTCAGTTGAAGTTAGTATTTAGTTGGCCGAATATTCGGTATTTGGCCAAAACTGATATTTGGTGCATCCCTAATATGCACTTTGGTGGGATTTTATAATTACTAACTTATCCAACTGGGAAGCGGGGAGTAAAAAATGCATAAGTCGTTGCCAAAGGCATAGTTGCCAACCTTTGAGAATCAAAATTAGAGAGATTTTGTATGAGACATTCTTTTTATTGCAAATACATATGAATAAAATAATAAATAAATAAAACATACTAAATTTAAAATACAGCTAGATTATACTAAATTCTAACCATACTGAAACAATATATATACATGCATACATTGATTTGGTGAAATGTTTCTTCCCTGAAAAATCTATTAATTTTTTCCACATGTTTACACATCCTATAGATATGACATGTAAATATTTAATTTAATTGTGGAAAAATAAATAGATTGATTAAGATCAGCAATAAAGTCTAAAAATAATTACATATGTGAGTAATATTCACTTTTATTGATTTATAGATTTTAGAGTTGCTCACTTTCCAGAGATTGGAAAAGGAGGGGGGACAGAAAAATAATTACAGAGTAAGAAATATTAAACTCTTTCAATTCTACTTCTAGAATTTAATAAAACAACTTTTAAATTAATATTACAGTTACATAAAGATTGGGAAATAAAAGACTTCTGCTGAACATTTGATTGCTGATTGTTAGTTGGAGATAAATTTGAAGGTGGGGGGGAGGAAATAATTAAATGAGCAAGAAATATTTAATAATACTATTTCTTTACAGGTTCTAGAATCTCATAAAGTATGTTTCAAACGAATATTGACATTTATGTTGTAGATGGTACAAGACTGGAAATTGGGAGCTTTCGTAGAACATTTGATCACCGATCGTTCTATGGAGCTTCTATTTTTAAAATGAACGATATCCGTGACTTTTTTAAAGATTGAAGAAATAAATTCACGGAATTCTGCAAATTAGGCAAAAATAAATAAATAATAAAATAAAATAATGAAAAAAAATGAGCAAAACTGTTTTTTTTTTTTTTTTCTAGCAAACACAGTGCAGCATTACAAAATGGGTTTGGAATTATATTGCTTGATTTGGGTTGTTAAAATAACAATAAGTAGCACAACATCTACAAAATTTTAGGAATTTAAGACAACTTATAATTAGGGTCTTTTAGGACATTTTTTAATTTTTTCAGGAATTTCAAAAAAGCCACAAGTAACATGCAATACACTATGTTTCATAAAAATAAAATCATCATAATATTATGAAAAATAAATATTTACTAATGAAATTGAGATAGAACTTTCAATATGAAATTCAGTGTACATATTTTTTCACAAGATACCAGATAAGATTTTTTTTACCTTTTAGTTATACAAACACATAGCAAGATAAAATATTTTAATGCACATTAAAAAAAAGAGGAGGCTAAGGCTGGCTTTTTTAACGTTATCATAAAAATATTTCTATGACAATCTTCTTTAATCTGGATATTAATGAATCATTTTATTTATGTAAGTGACTAAATAAATGTAAATAAATAAGTAAGCCAACCAAAATACAGGATTAAAATATGGTATATTTATGTTTAATGGAAAATACCGTTTCAACTAATATATGTGATAATTACAGTGCAATAATTACTAAATATTTTAAAAATTTAATGCAGTAAATCTGAACAACTTTGTGCTGTAGAAATAAGAATTTTTAAGTAAATACAATAAAACCGCCGTACTCAGATTAACGTCTTATTTTGTATTTGTAAAGCGATAGTCTACGAAGACGGAGCCATGTTGTCATTATGTTTGTGTTGATAGATTCATGAAAAGAACGATTCATTGAATTGTCAGCTTTGGCTCCTCCTACAGTAATTACGTCTGACCAATTGCTGCTCTGTATTTGCTTAATCTTCGTCGCTGAAATTGTTTCATAAATCGCTACGCAGAGCAACAATTTTCTTCTCTTTCATAGATAAGTTATATTTTTCATATAAAAATCTAGCTATTAATTTCAATTTAAAGTCCAAAATTGTATTTTTTTTTTCTTTTAATTTGAAAAAATGACGTGAAAGTGCTTTATCGTAAATATTTTCAAAAAAATATTCAAATATTTATATTTAAAAAAGTATAGGGTTTAATTTTCTTCGGAAGTGGACAAGACCTATTTTAGCTTTTCAACTAATTGAATCTAATAAATAACACCTTTTTTTAAAATATATTATTTATTAAAAAACGAAATTTAAAATTAAATAAGCAAAAACATGGCATGTCTATGGCATTAAATTATTTTTTATATATTTATTCAATAAAAATTTCAATTTTTTTTTAAATTTAGATATCAGATGAAAGTTTTGTTTATATAAATTAAAATCTCTGAACTTTAAATGAGTTTCAGTTTAGAATGAATAATTTATAATGATAAATTATTAAAATCATGTCTTTTTTTTCTTTTTCTTGGTCATGTCCTTTACATTACATTTTTACCTTATTAGGTGTGAATTATTTTTCTTAAATCGAGAATTTTATATTATTTATAAGAAAAATAGACCAGCACATTAATGAGATAAGTTAACATTCAGTAATAAAAATTGGAGAAGAAAACAATCTGTTGTCTAGTCCGTCACAAAAAATAAATAAATAACCATTAAGATTTAAATTTTTAAAATTAAGGATTTCTTGAGTATAAATTTTCTCTCGCACGAAGTTTTTTTTTTTTTTTTTTTTCAAGATTTTATTAGCTTTACCAGTTCCGAGAGTGTATGCTTTCGAAACTGATAGACAGTTTCGAAATAAAGTTGTGTTATGTTTACATGTTTTGAGGTCTCCTGAAACGAAAAATAATGTTTTTAGCGGTTGGTCTGTGCGCGTCGGTTTGTCTATCTCGGATATACTTGGAAAATGCTGAAAGTGTATTTCATTTTGTGTTAGGTGTTTTTCCTATAAGATTAAATTTAAATGCACAATCTGATGTGCACATAGTTTATTGAAAACATACAGGGCTATTCAAAATTAAGCTAAACGTTCTTTTCTGTAGAATGTAATTGACGAAAGTGCTTTGCTACACTTTTTTTTATGTCGACGAATACTGTTGAAGAAGGAAAATTAATTTTTCGAACCTATAATGTAAACAAAGTATTTTTTTGAAGTTCTATTTTCAACTCAGGTTTTTGAATAAAGTCACGTTTTGGGGTTCTCTGAATACAAAAAGCATTTTTTTTTCTGTTTTTAGTGATTGATTTATATGCATATTTATTATCAGAATAACTTAAAAACAAACAAATGCAGAAAATTCACAATTGTATTTTAAAACTCGTATTAGGTTTCAATTTGAAAAAATTGATAAAGATTGGCAAATTTAAGGATAAATTAATAACATCCTTGAAATATTTTTACTTCCATTACCCTACTACCGTAGGTAATGAAAGTATTGTGTTCGGTCCAAAAATTCGATATCGAGTTTTCCCCTGATTTATATTTTTAAGGTCTCATGAGTCCAAAAAAAGTAGTTTTTGGCAATTAGCCAGTATATGTGTGTGTGTGTATATGTGAGTGTATGGATGTGGAGAATTTCTATTTCAAAAAATCAAGTCATCTTTCTGTTATACCTGATAATTTTTCAAATCAGTAATCATGATATTTAATTTTTACATGAATTTTTAATTCCATATTCCATTTGTGTGGTAAAAGGTTAATAAAAGTAATGTTATGAATCTTAAAACTTAATATTTTTAAAAAGAACAAAAGTAGAAATAAAAATGTTCTATTTTTTCTTTTCAATATTCCCAACACTTTTGTATCGATTTAACTGAAATAATCAAATTTTTATACGCATTTACACAAGTCTTTAAAAAAAAGTGGTATTAAAAAAATATAAATCAATCTTGTTCCTATATTGGAGTATTTTATAGTTTTATTCATAAGTTACTAATGTAATTTATGAATAAAACTATAAAATACTACAATATAGAGTTACTTCAAAGTAACTAAGAACAAGTTATTTTTCTGTATTCCTACATCAATAAATAAAAATTTCATTTCTTTTTGTAATAAGCATAACTATTTTATTTGTTAAATCTAACTTACTAACAGAGGTGTCAACCCTTCGAATTTTTATATCATAATTTCTTTTAAATTTATCTTCGTCTTAATCACAGAATTTACGATAATAAATAAAAATAATGTTTTTTGTGAAAAATATTATTGATATTAAAAAATCCGGAGGGTTGGTAATTTTGCATTAATTACTTATGCAGTTTACATACCTTGTCTTGAAATATGAAACCGTGAAAACTTATATTTTCACGGCGACTCCGATTTACAAAATGGAACGACGCAATACACCATATTATATAAAAAAAAAAAAAAAAAAAACCTCCCACATTTGTTAAATTAATAAAACGTAAACCATGAAGAACTCAATTGAAACTCAATTGAATCGCGGGAAATAAACAGAACTTTACGACTCGGTATCAAGCGCCATCTACTGGCTATGTTCTTCTTGTACTGTTGCCAAGTTTTCGAGCGACTCGCTGGGCATGTACTTAAGGAGGCTCTGGTACAACACTCTGTGGACGGTGCACCCGGTTTACAGTGTGTGTATTTACCCTGGAATTAGTACCTACGTTACTTTCAAAAATATGCAAAGATTGATAATTCTGATTTACCTGATTTAGTAAGGGAATGTGAACTAGTTCCGGGAATTTCGGTCGAAGGGGCTTCTACAATTTTCTTGAAGGGTATTTTTTGTCCGGCGGTGAAATGTCCTTTAGTTTACGTTCCGTTAGGTCTTGCTACTGGTGGCCAGGTTAATGTGGTGCATCAGCAAGTGTTGTGTGCTTTGGCAAATGTTTTGGTGGAAGACGTGTTACTTCCACCGGATGTTTTGAACATGTTGGGAGGAGCCCGGAGTGAAAGAATTTCACTGGCTTAGAACTCTCAGGACCTGAGTGGTGATTCAAGAAATTTAGATGGAACGACGGAAGTTTCATCTGGGACACTGTCAGAAAAAGCACGGGACAATTTTATTTTTGAGGAATCTCAAAGGGAAATTTCTTCATGTGGAAATGAAGTAGGAACGGTAAATACTAGGGATGGTGAGGCAATCACTGAGCCAAATAAGGGAAGTATGGTAACTGATACTTTTCGCTCTGAGCAAGAGCAGTGTACCGATTTAGCAGTAGCTTGGAAGCATGCTAAGGAAGGTAAGGGTAATTACTATGAGGTAGATGGTTACTTATTTCATAGGGACAAAATACTCGGGGAGAGCATTGGGCAACTTGTACTTCCAGAATGTAGGCGAAAGGAGGTACTAAAACTTGCTCATACCTCAGTGTTTAGCAGCCATATTGGTCCTAGATAAACTCTAGAGAGGATCAAATACTCATTCTTCTGGGAAGGTATGAGGCTGATGTAAAAAAACATTGTAGATTATGTAAAGAGTGTCAACTCACTCAAGCAGTTAGAACGAATGACCGAACGCCAATCACGCCGGTGACGAGACCGGAATTACCATTTCAGGTAGTAAATATAGATTTGATAGGTCCGATCGATCCCCCAAGTTCGAAGGGACATAAATATATATTGCGTATGGTCGACCAACATACTAGGTGGGGCGAAGCCATACCGTTGACTAGTCTAAATGCATAAACAACTTGTGATGCGTTGCTAAGCATTTTTTCGAGGACCGGAATACCGAATGTTATCGCGTCTGATAACGGGACAAACTTCATAGCTGAACTGACTAAAGAGTTCGAGAAACGTATAAGGAGCAGTCCAAGATTCTCTATCCCGGGATATCCACAATCGAACGGATTGGTGGAGGGATTCAATAGAACACTGAAAAACATGTTACATAATGTAATAAGGGAAAAAGGTAGAGGGTGGCATTTACAAATTCCTTATGTGTTGTGGGCGTACAGAGAAATACCCCATTCAACTACGGCTGTGTCTCCATTTCATTTACTGTATGGTAGGCAACCGCAAGGTCCTTTGTCAATCTTAAAATCTACTTGGACCGGGAAACATAATAATATACAGTTAGGTACTACTCCTGTTGCTAAATATTTAGAAGATTTAAAATTAAAACTTGAGAAGGCTGCGGAGCAAGCTAAACTTGTTTCAGCAGTACAACAGGAAAAAACAGCTTACTACCACAATTTAAGATCGTCTAACAAAGTATTCAAAGTTGGGGATCAGGTGATAGTTTTAATACCCGATTCAACAAATAAATTATTTGCAGATGGCAGTGTCCCACAACTATTGTTGAAAAACGTAATCCTCATTCTTTTATAGTGAAATTACCAGATGATGCGACCAAACATATTCATCAAAATAAATTAAAACATTATATAACTAGTTCGAATTCTGTAAATGTTATTTTTGAGGAAGAAAAAGAATTCGGTCGTGTTGAAACTTTACCTACCGCTACCAAGGAATCTAAATTCTTTGAAATTCTTGATAGTCTTAAAGTTGAACATTTAAGTGCTTCTGAGTGGAAAACTCTTAGAAATTTAATTGTAAAATTTAAACGTATTTTTACTAAGCCTGTTCAACCAACCTCGGTGGGCACTCATAAAATTGAACTATTACCAAATGCAATTCGGAAAAAACCCCATTGTTACAGTGTTCCCATGGCATATAGAAAGGAAGTTGAACGTCAGGTTCAAGAATTGTTAGATCTAGATTTAATAGAACCATCAGAATCTGAAATAGTTCATCCAATTGTTTGCGTTGCGAAAAAAACATTCTTCTGTAAGAATGTGTATCGATTTCAGGGCTTTAAATGCGGTAACTAAAGTTCCGGTTTTTCCCATGAAAGATATGCAAGAGTTAATTTTCACTGCAGGATCTACCCATTGGTTAACCAGTTTAGATCTTTTAAAGGGGTACTGGGAAATTAAAATGGATAAGGAAAGTAAACCATTAACAGCATTCACCACTCACAATGCCGTGTACGAGTGGAAGACAATGCCTTTTGGTCTAGCAGGGGCATCGGGTACTTTTCAACGAGAAATGAGCCGTATCTTAAAAGCTCATTCAGATTATGCACAGGCATACATGGATGATGTGGTCATTTTCTCTAGGTCTTTTGAAGAACATTTGACCCATTTAGAGTTAATTCTAACCGAGTTACATAAGTTAGGTTTCTCGGTGAGATTGGATAAATGTTCCTTTGCTTCACGGAAAATAAAATATTTGGGTCACGTGATAGGGGGAGGTAGGCATGGTCCTGAAGAAGATAAGATATCAGCTATTAGAAAGTTAGCTAAGCCTGTCACTAAAAAGGATGTTAGGTCTGTTTTGGGACTGATGGGTTTCTATCGCACTTATATACCAAATTATGCGGAAATATCTTCTCCACTCACGGAGCTGACCAAGAAAAATTAATCAAACATAGTTGGGGTGAGGCCTAACAAGAATCTTTTGACAAACTAAAAGACTTATTGTGTGAGGTAACTAGCCTGGCTACCCCTGATGCCAACTTGCCATTCCAAGTTCATTGCGATGCATCTGACTATGGTGTAGCATGTTGTTTGACCCAACAAGATGCTGATGGATCTTATCGCCCAATAGCGTTCGCAAGCCAAAAATTCAATACGACGCAGAAAAATTGGGCAAGCATCGAAAAAGAAGCATGGGCAGTTTTATTCGGACTGAACAAATTCGATAAGTGGATTTATGGGGCTAAGGTAGAGATCATTTCTGATCATAATCCACTTAAGTACTTAAATCATACTACTTCTAAGAGTCCCAAGTTAACCCGTTGGGCTCCAGCTCTTCAAAGATGGAATCATTCCATCACTCATAGACGGTGTCCAGCACAGAGGTGCAGACGCTCTGTCAAGGCTGGAATAATAGTTTACTTGCATTATTTTTATTTTTTATATTATATATGTAATCGAATTAAAATTATATAGTGTATTGAAAAATATTTTGAAAGTATATGTTTTGTAATAGCATTTATATATATATAGTGTATTTGATAGTATTTTGAAAGTATATGTTTTGTAGTAACATTTATATATATGTGTGTGTTTTCTTTTTAAAAGTCATAAAATCAGCCACTGTGGGCTAATTTTATGTTTAGGTTAGAGTGACCATATTTTTTCCCTTGAATTTGTGGACAAAGATGGCGGTGTCCTCGAATTTCGAGGACAAAACAATAAAAAAATAATTAAATCACCTTAAATTGTAAAATTTTAGTAATTTTTATGTATAAATCACCTTATTTCAGCTTATGTATTATACATATAATAAATTACTATAATAAAACATTAATAATTTTATAACCGGCGTCCCCAAATGTGTTGTAATTTTTTGGGGACGAAGGTAGTTTGTCCTCGAAATTCGTGCCTGTCCTCGAGATTCGAGGACATATGGTCAGCCTAGTTTAGGTGGGGCGTGTAAGGTGCGCCAAATCTGGCAAACCTGCGCCGCCACAAATAAGAATGGCAATCCAACTCTCGGAACGAGAAGCAGATCTCGAGAGACGGGGTCGGGGATGAAGGGAGAATCAGGATGTGTGCTGGTGTCAGCGACTATAGTAGTTATGAACGAAATGTAAACAAGAATTTATTCTTTTTATCATTGTACATATTGCATTATAAATACCATCAAATTAATTATGTAATTCATCTGTGATGTGTCCCATTATAGGAATTTTTAATAAATGACTTGGGACTAACTGTGATTTTCGTTCATTGTCTCTGACCACTCACAAAGAATTCCACGTTCGAAAATGTGTTCATTTACACATTCGAGCGCTAGCAATAATTCCTATATAAAAAGTACACCTAATACTTCTTTGTTAAATAAATCCTTGTCGAGTCATGTTCTTAGCCAGTCTAAGAACATGATTCGACAAGGATCGAATGTTCAACTGAACAGTGTTAAATCTAAATGTGCTTTTTTTTACATGGGAATTATTGCTAGTGCTCAAATAATTTTGCTGCCGACTGTATCAAAAAATACAAAAAGTGTGATTTTTTTTTTTTAATATATGTATATATATAAAGCTATTATTATTACTTTCTTTTGTATACAATAGATGTATTAGAATCGTAAAAAATTTTCGACTTCCGGTTCTCGGTGAATTTACACGTTTTGAGAGGTTTAGAACGCGATTTGACAATGTTTAGAAAATGTCTGTCTGTCAGTTTGTGTGTGTGACAAAATTTTTGTGGCAATGTATCTCAGGAACTACAGCACGGAATTGCATATAATTTTATTTGTAGATTCACCTTTACTTAAATTAGTGCTTATCAACTTTTGGTATCTGCTGCTCAATAGGTGGCTTTGCTATGCAACGACTTTCTCAATTTAAGGAAAGGCTATATCTCAGTTACTATTGCATAGAAATGCATAAAAATTCATTTATAGATGCAACTTTATACAAATTAATGCTTGCTTATGATCTTTTGGTGTCAACCACTCAACAGGTGACACTGCTATACAGTGATTTCTACAGTTTTAGAAGAGGCTATATAGTGCCAATCAATTTTTGATGTTAACTACTCAACAGGTGGCGCTGTTATGCAGCGATTTTTACAATTAGGGAGGGCTGTATGTCAAGAACTACTGCGCAAAATTGCATAAAAAATTATATGTGGATGCACCTTGACATAAGTTAGTGCGACTTTTGGTACTAATTACCTAACAGGTGGCGTTGCTATACAGCGATTTCCTCAGTTTAAGGAAGAACTATGTCTCAAGTTCTAATGCGTATAATCAAACAAAGCTTGATATGTGAGAAAGCCATTATGAGACATTATGTCGATTCAGTTTGGATGTATATCTACCAATAGATTGCGCTGTTATAGCGCAATTTTTCCCGACAACAGCAATGGCATTTAACTGTACAAAACTTGATATATGAGATGACCATTATGAAAACGCATTTTTTAAGATGTTTGTTAACTATGTTTCGTTGGATATTTAGAGTTCATTTTCTCCAAAATGAAAATCGCCTACATTCATCATGATAGATAATTTTAATAAATAAAAGTTTTTGTAAATTATTTGTACTAAATGAATTTGCCTAGAAAAATTTTGAAGAAAGTCTTGTGGTGGTCACAACATACTAGTTTAGACGATGGATCTGTTGTACGCGATATATTAGAAGTGTGGAAGAGAGTTTTTTCGATACTACTTTTTGTTTTTATAGAATTTTAAGCTTTGTAGCATTATTATGTTTACATTCAGTATTTTTTGATGTTTTAAATAATACATAACGACGTTTTTAAGAGGATGATAAAAGGGAACTAATTTCGTGATCAAATTAAAATATCATTTTCTTTAAAGAAAAAAAATTATTATTATTATTATTATTATTTTGTTTACTCAAAAAAAAAAAAAAAAATAAATAAATAAATAAATAAATAAATAAAAAGCAGCTTCATTTAGGGGGGTGCAAATGCACCCCCCTGGCTACGCCTATGTCAGTGGGAGAGAGATCTGGCGACTTTGCTGGCCAAAATAACGTTGGACAAGCAAGAAAACAAGCAGTGAAAACTATCTCTATGCGCGGGTGGGCATTATCATGCTGAAATATACGATCATGATTGCGTGATGTGAAGGGAAACACAACGGGACGTAGAATGTCGTCAACGTACCGTTGTGCTGCAAAGGTGCCACGGACGACCTAAGGGACCCAATCTAAGGGGTCCTGATATGAAATGAAATGACACCCCAGACCATCAATCTTGGTTGTCGGGCCGTTGTGCTGGCGACAGTCAGTTGGAATCCCCCTTTTTCGGGGCGTCTCGACTTGAGATGCAAAACTTTCAAAACACCCGGTTTTTTCCCAGAAAAAAAACCGTTTTTTCCCCTGGGAATTTAAGACAAAATTGGAAAATTTGAAATTTCCCCATAACTGGGAATTTTGAAATTATGAATATTTTTATAACTTTTGTTAATTATTTAGCCTCCGATCTTTAAATAAACTTCAACTTTAATTCCTGCATATATTTCTTTTTCGTTTCCTTTTCCAGCTGATTCGAGCATCTTCGATGTTTATTCAAGAAAATAATTAATTGTAATGAATGCGGTGCTATCACTAAAAGTAAGTTTCTGTCATTATTCATTAGTATTATTTTGTTATGTTATTGAGATATCCTTTCCATTCTTAATGAGAATTAATAACATTTAAATTTTTTTATTCATAATTGGTTTATGAATGTACAATTAGAGAATTGGACTTAATATTTTAGGAAAAAACCCCAACTAAATTCAAGTTTCGTTAAATTTAAGTGAAGTATTTAAGAAATTAGTTTGTTACCTGAAAATTTTTAAATTGTTCTTTTTTTTTTAATTACAACAAAGAAAAAAAAAAAGAAATAGAAGAAGAATTCTCAAATTTAATATGTTTTAGGGAAATATATAAGTAATTCGAAAAATTTCCCCACTTGTTGTGTTAGAAATACAGAAACTTTATATATTATGTATAAAAATCAGAAAAACAATATGCATATAAATAAAATTTTCATTGTAGGAAATTTAATATCAATTTTTTACAAACTCTAATAAGAAGTATTTCTGAAAATAACTTGTAAAAGAAATTATACCAGTGTAGTAATTGCATAAAATGCCATCTCTTTTTTCTGAAAACCACTTCATTATTTTAAATAATTCTTTAGTTTTATAAAATAGAAATTTTTAAAGAACTTTTCAAATCTTAATTATTTCTCTTCTCAAACTATTACAGAATTATGTACATTGCTTTCCTTAATTCTTCAGCTTATACAGTATGGAAATTGTATCCAACATTGTACCGATACATTTATCTTAAGTGCTAATTTAATAAAGAAAGCTTAAATTTCTTTTCAAATTTGATTTGGCTGCAGTTCTGATAAATTGAAAATAAATGTTAAATTAAAATAATGTTATAAGCTTATCAGTATATCAAAGTCCTTAAAATTGCCATTTATATTAGGTAAACAACTTACTATATGCTTTAGAGATTTCTAATTTGTTTTTTCCCCGCAAAATTCCCAAATTTTCCAGTTTTTTCTCCAGAACTCCCGGGTTTTTTCCCTTGGTTTTAAATTCCCGGGTTTTTTGCATCTCTACTCCAGACGAATCTCCGCTGGTCATCGAAACTCAAATCAGAGTGAGGCTCATTATTGAAGACAATTCTACTCCATTCAGTGACATTTTAGTTGGAAAAATCCCGATATTACTTCAAACGTGCTTGTCGGTAGACAAAGTTTAATAAGAGTCCGCACAAGGGGCTCCGTGAGCTCAACTTCCTTTCTCTGAGCCCCCTATTAATGGTCTTTTAAGTCACTGAAGTACCAGTTGCATGTAGGATCGATGATAACGATGAATTTGGGGCTTTGAGTACCGCTCTCACGATTGATCAGTTCTCACGTTCTGTCCTATAATTTAATTGTTGCCAAAAAAATGCACGAGTTCATTTTCTTTCCACATAAAAATAAATACATTTAATTAAACGTGAACCTTAAAAAAATATAAAAAGGTAAATTATGTATCTCACAAAAATTGACGTCATTATCAATTTAAAGATTTCAGCGCTGGAGCTCCTTTTATACATACTCTGCCGAACTCAGAGTGTTTGGGAAATTTCCCGTAATTCCTTAACCAATCACATTAGAGCATCAATTTTTGGTATATCGATAATAAGTATTTTCTCGCCAAAAGTCGCCAAAAAGTCTCTAAGGATAAAAAGTCGCCAAATTTGGCGCCAAATCCATTACTTGCCTATTGGAGCTTTTTAATGCGTTTTAAAGGGAAAATTAAGCTATTTTAACGCGAAAAAAGTGCTGGAAATGCAGAAAATTGACATTTTATCAATTTACTAATCCTCTTTGAAAGAATTTATACAAAAATAAATACACTTAGTTACAATTTCGTAACAATACGCATTGATAAAGTGCTAATGTAGTTAGTTTTATAGCTATGATTCAACAGAAAATTTAAAAACATGGTTTATAAAAGGCTTTTATCTTTCAATTATTTCTATTAAGAGCTTATTATTTTCATATTTTAATTAACTAAAAGAAAACTATTCGAAAATTTGAAAATCTGACTTCGAAGTATTGTGTTGTCACCGGGATCTGAGCTACTGTGAAAGTTTCAACTGTCTAGCTAACAGGGAAGTTAGTTAAAAATAGATTGCAATATTTGTACCGGACAAACAAACACACAAACAAACAAGAATAGAAGTTAATAAAAACATGGTAAAAAATTAAGCCTCTCACCAGAGGCCAGTGCGATCGAGTTTATTGCTTATGCTTGAAAGCCGTAAATTATGTGCTTAGATCACGTGATTGAGCAGACAACACTGGGAAAAACCAAACAGCTTTTGGATTTGAGAAAACAATTCGATCACAGCGCCGTCTGGGAAACTTAATTTTTTAGCAGTATTTATCATCATCATCATCAAAGTGTTTGTTTTAGTGTTCCTGGGAACAACGTTCCCTCACCACTAGTATTACAAGTATGCGAATAAGAAAAAAAATGACCATAGCCACAGACCAGCAAAACAGAACGCTGCTGACATTTAAGCATTCGATCATAAGCTAGAGTGACCATATTTTCTTCATTGAATTTGGGGACAAAGATGGCGGTGTCCTCGAATTTCGGGGACAAAAAAATAATTAAATCACCTTAAATTGTAAAATTTTAGTAATTTTTATGAAAAAACACCTAAAAGAACTTATTTCAGCTTATTTATTATACGTATAATAAGTTACCAGTGGCGGCTCATGGCAGGAGCTGCAGAGCTGCAGCCCCCCCCCCCCCCAGAAATATTCAAAGTAATGATTTTATAACTTATAGAATATTTAAAAAAATATTTTTATAAAATGTAGTATTATGCATATAGAACATATTACTATACTTCATTGGAAATAAAAATTATTAAATGGCTGAGAAAAATCAACGAGTTTTATTCGTAATAGCTTCTCCGAAGATCGAAAAGTTGCTGCTCTTCATGCAGCTCCTGAAAAAAGGGGATTTCCTTAGGGAAAAGATAGTGAAAGCCGCCCTACTCGTTTTCTCTATACCAGTTCCGACCACCGAGCTTTACAAGTACGCAGGAGCTGCATCAGCTGCAGCTCCGATATGATAAGGGATTTTCAGTAATGCTGAAACAGAGAGTGAATTGCCTTTGTAATCTCCTTGTTTTAGCACAGTTTTTGATGCAATAATCGTTGCGTTTGTAGATTATTTATGTATGAGAGGTAGAAAATTTAGAATGAATGTTATTCATGGTTATATGAGAAAATAGAGGATAGTTTTATTTATGCTTTCGAACAGATTTTTAAATTTTTATTTTATGTTACTTAGAAATTTCGCACAAATTTTTGGTTTCTTGCTTTTCAATGATAGAAACGTTAGAGATTCAGTTTTTACACAAATTAAATATTACATATTTGCCTTCTGTGAAATGTAGTATTTATAATTTCTTTATCGCTTTTAAGCCAATTTTTTTTTTTTTTTTTAATATGAAATTATTAGCAGTCAAATATTTTTTAAAAACACAGATGTACTACTAAATTTTTTATTTCTAATTTTCCAACAACAAAGTGGAAAAGTATTTATATTGTATCTCTTTTTGAGTGTGAACTTTAATAATTATGCTTGGAAATTTAAGAATTCAAAAATCCATTATTAAGATTAACCACAGTATATTTCTTATTGAAAAAGGAGAATGTTTTGTTAAAAGTTAATTTACAGAGGTGCAGAAAAATACATACACTACAGTTTATATACAACAGTTACTAACAGTTATTAGGAAAATAATTTAAATACATTTTAGCTGTGTTATTTTGCTTCAGACTCTTCGGGGAAAATTATAATATACCTTTCTAATCCATAATAAAATCATCCATTTAGAAAATGTTGTAGTCATTGTTTATACTTCTTTTACAATGAAGCACAAAAGATGCAAAATCCAATACTGTCTTGGGTATTCGTGATTTTAGTTAGTGTTATACTTTTTCAATCAGAATTGATTGAACTGGTGTCTTCTTAAATATATTATCTGATTAAAATAGTGTTTGTAACATTTGTAGACTTTTTGCTGGGCAAAATAGAAAATATCGGGTACATTACTGACTATATGCAATAAATTTTGGAATTTCGTTTGAAATTATAATAAGACCTTTTATTTCTGGAAGAAATTTTAGTAACTTATGTCATTTATGTATGAACTACATTTTTAATACAGGATAGCTCAAAATGTTTGAAATGCTGGCAAGTGTTTTGTAATTAGTGCAGTATGCATGATTTTACTTTCATGTTAATTTTTAAATTAATATTTTAAAGGATGATCTAAATAATTTAACGAAACGTATTATTATAATTGCAATTTTTTATTCAATTACCAATATTTAATTATCAATAATTATTATCACACTATTATTATTTTTACAAAAGTTAATTAAAAAAATTCTGTCTTGAATTTAATACCGGGGTAGAATTTTTAAGTTAGACTTTTGTTTGTTATGTATTCTTGAACTCTTAGATTCTGTAATAGCCTATTTTTTATTATGTAAAATTCAAAATAGTCTACAGCAAATGGTAACGATGTTGTTTTTTACTTTCAAAAGAAATAGGACTGAGACCCCAGTATTTCAAATATATTTCGGGCCTATAAGCCGGCCCGTGCTGACCTCTAATGCAGCCCCACATAAAATAATCTCAAGAGCCGCCACTGTAAATTACTATAATAAAACAATAATAGCTTTATAACTGGCGTCCCCAAATGAGTTGTAATTTTTTGGGGACGAAGGTAGTTTTGTGCTCGAGATTCGGGGACTGTCCTCGAGATTCGAGAACATATGGTCAGCCTATCATAAGCGCTTGCCACACAGTATATTCTAAGCGCTGTAGTATTAGGCCTAGAATTAAGGTGACCAGCCGTTCTCATTTTCTGAGGACAGTCCTCATTTTTCAAGGTATCTCCTCAAATAATTTTCATTTGTCCTCAGTTGTGAACTTTTGACCTCATTTGAGCTCTTTCGTCTTCATTTTCAATATGTTTATTTTTTTTTTTAATCTGAAATTCAAACGCCAGTTATACTACTCACTACTGACTTCACTGTAATTTTTATATAATACATTATACAACACACTGCAGCATAACAAATTATGCTCCACCTGTTCATGAAGTTGAATCGCATACAAGGGTTTTGGATAAAATATGGAAAATTACGAACGGCTATGCCTACGAGCACAATCCCAGTACCTTCCATCCATTAGCTTTGGTACAGTGCCTAGAAGTAAATAGTGTGTTTATCGCAATACAACCGTGCTGAAAAAAGATATCTCAATTTATCTCCTTTCCTTAAGTGGGGCATCTGTCCCGGAATTACCTTATAGTTTCTAAATAAAAGTTAAATGTGACGTTGAATAGTTAAGCAACAGCTGTTGTTCGTTCAGGATTTTTCATGCAAAAAATTGCATGATCATTAACAAAATTTTATCTGAATGTAATCATTAACAAAATCTTATCTAAATGTAATATAAAAGTATTTCCCGTTAAATTATTAATTTCTTTAAATTTAATAAATAAATAAATAAATTGGTTTAAAAAAAAAAAAATATTAAATTGTCTCCGCTGAAAAAAAAATTGTTTTAAAAAAATAATATTTTGTTTCAAAATAATGATTTAATTAAAAGTGTAAAAAATAATTATTTTAGTTGGAATAAAAGATTAAAATACAAAACGCCCTTGCGGCGACTCGATCCCAGGTTCCCAGGACCTCCGTTTCAGAAATGAAGCACGCTACCACTGCACCATCTGCTCTCACTAGGATGGGAGTTTTGTTGGCTTTTATACAAATAACTAAAACTATTAGGGGTCATATCTCGCCCGCGAATTTGGAAAATGCCCACTCCTCAGAACCTTGGCGAAAAAACATAATCGGGCAATGGCGAGCGCGAGTCATGATGATAGACGGTAGGGTTGCTCGCATGTCTGATGACAAGCGGACGTCAGAATTCGTATTAGCAATAACAATAGAAATTTGTTCAATAATTTTAAATAAATTTTAGGTGCTTTTGTCTCCTGAATTAGATACTTTGAAGTATGATTTAAAACATTCATTTTGTAATTGAATAGCTATTTTTATTTTCTAAATAAGTTTCTAAACGTTCATAGCTAATTGGAAACATCCTACATGTAAACAAATTGTCGTGTTTATTATGTCGAGATAAACTTGAAAAGAGATTGACGTATATTTATTTTATATTTTGCCTATGTATGAGTTATTATTTCACATATGCATTTAAGTGAATTAGTAATGCTGGAATCCAAATGTTTATTTTGTGTGTGTGTGAAGAACTTATTGCAAGGTATGTTCGCAACATTCAATGGTTTTATAATTATTAGTTTAATGTCTGTAAGTTGTATAAGTGCCTAGAATTAACATTTCTTTTATTTTTTTAATTAAAAGATAATATTTTGTACATTATTGCTATAACATATTGAAATATTAGTATCTGATATTATATCCTGATGACTCATCTTATATCAGGTAATTTGTTTAGACATTTGAAAACAAATTTGACTTAAAATTATGATATAATTGTGATCATTCGCCTTTTAATTAGTATATTAGTTAGATGTTTATTTTGTTAAATATCACCGTTTGAAATGAAATTGGTCGAACTGATGATAACATGTAATTATCAGTTCAATCATTTTTATAATGATAATATCGATGAATATATTTATTACACACTACATTTTGAATATTATAGTGAGATATATTTACATAGAATAGATTGCATTATGTAGACTGCTGATTAAGTAGTACACATACATTCTGAGTGAAGTTAATTTGAATTTATAAAAACAAGAATTAATTTTTGTTAATTGTGAATAATAATACAGTTTATGGTATGACTTAGCGTGTTTTTAATAAATCAATAATGTGGCACAATTTTGCTATTATCCTTGGAATTTACAAACCTTTTGGAAAGGAAAGTTTATCAAAGAATGCCATACTCAAAATGGCAGAAAATGAAATTGCATCAAAATACATTTAAAAAAAAATTAAATGCAAAAAATGTATAAAGTACAATAAAAAAAAAAAAAAAAAAAAAAAAAAAAAACAGTTGAAAAGCTCAAAATTATAAATAATCACAGTTTAAAGAAGATCGAAGAGAAATGAAGGAACAGTGTTTCTTGGAAAGTTCTCTAGTTATGAAGTTTATCCTATGCCAGCTGGACCATAGCTTCAGTGCACGAAATTGATTTTGTGCCTGTAGACGTGGGCTTGCTAGCGATTTTTATTAATATCGACATCAGATAGAAGAAGAAAGAGGAGGATAAGCTTATTGAAGACACGGTTCCTTGTGACATGCTGTAAATAAATCTAAAAATAGACCAGCATTGAAATTTGACATTTGATTTTCTTGTATCCTTTTCAGTTGTTTGCCATTCGAACTTTTGTATGTTTTTTTAATTTTATGGTGTTTGTTTATAAAAATTTTGTTATAGTTCATTTATTTTATTTATTTATTTATTTATTTATTATTATTTTTTATTTGTAGATAGGGTAAGTGCACCAGTGATTGACACTTTTAGAGCAATCTCTGATGTTTTTAATGTTCTAGTCATCAGAAAATATTTTCAGAAATCTTAAGTTAGTACATATGGCATGAAAGACATTCAGAACCACATATATGTTAAAATATATACATTTTATAACAATTATTTTTTTTTATGAATTTTTATTTGACACCCACTCAATGTTCCAGTAATTGACACTGCCAGTTTTTAATTTTATCAGTAATTGAACCCCTATGTTTCATTGTTTGACACTGCTAGTTATTCATTTTATCAGTTATTAGCACCCTATGCTCCAGTGTTTCACAAAAAATGTTAAAATTCTTATACATACGTAAAATATGATTTGGTTGATTCCTAGATTAGAGGGGCACTTTCTGCTTGGCGAACTTCCGTAGCGATAAAGTGCCAATGCTTGTAAACATAACATAACAATTCTATTATGACGCAGTATGGAGAGATTTGATTGGTTCTTTTGTTTTTTATTGATCTGAGTGTATTTTACATTGCACTAGAGCTAGATTATGGGGAATTAGGCTATATTTGATTGGTTCATTTGTTTTTTTATTGATTTGAGTGTATTTTACACTGCACTAGAGCTAGATTATGGGGAATTAGGCTATATTTAATTGGTTCATTTGTCTTGAGTATATTTTACATTGCACTAGAGCTACATTACAGGAAATTATGCGATATTTCATTGGTTTATTTATTTTAAGTGTATTTTACGTTGCACTAGAGCTACATTATGGGAAATTAGGCGATATTTGATTAATTCATTTGTTTTCAGTGTATTTTAGGTTGCACTAGAGCTACATTATGGGAAATTAGGCGATATTTCATTGGTTCATTAATTTTGAGTGTATTTTAGGTTGCACTAGAGCTACATTACGGGAAATTGGGCGATATTTCATTGGTTCATTTGTTTTCAGCGCATTTTACGTTGCACTAGAGCTACATTATGAGAATTTAGGCAATATTTGATTGGTTCATTTCTTTAGAGCACATTTTACGTTGCACTAGAGCTACATTATGGGAAATTAGGCGATATTTGATTGGTTCATTTGTTTTCAGTGTATTTTACGTTGCACTAGAGCTACACTACGGGAAATTAGACGATATTTCATTGGTTCATTTGTTTTCAGTGTATTTTAGGTTGCACTAGAGCTACATTATGGGAAATTAGGCGATATTTGATTAATTCATTTGTTTTCAGTGTATTTTAGGTTGCACTAGAGCTACATTATGGGAAATTAGGCGATATTTGATTGGTTCATTTGTTTTCAGTGTATTTTACGTTGCACTAGAGCTACACTACGGGAAATTAGACGATATTTCATTGGTTCATTTGTTTTCAGTGTATTTTACGTTGCACTAGAGCTACATTATGGGAAATTAGGCGATATTTGATTGGTTCATTTGTTTTCAGTGTATTTTAGGTTGCACTACAGCTACATTATGGGAAATTAGGCGATATTTGTTTGGATCATTTGTTTTGAGCGCATTTTACGTTGCACTACAGCTACATTATGGGAAATTAGGCGATATTTGTTTGGATCATTTGTTTTGAGCGCATTTTACGTTGCACTACAGCTACATTATGGGAAATTAGGCGATATTTCATTGGATCATTTGTTTTGAGCGTGTTTTACGTTGCACTACAGCTACATTATGGGAAATTTTTGTCTTAACATGCGCGATAGTGATTGCCGCGGAGCCGAGTTACGTGCGTTTTCGGATTCATGCACAGCGAGGTAGGGGTGTCCAGTGATGTTTTTTTGGTTTTAACGTGCGCGACAGGATTGCCACGGAGCCGAGTTACGCGCGTTTTCGGATTCATGCACAGCGAGGTAGGGGTGTCCAGTGATGTTTTTTTGGTTTTAACGTGCGCGACAGGATTGCCGCGGAGCCGAGTTACGCGCGTTTTCGGATTCATGCACAGCGAGGTAGGGGTGTCCAGTGATGTTTTTTTGGTTTTAACGTGCGCGATAGTGATTGGCGCGGAGCCGAGTTACGCGCGTTTTCGGATTCATGCACAGCGAGGTAGGGGTGTCCAGTGATGTTTTTTTGGTTTTAACGTGCGCGATAGTGATTGGCGCGGAGCCGAGTTACGTGCGTTTTCGGATTCATGCACAGCGAGGTAGGGGTGTCCAGTGATGTTTTTTTGGTTTTAACGTGCGCGACAGGATTGCCGCGGAGCCGAGTTACGCGCGTTTTCGGATTCATGCACAGCGAGGTAGGGGTGTCCAGTGATGTTTTTTTGGTTTTAACGTGCGCGATAGTGATTGCCGCGGAGCCGAGTTACGTGCGTTTTCGGATTCATGCACAGCGAGGTAGGGGTGTCCAGTGATGTTTTTTTGGTTTTAACGTGCGCGATAGTGATTGCCGCGGAGCCGAGTTACGTGCGTTTTCGGATTCATGCACAGCGAGGTAGGGGTGTCCAGTGATGTTTTTTTGGTTTTAACGTGCGCGATAGTGATTGGCGCGGAGCCGAGTTACGTGCGTTTTCGGATTCATGCACAGCGAGGTAGGGGTGTCCAGTGATGTTTTTTTGGTTTTAACGTGCGCGATAGTGATTGGCGCGGAGCCGAGTTACGTGCGTTTTCGGATTCATGCACAGCGAGGTAGGGGTGTCCAGTGATGTTTTTTTGGTTTTAACGTGCGCGATAGTGATTGCCGCGGAGCCGAGTTACGTGCGTTTTCGGATTCATGCACAGCGAGGTAGGGGTGTCCAGTGATGTTTTTTTGGTTTTAACGTGCGCGATAGTGATTGCCGCGGAGCCGAGTTACGTGCGTTTTCGGATTCATGCACAGCGAGGTAGGGGTGTCCAGTGATGTTTTTTTGGTTTTATATGCGCGACAGTGATTGCCGCGGAGCCGAGTTACGTGCGTTGTCAGATTCATAGCTTTATACAGCCATGTTTCTTTGTTAGTTCATATACCTTAGGGGTATGTCCCAATTCAACCTCCGTCGTTACAGGGGCCGGATCCGTGAACTTTTAAAACAGAGAAGCTTTAAATTGCTGTAATGAACTAATTATGCATGTATTTTTTTTTTCCAAATTTAATTAATAAGCACTGAAAATAAAATTTGAATATTAAATAGTTTACTTTCTATAATTTTTTAAAAAATTATAATAATGCGAATAAAGTAAACGTTGTCTGTAGAAAATGCGGATATTTGGTTGCCGAACTTAATCCCCACAACGTAGCTCTAGTTCGACGTAAAACTCACTCACTCAATCACTTTTTGGTCAAGTTTATGAAAACTAGGGAATTTTCCGCTTCGCTGAAATGTAAGTGTTAATGAAAAATTCGAAACGAAAGCGCATCATTTGATAACTTGAAAATATGTTTTTTATTTTATTTGTATATTCTCATAATTTTTATACCGATGTGTTTCGATTCATTTGAATGCGGTTTTAGAATCTTCGAATGTTACGAATTAACTGAGCGCGAAGTGAAATGTTTGATATGTGATTTACGTATTATGGAGTCAACAGAAATTTCAAAATGGGAAATAAATAAATAAATAAATAAAATTCATATATTGTAAGTTTTCATGCTTTTTTAATTACTTTTAAAGTTATATTTTTATTCTGAATTTTCATTTATTTAATTACATTTATTGTGTCGTTGAAATTAATTTGCTCTTAAAACTTCGATGACAAAATGTGTATTTTGTTAAGTATTTGCTTATTTATTAAAATATTGTAGTTAAAAAGTTAAATAACCATCGCCCTTTTATGAAATTTCTTCGATAATTTTATTTAATTGCGTTAAATGGTCGTCTGCATTAATATTTATTTCATTTAGAACGTAAACAAACGTTTTGTAAGTTAAAAAGTTAATTAACCATCGCCATTTTATGAAATTTCTTCAATAATTTTATTTAATTACGTTAAATAGTCGTCTGCATTTATATTTATTTCATTTCGAACGTAAACAAACGTTTTTTCAGGTTGCCGTAAGATAAATTCATTACCTTGGTTCGTTGGCGAACGGATAATATCGCCAAAATGTAAACAAACGCCAATGCCCCTCTATTCTAGGAATCTGCCTATGATTTTATTATTTTTCTTATTTATTAGTTATTTCGGGATAGATGTCAATTAGTGGAGCATGCCAATCACTGGAACACCTACCCTGTAGCTTTATCTGACGAATTTGAAATAAGCAATTTCAGTGTATAAATCTATAGTTCCAAAAAATTGCACATTATCCTTAAATATTAAAATATGTATTTATATAGTTACTGTTTAAAAAAGACTGGAGAAGAAAAGAAAGAGCAGTTTTCCTCAGAAAGTTCTCCATTTGTGAAGTCTTTGCATCCTACGCCAGCTGGAACATATCTATAGTGCACAAAATTGTTTTTGTGCCTGTAGATGTGGGCTTGCTAGCTCATTTCATTAACACTGATGTCAGATGGAAGAAAAGGGAGGAAAAGCTTATTGAAGAAAGAAAGTTCATCATGACATGCAGTAAATAAATCTTTTCTTAAAATAGATAAACATTTATTTAATTTTCTTGCATTCTTTTGAATTGTTCGCCATTTGAACTTTTGTATGTTTTTTAATTTTATGGTGTTATTTATTTTGCTATTACTTAATTTTTATGGTAATATTCAATTGTTTCATTCAAATCGAACATAGTTTGATCAATTAGCAACAATTCAGCTTTAGTCCAAAGAAAAAACACATTTTTCATTAATTGGCAACTTTTCGCTTGCACTCCCTGACTCAGAATTTTACATATTACATATAAATTTAATAAGATAAAATTTTTAAAAATGCTCCATGCAAAATAATTTTTAATTCTTCTGCTGAGATCTTAATCATGAGAGACTTGGAGATTTAATCACCACACACCCAAAATTTTACAAATTTCATGAAAATTTTTATGTTATACTTCATTTTTAACAAATTGTTTTTGAAGACTTAGCCTCATCTAGTAAATTTAAAAATTACAATTTAAGTATAAGTTTATTATTACCGCCAAGAGAGAAAGAAAAGAAAGCATAGCATCCTAAAATATTAAAAAGTGAAATATTTGTGGCTTCAGCTATGGGTCTGCTAGCATATTTCACAAATATCATGAAACTGAAGAAAACAGAAGAGAAAATAAGAAAGAACTGGCGTTTTAAAGTAATAAGTACACAACTTTGAATAAACACCATAAAATGCTATAAATTCACAATAATTGTTTTGGATCGAAAGAATACATGACCCTTCATCAGGCGAACAAAGGAAGCACGAGTGCTGCAAGCAAAGTGGCAACACACGCTGCCGCTATCAGCATTTGTGCTTACCGACAGTGACACGATCTAATTAAAGAGAAAGCAAGAGACAGAAGAAAACATCCACTACCGAGGGCATGGACCACGAGGAAGTAAGCTGATGAAGGAGGAAACCCCCTCACAAAAGCAGCTATTCAGACTTCCATAAAGCTGTAATGTAAGGTTTTATTCTTGACAAAAATTTTCAGCAAATCGCTAAAATTGATGCCAAGATCAACATTTGCGTCGGCTACAAACTTGGCAGCCTGACGAGATTAGTAATCGAATTTGGCGACAAATATTGCTTCAGGAGTGCCAGAATTTGTAAACCTTTTCTCAATTTTAACAGAATTATTTGTTTTGGTAAAATGTATCATTTCTCACCACTAATTTTTGCCTACAAGTATAAAAGTAGGCAATTTATACTGAAATGATTTTCATTGAACACTAAGTTGTGTTTAATATTTAAACTTAAAAACTTGTTCACATACCATAAAATTAATAAAACCACTACCAGTTTCAAAAGGACATGGTCTTTCTTTTTCAGGTACAAAGCACTTGCTATTACCTTGGAGAAAAAAGCAAGACTGGTGGTTTTTGTACCTGAAGAAGAAAGGCCATGTCTTTTCGAAACTGGTAATGCTTTCATAATTTTATGGTGTATGAAAAAGTTTTTTTAATTTAAATATTCATTGTACACCAGTTTTTTTACTTTTGTACTGTCTAAGCTGAGTATTTGCCAATGGTATTTTTTGTAATAAGCCATAGAAAATTCCTGAAAAATTTACAATTGGTGGTATATATAATCTTATCATCAGGACTGTTGTGGTTGGAGTAGTTTTTTTTTTTTTTTTTGCTTGTTTTCAGGAATGTTCATGGACTAGAACCTGCCTGTTTAGTTACAAATAAATTACCTCACACAAAAATATCAATGTTTCCATAACCATATGTATATTCCAATAGATGTATAAGGAAGTCGTGGTGTCCACGTCAGATTCTTTTTTTTAATGCTAGCTAAGCAAGCATACATGTATGGTACCGTGACCACTGCTATACAGATTTTCATGCAAAATGTGTAAGTTGTATCCAGTGATGTTTTTTTCTCTTTTGGTTTTAATGGTTGCAAAGTGAGTTCACATGCATGGAAGTGATCGCTACTATACAGATTTCTATGCATAGTGAAATAGCTCAATTTTAAATATTTGTTTTATTAATCTTAAAAATAGGCTTCCATATTAAGGAAGTATTAATAAAAAATATGTACAACTGTATTAAAATATAGCTATAATTTATTAAAATGTATGTGCGTGTAACATCGTTAAGGCAATTAATTCGTCATTTAATAAAGATTTTCTTTTTAAAGTTTAAATTATTAAAATAAATATGGCTGCAATATTGACAAGTAAGTTATACTAGGGTGCCTTGATAGAAAGAATGACAACATACGGAGGACTGTCATTGGCCAAAATTTCTATTTTACCAAATCTATGGAAAAAAAATGATCAGGTGTACTTTAAAAATTAAGTGAATGACAGCAAATTTTACTCTTTAATTTTTTTTTTTTTAACAGGAAAATGTATTATTTATTACTAAGTACAAAACTTTGAATAAACACCATAGAAGCAAACACTCGCAACAATTGTTTCAGGTAAAAAAAAAAAAGTTCATCAGGCAAAAAAAGTACACACGAGTGCTGTAAAAGAAGCAACAACACACTGTTGCAGGTTGCACTGTGTTGCCGCTTTGTTACAGCACTCGTGCCTACTTTATACATTTGACGAAGGGCTAGGTTTTCTTTTGACCCGAAACAACTGTTGGAAGTTCTTGCTTTTATGGTGTTTATTCAAAGTTTTGTAATTATTACTTTTAAACGCCAGTTCTTTGATGCTCTTTTATAATGTACTAGCAGGCTTTGCCTGCTTCGCTGGTCATTATATTGAAATGAATTTTCAAAACGCTTTACCATTAATAATTTTAAAAAATCATTGAAATCAGTCGAAATCTAAGTTAAAGTTCTCGCTACCTTCGGTAAAGGTTTTTCCACTTGCCACACTTCACAAAATCCCTTTATAGTACATGTTGCATACACATACCTAACCAACACATTAAAAATCAGGATCCTGAGATTATTTAAAGCAGCACTATATTTTAAAACGTGTTTTTACCCCCTCTCCGCTTTTAAATGGAAGAAGGAGGAGGGAATTTTGCTAAATAATTTTATATTATGAGTTCGATATATATAACTGACCCACACATCGAAAATCTCCTTCTTAAGATAATTTACTGCAGAGTTTACCCCCACCCCTAAGGGGCGGTAGTGTGGAATTTCACAAAATCACTTTGTAGTGTGTGTGGAATATGCATAAGCAGTCCACACATCAAAAATTGCCATTCTAAGATTATTTGGAACAGAGTTACACATGCAAACATGTTTTTTAATCTCCCCCCCCCAACCCTCAAGAGGGGAGATGGCACGGAATTTCAAATAATCCCTTTGTATTTTGTGTGTGTTGAATACACAAAACCAATCGACATATCAAAAAATCACTTTCATGAGATAATTTCATAGCTGCTGTTTTTAATCTTTTAAATCAAATTCACATTAGTGTTTTTGAATGGAATATGTTATATATATTTTCGACGATTAGTATTACTAAAATCAGCTATAAAATTTTTCCAGTTTAAGTCCCCGCCAAAAACAGTAGACTTGGTATATATGTAATTTGGAGCAGTTACACTTTAAAAGGTGCTTTTGCCCCCTACTCAACACCCTTAAAGGGAGGAAAGGAGAAATTTCACAAAATACCTTCATAGTGCGTGTTGGAAACTCATAACCAGCCCGCACATAAAAAATCACCTAAGATAGTTCGGAGCAGATTTGCACTTGGAAACATGTTTTCTCCTCTCCAACCCCCAAGGGGGAAAATGTGGAATTTTACAAAATCTCTTTGTAGTATATGTCTTGAGAAAGCATAACCAATCGACATGTTAAAAAATCACTATCCTGAGATAATTTGGAGCGGAGTTACTCTTATAAACATATTTTTGCCTCCCTATCCACCTGCAAAGGAGGGAGGAAGAAATTGCGTAAAAATACCTTTACAGTGCGTGTTGGGAAGGCATAAACAACCGACACATAAAATTAATCTTGCTGAGATAATTTGAAGCAAAGTTATGCTTGGAAACAGGTTTATTGCCCCCCCCCCCCCCAATTGGGAACTTTCGCAAAATCCCGTTACAATAGGTGTCAGGCATACATAAATAAGCCACACTCTAAAATTTGTGATTCTATATATTTCCCCGGACAAATTTAGTGCTAAAAGGGGGACTTGAATTTGCCCACTCGTAACTCCTCCCCAAAATCGAAAATTGCAGAAAACCAATAATGATTTTTTGGAAATATCCTCAAGTTGACTCTTAGTCGTTTTCTATATCTTTGTGCTATTATTGGTAGAGCTTAACCCTTTCCCAAGATGGGATCATTTTGACCCCAATTTGAAGTGAAATTTAGTTAAGCCTGCCTCATTCAAGAAGTGCGCTAATTCGTCAGAGATAGCAAACATAACCAGTGGAATGTTGCAACTTCTAAATTGTACAAAAAGGTGCTGTGCTGATGATTTTCGCCAAACATGCCAAGCGGCACCTGAAAGCGATTTTTCTGCAGTAACGCCTTGATGTTGGGAAAGCGAGGCTTAATTAAAAAATGCGTATTTTCTAAATTTGCCTCCAAAAATCATTTTTACCCCCTTAAAAATCCGGAATTCCAAAATTGCAGAAAATAATTTTTTTTTTTTGTACTCAAGTCTAGTCTCTCCCTCTGAAATTTTTTCACCGTGAAGCAATTTGGAGCAGAGTATGTTTATAAAAATGTTTTTGCTCTCTGATTTTGCAAAATCCCGTCCTAGTGGTTATCAAGGTCCTAAAACCAACATGTTCAGCAAAATTTTCACCTGTATCTCCCATAGAATCGCCACGACTGTGTTGAGTCAGTAATCAGTGGGTTTACTCTTTTATATATATAGATTATTATTTATTGTTAAAATAAGTTATTTTGGTGGATACATCTCAAATACTTATATCAACATTTTTATTAGAGTGTATCAGGTATACTTCGAAAATTAAGTGGATATCCTTAATTACTGTAAATTTTACTTTTTAATTTCATGTTTTCAGATAGCAAAATGTAGCCTTTACAAGTTATTTTGAGGAATCCTTCTAAATTATCACAGATATCAATGTTTTTCTTACAGTGAGTTATGATTAAGCTTTTAATGAATAACATATATTTCTAAATTAAATATATTTTTATATTTCTTTTATTTTGTAACATTTTCATTAAAAATATTCATTTCATCATTATCATGCGATTATCAGGGGGAAAATACTATGCGCATAAAATGATGAGCAACTAGTGAGTAATGTCAACTTCTAGTGCCAATCTTTGTAATGACAACACCGTATGTGCTGAGAAAATGACTGTGATACTATTTAATCACTTGTATATTAACTATATCAAAGTATCCTAAATTATATGACTAGTTGGCACAGTCTACTGCATCAACATAACTAAAAATTTCTCAATAATAAAAATTTAATTTTCAAATATCTTTTTTTTTTGTCTTCATTCAAGTTGTAACAATATAAAAGGCTACAAAAAAGGCCTCTGAATGGAGAATTGTTTGCATGAATATTTAAAAATGAAAGGTTATATATATATAGAAAAAATATTAAGATTATATAAATACTTTTAAATGTTTGGACATAGTTCATTTTTACTAAAGCAAGATTATCCGCGTTTGTAATGATCGATAGATGGCGCTCTCTGAACTGCAGTTGTTAGTAAATATAACAGCCACGTGTATTAATTATTCTTCTTTCTCCGCCATTTCATCATGGAAAATCGATTGCATAATATGATGATATGCAGTGGTGTGATAATTTCACCTTAGCCCACCAGAGGGCGAGCATTTCATTACAATCGCGGATTACTGAAATAAATTGAGTTAAAAATCATTTACATAAAAATAATTAGAAATTTCATTCAAAGGAAGAGATTATAATACATGCAATTAATCATATTATCAATGTAATCAATCTATACCTGCACAAACATTTGAATTAGTTCAATTTTTAGAAAGTGAGCCTTATTTATTTATTAGTCTAAATAAGTAAATAGAAGAAAATCAATGTGTTGCTATTTTAAAAATTAATCGAGCTTAATAAATAAAACTGCATGCTATACTTAATTTCAGAGTTAGGCAAAGAAAAAAAAATCTGCATTAATCAAAATTAACATTACCTAACAAACATTTTACTTAATTACTTATGTTTGTAATTACTCAGTAATTACTTAAGTACATCATTACTTTACCAAGGATTAAAATTTTTTTTTCCCTTAACGAAAACGAGACAGAAAGAAAGAATACTTCCGAAGAAATATGTAAAAGTATAAATTAATTTATTTGAATAAAAATAATTTATATTGAATAAAGAAAATTATTGAATGATAAAGTTAATAAATTGTGGAGAAATTTATTATGATACGTTTACATATTGGTAAAAAAAGTTATCTGTAATAAATTTGTATTTTTATTTAGCACATTTTAAACATAAAAGAAAAAAAAATGTCTTCTGTAAAATAATCGCCTTTCATTCAATTAAATGTGAAGAAAATTATTTTTTTTCATAAAACAAAATGTTTTAGTTTTATACTACGATAAGAACGCAAGTACGGTGCATGTGAATCGATGATTCATTCATTCTTGATTCATTCTGACAGGTTTGATTCAATCAAAGATTAGTTTCCACATTTCATATTTATCGTCACAAAATGCCGTTTCGCGCCAAGCATCTGTCGCCAAGGTTCTGAGGAGTAGGCATTTTCCAAATTCGCATCTCGCCCCCATGGGGGTTGTTGCAGCAAATTTGTACTGTACCCTAGGGCGACCAGATTTTTTTGGGGCAAAATGAGGACAAATTATGCAATGTCCTCATTTCCATGAGAAAAATGAGGACAGTCTTCTTTAAAAATGAGAACATTTCTGAGGACATAAAATTTCAGAAAATGTAGCGCAAAATTAGCTTTTATTAACCACACTTGCAACCATTAATCGTCACTATGATAAATTCATAGTACTTATGAACTTATACGATAAACATTATAAAAAATTATTTATATAAGCATTATTAAATTTATAATAAGCATTATCATAAACTCATACACATTATACTTCTCTTCCTATAATATAATGGCATGCTATGCTGCACGAAAGTACCAAACTATTTTATATCTGCTTCTATTATTACTTTTATAAACTGTTCTATAGACCAAGTTTTTAGTATGAATGAAATCATAACTACTTCAAATGGAAGTGATCTAATAAATGACATTTTAAATGGAAAAGGCAATCTGAAGAATATCAAAAACTGGCTAGGCTACAAACTGAGTTATTAATCTACAAACTGAGTTATTATGATGATGACCTTCGAGTAGCACGATTTACTCACTTGAGAGCAAAAAATCATGAAATGTTAACAAGGTAATCTGTGTTCAGCTCTTGTCCCTTCAATCTTGCTAAAAAATGCTTTTCCATTTAAAATGCTATTTAAATTTAGTTAGTTATAAAATCTAATTAGTAATAAATTAACTTCCAGCGTCATGTTAAATTTGTAAATACATTTTTTTTTTTCAAATCTTTATATTTTAAAGTATAATGTTGCAAAAACTAAAATTTCCCAATATATTCTCATGCCATCACAATTTTGATCCTCCACGAGGGATGTTTTTGTGTTGGAGATTATTTAAAAATAAATGTAATGAATCAAGAAATCGTGGTGTTTTTAACACGCTTATATTAGCTTCACCTGTATGTATGTATGTATGTTTGTTTGTAACTTCTCTGGGAGCAAAACGTGATTGCACAAAATCCTTCATATCTCAAACAAAAAAACAGATATCCGTAAAATTTTTCCTTTAAAATATAGCTAATACAAATGTCTAAAAATCGGTTTCTGGAATTTTTGAAATTCGGTCCCCAAGGGGGGCGGGGGGAGGGGGGCAAAACGTGATTTCACATGCGTAAAACGTGATTTCGCATAATCCTATACATCCCAAACAAAAAAAAAAATAGATATACGTGAAATTTTTGCTCTAAAATATAGCTAAGGCAATTATCTAAAAACCAATTTCTGGAATTTTTGAAATTCAGCCCCCAGGTGGGGCAGCAAGGGGGGGGGGCTATGGAGCAAAAACAAATAGAAATACAGTTAGGCCGTTGAAAATTGGTACAGATAGGTTTTAAAGTTCTGCAGCAAGTCGAATGGGGATATTTTCGATTGTGTAAAGTTATTAGGAGGGGCAAGAGGGGGAGGGGAAGGGCGGGGGGGGTCAAAAAAATAAAAATAGTGTCAGATCGTTCAAAATTGGTACATAGAGGTGTTCGATACTTACACATCGATTGCGGATATTTTTGAATTTATAAAATTATTAGGAGGGGTGGGTAGGGGGGTGAGGGGGTAAGGGGGGGGCTATGGGGCAAAAACAAATAGAAATACAGTTAGGTCGTTCAAAATTGGTACAGATAGATTTAAGAGGCCTGCAAGTCGAATGGGGATATTTTCGATTGTGTAAAGTTATTAGGAGGGGCAAGAAGTGGGGGAGGGGAGGGGGGGGCAAAAAAATAATAAATATAGTTTAAAAAAACTAAAAAACACGCTTTTAAAGCACATCAAACTAAAAAGTGAAAAATAATTCTTAATATAAGCTGAAAACAATAATGAACGAAAAATACTAGTATAATTGTGAAAAGAGCGTGGGGTGCTTTGTGCCATATTTTTCGTATATCGAGCAACCCACGCTTTTTTCACAATTATACTAGTATTTTTCGTTCATTATTGTTTTCAGCTTATATTAAGAATTATTTTTCACTTTTTAGTTTGATGTGCTTTAAAAGCGTGTTTTTTAGTTTTTTTAAACTATATTTATTATTTTTTTTTTTTTACGTTGTGTTGAGCTGTAAAATCAGTATTGCAAATTAATAAGGTCAGCAGCATCTAATGTTGAAATTTTAAGTAAAGAAGGAAATTACTGAAAAATGAGGACATATAAGAACAAACGTCCGAAAATGAGGATATGAGAACTTCTGAAAGCAACTGAGGACAGCACTTGGAAAATGAGGACTGTCCTCAGAAAATGAGGACATCTGGTCACCCTACTGTACCCAATGTTTTCGGTTTCTGACACGGAGTAAATATTACTCCGTGGTTTCTGATTCATACTTCCCTTGTCAGTGGGTTTGACTGACGTCATAGTTATCGAACTGGTCGGTCAAATTGAAATGCGCTGGATGCGGTTTTTGTTCTTCTTTATTTGTTTAGTAGAACTGGCAACACCAATTATTGTTTGGTTTTTCTTTCTAAAGTTGTGTTGCGGGTTCTGTCTGGAAAGGTAAAGGTTAGTTTTTAATTTTGTCAATATATCTTATTTCTAAATAGTTTTTTCAATTCTAAATTTTTATATTAAAGATATTTGCTATGTTGTTTATAAAAACATGTAACAGACACAAATCTGAAGAAGTCTACACACCTTAAAAAAACTTCATGGTGACTAGCAAATTCTAGGTGCCTTTAAAATATTTATATTATAAATAAACAAATATATATTCTACCAGCTGTATTTTAGAGTTTGAAAACGATATTTATATATTATTTGTATAGTTTTTTATTTAGAATTTAAGCTATTGCATTTATTGTAGGTGATTTATAAATGTTAATTTAATGTGCTTACTGCATGACGCGTTTTTCAGTAATTGTCAATTTTGTGCCACCTTCTCTATTCTTTATTTGTTACACTTTGGAAGTTTTTCATGATGGCCAAAATTAATAATTAAAAAAAGTTCTGAATGTATGCTGAAACAAACAGTTTAAAAAATATAAAATAACAAAACCAGTACAATATTAACCCGCCAGTACACGGGATCTGCGAGACCCATTTTATTTACTGGAATAGAATGCAGTGTAAGAGAAACATTTTATATATTCTGTGAAAAAAATTATAATGTTAATTTTATACTTCGTAGTATTTTTATAGTGTGATTTTATTTTGTTGGTGTTATATTCAGGGTGGCGACAATCAGGGAAATCATGGAAAAAATCAGGTTACTTTATCAATATGGAAATATCAGTGAAAAATCAGGGAATTTTGTAAAAACACCCAAAAATCATGGAAATTTTCATTTTTGCTCAGCAAATATGACTGCAAGATCGTCAAACAGATGTTATCTTGACCATGGTTTCACAGGATTAGCTGCTTTCTAGTTGCATCTCATCTCACCAAGTTAACATTAAAAAGAAAAATTAGTACAACATGAGGAATAATTTTATGATCTGACGTTAATATGTTGTGCAATTAAAATGAATCATATTTTTATAATTTTGCTAATTTCTCCAAAACTTTGAATTTTTCATTTTGTTTTCCTTTTTAAGTGAACAAAGAAAAAATAAAAAAACAGATATTGTTGCCCATCAGTATAGATTTTGAATTGCAGCGTTTTAGTGAGCATGTTACACAAGAGTGTGATATACACAAAATTATGGAATATATGTAATAGAATAGATAACAGAATCATGGAAATTTGTCAGAATTAGTCATGGAAATCAGGGAAATTTTTTTCTGAATTTCTGTAGTCACCCTGATATTGTAACCATTCAAATATTGAAAGAAAATTGTGTCTTTTCTCCACCTGTGCACTGGCGGGTTAATAAACATTAAATTTCAAAATACATGAATTTTGAGGTAATTAAACTTAATCATTACTGAGAATAAAAACTTTTTAAGTACATGAATAGAAATTATATATATATTGACAGTTTAGCAATCAATACTAATGTAAAATGTACCTATTTTGTGAGTTTCGCTCACAGAAAAACAATATATATATATATCGCTGGTTTCATGTACTGAACCATATTTGAGCACTTAGCATGCTGTCACAATTGTAATGAGCTAAGCCAGAGTTGATACTAATTTTTAGCTAGTTTCTTTTACTTAAACTTTTCTAAACGTATTTTTTATAATTGTAATTTAAAAAATATTATTTTTGTAAATCTTTGCTTACTTTGACATTTTTTCATGTTTTGGTTAGATTATTCATGGAAAAAAAAAAACACCAGCTATAACAATTCTTAGCCTAACACAATGAGTAGTTTTAATTCACATTGAACCAATTTATCACTTATACACTGTGTGAGTTTTAAGGTACTAATTGTCTAAACCTTTAAGAAAGATTCAAACACTATATTATATATTTTTCTTTTGTTTATTAACCGTCTGACTACCTGTGAAAAGGACAAAAGTGTAACGTTGTTTTCACTGCGCAGTTTTTTAAAGTATTAGAATAAAGCTTATTTCAACATAAGATTAAAAATGAAATTGTGCACAGGATTACAATCTTTATGACTATTATATTAAGACCTCCAAACGTTAAAATAAAGCTAAAAATTCATAATTATCAGGGTTCGCGCGGGATCGCGGGAATCGCGCAATATTAAAAAAAATCCCACTTAAAAAAAATTTATATGCGCGCTTTTCCCGCACTTACTTTCCCGCGATTTTTTATTATTATTATTATTATTATTAAATCTAATTCATTGAAATCCGCGAATTTATTTTTTCCGTTTAAAAAAAAATCGCGAATATCGTCCGTTAATAAATAAATAAATAAAAATGGAACAATCGGTGATCAAATGTTCTACAAAAGCTTCCTATTCCTAATCTTTATCCATCCACAACATAAATGTCAATATCCATTTCAAACTTGCTTTATGAGATTCTAGAACCTGTAAAGAAATAAAATTGTTAAATATTTCTTGCTCATGTAATTATTTTTTGCCCACCTCCCCTTTATTTATCTCCATCTAGCGATCAGCAATCAAATGTCCTGCAGAAGTCTTGTTTCCCAATCTTTACCCATATGCAACATAAATTATATTTATAATATTCATTTTAAACTTGCTTTATTAGATTCTAGAAGTAGAATTGAAAGAGTTTAATATTTCTTACTCCGTAATTAGTTTTTTAATCCCCCCCCCCCCTCTTTCTCCATCTCCGGAATCCGGATTGTGATCCGGATTGATTCTTAGACCTTTAGTGCTGAACTTAATGAATCTTTTTATTTTTTCACAATTAAATTAAATCTTTACGGTGTGTCATATCTATACCAAATTTGCAAACATGGGGGAAATGAAGAATAGATTTTTCAGCAAAGAAAATTTTTTCCAAATCAATTTAAGAAAATTACATACTTGCCAACCATCTCATTATGAACCGTACAATTTTAAGTATCTGCCTTTTTTTTCACACCAATAACTTTTTAGAGTAATTTTAGTCTTATTTAATCATACCAACATTTGGTGAGAATTACTCTAAAAATATAGTGCTATGAGAAAATGGGCTTTTTTTCAGGGGGCGTTAACAATTGTAAAGTTATTAATGAGATGGTTGGCAAGTATAAAATTAATACTGAGTTGGTTTTATGCACGTTTGAAACTAATAGTTAGCTACTGCTACTTTTATATGAATGATTAATGTACATACATAAAAATCATATTCTATATTTGTTTGAAAAATTTGCTTTTCTCTTGGTGTGAAATTTTAATAAGATTTTATGTGGATATAAAAGTTATTGCAGGTATATTGAAGAATTTTTTTTTACGCAAATGAAAAAATCCTGAAAATGCTTAATGTTGATAAAAACTATATATATAAATGTTTGTCATCAGTTTATTAAAATTAGCGTTATCAATATTCAACTAATTATTCATTCAATCATATTAGCGAAAAATTTTCAACTAATTTCTAATTTCTCAGCAATCACATGTCTGAAATTTGCATATTTCTTGAAAATACTTTTTTTCTGTAAAATGTAATTACTAACTTAAATTTCAAAAATCTCACATTTTGAAAATCCCACTTAATATTTTTGTTAGAGTGGGAGAATCCCACTCATTTTTTCCCTTAGTGTGAACCCTGATTATATAATTTTGAATTATAAGTGTATTGTAGAAAAAACAACAGTTCTGTGACCGGATATATGTTAGCTGGTGTGAAGTAGATCCAAGGCTAAGTGAATTAGCAGAGGAGCCTACTCTAGACGTAAACACCAGCGTAACAACATTTAAAGTTAATTAAATGAATTAGATACATGGAAGCTAGAGTAAGTAAATATGCTGAAAGATAAATATGTAGAAATTGTTAAATAAATGACCATAACAAATTTTAATTTAATTTGTATTTTAATTGAAACAATAAATTCAAAAAAAGTTTATATAAATATAACAATAAGTTTATATGAATAGCAATAAGATAATTGAAGTAGACAAATACTTTTTATATATAACAAACATACCAAAGCAGATGCTGGATGACAGTGCGTAGACTTCGGCTATCGTTCTTAGAGATGTTTTATGCAAATTTTTGAAACTCGGCTCAGTCGGAACTTCCGGAAGGTTAGCTATTGTTTACGTTTCGCGTTTGAAAAATTAAGATGGATGATTTAAATTTGAAAACTCCTTAACATAGCATTTCATTGAACGATATATTTATTTTTCCTGGTAAGTAGAAAATATATTAAAAGGAAATTAGGATTTTTAATAAGTGTTTAATTTTATTTCAACTAACGTTTTTTTTTTTTCTTTAAGCTTTATTTTAAGAGTGATTAATTTTTAATATATTTAATTAGCATAACGATAAGAAAAAACGGGAAACTATAGGTTTACTATTAACAAGGCCCCCCCTCTTATCGTTTGCACTTTTACGCTTAAAAAGTTAATAAAAAGAAAAGCATCCAGCAAAACTTTGCACAAATTGTATAATCATACGACTGTGACTAAACAGTTTAACAGTTTCTTCAGAACTAAAAAAACAATTAGGTATGATCTTCAGCTGAACAGCAACAGAGATCAATATCTGGATAGAGGTGATTTACAAAACAATTTGTTTTTGAAACACAAATAACATATACCTGTTTACTCAAACCTCTCCTCCAGTTTTGAAAAGATTTTTAACATGCTCTTTTTAAAAAAACTGTAGAAAAGAAATTCATAAAATGGATTATTTGTATAATAAATTTAACAACAAATATAACATGAGTATAATCACATTCAATATTATAAATATATGTATAAACACAATTCTTTCTTACAATATAAAAGTATAAATTACATACAAATACTTAACAAAAAGAACAGAATGGATTATTTCGGGAATGGAGAGGAGAGAGAGAGAGATTAACAAAAAATTGCTGTGAGCAATTGAATAAACAAAAATTGACTTACTGTCAAAAGAAGAATGAGAAATTAAAATTCTCAAAAAAACTTCCAGCCTAAACCTGGAAAGATTTTGCTTAACTTGCAAAATTTGAATTTTTTTTTTTTTTTGAATTCAAGGAAACATTTGAATTCATAGAAAAGTTTAAATTTTTGAATTCATAAATTTTGAATTCTTAAAAAAAGTTTGAATTCATTAAGGATTTGAATTCATAAAAAAAATTTTTAGAAAATTTACATTTTTAAAATTTTATAAATTCATAGAAAAATTTGAAATTGATAATTTAAGATTAACTTTTGAAACATTGTCGAAGAAAAGATTTTTCACAAATTTTTGTAATTCAAATTTAGTTTGTGGCTTAGTAAATATGTCAGCCAAATTTAATTTGCTACGAATGAAAACTAATTCAAAAATATTTTTGATAACAAGATCTCTAATAAAATATAGTTTGACCTCTATATGTTTGCTTCTATTGTTCTCTATAGGAGATTTAATAAAGTCTATAGCAGCCATATTGTCAATTAGTAATTTTGAGATTTTCTTATTTTTTATAATCTTCATGCTTTGGCATTCTTCTAGAATTCGATCTAGCCAGACAATTTCTTTTGCTGCTTCTGTAGCGGCAATGAACTCAGATTCCATAGTGGATAAACTAACAGCCTTCTCTTTAAAGGTCCTCCAACTGATGGGGCTACTATCTAGAAATACTATTTGTTCACCTATGGATGTCCGATCATCACGATTTGAAGCAAAGTCGGCGTCTGTGTAGGCTATGATCTGTGAATCAGCACATGAAAGTTTTAATTTTAATTGGCTTGTTTGCTTTACATATCCCAGTAGTTTGATCAACCCATTCCAGTGATGAATTCCTGGATTCGATTGGAATTGGCTATAGATATTGACGGCATATGCTATATCAGGTCTTGTTCTGTTAGATAAATATGATAAACACCCTAGAATATTGCGATATGGATACTTTGTCATTTCTTTGGTTTCTTCTTCGGTTTGAGGACAGCTTGATTTTGAGTAAATACAGCCTTTGCTGATTGGTAAGGATGAAATTGGAGGGTTAAAATTATTAAAACGACTGCATATTTCTTGAATATAGCTTTCTTGATGAATGAATAGCTTTGAGTCAATTTCAACAAATTCTACTCCAAGTAGTTTCTTTGTCCTTCCCAAAATTTTTAATTTGAATTTTTGTTTTAAAACATTAATGGCTTCCTCTAAAAACATTTTACTTTTACCAAATAAAACCATGTCATCAACATATAATAATAGGATAACTTGAAATTTGAATGTATAAACACAGTTGCAAGAAGTAAATTTAATAAAACCGATATTTGATAAAACTCTGTCAATTTCGTAAAACCATGCTCGTCCACTTTGGTGAAGGCCATAGAGAGCTTTGTCGAGCTTGCAAACTAACTTCTCTTCTCCTTGTTTAATAAAACCAGGTGGTTGCTGCATGTATATTTCATCTTCTAGCGGAGCATATAGGTATGCGCCAGTGACATCACATTGTACGTGATTCCACTTGTGTTGCACTACCAAAAGTGAAAAGAAAAAACGAATTAGATCGAAGTTTATAACAGGACTAAAAGTCTCTTCATAACTCTCGCCTTTTACTTGAGCGTAACCTTGAGCTACAAGCCTTGCCTTGAATTTAGCAATTCAACCTTCTTCGTCTCGTTTTATAGCATATACCCAGCGACATCCAATTATTTGCTTATTTTGAGGAGGTTTTACAAGATGCCAAACCTTTCGTTCTTGGATGGTTTTTATTTCGGTTTTCATTGCTTCTAGCCATTCTTGAAACTGGTCTGATTTTTGGGCTTGCTTGAAAGTTCTTGGTATAATTAATTCTAGTCAAGAGGAATTATGACAAAAATTGGCACTTGTGTCTGAGTCAGATTCTTCTATTGGAGTGAATGAAAATTTAGTGGGGTCATACTTGATTTTGTTTTCTTGGCAATATTTTCTAACGTCTCTATGGGATCTTAATCTTGTTCTTGTATTTTCGGGATAGTAGTATACGTCTGTTCTGGATTTATCTCTTCTTAAAACTTGTTTTCTTTCAAACTTTATGTTTTTTAATTGAGATGATTGAACAGGTTTTTCATCATCTGAGGATTCCTCAGTGTCAGATAATTCAGACGGTACGCTGGACCCTATTTCAGGAGTTTCGTCAACAGCCTCTTCATCAGAATCATCGTCACTATCCTTTGGAAATACATCTTGAATTGTGTAATGCTGGTTGATGGTGCCCAGCACTGCTCCACTTGCTTCTGTTTTGAACAAACGATCTTCTTTAAATGTCACATTTAAAGATTCTACTATTTTATTTTGCTCTGGGATCCAAATACGGTATCCTCTTGTATGGTGTGCATATCCAACTAGATAACCTTTCACAGCTTTTGGATCCAGTTTCTGTCTTCTTTGTTTTGCCAGTCCTACATAAGCTACACATCCAAATGGTTTAAGGTGTCTGATTGATGGTTTTCTTCCACCGTACAATTCAAATGGTGATTTTTCAAAATCTTTATGGCATAGTCTGTTCCAGGCATAATTGAAATGTGAAACGGCTTCTGGCCAAAAACAAAAGTCTAAACCACTTTCATATAATGATGTACGGGCTCCATTAATAACAGTTTGGTTATAACGTTCAATAGCACCATTTTGTTCTGGAGTGAACGTGTTTGTTAGTTCATGTTTGATGCCTTTTTCCTGACAAAATGTTGAAAATTCTTTGTTGACAAACTCTGTTCCATTATCTGAGCGGATAGCTATTAAAGGTTTACCTATAAATCTTTCTGCCCTTTTGATGTGATTAATTAAGGTTTCAGCTACTTCAGATTTTTGGACTATAGGATAAATGAATACTTTACGGGAATAATCGTCCATGATTGATAGAAAATATCGTTCTCCATGTTTGCCTCTTACTTGACATGGTCCCCAAACATCTGTATATAACAGTTCTAAGGGTCTCTTGGATCGAACAAAGTTTCTGTATTTAAATGAAGTGCGTTTAAATTTATTCAACCTGCAATCTTCACAAAAAAATTCTGTATGTCCCTTTAAGAATGGTAATCCCTTTGCACCCCTCTTATTACTTGTATGCGTCAAAGTTTGAGGATTTACATGAGCGCATCTCTTATGCCACAGGTTTAGAACTTCCTGTTCTTTTGAAGATGTTGTGGAGGCTTCGAAAGTTACATGTTGTTTTATAGATTTTGGGATTTTTGCTTGGACACGATAAACACCACTTTTTAATTTTGCTCTGAACATTATATTATCATTGGACGTAATTTTGACTTCGCCTCTTCCCCCAATAAACTGTAGACCTTCTTTGTCAAGTTGTGGCCCTGATATAAGGTTTCTCCTAAGCTTTGATGAATACATCACTCCCTTTAAAGTAAAGTTTCTTTGGCCAAAACGCAATTTAATGTCTCCTTTTCCTTCGATTGGCAAAGTGATGCCTTCCATGGCTACAGCCATTTCTTCATTTTGTTGAGGTTTAAATGATGTGAAAAGTTCACGGTCTTTACTAAAATGATGAGACGCGGCAGAATCGAATACCCAATCTGATTCATTTGTTTGCTGAGCTAAACTGGCCTCAGTAATGTAGTAAGATGAATTTGAATCCCTACTACTATTACGGGTCTTAGACTTTGATCTAGATTGATATGAAGATTTTTTTCGACCCTGTCTACCTCTTGATTGGAAGGATTTCTTAGGACTGAAATTCTGAGAAGGTAAGTTTTGGTTTTGGAAAGATTGTTTAAAGTCGACATTTTTACTTCTATTGAGAGAAAAACAATTTTGTCTAGCATGGCCATTCTTATGACAAAATGTACAAATTAATTTTTGTTTTAGAAGCTTATTTTTACCTGTATCATTTAGATGAGAAAACTGAGCAGAAATTTTAGCTTTACTTAATTCATTATCTTTATTTCTTAAATTTAGCCTAGTTTCCTCGGCTACCAAGCAAGTTACAATTTCATTGAATGTAAATTTATCATCTTCCCATCTTAGTATGTTTTGAACGATACCGTCAAAATATGATGGGAGATAACATAACAATTGATAAGATGCAAAAATTTCCGTCAGTCCCCCCTTAGAATTTTCTATTTGTTTAAATATCCTCATGACCCGGGACGCAAAGACATTTACACCCTCACCAGGCAATATTTTGCAATCACACAGCTCAGAAAATAAACTCATGTGCTGTGCACGAGTATCTGGAACAAAACTTTTGTTAATTAAATTCCATGCCTTTACGGGGTCATCCTCGTTTTCTACAATTTTCCTATACTCAGTTTCTATATTTAAGTATAAGGCAGCTAAAGCAGCATTAGCTCTAGACTTAAATTTATTAACAGCAGAAGCATTGCTTCTGTCATCAGCCAAAACTGGGGCTGTTTCCGTACCAACAACTATGTCCCAGAGTCCCCGGTCAAGAAGAACAAATTTAATGTCACTCCTCCATTCCTCGAAATTAATCGCATTCAGTTTGGGAATAGAATGTAAATTGTTGACAGCCATTTTTGAGTAAAAAAAATTGTATAATTATGGTTCAAACAATTTAAAAATATAATATATTAAAAATATCACAATTTTTCTTGTAAAAACCTTTGCCCCCCCGAATTAAACATTCGGTAAATTCATTTATGACTTGAAAATTTATTCAAATATATATATATGAAATTTCAAAAAGTTTTTTTTTCTACTTTACTGAAAAAATTTTTTACAATATTCCCTCAACAATATGCAAAAAAATGGTCATTATTACTTAAATTAAACAAAACATTCAAGATTTTCATTTATTAACATTAAACAACTTTTAATCTACATTCAAACAATTTCTTGTTTCAAAAATTTACTATAAATGCAAAAAATTTAACTTTCAATTTATTTTTCAAACAAAACAGAAAAACATTAATTTATGAAAGGGCCAGCATATTTACATGCTGAAAAAGGAAAAGCCCATAACCACTTTTTATTTCTCTTGTTAGCTGGTGTGAAGTAGATCCAAGGCTAAGTGAATTAGCAGAGGAGCCTACTCTAGACGTAAACACCAGCGTAACAACATTTAAAGTTAATTAAATGAATTAGATACATGGAAGCTAGAGTAAGTAAATATGCTGAAAGATAAATATGTAGAAATTGTTAAATAAATGACCATAACAAATTTTAATTTAATTTGTATTTTAATTGAAACAATAAATTCAAAAAAAGTTTATATAAATATAACAATAAGTTTATATGAATAGCAATAAGATAATTGAAGTAGACAAATACTTTTTATATATAACAAACATACCAAAGCAGATGCTGGATGACAAACAAGGTGAGTACGAAGACAATATTTAACATCTTTTTATTTCCCATATAGGTTGCAGAAAAGACTACTACGTGCCATTAGAAAGAAGCTGGTGACACTTATGTAGAAGACGTGACGTTCTTGTTTCCACTTGTTATTGTCGCGATATGAACACCTATAAATTTCATTTAAATTTCGAACTCACAAAAAAAAGGATTAACGTGAGTTATAACTAACTAAAAATGAAAAGATTTTATTTGAATATAAAAAATAAACGCCACATATTACGGCGACATCTTATGAAGCCGGCATCGGCGAAAAATGAACAATGGCAGGGGCAAGAGCAAAGGTAAAAGCAACCGCAAAGGCAACTGCGAACACCCACTACCATCGCCGTTCGCTATTTATAGTTTCGCGGGAGAAACGAAGTGATCTTCCGGACGTACGTCGCGGCATGCGCCGACGCGGCGCGTGCGTAGACTTCGGCTATCGTTCTTAGAGATGTTTTATGCAAATTTTTGAAACTCGGCTCAGTCGGAACTTCCGGAAGGTTAGCTATTGTTTACGTTTCGCGTTTGAAAAATTAAGATGGATGATTTAAATTTGAAAACTCCTTAACATAGCATTTCATTGAACGATATATTTATTTTTCCTGGTAAGTAGAAAATATATTAAAAGGAAATTAGGATTTTTAATAAGTGTTTAATTTTATTTCAACTAACGTTTTTTTTTTTCTTTAAGCTTTATTTTAAGAGTGATTAATTTTTAATATATTTAATTAGCATAACGATAAGAAAAAACGGGAAACTATAGGTTTACTATTAACAATATATCCATCAGGCAGTCAGGTTGTTAACAGATTCAAATTTGTTTAAACACACAGTAGCTACTACATGCTTAAAAGTTGAGTAAAGTCATTCTTTTGAATAATGGTGTATAAGGTACTTTCTTATTTTATAAAATTATATATAATGAATGTATTTATGAATACTTTAGAACTGATGCTTTGTAATATATTATGTTATATAATTTATGTATGTAAATATCCTATCAGTGGCTGGTGATTGAAAAGAAAGTACCATATATAATTATTGATAAAAGATAATATAATTAATAAAATACTTTACCCTGTTGTCTTCAGCAGCGAAGCTGCATGTTATACTATTAAGGAGAAATTTTTTATAAGAATTACTCTATCTATATAGGCTAGAATCTATACTCGGGGCAAACCTAACTTGAGTACACTGTCAAAGCTACAGCAGCCAGTTTACTCCCTTTTCCCTGTATTCATACAAATAAGTGGTAGTAGGATTACTAGATTTGGCTGTTTATCCTTATTTTTTGTGGGGGGAAATTGCGCATTGTGTTTAAATAATTATTGAAGGAATTGGTGTTTAATTTAAAAAAAAAGAAAAGAAAATAATTAAATTTTGATAAATACGTTAAGTTATTATTTCAAAGAATAGTATGTATGTGCGTTTATATAAGTACAGATACAATACTGAATGGACTCAAAATAACTTAATACAATTTTTTAAACTTATAAATTTACAATTATAATTTAATCTATCAAAATATTAGTTTAATTTTTATGTATTTTCAGAAGTCTGAATTTAATGAAAAGATGTTTCTACTAATATTATTGTAACTACTACTAATAATAATAAATAAATAAAAAGCATTCATTTAGTATTACACGTATTTTAAATTGTAATCATATAGCTACATTTAATGTTTTTGAAACAACCGTCATTAAAATTTAGAAAATATTTATGACGTCAGTTCATCTCTCTAGCATTGTCTACATGTTTTTCAATGCCTTGAAATTTATATATGTTGCTCATGTCTACTGTGGCATGATTTCTATTGAAAACAATGCGATTATAATTATTGTCTTGTTAAGAAGTTTTCACTAAAGGATTCGGGTACATTATGGTCGATAAGTTGATTAAAGCCATTTTTAATTTTTTTTATACATCACAAAGGGACTGCATGGATACCCTCGTATCTGGGACAGTCGATGATGGGGCGCACTTGCGTGTCACCTGTCTTATACATCACAAAGCATAATGAAAGTAACATACATTATTTAGATGCAAAAGGCATGTTTCTCATTGAGTATAGCATGATTAGTATTAATGACTGGTTTACAGGGCTATGCAAGAATATTCAGATGCGTCATGGGTTATAAACAAAATGGCCATGATATCCATTCCCCCCCCCCCCCCCCCCCCTATGTAACTTTTTTTTTTTTTTTTTTTAGAATATTATGTAATGCGTATGCAATTTCAAACAATTTTCAATGCTACAAAAAGTATTTTATGATTTCTTTTTAAAAAGAAAGAATTTTTAATGTGCTATCACTTTGGTAAAATACATTGAAGGTGAACTAATTTTTAATGGAAAAATGAAGTTGGAAAAGCTGTATAATACAGTAAAACCTTTCTGAAAGTCCTCCTCTGTTTATGAGCCAGCTCTTTCCAGTCCCCAATTTTTTCAAGAGGACTTCATACTAATTTACCTCTATTACAGGAGGGAAGAGGGACACACTTAGGTAGATTTCACAGTGGCCTCAATGACCTAGCCTGTATTCATGCGAGTTTCGAAAAAATCCGCAAGGATCACCAAATGGCTAAACCGACGATTGTGAATTTAGAACTAGGCACCTTCTATCTACCAGCTTTGGGAGCAGAAACTCTGAGAATTGAATGAATTATCTTTCTTTAACAGGTTGGTTGGTTGTAGGGATTGACTATGCTAGGGTCCTAGGACTTTAGCTGGAATGGCCTCCGTGGGAGCATTTCTAAGGGGTCCTAGCCCGTATTTACGCGAGTTTCGAAGAAAACCACGGAAAACTCTAAACGGGTAGGTGGATGTGTGCAACCAAAGATCGAACCCGCCACTTCCCATCTACCACCTTTGAGCGCAGCACCGCTCGGCTGCTGGTGGGCTTTGTTTTACAGGTAACACTGCGTAATTCTCACTCCCCTAAAATAAAACACAATGTTATCAGTTATATTTTTGCTATCCATAAATGCATGGTTATAAATCCATTTTATTTTATTTTACACTTTATTGTTATACAGATTTGTTTAATTTACTCAAAATATTTTTATACAAGAATAATAATAATAAAGTTTTAATTCGCTAACCATTCCATATTATGAGTTATTTCTTCTTAAGCTAAAAGAATTATTTTTTATAAAAAGAAAAAAAAAATTGAAACTAGAATTTGCAGAAGATTGAAATTTAGCAAATGATATATCTATTTTCCCAAGAGAAAAAATTATTGCTTAAAATTTGAGTTTTGTTGTGTTAAAAATTTTGGTAAAAGCGATGAAATCAGAAAAGTAGTCCAGGTAAATTGATTGATAAAGAATAAAGTACAAATAGCAGTGGATCAAATAATAAATGACCGATTTAGTGTTTAAATCTACACACACATACAAAAAAAAAAAAAAAAAAAAAAAAAAGAGAGAGAGAGAGAGAAAGAAAGAAAAGGTTTCAGAACATCGTTACTTTAAAGTAATATCTTTCAACAAATAGGCAATTTTTCAGTGAAAAATGAATGGCGGTGATGTGTCCAAATAACAGTATGAGTGCCAAGTTATGGATGGAATGCCCTTTAACAGACGGGAGGGGTGGGATACTAGGGTATCTAACTACGAAAAACACTGAACAGCAAAGCTGCCGAGTACAACCTGGGTTCGAACCCAGTACCACCTCTCTCTCAGTTTTAAGAGAAAAACCTCTCAATTCCAGGAGAAGAAGGAAAGGAATGAGGGAGATGGGTGAGGACGATTAAAAAAGAAAAATGTCCGTACTGTGTTAAGGTTTTTTAAATTTTTTTTATCTAGAGTTGAAAATTGAAAATATAGGCTTTACTTATGAAAGCTTAAAACGGCTTAATATATATATATATTTAAAAAACCTTGACTTGGCAAATTTAAAATATGTGCATATCATATATTGTTTTTCTATGGTGGTTTATTTGACTGACTATTCTTCGTTCTCTTTCTTATGAAATGGATTATAGATTTAAATATATTTCATTTTAGGGTAAGAGCAACAGTGATTGACACTTTTAGAGCAATCTCGGATGTTTTTAATGTTCTAGTCACCGGAAAATATTTTTAGAAGTCTTAGGTTAGTACATATGGTATGAAAGACATTCAGAACCACATATATGTTAAAATATATACAATTGATAACAATTATTATTTTTTTATGAATTTTTATTTGACACCCACTCAATGTTCCAATAATTGACTCTGCCCGTTTTTCATTTTATCAGTAATTGACACCCTATGTTCCAGTGTTTGACACTGCTAGTTATTCATTTTATCAGTTATTAGGAATCTATGCTCCAGTTTTTGACATAAAATGATAAAATTTTTATATGTAAAATATATGATTTTATTATTTATTAATTATTTCGGGATAGATGTCAATTACTGGAGCATGCCAATCACTGGAGCACCTACCCTACTCATTATTATTATTGTTGTTGTTGTTGTTGTTTAAGGGAGGAGAAACTGAAAAAGACAATTGAATAATTTGTGTTCTAAATTCTTAGTGTAATTAATCTTTCTATTTTTTTATTTTCGCCTTTGATAAGGCTTTGTCCTCGAAAGGACTTATTTGTTAGTTCTGAAAGGAACTTTTTTTTGTGTTAGTTCTGAAAAGAACTTTTTTTGTGTTAGTTCTAAAAAAAACTTTTTTTAGCCTTGAAAAAAAATTTTTTTTTTCTTATTCATCGTTTCCCATTCGTCTTTAGCTTTTATTCTGTTTATAGATGATCGGGAAATTCCTGTCAATTCAGAACGCATCTCAGTAATTTCATTTTCCGATTTCAAAGGATTTTGTTCTCTGAGTATAATTAAAACGTTTAAGATGATAACCTTAACAGAACTTTGCAAAGTTTTCCCCTTTCTCTGAGGTTGAAAAAGCGGGGATCAAACTGAAGAAGATGCCATTGAAACGATAAGATAAGGGGCTTTTGGAAGAGAAGAAAGAAGGTAAAAGAAAAGCAAGCGTCAATTCCGGTGTCCGAGAAAAGAATGACCCCATGAAAAATTCCAGGGGTTGAGGGTTGCCGGAATTTCACTCTTCTGAGTAAATCGCCAAACAAAGGAAACTTTTGATTGGATAAGTAGATTGTGATGTATAACTTATTATTTTTTAAAACAATTTCTTAATAATTAAAATATACACTTTAAGCTGAGTATATAGATTTAACTAATATTACTGAATCTAATACGGATATTCAATGTTAATTTCAATTTATTTTTAATAATATAAATAAGTATTTAAAAGGAACTATATATCACTTGCGGAACCACACAGGCTCAGCCTTTGACAGTGTTCTCAACTTAGGTTCGCCCCGAGATTAGTTCCAGCATCTTGCTCTTTTTTGCATGTTATGTATTTGTATGAGAATGCTAATTCATTGCAGATAGCAAACAGAAAGTAAAACAGTGTTTCAGTTTTGTTTTCTATCTGCATCATCTTGCTGTGTTAAGTGGGATGCTCAATGTGGAATGTTGCTTAGTAATGTATGCTTTAGAAAAGATTGAAATATGCTGAATTTTGATGTTTGTGTGACAATAATTTGATAGAAAAAGATTATTTTAATGCATTTTCTTTATTCATATTTGCATAGACACTTTCTCCAAATGATGTCCTCCGGATGTCTTATGGACGAAAGGATGTCCTGGGGACATCTTCAGGATGTCTTGTGGACAAGTATGTGTTGTTAAGGTAGATACCTCACCCGCATTCTGCATGAATCTTTAAAATGCAAGAAATTTCATTTTGCAGCGACCAGTAATATGCACGTCTGTACCAGTGGCGTAGCGTGATATTTGAAACTGGGCATGCTCTGAAGCCAACTGTGGAAAGAGCACTACTTCTGAATTCGTTATCATTTCTTATAATTTAAGTATGTAAATTTACAATTTCTTCAAACCGTAAATATAATTTTACACATGTATTTTATCGAATTTATCTTGGCAGCATTTATTTAAATGCCACTTATTATAATTTAATGAAGAACTAGTAGGCTTTGCATGCTTCACTGGTTACTACATAAAAATGAATTTTCAAAGAAATTGAATCACTAATTTTTACTTCCATTACCCTACTACCGTAGGTAATGGAAGTATTGTATTCGGTCTGAAAATTCGATATCGGGTTTTCACCTGATTTACACGTTTTAAAGTCCCCTGAGTCCAAAAAAGTGGTTTTTGGCAATTGGTCAGTGTGTATGTATGTGTGTGTGTGTGTATGTATGTGGAGAATCTTCTAGCTATTGGGTCATTCCACGTCAGTTCAACCACGCCATGACACCCATAGTCTCAGATTTTGATGAAACTTGGTGTATTTGTTCCTTTTATGGGTTTAAATAAGGAAAAGAAATTTTTTTGCGTTATCTTAAATGGTTTAGGCTTTATAGCTTGTTAAAGATTTGGTAATTTCATGTTTTTTTTTCGATCAAGTGGAAGAATCGCAATTTGTTCTTTTATAAAGAACAATTTTTTTCTCCCTTATTTATCAACCAATGTTGATGAAATTTTTTATGAGTATGCTTTAATATATAAGGAATACAGAAAAAAATAAATTAAACCAGCAAGTATTTGCACATGGCCAGAAAAAAATTGTGAAATATTATTTTGAAAATTTTTTTAATGAAATACAGAGTTCCATTCCAAATGGAATATCATCATGAGGGAAAAGGATAATCAAATTTTTTTTCTTTTATTCTTGCTCTAAAGGATGTATTCTACAACATGAAAAAATAAAATAAATGGCTTTTTGCATCCTTCATTATTTTTTCTGACTTCAAATTTAAAATTTCCAATTCCCGCATTTTCTTGAAATCGCTAAATTAGAAGTTCCAATTTTAGTAAAATTATACAAAATTTTGAACCAAAGTGTTATTTAGAAAGTACAAATTTTGAATAAACATCATGAAATACAGGAATTTTCAGCAATTGTTTTTAGTTAAAAAAAAAAAAAAAAAAAAAAACACGATCCTTCGTCAGGAAAACAAAGTACGCATGAGCACTGCAACGAAAGCAGCAATGCAGAAAATGTTATTTGTCAACTAATTTCAGTTTAAAAGATCTTTATATATATATATATGTATATATATATACAGTCGGTAACAAAAGTGTCCGAACACTATCAAAAATTTCTATGTAAAAAAGTACACTTCATACGGTTTTGTTAAATAAATCCTTGTCGAATACTCCTCTTAGTCAGTCTAAGAACATGATTCGATAAGGATTTGTTTAACAGAATCGTATGAGTGTACTTTTTTTACATAGGAATTTTTGCTAGTGTTTGGACATTTTTGTTACCGACTGTACATAATTTGTTGGTTTTGCAATGATTTATACTTTTTCAAAAACACACTTTGGTGATGAAGACAGTTTTAATTCACAACTTAATTCTGTCCTCAATTTTAAGAGAGTTAAATCAGTTTCAGATAGTTTATCAAGAGTTTGCAAGGTTTTTTTTCCTAACATGGTATAATAAATGACAATCACTTTGAGTCATTTCCCCCGCACTGCACTTCTTCATTTTTCTAATATACTATAACATTCAAAAAATAATTAACAATAATTCTTTTGAAAATAGTATAGCCTCAATAATGCATATTACACATGCAATAGCTTGTGACTAACTAATTACAAGATGCCAAGTTTTGTCTCTGCTACTGAGCAAGCTCACTTGTTTAAACATGTCAAACAAGATTTGACTTATTCAGACATCTAAACATGTACCTACAGAGTAGACAGAACATCACTTAATTGTCTTGTTGCAACTTGAATGGTTTGATTGTTTACAATAAGATTAAAATTTAAAATAGCAGTGAGTAGAAAAATGATTAGAATTTAGATCTTATTTTTAAAACAAAATTAAATTTTAATGCAAATTTCTATTAATTAGAACATTTAATACTAATTTAGAAACTTTTTTATTTGTTTGTTTGTTTTGAAATTTCAGTTTAGATAAAATTTTGTTGATTCAATTTAATAGCATTTATGTATGTATCTTTCTGTACATGCTGAATTAACATTCTTAAAAACTACTCTGTTGTTTTAATCATACACCACCTAATTATGTAATTCAATTTTTTATTTTATTTCAAAACTCTTTAAACTGAAATTAGTTAATAAATAACATTTTGGTTCAAATTTTTGTATAATTTTATGAAAATTGGAACTTCTAATTTGGCGATTTTAAGAAAATGAGGGAATTGGAAATTTTAAATTTGAAGTCAGAAAAAATAATGAAGGATGCAAAAAGCCACTTATTTTATTTTTTCATGTTGTAGAATACATCCTTTAGAACAAGAATACAAAAAAAATTGTTTGATTATCCTTTTCCCTCATGATGATAATCCATTTGGAGTGGAACTCTGTATTTCATTAAAAAAAATTTCAAAATAATATTTCAGGATTTTTTCCTGGCCACGTGCAAATACTTGCTAGTTTAATTTATTTTTTCCTGTATTTCTTATATATTAAAGCATACTCATAAAAAATTTCATCAACATTAGTTGGTAAATAAGGGAGATAAAAATTATTCTTTATGAAAGAACAAATTGCGTTTCCTCTGCCTGATTGAAAAAAAACATGAAATTCACAAATCTTTAACTAGCTGTAAAACCTAAACTATTTAAGATAGAGCAAAAATATTTTGTTTCCTCATTTAAATCCATGAAAGGAACAAATACACCAAGTTTCGTCAAAATCTGAGACTATGGGTGTCAAATCATCTTTTTTTTGGTTGATTTGACATGGAATGACCCTATTATAGCTCAGAAACTAATAAAGATAGAGCTACGAAACTTTAGAATTGAAATACGTCTGGTGTACAGATGAAATTTCCAAATTTTGGTGAAAATTGAAAAACCGGAAGTGGGACATCGGAAACCGGAAGTGGGACCGTAAGTCCGTATCTCAAAAACGGCTCTAACGATTTTCTTCAAACTTGCTACATAAACACTCTATTAGATGTCCTTTCGAATGATATAGTTGGTTAGTTCAGGAAAATTGATAGGCGTCCTGTATAAATAGCTCAATTTCAGGTCTTGCAAGCACGTTCCTTTAAAAACGGCTGTACGGATTTTTTTTCAAACTCGCCATATTAACTCACTTTTAAATATCCTTTTGTATGTAATTATTGTTTTCCAGCCAATAATTGATTTTTTATAAAAGTTTGTATCTCAAAAACGGCTCTAACGATTTTCTCTTTAGGTCATTTTTATGTTTTCTGATCACATCATCTCTCAAAAATGCATATAATACGTATAATAGTGGGTAATGGAAATCGTGTGGATGTTTCACACCAGATTTTTTATACATCATTTTATACATACATACATAAATTCATTAAGCCACGCAAAATATGGCAGTGACTTCCTTACAATGTCGGATCCGGGTCCCCACTGCTTGTGATAGCGCTTTAACTCGGACCACAAATAGTTCTTATACATGAACTTAATTGTTGAACATTTTAATAAAGTAAAAAATGTAATAAGTTTAATTATTTTTATTATATTGACATTTGATACCAAAAGAAAAATTAAAATAATAAAAAAATAAAAAATGATAAACATTTTTCCCTTTCAAAGAAATTTTTAATTTTCCAAATAAAAAATCGTTTTGAAGAGGCAACTATTGAAATAAAATATCTTGTTTTGTTCAATTAAAATAAAATCTGTCGATAGCTTCGCTTTTTAAAAGGCATCACCAAAGCGTTGCTATGTAGTAACTGTAATAAGCTAGTAACCATTGCTAAGGAATAGAGACGATTAAAAATAAAAACCAGGCAATTTGAATAAAATTTAGGAAAAGGAAAAATTTGAAGGGATGGGGGGGGGGGAGGGGAGGATTCAGATATCCTGATCCAAAATAAAAAAAAAAAATCTTGATGAGGTGCACATTTACAATATTCAAGCTATACCTCTGTCACATTTTGTAGCTCTGTAATCAAAGGCCTTAGCTTCAGAGCCAAGTTCTTACAAAAGGAAATTTTGATACCACTATTTTTAGATTGCAATTTTTCACTTGATGAATCGTTGATATTTATTTTACCTGTTTAAAAAAATACTATATTAAAATAATGGTATCTAAATTTTTATTTGTGAAACTGTCCAGAGTGCACGCAGATACACAGGGAGAGACAGACAATTAATTATCTTTAAGACAGACAATTCTCTTTACCCATGTAGAGAGACAACATAAGTAAAATTTTGATCATAATTTTATTTCTTTCGGAAGTTTTCGTTTGGTATGAGTTATTTAGATTTAAAAAAAAAAAAAAGCAGCAGTAATTTTCCTGTCGCATAAAATAACAGATATTTTTTCAGAAATTTATGCAAATTTCATTTTATAGTTGAGTGATCATTTATAAATAAATTTAGTTTTTTTTATTACATCATTGTAAAATAAAGCATTAAATTTTACTTTATCAATAACATTTTTGAACTGACAACATCGTCAATCTATTCAGTCATTCTTGTCTTTGAGTAGATGGACAAAATGGAAAAAACTAGTTCTCACTGACTAAAGAAAATGAAAATCCCTAATACTTTAGCAGTACGGGAAAACTACAGGACATGCTCTAGATGAATAGCATGACTTGGGGTCTTTAAAGAGCGAAAATCCCCTTGTGTGGGAAAATTAGTGCAATGAATATTTCCTCACACAACAAAAATTCTCTATCCAAGGGTATGCTTTAGGAAAGTAACATGCCTTACGGAGTAACCGGTCAGGAAACGATGTTTTCCAAGAATTATCTTATTAGAATATCAGAAGACATTATATTATCAGAAGACATTTTCTTGCAGAATAGTTTTCGAAAATTAAATGACTGCTAATGGATGGGTGGTAGCGAGTGATTAATAAAATCAGCTGTTAAATTATTATTCTTTCTTTCTTTTTTCAATCAAAATATGTTTGAAGTTTAGACAGTTTTTAGCGGGTATGCGGCGCATGCCTAGCATACCCAGAGAATACGCCACTGGTCTGTACGCTCCGCGTACATGAAAACAGAAAAATAACATAACTGGATACCTCACCCGCATTCTGCATGAATCTTGAAAACATACGAAATTCTGTTTCACATCGATCAGTAACACATACATAAAAAACAAAAAATATCACTAAATACGTCACACAAACTCCACAGATCTTTAAAACGTATGAAATTTTGTTTGGCAACAATAACATACGCGAAAATCATACAGTTTCAAAACATCATGATGAGGTTACCACATTTAAAACGTCGATCGTTCAGCGGCGCATAAACACTGTGGTTACCAAGGTTGGCATCTTTATCCTCGATCGGGAACAAGTCGCTCAGCAGTACGTAAAGCACATTCCACCCCTTTTTAGATGATATTTTGCTTGTATGACATGATTACTTTAAATAAATTTATATGCATCCTGTTTAAATAGGTTAAATTTAGATCTTGGAAGTGGGTGTTTTAAAAAAAACAGTTCTACTGATTTTTTAAAATTAGCTCTAGAAACTTTGTGTTTTTGTAATGTATGTTGTATTAGTTTGTTAGGCATTTAATTGATTTGGCCAATTTTATGTCTTTGGACTACTTTCTTTTTATATTTTCACTAGCAGGCAATGCCCGCTTTGCTGGTCCCTATTTTTAAATGAATCATTATAATTACTGAATTCTCAAAATTGCATTAATTTTTATCACGTGAAAAAAAAAAAGAGAAACAAAATCTGATTAGGAAAAATGTCGCATTGGGTTTTCACGGCCTTCGGAAAAAATTCTCAAAATGTTCTAACTCTTATTTCTATTACTTCCCCCTTCGTCGCCCCCTCCTGTCTATCCTAATAGTTTTACAAATTCGAATGTACCCGCAATCGATTTGTAAGTATCAAAAATCTCTATGCATCAGTTTTGAACGATCTATCTCTATTTTTATTTTCTTGCCCCTCTGCTCCCCTCTCAATAATTTTAAAAATTCGAAAATATCCGCAATCGATTTGTAGGTATCGAAAACCTCTATGTACCAATTTTGAATGATCTAACTCTATTTTATTTTTTTTGCTTCTCTGCCCCCCCCCCCCCTCCCCCTCCCACCTTCCCGGCCCTCCTAATAACTTTACACTTTTGAAAATATCCTCATTCGACTTGCGGGCCTCTAAAACCTATCTGTACCATATTTCAATGGCCTTACTGTATTTCTATTTGTTTTTGCCCATAGACCCCCTTACCGCCCCACCCCTCCTAATAATTTACAAATTCGAAAATATCGGCAATTGATTTTTAAGTATCGAAAACCTCTATGTATCAATTTTGAATGATCTGACACTATTTTTATTTCCCTCCCCTTCTCGCCCCTCTTAATAACTTTACACAATCGAAAATATCCCCATTCAACTTGCAGGCCTTTGAAACCTATCTGTACCAATTTTGAACGGCCTAACTGTATTTCTATTTGTTTTTGCCCCATAGCCCCTCCCCCCCTTGCTGCCCCACCTGGGGGCTGAATTTCTAAAATTCCAGAAATTGGTTTTTAGATAGTTGCATTAGCTACATTTTAGAGCAAAAATTTCACGTATATCTATTTTTTTTGTTTGAGATATATAGAATTATGCAAAATCACATTGCACGCATGTGAAATCATGTTTTGCCCCCCACCCCCCTTGGGAACCAAATTTTGAAAATTCCAGAAATTTGTTTTTAGACATTTGTGTTAGCTATATTTTAAAGCAAAAATTTTACGGATATCTGTTTTTTTTGTTTGAGATATGAAGGATTTTGTGAAATCACGTTTTGCCCCCCCCCCCCCCCTCCGCCCCCTGGTAGGCAAATTTTGTAAAATCGCTTCTTAGTGGATGCCTCTACGTCATAGAAGGAACATTGTCACAAAATTTCATGCTTCTAGGTCTAAGGGTTTGGTCTGGGCGATGATGAATCACCCCCTCACTCACTCAGGAAGAACGATTTTATATATTATAGATTATGTACTTATATATGTATATATATAATATATGTAGTACTAGTGAATGATAGAAATCTTGTGGTTGTTGCACAGCAAATATTTTGGACTCAGGAGACTTACGTAAAAATCAGGTGAAATTGATAATGACATTTTCGATTGAATACAAAATTTCCATTACCTAATAGTCATATAATGAATGTATACCATATTTTCCTGCATATAATCGACAGGTTTGCTAGTTCATTTTCACATCAGAAATTTTATTTAACATAGAAAGCTATTTTTAATTGATATTTTATCTCAATCAAATATATTCTTGTCTATAAAATAAATTTTCTGGTGTGAAATTGATTTATCTGTCCTGCAGATTATGCACAAGGAAATACAGTAAAATGTGTTGGTAAGTATAATATGATCGTGTGTGTGTGTGGGGGGGGGGGGGGGGGGGAATGCTAGAGTGTGATAAAAAAAAAAAATGCTATTATGTTGTAGAATCTTTTAGTATAATTTTATTTATACATTTTTTTTTATGTTTTTAAAATTAAACTAATATTATTTACTTTAAATAGGTTCTGTTTGTAATCTATATTTTTCAAGATTTAATGGCAAGCCTTATGAATAATAACCATGAAGCTAAAACTGAACAGAGAGAAAGACTTTTCCATAGATCAGAATCTGTGCCACATGTTACTCAAAGAATTGTAGAAATGCTTGATTTAATAGAACAACGTGTTGAATTATTAAGAGATCATGCTTCTGCAATGGAAACAGAAAAAGAAACTTTGATTTCCATGCTTTCATCCATAACATCTCATAAAGATTTAGCTTTGGCTAGTGAAGGTATTTTTTTTTTTTTTTTTTTTATCTGTGTACATAAATTGAATTGCCAGTTTGAAAAAGGAAACAAGCAACAAAAATTTAGTTTTTATTTTGCATTGCACTCATGCCAGGCAAAAGAATGGAATGAAAACCACTTATATAACACTAGCCGCCTTCGGTGACCATCTGGTTTGCAATCCATTAAAAATATGACATTGAACACCCGTTCAATAGCACCTACTTCCTGTTTCTCAATGTAATTTTTTTTTGCTCATAGTGCTTGCAAAATATCTTTGAAAATTTTCACTGTAACAAATTTGTGACTGTGATGCATTATCTTCGTTTCATAATGTGAAATAGCCTGTTCGCTCACAGTGTAAATGATCATTGATGATACATTGCTATGAAATTATGTTAATTAGAAGCTGAGATACAAAAGTATTATAAACATTGTTTTAAAAAAGGTTTGTGTCTGAATTTTGTGTGGCTTTTCTCCTAAACTTGTGTAATTCCAGTCTAAATACAGCTAAAATTCCTTTATACGAAATGTGAGCCGAATATTGGAATTTGAAAATCTGCAAAATATAGAGGAATAAAGTTGTTCTGGGTTTTCTGTGGTTTTCTCCAAAACTCCCGTAGGGAATTTGAATGGCTTACATCATTTCAAAAGTTCATAATAAAAATACTTTATCTTTCGAATGATGTATTATAAATAATACTAGAAATCATAAATAGAATTGGAGATTTTAAAATATTAAAGTGCCATCTGGTGAAACAGATTTGTGACTTCTACTCTTCAATTCAAATTCAAATGAGTTTTAAAATGATATATTACTTATGAAATTATGTTAATTAGAAGCTGAAATACAAAAGAACTATAAATGTTGTTATAAAAATATTTGTATCCAATTTTTCTGAAACTTACGTAAATACAGCTTAAATTCCATTAAAATCCTTAGTATGAAATTTCAATGGGGTGTCTGAATTTAAAAGTCTGCCCCCCCCCCCCCCCCCCCCAAAAAAAAAAAAAAAAAAAAAAAAAAAAAAAAGCATTCTGGCTTTTCTGTGTTTTTTTCTGAAACTTTGTGATAATAGTTATCATAATCACTTTATCATAATAGTTGCTCCAATTTTATTTTGTTTGTTCCAATTTTTTAAGTTACTTGCTCCTAAATTTTTAATCATGAGATTGGCAGCTCTGTTGATATCTTCACAACTAATTATAATTTTTTTATTCTTTTTTCACTATTCCCTTGGAAAAGCTTCTGAATATCCATATGTCAATTTTTGAACTTCTATGTTCAGTGGGGGCGAACATATAGATGCATAGATATCTTTTATTATTATAGAAGATAAAGACAGGCATCAGAAATATTCATGAGTTTGATTCCTTCAATGCAATTGCAATTTTGGAGTCACAAAATGTAAAATAAGAAAATGTGACCAAATTTATGCTCCCCAACAATACAAAGAAATGATAAAGGCTTTATAAAAAATCTGGATTCTGTGTTCGACAAATTTCCTAATCTGATTTTACTAAAAAAAAAATTCTGGGTTTTCTGAATAACCTGATTTTGGACTTGTTATTCTTGAGACTGATGATTTAGTTGTGAGGTGTGAGTAAAATAATAGTACAGTTAAAAAAACGTAAAAAATTAAAATGTATCTTTTCCTTTCTTTCTTTTTTTTAAAGCCTTTTTTTATATTTTTTTATTCATACTAATTGATGTACTTTAACTGGAATTATTTGGCATAACAGAATGTTTATTTTTTTATTATTATTATTTTCCCTGGCATTTAAATATATATATATATATATATATTATGCTTGAAGCACAGTTTTAAATTCTCACGCTTCATAAGTGAGGGTTGTAAATTAAACAGTGGCAACTTAACCTTGAAACTCGCAGAAGGGCGGGCATGTGCAAATAGGATATGGGAGCGGTGAGGTGGCGCTGTTGTCGATGTGTAGAGTGCAGTCGATTTGCTAAGAAGGGTAGTTGTGTGGCGTTAAAGTGAGGAGTTTCGTTTCCATTGCTCTAAAGCATGTTTGTTGTTGCAAATCCGCAGTCTCATTCCGACCCGAATGAAATGCTTGAACCCATCGTGCTACTGTCCTATACGGTAGAGCATTTGTGCCACAGGCTTCCACTAATCCTCAATAGCATTCTGTTGCATTTGTGCCACGGGCAACTTCGATTTTAAGCCACGGCTGCTGATCACCTTTTGAAAACATGCTTTAGAACGATGGAAACGAAACTCCTCACTTTAACGCCACACAACAACTACCCTTCTTAGCAGATCGACTGTTTTTTGCACTCTACACATCGACAACAGCGCCACCTCACCGCTCCCATATCCTATTTGTGCATGCCTGCCCTTCTGCAAGTTTCAAGGTTAAGTTGCCACTATTTAATTTACAACCCTCGTATATATTATATAAAATATCTTTCCCCATTTCCTTTTTGGTAAGATTTTATTTGTATCCAAAAATAAATTATTTATGTATAGTTTTTAATAATAAATATACTAATTTTTATTCTTTTCATTTTATTTAGATCTTTTATTGACAAACGAAGAGTCAAATTATCATAAAGTTAATAACCTTTTGTTAAATTACACATATATATACCTTAACAAAATGTTTTAACTTTATGGTGGACCATAAGTATTTTGGTAGTACCCATTAGTGGTACAAAACTTGCGTGATTATGAGCTAATATCCCCTGAAAGATCTCTGTGAAGTGTATTCCACCCAGGTCTAGGACCCTTGTAATCAGTCGTCACCTGCATGTAAACTCAATAATTTTGAAATAAAAAATTATTTATGTACAAGAAATCATATTTAATAAAAAAATTTATTGTTCAAGAACATGACAAAACAAAGAAAATTAAGCAAATACCGAAATATCAAGTGGCTTTTTATTGTTCTAATAAATATGTGAAAGGAACTTGGATAAGTTTTCATCAATGAGTTATATTTGACTAATTTACGAAAAATATAATTTTTGTAATCCGTTGCTTTGTTATTATTATAAAACAAACGCTGTTTTTATTTTTTAATTTTAAGATTTTTTAATATGCAATTTTGTATTAGTAATATGCAATTTTCAAAATTCTTTTAAATATAGTCAGCGGCACAGGTAAAACCCACTAGTTTTAGTATATAAAAAAAGTTTAACTTAGAATATTAGCTAAGTTAATAGATATAGTAAAAAAAAAAAAAAATGAAAGAAAGAAAAGTGATTTTGAAACTGTATCTGAAGTTTTACATTCACCATTAATGCATAAATAATTCATAACTTTTATTTGCTAAATTATCTGCATGTATTCTCTGTATTCACTTGGGGAAATATGGCCATTAGACGGTAAAATAGCTGTCTTTCCCCGGATGAAAAGGAATCGCATTTTCCCCCTCAGTGATCATTCTATGCCTTATTACTATATCCATGGGTTGGGTTAAATACTTTTTAATTTAATATTATATAGAAATTAAAATTATGTTTTTTATAATCAATAACAAAGTACAGCATAGGATTTTTGGAAGAAATAAAATAAATATAATTCTCCCCCCCCCCCTACCCGTTCTTGGAAATTTGTATCTCTAAAAGTGGTATAGTGTTCAAAAAGTTTTTTTTTTTTAAATCTTTTATTTATTTTTTATTACATTTATCAAAATAAATTTTTATTCACATCCTTTTTTATTTACAGGTGAAAAGGAAGAAATCGAATTGACAGCTGATAGACTTCTCAAACGTACTTTAACTGTTGAAATTTCTGTTACCACTCCAAGAAATGAAATGCAGCAGCTGGCATTAGATAATGTGAATAAGTTCTTGGATCAGCTATTGTTAGATTTTAAAACGGATAATGAATCTGCTAAGGAAACTCTTCAGTGTTACATAAACACTTGTTTATCTGAATGCAAAGGACCTATCAATCAGAAATTTCAAGCTGCTATTCTAGAGTGCACTGCATATGACCAGAAACAAACTAGAAAAAGATTAGAATCGTTAATGGATTCATTGAAAATGTGATAGAGAAGAAAAAATATAGTGATATAAACATAGTTAATACCGTGTGTCCAGTGCTGCTTTTATTTGATATTGATGAGAAATGTTATTTTTCTTTTAATAACATTAGTTCCAAAACTTTTAATAACTTTTTATTTTGAGTGAAGTGGGGAATTTTGTTACAATACCTTTTCAATATGATTGATTAAAACACAGCTTTTTTTTATGATTTAATACTTTTTAACGAAGTTAACAATACATATTTAAAATTTCAAACTTCAATACCTTAAACATCACTTCGTACTGGCAGAAAAGCTTTCTTCGGCAGGAGATCCCGTCCTTCGACGGTGCCGACTGCACTTCGTGGCTGGCGGTCATTCAAAAGTTGATCTTCTCTTTTATGGATGTACATGTGACGCCATACCTCGTTTATCTCCGCCAATTTCAATGCTTTCTCTGAGATAGGCATATGTTTGATTATTTAAATTAGCTAATTTGGTGACATTATCAAAATCTATTTTTATATTGTTTTCTAGATAATTTTTGGCTAACGCGGTGGTATTCCGGTTGAATTTGATATCGTTTTGATGTTCTTTTATTCGGGTTTTTATTTTTCTCTTTTTTCTCTAATACCACTGCGTTAGCCAAAAATTATCTAGAAAACAATATAAAAATTGATTTTGATAATGTCACCAAAATAGCTAATTTCAATAATCAAACATACGCCTATCTCAGAGAAAGCATTGAAATCGCGCACAATCATCACGTGATAAATGACCACGAATCGGCGGAGATAAATGAGGTATGGCGTCACATGTACATCCATAAAAAAGATCATCAACTTTTGAATGACCGCCAGCCACGAAGTGCAGTCGACACCGTCGAAGGAGGGGATCCCCTGCCGAAAAAAGCTTTTCTGCCAGCACGAAGTGATGTTTAAGGTATTCAAGTTTGAAATTTTAAATATGTACAGCTTTCTTTTTTTTTTCAGTTGTTAAATAAATTTCCTTGTGAAATATGTTATAAACATTGTTACTTATTAAAATAACTGGCACAAACGTGTTGATTACATATTCACCTGTTATTAAATGTTTGGGTGCCTTAATTGTTAACATTTTTATTAATTATATAAGTCTAAAATCAAAAATCTACTTACGATAAGAGTTTGTAGCATTTTTTCGAATATTGGATAGTTTTTAATAACTAAAGGAAGCTTGGAAATAGTGTTGAAAATGTTTTATTTTTATTTGCTCATGATATTTAAGTTTTTCATTGCTCAAGTTAGAACGGAACAATAACAATTTTTTGCCATGTGTTAAATGTTGTTTACTTATTTATTTTTTAGATTTGTAATACATACATATATATGTATTGTATTACAATGATTTGTAGATACTTTTACACTAATTTATGTGTGCTCAAGCTTTACTCATGTAAAATTCTTGTAATTTTAAAAGAAACATAATTTATATCGTCCTGGGCTTCTATTATTATTATTTTATTATTATACATTATATTTACTAAAGTATGTATGCTTTAAATTTCTTCATGTACTATAAAATAAATACAAGCACTATAAGTTTTAAAAGGACTTGACCTTTTTTCATCAGGTGCAAAAAACATATGCTACTATAGTTCTAGATTTTTGCAAATTATAGATCAATGATGCCATTTCCTTTATATATGAATTAGTATAACGCACATAAAACAATAAACTTTATTTAATGGAGCTAGAATTAGAATTCTTTGTTTTTATGTAATCTAATGAAGGTAATAAATTTATAAAACAATAAAATTTACTTAATGAAGTAGAAGCAATGTATAGTTTAAACCTTTAAATGAGCAATTCATTAAAAAAAAACTGTACTCCTGCTTCTGGACTGTGATTACCAATATGCAGCCAGATACTTGTAATGTAATTAGTTTGATGCAGTTTTTAATGACTGCATTGTAGATCTTATCCTCAAAACAATTGCTGGTATAAATTTTTCCTTAAATAGTTTTGTGTATTTTTGAAATACCACCCTAAAAAGAACATTTACACGAATGGTCCTTAAACAACTGTGAAAATATGTAATCCCACCAACACATGCTGTCATTCTTTTCAACCAATGAGCAATGCCGTTACTGGCAGGAGTTAGAAAACTGCACTTGCAAGTGTTTTATTCGATTGCCAATTGAATATTATTTTGACGATGTTCCGATTCCCTAAAAAAGTATAAGGCAATAAAAGTATAATTTTTTTTTTCCTTTTAAAATTAATTATGTATATCTAAATTAAATCTTACACTAATTGTTTTTTAGTTTTAGTATGTGAATTAACGTCATATTTTCTCATATACATCCAAAATATCGGATTTTCGTTACTGCAAAATCTTTTGTTTACATTTGCAAAGTGAGTGCGGATTATAGATAATTGAGAATTATGGGTATACGGATTATAGTTCCTCAATTGTACTTTGGAGTGCCTCCAAGTAGCATGTTTTTTGTATCTGAGGAAGAAAGGCCACATTCTTTCGGTAGCCGCTACTTATTTTATGGTGCTTGTACTTATTTTATGTGTGTATGAAGAAGTATTAAAGTTAAATATTGATTGTACATCAATTCTTCAATTTATAATTTACTATAATAACGATTGTTAATAATATAAGTTTGTTTTTTGTTCAGTGGTATGAATGATATTTCATTTCTGAAGTTGCTCTATTTAATTACCAAATTGTTTTTTAATTTATAAAAATAAAGTATATATTAAATTAAAAAGAAATAGTTCCTAAATATTTATATATAACAAGCATATTGTTCATTTATAGTGATTAAGAAAAAAAAAAAAAAGAAAAAAACAGGATAGCCGGCTATAATAGTAACATAACAAGACCAAGGGGGAGTTTTGGAGGTTCAACCTCGCACCTTTTAAAAGAGTTATAAAATTATATGAACTAACAATATTATTCAAAATAGTTCTTCACTTCATTATTTAAAATCATAATTATTAACTAGAAATATACTCTTGTTATTAAAGTTGAACAGACACCTTTATTCTACCATCTTTATTTTCTATATATGGTAGAAGGGGACTTCAGATTGGGGATTTTGCCTTGGGTCCCTATTTCTGTAAATCAGTCTCTGTACTTAGTATCTCTAAGCAGTAAATAACAAAAAATTTGATTAATAAAAATTTTTTAATTTCCTTTTCTTTAACAGGCTATGCTAAGATTCTTCTTAAAAAATATATATATATAACATTTTCAGATTTTTTTAATTTTCTCTAACATTTAATAATAATAAATAAATATGAATGTTAATAGCTAAAAGAAATTGTTTTAAATAAATATTTAGAATTCTCTGATATTTTCTTACAATGAAAATATCCTTTTCATATTTATTATTTCAGAACAATTTAAAGGTTTCCCCCTAAAAATTTTATTTGGTTGCTAAAATCATTATACAGTTTTAAAAAATTTTTAAATCCTATTTTAGTATATGATAGAAAAAGTCTGTTGAGCTTATGGCTCTTGTAATTTTGTAAAATATAAAATTAAAACAAAATATATAAAAATATACTTTGTTCAATTTATTTATTTACTTTATTATTTCTTATGCATAATTTTTCCAGTGTTGTAATCGATGTTCACTAGAAAATTAGTCACTGGAAAAAACATAAATAAAATAGCATCCTATAATTGTACTAAGTAAATTTTACATTGTGCCTTTGTGATTTTGACACCTGCCAGTTCTAATCTAGTGCTGCCAACATTTCAAAGGGGATTTTAAATTCATGAAAATATAGCTGAAATTTTAGTGATAGTTTCCATATGAGAAGATAACGTATAATTTATTGCTGTGAGATCCAATTCCAATATTCTTATTACGAAAAAAAATTAATTTTAGCATTACATTTCAAATTGATATTTTACTCTTATTTTATGAAATTATCAGAAAATCTGGAATTGTGGTATTGAAAATGAAATAAATATCTGAAATCAGGTAAATTATCTGAACACAACTAACCTGTATTTGTAATTTATTCCGCAGCATTGTCAATATTAACATTTTTTTCTTTCATACCACTTTATTTTTTAAAGTAATTTTCAGTTTATTTGATTGTAATTAAATATTGGAGAAAAGTACTCTACAAAAAAAGTGGTGTGGAGGGGGGGGGGGGGGGGGAGAGGCACTGACAATGCTATAAAATAAATTTAGAAATGTTGAGATGTTGGTTGCTTAGTTAATCTATGGTGCTATACTTTTCTAATTTCTGTTGCTCAAATATATTCATATTATTATGTCTATAAGAAGATGTTTACTCTTACAAGGAAACGTTCTTTAGCTAAACTCATAGAATTTGATGAAATTGGTACAGGTGTTAGAAGAACTTAAAAGGAAATTCATACTCTGAAAATTAGCTGCTAAGTTCATTAGGAAAGGTGTAGGACAATGTTGTAAATTGGATCAGGGTTACCAGAACCTTCCAGTTAGCATCAATTAGTGACTTTGAATTTTTGAAAACGGACATATTTAAGAAAATGTTATTCAGTGACATAACCAGAATTTTCTTCTGGGAGGGGATGGGGAGTTTAATATGTGGTGGCATTTTCTAGTTAAAAGCCGATAAAACATATAAAACGCAGCACTTCACACGTTAAAAATCTAAGTCAAAAGACCTAGTTTAAAAGTTTACAGTATAAAAGTTAAAAAGAACTTCACGACGTTTCGTCCAAGCATTGTTGCTTGTGGACATCTTCAGGTTTAGTTCACTTACTGCCAGCTTCTTAATCCTTTAATAGATGTAGAATGGGTTGCCATACTTTTGCCAATTCTCTAGAATGTGCACAATTGATGGCACGTTTATTGTATTTTATTATCTATATTTTTTCTTGTATTTCAAGTTTAATCAGACTGGAGGGGGTTGCTAATTATTTCAGCTTGATTCCATAAAGGTTTAGCATTTTTATTTTCTAATATGTAATCTTGAAGAGCTCTGTTTCCGTACGGGGATCGTAAAGAATATTGATGTTCGGAAATGCGTTTTCTTAAACTTCTTTTTGTTTTCCCTATGTAATAGACAGTGTTATTCTCAATTTCAATAGGTATTTTATAGACGCCTTTTTGGGAAGGGTTAATCTGGTGTTTAATTTTTAACAAACTTTGTAATTTTTGTGTTTTAAATGCTAAATTATAATTGTAGTGAAGTTCTTTTTAACTTTTATACTGTAAACTTTTAAACTAGGTCTTTTGACTTGGATTTTAACGTGTGAAGTGCTGTGTTTTATATGTTTTATCAATTTGATCTATACACATGTTAAAACAATTGCTCATCCAATATTTAAAAGTCACTGCTTTGTTAAATGAATACATTCCAAAATACTGAGATTTACGGAAAAAAAAAAAAAAAAAAAAAAAAACATGCTAGGGACTTACCAGCATTAAATTAAATAAAAATGAATATTTATAGCACCTCGCTAATATATACTTCAAATAAAAGAGTTGAAAATATACAGATTAGACAAACAATATCGATTCAAACTGAAATCAAATAGCTTTGAAAGTAAAATTACAAAAAATGACTTTGAAACAGCAATAAACTGCTACGGAGGACACGTGGGCAGTTTATTTAAGAACTTGGCGTTTTTCACTGCATCCTTGCTAAGTAGAGTTGCATTTGACATCAAAAATGTCGACTTTTATTAATTTTTTACCGCTTTTCTGTCGCACTTAAGCAGTTAATTTTTTAACCATCTACTATCACCTGTAATTTTTTCGTTGAATTCTACGAGTTTAGCTTAAGAATGTTTCCTTGTTAGAGCTATTAGCATAAATAGTATTTTATTTATTTTTATTAAGGACATCTGATTGTACACTAATTTTTTGCTCGAAAATTATATATATATAACTGCTAACTGCTTTATATTGTTACAATATAAATATATATATATTAATATTGTTATATATATATTGTTACATGACTAATATATTTAAATTTTATTTGTAAAGTGGTGTGTTTTTAATTAAGTATCTGTAACTGAATTTAAAATGTAAATAAAAAAAAATATTTTGAAAAATTGGTGAATGATGTTAAAATTTTTTTATTTAAATAATTTACAATTTTTCTCAGGGACTATCTTCTCCATATTATAATGAATGCAAATGAAAATTTTTAATATCAAGTCTTTTTCCTTAGATAATAATACAATACAAAATATTTTACAAATATTTATCTATATCACATTATAAACTTATTTTTGTTTATTACAGTAGAACTGAATGGGTTTAGGCCGCAATTGAATGGATTTAAGTCTATTTATGAACTGACAAATCTTAGTAAATAGATAAAATTATTCTACAGTTACAAGCCTATAAGGAGTTTTTCACGTAAAAGAAGTTTTGGTACATTGTTGGAATAATTGGATAACTAAATTAAAATGTGGAAAACCCCTTATGAAATTTCAACTTTGAAAAAGTTCTTGCTCATTCTTTTGCTGATAATTTGCTTAATTTTTACTCTATTCAAATAAACTTTTGACGAAAGTTGCTCAATATATCTAGCTTTCATCATATGTAATAAAAAAAAAGTTCTGCCTTTCCCACTTGCACAATAATAATAACTACAGATATTAATATTTAATTGAAAATTACACCTATGCATTTTATGTTTTAGATCCATTTTTTCAGTTAATATGCTCTGAAATATTATTTAATAAACCCAGAAAAAAAATTAATAAATATTTCCCAAAATGCGAATAAATTTCAAATTATTTGGTGAATTAGCAATTGAAAATTTATTTGAATATGTTCTGGAATCCATCCATTTATTTCTAAAAAATAGCTCTGATATTTTGTGTTTTCAAAAATACATCGTTTTCTCTCAGAGCCGACGCCATGACGTCACTCATTCCAAGAATTTTTGCTTAAGTTCAATGCACTCCGGATGTACTCCTACGCATTTTCAAAAGATAGCGTCATTACAAAATTTTCAATAAAAAATAGAAACAATAAATTACTCTTTCAATGAATCAAAAATAAATAAATGGTGAATAAAGATAATTCACTTTCATCAACTGTAATTAACTTTTATTTATAAAATAAACTCCAATTAAAAATAATTGGAGTGAGCTATTTCAGTGCGTACTAATTCGCCAGTAAATCAACACTCCTAGGCGGGAGATTTGGGAAGGAACGCCGTGACATTCTGACGGAGAACAGCATACTGTAAGGACGTGCGGTTCGAGGTCGGCCTAGCGGCTCTGCCGTTAGATATGGTCGCCGGGTTTGGCCCGAATCGTAGCGTCCCTTCCTATAATTTTTAAGTGATGTATTTTCTCATTATTGTTTAGAATATTAATAAGCAACATATTTTTACCACGTACATTTCCACACATCAATTACCGGATCCATCAGAAGTTTGAAACCATCAACGATGTCGCTCGAATTGCTTCTTAAGCGTCTATGTGTGTCGTTCCCAGTAGCTGACTCTCAGGAGAAATAAATTTTCAATTGCAACAAGTGTTGATTATCCAGAAGTTTCATATTGGTGGGAGCTGCTCTTTACGATGACGCTGCAATATGTGCATCATGATAGATCGACGATAATATAATCAAACTTCCATAGTTATTCAAGATCATTCCGAACCCAACAGAATAAAAGTCATCGAATAATTTATCGTAATAATTCATGCTATAATGCATTTACAAGTGATTATCGGCATCGTCTGCCAACATCATTACTTATTCATCATAAATTGAATTACATCAACATGTGCTTCAATCAATTCTCTTTTTATAAATAGGCAGTGCGCCAAGTGCATAAAAACATTTTTTTATAATATAATTAATAATAAACTCTGAATACTTTAGAACAATAACTCTGAACTAAAGAACGATCGCAAAATAAATAATACGAAAGATGAAATCAACTAAAACTACGATGATTGAAATAAAATAAAATAATATGAATTGAGATTTATTTGGAAACTACAAAGAAATAATTTGATTAAAATAAGTCAAAAATGTTAATCTTGAAAACATAAAAAGAATGTGATTATTTTGTAGGAGGTACCTCTGCCAAATCTTACAGTGTTTCGATTAAATAAGTTCAAATAATATAATGGTGTTTATCATTTGTGAATTAAATAATTTATATTACAGATCTGAAGGTAAGCTTTATAACAATTATTTATTTTTTCTATATTTGATGACCATAATTAAGGATACTGCATTTCAGCAAGAGAGTATATTCCCAGTTATTTGCCGATAAAACGGCACTTAAAAAAAAATCGCCGCATTTTTTATGTCCGCCATTATCTAAACAACGCAATAATTTAATGATCCACAACAAACCATTAAGTTATATATATCCTTTTTAATTTTTTATTATTTTATCATCTCCGTTTTTATTATTTTTTATTAAAAATTCATAATAGCTGAATCACTGGAAGGAAGTTTTAAAATAATGAATTTTTAAATAAAATGTTAAAAGTTTTACCTTTTAACAGTTTTGTCATGTAGCTTTTTATGATATAGGGTAGGGGTGCACAACCTTTTTGGCTGGAGGGCCACTCTCGCTGTTCAGTCGGACAGGAAGGGCCATAAACGGGATAATATAAAAAAAATTGTTTGCTGTATATATAATATTCAGGAGCATACTATCATTGTCAGGTGCCTGCATGCAGAACTTCAGGTTGATCATATGTTACTTGTCTTTAACCAATCGTTTAATAAAATATTTTCAATCAGTGAGTCAAGTGAATCTCTATGCATAAAAAGGGGGTGAGAGGGAGCGTTTACTTACTGATTGTTACATTTTTCAGTTTTTAATCTCAGATGGATAAAGATATAATTATTTACATTTACCAATAGATTATTCCATAAATTTTCCAACAAAACATTAAGGAACATACTGTGCGTTATATAATTAAGAAATAGAATGGAAAACTTAGCTCTCAGACAGAAATGTGTTTAAAAACCAACGTTTTCATCCCCTCCCTTCCCGAAATTTTTTTTTTTTTGTGATTGCCAATTTTGTGAATGCAACAAATAAAAATTTTCTTTCTCTCTCTTACTGATGATTAATGCAGCCTAAAATGTCAGACCTTCCGCAGGCCGCAAATTGATAGTTACTGGGCTGCATGTGACCCCCGGGCCGCAGGTTGTGCACCTCTAATATAGGGTGATCCAAAAAATTTGTGGTTGGCTCCCTAATTGCACCTGTGACTAAATCATTAGTGGAAAATAAGTTTATAATAAATGTTCTTTACATTTCTGAAATTAAGACTTTTCATACAGTTTTTTTTTTTTTTTTTTTTTTTAATAGAAAATAATAATAATAATAATAAAATAATCTAATCACTAACTGTACAAAATAACTCTGCAAATTTTTACCTATACAAACTGTACTAGAAAAGTAAAAAATAAAGTAAAATATGTATCATATTAATTTGACTTATTAAAAATGACGATGAATAAGTGGGCCAACTTCAAACAAAAAATTAAACCTCCCAGACTGCTTAATAACAGAGGTTATTAAGCAATTAATTAACAGAGGTTTTCTTATAGAAATATTTCAGTATTATGACATTCAACTCAGTGTAACCTTTTTTAGAAAGTGAAATTTTTTGATACAATGAAATTTTTAAAAGTTCAGTTTGTGTGCATTCATTTATCATAAAATTACAATCATTCCACTATTAAAAAACATTTTAAAATCACCTTGACGTTAGCGATTTCAGCTGCATATTGCAGCCTTCCTCAGGCACACTGAGTGAATTGACTAAAATCTGGAGTCTTGCTTGCTTCGGCTCTTCTCCTCCTCTAGCATAGCGTGCTACCTTTTATCTATTTCTATTGGTTGTAAGAAATAGCAAGAATCGCTGTTTGCCGAGATTTCAATAGCTTCTCTTTTAATTCTATAATAATTATTGTAATGGGCTAGTTTTAAAAAATTCATGAAATTGATTTTTATAATTATTTTAATAAATGATTTGTACTGAGTGAATTTGTATAAGAAAATATACAAGCAACTTTTGTGAATGGCAACATACTAGTATAGAGATGGATTTAAAAAATTTGTTGTACTTGTATGTTACAGTTTATAGTGTAACCACGTTTCCTATGCCTAGCAGTGAGGACGAGTCAAAAATCTTGGAGGTTTTCCAAGTTGACCAACAGGTTTGAATTTAGTAAGCATCCAGTCATTTGGTATTCCCTTATCGCCTATTTTCTCTCAACGGAAAGCTTGTCTCCCCTATTTTACTAGTTGACTCGTTGAATCCGCACTTGCGCAGAGGCTTCCATGGTCGCAAGAAATGTAGTTAAAGAGTACTTATTCTTACTGTTCTTTTATATATATATATATATAAAGTAATCTGTGAACAGGTGAAAAAAATTAAAAAAAAAAATTACAACAAACAATAAAAAGAAATTTATTTTGAATTTCATTTGATACAATTACCAATGCTGCTTTGTAGCTTACAGCAGTGATTAAGTCAGTATAAATAACATACAGTTGTGTATCATAAATAAATATTGGACGGACAAATTATTCTTTGCTCATTACTTCTTAACAAACGGGTGTATGCTTGACATTTTAAAGTAATTATTAACTAGTAAAAATAATTAATAAACTACTGAATTTACAATAAAATGAAATTTGTCTGTCTACTGCATTATGAAATATAACCTCTTCAAGCTCTTTTCTGTGCCTTTGGTTAGTTTAAATATTGTGGTTATATATATATATTAACATTTCCACAAACAAATTCATTTTTTGAAAAGTTAAAAGTTTATATAAATTTCATAGTGAATTTTATCTAAACATTTAATTTTAACAATTCCCTTCTATCTTTTTTCTAAAATTTGGTTATTGAAGAGGTTAATATAAAAAATTGTCAATCTTAACCCATTTTGTTTGATTTTTTTAATACCAGATTACGTTTAATGTAAGGAAGCAAGAACTAAAAAATAAATGTAGCATCAGTTTTCTTGTAATAGTTGAAGGAAACAAAAACATTATTTAAAACAAAGAAATGAACCTAGATTTTTAAAATTTATTGTTAAATCGTAATTCTGAATTAAGTACAAAAGCGAGTGAAAATATTAGTAAATATTCACTTTTCCATTTTAAAAATGCTAAAGCTATTAGAAAAACATATAAAAGAAAGCTTCAATAAATCATAAAAGAAAAAAATATATAAATAGAACTTAGTTTTCTCTAGTATGTATTTTTTAAATTGAATCTCGTTTTCCAAAAATTATTATATTTTTTAAATTTTGATATTTTATTTTAAAGCTTTAAAATGCAAAAAAATAATTAGTTGTGTTTTTTGCTTTGTATAGCTTCAAAATAAAAATTTAAAAATAAATTTTTTGAAACCAAGAATCAATTTACTGATTGCAATTTTTTTAAATGTAAAAAAAGAATTTTTTTTAAAAAAAGGGTAACAAATAATTTGCATAATTTTTTTCCCCACAGAATAATAAAGGAATTACCCAGCAAGCTGCATTAGGTGAAGCATTCCCTTAAAACATATTTATAAAAACAAGAATTCTTACATTTATACATTTCATAAACCATTTCTTTAAAAAAGTAACGACAGTTTAAAGAAATCCAAGATAATATTACACAACATTTACTTGATTTTAAAATATTTTTATTTGTTGCTTTTTTATATGAAATATAGCTCAAAATAGCATTTTCAATACTGCAAGAAAACAGTTGTAAGTTATCACAAATTATACCTTTTTTTTTTTTTTTAATTAATGGCACACTTAAAGCAGTGACAGACTTATGAAAATGTTTTTACAAAAAACATATACTTTGAAGAAAAAATCACAAGATGCAATATTTTAAAAATGGCAATTTTTTTTTCCCTTAAAAATGTATTAAAAACACACAAAAAGCATTTAAAATTTAAAATAATTTACAAAAATGTACATCACTTAGCAAAACATACAACAAATAACAATATCAGTCTTATATTTGCAGTGAATGCAAAGCACTTGTGAGAACTTGTGGACGGAATTCCTAAATAGAATTTTCGTTAAAACACTACTACTTTTCATGTTTTGTAGAAAATACAAACAGTTTACAAAATACTGTGGTGCAAATGAGTAAATTGTCAGAAAACGTTACCCCATTTTACTTTGAAAAATTTTATTTTGTAAAAATTAAAATACTAGCAGGAAACTATTAATATTAAAAACTATTGTTAGAATACTAAAAAAAAAAAAAAAAAAATCGAATATGACCATACTCTCTCAATACAATGGGCTCTTCCCACCTGACGTCAGAGGTCACTTGATAGAGGAAAAACAAATAGCAGACAAAGTCTTGTTTATCTATAGTGATTGCTGAAATAACATATTTTCTATTCTTATCTTTGATCAATCGTATTTTAAATATTAAAATTTTTGTTCTTAAGAACAATATTTAATTGAATTCGATTCTCAGAATTCGGTTATTCGTTTTTCTCTATCACGTGATTGAGCAGACGACGGTGGGAAGAGCCCATTACAATCAATATAACTTGAAAAGCTGTATGATGTAATGACCATAAGCAAAATATGTTCTATTCAAAATAAAGTCAGTAAAGCCGATAAAAGTTAAAACCGGTTCTATATCTAATTGGCTTTAACTATACCTTTTCCAAAATTTGTATTTGCCATCTTAATTAGTCTTTACTGAAAACTTTTGAGCTTTGTGCACAAAGGTATCAGGTTTATATAAGACTACTAGTAGTACAATATATAATTTTTATATACAATTTGTCTTTCTTCTGAAGTATTTGCTAAATAAAAAAATAATAATAATATTAGGTCGTTGCAAAAGTTCGTGCGGACGCGGATCATTTTATTGCCTCCAAAGACGAGAGCTCTTATCGCCGAAAAATGGGCAAAGGTTGTAGAAAGTAATGGAGAGTATTTTGATTAAAAATTGTCATTTGATTTGATGTAGTTTTATGAAATGAAGCAATAAAAAACCGCACGAATTTATGCAAAGACCTAATAATTAACAAGGAACAATGATTTTTTTTTTTTTAAATATAGACATAAATTTTTAACAAGTAAAAAATAACACAGGTCGACAAAAAATTATTGGCGGAATTTGATTTGATAATTTTAGCTGATATGTATGTTTTTTGGTGTGCTGAAATCGAAAATGAAGCCAATTTTTCTCTATCGTGTAGATTTTTGTCAATATAGGGTATTTACTGACACAATTTCTTCATTTTTGATATTTACTATTATGTTTCCATGATTAGTTATAATTAATCATAGAAATATATTATAAAACTTACCATATAATTATATTGGTTTAAGAGTCTTGGAAGAAATTGTGTTGGTATGTACCCTATATTGACAAAATCTATATGTGATAGAGATAAACTGGCTCCAGTTTACGTTTCAGCACTCAAAAAAAAAAAAAAAAAAAACATAAAGGTCAGCCAAAATTATCAAATAAAAATTACAGATGTAGACCTGTTCAATATTAAGTAGTAAAGTGATTTTTCTACATACATTAGAAAAAGTTTAAAAAAAATAAAAAAATACATAAGTACAAATGCATATGAATAAGTTGTAGTTCAAAATTTCTAACATGGTAACATTGATCACAATTTTCTTTCAGTGATAGGTTAGTTAGACAAGTATTTTATACATTATACAGAATTGTTATATTACGTTATAGTTAGGTGGGAGGGTTGATTATTGTTATTTAAAAAATAAATAAATAAATAAAATTAACTTTAGAATCTGAAATGTCAGTGATTTATATGCAGGAAAATATATAGATAGATATGAAAGGATAGAAAATAATTAATATTAATTTTAAAAAATTCTATTCAAAATTTATAACGCTGCACTGATTCTAATAATCATCTATAAAATCATGTTCTTTCTTTCGTCAATAAATTACTTTTCCATAATACTACATGTAAATCAGTAGCTAAATTTAAGTCCATAAATGATGTTATACGGTAAACACTGCAAAGCTAAATTATCCAATAAAAATAAATAAAATATTAACAATATTTATATACAAAGTATAATTAAATGCTAAATGATTTCAAACTGAAAATAGCTCAGAGAAATTAGTTTTAAATTACTTTTGTCAGAACTGTCTTGGCTGAGAGTCGTGTCAAACCCTTGCTATAGATTTAGCCAATTAGATATAAAATTTATAATAAATAAATAATGAAAAATCACAGAAGTTATCCCTCTAGTGGCAAGCTTTCAAACTAACACATTAAAATCCAACTGCACTATTTAGGAAGAGAGATTTATTCCATGAAATTCAGTAGCTATTAAAACTAACACTTGGACTTGACTCCAAAACGAGATTTCATCGGTTGTATTGACCTTGACAAGTGAATAAAGATGCTATGATCCGAAACCTAAAAGATTTTTTCTATGCCACAGACTGCATTGTAATGACATTACATATATTGATCATTTTAAAAAGCTTAAAAATATATATTGTGCAATATTACCAAGTTAGAATATTTAATTTTTTTTTTTTTTTTTACAAATTTTACAGAATAATTTAAATACATTAAGTACAGTTTTGCTTTTGCAACAATCTTAAGATTTACAAAATAATAATAATAATAATTTACATAACAAAAGTAATTAAAATTAAACAGTTTTTCTATCAAAACCATTAAAGAAGACGACAACTTCTTAAAAAGTGCTTTTTCCCACTTTTGCTCCTTTTAGGTTTGTGCAGCGATATAGTTCCATTGGTATTAGTAGAGAAAGATGATCTCCTATACATGCTATGAGGAGGATAACCATCGTAATCATCTAAAATACAAGAAAATATATACTTAAAAAATGACATAATTCCTAAGAAAATAAATTTTTACTAAGGGGACTTAGCGTCTTTAACTCTGCACCTCTGAAGGTTTCATACAAAAGCTTATACAGTGAACTCTTGTTAAAATGGACAATCAATGGCCATCAGTTTTTGTCCATATTAACGAGAGTCCATTATAACAGGTGTTCATAAACTGAAGTTCTATATGAACTCTAAAATCACTTATGTACACATACACAGTATAACACGAATGAAAATCTGTTTCCTCAAACCCTTTTATTAACCAAAAATATAAAAGCATGAAAACCGATACTTACTTTCAAAACTTCTTTTCTTCATATAGTACAACTTGATAAAAAAAAAATCCTTTGCTATGTCTCCACAATAAAAGTGGAGACAGGTGCAAATTGTTGACCTCAACTGTCACCGTCAGTCAATACTATTTACCTCCCACAGTGTAATAGCACAGAGTGAAAGAGATTAACCCTTTTATTATTGGACCTTTTCATGCTAAAAAAAAATACTGAATTTGAAAAGATTTTGGGAACTGACTCTTTTCCAAAGGAAGTAAGCTTTGAGGGAGAAAAAATGTCCATCTTAATGAATGAATTGTACGTATAAAGTGATGTTTATTACATGCAATTCCTATAGGCCTTAGCCGGAAATTCTGTTTTTGTACGTAATAACGAGAAATCCATCTTAAACGGGGCCATCTTAACGAGAGCTCACTGTATCTTCATTTAATATTTATAAATTAAGCTACAGTAGCTGCTGCTTAATAAAATCCCTGGTTAATAAAATCAGCCGCATAATCTGATCAAATTGCCAGGACCGGAATCAAATCAATACAAACTATTGCTGAAACCGCCGGTTAATAAACTAAAAAAAAAAAAAATCCTCAGCAGCTAAAATTATCATTTATGCACACTTAAAAAAAAAAAAAAATTCATTTACATTGTAATTTTTTTTTTTTTTTCTTTTTAATAAAAAAAGAAATTAAAGTACCCGTTATCGCTCACTGTCGAAAATTTTACTTGCAGCATAGTTACAAATTAAATATGCCCCATAACTTATCTCCCTAACAATTTCAATGAACATATTTTTCAAAGCACAGTAATAAGTTACAAATTTTTAATTATTAAAAGACAATTTCTAGTTCTTATTTTGAAATAGCTATAAATTAAGAGGTTCAAACGGAAAGATTTTAAATTTATGAAAAAAGTGTGAACTTTTGGTAAAATAAAATTATTTTTCTTTGAAGGAAAGCGCATAAAAATTTAGAATGCATTTAATTTACTTATATCAGAGGAATAATTATTTATCAAAAATTAATTAATATTGTTTACTAATTCCATTATTCGTTACCTTTTTGAAATTTCTTTCCAAATTCAGGGAAGTAATACCTTTTCCTTGAGTGCAGGAACGTTTGCTGGATATCAAAATCAGCCGCTTAATGAAATCACTTTGCCTCAGAACGAATGTGATTTTACTAAGCGGCGGGAACTGTATATTAAATTTTATCAATAAAATATATATTCAAACAACAATTCTAATAATTTCTGATATATATTTTTATAGATTTGAAATCATTAAACTGCATTGTCTCAGTTTGCATTTTTTCTTAAATTCATGATTTTTAAAAGGCTAAAACTGGGCGAAAAATGTCCATAAATTGAAGACAATTTTTTTATGACTGCAGACAAAGACTGTCCAAATGTTGCAGACAAATATTTTTATTAGTGCAGACAAAAACTCTCTGCAAGTCGTTTTTCTGCCACTGGGGCACCCGGTAAGTTTTGTTTATAACAGAAATATACACCAACAACAAAAAAGCACTTTTTATTCTGAAAATAAACAATTCGTGATAAGTATTTAAGACAACATTTGTATATTGTGCCTTTGAATAAAAAAATAAAATCAATAATGATAATTTTTGGTTACCACATGTGTCTAGATATTTTAAATGGGCAGACTTTTTATCAGTATAAAATAGCTTCAAAATGAGAATATTCTGCATATTTTTTAATATTTTGTATCATATTATTTATATTAATTCATTAAACTTCTAAAAGAAATTGGGAAAGAAACAACAGTAATATAATTCAAGATTAATGAGACCCAAATTATTTATTTTAGAATTGCTCCAATTACATGCTATCTTTAAATAACAAAGGTGATTGCAACCTTGCTCAAAAATTTCTTAAATTATATAAAAGTCAAAAATATTGGTAAATAAAACTTACATGTTATAAAAATAATTATGCATTTGGGGGGCCCTTGGGATAATGCCTGATTTGATGGCCATGTGATAATATGGCCCTGGGTTTGTGATTAAGTTTTTGAATACACAGAAAATAGTGCCAAACCAAATCCATAAAATTGTGTTTAGTATATGGAATTGGATGTAATGCAAAAGCAGGTTTGAAGTTGATGTCAGGATTTTACCAAAATGTAGGCACAGTCATACATTTTTTTTTTTTTTCAAGTATTGTTTTACTACATTTTAAAGAAAATGCAATAAAAACAACATTCAGTTTTTCCCTTTTCCAAAATGCTCAAATGGATTTTAAAAAAAAGATTAAAAAATAGATAAATAAATAAAAATAAAAAATCTTTCATATGAGTGAACAGTACCAATCAGATATTGACAGGTAACTTGGTTGATATAATAATGTCATGTTATGCCAAAGGACTCAGGTTCAAATGTTAACTTTTTACTCTTGCTAAAATTAAGGGGACTCTCTACCTATCGTCTCCGAAAGCCGAAGCCAATGTTATTCTATGGTAAAATTTTGCCCCATTATAATTCATTAACTAATATATATTTTTAAATTCTGTTTTCATTTTCCGAAAATTCACAACTATTAAACAATTTACTGCTTTCTAAAAATTTTTTATTTTTATTTTTAAGATTTCATTTTTAAGCTCAAAAATGAAAAATTTCACATTGTGAAAATTCGCATTTTACAACCACAAAATAAAATATAAAAATTTTTTTTAATAATTTTTTAGAAAGCGACAAATTGTTTAATAGTTGTGAAGTTTCTGAATGTGCAAATGGAATTTAAAAATATATATTTAGTTAATAAGTTATAATGGGGCGAAATTCTCCATAGAATAACACTGGCTCTGGCTTCTGTGGATGATAAGTGTAGAGGCCTCTTCACCGGCACACCCACGGAGGGAGCTTAGGGGGCTCAAGCCCCCTCCAGAACCAGCTGACATGGTAAAAAATTTTAGATATGCATGAAAAAATATTATTCAAACACAGATATTGTAAGCAAAAACAAAGTTAATGAATTATGTATTAAATATTGGGAAATTTTGAAAGGAGTATCTAAAAAATCAGGCAGAAGAAGCAATCTGATGTGGAAGTAAGCATGGATGTATTTGTCAGAAAATTGGGATACCAGGCTCATACAATTTTATATTTTAATCCATGACTAGCATCCTTGTGAAAGTGTGTTTTGTCCTCGGGCAAAATTAACACATTCGCATCAGCAAATGAAAACTCTCATTTGATATAAAATAAAAATTAGCCCTGCTCATAGTTGTTCCTCTAAAACAATATTTTTAATTAAAAATGAAATTTGCATATTCGTTAAACACTTTATATGCTACTAGCACATGTACATGCTAGTGAAATCTTGCATCAATTGCTGAAGATAAAATTTAATTGATTTAATCACAAATACATAAAATTATTTCTCCAAAAATATAACGATTTAGAGGAATACCGAAAGGCGAAGTATACTGTTCAAAATAGGAAAATATCCTGATAACAATATGTTAAGATATTTTACAGATGCTTCTGAGGGTGGGGTCACTTATTTTTTTTTTTATCACAGTTCGTAGAACATGCAGTAAGGTCCATGCACAGTTTTCATTTTTGCCTCTGATGTCACTGAGATCTAAACTTCATTTTTGGATAATGCAATTTTTTCCTGTTATAAAAATTCAAATTTCATAATATATACTGGAATACAATATCCTGTAATGAACTCAGAAAGGTAACGCTTGAAATATTTGTTAACTGAACAAATTAAAATTCTAAGTAATATATTATATATTAGAATTAATGTTTTAGGATATTAAGAGGTTCTGCCCCCTCCTTGCTGTGTTAACTAACACCCACGAAGACTACGTGTCCGACTTGTTTCTGTTAATCGAACCCAGAAAAAGCGTCATCCCCATACTCCAGATTATTAAATAAAAATAGCCATGTAAAAATTTACACTGAAATTCTGTTATAATTCCTTAGAGGTGCCAAGTTTCAATAAGAGCTATCAGTAATCAGAGTTATATATTTATGAAACGTGAACCGCCTCACGGAATAATTTTTATGCACAAACTCACATATAATAACAAATTGCACAGTTTTTGTAAACTAATATATAACATATTAATTAAAAATTAGAAATATTTTTGAACAAAAGTAAATAAATATGTATTTCTTTACCTTCTTACAAAACAATTTTTTTTTTTAAAGCTGCTTTGGAGGAGAAAAAACATTTGGATCTCTCCCTCTCTCCTTTTTTTTTTTTTTTTTAGGGGAGGGGTTTTTACAAAATTTCATTTTATTTTATTTATTATTATTTTTATTTAATAGTCACTTTTTTATAGACAACTGTTTTTATGGCATTAAATACTAAAACATTGTTCTTTTATTTATGTATCTTGCATATTTTTTGTTTGATGATACAGTATGTATTTTAAATTTATTAAGGAAAAACAAATAGATTCATCAAGTTCAGTAAGAAAGCCTAAAAATAATTGCATATGTGAGAAATATTGAGCACTTCTATCACTTTTTTGGTTCTAGAAGTAAGCCTTGATCACTAGCTGGGAAGGGAGAGGGGCAGTCAAATATAAATAATTAGATGAATGAGAAATTAAACAATTCTACTTCTTTATAGGTTACAGAATCTAATAAAGCAAGTTTAAAATGAATATTGACATTTATGTTGCTGATGGAGAAAGATTGGGAAACTAAAGGCTTCTGCAAAGCTTTTAATCGTCAATGGCTAGTTGGAGATAGTGAGAGGTTTAAAAAAAAAATAATCATAATAATAATAATAATTACATCAGCGATAAATATTGTATAATTCGATTTCATTACAGTTTCTAGAATCTAATAAAGCAAGTTTAAAATGAATATTGACATTTATGTTGTGGATGGAGAAAGATTGAGAATTGGAATGCTTCCGTTGTGCGTTTTATCGTTGATCGTTAGTGGGGATTCTTTTTTATTTTTAACGATAGATATGTGTGATTTTTTTTAAAGCGTATAATCCGTAATTTTTATATTTTGTATGTAATGCCATAATTATTGCCGTAAATCCGTAATAATTACAGGCAAATCGTAATAATTGGCACCTCTAATTCCTACATATCACAACTGTAGCTTTTATTTGACTATAATTATTATAATTTCTCAATTACTTACGTGTTACTGCATACACATGCATGTAAAGCATCGAAAAAGAGTATTGAATTTGATTTTTTTTTTTTTTTTTTCAATGGAAATATGGGGGGGGGGGGGGGAGGCATTTCATTTCGGGCGAATTTTATGTTCACTGGCTTGTACACAATATTTTTTTTTTTTTTTTGTCATAATAGATGAACCTACAACTTTATGTTTGCAAGTTCAGTGCCAACCTCAACTGACCGCACTACTGTAACTTAGCATGTTATATACTGATATAAATTCCTCAATTGCACTATTCAACTTAAATTCAATTTCATTCATTCGTTTATTTATTTCAAAGGAAATATTTAAAGAAGATTGTTTACTATATATATGTGTGCGTATATGCCCATAAACCTATTGCTATACTACAGAACCCAATTATTCTTCAGCCTTCTCTAGCCCTTTCCGACCAAATGTGTACAATTGTATGGGTTAGACATCCACTCATATTTTTGCATCTGGAACAGTCATATGTAATAAAATCAGGAAAAAAACGATCGAGCTAATTAGCAGAAAGTGTAAAGTGCAATTTTCAATCAACAAATGTTGGTTATAGTCCATATTATTCTATCAATTTGCAAAAACAGAAGAATGTAATGCTTTAAGGTAAAAATGTTCCCGGTCTTAAAGGGCTAGACAGAAATTCTGGGTGCGCCACTGGGCCTCTTAAGTTAACTTCTCCATCAAAAATTTTTGTAATATAACTTGCCAAAGTTATAATTAAAAGCTAGCAAAGAAGCTATCAAATTATATTTGTAAAACAGCTACAAATTTAATGTGATTTAAATTGATGTGTGAATAAGAAAACAACTACCAGCACATGTTCAACATAAACTTTTATAAGGATTGCCTAAATGAAAGTGACACTTTCATGATTGCACCATCATTTTAAGAGACAGAAGGCTATGCCATATCATCATATTATAATAGATGCTTGTATGATAGCATAGGACCAAGTTCAATGTTATTGTTCATATCATGGATGCCTCCAAACATTGTTAATGTGCAGCTTTTAGATCTAAGAATGCTGCTATCTTTACATGCAAAATGTGTATGGCACCGTATGTGTCATGCAGATCAGTTTCCGATGGTGTAGTGATTTTTGTAAAAGACGAAGCAAGATGGACAACAGAGCACAACTATGTCAAGCACGTGTGTTTATCATCCAGGAAGCAATTGCAGTGTGTCCTTTACGAAAATTGTTAAACCATCAGAATATTGATCTACATGACATGTACTTTGTGCCATACACATTTTGTATGGGAAGATAAATTTCTCCAGCACTTACATTTTCTGCCGTTAAGAATCGAATGACAGCATGTTGAGAATGTTCAAAAGGCATTCACAATACAAATGATACCATTGAATTTTCTCCTATGCTATCATACAAGCATCTGTAATCTGCTGATATGGTATGCATTTCCAGCACTCAGAGCCCTCTATAGGGGCCATATGCAATATTCTATATGTTAAAATGATGGTGCAATCACGACAGTGCCACATTTATTTGGGCAACTCATATATAATAGAAAAGGCAATAAAGATGTCAATTTTTTGGATGAGGGGCAAAGAGAGTGTAAATTTTTTGAACAGGGAAAAGAAGGTTGGCATTTTTAAAACCAAAGAGGCAGCCAGAGTGCAACTACATTGAAATGTTCAAGGGAAAAATTCTGTATGTATGTACATATTTATAATAATGATGATCTATTAAGCATAGTAGAAGCCAAGCAATAGATACAAGGTCACTGAAACACCAATGACCAATAAGATTAATATATTCTTTGAGAAGTTCAGAAAAATGAAAAAAAAAAAAAATTATCAGGGGATGAAATACACAAATTTAAAAAAACCAGATTTATTATATATATATATATATCTTCTTTTTTTTTTATAGCATTATATGTAAAAAGGTAATAAGTAGGAGGAAGGAATTAGTGCAGATGATAGGGTTAAAGAGAACAAACAGTTTAAATGTGAAAATATTTTTTATGAATAATCAATTATGAATGTTTTAAAAAATTCATCATGTGCAAAATTAAATATATACATTTTTCCGTAAAACAAAATTCTTTAAAACCATGTTTAATATTACACATTAATATATAATATTAATATGTTTAATATATAATTACACAAATAACATAAATAATCTAAAATTGTTAAATAAAAATTCAAAATCAACTTACGATTGCCTAGAGAATGTATGTTAGGAGTAATATCTTCTAAAGGTTCACTAGTTAATTCCAAATATTTTTTGACCAAATGTCGAAACACTGAAAAGGATAGAAAGTTAAATCAACCAACTGATTATATTTTGCATTAAAATACTGCAATTATCATTTTAAAGTATCAGCGATCTTATTGAATAACAATAAAATGTATTCTTCTTCTTCTTCTTCTTTTTTTTTTTTTTTTGTTAATTCAAATGTGTACTCTTAAAGTACAAAGTCAATTTTTTTTATTTCTCAGTTATTATTTATATACTCAAGTTCTAAAAAAATTATGGATATTCAAATCACAGTACTTAATACCAAATTATTATTATTATTATTATTATTATTATTTAGACCTAAAACAACTGTTTTTGGTCCTGTTTTAATAACTTTTATATAAAAGTTCACTTTTGGAGGCAACACATACAGCTTTCACTTTCATATAACAAGGTGGCGACATTCGAATTTTTTTCCTTGATTCTTCCACTAGTATTTTTCTTTCGGAATTTTTAGTAGTAAGTTTGCACGATTGGTTAAGTAAAAAATTATTATATAAATGTACTGGTGGAAGAATCAGGGAAAAAAAATTTGACTGTTGACACCCTGTATAATGAGATGGCTGCCAAATTAATTTACAGAAATATTTCTCTCATTGAAAAGTAAAACATTTATTATCAATTTTATAATTACATTTACACACTAAAGTTTTTAATGCAGGTATGTTAGGTTAAGATTTAACACATTTGCAAAGAGATTTACACATATAAATCAAATGCAAAGTTAATATAATTAAACACAAAAAAAAAAAAAAAAAAAATTAAATTCTAATTTTATTAATTGACCTCAATGAAGACCAAATAAATTAGGCATTAAGGAGAGAAAAATATATCATACTTTTACTTTTTGTCAATTTTTATTTATGGAGCAAACTTTGCCCATTAGCGAGCTACTATTTTTACAGGAATCACTATTATTAATCAAAGTCAGAAAAAAAAAAAAACCTTTTTTGATCAGTTAAAACCTTGCTCCAGATCCCTATTGCTTTCAGCAGTACATATCCACATGCATCCATTTACATTTGTCCCTTATCGCACTCAAACATCGGCTGGGGTCCTCGATGCATATAGCAGCACACACCCACACATGCCTACCCCCTGTATTATTTTTACACCTTCAAAAGTATATACAATCTATTCCTCACTCTCAAAAACCTTGAAACACATATTTTCAAGGTACATTCTAACTTATTTAAATTTCTAGTTTTTATTTATTTACTAGCTTTTCTTGCACAGTACTGTGTCATAGTACGTAAATACCTAATATGATTTTCAGGAAAATCTCATAAATAAAATCATTGGAAAATTTCAGTTTTCTCTCTTTTTTTTTTCCCCCCAATAAAAGAGATTTAAATATATAATATTTTTGCATTATAATTTCAATTTTATAAAATATTTTTTCCTGCTGATAAATAAATAAAAAGAAATAACATTCATTCTATTTATAATGAATGAAAAATCTAAAATAATATAAGTTTGGCTTTCAAAAATTTATTTAGAATAGCGTTTTAAAACTCTTTCTTAATATGATGATTTAAATTTAATCAATAGATGACGGCACCACCACCACTGTCCTGCCAAAGTCATTTACAGTTTCTTTCTTTTTTTTTTTTTTTTTTTTATAAAAGAGATTTAAATCTTTAATATTTGCATTATAATTTTAGAAACAACTGCTGCTAAATTAAAAATTCTTAGAATTAAATTAAATTACTGTTACATTAAAAATCAAACTGGAAGAATTAAATTACCATATAAACATACAAAAACGGAAATTCCATAATTAATAACATAATATCTATAACATAAATAAATAAATAATAATAATAATACCGTTCATTTTATTTAAAAGGAAAATCTAAAAAAAAATATATAATTTTGGCTTTCAAAAAATTATTTATAATTGCATTTTAAAAATCTATCTTAATATGATAATTTCAGTTTCAAACAATAGATGGCGATACTACCATCCTGCTGAATACCTTACCAAAATGCTAGAACTAACAGGCTTTAAATGTTTTCAAATATACTTCTAAATTAGCAATTTTGATATATGTTTTGACACAAAAAGTTAATATTTTTTCAATTTCTTTCAAAGAAAATGTGCATTTTAAATGTATTAGATTAAAATTTTGTAGCTGAAATCTCCAAAAAGCAGCCAAATTTATGTTTTGATTTTGATCAATCAAAACTGCGTTGACCAATCAGATAACATCTATGTCAGTATCGTATCATTTCAACAAAATTTAATTTTAACTGGTCCACGTTAGAGAAATATTATATAGATAAAGCATAATATACTAGATGAAACTAACTGATGCTACTCCAAATCAGTGGCATCGGCAGAAAAAGTTTCAGGGGGGGGGGCACAACCTCAATTTTTTTTTTTTTTTTAATAAAATTTTGATAGCATAGTTTTAAATTTAAAGAAAAAATGCTTAGTAGAATTTTCCAGGGAGGGAAGGGGGGGGCTGCCCCATTCTGCCGACGCCCATGAACAACCTCAAAAAATATTTTTTTTAAATAAAATTTTGATAGCATAGTTTTAAATTTAAAGAAAAAATGCTTAGTAGAATTTTCCAGGGGGCGGGAGGGGGGGGGGGGGAGTGCTCCCCTTTCCCCATTCTGCCGACGCCTCTGCTCCAAATTTTACATTTGCAATATATACAACATTTTGAAATTTTATGACAAAAACATACATCTTATTGCATTTTTTTAAAGAGATTTTGAAATATGTTAAAATAAGGAATGAAAAAAGAAATTACCTTCAGAAACATTATAATCTTCTTTCACAGATATTCGAAAGAAGTCTAATTTAAGTCTCCTAGCTAGCTGTTCAGCTTCATCTCTAAAGGAAAAAAAAAAAATACTATTTATTGTTCTTTAGGAATTATACCTAATTGCATATTAGCAATGGGCAAGACTATTTGTAAATAACAGACTAAACTGACAAAAGTAATCTTATAATGATCTGAAAATACAGCTAAACTATAAATTTTAATCCATTTCAATAAACTGAGTTCATATTAGAGATTAATTAAATTTAAAACAAAATTGGATAGGCATTGTCAAAAAGTCTTAAGAGGTTTTTTTTTTTTTTAAGAAAGAAAGAAAGTAGGATAAAAAAAAAAAAAAAAAGATTTATTTTAGAAATACGGGTGTTGGATAAAATAATGTAAACATTTTCGCTTTTTTACGTTTTGTCAAATATCTGGAAAAGTTCTTTAGGAATCATCTTGAAACTTTGGTAGTATAAAGAACATGTTATACCTCATATTCAGGGCCCAATTAACCTTACAATTGAGGGGAAGCACAAATCCATTTGGGGGCCTCCACTGACTTCTTGGTCTAAAGACTTATACAAACATCTTGAAAAATTTATAAATTTTTCATTAAATTTTGTAGTCACCTGGAATTGAGGACAAGTAAATTTGCTTAAAAAACTGACATGCAAATTCACTTGATTTTTGTACCAAGATATAAACTGGTGAAAGCCTATATTCACCACAATATGTGAAATTATTCCATTATAAATGAATGGGTAAAAGCTTCATTAGCATATATCCTATATAATCTAGAAATTATAGTTGTGCAGTCAGGTAGGACTGTGACGTTTTATAATCAGACAATGCTTTTAGACCACAAACTTACAATTTGGGGCCCATTTTTGTCTTAATTTGGGGCCCTTTTCAAAAACTTCCAGGGGAAGCGCATGCTTCTCGTGCCTACTGAGTAATCAGGGCCTGCTCATATTTTTCAATAAAAGTTGTGTCATGAAAAAGAAAAGAAGACCAGTAAAAAATTAAACAAAAATCAAAATGTTTTGCATCACCCTTTAAAAGGTTATGCTTTAAATGCATTTTGGCTGTAGCATGTAATTATGAGGACTTTTCTCCTTATCTGTATAAAATTTTATGAGGCTAACCAGATATATTTATGGAGACATAATGGTTTCTTTAAAAAATTGCAAAGACAATTTCCTCTTTTTTAATTATAACACATAGGGTATTACACCCAGTGCAAAGCCATTTTCAGGAAACATGGCATACTACATCAGTCACAGCATACAGTAATAAGAATGAGAAAATGTTAAATATCTTATGAAATATGAGCTCTTTTACTAAATAATTTTTAACTAGCCATGCACAAGCTTTGTAAAAATTTCATTTGCATAATTTAATAGCCAAAGGTATTGAGCAACTTATATAAAAACCCCAAACAAATATCATGCAAATTCAAAACGTTATGAGAGATAGAATAAACAGAATTTAAGTTCTTCTCAAGAAAAAAAAAAAAAAAAAAGAAAAAACGAAAGATGTTAGGGGGCTTTATCAATATTCATTTACAATCAGCGAAGGGCCCTCCGTGGCCGAGTGGATATGTCACCGCACTGCGAATCGCCTTCGAGCGTAGGAGTGCGGGTTCGATTCCTGCGCCGGCGCTGGATGTTTTCTCCAATTCTTCGTATTGTAATTCTGTCATGTGCTATCTGTCGTTATCTGATGAAGATTTACAAGCAGACTATAAGTCAAGCATACAAATCTGATGTATATGTTATCAATAAAACAATCAGCGAAAACACTATAATATCATTGGGCATTGATTAAATCAAAATAGAAATGTGAGTAAAACCCCTTACAATTTAGCTTTTATTTTGAAAGAACTGAAATTCTTTTCATTCTATTTCTCGTAACGTTTTGAATTTACATGATATTTGTTTGGGGTTTTCATATAAGTTGCTCAATACCTTTGGCTATTAAATCATGCAAATGAAATTTTTATAAAGCTTGCACATGTGTAGTTAAAAATTATTTAGTAAAAGTGCTCGTATTTTGTAAGATATTTAACATTTTTTCAGTCTATTTGCTGCATGCTGTGTCTAATGTAGTACGCCATACTTCATGAAAATGGCTTTGTACTGTGTCTAATATCCTACGTGTTATAATTAAAAAAGTGGCAATTGTTTTTGCAATTTTTTAAAGAAACTGTTATATCTCCATAAATATATAAGGTATCCTCATAAAATTTTATACAGATAATGAGAAAAGTCCTCATAATCACATGCTACAGCCAAAATGCATTTAAAGCATTACCTTTTACAGGATGATCCAAAATATTTTGATTTTTGTTTAATTTTTTACTAGTCCCCTTTTCCTTTTCATGACACAACCTTTACTTTGAAAAATATGAGGTATAACATGTTCTTTACACTACTAAAGTTTCAAGATGATTCTTAAAGAACTTTTCAAGAGATTTGACAAAATGTAAAAAAGCGAAAGTGTTCACATTTTGTCCAACACCTGTAGGTCACAAAGCTTTTCCTTTAACTCACTAATAGTTCAATGCAACCTAATGCATTAAAAATAAAAATTAACGTGACAAAATGCATAAAATGATTTTAAAAAAAGACAAGAAAAGAAAAAAAATCTTACTTTGATATTGTAGCTTGATCTATTAAATCAATTTTGTTCTGAACAATAACAGTTGGAATTTCACCACATTCATTTTCAACCTATAAAGCAATGTAAAATAGTGTAAAAGGATGGTACTAACATTGGGCTACAAATGCACATGTGTATAATACACGCCTTTTAATGATAGCTAGAAATATTAGAAATATTAATTTTAAAAAAACATAAATTCAACTATGATTTTTTTTTTTTTTTTTTTTTTAAATAAAGCTTGATATTAAATTGATGTTTAAACATTCAGGAAAAATAACTTTCTAAAAGAACTGATTTATCCCAAGTCAAAGTTATTATAACAGAAAAATTGCAAAGTAAAACACAGTGCTTACTCAAAAAAAAAAAAAAAGAAAAAGAAAAAGAAAAAGAAAAAGGCTCATCTGAACACAAAGATAATACATATTTATTAAGAATATATTTTTAATTCCAGATATCTTAAGCCACTACCAAACGAAGAACCATACGATAGTCTTTAGCACAAAATACCTCATAAACAGGTTTCTCATGTGGGGAAACAATCCAAATATGCCACTGTTTAAATCACATACGGTAGTCTTTAGAACAAAATCCTCCAATCAGAGAATCGCGATTACAGAACACCCTCTATTATTTTCCCTTTTAAGCATCCTTGACGGGGGTAGGGGTGGAAATGATAGCCAAATGTTGGGTCCATTTTTTACATTTCTGGATTTCATTCTTCTGTTTATGCTTAAAAACAACCCTACTGAAGTCGTTTGGTCGCTTTTGAGCTGCAATAGCGTATATTTTAAAATATATCGTCTTCCGTCTGATAGCACCTTTACTAAAGGAACTTTCACTTTCAGTATTTAATTTTTTAAAACTCTTTTGCTTAATAAATATTATTTGCTTATGCAATTCATTGGCAATTCATGCTAAATGTTATTTTTAGAGATAGTTTTCAAAATTTCTTGAACACAATTTAAAGTCTTATATTAAATCAACTGAATTAATTTTACTCACATTTGATTAGTGAATGAAGTTTACATCTCCCCCCTCCCACATATCTGTTAATCGCTTTTAAGCAAGTTGGCTTTAATTTTTCTGCTTCAAGTTAGGTAGACAGAAAAACAGAACCACATTTCAATAGAAAATGTAAGACATTATATGTTAAATATTTAACATTAAACCATTAATAGGTCCTGACTACTACGTCTTGCTAATACATAGTGCCAAAGCTAAAATGTTCAGTACATGCTGAGATCTAGCCATTTGTCAAATCACAATTCTTGAATAATAGCAGCATCACCTGTGGTCTGATAAACATTCAATTTGAAGTGCCTGGGTAAAATGCTTCTCCAAGTAGTGGGGACCCGAATTTGACAAAAATAGGTCGGAGAAAATATTGCTGAAGCAGCCAGGACTCTAATCAAAGCTTTTAGCAATTTTTTTTTTTATTTTTTTTTTTTTTTTAAGATTTGATTTATAAAAGGATATACAGTTGGCCCAGCTTAAACGAATTAATTTGACTAAATTAATGACTGAATTAATAACTATATTAATAATTTCTGACTAAATTAATAACTATATTAATTTGATTAAGCGGGGTATTCAATTATGCGGGGAAGACTAGAAATGCAATTGCATGTATAACTATAATGGTTTTATGCTTACATGAAAAGATAAATGATCGATACCTCTATCTTATTTAAGGGGTTACATCCAGTTGTATGCACGAAAAAACGTGTTTTTTTGTGAATTTTTTGTGAAGAGGCCTTTTATTAAAGAAATATATACAATACATATACATATAGCAAATTTAATGTATGTTAAGAATCTGTGATGAGTTTACAAAAATATTGGGTTCCGCTGTTCCTGTAGTAGATCTCCTAGAGGACTTCCACAAAAAGGTGTCTGGCGGTGAGCAAGATATCTCTGATCCAAATTATCTGAAATGAAAAAAACCAAAAGATTTATTTTTAGGATAGATGAATACAGGTAATGATCGTAGGAATAGTCAAAATTTTGATTTTTGACAAAATGGCGGCTTCCCCCCCCAAAAAACCGTTTTTTTTCATGAAAATTTACACTTTAAAGTGGCTGAAAAAATCGAAATTATTATCAGAAACCTTATTCCTACGATCATTACCTGACAAAAATATCTAAGAAAATCGTGTCAAAATTTCAAGTCAATCGGTCCAGCCGTTTCGGAGAAATTTTGCTCACCGACTTTGAAAACACCATTTCGAGATAAACGCGTTTAAAGTTTTGGGAACCATTTAAACTAAGTTAAAAAAATTTTTTTCCTACTTACATTGAGTCATCTATTCCAGGACCATAAGAGGAACCCTCTGCTTCATCATTTGCTTCTAGTACAGCCAATTGTTGTTGTCTACGTGACATTCTCCCCTCGCGCGTGCTCCCTTGTGCTCGTGCGTCAGAGATCAAGATGCGCTCTGCGTCCTCTTTTTCTACATAGGCATGGGCATTAGGCCCAAGCGATAGTCCCATTGCGTTCATGAAGTATAGAAGAGATGTTTTTCCTTCATTGAACATGCCGGCAGCAAGATAAGCAGCAATTTCAACGATCTTAGAGCCACATGGGATTATTTTTGGAGTTATTTTCCATATCAGCTGATTATTACTTACTGTATACCTAAAATTTCTAAATATAGCTCTCAGATATAAGATAAACCTTTTATATTCTTATTCTAAGAAGCAAAACTTTATGAAAAGCATGGACAAGGGCATAGGGGTAATGAAAAACAGCTGCTACTCTGGTTTACGCTCCGCCTACTTTAAAACGCTCGGAGACGTCTTTACAAATATACAAATTTCTCCGAAACTAATTGCCGGATCGATATGAAATTTTCAGACAATATTATCAAATATATGTACATTCAAAATATGTATTAAAAAAAAAAATCGATTTTTTGAAAATTACAACTGGATGTAACCCCTTAAATATTTAACAAAACTTTTACTAAGTTAAAATATTATAGTAATTTATAAATGCAATTAATGCTCGAAAAAATATAAAAATAAAGTGTACTTACAACTTTACTTTTAACAACAAAAAAAAAAAAAAAAAAAAAAAAATCAGTTATGATTGATTACTTTAACATAGACTTAACTAAACATTTTTCGATTTCTTTTTCTAAAGCACATAAATAGATTATAATCACTTCTATGAGACACAAAATGGTGATGAATAATGTTAAAGGATTTTGCAACTTCATTTATTGTTCACTTGCTCTTCTTTATCACTTTCATTTAAAGGTTTTATTGGAAGATTAAACTCTTCATCTCTTTCTGTTTCTCCATCTTTATCCACATCTATGAGTTCATGAAGTTCTTTTTCAATCATGTGAAAACTTTCAAAATTTGTGATTTCTAATTCCTGGAGATCATTTGTATTTTAATTTCTAATTTTCTCACCAGTTGCTGATTTTATAAATTTGGCTTTTGCAAAACAATTTTTATCACCTCGGCAGGAATATCGTCTCATGTTTAAAGAGCATGCCTTAGTTATGTAAGATTTTTAAAAGAAGAACGGAATTATTATTTTTTTGAGAATGAGAGGAAAAATTTGCCCAGAAATAGAGGAATTTTATTTAAGAAACTTTGAGTGTTTATGCGATTAAGCGGGGTGGTGTTGTAAAAACTATTTTTTTAAACGAGGAAATTTAACATTACTTCTATGGGAAAAAAATTGATTTTATAACTTTATATTCTTATAAGCAGGGTATTTGATTATCCGTTACCCGATTAAGTGGGGACGACTGTATTATAGTATATATATTGAGAATTATAGTGATTTAAATTTAGTGAGCAATGAAGAAGGCAAAGGCAAAGCCTGATTGAAAATACTAAATAGATGTAAATGAAAATAATTTTAGAAAAAAAACCCTGAAAAATTTAATAATATACAAAAGTTTCTGGGGAAAAAAAAAGAAAGAAAGAAAAATAAAGAAAACACAAATAAACATTTTGTTAGTTGCATCACAAGTTGATTAATTCAGTATATTAACAAATATTGTAGAATGAAAGGTAAACAAACCTTTCTCTTCCAAGATTCTATTGCTTTAAACGAATCCCTATCTACAGTTGAAAATACTAAAATACAAGCTTGAGCACCTGAAAATAAAAATAAAAAGAGTAAATTTATTTATTAATAATCGATATAATTATTTTAATGTTGAATTTAAGATAAAAAAGAAGAAAAACAATTTCATAAATCAGATAACAAAACTTTATGAAAATTGTTGCATTTGATCTAGGAAATTAAGTGAACACTTTAAAACAATGAATAAATATATTTGTAACATTTTCTGTTTAAGAACGAGAGGGGGGGGAAAAAAAGGCAAATAGCTTATTATCTATGATTTGCATATTATTACAGGGGGTGGATAAGTAATTTAAATGAGCTGTATAACTATGATTTAAATAGAAACAACATGCAATTTGAGCCACTGAAATTAATCACAAAACTAAAACAAAAAACATTCTTGCTAATCTCTATTTTTGAATACAGATGAAAATCGCAATTGCTAAAAGCCCAATACAGATATTAGAACAGGGTTCTTATCAGAGGAAAAATACTGGGTGACAATTTCTCACCTTTCTTCAAAAATGAAGTGAAACTTTTTAAAAGTGTGTGAGATTTATAAAAATTAAGTGAAATCCCAAATAAAATGTGAATAATAATAATAATAATAGATCTTTTACATGAACACAGGTCTTTTGAATGGATGGGGGGGGGGGACCAAGAAGTTGCATTTACTTGAGCAGATTAGGACACAGTTTGTTTGTCACATGTTTTTTATCATAGGACAAATACAAGTCTAAAAAGAAAAAGAAACGATGAAAAAAGTTTTTATATTTTTTTATTTAATTGATTCCTGAGAAATGAAAGAGTGCACAAATTTCTCATAATATTAAAAATTTTAAGTGAGAAAATGAAACACTATACAAGATTTTCCCGATTTTGTGCTGTAATGGGAACCCTGCTAGAATCATAGTATTTGCTATTAGTATATACACTATTTATTTAAAGAATATTAAAAACTAGTTATAATTGTCTTCTTTTGCTCAAAAAAGCACATAAATATTTAAGCATAAAAAAAAAACAATAAAGGAATATGTAACTACTTTAAATTATTTCCTTTATTCAGTCTCAATAATCAATCATTTATTTATTTGTTTAATTGCTGTGTAAAGAATGAGACTCACTATTTGAGCTATGAAGGTATTAAAACCCGAATAAACTTATACGTCAAAAACAAGAAAGAAAAATATTTGAGATGCATACAGCTATTTCGGTAGCCTTAAGCGTACCGTCTTCAGTGCAAAAAGAAACTGAAGACAGTATGCTTAAGGCTACCGAAACAGCTGTATGCATCTCAAATATTTTTCTTTGGCGTTTCTGATGTAGTAGTTTATTCGGGTTTTAATTTTCCAATGCCAAGTCTCCTGTTGTTATTATATGAAGGTATGATGTACACTTGTCTTATTTCATTGGCTAATCTGACAAATATACAATGGAAAGAAAATAAAAAACAGCTGAAAAACTAAATCTATAACAAATCTGAAATATTTCTTCTGTGTATATAATTCATTTTATGTTATAATTGTAAAGATACTTCAGCAAAATAATTCTAAAATAGCATTTTAACCAAAAATGTAACAAAACCTCAATTTTTACTAGGGTTAAAGGATTGCAAAATGAACAATGAGAAAATCTAGCTGTGAAAAAAACACATAAAAAGTCAGATAAAGTGCAGGATTAATTGATTTTATATTACAATTTCAAATCACAACCAATATAAACAAACATAAAAATAATAAATTTAATTCAATACCTATAAATGTAAAAATAGCTATGTATTACCTCTATAATAGGCTTTAGTTATGGCATCAAATTCCTCTTGACCAGCTGTATCCCATATCATTAATCTGACATCTTCACCATTATATCTATTTAAAAAAAAAAAAAAAATAAATAAAATAGCAGCGAATTAGCTTTTTATAATTTACATTCAAGTTGTATAAAAAATTTGATTCACCTTTCTTTACAAATAATAAATATACTCTAAAAATACTTTTTCTGTAAAAAAAAAAAAAAAAAAAAAAAAAAATTATCTTTTTTTTTTTTTTAATAAAAAAATAAAAAATTATTACATTGAGTATTAAAGCTAAACTCATACATTACAATAAATAAATAAATAAATAAAATAAATAATAAATAAATAAATAAAAGTGTGTTAGAGTTTTTTAACACCAAACAAAGGATCTTATTTTATTTTATTTATTTTTTAAGCAGAAAATTATGCAATAAATCAAGAACTTTTTGTTATTAGAAGAATTTAATAAGAGACAAATAATTTTAAAAGCACTTTTAAGTATAGCATTAATGTAAATACAGCTAATTTATTTAAATAACCATTTGGTCATTTTACTCACACCATTATGTTCCCTTTACAGCTTTTTACCTTATGGACGGCTTCAGGATTTGTGGAGGGGAGGGAAATCTCTATGCAGCATCCATCAATAATCTGTTAACAGGTTAACACTCTATTGTCCCTGATACCTCCTCTACATTTCTCTGATGTCTTAATGAAATAACTCTCCTCATTCCACTCACATTACCCAGATTTTATGAGAAATAACTTAGATGAGAGTTGAAAAAGGTGGAGCTGTAAGCTCAAACAATTCCATTTTTTGTCAAAACTGTATGTGATGGAAATTTTTTGAATAGTATTTCTTTAATCAGCATCCAAAAATACCCAAGAAAAAAACATCACCTCGAAGAAAAAAATTCCATTGTAGACCTGTGTAACAGTGGCGGATCTAGAACTTAATTTATTTATTTATTTATTTATTTTTTTTTTTTTTTTTTTTTTTTTTGGGGGGGGGGGGCTAAGAGTTTTCAAGATGTTATTCCATATCAATGAAAAATTTACAATTGTAACATTCAATTGTGAATGTCAGTGCTTTTTTTTTTTTATGGGAGGGGGGCTTAAGCCCCCTCCCCTCCTTAGATCCACCACTGCTGTGTAAATGATGTTGAATAACAAGGCTTGGTAAAAATAGTTCATGTTAAAAATCAGCAAGCTCTGAAATCAGCAAGCTTTTAAATACAGATTTACATTTTTTCTTTTCTTTGTGCTCCTGATGAAAAAAAAGTCTTTTGAAATCTGTTTCTATACGCTTAATTTTTTACCATTTTATAGAAAGAAGTCTTAAACATATTAAAGTACTGATATCTATATTTTATTCTTTTTAAAAGAATAAAATTGCATTCAATCCGATTTTATAAATACATACTAAATATACTTACTCTATTTGTCTTTCTAAGAAATCTACTCCAATAGTCTTTTTGTACGCATGAGTAAAAATTCCTTTACAATATCGCTGAATCATACTAGATTTTCCAACAGCACCATTACCAACAACTACAACCTGCAAATTTAAAATAATGAACTAGTCAATTCACATTACTTATCATTTCCCACTATACATTTAAAAAAGAAAATTAACATAAAAGTAGTACAAGCTAACCTAAAGAGTAAAAACACAATTTTCAAATCCAATCTACTCAAAATAGATTTTTTTCAGTTATTTTAAATTTTATTATTTCTATTTCTATTTTATAGCGCAATTAGAACATTACATACAATATACTAAAATCACACAATCAACTGATTGGGAAGAAAATCATATTTATTGAAATTTTTATTTTTCCGACTGAGTGAAAATAATGCCTGGACCAGGAGTCGAACCCCAGATCTTTGACTTACAAGGTCAAGGCTCTACCAATTGAGCTATCCAGGCCGACAACTGGTGGACATTATTCTCTCAGACAACCTTTAGGCAGAAACATCTGGTCTATCATGTAGATAGCTCGACAGAAATAAGCCGCACGTAAAGGAAAACACCATTAAACAATGGGAAAAAGAAATTCGACTCCCAGTCCAGGCATTATTTTCCCTTAGTTGGAAAAATAAAAATTTCAATAAATATGATTTTCTTCCCAATCAGTTGATTGTGTGATTTTAATATATCGTATTTCTTTCTCCCATTGTTTAATGGTGTTTTCCTTTACCTAGAACATTACATATCTTAAAATTTTCTAGCAACATTTAGAATTCAATTTTTAACAAGCTTATTTTGAAGAAACCTGCAAGGTAACTCTGTAAATTTTTAAAATGATACAACTTAATAACTTTATGCATTAAAAAAATGATGTTGAATAATGATGAATTAAAAGTGTAAAAGCAAGTACCATAAATTGCAAAAATTCGCATCAATTGTTTTCTATTGAGATAATTGAGCACAATCCTTAATGAAACATAATAAATAAATAATACTATCTAAGGACCAAGCCATTTGAAATTTTCTACTCTTGGGCAATTCATAGATTAAAATTCCATCCTAAACAGCAGGGGGTGCAGAAAATGCTCAAACCTTGGAAATTTCCCCAAAACACAGTATAAATTTCTTTCAATAATGCAAAAATCTACTTTGCTATACAAAGTCATCTGTTCTATGTAATAAACAGTAGTGGCACCAGAAATTCCCCAACGGGGGGACACCACCTCTCCGACAGGGGGGCATTACATAAAGAAAGTTCATTACATAAGTATTTATCAAAAACTGCAATACTGTTAATAATATTACTGTTAATATTTGTACCATTCCATTTGTTAGTACTCCTCGTGGTTTTGGAGATCATCGTGCCACAGACAGACATTTTCTAAAAATATTGCGGTCAAAACGTGTTCTGGACCTCTCAAAATGTGTATATTCATGGAAAACTGGAAGCTGAAAATTTTTACGAATTCAATACTTTCTTCTATTGAATATAGAATGGGAAAACTGGAATGCTCCAAATTTGTACAACGAAAGAAAAATACTGCCAAAAGAAGAAAAACTGAAAATTTCGTATTTTTCCCCCTGAGAGATTTTAGGAGTATGCACCAATGGGGGGGTCACAGACCCCCCCCCCCCCCAGCTGGCACCACCCCTGGTAATAAAACTTTAAATGAATAAGTATACAGTGTAACATAAAAATATCACTGTTAGTGTATATTATAAGCACTTCAAAGTAGCAAATTGTTATTTTTTATTTACATTTTTATTTTCTCTTAAAAATATATTAAAAAATTTCCCAGTCAGTTTAAATTTCCCCCGAACTTCATTTGGGCGTTCGGACATATTCTGCAGCCCTGCTAAACAGAATTTTAATTTTGGACAAAAGGCTTTTTTTTCCCTCCCTGATATACCTCTTTCCACCTCTTCTATAACTTGAATTACTTTTAATTTTAGGTATTAAGCTTTTATTATCAGATACTTTTCTGATAAAAATATTTAATGCACAGAATATCTTTTGCTGATCTTTATTCATTTATTTATTTTTGATAACTATTTTTTCCTGGTGGCAACTGTGATCCCATACATCATTTTAATTCATTGTTTTTATTTCTGTTTGTGGATATACTGTTGTACCTATGACACTACATATTTTAAAAGATTTTCTATTTATTATGATTATTATTTAATTTTTTAAACAGAAGATAGATAAAAATTTATATTAGTATTTGTGTAAATTATATACTTAAATAATAATAATTATTAAAATCCTGTCTTAAATTGAATATAATTTTGAAAAAAACTATATATATAGAAACTGCATAAATTTTTCTTCTTGCAATCAGCCAAAAAATGTTTATTTTAAAAAGATGCAAAAAAGGAAATACCATTTTCCCCCCTAAGATTTTTCTAGTTAAAAATTGGGAAAAAAAAAATTAAAATAAATAAATTTGTTTTAAATTATCACAGGTGAACAACCTGTTACATCTGCCAGTAACCTTGACAACAGACATTATATAAAAAATGCCATGTGGGTAATCAATCAGGGTGGCTGAGTAGTGGGAATACACATGGTAAACAGAGTATACAGATTTGATTCCGGGCTCTGGCATTTTCCACATATTTGATATAAAAAATTCAACCTTACACTCCAACTCCTCTAAATAAATATTTATGGTTGATGAATGAAACTTCTAAATGTTGTTTTTTGTTTATTTTATTAAATAGACAATTTAACAAGATTTTAAAAAATAAATACTAAATAAAATAAAATGTGACATTTTATCAGGGAAGAAATAAAATAAATAAGCTTGAGTACAACATGAAAGCAGTAACGTATTAGCACACTGCTGTTTTCACAAAAAATCAAATATGTGTAAATGTATATATATATATATATAGGATGTCCCAAAATTAATACACGATTTGAATTAAATAAAAGAAGGTTTTTTCTTTAAATTGTTATTTATTTATTGAATCGTAAAGTACACAGGATAGGGTTATGTATGAAATAACACAAAGGCCAAATGCCTCTACAGCTTTGCTGGCACATACGCACTCTTTCGTCAAAATTTTCCATGGCCATTTTGCATAAATGTAGCTGAATTTTGTTAATGCAGCGTTGAATTTCCTCTTTCAATGTACTTGTGGGCTTGCTGGCATAGACCTTTGACTTCAAATAACCCCATAAAAAGAAATCCAATGATGTTAAATCACACAATCTAGGAAGCCAAATCTTATCACCTAAACAAGACAGAGTACACGGCCAGGAAATGTCTCGTGTATTCATTGAATTGTTTCATGAGCTGTATTGCATGTGCCGCTGTCTAACACTCCATTTTTACTAACCCTAAATTATCAACTGTCATATGGTTTTTTTAATAGGGTTGTCGATACTTTATTGCACGAATGGTGGCAAATTCAAATCTTGCGTTAATTTTGGGACATTTTATTTTTCTTTAAAACAGTATAATAATAATTAATCATATAATACACAATAAAAATAAATTAAAAAACTTTTTAAAAACCTTACTGGAATTTTTTTAAATGTTATACCTCTAATCATATATGTAATTATTAATATATTACCTTGATTGCAATTTCAAAATCTTCTTCCCTCATTATAGTCTTTTTCTCACATCAGACATGATCTGGATCACTGTGAAAGCAAATGTGAAAAAATGCTTTATAACAGACTTGTAAAAATTTCTGCAAATGAGATGAAAAAAAATAAGAAATAAGTAAGAGAAAACTAATCTTTTCAAAGTGAAAAGGCTGAAAAATATAAGTATTAAATAGTTATTGGGCAGGTCAAATCACAAAGTTTATATTATTACTATTATTGTTAAATGATAAACAAAATATTAAAATTTAAAAATAAAATGAAGCATAACGTTTTTATTTGAACACAATTTATACATATTAATTTTACATGAAATAGATTTAATGCTCTTGTGTTTTATAAACATTTTATTTCGTGGTGATATTTGTTGCACCCTGTAATAACCAAAATATCTGGATAAAATTTATTCTGTATATTTATAGTTGATTCTTAACTATATAATGTTATAAATAACAGCTATTAAATTTTTTTTGTTTTGTGTCAGGATGTTAATTTAAACTGAAAAGTATCCACAATATCTCTTAAATTCTTTCAGACAAAGAAGTATAATATAGTTTTAATTACACTAGTTTGAGATGAAGTTTTTTTTTTTTTTTTTTTTTTCTTTTTCCCCGGAGGTGAAATTGCAGTCTGGCCTACACTGAGTCCTAGAAAACATGATGTCATAATTACTCGTTTAAGAATTGGGCATTCAAGGATCACACATAAATATTTACTACTTGGACAACAGGAACCTGACTGTCCGAAATGTCATTTCTGTGTGCTTACAATTCGCCATTTGCTCACTGACTGTCCTTGTCTTCGTCATCTGTATAGACATTACTTTAATTCATCTTCACCCAATCTGACAAGCCTTTTAGGTGCAAATCCTCATTATCACTTGACAAATTTTTTGAAAGAAGCTGGTTTTTACTTCGAAATCTGATTTTATTCTTTACAATGTTCATCCCATTTTACTATATCTGTTTTTTATTGTATACACTGTTTTCTATTATTTTTGATTTTATCTTGTATGTAGTTTTGCTTGTTTTTTCTACTGTGTTTTTTTTTAATGACATTCTGGATGGGTAAACCCATCCAGAAGATACTTTTTCTTTTACCTGTTTGTTTGGGGCAGCATGTCCTACTTTGGACCTTGCGCCAAAAAAAGCCATTCAACCAACCAACCAAGCAATCCCCGGAGGTGATGTATTTTTCTGATTTATTTTTAGAAGCTGATTAAGAAAAAAATATTTTAAAATTTCCATCAAGTATAGTTTTGACAAAAAAATCAGATCTTTTGATAGAAAAAAACTTAAATCTCTATTTTCTCAACATCTATTACAGTTATTACTAGGATGTGAGTGAAGAACAAGGAGAGTGATTTTATCAAGATGTGAAAGGAATGGAAAGGAAGTATCAGGGCCGATTGAATATTAACATGTTAGCAGATTAAAGTTGGATGCTGCATAGAGTCATGGGCTTCGGCACAATGGGACAAGGGGGGGGGGGGCACTTGCCCCCCTTGGAAAATTCTAATAAGTATTTTTTCTTTAATTTTAAAACTATGCTATCATAATTTTATTTAAAAAAAAAAAAAATTCAGGTGTGCCCCCCCTCCCTTTGAAATTTTTTCTGGCAACGCCACTGCATAGAGTGTCTTCAAACTGTGCATAAGCAAAAAAACTCTAAATGGAGCTTTAACGTAAAGAAACAGAGACATTTAAAAAAAAAAAAAAAGTGTAAATAATAGCGTATTTTAATGTATTTTATACATAAAGTGTTTCAATTTTATTATAGTCTCTATATCATTTTTTCAGATCTTCATTCTTACTTTGTGGAAAACCCTTACATGATCAGAAGAATCGACAAGCATTTCTGAATCCAGTGTATCAAAAAGCATAAAATACACCCAAAGCAGTTTGGGGGGGGGGGGGTGAAAAGCACAATTTTGTAGACATAGTAAGAAATAACTGAGATACATCTTAAATTTATTCTGTCTGTTAATTTATCCTTATATACATTGTAAATTGTAACTACTAATATTGATTTGTTTGGTTTCAGAAAGCTATGTAGATTGTAGTGATCCACAAAACCTCTTTAATTCTTTCCTAAAAAGAGATATCTTAAAGTTTTAATTATAACTAAGAAATAAGCAAAATATCTGGATAAAATTTATTCTGACTATTAACAGACCCTTATGTATGAAATGCTGCAAAATACAAATGATGATTTGTTTGATTTTAGAAAACTGTAGACTGAAGTAATTTACATCCAGAGCCTGACTACAGCAGGGGCATACGGGGCAGTTGACATGGGCCCCCACTTCAGAGGGGGCCCCCAAATCGAATAGAAAGTTTATTTTACGTTTCCTTCTCTAATGAACTTTTTTCAAACAAAATATCAGTATAGTGTAAAATCCGGCTTAATTAAGTCATCGTAATTGCGAAAATTTAGCTGAATTCTGCCTTAATTTCAGCAAGGATATGAATTTTTTGCAGCTAGATGACAAAGTTAACAATCAGAAATAAAATGGATAGAACAATATTTTGTCTGACCATTGGAGGGGGAAGGGGGACTTTATAGCTATTTTAGGTTCTAGTTAATTTTCTTGTTATATATCTATAATGAGGTGAAAAATTTAAATACCTCCATAAAGTTCGGTTCTTCATTACTGAAGTATTGAAGCAGAGGGAGGTCCCCAAAGATGTTTTTGCCCCGGGCCCCAATTAGGCTAAGTCAGGCCCTGTTTACATCACCTTTACAATGACATCTTTTGAAAAGTCAAGAGATGCTCAGAGAAAATGGATAACTCTGGATAGTGACTATATCTCGAGAATAACAAGCAAAAAATTAAAATATAATGAATATAGAAACTTAAGTGAAAAGAAAAAAAAAATTAGAATTAATTTCATCTCTTAAAGAAATACAAGTCATAAAACCTTAAAAAATAATTATTATATACACTAGAGATGGGCGTTATTTCATGTAATATAATAAATAATACTGTTATTGCATAAGAAGCCATTCACATCGTAATACATTGCTGAAAAGTTCATATTAAATAAGTAACACTTTAATTTTATCTCTCTGCACACAAAAAAATGAGAGAGAGAGAGTAATATCTCTGGCAATGTGCCAATAAAACAGAAATTAGATTATTTGTTGGAGTGAAAGTTATTCGTTAACAGGAAGGAAGCAGTGAAATATTTTCACCCTCTTTCATGTAACGAGTTAAATAAATAATAATTAATTATTTCGTTGGTTCCGTATCAGTCAAATATTTTTTTGAAATAAGTAATTGCTTTGATTATTTAACATCTTTCTAATATTTTGTTGTAAGCATTATTCTAAACTGATTGTTATGGTGTATTGATTTAGTTTAAATATCAGTATAGTCTGCCAGTGAAATTCAACTTCGTAGATTACATATTAGTCGAATATTGTTATGAAATAGGTGATAGCTTTGATTATTTTACATCTTTCTAATATTTTATTTAAATGTATTGTTCTAGACTGAATGCTATAGTATATTAGTTTAATTTATATATTAGTATAGGCTATGCCAATGATATGTAATGTCGAAAACACTTAATACTACCATTTAACGAAATAATATTTTCATGAAGCTAATTTAAACAGCCATGATGAGATAGGTTAGAGATGATTAATTGATGTTAATTATTGTATCATGGGGATGGGGAATGGGAAGGGAATCGGAACACACATGCTAGGTTTACGCGTGTATTGAAGATGCCAGTAGCTTTTTGGAGATGATGGACGGCATTTAAAAAGGATGTGTGGAGTGGGAGAGGGGAAGAATGAAGAGTGTTTGTTTATATTTAAAATCGCCTATAGCAGCTGGAATTGAAAACAGAACTTATTTATTGTGGTTTTCTCAAGAATACTGTTTGAGTTTATTCAAGAATAATTTGATAAAAAAATTGAATAGTTTCCATTTTTTAAATAAGTTGGAATTGGGAATCTTAATTTCTCTATTTATCTTGCAACCATGGGAACCTTTGTGCAAGTGCTGACTCAATACCAAATGACTGGATGTTTACCAAATCCTAACTTTTCAATCAATTTGACACCATTCCAAGCTTTTTGAATTGTCTTAAATGCTAGGTGCTATAAACGTGGTTACATAGTAATTTGGCAGGGATGCCAAAATAAACAAAAATATCTTCAGAGACATTAATTTGAAACAAAGTGTTAATATATATATATACATATATTTTTTTAAAGAAGAAATGAGCAACAAATCTCCTTATAGTTATTTATCTTTCTAGATCATTAAAATAAACAAAATTATTTAATTGAATTTAGAATAATATTCAATAAGTAATTTAGAAAACTTGCATGTCACAAGAAGAGAGAGAGAGAGAATTAAAACAATAACTAATTACCAAAAAAATATAAGCGGGGAAGAAAACTATTTCCATATTCAAATTAATTATAGTATTCACAATTTATTAAATTACATTTATTATTATAGATTATACATTAAGGGGATGGTGGCAATATATTAATATTGCTCACACTATAAATATTTTTTTTTTTTTTAAATAAATCACTGTCTTAGATTTACGAGACTTTAGATACATATGCATCAAACGTAACAAAATTATGTATATCTTTTTTTTTTTTTTTTTTTTTTTTTTTTTAATTATTTAAAATAAAACTCAAAATTTTAATTTTTTTGAACATTTTATTTTATTTATTAGATATATATACTTTTTTTTTAATGTTCTCCCTCTTAACTAATTTGAATTTTTTCTCATTGATTTTACATTATAATAGCTCAATAATATATTCAAAATATATTTGATATTTGGATACCAGTAAGTGGACACAGTGATAAGTTATCTTTAATGGTATATATATTTCTGAATGTTAAAAAGTTGCATTAAATTTTAAGCATTCAAACATAAAAATATTTATATAAAATAAAATATTTTATTAATCAATCTGTAAACCCAAATATGTTCAGAATATATTGTTAAACTTATAATAATATAAAACTGCGGAAAAAAAAAAAGCATATATATATTTTTTTTTAATTATTAAAATAGTTTTTTAAAAAAATTAATAAACATATAAACATAACAGCCTTATATTTCAATACATGTGTATGCAAGTTTTTTAAATTCTAAGAGAGTAATTAGAAAAATGAATTATAATGTCTATCATTTCCTAAATGAAAAATGGAGAAAGATAATTTCAGATAAATTCATTTTATTTGTCATAACTTATTACTTGAAATTTGTGTTTTTAAACTAATAATTAATTTAGAACTTACAACAAGTAAATAAACAATACTGACTGAATTAATAAGCTCTCAATATTTTTATAAAAATAGCCTTGAAGCAAAATTGCAAAAGTTTTCTAATTAGTTAAACTAATGTTTATGATTAAAAAATTAATTTTATAATATATTTTAACAAAAGTAGTTACACATGATTACCTTCAAATAAAAATTTTCCTAAGATGATATTTAATAAATAAAACAGAAAAATAAATTCCATTTAAATATAGCATTAAAACATTACAACAAAATGTCATTATAAAATGATAAATAAATAATACTATTCACTTTGATAATTTTAGCTTAATACACAAAAGCAGTGGTTATAAATAGTAATGCAATATCTTTGATTTATAATAGCTTATACGATCATATATACTACAGAAATATTGAATTGGAAATTTATAAGACATTTACAAAATTAGCAAAAACTACTATTAAATGCAGAAATCTTAATTTCATATTTGTTTTACAGTATACATGTATAAAATCAGGGGCGTAGGAAAGGGAGAGGCTCAGGGGGCTCAAGCTCCCCCCTCCTCCCCCCGCCGTATTAATTAGTATGAAATTCGCTTTTAATCTCAAATAAAATAATCACTCATTTTAAACCAAAATTAAAGTCTTATAAATATTCATAATTAATGTTATTTTGAAATTAATACTAGTTATTAGCGGATATCAATTAAGATTTAATTATTAACTGATTTTCTTGAGAATAATTTTAAGTCATTTTTAAAAATAAATTTGTTGAGCCCCTCCCATGACTTTTGAATTGTTAAGCCCCTGTATAAAATATATTATTTTCTTTTATATTTTATACAATTTAAATCAGTATTTGTATGAGACTCAGTGCTGATTTTCTTCACTACACTTATTTAATTATATTTATACATATTTAATTTTTTTATATATATATTTAAATAATCTATACATTTATATATAATTTTCTAAATGACATGTACAGAATATTTTTGCTATTACTTAAAATATTTACCCCCCCCCCCCTCCCCAAGAAAAAAAAAATTAAACTGCAAAATCACATTTTAATAAAAAAAATTGTTACATTCCATTTTAGCATATCTTAATCAGAATTTTTTTTATTACTCTAAGCTGATTGTTACCAGCAGTTATCTATAAAACTTTCTAAAATAATAATGTATAATAAATTTTGATTATTATTATTATTTTATTTATTTATTTTTTAACAGAAGCAACATTTCTTGACCAGAATTTCATAGCATTCAGTACTGATATTTACTGGTATTCATTAATAACAAATTTCTTAAATAACAATGCATAAAGTGTTTATTATTATTATTTAAAATATTTAACAAGAGATATTTATTAAATTAAAGTACATATCTTAATCAGAATTTTTTTAAATTATTATTACTCTAAACTAATTGTTACCAGAATTTAACTAGAATAATTTTTTTAAATAATTATGTAAAGTTTTATTATTATTTTGAAGTATTTTTTTAAACAGCAACAGCACAACTTAATCAGAATTTCATGACACTCAGTGCTGATATTTACCAGCATTTCTCAATAACAAATTCCTTAAATAACAATGCATAAATCATGTGTTTATTATTATTATTATTATGTAGAATATTTAACAGTAGAGATATTTATTAAATTGCAAGCCCATACCTTAATCAAAATATTTTTTTTATTATTACTCCAAACTGACTGTTATTTGTATTTAACTATAAAAACTTTCTAAAATAATAATGTATAAGTAATAAGTTTGATTATTATTATAATTTTAAGATTTTTTTCCCCTCAAAACAGCTACAGTGCATCTTAACCAGAATTTCATAACATGCAGTCTTGATATTTACCAGCCTTTATCAATAACAAATTTCTTAAGTAACAATGCATAAAGTGCTTGTTTATTTTTATTATTATTTAAAATATTTAACAGTGGAGATATTTATCAAATTGCAAGCACATATCTTATCAGATTTTTATTATTATTATTATTATTTTTTTTTTTTTTTTTTTTTTTTTAGCACTCTAAACTGATTGTCACCAGCATTTAATTATAGTAACTTTCTCAAATAATAATGTATAATTATTATGATTTTGAGATTTGTTTTAAACAGCAACATCATATCTTAACCAGAATTTCATGGCACATAGTGCTGATATTTACCAGCATTTATTTATTTATTTTTTTTTTTTTTAAATAATAATAATGCATAAAGTCTTTGTTAATTATTAATATTTTAAATTTTTATTTAACAGTAGAGATATTCATCAAACATTATAACCTTTTTATTTTTTAACACTTTGTACTGAATGTCACCAGCATTTATTTATAATAATTTTCTTATATTATTTTGGGTTTTTAAAAAAAAAAAAAATTGCAACAGCATACCAGAATTTCATGACATTCACTGTTAATATTTACCAGCATTTATGAATAATAAATTTCTTAAATAACAATGCATAAAGCATTTGTTTATTATTATTTTAAATATTTAATTAAGAAATATTTATAAAATATTACAAATAGCACATAAATGTCTTACTCAGATTTTTTTTTTTTTAGCACTTAGTGACCTTAGTGTTGATTTTCGCCAGCATTTATATATAATATTTTTTTATTAAATAATAATGCATAATTAGTTTGATTAATTATGATTTTGCAAGTTTTTTTTTTTTTTTTTACTGTGACAGCAATTTTTAATTAGAACTTCATGACATTCAGTGTTGATTTTTATTAATATTTTTTTAATAACAATACATAAATCATTTGATTATTGTCATTTTATATATTTAAAAGCTAAGACATTTTCAAACTACAATATTTCTTAATTATAGTTGTAGTGGCACACTCTACTGAGTTTCACCAGCAATTTTTATATTAATGATAAATTTCTTAAATAACAATAAACACAAATTTGATTATTAATATTATTATTATAAATATTTAACAGCAGAGACAAATTTTTTACTAAAAATCACTTCTTAATCAGAATTATTTCGCTAATGCGTGCTGATAGTTAAAAACATTTACTTATAAATTTATTAATTGATTATTACCTATTACTTTAAATATTTAACAGCCAGCGCATTTTTAAAACTGCATAAAACATTTCTTAATCAAAATTATCTTAACAATTCGTGGCTGAACATTTGTTAATAATAAATTTCTTCAATAACAATGAATGAAGCATTTTATTATTATTTTTAAATATTTAACAGTCAGTACATTTTACAAACTACAAAAACACTTCTTTGTCAAATCTTGTATGACAGTCTGTGATTTTTTTTTTTTTTTTTTTTTTTTTTTTTTTTTTTTAAGAATATTGTTGATTTTTTTTTTTTTTTTTTTTTAACAACAATGCATAAAATATTTTATTATTATTTTATTATTTCAAATATTTAACAATCAAAACATTTTTCAAACTACAAAAACTCTTTTAATCAGAATTTTTATAACACTCTATGCTGATTTTCAACAATAATTTTTAAAGAATTTTATTAAATAAAGTGCACTAAACTTATTAATAACATTAACATACAAGATATTTTTTATTAAAAATATATATATATATTAATAATTTAAAAGAAAAAGAGGTAAAAATGTGATCTATTTTTATTATTTACACTTTGATTAAATTATTTCAGCAGGAATTTTACCGTCTTTCAAAAAATCTTAAGTAATATACTGATAACTTGAAAGATTTTGTCACAATTCAAAACAAGTGAGTTGATAACTAGGCCTAAGCCGGATAACAAAACAAAACTTATATATCAAAACAAAGATTTAAATGTCCCTGACCTTTAATCACAGGAACTCATAAATTTACCTTCATAATGTAAAATACTTATAAAATATCCGTAGAGAAATTATTTCAATTTTACACAAATAAAAGAAATATCAAGAAGCCCAAGTTATAAAAGTCGGACGACACAAGTTCTAATATCCGATTCAAGAAAAGGTCGGTGCCTTTTCGTCATGGTTGGACGGCATTACATATTGCGCCTACGGCAAAATTTCACCTAAGCAGGCCAGTCTTGAACGTAGCCAGAACACAGCAATAAAGATGTTGGCGTTAACCTTGAAATTGCTTTCATCGCCAAGAAAAGCGATAATTTACAAGATGGGTGTTCATTTTTGGCTTCTCTAAATTATGTTACGTGAAAGTTTGAAACTTCACAGGAGGCCCCATTCAATATAAAAGAGTACACTAGTAAAATTAATGGGAATGAGAGGGGAGAGAAATGTTGTTTCCTGCTGCATTTAATAGAAGCTATTACGGTACCGCTAAATGCTTCATTGTTCTCTGATATCTCCCTTTCTTTTCTTTTAAAATTATTAATAAATAAATATGTGACCTTGTCCTGATACATATTCGTATTTTATAGGTGAGGTCGCGGCAGTAATATACAATTCAATCAAATATTATGTTTAGAACTTTCAGAATGAGTGTGATAATAGTTCAGTGTACTTGAACTATTAAAATGTAAGATGATTTTCTTTTATAACATTCAAAGTCTGGGTCAGATACGGCAAGCTGGGCCTGATTGACGCACGGGCCGACTCGTGGCCCAGGAAACTTTGACATGGGTGAGGGGGGGGGGGGAATTTTGTTTACAGTTAAAATAATAATAATAATAAGTTATACAAAAATGAGCTTGAAAATAGCACTTCGTGAAAATTGTACTTCTGATAGCAAAATAAAAAGTTTTACCAAAGGTAAAGTTTTACTCAAATATGCATTTTTGGGTGAAACACTGGAAAAATGTATGCCTCCCTCCCCCCCTTTTTTAAGAGTGGAAAAAAACTATGGGGAAAATGATAGGTAGGGTAGAGGGACCACACGTCAGGCCCTGGGGCCTGGGCACAGTTTTCACTTGATCGGGCTCTGACAGCAAGAGTAGTAAAAATTTTCTCATGGCTCATCGCGGGCGTGTTTACTAGGAGATGGACGTGTTCCAGAACTTTATATGCGTGGGATGGTCCCCTCCAAAAATATTTTCAAACCTTCATTTTTTTTTAATTCAACCCATATATATATATATATCATCATGGTCATCAATTTCAGCTGTTATCAATCCACTGCAGGAGGAAGGCCTCTCCTGGGCGATTCCAAATTGTCCTGTTTTCTGCATTTCTTCTCCCTTCTGCTCTTCCAAAATTCACAATTTCATCTCTCCAATGATACAATTGTCTCTTCCTCGGTCTTTTCTTATCTCTTGGTATCCAAAAGAGGGCTTTGGTGGTCCACGGTCCACCTATCATCATTTCTTCTCGCAAGGTGCCCGCCCCAGTGGCGGATCCAGAACTTAATTTTTTTTTTTTTTTTTTTTTTTTTGGGGGGGGGGGCTAAGAGTTTTCAAGATGTTATTCCAGATCAACGAAAAATTTACAATTGTAACATCCAATTGGGAATGTTAGTGCTTTTTTTTGGGGGGGGGGGGGCTTGGGGGCTTCCCTTAAATCCGCCACTGGCCGCCCAGCTCCATTTTAACTTTTTTACTCTAGAAATAACATCAGTAACTTTGGTTTGCTTCCTAATCCAAGTGTTTCCCTTTCTGTCTCTTCGGGTGAATCCTAACATGCCTCTCTCCATTCTTCTCTGGGTTGTTTGCAGTTTTTGTACAGTTTTACATGTTAATGTCCAAGTTTTTGAAGCATAAGTTAAAACAGGCAAAATGCACTGATCAAAAACTTTCCTCAAATTCTTTAAAGTGCGACAGCGTCTAAACGCTTTATCCGATTGAGCTGAAAATTTATAAATCACTGTCATACAATCTGTATGAATTTTAGTGAATCTGGCTCTCATAGTTTTTTACAGGGACACAAAGAGAATTTCTTTATCGTTGTGACTTACGGGGTCAAATTATTTAAAGTGCGATAGCAATTAAATGCCTTATTTGATTGAGCCGAAAATTTACATATATGTTATACATTACCTCACTGTCACACAAACTGCAGGAATTTTACAGGATCTATAGCTTTTATAGATTTTACAAAGACACAAAGAAAAATTCTTTATCATTGTTGCTTATGGACTCAAATTATTTAAAGTACTACTATAACGTCTAAACGCCTTATTCGATTGAGCTGAAAATTTATAGACCAAAATTTGTTCAAATTTAGGTTAAAAATTTATTAAAAAAAAAAAAAAAAAAAAAAAAAAGTTTAAAGGTCATTTATTTTTTATTATATCTGAAGTATCACCTGTTTAAAAAATAATGGGGGAGGATACAAATTTAGATTCAGTTCGAAGGATCTGATATGTTTCATAATCTGTGAAAATTTCAAGACAAAATATTAAATAGTTTTAGAGATATCCTGCGCGCAAGGTGAAAAAAATCACATTTATTATTAACACATAAATCATTAAATAATTCCCCACAGAATTTAAATTATATTCCAAAATACATAATAAACTTATAGGTAACAATTAGACAGGCTCAATGAAGCTTAGTTAACAATAATTTACTTAAAAAAAGACTACAATTTAATCGATGTTTTTTGAAGTTCTAAGGGTCGTATGTCCCCTTAAACAGATTATAAAACGTTAAAAAAGTACATGTTATGATTCTATTCGAAATAGTACAGTCGGTAACAAAAGTGTCCGAACACTAGCAAAAATTCCTATGTAAAAAAAGTACACTTCATATGGTTTTGTTAAATAAATGTAAATCCTTATCGAATCATGGTCTTACACTGACTAAGAACAGGATTCGATAAGGATTTATTTAATAAAACCTTATGAATTGTACTTGTTTTACATAGGAATTTTTGCTGTACATGTTAGAGATTGCTGTCGCACGAACTGTATAGATTTTGGTGAGTCAAGCCCTTATAGATTTTTTTTTACAGGGGCATAACGAAACTTCTTTATCATTATGATCTATGATCTCAAATCATTTGAAAGGCAATTGCGTTAAATTAAACAGCATACTATTGACACAAAAATACTCAAACACTCTATTATAATATTTTCTTTTGTTTATTTAACGACTTCTCTTACTTTATTTATACAACCGTTAATTACTTAGTAATGTTCGGAAAGTCGAGTGGAGTCATTCCAGATTATTATTATTATTATTATTATTTTGTAAGCTATAAGACAATGGGTATATGAACTAGTTGAGTGGTTGTTAAGAACCATATATGAACTAGTTTAATGGTTGTTAGGAACCATGTAAATATTACGAGTGTAACGTGTGAAATTATATAAAACCATTAACAAGCTGAAGACAATAGAGAAGTATTTGGTGCACGTTTCTGAGTCATTGCTGAATATGCTAATGAGGCATTATGTTTAACCAGACAGTAGCTATCAGCTCTCTAAAATGAACAGCCAGTGTTAAATGCCGATAATAGGGTGAAACTATTAGAGATCATAAACATCGACGCACATTTAATCAAACCACAAAGAATTAAATCGATATTAAATTACTATTGTCGATTATTTTTATTATCGATTTAATTCTTTATACAGATACGTATTCTTTATAATAATTATATAGGTACGCAGAACGTGCGAGATGAGAAGAATATATTGATTGATTGATTTTTTTTTTTTTTTATAATCAGTCCGTGTCCTTTATTTTAAGCTATTGCTATTTGTACATTTTTTTACATTTTCTGGCAAAGATGAAAAGTGTTTATGAATTAGGTTCATTTGTCTGTCTGCCTGTCTGCTCGTGTTCCCATTTTTGCATACATATTATTATTTAGAATATCCTGAAAGTAATATATGTTATTCAAGTTTACACTATAGCAGGTTTCCTATTAAACATGGGATAAATAGAAAAATACGTTTAAGTACAGGAATTTACAAAATAATTCGAATATATTAAGTCTGTGAAAAGTATTTTCTTTGAGCACATTTTAGTATATTTATATACTACTCAAAGCATATTGAAATTAATAATTAATATGCATTTTTAGGATGCACAAAATTAGCATTAATAATTGGTTTACAGAGACGCACAAAATATTCATATACATTAGGGATATATGTGGAAATTGCTCGAAAAGCATTTTTAGTTATGACAATGCTAATAGAGGTAATGTATTTGAATTCTCTTATATGTCCCTACAGACGAATAATTTTTTTCGATCTCATCAAATTTACATTGATATATAGAAAACCGAATTTGGACTTCCTATGAACTAATTTGATTTTTTCCAGCTCCATAAAAATTCTTGTAACCCTTAATTTAATTGGATAAATCTTAGTGTACAAAATATTTCATAACGAAATTTCATTTTTCGTGAAGTACTACATAAATGCTACTAAAATAAAGTTATTCATTGCTTCTTTTTCTCTGAAAATTCATCTTATTTGGGAACAAAATTATAACTTTATATTAAATTAGAATCTTTAAATTAGAATCTGAAATTACATAAATTATGTAGTGTGCCACTCACATGACTTCCTTTTTACCATGCATACGTTGACTATGAATTGTATACGCGATTTCGACCTATTTCCTAATATATCCAAATTATTTTGTGTGGCTCTTTATTTTCATACCATATTCTATAGAAAGCATGAATTTTTGTACATAAAATAAGGCGTTTAGATGCTATCGCACTTTTAAGATTTTGGTCCCATAGGCCATAATGATAAAGAATTTTTCTTTGTGTCCCTGTAAAAAAACTATAAGTGCTAGATTCACCAAAATCAATAGGGTTCGTACTATGGTGACTTACAATATACGTACCAACTTTCAGCTTATTCGAACAAAGCATTTAGACGCTAACGTGTTCACTCACATACATACACACATACATACATCATCGCAAAAATAGTGAAAACGGACTCATTGGACCTCGAAACCTATAGAAACATCAAAATCTCAAATTCGGATTTTTGACATGATTACAATACTTTTCTCACTATAGTGTTCGGAAAGTAAAAAATATATGTTAATTCCATTATGTTTAATGTAGTCAACATATATTGAAATGTGTCAATGTGAAATTATACAGATATAGACGTAATACATTCTAATCCTCTTGCACTTTGTCTGATCTCAGTAAAAAAATTCGAATAATATCATCATGCCATATAGATTTAGAATACCGAATTTGGACTTCTAACATCTGCTTTTTGGTTATGGTATGCATTATGCTGTTAACAGACGCACAGACCAGCCGTTAAAAACGTGATTTTCATATTCAGGAGATCTCATGACGTGTAATATAACAAAAACTCAATTTTGAAAATTTGACTTCAAAATAATATTTCCTCTATCATGTATGTGTAAAAGAAAGTATTCAAAGAAATTTCTGACATTTAAATTTTTAAGTTATGTGATGTTTTCTCACCCCTCCCCATAGAAATCATTATGTAAAATAAAGAATTCTTAAAATTGTGTTTTAGAAAATCAATTTTTGCATGTTGCCTGCTAAAGCAAGACAGAAAGAAGAGAAAGTGAAAAGGAAAAAACAATGATTTCTCTTATTCGTAAGCATTTTGAGTCAAAAACTATTTGAAGAAGAGAAAATAGTCATGCAAACGATTTTGACAGGCGACTGTTACATTTTGGCTATGGCAGCATTAATCTAAAAACTATGAATGAATGAATGAATGCAGAAAACGTACTGACTGTTCCTAAAACAAGTATTCCAGGATTTAAAACGAGTTAGGTCAAGATCATTATTCATCCATCTTTGCTCTCTTTTTCCTCACAAATGAATGAATAGCCGATCAAAATCAGTAATTTTTTCTTTTTGTTCTATCAAATGGCCAAAGATCATCTTAAATTGAGCGTGGAAATTTTTCTGTTTGGAATACGATCCTTTAAACCGATATAATTTTAAGATTGTTTGTCTTCTTTGAAATCGAAGTACTCAGATTAAAAATAAGGTTAGTGTCTTTTTTGAGAAATTCTTTTTTTCTTTTCTTTCTCTTTCTCTCTCTCTCTCTCTCTTTCTCTCTTGTTCTGAAATAACATTTCTGGATATTTACGACCCACATTTTAAGCACATTATTTTAACTTATGACTTTTAGTTAAAAAAAAAAATCCCCCCCCCCCCAGTGTTGCCAGATTTGGGGACTTTTTTATTCAACATCCACCATTAAATTTTTATTGCAACAGGTGCTTAATCACATCGACGATTAATCGTCTATTATGTATGTCAAATTTTACTTCTCAAAATTATTGGTGGTAGTTGAATAAAAAAGTCCCCAAGTCTGGCAACACTGCCCCCCCCCCTTTTTTTTAACAAACTTAATCAAAGATAGTTGCTTTCATGCCCGTACTATTGTACGATGCTGAAAAATTATATAAGGTATATTTATATAATAATTCTCTAGCGTGGACCAGTTACGATTAAATTTTGTCGAATCGATACGATAGTGATGTAAATAATAAAATACGCGAGGTTAAAAAATAATATTTATAAATGGACAATACTGAAGCACGCAGACTCAGCTCAATTGATCTAAGAAAAAAATGACGATATTTGTCTGATGAGATTATGTTATATATATATATATACCAAAATAAATTAATAAAAAGTCATCGCCAACATGGCGACAAAAATTTTAAAGTCATCATGGGTGTTCTATACTGAAACTGTACTGCCTACGGAAGTATGAAAATTGGGTCGTCAACCATGAATTTTATTTTGAAACCTTTCTTTGAATGATTTCGGTTTCACTATTGCACGACGACAATTTGGTTCTCATAATAATGTGGCTTCTGGTAAATTAAAATTTTAATTAGGTGGTAACATTGGTATAATATTTATGAGTTTCAAATTTTAAAGTTAAATAAGAAAAGAAATAAAGTGTGGAAATTTCTCACGGAGTTGCTAGTCTTACATAATTTTTCAAATCGAACAATGTGTTAAGTTCTCCTTTACACTGCCAGTGTGGGGAACTTAGGTATTCGGGAAATTTGCGAGCTCGGTTTTTGATGTTTTTACACGTTTTGAGGTGTGATGATGTCAGAAATCCGAAAATCCCAAAATTACTATGGTGTACGTAAATAGGTTTGAAAATTCGTTACTTAATCCGTTAGTTTGTTTGTGCAGATATTATTTCAAAAATCAGTGATCGCAAAAATGTCGGACCAGTTTAAAAATATCATTTATGTCACTGGCACTATTGAATTTAAACTTTCTACTTTGAAAATTTCTTGAGTTATTCGAAATATTACAAGATTTTCTTAATTTGACAAAATGATACAAAATTTCGCATAAACGAGCAGTACGAGGATTATTTTCATCATAAAGAAGCCAAATTAGTTGTGAAATACCATTTATGATGTTGCTATTATTGAATATTCTAACAGACTATGCCCACTTCGATACTCATATATTTGAATGATTTTTTTTAAGAGGATTCCAAATTTTTTTTTGTTGAGTTACAGGTCATGTGGGCATCAAAGATAATAAAACGACTGATGAAGTAGGTAAACTAAGCAACCGCCGCCGGAAGCCGAAGCTAACGTTATTCTATGGGATATTTTTCTTTACAAATAACTTATTAACTAATACATATTTTAAAATTCTGTTTTCACATTCTGAAAATTCCCAGCTGTTAAATTGACGGATCTTTTATAAAAAATTATTTTTTTAATTTTTTTTATATTTTATTTTGAAGCTGCAAAATACGAATTTTCAATATGTGAATTTTTTTCATTTTGCAATTTCGAAATAAAATATTAAACATTAAAAAAATACATTTTTTAAAAAAGACCCGTCAATTTAACAGCTGATAATTTTCAGAATGTGAAATCAGAATTTAAAAATATGTATTAGTTAATAAGTTATTTGTAAAGAAAATTTCCCCATAGAATAACATTGGCTCGGGCTTCCGGCGACGGTAAGTGAAGAGGGCCGTTAATTGTGCACTGCCTCATATGATTTAAAACAAGTTTTAAAAGGATTTCTCAGAAACGTTTGGCAAACAGAGTGGGAATGCCAGAACAAGAATAAAAATAAATAAATAAATAATAAACCTGATACTGTAATTTAACCAAAGTAAAAATGATATAATTCTTATTTGTCTCAAAATAAGGCATTTTAGGCTAACACATAAGAAAGTATTTCTTTTGGTCCTGGGAAGTAGGAGCCTTCCTATCCTAAAACTGTTACTTCCGCTCATTTGCTGTTCACTGAATGTACTGACCAATTGCCCACTGTCCTTACATTCAGCATTTATACAGATATCATTTTGAATAATCATAACCAAAACTGGTGAGCCTTCACGGTGAAAAATCTGACAGTGCTGACAAACTTAAAAAAAAAAAAAAAAAAAAAAAGTAGGCTTTTAAAGTAAAATCTGATTTGTATCATCGCTCTACTTTTTATTATTATTATTATTATTATTCACGAGGGGCCTTATGTCCCATGGAGTACAAGTGAGAAGCGCTCAGGCCTCCATTTATAAGGGGACCCTAAAATCAACTGCTTTTTAAAATTAAAAACATATACGTACATTTGTCCGAAATTTATTTTGTACGCTGCATGGTAGAAGAGTGCATGGTTCTGCATGGTTCTTTAAGTTAGTCCCTGCACAGGGATCGCATTCTAGTACAGCATTTGCACCACTATTTTCATATAAGTCATCTTTTATAATAATTTTCGGCAATTAAATAGAGAAAAAAATTATTATTCGCAAATAGTAGTGCCAAAGCTGCACTTATTCAATTCTTACTATTAGTTCACACTCTCCCTATATCTTGTACAAATCTTGCAATCGATTTTTAACTAACTTCCGATTAGCTAGATATTTGAAACTTTCAGGATTGCTCAGAACACGATGACAACAGAATACTTCGAAGTCCGATTTTAGCATTTTTTTTATTAGTTTTCTCATAATTAATTAAATAATGAAAATAATAACATCCTAATAGCGTTATTATAGTCATTAAAATATTAGCTATAAAATTTAATTGTTGCCAAAAATAAATGCCAATAAATAAATAAATAAAATAAAAAATACGAGTTCATTTTCTTTCGACATAAAAATATATACATTTAATTAAATGTGAACATTAAAAAATTATAAAAAGTTAAATTATGCATCTCTCATTATCAGTTTAAAAATTTTATGCACATTGATAAGAGCTCTATGATTCATCAGAAAATTTAAAACGTGGTGTATGAGAAGTTTTTTTTATCTTATAATTATTTTTATTTCATTTTTCAAACGCATTTTTTATTTCCTAATTCAAAATTATTAAAAAAAAAATTTCGATAGTGTTTGTAAGTAGAAATTGACTTTTTTTTTTATTATTATTACTTGTTTTATATCTGAAATCTTCCACTTTGAGTGAGCAACCATTTTAGGGACTTTTAACAACAACAATAATAATATTATAATTAATAATAATCTATATACTTATATAAAAATGAATTGCTGTTCGTTAGTCTCACTAAAACTCGAGAACGGCTGAACGGATTTCGATCATTCTTTTTATGTTTTTTTCCTTATAGGTCAGGGGTGGTTTAGGAAAAAAAAAATTCGAATAGTTTTCTTATTATTAATTAAAATATGAAAATAATAACCTCCTAATACCTTATAAATAGCCATTAAAATATTAGCTATAATTTAATTGTTGCCAAAAAAAATTTACGAGTTCATTTTCTTTCGACATAAAAATAAATAAACGTGATTAAATAAATAATTTAATTAAACGTGAGCTTTAAAAAATTGTAAAAAATTAAATTATGTATCTCACAAAAATTGACGTCACTATCGGTTTAAAGATTTCATACGCATTGATAAAGTGCTAATGTAGTTAGTTCTATGATTCAACAGAAAATTTAAAAACACAGTTTATAAAAAGTTTTTTTTCTTATAATCTATATATATATATATATATATATATATATAAATGAATGTTTGTCTGTATGTCCATTATAAAATTGTAAACGGCTTGACCGATTTCGATCATTCTTTTTTTGTTTTTTTCCTTATAGGTCAGGGATGGTTTAGGAAAGAAAAAAATTGAAAAAATTCGGCCCCCAAGGGGGGGGGGGGAGAGGGCAAAACGTGAATTCAAAATATCCTTCATAGCTCAAACAAAGAAACAGATATCCGTAAAATTTTTTGCTTTAAAATATAGCTAATATAAATGTCTAAAAACCAATTCCTGGAACTTTCGAAATTTGATCCCCAAGGGGGTGGGGGGCAAAAACAATTAGAAATACAGTTAGGCCTTTCAAAATTGGTACAGATAGGTTTCAATAGCCTGCAAGTCGAATGGGGATATTTTCGAAAGTGTAAAGTTATTAGGAGGGGAGAGAAGGGGGAGGGGAGGGGGGGGGCAAAAAAATAAAAATAGAGTTAGATCGTTCTAATTTGGTATATAGAGGTTTTCGATACTTACAAATCGATTGCGGATATTTTCGAATTTGTAAAATTATTAGGAGGGGCGGGAAGGGGGGGGCTATGGGCAAAAACAAATAGAAATACAGTTAGGGCATTCAAAATTGGTACAGATAGGTTTTAAAGGCCTGCAAGTCGAATGGGGATATTTTCGAAAGTGTAAAGTTATTAGGAGGGGTGAGAAGGGGGGGATGGGATGGGGGGGGGCAAAAAAATAAAAATAGAGTTAGATCGTTCAAAATTGGTACAGAAATGGTTTTCGATACTTAAAATCGAATGCGGATATTTTTGAATTTGTAAAATTATTAGGAGGGGCGGTAAGGGGGGGCTATGGGCAAAAACAAATAGAAATGCAGTTAGGCCGTTCAAAATTGGTACAGATTGGTTTTAGATGCCTGGAAGTCGAATGGGGATATTTTCGAAAGTGTAACGTTATTAGGACGGACGGAAGGGGGGCGGAGGGGCAAACAAAATAAAATAGAGTTAGATCATTCAAAATTGGTACATAGAGGTTTTCGATACTTACAAATCGATTGCGGATATTTTCGAATTTTTAAAATTATTGGGAAGGGGGAGAGTGGTGGGGCAAAAAAATAAAAATAGAGATAGATCGTTCAAAACTGGTGCATAGAGGTTTTTGATATTTACAAATCGATTGCGGATATTTTTGAATTTGTAAAATTATTAGGATAGACGGGAGGGGGGGTCGAAGGGGGAAATAAGAGTTAGAGCATTTTGGGAATTTTTTCGGAAGGCAGTGAGAACCCGGTGCGACATTTTTCCTAATCAGATTTTGTTTCGCTTTTTTTTTTTTTTTTTTTTTTTTTTCACGTGATAAAAATTAATGCAATTTTGAGAATTCAGTAATTATAGTGATTCATTTAAAAATAGTGACCAGCGAAGCGGGCAAAGCCTGCTAGTAATAATAATAATAATAATGCTTCTTTTATTTATATATATATATATACATATATACTTATCTGGTGCAGCATGTGTCGAAAAACCTTAATCAACCAACCAACTGAAACAAAATATATACTAACATTTTTTTTTTCCACTTCTTCCTTTTTTTTTTTAAACAACTGCTACTCAAATTGCTTCATTAAACTGATTGAATTCAGTAAATGATCCGATAAAAAGCAATAATCAGCGACTGCTTAAAAAAGAAAAGAAATAATAATCTTATTAAAAAGGTCAACAAGAATGCGTGTCCCGTTCCTAGTACTAGCTGTCTGCAACTATTGTTTCACTATGCCAATAGGGATTAGTAAACATCTTTTTAACTCTTCTTCTGTCATTTATATTAGTTTTTTTTTTTTTTTTAATGGCACGCTATCGAATGAAATTATATAATATATAAAGTTAAAAAGAGAGATATTTTTCTTTTTTTTTTTTCTTTTTCAGTGAAAAAGTAAATTTTCCTCCCCTGGTAATTTCTTTTCATCAAGGATATTGTATTTTGAGGCATCAAGCTAATGACAAACCGTCACGTTACGTATAAAATGCTTCGTAATAAATAAAGAAAATCTGGAGCGACTCCACTCGACTTTTCGATAAATGAGTAGTTACCAGGAGTTTGAAATTATTTAAATCACGGAATTTTTCTAGTTAATAGAGAAAAATTAAAATCATTATAAAGTGTTTGAGTATTTCGCTCCAAATTCATGTTTGAGCAGCGGATTGTAAGGTATCAGTTTTTTTTTTTTTTTTTTTTGTGTGTGTGTGTGTGTTTGTATGTGCGTGTGTCGTTCTAAATAAAATAAAATTACGATCTGTAGAAAAAAAATTAAACATATATATATATATATATATATATATATATATATATATATTTTTTTAAATAAATCTTCAGATAATTATCTTCATATTAAGACGTCATGTGTAAATTTTTTCGAGCTTCCCTGTAAATATATGTATATATGTGTGTGTATATATATATATATCAATTGTATTAACTGTTCTCATTAAATTACTGCTGTATTTCTCAGGTTATTTAATTTAGTTATTAATTAATTTTTATTTTTTATTTTGGCTTTCAGCCACATATTTTAAATTTAATGATGAAGTGTGACAAAACATTAAACCTTTTAAAAGTACTATCAAATACCTCTTGGGGTGCAGCTCGCACTTCTTTATTAAACATTTACCGTTTTGTTATCCGTTCAAACAAAGCCCGACTAAGCAATTTTTAAGCCCAGAGTACTTTCCATTTATTGTGACCCCTTAGAATGGATGAAAGTGTAAAACTATGAGGGGCATAAAGATGGGTGAGAGCAAGAAAGTATACTGCCCCCCCCCTACACACACACACTCTTGAATCAATTTCTATCTTGATACAATGGAGGAAAGATGTCACTTTCACGGTTTTCGTCCTCAAAGATAGTTAAAATTATTCTTGTGTGCCAAACAACAAATTTTAATTTAAATTTTATTCATATAAGTGATACACGGTTGAGTTAGAGGAAAGCTACGGAATTTAAATCAGACACTTTTAATTTTTAATAACATTTTGTGCTCCCTTAAAAATTTCGTGCCCAAGGCATCAGCTATCAGCTCCGAGTTCCCGTGCGATAATCAGGCACTGCGTTCAAGATTAGATTATACCTGTGAAATTTATGGGTCAGCCTGTTTCTTACCTTAAAAAACTGGACACTATCCATCACAGTGCACACAGGATTTGCTCAGAGCCTTTCGCACTTTTACAGTCGTTAGTTTATACGCTATACGCTGATTGTGTGGAGCCGAGACATCCTTTATTAATATTAGACAAGAATTATCTTTGCAATTTTACTATTGAATTCTTTCATATCCTAATCATCCACTTCATCCTCATATAAATAATAGTTATCATAAGCTTTGTCTAAATAGTCCCCTTGCACCCCACATTTTGGCCTTATGTTCACACCAAAGTTCGTCCTCGATCCCTTGGAGTTACCACTCCCAGGTTACTTCTTGCCTTTATCCATTTAAAGGCTTTGACAAACCTAACACATATGCCTCTATTTTTAAGACCCTTTATGCTGTTCATCGCCATGATTATCAAGATTATGTAGAGATTTTACAGATGTTGCGAAGACGAATGACCAAGTAGACTGTGGTGTCGTTCGTGGTAACATCATTTTTAGCTACCAACTCTCTAACTCATTATTTATTAATTGTGCAGAGTTTTTTGCAGTTGAAGTTGCACTTAATTTCATTTCTTCACATAGATCTAGGAAAATCCTCATCTACACGGACTCTAAGAGTGTTCTAGATTCCTTTTCATCTAAATCTTGCAATTTATCTTTTATATCAGTTTTAAAATCTTATAACGATCTTTTAAATAGGGAATTTGACATTAATATATTTTTTTTTTTTTGTTCCTGGTCATGTTGAGATTGACAGCAATGAAGCGGCAGCCAAAGCTGCGAGGCAGGCTTTGATTCATATAAACTGTCCAGTACCTTACGATGATACTAAACAGGCTTTAAACGTTCTTTACAGCGACATTTGACAAAGAGAGTGGTATTACAGGGTTCATACTAAAATACGGGAAAAAAATTCCCTGAGTTTTCCCTGATTTCCCAGACAAGTTTCAAGAAAATATTAGCGACATATTACAAGAAACACTCTTCTAGACATGACAAAATACAGCTATTTCCACTCTATGATGTCATATTACTGCAGATCATGATAGAAATCATTATTTACATGCATATTTTCACAATACTTAATCATTTAAATTTTGATACGAAGCTAAACAAGAAAAACATAACTTGAGAGAAAAAAAATTTTTGTTTTTCCAGGTTTTATAACTGATTTTCCCTGAGTTTTAATGAAAATTTTAATTTTCTCTGAGTTTTCCCTGACTTTTTTTTAACAAATTCCAAATTCCCTGAGTATTCCCTGTTTTCCAGGTTTTCCCTGAGGAGTATGAACCCTGTATTAAGGAACTAATAATAAATTACATGACATAAAATCGCACATTGCTGTATGGTCTGCGCTTACTCCTAGAAAGTGTAATGTCATTATTACTTGTCTCAGAATCTGGCATTCCATGCTATCACACAAGCACTTACTTCTAGGGCAACAAGAACCTGACTGTCTCAAATGTCACTTCCGGCTGTATTCACCAATAACTTCAACTCCCGGTTGAACACGAAAATTTGAAAAGCGCATAAAGTCAGAGTACAACTTTTCAGCAAAGTTGGATGCGTTGCTTATGCCATCTAGCGGCACAGTTACTTTCCGTATTTTTAGTGGAAAATAACCAATCAAAGATTATATGAAATCTTCGTCGCTAGATGGCAGAAGCAGCCAATCATTTTTTTTTTTTTTTTTTTTTTTTTTTTTTTTTAGAAAGCTGCATCGTGCCTTTTTTAACGCTGTTCAAGTTTTTGCGTTGAACCCATGGTAGTACAATCCTCTTTCTATCTTCATGGTTGAACCGGGAGTTGAAGTTAATGGTGAATACGGCCGTTTGATGCGCTTACCATTCGCCATATACTCACCGATTTGCCTTTTGCATTCGTCATTTGTATAGATATTGTTTTAATTCATCATTACCAAATCTGACAAATCTTTTAAGTATTAAACCTCATAATCAACTGACCAACTTTTTAAAAGAGGCAGGTTTTTAGTATGACATCTGATTTTATTATATACACTTTTTAACTTTTATTGTTATCTTTTAATGTGATCTTTATAATGTTTGTTTGTTTTATTTTATTGTTAATTTTTGTTATTACTTTTTAATTTTTATTGTAACTTTTATTTAGATTCTGGCGGAAAGTTTGGCGCATAATATCCTACTCTAGACTTTGCGCCATAAAACAAACCAGCCAACCAATCAACCAATCCAAAAATTACCCTCCACATAAGGGAAAAAAAAAAAAAAAAACCTTCTCCTCTTATATATTAATATACATTGAAATTTCGAACTAAAAAAATTATTTTATCAAAATTAATTTTGCCTATAGCACTCAAAGACAGTGTAGCTTTTGATTAGTGATTTTTTTTTTTAATCAGTTCAGTAGTTCCAGAGATTACTCTCTATATATAAACAAACTTTTCCTCTTTATATATTAGTATCGATAATAGAGAATTTGCACGTTTTCTGGTTTTATTCTTATATAATAGAAAATGAAAAGATAAGAATATAAATATATACATTTTCTTTATTTGAAAACTAATGACTGTTTTATAACAATTTTAACATCGCACTATTTACTTTATCGAGAAAACGCAGTATAAAATATCGTGACGTCACTCTTTATGACAACAAACGGGAGTAATCGTTGTTTACATTCGATTTTATAAAGAGGCAGGTTTTTAGTATGACATCTGATTTTATTATATACACTTTTTAACTTTTATTGTTATCTTTTAATGTGATCTTTATAATGTTTGTTTGTTTTATTTTATTGTTAATTTTTGTTATTACTTTTTAATTTTTATTGTAACTTTTATTTAGATTCTGGCGGAAAGTTTGGCGCATAATATCCTACTCTAGACTTTGCGCCATAAAACAAACCAGCCAACCAATCAACCAATCCAAAAATTACCCTCCACATAAGGGAAAAAAAAAAAAAAACCTTCTCCTCTTATATATTAATATACATTGAAATTTCGAACTAAAAAAATTATTTTATCAAAATTAATTTTGCCTATAGCACTCAAAGACAGTGTAGCTTTTGATTAGTGATTTTTTTTTTAATCAGTTCAGTAGTTCCAGAGATTACTCTCTATATATAAACAAACTTTTCCTCTTTATATATTAGTATCGATAATAGAGAATTTGCACGTTTTCTGGTTTTATTCTTATATAATAGAAAATGAAAAGATAAGAATATAAATATATACATTTTCTTTATTTGAAAACTAATGACTGTTTTATAACAATTTTAACATCGCACTATTTACTTTATCGAGAAAACGCAGTATAAAATATCGTGACGTCACTCTTTATGACAACAAACGGGAGTAATCGTTGTTTACATTCGATTTTATGCTTTGCTTTGCTTCTTGAATCAGTGAAATAGGTTTTGTATTTTATAATAATGACGGATGTTAAAAAATCATAGTATAAATATTGTATTGTACCACTCTGCATTAATACAACAGCTAAATGCTTCTCAAAAGCTATTCTTTAGCATTCCACAGGATCCTATAAAATGAAAACATTGGACAACCGCCATGAAAAGAAAACAATTGAAAATAATGATAAGGAAAAATGATGATAATGGTATTAAATGATTATAAAATGAAAAAGAAATGCTCAGAAATCACATAAATGATTGATAATTACGAAAGTTAAAACGAATTGCTGCTTACTAACTAGGCTAACAAAATGTAAACATTGAAGCATCATAAAGTGTGACGTCAGACAGCGTTTTGAAGTCACATGATTTTTGGTTAATTTTAAAGTTATTTTTGAAATTAATGAAAACTTTTTTTGCATTTTTAATAAACTTTTTGAAATTTATGAGCCTTAAACTACCAGAAAAATAAGATTTTGTTCAAATCCCCCATGTGTGCAAATTGTCCATTGTAGCCCATAGCCCTCAAGGATAGTGTAGCTTTCGATTAGTGAAAAATTAATTTAAATCGGTTCAGTAGTTCCAGAGATTACCCTCCACATATACAAACAACCTTTTTATCTTTATATATTAGTATAGCTAAATTTTAGACGCTAGTGCACTTTAAAATTTTGAATCGATAAGCCGTAACGAAAAAGAACTCTTCTACGACTCCCTGTAAATGAAAATGTATACAGTTCGTATAACATATATACCAACTTTGAGCTTTATTGAACGAAGCGTTTAGATACAATCGTGTTCACTCACACACGCACACACATGTACACATACATTCATACATACATTCATACGTACATCAGTAATACTAAAAATGGATTCAGGAGACCTCAAAACATATAAATACTAATATAAAGTACAATAAGATGTATATAGTGTAGTATATTATAAGTTAGATATGCACAGTATAGTATAATATAAATATAACGTATACTGTAAAAGTTTTAGTTGTCTATTTCATTAGGTTAATTCTATGTCTTCTGATCACATTATCTCCAAAAAGTGCATATAATACGTATAATAGTGGGTAATGGATGTCGTGTGGTTGCTTCACACCAGATTTTTTTTTTTTAATTGCTGAAAAACAGAAAAGGGGGGAAAAACAGAAAAAGGGATAAAAAACAGTTTTTTCTTTAAAAAATATAATTCTATATTTTTTAAAGAAAATATTAAAGAAATAAAATATATTTTTTATTCTATATAATTCTATCTTTTCTATAAAAAATACAGATTTTTCTGTAAAAATTACAGAATCTTTTTTTCAGCATGCTGAAAAACAGAAAAGGGGGAAAAACAAAAAAAGGGTTAAAACAAACAGAAAAAATCTGTTTTGTCTCTAAAACAGCTATTTTCTGTATAAAATACAGATTTGTCTTGTACAAATTACAGATTTTTTTTACAGTGTAGATAAAAGGCTGAAAGATTTGTATCTGTAAAAAAAATTAATATAAATCCTGTACAACAATTTTTATATATTCGTATAACAACAGCATTTTAAATAATAAAGTTATAAGTATTTATTTAAAAACTTCTATAAATTTCACCAGACTTTTTATTTGTAATATGCAGTAGTAATGCGGAGTTAAATTTCCTGCTATGACAGTGTAAATTCGTCCATTTTCGATCTATGGCAGTAAAGTTAAATATCGTTAAAAAATTAACTCTATTGTCATTGATAAATTGATTATCAGCATAAAAATCTGGTTATAACAACCACACAACTTCCATTACCCATCACTACACTCATCACATTTTGGAGATAATGTGGTCACAAGATATAAAATTGACCTAACAGTTTTACTGTAAGAGAAAACAATACATGTGTAAAGACATAAAACAGAGCTTACATTGCATAGGGAATTGAATTGGGGAAAAAAAAAATGCATGCAAAAGGATATCTACAAAGAGGTTTTATGTAGCAATTTAAGAAAATCATTAGAGCTGTTTTTGAGATATTGACTTTCACAAAACTTGGTGATAAGTGCTTACTAAAGATAAAGTAATAGCAAAATAGAAACAAGAATAAATTATCTGAATTTGAATTTTAAAATTAAGTACCTTTTACATATTTTACAAGGTTTTAAAACAAAACTTTATTTATCGCGGTTTCAGTTACTGTTGCTTTGCAACTGTACCACAAAGTACTATAAGTTCATCAGTGCATCTATGCTATTAATTCACCAGTATTAGTCTTCTGTTGCTCCACCCATGTCAAACTTGTTGGAAAAACATTAAAAACCTCAAAATTGCTAATTTGTTTTCCGTACGTTTTATGAATTTGGCACACAAAGGTGATAATTAAAGAAAAAAAGGCTTAAAGAATGAATTTCACACACAAGCAATGCCTGCAAATTTTGTGGACTCACGAGCGGCCGAGCGGTTCTCCGCTCAAAGCTGGTAGATGGGAAGTGCCGGGTTCGATCCCAAGTCGCACTCATCGGCCTAGCTATATTTAAAGTTCGGACCGTGTTTAAAGCTTTTCCGTGTTTCCTCCGAAACTCGCGTAATTACGGGCTGGGACTCCTTGGAAATACCCCCCCCCACACACACGCATACATGGAGGGCTTTCTACCTGTAGGCCTAAGACCCTAGCGTAGTCAATCTGCCTTAAAACCCTAAAACCAACCAATCAACCTGTAAATTTTGCACACGGAAGGTGATAGTAATAAATAAATAAATAAAAAGCTTTAAAAATGAATTTCGGTTAGCCGAGAGTTTCGGTTAAAAAGCTCAATTTCTAAACTCTTAAATTTTCTAATTTTCATCAAACTCGTTTAAGCTGTTTCTGTTTCTGAGAAACAGCTAAACTGTCATATTTATATGCACAGAATGTACACACACACACACACACACACACACACACACACACACACACACGTATATATATATATAAATGATATATATATCGTAATAAAATTTAACCTTAAAATTTAGCAATTAATAGATTCAAAACAATACCAACACAACAAAAATAGAACTGATTTTAACTTATAGATAAGACTGACACAAAAATGTTGCGATACAGATTAAGAACCAATAAGAGACAAAAGCAATTTAAATTACTTTTGCCGACACGAATGATAATAATAAAAAAAGGACCATTAAACTTAATGACAGAGAAAATAACTAAAGAACCACAGAAATAATAATTGGATAAAAATGCTTAAAATTAGAAGTAAAAACTCGTCAGGGGGCATGTACTTCGTAAAGCTGTGAAAGCTGCATCGATTTCGTAAAACAATATAGCTAATCATAGCAATTTATATTGTTACAGCCCCGATCAAGGCAGCAAAACCAATTTGAATGAGAAATTAAATAAATTATTAAATCAAATCATCAAGGAATCCATAGAGAAAACTAGGAAAAAGCAGAGTAGCCACATGTAAAACTTTTACACAAACTGAAGAATAGGAAGATGCCAACAAATTATTGAAATTAAAAATAAAAGCATTGCAAATATATATATATATATACAAACGATATTAGCTCGCTTAATGTTAAAAGAGATTAACACTTGAAATATCATAAGCAATTTTTGAGTAATTTTGTTAGCATGCACTTTTCTATATTTTAATGGTACAAAGAACTGTGCTTTAACTAATTTATTATTTAAAACTTTTTTTTATTTAAATATAGAGAAGAAAAATATGTCAACTCTGACATCTCACGTTTTCGAACGCATTACTCTAATTAAGGATGTCAGTTCCAACTTTCCAAGTTTAATTATAAAGCATTTATGTATGGAACAAAACTAGAAAGTACCATTTCTATTTAATGACCTTAACTTTAGTAAGGTAGTCATTATAGAAGTAAAGCATCTGAGATTGAAACAAATTTCTTAAACTTTCATGACTAGTAATTATATGCGTTAAAAAGAAAAAAAAAATGTTGAAATATTTTTTAATAGTTTGGAAATTTAGTAATAATCGGGTTGAAAATGGAAAAATATTCAGGAAATTGTGTGTACTTTTAGATTTTCTCTTTTAATTATATTTTCCAAATAACGTAATAATAATAATAATAGCATATTATCTCTCTTTGTCTCCCCCCCCCCCCAAAAAAAAAAAAAAAAAAAAAAAGAAAAGAAAAGGAATAATCAGTTTTTGCTTTTTACATTCTTTCATATACAAAGGGAAAATAGCATTGAATTCGTGAGAAGTTTCGATCTCCAGTTTTCGATGTAAATTCAGAACACGATTTGATAATTTTTAGAAAACGTTTGTCTATGCATTTCCTAAACTTTATGAACGCTGTATTTTAGGAATCAATAGACCGAATTTAGCCAAACTTGATAATTAGGTGGACCTTGAACGAATTGCGGCTGATTAACTTTTGGAATATATCAGCAGGCAGGTGCCGCTACTATATTTTGTGATTTCCCACATTTAAAGGAAGTCTATATTTCAGCTTCTATAGTGTATAAATACACAAAATTTAGTATGCGAGATGGCTATTCTATAAAACTATACTGATTCTATTTGGGTGCATTTCGGCTGAAAGGTGCGATGTTATGTTTCAGTTTTATTCCGTTAAGGGAAAAACAATATCTTAGCTTTTATGACATATAAATGCACCGAATTCGGTATGCGAAATAGGTATTTTGTAAAATTATGCTGACTAAATTTCCTTCCCCATATCTTTGATTTACTTTTTAATGATCAAATGAATTTATTTTTTATATCTTTTTGTGTGAAGAGCAAGCATGTTTGAAAATTAATTTTTATAGAAAATACAACTTGTCAGATCGATTTTTAATCTTCCTCCACTTTCCATCCTCAGTTTTCATTAAAATAGTTAAAGCAGATAATAATCTGTATTGTTTTCCTCGATAAATTAAATAACAGTGAAAACTAGTTTTCCTAAAAATTATTATAAACTGTGAGAGCGATTTCTACGCTCCAAGATTCCTTATCCTTGATTTTCAACAAAATGATAAATGCAATTTTCTTTCTGTAATGTATGGTTTACCAAATGAACGCTAACTGACTGAAATAGTCGTTTCTTTCTTTTGTGCGTAACTTTTAAATAAGTGAATATACGAACAAGAAAATTGGATGAGGTGTTCGTTATCAACTCATTAATACAGTGAGCACCACGCGAATTCTTAAGAAAATCCCCGTCATGCCACGCGCGCTGCTTAGAAGCGTGTTAGGTTCACCGTGTTTCCAGGGCCCGATTAACCTTACAATTGAGGGGAAGCACAAATCCATTTGGGGGCCCCCACTGACTTCTTGGTCTAAAGACTCATACAAACATCTTGAAAAATTTATAAATTTATCATTGCATTTTGTAGTTATCTGGAATTGAGGACAAGTAAATTCGCTTAAAACATAGACAAGCAAATTCACTTGATTTTTGTACCAAGATATAAACTGGTGAAAGCCTATATTCACCACAATATATGAAATTATTCCATTATAAATGAATGTGTAAAAGCTTTATTAGCATATATCCTATATAATCTAGAAATGGTAATTGTGCAGTCAGGTAGGACTGTGACGTTTTATAATCAGACAATGCTTTTAGACCACAAGCTTACAATTCGGGGCCCATTTTTTTGCTTAATTTGGGGCCTTTTCAAAATTTTCCATGGGAAGCACATGCTTCTCGTGCCTATTGGGTAATCAGGGCCTGCGTGTTTCAATAAAATCCATTAAAATGCCTTAATGATATTTTGTAATAAATAAAAATTAAGTAAATTTGAAATAAACTTTCAGGAATTATTTAAAACAATGTATTTTTTTCAGTTTTATATTATATTTTACAGTTGTCAGCCACCGGTGTTTGACGTGGCTTTATATTATATTTTACACTGTCAGCCACCGATGGTCGACGCGGTCTAAACGGAAAGTTCAGTGTCAGCCACCGATGGCTGACATGGCATTCAACGTGTTAATCAAATTCTATACACTGAGAAAGGAAAAAAAAAAATTACCGCCTTTCTCTAGAACGAATAAGTGGTCATTTTCCAAATCCCTAAACTAGAAATATAGATTTCCGATATGCGGCATACCAATAAGCTGAACAGAAGAAATGATCGAGAATTTCTAGTCTATACATTTCTAGAGGGTGAAATAATATTCTGAATATTGTGAATCCCTTATATTGCGAGAAATTCTCGCTTGATTTTCTAAAATTGGGTCATAATCCATGATTGTAGTTGCTAAAACTCACCTCTTGTATTCGCATTTATTTGCAGAGATTTTTAAATAAGTTTGACCTCGATAATATAGGCAAACGCTATAGAGTTCTTATAGAGGTTTCTAGAACTCGTTTTCAAAGGGGACTAGAATTTATAATGACGACACGGAACTATTTTTACTAGAGCCCCAATTTAGATTCTAGATGTCAGTTACAGAATTTTTTCTCGGTGTATAACTTTGACACCGAGAATCTTTTGTAAACTGATATTTGAATTTTAATTTTAATTTTTCTTAAAAGTACATGTTTGTAGGGGGGAAAAAAAAAGAAAAAAAAATTATTATAGAAAGAAAAATTAAACAAAAGTTGATGTTGAAAAAGCACTATAGTTAAATACACATTCCTCCAAATATTAAATTATAAGTGTTATTTTTTTTCCTTTGTTCACATTTCTTTTGTTTCCATAACGAACTTTTTGAAAAAGAAATATAATTGTTAATTTCTAAACTTTCAGCATAAAAACGTTTAAAATGTTGTTGTAAAATTAAAAAAATTTACAACAAATATCTCATTGAAATGTCATGTTCTTTATACATAATTTTTAAAAAGTTATTTATATAATAAGGAGAAAGAAAGAAAGCAAAATGAAAAGAAAAAGAATTCTGTAGGAATTAGTGGGCGTAGAAATTGAAAAGTCATGGGAGAAGCACAATTTTTTTTTTTTTTTTTTTTTTTTTCCCAAAACTAAAAAAGCAAGGTACTTGAAAAAATCTGGAGTGACTCCACTCGACTTTCCGAACATTGAGTAATTAACAGTTTTGTAGATAAAATAAAGAAAGAGGAGTTGCTAAACAAACAAAAAAGAGAAAACCTTAACAGAGTGTTTGAGTATTTTTCTCCATATATCACACGAGGTTTTATTTAACGCTACTGAACTTTGAGCCCTTAGATCATAAGGATAAAGAATTTTTCGTTGTGTCCCTGTAAAAATCCATAAATGCTAGATTCACCAAAATGCTTATAGTTAGTGCAACAGTGATTTATAATATTCATACAAATTTTCAGCTCAATTGAATAAGGCTTTTAGATGCTATCGCTGGTCTTATAGGCCATAAAGATAAAGAATTTTTCTTTGTGTCCCTGTAAAAAACTGTAAGTGCTAGATTCACCAAAATCTATACAGTTGGTTCAAATGTGACCTATAACATGTGTACAAATTCTTCGCTGAGATTAATAAAGCGTTTAGACGCTATCACACTTTTAAAAATTTGGCAAAGAATTTTTCTTTGTGTTCCTGTAAAAAAACTATAAGTGCTAGATTCTCCAAAATGTATACAGATTGAGTATCTGTGACCTATAATATGTGTATAAAGTGTTTGCTCAATTGAATAAGGCGTTTAGATGCTATCGCACTTTTAAGATTTTGGTCCCTTGGCCATAATGATAAAGAATTTTTCTTTGTGTCCCTGTAAAAAAACTATAAGTGCTAGATTCACCAAAATCTATAGGGTTCTTACTATGGTGACTTACAATATACGTACCAACTTTCAGCTTATTCGAACAAAGCGTTTAGACGCTAGCGTGTTCACTCACAGACATACACACATACATACACACACACACATACATATATCATCGTAAAAATAGTGAAAACGGACTCGTTGGACCTCGAAACGTATAGAAACATCAAAATCTCGAATTTGGATTTTTGACATGATTACAATACTTTCCTCACTATAGTGTTCGGAAAGTAAAAATTAGAAAACATTCTTTAAACCTTTCTTGACATGTCCTAAATTTTTTTATAACAATACTTCTAATACATTACGAATAAAAAAATAAATTGTGTACACTCACAAAGCGGATCACTGTGCCCCATCACCGGGGCACAGTGGTCCACAACCCCCTCTGTTGTTCATGTTCAATTAATACAAGTTACTCATTTTGTTTTCCTAAAATTAGTTTCTTATGCAATTCTAGTCTAAATAACATAATTTGAACATTTTCATGAAATAAAATTACCAAAATTTAAAGCAAATCAAAATAAATAAGAAATCAAATTAGAGGAAGAATCCTATATCAGATTTCCTTTGTCTTTTACGTGCCATCACTAAAAACAATAAGATATATTTTTAATTTGTTTATTAATGTTATATAGTTATAAAAATTATGAAATATATATTTAAATCTTATATTGCTATTTAAACAATTTTATTAATTATTTTGAGATATGAATACTTTACATTATATTTGTGAGATAAGTTTAACTAAAATTATTCTACTTTTATCTTTCATATGTTGTTTCTAAAAACAAAAATCTGGTGTGACTCCACTCGACTTTCCGAACATTGAGTAATTAAAAGTTTTGTAGATAAAGTAAAGAAAGAGGAGTTGTTAAACAAACAAAAGGGAGAAAACCATAATAGAGTGTTTGAGTATTTTTCTCCATATATTACACGATGTTTTATTTAACGCTACTGATCTTTGAGCCCATAGATCATAATGATAAAGAATTTTTCGTTGTGTCTCTGTAAAAACTTATAAATGCTAGATTCACCAAAATGCTAATAGTTAGTGCAACAGTGATTTATAATATTCATATAAATTTTCAGCTCAATTGAATAAGGCGTTTAGATGCTATCGCATTTTTTAAAAATTGGTCCCATAGGCCATAATGATAAAGATTTTTTCTTTGTGTCCCTGTAAAAAAACTGCAAGTGCTAGATTCACCAAAATCTATACAGTGTGTGGAACTGTGACCTATAACATGTGTACAAATTTTTTGTTTTGATTAATGAGGCGTTTAGACGCTATCGCACTTTTAAAAATTTTGCCCCATTGGCCATAATGATAAAGAATTTTTCTTTATGTCCCTGTAAGAAAACTATAAGTCCTAGATTCTCCAAAATCTATACAGGTTGAGTATCTGTGACCTATAATATGTGTATAAATTTTTTGCTCATTTGAATAAGGCGTTTAGATGCTATCGCACTTTTAATATTTTGGTCCCATAGGCTGTAATGATAAAGAATTTTTCTTTGTGCCCCTGTAAAAAAACTATAAGTGCTAGATCCACCAAAATCTATAGTGTTCGTACTATGGTGACATACAATATACGTACCAACTTTCAGCTTATTCGAACAATGCGTTTAGACGCTAGCGTGTTCACTCACAGACATACACACATACATACACACATACATACACACACACATACATATATCATCGCAAAAATAGTGAAAACGGACTCATTGGGCCTTGAAACGTATAGAAACATCAAAATCTCAAATTCGGATTTTTGACATGATTACAATACTTTCCTCACTATAGTGTTCGGAAAGTAACAACAATAAATTCATATAACCTACTATTTATTATATCACATAATCATTTAATTAATTTTTTTTTTTTTTAATATTAAACAATTCAAATAGTTATTAAATTTAGATATTCATAATTATTATACTACCATTCAACTATTTTCCCTTTTCAGAAATTTATTTTACTATAACATTAAGATTATTATTTTTTTTATTATTATTTATTTTGAGTCACATTATATTTGTATATGTAAATTTAACTAAAATAAATAAGGTATTAAATATAATTTGGACTTTTAGACGCATTGGAAGGCGGTCCACTGTGCCCCATGTATAGGTGGTCCACTGTGTCCCATATCCAGACAAAACAAATAATAATATTAAAATTATATATAGACTATAAATATGCTAATAATTTTTATAAATTTAAAAACAACAATATCTTACCTTTTTTTAACAACTATCCTATACTTGTAGTCAATTGTTCAGTCCTGATAAAATTAAAAAAACTTCAAACATGAAAAATTACTTTGAGCACTTCAAAATATAAAAATTGTATAAAATGGCTACCTTAGCATTTACCATATGTTTTTTTGGATGTATACAAGTAGTACCATGCTACCATCTATGAGTCTCAATATAAACTAAAAGAGTTAACTATTAAGAGATTTAAATAGGGGTGGTCCACTGTGCCCCTAGGTCCACTGTGCCCCAGTCTCCCCTATAATAGATCTTTTTTTTAATTGTTTTCCCAAGAAAATCGATTAATAATTAAATGTTAATTAATAACTACTCATTATTAATGTTAATTACAAAATATACTAATAAATGAACTGATTTCTAGATGATTATTATAATTACAATAAAAAATTTCTTCAAATTTGATGCTAAAAAGAAATTTTACAATATTCAATAGCGTGGCTCGTATCCTCTGAGTTCCTTCCTTTCGTATACCTTCGGCAGCACTCACATTAATTTCTGGTACTCTACATTACTACATATATATTTTTACAACAATTTATAAAATGGAAGATAAATGATATACTATACTGAAACGTTTTATCTGACAAAAATTTAGATGTAGAGCAAAGGGGGAGGAGGGATTGCCAGATTCTCCAACCTTCCGTTTGAATATTCATTAAAAAAAAATTTCAGGAATTTATTAAATTTTCAAATTTATTGCAAATTTTGTACAGAACTGCCACCTAAAGCCCTTTGTGAAACTTAATTGAATAAATTTAATAATAACAGAAGACTTGGCGTTGGAATATTAAAACCCGAATAAACTACTACGTCAGAAACGCCAAAGAAAAACATTTGAGATGCATACAGCTGTTTCGGTAGCATTAAGCATACCGTCTTCAGTGCAAAAAGAATTCTGAATCTGGAGAAGTGCTCGTATATATAAAGGAGGGACCGAATTTAGTTCAACCAATAGAATTACGGGAAATATGGGGAGTGTGGCCAATAGGAAATTAGGAGTGTTAGCTGTGTAAACAGTAGAAAAATTAATACGACCCTAATAATTAACCCTCTCCTATATATACGAGCACTTCTCCAGATTCAGAATTCTTTTTGCCCTGAAGACGGTACGCTTAATGCTACCGAAACAGCTGTATGCATCTCAAATATTTTTCTTTGGCGTTTCTGACGTAGTACTTTATTCGGGTTTTAAATTTAATAGTCTTGCATATTATTTTTAAACTATCTAATTATCAAACAATGTACTTAAGCGTAACACACACACACACAAACAAATAATAATAATAATAATGAAATGCTTGAAACAATTTGAAATGCACTTCGAACCATATCCAAACATAACACTAACGTGTCAGAATTCTTTTGTGTGTCCCTGTAAACGAAATATAAATATATTTTCCTATTTTATTTCTTGTAAAACATGCTTTCATGCATAATAAAGAATGTGATGAATTTGAATGATTTTGTATGCTCCTGTATACGAACCATTTGTTCGATAACAATAAAATGCTTCAAGTTGCATCCTAACATGATATTTGATTTAGAATATTGAGGACTTCCTGCTAATATATGTTCTGGAGATACAACAGACACACACAGAGAGACATACAGACCAACCACTAAAAACCTGATTTTCAAATTCAGAAAGCCTCAAAGGGTGAGAATACATAAAAAACTTGATTTCAAAAATTTGATCCATGCACAAACGATACTTTCTCTATCATGTAATGGCTAAAAGAAAGTAAAAATTAAATTTTAATTTAATGTTGGAAAGAATGAGTATCTATGTCTCAAGTCTCAAGCTGTAATGCAGCCTTAACACTAGATCGTTTAGTTTTCTTTCCTGAAATAGATTAAATTTTTCTTTCTTCAAAAATGTAATGTACTTAAGACAAAAAATGACTTAATATCAATTTAAAAATTATTCCCAGTGTTGAACGAACACTGAGAAAACCAGTATGAAATTCGGTTAAATATTTGATAACGAATATGTGATTCAAATTTTAGTATTATTATTACTTTCCGAACACTATAGTGAGGAAAGTATTGTAATCCTGTCAAAAATCTGAATTTGAGATTTTGATGTTTCTATACGTTTCGAGGTCCCCTGAGTCCGTTTCCACTATTTTTGCGATGATGTATGTATGTGTGTGTGTATGTATGTGTGTATGTCTGTGAGTGAACACGCTAGCGTCTAAACGCTTTGTTCGAATAAGCTGAAAGTTGGTACGTATATTGTAAGTCACCATAGTACGAACCCTATAGATTTTGGTGAATCTAGCACTTATAGTTTTTTTACAGGGACACCAGGAAAAATTCTTTATCATTATGGCCTATGGGGCCAAATTTTTAAAAGTGCGATAGCGTCTAAACGCTTTATTAATCTGAGCAAAAAATTTGCACACATGTTATAGGTCACAGCTGCACGAACTGTATATATTTTGGTGAATTTAGCACTTGCAGTTTTTTTACAGGGGCACAAAGAAAAATTCTTTATCATTATGACCTATGGGGCCAAATTTTTAAAAGTGTGATAACGTCTAAACCCCGTATTAATCTGAGCAAAAAATTTGCACACATATTATAGGTCACAGTTGCACTAACTGTATAGATTTTTATGAATTTAGTACTTACAGTTTTTTTACAGGGGCACAAAGAAAAATTCTTTATCATTATGGCCAATGGGGCCAAATTTTTAAACGTGTGATAGCGTCTAAATGCCTTATTCAATTGAGCTGAAAATTTATATGAATATTATAAATCATTGTTGCACTAAATATAAGCATTTTGGTGAATCTAGCACTTATAGGTTTTTACAGGGACACAACGAAAAATTCTTTATCACAATAATCATGAGCTCAAAGTTCAGTAGCGTTAAATAAAACATCGTGTAATATATGGAGAAAAATACTCAAACACTCTATTATGGTTTTCTCTCTTTTGTTTGTTTAACAACTCCGCTTTCTTTACTTTATCTATAAAACTGTTAATTACTCAATGTTCGGAAAGTCGAGTGGAGTCACTCCAGATTTTTTTTAATAGTATAGATTATGCGAGAAGGAAAAAAAAAAAAAAAGCAGAATACTGCTTAACTTTTGGAAGCTTATGTTTTTGAATATTTTATTACTACAACTGTCAGTACTCCTGACGAAGGCATAGTTCGTGAGTTCATTTGTTCATATTCATTCAACTTTACTTTAAATTTTACATTCATTTTGCCTGTAATTTGTCTTTCTCTTTTCTCCTTTGGGATGTATTTCCACAAAAGAGTGCTAAATGAATATTCTATGTGAATTTTCTAAATTACGACCTTGTTTTGAATATTCCTCATTTTATGAATCCTTACCTTTTTTTATAGTTGTTGTTTTACCCTGGGAAATGACATTTAATAGATATTTTTGAGCTTTTCAAAAGATGCTTTTGGTGAATTTCGTGAATCATTCCTATTCTAAATTTGGTGGCAATTCTCTCGTCCGTATTAGTCGCAGGGATTTGTTTACAGCAGAAGTTTATTTATAGTTTGATGATTAATTATGTAAAATATCAGATACTATCAGCGATTTTTTGGGAATTTACCAATTGCTGTTTCAGAAATAACTTACATTATTATTTTCCCAACAGCTATAAGTTAGTTGTCCCCGAAAAAGATATAACTGTTTTTTGATAAGTTTCAAAGGTTTTATCCTTTCTTTCTTAATTTAATTATGCTTTTTGTATTCTTTGGCTTATTTATTAATTATTATTTATTTATTTATTTTATTTATTTTTCTTTCCTTTTACCTTTTCACCCACCAGCAGCCGAGCGGTTTTGCGCTCAAAGCTGGTAGATTTGAGGTGCTTTATGCAAAAACATAAGATTCGATACCAGGTCGCACACTTCGGCCTAGCCGTTCGGAGTTTTCCGTGGTTTTCTCCGAAACTTGTGTAAATACGGGCTAGGACCCCTTAGAAAGATCCCCATGGAGGGCACTCCCCCTCAGGCCTATGACCCTAGTGCAGCTAATTGGCCTGAATTCCCACAACCCAGCCTTTTTTCCTTTTCTTTTTATCATAATATGAAGTTAATTTTTTGCATTTTAATTTTTGATCATTATAATGTTGATATCTTTCGACATTGGGAGGGAATTTTCTTTGCCTTATATGTGCAAAAGAGAGTATAATTTCAGACAACAATGTTTGGATATTGTTAGAAATAACCTCACTTAAAAAAAAAAAAAAAAAAAAAAAAAAAAAAACTTTCTTCTCTATGTAATATAGAAAAAGTATTGGATTCGTGAAAATTTTCGACCTCCATTTCCTGATGGATTTACACGTTTTGGGATGTCCTGAACACGAATTGATAGTTTTTAGAAAATGTCTGTCTGTCTGTCTCTGTGTGTGTCTGTCTGTGTGTGTGTATTACGAATTTTGTGTTCACTGTATCTCACGAACCAATGAATGAAATTTAACCAAACTTGGTATTTAGTTGCACCCTGACATAAACTGGTGCTGATTAGATTTGGGGATCAATCGCTCAACAAGTGGCGCTGTGATCGAATTTTTTGTAAACTTTTAACATGGCAGTATAAGACAAAATTTCGTATAAATGTGCATAATGAGAGTTATTTTAAACTTGTAATTGTAAAATTAATATGAATTATTGATAATAGTAGTAGCTAACTAGGAAAAAAATTTTGTGCATGTGGGGCATCGCTTCTTCCCCTTCCCTGAGAGGAAGTACCCCCGGGGGGAGGGGCATAAATTTTCAAGATGGGTATCTTTCGAAAGGTCTCGTCAATACTTTTAAAATGAATGGTTGAACTATAAATATGTGATAATTTAAAACAAAGTTATCGATTTTTTTTTTACTTTCAACGAAAAAAAAAAACAGAAAAAAATCGTATTTTTAAAAAAATATTGTTCCTGAGTGCATTTGTATAGGAAAATATGGAAGAAAGTCTTGTGGTGACCACAACATACTAGTTTTTTTTTTTTTTTACTTACAAATATGCTAATGTATTGAATAAAATTATAAGATTACATGTTACTCCCAAATATTTGATATGCCTAGAATTACATTTCAATAAGGAATTTTTTTTTTTTTTTTTTTTTTTCATGAAATAGTACATAACTTCCTTTCGCATTTTTAAAGAAAGTATTGCATGCCAGAGAAAAGAAACTATTCATTTCTGAGTTACGAAAAAAGAAACGTTAAGTTCAGTCACCTGCAATTACTATTCAGTTTGCACGCTGATCTTTTTTCCTTTTTTATTTTCGGGAAATTACCGGATAACATTAGGGAGATGAAGAGATACCGGCTTTATGGAGCGATTTATTGCTTTAACTTTCATTTTAGAGGTGTTTTTAATCGAATATACTCTCAGTAGAACAAAATTACGGAAATCGTTTGGCAATAAGAACTCTGTTGTGTGGTTGATTGCTGGAAAAGTGTTTCAAATTATAGGAAAGATTAAATGAACTGGAACGGTAAACGGATACGATAATGAGGAATTTTAGTTACTTCACAGAGAAATAAAAAAAAAAAATAAATAAATAATAAAAGAGAGAGAGAGAGAAGAGAAAATTACAATTTTTATTAATGGTTTCATAACATGAAACTTTTTCTCTTTTTTATATCCATTGTTTTAGACAGTGGTCTATAAAATAGAAGGGAAAATTCCAGGAGATAAAACAATATTTAATTATGTTGTTTACACTTGAAGTAATAATTAGGATCAGAAAGCAATGTAAATGTTTTCACAGGATAAATACAAACTTTGTAAGCAATAACTGGAAATTTTCATACATGCGACAACAATAAAAATATTAGGTCTACCGGAAAGTTCTGTCCGCTTGAATTAAAACACTGACATCGGAAATTTATCCTGGATAATATTTAAGATATTCTTGGGTAACTTTTAGGATGATATTTGGTGAAGTACCAGATAACTACTGCTGAGCAAAAATTTCCGGTGTCAGTTTATTAATTCAAAGGGACAAAACTTTCCGGTAGACCTAATACATCGACTGACTCTGTTGAAAAGTAATGAATAAATAACTTAATAAACATCATAAACGCCATGGGAAAAAAAAAAAAAAAAAAAAAAAAAAAAACTAGTATGTTGGGGCCACCACAAGACTTTCTTCTATATTTTCTATACATATTCACTCAGTAACAATATTTAAAAAAAGAAAAAAAAAATTACGATTTTTTTTCGTTTTTTTTTTGGTTAAAAGTAAAAAAAAATCGATAACTTTGTTTTAAATTATCACAGATTTATAGTTCAACCATTCGTTTTAAAGGTGTTGACGAGATCTTTCGAAAGATACCCATCTTGAAACTTTACCCCCCTTGGGGGGGGGGGTACTTCCCCCCAGGGGAGGAACCGATGCCCCCACATGCACAAAAATATTTTCCTAGTTAACTACTACTATTATCAATAATTCATATTAATTTTATAGTCACACGTTTAATATAACCCTCATTATGCACATTTATACGAAATTTTGTCCTATACTACCATGTTAAAAGTTTACAAAAAATGCGATCACTGCGCCACCTGTTGAGCGATTGATCCCCAAATCTAATCAGCACCAGTTTATGTCAGGGTGCAACTAAAATACCAAGTTTGGTTAAATTTCATTCATTGGTTCGTGAGATACAGCGTCCACAAAAAAGTGATACAGACAGACAAACATTTTTTAAAGACTATCAATTCGTGTTCTGGACATTCCAAAACGTGTAAATCCATCAAAAAATGGAGGTCGAAAATTTTCGCGAATCCAATACTTTCTCTATATTACAAAAAGAAGAAAGTAAAAAAAATAAATAAAATAAACTCAACATTTGTTTCAGGTTGAAATAAAAACATGTCCTTCAGCAGGCAGTGAAACAGGCACGAGTGCAACAAACAAAGCAGCAACTCACGAAAACGAAGAAAGTGACGAGCTAAAATAAATACTGGTACTGATAGGTGTGTGTGAAGAACTATAAAAAACCTTGAATGATTCCACTCGACTTTCCAGACATTAAGTAATTAACTGTTAGTTAAATAAAGAAAGAGAAGTCCTTAAATAAACAAAAGGGAAGGTAACCTCTCCCACCCAGGGCCTGATTATCCAAAAGGCTCAGGAAGCACAAGCTTCCCCTCTAAAATTTAAGAGGGGGGCCCCATAAGGATTAAAAACATGGTCTTGAATTTTTGTTTCATATTTTCACACTGAGATTGAATTCTTTCTGAGAAAGGTTACCTAAAACAAGACAAAACACTCACTATTTCGGGAAAAATCTATTATTTAACCTCAAAAGTCTGAATGTTCTTAATTAAAAAGTTGTATGATTTTAATGTTCTGTGTCGAAACCACCCAGATATATGAAAATAAAAATAATAATAATAAATACACACTATTTTTTGGTCTATAGCATTTTTATATTACAATATGTAACAGGAAAGAAATGAAAGGGGGCCCCGAAATGATGCTGAGCTTCCCCTAGCTTCAAAGCTTAATCGGGCCCTGCTCCGACACCCCAATTAATATGCTGTTTAATTTAACGCTATTGCACTTCAAATAATTGAATCCTTAGTTCATAATGAGAATGAACGTTTCGTTGCGTTCCTGTAAAAATCTATAGGTAGTACAGTCGGTAACAAAAATCTCCGAACACTAAGAAATTATATTAATATTTAGGAAGGTCAAAACAGGGATCACTACACAAGCAACAGGAAGCATTAGAAGGTTTAAAAATTTCTTCGTTATGCACATTTCGTTGATGCTAATTTATTCAGTTTTCGAATGTCTTTTGAAGTTTGGTCAATATAGTCTGGATTTCACGAAGAACTGATAGATAAAATAGACACCAGATCATTCTGATGAAGAAAATAATCTAAAAGATACTTTAAATTTCTTGCTCTTTAAATAACATTCCGTTAATCATTTCTCTGACTCATTCTCACTTTTACTATAATTATATGCCGTAATGTGGGAAAATATTTCATAATTGATGAAGAATTATTTTATTTTCCTGTTTCTTAAATTATATTTACAATCATTCTCTGATTCACCCTTTCTTTTATATCTACATCCCGCAATTTTGAAAAAGCTTTTATAATTTACGAGTAAATAATCAATACTGGTAAATTATAAATCTACAAAAAAGACACTTAAAATGTACAAAAAAGCCAAGCTCAAAGAAAGAGAATTGATTAAAGTTGTGTCTAAAAAGGGTGTGATATCAAATTCCCAAGCTTACATTCAAATACTTATTTAATATTCCCTTTTAACTAAATTTTCACATGTGAATCAAGTGCCTTATGATATGTTGATAGAAATCCTTCTTTCCTGTACTAAATACATCATAGTGCGTTTCTACAAAATCTGGAGTGACTTCACTCGACTTTCCGAACATTGAGTAATTAACAGTCTTGTAGATAAAGTAAAGAAAGAGGAGTTGTTAAACAAACAAAAGAGAGAAAACCATAATAGAGTAATTGAGCCTTTTTCTCCATCTATTACACGATGTTTTATTTAACGCTACTGAACTTTGAGCCCATAGATCATAATGATAAAGAATTTTTCGTTGTGTCTCTGTAAAAACCTATAAATGCTAGATTCACCAAAATGCTTATAATTAGTGCAACAGTGATTTATAATACTCATATAAATTTTCAGCTCAATTCAATAAGGCGTTTAGATGCTATCGTACTTTTAAAAATTTAGTCCCATAGGCCATAATGATAAAGAATTTTTCTTTGTGTCCCTGTAAAAAAAACTGTAAGTGCTAGATTCACCAAAATCTATACAGTTAGTTCAACTGTGATCTATAACATGTGTACAAATTTTTTGCTCAGATTAATAAGGCGTTTAGACGCTATCACACTTTTAAAAATTTGGCCCCATAGGCATAATGATAAAAAAATTTTCTTTGTGTCCCTGTAAAAAAACTATAAGTGCTAGATTCTCCAAAATCTATACAGATTGAGTATTTGTGATCTATAATATGTGTATAAAATGTTTGCTCAATTGAATAAGGCGTTTAGATGCTATCGCACTTTTAAGATTTTGCTCCCATAGGCCATAATGATAAAGAATTTTTCTTTGTGTCCCTGTAAAAAAACTATAAGTGCTAGATTCACCAAAATCTATAGGGTTCGTACTATGGTGACTTACAATATGCGTACCAACTTTCAGGTTAATCGAACAAAGCGTTTAGACGCTAGCGTGTTCACTCACAGACATACACACATACATACACACATACATACATACATCATCGTAAAAATAGTGAAAACGGACTCAGGGGACCTCAAAACGTATAGAAACATCAAAATCTCAAATTCGGATTTTTGACATGATTACAATACTTTCCTCACTATAGTGTTCGGAAAGTAAAAAAATACTATTTTTATTTATGTATGATGGGCTTGGCGGCCATCTTTCAAAGTTTTACGTTAGTTTGGGTTTGAATTCTATAAATCTCATCAATTATAGGATGAGTTGGTTGATTGGTTGGTTAATTGAGTTTTATATCGCACTAGTGCTGCGCAATGAGAAATGATTATAGGATGGGAGTGCGCCAAACTTAACACTGTTAAAACTTAAATTGATTCAACTTGTGTGCTTAACGGGGCTTTTGCGGTGTTTTTAATGCATTTTTTTTTCTTTTTTAATCTGAATATTTTAACCCCTGTTGAATGGAATAACCATATTATTTTTACGAGATATTTATTCCAAGAAGCTAAATTCAAATTGGGTAAATATATAACGGGGGGTGGAAGCTTCTATGCTTCCCCCTCCCCCTCTCCTTCATGTTTTTACGTTAATTTAAATTTTTATATTCTTTATTCCCGGCATTTATAGGATGGAAGTGCACTTAATACTAAATAATTATAAGAAATCATGTTATCGAAATATTTCCGTCTCTGCTGAATGGAATAGCAAAAATAATTTTATATGAGATATATTTTAAGAAACTTCTTTCAAATTGTGTGAATGTTTATTCATTACTTGAAAGATGGCCGCCAAGCCCATCATACATAAATAAAAATAACAATATTTTTCAGAAACACGCTATGATGTATTTAGTACAGGAAAGAAGGATTTCTATCAACATATCATAAGGCACTTGATTCACATGTGAAAATTTAGTTAAAAGGGAATATTAAATAAGTATTTGAATGTAAGCTTGGGAATTTGATATCACACCCTTTTTAGACACAACTTTAATCAATTCTCTTTCTTTGAGCTTGGCTTTTTTGTACATTTTAAGTGCCTTTTTTGTAGATATCATTTATTTTTTACTTTCTTCTATATGTAATATAGAGAAAGTATTGGATTCGTAAAAATTTTCGACCTCGGGTTTTTGATGAATTTACACGTTTTGAGAGCTGTAGAACACGATTTGACCATTTTTAGAAAATGTCTGTCTGTCTGTGTGTGTGTGTGTGTGTGTGACAAAATTTTGTGGCAACTGTATCTCAAGAACTACTGCACAGAATTTCATACAAATTGGTATGTAGTTGTACCTTGACATAAATTAGTGCCTATCAACTTTTGGTAAAAATTGTCTTACAGGTTGCGTTGCCATCCCGCTTTTTCTAAATTTTTAACATGGTGATATAGGACAAAATTTTGTATAAATGTGCATAAAGAGAATTATTTTTAGTAATCATTATGAAATTTACAAGAATTATTTAAAATAGAGATAGTCAACTGGGAAAAAAATTTTGTATGCGTAGGAGCCTCGCCACCCCCCGTGGGGGGGGGGGGGGAAGTCCCCCCTCGAGGGGAGTAAATTTTCAAGATGGGTATCTTTTGAAAGGCCTCGTCAATACCTTTAAAACGAATGGTTGAACTATAAATCTGTGATAATTTAAAACAAAGTTATCGATTTTTTTTACTTTTAACGAAAAAAAACTTAGAAAAAAATCGTTTTTTTTTTTTTTTTTTTTTTTTAACGAAATTTAACCAGACTTGGTATTTAGTTGGCCCCTGACATAAACTGAGGCTGATTAGATTTGGGGATCAATCGCTCAACAGGTGGCGCTGTGATCGTATTTTTTCTAAATTTTTAACATGGCAGTATAGGAAAAAATTTCGTATAAATGTACATAATGAGAGTTATTCTTAACCTGTGATTGTGAAATTAATATGAATTATTGATAATAATAGTAGTAGTTAATTAGGGAAAAAATTTGGGGCATCGCTTCCCCCCCCCCTAGGGGAAGTACCCCCCCCCCCCGGGGGGGGTGTATAAATTTTCAAGATCAGTATTTTTCGAAAGGTCTCGTCAATACCTTTAAAACGAATGGTTGAACTATAAATATGTGGTAATTTAAAACAAAGTTATCGATTTCTTTTACTTTTAACGAAAAAAAAATGAAAAAAATCTTTTTTTTTTTTTTTTTTTAATATTGTTACTGCGTGAATTTGTATAGGAAAATATAGAAGAAAGTCTTGTGGTGGCCACAACATACTAGTTTTAAATAGTTTTTATATTTACTGGAATTAACCTGATACTTTACATCAGATATGTCCTGGATTTCAACTCAGCTTTCGTGCGATGTTGCTCTTTGCGTTAAACTGTATTACAAAGTTTTCTTTGCGTTAAACTTTCCATAATTCTGGTTGCTATATAGTATGTCGTGTCCATCACAAAACTTTCTTCTACATTTTCCTATACATATTAACGCAGCACAAATTATTTATTATTTTTTTCATTATGAATGCTGAATATTATCAACTCAGAGAGGTATTGTTGCACAAAATGTCCAACGGAAGTAAATGTTCACCATGCAAATGGCATCCTTTCAGTTCTAAAAAAAAAATTGTAGTATATGAGCTCCACTTATCGGCCGATAGGCATCGAGATTGAATCAGCATAATGTCTCATAATGGCCTTTTCACATATTAAGTTTTGTTTCATTATATGCAACAGAACCTTTCCTTAAATTGCGAAAATCGCTGTATAGCAGCGCCACATGTTGAGATATTGGTACAAAAGTTGATAAGCACTATAATTTGTAACAATGTAAATTTATTTGTAAATTTATGCAATTCCATGTATTAGTTACTCAGCCTTCTCTGAAATTGCGGCAATCACTGTATAGCAGCACCATGTTGAGCAATTGACACCAAATATTGATAAACGCTATTATACATCAAGGTACAATTGCATATAAATTTATATGTAATTCTCAGCAGTAGCTCCTGATATCTAGTTGGAACAAAACTTTCGCCACACACATAGAACACACATACGCAAATAGAAATTTTCTAAAAATAGTCAAATTGTTTTGAGGAGCTCTTACAACGAGTAAATCCATTAAAAACCGAAAGTCGAAATTCATTTCAATAAAATGACAAGCGAAGCGGGCAAAGCCTGCTAGTATACTATATAGAAGGAAGTAGAAATCTTTATGCATCATAATTATCATTGCCAGATTGAATTGAAGGATATTAAAATTGGATACTATATCGTGTACTGACTTTCTTATTCTAAGGTATGAAAAATATTAAAAAATCAGCAATTCAAGCTATAGATTTGAAACAAATGTTATAAAAAAATGTATTCATTTCTGTTTTCAGGGATATAAAATTTAAAATTGTACAAAATAATAAAAGCAAAGATTCTTTGGTTAAAAAAATAACTTATAAAAAGAAAAAGCAGCTCAATTTGAAATTAATATTTTTCGGGTAAACTGAGATGAAGCAATTTCATATTTGGCGATTTATGTCTCTTTGGCGATATTTAACTGTTTTTCAGCAATTAAGATAGGAAATTTTGATTTTTAAAAGCTAAATTTTATAAAAGTTCCTAGATTAAGTAATTGTCTATCTGAAAAACCAGTTTTCAAAGAATTCTGCACATTTATGAATTCTGTAGCTTGTTTTAAAAAAAATTTCTTGAAGAAGAAATTTTTTCAAAAAGTTGTCAAAACATCTAATTTTACGCTAAATTGAAAATGCTCCCATTTTTTTTTTTACTTATTAACTTAGAAAGTTCGTTTTTATCTCAAATTAAAGATCTCGTTGATACGAATATTTTACTTTTTAGTGCTAGAGGCCTATTTCAGTCGGTACAGTTGTCGAATTTTTATAATACACTCTTAATTAGTGCTAGAGGCCTATTTCAGTCGGTTTATTGAATGGGGATTTATTGAATGAAGTCCCCCCAAGGCACAACTTTTATATAAGTCCCCCCCAGGCCCCACTTTGACATGAGACCCCCCCAAGGTACAACTTTGACATGAGTCCCCCCAAGGCCCAGCGTTGTCGAATTTTTATACGTCACTCTTAATAGTGCTAAGGGCCTATTTCAGTCGGTTTATTGAATGGGGATTTATTGAATGAAGTCCCCACAAGGCCCAACTTTGACATGAGTCCCCCCCCCCCAGGCCCACCTTTGACATGAGTCCCCCCCCCCAAGGTACAACTTTGACATGAGTCCCCCCCAAGGCCCAGCGTTGTCGACCTCCCCCTCATTGGGAAAAAGAGAAAAAACGTTGTTTTGCGGCTATAAGACAGTTTGGACTTCCAACGTTATTTGTTACAATATCTGCAGCTGAAACACATTGGTTTGATTTAATGAAAACTTTATCATGGAATTTAGATCGTCACGAATTAACTAAAGAAGAATTTGTCGATATTAACAAGTTTAGCAGTAGGCCTCTGGCACTAAATTAAAATCTGTCAATGTCAGATTTTCATGTTTTAAATAATGAAATAATGTCGTGTCTGTATAATTTTTGTTTAATTTTACTGCGATATTTGGTTCGTCCAATATTTAAAACTTTGCGGAAAAAAAATTTGCCGATTTAACATGGGAAAGTTGGTTTCTGTATAATAAGCATTTAACGATCTTGGGTTATTTCTGTCGATTTTATTATTGGCGCGTTCTGCTTTGTGTTAGCGGTAGTTTGTTTGTTTTGATTTTCTCTGAGCTTGGCTTGGCAAAACGACCGTTTCTGCTTGATACTCGTAATTGACGCATATTTGTTTTTCCTATAACACGGATTTGTTCTATACACATGTAAATATACTTAATTAAACTAAGTTCTTCATCGTTCATTTTCTATAACTATATCCCGTAATATGGAAAATGTTCCATAATTTACGAGCTATGCATTATTGTTTTTACTAGATAATCGAATTTGTCACACATATTTTATAAAATTCTCCATTTTCATTATACTTGAGTTGTACAGTGGTGGACATAACTATAAGACACCTATTTAATTTGACAAATAGTGAATGAAAAGATTCAGAACTTAAAAATGTTTGATCAGATACGTCAAAAACATAAATTTATTCTGTTATCACACGTAATCCGCGTTTGTAATGATCGATAGATGGCGGTCTTTGAACTGCAGTTGTTAGTAAATATAACAGCCACGTGTATTTATTCTTCTTCTTTCTCCGCCATTTCATCATGGAAAGTCGATTGCATAATATGATGATATGCAGATGCAGTGGTGTGATAATTTCACCTTAGCCCACCAGAGGGCGAGCATTTCATTACAATCGCGGATTGTTTTACAGAAATGATATTTTTATAGAGTTTAATAAAAAAAAAATTAAAAATACCATGGACAAAATTATAAGACACCCTAATATTTTAATTAAAATACCTGCTTTTTTTTCGAAAATAATGTGCAATATGCAAATTTTCTACACGCTGTTATGACGTCAGCAGTTAACTAAAGCAGACGATAACCGACTTCACGCATTTACAAACATGCCCTGAGGTACAGAATTAAAAGAAAGTGAAATTCGCGAAATTTGGAGATTAAATGAAACTGGTGCTTCAGTTAATAATATTTCAAAAGTTATTAAACACTCTAGATGTGCAATTAGAAATGTTTTGAAAAGAGGAATTAATGGATCGGTGATTAATAGATCTGGACGTACTCCTTGCTTGTCCTCGAGAGACAGACGCCATGTGCTTTTGCTCGCTACACAATAAGATGACCACTACAGGCATTAAAAATACTTTGAAACTGAATTGTTCAAGGAGAACCATTCGCAGGGTGTTGCATAATGCTTCCTATGTGAAATATAAAAAACTGAAGAAAAAAAACCACCGCTTCTAAGCCGGCACAAAATGGAGCGTCTAAACTTCGCTAAACAAACTATGGCCTGGACCTCCAAATGGTACTCTGTGTTATTTTCTGATGAAAAAAAGTTTAACCTGGATGGTCCTGACGGGTTTCAATAATATTTTCATGATTTACTGAAGTCTCCTCATGTACTAATGATCCGCCAAATGGGTGGAGGCTCAGTAATGGTTTGGGCTGGCTTTTCGGCTCAAGGGAAAACGGATATTGTTTTTGTGTATTCAAGAATGAATTCTGAAAAGTATAAGAATCTTCTTAAAGATCAACTTAGCCATATACGGTGAACTTCTTTGTGGCGAAAACTACACTTTCCATCACGATAACGCGCCGATTCATGCATCAAACAAAACAAAAAAGTGGCTTTCAGAGCAAAGTATCAATGTTCTCCCGTGGCCTTCTCGCTCCTCAGACATAAATCCCATCGAAAACTTGTGGGGGATCTTAGCTCGTGCGGTTTACCGAAATGGGAGGCAGTTTATATGTGTCGAAGACCTAAAGAATGCTATAAAATGCGCTTGGGAAGAACTGTCTTGCGATATTTTGTTAGAATTGATAGATTCGATGCCGAATCGCATATTTCATGTTATAAAAAACAATGGCGGCTCCACCAAATATTGAATAACCATGTTAGAGGATTTTCTTTTAGACCATTAGTGTCTGCTAATTATGTTGAACACTGTATTTGGAAAAAAATGGTTGGTGTCTTATAATTTTTGTCCATTATGTTTTTAGGTTTTTTCATTAAATTGTATGAAAATATCATTATTATAAAATAATTATATATGATAACAGACTAAATTTATGTTTTTGACGTATTTGATAAAACAGTTTTAATTTCTGAATCTTTTCTTTCACTATTTGTCAAATTAGATAGGTGTCTTATAATTATGTCTACCACTGTAACTATAACTAATTCCGTAATATCGAAAAATGTTCTATAATTTATGAGTTATACATGATTGTTTTTGCAATACGAATTTGTCACGCTCTTATAAATATACATTATAAAATTATCCATTTTCATTACGTATGAAATGTAATTCATGTATATCCCGTAATAGGGAAAAGTGTTCCATCCTAACTTTATTTCAGTTGATTCACATAAATGATGACAACACTTTTATATTAGAAATAAAAGCAATAGACTTTGAGAGTTGAAAATGATGAAAGAAAAAAATACAGGAGAAGAAAAAAAGCAATTTATCAAACGAATGAAAAAGACTATTTTCTTTTTTGTGACAGAAAAATTAATCTGCCTTAGACACTTATTTTTTTAATTTCATTCCAGTTACTATAGCAGACGACCTGCGGAAACACGCAAATTGGTTTGCTTGTTGAGTCAGCCTCGTGTACTTTAATCGATGTTTCGATTTTGTGAAGAGAAAGAAAACTATCTGCACTTGGCAACAACATTGAAGAACGTGTTTTGCCGCTTTTGAAATTCTATTCTAAGCATTTCATTGATAATCTGAATAAACGAGTATATTCTGCACAGAAAAGGTGGCTTATGAATACAAATTTAGAGAGAAATGGTTAATGAACTTGAAAACTTCTCTTTTGCTCAAAAAAAGTTGTGGAAATTTTATTTTTCGTAATATTGCTTGCTACACTCTACATTCTATTTTGCAATATTATTGCCTTTAATATCTAAAAATATTGAGAACGAGTTATCAGCAGGGCCCGACTATACTTTTTGAAGACCAGGGGCACTGATGCTATTTGGAGGCCCCCTCACCCTGCTCTAAAGATCTCGCCAAAAGGACCCCTTCGCAAAAAATAAATAAATAAATAAATAAAAATAGTGCATTTTTTAAGTTTTTCCTTCAATTATACATTATATTTCCTCATTTTTTTAGTAGTCTGTTACAAAATCATTAGTTTTATGTTCAAGACAAATGAAAAACTGAAGTACATTAACCCCTTGAACTGCAATTTATTTTCAGTTAGCAATGCTCATACAGACAATTTAATTTTCTTAGTTTTAAGAGGAGGGATTGATATAGAAACTTACGGTTTTGTTGCTCAAATAATTTGTTATTATTAAAAATAATATTTATTTAATACATTTATATGAATGTTTATTGTTATATCTACATATAAGAACATAATTAGTGTCGGGAAATTCATAACGAGCTGGACTCGTCATTTCAGTTCAAGGGGTTAATTAACCAATATTTAAAAAATTAGTCACAAAATTTAATAATTGTTTAAGTTCTCTAATAAAATATAGAACGAAAAATTTAATCAATTTTTGTTTTTAATAGACATATAATGAAAAAAATTGTACTATTATTGCTTTTCAATTTTTGGAAATGAGGCGCCCTAAATTTGGAGGCCCTGGGCCAGTGCCCTGTGTGCCCGTGCCATAATCTGGCCCTGGTTAGCAGTATACAGTTGAACCTCGTTAACGTGAAAACTGTTAACTTGGATTACTTTTAACATGAACTGTTTCCACAGTCCCCATCAAAATGAAGATTAGTGTAGTTATATGAAGATTATTTACTGATAGCATGATCTACTGAAATATGAGCACTTTTTTTTCCCCCCTTCGAGATTCCCGTTAACAAGGTTATACTGTATATGTAAGGCTAGTTAAGAATAATTATTAATTACAATAAAATAATAAATATTATGCTTATTTGCAGGCCCCGATTCGATTATGACAACATGGAACTCAGAAACATAACTTTTTATGTCCTCCACCCCCCACTTAATATTCGTGCTACATCTAAGTTTAATACACCGCTACATATTTTGAGTAATAAAGACGAACACTTAGTTGGTCCTATATTAAAAATATGTGGTATTAGAAATTTATTGGCAATTTCTGTCTTTTCCTCCCATTTTCATACACAGTAGGTGGAAAATATAATGCCAAAACTGCTCTTTTGCTCAAAAAAAGTTGCGGAAATTTTATTTTTTTGTAATATTGCTACACTCTACATTCTATTTTGCAATATTATTGCCTTTAATATCTAAAAATATTGAGAACGAGTTATCAGTATACAGTTGAACCTCGTTAACGTGAAAACTGTTAACGTGGATTACTTTTAACATGAACTGTTTCCACAGTCCCCATCAAAATGAAGATTAATGTAGTTATATGAAGATTAGTTACTGATAGCATGATCTACTGAAATATGAACACTTTTTTTATCCCCCTTGAGATTCACGTTAACGAGGTTCGACTGTATATGTAAAGCTAGTTAAGAATAATTATTAATTACAATAAAAGAATAAATATTATGCTTATTTGCAGGCCCGATTCGATTATGACATCATGGAACTCAAAAACATAACATTTATGTCCTCCACCCCCACTTAACATTCGTGCTACATCAAAGTTTAATATACCGCTACATATTTTGAGCAATAAACACGAACACTTAGTTGGTCTTATACTAAAAATATGTGGTATTGGAAATTTATCGGCAACTTCTGTCTTCCCCTCCCATTTCCATACGCAGTAGGGAAAATATAAAGCCATAAAAGCAGGGCTTGACTGAAATACTTTGGTGCCCTTGGTATATCCAGTTTTCGTGCCCCCCCCTCCTCTCTTCAGAAATTTATAATGAGGGTTTTAACTGTTAATCATACAAGAAAAATTACAAAACTGAATCAGAAAACTCCTTTCAAATATACATTCATAAAAATTAATAATTGTTTTAAAATTAAAATAAATAAATAAATAAATAAAAGTTTTATGATACAAAAAGATGTACTTATTTTTGTACCAATATAAGAACTTTTTAGAATAACAGTAATGTTAAATGATTTTTGAATTCATAAAAAAAAAAAAAAAAAGATGAGTCTTGATAGTTAAAAAAAAAAAAAAAAAAAAAAAGGAAAAGAAATAAAAAGAAAAAAGAATCAAGTAGTTTGTCAGATTTTAGTGATTTAAATAAGATTAAAACTATTCTTAACTAACTCTATATGCTATAAACTGTTTCTATTTTAAACTACCTTACACTCCATGGCAAAAAACATTATCAACTTCTCCTTCCCATTACAAATGACTGATTTGCTGCGCTAATTTACTATATCAATAGTAATCTGGTGTGTCACTCACGCGACTTTCTCTTACCCTGAAATTTAATACTGTAAATACAGGTTGGAAATTAAGAGGTAAGATAACGAGTACTGTTGTGTAAACCTTTGTTAAACAATTCAAATTAGGCTTCGGAAGAGTTTTATATGATAATTAGTTCTGTGTGAGGGGGGCTACCGCCCCCTCAACCCCCCGTTTCATTAATGCACCTACATTTATATAGAATTTAATTCAGTTATTAAAAAACAATTCTGTTTTTAAAAAATAATTTATTAAAGTTATTATTTAAAAAAATTATCTTTTATGATAATGCAGACGATTTCCGTATTAAAGAAGTAGTACAACACTAAATATCCAAAAAAAAAAAGTTGAATTTATTCTCAATATTACATTAAAAAAAAAAAAATCCTTAAAAATGAAAAAAAAAAAAAAAAAAAAAAAGATAACTTTATTTTAAATTATCGCAGATTGATTTTTCAACCATTTGTTTAAAGGTATTGGCGAGCTCTTTTGAAAGATACCCATCATGAAAATTTACTTCCCTCGAGGGGGGACTTCCCCCCAGGGGGGAGGCGAGGCTCCTACATACACATTTTTTTTTCCCTGTTGACTATTTCTATTACAAAAAATAATTCGTTTCATTTGGTTTAGTGGTCTATTGGTGTTAAACTCTACTTACGTGCAAGTGCAATTTCCCCCATAGACGTAATGTATTTGAATAATTTTGAGTGTCCCTGTACATGAACTATTTGCTTCATCTTAACGAAAAGCTTACTGTAGCATCCCTATATGATACACATTTAGAATACCGAGTTTGTAATTTCTGCTTCTATTTGTTCTTGAGATATGCTGATAACAGGCACACAGACCATTCGCTAAAAACATGATTTTCGTATTCAGGGGACCCCAGAACATGTAAATATAACAAAAATTCACGTTCGAAAATTTGACCCTAAAACAATACTTTCTCGACCCCATGGGTAAGAGAAAGTAAAAAGGGAATGCTGATTACTAGATTTTTTTCATATTGCTTTTATGTACAAATATCATTAAAAAAATCATTCTATGTAAACATTTGTGCTCCCTAAAATTTGCGTGCCATAACCAGGAGCACGTGCCCCAGGTACCAAGACTTGCCTGATATATTATATATCTTATAAATGTGTAATATGAAGCATAGACAATAAAACGTAAATATAGTATATATGTATAGTATTTTAATAAGCGAAAATATCACAATTTCTAAAATTATATCGATTTTACCCAGTTTTCTATGGGTTACTTTCTTTCTTTCTTTCTTTCTTTTTTTTTTTTTTTCAATGAAGTATTGGTAGAAGTAAAAACATATTCCAAAGTTTCACAATTTAGGAACGTTTTAAACCTGAGAGCCTCGGGCAAATGTCTGATCGACCCAAGTAGTAATATGGCCCCGCTAGTTCGTTCTTTTCCTAAAAAAAAAAAAAAAAAGGGGTCAATTTATATCCCGATTTATATTTTAGATAACATTAAAAAAAAAAAAAAAAAAAAAAAAAAAAAAACCTTAAAATTTCTTGTTTTTTTCTACTTTCTTGCTTAAATTTGTATTGAACAACTACAGGAATGAAAAATTTTCAATGTAATCAGGGCCTTTTCTATGAATAGTCCCGTAAGGTCAGGCGGGCTAGGACCCCTTAGAAAGACCCCCACGGAGGACACTCCTCCTAAAGACCTAGGACCCTAGTGCAGCCAATCGGACTTATATCCTCCAATCAACCAACCATCCCATAAAGCCCGGGTCTATTCTCAGATTTCTAAAGAGGTCCAAAAAATTCCTTTTTAAGGGTTTTTTTCAATTCTGTTTTATCAAGAAAAAAGAAAGTTGTGGCTTCAGTATTTAGTTCAATCGTAATAAAAAGATTAAGCCGAATAACATTTTATAGTCTTTGTTCTATAATCTTAAAGGATACATATTCTGATGCATATACTTTTCATTGATTCTAGAAAGTTATTTAATATTTATAAATTGAACTATATTAGGTTTGTTCAGTAAAATATATATTCAGGCAACATTTCTTATGTTTTATGATATACTTTCTAAAGTTTTTAAATCTTTAAATTGCGTTTTCTCAGTTGCATTTTTTGATGAATTCATGCTCTTCAAAAAGCTTAAATTTTTACAGATATTTAAGAAAGTTTTTTTTTTTTTTTTCTTTTAATGTTTGATAGAACTTTCTTAAAAGAATTAGGGATGAATTTTCAAATGTCTTAAAAAGTATAAAAAATATAAATATAACAAAAATCTTTTTTTTTTTTTCCTTCATGCAACTTAAAAATGTTTTAACTTTACTTACAGTAGTTAGGATTTAATTTTCATCACTTCAAGCGCACCTTTTGACGAGGGCCCAATATTTTGATGATTGGACCCAGTATACATAGTAAACGAAAAAGCATAACCACAGCTTTAAAAACACTAAATGCAGGAGGGCATAAAATGAACACTTACTATTTGTTTACAGCCTATAAAAGAAATGGGAAGTCAAGCATTCATTCTAATACCACTTTGTAGAAAGAAGGAAAAAAAAAAAAAACATTTGTTTCTTTCTTTGAGAAAGCCTGGAGCTTTTGTTAATCTTTAATGACGGATGAAAGGTTAAAAGTAAACGCCCAGTACAAGAAATGTTTTTCTTTTTAATCTTTCAACATTCTTGTCCTAAAGCTGAAACCAAATATCGAATTTATGAAAGAGTGGAGAACTTTTTAAGCAGTGATGCCAGATGGTCGAAAATTATTTCCCCAAACGGGTCTTCAAATTTCTCAAATCAGGGTTTTTTTTTGGAAAAAATCCCCAGCTTGATTTCTACTAAAAAGGGAAAATAAAAATTTTTTCAAAAAAAAAAAAAAAATTATCAAGCAGATTTCAGTGGATTTAAGCTCAGATTTTTCCCCAAATGAAGGATAGTTTTGAAAAAAATCCCCAAATAACAATAAAGCTATTGAAAATCCCTGGTCGTAAGGAAAAATCATTACGTTGCCAACATTGACAGAAAGTTGAAGAACTCCCCAGATTTGTCCTCAAAATTTTCAGAATTCCCCAAAAAAACTCCCACAAACATTTGGTCCCCAAAATTGTCCCCAGAAGCCTCAAAAATCCCAAAATGGGGACAAAATCCCCAATCTGGCATCACTGTTTTTAAGACTGAAAAAGAACCTCTCACATTAAAGAAAGACAGAAATATATAAAATAACAAATATCTCGAACGTTGAACGTAATCTCAACTAATTTATTTTTTACTTCAATTCAGTAATATATTTGCTAAAACCAAGGAAATCTTCAACGTCGTGAACACCAAAGAGATAAAACTTAAAATCAGACAGCTGTTTCGGTAGCATTTAGCGTATCGTCTTCCGAGAATAAATGCTACCGCATAGGCGTAGCCAGCTTTCCGAGCGGGGGGGTGCCCAAATTTTAAACTAAAAGTTACAATATGAATACATTATGAACATAGTGCGCGTATGTATGCATGTGTGCGTTTTAACACATGTATAGAAGTTACACAAGTGAACACATGTACGTTTTAACATATAAATTAAGTAACTTTCTCTTAGAATAAATAACTAGACTTGACGCAGAACAGAAATATCAATATTTACACAACGTTAAAAATGCCAATGTAAAAAAATGTTAAATGCAGACTGCAGTTTTGGTAGCGTAAATCGGTGCATTTGGCTTCTTTTGAAATATCATTTGATAAAGTTTGGATATTCAGAGTAGTGCCGCTATCCGTCTAACAGAAAAGGAACAGAAGTTTGAAAATTGATTAAAACAAGGAAAGAATGTTGCATAAAAAATATTGAATGGTGTCCAATATTTGGTTTTAGTACGCAACCAATGAACGTTAAAAGGTTAATTAAAAATCTGAAGCCTTGAGTTATAAACGACAACCTAAAAACTAAACTACGGAAAAACTTATACTATGTAACTTAAATTGCGCACACAAAGTGATAAAGTAGAATTATAATGATATGTTTATTTATAATCCCATTTCATTTCTTTTATTTTACCAGTTTCAAATTATGAACCTATATATATTAATTAAATATATTTATATATATATTAAATTAATACAATCTTGTAGATACTTTTTAAAAATTATTATTTTATTCGTTCCCATATTCATGAATAGCATTTATTTTCTATATTTTAAAACATTGTTGTATTGGTGTAGTTGTGATGTTAGTTTCAAACAGAATAGTACAAACGGGTATTGTGATCGCTGTAAAATTAAAGTGATACTTATTAATAAGGTTGTAATAAACTGCTGTGTGTACCATAATATAAAAATGTGATATGTGTAAAAGTCGCAAAAATAAATGTATCGAATTGTGGAAAGTGTAGAAACACGCCACAGACCGGACCAAGAGCTGACCATTAGCCAAATAAATTTACGAATTTCCACTGTACATAAGAATTCCATGAAAAATTGCATAAAGTAAAATGAAAACATTAAAAGGGACACCTACCAATAAAATTGCACTGAAAATCCCTGTAATCCACTGATTACACTGTAATCCCTGTAATCCACTGAAAATCCCTGTAAATGTATCAAAATGGAGGACAGATAAAAAGCTAATGTGGTGTCTCACTATCCGACCGTGCACTGGCCATCAGCCGAAAATATTGTCTAGCAACCACCACAATTCAAAATTGCATACATAATTGAATCCAGAAACATTCATTAATAAAATACCACGAAAAATCATCATAACATAATGTCGGAAATTTTCTACCTACACAAATAAACGACTTTGCTATTTAAAAAATTAATAGACTAAATAATGGAGCATATTTTGCGCATACCTTTCTTTGATGTTTGTATTTTTTGTGTTGTCTTGAGCTTCCTCTTCAAACTCTCTTTTTTTCTTTGGTTGGAAAAATTATAAAGTCCTTCACATTTTTGCACATGATTCCAGAACAGTTTTTCGTTTCTTTTGTCATTCAATACAGCTTTAATAGAATTATACACCGCCTTCTCCAGATCCAGGATTTTCAGGAAAGAGGAAATTGTTTTATAAAATTGCACGAGAATAAGGAATCCGAATAAATATTTACACTGTAGCCTAATTTTTAATAATTTTCTTTTTTTATTAATTACAAATACAAAATCGTATGTTCATAAATACATAATTTATTTTCAGCTACAAATCGTTTGTCAAAGTTCAACAAAAGTAATGCAAACGATTATAAAATGTTTTATTATTATTAAGTTTGAGTGACAGCTTTTAAATAAGGTAAAAAAATTAAATAAATAAAATGTGGCATTTAGTCACAAAAATAAGATATTGTATACTTGTCCGACCATTTCTGAGGTGCTTTAAAAAAGTTGAAAATTGTTTTAGAAACAATTTTGTTTGGCATGTATTTTTGTGAAGGGGATGCATGTCTATTGCATCCTTCAAAACCCTGTGTTTGATTACAATTCCTGCATTCTTAAAACATTTACTTTAGGCTTAAATTAAATGTATTTTTAAACTGATTCAAAGAACTTTCACCCACAGTAATTTTTTTTTAAAGAAAAGTCTGCTTATGATATGATTAACACTACTAATTTGAACTTTCCAGTGTTGGCTTTTCTTTTTTTTTTTTTTTTTTTTTTTTTTTTTTTTTTTAAATAGCAAATAAGACAGGCCGACGAAGAAATTTTTTTCTTCAGGTTGATATGTTTTTCTGATATATTTTTGGATGCTGTTTAAGGAAAACCTATTTAAAAATTTCCCTCATAAAAAAAAAAAAAAAAAAAAAAAAAAAAAAAAAAGAAGAATTGTTTGAGCTTAAAGCTTCATTTTTTTCGACTCCCATCTAAATTATTTCCCTGAAAATTTGGGTGATGTGAGTGAAGAACAAGGAGAGCTGTCTCATCAAGACATCAGAGAAATAGAAAGCAGGTATCGGAGACGATACATTTTCAACATGTTAGCAGAATATTGTTGCATGTTGTGTAGAGAATTCCACACACGCATACACACACGACCCTCAAGCCTTGCACAAGGTAAAATGCTCTAAAGGGAGATTCGATGTGAAGAAATACATTTAAAGATAATGTGTAAATAAAAGCCTATTTCAATGCATTTTTTATATAAATTGTTTCGAATTTGTTATAACTTCTAGGCGAATTCTTCCGATTTTCATCATTACTTTGTGAAAATTTCTTACGTGATAGGAAAAAAAAAATAATCATTTCTAAATCAGATTACCAAAACACATTAGAGACACCCAACGCAGTACATAAAAAATTTGAAAAGTACGATTTCGCAGACCAGTGTAATCGGAAAAAAATTACCCGCTGAGTTATTATGATACCAGACATGCATTCAAATCAACAATTACTAAACAAATTATTTTTGCATTCAAAGAACTTCAAAACCTGAAATTATCGCAAATATTTAGTTTCGAAAATTCGACCCCGTAAATAATACTTTCTGTAACTCATGGTAAGGGAAAGTAATTATCATTTTTAAACGTTTATACTGGACGCAGTGTAATTTGGTATGAATGCTTTTAATCGAACCTAACTTTTTTTACAATCTTTTATACGAAAATTATTTTGTATCAATAGAATATGTTAGTTTCATTATGTTTAGTTCACTTTAAAAATGTTGTTGATATGTACAACTAGAAATTTTGTACTTAAACAATAATGTATTTGAACTTTTTGCTTGTCATAGTATACTATACGATCATTATGATATAAATTGAATACGATTTTAGACTTCCTGCCAATACCTGCTTTTGAGTTATGCCCATGCAGACTAACCACAAGAACCTGGTTATACAAACCAGCGGACCTCAAGACATACTATTGTAAAAACTATTTCATATTTAAAAACTGGACCTCAAATCATTACATTCTCCAACATGTATGGGTAAGAGAAAGTTAAAAAAATGTTTATTAAAAAGAAATGACAAAAAAAAAAAAAAAAAAAAAAAAAAAAAACTTGACTCTCTCTTAAGGCCACGAGTTTAAATAAACTAAGTCATTTTATCGCCTCTTTTTCTGCTTTTCCTTGAAGGAAAAACAAACTACTAATTTCCTTTTATTTTTTTGTTTACCAAGAAAACTTTTTTACTACCAAGTTTACTTTGCAAATTTTCGTCAGAAATGTGCAAGTAAATTTGGATTTATGAACAGTTTAGATTATTCTTTTAAATATATTTTACCACCATGTTTAAGAAAGTGTCTTTCTATTGCATAGAATCATTGGTATTAGTAATAACAATTTTTCTTTTAACCTTCAAATCTTTTTTTTTTTTTTTTTTTCTGTTTTCAATATGTTTTTGTTAAATATACTAAATGTATGTGCGTGAGCGGGTGGGTGCCCGGGCACCCAGGGCACCCCCCCTGGCTACGCGCATGTACCGAAACAGTTGTCTGGTTTTCAGTTTTAAATCTCAAACGTTCAAGATGCTGAAGATTTTCATGGTTTTTATAACCCAACGCTAAGTCCCCGTTTAATATTCAATTTATTGTTGCTAGTTGTTCGAATTTGATTTATTCTGGTTCACATAATCTATGCATAACAAATATATATATATATATATATATATATATATATGTTGTATAAATTTTTTATTAAACACAAACCGTGTCTCACCTGTGGCCAAGAAGTTCTGCTCTCGAAGTTGGTAGACGTCAGGTGCTGAGTTCGAATCCAAATCACACTCGTCGGCCAAGTCGTTTGGAAATTTCCATGTTTTTCTCCGAAACTTACATAAAAATGGGCTAGATTCCTTTAGAAAGCCCCCCTCCCTACGGCATTCCTTTTAAGGCCTAGAACACAGTGCAGTCAATCGGCTTTGGCCCTAACATCAACACTAAACGCAAAGCATTTACCAGTAACTAGAATGCGCCGCGCACAGTCCGCAATTTCGTAAGTCTAGCAAAACTTATACATATTATTATTATGCTAGTTTGCTGTAGGGCGACTAAGGCGCCCGTTGAAAAATAATCGTTTTATTTTATTTATTTCTCACTCTCACTTTAAATAATTCATTTGCTGGCAAGCCTGTGCGAAATTTTCTCACTTTGTTTATCGCTTCTCTTCGTTACCTTTAAAATTATTTTAAAGACGTCATTTTTTTCAGATGCATGAGCAAATTTATTTTTATTTTTAATTTATTTTTATTTTTTACAGGAAAGCATATTTCATTTTATGCTGAAAAAAAATGGCAACAATTAAAATTTTAAAATGTATTTTAAAGCTTTTATTTTCATATTTTAATTAATTTAAAAAAATGTAACTATATATTCGTTACAAATAATGTACCAAATGAAAGGCGCAATTTTTCTGAATACGTCTATTTAAACAGCTTATCGATCGGACAATTGCACTTTTAAAAATTGACTAAAGTATGAAAATTAGGAGACAGAGTCCAAGGAAATCTCTTAAGCCTAAAGTGTGACAGAATCAGCCACGGATGAGGGTAACTAATGCTGATACTATAATATATTTATTTTATACTATTTTTTTGGAATGTATGGAAGTGAGCAATATTTGTATATATATATATATATATATATTTCACTGTTCTCGAAAACGGTAGCTCGGACAGTCACGTGATTTAACACAAAGGTGCCCCCGAAGGGTCATTATGCACATCGAAGTCAGATTTTCGAATTTTTGATTAGTTTTCTTATAATTAATAAAAATATGAAAATAATAATCTAATAATAGCAAAATATTAGCCATTTGAAATTTATCCATTCCATAATTTAATATTGTTGATGTAATTAAGCTCTCCTGTATATATATATATATATATATTTTTTTTTTTTTTTTCAAATAATTAAAATGCTTTACCAAAAAAAAAAAAAAAAGTTTTAATCTAATGCTTTTATCTTTCTACGAGAAATGCACTGGTCTTATTTTACAATGCAGTAGCATTCTAATTAACAAAAGCTGAAGTGCAAAAACTAAAACCATGTTTGTTTCCAGCACATGAAATACATATAAAATCAGTTAAAAAATATTCGGCCACAAAATGTGTGTTGAGCTTTGTAATTAATATTTGGGACTACTCACCATACTGATACTGGTGTTTGGTTATGGCATTAGAATTAGTCTTGCATAGTTGCATAGTATTCTACCTACATTTCTCTAGACATATATGTGGAATAACAATAATGCGTATACACAAAATATTCGCAACATTATTTCATTAAAATGGTGCAATGCAAGTCATAATTTTCAAGACAAAACAATATATGACTCACATTTACTTACCCATTAATGGAGTAATAATTATTCTTTCCACCAGTTTGAATATAACTAATATATTGCATTATCAAAGAAAAAGTCAGTTAAAATCTTAAAATATTTATTTGTTCGCTTATAATTGTCATTATATGAGACAAGTATGTGTAGTTAGAATGAATCTAACATACTAATGGTCCAGCATTCTACTCACATTCTTATAAACGTACCTAGAATAACAATCATGCTTATCCCCAAAATATACGCAGCGTTCTTTGACTAAAATGTTCCAAGTCTCAACTTTCACGTCTGGTCAGTATATGAGGCACATTTATTTAGCCATTCAATGGAGTAATAATTATTCCCTTCATCAGTTTTTCGATAACCTCTGCCCATGTTAATCATACGCTTAGTCGGACACGACAACAATGACAGCCTGGAACCATTGATTGTGTCAACGCGTACAATAGCCCCCTTCCTCCAATTCACACATTTTAATGAACAAATAAGCACGACAGGTTCATTCACTACGATCACAAAGAAAGAGAATACGAAATGATTGGATTATCCTTTGATTATGGTGTCGACGTCGACGAAACAAGATGCATGGGATCTTTTTCTGCTCAAAAGTTTGTTCGTGGTAGAGTTATTTTTTGCATCATTAGATAAATCAAGTTGCAGAAAATGCAAGACGGAAGGCCCAAGAACACGGGCGAATTAAGAGGCCTCTCCATTTATCGTCCCCAGAAGCCAGAGCCAATGTTATTCTATGGAGAATTTCACCCCATTATAACTTATTAACTAATATATATTTTTAAATTCCGTTTTCACATTCACACATTTCACAACTATTAAACAATTTATCGCTTTTAAAAAAATCATTTTTTAAATTTTTTAATATTTCATTTTGAGGTTGTAAAATGCGAATTTTCACAATGTGAAATTTTCCATTTTTGAGCTTAAAAATGAAATCTTAAAAATAAAAAAAAAACCAATTTTTAGAAAGCGATAAATTGTTTAATAGTTGTGGATTTTTGGAAAGTGAAAACGGAATTTAAAAATATGTATTAGTTAATGAATTATAATAGGGCAAAATTTCCCATAGAATAACATTGGCTCCGGCTTTCGGAGACGATAGGTAGAGAGTCGAGTCCCCTTAAGAACTGACAAGTAAAGCAAATGAGGAGGGGAATAGGGGGTAGGGTAGGCTTACTCCTAGATTTTAAAAATTCATTTAAATTGTCCTTTCCTTTCACAATTTTGAAAAAAAAAAAAAAAAAATACATAGTTATTTTAAATATTTAAACATTACGACAGAAACGCCATGATTTATGTAAGCACAGTACTTTCTCTCCCATCCACCTAAAGAGAAATTATTTTGATGCCAATATCATACGTTAAATCGGCCGTTATAAAGAGATTGATTGATGATGAGGGCTAAAAAATAAAAATCATTATTAAAACTTAATTTCCATTCAAAATCCAGGCTCGGAATTAAACTCAGAGACATATATTGTTCACTTGCAAGTTTATTAAAAAAATTTCAACACACGTGACCATAGTCTATTAAAAGAACATAATAAATTTTTTTGACGAAAGACGAAAACAATCTGGAGTGGGGTAAACAGTACCAGGCATAAGGCCGAGCCCCAGGCCCTAATCTTTCTTGATCTACATCCTGATTGAAAGTCAGTAAGAAGGTGAAGTCGAAAATCGGAGCGAAAATTGACATTGCACTTGGCGTTTAATTTTGTAGACGCCAAGTTCAAAGTTTAAGATAGAGAATGGTTGCGGTTACGTTACGAATATTCATATGTATTTTTTTGAAAAGATGACCAGTACTTCAATGACCGTTGTTAGTGAATGTTAGCATGATTTCGCCAAGTATTTTAGTATTTTAGTCCTAGGAAACAACCAGCTAAGCAAATATTTTATTTAGCTGATGATGTAAATTAGGCGACAAGAGTTATATTTCAATGAAAGATTAAAAGAAGCCGAATTAGTTATTTTCTGGTTTCACAAATTAAATTAAAATATGTCTTTCCCACCTGTTTTTCCCTCCAAGATATTTTTTTCTGCTAGCGTCTATTCATGGGCAAATCTGAAGCAGAAAAAAAAAAAAATGGGGCAATATGTTGAAAAAAATTTCCATAACAATATATTTAGCCAGTGAACGCGATATTCTGCTCTCAAAGCTGGCGGAAGGAAGGTGTCGGGTTCGAACCTAGGTCACGCTCATAGGTCTAATCGTTCGGAATTTCTTTTGTAGCTATTTTTCGCAGAATCTGGCGTGAATATGGGCTAGAATCTTTTAGAATGACCTTAAAGACGGCATTTCACCCAGGATTATGTAAAATATATATTAATATTTAAATAATCTAGTATGACACTCACACAACATTCTCTTCCACCGTATTTGAATACTATAACGACAGATTATTGATTAAGGGATAAGATAAGAAGTACCTATATGAGTATATTAAAAGCAAAAACTGTTTTATTTAAGAGACAAAAATTTTAAGTTAAAATACATTTAAAAAACAAAATATACCTATAAAAACAATTAAAATATAGACGTTTTGAAACCCGTCCGGGTTTCCTCATCAGTAATTTCAACACAATATGCAAACATTACATGAACACTCAAGGAATTTAAAGGAGTACCGAATATTGAGGAGCCAGTGCGCATGCTTCATTGATAGTGTGGAGATGCTTGGCAGTGTGCCAGCTCTCAAGGAAAATACGCAATAGGAAAATACATTTTAATTGTTTTTATATGTATATTTTGTTTTTTAAATGTATTTTAACTTAAAATTTTTGTCTCTTAAATAAAACAGTTTTTGCTTTTAATATATATAATTGAGACGGTTTGATGTTTGTGTACGTTATTATATGAGTATACTTTAAACACAGTTCAGAATAGTTTTATTTGACATATATTTTTGTGTAAGGGAGGCTTTCGCTCTTTTAACTCATCGCTTAAATATTGTACCTATATTCATGAAAAATTTAAAAGCTTATTCCAATTTATTCAGATTCTTGAAATGTACCAGTCTTGCTTTATAAAACTCATCACAAGTAACACTCTCATTTGATCTTCAAACTATCAAATTTGAATTCCTTACAGATATTTGTCTTTCAGTTATGACGATAATAGACATGTATGCATAGCATATCGCCTGCTAAAAACATGATTTTCATGTTCAGGGGACCGCAAAGGGTGTAATTATAACAAAAAATCAGCGTTGAAAATTAGACTTCAAACAATACCTAGTCCACCATGTGGCATTGAGGAATACTATCATTCCTGAGTAGTTTTCCTAGACTTGGTAAAATATAGTAAAGCTCTTCTATCAGGCCCTGATTACCCAATAGGCACGAGAAGCATGTGCTTCCATTGGAAATTTTTGAAAAGGCCCCTAATTAATCAAAACATGGGCCCCGAATTGTAAGCTTGTGGTCTAAAAGCACTGTCTGATTATAAAAAGTCACAGTACACCTGACTGCACAACTACAATTTCTAGATTATGTAGGAAATATGCTAATGAAGCTTTTACCCATTCATTTATCTATAATAATAAAAGGAAAGGTTTGTCTGTCTGTCCGTCTGTTCTTTTATACGTTCAGCCCCTACTGAACGCAGAAGTACAAGAATTGACATACTGATGCACTGGAGCCTTTCTGAGTTCCTCCTCGAAACAGAATTTAAAAAATTTAATTAGTTGTGGAGATATTAATTAAAATGCCCACTCATGTCTAATCTAAAAGCGATCTCAATGACTGAGAATTTACCGCCATTGCATAAAAAAAGATATTTTAACAGAGTTAAAATTAGAAAAAGTGGAAAATAAATTAGAAATATTTGTCCGATCGTTACGATTTCGGTACCAAATGAAAGGGGATTTTTTTCTGAATTTAAGTGTGCAAGCGGCTTATCGGTACAACAATTAGATTTTTTAAAATTAACTAAAGTATGAATTTTTTGTGGCAACATCATTTCATCATCACCGTCTGCCATGAAAAAGGAAATGATAGTAAGTAAGTAGTAAACTAGGGGAAAATGTTTGTGCATGTCGGAGCAACACTTTCCCGTGGGAAATATAAACAATTTTAAAATGGGCATCTTTCGAAAGAACTCGTCAATACCTTCAAACGAATGGTTGAACCATAGATCTGTGATATTTTAAATAAAATTATCGTTTTTTTTTCATTTTTAATGAAAAAACTAGTATGTTGTGGCCACCACAAGACTTTCTTCTATATTTACCTATACATATTCAATCAGTAACAATATTTAAAAAAAAAAAAAAAGTACGATTTTTTTTTTTTTTTTTTTTTTTGTTAAAAGTAAAAAAAATCGATAACTTTGTTTTAAATTATCACAGATTTATAGTTCAACCATTCGTTTTAAAGGTATTGACGAGACCTTTCGAAAGATACCCATCTTGAAAATTTATCCCCCCCGGGGGGGTACTTCTCCCCCAGGGGGGGAAGCGATGCCCCCCCATGCAGAAAATTTTTTTCCTAGTTACATACTACTATTATCAATAATTCATATTAATTTTACAATCACAAGTTAAAAACATCTCTTATTATGCACATTTATACGAATTTTTGTCCTCTATGCTGCCATGTTAAAAATTTAGATAAAATGCTATCACAGCGCCACCTGTTGAGCTATTGATCCCCAAACATAATCAGCACCAGTTAATGTCGGGGATAAACTAAATACCAAGTTTGGTTAAATTTCGTTAAAAAAAAAAAAAAAAAAAAAAAAAAAAAATGCGATTTTTTTTTTCTAAGTTTTGTTTTGTTAAAACTAAAAAAAATCGATAACTTTGTTTTAATTTATCACACATTTATCGTTCAACCATTCGTTTTAAAGGTATTGACGAGATCTTTCGAAAGATACCCATCTTGAAACTTTGCCCCCCCCCCCCGGTGGGAGGGGAACCGATGCCCCCACATGCACAAAAATTTTTTCCTAGTTAACTACTACTATTATCAACCTGATCTTTCGAAAGATACCCATTGTAAAAATTTACCCCCCCTGGGAGGGGGGGGAAGCGATGCCCCCCCATGCAGAAATTTTTTTTCCTAGTTACATACTACTATTATCAATAATTCATATTAATTTTACAATCACAAGTTTAAAACAACTCTAATTATGCACATTTATACGAATTTTTGTCCTATGCTGCCATGTTAAAAATTTAGATAAAATGCTATCACAGCGCCACCTGTTGAGCTATTGATCTCCAAACATAATCAGCACCAGTTTATGTCGGGGACCAACTAAATACCAAGTTTGGTTAAATTTCGTTAAAAAAAAAAAAAAAAAAATGCGATTTTTTTTTCTAAGTTTTTTTTGTTAAAAGTAAAAAAAATCGATAACTTTGTTTTAATTTATCACAGATTTATGGTTCAACCATTCGTTTTAAAGGTATTGACGAGACCTTTCGAAAGATACCCATCTTGAAACTTTGCCCCCCCGGGTGGGTACTTCCCCCCCCCCGGTGGGGGGGGGGGAACCGATGCCCCCACATGCACAAAATTTTTTTCCCAGTTAACTATTACTATTATCAACGAGACCTTTCGAAAGATACCCATCTTGAAAATTTACTTCCCCGGGGAGGTACTTCCCCCCCAGGGGGGGAACCGATGCCCCCACATGCACAAAATTTTTTTCCTAGCTAACTACTACTATTATCAATAATTCATATTAATTTTACAATCACAAGTGTAAAATAACTCTCTTTATGCCCATTTATACGGAATTTTGTCCTATGCTGGCATGTTAAAAATTTGCATAAAATGCGATCACAACGCCACCTAGTGAGCGATTGATCCCAAAATCTAATCAGCACCAGTTTATGTCAGGGTGCAACTAAATACCAAGTTTGGTTAAATTTCATTCATTGGTTCGTGAGATACAGCGTCCACAAAAAAATGATACAGACAGACAGACAGACAGACATTTTCTAAAAACTATTAATTCATGTTCTCCACATCCCAAAACATGTAAATCCATCAAAAAGTGGACTTCGAAAATTTTCGCGAATCCAATACTTTCTCTATATTACATATAGAAGAAAGTAATAATAAATTAATAATAATAATAATTATAATATTCACATATTTTCTGATGTTGGCACAGAATTGACTTTCTTTCGGTATTTAGTGTTATAATTTTTTTAGATAAAAATCGTCTGCATTCGTCACGGAAAATAATGTTAATAAATAATAATTTAATAAATATTTTTTACTGCAAGAATTTGTGTAAATTTATCAGTACAAAAAACCCTTAACGGGTTAAAATTTTGTGACGCAGCACTGCACTTTATGGCTATAAGAATTAGAAATACGGGTCTTAAAAATAATGATATCAAATTTTAAGTGACGCTTTGCTATTAATTAAAAAATACATAGATTTTCTTATTTGAATTTGCTTTTTTCTTCTATTTACTTTTACAGTGTAAACGTTATTTTCAACATAAAATAATATATAACATTTACTCACCTATACCTTTTCATTCACATCTCTTATAATATCAAAATATGTGTTTTAAAAGAGATGATATGAAATTCCAGCTACACTAAATGATTTGTTTTTAAATTCCACTGCGATTATTTTGTTTTGCATATTAAAGTATATTTGCACATTGAAATATTGCTTTTAATTTTCAAATACGCAGTCAAATATATCACGTACTGAAATATGTATTTATTTCAATGAATTAATTTATCTTTTGCGTCACGCCATACAAAACTACAACTAAAAATTTCGCAAATATTTTCTTTGCAGCACACTATCTATTTGCATGCGTTTTCAATTACTTTGGATAAGATGGCACAAAATAAACATTGTCATACATTTTACTTACAGTTTTGGATAGCGTGACGCAAAAGATAAAATAATTCATTGAAATAAATACATTTCAGTACATAATATAAACTTAATGAAAGTGATATATTTGACTGCGTATTTGAAAATTAAAAGCAATATTTCAATGTGCACATATACTTTAATATGCAAAACAAAATAATTGCAGTGGAATTTAAAAACAAATCATTTAGTGTAACATCACTGTGTTGCTGGAATTTCATATCATTTCTTTTAAAACACATATTTTGATATTATAAGAGATGTGAATGAAAAGGTATGGGTGAGTAAACGTTATATATTATTTTATGTTGAAAATAACGTTTACACTGTAAAAATAAACAGAAGAAAAAAGCAAATTCAAATAAGAAAATCTATGTATTTTTTAATTAATAGCAAAGCGTCACTGAAAAGCTGGTAATAGCACTAATAGCAAAGCGTCACATATTAAAAAAAAAAAAAAAAAAAAAAAAAACACTGCGAAAAAATTGATTTTTGGATTCAGGAGACTTTAAAATGTGTAATCACAGCAAAAACTGTTTCCAAAAATTTGACATAAAATAAAGCTATACTTTACCATAAAAAGAAAAAGTAAATAACCTGGTGCGCTCTTTATCTCACGAAATCTAAAGAGAAGAAGAAATCATCAAGAATTAATCTAAGTTATCGACAAAACATCTAAAATGTCATTCGAAAGTATTATATTGTTTTGTCAGCCATCTGTATATAGAATGCTCAAAAAAATTAGGGGAGCAAACAAAAAAGTGAAGAAACCGTGTCATGATAGCTATGTATGGGCATAAAATGGAGAATACACTTATAGCAAAATGTAACAGAGAAAAAAAGAAGCAAAAAACAATTGTATGGGAGCTTTAATTCTTTGGAATGGTAGAAAAAACATGAAATTATGCTTCAGGGCAACAGTTTGGTAACATGTAAATGACAAAAAACTTAATGTTTGGAAATGATACAGGATGTTTAATATGGCTTGTGGTCTCTCCAAACTGCTAAGATTGCCGCATATCTGTTTGGCATGGATGCGATTAGGTTATGGATATGACTTTGGGGAATATTGTTCCACTCTTGAAGAAGTGCGGTCTCCAAATCTTGGACAGTAAAAGAAGGCCTTGGTCTGGCAGCAACGCTTCGTTTGAGTGTGTCCTTCCTAAACATGCTCGATCTGATTTAGAACAGGAAAACGTGCTGGCCGCTCCATACGTTGTACTGTTTCAGCTTCAAAAAAGTTCTCCACAAGACGAGCTGTATAAGGTCTGGCATTATCATGCATTAAAATAACGGAATCGCCAATTGCTGCAGCGTAAGGTACGGTATGAGATCTCAGAGTCTCGTCTGCATACATTTAGTCCGTGAAATTGCTATTCCGAATGTTATACAGGTCCGTACGTTCGCCTATGATGATACCAGCCCATACTATCAAACCACCTTGTCTGTAATGTGATCTTTTTCGAACGAATGTAGGGTTATTTCGAGTGCCCCTTTCTCATTAAGGCGAAACACGTCTGATATCGCATAAAGTGAATCGGGACTCCTCAGTAAACAGCATTTGACTCCAATCTTAATGTTCAGCAATCCACCTTCTTCGGTCCACACGGTGTCTTACTGTCAACGGAATACACACCATTAGCGTACGTGCACCACCCTGATAAAGCTTATTTCGGATTGTTTGGCTTGAGACCCTTCGTCCTGTTGCCAAAAGAATTTGTCTTTGCAGCTGACTAGCATCAGTTGTTCTGTCTCGACAAGCTGTTAATAGGATATATCGGTCGTTATTTGCTGTGGTAAAACGTGAACGACTTTGTTTCCTTGTCCTGCTCGACGTCTAACCTCCCTGTTCCTTGGATTCCTGATTTCTTGGTCTAACATTCCCTGTTCAAGAGGATTCCATCCTCTTGAAATGACACTTCTGGCCACTCCAACAGCATCCTCTACACTTTTTTTGAGTTTGACCGTATACAAGTCTCCCAATAATATGTTAAGCCATGGATTCAGGTAGATCACGTTGACATGACATTTTCAAGCCATCTTTTGTCAATACAAAAGCCGAACAGTTGAATTTCACCTCTGAGACAGTGAGAAAAAGAAGCTTCAGCATAATTACGATTTCTTCACTTATATTCTTTTTCTAGTTTTTGACGTCATGAATGTTGCTTTTCATATAAAGCTTTCTTCTTCTGATTTCTGCCATGTTTTAAATTATGGATGTTTCATTTGACATTAGTTATCCGCATAAGTATTTACTTTATTTCATTAAAACGATGTGTTAAATTCCGTATTATTCACAGTAAAATGAAGAGGTGATTTCGCTTTAATGGACACTTCTATTTACTTTTAGTGAAATCAGTTTTTATGACATTTTTAGGTAGATTCCTTATAGGAGATCTACCTATTGCAATGGTTCTCATGACACGACTTCTGGAAAATTTCTTCATATCTTCACCGATCATGACCCCTAGAACCCAAAACCACCCTCCGTTCAAAAGTTTATATATTTATATATATATATATATAGGTATATATATATATATATATATATGTATAACGCTTTTTCCCATGTTAACTTGTGAACACGATAACTGGAGTAATTTTTATTTAAATTTAACCAGCTCGGGATATGTTGTCAGGACAGTAAAAATCTCGGTCGAGTTCGTAGATGGGGTATCCTGCTCAAAGGGGGTGGAAATGGTGGGGGGTGGAAATTTTCATTTGCCCATAATTTCTTTAATATTGAAAACAGGAAAATACTTCAAATCAGGCGAATTACCGCCTTACTGTAAAGAACAACTTTTGTATTTAAACTTTTTTGATAACTTCAATTGCTTAAAAGTTACAAGTTAAAAAGTGATTTTTCTTGTGATGAAGCCGACATTTTCTATAGCTTTCATTGCAAAAATTTATAATCTGATGCTTATGTCACGTGCAAATGATAATAAAAAATATCACTGAAAATATAATAAAATTTTAATCATGTTTTTAAACAATATAATAATCTGATTTAAAAAAAAAAAAAAAGTTTAATTTAACAGAAAATATGACGTCACAATTACAACAATGTACTGAGAAAAATGAAATAAAATTTTATCCGTGATTTTAAACAAATAAAATAAAAGTTAATAAAAAAATAAGTAAATAAATCAACGTATCTTAGGGCTAAGCAGATTTAGACTCAACGAGATATATAAAGTAGAGTGATAAATGGTAACCACGGAGTAATATTAATAGGAGTTGAAGGTCCAATGGGAGAAAGCTACGAAACTGTGATCTAAATTTTTGGTAAATATTGAGGGCGCCACTTGTCATTCCTCCCTACTTCGGCGCGGATATACTGTTGTTTTCAATAGAATTTTGCTGAAGTACATTTAATTTTTTTTTATTTTAAGCAATTTAATTTCTTTGTAAGTTCTTAAAACTGCATAATTCAGATGTTTCAAATAAATGCTTCGTTCCTAGTTGTAAAACAGGCTATGATAGTGATAAGAAAAACAAAAAAAAGCCCTAGGAGAAAAATAAAGTCCGAGTTCGTGTTTTCTGCACCTAAAGTAAGTTTATTTTTTTTTCTTTACAAAATTTCATCCATTCTCCTTCCTCCCAATTGTCTGTTTTAGCTAGCTTCGGTTCATAAGAATCGTCATTTTTTAAAAGCTTTCTTTCAAAGTAAAATTAGTATAAAATGGCTCTTAAAAAAAACATGTTGGTTAGAATACTCTATTTAATGAAATTTGCTTTCAATCGAAATTTTTTCAGCTTGATATTATTTTTAAAAAAATAATTAATACGAGACATTTCCCCATTGAATAACATTGCGGAAGCTGGAGAGAAGGAAGGATTGCACGCTGGCGCCATCTGTAAACATTAGAAAACAACATCACAAAATTTCAGCGTTACCTTCTTCTCCTGTCTTTTTACTCCGTGATGGTAACCCTTGAGAAGGTCCAAGATGAGTCCTGTGACATGTTCCCCTCGCACCTGCGTATTCGGTGGTTTCCTTGGTTACAGCTAGCTTGTTACCAAACATTCTATGGAAGAACACAGTTTTTAAAGTTGTGAAACTCTTTCGTTAGGAATTTATTTAGTTATAAAAATCAATGAGTAGGCACTGACCAGTAACTTTTCACAGGTAAATTATAATTGTTTAATTTTGTATGTTTTAATACATAATATTTGTTATTTTTCTTTCAACTATTCGACGAAGGCTTTGGAAGTAAATCATGTGCTGAAAATAATGCATTTTGTGAAAGATCGTACACTTTAATTATTTATTTATTGCTTAAATAATATTTTTATTATTCATTCGAAACTATTTTCATTCATGGTAGTATATTTCGCATAATTCGAGATAATATTGTAAATGGCACCGCTTGGCAAACCCAGCCAACCATTGACGCCAAAGCTATTGTTTGTTTACGTTCTATGATTTATAGGTATTTATACGTACTATGATTTATACGTATGATTTTACAGTCTCCAAAAAAGAGATAAACCGCCAAACATAGCAACCTATTGGAGCATGTCACGTGATTCATCTTGAACCACGGAAAGCTAATCCTTCATCACGGATTAGGATACAGGATGATAAACTAGATAGGGCGGTCAGCGTGGGGAACGGAGCTTTATTTTCCGCATTAATTCAGCCGAACAGAGTAAGCGATCCGATCGCCGCCTGGTGTAGTATCTTTGAAACTCATCGGAAGTAAGGGAAAGCCCGCCCCTTCGGCTTCAGTCATCCAACGAACGAACAGCCAGAAATGTAAAAACGCGCTGATTGGTGTATTTTCCAGATTTGATCGCCCTCTATCTGTAAGATGAAAATTACTACCTTTCCGTAACATTAGTAATACATCCTTCTCTTTTAATCCGTGTCCTTCATCCATTGAATCAGCACTCTAATTTATATATCTTGTTATTTAGACTTAGCTTTATGACATAGATGCTATTTTGCTATAGGGCAGTTCCTTGTTTGTAAACAAACATCTCAACTTTTATGAGTGGTTGGCAAAAAGGCTTGGGATCTCTTGATTACTTGATTACTACCAACGGAAAATCAATGGTGGGCGGGGCGCGGGAAAGTCGAGCGCGCTTTTTTGCCAACCACCAGACGTCACGAGGAAATGCTCTATAATGTAAAAGATAAATGTCATCGTATAAAAAAAAATCTTGTAAATCTATGCTAAACGAATTAAACTGGAATGGTAAAAAAGGTAATAAATTTGGGGACATTTAGGTATCCCTTTAACAAATGAACTAGGTACGATTTTAATGAATTTTCCGTTGAAGTTTATTTTCATGAAAATTTAAATTTAAATTAAAGCATTTCATTACTCGAATTCCCTTATTTTGATAAATAAAATTATACCATTTAAAAAAAAAATAAAGAACACTCTTTTATTGAAAAATGAACTAATAAAGGTTTTAGAAAACTATTACATACTTTTAAATCTTTATTTAAAAAAATTAATCGTTGCCACTCGACATTATACAAATACATCTAAATCCTGTGTCACATATGATAGTTTTGTACAAGTATAGATTTTTTGTTTGCCCTTGGAACCTGCCACTGATGGGAAAAATGCCTGGAAACACTTGTATCTAGTATTGTCATTGATTATGAAGTCGTGTGCATATTTTCAGGTCCTTTGGACGACAAGAAGTTGCCGAAAATTGAATTGCAAAATTCCGTTACATACATTAATAGTTGCATCATATCAAGTTAATAAAAGTGTGTTAATTAAAAACCTTGTTAAACGCTTTAATTAATCATTTAAAAATATAAAATTAAAATAATACGCCAATCTTAATACAAATATCGTTTGTGGTGAATAGTTTAGAATGTCAGTTTAGGCAAGAATTTAAAATTTACGATTGAGAGTAATACGTTACAGCTTCCTCTGACTTTTTATCTTGTCGAAACAAGATATTGGTCTGTGAAGAGATATGAGGTTTTCGCGTGGAAAGAAAACATAATGACGCCAAAGCTGCCTTTCTCCATCTCCAAGCTCGCCAAATTTTGTCGCCAAGTCAAAATTTCGTCGTCAACTATCAACTTTTGCCGTCAAATCGCAAATTTCATTGCTAAGTCGCAAGTTTTGCCACCAAAATCTCGCCAAATCATACAATTTACTAAATTCATAACAATTAACATTGAAATTCAGCGGTGCCAAATGGTCAAATGTTAACTAATGTTAATGTTAATGTTCCAGCTTATGTGAACCAAAACAGTTTCACTTTACAATTTTTACTCATCTGACAATAAGAATCACAAAAACACAATACAAAACTTTCAATAATTCAATAAAAATTACAATGAAAAAACTATACAAAAACCGCTACCACTTATCTGTATTTGACTTGACCATAGCAACGCGAGGCTTACCAGAACTAGTAAGATCACAAGTGCATTTTCACGTTTCTATTACTTTTTTCTTTTAAAAGAAAGATATTGAACAACAGTTATACAGATTTTAAATAAAAAATATAATTTTGATTAAGCTTGGGTGGGGAGGGGGGTGTAGCCCAATAGCCCCCTCTGAGATTCACCATTGCTGGGATTGTATATCTTTAAGGCTTTTATTTGTTGAATGATTATGAGCTTGAATTTTAAAAAATTGAAACGTTTACAAACCAATAAATTTAGCCTAAAATTTTAAGTAGAATGAATAAAACCCTTTTGTGGTTGAAAATTAAATTTCTTGAAAACAGAATAGCGACGTAAATAATGCAATGTGTGGGAACAAAGCCATTGGCTAGGTATTAATGCATATGTAAAATTTCTTTACAATTTTAACATTAACGTAAAGGAATCTACCTTTGCCTTTAAGCTTGCCGAAAAGGGATTTTTTAAAATTTAACTTGGCTGTACTGTCTGAGCCAGATCTTGCAGTCAGATTTTGTTTTCTTCCTTTTCCTTTGAACTGATTTTGCACAAATTTGGCGCACGGGTTTATAACTGACGACAATGCAATATGTAAGCATTTCTAGAATCTTCTCTCATCAGAGACAAAATCAGTCTGCATGTATCAAATCTTGCGATTCCTTTAAACCCTTCTGTAAGGTTCGAAAACCAAAATAACAATTTTCCCTCTAAAATAGCTGAAACAGGACCTCAAACCTAAATGTTCTGAATCAATAAATTGTTAACCAACCATGCGTGACTTTGATGGTGTGGGTAGAAAGCATCCAGATGTATTGATGTATAAAAGCAAAACAACTACACTACTGGCCATTAAAATTGCTACACCAAGAAGGAATGATAATTACGGAATGAAATCTGTTGGACACATACATTATAGCAGGAAGAACAATTGATTAAAATTTCAGGAAATTTCGAGTTATATGTACTGAGAAAACAGTACATAAAGCAACGACCTCTGTGAGCAATAATAGCACTTATTTGCCTAGGCATTGAATCGAACAGCGATTGGATGACATGTACGGATAGAGCACTTCATGATGTTTTAACACGATGCCACAATTCATCGATCGAAGTTACTGGTGAGTGGTGGGGGGCCAGTCACTTTTCAACGATTAAACAGTCATTTTCATTGGTGCGAGATCAGGAGAATGCGCTCACCAGAGCAACAGTCGATAACATTCTGTATCAAAGAAGGTCCGAACAATACAAACAACTTGTGGTCGTGCATTATCTCGCTTAATTTTTGCGCTACGGAGGCCTCGAATACAGGGCAGAGGGGCGGGCCTTAACCCATCAGAAATTTAATGGCCGCTGTTCAGAGTGCCAGGAATACGAACAAGAAGTAATCGAGACGTGTATCCAATGGGAACCCATAACATCATTGGGAATGATGGACAGTATAATGATGTCGAATCCCAGCTGGCAATGTGCATTATTCATAATGCCGTTAAATACGGTTAAGGCAATCTTGATGCTGTAAACAGGATTGTGATTTCTCTGAAAGGTGACTTCACGCCATTCCAGCGTCCAGGTTCATCGTTGATCACACATTAATGGTGCCCATATCAATGATGCAGTTTTGAGGGTAATCAAAATTTTGGTAGCCGCATACTGGGTCACCACCTGGAATGATGGTATGTGATACCATTAGATACACGTCCCGATCACCTCTTGTTTTCATTTTGGCCACTCTAAATACTAGCCATTACATTTCTGACGAGTTAAGGCCCATTGCTCTGCCCTATATTCAAGGCCTCCGAAGCGCAACATTTAAGCAAGATAATGCACAACCGCAAGTTGTTTGTATTGTTCGGACCTTCTTTGATACAGAATGTTATCGACTGTTGCTCTGGCAAGCGCGTTCTCCTGATCTCGCACCAATGAAAAGCGACTGGCCCCCCACCACTCACCAGTAACTTCGATCGATGAATTGTGGCATCATGTCAAAACTTCATGAAGTGCTCTACCCGTACATGTCATCCAATCGCTGTTCGATTCAATGCCTAGGCAGATAAGTGCTGTTATTGCTCACAGAAGTCGCTGCTTTATGTACTGTTTTCGCAGTACATATTACTCCAAATTTCCTGAAATTTTAATCAATTGTTCTTCCTACTATAATGTATGTGTCCAACAAATTTCATTCCGTTATTATTACTCCTTCTTGGTGTAGTAATTTTAGTGGCCAGTAGCATATAAACAATTATAACACTCTAATTTTCTATTTATAGTATTTTTGTATGACAATATATAGAGCAGAAATGAAATTTGATTTGTGATAAGACATTTTAATTAAATTTGAAGCATTAAGTTAGTTTCTGTGTGAAGAAATTAGAAAACTTTTTCCAAATGAAATAAAACACCAAATGGCACTAAGTTAACCCTAACTTCAAAATTTAATCAGGCCTTGAATACGCCAATATTTTTAGCAATCTATCTCATAAAGAGCAGGTTCCTGGAACAAAAATCTATCTGCCTGTGTCAAATCACGCAATTCTTTTTAAACATTTTCTGTCGAACCGATTTTTCTTAAATTTTACACTCACATGAGTCAATAGTGAAAGACAATACATAATATAGAAATATTTTCAATGTTCTATATCTTTCTTTTTATCTATCTACTTTTTTCTACTTTTAAATTATGGATATGTTCTTGAATTATTTTCTTGAGATTGCATCGGGATTGAACAATCTGTTCTACAGTCTGTTTGATCTGTTCTACTACACTGGTTAAACCCGACGCACTCTCAAGAAAAAAATTCAAGAACATATCCATAATTTAAAAGAAGAAAAAGGTTCTGCTCTGCTTGATTTCGTTTATAATAACCCAGAAGCTACACCTTTATGGTCAAAAGCTGAAATAATTAATACACCACGTAATAGTCAAAACCTACTTCTATCTGAAGCCATTAATATTTTAAAATGTAATTATGTAATCAATCACAAAGACTCCGCAATTTTACATAAAATCTGGCATTTAATGTGTGAATCCAAGCACTAATGTTCTTATCTTTTCAGTTTGCTTTTCATTAACAAGATGATTGCTACAGCTATTCTTTGAATGCATACCTAGTGCAACCTTTCTCAGCCCATCCTAATCATGACACAAGACAAGTAATCTGCTACAGCTATCCTCTTGGATGTATACCTACTGTTCATATCTTCAGCTCAACCAAATCTGTGAACTCAAGAAACAAGGTCCCTTTAACTCAAACATCCCTTCTACTCAGCTCTTAAATACAAAATTTACGAAGTCTTCTTTGTCAGCAACCTTCGACTGGTTGGTTGGACTTTTACGTCACACTAGTGCTGCGCAATGGGCAATTGGCGACGGTCTGGGACTCACCCCTAGATGTGGTCCGGAGACATGTCATTGCAATTTTGATCCTCCATGGAAGGGACGGCTCTCCTGCTTCGGTGATGACCCCCAGAGATGTAATTTTGATGGGAACATGGAGGACGTTGCGGCTACGACAGATTTTATGTGCACCAGCCACCATTAGTGTACACAACGGTCTTTGGCCGGCTCGAGTACAGAACCCACAATCTTCCAATTACAAGCCTGGCGCTCTACCAACTGGGCTACCGTGGCCCCCTTCGACTGTGAATTGCTCTGGTGACAGTGGCGCACCCAGAATTTCTGTCTGGAGGGGGCTGAAGAATATTTGGGTCCTGTAGTACTGTAAATAGGTTTAAGGGTATATACGCACACATACATATAGTAAAGAATCTGCTTCAAGTATTTCTTTTGAAATAAGTAAATGAATGAATGAAATTGAATTTAAGTTGAATAGTGCAATCAAGGAATTTATATCAGTATATAACCTGGTAAGTTACAGTAGTTCGGTCAGTTGCGGTTGGCACTGAGCTTGTAAACATAAAGTTGTCTGTTCATCTATGATTAAAAAAAAATATATCGTGTACAATATGACAAGCTAGTGAACACAAAATGAGTCCGAAATAAAATGCCCCGCCGCCATATTTCTATTGCAAATAAAATATGATCAAATTTAATACTCTTTTGCGTTGCTTCACATGCATATGCAGTAATACTTAAATAATTAAGAAATTATTATAATTATAGCCAAATAAAAGTTACAGTAGTGATATGTAGGAATTATAACTGAATTTCAGTGTAAATTTTTACGTGGCTATTTTTATTTAATTATCTGGAGTATTGGGGTGATGCTTCTAGGTTTGGTTAACAGAAACAAGTCGGGCGCGTAGTCTTCGTGGGTGTTAGTCAACACAGCAAGCAGGGGGCAGAAAGAACCTCTTAATATCCTAAAACATTAATTCTATTCTAATATATAATATATTACTTAGAATTTTAATTTGTTCAGTTAGCAAATATTTCAAGCGTTACCTTTCTGAGTTCATTACAGGATATTGTATTCCAGTATAATATTTGTATATATTATGAAATTTGAATTTTTATAACAGGAAAAAATTGCATTATCCAAAAATGGAACTTAGATCTCAGTGACATCAGAGGCAAATATGAAAACTGTGCATGGACCCTACTATATGTTCTACTTATCATGATTAAAAAAAATAATAAGTGACCCCATCCTCAGAAGCATCTGTAAAATATCTTAACATATTATTATCGGGGTATTTTCCTATTTTGAACAGTAAATTACGCCTTTTGGCATTCCTCTAAACCGTTATATTTTTAGAGAAATAATTTTGCGTATGTGAGATTAAATTTGAGATTAAAGTTTTATCTTCAGCAATTGATGTGAAATTTCACTAGCATGTATATGTGCTAGTGGCATATAAAGAGTTTAATGAATATGCAAATTTCATTTTTAATTTAAAATATTGTTTTAGAGGAACGACTCAAGAGCAGGGCTAATTTTTATTTTATATCAAACGAGAATTTTCATTTGCCTATGCGAATGTGTTAATTTTGCCCAAGGACAAAACAAACTTTCACAAAGATGCTATAAATATTCATGAATTAAAATATAAAATTGTATGAGCCTGGTATCCCATTTTTCTGACAAATACATCCCTGCTTACTTCCACATCAGATTGCTTCTTCTGCCTGAGTTTTTAGACACTCCCTCGATTTCATGATAACAGTATATGCTTTAGGGCATTAGAAGCCGATTCCTAAAAATTGCAATGGAATGTATAGGGTATCTGTGATATAGATTATCACATATCATAAAATTATATTTTTCTCATTAAAGGATAGGTAAATTCTCTAAATATATAAAATTATAAATTAAATTCTTTAATCTAAATCAATTATTTAAAGTATAATGGAATAACTGTTTTTATCCTATAAATAATAAATTTTACATTATGTGTTTTCTAATTTTTATATCTTCCCTTTCATCCCTTTATCAATGTAACTGAAACAAAAATCTTTGATCTGTTCCCAGTATTCATTTAACAAGCTTAACGTACTAAAAATTCTTTTCGCTCTGTAGATGATAATGTTTTGTCTTATTTCCATCCTTTTGTTTTGGGAAACCAGAAAATAATTAATTCGGTCTCTTTTAATCTTACATTGAAATGTACCTCCTGCAACCTCTTGTCACCAATTTTACATCAACAGTTAAATAGAATATTTGCTTAGCTAGATATTTTCCCAGGGTCTAAGGCTTGGCGAAATCATGCCAACATTCACTATCAACGGTCAATAAATTACTCGTCACTTTTTTTAAAAATATACATGTGAATGTTCATAAAGTAAAGCAACCATTCTCTATCTTCACACTTTGAACTTGGCGTGTAATTAAACGCCAAATGCATTGTCATTTGTTTTGCTTCAGTTTGGGAGCGAACACTTTCTTACTGTTTACTGGCCACATAAGACATGTAACAGCTCAAGAGCGATTCGGGCCTAGGGCCCGGCCTGATTCTCCGTACTGTTTCCCCACTCCAGAATGTTTTCGTTAAAAACTTATTACGCTCTGTTAATTGACTATGGTCACGTACATTGGAATATCTGCAATAAATATACTTTAATCGATGTACTGCCTCTCGGATGCGTTCTTGGGTAATCAGTTATCATCTTTAATTAATTTAAACCTGACTCTTTTTTTTTAGCTAATTCTTAGCGGCCAACGCAGTGAAGACTGGCTTTTCAACAGTTGATAAACTTCATCAGATACTGTGCTTCATCTATATAACAGTATCTTTCAGATAAAAAACAAAAGAACTAGTTCATTGTTTTTGTGTTTGAATGTAAAATTTTCAAAATTTCCTAATATTTAATGTATAATTTATAAACTTTATTTTTGCTTACAATATCAGTGTTTGAATAATATTTTTTTCATGCGTATCTAAAGTTTTTTACCATGTCAGCTGGTTCTGGAGGGGGCTTGAGCCCCCCAAGCCCCCTCCGTGGGTGCGCCACTGTCTGGTGATGAGTAATATTTTTAATTAGCTGTTAATAACTATAACCGGCACCTGTCCCATGATACATAAATTGCTGGTCTACTATCATATGTAACTTGTATATACCTGAAGATGCCATATATTTATGGCGAAAAGCATTGTAAAATATGGTTTTAATAAATATATAACGTGTTTTGAAAGTGTTGTCTTGGCTTTTAATGCTCTTTTAATTATAATTATGACACATGGACATTTTAGTGAAATCTCAAGTTAAGAGATTATGTTTTTGGAATTTTTTGAAAAAATAATTAATAGTTAATTCCTGCGGTAGCTATTGCGAGTGAGTGTATATGTATACAGTCCCTGGCCAAATTATTAGACGCACTGTAAGATTCTATGTAAAATCTTAATTATCTGGTGATACTATACAGCTTTATTGTTTTTACTAGATACAATGTATTTTTTTTTTATTATTATCCACCTTATTACATGTTTTTTAACACAAATAAAATACTATAGTTATAGAAAAAATATGTATTTATTAACTCTTGAAAAAATTTGAAATTAATGCAATTAAATGTTAATATTTTGTTGAGCCACCTTTAGCCGCTATGAGAGCTTCAATTATGCATCTGAGGATAGTGATTCCACACATGAATGACCTTTTCTAAGAGTTTCGCTTTGTTTATGATCACACCTTTAGCCACTTTTCTCGTCATCAGCCCCCTTACGTTTTCAGTAGGTTTCATATCTGGGCTATTACCCGGCCAATCCAACGGAGGGATTTTTGGCACTCCCAAACAATCTTTAACAGGCCGTTCTGTGTGGCAGGGAGCTCCATCTTGCATAAAAATAAATGGTTATCCATTTGGAAACCATTCTCTGAGCTGCAAAATATGTAATTATTAAAAACTATAGTGCGTCTAATAATTTGGCCAGGGACTGTATACTTAACTGATACAAGCTGTAAGTGCTATAATTTATTGCTTTATACTTTTGCTCTTTGCAGTTTCTTTCTTATAAGATAAGAATTGTAGTCTAATTTTGAATTTTAAGAGGCATCTCCACTTATCGTCCAGAAGACAGAGCCAATGTTATTCTATGGAGAATTTCGTCTCATCATAACTTATTAACTAATATATATTTTTAAATTGCGTTTGCACATTCAGAAACTTCACAACTATTAAAAACTTTATCGCTTTCTAAAAATTATTTTTTAATATTTTATTTTGAGGTTGTAAAATGCAAATTTTCACAACGTGAAAACTTTTATTTTTGAGCTTAAAAACGAAATCTTAAAAATAAAAATAATCTGGTGTGTCACTCACACGACTTTCTCTTACCCTGAAATTTAATACTATAAATACAGGTTGGAGATTAAGAGGTAAGATAACGAGTACTGTTATGTATACTTATGTTAAACAATTCAAATTAGGCTTCGGAAGAGTTTTATATGATAATTAGTTCTGTGTGAGGGGGCGCTACCCCCCCCCCCCTGTTTCATTAATGCACCTACATTTATAGAGAATTTGATTCTATTGTTAAAATTAAAAGTTTACTTAAAATTATACAGACAATTTTCACACGCAACATTCATTGAAACTTATCAATCTTGATCAAACTTTTCCAGCAACAAACTTATATTAACTTCAAAATACAACATTTGGATCTCCTGAAATTATTCGTTTTTAGGACACTCTAAGAGACACAGACAAAGATCAAATGTTAAAAAACTTGACTACGGTAATCAGGAAGCCTCAAAAGGTGTAAATATACAAAAAACAAGCGATGAATATTTAGCTTAAAAAATACATTAGTTACCATATCTCTATGAGGAATTTATTTCAATTCTCGAACAGCTTTCCTGGAAATGGTAAAATATTATTAGTAAAGCACATCCACTAACAACAAAAAAGAATGATATCGCTTAAATATTTTCAGCCCTGTATATCTTTCGAAGATTATATACAAACCACATTGTGCACCTAAATATAATCCTATAGTAATAATGCATGGCCCAGCCTGAAATACACTTCCGTCAATTTGCAACGATTGTCTCACTTTTATCTAGTTCTTTTGTGTAGCCCTGTAAACGAACAGTGAATGATTTCCCTACCATATTCTACATGAGACATGTTTTTACGCATATAAAATATATATTCGTTTCATTTGGTTCAGTGCAGTGTATAGATGTTAAACTTTACTTATAGCAACAAATAACTAGTGTGGCCACCACACAACTTTTTTCTATATTTTCCTATACAAATTCACTCAGTAAAAATAATTTATTAAAATTATTATTTAAAAAAAATATCTTCCATGATAATGCAGACGATTTCCATATTAGAGAAGTAGTATAACACTAAATATCTAAAAAAAAAGTTGAATTTATTCTCAATATTACATTAAAAAAAAAAAAAAATTGGTTAAAAATGAAAAAAAATCAATAACTTTATTTCAAATTATCGCAGATCAATGGTTCATTATTATTATTAATTGTTATTTTAAAATATTATCTTTTATGATAATGCAGACGATTTCCATATTAGAGAAGTAGTATAACACCAAATATAAAAAAAAGTCCATTTTATTCTCAATATTAAAAAAAAAAAAAGAATGCGATTTTTTTTCTAAGTTGACTTCCACCCAGGGGGGGGGGGGGGGGGACGAGGCTCCTACATATACAAACATTTTTTCCCAGTTGACTATCTCTATTACAAAAAAATATATATTCGTTTCATTTTGTTTAGTGTAGTCTATAGATGTTAAACTGTACTTACCTGCAATAATTTCCCCCATAGACGTAATGTATTTGAATAATTTTGAGTGTCCCTGTACACAAACCGTTTGCTTCATCTCAACGAAAAGCTTAGTATAGTACACATTTAGCATACCGAGTATGGAATTACTGCTACTATTTGTTCTTGAGATATGATGATAACACACACACAGACCATTCGCTAAAAACATGATTTTCGTATTGAGGGGACCTCAGAACATGTAAAAATAACAAAAAGTCATGTTTCATAATTTGACCCTAAAACAATACTTTCTCGACTCTATGGGTAAGAGAAAGTAAAAATGAATTTTTAAAAAGCGGTAAATTGTTTAATAATTGTGAATTTTCAGAAAGTGAAAACGGAATTAAAAAAAATGTATTAGTTAATGAATTATAATGGGGCAAAATTTCCCATAGAATAACATTGGCTTCGGCTTTCGGAGACTATAGGTAGAGAGTCCCCTCAAGTACAAATTTTATTAGAACTTACGAAACCATTAGTTTTATTTTTTATTCAGTTTTTGAATGCATTTACATGTACCACATGTGAAATGCTTTTTTTACACCTGACCAAATAAGAAACATAGTTTGAAGCTTGTATCAGTCTATCTCTTTCTGTGTGAGTGTGTGTGTCTGTGGCACTGTATCTCCCAAACAAACAGAGCAGAGCAACTTTATTTATTTATTATTATTTTTACTTTCTCTTACCCATAGGGTCGAGGAAGTATTGTTTTAGGGTCAAATTTTCGAACGAGAGTTTTTGTTATATTTACATGTTCTGAGGTCCCCTGAATACGAAAATCATGTTTTTAGCGAATGGTCTGTGTGTCTAAGTGTGCGTTATCAGCATATTTCAAGAACAAATAGTAGCAGAAATTCCAAAATCGGTATGCTAAATGTGTATCATATAGGGATGCTACACTAAGCTTTTCATTGAGATAAAGCAAACGGTTCGTGTACAGGGACACTCAAAAGTATTCAAACACATTACGTCAATGGGAGAAATTTCAGGTAAGTAGAGTTTAACATCTATAGACTGCACTAAACCAAATGAAACGAATATATATTTTTTGTAATAAAGATAGTCAAATGGGAAAAAAATTTTGTGTATGTTAAAGTCTCACCTCATTCCCCTCGAGGGGAGTAAATTTTCATGATGGGTATCTTTCAAAAGAGCTCGCCAATACCTTTAAAACGAATGGCTGAACAATCCATCTGCGATAATTTCAAATAAAGTTATCAATTTTTTTTTCATTTTTAACAAAAAAAAAAAAAAATGTAATATTGAGAATAAATTCCAATTTTTGGATATTTAGTGTTATACTACTTCTCTAATATTGATATCGTCTGCATTATCATGGAGATATTTTTTTTAAATAATAATTTTAATAAATTTGTTTTACTGTGTAAATTTGTATAGGAAAATATAGAAGAAAGTCGTGTGGTGGTCACAACACACTTGTTATTTGCTGTTAGTAGATGTGCTTTACTAATAATATTTTACCATTTCCAGGAAAGCTGTTAGAGAATTGAAATAAATTCCTCATAGAGATATGGTAAATAATGTATGTTTTAAGCTAAATATTCATCGCTTGTTTTTTGTATATTTACACGTTTTGAGGCTTCCTGATTACCATAGTCAAGTTTTTTAACGTTTGATCTTTGTCTGTGTCCCTTAGAGTAACTTAAAAACGAATAATTTTAGGAGATCCAAATGTTGTATTTTGAAGTTAATGTAAGTTTGTTGCTGGAAAAGTTTGATCAAGATTGATAAGTTTCAATGAATGTTGCGTGTGAAAATTGTCTGTATAATTTTGAGTAAACTTTTAATTTTACTAACAGAATTAAATTCTATATAAATGTAGGTGCATTAATAAAACGGGGGTTTGAGGGGGGCGGTGGCCCCCTCATACAGAACTAATTATCATATAAAACTCTTCCTAAGCCTAATTTGAATTGTTTAACATAGGTTTACATAACAGTAATCGTTATCTTACTTCTTAATCTCCAACCTGTATTTATAGTATTAAATTTTAGGGTAAGAGAAAATCGTGTGAGTGACAAACCCGATTTTTTTCATTAGAAAGCTGATTTATTCAGGGTGGTTGTCAGCTATGTTTGATGATAACCTGATTGATACATATACTTCTTAAAATTAATTTAAATATGTTTTGTAGGCCACTTTGCGTTGGTATTTTAAAATACGCGAAATGATAATTTTCCTCAACTTCTAAATCATGTTAGATGATAAGTAACGTTGTTTTTTAATTGAAGTATAAAAATTCTTCTTTCTTTAAATCCCGAATTGAATTTTAAAGCAATTTTGAAAAAAGAAAAAAAAAAAAAAAAAAAAAAAAAAAGACTACAAAACAGGAATTATGAGTTCGCAGTTCAAAAGTATCTCATTTCGGTTGAAAATTGGAGACTGTATAGATACTTTAAATCATGTGTTTTTTGGTATTAGAATATAAAATCAGGGGGAAAAAAAAAAAAAAAAAAAACGAATTTTTTAGCCGATTTTTACAAAAAAATAAAAATTGATTAAAAATAATGATTTCCCAATTTAAAAATTGCTAAATTTAATTGAAAATAAGAGATTTTAAATAAAAATATTATTTAATTAAATTCAAGAATGGCCCTGAATAGATAATGTATAATTTACAAGCTAATGATCTTTTAACTGAGAATTACAGATGTTATAGAAAAATAATATTTAATTAAATTCAAGATCGGAGGTTTTTTTTTTTTTTTAACTAGCTATCAAAATAAGTTTAATATGGATGCGCTTTGACATTTAATATATATTGTATGTATAAAAAGGCTATCAGTTTAGTCATACAAGATATTTTATTACATTAAAACATATTAAGCATTCTAAATATGTATTATTAGATGTATTAAAACGCATGCATAATATATACTAACAACCCCTCGAAAGGTCATTGTACACATCAAAGTCAGATTTTCGAATAGTTTTCTTTTAATTAATAAAAATAAGAAAATAAATGAGCTAATAATAGCAAAAAAAAAAAAAATAGCCATAATTGTTGCCAAAAAAATTAATGAGTTCATTTTTTCCCGACAGGAACATAAATACATTTATCTAAACGTAAACAATAAAAAATTATAAAAAAATAAATTATGCATCTCACAAAAATTGATGTCATTATCACTTTAAATTTTTTTTTTTTTACACATTGATAAAGTGCTAATATAGTTTACAATGCTAATATATGTTGTACTAAAATCAGTTTTATTTATAGATCCTCCTGGGCGATTTTTTAAATTTTTGCGTTGAAGTACACCGAAAATTTTTTGCCAAGAAGTTTAATTTAGGAACAGCGATTTTAATCTAGGTAGCATTTAAAAAATATAAACTATTACAAAAATAAAAAATAAACCAAAATAGTAGTCACATAAATGACCTATTTTTATCTGAGTAGATAGTTTTATAGAAAAAAAAAAAAAATGCAGTTTTAAAAATAGAAAATTTATTTCAACAAAAACTATTTTAAACCTAAAAACCATTAATAAAATAAACAGAATATGAAGGATTATTATATATTAACGAAAATGTGTCTGATACAAGTATTAGCAAAATAGACTTTCTATTTTTATACAAGAAATCATACAAAAAAAAAAAAAAAAAAAGACATCCATCGCTAATATGGCGACAAAAATTCAAAAGCTGCCAAGGGAGAGATATAATAAAGTTGTGTAGCATGATAATGTTTACTTATTTATTTTTTTATATACCAATCACTACTCTAATTTAACATATGAATAAATGAGCTGCTGTGTGTGACTGCACTTGCACGCTGTCGGGCAGAAATATTTGATTAATTCAAATTAGTATTTAAATAACTAAATAAAAGTAAAAATATGTTTAATGGGAAATATATATAACCATACAAACATTAGTTGTCTAAAATAGGGCAGAAATAGTGCACATAGCATACTGATACAAGGGATTAAGTCTTTTTCCTGCATCGACTGTACTGGTGCAATGAAAGTAGTTTTGCAGGCAAAGTGAAAATATAAGGACAGATCATTCACTTCCAGTTGGATCAGTCTTGGCGACAAACTTGGCGGCGAGTGGGCGATCAAATCTAGTGGAAAATGGTATCTTAGGGTTCCCGAAGTTTCAAAGCTCTCCAACACATGGGAACATAGATCTCAAGCTTACAATGGGATTCTCGATGGAGTCAAAACAAAATTGTACACAATTTTGAACACAATTGTCACCTGTTCAAAATTCGGTTCTATTGTATTCAAGCAAAACTTGATATGTGAGAAAGCCGTTATGAGACATTATACTGATTCAATTTGAATGCTTATCGGCCAATAGGTGGCACTGGTATACAGAGATTTCTGCAGTTTAAGAGAAGGCTGTATTTCATTTTCTAAGGCATATAACTGTACAAAACTTGATATGTGACATAATCATTATAAAAATGTATTTTATAGAGAATAAAACTGTCTGTCTTTAGATATTTAGTGTTAGTTTTTTCTAAGATGAAAATCGTTTGCACTCATCTTGTTAGATAATTTTAATAAATTATTTGTGTTTAGTGAATATAGGAAAATACAGAAGAAAGTCTTGTGATGGCCACAACATGCTAGTTTTTTAAAACTTTTTTAAGGGGACTCATCATCAATCATCATTGGCAGCCAAACTCCATATTATTCTATTGGGAAATTTATAATCATAATTAATCATTGCCCTATCTTGTAAAATTCAGTTTCCACATTCAAAAAAATTTACAAATATTAAATTAAACTAGTTCTTGTTTTCAAAAGATAATGTTTGAATATTTGTGCATAAAATACACTTAGTTTATTTTCCCAATTAAAAAAATAATACGCTTTAAAATGAAATATTAAAAATTTAAAAAATGAGTATTAATTTAACAGTTGTGCATTTTTTAACAGAAAAATGAATTAAAAAACAAATAATTATGTGATAAGAGAATCTGATAAATTTTACAACAGAATAACATCAAGCTTGACTGCCAACGATAAGTAATGAGTTTCTTTAACCAGGGGTAGAAATTAAGAAAATAAAGTCACTGGTCCATTTTTAGATTTTACTGGTCTCTATGTACTTTCACTTGTTCTATTATATTTTTAAAAATAAGAAAACTTTACTGGTAATTAGATACTAAATAAAAACTGGACAGTTTTGTGGTTCTGAACCAACGTACCACTGTTAATTTCAAGCCCTGCTTTATTGCTGCATATCAGTAAGCTTCACACTTTTTCCCTATCCATGTAATGCAATGGGATTTTTGTTGCTTTGTTCGTATTATAAGGATATCGGATTCAGAAATGAAATCCACTCTTTGATCATGTTACCTTTTATCATGATAAATACATATATAAATTTAATTTGATCTAAATATTTCTTTTCAAAATTGAAAATTAGAGTATTGATTTTACTTAATGAAATAAAGTATTTCAAATTTATTTTTACTGCTAAAAAGGGCATCATCATTAAGGAGTGAAATTCAAAAAACAGAATTTGAAAAACTTCATTTTTGAATCATATATCCTTATAATACAAAGAAAAAAAAAAAAAAAAAAATCTCACAGGATTACACAGAGAGGAAGAAATGAATCTGACAACTGATCTGCAAGCAGCCTGAAGCAAATCTCTTGAAAATTAAGATTACAGCATGAAGAATGAAAAGTTTTTTTCTCTAACTGATTACATGAACAATATATTTTATGCAAAATTTATTATTTGTTGATAGCTTTGTTAGAATTATGTTTTGACATGGCATCTATAATTGAAAAATGGAGATGAAATGTATTTTTCAGAAAAAGTGAAGCCGATTTATATATTTTGCTAAATATTCTAATTTGCTGTTATTTGTAAAACCAGTAAAATCAAATAAAATTCTTAATCTTACAAGGAAACATTCAAAAGGTGTCATCTTCAAAAAATATTGAAAGAAAAGTATGTGATTCTACTCTTCATAAAACACCAGAAAGTAAAAAAATTATCGGCTGAAATGAATTACAGCGACCACAAAAAATTATCAAATTAAGTATATTTGGCGATTTCAGACTGTTTGGTGATTGATTTTGAGTACTTGGCGGAGAAGCAAAACACTGTTCTGTTCATTCACGGCAACCTCGGAGCTAGCGAACTTATCGCTTAACAGCGCTAAATCGCCAAAAAATACTTAATTTTGATAATTTTTTGTAGTTGCTGTAATTCATTTCAGCCGATAATTTTTTCATTTTCTAGGGTTTTATGAAGAGTAGAATTACATACATTTTTTTCAATAATTTTTGAAGACGACACGTTTTGAATGTTTCCTTGTTAGAAAAAGCTTCATCAGATTTTTTGACCATGTTATAAGATTTTTTTTCTTTTTCTCATTGATTATAAACTAATAAATCTCTTATTATAGCAATTAGGAATACACAGTTAAACAAGCTAAAAAAGATTATTTGAGATAAGTTGATCAGACAATTATAGCACAAAGTTAAGAAAATGGTGGATAGACCAACAGCTGCTACATTCTTTTGCCTATAATCCAGAATTTTGAGGTTTTTGTTCCAGAAGACAAATATGGATTAGGTGTAGCTTAGAACATGATACAAAAGATAATTCCAGCAGATAAAAGTTCTTATGAGATGTCAAACTGTAAGCTTACATTTGGCTGGTTCATCTTGCAGTTGTATCGCTGGTATGAGAAGTACAGATGTTCAGCCCACAATTCCCCCAAGCAAATTTTAAATTTCTTTCAAAATATCGCATGAATCATATTATACAAAGCCATTTATTGTATGTAAGCAGTATTTAAGAGAATAAGTACACCTTCTAACATGAGAAAACAACTCTGTTTTTTCAGATGATTAATTTGAGTTTTATTTTTATTTCCTCCAAAGAAAATATTTGAAATTTCTCCAGTCAACCTAAATTTCTCCCAAAACTCATTCGTGTGTTTGGTTATATTCTGCACCCCTGCAGAGGAATTGAATAGAAAATGTGAATCATTATTGAAAACAAAGTCCTCCTATATGTACAAGGAAACGCACATCTAAAAAGTTGTTGCAGGTGAACCCACAATCAAATACTCTTTATATAGTCTGCAGAATGTGAAGAGAGTTTCGAATGATTTCAATATTTAGAAGAATTGTTACATGATAATTGGCTGAAAGTAGCATGCAACAAGCTGTCCTTTATGACTACAGACACTGATGCCACATACCAAAGTGAAAGATTGTAGTAATGTTAGGAACAAGCCAGTTGAATGTCTGAATGATGCACTGTGTTACATAAATAATACATTTAATTATCTTGTTTAATGTTAAAAGAAAAAAAAAAAAAAAAAAAAACGGAATAAAGTGTTATGCTTTACTGGCACGGGTATCATTTGATTGAATGATACTGTTTTACTATAAGAATATTAAATTCAGAAAAAAAGAAAAAAAAAAAAATCAAAATAATAATAGTTGTAAAAAAATTCATTATTGGTTAGATAACTGAATGTTAGTACTTAAAAGTAAGGAATAATATTCTTTTTCTACACCCCTTTTCTTTAAAACCATGCCATATTGTAATCTGCCAAAATAAGTGACAAACATAAAAAAAAAAAAAAAAAAAAAACTACAATTTTAAAATTTTGTCTGTCATTGAAAAATGTGTATGAATTGCCTCAATACACACACACACACACACACACACAAAGTAACATCTGCATCTTTGAAAACTATCAACCTGAAAGGCAGTCATATCAAGTTTTATGTCTATGCTAGTCAATGCTTTATTTTAAACCTTTGCACAACAAAATTTTTTTTTCATCATCAAGATCTATGGACTGAAATTATTTGAAATGCAATAGCATAAAATTAAGCAACGGAGAAAGATACTCAAACATCCTATCATAATTTTCACTTTTGTTTATTTAACGATTTGTCTTACTTTAATTTATTTATACAACCGTTAATTATTCAAAGTTCGGAAAGTCGAGTGGAGTTAATCCAGATTTTTTTAATTTATTGGAGTCATATTATTAAAAAATGCATTTGTGTTCAATTATTTATTTTTAACGACAATTAAAAGTGAAATTTCAAAGATAAGAAATAACTTTTTCTTTCTAAAAATATTTTTATTATTCTTTTACTAAATATACAGGGTATCACCGAATTTAAGGGCCAAACTTTAAAGGGCGATAGGGCACACATAAGGATTTAAAATTGCATTAGGAACCTATGACCTCAAATGTAATCTTAACCCTCTAAAGAACCAGGTTTTTTTTTTTTTTTTTTTTTTTTTTTTTTTTTTTTTTAAGAGATGTGGGAGTGACTTTTGAATGTTGATTTTTTTGACAAATATTTTTTTCTTTCAAATTGTTACATAAAAGATATACATAGTAATAATGCTGTTTCTAACTGATGTATTTAAAGCCCTGATTGCATTAATTCGATTATTGTACATATTTGATCATAATAACTGTAATATTAGATAAATACAGAGCATTTTTACATTTCCTCAGCATTTCTTGTTTTTCCACCTACACTTTATTTTCAACCCCATATTGCTATACAAAAAATGTTTCTTTATATGTATTTTACCTACCCTTAAAGTTTGGCCCATGAATTCAGGGACACACTGTATTATTAAAGACCCGGTTCATGAACGAATCGAATTCCGAATGCAGGAGAAATTTCAAAATCAAACTCGAAATGTACAAAAATTGGCCTGATGCTGTTTGCGTGCCAATAGATCAAAGTTTGTTAACGAAACCATTTTTAAATTCATGAAATCAATGAAGGTACCGTAGATCTTATCACTAAAAAGATCTCCAAACAGAAATAAATGAAGATTTCTGACCAATTTTTTACAGTACAAACTAATATAGACATTACTTAACTAAATTTATCCAAAAAATTTCTTATACAGAATGTTTTTGATGAAAACATTTTCATGTCTTTTAATTAGACATCCTTGTTGGGGCGTATTGAGAACTTTCACCTTAACATCTGAAGAACGCTTGACTCTTGAAAATGCGAGGGTTCAGATAAATATATTAGCACCCATAGATGCAAATGAACAATTAAAGGGATGGACAAAGACTCCAAAACTTATAACACCCCACCTTCTTTGGATGGGGTTAAAAACATGTCTTCTAAAAATTTTTAGTAGTTTCAACTACAATAGCCATATCTTTCCTTTAAAAAAAAAATAATAATAATAATAATATTTATGAGTGATGTGGGATTTTACTTCTTTTACGATAAAAATGATTTGTCGTATACAGATAACAAATATACATTGATTAATTACATTAATTGCTGTGTTTAGGTCCATTTCAACATAAAAATTTATATTATTTGTCAAATAATTTTAGTTTACATTTAGTTTAAAAATAAAAAAATAAGAACACAGTTATTGAGGCAAAAAACATTGGATCTGTTTGGACTTCCTTCGATTAAATTAAAAACTTACACAGCAGCAAGTTAGATATTCTTCATCTTCATTTTTCGATAAATTGCAACTACAACTATTTATATCCTGTAATATATGAAAGTGAAAGTTTTATTTCAAGTAGCTGGTAACTATTATTATTATTTATTTATTTAGTATCACAGAGAAAAGCAATAGCCTTTGTTGTTAACAGTAAAGATACAAACAGAATTAAATTTTTAATTAAAATAAGCAATAAAACAAAGTAAGTTTTAAGAAATTGTCATTTTATTTATTTATTTTTTAAAAAAAAGAAGATTAACAAAGTAATAAAATTAACAGTTAAATATATTTTTTTGCACATATTTACTATTGATGCTACAATTTTTACACTTTGAAAATCCTTTCAAAAACAAAGAAAAAAATAAAAAGCCCTTAGTAACAAAATCTATTATAGCATATTGTACAGCATAGTCTGCTCTTCAAGCAAAACTATTACACACATTACAGTTTTTGGTTAGAAATGAATGTAGTTTTTTTAAGAAACTTGTTACAAAGTTTCATACAGCAAAATGTACAAAATTAGACATTCCACCAAAGGAAATGCAAAGTCGTTTATAAAGAGCACAGAAGTCAATGACGTTTTTCACGAACTTTGTTCACTTTCTGTATCTGGAATCTCCAAAATCCTAGGACCATAAAGAAGTAAATATGCACAATGCCAGTCACCTATTTTTAATGGGAGATATTAAAGGATAATTAATAAAAAACAAATCTTTCTTTAATCTATTACACATATATTAGGTCGTTGCAAAAGTTCGTGCGGACGCGGATCATTTTATTGCCTCCAAAGACAAGAGCTTCTATTGCCGTGGTATACATTTGTTACCCGAAAAAGGGGCAAAGGTTGTAGAAAGTAATGGAGAGTATTTTGATTAAAAATTGTCATTTGATTTGATGTATTTTTATGAAATGAAGCAATAAAAAACTGCACAAATTTATGCAAAGACCTAATATTATTTCTAAGGGGTAAAAAGTTAGAGGTTCAGATATATCTAACATAAAATATACATTCTTTTTAAAAATAAAATCTGCTTTTTGCAGTAATACAGTCGAATCATAATATAATGATCCAGTGTGATAACATCGCAAACGACCTGTAGGAAAGTCCCATTTGATTTATGTTTAAGGCTGTACATCTGCATGTAAAAGATTTTCTCTCTTCCCATGTTATCCAATGGAATTTTTTTTTTTTTTTTTTGCTTCGTTTTATAAGAATATCTAATTCAAAAATGAAGTGTTTCAAATTCTGTTTTTTTAATATGTTGTCTTTTAGCTTAATGAGCAATTTTTTTAAAAAATAAATTTAAACATTTTTTTTTTTTAGAGATCCAAAATTAAGAGTCCTAAATTTACTTACTTAAAAAAAATATATATATATTTAAAATTATTTTTTCAAAAAATTGCTCACTAACCTAAAAGATGACATGTTCAATGAGTAATATTCAAAAAACAGAATTTGGAAAACCTCATTTTTGAATGATATATCTTTATAAAACAAAGCAAGAAAAATTCCATAGGATAACATGGGAAGGGAGAAAGGTGGCGATCTGACTGATATGTAGCCTTAAGATAATGCAATTTCAATGTTTCGATAACAAGATGATTCACAAAACGACCTGCACTTTAATCTATGGATTAAAGCACAATCTTTAATTAAAATTTTTTCTTTATAATTTATTTATTTGTTTAATTGGAAAAAGTGAGATGCAGTTTCATGTTAACCTTCTAATTGCAACTCTAACCTCTCAAGGTGTTTGCAAGAAATTTTCAAAGAAACCATGAGAAAGTTTCCCATTAAAGTAAAAATAAAACACTAAACATGAAAAGCTGGCATGTATTTTTCTATTTTAAAATGCATATTTAAAATAATTACATTAAATTTTTTTTTTTTTTCATTAGTTGTTAGTATGCAAAATGTAACAGTTTTCTTAAAAGAAATACAATATATATAAAGAAAAAGCTGTACGCATATGAAATAAAATATTAATCTTTTACTTCATATAATATTTTTAAAAACTAAAAAATATAATTAATCAAATAATCAAACATGAATAAGATAAATAAAAACATATATTTTAGTTTGTTAATATATTAATTAATATTTTACAAATTATTAAATTTTTATAAAATGGTTAATATTTTTACAAAAATAAATAATAATTACTATTACTAATAACACATAATTTAAATAAACAAAACTTATATTTTTAGCATGTAAAAATATTACATAAATATTTTTATAAAGTAATAAAAAAATAATTTCATTTCTACTGCCATATTTTATATTTGTTTATTAATTATTTAGCAAAAACTAAGATCATTATATTTTTGGTAAAATTTTCCTATCTTTTTTAAACAAAGCAATATATGCCATCAGAAGAACAGGGTAGAATTATTTCCACTATCAACATACTTTGCTCAACATAGAAATTTATAACAAAAAATCCTCTGTTTTTCGATCTGACAAGGAGAGGTCACGACATGGAAAATTCAAATCGGGACGAAATTGCGCAGGATTGTAGTTTACTATGAGGGTAACAACATATTAAAGCAATAGGACCCACTATCCACAAAATTTCGAGAAAAAGGCATTTAAAGTTTCAGTAATCTTTAAATAGAAGTTATTTCGTAAACGAGCAAGCGCCCCAGTGGTGTGATCTTACAGCGCGAGTCTGCTAGCCAGACGACTTGAGTTCGAGGCTACCTCGAGACAAACTTTTTTTTTTTTTTTTTTTTCTCTAACTTTTTATGTAATCTAAACTTTTTATTTATTTTTACTTTATTTTACAATTCAATTCAAAACTTGAAAATTTTAATAAATTATTTAATTTTCTTGAGTATAAAATAACTTTTTCTATTTTTAATATTTATAACTTAAAAATACAATAAATTTCTATAACTTAAAAAATAAAGTTTAGTTTTACAAAACCCTAAATAAGAAACATAAAGAAAAACAGACAAATATTTAAATAATTAAAAAATAAGCAAGCTGTAAACAAAGTGTAAAATAGTTAGCAGGTGTTACTTAAATCTTGGTTTAAGCTTCCTGATTTTGTTTGAATGTGTATAAATTACGTAAACGCTTCTAGCTTGTTAATAATAAAGGGCAGGTGGAATTATTTTGTGCAAGGAAGGATAAAAAAAAGAAAGAAAACGGTGTTCATTAACATTTAAAATCTATATTTAAAGATAACATTTCTTTACCTGAAATAATTCAATAGCGTTGTAATCCTATACTTTAATTTTACAAGAAACTGTATTGATTGGAGAAGTAATTATTTAATTTCGATAGTAATTATATATGCAATTAAAATGATCATTTCTCTGTATTATTATTATTTTTTTTTAATTTAAAAAACAAAATGTACTATTGTTTCAAGCATACCTAAAATAAAATAAAATATATTTTGATAAATAATCAAAAACAGTTTCTTTAGTTTTACCTTATTTTACAGTTAAAATAAAACTAAAATTTATTTTTTAAGTTATAGAAATTTATTGTGTTTTTAAGTTATATATACTAAAAATAGAAAAATTTATTTATTTTATATTCAAAAAAATTAAATAATATTTTATTAAAATTTTCAGATTTTGAATTGAATCATAAAATTTAGTAAAAATAAATAAAAAGTTTAGATTACATAAAAAGTTAAAGAACAAAAAAAAAAAAAAAAAGTAGTACCGAGGTAGCCTCGAACCCAGGTCGTCTGGCTAGCAGACTCGCGCTTTAAGATCACACCACTGGGGCGCTTATTCACTTGTGAAATAACTTCTATTTAAAGATTACTGAAATTTTAAATGCTTTTTTCTCGAAATTTTGTGGATAGTGGGTCCTATTGCTTTAATATGTTGTTACCCTCATAGTATACTACAATCCTCCGGAGTTTCGTCCCGATCTGAATTTTCCATGTCGTGACCTCTCCTTGTGAGTTGAAAAAATAACTATATCTTATCAAAAAGCACACACACACACACACACACACAAAAAAAAAAAAAAAAAAAAAAAGTGTTTTTCTTCATTTTTTTTTTTTTTTTTTTTTTGTAACAGGGGAAAAAAATGCATACTTATAAGTATGCCCTGCTTTCTGAACAATACAATTTCCTTGTATTTATGTTGTACAGTAAAGTGTCAATCACAAAGGAAAAAAAAACATTATGTTCTATGCGGATTGCTCTGATTTGGCTCTAAAATGGCTGACTTTCTGTAAATGCTCAGTTTTTTCTAATACAGGCTCTCTAGCAGATTTCCCCATGAACTGAAAAGACATATCTCAGATTCTATTGTATACAATTACATAAAACTTGGAATATAAGAGGACTACTATGAAACACTATATACTGATTAAATCTGTTTGCATTATCAGTTTACAGATGCTGCTGCAAAACTGATATTTACCCCCAAAATAGAAAGGTTAAGTCAACTTTTATGGTGTGTAAATGCACCAATCAGCCAATGTGAGATAACTACTATGAAAACTATTTCTCACCTTGCGTGATTTAAAATGCATATGTAAAATCTTTATTAACGGCCCTCTTCACTTACTGTCACTGGAAGCCTGAGCCAATGTTATTCTATGGGGAAATTTTCTTTACAAATAACTTATTACCTAATACATATTTTTAAATTCTGTTTTCACATTCAGAAAATTCCCAACTGTTAAATTGACGGACCTTTTTTAAAAATGCATTTTTTTATTTAAATCAAATTGGAGTGTAAAGGTTGATATTTTTATTTATTACCAACTATGAGAAAAATACCAGAGCCGGGAATCAAACCCGGGCACCTCTGCTTAACGCGCAGATGCTCTACCACTGAGCTACCCTGGCTGACAACTAGCTAGGCACTTCTCGCATAATATTCGTTGGCAAAGTCACCGAGTCTGCAGATGCATATATATCAGGTGAGATAATAATAATCGTAGCACAACTCCATAGACCACGAAATTTCAATTTAGAAATTTTTATTCATGAATCCATCAACTGTGAATTTTTATTTAAATCAAATTGTATTTTTTTTAATTTTCAATATTTTATTTTGAAATTGCAAAACGAAAAAATTTCACATATTGAAAATTCGTATTTTGCAGCTTCAAAATAAAATATAAAAAATTAAAGAAATAACAATTTAACAGTTGGGAATTTTCAGAATGTGAAAACAGAATTTAAAAATATGTATTAGGTAATAAGTTATTTGTAAAGAAAAATTCCCCATAAAATAACATTAGCTTCGGCTTCTGGTGCCGGTGAGTGAAGAGGGCCCTTAAGAGAATCAATGATTAAATTTTTGTGCATGTTAACCCCTTAACAATCTTGTAATCTTCAAGAAAACTGTAAAAATAAAGTGTATGAACAATATGTGTATTCATTTTTAATTTTTGGAATTTTTTCAGCTTGAAATAAAGAAATTTGATTTCGCAGAAAAACCAACAATCAGGGTTATTATGAATGAATGTTGGTAAGTAGAAAAAATAAACAACCAGTAAGTAGAAAAAATAAACAATATGTGTTCTAAATATTAAAACAAAGTTTTATTAAAAGAATTTTATGCATTATACAACACCATACATATAATACACTGTTTACAGATTCACTATCCGAACTTTCATAAATATCACTTATTTTTGAATCATTCTCAGATGCATTTATACTAAACTTAGAATTTGAGTTACTTTGTGATTCTGACTACATAATGTGCACAATATTAATAATAATAATAATAATAACTATTTTACCGTACAGCCCAAAACCATGTGCATTCAAAAGCCTAATTAAACTAAGATTATAAAATCGTATTACAAATATTTAAAATTCGATAGTGCAGATAGTTTTAAATAAACCCACTATCTTAACTAGTTGCAAAATTACCTTACACAACATCTTTTATAATTTTTTTTTGCATAAATATATTTCGAGCAACTCCGTGCTCATCATCAGTGCCAAGATGATGAACACGAAGTTGCTCGAAATATATTTGTGCAAAAAAATTATAAAGGATGTTGTGTAAGATAATTTTGCGACTAGTTAAGATTATATATATTCCTTTTTTAAACATTATAATAAACCTACTATCTCTAAATACATTTTAAATAGTTTGCTACGTCCATATAGTGTAAAACAAGAAATAAAAATTTTTCTGGGTATCATAGATGGTTAGTTTTTAAATCTTTTTTAGTGTGTTACTTTTGAACATGCCAGCCTGGAAATATCACAGGCAAAAATTCACCCTGTCATTTTCACGGGAGTGAGAAGGAAGGGGTTAAACAATAAATGGCACTAGTTTGTACAGTGAAATACGTTTAACACAAAAAAGCTTAACATGAAAGATTGGTAAACACGAAATGATATAGCGGTCCAAACAGTATACTATGCTATTTAATAATTTTTTTTTCTTTTAACACGAAAGAAAAATCGTTTAACATGAAAAAAAAATTCATTTTCGATCATCAGTGGCATGTTTGCTACAACAGAGATGATAACATTTTAATTCATTTCGAAGCATTTTTAGACCTGCCTTTATTTCCATACCACTTTTTTCTTAAGAGTAATTTTTTTTTATTTTATTGGAGTTATATATTGAAGGAAAATAGTCTATAAATGAAGTGGTGTGGATTAAAGGCGGGGCTAAAAATGCTCCGAAATAAATTAACATGTTGGCAACTATGCTACAATATGTTGCTGTGAATGATCATGTGTTTACAACACTGACAATGAGATTTTTGACATTGTTCATTATTAATTAAAATTATTCCACTTATGTAAATTTTGATGATGAATCTGACAACTGAATCAATGATGCAGTTCTTGTCTCCTCTGCTTCAGGCATGAAGAAAAAATGAATATCTGCAGTTATTTAGATGTGCATTCGAATTCAGAGATGAATAAAACAATGTATGATCTCGATCAATTTTTGAAATATATGGTGCTGAAAGAGACAGTAAAACATATCTGATTCCCCCCCCCCCCAAAAAAAAAAAAAAAATAAAATAAAATAAAATAAAATAATACTTGTACTTGATTTTTATCCTAATGGATGGAAGTTAGTTGTTGTTTTACAGGAAATGGAAATAATAACTGACAACATGGAAAACACTGGCCAGTTTTATATTTTTTTTTTACGAATCTTTTTAACACGAAAAAATATTTTGGCCCCCCTCAGTTTCGTGTTAAAATGTTTTTCACTGTATTTATCATTCAAAATGCAAAATGTAACAATTTTTATGTGGCTTTTATGTCATTTAGTAGCTAAAAAATTGCTAGAATTATGTATAATGCGAACTAATCTTTGTAAATTTTTTTTAATCCAATCAGAATTTACCATTTGAAAGAATTTTGTAAGTAATCAAAAATTTCTACTAGCATTTGTTTAGATTACTCCCGATTACATATGCATAAAAAATGACTGATGTGATATTTACCTCCACCAGACAATTTCAAAATTTCTTCAGATGTAATTATTGAAACTGTATCATCATCACATTTATACCATTCATCTGAAAAAATAAAAATATTAAAAAAGAAAGAATATATATATATAATAAAGATGATCTATTAAGCATAGTAGAAGCCAAGCAACAGATACAAGATCACTGAAACACCAATGACCAATAAGATTAAAAAAAAATATATATATATCAGTGGATGAAATACACTAATGTAAAGAAACCAGATCTATTAATTAACAGCCTGCAAAACAAACGAATCAATAAAGTAACACAACAAATCTTAACCATAAACTTATCAAAATTAATGAACACAAGATAGAAAGGTAAGATAGAAACACAAGATAGAAAGGTAATAATATTTGTAACAAAAGTAATCACTTAATATTTTTAACTTATTTCAACGGGAAAAATCCAGGTTTTGTTTTTTTCTTAATATATAGTATGGAATGTGTTTATGAGCTCCAACATGTTTTACTATGTCTGTTTCTCAACTGTGGGAAGTTGAATATTCAGAAAAATGAGTCATGCATTTGGCAAAAAAGTTATTTCTAATATTAGAAATGTAATGTTTAATCTATAAGTAATTTTTGACAGAATAAATAAATATATATACAGTCGAACCTCGTCAACGTGAATCTCAAGGGGGATAAAAAATTGATTCATGTTATCAGTAGTTCATGCTATCAGTAACTTATCTTCATATAACTAATCATTTTTACAGGGATTGTGGAAGCAGCTCATGTTAAAAGTAATTCACGTTAACACTGTTCTTGTTAAAGAGGTTCAACTGTGTATATATCAGGGGTGAAACTGACCTGCATTAAAAAACCCTGAAAACCATTTAAGGGTAAGGATGGTTGGTTGGTTGGTTGGTTGAGGTTTAGTAATATCCATAGAAATAGAAAATCGTGCTCAGACTTTTTTCTTTAAACCCCCAATAAGTTTAATGAAGTACAAATTAAAAAAAATTTGATAAGGATTCTTACACAGATTAAGTTAATACAGTATATAGGGAAAAGCAATAGTATTAATAAGTTTATTAATATACTTTACGTGCATTTTTTCTTTTTAAGGAGATGTGGCAACACATTAACACATGGAATTTATAGTTTTTCTGCTAATTTAAGTAAAGCTGATAATACAGCAGTTGATCCTCTCAGATCTGGATCAAGCTCTGTAAATTTAATAAAACAGGAATTTCCAATGGGCAGTTTTTTAAGCATGTAAGATGCACATTTAGAATAGGCATTTTTCGAAATTTCTCTAAATTCTTCTATTTTTGGAATTTTATTTATTTTTTTTTTTTTTTAAATCTTTCACATCTATTTCAAGAAGGTTTTGAAAATTTTCTGCTTGTGAAATCACCTCATGTTTTATAAAATAAGCTAGAAACTGTTTTGTCAAGTTGTAAAGTTCACATGAATTAAGTGCAAAGAAACATTTTTATTCTAAAATAACTTTATATAAGAATTGAGCTGGGGTAATACTGCTTTATATATTTCCAAATGGAGAAGAGTTTTTTTTCTTTGCTCAAATAACTGTTTTGTAATCCTCTGCTTGCGCCTTTTACCTTCATCAGTCAAAAAAATTTTTTAAAGGGATGATTGAACTTTTTTTAAATTTCTGTTTCCTTAAGATCAGACAAGTTCCTTTTTTCAATTATGCTTTTGACATCATCATCAAAAATCTTCAGAATCATCTTTTGGCAACCATGAAAAATAATATAAAATAAGTACATCCCAAAGGTATTCTAATCTCTCTATCACAACTATATCCAGAGGCTTTCTTCTTATTGCAAATAATATGAGAAAAAATAAACAAATACATACTGAATTTAAAATACCACTACATTATATTAAATTCTAACTATATAAAATTTATATATACATACACTAAATTGGGAAAATTTTTCCTACCTAAAAAATCAAGTCTTCATTTCCCCCCCCCCATGCTTACACACATGAGACTGATATGACATAATTATTTAATTGTGGAAAAATATATAGATTCATTAACTTCAGCAGTAAAGTCTAAAAATAATTACATACATGAGAAATATTGAACACTTCTATTGCTTTATTGTTTTTAGAATTGATCACTGATCACTATCCGGAGATGAGCGAAAAGGGGGTGGGGAATTAAAAAATAATAATAGAGTAAGAAATATTAAACTTTTTCAATTCCACTTCTAGAATCCAATAAAGCAAATTTAAAATGAATATTATCATTTATGTTGCAGATGGATAAAGACTGGGAGACAAAAGAATTTTGCAGAACATTTGAATGCCAATTGTTTAACAATTCTATTTCTTTATAGGTTCTAAAATCTCATAAAGCAAGTTTGAAAAGAATATTGACATATTTTTTGTGGATGAAGGAAGATTGGGAATCGGGAGCTTTCGTAGAACATTCGATCGCCGATTGTTCCATGGGGTTTCTTTTTATAAAACAAACGATATCAGCGACTTTTTTAAAAATGAAAGAAATAAAATCGCAGAATTATGCAAATTAGACAATTTAAAAAAAGAAAAAGGAAAAATTGCATATTTGCACGAATTTGAGAGAAGAGGGAAAAAAAAAAAAAAAAAAACAGCAATTTTGAAAAATATGGGAGATATTAATGTTTTTCGGGAGTTTGGGAGATTGCCTCAAAATTCGGGAGTCTCCCGAATTTTTCGGGAGAGTTGGCAGCTATGTACCTATATTAAAAGATATTTGGAAAGTTCTTAATACAAAGCCAATTAAACATTCAAAATGAGAATTTTCTATAAAAACAAAATAATTTAACATAAAATTCAAACACAATAAAAATCCTGAATTCAGGGGTAGTCCCTGAAAACTTTAACCCTTGATAATTCAAAATAAAATGTAACTCACCTTTCTTTTTCCTTATCCAAGCTACATAATGACCACTTGAACTAGATCTCCCTTTATGAGTTAGAACAGCAATTAACTCATAATAACCACTATTATTGGAACCAATGTCTGCAAAGAATACACAACAGTTTTAAATCCTTGTCAACTCAATAACAATTTACAAAGTTTATACTGAAGCTAAATAAAAGGCATGGAAGGGTAATTTTTATAGTGTTTATAGTGTTCTGGCAAATGACCAACAAAGGTGAATCGACAATATTGAGGTGAATAAATAAATAAATAAATATAAATAAAGTGAAGGAAATTTATTATTGCATATTTTTACTTTCTCTTACCCATAAGGTAGAGAAAGTATTGTTATTGGGTCAAATTTTCGAATGCGAGTTTTTGTTATATTTACATGCTCTGAGGTTCCCTGAATACGAAAATCATGTTTTTAGCAAATGGTCTGTGTGTATGTCTGTCTGTTATCAGCATATCTCAAAAACAAATTATGGCAGAAAGTTCAAACTTGGTATTCTAAATGTGTATCATATAAGGATGCTACACTAAACTTTTCATTAAGATCAAGCAAATGGTTCGTGTACAGGGTTACTCAAAAGTATTCAAATACATTACGTCTATGGGGGAAATTGCAGGTAAGTAGAGTTTAAAATCTATAGACTGCACTAAACCAAATGAAACGAATATATATTTTTTTGTAATATATATAGTCAACAGGGAAAAAAAAATTGTATGTAGGAGCCTCGCCTCGCCTCTCCCCCTGGGAGGGAAGTCCCCCCTCGAGGGGAGTAAATTTTTATGATGGGTATCTTTCAAAAGAGCTTGCCAATACCTTTAAAACGAATGGTTGAACCATCAATTTGCGATAACTTAAAACAAAGTTATCGATTTTTTTTTACTTTTAACGAAAAAAAATTGGGATTTTTTTTTTTTAATATTGAGAATAAAATGGACTTTTTTTTTGGATATTTAGTGTTATACTACTCCTCTAATATGGAAATCGTCTGCATTATCATAAAAGATAATTTTTTTCAATAATAATTTTAATAAATTATTTTTTTAAAACATAATTATTTTTTAATAGCCGAATGAAATTCTATATAATTGTAGGTGTATTAATGAAACGGGCAGTTAAAGGGGCTGTAGCCCCCCCCCCCCCCCCTCACACAGAACTAATTATCATATAAAACTCTTCCGAATACTAATTTGAATTGTTTAACACAGGTTTACAGTACTCGTTATCTTACCTATTAATCTGCAACCTGTATTATTTACAGTATTAAATTTTAGGGTAAGAGAAAGTCGTGTGAGTGACACACCAGATTATTTTATAGTAGTTTTATATAAATTTATTATTTTAAATAGTTTTAATTTTATTAATTTTAATATTAAATTTCAATTAAACAAATATTTTAAAACATTTTAATTTTATATATATTGTCTGCAAACTAATATAAATGGGTGTATGAAATAATTTATTATTATGTAAATACAATAAAATGTGTCGTAAATTTGTAACTTTATTTGCATTATTTATAATAAAAGATATTTGTGCAGGTATTGGCTTAGTGATTGCACAACACAGAAATTGGTAGATGGATACAACAGAGTGTAGAGGAGATAACTAAGTCAGATATTGATCAAAACATCTCTTTTTAAGGCTGAATCTTTTTAATTTGAATATACCTGTTTCTCCAAAATCTGTCCACTAGAACTAGACAAATTGGCAGAAATGAAAGTCCCAAACAATTATTTTCCAATTTTTTTTTTTTTTTTGATAGAAGGGAGTAGAAGGCTGATTTTTACCAACTATGTGAAAAATACCAGAGCCGGGAATCGAACCCCGGGCCTTCCGCTTAACGTGCGGATGCTCTAACCACTGAGCTACCCAGGCTGATAACCAGCTCGACACTTCTCACATAATTTACGTTGGCAAGGTCACCAAGTATGCATTAAAGCAGCTATATCAAGTGACAAATTTGAATATGGCATAACTCCAAACAGCCATGAAATTTCAATTCAGAAATTTAATTCATCAACCTGGAAATTAATTTTTGATAGAAGTTAGTAGAAGGCTGATTTTTACCAACTATGTGAAAAATACCAGAGCCGGGAATCAAACCCCGGGCCTTCCGCTTAATGAGTTATGCCACATTCAAATTTGTCACTTGATATAGCTGCTTTAATGCAGACTTGGTGACCTTGCCAAAGAAAATTATGTGAGAAGTGCCGAGCTGGTTATCAGCCTGGGTAGCTCAGTGGTTAGAGCATCCGCGCGTTAAGCGGAAGGCCTGGGGTTCGATTCCCGGCTCTGGTATTTTTCACATAGTTGGTAAAAATCAGGCTTCTACTCCATTCTATCAAAAATTAATTTCCAGGTTGATGAATTAAATTTCTGAATTGAAATTATTTTTCAATTTTAGCAGTCATGTGATATGGCTGTGATTATTAAAGAAAAAGTTTTTGAATGCCCCAATTTTAGATTTTAACATAACAGAAATCAGTAATCAACTATAATTATTGATTAAGAGTCTACAGTCAAAAGCCTTCTTTATTAATCTCTTAAGAAATAAGAATTTTAGGCATTTAACTATTTATTTAAATTCAATTTTCTTGCTGAAATCCATTTATTCCATTCTGGTTTTGTGGTAAGGAGAGGCAAAAACTATTTTTTATTCTAATAGTTCTTTTACAGTTTGAAAAGAGAAAAGAAAATTGAATTTCTCTAATTTTTAACAGAGTTTAACAGAAATCGGTAATCAACAGTTAGTCATGGTAAATGAATTTGAGTCTACAGTTCAAAAATATCTACAACACATTAAGAATTTTTGACAAATATTTATTAAATTCATTTTCTTTACCGAATTCCATTTTTCATTCTATTCCTACAGGAAATATTTGTTTTTTACAGTTCTTTTCTGGACACAAAAGATAACAATTACTTTGCTAGGGAAGTAATGTGTTTTATTATTTAATAATGGAGGGATATTTAAAAAAGAAAATACAAAATAAATGAAATCTAGGGCCTTGAAAAACCATATAATTAAGCTTTTTTTTTTTTTTTTTTTTTTTTAAGAGTGAGGAATAAATAGTGCATATTTTCAAAGCTGTAAAATGATCAAGATTGATATGGTAGCAGGCACTTAAAAGTTTAAATATTCTGGCTTTTGAGAGCGGATTCAATTGCAAATATATTCAAAGCTTTAAAATTAAAAAGGATAAATTTGAGGGAGGGGGAAGGGGGAGAAGGATACATATTTAAAACTCTTGAAACAGAGCTAGGGACTACAAAAGTTACAATCCTTGGTTTCAGAGTGCCTGAGTTATAAGTGCAAATATTTACAAAAAAAAAAAAAAAAAAAAAAGTTAAGGCCTTAAGAAAGTTATGTTACTATTTTCTTCCCTTTCTTTTAAATATTTAATTTTATAAAAGGAGGCTATCAATACATTTGAGTGCAGATGGCCTGAAATTCTAAGTTGTGTGTTTGTCATCGAGAGATTGTGCAACAATGATTGTTGATCACTATACATGAATAAGAGATATTCATACTCTGCATACTGTTAATAACATTGCTTTTGTCAATCATATAGGAATAGTTTTATTGAATTGTTTTGGGAATATTTGTTGAATAAGTGCACTGATAGATTTAATCCTGCTTGTTTATTTGTGAACCACTGACAAAATATGAAAATGTCAATGTTCTAATAACAAAATGTATAGTTAAACAGGAGTACAAAAAAAGTCATTTGGTGACTACAACAGCTCATCTTTTTTAAGTCATCAAAATTACATGGGTGATTGTGACTTAAAGGTAAAAACCCTGAAAATTAGAGTTTCAAATTAGAAAAAAACCCAAAATATCAAATAATACTCAAGCTATTTAGGCCAGAAGCCTTCAATCCTTTTAAATTTTATCCACATATCACCTGGATAACAAATGAACAACCAATGAAAGCAAAAAATAACTTTATACAAGATATGATATCACAGATGGGTTACAGTAAAAACCCTGAAATCAGGGGTAAACCCTGAACACAAACACCCTTGAAAATATGAGAATGAGAAATAGGTTATGTAAAATGTTACTCCCTGACATTTTTAACAGATGTTACAACAGAGTATCTTACAAAGTTTTAATTATTACTATGAAATAATTAAGATATCTGGGTGAAGTTCATTCTACATATTGATTAATAAACTTCAGGCAAAAACAAACTTTTGCATAATGTATGCAAAGCTGTAAATTATATGTACTAATATTAATTTTTTTTGGTTTCAGGAAACCATTAGTTTTTAACACAATCTACATTAATGGCCCTTATAACTTGGAGAAAAAGACTACATAATAAGTATGCTGAGAAACCTTAAGAATAACAAATAAAAACTGAGTATCTATCTTAATTATTTTTTTAGTAATAATTAAAATTTATGATACCCCTCATATATATATTTTTTTATTTGAATGGCTCTGATTTAGCTATCAAATTTTATAAAAACAACTTGAATTGTATCATACAGAGCAATTTGAATATTCAAGAAAACCACAGCAAAATTTAACAAAAATGTAAAAAAAAAAAAAAAAAGGTAAGCTGAGAAAATAATTAAATGAGTCGCACACTATATTCAGTTCAATTTATACTATTTTCGAAATATGCCTACAGGATGTAATTTTAAAACGTTGGTTTAAATTCTGAATCTCATGGGGGAAAAAAAAGCGAGCTGGAATGAAAAACAAATAAATTACATTAGAAGTATTACCATCTTCAAAATAATAAGGCAAAGTTTTCATTTTTTCATTTTTTGGAGGGACTTCTTGGGGAGCCAATTTAGCCTGAAAATAAAAAAAAAATACCATTAAAAATTTTACAAAAACAATTCAAAATAGGGATTTTCAAAAGTAAAATAAGCTAAGATTTATTTTTTTTTCTTTGTTTACAAACTGAAAAAAATTGGAGAATGGTCTTTGATTCTAATCTCCAATTCAAAATTCATAGAAAAATAGTAGTTAAAAAAAAAAAAAAAAATGTATTATTTGGCTACATTTGTTTTGGTCTGGATAATCTGACTTTTCAAATTAGACTAATGGCACTCAGAGGCCAATAGATTTGGTTTGAAAGATTAAATCTGAATGAAATTCAAAAGTGTGTTATACAGACCATGGGATTGAGGATTTGGTGGAAAAAAACAGGGTGACTAGCATTTAAACCTTTTTAAATTCCTTGACTTTTCCCTGACTATTTTTCGAGATTTTCCTCCATTTTTCCCTGACTCACGTTTATTTTCGATGAAAATTTCACGATACTAGCAAGAAATTTAGTGATTTAAAATATCATTAATAATTGATTAATATAGCTTATTTTCACAAAATTTGTTAAAATTTCCTGACTTTAAAAGTAATTCCCTGACTTTTCCCTGATTCTTTGATTTTCCCTGACTGCTAGCCACCCTGAAAAAATGACTTTTACATTTTGTCAACAGATACCAATGTGCGGACAAATGAATTTAGATACAAAGCTGATACCTTTTATTAGAATATTGTGATAATAACAACTTTGTTTCTAATTATCACAGACAGATGCAAGATTCAATGTTTTGTTTTAAAGGTATCAATAAGTTCTTTTGAAAAATATTCTGGAAAATTTACTCCCCCATGGAGAAACTCCCTCCCCAAGAGGATATAATGCCACTACATTATTATTTATTTATTTTTTAATTTAGGGTGATGACAGCACCACCTATTATGCAATATGCATCATAAGTTAAGAGTGACACCAACTTATGTCAAAATGCGAAAAATATAACTTTAGCACAAAACTCTGTGTTTTTGATACAGTTCGTTGCCAAAATATTTTTCTCACACAGAGGACATTTAAAAAAAAAATAGTCATTGGGACATCTCAAAACAAATAAATCCACCAATAAATCCTAAAAATTTAACACATTCTTCTATTAAATATAGACGAAAGTAAAAAAAAAAAAAAAAAAAAAAGTATGTTTCAGTTAATTAGAGAATGTAAAATATGTCATAATTTTAAACATGTTTTAAAACTAGTAAAAAATAAAAAGTACTTTTTGGGCTTCTTCAATTTTTCTATCTTCCATCTCTTTGAATTTTTCTCTCATTGGAGTAAGTTTTTTTTGAAGCTCTTCCGTACATAATTCAAATACATCTAAGTCTAATGAAAATTTAACATCCTATGATAAATAAAAATTTAAAGAAAAAATAAATGCATAAATTTTCAGAACAGTAAAATCTTACGTTACATAAAAACCAAAAAATAAAATTGCTAATAAATTTATTTTAAGTGTGATGAATGAAAAAGTAAGAAGTAAACACTTACCTTTAAAATTTTTGCATTTATTGATTCTTTTTCTTTGTAAAAGAACCTAACAAATTGTATTGTTAAATAAGTTGGCAGTCGAGTAATCTTACTCTGTAAAAAGATAGTACAATACATAAACATATGTCATAATTAATTTACAAAGAAAAAATTGTTTTCAAAATAATTAAAGATTGAAGTATAAAGTTGATTTTTATACCAACTATGTGAAAAATGCGAGAGCTGGGAATCAAACCCGGGTCCTCCACTTAATATGTGGATGCTCCACCACTGAGCACCCCTGGCTGATAACCAGCTCAACATTTCTCACATAATATCCATTGGCAAGGTCACCTTGTCTGCAAATGCAGATATAACAGTGAAAATATTAACCTTACACTCCAATCTTTCTAAAATTAATTTTCATGGTTGATAAATTAATGAGTAAAATTTCTAAATAGAAATTAGTGATCTATTGGAGTTGTGACACTATTAATATTCTCGCCTGTTATTTCTGTGTTTGCAGACATGGTGACCACACAAGCTACTTTGATACAAATAAACAATTAAGGTTTCATAAGCTGCAAAAGTTTGCAAAGAAAACTCTAGTAACTTCGTAGAAACATAAATATCGAATTGCAAAGGATGTTCATTGTTCTATATAGATGTTATGAATAGATTAACTGTATATAGTTATAAAATAAAGAAAACTATGAAGATGGATCATTCGAGATAACAGCGTTCGTAACTATCAATCTAAAAACAAATCTACAAAAAAAGAATAAAATTTTATTTATGAATCTAATGATTCGTTTTGATCAAACTGAACACAAAATTTTTAAAAGAAAATAAATTGATTAAAAATATGTAGGCAGCTTTTTAAATAGCTATCAAACTCAAAATGCTAGGATCATTTTTCAGAGTGTAACACTACTTTATAAATAAACATATTTAATTATTATCTGGATAATTTTTTTTATTTTATGATAGTAGTAACAATCAATAAAGTAACATAGTCCATTGAATTAAACATATAATAATTCAAGCATTAATGAAAACATTAATTTTAAATTAATATGAAACTTTCTAAAAGAAAGGACACATAAATATTCTTAAAATTTTCTACAAAGATAATTGGTTTCATTAAGAGTTGTAATTATCAGAATTTGTTTCAAAAATTTTTCAGCAGAAGTAACTAATAGCATTTTTATGATAAATCAGATGCAAATTGAATTGTTACATCTTATTTCCCTTAATTTTTATTTTAATATTTATTAATTAATTTTGCTACTTTACAATTTACTTCAAAGATAAATTTCTACAGAATATTCTGTAATGCTATAAAATATTTCAGATCATATCTGGTTATATATTTCTATTACAGATTCAACATTTAATATACATATACTGTGCATTATTGTAAGGGTGCGAGTTTTCAGCCGGTAAATTTACAAGATGTTACTAATAAAAGTCTTAAACCTTTATATTGGAACCATTTACTGGTAAAAAATATTTGGAGAAAAATAAAAAAACCTTCCTTTTTTTCTTTTTTAAAGATAAATTATGTATATATGTAACTATTACGTTTAAAATATATATTATTCATGATAATATTTTAAAAATATCCTCATTGATGAGAATAATCTCTAAAAGATTATTATCAAGAATTTCACATCTCTGACTATAATTAATAAATATTTCCTTAATTTTTATTACATGTAAATTTACCCACTGATGCATCAATTGAATAAGCAGATGAGGCATATTTTTTACGTTTCCATTTATAATAATTTTGTAAATAACTGTCCTACACCCCCCCCTTTTTCCCCCCGCCCAAAGAATGCAACATTTTTCTCTTTTGTTTTTTGTCAGAAAAAAAAAAAAGAAAGAAAGAAAAAGATATAATAAATACAGAAATGAGAGCATTCTCATTTACTAAATAAACTCATAACAAATAGAAATTATGGCTATTTTTCTGTTAACATTAGAAAATTATCCATTTGCGAAGCAAATTAATTAAAAACTAGTCCTTCACGCACAGAATGCCTACATGATAGTACTTACATACTTAATATGATTTTCAGAAAAATCACTGGAAAATTTCAGATTTTTTTTTTTTTAAATAAAAGAGATTTAAATCTTAAGCATTATAATTTCAATTTTGGAAAATAAAATAACACTATTCCTGGACTAATTTTTGTTTTAAGACTATACAGCGTGACAAAAAGATAGGAACAAAGGTTTTTTTTTTTTTTTTTAATTTTTAAATATGATTCAAATATTTAATATGCTTTTGGTATGATAATATTTTGTTATGATAATAAATGATCAGGACAATTTAAATAATGTTATTTTATGAAAAATTTAAAAAAACCCTTTGTTCCTATCTTTTTGTTGCGCTCTGTAGTCTTAAATTAGAAAAATTTTAGTCTTAAATTTTTTCTAAATTAGTCTTGAAACAAAAATTAGTCCAGGAATAGTGTTATTTTATAATACAGTATAGGATCCATTATCCGGAAACCCGTTATCCAGAATGTTCCGAAAACCAGAATGCAAAATGCCAACTACCAAAATTTTTAATTATCGTAAAATTTAAGAATTAAAGTTATACAATAGCGGTGGTCAGAATTATAGTTTTACAACCTGTTTTCTTTAATGCTACGGTGTTATTCTGGGGAAATATGGTGAGCACAAAATTGTCCAAATAATTACTGAAAATGTTGCAAATTTAGGTTAGAGAACAAATTTTTGTGGTATCTTTTACTAAGTAAACATTAATAACACATACTTCTTAAAGTGCCCAATAGCAGATGAATTTTATCCTTGAACTCAGGTCGCATGCATTAAGTCCCGATTGTTGTAAAAATGTTAAATAGTTTTTATAATTTCCATTATTTTTAGAATTCATTTCATAAAATATTTAGTATTATATGCTAAAAATATTTGAAACATTTATGAACAATTAGTATCAGAGACACACTAGAAGAGAAAAAAAAAATCTTAGAAATGCTTGCAAAATCCAAATGAAAGGATTTTATTCTCAGGTTGAAATTAAATTTTATATTTATTTATTTTTCATTTATTATTACTATTATTATTTATAGTTTAAAATTCTAATTAAGAATGTTTTTTATTTTGTGGAAATAATTTATTAAATGAACAAATATATAGGTAAAGTGTTTATGTATATTATTCATGTTTATCACTGTTATTTATGAAATTATATTGCACCATTTTTACACATATAATAAAGTGTTCCAAATTACGGAAAAACCCCTTATCCAGAATATCACAGGTCCCAAGCTTTTTGTATAACGGATCCTATACTGTAATAATAAATGATAAACACAATTTAGATAACGTTATTTTATGAAAAATCAAAGAAAAAACCCTTTGTTCCTATCTTTTTGTAGTGGGGTGTATATATATATATATATATCTGTACTGATAAGTATAAAGGATTTAAGTCCAAAAATGTCGATTTTGAGTTAAGTATATAGTCAGACTCAGAGAAAAATTCTCTATCGATTGGTATAAAGGATTTAAGTCTATGTCATTTAGTCTTTGAGAAAATCCATTGGTAAAAAAAGGTTCAAGTCAGAAATTTAGCATTCATGTACGGTATAAAATAGTTAATTCAATTTTTTCCCGTTATTTTTCCCCTTAAATGAAGATTGACAATCACTGAATGGTATAATGTGTATAAGTCAACGAAATCCCTTTTTCCTAATCGATTCTTTTGATTTGTTTTTAGTTAGTTTAACTTTATTTTTCGTCTCCTGAAAAATCAAGAATATGGACTTAAATCCTTTATACTTATTAGTACAGATATATAAGGCAAATTTTGAATGATTTTTTTTTTCCCCACAGAGCATAGTTTCTTTTATCCCATACTGATTCCCTCAAAATTGGAATATATTTTATAAATAATCCATTTAAAAAAAAAAAAAAAAAAATTAAACAAAAACAGAACTTTGTATATTTTCTACTTGCTAATAACAAACATTTTTTAGAACACACACACAAAAATATGAATGTGGCAAAGCAGCAAGAAATGAACTTACAGATTTTTTGTATTGTGCATCTCTACCTAAAGTAGAAGAGAATTTAGTTATTGTCTCTTGCATCCGCTAGAAAAGAAACAAACATGAATTCATCATTTTAAACCAATATAAAACACTGCATAGCAGCTTTATATTTTAAAAAAGAAAAAGGACAAAGAAATACACTTGCTTTATCAAAAATTGCTATATAAAAAATATTAAATTTTCAGAATATGGTATGAGTATACAATAAATATACATATTTAATAATAATAATCAGGCAGTAATAATAAAATAAACAAGCTAAACTGTACTTGTACATGTTAACTAGAATTATCTTTAAGCAATACAATTATCCAAGCTCATTATTAAAAAAGATTTAAAAAAAAAAAAAAAAAAGCAGTTGGCATAGGGATTTTTCTCAAATCCCCATCATATATATGTTTATATGTTCTCATGAATTCCTGTTACAGGGCATACTACACAGGGTTCCCCCTCTTGAAAAAGAAAAAAAAATCAAGGACTTTTCAAGTCCTATTTGAAAATTTTCAAGGACTAGGGGAAAATCGCAGAACGCTAGGCATACACACAAAACTTTAGTAACTACTTTCATTAGTAACATTTTTTTTTTTTTTATAATTAGAATAACTTTGCCTGTTTTCACAATACATTTTTCATGGATTGACCAAATTAACTTTTACAAGAGTCAAAAAACGCTTAGTTCAAGATTTGGAATCATTATGATTATTCCAAAGTTTTTAGGTTTGAGTCTTGGTCTAGTCACTTTCTGCTCAAAATTAATGACCAGTTCATCAAAACAGGTATGAGACTGGCAAAAAAACCCAAATAAGTTGAAACTATATGCAAAAGCAAGACAATGAAATAAGAATTTTATGACAAAATCATTATATTAGACAATGGCGTGCGCATGTGGAGATGGAGATAGTTTTGCCTTGACAGAATTTGTGCTAAGCCCGTCTATTGGAGTGTCAAGGATTTTCAAGGACTTGGCACAAAATTCAAGTACTTTCAAGGACCATGGGAACCCTGCTACATTAATAAATAATAAAAGCAATGAACTTGGCTGATTGCTTGGCATTGTCAAGAAAAGAAATTCACCACTCATTAGAGAATACCCTCTCATCCAGCAATGATACATTTACTTTATCAAAGCTGGCTAATTACTGGCTAAGTAGTTTTATCAAAGAGAATTTTGAATTTTAGTTTCCATGTAATTCAATGCCATTTTTCATGTAATAATTGCCATAATCCAAATTTATGCAAAATATTGCCCAATTCTACCGCATTATAAAAATCTCCAATTTTAAATAACTTAATGTAGTTTTAAATAGAATGTTAACATTCATTAATGCTCATGTTAGAGTCACAGATATTTTTAAACAAATACGACTTAATGATGAAAATAATTGACATAATGCACACCTATGCAAATTTTTACCATATTAGGAAAATATAAAATTTTGAATAATTTACGAAGTTTTTAGAATGTTAAAATTTATTACAGTTCTTGCCTGTATCATGATAGTTTTAACGTCTTTACAATGATTCATCCTTAAGATAATGTCTAATATAGACCAACAAACTGACTGGCTAATCTACAGGTAGATACCACGCAGATTTGGTTATTTAAGAAAGCATAATTCTTTCTCCAAACAATAATCATTTTACTTATAATAGCTTTTTTGTGTATTATCTTTTCTTTCATAGCAAAAAAAAAAAGAAAAATCTTTACATACCTGTTTTAATCCTGTAAGCATGAATTTTACATCTGGAAAAAAAAAAAAAAAAAAAGGAAACAAATTTAGAAAGAAAATACAAATAAGAACAAATTAAAAATATTAATAGATCTATGAGCATAAATATGATTACCTGAGAAAAAAAGAAATAAATTAAAACTGATTTAAAGAAATAAATTTACATGTTCAAAGAAGAATGTATAAATTTATTTATTGAAAATCAAACACAAAAAACATTAGTACCTCCAATTTCATATAAATATTTAAAAAGGATTATGCCAATCTCAAAATTTCTAAATTCCTAATTATTTAATATATCTTTTGAACAAATAGCTGTACATAATCATAGAGAAATTAAGCAGCAAGGAACAAATTAAGACTTTTTAAATATTTTTCAGATCAAAAGACACAGAAAATTGCTTTGAAATATTACTTTAAAGTACAGTATGTCCATAAAAGAATGTTGCAGTTATAAATTTTAAAAGTATCAACTAAAAGCATTGTAGAGTGTTGGTTCAAGGTCACAATTAAAGAGTAACTCAAACAGCTTTAGATAAGCACATGCACGAGTACTGCTTTGTTGTTTTCTCGCTTCCAGTGCCACATACGCAAAATGGTACAAATCAACGACAGAGCTCTTTGTCGTTTGCCTCCACTTTTCCCTGACATAACGCCATACGACTTTTTCCTATGGGGCTTTATAAAAGATCGTGTCTACGTATACGTTCCGCCGTTACCTAATGATTTGACAGAGTTGAGACACAGAATTGAAGAGACTACTGCTTCCATTACACCGGACTTGTTAACCAAAGTGCGGGAAGAATTGGACTATAGGTTGGATGTGTACGTGTAACTAAAGGTGAACATATTAAACATTTGTAAGAAAAACTAAGTTAATTTACCTTCAATTTGATGTATGATATGTTGTAAATAGTTTAAATTAAACTGTTATAACAGGGTGGCTAGCATTTAAACCTTTTCAAATTCCCTGACTATTTTTCGAGATTTTCCTCCATTTTTCCCTGACTCTCACGTTTATTTTCGATGAAAATTTCACGACACTAGCAAAAAAATTTAGTGATTTAAAATATCATTAATAATTTAATGATTAATATAGCTTATTTTCACAAAATTTGTTAAAATTCCCTGACTTTTCCAGATTTTCTAAATTCCCTAACTTTTCCCTGATTCTTTGATTTTCCCTGACTGCAAGCCACCCTGTATAATATACCATTGAAACTGGGACATTCTTTAATGGACACCCTGTACAATGAGATGCCTGAAAAATATATAAATTTGATAAAAATTAAGAAAAAAGATTTTTTTTTTTTTTTTAAATAAATAAAATCTAATTATTTCAGATTCATTACAATACCCACATAAACACACAAATATATATAATTTATTAAATCAAGCAATTTAAAGCAATATTTAAAAAAATAAAAATGTATTTTATAAATTAAAATCACTTAAGCATAATTCTATAGCTATGCAGTAAATAAATGACTATTCGAATGAAAGAAAATAATTTAGACAAAAAAAAAAAAAAAAAAAAATTCAGTGCGACAAGTCGTACTATTTCTCTCAGAGGGCTGTTTATGCGTTGTTACCAACTTTTATCTCTAACTTTCAATGAATGTGTGTTAACATTTTTCTCTTTATCTAAATATATAAAGCTGAAAGTCTGTCATTGTATCTGTTCAGGTTATTAGATTTTACCAAATGTTGGTACACTTAATCAGGAAAAAATCTATCTAACACCGTAGTTTAATCAGATAATTGATTCAAAAAATCTTAATTATTCCTACGGTAGCTATTACTTCTATAAAATTCAAACTATATACCAAAATGCAACCAACATCGTTGCTTTCTTTATTCTATTCTATTTCTTAAAACAATTTTTATAGATGCCACACACATTACAAACTTTAAATTTTACATATACTTTTTTAAGATAGCACGCGATCATGTTTTTTTCATATAAAAATTAAATCATTAAATTCATTTTTTTTTTTTTTACTTATTTTTATTTCATTTTGCACATGCACTTTTTATTTCCTAATTCAAAATTATTAAAAAAAACTTTTTCAATAGTGTTTGTTTCGATACTGATTATTATTAATTTTCTTTTCTCTCCCCCCCCTCCCCCCCCCCAAAAAAAAAAAAGATTGAGGAAATTCTGGCAAAAGCAGAATTTTGTTGACTATTAGTTTTCTTTTTCAAACTATAACATCGCTTTCAAATTATTCAATTATACTTTTGATAAATTTTAGATTTCGATAAATGTCCAACTATTGAAAAATGACACTGCAAAAATCCCAGATTGAGACTAATAGTCTTCAGTTCTAAAAAAAAATCTTAGAAATCGCTGATTACATATATATAAATATATATAATAAAGATGATCTGTTAAGCATAGTAGATATAAAAGCACCATACAACTGGCATTTAAAATAAATAAGTACAAAACTTTGAATAAACACCATAAAATGGAAGAATTTACAAAAATTGATTCAGGAAGAAAGAAAATATGACCCTTTGTCAATCGAACAAAGTAGGCACAAGTGCTACACACAAAAAAGGTTTGAGTTTTCTTTCAATCCAAAACAATAGTTGCGAGTTCTTGCATTTTATAGTATTCATTTAACATTTTGTACTTACTACAAGGATAAGTGTTTTGAGTAACACGAGTACAAATTGGACTGGGGGTACAGAGGTTGCATTGTACAGAATCAAAATATACTATACTCCTGAAAAATTAAAAACAATGATCAATTTTTATATCATATAGGCAGAGCTGTTAAAGCATATTAAATTATACGTGCATAATTTAATGGCTTTTAATTCAAATATATATAAAGCAGGAAGAAATATAATTAATGCAAAACATACTTTTATTAAAAAATAAATAAATAAAAAATTACCTTGAGATATAAAACAACTCAACTGAAGAAAACTCTCTTTCAAATGACTTTCAGGCTCCTCCTCCGATTCAATGCATTTTAATCTTTAAAAGACGTTAAAGATGAAAAAATAAAATATTTTTTAAAGACAACTATCCATCTAAAAAATATAAAATATTTTTGACATACACTGGAGAAAAAAAAATGATAGCTGTGATGTGGTAATCTACTATTTGCATATTATGTAACACATTCACAAGTCATATAATCTTAACATATAATTGTTCTCAAATTAAATATATCTATAATTAAACATGCTCTCGCCAACTGACTGAGAAACCTGTAGCCACACAATTTATAGTCCAGATTTGGCATGAATTAGATGACATGACATCATGCTTTTCACGGAGTAATATAGACAGGAGAAGAAGGTAACGCTGAAATTTTGTTATGTTATTTTCTAATGTTTATAGATGGCGCCAGAATACAATACTGCCTTCTCTCTAGCTTCCGCAATGTTTTTCAATGGGGAAATGTCTCGTTTTAATTATTTTTTTTTTTAAATATCAAGCTGGAAAAAGTTCGTTTTAAAGCAGTTTTCATTAAATAGAGTCTTCTAAGCAACATGTTTTTTTAAGAGCTACTTTATAGTCATTTTACTTTGAAACAGAGCATTTAAAATGATGATCCTTATGCTATGAAACTACATTGAAAACATCAGTATATCGGTGCCGAGATAGGCAGTAATGACAAGTGGCGCCCTCAGTATTTAACCAAAAATTTACATCACAGTTTCGAAGCTTTTTCCCATTGGACCTTTATCTCCTGTTAAATATTACTCCGTGATCCTTTTCCACAAGAATAAATAATAGCAAGGATTGTCAGATGCCAACTTGGCACACAAATCACAAAATCAAGCTCTATTTTTACAAAACAGAAGTAAATAAATTTTTAAGAACAAAATTTTTATAATTCTAAAAGTTAAAACTAATATAAAATATAATTTTTTTTTTAAATACAATAATTAACATGATATTTTAATATTATTGTTATACCAATGACATATCAAAAGATACGAATATAATTAAAACAGAAATAAATCAAAACCAGAAGTATTCATGCTTTGTTATTGCAAATTGCTATAAAATGATATAATATTTATAGAGTAAACAGAGATGCCAAGCTCCAATAAGAGCTATCAGTAATCAGAGTTATGCAACGTTGAGACGTGAACCGCATCATGGAATAATTTTTATACACAAGCCCACATATAATAATGAATTGAACTGTTTTTGTAAACAAATATACAGTATATTAATTAAAAAATTTCAAAAACAAAAGTAAATAAATATTTACTTCTTCACCTTCTTAGAAAATAAGAGATTTTTTTTTTTTTTTTTTTTTTAAACCTGCTTTAGAGGGGAGAAAAAATTTAGATCTCTCTCTCTCTCTCTTTTTTTTTTTTTTTTTTTTTTTTTGAGGGGGGGGGGGGGGGTTTACAAAAATTTATTTTATTTTATTTATTATTATTATTTAATAGTCACTTTTTCACAGGCAACTGCTTTTATGGCATTAAAGTGGGAGGGGCAGTAAAAATATAAATAATTAGATAAATGAGAAATGAAACAATTCTACTTCTTTATACGTTTTAGAATTTAGTAAAGCAAGTTTAAAATGAATATTGACATTTAAGTTGCTGATGAAGAAAAATTGGGAAACTAAAGGCTGCAGAGCTTTTAATCGACAATGGCTAGTAGGAGATAAGAAAAGAGGGGGGGGGTGTTAAAAATAATTACATCAGCAAGAAATATTGTATAATTCTATTTCTTTATAGTTTCTAGAATCTTATAAAGCAAGTTTAAAACATTTATGTTGTGGATGGAGAAAGACTGAGAATCGGAATGCTTCCGTTGTGCATTTGATCGTCGATCGTTAGTGGAGTTTCATTTTTTTTTTAATGAACGATATCAGCGACTTTTTTAAAAGTGTATAATCTGTAATTTTCATATGTTGTCCGTAATGCCGTAATTATTGCTGTAAATCCGTAGTAATTATTGACAAATCGTAATACTTGGCATCTCTGGGTAAATATATTATTAAAAGAGTGATTTTTTTTTTTAAAGGATACGTTGAATCTAATGCACCACCAAAATATTGATCAATAAAGCTGGTGTATTTAGATGCAGTTGCTTGATCTGACTGTTCTTTGTTAGGTACAGAGGGAAGTTTCTGTTGTAGCATTCTCATAATTTCAGTCCAACACTCATTTGCATCCTGGAAATTTGTAAAATCAATATTGTTTCAAGATGATTAAAAAACATAAATTAGAATATCAAACTACAGAAATTAAATGGAACAAAGAAAAAAAATAAAAAGAAATTCTAAAAATAATAATAACAAGATTCTTAAAAAAGTAATTACAACAAAGACAGATTAACGTAAAGAAATAAAACAGATTTATAATATTTTATTAATTTTATTTTCACTTAGGTCAATCAGAAAAACAATGGGCATATAAGTACATATTTAATTTATATCTTATATTCTGAGGTAATTTTTAAATTATCCATATGTTGCTTTATATATAATACATTGGATTATTAGAATTTATTCATAGAAAAAAAAAAAAATAATAATAATAAATATAGATCTCTAATTTATTGCGGTTTATAATTTAAGTTAGAGTACCATGTTTACTAGAAAAGAACTTATCTCTCTCATATTAAACTCTGTTTATTTCTGCCTGTAATAGAGCAGGAAAACTTTTGAATGCAGGCACATAGTTCCTTAAGCCTGGTACTCACAAACATGGACAAATCCCTTGAGAAACATATGAACTTTGAGTTTACATGATTGCAACTGATGTAGATATAAATTTAAAAAACTCATTTTGATGATGATGTAACTGGTTAGTACCTATGCCAAAATTTCAGCCATTTTCCATTTTGAAAAAGAATAGAAAAATAATTTAAAAAAATTAATATTTTTTAACTGCTTTCCTGTGTTTCCTTATCAAAAACATTGGAAATATAGTTGCAGAAAGAGAATTAACAGCCATTTTACATTCAAACTATATACAATAGGATGTCAAAAATCCAGAATGCTCGGGACCACAATAATTTCGGATTTTCGAATTTTCCAGATTTTTAGTCATTTTTAAAAATAAATATATATACAGGGTGTGGCAAATAAAAGTGGCCCAAAGAACAGATTTCCAGGTTACAAAGAAACACAGCAAAGGAAAAAAAAATACTAGTTCGCTAACCTGCCTATAGCAAATGCTGAAAATGACCATTTATCTCTTGGCACTTTTGGGCTCTGGTCAGCAAGTTGCTGAAGGCAGATAAAAGCTGGACTTCTGGAATGGCTGCAATCACATCAGAAATGTTCCGCTGCAGTCTTGAAGAATATGAGGGTTTTTGCGATACACCTTAGACTTGAGAGTTCCCCACAAAAAATAATCGCATTCTGACAGATCAGGTGACCACACTCTTTCCACGAGCTTGTTTTAACATAACATTCAATAACAAACTTCATCTATTGCACTGTGATTACCATTTGCACTGATCAATTCACACTGACACAGCCCGCACTAAGATCTGAACCACTTTCGATCATGTGGTGTGATCAATCATTCACATCTAATCGTATCCACTCGCCTGGCTGACCCTGTATATTTGTCTAAACTTGTCTTTAATTTGTCTTTACTCAGATAATACACAAAGTCAAGTTAAAAATAATATATTGTGATTTTTAAATATTTACTTAAGTATTTTTACTTTATTTATGTTTTCTTTCTCAAAATAAATAAGCAAATAAAATAATAATTTTAGAAAATACATATTTATTGAAATATCTGTGTACTAAGTTTATTTTATAAGTTGCAGCAAAAGAAAATTGACAAAATGATTAAAAAAACAGAAACATTTCTAAAACATGTCTTTTTTTCTTTCTTTCTGGGCTTTCTGATTTTCAACCAAAAAGCCCAGAAACTAAATTAAACTTTTGATATTTTAAATTATTATTTTTGAACACAATCAGACATCAATTCATGAAAGCAACAGTTTTATAAAGTGATGCTATTAGATGTAAAAATGACTGAATTTTATGAGTAATATACTGAATAAAGGGGACTTGGCACCTTTGACAGCATTGCTGATATATGTTTCAAAGCTTATATTTCCATTAATATTTGTAAATGGAACTATATTAGGTTTGTTCAATAAAATATACATTCAAGAAACATTTCTTATGTTTGATTTTTTTAACATATTTTGGGGAAAAAAAAAAAAAAAGCCTTTCAATTGTCTTTTTTCAGTTTACATTTTCCATGAATTCATAATCTTAAAAATGATAAAACTTCTACAAGAAATTACTTAATTTTTTTGAGATATTTAATAGAACCTATTTAAAAGAGTTAGAGATGGATTTTCTAAGATTTTTTAAAAGAAAAAACATTAAAAATAAAAACATAACAAAAATCGCTTTTTTTTTTTTCCCTTGTAAATTTTTACATAGACATGCACTTTAATTCCCCCCCCCCCTCCTCAAAAATTAATCAATAAATTTCAAAACCCACCCTTAATTCTTTTAAGCAGGTTCTATTAAACATCCCCCCCCCCAATATATATATTTATATATATATAATATATATATATATATATATATACACATTCCTTTAATAAAAATTTGTGGAAGTTTAATCATTTTGAAGATTATGAATTCATGAAAAAATGCAAACTACGAAAAGGCAATTTGAAGATTTCAAATCTCTAAAAAATATACATCAAATACCATAAGAACTACTGCTTGAATATATATTTTATTGAACAAAACTAATATAATTCAATTCATAAATATTAAATGGAAATATAAGCTGCTATATGAAATCGACTTCAGTGCTGGCAGCAATGGTGCCAAGTCCCCTTAAAGATTGTCATAAATATGCATACTTAGCGGGCCATGGACTAATGTTGGAGTGCTCCATAAATAAGAAGGAGAGATGAACAGAATATGATGAACTGCTGTTATATATATATCATATAAAAATTTAAATATTATAAAATAATTGAGTGTGTACTCAAAAAACACATTGCTAAACAGTCAGCAGTGGCTGAACAGCGATTTGTTTTTTCCCATAGAACTGACTGGCTGATTTCAATGGATTATATTGAAGAAAGAAGAAAAAAAGTGATTTGCTTGAAATTAGTGACCAGCATAGTAATTGTAGGCCAAAGGTCTATTATAAATTATGGTTTGTTTAACTTTAGTTTTTTTTTTTTTTTTCAAAATTTAATCTAAATTAACAACTTAAAAGAAGCTATTTTTTTTTTATTTATTTATTTTAACACTATTTTTGATCCACTGATAAGTAAATTGAGACAAAAGGTAGATGGATTAGATGCTGAGACAAGTGTTTTTTCCAGATTAATAAATAATGCATGTAATTTTCTAACTTTCTCTCATATATATATATATATATATATATAATAAAGATGATCTGTTAAGCATAGTAGAAGCCGAACAACAGATATATATATATATATATATATATATATATATATATATATATATATATATATATATATATATATATATATTTTTTTTTTTTTTTTTGAGAGAACTTTTGCAGATAAATTTTGTTTTGCGGCAGACAGAAACAGAAATTTCTGCTACTGGGTATATTTTATTAAGAATCAGCTTTTGATTTGCACTGGAACAAAATCAATTTCTTTCACTCTGAACTTTAGACATAGATAACTTATTGCAAGCAAGCTAAAAATTACTAGATTTATTATTATTATTTTTTTTTTCAACATACTTGTTGCATATAGACACCATGTTCATTTTTTTCAGCAAAACGTGGGAAAGCCATGTGAAGTACTTCTAAGAGAATAATGGGCTGATACTCAGTACCACATTTATCCATAGACTCATATAAATCTCTCAGGGCTAGAACAAAGAAATAAAATGGTTAAAAAAAAAAAAAAAAAAAAACTAAATATACAAAAATAACTTAAAATGCAAAAGCTAGATCAAATAAAAAAATATTTTTATTTTTTGAACAGTATATTTTAGAAGGAAAGTATTGTAATTAAGAAAAAGAAGTCCAACTTCAATATTCTGATGTATCTGTATGTTTTAAAGCTTCTTAAATTCATTGCTTCAATTTTTACAGTGAAATATGCATGAGTGAACAAGATACAGTATAAATTGTTTTAAATGCTTAATCCAGTTGAACTGAAAGTTGGTAAGATGTTATAGATCACCATTGTGTATTAATTAATAAATTTTTTGCTTATGTGTAAACCAACCTTTTTTTTTTTTTTCTCTCTCTCTCTCTCTCTTCCATAAAGCAATCTATTCATATTTACACTAATAGAATAAAAAACTTTCCGCATAGCTGCATAAATATGGTAAGCTATTGAAATTTTATACAGCCTTGACCTTGTGTCAAAGATCTGGGGTTCGACTTCCGGTCCAGGCATTATTTTCACTCAGTCGGAAATATAAAATTTCAATAAATATGGTTCACTTCCAATCAGTTGATTGTGTGATTTTAATAAAAATTGTATTTCTTTCTCCCATTGTTTAATGGTGTTTTCCATTACCTGCGACTTATTTCAGTCGAGCTATCTACATGATAGACCTGATGTTTCTGCCTAAAGGTTGTCTGAGTGAGTAATGCTGACCGGTTGTCGGCCTGGATAGCTCAATTGGTAGAGCCTTGACCTTGTAAGTCAAAGATCCGGGGTTCAACTCCCGGTCCAGGCATTATTTTCACTCAGTAGGAAATATAAAATTTCAATAAATATGGTTTACTTCCAATCAGTTGATTGTGTGATTTTAATAAAAATTGTATGGCAAGCTATGCAATTACTCGTAGGTGGTGCCCTAGGCAAGTAAAATACAAATTATTTCACAGTTGGCAGTTAGTGTATTAAACATTAAATCTCATTAAAAAAAAAAAAAATTGTCTTATTTACAAATACAATAAATGACACACGATGAATCAACATTAGAATCTAACACGTTTACTGGTTAATTGAATATATCTAGGGCATATTAATTTTATAACTTGCTGCAGTTAGCGAAAATCATAAAATTGACATTTTTTTTTCTTCATTATAATAGCACACACATACACACAAAATTAAGCTATAAAATTAAGGAATTTAAAATAAAAAACTACCATAAAATTTTCTCCTGAAATTTTGCAAAAAAAAAAAAAAAAAAAGTTACACTGAATATTTGGTTATCAAATATTTAAAATTTAAACTAAGTTAAAATATTGAAATTCGTAAAAAAATTTTTTTATCATAAAATTAAAATTAATTTGCATTTTTTTTTTTCTTTTCTTTTTTTAAATTCATCAATAGTTTTATGAACAATATATTTAAATTAGTAACATATTTAAAGAACAATTTATGAAGGTATATTTAAAAAATTATGTGTTTTGAAATTAAAACAAATATATGTTATTTAGCTCTTATTTCATCATTAGTCAAAATATATATACATATATATTATTTTTAAAAACTCAAAAAGGGAGAATTTTTAATTATTCTTTTTTTGCCTTTTTAATCTATTTACTGAAATTCAAGATTTTACAGAGAGAATAAAAGCAGTATATATATTAAAACATATTTTATTATTCCTCTATTTACAATTATAAAATTTATTTGTTAGATTTAACACTACTTTTTAATGCACATTGTTTTTTTTATGTAACAAATGATAAAAATAATTAAGCTATTTTGAGTATAAAAAGATATTTACACTGAAATTTAAATATTTGGCCAAATACCAAATATTTGGTCAAAATTATGATTGAATATTCGGTATTCAGCAAAAATTCCGATTCAGTGCCACTCCAATTTCTAAAACATTCCAATTACAAACACAAATATGTACTTTTGATCTTCAACAAAGCATCTGAGCTCAGCACAAATTTGTAAACAAACTTTTAAAAGCACATCTGTTCTATCTCATTTCCTTTGCAATGTATCATACATTATGTATGTAAAACTAATCTTAATATTGAAAAGAGTGACTAATGAGTGATACTAATGAATGAACGTACCAGAAAAACAAATTTTGTTTCAGAAACATATTACTGAAATTGCAGTGAATATTTAGAATACATAAATCTTTAATATTTTGAGAATAAAATAATCAAGTTAGAGTTAAAAACTTAAGTTACAGTTTTTGTACCAGACTGTAAATAAATATTGAGCTGTTTAAATATTAAATTTGAAGCAATACTGTGTACAGTTCAGAGTCAAAAACATGAGAGCTATTATACTCTGGAAAAGTTATTCTAAAATGATATTTTTTGCATTATTTTCTGAACTAACAAATATAGTATTACTAATAATAATAATAAATTATTTGTTAAAAACCAGAATGAAAATTTCGATTTGACAATCCGCATTTGAGAGTAATAATTTAAAGATATACCTCTGAAGTCTTAAGATAGTCAAAACTTACTTCATTATCAAAGTGATTCAAAATAATTTTCTCATCAATATATATGTTACCGCTAGAACTTGGAATCCGTTAATGTGCCGATTAACTAAAGTGATTCGTTAAACTGTGGAATCAAAAGTTTTCTGCATTTTAACTAGGTAATCTGCACATTAGCGGCTTATGTTAGTTCAAAAGTTTGTTTCTCTCATTTTCTTTCCCCTCTCCTTCTACTTTTATTAGTTTAGTTTCACTCCTCTCATTTTCTTTCTCTACTCCTTCCCTCCTCCTTCAACTCGGTTTCTGATCGCTGCCGGTTACTTTTATTTCTAATAATTTGCATTGGCTGCCAGTGCGTAGCATAGTTAATTCTGTTTTCAAATTATATTTCTGTTGCGTGTGAATTTTCGTTGTGATTTTTTTAAAAGCAGAAAATTTAGCTTCAAGCATGCAAGCAACACGAACCTCTTAGTAAAACAGATTATGAGTTTTATAAACTTGGTACTAAAATAGGTATTTTAAAACAATTGTATGTAAGATCTGAATTCAGTGTTTGCAAAGAGAGATTATTTTAATGAAAGAAGATGTCCCTGCTGTAGAAATATCTTTGCATGAAACAGCAATTAAACAATCCCTTGGTACACCGGCCAAGGTTTCAAAAAATGTGACTGGAAATCTAAATGTAGCACGAATAGATGTGCTTGTCTCAAAAACAAATTGCTATGCAATTCAAAGTGCTACCAAGCTTTAGATTGCAATAACAAGTAAGCAGAATTTTATTATATGTTCCGAAAATTTATTTCCTTAATTGTACTAATATATTAAACAGTTAGATTCTTTATATTATAGTTTTTCAATTGATTGATGATTGATTCTATCAACTAATTTGTTGTTTGCTTAATCGTATTAACGTGATTCCTTAGGTATAGAAAATAAACAATATTTTTCAGTTGATCGATTCTATCAACTAGTGTGTTGATTATTCAATTGTATCAACTTGATTCTTTAGATATCAAAAAATAAATAAAATTTAATTTAAGCAAACAGAAACATTGCTGTTGTTTCACGACAGATCTAATTTCCACTTTAACAAGTGCCTAGTCGGTAAGGTGCAGATTAACGAGTGTCTAGTCAGTAATGTGCAGATTATCTAGATAATTCACAGATTACCTAGGTAATTTGAGAAATGAAATAATTTTCCACACTTTAACAGATCACCTTAGTTAATGTGCAGATTACTTAGCAAATCTGCAGATTAACTGATTGCTGCACTTTAGTGGTAACATATATATATATACAGTAACAGCTGCTTAATAAATTCACTGGTTAATAAAATCAGCTGCTTAACCTGATCAAATTGTCAAGATTGGAATCAAATCAATACAAACTACTTTTAAAGCCGCAACTTAATAAAATCAGCATCGCCGGTTAATAAACTCAAAAACATCTTCTCAGCAGTCAAAAATATCATTTATGCACACTAAGAATTTTTTAATTTACACAACAAACCTCTGTTATCACTCATTGTCGAAGATTTTACACTTGCAGCACAGTTACAAGTTAAACACGCCCCATAATTTATCTCCGTAACAATTTCAAGGAATGTATTCTTCAAAGCGCAGTAATAAAATAAATGCAAATTTGATTCGAAATGATTTTTTTTTTTTTTTCCCTGAATTATTAAAAGGCAATTTCTAGTTCTTATTTTGAAATTACTATAATTCATGAGGTTTAGATGGAAAGATTTTAAATTTATAAGAACAGCGTGAACTTTTGGTAAAGTAATGATGATTTTACTCTAATGAAAGTGCATGGAAACTTGGAATGCATTTAATTTACTTATATCAAAGAAACAATTAGTTAATTATCTACCAAAAATTAATATTGTTTACTAATTCCATTATTCGTTACCTTTTGAAATTCAGGGAAGTAATATCTTTTCCTTAAAGGCAGAAACATTCGCCAGATATAAAAATCAGCCGATTAATAAAATCACTTTGGCTCAGAACTAATGTGATTTTAATAAGCAGTGGGAACTGTATATATTAATCATTAACATGATTAATGCCATTAAATAAAAGTTAGATGCTTATTATTATTATTTTTTTTAAATGTCTTCACAGAATTGGCTGAAACTTAGAATAAATGCTTACCAGCTGTAATAGACTGAGCAGGAACTATTGTGTTACCAGATGCTAAACCACCAGAAAATCTAGAAATAAAACATATTTTAAACCAAATACTAAAAATCCTCTTGAAGTGTTAAAAAGACAAGATAGAAAACATAGACAGCAAAAAACAGTGCAGCTGTTAAAGTAACAGCCAAGTGTCGCCAGGTCAGAGCCTTGCCGACTATCAGGAATAAAGTGTGGCTACATTGAAAGCAATTAATTTTTGTGATAGAGGTGGCAATTAATAGCACATAAAAACGAGAATGAATCACTTAGAATGTAAAAAAAATATGCAATATGTTAAAAATTTTCCTAACCACTATTCTTTCCCATTTTTAATTAGAAATTTGCGATGAAATCTATGTTTGATTTCAAACTAGAAATACAAATGTTTTACCTAAATATAAATATTTAAAAGATGAAAGACGTAAATAATTAAATGTAATAGACGTAAGTGCTTTACTGCATTTTTTTTTTTTTATGTCGAAGAACACTGCTGATACAGGACTAATTTCTCACACCCATACTATAAACAAAGTGGTTTTTGGAGATTGATTTTTTTATGTATAATATTGCGTTTTGAGGCCTCCTGAATACAAAAGTCAAATTTTTAGAGGTTCATCTGTATACATATGAATTTTCAGTATAATTTAACAACAAATAACTGCAGGAAATTCAAATTTGGAACTTTGGATTCCATATCTAATTGCCACTTGAAAAGTTGATCAATATTTGCAAGTTTCAAGGAAATTAATAACAAACTTGATTTTTGTTTTAATAAATGTAGGCACTATAATTAAACAGAAGTTGAGAAGGGTAGTAACCCTCCGACATAGAATTATACATTAATTCCATATCATATTCAACACAAAAAATTATTTTAGAATATTAACAACAAATGACTTTCTTTATGATTTTTACAGCTGAATGTTATTTAAATGTGATTCATAAGAATGTCTGTCCCAAAACGCAATGCACTGACATTTTTTGTACATTCCTGAACACAAACCAGTTGTAGAAGATCTATTAATGCCATTTTAAATAGGGAACATTCCATAGTAAACCTGAATAACATATTTTTTTAAATATTTACAGACACTGGGCGGCGGGCAAATGGACACTCAGAGAGACAAATATGCAAATTGAAATCATATTCACAGTTTAAAATTGTTAGAAAGTTTTAAAAACGCTTAATGTAAACGAAAATGCAATTCCAGCAAATTTCCAATAATAACCTTTAACATAACTCAATATTTTTGTGTGCCCTGTAAATCAAATGCTAATCATACTGTACACTATAGACAACATTCTTTTGTGCATATGAATAACATATTTCAATTTCATTAAGATTTAAGCAAGCAAAGTAATTAAAAATCGGTTTATAGAAATATCTCTCATAGAACGCAATGCTGTGAAATACTTTAGGGTGTTACTGTATGCAAACCAATGATGATATTTACTCCATTTTCTATAAAAAATATCTGTTAGTGAACTTGAATAACAAATTTCAATTTTATTAATATTTGCGTAAATTAAAGGTATTAAAAATATGGTTTATAGAAATACATCACATAGAACACAATGCTTTGGAATACTTCCGGGTGTCCCTTTACACAAGCTAGCAGAGGTATTCATTCCATTTTCAATAAGGAACATCCGATAGTGAACTCAAATAACATATATCAGTTTCAAGAAATTCCATGAATATTCACGGGAGTTAGAGAGCAGACAGACAGACAAAGAAAAGACATTAACGCTTTTTAACCTTGCTGGAAATTGTCAAAGAGCCGAAGTCATTACAAATTTTCAACTATGTTAGAAAGTGTTAAAAAGAAATAAACTGAAAATTTCCCACGGTTTTGCTAATCTTAATTTTCTTCCTCTCTTAACGTGTTTTAATTTGCAGGTGACACCCTAAGAAATTTAACTATTAAAATTTTTAACAATACAGAATAATATAAATTTGCCTTAAGTTCTTAAATTTGTTTATTTCACGTGTTTGGGTGATTTTAGTTGCTATTTTAAAATAAAGGATTGTTTCTTAATTTTTACTATCACCGAACTATTTAATTACATAATATTTTATTCTTTTACGGCCAAAGAAATGTAAAAAATCGCATTTAAATGGACTCACAAAAATTTCATCAAAATTTGCTGAACAGTGTAATCACAAAAGGATATACAGTAGAGAGTCAAAAATCCGCACAGCTCGGGACCAGAGGTTGTGCGGATTTTAGGATTTTGCAGATTTCGGGCCCATAAAAAATGATTTTCACTTTGAATAAAAACTGAATATTATTCAAACTAAACACATACTAGTGAATAATAACACTGAATATTAAATTACTAGGTACATAAGAATAATAATGAATATATATATATATATATATATATATATTTGTCAAATTTTGATAAAATCTGTTCACATGTAGCTAGTTTTAAACTAAACTTGAACCTGCATGATTTATTTATTTTTTTATTTATTGTAAAAAAATAGTAGCACAAATTTATTTTTCTACAAATTTTATTGAGTTCTTCCTCACAAATTATGCCTTCATCAGAAAGCATTTTAAAAAATTAGTTTGTTATTATTTACCTGATTGATATCATCATATCACAATAATCATTATTTTCTTTTGATGAATTTAATATACTGTCATTAATTTCATTAGCAGCAACTTTGCTGTTGCAGTCTTTCATATTATTATTATTTTGTTTTTCTTTTTTGTAATTATAAAACACAAACATTAAAATCTGTATTCAAGATCTTTTTCAAAAATTCTGATTTGCAGTTTTGTAATTTATTAATAGTGAATTTCATTGTTTGTGTCTGACAAGCTGTGCGGATTTCGGACTTCGGCTGATTTTAGGTCGGTGGATTTCTGGCTCTCTACTGTACATATATATATATATATATACACACACACACAGAGACAAAACTTACTTTTTTAAAGCTTCTCTGAGTTCTGGTACATTTTTCAAACACTGTATTGTTGCATTCATATAACACGTATTTCCTAAATTAGTTAATCCAGGTGGAAGTTCTAGCTAGAAAAGGAAATTATTTAAAGTTGGAGCTGCACAGCAGATAAACTTCAATTGAACAAATATAAAACTTAATAGAAAGATAGCTACAGTTGCTTTATAAGATAGCTAAAAATCAATATAAATACATAAATAGAAATTTTAAAAGCCCTAAATCATATTTAAACAATACTCATTATTTTATAATAACACTCTCTCTCTATTTATCTAGTACAATTTATTTAAAAAAAAATAATGAACAATAAAATATACTAAAACAGAGGTGCACAATTTGTGACTTGCAAATGTAAATTTTTGTGGCCTAAAGTATAATTTATGAATCTATCTATAGATTTTTCTATCAATACAGCAAAAATTTAGAAATAAATTCATTTCAATTCTTTTTGAGTGAAAACAAAGTAGATGGTCATGGTAGTTTTCAATATATGCACATTAGAGCTGCAATGTTGTGACTTATGATTGACAGTGAAAAAAATGTATATTACATAAATACACTATGCAGTCTTCTGGAATTAAATACATTTCTAAAGTGGCCCTCAAGTCTTTTGGGATAGACAGAGACTTTAAATATTCATAATTATAACAAAATCCAGGAACTCTCATAATTTCCTTAAGGAATTTTTCTTTAGGTGATTTTAACGCACCAGGATGCACACACTAAATATGAAAATGAAGACTCGATGAGGTACATTTCTACCCCAAAAGTGTTCTTCATATTTTCTAAATTTTTTCCACAAAAAAAGTTTAGAAAATGAGTCAAGAACATATTATAAATTACGGATACAGATAAATTCTTAGAAAAATTTAAAGGTTTTTCCGTTTCTAAGCTAATTTAAACTAAAATGCACTGCTGATTTATTGAGTAGTAAGTAAATTTAGTGTATCTACAACATACCAACCTCTACCTATTTCATTGGATTACTATGCTTTGGAGCAACATGTTTTACTATTCTTATTCCCCTATGTTTAATGAACAGGAGGAAAAGGGATTCAGTGACAGTATCAAAAGAAAATCACAAAGACACATTGGGCGTTTGCATACTGCATTCTTTTAAATTCCTTTGTAGTAAGGCACGTTATTCATAAAGAAATTCAAAAATACTCGCAGAAAAAATCAGCTACTCTTTGTAGAGTAATGCCAACATGTTCATCAGTCCAAATAATTTTAAAATCAATCATATTGTAATCACTGATGCATTCCTAATTATCAAGGAATTTAAAGACAAGTACAAATACAAAAGCAAATTATTGTTCCATCAATCCAAAATGCAAGAAATAGGAGAAAACTGATTCACAGTGCTTTTTTCTTAAATTTATCACTGATTTATTGAGGAACTCAGAAATTCAAAAAATCCTTCTATGCAAACATGTTAAATCTTGAATGGGAGACTTGATCACTTATAGTAGAGGGTTATTTAAATACCTCATCCCCACAACCTTTGATACAATTTTGTACAATTGCTTTTTGTTTCTGCTGTATATTTTAACAAATTTTAAGCTTTTTATTTCTATTAGATACAAATTAAATTTAAACCTTCATGTTACTAAAAGACATTCTTAATTTTGATGTGAGACATTTTAGAGTACGTGGATTTCTTTTTGGGATCAACGACTTCACTTTCTTAGCATTTACCAATATTTGAGGCAAATCATTTTCAATTTTATTTTTATTTATTATTTTTTTTAAATTTAATACATTAAAAATAATTTACTTTGAAATATACGGAGTCATCAGCAATTTAAAAAAAACATTTTCAAAGTAATTAATGTTTTGGTGTACATGTAATTGCTTTTGTATTTAGTAGATGGGGCCACTAGCATGTTAAAAAAGAGTATGTTTTTCACATACATATTCTCATTTTTAGCATGCTAGAGGTGCCATCTACTGAATACAAAAGCAATTACATGTACGCCGAAACTACAAAAACAATTATATGTATGCCGAAACAATTATTTTAAACTTGAAAAACTTCTTCACACGCCACAAAATTAATCTACTGGTTTTGAAAGGACGTGGCTTTTCTTCTTCAGGTGCAAAATATGTACTACTGCCTTGGAGGCAAATGCAAGACTGCTTGTTTGTGTCTTGCTTTTGTCTCCAAAGTAGTAGTACATATTTTGCACCAGAAGGAGAAAGGTCATGTCCTTTGAAACCGGTAGTGCTTCCATTAATTTTATGGTGTGTGTTTAAATATTGATTGTACACCAGTTCTTTAATTTAGTTTTATAATTATTTTATTCTGCATTCTAAAAAAAAAAAAAAAAAAAATCACAATTTTTACAGAAAAAGCCCAGTATTCAAAATGATGATAAACAACCAAATTACAAAACCATTTTCATATGTGAATGATTCTATATATATCTGACTGTAATTCAAATATTGCTCTTAGAAATAAGACATTAACTTTGGCATTCTCTGACTGTAGAATAATGACAACATGTTTATCAGTCCAGATAGTTTTAAAATCAGTCATATTATAATCACTGACACATTGTTAATTATGAAAGAATTTAAAGACACAAGTATAAATGCAAAAACAAATTGTTACATGATCAAAACTGGTGTACGATCAATATTAGAATTTAAAACTTCTTTATACACCATAAATTTTAAGACAGCACAACCAGTTTCGAAAGGATGTAGCCTTTCTTCATCAGGTGCAAAAGAACACATGCTACTGCCTTGGAGGCAAAGACAAGACTGTGATATTATTATTATTAAGACTGTGATATTATTATACAGTCTTGCCTTTGCCTCCAAGGCAGTAGCACGCGTTCTTTTGCATCTGATGAAGAAAGGCTATGTCCTTTCAAAACCGGTTGTGCTGTCTTAAAATTTATGGTGTGTAAAGAAGTTTTAAATTCTAATAAATTGTTACATGGAATAAATCCAGAATGCAAGAAATATGAGAAAACTGATTTCACTGCCAAAAGTTTTCATAGTGCATTTTTCTTAAATTCATCACTGATTTATTGAGAAATTGAGAAATTCAAAAACCATTCTCTGTAAACATGCTAAACTTAGAGATCGATTTCAGATAAAAACATTCTACACCTTTAAAATTTGTATAATAGATCACATTTCACATTCTTTTGTCACACGAGCACTACCAATATGTCTTGCCAGTGAATCATTCAATATAAAATATATAAATCTATATAGTAATTGTACTGTTTTAGAAGGTTTAGTAAACAAAACACACAATTTGGAAAGAGATATATGAGAAATTTACCGCTGTAGCAAGCTCATGGTCTGACATGTCTTCCATGAAGACAGTCTTTTCTACAGGTTCTGGAGGCAGCTCTTCTTTTGTCCCCATCATCAGAACTGTGACTCCCTATAAAATATATATAGTTCAGTTAAGATGCTATAATCAAAAGACAAATTTCAAGCATAATTTAACAAGATATTTAGTATTTATTAATTCTCCATCAAATTGTAGGTATGGGAAGCTAAGGTAAGCATGAAAATTTTTTGCTCTCTTTCTCTCTCTCTCTTCCTTTTTCTTTTTTGATTTTTCTACACGTTTTCATGTGTAAGAAATCCAAAAATCATAAAATGGGTATGATGTTTGTCTATAAAGTAGTGTGTTAGTTCACGTGCACAATGTTCCAAGAACGAATGGTTGCAGAGCGGTCGGACCAGTTTTAAAATATCACTTATAACACTGTTTCTAATTTAAAAACTCCGTAAGTTATTCAAAAGTAAGATGTTCTTAACATGGGAGAATAGGGCAAATTTTCACTCAAACATGCATTTAAAAAGGAATCTTTTTACTGCAACAATGTCAGACAAGCTTTAAAATATCAGTTATGATGATGGCATATACATTAGTAATTACAAAAATTTCATAAGTTATTTGAAATTACGAATTTCTTAACATGGCAGAAGAGGGCAAATTTTGAGGGATATTTTCATTGTATAGATGTCAGACCACTTTTAAAATATCACTTATGATACTGGCTTGAGTATCACTGACTACAAATATTCTAATTTAAAAATTTCATAAGTTATTCGAAATTTAAGACTATTCTTTTTAACATAGCAGAATAGAGCAATTGTTTCGTATAAGCTTACATTATGGTGTTCATTCCATTGGAAATTGTGTAGAATTTCATGAAAACTAAAAAATGAAATTGATCGCAATAAAATTAATTAGGTAAGGTAAATATATCAAATTGAATATTGGGTAGCTTATGAGGTGGGGACATTTTAGTCTTACCATGTTGAATAATCAGTCAAATTCATTTCTTTACATAAATATGTTATGCCCTGTAGTAGAAATTTACGAGTGAGCAGAGTTCACCTTTACCAACTAGTTTAGAATACAGAATTTCTCTACCTTAAAAATCTAGGTTAAGGAAAAAGTAAAAAAAAAAAAAAAACTAATTGACATAATTGGACTCTGTTTAGTTCCCCATCATATATTAATTCTCAAATTTCTATTATAGAATATATTTCATTTATGTTAAGAGAATGCTCTACCAATCACCTAGTAAGTGAAATGCTCTACTACTAAATTACTTCCTCTGCGTTGATCCATTTAGCTTACCCTATTATTTTGTTGAATATTTGCAGTTAAAAACTGCATGCAATTCCATACTTCTAATACACAATAGCAAAGTTTATATGAAATAATGGCCTACTCTGCCATGTTATGGAAATCATCAACTTGAGAAACTTTTAAAATTGAATGTTGATATTAAATTGCATTCACAACATCATAAATGATATTTAAAAAATAATTCAGCCTCATTTACAATGAAAATAATCCTTATACCTCACATCTTAAGAAAATATTAAAATTCATATAACATTAAAAAATTTTCAAAGCAGAATATTTATAATCAATGATGTTCATGCCAGTATTATAAATGAAAATAATCTTCATAATACATATTGTTGCGTACTCGGGGGTTCGTAAGTTGTCCGAGAATGAAAGGCGAGGCTCAAAAAAATTCAATAATTTATTCACAGAAAGTTCCAGAAAAGTACAGGTCTATAAACAAAGTTTCAGCTTAAATTAAACCGGTAAACACAGTTTAATTAACAATTGTCAACTGTAAATCCACAGTACAAACTGTATAGCAATAGCACATAAAGCAAGACTCATTCAAAAGACGCTTAGAACTCCTTTAATTGCAATGCAAGCATTAGCGAAACTTACTGATTCTGATATCAGACTGAACTGAACTGATTGTCTTGGCGAAAAAAAACAGCCCTTATATACCCCTGTAGAAAAGTGTGGAAAGTTCCAGAAATTTCCGTATCTCCTCAGCCAATCATATTTCAGCGTCCATATATGGTATATCCCTAATAAGGATTTTCTTGCCAAGGTCGCCAAAAAAAAAAAAATCACCACGTAGGGAAAAAGTCGACAATTTTGGCACCAAATCCATTACCTGTCTTATTGGAGATTTCTAATGCATTTTTTAAGGGAAAATTAGGCTATTTTAACGCTAAAACAACTAGAAATGCCGAAAATTAACATTTTAACAACATACTAAGTCTCTTTGAAAGAATTTCTACAAAAATAAATACAATTATTTACAAACTCGCAACAATATTTATACAAAATTTTTGCCTACTGAAGTTAGAATATTGAAAATTAATAGGGTTCTTGGTTCTTGTTGAGAACATCATAAGTGATAGACATAGTTTAAAACTATTCATAACCTATTAGGATAATTTGTTCTTGACTTCAAAGAGCAGAATATGCTAGAAATTGGAATATACATCACAAAACAAATGGCTTTAATGCAGAACAATTAGAAATATTTAGAAATTACAGGTAGGGGGGAGGGAAGGATTGGGAGTTAGGTCATTAAGGGTTGTGGGGATTAAGGTTGATTGACTGCACTTGCGTCCTAGGCCTGGGTCTTTGTAAGGGGTTCTAGCGCACATTTTTATGTCATTAAGAACGGGCATTTTTGAGAATATTGCTTTTCCCATTGAAACAGTTTAACATCAAAATACTTCAAAAGTAGTAAATTGCATGGTAAATTCTCTATGCAACCTTGTTTTTTTTTTTTTTTTTTTTATTTATTTAATTACAAGTTTCAGTAAAAATATTTTAAAATGTTTTTTACTACACTATTATTATTATTTTCTATTATACACATATATTATAGCACATCAAAAAGTATTATGAGTGTGTTAATAAAATTGTGAGTAAATTTGTAAAATGCATGAATGTCTTGCAGAACATCTTTGGTCATCTGAAAATTTGTTGCAGAATATTAAAAAGTATTCTGCTATAAGGATTCTTGAGATAATGCGTACACAGACGAGAGTAGAATGCCAGAACAACCGAACAAGGTTCGTGTGAAATTTTAACTGCCTGGGAAACTTCTGAATAGTGTCTTAGGAGAAAATAAAGATATAAGTCTAAATAACAATGTGCCCCCCCCCCCCCAAAAAAAGGACTTAGTAATAGAATATAAACTAATAGCTGTATTTTTATGCTATAATGTATACTTATTTTGTTAAATACTTATTACATAGAAGAAATGGCTTTGTATAACAAAATAGATTCTAGCAATATCGTGGGAAATTAAGAATATATTTGGGGGAAATTTCAGGTCTGGAATTTTTTTCTGCTGTCTTGCACAGATTATTCATGCGTGTGAGAGAAAAACAATATGGAAATTAGCAAACGAAAAAATAATACTCACATCTTTTAGCTTAATATTTCCCCAAGCTTCATCCTGAATAAGAAAAAAATAAATGAATATAACTTACGATGTATTCATAAGTAAATGCAAATAAATAAGTTTAATAAATTTCAGTCATGAAAATTATTTAGACAAAAAAATGTTAGAAATTAAAACAAAACTCAATACAAAAGACTTTAGATTATGCAACTCATGCTGAATAGCAATTTTACCCAAATGACAAATACAATCTAACATCGTTAGTGTGAACACACTTACGGCATTGACATACTTAACATTACTTTTAACATGAACTGTTTCCACAATCTCTGCCAAAATAGAGATAAATTTAGTTTTATGAAGATTAGTTACTGATAGCATGAACTACTGACATGATTTTTTTTTTTTTTTTTTTCCCTTGACATTCGCATTAACAAGGTTTGACTTTGACTATATTCAAATTTCAAGATAAACATTTTTTCATATGAAGCTTCGCATTTTTTATTTATTTAGTTAATTACCTTATTTATTATTTACCATTATTATTTATGGTTTTTGTTCCTTTATTGCTTTTCAAACAATCTATACTATAAATAGATAGAAGTGTTTGTATCTGTACACAACAGATCGCAGAGCTATAAAACTACTTGCCAGAGAGGTAGCTTAGACCCTGCGGATGTATTTCATCAAGATTTTTCCAATTTTATCTATTTAATTTTTTGTTTCATTTTCTTAAATTTATTCTTTCATTTCAATCATATGCATTGCATAGCAATGGCTATTACACTATTTATCTTTAAAAAGGAAGTTTTTTTCTTTAATTTATTATATTCATTGGAAAAAAAATATATGATTGAAAGGATTAAAGTTATTAAAGTTTAATTCCTTAGAAATTATTATTTTTTTTTACATTCATTCTATTAGTCAAACGATATGGTAATCAAATGATAATATAGTAGAAAGAGCAAGGGCTATAAAATAGATTGTGTCAAAACTTAAATTTTTATAGATGCTGAGATATAGCCATCTTTAAAATTGAATTTCTTAATAACAACTTCACATGTCATCTAATAAATACCTAAGAAAGCCATTGCTGCAGTCAGTAGAAACCCAAATCTGATGCAACACGTACGAGAAAGGCACTGCCATAGGCAGCTAATACCCAGAGAAAGGTTTGGTTTAGAGCAATTTCAACAAAAGTTAATATGTCTGTTATATGTCATAGTACAAACTGTATAGATTTTAGTGAATTTGGCGGTTATTATTATAATTTTTCTTTTTATAGACTGAAACAAACCAAAGAAAAAAAAAAAAAAAAAAAAATTCGAACCCATAGGCCATAATATTATGAAGTGCAATAGCATCTAAATGCCTTCTTCCATGGATCTGAAAATTTATATACATATTATAGGTCAAGGTGGCCATCACACAAATTGTATAGATTTTATGAATCTAATCCTAGCAAAATTTTACAGCGACACAACAAAAAATTCTTTATTATGGCCTATGATCTCAAATCATTTAAAGTGCAATAGTGTTTAACACTGATTAAACTGATTGATTTAAGAATTTTATTACTTTAATTTATTAAACAACCGTTGATTACTTAATGTTCTGAAAGTCATGAAGAATTACTCTAGATTTTTTTCAAAAATGTACATATATGCCAGACTTAATTATTACATGGGCACAAGAATGATAAACTGACACATATAAAAACAACTATAATTATTCAGCTTATGTGATACAAATGTATTTTAAAAGTAATCAAAATCTAGGTAATAACATGAAACTAAATAGAATATATATATATATATATTAGAGATGTGACTCAAGAATATTCTCTGAAAACGAGAATATTCTTATTTTTCTTAAATACAAAACTTTTTTTTCTTGTCTATGACATAAATTATAAAATTTATTCATAATTATTCAGTTTGGCATGCATAACTAGAACAAACAAACTTTATTTCATGATGTTTTCATTACAATTCTTAATTTTCAATAAGAGAATATTCTTCAGTAAGCTCCACAAATCAATTTTTTTAAATGTTCAATACTTATTCCATGACAGAAAGCATTCAATAGCAAATAAATTTATTTTCACTCAGTCGGAAAAATAAAATTTCAATAAATATGATTTTCTTCCACAGTTGATTGTGTGATTTTAATAAAAATTGTATTTCTTTCTCCCATTGTTTAATGGTGTTTTCTCATTTCCTGCGGCTTATTTCTGTTGAGCTATCTACGTGATAGACCAGAGATGTTTCTGCCTAAAGGATGTCTGAGTGAGTAATGCTGATCGGTTGTCGACCTGGATAGCTCAATTGGTAGAGCCTTGACCTTGTAAGTCAAAGATCCGGGTTTCGACTCCCGGTCCAGGCATTATTTTCACTCAGTCGGAAAAATAAAATTTCAATAAATATGATTTTCTTCCACAGTTGATTGTGTGATTTTAATAAAAATAACAAATAATTATTCATATTGAAATACAAGTTAATTTTTTTTTAATGCCTACAGATTTGCATTTGTAACAAAACATCACTAAAATTTTATATTTAAAAAGAGTATTCTCCTCAAAGATTTTTTAAAAAATAATTGGGAGTTTATTTAAGAAATTTCATTCACATAATTCATATTTCTGTAAGTCTTATTCTATATATAAGCCACAGGTTTATTATCTATATCTATATTATGTTGACGATTTTTAATTACAATCAATAATTTGATGATGTGTGCAGAAAATTAATATGCTTGAAAAAAGTTTTTGAATCTTAGAAAGCTCTAGTTTAAAAATAAAATTTTGCTAAAAACTTAGTAAATTTAAATTAATCAACATTTTATGATAAATCAATGATAAAATACACTACCTTTCCATTAATGACTGGAAACTTTCAATTTCAGACATTTTTAAAACTATCTCAAAAAAGTACTAAATAACTTATCTTGAAACATCAGGAGTGTAAAGAACATGTTATACCTCATACATTTTTAGTTTGTTTTGTGCCTAGAGGTGCCAATTATTACAGATTTACGGCAATAATTACGGCATTACGGACAACATATAAAAATTACGGATTAATGCTTATAAAAAAATCGCGGATATCGATCGTTAAAAAAGAGAATCCCCACTGGCGATCGACGATAAAACGAACAATGGAAGCCTTCCAATTATCAATCTTTTTCCATCCACAACATAAATGTCAATATTCATTTTAAACTTGTTTTATTAGATTCTAGAAACTATATAGAAATAGAATTATACAATATTTCTCGCTGATATAATATCTCCCCCCCCTCCCTATTTTCTTGTCTCCAACTAGCCATCAACAATTAAAAGCTCTGCAGAAGTCTTTAGTTTCCCAGTCTTTTTCCATCAGCAACATAAATGTCAATATTAATTTTTAACTTGCTTTATTAGATTTTAGAACCTATAAAGAAGTAAAACTGCTTCATTTCTCATTCATCTAATTGTTCATATTTTGACTGCCCCTCCCCCTTCCCAGCTAGTGATCAAGGCTTACTTCTAGAACCAAAAAAGTGATAGAAGTGCTCAATATTTCACACATATGCAATTATTTTAAGCTTTATTACTGAACTTGATGAATCTGTTTTTTTTTTTTCCTTAATAAATTTAAAATACATACTGAATCATCAAACAAAAAATACGCAAGATGCATAAAAAAAAAAAGAACAATGTTTTAGTAGTTAATGCCATAAAAACAGTTGTCTATAATAAAGTGACTTAAAAAAAAAAAAGAGAGAGAGAGAGATCTAAATATCCCCCCCCCCCCACCTCCAAAGCAGGTTTAAAAAAAAAAACTTTCATTTTGTAAGAAGGTAAAGAAATACATATTTATTTACTTTTCTTTAGAAATTTTTCTATTTTTTTAATTAATAAATTATATATTTGCTTACAAAAACTGTACAATTCGTTATTATATATGAGTTTGCGTGTAAAAATTATTCCATGAGGCGGTTCATGTTTCATAAATATTTAACTCTAATTACTGATAGCTCTTATTGAAACTTGGCACCTCTATGTGCCAAATGTGAAAGGGGGAACCAGTAAAAAATAAAAAAAATAAAAAAATGAAAGTGTTTGGCATATCCCTGTAAAAAGTAATGCTTGAAATGCAATCTGGCGGTAGCATGTGATTATGGGGCTCTTCTTTAATAATTGTATAAATTTTTATGCCTCTACCACAAGTAATAAGGGAGATAAAGGTTTATTAAAAAAAAAAAAAAAAAAAAAAAATTTAAACTTTTTTAGTTGTAACATGCTAGGTATTAAAACCCACTGCAAAACTATTTTCGGGAAACTTGACATACAGTATTAGATACAGCATACTGCAACCAAATTGAAAAAATATTATAAATTAATGAAATATGAGAGTATTTACTAAATAATTTTTAACTGCATATGCGTAAGATTTAGTGAAATTTTATTTGCATAATTTAATAGTCAAATGTATTGAGCTACTTATATAAAAACCCTAAACAAGTATTGTGTAAACTTAAAAAATTCTATGCCATTGAATGAACTGAATTTCAGCTGTTCCCAAAAATAATAATCTGGTGTGTCACTCACACGACTTTCTCTTACCCTGAAATTTAATACTATAAATACAGTTTGCAGATTAAGAGGTAAGATAACGATGTTATGTAAACTTATGTTAAACAATTCAAATTAGATATGATAATTAGTTCTGTGTGAAGAGGGCTACCAACCTCCTCAACCCCCCGTTTCATTAATGCACCAACATTTATATATAATTTAATTCTGTTCTTAAAAAATAATTCTGTTCTTAAAAAATAATTTATTAAAATTATTATTTTAAAAAATTATCTTTTATGATAATGCAGACGATTTCCATATTAGAGAAGCAGTATAACACCAAATATATATAAAAAAAAAAAAAAGTTCATTTTATTCTCAATATTAAAAAAAAAAAAAAAAAATTAAAATTTACTCCCCTCGAGGGGGGACTTCCCCCCCGGGGGGGGGGGGGGGAGGCGAGGCTCCTACATACACAAAAAATAAATTTCCCAGTTGACTATCTCTATTACAAAAAATATATATTCGTTTCATTTGGTTTAGTGCAGTCTATAGACGTTAAACTCTACTTACCTGCAATTTCCCCCATAGACGTAACGTATTAGAATTCTCTTGATTGTCCATGTACACGAACCATTTGCTTGATCTTAACGAATAGCTTACTGTAGCATACCTATATGATACACATTTAGAATACCAAGTTGGAATGTCTGCTACTATTTGTTCTTCAGATATGCTGATAACAGACAGACACACACACACACACAAAAACTGCTAAAATCATGATTTTCGTATTCAGGAGACCTCAAAACTTGTAAATATAACAAAATCTTGCTTTCGAAAATTTGACTAAAAACAATACTTTCTCTATCTTATGGGTAAGAGAAAGTAAAAAATTGATAAGGGAGTTTTCTCAATATTTATTTACAATCATTGAAAACTGAATAACCATTCATTGAATCAAAATAAAAATGTGAGTAAAACCACTTATTGCTTAGTTTTTTTTCCCGAGAGAAATTAAATAGCCATTCATTCTATGGCGTAGAACTTTTTGAGTTTGCACGACACTTGTTTGGGGTTCTTATATTAGTAGCTCAATATATTTGGCTATTAAATTATACAAATGAAATTTCTCTAAATCTTACGCATGCACACGCACAGTTAAAAATTTAGTAAAAATGCTCATATTTCATCAAATATTTAATATTTTTTCATTTTGATTGCAGTATGTTGTGTCTAATATTGTATGTGGGGTTTCCTGAAAACAGCTTTGCTCTGGATTTTTAATACATTCTGTGTTATAGCAAAAAAAAAAAAAAAAAAAAAAGTGAAAATTGTTTTTACAATTTTTTTAAAAGAAACCTTTATATCATCCTGATTACATGCAGTAGAGACATAAAAATTTATACAGATAATAAAAAAGAGCCCCATAATCACATGCTACAGCCAGATTGGATTTCAAGCAATACTTTTTACAGGGTGATGCCAAACACTTTCACATTTCTTTAATTTTTTATTGATTTCTCAATCAGCACAAAACTTTAACTGAAATGTATGAGGTTCTTTACACTTTTGCTGTTTCAAGATGATTTGTTTAGTACTTTTTGAGATATTTTTTAAAACGTCTGAAATCGAAAGTGTCTGGTCATTTGTGGAAAGATAGTGTATGTTCTATTAAAATTAAAAACTAAAAAAATAAATGGCTTATAAATGAAATTAATTTTATTTTGTAATTAACTTGTTACACAAAATTTAGAATCAAAGCTAGTCAGTTTCATTTTTTGACAATAGATCATTCAAGCTACCTTCTTTATACCAACAACTCATGTAGTACTTAGTTCTTTGTCAGACATTACTTTGTTTAAACTCATTGTTTCTGTTTTTACTTTTTCTTTTAATAAGTTATGTTGTGAGCTACAACATGTCAATTTGTCACTTCTCTCTATAGAAAAACATTTTTTTTTTTTTTTAAACTGTGAACAGTCCCATATAAATACATTTATTCTTTAAGTACATGTTGGATAAAACCATTTTTATCTCATACAGATAAGTGTAAAACATTTTAAAGCAAAGTCATAAATAATTAGAAATATTTATAGATGTGTGTTGTTTGCATAAATAAGACTCCAAATTATAAAACTAATATATATACTATTTACAATCTAAATGATACAAAGGATGAATTAATTATTGCAGTAGCATGTGTAAAAATATAAGCAAGCGTTATTACAAATATTCTAGCTCAGAGACAAAGTAAGCATTGTTCCACCGAAGTTTCTGGTTTCCTATCGCTACCTACACCTAGAAAAAACAAACTTTTTTGATGCCAGATGCGTAAAGTCTTTTTTACCATCGGCAGTGTTGCCAGATGGCTACATATTTTTCATTAAATGTCACCCTTTAAAAATAAGTGTCTATAATGAAATTAAAAAACAGCATTTAATGGTTTGTCCTTTTATTACATGAGTTATTAGTGTTGACTCTAGAACAAAAGGGCCGGTGGGGGGAACTCGATAAAAGGGCACTTTAATATTCTCAAAAGGGGCACTATAATATTCTCAATAATTCAAAAAGGGCACTATAACATCCTTATAATATATCACTTACAAAATGTACACCCCCCTTTTTAGATTTTTGAATGAAATATATCACTTACAAATGCAGGGGAGGGGGTAGAATTATGTTTTTACCGTTAATTAAATAAATATGCTGTTTTTCCCGTATTTGACAGAATTTGCGATATTTTTACGACCGATTGCCGAAATGCATAATTATTTCACTGCAAATTTACAAAATCTATGTTTAATAGCAAATAATTGCTAATAATATACTATAATTTTGAAACTAATTGATAAAATTCACTCTTCTTTCAAAACTGATTCCTAAAATTTGCGATATTTTTGCAGTTAATTATATCGAAAATAGGGTTAATTATTAATGAAATATACAATTATCTGGCTGCTAATCGATGAAATTTGAGTCCTTTTTAAAGCTACATTCCCCAAATACCAAACTTTGCTGTTAATCGAGGAAATACGCACTTTTTTCAAAACCTAATCCAGAAATATGTGAAAATTTACAGATGAATTAAAAAATACCGGATTATTTCACAGCTAATTGTCAAAAATTACATTTACTCGGAACTAAATTAGTTTTTTCTCCTAACAGGTAAAAAATTGCACATTATTTTCAAAGCGGATTTCAGAAATACGCGATTGTTATGCGGCCGATTGCCGAAACACGCTATTATTTAGCTACTAATAAAAATGCGTTCTTCTGAAAGCTGAATCTTAAATACTCAACTATTTTGCCACTTTTCAAGCAGAATCTCGGAAATCGGGAATAATTTTGAAGTAGATTTTGCAAATACGGGATTGCTTACCCACTAATAATACAAAATTTTCCTTTTATATGCTATCACTTGGCTGCTAGCCAATAAAAAGGTTTTTTTTTCTTTTTTTCCAATTGATTTCAATAAATCGCGATACATTTGTAGCCGATAACAGAAACACGCAAACATTTCGCCGCTGATTAATAAAATTTATGTTTAATCGCAATTAATCGCTGAAAAAGACTTTTGATGCTAATCGATGAATTTCTTGCTTTTTTCAAACATGATTTGCATTATACGTATAATTTTGTGGCTTTTTATAGAAATACGGAATTATTTTACAGCTAATTTTTAAAATTACGTAATCGTAAACTAATTGCTAAAATAGATGTTATTTTTCTAAAAATGTGTAATTATTTAGTCATAAATCAGCTTTTTTTTTTTTTATTTGATTACTAAAATGTCATTTTTTGCAGCTGATTGAAAAAATACGCAATTTTCTTGTGCTATTTTAGTGACGAATCCATTTTAAATCCAACGATTTTTGTGAAAGTCCCATTTTCAGATATGAAAATTTCTTAGAATCACACCACGCACTATAAAAACTAAGTTATCGCGTATTCAGTTATCCCAACAAAAAGCACAGAAAATATTCTTTTTCTTTCTCCAATGGTTTAGATACTTGGTACGATAAAGTTTGAAATTTTCCATGATTTTCTCAGAAACTTGTATATTAAAACAGTTAAGAAAGTTTCCTATTACAGAGTACAATTCCTCCATTAAAGTCTGACTTTATACTGTTTTCTCCAAAACTTGCATGATTACGGCCTGAGACACTTTAGAAAGTCTCCCACGGAAGATACCTCTTCCTGGTCTTAGATTCCATGCGTTGTCAATCGTACTTAAAGTTCAGAAGCTTTAAATCCATTATTTTTATCAATAAATAATTAAAATAAACAATTATTTCATTAGAAAGTATTATTTTTTAGCGACGTATTAAGCATTAAGATAACTGAAACATTGATATAGTTTAATTGAAAATCAAAATACCGCATAATCATAGCATTCGGTTTCTTTCTTCCCCCCTTTCAGCTTGTGGTATTAATTAAACACACTCATAGCTAATGCAAACAAATATTTGTTCCCGTTCTGAGTCAGCAATATTTCGATTACGTAATGCCTAGCACTAGAACTGTTTTTTTTCTTTTCTTTATTATTTATTTATGAGTATTGTATGATGAAGCGTGCGTGTGGATCTTCAGCTAGATTGTAAAAGTTAGTCTTGTTATTTTCAAGAGGCGTTGAAGTGCTTTCATAGATGAAAAATAAAATTCAAAGAATAATGTTTTATGCGGCAACTGTTGGAAATGTAAAATCAAAAGTTTATAAGGATTGGATCACGAATTCTGCCTAGATGTGTGCAAGGCCAAAAAAAAAAAAAAAAAAAAAAAAAATAGAAAGAAAGAAAAAAGAATAGTATGTATATATATTTTTTTCATTGTCTGCCACTATTCAGTTTCATGTATTTAGTAAAATATATTTAGCTAGGTGGTCAAAGACTAAATTTGCAGAGCATAAAAAAAAAACTTGCGGAGTTTTTAAATTTTTTCGGAGAAACTCTGCAGAAATTGGAGCAGTTCGCAACTCTGTGGAAAATACAAATAAGGGCCGACGGGCGCTAAAAATGAGTTAGTAGCGGCCGCTAGAAATAAGTTAGTAAGGGCCGTGGGGCACAAAAATGTGTTAGTAAAGGGCCGCTGGGCGCTGCACCCTGCTAAATCGGCCTAGAGTCAACACTAGTTACCACTAGATTTTATCTTCACCGATTTCCTCTTTCAGCCTTGAATTTTATTTTTTTAAATACCTACAACTAAATAGATTTAATTATTCTGATTATTTTATTAAAAACAAAATTTCATAAAATTTCTAAACTTGTACATAAACTAATACTTATACAGAGCACACGTTTCAAAATTATCCACTGTTATAGCTTCTATGAGAAAATTCTCAATTATTCTCTTCCAGGAGAATATTCTCAAGAATTTTACAACACTAATATATATATATAAATTTAAGAATTCAGTATCATTATAAAATTTAACATTTAATAGATACATGATAATACCAACACCACAAAAAGAAAACCGATCGTAACACAGTTCAAAAGTTAACACAGAATTTTTATGATTCATTTTTAGTTCCAATTAAAAGACAAAACCAATATATAAATACATTAAACTTTTTAAATAAATATCTTACTTTTAATGTAGAACCTTTGATCATTACTTTTTGGCGATCTGGTGGAACACCAGTAATAGCATACAATTGTGCTTTGAAGAGCATTGGTTCATCATCTGTACTGACTTCTACATCATTGAACATCTCCTTACCCCACTTCACTTTAACTGATAAAACAAAATACACAAAATTAGATTTACTAAATTATTTATGAAAAAGATAAGGTTAAGAAAGTCTATTATGATATGTCAAATTATATAATGCCCCAGTGACAGAAAATTTCGTAGATGTCTGTGACAGGTTTTTAAAATTTCATAATCTGTCTGCGAAATTTGCATGTAGTCAGGGGTAAAAATGGCTTACACTCAAAAAGCCTGAAAGATGATAGCAGCAATCTGGAGGGGGGGTTAACAACAGTGGTGATCTCGTGTAACAATACATAATGCAATTTTACTACAGAACAATGTAGTATAAACAATTATGAAATAATAAGATTAACTCATTCAATTAAATATTTTATAGCAATGTTTGACACAACACAATAAAAATAATTATAAATAATAAAAGTATTAGTTTTAGTTTTGATACAGAAATTTTTATAAGTGAATTTTGAAGTGGAGGAGCAGTTTTAAATGACATTAGCACTTTTCTACGTTCCCGTAGAATCTCAGTAACAGGAGAAAAGAATACAAGCATAATGCTGCCTATCAAGGGATTTCTAGGCTCCTAGGTCGCCCTTGTTAAGCACTGTTTTGTGTGTTCCTACCAAGGCACCTATAGGGGGCTCTAGAGTTCCTAACAGAGAGCATCTAACACGTCATACATCGGTAACGCATTGTCGTGGGCGAAAAATGTCCGTAAATTGCAGACAATTTTTTATGACTACAGACAAAAACTGTCTGAAAGTTGCGGACAATTTTTGTTTATTAGTACAGACAGAGTGTCCGAAAATTGCGGACTAATTTTTTTATTAGTGCAGACAAAAACTGTCTGCAAGCTGTTTTACTGTGTCCGTGACTATGTCACGGCGTTTCTGCCACTGGGTATAATGCAATGCTACCTTTTAAAAATTAAATAATCCAAGTTATATAAATCAACGAAATAACTTTTCATACAATTATATTTTACATACATTTAAGAGAGAAGCGCATGAAGCTAATAATAGATATAGTAGACGTACACAACCTTTTAGAGGAAAGTATGATTTATACAGCTGATTGGGATACAGTGGCTATTCAATCTCAATATAGCTAATTGAGGTATGAACGGTCATTACTAAAGTTAATGTCTATTTGCACTAATCTGATCTGTTTTATACTGATAATAAAGCATAAAATTATTAAATTTTCGTCCATGAACTACATATTTTCCTGTGTGGAATGTGCTTTAACCCACTGTTTGGCGACTTGTTTTGAATTGCTGATAAAAATACCAAATTTGGCAATCAGTATATTTTTAAGTTGTGGAACAATCAATCCACGAAATGTAGCAACTTCAATATATTGAAGTTTGCATTACCATGCATATGATTGTTGCCAAACAAAATCAGTGATGCTGTTTACATGCTTATAGCACGAAAATTCGGAGGCAGGATGTGAAAAATTTATTGTGGTGGGTCCCAAGGGATGCGTAGATTTCATTCTTGGGGAGAAAAAAATCTAACTAGGAGAAAGAAAAAAAAGTAAATTTTAAAACTAATATTTGAAAGCATTCTGCTCTGAAGAAAAAAAAATCTTTCAAAACTTCATTTTACCATAAAGAAAAAAGAACATATCCTATATGATAAACACAAATAAGCGGCCAGCGCAAAATCAAAAACAAAGTTCCAACTCCGAGACTAGAAAAACAAGTGTCGATGCGAAAAGATTATTAGTAAAAAGTGTAAGATACACCGAATAGTGTTACTACGTGACGAATCACTGATGGGTGCTCTCTATCAAAGCTTAGCCGAAATATGAAATTAAAAAAATGGTCGCAAAAACATTTCTATCCAATTCCAATACGATAAACACACATGAGTGGCCGCCATGAAAATAAAGTTCTGATAAACAAAAGCAAAGGCCCTATATGAAAAAGTTACCTGTTAAAAGTGACGATACATTGAATACCATCACCCTGCTGCATTCCAAGTTTGTTCAAAGAAAACAAATGAAACGGATGAACGAACATAATTACAGAAACATGGCATTATGTCTGTATTAAGATTCAAGAAATTTTATTATTAAGAAAAAAAAATATTTTTGCTAATGTCAGTATGTTATTATTATAGTAATTTCGTTAACAGATAAGTAAGTACACTTCTTTAATTTTTTTTCTCTAATACATTATTTAAGTTATCAGTACAGCTTATTGGTAAGTTATTTTGTGGTTAAAGGAGGATTATTATCATTATTGTTTGTTTGGGAGTTAAAACAATTATTTTTAAAATGTTATGGTGCTTTTGTGCGATCCACGCTAAATCTTTTAACAATTTGCTTTTCATTCATTTGTTAGTGATAATTTATTCTTATTGTTTTTTAAATTTTAATTAAGGGGGGGGGGTATTCAGGAGGTGCTTACCCCCCCTGACAAAGAAATATTTTCATATATTTTGGTTAAGTTATGACGACTTTTGCTAGTACGATCCATGTTAAATCATTTACGTGATCTATGTGTAATGTAAATATGGTGTTTGTTGATGATTGTAAATAATCTACTGCTTTTACTAATTTTTTTTTTTTTTTTTTTTTTTTTTTCAAGTAGAAAAATGCACTTACGATCGTCAACAGCCGCCATCTTTACTCTTAGATCACGTGAACGACTTGGCGTGGATTGCGCTAACAAAAGTCGCCAAAACACTGCCAAGCGGAACGTGGTTCTGCAGTTTTACTGATTAAATCTAATCCTGATAACTTTCTGGATAGACCTTATATTTAGTATTTGGTTAGATCGCTAAAGAGGTTGCTTTCGTACATCGGAAGGAAAAGGTAAAAGGTTATACTTACGAACATCATGTGGAATGGTGCCATCTTGGCAAATTTTAGTAAAATCTCCAAGAAACACAAAAGCAATCTTCTCCCACAACTTTTCATCCTAATCTGCCTATGTGATAGTCAAGTGTCACTACAGTAACTTTATAGGGTACATAGCACGCCCCGATTCAAAATAAGTACTTCGACTTCTACTTTACATTTAGTTCTTAACTTAAAAATATGATTAGAAATAAATAAAATATAAAATACTTACAGCGTAAGTAATTTTAATAAATAATTTTAATAAGTAATTTTAATAATAACGCTTCTCGACCAGCTGTTCTTAATGATGAATGAGTCATTACGCTTTCTATTACTCCATAAAATTTCTGCTTTAGTTACAGATTCTTTCAACAGAAATAATTTCATTCCTCGAACTGTTGTTTCTTCCACATAAGACGATGTAGGAGCACTGGAACACATGGGATCAGAAATGGAACACAAAGTTTCAGAATTTGAACACAATGGAACTACACAATTATCTTTTGTGTTGGTTTCCGCACTGCTACCTGACGATTCCATGGTGGAATAACATTTCAGGGATGCAGTTAATTGTTGGTAGCACTCACTATTTTTAGGTGTTTTTTTGTGTGCATATGACTTGTAATAGCCCTGTGCCCCATATTACTAAGTTCAAAAGTTTTATTTTATAGCAAAGCTTACACTTTGCAATTTTATTATTAAGTGGCACTTTCTCAAGCAATGGAAAAAATATTGGTTCAAGTAACCAATCATTTTGAAAATAATTTTGTTTTGACATCAAAGCATGTGAAAAATAACTCACAACTCGCACAATAAAAAAGTAATATAAAGTAGAGCATAGCGTACATGACTAAAGTTTATTACAGATTATTATAACTATTATATTCTCATCTCATCTCCCGAACTTCCTTTAAAAAAAAAAAAAAAACGCAAACAATGAAAGGCAAACCAGCCAATCTGACAATCGAATGATATCACTAATTAACCTCCAAAACGCATGCGGAGCAAAGATTCCCTTGTCTCTAGTTACCAGCTGCTATAACAATGGAGTTTAACTGAGATACGAAGTTTGGTCGCGTAGCGGAAGTGACTAGTTTGCCGCTTTTCAACCAATTTGAACATGAGGCATCGCATCGCACATTTTTTTTTCTTTTTCTGGAAATTGGTCGGGAAAATTTACAGATTCTTTCATATAAATCATGGAAAAAAAAAATATTTTTTTTTGGATGCAGCATTTGTTTTTCTTTAAAAAATTTCCCTGACTAATAAATTCCCTGACTTTTCCCGGTTGCTCACCATCCTGCTTTAAAAACAGCTATTAGGCGTCATAACTCTCTTCATTGGTCAGAAACATTATCTACAGTTCTTACGGGTTTGTGAGCTGCTCTACACGATGACTGTAGATATACAATAGCTGAAATGGTTTATGGTAAAACTATTGCCTTACTTGGCGAATTTTTTGAAGAATCAAACACGCCAAAACCCGATGATAATTTAGTAAGCAATCTCCGAAATCAGATGGCCCTCTTAAAGCCCTACCAATCCAAATCCAAATAAAATATTAGAGCTGTACCGAGTACTCGTTATATACTCGGTACTCGGCCAGTTTGCCGAGTACTCGGTACTCTGCCAAATATGGACTAAGTATTCAGCCAATACCGAGTAGTTGTAAGAATTTCATTATTTTTATGTATTATTGAAAGAAATGTATTCATAAGAGTTGTTTATTAATAACTAAACTAAAAAATATGAAAATATAAACATAGTCATTAAACGTTTGCAGCAAACAGCTTTCTGCAGTTAAAATAAGCAAGCAGATTGCCACCAAATTCTGTATAGAGACGATTCATGATATGAGCTTATCCATTTTAGTTACAAGAATTTGAGTATAACCAACTTGTATGCGTGTAATGTACAAATTTTTTTTATGAAAATTTATTGTATCTATAAAACAGACAAAAATAAAATATTTTAGAAAAAAGAACCCTTATATAATACTAATTATTTGTTCAAATAAAAGTAAGACACTTTCAAAACTGTAAGAAAAGATTGGTTTTTAATTAAAAAAATAATAATTATGAAAAAGGTAAATACACTAAAATGTTATTAAAAATATATTTTAATAATCAAAAATGTTGTTTTTCAAATTATGGCCCAAAACCACCTATCTTTTTTACTCTTCTAGAATTTGAAGATTAATGAAATCTATCATGTTTGAAATGATAAAATATTTATTTTAATGTTCTCATTTCATATTTGAACTTCATGCATCTTAAATTAAGCCTGAGTGTATAGGAACTTTTATATTCTCTAAGAATTATCTGAGATTGATTCGCATCTGAGAAAGACTATATAATAAAGAATGAAGTTATTAGTTATTATGGTTTTAATAATCCACTAAGCTGGAAGTATCAAATATATCAATGAACCTAATTGTGTATACAGTATAGGACCCATTACCCGGAACCCACGGACCAGAAGAATTCCGGATTTCGGAATTTTCTGGATTTTGGGTCCTTTCCCCATTATTATACTTTCCCTTAATTATAAAACATAACTCAGTAATTGACAGGTACTAATTTACTTCTAGGAGCAACTACTTCACATACAGACAGGCATTTAAAAAAAATATTCGAATTATATTCTAGATCTCTTAAAACATGCAAATAAATCTAAAACTGGAAGTCAAGATTTTTTGCAAATCTGATACTTTTTTCTATTAAATTTAGCAGGATGAAAAAAAATAACTATAATGCGTATATATATATATACAAACATATACATTACCGACACTTGCCATGAGTGGCATGGTTCCTTCTTTTTCAATGCAGTTAAACATGAATACTGTCTCATGTCTCAATCATAAAAGCAGAATACTCAAAAAAAAAAAAAAAAATCTTTAAAAATTTCCACTTCTTTTTTTTTTTTTTTTTTTTTAAAGATTTTAATGAGAAGTTAAAAATCACCAGAAATATATCATAAAATAAATTAGATTTTTTTTTTTTTATGTGCCTTGCTGTGAATTCCAGGGTTTTCCTGGACCACAAACATCCCTCACCATATGAAAGAAAGAAATTCTGTTTTAATTCCTAAATTTCATAATACTACCTAATAACAATAAGACACACAATAATTCATTTCAGGGCGATTTTCCTTCTTTCTTTCTTTTTCTTTCTTTCTTTTTTTCTTTTCTGATTTTAGATATAAAATGTATTTTAATCATAAAAAAAAAAAAAATCTGAAATGATTCTGGATTTTGGGTTTTCCGGATTTTGGAATTCCAGATAATGGGTCCTATACTGTATACACTACAAAAATTCTGAAACGTTTCATGAAAACATGCTGTTTGCCATTTAACTTAATTTCGTGTTCAAAAAGCCTTTTTTAAATTTCAAGATGTGCGAAATTCTTCATGTCAATTATTCTTTCTTACAACTACTCGGTACTCGGCCAAGTACTCGGTACTTGGCCAAAGTGCTACTCGGTGCAGCACTATAAAATATTTTCATCCCAAAAGTTTCGTACACATGCTCGCATGTGTTTCTGCAGGTTGACAGAGCAAAAAAACCTTTGAGCCCCTATACGAAGGACCTTTTTTGGTACTGGAAAGAACCACAAAATATATTCTTCTATCAATTAAAAATAAGTTAATATCTCCGTGGATAGATTGAAGCCAGTGTATGTGTTACAACCTAATGAACTTCGGTCTCCAACTTCAGAAACTATCCATAAATCTGTGCCAAGTTAGCAGCTAGAACAAACTAAAAAAAACAACACACTGTGGAAGAGAAGTAAAACTTCCTGTTCATTTCAATGACGTTATTGACATTTCTTGAAATTATAACTCTTCCATGTTCCTTTAAAATTTAACTATGTTTTGTTTATGTGCATAATTTGAATTTGTATATAGTTGTTTCAATGTTTATTTCTATAGATATTTGTATGTTTCCTCCCACCATGTTTCTGCATAACATAACTTCTTTACTGGCAGGGGAGTGATGTAGGGTACATAGCACACCCCGATTCAAAATAAGTACTTTGACTTCTACTTTACTTAACTTCTACCGTAGCTTGCAAGCAAAAATTAAAAATCAGTTTCATTCTAAAAGAAAAATGACATGCAAACAAAATAAAGGTGTTACAAAGAAAATTGATTTTCGCTTTTTTTTTTTCTTTTGTCGTTTGAATTTCAAGTTATAAAAAGACATTTGCAAGCAACCACAACTTATTGAAAATATAAAATGGAATCTACAATGGTTGGTTGGTTGGTTGAATGACTTTTTCTGGCGCAAGGTACAAAGTAGGACATGATGCGCCAAACAAAAAGGTAAAAGAAAAAAGGAGCCTCTGGATGGGTTTACCCATCCAAAAAGTCATTAAGAAAACACAGTAGAAAAAAGAAGTAAAACTACATACAAGATAAAATCAAAAATAATAAAAACAGTATACAATAAAAAACAGATGTAAAATAGGATGAACATTGTAAACAATAAAATCAGATGTCGAAGTAAAACCCAGCCTCCTTTAAAAAATTTGTCAACTGATGATGAGGATTTGCACCTAAAAGGCTTGTCAGATTGGGTGAAGATGAATTAAAATAATGCCTATATAGATGACGAAGACAAGGACAGTCAGTGAGCAGATGGCGAACGGTAAGCACACAGAAATGACGTTTCGGACAGTCAGGTTCCTGTTGTCCAAGTAGTAAGTATTTATGCGTGATCCTTGAATGCCCAATTCTTAAACGAGTAATTATGACATCATGTTTTCTAGGATTCAGTGTAGGCCAGACTGCAATTTGAGGTTTTATTTCAAGTAATTTATTATTTTGCTGATTATTCCACTCCATTTGCCAATTATTTCTGAAAATATTTTTTAGTGTGTGCTTGATGTCATCATAAGGTATAGGACAGTTTAATATAATAGAAGCCTGCCTTGCGGCTTTGTCTGCTGCTTCATTGCCCTTGATGCCAACATGACCAGGAACCCAGCTAAACAAGATGTCAAATCCCTTTTTCAGAAGGTCGTGGTAAGCTTTTAAAATTGAAGTGAAAGATGGATTACAAGAGGTAGATGAAAGAGAATCAAGAACACTCTGAGTCTGTATATATAATGAATTTACGATTTGGATGAGATGAAATAAAATTAAGGGCAACCTCAATAGCTAAAAACTGCAGAGAAAATAGAAAAAGCGTTTGGAAGTTCATAGCTTAGAGTAGTATTGTCAGAGATAATCGCACAACCAACCTTATTGCTTGTTTTAGAACCGTCAGTAAAAATTTCGGTATAGTCTTTATAACTGCTCTGATGAGCTTTGTAGAGGGTCTGAAAGATAGAGGCATCAGTGTTACCTTTGTCAAAACCTTTAAAAGGATGAAGACATGAAATACCCTGGAAGTTCCACGGAGTCATATTTAAAAGACCCCTAGGACGAATTTTGGCATGAAGATGAGGGATGCCGGCAAGATTATTCTTGATTCTGAGACCAAAATGTGGGATGCAAGATGGACGGTTTAAAAAGAGATTTTCATTACTGTTATTGATATGAGGATGAATTGGATGATTAGGATGAGAAAGTATCCTATGGTACAGTTGTAAAGATAACTGCTGTCTAATATTAGTAAGGGAAGGCTCTACGCAGTCAGCATATAAACTGACGACTGGAGAAGTTCGAAAGGCCCCTGAGCAGATCCTGAGCGCACTGTGATGAACTGTGTCAAGTTTTTTAAGGTAAGAGTTTGGAGCAGACCCATAAATTTCACAGGCATAGTCTAATTTTGATCGTATTAAGGAGCGGTAGATTTTTAGTAGAGAAATGCGATCAGCACCCCCAAGAGGAATCCACAATGAAAGCTAAATTAAAAAAATATAGTCTCATGTACCTAGATAACTGCAAAAATTTTAAGTAAACTCTAATGTAAGGCCGCTTATAATCGGACCAAATATTCCTTAGGATAATCGGACCTATGTTCGTTAACGCATGCGCAAATACCATCCGCGATCGTGGACTTAGAAAATTTTAGAACTCTACCTTAAGTAGTGATCCGTCTCACTGGCGCCATCTAGTAGCAAATAGATGGAGTAAACAATACTTTGCAGTTTCATATCATTTTGAATAATTCATTTTAGCGAAACATTAAATATCTAGTTAATTTATAATTGCATGTAAAAATTTAATTGTGTTATTGATATTCGGGAAAAACTTATTATATTTATTGATTAATAAAAATATTTTATACTGTTTTATTTATTTAAAAAATATTTATTGATTATTATTTTAATAATATTTTATGTATTTAATAATATAAAACAAACAATTATTTAAAAAATATTTTATTTTTATATTATCTTTATTTAATATTATATATTTTATCATTTTTTTTAATTAAATTCTTTTTCAATAAAAAAAAAAAATTATTTCATATTCTTGTTCGCGAAAAGCATTATTAAATAAGTATTACCGGTATTACCACTACAAAATTATAAGTTAAATTTTTATTAATCTTTAGCAACATAAATTTATCGCATATTACAGATGTTTTATGACTTTAATTATATTACACATACATATATTCTTTATTTATCTAGCGTAGCACTAGTGTGGTGTAAAACCCACACGTACTCAGTCCTTTTATGCATGTATAATTTTTAAGCTTTACTTTTTTTTTTTTAGAGATTTTTATTTTGTTTATGTTAAAAAAAAAATATCGGATTAAAAAACAGAATTTACAATTTTTTCGATTGGTAGGCAATCTTGGATCGATAATAAGCAAAATTTAGTGGCAACGACTGAGTGCTGCTTGCTATCCAGATGCAATTAAATGCGATGCTGGACATGTACCCTTTATTTTTCCTAATTGACTTACTATTGTAAATAAATATTTTTAATTCTATAAAAATTTGTTAAAAATAATTCGCATTTTGCCCAATTATACGAAATTTCGTCCTATACTTTCATATTAAAAATTTAGAAAAAAAAAAATGAGGTGGTAACGCCACTTGCTGAGCTAGTTATATTGGAAGCTGACAGACACTAATTCATGTCAGAGTGCAACTATATATCAATTTGTATGAAATTCTGTGCATTAATTCCTGAGATACAGCAGTTGCCAGAAAAATTTGTCACAAACAGACATTTTTTAAGGCTGTGATTGCAGTGCCTCGCTTAACACTATCTTACGTACAAACTCTGTCTTAAGATGTAAACAAAACGCAAGTCGTATTGCAGTGCCTCACTATCTTACGACAACCTCAGAGCTATCTTAAGTCGAAGCGTAACTGGATGCGCGCGCAATCACAACATAGCTCGCTCTGCGTCTCCCATTGGGTGGCTTCTTTCTCTTACGAGGACATGCGGAGGACTTACGCTTGAGGCACACAGTAATACCAAGTTAAGATCGTTCTTAACCACGCCCATTCTACGAAAGTTCGTAAGATTTAAGATCAGACTTAAGAACGAGGCACCTCAATCCCAGCCTAAAAAAAAGGGTCAAATCATGCTCAAGACCTCTCAAAACGTGTAAATCGATTAAAAACCGAAAATTTTTACGATACAAATAATTTCTTATAATGAATATAAAAGAAAGTAAAAATGGCAAATGATTTTTTTTTTCAGTTTTTGACTAAAAATCAAATTAAAATAAACAGTTTATAAATCATTTTTCTTACATGCTTGTGTGTGTGTGTGTGTAGTGTATGCCAGATTACGAGCGAGCATATGTGTATGTCCATGTCAATTATTTTAGCATTAAAATTTTATTTAAGTTAATATTTAACATTAATATATTTGCAGATAACATGATTGAGGAACATTGTATCTATATGCACACGATAAAATCGAATACAGATTTTCTACTTGGAAATTTTCGAAAAAAAAAATCTTGAATAGATTGATCTTTATTCTTTGTAATCTTGTTTTTAAAGGTAGAAAAACCTTTAGGGTTTTCCAAAGGACGACTAGAACAAGGCATAGGCGGAGCTTCCACTGTTTGTGGGGGGGGAAATTGTGCTATGATTGGGTATATTCCATTATCTGTGGGCTAAAATAAGACACCAGTAGGTTAAATGAAAGAAAATCGCCATCATTACGTCGAGTGACGTCAGAAAGTCGTGTCGTCAAAACAGTGTTCGAGTCTCGGGTTATAATTAAGAACTGCAGATTCCCATTCGTTTGTCATTAATTAATGACATTTTAAAGAAAAAAAAATACGGTACACGAAACCTTCCAACTTCCAAAGCAGAACTCGGAGGAAGGATGCCGTTTCTCTTTCCTAGAAATCTTCCCCCCCCTTTCCTTTATCCCATTCTTATCCCCTGAGCCATTAAACGTAAATCAATCCCTTTCCTTTCCCATATATTCTTTTCACATTCCTTTGATGTGGTATGAGTCGTCGCTCGCTGAAGTTGTCGCTCACAAACCTCCTAGTGCGATAATTGCATGGGGGCTGGATCTCTTTTTTGTAAAAATGCAATAAAAAGGAATGTCCTTCATTGTAAACGTGTGCAAAATTTCAAGGGTCACTTTCAGACAATGGATAATTTATGACTTTAACGCTCTACTTCTCTTGCCAGAGTTTGAAGGCAGCCTTACATCTCCATCTGTTATCGTTCTTGTTATCACTTATACTTACATTTACTAGGGATGAAACGGATAGTGATTTTGCCGGATACCGGATATCCGGAGCTCTTCTGCCTACCGGATACGGATATCCGGACCGGATATCCGGCATTATTTTTGTTTTATGTTGTGTTGTATATTTCTTTTCTTTTTTTTTTATTTTAAAACAATAAAATATAAACATATTTCATATACTATTCTTTTAAAAAAATTTTAAATATAATTTATTTAAACATATTTATTTTATATTCTATTTATTTGTGCAATATTGCCATGAAGAATAAAATTTTAAGCCTAACATACTCATTCCTACACTTGCAATTATTGGTGAAAAGCACTATCACAAAAAGATAGGTTTTGTTCAGAATTATAAAACTAAAACTTATTATTTACATATTTTTTACAGTACTATTATTAAAAAAATGAAATAAAATATTTTATCAATATAAACACAGTTGAAGGGTTATTTTCACATGAAAACTAATATGTTGTGGCCATCACAAAACTTTCTTCTACATAATTCTATATAACAGCGCCACTTACGGTTTAAATCGTATAAAAGTTTAACCATAGCTTCTCACAATAAATATTTTACAAAAGGAGTTTATGCAATTTTAATCAACAGATGCTGAGATATATGCTTGTGAAAAATCATAATAGAAGCTCCACCTGTCGGCTGATATACACATAAATAAGGTCAACATTTGCTTTCATAATGGTTGTCTTATATATCAAGTTTCATGCACATATGTCATAGAAGTTGGGATTAACTTAGCCTATGCATTGGGTAAATTGTAGTGCAGTATTGCCACCTGTTGGCCAATATACACCTAAAATAAATCGCAATAGTGTTTCACAATGGCTGGTTCTCTCACATACCAAGTTCTATGCAATTATACACAATAGAATAAGAGATATAGCCTTCTCCTTTTGGGGGGAAATTTCTGTATTGCAGAGCCACCTACTGGCCAACATGCACCCTAACTGAACCAGCATAATTTCTCATAATGCCTTTCCAACATGGAAGTTTTGTGTAGTTACATGAAATAGAACCTAAAATATAGCCTTCTCTAAATTCCAGAAAGCACTGTATAACAGCACCACCTGTAGAGCGATTGGCACCAAAATTTGATAGGCACTAATATATGCCAAGTTACATGTACATATATATTTATATGAAATTCTGTGCAGTAGTTTCTAAGATATAGCCTTCCTCTAAGTTGCAGAAATCGCAGTATGGCAGCACCACCTGTTGAGCCATTTGCACCAAAAGTTGATAGGCACTGATTTATGTCATGGTGCAACTACACATAAATTTATATGTAATTATAGTACGCAGTAGTTCCAGAGGGACAGTTGAACAGAATTTTTGTCACACACACACAGACATTTTTTAAAAATTGGTCAAACCAGGTTCTGGACTTCTTAAAATGTGTAAATCCATCAAAAACCAGAAGTTTAAAATTTTTATGAATCCAATACTTTCTTTTGAGACATTTATAAGAAAACAAAAAAGAAAGAAGAAAAAAAAATAATTAAAAGCTTCAAACTAGTATGTTATGGCCATCACAAAACTTTCTTCTATATCTCTGTATATAATAACACTACATGCTGTTTAACATGCAGAAGAAACATAATCATAGCTGTTTACAATAAAGATTTTAGATATTAAGTTTAGTGCAATTTTAATCAAAAAATTTTTAGATGTAGCCATGTGGAGAATCACATAAGGTGCGGAACAGCTGCACCACCTGTTGGTCGATATACACCCAAATTAAGCCAACTTTTATTCTCATATTAATTTTATCTTGTTTATCTCTTAAATTTTATAGATGTTGAGATTTAGCCTTCCAATTCACAGAGTAAATTGCAACATAATATAGCCACCTATCGACCAATATGCACCAAAATTGAATCAACATGATGTTTTATATAAATGACCCTTTCCCATACTAAATTTTTAGCAATTATACACGAATGAATCTGAGATATAACTTCCCCATTCACGGGAAAATTGCAGCATAGCAGCATCACCTATTGGTCGTTATGCACAGAAATTGAATGAACATGTTTCATAATAGCCCTCCCTGGACACACTTAGTTTATTTTTTTAATTATACACAGCATAAGCTGAGATATAGTCTTCCTTTAAATGGGAGAAATCACAGTATAGCAGCGCCATCTGTTGAGTGATTTGCACCAAAAGTTGATGGGCACTTTTTTTTTTTTTTTTTTTTATAAGATGCAACTATGTATAAATTTATATGAAATTCCGTGCATTAACTCTTGAACTGCACAAAATTTTTGTCAGATAGACATTTTCCAAAAATGGTCAAATTGTGTTTTAGTTCAGTCAAAATACGTAAATCCACCGAAAACTGGAAGTTGAAAATTTTCACGAATCCAATACTTCCTTCTATTTAATATAGAAGAAAGTAATAATTCAAAATGTATACTTTTAATTTATATTTTGTACAGATAAGAAAGAAAATTTTACATTAGTTATTAAAATTCTTAAGTAAGTGAAGTTTTTCTGCAGCACAAAATCAAAAACTTTAAATAACTCATTTTTTTTTTTTTTTTCTTATGAACAATATGAAAGTGCAGACATTCTGAAAATTTAAATATGTACTTTTATTTGAAGTAATTTTAATTTTTTGCGATATATCTAGGCAACGCAACAAGGAATTCTAAATTCAGGTGCTTTAGTAAGATATTCCATTAAAAATGCAAATTTATATAAATTGGAGGGTTTTTAAAAAATCCAAATCGAATAGATAGAAGGTGCAAGTAATGCCAGGTTTCTGCTAGTATAAATATATGGTCACAAAAACAACAGTTTTATTATGTATGGAAAACTGGATTGTAAATAAACAAGTTCTAGTCAATAAATGCACATTATTTGACTCATTCTCGAAACAATCTAATAACTTTAGCATCCAAGACTAACAATATTACTAAACAATCTAACAACATAAAGACATGAAAACAGAGTTATATATACACTGCAACTGCCGAGAATAAATATAATTTGTTCAGGAACAACAATGAACAGATCTTTTTATTGTTATTGGGAAGATTAGGGGGAATGTTATAGATCACTCTGGAAAAAAAAAAAAACTTAGCTAACTCTGTACAAAATTAAAATAGGGCTTCTATATTTCTTAGACCTAAAGCTACTTTTGGCTGTATTTGTTTGCTAATGAGTCCAAAATCGATTTTCGCAGAAGCCAACTTAAAAAAAAAAAAAAAAAAATCCTTTACAAGCTGCAAATGATCTAAAAAAAATTTTAAATTGTCGCAAAATTTTCATCTGATGGGGGTTTAAGTTTGAATTTTCTCCTTCGGATATCCGTCGGATATCCGGCTTGAAATTGCCGGATATCCGTATCCGGTGTGCTGATATCCGGTACCCCGCCGGATATTTAAAACTCAGCCGGATAGGCCGGATACCGGATAGTTACCGGATATCCGTTTCATCCCTAACATTTACATTCATCTTTCGTGAGTCATGAGACCAGGAAAACTATGGTTACTCCTTGACAATTCCTGACGAAAATTACACAAACTGTAAATTGACTTTTCATTTAACTTAAAAATACCCGTAATACCCTCATGTCAAAATTACCCCCAAAAATACCCGCGACTCTTCAAAATACCCATTTTTCGGGTAATTACCCGCAATCTGGCAACACTGTACGACAGCACATTTAGCTTCTCCAATATCTTGTTTTGGTACATTCTGAAGTTCAGAAATATATTCTGCGCATGCGTTAGCGAACATGGGTCCGAATATCCTGGATTTTAATGGGACCGTTGGTCCGATTATCCACTGCGCTAATGTAACAGGTCTTTAAACAAAAGAATCCCATTTATAAAATACAACAGTGGTATTTAAATACTAGACAAAATTTTATATTCAAATACGTATAACAGAGACAGAAGCTGAAACATTTTTAAATATGAAACAAATTTCCTTACTAAAAGGTAAAAAAAACTTATGACAGAGAAGTTGGTACAACTATAGTAGTTTTCCCCTCAGCTAGATTTGGCGATTTTTCGTTGGCGCCGGTTTGAGCGATAACGATGTCGTTCTGGATTGTTTGCAATACAATATGGCAACCTGCATGCTGTTTACTGCCATTGCCGATGTTTTGATCGCGTGATATGACGGTGATTCGAGACCCGAATCAGAGTATCGATACTTTTTTCTGGTGTATCGAAACGTAACATTCACTGATTCATGCATCGCTAATTAGGGGTATACAGTGATGTTTTTTTTTGTTTTTTGTTTTAATGCTCGCGAAGCGAGCAAACAGCAGAAAACAAAGTGACCGAGGCTCTATGAATCTTCATGCTTTTACTGATTCATGCTCCACGAATTAGGCGCATATAGCGATGTTTTTTTTCGTTTTAATGCTCGCGAAGCGAGCAAACAGCAGAAAACATAGTGACCGCAGCTCCATGAATTTTCATGCTTTTACTGATTCATGCTCCACGAATTAGGGGCGTCCAGTGATGTTTTTTTTTGTTTTAATGCTCGCGAAGCGAGCAAACAGCAGAAAACATAGTGACCGCTGCTCCATGAATTTTCATGCTTTTAATGATTCATGCTCCACGAATTAGGGGCGTCCAGTGATGTTTTTTTCGGTTTTAATGCTCGCGAAGCGAGCAAACAGCAGAAAACATAGTGACCGCGGCTCCATGAATTTTCATGCTCCACAATTTAGGGGCGTCCAGTGATGTTTTTTTTGGTTTTAATGCTCGCGAAGCGAGCAAACAGCAGAAAACATAGTGACCGCTGCTCCATGAATTTTCATGCTTTTAATGATTCATGCTCCACGAATTAGGGGCATCCAGTGATGTTTTTTTCGGTTTTAATGCTCGCGAAGCGAGCAAACAGCAGAAAACATAGTGAAACATAAAAAAAATGTTTCATAGTGATGAAAAGTATTGTTTCATAACATTTTGATTCGATTCACGACGTTGTGAAACTATTCGCAGTACCGACTCACAAACTGAATCAAAACACCATCATACCACGTGATCAAAACATCGGCAACGGCAATAAGCAATGGGTGCCGTATAGTAAAGCTGTTCCTTTTTTTTTTTTTTTTATATATATATATAAATAAATGTACATATATGTACATTAAAAATAATTTTTTCCTTTTGTTAAAAATGTTAAACGAAATTCTAATTTATATAATCATATTTTACCGGTAAATATAAAATAGCATTTAAACTGAATAACTGTATGGAATGTAAAAGCATAACGAAATTCATAAACATCAAGAAGGTAAGTCAATTTTAAATACATATTTGTTTTGTTATTATTAGAAATAAGTTCAATGAATTATTTTAATGATGCCATTCTGAAAAACATATTTCGGTTTTGTTTACGTTAGAAATCCATGGCAATCACTTCAAAAGTAGAATTTACCCATAATCGCCAACGAAAAATCGCCAAATCTAGCTGAGGGGAAATACTATAGTTGTTCCGAGAAGTTTCATAATTCAAAGCAATTAAATGTATTCATTAGTACATTATTTATTACACAGCAAAATCAAAAACATTCTTAAAAACTTTTATTTTTTAACAATCCATCAAAGCATAAGCAAGAAATTATTCCTGTCTTCGTTACTTTTTCTCTTCATTTATTTTTCAAATCATAACTAATAAAAGTGTTTAATTTCACTGATACACAATGTTTATAAATAATCCTCTAACAATACTTTACAAAAATGAAAACATACATTAAATAAATAAAATGTAAATTAATTTCACGTTACCCTTGTAAGCCGGCATCCTTGCTTAGATATGCAGTCACAATAATAACAAGAGATACAACAAACTAATTATAAAAATTATATAATAAACAGAAACAAGGCGATCATTTAAAATTTCACGGGAAGTGATTGCTTCACTGCTGTCGGCAATTTTTGAAATATACTGTTGCCATTTACAATAAAAACATTTGTCCATGCCGGCTGTCCATGGTAGTACAATCCCATGAACGTAGACCCTCTAATACCATGTACAATCCTCAGGTACGATAACTATAGATATAGTAATAAGACATAGATTGATCAGCGAGAGCAAAAAAGTGATGCCTTTTTTACTCTGGGAAATACGGCCATTTTACTCTCTTATGGATATCTTTCCCCGAGTGAATATACTCCGGAATACACTCAAATAATTTAGCAAATAAAATTTATGAATCATTTATGTACTAAAGATGAATGAAAAAACTCCAGGTACTCATTTTTCTTTCTCTCTTTTCTTCTTCTTCTTTTTTTTTGTATCGAATAACGACATTTAAAGATTTATCGTTTCCATCTACAATTTCTGTCTGGTTAGAAGTAGAAGTTTTTTTGGTCGAAAAAATTATTGGACTTATTCTCATCTTTTGAGATATTCGAGTTAACCCTTTAACTGCCTATCGCAATACAGTCGGTAACAAAAGTGTCCGAACACTAGCAAAAGTTCCTATGTAAAAAAAAAAGTACACTTCATACGGTTTTGTTTAATAAATCCTTATCGAATCGTGTTCTTAGACTGACTAAGTACAGGCATGAAGCTACATAATTAGAGGAGGGGGAACGGTAATGGCGGTAAGCATTGAAAAACGGACCTAAAGAGAAAGTGGGTGATAGGGGGCGCTCCGAACATACTAGACTCATCGTTTACACGAGAAGTATGCGGGAAATTTAAGATTTTAATTGATATTAATTAATTTAAATTGCCCACAAAGTGATAATGGCGAAGAATTGCTTTGCTTATGTATGTAATAGCGGCTTTCGATCAGCTATCGCAAAAAATAAAGCTTTACGGAAGAAAAATCCAAGTTAATTTTCTGCTCCTAAGGTTAGCTATTCCCACTTAATTTAGAGCTTTAATCTACTGATATTGAACAAATAATTTTCATTTATAGTATTATAAGTAGTTACTCATTTAATATAAAATGCATATTTCCGTTTTTATGGACCAGTGTCGTTTCTTTTTTGTATTTGAAGGCCTTTAAAAATTCTCATTTTATGAATATTTGTCTTAAGAAATGTGAATATGAAAAAAGTATACAATAAGCATAACTTTATTATTTGTGCCATATTATGCTATTTAATCAATTTCAGAAATGAAATTATTTATTAATGAATAAAAAAATTTAAATGACTTACATGTTTCCTTTCTTTATTTAGATAGATAAACAGATAATACTATATGTATTAAGTATTTAAAAAAGAAAATAACTGACATCTAATGATAACTGTCTACAAAACAATATATATCTTTATATATATAAGATAATCAGATTTGCATGTTATTGGGAACTATAATTATATATATTGGTCAATAATACATGCACAAAATCTGAAATTCTTAACAAGGTAAGTGTGTGTGTGTGGAGGGGGGAGAGGGGTTGTTTGTTCAAAAATTTCAAAAAAATGAAAAAGAATAATAAATAAATAAAGGATTTTTAGAATTAAAAAAATATACATAAAAAAAAAAAATAATAATACTTTAATGTTTTTTATCTCTTAGTGAAAATAGCTTGCTTTTAATGTCTAATTAACCATTTTAATTAATAACGATTAGCTTGTAATAAAATCAAAACAAACCATACGTGATGTACGTGTATGTGTATATGAATATATATATATATATATATATATATATATGAAATAGTATTTCAAAGTTTTGTGAAATTAAAAAAAATTTGCTTTGCCCAGAATCCACCCATGCAAGATAACGGTAAAATTGTAAAGATTGATTAAAAGAAAAAAAAAAAAAAAAAAAAAAAGAAGTTTTAACATTGAAATCGGAAATTTCTTAAGTAAATTTATTACAGTGAAAGAAGACAGTATTTTATAAACCTTTTTGTAAATTACTGGTTTAGGGTTGGGAAAAATTAATTTCACATTGAAATATAAAATATTAAGCATATTAAATATTCTCAAAAACTATTTAAAATTTTAAAACTGAAACTCTAACTGTCAGTTTTTTGGAAATACTTAAAATGATTACTAGTTTTTCATTTTTTTCCCCTGGATTTCACAATATTATAGTTTATAACGATATTCAGGTATTACTTTGTTGATTCATCGTAAAATAAAATTTTTTAAATATCTGAATGGTGAAATGTAATATAATTTTTGAGTATTCAAACTTAAAAATATTCAGGATGTGGTGCATGGTATTAAAACAAATTGTCTCTCTCTGTAATAAGGCTTTAAAATATAATTTGTATTTTCTTATACTGAGGAAGAAAATTTATTGATGAAAGATATCAGTATTAAAAATTTGCCATTGCCCCTGCATGTTCGTTTTTTTTTTTTTTTTTTTTTTTTTTTTTTTCTAGTTCCCTTTTTGTATTATGAATAATATTTTTAATTTCATAAGGATTCAATTAAAACAATTTCAATTGTGTAGATTTATAAGAAATTTTGTCCTATACCGCCAAGTTAAAAGTTCAGAGAAAATGGGAGGGCAACAATACCTGTTGCACGATTTTCACCAAAAGTTGATAGACCCTAATTTATGTTAAGGTGCAACTACATATCAATTTGTATGAAATTCTCTGAAGTAGCTCTTGAGATACAGTTAGAATTATACAGACATTTTCTAAAAAAGATTAAATCCTGTTCTGGACCTCTAAAAACATGTAAATCTATCGAAAACTAGAAATCGAAAATTTTTACGAATCTAATACTTTCTTCTATTGAATATAGAATAAAGTAAAGAATATCTTTATGGCTTTAATTTCAAACAAAAACTAAAAGACAGATTGTTTTTCTGTACTCCTTTATATTTTCAAAAAACAAGGCTGCAAAAATATATTTTGTTTTTAGCAATAGAGGAAAAAATCTCACAAAAGCTTCTTCACAGCTTTATGTCTAAAGAAAAAATTGAGAAAAATATTCCATTTGTATAGCCTATATATGGACTAAAACTTGTTTAGCCATCCTGTAGAGTATTATTGTATCATTTTCAGTAGAGAACTTGGCACTTAAATAACATATATTAATTTTAAGGTATTTTACAAATACCACCAGAAATTAAAGAACAGACACACCAATTAAAGTTATAATCATGCATTAGCAATGTTTTAAATTATTAAAAACGCTTAACACAAATAAAAATGCAGTTCTGACAATTTTCAACTACAGCCCATAATGCATCTGAATATTTTTGTGTATCCGTTAACAGTAAATCTTTGCTATTCATACCCTGTTCCACAGAAAACATATTTTTAACCATAATAAGGTCAATTTCCTTATGTGTTGTTTAGTACAAAGGTATTAAAACATTTTTTTTTAATATTATCTCTTATTGAACGAAATATATTGAAATTATTTTGAATATCTTTGTATATAAATTAGTTGCGCTCTGTAACTGGAAAATTTTTAGATAAATTTATTACGAAAGCGGGTGGTAAATTTACATAAAACGCTTTATAAATTACTATTTTTTAATTATGAAAATGCACATACATATGCATTAAATTATGAGATTATTAAGTATATTATTTTTTCTCAAAAATTATTTAAAAATAAATAATTCAGAATTTCAGATTTTTTTCAAAATATTTAAAATGATTACTGCTCACTAATTTCTAATTTTTCACCTTGATTCTACCTTATTATAGTTTAACAGTATATTCAAGTATTACTTTATATATCTATATCTATATATATGTATTAAATCTATATTAAGTCCAGTTGTCTGCTCTAGAAACTTGGGCCAGGGTGGATTGTTTCCTTGGGTCTTTCTAAGGGACCCTAGCCCATATTTATGCAAGTTTTGTAGAAGATAAGAAACGTCTAGGCAGACAAATGACATGGACTTGAACCATGCTCCATGCAACTTTCCTCTATTGGCTTAAAGTTATTGGGGACTTAGTACTAGGGACTTGAGCCTAAAGAGGATGCCCTCTGTAGGGGTCTTTCTAAGTGATCCTAACCTGTATTCACGTGAGTTTCGGAGAAAACCACGTAACACTCTAAACGACTAGTTCGACAAGTGCTTCCTGGGATCTAATCCTGCACTTCTCGGCCACTACCTTTGAATGCAGAACCTCTCGGCTACTGGTGGGACCTATTAACTTAACCAAACCTCTAAAATGTTGGTATTCGGTTTAAGGTGAATTGTCTACACTAGGGACATTTACCTAAGAGGTACTAGCCCATATCATTCACGAGTTTCGGAGAAAAACACGGAAAACTCCGAACGGCTAGGTCGACAAGCGTGACCTGAGACCGAACCCAGCACTTCCCATCGTCCAGCTTTAAGGGCAGAACTTCTCAGTTACTAGTGGAGCTGTAGGAAAGAAAATTATAATAATAATTAGTTTGCAGGGAGTATTTATTTAATAATTTTCAAGAAATATAAATATAATAATTATTATAATATTTCATTGCACATGTGTGGAATATATATATATATATATGTGTGTGTGTGTGTAATTGAAAGAAAGTTTTAATTTATATAAATGAAAAATGTTTAGTGCGAGTTCAAAATGTAGATATTTAAAAACAAATTATTTCAAATGCTAAATATTAAACATTGAAAATAATTTCAAGAACAATTGATAAATATTCCTTATATACAATTCCTTTGTGGGTTTTTTCTTTTCATTTTTTCCCACTTATTATTATTATTATTATTATTTGGAACATTTCAAATTGATTGTTCCATTCTATTATTATTATTTATTTTTTTATTTAAACGAAATACAAGACTAATTTATTATTATTATTTATTTTAGATTTCTCAAAAAAGTTTTTGCAGAATGATTTTAAAATTATCGAACTTTCAGAATCTACAACAGTATACGTTGATGCGGATTTAATAAAAGTTTATTAACTTATTCCAAATGAAAATCCGCGATTTTTTGCGCAATCCTTCCTTATCTTTTCTTTTACCTCTCAATAATTCGAAAGACGGAATTTCTGAGACCGCCGCGTGATGGCGCTGCAAAGACCCGAGATGTCTGGGGAGAAGCGAAGGGAGAAAACTGGGGTTATTCTTAAAACATCGCGATCGCCGTCCTCTTTATAGGTTCATGAGTACAGGATTCGACAAGGATTTATTTAACAAAACCGTATGCTTTTTTCACATAGGAATTTTTGCTAGTGTTCGGTCACTTTTGTTACCGACTGTATATAGCAGAAATTTATGTTTACTCGGAAATGGTTATAACGATATTAATAAAAGTTTTGAATAAGTGCTTTTTAAAGAGCTAAAACAATTGGAACATTCTTAGCTTTATGATGTTCTATCTATCCTCCCTGGTGCATTTTATGAGATGGCGCTGCAAGCGCACGAAAAGCACTACAACTTTTCTCTCTGTAAAAAGTTTTGTTTTGGATTCTGCCATGTTCGAACGAGAGAAGTGTGTTCGCTGGTAGATAGTTCCTCGTTATGTTAATAAATAGTTTATTTTTCTACATTGGAGTCATTAATTCAAAATACGCCGACACGCCATTACATAACTGAGTGTTAAGCAACCCACTTCAGTGGTGACCCGGATAAACTGTTCTTATTTTTGGATTATAAGTGTTTTCGTTTCTGTTTTCAACATGAATGAAACAGCTGCAGTGAAAATCCCTGCATTCATCCCTACGGACCCGGCCCTGTGGTTCACGATGGTAGAATCAACATTTCAACTAGCTGTGCCGAAACCAATAACGGATTCTAGAACAAAATATAACTACTGTGTTGCGAATTTACCTCCAGAAATTGCAATGACTGTGCGTGACGTAATAATTTCACCTGATAATTCCGATCCATTCAAAAACTTAAAGGACGAAATAATTCAACGTTGTGGTGAAACAAAATCGCAGGAAATTCGCCGATTATTAGCTGGTGAACAACTAGGGGATAGAAAACCGTCAGAACTACTTCGCGTCATGCAGAGAAGAGCTGAAAACCATAGGGTATCCGACACTCTTTTGCTCGAACTATTCTTGTAACAACTGCCTTCAAATGCGCAATTTATTTTAGCATCAGTGCAAGACCTTACACCCATTAAAGCTGCCGAAATAGCTGATAAAATTTTGGATGTATCTCCACCACAGGTAGGTGCTGTTAGTACAACAAATTCTTCGAGTGCTGATTCCGAACTTTTAAAAGAATTAAAACTTTTAAGAGAAGAAGTGGCTTCATTGCGACGTTCCAGAAGTCATTCTCGTTCACTATCTCGATCTAATTTTCGGCACAAAAGCCCAAAAGTTAATAAAGAATTTTGCTGGTATCATCAGAAATTTAGCTCTAAAGCTAAAAAGTGCGTACCTCCCTGTACTTTTTCCGCGGGAAACGACTACGGCAAGGAGTAGCGGCGACATACGCCTCGCCTTCCACTTCTCGTCGCCTTTTTGTACGAGATAAAAGAAGCAATCTAAAATTTTTAGTGGACACAGGAAGTGACTGTTCATTAATTCCAGCATCAAAAATAGACAAAATGTCTATTCCAATTCAAAAATTTGTTGCAGCTAATGGTACTTTAATTAATGTATATAAACGTAAATTATTATCTATTGATCTTGGTCTAAGAAAACAGTTTGTTTACCCTTTTTATGTTTGTAATGTTTCAACCCCTATTTTAGGTGCTGATTTTTTACATTATTTTAATTTAAAGCCAGATCTTAGAAAACGTTCTTTATTTGATAATGTCACAAGCTTAAATTCTCATTGTGTTGTACATAATTCTGATATATATTCAGTGAAATCTATCATAAGTAATGATATTTTTTCTAATCTTTTAAGTGAATTTCCTAACATCAGTAGATCTCCTAGCCCAAACCAAATTGTGAAACATTCTGTTATGCATCATATCGAAACTTTTGGCCCACCGGTATACGCTAAACCACGTCGTCTGGCCCCCGACCGTTTAAAAATTGCAAAAATGGAATTTCAGCATATGTTGGATTTGGGACACATGCGTCCATCCAACAGTAATTATGCTTCACCTTTGCATATGGTTCCAAAGAAAAACAGCGATGACTGGCGACCTGTTGGAGATTACAGAGCACTAAATGCTCACACTAAAAAGGATAAATATCCCATCCCCAACATTGCTGATTTTACTAGTGAACTTCACGGAACCACAATTTTTTCACGTATTGATTTAGTTAAAGCTTTTCATCAAATTCCGATTGCTCCCGAGGATGTTCACAAAACTGCCATATGTACACCTTTCGGACTCTTCGAGAGCACTCGGATGCAGTTTGGTTTGTGTAATGCTTCCAGCACATTTCAGAGATTTATTGATGATGTTACAAGAAATTTAAAAGGTGTTTATCCATTTATAGACGATATTTTAATTGCATCCAAATCCCTCGAAGAACATATTGAACATCTCAGAGCACTATTTTCCAGACTTGATCATTACGGCCTTACAATTAAGCCCTCAAAATGCATATTTGGTGTTCCCACTTTGGAATTTTTAGGTTTTACAGTGTCGAAAGATGGTCTTTCACCAACTTCTGACCGTGTTGAAGCCATTTTAAAATTTCCAAGACCTACAACTATTACTCAACTTCGTAGATATTTAGGTATATTTAATTTTTACAGACGATTCATTCCCAGAGCTGCTGATATTTTAGCACCCCTTGTTAAATTCCTCGAAGGGCACAAAAATAAAAGGAAACATCCGCGTTCCAATGCCAAAATCTCAATGGAGCAATTAGAATAGAACGACGAAGCAAATTTTGCATTTACGAAATCAAAAGAAGCAATTTCTCATGCAACGCTTCTAAAACATCCTATTCCTGGTGCCCAATTAAGCTTATGGGTAGATGCATCAAACGTCGCTGTTGGTGGCTCTGTCATGCAAATGTCTGATAATCAATGGGAACCTATAGCATTTTATTCTGGCAAATTAAGTAAGTCTCAAAAGAATTGGTCGACATATGACCGTGAACTTTACGCCATATATTCCTCTATAAAGAAATTTCGTCACTTACTAGAAGGTAGAAACTTTTTCATTTACACTGATCAGAAACCCTTAATATACGCTTTCAAACAAAATCCTGAAAAGTGCAGTCCTCGACAGCTACGTCATCTCGATTATATATCCCAATTTTCTACCGATATCCGATATATGAAAGGTTCTGAAAATCATGTAGCCGATGCATTATCTCGCATAGAGATCAATCAAATTTCTCCAACTGTACTTGATTTTAAAGAATTTGCTTCTGCACAATCAACTGATCAAGAACTTCAAAAACTTTTGCAATCCAATACCACATCCTTACAATTAGAAAAACACTATTTTCCCCTTGAGGATATTGACCTATATTGCGACACATCTCAAAAACATCCCCGTCCATTCGTTCCACAAAGTTTGCGAAAATTAGTTTTTGAAAATTTGCATTTCCTTTCACATCCAGGTATGTCAGCCTCCATAAATTTAATTGCTAAAAGATTCGTATGGCCTGGCATGCATAAAGATATCAAATCTATGGTTCGCAGTTGTGTTAATTGCCAAAGAGCCAAAATAACAAAGCACACCAAGTCACCAGTTGGAACATTTGCCCTACCGGATGCCCGTTTTGCCCATATTCATTTAGATTTCATTGGCCCTCTTCCCCCATCAGATGGAAATCAGTATTGTTTAACAATCATTGACAGATTTACCAGATGGCCCGAGGTAATTCCGACCCCTGATATGACTGCGGAAACAACCGCTCGTGCCTTATTGCATGGTTGGATCTCTAGATTCGGATGTCCAGTCACTATCACCACACATCAAGGTCGTAATTTTGAATCTACTCTATTTCGAGAACTTATGCATATCTTAGGCTGTAAGCGCATTCGGACTTCGGCATACCATCCCCAGTCAAATGGAATTTTAGAACGCTATCATAGACATTTAAAAGATGCTCTTAAGGCACATAATCACACTAAATGGACTGAAACCCTTCCAATTGTTTTACTAGGTTTGCGCTCAGCTCTTAAAAATGACATTAATGCAACACCTGCACAATTAGTATATGGTACCACTTTACGATTACCCTCTGATCTTATTACTGATAAAAAACAAATTGACCAAACGATTGATCCCAATTATGTTTCCAACTTGGTACAAACAATGCAGACACTTAATCCAACTGCTAATTTCTTACATAGCAGTCCTAGTGTTTTCGTAAATCCTGCATTGTCGAATTGTACACATGTATTTTTAAGATCAGACAAAGTAACTCGTCCATTAACACCGCCGTATACTGGACCTCACCTTGTCATAAACAGAGATAATAAAAATTTTGTCATTGATATAAATGGTAAAAACACAACAGTTTCTATAGATCGCGTGAAACCCGCCTATAGATGGTCAGATACTGTTGTGACAAATAATTCTGTTCCTAACCAAGAACCATCTGAGCCAACGCCTGTCAACAAATCATTCGAAATACCACCAGAGCCGACTCCTGTCAACAAAACACGTACTACACGCTCTGGACGTAAAGTCACTTTCCCAAAACATTTGGTGACTGAATATGTAATATAGTTTTGTATATATTATCTTACACTTTTTAATATTATATATTGTTCATTGTATTTCTATTTTGCATTACTTACTATGTTACTATTACATATTATACTGTATCAAGCATTTATTGTATTGAACTTTTGCATTTTATCGTTCACCTTGTTCACTGGGGGGATACTCTATGGTGTTCTATCTATCCTCCCTGGTGCATTTTATGAGATGGCGCTGCAAGCGCACGAAAAGCACTACAACTTTTCTCTCTGTAAAAAGTTTTGTTTTGGATTCTGCCATGTTCGAACGAGAGAAGTGTGTTCGCTGGTAGATAGTTCCTCGTTATGTTAATAAATAGTTTATTTTTCTACATTGGAGTCATTAATTCAAAATACGCCGACACGCCATTACATAACTGGTTGGTTGGTTGAATGACTTTTTCTGGCGCAAGGTCCAAAGTAGGACATGATGCGCCAAACAAAAAGGTAAAAGAAAAAAGGAGCCTCTGGATGGGTTTACCCATCCAGAAAGTCATTAAGAAAACACAGTAGAAAAGGAAGTAAAACTACATACAAGATAAAATCAAAAATAATAAAAACAGTATACAATAAAAAACAGATGTAAAATGGGATGAACATTGTAAACAATAAAATCAGATGTCGAAGTAAAACCCAGCCTCCTTTAAAAAATTTGTCAACTGATGATGAGGATTTGCACCTAAAAGGCTTGTCAGATTGGGTGAAGATGAATTAAAATAATGCCTATACAGATGACGAAGACAAGGACAGTCAGTGAGCAGATGGCGGATGGTAAGCACACAGAAATGACATTTCGGACAGTCAGGTTCCTGTTGTCCAAGTAGTAAGTATTTATGCGTGATCCTTGAATGCCCAATTCTTAAACGAGTAATTATGACATCATGTTTTCTAGGAATCAGTGTAGGCCAGACTGCAATTTGAGGTTTTATTTCAAGTAATTTATTATATTGTTGATTATTCCACTCCATTTGCCAATTACTTCTGAAAGTGCTTTTTAGTGTGTGCTTAATGTCATCATAAGGTATAGGACAGTTTAAAATAATAGAAGCCTGCCTTGCGGCTTTGTCTGCTGCTTCATTGCCTTTGATGCCAACATGACCAGGAACCCAGCAAAACAAGATGTCAAATCCCTTTTTCAGAAGGTCATGGTAAGTTTTTAAAATAGAGGTGAAAGATGGGTTACAAAAGGTAGATGAAAGAGAATCAAGAACACTCTTTGAGTCTGTATATATAATGAATTTACGATTTGGATGAGATGAAATAAAATCAAGGGCAACTTCAATAGCTAAAAACTCTGCAGAGAAAATAGAAAAAGCGTTAGGAAGTTCATAGCTTAGAGTAGTATTGTCAGAGATAATCGCACAACCAACCTTATTGCTTGTTTTAGAACCGTCAGTAAAAATTTCGGTATATTCTTTATAATTGCTTCGATGAGCTTTGTAGAGGGTCTGAAAGATAGAGGCATCAGTGTTACCTTTGTCAAAACCTTTAAAAGGATGAAGACATGAAATACCCTGGAAGTTCCACGGAGTCATATTTAAAAAACCCATAGGACGAATTTTGGTATGAAGATGAGGATTGCCGTCAAGAATATTCTTGATTCTGAGACCAAAATGTGGGATGCAGGATGGACGGTTTAAAAAGAGATTGTCATTACTGTTATTGATATGAGGATGAATTGGATGATTAGGATGAGAAAGTATCCTATGGTACAGTTGTACAGATAACTGCTGTCTAATATTAGTAAGGGAAGGCTCTACACAGTCAGCATATAAGCTGATGACTGGAGAAGTCCGAAAGGCCCCTGAGCAGATCCTAAGTGCACTGTGATGAACTGTGTCAAGTTTTTTAAGGTAAGAATTAGGAGCAGACCCATAAATTTCACAGGCGTAGTCTAATTTTGAACGAATTAAGGAGCGATAGATTTTTAGTAGAGAAATGCGATCAGCACCCCAAGATGTGTTTGCAAGTACTTTTAAAATATTTAAAGTTTTTTCACATTTCGTCCTTAAATAAGAAATATGGTCTTTAAAATTGAGTTTTTTGTCAAAAATAACACCCAAAAAACGGGCAGAGTCAATTACCGAAATAGGTATGTCATTAATAAAAATTTGTGGATCAGGATGAAGACCACGTTTGCGGCAAAAATGCACACACTGTGTTTTGTCACTGGAAAAAGTAAAACCATTTTCATTAGTCCATTTAAGAATGTTTTTAACAGCAAGTTGCAACTGTCGTTCAATGAAGCGCATATCATTTCCCTGGCAAGAAATTTGCAGGTCGTCAACGTATAGACAGCCGTGAACGGTTTGTGGAAGTTGTTTTATTATATCATTGATTTTTAAAGAGAAGAGTGTAACACTCAAGACACTGCCTTGAGGTACACCTTCGTCCTGAAAGTAAAAGTCTGAATAAACAGAACCAATCCGAACTTGGAAGCGTCTGACTCTCAAAAAATTTTTAATAAAAATGGGAAGGTTACCACGAAAGTACAAATTAAATAGATCCTTCAAAATGCCATGGCGCCATGTCCTGTCATATGCCTTTTCCATATCAAAAAAGATTGACACCAAATGGTTACGTCTAACATTAGCTTTCCGAATATTGGTCTCTAGAAGTAAAACGTTGTCAATAGTAGAGCGGCCACGCCTAAAACCACTTTGCCATGGGGATATTAACCTTCTCTTTTCAAGGATATAAACCAGCCTAGTATTAACCATTTTCTCGAGCAGTTTGCATAAGCAGCTAGTCAAAGCAATTGGCCTGTAGTTTTTTGGATCGGTTGCATCTTTGCCGGGCTTAGGAAAAGGAATGATAATGGCATCATGCCAAGCAATAGGAAAAGTATTTTCGGTCCAGATTCTATTATAAAGATGAAGGAGATTTTTAAGAGACTGTATTGATAAGTGTTTGATCATGAGGTAAGTAATGCCATCAGGACCAGGGGCAGAGTTATGACTATGTTTCAAACTATTGTTTAATTCATTTTCAGTAAATGGGCTATTGTAATCTTGTGATGAGCAGGACCTAAAATTTATTGTTGAGCGTTCAGAATTATATTTATAAGATAGAAAAGGTTCACAGTAGGAGTTCGAGCTAGAGACGTTAGATAAAGTTCTACCAATGGTATCTGCAATATTTTTCATTGAAGTAATTGTTTGGCCATTATCCTTCAAAAAAGAAATACTATGATTAGAGTAAATTCCCATTGCTTTTTTAACGCGATGCCAAAGCTGTTTGCTGCTTAAATTGGAGGTAATGCTGGACACATATTTAATCCAGGAATCCTTTTGGGATTTTCTGCGAATTCTGCGTGCGGCTGCCCTTGCTTTTTTGAATGTGATATAATTAGCAGTGGTTGGGTACCTCCTAAAAATTCCCCATGCTTTTTGCAGCTGTCTTTTTGCAATACTGCATTCATCATTCCACCATGGCTTTGAATGTTTATGGAGACGCCCCGATGATTTTGGAATCGTAAGATTAGCTGCATTTATTATACAATTAGTGACATCAGTGATTGCTTTGTTGATATCACCTTCAGTCATATCATGGGTTATAGTTGCATTGATAGTGAACGCAGTCCAGTTGGCCTTGTCATATATATAATGTGGATTACCCGGATGATGTTCATTGAAATTATAAAAAGATAAAAATAAAGGAAAGTGATCACTACTATGTAGATCGTTACTCACAAAAAAATTAAAATATGGGTAAAGATTGGGAGAACAGATGGCGAGGTCAATTGCATGGAAAGTCCTAGAAGGTTCGTGAAAGTAAGTATTGTCCCCATTATTTAAGATACACAGGTTGTTGTCAGAAATAACATTTTCAATGATTTGACCACGGGGGTTATTATTAGGGCTTCCCCACAGTAAATTATGTCCATTGAAATCTCCAAAAATTAAGAAGGGAGTTGGAAGTTGAGAAATGAGGCTATTGAGGTCATGCTGGTTTATGGATGCATTTGGTGGAAGATAGAGAGTGCAGATGGTCATTAATAAATGAGAGTGTACCTGAATGGCAACAGCTTGAATGTTTGTATTTAAAGGGATATTGGAGTGTGGTACATTATTAGAAATCAGAAGGGCTACCCCACCTGTAGCTCGGTCAGACTGTGTAAAATCTTTCCTGAAACAGGTATAGCCACGAATTTTCACTTTATCGTGTTGTCTTAAGTATGTTTCTTGGAAAGCGAAGCATATAGGCCGATGATCAGAGATGATATCTCTGATTTCATCACGTTTATTAATAAAACCTCGGCAATTCCATGAAATGAAATTGGTCATTATTATTATTATTATTTTTTAGATTATAACATCCACGTCATTGTCCTCTGATGCAGTGGACATTCCGTCCTCTCCATCAGAAGGATGGAGGCTGATCAAATCATCTTGTTTTGGAACATTTACTTTATTATTTTTATTTGTTGTTGGAGTGGGCAGTTTTGTTAGTTTCTTTTTCTTGATATTGAGACGAGAGGGAGAATTTGAATGTTTAAGAGAGATAGAGTTAAGACTTTTTTCAGACAATAAGGTTTTAGGAGTTTGTGGCATTTTCTTTAAGTTTCTTGATTTGGATGAAGATAACTGTGAAGAGTTAGAAGCCTGATTTGGATTGGATTGTAAGCTTGGGGAATTCTTTAATGCAGTTACAACTGGAGAGCTAGTATTATGAACAGTGTCAGTTTGGATTGCGATAGACTGATATGTTTTTTTGGTAACTATGGCAGCAGCATATGATTTTCCAACAATGGGTGTCCTTGATTCCACAATTTTCCGTGCTTCGGGATATGATATGTTTTGTTTTGTTTTAGTAGTTTGTATCTCCTTTTCAATTTTCCATTTTTCACATGATTTCGAGTAAGATGGGTGATCCTTTTTGCAGTTAACACAACAGACTGGGGCTTCACAATTTTCACTGTCATGGCCAATTGCACTGCAACGGGCACATGTTAGTTTACCACGGCAAGACGTCTTTGAGTGGCCAAAACGTTGGCAATTGAAACATCGTAGAGGGTTAGGGATGTATGGCCTTATAGGGCATTCAAGGTAACCAGCTTTGATTGACTGGGGAAGTTTAGGAGAATCTATTGTCAAAATAATGTGTTTGGTGGGAACAGGCTTCTTATCACGAAAGATTGAAATTCGTTTAACGGCAATAACTTTTTGGTCTTTCAAATTATCGAGTATTTCACTTTCTGGAATATATTGTAGATCTGGTTCAGAAATCACACCACGACAGACATTTAATGTTCTATGCATACTTACAGTGACTGGTATATTGGCAAAGTGTGTACATTTTTTTAAGTTATTAGCTTGCTTGTTATTTTCGACCTCAATTAGCAATTCACCTGATCTAAGCTTTTTAACAGATTTTGGATCACCCATTATTGATTGAATTGATTTCTGAATTAGAAAAGGAGAAGTCTTAAAGAAATCTCCTTCATTTCTCTTCACTACAAAAAATCGAGCTTCGCAATTTATGAAAACATTACTCTCATTAAGGGTGGAAGAAAACTCTTCCATTCTTTCAGCCCAAGATTTCTCATTTGAATTTTTAATAGCTTGGCCCGAGCCAGACGCATTATTCGTATTTCCTTTGTTTGTCGCCATAATTAAATTAAATAAAGAGGGTCGAGGGTTTCCTTAGTCCCACAAGTCAGCCCATTTCTTGAACGGACGGAAAGCAAAGGGTTTTCAGAATCGCTCCCTGGGACACCCATAACCACTCACCAGCTACCAGACCGTCGACCCAGATTGGGAATCACATGTGGTAGTCGTGTTAGTCCGGTGTTTCTCGTTCGAGTAGTCACCGTTGTCTCACCTTCACCAAGGGCACCAGTCTCCCAGTGTGCTCCCAAGGCTAGACTACCGTGAGACCCTCACCAAACCGCCAACCCAATAACCAGCGCCACATCTACACCGGTGTCAGCTTGGTTAATGTTTTAGAAGTTAAATAATATTAGTATAAACAACAAGAACAAGACCAAAAAATAAAGGTGAGTGAAAATAAACAGGGTAAGTAGAAACCAAAAAGGTGAGTATAACAAGGTAAGTAGTTTCATTTTTTTGTAAGTTTTTCAAATTTTTAATTTTTTCCAAATTTTTTTTTTCAAGAACAATGAACAAGAACAAGTACCAAAACCTTATTGGCATTAAAAAAAAAAAAAAAAAAAAAAAATGAAGAAGAGATAAAAAGATCACTCGGGCCCGGGGTGCGTGACTCCCCCTGAGTACCTGAAGAAGGTACCCCCCTGGGGGCCATTACATAACTGAGTGTTAAGCAACCCACTTCAGCTTCAAGAAAATTAGTGTTAACCCTTTAGCTTTAATTGTCAATCGCAACATGTAGTAGAAATTGAGTTTACTCAGAAATGGATATAACGATTTTGATTAAAGTTTGGAGTTAAGTACCTTTTTTTCTTTTTTTTTTTTTTTTTAACAGAACTAAAACGTTTGGACATATCCTCATCTTCAGGAAAATTTGCGTTAACCCTTTAACTGACAATCGCAACATATAAAAGAAATTGGTTTTACTCGAAAATAGATACAACGATTTTTATAAAAGTTTGGGGTTAAGTGTTCTTTAGAAAGCTAAAACGATTGGACATATCCTCACCTTCAGGAAAATTCGCGTTAACCCTTTAACGGCCAGTCGCAATTTATAGCATAAAATGGGTTTACTCGGAAGTGAATGTAACAATTTTGATTAAATTTTGGGGTTAAGTGGTTTTTTTTTTTTTTTTTTTTTTTTTTCTTTTTTAAGAGAGATAAAACAATTGTACATATTCTCATCTTCAGGAAATTTTGCTTTAACCCTTTAACTGTCAATCGCAACATATGATAGAAATTAGGTTTACTCGGAAATGGATATAACGATTTTTATAAAAGTTTGGGGGTTAAGTGTTCTTTAGACAGCCAAAACGAATGGACGTATCGTCATCTTCAGGAAAAATCGCGTTAACCCTTTAACGGCCAGTCGCAATTTATAGCATAAAATGGGTACACTCGGAAGTGAATGAAACGATTTTGATTAAATTTTGGGGTTAAGTTTTTTTTTTTTTTTTTTTAAGAGAACTAAAACAATTGTACATATTCTCATCTTCAGGAAATTTTGTTTTAACCCTTTGACTGCCAATCGCAACATATAATACAAATTAGGTTTACTCGTAAATAAATGTAATGATTTTGATTAGAGAGCTAAAACGATTGGACATATCTTCATCTTCAGGAAAATTTACGTTAACCCTTTAACGGCCAGTCACAACAGATAGTAGAAATTGGGTTTACACGGAAATGAAGCGCGGACAGGTGGGCAAGCAGACAGGCAGAAAAACCAATTAATGTCATAATATTTTCTTAAACCTTGTTCGAAACTGTAAGAAACACTTAACACAACTAAAAATGCAATTCTAGCAATTTCGAATTATAGTCCCTAATATGAATAGAATTCGACCAAACTTGTATTCAGTTGGACCTTCACCTAAACTGGTGCTGATTAGATTTGGGAATCAATCGCTCAACAGGTAGTGCTGCCATCCTACTTTTTTTTTCTAAGTACTTAACATGACAGTATAGGACAAAATTTCATATAAATGTACATAATGTGAGTTATTTTTAACGCATGAATGTAAAATTTATATGAGTTATTGATAATAGTAGTAACAAACTTGAAAAAAAGTGTGTATGGTGGAGCATTGCTTTCCTCCTGGGAGGGAAGTGCCCTTCCCCCGGGCCTGTGTAAATTTTCAACGTGGATATTTTAGAAAGAACTCGTCAATATTTCTAAAACGAATGGTTGAACCATAGATCTGTATTAATTTAAAACGAAGCTACCGATTTTTTTTCTTTTTAATGGTAAATATATGTATATATATATATGAAGTCGAACCTCGTTAATGTGAACACTTTTAACGTGAATTACTTTTAACATGAACTGTTACTACAATATCCGACAAAATGAAGATCACTTTAGTTATTTGACGATCAGTTACTGATAGCATGAACATATTTTTGATCCCCCTTGAGATTCACGTTAACGAGGTTCGAATGTCTTCCCAAAAATGATTTTTTTCAGCATTTATTATTATACTACTTTAAGAAAAAAAAATCGTCTGCATTCATCATGGAAAATATCTTTAATAAATTATAACTTAATAAATAATTTGTATTGCGCAAATTTGTATAGAGAAGTTTCATATGACGTCAGAGTGACATCGATGGAGGACAATCAACTCCACGTGAAAATAAATAGAAGCCAGTTTTAGCACAGTAAAGCCCTGGTTTTTAAGAACACAAGAAGCAAACGTCAGCGTTTCCGACGCCGCGACGTTCCAATCAGAGTCTCCTTGATATCAGCGCTGGCGTTGAAACCGCATATGGCGTGGGATTCGGCAGAACATAGCGTCGTGACGCATACGCAAGGACGCCGAATATGTTGAAGTTCGCGTTTTGTGTCCTTAAAAACCAGGGCTTAAACAAATGGCAATTGAAAACAGCTCATAGCACCATGGCAACCAATGTCGGAGGGCAAGCTGTCCACGTTTCCATGCTGTTATCAGCTGTTTGCAACTGCTCTATAGGATTATACATAGAAGAAAGTTTTGTGGTAATACTAGTTATAATATTCTAAAACAAGAGGGCTTTACCTCTGCCGCTGCAACTACATTTAAAAGAATTTTGAAAATTCGATATGGACATTTTTGGAGAATTCTAAAATTTTTGGGGACAAATCTGGGGAGTTCAACTTTCTGTCAATGTTAGCAAAGTAATGATTTATCCCCACGACTAGAGACTTTCAATAGCTTTATTGTTATTTGGGGATTTTTTTCAAAAATCGCCTTCATTTGGGGAAAAATCTGAGCTTAAATCATAGAAAAACCAAGACTCGAGAAAAACCTGCTTGATATATATATATATATATATATATATATTTTTTTTTTTTTTGAAAAAAATTTTATTTTCCCTTTTTAGTAGAAATCAAGTTGGGGATTTTTCCGAAAAAAAAAAAAAAAAACCCTGATTTGGGGAAATTTGAAGACCTGTTCGGGGAAATAATTTTCGATCATCTGGCATCACTGGTTATTGCATCCAGTTTTTTTCCAGCCACGGATTAAGACTATCTGTAGGATGAAAAACAAGATAGGGCAGCCCGCGCGGAAAACGGAGCTTTCTATTCCGCATTAATTAAGCTGAGTGGAGGAAAACGATTCGATCGCTGCCTGGTGCAGTATCTTTGAAACATCGGAAGAATGTGAAAGCCCGCTCCTTCGGCTTCTGTCATCATTCTTCGGCTTCTGTCCGATTTCCGAGAACGACCAAATGAGCCGCTACAAATTTAAACAAACGCGCTGATTAGCAAATTGTCAAGATCTGTTCGCCCTCTATCTGTAAGATGAAAATTACTACTTTTCCGTAGCATTCGTAATATATCCTAAACTCTTAATCCGTGATTCCAGCTCACGGACTTAGATAACAAGGACCCATTTCTCCAACGGCGGCCGTCCCTCAAAAATGGTTCTGAGATGGTTGCTATTATTCATTCGCCGCTAGGGTTCGTATGTGTTCTCTGACTGTCCACTGACGCCATAGAATAGCATTGTGTGTAGACGAAATTTCAGTTTTATTTTTAATTTATTTTTAATATTAGATTTTTTTCATTATGTCACACTGTTACGCACCAGGTTGCACCTCTGGATATCGAAGTGTTCGAAAAAAAAAAAAAAAAAAAAAAACCAAGGAAATAGGTGAAAATAACCCAAGTTTATTTCTTCCACATAATCTAAGCTATTGATTTTAATGTTTTATTGAATGATAAAATTGTTGTCTTATAAATATTCTATTACTATACAAATCTGTTATAATAGCTTTTATCTAAAAACGTATTAACCGATAAAGAGACAGAAAATATTTCAATGTAATTTGTAATTAAACGCTATTAAAAACTTTAACTTCAATAAAATTATAACATTGAGTTTCAACATAAGAACTTGGGGGGAAAAAAAAGTTTAATAAGATGACATTAAAAAACATAAATTGTACCAGTCTTCATTGTGATTTAACATACTTAGTTATCAATTTAATGCTGTTGGTAAATGTATTTTATTTATTTATTTATTTTTTTTTTTTTGTATTTTAAGAAAAATAATTTTTGAGCTTTATAATTGAATTTGCACCTTTGTAAATTTTGCAGTTATAGTGTTTATAAAATTTTGTAAACAGTGTTTATAATTCATTATTTTGTTGATGTAACTTTTTTTTTTTTTTTTTTTTTTTTTTTTTTTAATTTAGTAAAACTTTATGTAACTTGTTTTTCATTCCTTTTTTATGTTAATTTTCTTATATGATAAAAGATTTTTTACATGATTGCTTGTCTTTTCTTTTGAAAACAGAGTAAAAGAAAATCATCGTATGCATTTACTTAAAAAAAAAAAAAAATCCACACTAAATTTCAACTGATACAGATAACATATTTCAAAGAAATAAATATTTTTTCAATGATGCGTTATAAAATCTGGAGTAATATTAATGTACATCTTATGTTTACTATCGAGTAGAATCTAAATTCCTTAAATCCTGTGAGCATTAGCAATTCATATCAATTCAATGATTTATAAGATTCATACTATGCACATATAACCAGAAAAATTTGATACTGTATGCTACACATGCATATTAATGTTATTCTATGGGGTGAAGGGGGGGGAGCAATTTATATCACAAAATTTATGTCCAATCACTGTTTATTTCGCTATGCAAAATGGGAAAGAACTACAATAATGTTTAAATGGTTATATATATACAGTTGAACCTTGTTAGCGAGAATCTCAAGGGGGATAAAAAAATTTTCATGGTATCAGTAGTTCATGCTACCAGTGACTAATCTTCATATTACTAAAGTAATCTTCATTTTTACGGGGATCGTGGAAACAGTTCATGTTAAAAGTAATTCATGGATTGGAATGGATTTCGGAATAAGGCTGACTGACTGCTGTAGGTCCAAGGCCTGAGGGGGAGTGCCCTCCGTGGGGTCTTTCTAAGGGGTTCTAGCCAGTATTTACTCAAGTTTCAGAGAAAAACACGGAAACTCTGAACGGCGAGGCCGACGAGCACAACCTGGGATTGAACCCGGCACCTCACGTCTACCAGCTTTGAGCGCAGAATCGCTTGGCCGCTGGTGGGCAAAAAGTAATTAATGTTAAGAGTGTTCACGTTAACGAGGTTCGACTGTATTATATTATCTACAAAAAAGACACTTAAAATGTACAAAAAAGCCAAGCTCAAAGAAAGAGAATTGATTAAAGTTGTGTCTAAAAAGGGTGTGATATCAAATTCCCAAGCTTACATTCAAATACTTATTTAATATTCCCTTTTAACTAAATTTTCACATGTGAATCAAGTGCCTTATGATATGTTGATAGAAATCATTCTTTCCTGTACTAAATACATCATAACGTGTTTCTGAAAAATATTATTATTTTTATTTATGTATGATGGGTTTGGCGGCCATCTTTCAAAGTTTTACGTTAGTTTGAATTCTATAAATCTCATCAATTATAGGATGAGTTGGTTGATTGGTTGGTTAATTGAGTTTTAAATCGCACTAGTGCTGCGCAATGAGAAATAATTATCCGCGATTGTAATGAAATGCTCGCCCTCTGGTGGGCTAAGGTGAAATTATCATACCACTGATAGCTTTCACGCTGAAACAATGCTAGAACAACAAGAAAGAACAATATAAATACACGTGGTGGCTATTATATTTACTAACAACTGCAGTTGAGGAAGCGCCATCTATCGGTCATTACAAACGCGGATAGGATGGGAGGATGGGAGTGCGCCAAACTTAACACTGTTAAAACTTAAATTGATTCAACTTGTATGCTTAACGGGGCTTTTGCGATGTTTTTAATGCATTTTTTTTTCTTTTTTAATCTGAATATTTCAACCCCTGTTGAATGGAATAACCATATTATTTTTACGAGATATTTATTCCAAGAAGCTACATTCTAATTGGGTAAATATAACGCGGGGTGGAAGCTTCTATGCTCCCCCCCCCCTCCTCTCCTTCATGTTTTTACATTAATTTAAATTTTTATATTCTTTATTCCCGGCATTTATAGGATGGAAGTGCACTTAATACTAAATAATTATAAGAAAGCATGTTATGGAAATATTTCCGTCTCTGCTGAATGGAATAGCAAAATTAATTTTATATCAGATATATTTTAAGAAACTTCTTTCAAATTGTGTGAATGTTTATTCATTACTTGAAAGATGGCCGCCAAGCCCATCATACATAAATAAAAATAATAATATTTTTCAGAAACACGCTATGATGTATTTAGTACAGGAAAGAAGGATTTCTATCAACATATCATAAGGCACTTGATTCACATGTGAAAATTTAGTTAAAAGGGAATATTAAATAAGTATTTGAATGTAAGCTTGGGAATTTGATATCACACCCTTTTTAGACACAACTTTAATCAATTCTCTTTCTTTGAGCTTGGCTTTTTTGTACATTTTAAGTGTCTTTTTTGTAGATATCATTTTTTTTTTTTTTTTAATAGTTTTTATATTTACTGGAATTAACCTGATACTTTACATCAGATATGTCCTGGATTTCAACTCAGCTTTCGTGCGATGTTGTTCTTTGCGTTAAACTGTATTACAAAGTTTACTTTGCGTTAAACTTTCCATAATTCTGGTTGCTAGACATTATCCATGGGTTTTCTATGCAGACTAGTATGTCGTGTCCATCACAAAACTTTCTTCTACATTTTCCTATACATATTAACTCAGCACAAATTATTTATTATTTTTTTCATTATGAATGCTGAATATTATGAACTCAGAGAGGTATTGTTGCACAAAATGTCCAACGGAAGTAAATTTTCACCATGCAGATGACATCCTTTCAGTTCTAAAAAAAATTGTAGTATATGAGCTCCACTTATCGGCCGATAGGCATCGAGATTGAATCAGCATAATGTCTCATAATGGCCTTTTCACATATTAAGTTTTGTTTCATTATATGCAACAGAACCTTTCCTTAAATTGCGAAAATCGCTGTATAGCAGCGCCACATGTTGAGATATTGGTACAAAAGTTGATAAGCACTATAATTTGTAACAATGTAAATTTATTTGTAAATTTATGCAATTCCATGTATTAGTTACTCAGATATAGCCTTCTCTGAAATTGCGGCAATCACTGTATAGCAGCACCATGTTGAGCAATTGACACCAAACATTGATAAACGCTATTATACATCAAGGTTCAATTGCATATAAATTTATATGTAATTCTGAGCAGTAGCTCCTGATATCTAGTTGGAACAAAACTTTCGCCACACACATAGAACACACACACGCAAATAGAAATTTTCTACAAATAGTCAAATTGTTTTCAGGAGCTCTTACAACGTGTAAATCCATTAAAAACCGAAAGTCGAAATTCATTTCAATAAAATGACAAGCGAAGCGGGCAAAGCCTGCTAGTATACTATATAGAAGGAAGTAGAAATCTTTATGCATCATAATTATCATTGCCAGATTGAATTCAAGGATATTAAAATTGGATACTATATCGTGTACTGACTTTCTTATTCTAAGGTATAAAAAATATTAAAAAATCAGCAATTCAAGCTATAGATTTGAAACAAATGTTATTCAAAAATGTATTCATTTCTGTTTTCAGGGATATAAAATTTAAAATTGTACAAAATAATAAAAGCAAAGATTCTTTGGTTAAAAAAATAACTTATAAAAAGAAAAAGCAGCTCACTTTGAAATTAATATTTTTCGGGTAAACTGAGATGAAGCAATTTCATATTTGGCAATTTATGTCTCTTTGGCGATATTTAACAGTTTTTCAGCAATTAAGATAGGAAATTTTGATTTTTAAAAGCTAAATTTTATAAAAGTTCCTAGATTAAGTAATTGTCTATCTGAAAAACCAGTTTTCAAAGAATTCTGCACATTTATGAATTCTCTAGCTTGTTTTAAATAAAATTTCTTGAAGAAGAAATTTTTTCAAAAAGTTGTCAAAACATCTAATTTTACGCTAAATTGAAAATGCTCCCATTTTTTTACTTATTAACTTAGAAAGTTCGTTTTTATCTCAAATTAAAGATCTCGTTGATACGAATATTTTACTTTTTGTTTCATTTTACTGCGATATTTGGTTCGTCCAATATTTAAAACTTTACGGAAAAAAAATTTGTCGATTTAACATGGGAAAGTTGGTTTCTGTATAATAAGCATTTAACGATCTTGGGTTATTTCTGTCGATTTTATTATTGGCGCGTTCTGCTTTGTGTTAGTGTGTTACGTAAAGTATTAGGTTGTGATTTGTGGCAACAGTTTTGTAATAGCTGGAAATAAACAAGAATAGAATTCCATGTTGGTGTAAGAGTTTAAGATTCTCTTTATCCTTTATTTAAAGTATTTTAAGATTATACAACAATATACGAAACATGGTGGCAGACGGAAATTTATAAAGTAGTACTGTGAAGCTGTGAACTGTGATTTTTTTTCTCAGAGAAGAAAAATACTTCTGATACGATGAGTACCGATGCTAAGCCTATCGCAGTCAAACCGCCAGAACCTTTGGTGTTCGATAATAATCTGTGTACGAACTGGAAATTGTTCAAACAAAAGTGGGCAAACTATGCTATTCTAACCAACTTAGAGAAACAAGATGTAAAATATCAAGTTGCTTTACTATTGCATACTCTTGGTGACGCTGCGTTGCAAAGGTATAACGGATTTTCGTTTTCTACAGCAGAAGATGCAAGAACAACTACGGATATAATCGATACGTTCGAGCAATATGTAGTAGGTGAAATTAATGAAACGTATGAACGCTTTATGTTCAATAATAGAAAGCAACAAGAAAACGAAACGTTTGATGAATTTTTATCTGCCATAAGAGTGCTAATTAAAACATGCAGCTACTGTACGGATTGCATTGACTCGTTACTTCGAGATAGAATTATTTTGGGTTTGAAAGATAACCAATTGCAAGAACTGCTCCTGAGAGAGAGAAAGTTAACATTAGAAAAATGCATTGACACATGTAGAGCTGCAGAATATGCACAAATTAAAAGAAAAGAATTTCGTCCAGAGATTGTGAACAAAATTAAAATTCATCATAACAAGAAATCTTTTGAAACGAAAAAAGAAGATGGCAAGAAAGAAAAATCATGTAAATATTGTGGAAAAAAGCACAAATTTACCAAAGAACTCTGTCCAGCATGGGGAAAAACATGTTCTAAATGCAAAAAAAAAAATCACTTTGCAATCAAGTGTTCATCATTCAAAATAAAGAAAGAAGATAGTATACATCAGCTGAATTTAGATGAAGAAGAATGGGTGAACAAAATAGGAGATCCAGGCAAGGATATAAAGGGTGTGATGATAATTAATGGAAAAGAGGTAACTTTTCAACTTGATACTGGAGCAACGGTTAATATCTTACCAAAACAGTATGCAACTGGTATAGAGCCATGCAAGAAAGTTTTGAAGATGTGGAACGGCAGCACTTTTGAACCAATAGGACTACATCGGGAACATGTAATCAACCCCAAAAACAATAAAAAATACAATATTGAATTTATTATCGTTGACAAAGAACATATTCAACCACTGCTTGGTTTGAAAGCTGTTCAAGCTATGAAGTTGATTACAATTCAAGAGAAAGAATTCCAATCTGTGAATATTGTCGACTTAACTGATTATAGTGGTGTTTTTGCTGAAGGCATTGGAGAATTGCCTGGTGTCGTTCATCTTCAGACTGACCATGATATACCTCCATCTAATGCCAGTACACAGAGTGCCTATTGCTTTCAGAGATAAGCTAAAAGAAGAACTGGATCGACTTGAAAATAAAGGGGTCATCCGAAAAGTAACTGAACCAACTCTGTGGACCAGTAACATAGTGTGTGTAGAAAAACCAAATGGCAAGTTAAGACTGTGTTTGAATCCTCTTGAACTGAATAAAGCTCTTAAAAGACCAAGATATATTATGCCTAATTTAGAAGAAGTACTACAGGAATTAAATGGTGCTACAGTATTTAGCAAATTTGATTTACAGAATGGGTATTGGCATATTTCACTTGACAAAGAATCGAGTTTACTCACAACGTTTCAAACTAATTTTGGTCGGTATTGCTTCCTACGTCTACCCTTTGGCCTAAATGTGGCTTCTGAAATATTTCAATTGAAGATGAAGCAATCATTTGAAGCTCTTCCTGGACTCATCAATATTGCTGATGATGTAGTAATTTTTGGAAAGGACATTAAAGAACATGATGAAAATGTAAAAATATTTTTACAGAAGTGCAAAGATCTAAAAGTGAAGCTCAATAAAGAAAAAATGGAACTACAATGTCAGGAAATCACTTTTATGGGTCATAAAATATCCAAAGATGGTGTGAAACCAGACTTTAAGAAAATTCAAGCAATTGTAGATTTAAAAGAGCCAAGCAACAAAGAAGAATTAAAAAGGTTCTTGGGAATGTGTAATTATCAAATGAAATTTGTGAAAGACTATGCTACAATTAGTGAGCCATTGTATACTCTTTTAAAGAATGACGTTCCATGGAATTGGACAGCGAGACAAGATGCAGCTCTGAAGAAATTGAAGAATCTACTTACAAAAGCACCGACTTTGAAAATCTTTGATTCTACAAAACCTGTTGAAATAGAGTGTGATTCAAGCAAATTCGGTCTTGGTGCAGTCTTAATGCAAGGTTCTAGCGCAATCGCCTATGCAAGTAGAACACTAAAAGCTGCAGAGCGTAACTATGCTCAGATTGAAAAGGAGATGTTAGCTGTCATATGGAGCTTAGAGAAATTTCACCATTATGTATATGGAAGAAAAGTAACAGTGTACAATGACCACAAACCTCTAGAAGCTATAAGAAAAAAAACCTTTATATAAAGCACCTAAACGTTTGCAAAATATGTTACTTAGAGCTCAAAGGTATAATTTTGATTTAATCTACAAGCCTGGAACAAAAATTCCTGTTTCAGATACTCTCTCCAGAGCACCATTAGAAACAACAGAACATGACGATAAGGAGATTGATATAGTTTGCAGTATCCATACTTTACCAATTAAAGGTACTTGTTTAGAGAAAATTCAAGATGCATCAATTAAAGATGAGGAAATACTTGCTTTAAAACAGATGATCACAAAAGGATGGCCAAAAGATAGAGTTGATGTTTCTCCGATAATAAGAAGTTATTTTGATTATCGAGATGAATTGGGAATTCAAGATGGTGTTGTAGTAAGAGGAGAAAGAATTGTAATTCCAAAAACAATGAGAAAAGAAATGAAAGATAAAATTCACCTCGGACATCTAGGTATCAATTCATGTTTAAGAAGAGCAAGGGAACTCATATTTTGGCCTGGTATGTCAACAGAAATTAGACAATTCATTAGTGGATGCCATACATGCTTGTCATACAGTGATCATAGACCTCAAGATGCTATAAAGTGGCATGAAGTAGCTGAAAGACCTTGGCAGAAGGTTGGAATTGATTTATTTGTTTTAGAAGGTAGAAATTACTTAGTTACTGTGGACTATTTTAGTCAATTCATAGAAGTAGATTACCTGACAGACACAAAATCTACAACTGTGATAGGAAAAGTCAAACATCATTTTGCAAGGTATGGTATACCAGAAACAGTTGTAACTGGAGGTGATACTCAACTAAGATCTGATGAATTCAACAAATTTTGTGAAGCTTGGGATATTAAACACAAGCAAACCAGTCCTTACAACAGTAAATCAAATGGTCAAGTTGAGTCGGCTGTGAAAATTGTGAAGAAGATTATGAAAAAGAGCCTTTTTGCAAAAGAAGATCCCTACTTAGGTCTTTTAAATTATAGAAATACTCCAATTGAGAATGTTGGGAAAAGTCCAGCGCAACTACTTCTTGGTAAGCGGACAAGAACTCTAGTGCCAACTTCAAGTTCTTTATTCAAGCCGTCTTTCAACTCGTATCCTGAAATCACTCAACGTAAAGAAGATGTAAGACAGAAGAAGTCTGAATGTGATAATAAGAAAAATGCTCTGCCTGAATATAAACAAGGAGATGTAGTATACATGCAACCTCACAAAAGAAATGAAACCTGGAAGAAAGCTGTAGTTACAAAGACTTTAACACCGAGAAGATTTGAAGTCACTACAGATAATGGACAAACCTATGTGAGAAATAGAATGTTTCTTCGAGGAACGCCTCACCAAAAGAAGATTACAACACATGTACCGGATGTCTCGACTCCAACTAAGACAATTCGAAGGTCAACCAATGAAGTTGTACCAACACCAAATCCAGATGCCGAAGTGAATCAAAAAAATCCTTCTGTACCACAAGAAGTGAACACTGGTGTGATGCAAGAAAGACCTCAATATACCACTAAGTCAGGACGAGTTGTAAAAGTGCCTTCAAGATATAGAGACTAGAACTGTTGACTATTTTTTATTCTAATATTGGGTTGTATTTTATTTCAGAGATGTTAAAAAAGGAAAGGGATAAATGTATAATGTGAAAATTTGTATAACTAATGTATGGAAAATTATTAATCTAAATTTCTTAATAAGTAAAAGGGGAAGGATGTTACGTAAAGTATTAGGTTGTGATTTGTGGCAACAGTTTTGTAATAGCTGGAAATAAACAAGAATAGAATTCCATGTTGGTGTAAGAGTTTAAGATTCTCTTTATCCTTTATTTAAAGTATTTTAAGATTATACAACAATATACGAAACATAGTGGTAGTTTGTTTGTTTTGCTTTTCTCTGAGCTTGGCTTGGCAAAACGACCGTTTCTGCTTGATTGCTTATTCCACTGAGATTCATATAAATATTTTAAAAAATTAATTACGCAATTTTTATTTTTTATTTTTTCACATTTTTATCAACATGCTATTTTTATTGCCATCATTTTTTATTTCTTAGAAATAATTCTAATAAATATTACATGCATTATTTCTTAAGCAAGCTATGGTAATATTATTATCTGTGGAATAAACTTTAATAGCACGAATTAATTTTTTACTTGTTACAGCTAAGTATACAATGTAAATTGAAAAATGGGAGGGGGGGGGGGGGTGGAAGAGGAAGAAAAAAAAATCGCTAATTTTAAAAGTTACCCATTTAAAATTTTCATACATTGCCATATGCAAATTTTGTCAGTTGGAAACTTTCTACCTTCCATTTAATAAGACTATTAGAAAAAATCATATTACTGTATCTTTAAAACCAACTGAATTAAGATACAGCAAAAAAATTTACTTAAATCGTCTTTCCACAAACAAAAATTTGATAATGCTATATGTGAGAAATGCGAAGAACTATTATGCTTGGGATGAATTTAATCATTTCCATTATAAATTATTATTAACAGTCAGTGGCCACAAATGCAGATGTTCTTTATTTACTTTAATTGTATTATTCTCTCTCTCTCTCTCTCTCTCTCTCTCTCTACTGTGAACATATAAAAATATTTTTAATGTGAATATTATCATACATTTTGTCATTTTATAACATGTCGCAAATGTACATTTCTATTTTCGCGTAGCATCATTAAGTACAAACATTAAATTATCAATTAAGTTTAACCCATGCAGCTTTTAACTTGCAATCATGCAAGTATCCTTCTCCTTTTCTTTTTTTGGTGTGTGTGTGTGTGGGGGGGGGGGGGTTGCAGTAAAAGTAAAAATTTGCTAACTCACGAAGTTTCTCTTTAAGAGAAGCATAAAAGTTAAAGTGTAACTTTAAAACGAACAAAATGATAAATTTTAATAACATATTATTTTTAACACACTTGAGTCACATTGCCCATTTGTCTATAAAAATTAAGAATTAAAGCATATAGATATAACATTCTCCTTGGGACATATTGTATAATACATAGTGGCAAACCTTATATTTAAAAAATAAAGAAATGAAAGAAGAAAGAAATATCCTAAACAATTTATAAATTGAATCAAATTCTTTAAAGTAATGTTTATTACTTTTCAGAAATGTCAGGTTCGATCATAGGTCGTGCTCATCGACCAAGACGCTAGGCGTTTTCCTTAGTTTTCTCCGAAACTCGCGTAAATACGGACTAGGACCCCTTAAAAATATCCCCCACGGAGGGCATTCCACCTATTGGCCTAGGACCTTAGCGTAGGCAGTCGGCCTTAAACCCTACAACCAACCATTACTTTTTAATTATGTTATTATGACAGGGGTTTTTTTTTCACCTTTTTTTTCTCCAAATTCTTGTTGCATTCAGTAGAAAAAGAAAAAAAGAAAGAAAAAAAATGCATTCTAGGAAGAGAAAAATGTTCTCTATGCTTCAAAATAATAGTTTTTAATTCAAAATCTTACTATAGGAACTTGTATTAAAAAGCTGAGACAATATTTTAGAAATTATGAGTACCAGGCAGCTATAATGTTGTTAAGGAACAGAGTATTATTTTACATGCAAGAAACAGTGGTATCATATGTTTGTTACAAAGATGGATGTTCATAGAATTACATTATCGAGTATATTTTTCATAATTTCATTTGCACATTCAGAAATTTCTCGACAATTAAATCTGTTCTAGTTCTTCAAAAATTGACTTCTTGATGCTGGTGGACGTGAAGTTTCGAGTTCGATCCCAGATCGCGCTTATCGGTCTAGCCGTTCGGCGTTTTGCATGGTTTTTTTCCCCCCTGAAACTTGCGTAATTGCGGGCAAAGGCCCTTTAGAATGGCGTGACCAGATTTTTTTTATGTAAAATGAGGACTAATTATATGATGTCCTCATTTCCATGAGAAAAATGAGGACAGTTTTCTTTAAAAATGAGGACATTTCTGAGGACATAAAATTTCATAAAATAGCACAAAATTAGCTTATATTAACCCTACTTGCAGCCATTAATCGTCATTATGATGAATTTAGGAACTTATATGATAAACATTCTAAAAAATTAAAACTAATGTAACATTTAAAATGAGATAATAAATACAAAAGTTTTAAAACTTTAAAAATACATTTTAATTAAAAACATTAAAATACACGACAGACGTTTCAGCTAGAACACTAGCTCTCCTCAGTGTCAAACATACAAGCACAACATTTACGAAAAAATTCATAACACATCATAACAAGATTATATATTCAGGAGGAATAGCTTCAGCCTCGTTCAAGGCAGAATGTTGCATTTTAATAAAAGCGCCCTATAGAAAAATACGGGATTCATATAAATTTATGTCTGTATGTTTGACACTGAGGAGGGCTAGTGTTCTAGCCAAAACGTCTGTCGTGCTTTTTAATGTTTTTAATTAAAATGTATTTTTAAAGTTTTAAAAATTTTGCATTCATTATCTCATTTTAAATGTTACATTGGCTATAATATATTAATGAGACGTATAAATTATGTTTAATTTTATTAAATTCTAAAAAATTATTTATATAAGCGTTATTAAATTTACAATAAACATTATCATAAACTTGTATACATTATATTTCTCTTCGTATAATATAATGGCATGCTATTAATATTAAAGTATTAATTTCATATATGTAGTTGATACGAAAATACTAAACTATTTTATATCTGCTTCTATTAATACTTTTATAAACTGTTAAAACAATTGTTACTGTTGTATAGACCATGTTTTTAGTGTAAACGAAATCATAACTACTTCAAATGGAAGTGATCCAATAAATAACATTTTAAAAAGAAAAGACAATCTGAACAATGTCAAAAACTGGCTAGGCTAAGGATAAGAATTGAACCCTAGTCTGACGGTATAAAGCATTAATGTTCTACAAACTGAGCTATTATGTTGGCCTTCGAGTAGCACTATTTACTCACCTGAGAGCAAAAAATTATGATATGTCAACAAAACAAGGTAATTCGCGTTCAGCTCTTATCCCTGACTTAGTCAGTTTTCAATCTTGCTAAAAAATGCTTTTCCATTTAAAATGTTATTTAAATTTAGTTAGTTATAAAATCTAATTAGTAGTAAAATAACTTCCAGCTTCATGTTAATTTTTTTTTTTTTTTTTTTTTTTTTTTTTTTTACTTTTATGCAAATTCAGGGCTTTTTTTTTTTTTAAATCAAGTAAAATGTTCTATAAGTATTCTATGTAATAGTAGGAGACAAAGTGTCTGAAAATTTGCACTTCTGTTTGACGCTTGTTTCCATTTCAGATAAAAAACAATATCACAATAGCAAACAGCACAATAAAAAAAAACTGAAAATTAGAAGCTTATACGCATGAAACGTGCATCGTGTGCATATAACCTCTAACACATATTTATTCTGATGTGTTGCAGGATTCGAATCGAATTCGTGAATGGAGTGAATCAAGGAAACGTGATTTTTTTACGTTGTGTTGAGTTATAGAATCAGTATTAAAAACTAATAAGGTCAGCAATACCCCTTAAACGCGTATCAGATACAGTAACTTTAGAAACAACCAATTTTTGAGCCGACTTTAGTAGCGCCGATTTTTCCTCGACGAAAACACCGTAGAGGTTACAAAAGACGGGTGAAAAGTTGGATGAAAGAAGACTAACTTCTGACGCTTATCACTTTTCTTGGCGCGAATAAAATACGCAATCATTAGTGTTAAAATTCCCTTTCATTTGTGCAAAATATCGCGTTATTATTTCTATTTTGATATTTGTTACAACTATTGTCATAACGCCATACGAAAATAAAAACGATTAATTCAAAATTCTTATCATTTAACGGTAAAATAAACGTGCTTAACGATAATAGTAAGTCGTCGTATCTGATACGCGCTTAGTGTTGAAATTTTAAATAAAAAAGGAAATTACTGAAAAATGAGGACAAATATCCAAAAATGAGGATATGAGAACTTTTGAAAACAACTGAGGACAACACTTGAAGAATGAGGACTACTGGTCACCCTACTTTAGAAGGACCGCCACGGAGGGTACACCACACCCAGGCCTTGAACCCTAATGCAGTCAACTGGCTTTAGTCTCCAACATTAACATTGATTTTAAGTCAGATGAATGACCTAAAAGCATTTTTCCAATCCTTTAGAAGGAAATGTTCAGAAGTAAAAAATTTTCCACATGCAGTATTATGGGCTTTGGTTCCAAAAATAAATAAATAAAATAATTAATTAAAAAATGCTCCTTTCATGAAGCTTTTTGAAAGGGAATGCTCAATTAATTATGATGGACTCTGCTTTTCATTACATTGATTTTTATATCGCGCATATTTAAATATATATATATAAGTTAATTTTATTTTTTGAATTAAATTATTTGCTTTAAATGAATAGCAAATAATACAGATTGAAAATCTCTTTAAAGTGCAAATTTTAAAATGAAAAATAATGATAAAAATGAAAAAGTGCTGTATTTCGGTTTATGAATTGAATTGGACTTGGGAATAAGGCCGATTGACTGCTGTAAGTCCTAGGTCTGAGGGGAAGTGCCCTCCGTGGGTGTCTTTCTAAGGGGTTCTAGCCCGTATCCACGCAAGCTTCGGAGAAAACCCCGGAAAAATCTGAATGACTAGGTAAACAAGCGCGACCTGGAATCGAACCCGGCACTTCCCGTCAGTCAGCTTTGAGCGCAGAACCGCTCGACCACCAGTGGAGTCTCGGAAGAGGGACGCCTTTGTAAAAAAATCATAATAAATTTTATAAATTTTCTTTTTAACATACTTTGTAAAATTGTTTTTAAAATTGGAAATGCAGGAATAAATTGTGAATTTTCAAATACATTGTTTTAAATTATGAAAAATATATACATATTTGATTTTTAAATATCATATGTTTTCATTGTACTATTTCGTCTTTTTTTTTTTTTTGGGGGGGGGGAGTAAATTGTTTATATTTATAGATATATTTCACATAATTAATGTTTTCCTTCTTGGATTAAAAAAAAAAAATCAATTTTTTCATAGCTTTATTCATGTGAAATATCTGAATAGGTTTTTCATTACATTAAAACCTTTAAAATTAACATCACAAGGGCTTTCAGCTGCAAACGCCGCAGCCTTCTTCAGGTGTGTCTTGCTGAACTCGATCGTCGGGTGTTTCCCCTATCTGCTCTCCTCTTCAGCATAGGGCGCCACCCGGCGTCAATTTCCATTGGATCGCTGTTGCAGGAGTCGTGGTTCGCTAAAATTTCGACGTTTTCTCTTTTGCTTGCGTAGAAATAATTATTATAATGAGCTATTTTGCTGAAGTTTTTAAAATCTATTTTAATATTTTCTTTTTGGTTTCTTTTTGTTAAAGCTGTTGTTATTTTATTGTATTTTATATCACTTTCGTGTTCTTTTATCCGTGTTTTTATTTTCCGTTTCGTCATGCCTATATAGCATTCAGTTGTTTTATTTTCGTTGATATAATTAATTTTATAAATTCCTGCGGTTTCTGAAAAGTGGATTTCGTGTTTATCATTTCTGTTTCTTTGGAATATGTTGCTATTGGATTTTATCGGTATATTTATGTTTAATTTCGCGGCTTCGTTTTTTATTTTATTTTATATGGAATTGGGAGGGGGGATGGATTTTTGTTTATGTTTTTGTGCGTTATTAATATTGTCAAGTTTTTTAATCTATTTCCATACAATTTATTTATTAGGTGCTTTTTATAACTTGCATTTTGACAAATTTCAGTAATTTTTTGAAGTTCTTGTAAGGTTTCGTTGGAGCATATATTTATTGCGCGATTTATGTAATATTGTATAGCTGCAATTTTATATCTGTAAGGAGTTTTACATTTAGCTTTTATAATTTCATTACTATTGTTTTGTTTTCGATATATCGTAGTTTCAAAGTTTAATTCTGGGGTTTTTATTACAGTAACATCCAAAAAATTTAATATGTTTTCATTTTCGATTTCAAGAGTGAATTTAATATCTGGATCTATTTCGTTTAGTTTTTCAAGTGTATTCTTTGCTAGGGAAGTGTTTTTTATTATTGCAAATATATCATCTACGTATCTATACCAACATTTTATTCCTTTAAAATTTTTTATAATATGTTCATTTTCCATCTGTCTTAATTTAAATTCTGCTATTACTCCTGAGATCGACGATCCCATCGGGACACCTTTATTTTGTTGATAGAATTTGTTATTAAGTCTGAGATAGTTCTCATTTAATATTAAGTTGGTGGCTGAGATTAAGGTTTGGCATATTTCTTTATTTTTATATCTTTCTTTTATTTTTTCGTTTATGATTTCATTGATTTTTTTTTATATTAATGGATGGATATAAGTTTATAACGTCAAAGCTTACCACAATATCATTAGGTTCTAATTTAATATCTTTTAAGTTTTTTATGAATTCATCGTTTGAGTTTAAACTGGTATTTGTTGGGGGGAGAATAGGTCTAAATTTAGGTGGATTTTTGTGGTCTTTGAATTTTCCGAACATTCTTGCAGTGTTAGGTGCATGATTAGTTATTTTTGGTTTATTGTTATTAGGCCATTTTCCTTCATTTATAATTTTATTTACTTTTTCTGTTAGTTATTTATTTGGATCTTTTTTGAGATGAATAACTCCTATGTCTTCTGTTCTTTTAAAACCGCTAAATTTTACATTTAATTCTGCGAAAAAGTGCTCTTTCAAGTTTGATGTGGAAAGGGAGTGATGCGAGCGCCATCTTCTAAAAGCGACCGAAATGGGGCTATTTTGATAACACAGCGTCGGCGGTCCATAGTGTATACGCCCCACCCCCTTTCTCGCCCCTCCTAATAATTTTACAAATTCGAAAATATCCGCAATTGATTTGTAAGAATCGAAAACCTCTATAAACCAATTTTAAACGATCTAACTCTATTTTTATTATGAAGAATGATATTTTATGATAGAAGAACCTTGTATACGTCCATGTTCCAGCTCAATGGTTTTCCTTCTGAGGAGGAGAGATTTGGGTGTTTTGTTCAATTCAATATGGCAATCCAAAATGGTTAATTTTTTTGTTTTTATATTGTGATCTTCCGGATTGTTATTACATAATATAGATTAATTAATTTCATTAATAGTTGAAGAAATGTAAAGTTGTAATAATTAATCTTCTAATTTTCTTACATTATTACTTAACCATAATAAATAAGTCTCCCCCCCCCTTCCCCCCAAATCTACAGAAGATAAACAACGTATATATAGAGAAATGGTTAATAACACGTGTTATGATGGGTATTTGATTTTATGCATGTATTTAATTTCGAAATTATTTTCTGAGCATAAGTATAAGCCTAAAGTACTTTCTTACATTCAACTCTTTAAAGCATGTAAGCCATGCAAATTTGTCGTGGACTGCCGTATGTATTTCGTGCATTACAACTGGAAATTAATTTTCTTTTTAAAAGTATCCGAATAAATTTTAATTTAGAGCTAATTAAATTTAATTTCATTATGAGTATTATGTCAAAGGGGTGTTTGTGTTCAATGTCTACTCTTGATTTCAGGCTTTCTAATCTAATCATCCTACTATGTATTTTTAGAGTTATTTTGTTTTCATTAGTTGTTCACTTTTCATCCAGGTAAGATGTGAAGGTGACCTTTCCAAGGGAACAACTATAGTATTTCCCCTCAGCTAGATTTGGCGATTGTGGCGGAACAGCTTTACTATACGGCGCCCATTGCTTATTGCCGTTGCCGATGTTTTGATCACGTGGTATGATGGTGTTTTGATTCGGTTTGTGAGTCGGAACTGCGAATCGTTTCACAACGTCGTGAATCGAATCAAAATGTCATGAAACGATACTTTTCATTATTATGAAATATTTTTTTTATGTTTCACTATGCTTTCTGCTGTTTGCTCGCTTCGCGAGCATTGAAACAAAAAAAAAAAAAAATCACTGGACGCCCCTAATTCGTGGAGCATGAATCAGTAAAAGCATGAAAATTCATGGAGCAGCAGTCACTATGTTTTCTGCTGTTTGCTCGCTTCGTGAGCATTAAAACCGAAAAAAACATCACTGGACGCACCTAATTTGTGGAGCATGAATCAGTAAAAGCATGAAAATTCATGGAGCAGCGGTCACTGTTTTCTGCTGTTTGCTCGCTTCGCGAGCATTAAAACAAAACAAAAAAAAACATCACTGGACTCCCCCAATTCGTGGAGCATGAATCAGTAAAAGCATGAAAATTCATGGAGCCTCGGTCGCTATGTTTTCTGCTGTTTGCTCGCTTTGCGAGCATTAAACCCAAAAAAAACCATCACTGTATACCCCTAATTATCGATGCATGAATCAGTAAATGTTACGTTTCGATACAACTGAAAAAAGTATCGATACTGTGATTCGGGTCTCGAATCACCATCATATCACGCGATCAAAACATCGGCAACGGCAATAAGCAATGGCTGCCATGTTATATCTATCGCAAACAATACAGAACGACATCGTTACCGTTCAAATCGGCACCAAAGAAAAATCGCCAAATTCAGCTGAGGGGAAATACTATAGTTGTACCTTTCCAAGGTTCTCGTTTTTGAGAAATATGCACTCCTTAGCAGTTTTTTGTGATTCATTAAAACGAATAACCTCTTAGGGTGAGTGAAGAACAGGGTTCGGGCAATTTTGGTAGTGGATATTTTGACACTAAGTCAGCAATATCAGTCCAATGCTTATCTTCTTTTTCTGGATATATGAATTTAAAACAGTCTGTTTTTTTTCTTAAGTAGTTCACAAGCATTTCATCATTGCCAATCAGGGCTTGAATAATCTCAAAATTTTTACATGCCCTGCCGGGAATGTTAATCTATAAAATACATGCCCGAACATCTTATTCAATTGCATATGAATGTACTTATAACTATTCTGATGGAAAAAAACAAATTAGCAAAACAACATATCAAATAAGTACAAAACTTTAAATAAACACCAAAAAATGCAAGAACTATTAACAATTGTTGTGGGTTGAAAGAAAACACAACTCTTCATCAGGCAAACTAAGTAGGCACAAGTACTGCAAACAAAGCAGCAACGTATCAAGTCCACTTGTGCCTACTTTGTTTACCTGGCAAAGGGTTGTGTTTTCTTTCAACCCAAAAGAACTGTTACAAATTCTTGCATTTTATGGTGTTTATTCAATGTTTCATACTTATTAAACACCAGCTCTATAGTGCTTTTTTATAAAATTATATGTACACTAATACTTTTATTTTAGTTTAAGTATAAATCAGATAGCATTTTAATTAAAAATTAGAAAATCCTAATCAATCAGTATCAGCAATAGTTGGAACTTTTTCGTTTGCAAATGAAAAATCGCATATTAAAAAAATGCGAGCCATGTTGCCAAGCAAAGCAAATGTAAAAACAGTTTACGGACTGAAAGTTGAAAACGTTAAACAAATATTTAATGAGGTGAAATCCTATTACGTGGTACCCCCTTGCACTTTTTGGCGACTTTTGTTGGCGTGATCCCCACCGGCTCGAAGGCGTGATTTTCTTTCCAAGATGGCGTCTGTTGATGTTTTAACGATCGGTTTTGCATGCAAATGAAATTGAAAAAATATGATAGTTAATGAAATTTTAAATACAATAAACATCAATAAACAGCATTTTAAAATGTAAATCACACCTACGAGCTGACGCGGATCACACAACAAAAGTCGCATTCATAGTAATAAAAATAGTACTAAAATATATATTATTAAAAGAAAAATATTTAAATTTAGACTTTTTTTTTTCTTTCTGTACATTGAAGGGGTTGGTATCCTTTTGAACTGGCATGGTCAGTTTAATTACTGCTGTTTGCTCGCTTCGCGAGCATTAATACAAAAGAAAAAAAAAAAAAATCACTGGACACCTCTAATTCGTAAGGCATGAATCAGTAAAAGCATGAAATTTGATGGAGTTGCGGTCACTATGTTTTCTGCTGTTAGCTTGCTTCGTGAGCATTAAAACCTAGAAAAACATCACTGGACACCCCTAATTAGTGGGGCATGAATCAGTAAAAGCATGAAAATTGATGGAGCCGCGGTCACTACGTTTTCTGCTGTTTGCTCGCTTAGCGAGCATTAAAACCGAAAAAAAAACTAGTATGTTGTGGCCACCACGAGACTTTCTTCTATCTTTTCCTATACAAATTCACTCAGTAACAATAATAATTAAAAAAAAAAAAAAAAAAAAGTGGGACCTTGACAAAATTTTCGGTAAAATGTGAAAATTATTCTAAGTTTGTCAAAACACGGAAACCGTGGGACTTTGACAAAATTGGGGGAAAAGTGCAAAAATTTGTTTAAGTTTGTCAGAACACGGAAACCGTGGGAGTTTGATAGAATTAAGGGGAGAGGAAAAAAAAAAAAGTGGGACTTTAAAACAAATTTTTACATTTTACCCAAAATTTTGTCAAAGTCCCACTTTTTTTTTTTCCCTCTCCCCTTAATTCTATCAAACTCCCACGGTTTCCGTGTTCTGACAAACTTAAACAAATTTTTGCATTTTTCCCCCAATTTTGTCAAAGTCCCACGGTTTCCGTGTTTTGACAAACTTAGAATAATTTTCACATTTTACCCAAAATTTTGTCAAAGTTTGTCAAAACACGGAAACCGTCGGACTTTGACAAAATTAGGGGAAAAATGCAAAAACATGTTAAAGTTTGTCAAGACACGGAAACCGTACTTTGACAAAATTAGGGGAAAAAAGCAAAAATTAGTTTAAGTTTGTCAGAACACGGAAACCGTGGGAGTTTGATAAAATTAAGGGGAGAGAAAAAAAAAAAAGATTTTTTTTTAAAGTTTTTTTTTCGTAAAAAGTAAAAAAAATCGATAACTTTGTTTTAAATTATCACAGATTTATAGTTCAACCATTCGTTTTAAAGGTACTGACGAGACCTTTCGAAAGATACCCATCTTGAAAATTTTTGCCCTATATCACCCTGTTAAAAATTTAGAAAAAGCGGGATGGCAACGCAACCTGTAAGACGATTTTTACCAAAAGTTGATAGGCACTAATTTATGTCAAGGTGCAACTACATACCAATTTGTATGAAATTCTGTGCAGTAGTTCCAGAGATACAGTTGCCACAAAATTTTGTCACACACACACACACACAGACAGACAGACATTTTCTAAAAATGTTAAAATCGTGTTCTACAGCTCTCAAAACGTGTAAATCCATCAAAAACCCGAAATCGAAAATTTTTACGAATCCAATACTTTCTTCTATTGAAGATAGAAGAAAGTAAAAAAAATCACTGGATACCCCTAATTATAGATGCATGAATCAGTAAATGCATGAAAATTTGTATAGGCCGCAGACAGTACACTAGCTGCTGTATGATTGCTTCACAAGCATTAAAACAACAACAAAAAGCATCACTGGACACTCCTATTTCGAGGCGCATGAATCAGAAAATGCATGAAATATGTACTGTAACAGTCAGTATTCTGATGCTAGATCACTATGCAAGCATTATAAATAAATAAATAATCACTGAATGCACCTATTTAAATCAGGTGCATGAAAAAATCTATACTGAAGCAATGACTATCATGCCCTATCTTTTTTCTTTGTAAATTTATTAAAAAATATATAAAAATACACTGATAAAATTTTGTTTTAAACTTAAAAAAAAATCATTTAAAAACAGTAAAATCTAGAATTAATCTTACTTACAGATACCATGGCGGCTTTTAAAAAAGTAGAAGAGAAGATAAAAACCATCTTTAACAATTGATGATCCTCACGTAAAAGGAATATTTTGAATTAATTTTAAGTTAAAATCGGCTCTGTTACGAAAGCTAAACCAATCAGCTAAAGCAATTCAAAATTTAACGCTCCAGCTATGCAACTAATCCAATGAGATAAAAGCACTGATGGGTTGCACTAAGAGGAGCAAAATCACGTGACCCGCGAATAAGTTCGTCATGCGCAACACATTATCACTAGTTTTGGTGGGGTACCGTTAAATAGTAGAAACCATTTAATGAATTGTAAACAAAACAGTTTTATACATAAAGAATACTTATAATTATTTGTTTCCAGAATACAGTGATGTCCTTAAGAATTTGCTGAAATGGATCATCGACTCCACGTCTCCATATAAATTCAGTGAGGTATGGCTCTTAATGATGTCGAGTGGTTCCCCGATGTTTTTCGTTTCTCCATTTGGCACTGCCCCAAAGTCGTTCAATTTTTTGAGTGTTAACACCAGTGTCGGGATCAACAAACTTGTACCTGTGATTGACTTTAAAATGCTGTATGTAGACCAGCTTCTTCCATTCTTGTTGTGAAGTAGCCTTTCCAGGAATCGGAATAAACGATTGACCCTTCTTCTATGTGATTTATTACCGCGTCTAACAGTACAGGTAAAGAACGGTTTGGAACTTTAACTAGAAAGCATTTGTCTGTTTTGCGACAAACACCACCAGATATCCACTCCTGTGGAAGAATTTGGTCGGCATTGTTCTTTCGTTTAGTAAATAATCTCTCGACTATCTGAACTATTTTTCCAGGATCACCGATTTGTTTTTGCTCACGTTCTGTTAATACTCCTACACAAACTTCTCTTAAGTAGTTGCTCCAACAGGGGGGTACCTTCTTCAGGTATTCAGGGGGAGTCACGCACCCCGGGCCCGAGTGATCTTTTCTTTTCTCTTTTTATTTATTTTTTTTCTTTATTATTTTCTTGATTTTTTACTTTTGGGTTGTTCACCTTTTTTTCCACTGCCAATAAGTTCTTGGTCTGATTTTTTTTTTTTTTTTTTTTTTTTTTTTTACTGCCAATAAGTTCTTGGTCTGGTTTTTTTACTTTGTTTGTTTGTTTCTTTTGGATTGTCTTTTCTTTTTCATTGCCAGTAAGTCCTTGGTCCATTGTTTTGTTGTTATAAAAAAAAAAAACAAAAAAAATAAAATTTTTTTGAAAAGCACAAAAAAATTACACCACTCACCTTGTTTTTACTAATCTACTTTTGTTGTGTTCTGACTCACTCTGTGTTGGTTGTTATTAAAAAAATAGAAAAACTGTAAAAAAAAAAAAATAAAAACTATAAAAGGCAACAAAAAATAAATACACTAACTAATAATCCATTAACCAAGTTAAGTCAGGTGTTGTGGCGCTGGCTATTGGGGCAAAGATTTTGGTGAGGGTGCCATGGTAGTCTAGCCTTGGGATCACACTGGGAGACTGGTGCCCTTGGTGAAGGTGAGACAACGGTGACTACTCGAATGATAAACACCAGACTAACACGACTACCACATGTGATACCTGAACTGGGTCGGCGACCTGGTAGCTGGTGAGTGGTTATGGGTGTCCCAAATAGGATTCTTAAAAACCCTTTGCGTTTGTGTGTTGGAAGAAACACTCACCCCTTTCCCTTTTTTCTCTTATTATGGCGACAAATTTTGGTAGAAAGGGTGGAAGAATTTTCTTCCACCCTTAATGAGAATAATGTATTCATGAATTTTGAGGCAAGATTTTTTGTGCTAAAGAGGAATGAAGGAGACTTCTTGCGAACTTCTCCTTTTTTGATTCAGAAAGCGCTACAATCTATCATGGGTGATCCTAAATCCATAAAGAAATTATGATCAGGTGAGTTATTAATTGAGGTAGAAAGTCAAAAACAAGCTAATAATCTCAAGAAATGTACCCAATTCGCAGACATACCAGTTACTGTTAGTCCGCATAGAACATTAAATATTTGCCATGGTGTCATATCAGAATCAGATCTTCAATTCATCCCAGAGGCCGAAATTCTAGACAACCTTAAAGACCAAAAAATAATTGCAGTGCAACGTATTTCCATTTTTCGTGACAACAAGCCCATCCCAACAAAACACATTATTCTAACAATAGACTCCCCTACTCTACCACGCTCCATAAAGGCTGGTTACCTTGAATGCCCAATCAGACAATACATTCCAAATCCTCTACGCTGCTTCAATTGCCAATGGTTTGGCCATTCTAAGACTTCATGCCGTGGGAAACAAACATGTGCCCGTTGTAGTGCCATTGGCCATGACAGTGAAAATTGCGAAGCATCAATCTGTTGTGTTAATTGTAAAAAAGATCACCCATCTTACTCAAAGTCATGTGAAAAATGGAGAATCGAAAAGGAAATTCAAACTGTCAAACCAAAAAAACATATCAATCTATCGCAATACAAACAGACACTCTCCTGAATACTAGCTCTCCAGTTAAAACTACATTAAGCAATTCTCAAAATTTACAATCCAAACCAAATCACGCTTCTAACTCTTCACAGCCCTCTTCATCAAAATCAAGAAATTTAAACTTCACAAATTGCTAAAAGCTTATTGTCTGACAAAAGTCATAACTCTACCTCTCTTAAACATTCTAACTCACCCTCTCGTCTCAATATTATTAAGAAAAAGAAACTAACAAAATTGTCCACTGCGACTCCAAATAAAAATAATAAAGTTAACCTTATAAAACAAGATGATAAGATCAGCCTTCATCCTTCTGATGGGGAGGACGGACTGTCTACTGCATCAGAGGACAATGACGTGGATGTTATAATAAAAAATCATGACTAATTTCATTTCATGGAGTTGCCGAGGTTTTATAAATAAATGAGATGAAATCAGAGATATTATCTCTGATCATCAACCTACCTGCTTCGCCTTCCAAGAAATGTACTTAAGACAACAGGATAATGTTAAAATCCGTGGCTATCAGTGTTTTAGAAAAGATTTTACACATTCTGACAGAGCTACAGGAGGTGTAGCTCTTTTAATTTCTAATAATGTTCCACATTCTAATATTTTAAATACAGACATCCAGGCTATTGCTATTCAGATTCACATACATGTACTTTTCATCATCTGCACTGTTTTTTTGCCGCCAAATATGACTGTTCGCCAATGTGAGCTCAATAGGCTTATTTCACAACTGCCGACACCTTTTTTAATTCTTGGTGATTTCAACGGACACAATCTACTTTGGGGTAGTCCTGATATTAATCCTCGGGGACAAATCATTGAAGACCTAATTACTGACCATAATTTATGTATTTTAAATAATGGTGAAAATACATATTTTCATGAACCTTCTAGAACTTTTCATGCAATAGACCTGGCCATTTGCTCTCCTATTCTTTATCCATATTTTAATTTCTTTGTTAGTAACGCCCTTCATAATAGTGACCATTTTCCGTTATTTATATCTTTTTATAATTTTAATGATCATCATCCTAGAAATCCACATTATATTTATGACAAGGCCAACTGGGCTACTTTCACTATAAATACAACTATCACATATGAAATGATCGAGGGTGATATCAACAGAGCAATCACTGAAGTCACAAATTGCATTATAAGTGCAGCCAATATTGCTATTCCAAAATCCTCTGGGCGTCTCGGTAAACATTCAAAGCCATAATGGAATGATGAATGCAACAAAAAGCTTGGGGAATTTTTAGGAGGTACCCAACTACTGCTAATTATATCGCATTTTAACAGCTCTAATTCATATACCGAACCTTTTTTGTCTCATAAACGTAATTCTGAACGATCATCAATAGGATCTGGACTGAAAATATTTTCCCTGTTGCTTGGCACAATGCTATTGTTATTCCTTTTCCTAAGCCAGGCAAAGATGCTACTGACCCCAAAAATTACAGACCCATTGCTCTTACAAGCTGTCTTTGTAAACTACTCGAAATAATGGTAAATACTAGATTAGTTTTTATTCTCAAAAGAAATAATTTGATTTCTCCATGGCAAAGTGGTTTCTGACGAGGCCATTCTACGGTTGACAATATTTTATTATTAGAGACAAATATCCGCAAAGCTAATGTGAGACGTAACCATTTGGTGTCAATTTTTTTCGATATAGAAAAGCTTATGACAAGACATGGCGCTATGGTGTTTTAAAAGATCTTTTTAATCTGGACTTTCAAGGAAATCTTCCCATTTTCATTCAAAACTTTTTAAGGACCAGACGCTTTCAAGTTCGAATAGGATCAGTTCATTCAGACTTCTATTTTCAGGAGGAGGGTGTGCCTCAAGGCAGTGTTCTGAGCATTACACTTTTTTCCTTGAAAATAAATGATATACTAAAACAATTGCCACAATGTGTAAATGGAAGTTTATATGTTGACGACCTGCAAATTTCATGCCAGAGGAATGACATGCGCTTCATTGAACGCCAATTACAACTTGCCATCAAGAATATCATCAATTGGGGAAATAAAAACGGTTTTACATTTTCTACTGACAAAACACAGTGTGTGCATTTTTGCAGCAAACGACGGCTTCATCCTGACCCAGAAATTTTAATAAATAACAGGCCAATTTCAGTTGTTGACACTGCTCGCTTCTTGGGTGTTATTTTTGACAGAAAATTGAATTTTAAACCACATATTTTACATTTAAGAATTAAATGTGACAAAGCTCTTAATATTCTAAAAGTCCTCTCTAATACTTCTTGGGGTGCCGATTGTCCATCTCTCCTGAAAATATATAGAGCTGCTATTCGCTCTAAAATTGATTATGCCTGCCATGTTTATGGATCAGCACCCGTTTCTTACCTGAAAAGACTTGACACAGCACATCATAGTGCACTAAGAATTTGTTCAGGAGCCTCCGTACTACTCCCATCTTTAGTTTATATGCTGACTGTGTGGAGCCTTCTCTCACTGACATCAGACAAAGACTTTCATATGAATTGTACTTTCGCATCGTCTCACATCCTAATCACCCACTTCATTCACTTTTAAATAGTAACGATCATAATCTTTATGTGAATCTCCCATCTTGCATCCCACATTTCGCTCTTAGAATTAAGAACTTTCTTGATGGCACCTCTCACATTCATACCAAAGTTCGTTCTCGGTCTCTTTTAAACATGACACCTTGGAATTTCCAGGTTATTTCTTGTCTTCATCCGTTCAATGGGTTTGACAAATCTAACACTGATGCTTCTATTTTTCAGTCCCTTTACTTATGTCATCGCTCCCATTATAAGGACTACGTCGAGATTTTTACCGACAGATCCAAGACCTCTAATAAAGTCGGCTGTGGTATTGTCATTGGTAACACCACTTTTAGCTATCAACTCCCTAATTCATTTTCCATTTTCTCTGCAGAGTTTTTAGCGATTGAGGTTGCCGTTAATTTTATTTCATCTCATCCAAATCGTAAATTCATTATATATACAGACTCAAAAAGTGTTCTTGATTCTCTTTCATCTACCTCTTGTAATCCATCTTTCACTTCAATTTTAAAAACTTAAACGACCTTATGAAAAAGGGATTTCACATCTTGTTTTGCTGGGTTCCTGGTCATGTTGGCATAAAACGCAATGAAGCAGCAGACAAAGCCGCAAGGCAGGCTTCTATTCTTTTAAACTGTCCTGTCCCATACGATGACATGAAGCACACACTTAAAAGCTATTTTTAAAATATTTGGCAAAGGGAGTGGATTAACCAAACCAATAACAAATTCCAAGTAATAAAACCTCAAATTTCAATCTGGCCTACACTCTCCCTTAGAAAATATGTTATTATTACTACACTAAGAATCAGGCATTCAAGACTCACACATAAATACTTATTGCTTGGAGAACAACAACCTGATTGTCCAAAATGCCATTTTAGTGCACTAACCATTCGCCATATTCTCACCAATTGCCCTTGCCTTTGTCATCTGTATCGACATTATTTTAATTCATCTTGAGGTTGAGAACAATAAACAAACCAACAATTAAACTGTACACAATTTGCTAACATACCTGTTACCATTAGTCCTCACAGAACTTTAAATATATGCCGTGGTGTTATTTCAGAATCTGATTTGCAGTTCATACCTGAAGACGAAATTCTTGAGAATCTCAAAGACCAAGGTGTTATTGCAGTTAAACACATCTCAATTTTCCAAGAGAATAAACCTTTACCTACTAAGCATATTATACTAACAATAGACTCCCCAAAGCTCCCACACTCAATAAAAGCTGGTTCGTAAATACCAGCATTTCTTTTATTTCCAAACTTCTTTTCTCAATAGCCTGGATGGAAGGACAACTTAGAAGAGAGGCATCAATTAACCTCTTTAAACCTGTTCATGATAAGACCATTTTCATAGCGACGGCACACGCATCAGCCTCTCAGCCACAGGAGGACCCAATCCGCAAATTCAAAACAACAGCACAGACTATGAATACCCTACAAGGAGAAGTATCAGTTCTCTCCATAAGCCATTATTGTATTCTCTTCAGCCTCTAAGCCGCATGAGATTTCAACATTCTTGTCTGGAAGTGAAAATCATACTGGCTCACTTCGGTGAAGTATAGAGGCTTAAACCCGCCCAACCTCCTCCTCAAAAAACAAGACGCAATCTTAATTACCGCAATCACCTATTAAAACAAATCCTAATAAAAAATTCGTAACCTCTGAAACGCCCTGACAATAAATAAATGAATCTGTGTTGCCAAAATTAACAGATAAAAATCTCAATCTGCTGATTTGATATTCAGTGAATATGTATTTTACAATACCTGCCGTAGCAACAAGTTAAATAAAACCTCATTAAAGCATACCAACTATTTTCTCATATGTAAAAAGTTTCACAAAACCATTAACCATCATTAAACATTAATATTATTGTAGAGAACATTAATATTATTATTTGGAGATCCAATTTATCACTTGCTTAACAGTTTAACTCTATCAGGTTATCGTATTTTTCGGCTCTTTGTCAGTTTATTATGGGTTGCTGAAGACCCGAGCAATGTTAGAACATCTAATTTTTAATGAAAAAAGTGTGGTAAAATTCTTGAATACTTCTAATTTAAAGGCAGACAATGAATATTGTAAAAGAAATTTAAACAAATATTTTATTTTTCATCAGAAATACGTCCATTTCTTTAAAATGCAGGCATTTACTAAAAATTTATAACTTTTGAACAAACTGAGATATTTGAAAAATTCAAATTGCATAATAAAGTTTAAGAATGGTATTTTTACGAAAAAAGTCATGGGAAGGATAGATAGGTATTTCTTTTATACATGGATTCTGACAGATGAGACATAAGAAAAATGGCTTGGATCTCTAATGACCCACGATAACCTGATTGGGTTAAAATCAATTAGGAGAAGGTATCTTTATTCGTAAACTGCAATGAACATATGTTTTTCGACTACGAAGATCCTTACCCATACATCTGCCGAAAAGAGAAGCAGTTGAGTTGAAGCAAAACCATTTGTTTTTTTTATCTGGGCGCTTAACTGAAGGGAAAAATAATGATCCTGAACTTGTGAAAGAGAATGAAATAGCGGAATTCAAAGAAAGAAGCAGATAATTATTGTATTTACAAATGCACTTAAAAGATATACTACAGATATATACAGACAAGTGCGACAAGTGATTAACTGAAAAAGGCTAAGTTTAAAAAGGGAACAGATATTGCAATACTAATAATTAAACTTACATATTTTTAATCCCCCATTTATATATTTTCTTTTCAAATTACATATTTTAAAATAAATATTAAAGATTTTTCGCAAAAAGCCTTGTGACAGATAGTTGAACTTGTTATTGGGAAATTGCACATTTAGTATTTGAGCCGGTCAAAGACTGTTGCATATATTATACATATATTATCTCTAAAATAAGAGAAAAGTATAAAACCGGCAGTCAGAATGAAAATGATATAGCAGATGTTTTTCGACATTTTTGACACTTTAGTGAATTTAATTTGATGGGTCGTCATAATACCTATCAGGAACGTGAACTTGTAATTCACCATATTAAACTTGGTAAAAGCAAATGGGAAACGGCAAAAATAGTAAATAAAAGTCCTTCTACAGTTCAACATATCATTGAATGTTTTCGCTGTGAAAATCAGATTGCAAATAGAGTGAGAAAAAGTCCCAAAAAGACGTTTTTTGCAAGAGATGAACGATGTATTGTTAAACAGATTCGCAAAACCCCACAAATAAGTGCACCAAATTTAACCGTACAAGTGAAAAACAATTTTGGAAAATCTGTTTGTGCTGAAATTGTTTGTCTTGTTATAAGAAAACATGGATACAACAATAGAATTCCCAGGATTAAGCCATATATTAGCCCAAAGTACCAAAAATTGCAGGTAGTGTTCGCTCAATGCTTTAAAGGTAAGAATTTTGACTTTTGGAAAAAAATGTCATTTTTGCAGATGAAAGTAAATTTAATGTTTTCGAGTCAGACAGTAAAATTAGGGTGTGGAGAAAAAAGAATGAGGAACTTAAAGCAAAGAATGTGAAAGCTAGCATAAAACATGGGCGTGGTTCCATTATGGTTTAGGGGGGGGGGGGTTGTAGTAGCCAGTGGGATTGGAAAGCTTTAAATAATTGATGGAAATATGGACAGATTTAAATACTTGCAAATTTTAAAATATAGCCTAAAGGCGTAAAAGATATAATATCGATTGTGCTTTTTTATTTCAGCCTCAATTCCACACATGTCTTTCCTTCTTTATAGCAAATATTCTCTCATCTGACCTGAAATAAAAATAAAACAAGAAATTATGAAAAAGGACATTAAAAAAAAAAAAAAAAAAAAGGCACGTGTAGATTCAACATAGTGTTGACAATATCACTTGGTAAAAGTCAAAATATGCACTTCCAGAGACTGTCGCTATCATTAAAATATAGAGCAACTATTTAAAAAAAAAAAAAAAAAAGAGTAAATTAGCATATTTGAAATTTACAGTTTGTAAATAGTGCAATATCCAAAGCTTAAGTTGTTAAATAACACTCTTTAACCAGAGTTGGCACTTTTTAAAACTAATACTCCCTCCCCCCCTGAAAAAAAAAATTATATATATATATACATACAGGGTGCGAAAAGTATTTGAGGACAGTTTGACACTAAAACAAATTTATTCATATTTCTTTTAAAATTTATTATATTTACATACAATTTTTACAGAATATAATTGACTCTGTAACTATACAATTATTCAATAAAATCCCCATTAGCGTCAATAACTGACTCAATACAGTGTCAGAAACGACTGCATGCCCGAATCAAGTGCTGTTTGCTTATATTTATCATTGTAGACGATATGGCATCTTTCAATGATGAAATAGTGTTATGGGAATGTTTATTGGTCTCTCGTTCAACTACGCCCCATACATAGTAACTCAGGGGATTAAGGTGTGGCATAAATTTGGGGTGATATGATCATGGAAATTGACAGCCATCCAATCTTGAGTTGTCATGGCTTTGTGTGCTGGAGCACAGTCTTGTTGGAAGATGTAAGGTCTATCTCCACATACACTGCCAATCCATGGTTTAACAATTTCTTATAAAACCTTGATATAAGTGGCAGCATTAATCCGACGTCCTTCCTCAAAGAAGTGGGGTGGCATAATGTGTCCTTTGCTCACAACCCCCAAAACCACAGCCACCTGTCATTTCTTTGATTTATTTTTGATCTTGATCAAAATTTTTTTCGAAAGGAAAAAACCCACAACATGTTTGGAACTTCGGGGTGCTTGAGTAGTTTGTTCAGGAGACATTTTGATCGAATGAGTCTCTGATCCCGAGTTTGTACCGACATAAACTGTCCTCTGCACATAACGTAAGATTTATAACGGAGTTCCTTGTGCGCAACTAGACGGATTAGGGCAACTGATACAAGTCAGACATCTACTTCTGCAAAATCTTCATTATCTAAACTAGCAACTCCTAAAAAATCTCCATCAATACCTAAAGATGTTCTGTCTGACAGGGGACATTCCACAGTCTCCCTAAAACATTCTAATTCGCCCTCATGTCCCAATATCATGATGAAAAAGAGAACTGCAAAATTGCCCACTCCAAATTCAAATAAAACTAAAAAAATAAATTTTAGTAAACAAGAGGACTTAATAAGCCTTCATCCTTCTGATGCAGAAGGTATGTCTAATGCATCAGAGGATAATAATGTGGATGTGTTAATCTAAAAAAAAAAAAAAAAAATCATGATTAATTTCATTTTATGGAATTGCCGAGGTTTTACAAATAAACAAGATGAAATCAGAGATTATTTCTGATCATCGACCTTTGCCTTTCAAGAGACCTACTTAAGACAAAATGATGATGTAAAAATTCGTGGCTATAACTGTTACAGAAAAGATTTTATCCATTCTGACAGGGCTAGAGTTGGTGTAGCTCTTCCTATTTCTAATAATGTACCTCACATTAATATTTCTTTAAATACTAATATCCAAGCTGTAGCAGTCCAGGTCCATATTCACATGCTTGTCACTGTGTGCAATATCTATGTACCCCCAAATATGACTCTCAGCCCTCATGTTCTCAATAACCATGTTTTGCAGTTGCCAACTCCTTTAGTCTTTCTTGGTGATTTTAACGGGCACAATCCACTTTGGGGTAGTCCTGACATTAATCAGCGTGGTCAAGTTATTGAGGACTTTGTCACAGATAATAATCTATGTATTCTAAATAATGGTGACAATACATATTTTCATGAACCTTCCAGAACATTCCATGCAATAAACCTAGCCATCTGCACTCCCACTCCGTATCCATATTATAATTTCTTCATAATTAACAATCTACATAATAGTGATCATTTCCCTTTATTTTTATAATTTGAATGAACATCAACCTGGAAACCCACATTACATTTATGACAGGGCCGATTGGGCCACCTTCACCATTAATGCTGTAATTACGCATGACATGATTGGGGGTGACATTAACTAGGCTGTTACTAATTGTATCATAAACTCTGCTAACATATCTATTCCAAAATCTTCTGGCTGCCTCAATAAACACTCAAAGCCCTGGTCGAATGAAGAATGTAACATTGCAAAAAGTAAGCAACAAAAACATGGGGGATATTTAGGCGGCACCCAACTACTGCCAACTACATTGCATTCAAACAAGCAAGAGCAAATGCTCGAAAATTCCGCAGAAAATCACCAAAGGATTCCTGGGTTAAATATGTTTCCAGCAAACAACTTTGGCATTGTGTCAAGAAAGCAATGGGAATTTATTTTAATCAAAGTATTTCCTTTTTAAAAGATAATGGCCAAACTATAACTTCAACTAAAAATATAGCAAACACCATTGGTAGATCTTTATCTGACATCTCCAGCTCTAATTCCTACTCTGAACCATTTTTGTCATATAAACATAATTCTGAACTATTTAAATAAACAACCTTAAAACATATAACCTTTATTCTTCATGTTGACTTGCTGACTAGTTTCGCATGGGGTGCCCAGGCGATACAGTGTTCGAAGTTTGACAAATCTGATTTTTCTCTTTAGCTTCTCCACTTTTAAAGACTCAGTGCCACTGACGATCGAGTAGTGCCCCATCGTTGCCATTGCAATTATTAAAATGAGATAAAATTTCAACAGACTCTCTAACCGCGGCATAATTGTGGTTTTGATAATTTGCTATTTTTCTTACATGCTCAAATTTAATATTTATATTTTCATCTCTATTTACTTGCGTTAAAGTAGTGGTTATTTTTCCGGTTGCAATGACTTGCCTATGTTCTTTTATGCGTGTTTAAATTTTTCTTTTAGTTTTGCCAATATAACACATTTCTTTACCGTGGCTGTTATTATTAGGGATTTTAAAGATTAATTAGATAAGAAAGGTGTTAATAGAAATCACTTAATATAATTTTCATAGAAAATTGTTTGGTTTTACAGTTTACACATTCTGTACTTTTGAAATTAAATTATTAAAAAAATTATTTTAACAAATTAAAATATCAGCTGATGAATTAATGTTATGGACGCTATCAAAATGGCCATGAAAATCGATCACTGAACTTGTTTCCTTGATTTTTGAACTAATCCTTTGATAAACCTTTGATCACACAACTAATTATCATATAAAACTCTTCCGAAGCCTAATTTGAATTGTTTAACATAGGTTTACATAATAGTAATCGTTATCTTACCTCTTAATCTCCAGCCTGTATTTATAGTATTAAATTTCCGGGTAAGAGAAAGTCGTGTGAGTGACACACTAAATTATTTTATATTTATAAAAACCGCTGCAATTAAACAAAATTTTCCTTTCAAATTTCAATTTCAACTTACAAAATAGCAACAATAATAGGACTAAAATATAATAATAATAATAATATTGTGTGGCATTCATACGACTTTTTCTTCTTTATTTAAATGCTTATGAAAATAGATCCCAAATTAAATAAAAAGATAACTAGTACTGCATACGAGCTTTAGAAACTATTGAAAATATTTCAGAAACAATTTTATTCGACCTATATTTCAATCTGAGAAAGTTGGGAGAGGGGGGAGGGCTGTCGATCTTTTACCCTTCCCCAACGATTCGAATAATTATTTGAAATTTATCTATTACAGTGAAGCATTGTTTATACGTCTCTCGTTTATACAGTACACTCTCAAAAATCCGCACAGCTTAAAACGAAGTGTTTTGCGGATTTCTGAATTTTGCAGATTTTAGAATAATTTCTTTTATTTACATCTTAGAACCTTATTTGAGTAGCAGATCTTTAAGAAACAATTTATATGTTATACATACAATGCTGGATTAAAGTATGCCTAATAAAAGTACAAATATTTTATGAAATTTTAATTCAAAGAACAAATTTTATACATCATATTATAGTTGCAAATTATCTAGATTTTTGAAAAGTCTGATCAATAGTAGTTTAAATAAGAATATTAATACATATTTATTTTCCTATAACCTGCAAAAAAGTCAGCAATTGTTGGTCAATCACATAAGTTTGTGCTAAAAGAAAGTTTGAATATTTATCTTCATGAGAGAAAATCTTTCATGAAAACTGTCTTTCTCCTTCTTCCTCTAAATTAATATGATTTATTTTTTGATAAATATATATAATTACACTTATCATTTCCTCCTCTGTTACATGCTGAGTGATTAGTGATTCACCTGCACAAGTTAATAATTGATTTATCCCCTAATACAGCTGAATTTTTGCAATCCACTAATCAACAAATCAGTTGTGACAATGTTTGTTTACATTGCAAATGATATGCGGATTTTAGAGAATTGTGGATTTTAGGGTTGCAGATTTTTGAGAGTTGACTGTATATCTTTTATATTTATACGTCCATTTTAATGCAAAAGTATTTCGTTTTTACGCCACTTAATATTGGTTATACGCCTTTTTTACTTTCCTGAAATTCATAAAATTTTTCGACCGAACATTATTTTTGCGTTTTAAATAAGGTTTGTAAACTGTGATACTAATACCATGACTTATTTACAATCGGTGAAGTAATTGGAGACAAATTGTTTCATGATAGTTTAAGTGATGATGATGTAAGATGTGAAAAGCTATTCCAACTTCCTTTAGAGACGCAATGGATTGCATTAAGAAAACTTCAAACTTATTTTGTTTATCAAAACACAAGTGAAAAATATTCATAAATCTCAATTCATTTCACAAGCAGTTCACTCACAGAATGTCACGCGAGTGTTAAATATTTTAAAATGTAATTAAATAACTACCCGTATCGACAAAAATCATATTATATAATTATTATTAAAAATACGCAATATATATAATTAATACTATTTTTATTTTTATTATTATCTTCAAATACATGTTATACCGTAGTGTAATGTACAATAGTTACTATATTACTTTAAAAAAAAAAACTTAAATTTTACTTCATTGCCATTAAATTTGTAGTAATAAAAGTTTTATTCTTTTAATTTCGAATATACTTCTTTTCATTTATACGTTTTTTTACCCCAGTCCCTTAAAATACATATAAATGGTGCTTTACTGTATTAAGTAAATAATAAATAAATAATAAGGCATTAAGTAATACCATGAAGCACAACTATTTTAAAGAACTTTAAAACTATTAGTTTTATATAATGTTTAAAATTAACGATTGAATTAACGTTTTATTTAAAATTTATTTTTTATTTACAATAAATAAAAAATAATAATGCATTTAATAATATAATGGAACAATAAAAATAATTTTAAAGAACTTTAAAACTATTAGTTTTATGTTAAGTTTAAAAATGCATTCGTATAAAAATAAATTTGTAAAAATCAAAGTTCTTTATTATAAGTTCGTTTATGTGTCGTTTTATGACAGACCCTTGAAAGAGATAGATATAATTTACTTATCTGTTTATAAAATAAGTTTAAAAATTTATTCATATTTACAGTGTTATAGTTCGGAAAATATGAATGTTACATTTATAAACATTATATTATTAAACAAATAACAAATAAAATCACGCCAACTTTAGTGATAAAAATCTCCAAAAGGTAACTGGGATATTCTTTTTCCTGACTAGGAAAATTCTCACCCTCTACCTTTTACTACTTGAGGAGGGGGATGAAATTATCTATTGGTTGGGGTCAGGAGTCCAACCGTCATGCTTTCAATTTGTAATAACCAATATGGAGGGGGAGGGGGGGGGGCTTTTTTATAACGAGTACTTTTACACATTTTATTTGTAGTGAAGTATTCTCCAATATGTAACTACAAATAAATATGTAAAATAGCCCTCAAGTAAAGTATTGTGGGAAAAAAAAAGTAAATATTAAGAAGGCTCTAAAAATAAACTCAAATGTTGGTCTGGTTGCATACTGTACTAAAAATAAATAAAAATTAAAGATTGTTCTTTTTATTTACACTTGTTTCCCATTTAAAAGAAAAATACTTTGCCTTTTTTAATGACCACAAATAATCGGGAATTTAATGTAATAACCTTTATAGTAGGTTCAGATATGCTTCACACAAACAAGGTTCAACTGGAATACAAATTTTTATCTATAAAAATAATTACTATATTCCCACTTCCATCCCCTTTTTCTTTTAAATTTATATTCCTTTACAAATCTAGTATTAGTAATATTATAGTTGACAAAATAAAGAAATCTGAGGGTATAATTTAAATAAAAAACAAAAGCAGTTATAAAATTTCTAAATTTATTTTGAAATCAAAAGTTAGATTTACACAACAAAAATGTACCTAAATAATGCTAAAAGAAAGGGAAATTTCATTTTCTTCATTTCCAAGACAGGAAAATATATGAAAACAATGGCTTGTAAAAATTCGGCGTGATGAAAGAAAAAATGTAGAAGTTTCAGATACTATGAGGATACACTGAGCATATAATTTGAATACACATTTTATTTCTTAAAAAAATGGAAAAATTCAGAAATTTGCGGTAAGATGATGCCTTTAGTCTTTGCTTTTCGTATTAAAATCTTGTGGGATATAGAGAAATCTTGTGTGCTGGAAGGTTAGATGATGAGATAAATATAACTGAAAATGCAGGATTTGATGATTCAAATAAATAAATAAAAATAAAATACCATAATTTTCAGGAGATAAACCGCACCAACAAAAAATCGACAAAATTAAATTAACTTTCATTAGATAAGCCGCATCGCCATATAAGCTTCAGCCTATACCATGCCCAGTGCCAGAAACTCGGCGACATAGTCGCAGACACAGAAAAACGGCTTGCGGACAGTTTTTGTTTGCACTGATAAAAAAATTTGTCTGCAACTTTCGAATAACAATTTACTTAAAAAACTTCGGTATCAAAACTAAAACTAATACTTTTATTATTTATAATTATTTATATTGTGTTGTGTCAAACATTGCTACAAAATATTTAACTGAATGAATACACACAACTGTTTATACTATATTGTTCTGCAGTAGAATTCGTGTTTTGTTGCATGAGATCACCACTGATGTTAAGCCCACCGCCCAATCAGCTTTCAGGCTTTTTGAGTGTAAGCCATTTTCACCCCTGATTACATGCAAATTTTGAAGACAGATTATGGAAATTTTAAAAGCCTGTTGCAGACAGCTACAAAACTTTCTGCCACTGGGATACCATGAACAGTCTATTGATTCATTCTACATCTGCATCACTGTCTGTTTCATAATCATCATCAGATCTTAAATCGTCATTATTAGTTACTGTTCTAAAGCCACTTAGAATACAGCAAACAGTCCAAATTTGATTCAAATGTGGCATCAGTGTTATTGGTATGACACCAGATAAAATTTTAAAAGTTTTAAATCTCCTAATTAAACATTCCACGTGAACCCGAACAGTAGCAATTGATCTTGTTTCAAAGACCTCTTCTTCGGGAAACTGTAATTCACTCGCCATTGGAGGAACATTATAATTGAGATTTAAAGCTTTTAATTCATTGAAATGGTGAAACCTTTGTCAAACATAATTGCATCATTAGGCAACAGTTCTTTTGCCTTCAGCTTTTCTGATAAGAGATTTAATATGCCACTTTTCTCCACTGTTCTTTTGTCTGATATTCCTCCTGTAAGAAGGGCAGAAACAAACAACAAACCACCATTAGGATCACATCCAACAAGTCCCTTCATAGTATTGTGAGATTTGTAGGTTGACTATGACTGGGACTGAAGAACTAAATCTGAAGGTGCTTCAATCTTTAGTTCAGTGCAGTCTAAAATCATAAATATTGTAGGATATTTTTCCTTAAAAACCTGAGGGCCCTAATGATCCAAGTTTAAAATAAATTATATTGATCCAATTAACAAATATTTTTGATACATGTTTAAAACAAATTTTAAAACGAATGGATAAATCAATGTTATCAAAACCTTGCCTTAATTTAGCTAGCATTACCAATATCTGATCTGATAGCGGCAGTTTTCGCGAAAAAGAAATTTTATTGCCAGGATTAATGAAGGTAATAAAAGCGGATAACATTTTTGAATCATCAAATCCTGTATTGTAAGTTACAAGGTGGTTATGTTTTACAATTGACTCAAGAGAAAAACTTGAACAATTGTGTTTCTCTGCTTCCATCAATTTCTGCTTCAATTTATCATTTTCTTTTATAGCAGATTCCAGGTTGTCTTTAAGCAAGTCTGAAAATAAAAGAAAACATAATTACAGTTAGTCAAAAAAGTATTCGACCTTACTAATGAATGTCTTTAAAAAGATATAAAGGATAGTCCTACTTATTTACTGTAAACCTAATTTTACTGTTTCCTTTATCAAGATGTTTACTAGTCATTTAATGCAAAATCTTATTTTTTTAAACAAATTTAATTGCAATAAATATCAATTTCTGGTACATCAACCCATTTTAATCGCCAAAAAAGTATTCGACTCTGACCATTCATACCCGTTTTAAAGGGTTACCAAATTTAAATTAATGCTTTTAGGATGCCTTACAAAACAAAAGTATTGACTTAAAGTTATTTGAAACTTCTGTACTTGAATGAAGTGCATTTCTATAATTTTAAACGGAATATTTAAAAATGTCATGGAAGGAAAAAGAAACTACAATAGAAGAAAGAAAAATTATAATTATTATGAGGAAATATGGAGAAAAATATGACAAAATTGCTAAAACTCTCAAAAGACCTCTTTCAACCGTAAAATACGTTGTAAAAAGGCATTTGGAGTCAACAAATTTAGAAAACAAGGCAAGGAATGGAAGACCAGAAAAATTGACCACATATGATAAACGATATCTTTTACAATAAGTTAAAAAAGATCCGACGTTAAATGGCCCCAAATTGAAATTATTGGTCAAGAAAGAAGTGTGTACACAAACAGTAAGAAAATGCCCTTAAAAAAATTGGTTATAATAGACGATCTTCTCGAAAACAATATTACGTGTTTGAAGTCAACAGAAAAAAAGGCTGTCATTCGCGAAAAAAATATGTAAACGAGCCTCTAGATATTTGGAAAAAGGTTATATATTCTGATGAATGTAAGTATAATTTATTTAGAGCAGCAGATGACAATCATAAGGTGTGGAGACAACCAAATAAAGAATTTGATCTAAGAAATCACGGTGGTGGTTCGGTGATGGTTTGGGGGTGCATGTCTTATGGAAGTGTAGGAAAGCTGCATTTTATCGATGGCATAATGGACCATAAGATGTACATTCATATACTAAAAACAAATTTACATTCCAGTGCTCAATCTATGGGGTGTAAGAGACTGATTTTGTGTTCATGCAAGATAATGCCCCAAGACATAAAGCACTAAATACAAGTCTTTGGTTGTTGTACAACATCCCAAAAGCGCTTGAAACACCCCGACAATCTCCAGATATAAATCCTATAGAGAATTTATGGGAAGAATTAGGTCGAAGAATCAGCAATAAAAATGCTACAAATAGAAAGAACTTTAAAAAGCATTTAGAAGTAGAATGGTATAAAATAGAAAATGATTACACTAAAAAACTAGTTGAAAGCATGTCATCTAGACTAAAAGCCATTATTAAATCTAAGGGAAATCCTACAAAGTATTAATTATAATTTATTTATTTATTTTGGTCGATTTAGAAAAAAGTCGAATACTTTTTTTACCTATGCTACTGAGAAATGAGAGCTTTATTTTTGTTTTATTTTACTGTACTTTATCTAATTTCTTTGTAAATGTACCAGAGGTATATCTTTGTTATCTTATTTAATACTGCATAAACAAAAATTTTAACATATTATTGAAAGCACTTTAATAACATATTGTTTAGAGATCTAAACCGAGGTCGAATACTTTTTTGAGTAACTGTAAATGAAAATCTGCTAGGTAAACATAGGGTTTGCATTCTTAAAAAGCACTTTGATCTCGGATTATAACTCAATTGATAAGCTGAATTAGGAACCTAACAGTCATAATATCTGCTTGTTAAACATATCTTTGTTATATTTTAACTTAGGAAACAAAATTACATATAAAACCGTGATAATTTGAAAAATTAACCTCTCTGACAGAGTGCTTCTATAAAGATTTGAATTTTCATTACTGCTGTTCATGTTAAGTAAACTCCATAGTTTTTGGTAAGAAAACTGAGTTTGACATGTAGATTTTGACATTTCAGATTTCTTCTATGTCTTAATGTTTTTTCTTTTTCTCATTTTTCACAAAAAAGGTTTTGACTCAATTTGCTTGCTTGCAAAGCGAGCATACATCACCGTAGCAATACAGATTTATGACTATGAAAAATTTAATAAAGCAACAATAAATAATAATTCAAATCCAGATTTTTGTTGTAAAGTGCAGATAAACAGAATTTTAGAATATTTAAAGAACAACTATTAATTATAAAAATACTTTAGAAATTTTAAAATTATATCTAAAAAGACTGTAAATACTTTTAAAATTATAAGTTTTGACTTCAATGAATAATTAATTTTTTTAATTATCTTATTATGAATGATACACTAAATGTAAAAAAAAGAAGGGATCAAATATTCCTGAAAACTCTGATAAAACCCGAAAGTATTCTGAAAAAACCTGATAAACCAAAAAACCCACTGACCTGGGGTTTTTTCTGGCAAAAGGAAAAAAAAAAAAAAAAAAAGGGGGGGGGGGCTTCAGCCTTGCTTCCCTATTTATGTTTTTTCATTAAAAATTGATATCAGAGGTAAGGAATCATTTTTCATACTTTGGTACTCTGGTGTGTTCTGTATGCCAGTGGCCAGAAACACGGTATACCATGCCCAGTGCAAGAAACACGGCGACATAGTCGCAGACACAGAAAAACGGCTTGCGGACAGTTTTTGTTTGCACTGATAAAAAAATTTGTCTGCAACTTTCGAATAACAATTTACTTAAAAAAACTTCTGTATCAAAACTAAAACTAATACTTTTATTATTTATAATTATTTATATTGTGTTATGTCAAACATTGCTACAAAATATTTAATTGAATGAATACACACAATTGTTTATACTATATTGTTCTGCAGTAGAATTCGTGTTTTGTTGCACGAGATTACCACTGATGTTAAGCCCACCCCCCAATCAGCTTTCAGGCTTTTTGAGTGTAAGCCATTTTCACCCCTGATTACATGCAAATTTTGAAGACAGATTATGAAATTTTAAAAGCCTGTTGCAGACAGCTACAAAACTTTCTGCCACTGGGATACCATGAACAGTCTATTGATTCATTCTACATCTGCATCACTGTCTGTTTCATAATCATCATCATCAGATCTTAAATCGTCATTATTAGTTACTGTTCTAAAGCCACTTAGAATACAGCAAACAGTCCAAATTTGATTCAAATGTGGCATCAGTGTTATTGGTATGACACCAGATAAAATTTTAAAAGTTTTAAACCTCCTAATTAAACATTCCACGTGAACCCGAACAGTAGCAATTGATCTTGTTTCAAAGACCTCTTCTTCGGGAAACTGTAATTCACTCGCCATTGGAGGAACATTATAATTGAGATTTAAAGCTTTTAATTCATTGAAATGGTGAAACCTTTGTCAAACATAATTGCATCATTAGGCAACAGTTCTTTTGCCTTCAGCTTTTCTGATAAGAGATTTAATATGCCACTTTTCTCCACGGTTCTTTTGTCTGATATTCCTCCTGTAAGAAGGGCAGAAACAAACAACAAACCACCATTAGGATCACATCCAACAAGTCCCTTCATAGTATTGTGAGATTTGTAGGTTGACTATGACTGGGACTGAAGAACTAAATCTGAAGGTGCTTCAATCTTTAGTTCAGTGCAGTCTAAAATCATAAATATTGTAGGATATTTTTCCTTAAAAACCTGAGGGCTATTATTTAAAATTACGTCTCTAGAAGGAAATATATTTAATGATCCAAGTTTAAAATAAATTATATTGATCCAATTAACAAATATTTTTGATACATGTTTAAAACAAATTTTAAAACGAATGGATAAATCAATGTTATCAAAACCTTGCCTTAATTTAGCTAGCATTACCAATATCTGATCTGATAGCGGCAGTTTTCGCGAAAAAGAAATTTTATTGCCAGGATTAATGAAGGTAATAAAAGCGGATAACATTTTTGAATCATCAAATCCTGTATTGTAAGTTACAAGGTGGTTATGTTTTACAATTGACTCAAGAGAAAAACTTGAACAATTGTGTTTCTCTGCTTCCATCAATTTCTGCTTCAATTTATCATTTTCTTTTGTAGCAGATTCCAGGTTGTCTTTAAGCAAGTCTGAAAATAAAAGAAAACATAATTAAATGAAAATCTGCTAGGTAAACATAGGGTTTGCATTCTTAAAAAGCACTTTGATCTCGGATTATAACTCAATTGATAAGCTGAATTAGGAACCTAACAGTCATAATATCTGCTTGTTAAACATATCTTTGTTATATTTTAACTTAGGAAACAAAATTACATATAAAACCATGATAATTTGAAAAATTAACCTCTCTGACAGAGTGCTTCTATAAAGATTTGAATTTTCATTACTGCTGTTCATGTTAAGTAAATTCCATAGTTTTTGGTAAGAAAACTGAGTTTGACATGTAGATTTTGACATTTCAGATTTCTTCTATGTCTTAATGTTTTTTTTTCTCATTTTTCACAAAAAAGCTTTTGACTCAGTTTGCTTGCTTGCAAAGCGAGCATACATCACCGTAGCAATACAGATTTATGACTATGAAAAATTTAATAAAGCAGCAATAAATAATAATTTAAATCCAGATTTTTGTTGTAAAGTGCAGACAAACAGAATTTTAGAATATTTAAAGAACAACCATTAATTATAAAAATACTTTAGAAATTTTAAAATTAAATCTAAAAAGACTTTAAATACTTTTAAAATTAAAGTTTTGACTTCAATGAATAATTAATTTTTTAAATTATCTTATTATGAATGATACACTAAATGTAAAAAAAAAAGAAGGGAGAAAATATTCCTGAAAACTCTGATAAAACCCGAAAGTATTATGAAAAAACCTGATAAACCAAAAAACCCACTGACCTGGGTTTTTTCTGGCAAAAGGAAAAAAAAGGGGGGGGGCTTCAGCCTTGCTTCCCTATTTATGTTTTTTCATTAAAAATTGATATCAGAGGTAAGGAATCATTTTTCATACTTTGGTACTCTGCTGTGTTCTGTATGCCAATATTTAAAAGATTGTTACCACTTACAGGAATTTGGTTTGATTGGCAAATATTTCCACAATAATATTTATATTTTGTGTCCCCAAATATAAGATGTGATAGATTAATATAAACACAAATGCAAAAAATACACAACAATATTTTTGAATTGAGATAAAATGTGACCCTTCTTTAGGTGATAAAAGGTTGGCATGTGCACAGTATGAAAGCAGTAATGCACTAGTTTTTACTTTAATATTTTGATATTATGATTTCACATTTAAGCATGTACAGCAATTTTTTTAAATTACAGTTACTTGAGCATAATTGACATGCGTTACAATTTTTGAATAGTGGTATTTTCTAGTAAAAAAATAAATAAATAAAAAATAATTAATAAATACACATGGATTTCAGTCAGTAAAAATTTCTTAACCATATTTTATGAATACCAAAATATATTTTTTGTAAAACATAGGTTAGGTTTATAGAAATGCTTTTCAAGACACATTTGTCATCCATATATGTGCTTTTCGTGACATTTGTCAAACTCTAATGATCAAAATCAGAGCAGTTTGCCAAGATGCAAGTTCTTAAAACAGATATGTTATAAATAAATAAGAACATATTTGTCAAATCTCAACTTTCGTGCCACAGGGTCTACAGTTTTTTTTTTATTATGAAAAGCACTTTTGGCAATTAAAATGTATTTGATTGAAACAGTTAAAGCAATTAGTTTTCTTTAAAGTATATCACTTGTTCAAAAAGTAAGCTACCAATGAAAACTAATTTTGCTTGAAACAAAAGCATGTCAAATTGATTTTTACTCTTCAAAACCCTTTGTCCTTGGTTTTTGCGGCATATAAGGTTAAATTGTACAATATTTTATCACAAAATTTTAAAATTCGAGAATACATTTTTTTCTGTGTGTGCATTCTGCAATTAGGTGAAAGGCTTCAAATTAAATAATTATAAGATAAAAAAAAAAACTTTTTTTATACCATGTTTTTAAATTTTCTAATGAATCATTAATAAAATACGCAAGGATAAAAAATAATATTTAAGAAATATTTAAGCGCACGGACTCAGTTCAGTGAAATAATAATAATAGTGGAAAAAAAAAAAAAGTTAGTTTTAAAAATGACGTCAACGATATGGTGAAATGGTGATAATGACATAAAATTTTCTGAGGTGCATAATTTAACTTATTACAATTTTTTAACGTTCACGTTGAATTAAATGTGTTTATTTTCACAAAAATAAACTCGTAAATGTTTTTTGGCAACAATTAAATTATAGCTGATATTTTAATGGCTATTTCATTGCTATTAAGAGCTTATTATTTTCATATTTTAATTGATTAAAAGAAAACTATTCGAAAATCTGACTTTGAAGTATTGTGTTATCACCGGGTTCTGAGCTGCTGTGAAAGTTTCAAAATGTCTAGCTAGTAAGGAAGTTATATAAAAATAGATTGCAAGATTTGTACCGGTCAAACAAACATACAAACAAGAATCGAAGTTAGTAAAAACATGGTAAAAGACAGTTAAACTTTGTATTTAAGAATTATTTATTTTGTTTTAATGTGGTTAAATTATTATGAACTGCATTGCTACTAAGCTGGTGCCAGTGTTTTGCCATCAATCTTAGTATATTTTATCAAAATTTCATGACAACTCAAGCATATACAGAAATTTTAGATCAACTCAAGTTTACACAGAATTGCCAATGCCCATACTATTTTTGGCCATTATTTAAAGGTAACATTTTTATTTTTTCCTTTTATAATATGGTTGTATGATTTTTTAAAAAAGAAAAGATTTTTGCACAAAAATAGTGGTGCAAAAAAAAAAAAAAAAAAAAAAAAAAAAGCAGACAGGGACAACCCTGCATATTTGTTGATAAAAGCATTAGTGATAAACAAATAAACTGAACTGATAGATTTTTTTAGTTGCATTGGAAACTGAAAAAAAAAAAAAAAAAAAAAAACTTTCATTCAATACACAATAAAAGTATATAAACATTAGAAAAATTTTGTTGAGTTTTATTTATGTAAAGTAGAAAAGGGAGAAAACTATAAAGGGGGCAACATCCCCATGAAAATTTTCAGAGCGGCATGTGCCCCAGTCCCTCACCCTTGTATGGGGTCCTAGCCCGTATTTACTTGAGTTTTGGAGGAAAACTCCGAACGGCTAGGTTGATGAGCACGACCTGGGATTTAACCCGCTACCTCCCATCTAACAGAACCGCTCAGCCACTGGTGGGCCCAGTTAGGTTACAGAAATTTACCTTACCATTTGACTGCAAGCATATTCATCTTGAAACAAATCTTCCATATATTTGAGGCTGTCAAAATTTGTAGCTGGTAATAAGTTAATAATATTTTCTTTTAGAAAGCAGCTACTGGTTTCATTCACAGCATCACCAGACTTTTCTTGTTGCCCTATTGCTTTTAGTATGCCGCCTACAGTTTCCATTATGTGGTTTTGATTGGCTTTTATTATATTCACTTCTCTTAGTGTTTATAAAAAGATGTTAAATTGGTAAGTTTTTCTGGGGAAAAAAAAAAAAAAACCTCACACAATAAAGTATTAAAAAATTTAAAAAAGAAGACTGATTGTTTCGTTTCTAATTTTAAATTATTTTGCAACTTAAAGAACATATTAGTACCTGTTTGAGTTGAGGCTGGAACATTTTGAGTGATCGTTTTTTGTTTGAGTAGCTTATGAAGTGATTCTGTAATTAAATATAAATATGCACACACTTGCAAAAAATATATACATTTCATGTTTTAACAAAATAAGTTATTTATTGCTATGAATTTTTTTAAACTATGATAAAATAAGCATACATAAGACTGACATATTAATGAGTGTCTCTTTGGATAGATGTAAGTGAAACTCAACATGTGTATGTTGATTGATGTATTGTTGATTTTTCTTTTCCCCCTGCCTTACCCTTGCAGTTCATACAGGACAACATTAAATTAGTCAGCCCCCTTCCCAAATCAAAGCTTGCAACAAATTTTATGTTATAATTTCATAACAAGTGTTTGAGTTATAATTTAAATTGCAGTTTTAAGAAATTATGATTTTTTTTTTTTTTTTTTTTTTAGAAATTCAAGTATGAAGTTAAAGCTTTCTTCATTTATATTTTCTTATGTTAATATGTGCATATAGAGCATTTTTATTTGCCGCAAATATTTGGTGATATTTTGGAAAGGGAAGGAAAAAAATAAACTGGAGTGACTGTACTCAACTCTGCGAACATTAAGTAATTGATGGTTGTATAAATAAATTAAAATAAGAGAATTCATTAAATAAACAAAAAAGAAAATTTTAATAGGGTATATGAATATTTTTGTCTACATGGTTATGTTGTTTAAATTAACACTATTGCCTTTAAAATAATTTGAGCCCTTAGATCATAAATTTTTTTGTGGCCCTGTAAAAATCTATAAATGGTAGATTCACTAAAATCTACACAGTTAATGATATGGTGACCCATAATAATTATATAAATTTTCCACTTTATCTGATGAGACATTTAGACGCTATCATATTTTAAATAATTTGGGCTCATAATGATAAAGAATTTTTCTTTGTGTCCCTGTAAAAAACTATAGGTGCTAGATTAACCAAAATCAATAGGGTTCATTGTACAGTGACCTATAACATTCATATAAACTTTCAGCTCGTATGTTGAAAGCATACAGACGCTATCGTGTTCACCCACATTCATCATTGAAAAGAAAGTAAATATGAATTCTGCAGACCTCCAAATGTGTAGAAACATTAAAATCTCAAACTCTGATTTTTGACATGATTACAATACTTTCCTCACTATAGTTTTCAGAAAATTAAATAGAATACTGCTTATCTGCAAACCCCTCCCCCCTGCTCAAAAAAAAAAAATGACATATAAATGCTTTCTCTCTCTCTCTCTCTCTATATATATATATATATATAATTTAGAAAACTAAACAGTACAAATTAAAAAATAATGATATTTTCAATGCTTTGAGTAGCTGTATTCTCCAAATGTAATGAAAAACTTAGGATTTTTTAACTCTTCCTGAGGACTAAGGAACCCAGTTCATAACTGGTTATTGTAAAAGAACAGGAAAAAATTATTCTTCCAAGTAGTCATATTTAAAAGTGTTCGAGGACGAACTTTAGTTTTTATTCTCAAGTTAAAGTGTAGTATAAAAGAGGGACGACTCTGAAATAAATTAAAATCTTTGCTGTCAAAAAGAGGATGAAGTGGATGACAAAGGTGAGATAGAATGCGAAAGTACAACTCTAATGAAAGTTGTTGTATAATTACAGTGAGAAAACTTTCTACAAAGTCAGCATATTAACTTAAAATAGTAGATGTGCAGAAGGCTCCAGAGCAGTGTTAAGTCTTTTTAGATTGGAGAAGCATAGTCCATTTTAGAGCGGATGACTTCACTGTAGATTTTATGGAGTAAAAACAAGAAGCATCTCAAAATCTTAGAAAGCATGTCATCAAATAATTCTGATATTCATTTATAATGACGAATTAAAACATTAAAAATAGGGGGATGGGGATCAGCTAAAAATGCAGTTGGAATGTTAGATAAAGCTTATTTTTATCAAGTTTTATCTAATATTTTAACTTAATTCAAATAATTAAAAATAGTTGAAAATAATAATAAAAAAAACTTTGTCGAGGAAAACATTGTTACATTCATCATTCCACGAAGGCTTTGAATATTTTTTGAGACAGCCAGAAGATTTTGGTGTAGAAATATTAGCAGCATTTATAATACAATCTGACTGCCCTATTAATATTGCCCTCAACTGTCCTAGGAGTAATATCTGAGTTTAACGTAAATTCGGAAACTATTGAAAATGTCCATTTTTTCGACTTTGTACCGTATAAGATTTTAACATTTCATTATAAAAGAAAAGAAAAATGAAATCCGGAAAGAAAATACATCGACATTTTACGAAGAGCATTTAATATCGTAAATATCATACATAGATATTTACGATATCGATGTATGTGCAAAGAATTGTTTTAGCAGATTATTTATGGTATAGGCTGCGGCTTATTCGGTGATGCAGCTTATCTGATGAAAGTTAGTTTAATTTTGTCAATTTTTCGTTGGTGCGGCTTATCTCCCGAAAATTACTATAAGTAATACCAACAGGTACAGGAGAAGAGTTATGACAGTGTTTTAAACTACTATTTTCTAATTCATTTTCTGTAAAGGGACTATTGTAATCTCATGAGGAGCAGGAATTGAAATTGATAACTTAGCATTCACACCTTTGTTTATAGGACAAAAAAGGTTTTATTGATGGTATTGGCTATGTTTTCAGTGGAAGTAATGATTTGACCATTGCCATTTAGGAAAAGAGATATACCGATTTGGGTAAATTCCCATTGCTTTTTTGACACTATCAGAGCTCTTTGCTGTGTTAGTATTTGATGTGATGCTGGAGACGTATTTAATCCACCAGTCTTTTCGTGATTTTCTTCAAATTTTTTGTACACAGACCCTAGCCTGTTTAAAAAGTATGTAATGACTAGTAGATGGGTATCTTCGTATACCATGCTTTTTTTTTTTTTTTTTTTTTTTTTTAATAGCAAGGTTACATTCATCATTCCGTGAAAACTTTGAATATTTTTTGAGACATCCAGAAGATTTTGGCGTAGAAATATTAGCAGCATTTATAATACAATCTGACTGCCCTATTAATATTGCCCTCAACTGTACTAGGAGTAATAGCTGAGTTAAACGTAAATTCGGCCTAGTTAGAACTGATGGCAGGGTCTATTGCAAGGAATGTTCTTGAAGGTTCATGAAAATGAAGTATTGTCTTCATTATTCACAAGCCATAAGTTATTGTCAGATGTAAGATTTTCAGTAAGTTGGCTCGGAGGTTTCAGATTAGGGTTTCCCCAAAGAGGATTATGTCCAATAAAGTCATCAAGTATTAAAAATGGGGGAGGGAGTTGTGAAATAAGGTTATTGACTTTGTGCTGTTAAACAGGTATATTTGGTGGTAAATAGATGGAGCATATAGTGAACAACATATGAAAATGAATCTGTACTGCAATTGCATGGATTTTAGTGTTTAAAGTGAAATTGGTGAATGAAACACTATTAGAAATGAGAATAGCTACACCACCTGTAGCTGTGTGTGTCATTTTGCATAAAATCTTTCCGAAAGCAACTGTAACCACAGATATTGACTTTGATAGGTTTTAAATAAGTTTCTTGTAGAGAAATGCAAATTGGTTGATGATCAAAAATTAATTTTTTACTTTCACCCCGTTTGTTATTAAAAGCTCGACAGTTCCCCAGCTAATTAAATTAGTCATAGTTTTTTTTTTTTTAGATGCATGTATCTACATCATTTTTAGAGGTAGCACACATGTTGTCTTCTTTGTCTGAAGGGAGACAATCCTCCTGTTTTAATGGATTCGTTTTTTCTAATTTTATTTTCATTTATTTTAGATTTGACAGATATTTTTGTCTTCTTAAGTAAATTGTTGTGGAAAGTAGAAATCTGTTGTTTTATTGATGGTAGGTTTTTCAGAGGCTGTGAATTGTTTGTCAGATATATTGGTTTTGAGGATATTTGGGAAGATTGAGCATTCTGATTATGTTTTGTTTGCTGTTTTTGAGGAGTTTTATTCTTAATATTTGCAGAGGGATATATAGTTATAGTTATCAGTTTCAGTTGCAATTATAGTAAAGCTAAATGTAAATGATATTACTGAAAAAATTCGAAAAAAAAATAGGTGATATGCACCTGAATATCAGAATAAATCAACTAGCCGAATAATTGGTAGTATTCGGTTAGCTGAATATTCTACATTTAGTTTTCTACCAAAACTGCTATTCGGTGCATCCCTATACATAATGAGTTATTTTTAATGTTAATTGTATAATTATTATGAATCATTGTTGATAGTAGCAGTAATCTATAAAAATCATCTACACATTTATCATGGAAAGTAATTTAATAAGTAACTCGTACTGCATGAATTTGTAAAATTATATAAAAGAAAGTCTTGTGGTAGCCACAACATACTTGTTTTTACCCATTTAGTGATTTATCCACAATTTGATTATCCGTGGAACTCATGTCCTTGAATTTTGGAGATAATCAGAAGTTTGCTGTATGTCTATGTTCTGCATGTTATCTGAAATTTTCAGCTACTAGACATATAGTTAATCTTCAAGCTGAGCAATCTCAATACAATCTCCATGAATTATTAAAACTAATTATTGGCATGCAATTTTTTTCCCAAAATTTTAAAATCACCTCTAAAGAATCTTGGTTCAGCCTCACAGTCATTAAATAACTAAAACCACACTCATTAGATAAGAATGACAACATTTTAAGGGTAGCTTATAGCATTACCTTGAGTCCAAGACAAGTTGAATCAGACAAGAACTTACAATTGTGGTTCTTGGCAAAGTTCTCCCACTGAACTACGAACTCTAGAAGCTCTTTAATGTTCTGTGAAGTTAAAAGAAAATAAATAATTTAGCATGGCATACAATACATAGTTAGAGTAGATTTAAAATATTTGCATAATTACTTTTTCTTCAGAAAAATTTAATCTTACTGAATCAATTGGAGTTCTAGAATTCATAGCTTTGATGCCAGACATAAATATTTGTATTAATTCAATGGAAGAATTTGCTTTTCAAGGGCTGAATGCATACTGTTGTGTTGCACCATTGCTGAGGCAACAGCAATACTGAAAAACTGAAGCGATAAAAATATTTTAAAATGTGCCAATTTGTATGCACATATAAAAAGAAATGGTGTATATGTATATATGAACCTGAAATGCTTTTGGTAGACTCATTTTTTGAAAATGTTCTGGATGGATCACATCCGACGTTAATTTAGGACAAGCTTTTAAATTATATTCATAAGAATTGTCCAGTTGATATGCAGTTTCCCAGAATTTGATGTCAATCAGACCAAGGTGTGTCTGAAGAGAAAATAAGAAAATGTGATTTAAGTTTTCTTAATAATGAAGCCATAATTCATATTATAATAATTAAAAAACCTACTTCTGCTTCACTTGGTGACATTATAATGGTGTACTCCTGTGAAGTGTTGTGTTTTTTTATTTCGTTGAATAGGTGGCACCAGTTGGCATCAATCCCTTTTTTAGATTCTTCATGGTTGCATAAACACGGCTGATTCAATATTTCAATTATTTCCCTGAATAAGGCATATTATTTGTAATTGATATTTTCTTAACGCTACTAAAATCAATTTCTATGTTTTCGCTTTTGTTGGTTTGGGCTAGTGCGGTGGTATATTTTCCAAATTTCATATCACTATGGTGTTCTTTCATGCAGGTTTTAATTTTCCTTTTAGTCATTCCTATATAGCAACCTTTGCTATTGTTTAGCATTAAGAAAATTACAATAACAAACAATATGCTTTATTCAGGGAAACAATTGAAATATTGAATCAGTCATGTGCATGCAACCACGAATAATCTAAAAAAAAAAAGAGATTGATGCCACCTACTCAACGAAAGAAAAAAGCATAACATTTTTGAAGAAATTTTACAGGAGTATACCACTACCGAAGTGACTGGTGTCAATGATGAGGGGGATCCCCCTACAGAAAGTACTTCACCATTATAAAGTCTTGGGCCTGCCTCACAGTCATCAAATAACTAAAACCATTCTCATTAGTCAAGAATGATAACATTTCGAGGGTAGCATTCAGCGTCATTTTGAATCCGAAACAAGTTTAATCAGACAAGAACTTGACATTAATTTTTTCCAAATTATTTGGAAATAAATGTTTTTTAACGAGATATCTAAGAGGTTTTATAATTTTGTTTTGTTGCATTTTATACAATGGTTTTAACTGACAGGAATTTACAATGCTTCCATCGTAATTGAAAGTTTTTCCAGAAATTGGGACCTCACATTTTTTATTATGACATGTATCAAAAACTTAGCAATAATGGTCTACAATGATCAACAGGATTTTTAGTAACATAGTCATTCTGTCTTTCGGATAAATGATTAAATATCACATTGAGTTTTGAATTGTCAGCAACAATTCTTACTATTTTAAATCCAGTTATCTCTACACGCTATTACATTTAGAGTTATTGTGTTTACTTCATTGCCTGTTAATTTTTTGGTTTAAAAATAAGCTACAGGAATTTTAAAATTTGTTGACAGCCCTTTAAAAAGAAAATACAAAAGAATTTGCAAGTCTGACGTTTTATCCTTAAATTTTTCACATCAGTATTAACATTTCCTAAAAATAGATCTAATTTTCTGTCATATATCAGTCTAGGCTTCACAGTCATTTCATCTATAATTAAAGAGCCAATTTTCTCTTCTTCATGGTTCAAATAATGATGCTGCCTTAATTGAGTTAATGATTTTACACAAATTTCTCCTTTTGAATAACCCTAGTATATTTTCAACGTATTTCAATGGAACGCCTACAAGAAACACGGGACTATGACAACTACCAGATGTGATTCCTAAGCTGGATCAACTTCCTCTGTAGACAAGGCCGAGGTGCTAATCTCTGACGTCATGAACATTAAAATCATCAGGCTGTTGCTGATGAAAGTATAAGTACTATCTTTGTGCATTATTGTGGCGAAATCTCCACTCAAAAAAAGTGGATTTTTAATTTTAGTTAAAGACGTCTTTTAAAATTGATTAATGAAAAACGAGGCATTTTTTAAAAATTAAATGTTACGTTTTAAACACTACCCTCACGAAATATATGTGTGTGTGAGACAAAATTTAACTTACTTTTATATATATTATTTTTTTATACTTGAAATTTAAAATTAAATAATTTTAATATTATTATAATATTGCTTTAATTAAAAGGAAAGCGTTGCATAAAATCTACAATGTTATTGAAAAACAATTTCTTTAACTAAAATTTTAATTTTCTTTTCCAGTTTTGTGCATTATTTCTTATCTTATTGTTAATTAAGTGATAATTATCTAAATTATTCTGTGCTGTTGAAAATTTCAGCCACTGTTACACAAAGTTTAAAATCCTTTAAGGTGTTTTTTAATAATTGAATCTGCTCATTTTTATAAATAATATAATTGTAACAAAATACCATATTTATACATTTTACATAAGTATAGTACAAAAAAAATTCTTTTTTTTTTTTCTCCTAGATGCTTAATACTAAGCAAAAATTGTAAGCAATCACACTTATTATCTTTTGGACTGTAAAGGGAACTGAAATTGAATATAACTATTTTTGCTGATACAAAAATAAAAATGTTTTCTTGAGAGATTTATTTACTCTATTACTATTAATATTATTTTAAAAATACCTTCAAAATTTTAACTATCATTTCATATTAACGTTTTAATTCTGCTAAAATTAAAACAGCTATTACCTTATTTTTAAAATTAATTATTACTTTGAGAGAGACTGAATTTTAAGTTGTGGCTGAATTAAAAAATAATAATAAGTTGAACATAATTTGCCACTAAAGTGTAAATGTATACAATTCTGATAAAATAAAATTACCTTTGGTAACCACCTAAAACTGGATTCGTGAAAAAATATGTATATATTAAAAAAACTAAAAATGTCAAAATTGTAAAAATTAAGGCACCAACAACACATTTTAAAAATCTGTTTATTAGAATAAGAGACGGAAAAACTTAAATATAAGTTGAGAGAATATTTTAATTGATTATTAAGAATGTACAAACATTTATTAAAAACTGATGAAGTTCAGTACATACTACAAACTATTTTTAACAAAATAAAAAAGTTAGTTTCCTAAATATAATTCCACCCCTCAGGCAAAGTTTTATCTTTCAATAAATGCAAAAGTTCAGGTATAACTGAATATTTACAAGCTTTTTTAATAATCCTCATTTGATATCAAACTTTCTTGAATTACACAATTTATATTTTGGGCTTCAGTTCTTTGTCATCTCTTCTGGATCCTTTCTAATTTTAATTTCTTTCGATAAATATTGCAATCAGTTAGGAAAGATGTATGGAGCTGCAGAAGGTTTTAGTTTAAAAATTTTTAAAGGGACTATTAAAAACATTTCTTCTTTTTCATCGTAGTATTTGGATTCTTTTTCTATGTCAGAATCGACAAAATGTAATTCACAAACCTAAAAATGCTTTAAATTATTATAATAATTATTAAACATTTAAAATTCTACATTTTAGATAGTTTTCTTAATTTTTTTGTTTTGTTATTTTCATTTTTGTTTGCTTGCTTGCATATGAAATGAAATCTTGTAATAAGAAAGAATTTCACTATTTTTTCTGTTACTTGAAGCTTCTGTTCAGAACAGCCTAAAACATATAAGTTTTGCCCCTCAGAAATATTTCCCATGACATCATATAACTGAGCATGAATCTTATTTTTTCTTACAGTAGCCAGAATACTGTTTTCTAGATATGTTATCAACTTAAAAGCTAATTTAGATGGATACAACAGATATCCTCTGCTATTTAGTTGTTCTTTATATCATTTGTGCTCATTTGTATCATCAAAATTTGCATGCACGTACTACAGGATGTAAATTTGGATGTTCTGTGCAAAATGAAGCCAGATACGTATGCAATGATAAATTCCGGGGATGTCACCATGTCATAGTCATGGTCTTCTGCCATTTCTAGAGCTTCAGGGAAAATTTCTTCTGCAGCCCCTTCGTCTATGACTTTGTCTAGAAAATTGCTCCATGTGTTTTTTCTCAGACTTTCTTCCTCTTCACACCACTAAGTGTGAATAATGCGTTTAATATCTGTATCAGCTGTACAGGCACCTTTTGGAGGTTTTACTAGTGAATATGTGGACAATAGCCGATATAGCTGCAAAGAAGTCTGAGAATCTGGATGGTCGTTCGATCCACAGGAACTGTGCATCATACTGAAGAATCTCTGAAAATAAAGAAGAAACATTAAGTGTATGAAATTGTGCATGCTTTTTTATCACTACTTTGATTTCATATTATTACAATTATAATTCAAAAGGTAGATAAATGATGTTTGCAACTGCTGCATTTCTGTTTTTTTTTTTGAGTGGATATGACAAGTCAGTGTTATTTAAGAACTTTTGTGTTTATTAAGAAGCCTAACAGTAAATAATTTTGACAGTGAATTCAGCATTACACCATTATTTATGTATAGTAATATTTTCTAATATTTTTTCATTTAAATAAACCACTCTTACTGAATATTACTTTATAATATCTTTTCATAATCGGAAAGATGAAATATTACTAAATGTAAATGGAATTACCAAAAAGTTTGCAAACTTTACGTGATTGACACCTGAATATAAGAATAAATCAACTAGTCAAATAAATATTCAGTATTTGGCCAAATATTTAGCATTTGGTTATCTGAATATTCTCTGAATTCAATTTTCTGCCAAAACTGCTATTTGGTGCATCCCTATACATAGAGTTAATTTTAATGTTGAATATAAAATTATTATGAATGATTAATAATAGTAGCAGCAATCTATAAAAATCGTCTACATTTATCATGGAAAGAAATTTAATAAATAATTTGTACTGCATGAACCTGTAAAGTTATACAGAAGAAAGTCTTGTGGTGGCCACAACATACTAGTTTTTAGCCATTTTTTGATTTATCCACAGAACCCATGCCTTTAAATTTAGGAGATAATCAGTAGTTTACTGTTTATATTCTGCAAATTGACTGAAATTTTCAGCTACTAGACATATAGCTAATCTTCAAACTGATCAATTACAATACAATCCCCATGAAGTTTAAAACTAATTATTGACATGTCATTTTTTCCAGAATTCTAACCTCTAATGAATCTTGGTTCAGCCTCGCAGTCATTAAATAACTAAAACCACACTCATTAGATAAGAATGACAACATTTCAAGGGTAGCTTTTAACATTACCTTGAGTCCAAGACAAGTTGAATCAGACAAGAACTTACAATTGTGGTTCTTGGCAAAGTTCTCCCACTGAACTATGAACTCTAGAAGCTCTTTAATGTTCTGTGAAGTTAAAAGAAAAAAAATCATTTAGCAGAGCATACAATACATATTTAGAGTAGATTTAAAATATTTGCATAATTACTTTTTCTTCAGAAAAATTTAATCTTACTGAATCAATTGGAGTTCTAGAATTCGTAGCTTTAATGCCAGAATTAATTATTTGTATTAATGCAGTGGAAGAATTTGCATTTTCAAGGGCTGAATGCATACTCTTGTATTGTACCATTGCTGAGGCAACAGCAATACTGAAAAACTGAAAAGATAAAAATATTTTAAAATGTACCAATTTGAATGCACACATAAAAAGAAAAGGTATATATGTATATATTAACCTGAAATGTTCTTGGTACACTCATTTTTTGAAAATGTTCTGGATGGATCACATCCCACGTTAATTTAGGACAAGGTTTTAAATTATATTCATAAGAATTGTCCAGTTGATATACAGTTTCCCAGAATTTGATGTCAATCAGACCAAGGTGTGTCTGAAGAGAAAATAAGAAAATGTGATTTAAGTTTTCTTAATAATGAAGCCATAATTCATATTATAATAATTAAAAAACCTACTTCAGCTTCACTTAATGACTTTATATTGGTGTACTCCTGTGAAGTGTTGTGTTTTTTTATTTCGTTGAATAGGTGGCACCAGTTGGCATCAATCCCTTTTTTAGATTCTTCATGGTTGCATGGACACGGCTGATTGAATATTTCATTTGTTTCCCTGAATAAGGCATATTGTTTGTAATTGCAATTTTCTTATTGCTGCTAAAATCGATTTCTATGTTTTCGCTTTTGTTGGTTTGGGCTAGTGCGGTGGTATATTTTCCAAATTGCATATCACTATGGTGTTCTTCTATGCAGATTTTAATCTTCCTCTTAGTCATTCCTATATACTAACCTTTGCTATTGTTTAGCAGTAAGAAAATTGCAAATTACAATAACAAACAATATGCTTTATTCAGGGAAACAATTGAAATATTGAATCAGTCATGTGCATGCAACCACGAATAATCTAAAAAAAAAAAAAAAGAGATTGATGCCACCTACTCAATGAAAGAAAAAAGCATAACATTTTTGAAGAAATTTTACAGGAGTATAGCACTACCAAAGTGACTGGTGTCAATGATGAGGGGGATCCCACTATAGAAAGTACTTCACCATTATAAAGTCACCAAGTGAAGCTGAAGTAGGTTTTTAATTATTATAATAAGAAACTGCAAAATCCTTCGTTACTGCCAAATCTTTTGTTTACATTTGCAAAGTGAGTGTGGATTATAGATAATTGCGAATTATGGGTATGCGGATAATAGATCCTCAACTGTAATTCATTCTGAATACTATAACTTAAATAATGTTGGAAAAGTTTATTTTCATTAATGTTCTTGATATGCTCATGCAATGTAAGATCATATTTTGACTATAATTTAAATATGTCTATAAAATTTCCAGAATTTTCGTTATTATTCATGTTAAAAGATTCTCTGTGACCTGTGTGTGATTCTCTGTGTGTGAATTCTAGGCTATGAGAGGGTAAATAGTTAATCATATCAATTAATCTTAAGAATAAATTATGCCAGTGCTTTTGACATTCACATATGAACCTCATTTTCCTGGTCTATTGTTTTCCCATGTTTTATTCCTTCCTTTAATGTAATCCATTTAAGCATATATTCCATTTGTAGTTTCATGCCTTTCTAAAATTTTACCGGGGTGTTTTCAGTCACAGCAACCTTCTTGTACCATCTGTGTTTGTAATGTTGAAAAAAGTCTTTATGGAATGCAATAAATTTTATCTTTAGATCCTGAATATACTAACCACTGGTGATGAATACTTTCACCATTGTTTAATTTTCTTCTGTAACGGAAATTAGAAAAGTGCCTCCAATTAACATCTTTTGGATACTTTTTGTCACTGATCTCCAAAATCATTTGAGGGCCATTTTGAATTATATTACAGCATTGAGAATTTGATATGGGAAAGGCCCATTCTCCTGGCCCCCAGGGGGGTACCTTCTTTAGGTATTCAGGGGGAGTCACGCACCCCGGGCCCGAGTGATCTTTTTCTTTCCCCTCCTCTTGCCTTGTTTGTTCCTCCTTTTTCTTCTTTCGCTATTGTTATGTTTTTGTTTATTTGCCAATCAGGGTTTTGGTACTTACTTTTTCTTGCTGCTTTTTTTGTTTTAATTTTGGGTTGTTTTTTCTTGTTTTCTTTGCCAATAGGTTCTTGGTCCATTCTTGTTTTGTTCTTCTAAAAAAAAAAAAAAAAAAAAAAAACGAAAAAAAAAAAAAAAATCTTGAAAAGCACAAAAATATAGTACCACTCACCTCTTTTTACTAACCTGTTTGTTGCTATGTTCAGACTCACCTTCTTTTTTCCTGTGTTGGTTGTTATATATAAAAAAAAAAAAAAAACTGTAAAAAAATAATAAAACTGAAAAATGCAAAAAAATATCTATATACTAACCTGTAATACAATAACCAAGTAAAGTCTGGTGTTGGTGTGGCGCCGGCTATTGGGACAAAGATTTTGGTGATGGTGCCACGGCAGTCTAGCCTTGGGATCACACTGGGAGACTGGTGCCCTTGGTGAAGGTGAGACAACGGTGACTACTCGAACGAGAAACACCAGACTAACACGACTGCCACATGTGGTGCCTGATCTGGGTCGGCGGACTGGTAGCTGGTGAGTGGTTATGGGTGTCCCAGAGAGGATTCTTGAAAACCCTTTGCGTTTGTGTGTTGGAAGAAACACTCACCCCTTTTTTCCTTATCTCTCTAATTATGGCTACAAATATAGGTGTTTCAAATAATGCGTCTGGCTCGGGCCAAGCTAATGCTAGTTCAAAGGGTAAATCATGGGCAGATAGAGTAGAAGAATTTTCTTCAACGTTAAGTGAGAATAATGTTTTTGTGAAGTGCGAAGCTAGATTTTTTGTGGTTAAGAGGAATGAAGGAGACTTTTTTCAAACGTCTCCTTTTTTGATACAGAAAGCACTGCAGTCTATTATGGGTGATCCGAAGTCGGTAAAGAAACTTAGATCAGGCGAATTATTGATTGAGGTAGAAAATGAAAAACAGGCACACAATCTTAAGAAAAGTACCCAATTTGGAAACATACCAGTAACTGTTAGTCCACACAGAACACTAAACATCTGCCGCGGTGTCATCTGAGAGTCAGATCTTCAATATGTCTGAGAATCCGAAATTCTAGAAAACATGAAAGACCAAGGAGTTATTGCAGTAAAACGTATCTCTATATTCCGTGACAATAAGCCTATTCCAACAAAGCACATCATTCTAACAATAGACTCCCCTAAATTACCACGCTCCATAAAGGCTGGTTACCTTGAATGCCCCATAAGACAATACATTCCTAATCCTCTACGCTGTTTCAACTGCCAACGTTTTGGTCACTCTAAAATCTCATGCCGTGGAAAATTAACATGTGCCCGCTGCAGTGCTATTGGTCATGATAGCGAAAATTGCAAAAAAGATCACCCATCTTATTCAAAGTCATGTGAGAAGTGGAAAATGGAAAAGGAAATACAAACAGTTAAAACAATACTAAATACATCATATCCAGAAGCAAGAAAAATAGTAGAATCAAGAACCCCTACCATTGGAAAATCATATGCTGCCGCCATAGTTACCAAAAAAACCTATCAGACTACAGCAACACAAACTGACAGTCTTCCCAAAACTAGCTATCCTGTTGAAACTACAGTTGTCAATACCCCAAAATTACAATCCAATCCAAATCGGGCTTCAAATTCCTCACAGGCTTCTTCATCTAAATCAGGAAATTTTAATAAAACTCCACAAACTCTTAAAAGCAAGTTGTCTGACAGAGGACATAACTCTGCCTCCAAAAAACACACTAACTCTCCCTCCCGTCTCAGCATCATAAAGAAAAAGAAAGTAACAAAAATACCCACTCCAACTTTAAATAAAACTAATAAAACGAACATCAAAAACCAAAATGATACAATCAGCCTTCATCCTTCTGATGTGGAGGATAGTATGTCTACTGCATCAGAGGACAATGACGTGGATGTTATAATCTAAAAAAAAAAAAAAAACATGACTAATTTCATTTCATGGAATTGCCGAGGTTTTATAAATGAACGAGACGAAATCAGAGATATTATCTCTGATCATCGGCCTATCTGCTTCGCCTTCCAGGAAACATACTTAAGACAACACGATAATGTTAAAATCCGTGGCTATCAGTGTTTTAGAAAAGATTTTACACATTCTGACAGAGCTACAGGTGGTGTAGCTCTTTTAATTTCTAATAATGTCCCACATTCTAATATCATATTAAATACAGACATCCAGGCTATTGCTGTTCAGATCCATATACACGTACTTATCACCATCTGCACTGTTTATTTGCCGCCAAATATGACTGTTCGCCAATGTGACCTCAATAGGCTTATTTTGCAACTGCCAACACCTTTTGTAATTCTTGGTGATTTCAACGGACACAATCTACTTTAGGGTAGTCCTGATATTAATCCTCGGGGACAAATCATTGAAGACCTAATTACCGACCATAATTTATGTATATTAAATAATGGTGAAAATACATATTTTCATGAACCTTCTAGAACTTTTCATGCAATAGACCTGGCCATTTGCTCTCCTACTCTTTATCCATATTTTAATTTCTTTGTTAGTAACGACCTTCATAACAGTGACCATTTTCCGTTATTTTTATCTTTTTATAATTTTAATGATCATCATCCGACAAATCCACATTATATTTATGACAAGGCCAACTGGGCTACTTTCACTATAAATACAACTATCACATATGAAATGATCGAGGGTGATATCAACAGAGCAATCACTGATGTCACAAACTGTATTATATATGCAGCTGATATTGCTATTCCAAAATCCTCTGGGCGTCTCAATAAACATTCAAAGCCATGGTGGAATGATGAATGCAATACTGCTAAAAGACAGCAACAAAAAGCTTGGGGAATTTTTAGGAGGTACCCAACTACTGCTAATTATATCACATTCAAAAAAGCAAGGGCAGCCGCAAGAAGAATCCGCAGAAACTCCCAAAAAAATTCCTGGATTAAATATGTGTCCAGCATTACCTCCAATGTAAGCAGTAAACAGCTCTGGCGTCGTGTCAAGAAAGCAATGGGAATATATTCTAATCAAAGTATTTCGTTTTTAAAAGATAATGGCCAAACTGTAACTTCTACTAAAAATATTGCAAACACCATTGGTAAAACCTTATCTCACATCTCCAGTTCTAATTCATATTCTGAACCTTTTTTGTCTCATAAACGTAACTCTGAATGATCATCAATCAATTTTCACTCCCGTTCTTCACCAGACTACAATAAACCTTTTACAGAAAATGAATTAAAAAATAGTTTGAAACATTGCCATAACTCTGCTCCCAGACCCGATGGTGTTACCTACATTATGATTAAACATTTATCTAAACAGTCTCTTAAAAATCTCCTTCATCTTTACAATAGGATCTGGACTGAAAACATTTTCCCTGTTGCTTGGCACGATGCTATTGTTATTCCTTTTCCGAAGCCAGGCAAAGATGCTACTGACCCCAAAAATTACAGACCCATTGCTCTTACAAGCTGTCTTTGTAAACTACTCGAAAAAATGGTAAATACTAGATTAGTTTTTATTCTGGAAAGAAATAATTTGATTTCTCCATGGCAAAGTGGTTTCCGACGAGGCCGTTCTACGGTTGACAATATTTTATTATTAGAGACAAATATCCGCAAAGCTAATGTGAGACGTAACCATTTGGTGTCAATTTTTTTCGATATAGAAAAAGCTTATGACAAGACATGGCACTATGGTGTTTTAAAAGATCTTTTTAATCTGGACTTTCGAGGAAATCTCCCCATTTTCATTCAAAACTTTTTAAGGACCAGACGCTTTCAAGTTCGAATAGGATCAGTTTATTCAGACTTCTATTTTCAGGAGGAGGGTGTGCCTCAAGGCAGTGTTTTGAGCGTTACACTTTTTTCTTTAAAAATAAACAATATTCTTAAACAATTGCCTCCAAGTGTCCATGGGAGTTTATATGTAGACGACCTGCAAATTTCTTGCCAGGGAAATGACATGCGTTTCATAGAACGTCAATTACAACTTGCTATAAAAAACATAATTAATTGGACAAATAAAAATGGTTTTAAATTTTCTACTGACAAAACACAGTGTGTGCATTTTTGCCGCAAACGAGGGCTTCATCCTGACCCAGAAATTTTAATAAATAACAGGCCAATTTCAGTTGTTGACACTGCTCGCTTCTTGGGTGTTATTTTTGACAGAAAATTGAATTTTAAACCACATATTTTACATTTAAGAATTAAATGTGACAAAGCTCTTAATATTCTAAAAGTCCTCTCTAATACTTCTTGGGGTGCCGATCGTCCATCTCTCCTAAAAATATATAGAGCTGCTATTCGCTCTAAAATTGATTATGCCTGCCATGTTTATGGATCAGCACCCGATTCTTACCTGAAGAGACTTGACACAACACATCATAGTGCACTAAGAATTTGTTCAGGAGCCTTCCGTACTTCTCCTGTCTTTAGTTTATATGCTGACTGTGTGGAGCCTTCTCTCACTGACATCAGACAAAGACTTTCATGTGAATTGTACTTTCGCATCCTCTCACATCCTAATCATCCACTTCATTCACTTTTAAATAGTAACGATCATAATCTTTATGTGAATCGCCCATCTTGCATCCCACATTTCGCTCTTCGAATGAAGAACTTTCTTGCTGGCACCTCTCACATTCATACCAAAGTTCGTCCTCGGCCCCTTTTAAACATGATACCTTGGAATTTCCAAGTTATTTCTTGTCTTCATCCGTTCAATGTGTTTGACAAATCTAACACTGATGCTTCTACTTTTCAGTCCCTTTACTTATCTCATCGCTCCCATTATAAGGACTACGTCGAGATTTTTACCGACGGATCCAAGACCACTAATAAAGTCGGCTGTGGTGTTGTCATAGGTAACACCACTTTTAGCTCCCTATTTCATTTTCCATTTTCTCTGCAGAGTTTTTAGCTATTGAGGTTGCCTTTAATTTTATTTCATCTCATCCAAATCGTAAATTCATTATATATACAGACTCAAAGAGTGTTCTTGATTCTCTTTCATCTACCTTTTGTAATCCATCTTTCACTTCAATTTTAAAAACTTACAACGACCTATTGAAAAAGGGATTTGACATCTTGTTTTGCTGGGTTCCTGGTCATGTTGGCATAAAAGGCAATGAAGCAGCAGACAAAGCCGCAAGGCAGGCTTCTATTCTTTTAAACTGTCCTGTACCATATGATGACATGAAGCACACACTTAAAAGCTATTTTAAAAATATTTGGCAAAGGGAGTGGAATAATCAAACCAATAACAAATTGCAAGTAATAAAACCTCAAATTTCAATCTGGCCTACACTCTCCCCTAGAAAATGTGATGTCATTATTACCAGACTAAGAATCGGGCATTCAAGACTCACACATAAATACTTATTGCTTGGAGAACAACAACCTGATTGTCCAAAATGCCATTTTAGTGCACTAACCATTCGCCATATTCTCACCGACTGCCCTCGCCTTCGTCATCTTTATCGACATTATTTTAATTCATCTTCACCCAATCTGACAAGCCTTTTAGGTGCAAATCCTCATCATCACTTGACAAATTTTTTGAAAGAGGCTAGTTTTTACTTCGACATTTGATTTTATTGTTTACAAATTCATCCTATTTTACATCTGTTTTTTATTGTATACACTGTTTTTATTATTTTTTTGATGTTATCTTGTATATTGGTTTTCTTTTTTCTCCTGTGTTTTTTTAATAACTTTCTGGATGGGTGAAACCCATCCAGAGGCTATTTTTTCTTTTACCTGTTTGTTTGGCGCAGCATGTCCTACTTTGGACCTTGCGCCAGAAAAGGCATTCAACCAACCAACCATTCTCCTGGATCTGACTTGATAAATTCTCCCAGGGGGATACCTTCTTCAGGTATTCAGGGGAGTGACACACCCCAGACTCGAATGATCTTTTTCTTTCCCCTCCTCTTTGTTTCTTTCTTTTGATTTTTGTTTTAGTTGCCAAATAGGTTTTTGGTACTTACTTGTTCTTACTGTTTTGTTTGTTTCTTTTACTTTTGGTTTGTTCATTCTTTTTTGTTGCCAATAAGTTCTTGGTCCATTCTTGTTTTAATGTTCTAAAAAAAAAAAAAAAAAAAAAAAAAAAAAATTAAAAATTTTGAAAAGCACAAAAAAATACTACTCACCTTTTTTTACTTGCACATTTTTGTTATGTTCTGACTACCCTGTTTTTTCTGTGTTGGCGTTAAAAAAAAAAAAAAAAAAAACTGTAAAAGGCAACAAAAAAATAAATATATTAACTATTAATCTATTAACCAAGTAAAGTCTGGTGTTGGTGTGGCACTGGCTATTGGGGAAAGATTTTGGTGAGGGTACCACAGTAGTCTAGCCGTGGGATCACACTGGGAGACTGGTAACCCTTGGTGAAAGTGAGACATCGATGACTACCACGACTACCACATGTGATGGCTGAACTGGGTCGGCGAGCTGGTGGGTGGTTATGGGTGACCCAGAGAGGATTCTTAAAAACCACTTGCGTTTATGTGTTAGAAGAAACACTCACCCCCTTTTCCTTTTCTTTATTACGGTGACAAACATGGGTATTATGAATAGTGTGGCTGGCTCGGGCCAAGCTATTAAAAATTCAACTGAGAAATCTTGGGTGGAAATAGTGGAACAGTTTTCTTCTGCCTTTAATGAGAATAATGTGTTCATAAATTGTGAAGCAAGATATTTTGTGCTGAAGAGGAATGAAGGTGACTTCTTACGAACATCCCCTTTTTTGATACAAAAAGCGCTTCAGTCAATTAAGGGTGATCCAAATTCGGTAAAAAAAAAACTAAAATCAGGCGAGTTATTGGTTGAGGTAGAAAATCAGAAACAAGCAAATAATCTTAAGAAATGTACTCAATTCGCAAACATACCAGTTACTGTTAGTCCACGTAGAACATTAAATATTTGCCATGGTGTCATCTCAGTGTCAGATCTTCAATTTATCCCTGAAGCCGAAATTCTAGAAAATCTTAAAGACCAAAGAATTATTGCTGTAAAGCGTATTTCTATTTTTCGCGACAACAAGCCCATTCCAACAAAACACATTATTTTAACAATAGACTCCTATAAACTACCACGCTCCATAAAAGATGGTTACCTTGAATGCCCAATCAGACAATACATTCCAAATCCTCTACGCTGCTTCAACTGCCAACGGTTTGGCCCAGGGGGGGTGCCAAATCGGCTGCGCATACGATGTCCTATTCTGTCCAGCTGCTCATGATGTAGTTGTGGAATCAAAATATGTTTGTTTACATTTTTTTTTGTAGCACATGCACGTTTGGTTTCATACTTTTATTAAGATAACAGCTTTTTTCAAAGCTTTATATATAATTATTTTCTTTTTAAATTTGATATTTTTTATTGTTATTTTTTTAAGTTTATTATTTTTCATCGTTACTTATCTTGTTATATGAAGTTTGTTGTTTTTCAATCTTTGCTATGCCTGGGTGCTCAGTAGCCACTTGTAAAACATACAACAGAGATACTAAAGATGTGATAAGGAGACCATTGTGGCAAAGTGTCTCAATTCAACCAAATTGTAAATTATTAGGAAATGAAAGAAATTGCCCAGTTGGAGTATCTAAGAAACGATCAAGTTCCCGACCACGATATGCAAGATAACCTGCAAGATGTACTCTAGAGTTCAAAATGTGAAAAGTGTCATTTAGCAATTCTGTAATTGTAGCTATGTTTTGTTCAGCTGGCATTAAGTATTGTACGCCTTTTGCAGTATGGTTAGAAAATAACTGAGTTGCCAAGCATACATTTTGGCGATCCCTACCTTTTACAGTAAGATAATGTTATGTCAACTTTGGGCATATTTTCATCTCCCCACAGTCAAGGGCTAATAACTTTTCTATTGGTACTTTTGTTACTAACTTATTTCCTAGTAATGTGAATCCAGAGTCTAGAAAATGGTTTTAATCAATTTGAAAAGATGTGGTACATCAGTAAATACTCAGACCTTTCTTTTGGGATCATGATGATTTTCAAAAAAATGAATTCAGATAATCAACATTTAACTCAATCGACAATTTCTTATTCTTTGTCCCAATATCAGCTATAACTGCTACAACATTAAATTCTTTCCAAACTTAAAATAATGCCCTTTAAAGTAGCAGCTGTCATAGGAACATCAAAATAAAAATATATTGGCTGCTTCCAGTTTGAAAAGAGGCCACACACCATTGCCACTTGCACATTGCTGTAAGGTCTAGTAATTCTATCTTTTTCCTCATCATAAGTCATTCTTGCATCTACATTGATTTCATCAAATGAAATTACACAGACTTTTTCTAAATCTTTGAATCCCTTTCCCTGTGTTTTCATGATATCAGTGACATCATATAATATACCTGGACAACATTTAAATGATTGATTTATCCAACGTCTTAGTGTATTAATTCCAGGTAAAGGGAATCCTATTTTATCCTTCAAAAAATTGTAGCACTTGGATGAAACTAAACGCAAAGTTATTGCTTAACATATATCCGTCTTATCCCATTTAACAGATTTTTTTTTTCTGTCAGCAAACAAGGTGTCTGATTTTTAGTAAAAACTTTACTAAGAATTCGATTTATTTTTTGTGATCCCTCCAACTCACGATTTTTTTCACAAAATTTCGTAACTCTTTACGTGTCAATGCCAACTTCTTAGTACTTAATTCATACTGTGATTTTAATTTATTGTTTTCAAGAATTAATTTTTTTATTCTGTTTCTTCGATAAACTAATACGCTTGAGTAAATCTTGTTCCTCAGTTGAAGTACTTGAAAGATCCTCTGTAGAAACAATTATCAAATTTTTTCTTTTTCTTTTTTTTTGGAGGAGGGGGGGGGGTGACACATTCTTTATGGACTCAAGGGCTCTTAATCTAATTTCATGTGCTTCATATCTGTTGGCTGTAGTTTGTGGCATTACAGGGATCAGCAACATCATCTAACTCACAGATCTGGTTGTTCTTACAACTGGGAAGATTCAGTATTGGTACAGCATCTAGTTTCAAACGTTTTTTTGGAGGTAAGCTGAGTAACTCAGACTTCAAATCTCGAATATAATTATCAGCACTGAAATGCTACGAACAAATTCTTCTTGTTTTAGTATTGAAACCGTCCTTTCTTTTGCACTTTGCAATCCACACCTTTTGCAATTTAATGCAACTGCAACTTATGAATGAAATTGCAAAAATTGAAAAAGCTGAGAAACAAAAATATCTCAAATTTCAAACTTCAAGAAAATGAAGCCTTTTAGTGAAGAAAAAGGTATTTCCTTTAATAACTTTAACTGTATAAAATCTGACATTTTGCTTAATTTTAAAAATAATGATTTTTTTTAATTAAACTTTTTTTTTTTTGATACACTTTTCGATTGGAAAATTTATGAATAATGCAACAAGGGAATTTTGTGTTTAGTCAAAGCTTATTTGACAGTTTTCACTTTGTTGCACAAATTTACTTTAATATGTTTTACAGAACTTTGAAGTTGAATTTTCTATTAACATTCAGCTGTTTTTAGTCTAACCTTGTAAAACATTTTGGTAATTAAAATAACTTTTAAGTATTAAATTATGCACTTATGACAGTGAGTTTTACACCCCATAGTAATTCAATGTTAAAATTGTTTACCTCCCCAAATTTTATATGTTGATAAAAATTCAGTTGAACTTAATTTTTGATAATTACTTGTTTTTTCTTCTTTTACTTTGTAGCATTTAACCCTTTGCGGCGCAAGACAAATCGGAACATTTAAATTATACTGCCACCGGAATTCATAAACTAAATTAAACAAAAAAGAAATTTTAAGGTTAAGAAAATTGCCTTTTCTGATATGTTATAAAAGTAAATTTTTGCTAAAAAATTTCCGGGATGAATTTTTGTAGCTGGATCTAAAATTTTGCGTCCTCGCAGCGAGGACGCCGCACGTTAAGGGGTTAAATTTGATTACTTATGTAGCAAATATAAATATTGTCCTGAATTTTAACTGGTGAGACCTGCATGATTTATTTATTTATTGTAAATAGTAGCAACAAAAATTTATTTTTCTATGAATTTTATTGAGTTCTTTCCTTACAAATTATGCCTTCACCAGAAAGCATTTAAAAAAATTAGTTTGTTATTATTTACCTGATTATTCATTATTGAGATATGATGATATCAATCATTATTTTCTTATGATGAATTTAATGTACCGTCAATAATTTCATTAGCAGCACCTTGGCTCTTGCAGTCTTTCATATTATTGTTATTTTCTTTTTCTTTTTTTGTAATCATAAAATGCAATACATAAAATCTGTATTCAAGATCTTTTTCAAAAATTTTGATTTGCAGTTTTGTAATTTATTAATAATGAATTTCATTGTTTGTATCTGACAAGCTGTACGGATTTCTGGCTCTCTACTGTATATATATATATATATATAAGATAAAATTTAAATATAAGAGGGAGTAAAACTTGAATTATTAAATAAATAGAACTGGAACAAAGTTTTTATAAACCAATGCGCAAATGCAGCAAAAGGAAATATAAAACTATAATAAATAAGCAAAATAATTGAAGCCAGATGAAAATTTAATCCCAAAACACGAGGGCCTTCATCAGGGGAGCTCCCCCATGTATGGAAAGGAATATGAGACGTTTCTGACGAAACGCTGGTAATTATAACCAAAAAACACGTTTCTAGTCCTCAACTTCTCACAGATGGAAGCAAGACCATACAGTAGACGAATTTTAATTAATACAAAGCATAAAACAAGCACAAAATATAAATATAATACATCAATATAAAATACAAGAATATAAATACATACATGGACAAATTGGAACAGTCATTAAAATATGGAAATTATATGTTATCAATTATATGTTATTAAATCATTTACTTCTGCATTAAATAATTTTTTTAATGCAGAAAAACAGGCAGTTTTTTTGTTGAAATCTGGGTAGTACATAAAATTTTCCAAAGTTTTTTGATTTAACCAATTGTTATGTATACATTTAAGAATGTGCACTGCATCTATCATAAAAAACAATGGTTTATTAAGATCATACGGATTTTCATACATTACCTTAACTTCAGCTGGGTTTGAAAAAAGCGAAACAGCTTTCCGGTTAATAGAATTGTTGTCTGTGACAATTGAAATCACATTAAAACCAATAACTTCTTAAAGTATTGAATGTAATATTTCGGTTGATATGGTTTTTACTGGAAGAATATGCACAACTTCTTTTTTAGAAAGTATACTTTGGATCATGAATACATGTGCACTGGTTGCTGCATTTTCAGTATTGAATGCTTTTCTAACAATATTGCCACCTTTGTAATCAAAGAAAGGCTTAATGTGGATCTCATCCATCATCAAGCTAAAAAATCTTTCATGCTGTTGAAAGGTATCAATTTTTTTACCTTAGCATAATATAGAAAGTTTTCGGGAAATTGTTCATAATATGGATTAAAATTAAAACTAGCAGGCTTTTCTGATGGTTGTCTGATAAGGCATAACGAGGTTTCCCGAATGCTAAAAAAATCTGTATGGGTGTGGTAATATCGAATACAACAGTGTAAAGAACACCATAGTAATTAAATTTATTCCATAAGGAAAAATTTTGAATTTTCTATTTCAGGACATCCTACTTATAATTTTTCTATTAAGTCTTGTAATAAATTAGAAATTTCATCATTTGTTAAACGAACTTGATCTGTAGAAGCAGACTCTACAAAATCTAATATTTTAATCAGATGTCTAACATCAGACAGTATCAACGGGAGATTCTCTTTGTAACATCTTTTCAGTTCTTTATCACCAATGAATGCTTTCACACTCAAATTCTATCACTAATACTGAACATTTTATCCGTGGAATTTCATTTACATCTATATGCAAAAACAAGAAATTGGACTCCTGATTTACAGATATCCAAAAGGATGAAATTTTCACATTTTTTAAACAATTTCCAAAGTCTAAGAGACCCATTGCTCTGACTAGCTACCTATGTAAATTGCTTGAGAAAATGGTAAATACCAGGGGGTACCTTCTTCAGGTATTCAGGGGGAGTCACGCACCCCGGGCCCGAGTGATCTTTTTTTCTCTTTTCTTTTTTTTTTCGCTAATAAGTTTTTGGCATTTTTTCTTGCTTTTTTGTCCTTGTTAGTATTTTTGGTTTTTACTGCCAATAAGGTTTTGTTACTTGTTCTTGTTCTTGTAAAAAAAAAAAAACTTACAAAAAAAAAAATGAAACTACTTACCTTGTTTTACTCACCTTTATTTTTTGGTCTTGTTCTTGTTGGTTATACTAAAAATACTTAACTTCTAAAACATTAACCAAGCTGAAAACGGTGTAGTTGTGACGCTGGCTATTGGGTTGGCGATTTGGTGAGGGTTTCACGGTAGTCTAGCCTTGGGATCACACTGGGAGACTGGTGCCCTTGGTGTAGGTGAGACAACGGTGACTACTTGAACAAGAAACACCGGACTACCACAACTACCACATGTGATTCCCGATCTAGGCCGACGGTCTGGTAGCTGGTGAGTGGTTATGGGTGTCCCAGGGAGCGATTCTGAAAACCCTTTTCCGACGTTTTTAATTAATAACTTCATTAATTATATAGAAATATCAGAAAAAATATAAATATTAGAAATATCATCCTTGGAGTATTCAACATAAATTGATTGATATGTCTCTTGACCCAGAAAACCCTGCCCTCTGCGAGGAGATGCGGTCACAGAAAAAAAAAAAAAAAAAAAAAAAAAGACGCCAGCAACAGTAACTTTTTTTTTAATATATGGAGATTTGCACTGTGATAAATTATAAAGAATAATTAAAGGAAAAAATTTCGCGATGAACTGAGGGAAAAATATATACCCCGTTCATCTAGAACGAATAAGTAGTTATTTTTAAAATCCTTATACTAGAATTATAGATTTCTGAGTTATGCATGTAAGGTAAACAAGTAAGCTGGATAGACGAAACGATCGAGAATTTCTAGTCTACACTTTTCCGTATGGGGAAACAATATTAAGAATATTATGTATCCTTTGTATTGCGAGAAATTCTCACTTGATTTCCTAGAATTGGGTTATAAATCAAAATTATAGTTACTAAAACTCGTCACTTGCGTTCGTATTTATCTGCAGTTTTTTTTTTTTTTTAATGAGATTGATCGCGATAATATATCACAAATTCTCTATAATTCTAATAGGAGTTTTTAGAATTTGCTAGCAAAAGGAAGTAGAATTTGTAAGGATAATATAAAACTATTTTTACTACAGTCACGATTTAGTTTCAAGATGTCTGTCACAGATTTTCTGTTTTCAGTGTGGCATATACAATCACAACTAACGTTTTATGCATGCAATAGTTACCTACTGATAAAAGGATTTTCAGCAAATTTTACATAAAATTAACAAAATTTATTTTCTTACTTGTGGGACTAAGGAAACCCTCGACCCTTTTTTCTTATCTCAATATGGCGACAAATAAAGGAAATATGAATAATGCGTCTGGCTCGGGCCAAACTGGTGAAAATTCAAAGGCGAAACTTGGGCGGATATAATGGAAGAATTTTCTTCCACTCTGAATGAGAGCAATGTCTTTATGACCTCAAAAGCTAGATTATTTGTGATAAAAAGAAAAGAGGGGTATTTCCTAAGGACATCTCCATTCCTTATACAAAAAGCATGTCAATCTATAATGGGTGATCCAAAGTCTATAAAAAAAACTGAGATCGGGCGAGCTATTAATTGAAGTCGAAAATGCCAAACAAGCTAACAGTTTAAAAAAGTGTACTCAATTTGCAAACATTCCTGTCACTGTTGATGTCCATAGAACACTAAATACTTGCCGTGGTGTCATTTCTGAATCTGACCTCCAGTTTATACCAGAAGCCAAAATTCTTGAAAACCTCAAAGAGCAAAAGGTTATCGGAGTAAAACATATATCTATATTTCGCGACAATAAACCAATTCCAACTAAACACATAATCTTAACAATAAATTCAACTAAACTTCCAACATCAATAAAAGCTGGGTACCTTGAATGCCGCCCCGTCACACAATACATACCAAATTCGTTATGCAGCTTCAGCTGCCAACGTTTTGGCCATTCTAAAACTTCCTGCCGTGGAAAACAGACATGTGCCCGTTGCAGTGCTATTGGCCATGACAGTCAAAATTGTGAAGCCACAGTGTATTGTGTTAATTGTAAAAAAGATCACCCGTCATATTCTAAGTCTTGTGAAAAATGGAATAGAAAAAGAGATTCAAAGCATTAAAACAAAACAAAATATATCATACCCAGAAGCCAGAAAAATAGTAGAATCAAAAACACCCATCGTTGGTAAATCATATGCTGCTGTTACTTCCACCAAAGAAACTTGTAAAACAATAGCTACACAAACTGACTCTAATCAATACCAGCCCCCCAGTTGAAACTGTTTTACGTAATTCTACAAAAATACAATCAACGACAAGTCAGGCTTCTAACTCCATACAGCCTTCCTCACCTAAACCAGCTTCGTTAAAGAAATCTGCACAAGCTATTAAAAGCTTGTTACCTGATAAGGCACATGCTTCTGTCTCAATAAAACATTCAAACTTACCCTCCCATTACTGTTAAGAAAAGGAAAATGTTAAAAGTCCCTAACATAAAATTAAATAAAACTAGTAAAATAAGTCCTGGTAAAAAAGAGGACTTAATAAGCCTTCATCTTTCTGATGGGGAAGGTATGTCTACTGCATCAGAAGATAACGATGTAGATGTTTTAATCTAAAAAAAAAAAAAAAAAAAATTAATGACTAAATTCATTTACTGAAATTGCCGAGGTTTTATAAATAAACGAGATGAAATCAGAGAGATCATTTCTGATCATCGACCCATTTACTTTGCTTTTTAAGAAACACTTTTAAGACAAAATGATAACACTAATATTAACTGTTTCAGAAATGATTTTACCCATTCTGACAGAGCTACAGGTGGTGTGGCTCTTTTGATTTCTAACGAGGTTCCACATACTACTATCATTTTAAATACTAATATTCAGGCCATTGCTGTTCAGATCCAAACTCACATACTTGTCACCATCTGCTGTGTTTATTTACTGCCAAATATGACCATTCGCCCATTTGACCTGAATAGGCTTATTTCACAACTGCTGACACCTTTTTTAATTCTTGGTGATTTAAACGGGCACAGTCCACTTTGGGGTAGTCCCAATATTAATCCTCGTGGGCAAACTATTGAAGACTTAATCACTGACAATAATTTATGCATTTTAAATAATGGTGACAATACCTACTTCCATGAACCTTCCAGAACTTTTCATGCAATAGACCCATGGGTGAAAGTTTTCAGTCTATTGACTGAATTCAGTCTTTTTTTATATGTTATAATACAGATAGACCAATTTTATGGAATTAATCTTTGTTTAAAGGTCCCAATTTTTTTCTGAATCAATCAGTTAATTCAATTATATTAATAAATTTTCCTAATGTAATCCTTGGAAATGTATGTTTTGAATATTTACATACATTATGTATGAGTTCATTATATTTTACCCAATATTATAAAAAATATATATATACTTCAGTCCAGCAAAATTTTTTCACTTTCACCCATGAATAGACCTGGCCATCTGCTATTCAACTTTGTATCCATATTTTTATTTTCTTGTAAGTAATGACTTTCATAATAGTGACCATTTTCCTTTATTTTTATCTTTTTATAATTTTAATGATCATCATCCTATAAATTCACATTATATTTATGATAAGGCCAACTGAACTACTTTCACTATAAATGCAACTATCACTTATGACATGATCGAGGATGATATCAACAGAGCAGTCACTGATGTTACAAACTGTATTGTAAATGCAGCTCATATTAGTATTCCAAAATCATCTGGACGTCTCAGTAAACATTCGAAGCCATGGTGGAATGATGAATGCAATACTGCTAAAAGACAGCAACAAAAAGCTTGGGGAATTTTTAGGAGGTACCCTACTACTGCTAATTATATCGCATTCAAAAAAGCAAGGGCAGCCGCACAAAGAATCTGCAGAAACGCCCAAAAAAATTCCTGGATTAAATATATGTCCAGCATTACCTCCAATGTAAGCAGTAAACAGCTTTGGCATCATGTCAAGAAAGCAATGGGAATACATTCTAATCAAAGTATTTCATTTTTAAAAGATAATGGCCAAACTATAACATCTACTAAAAATATTGCAAGCACCATTGGTAGAACTTTATCTGACATATCCAGCTCTAATTCCTACTCTGAACCTTTTTTGTCATATAAACATAATTCTGAACGTTCATCAATTAATTTTCACTCCCGTTCTTCACCAGAGTACTATAGTCCTTTTACTGAAAATGAATTACAAAATAGTTTGAAAAATTGTCGTAACTCTGCTCCTGGACCCGATGGAGTTTACCTACATTATGATTAAACATTTATCAAAACTGTCTCTTGAAAATCTCCTTCATCTTTACAATAGGATCTGGGCTGAAAATATTTTCCCTGTTGCTTGGCACGATTCTATTGTTATTCCTTTTCCAAAACCAGGTAAAGATGCTACTGACCCAAAAAATTACAGGCCCATTGCTCTTACAAGCTGTCTTTGTAAACTACTCGAAAATATGGTAAACACTAGATTGGTTTTTATTCTTGAAAAAAAATAATTTGATTTCTCCATGGCAAAGTGGTTTCAGACGAGGCCGTTCTACGGTTGACAATATTTTATTATTAGAGACAAATATCCGCAAAGCTAATGTGAGACGTAACCATTTGGTGTCAATTTTTTTCGATATGGAAAAGGCTTATGACAAGACATGGCGCTATGGTATTTTAAAAGATCTTTTTGATTTGGATATTCCAGGAAATCTCCCCATTTTTATTTAAAACTTTTTAAGAGTGAGACGCTTTCAAATTCATATAGGATCAGTTTATTCAAATTTCTATTTTCGGGAGGAGGGTGTGCCTCAAGGCAGTCTTTTGAGCGTTACACTTTTTTCCTTGAAAATAAATGATATTTTAAAAGAGAGGCCACAAAGTGTCCATGGGAGTTTATATGTTGATGAAATGCAAATTTCTTGCCAGGGAAATGACATGCGCTTCATAGAACGCCAATTACAACTTGCCATAAAAAATATAGTTAAATGGGCAAATAAAAATGGTTTTAAATTTTCTGTTGACAAAACACAATGTGTGCATTTTTGTCGTAAACGAGGTCTTCATGAATAGAACGAGGTCTTCCAAGAATAAATCATCAAATTATTATTCTTGGGATCAATGCAAATCCGCATTAAAATCTTTTGGAAATGTGTAGGGGGGGGGGGTCAACCTGAATTTATGCAATATATTATTAGCAATTTCTATGTAATTGGCTTTCAAGAAATGTCAAATTTAAACTTTGAGAAAAAGAAAAAACACTTCAACTGCATTTTCCTAATGAACTTGAACTACATTATTTTGCTAATCAATTGCCCCAGCAAACAATGCTTCTACAGAATAAACTTATTTTCAAGCATACGTAATAAGTTTGTCTGTTTCTTAAGCACTTACAACTATTTTAATTATAATTAATATGATATTCAATGGAAGATTTATTGTTCCAACTTTGTTTATTGTGTGTACATATATACAATGAGATTTAACATTATTTTTATTATTGAAAAATTTATATTGTGTCAGTTGCCTGATACCACTTTAGATGGGGGGGGGGGGGGGGGGTCGTGAAAAGTTCATCCTTTTTTTCTGTAAGTCTGTACCATGTCTGTGATATGTACTCAAGGTGTGAAGCAAAAAATGTCATAAATTTATCAATGTTCTAACATGAATTAATATTTTGTTTTGATCTTTACTTTAACATTGTTATATATAAAATAACCTAGTAAAAGAAATAATTTGGAAAGAGAGGAAAAGAAAATGCTTTTGAATAATGAAATACACTGTAATGAAATCTAAATAAATTTCATATCCTAATCGAAAAATTATTACCAAAGAATGAATGCATATAGGCAGTAATGTATTCAATATCTTTTACAATGTTCTGTAGGAAAGGTATAAATGTTAAATATTTTAGAATTTTATCATTTATTATAAGGATTAACCATATTGCAGTGGGATTTTTATTTTTTTCTTTTAAGAGAGAATGTCAAAGCATAGATAATTTGTATAACTGAATTATTTCGTTATATGCCCACCGTTAAATGCTTAATTATCATTTATGCTATTTTTATGATTTAAAATTAAAGACAGTGCCAAATTTTGAGAATCTTCTGGGGAGATTTGTTGAATTAGATTAGACATTTTTTTTTTTTTTTTTTTTTAGGATGAAACATTCGTTGAGGAATAATTTTTTTTATTAGTTGGAAAGGGTTGATTGGATTGGGAAGAAAATGATGTAGTGCTCTGAGTAACAGCATTCAGTTTTGGTAATAGGGACTTAAAATTTTTTTCCATTAATTCCAGTTGCTTTGGACCAGTACACGATTTAATTAAATCACTGTATCTCTTTATAAGTGATTCCTTTTGCTCTGCAAGACCCCTTTCTGAATTTATTATGGACTTTGAATGACTTAACTCTTTAATAATTACAGAAGATTCTACATTTTCATTAATAATAAGCTCTTTGTCAGGTAATGTATCAGATACAGTGCTGTATGTTTTTAATTTTTGGCATAAGTAATGAATATGCTCACACGTATTCCATTTTATACACGAGTCAATGCATGAGCAAATATACATGTGAATACAAGTATTACATTCCCTACATAAAATTTTACAATCACGTATGTCTTTGACTTTTTGAATTTCATACATTTCTGTTTTTGACCCTGATGTTATTAGCCACCCATCATTATTTTCTGTAATTTCTGTTGCCAATGTGAGACTGGTTTTATGCCTGTTTCTTAAATCTTTTAACTTACTTGTCAATTTACCTTTATTTAAGACTATCAGCATTTTATCCCTGACAAATCTCATTATAGCATGGATGGCTTTATCTAATCTCCTGACATTTTCCCCTTGTAAATATATGTATTTTAGAGTGTGATGCATTCGTTCAATATGCATATTTATATTTAGGCCAGAGTGTAGCCTGTGGCAATAAGCCCATGTTAAAGTATTTTTCAAATAATAATTTTCAAAATAATTAGCAAATTCTAGGGTGTCTTGATCATTTTTTAAGTAATTTATTATGGCTTCTGACATCAAATTAAATGTATTTAGATCTTGTTCCTGCATTAATGCTCTAATCAGTTTATACACATTGGCTTGCTTTTCTGTACCATTAATTTTTACGCCATGCTGTATCAACATGCCAGGCGCAGAACAAGCACATTTTAGGTAACTCCATTTCGGCAGTCCAAGCATTAAAAAATGCATAAAAACTTTTGGTGTCAATACACCAACTTTATTTTTTACAAAAGTAAAAAATAATGATAGAACAGGCTGATCACTCCTATTTGTGATAAGGAATGCACAAGGGAAACCTTCTCGCATGTCATCTATTATTAAAATTGTTATTAATTCAAAGCCATAATTATTGATACCATGAGCAGACATGTTACTTTTCAGCCTTAAGGCTGAATTTAGCCTTTTTAAGCTTGAAAATAATTATTCTTAGGATCAATGCAACTCTGCACTAAAACTTTTTGGACATGTGTAGGGGGGGGGGGGGGTCAGCCTGAATTTGTGCAATATATTATTAGTGATTTCTATGTGATTGGCTTTCAAGAAATGAAAAATTCAAACTTGGCGAAAATGAAAAAGAAATAGCACTATTACTGCATTTTCCTAATGAACTTGAACTACATTATTTTGCTAATCAATTGCCCCAGCAAACAATGCTTCTAACTTATTTTCAAGTATATGTGTAATAATTTTGTCTGTTTTTTAAGCACTTACAACTATTTTAATTATAATTAATATGATATTTAATGTAAGATTTACTGTTCTGATTTTGTTTATTGTGTGTACATGTATGCAATCAGATTTAACATTTTTATTATTGAAAAATTTATATTGTGTCAGTTGCCTGATACCACTTTTGTGAGGGAGGGGGGGGGGGCGTGAAAAGTTCAGCCTTCTTTTCTGTAAGCTTGTACCATGTCTGCATGAGTGCCATCAATGCATATACAGTCAAAGCCATATTTTTTTAATAATTCTGTTTGGGCATCTGTCATAATCATTAAAACAAAATCATCATTTTTAAGATATGGGTATTCAGTACATTCACAACCCTGTGTTTTATAAAATAAAATGCATGGGTTTTCAGAATCCTGCGTTTCTTGAACCCACATATCAACACTTAGACAATCATTACTATGTTTTATTGCATCATTTGAGAGATTAAAAGAATTTGTAATATTATGGAGGTCTTTTTTGGTCAGGAGATGTAATCTCTCAAGATTTGAATTAGTTATGGAATCCCTTATTTCATCTAAAATGTTTTCAAACGGTATTTTTGCAACAATTTTAGTGGCCAAAGAAGTACGCTCTTCATTAGTTAGAAAAAGATGCCCTAAATCATTTTCATGACCAACATGTGTGCTTATAAAATTAACTATACATTTTTCCTCCTCTGTTTGTGTTACTTTTATTGATGCAGGGCAATATGCATCAATCTTTTTACTCCCAGACATTTTTAATTCTCTCATGCCCTTGCTTCTAGAGTGAAAATGGCCAGATCTATGACAGTTAAAATAATAAGTATTTTTTTTTGCTGCCGTACCTGATAAACTTATTTTTGTTTCTTTTTCAATTTCAGCCATCCATATCATAAAATTATCAAACTCAGAAAAATTTAATTCATTACTTTCAACCCTGATATCATGGGCATCAAATAAATGGGAAATAATTTTAGATTTATCTGTACTTTCACGACACAGTGGGCATATAACATTGTGTTTTTCAACAGGGTCTGCAGCATGTTGTTTACGTTTATGATATGTTAAATTTTTTTGGTGGCTGAACTGACACCCACTTACATCACACTTAAAATTCAAACAATGATGCTGTTTTAAATTTTGTTTTTTAGTAAATGTTTTCTTACATTCTGGACAAATGAAATTACACTGATTAATATTTATTACAGTAGCAGAGTTGCTACATGAAGCTGAAGAAGAAATTTCTCTTATTCCAACCGAATTATCAGTTAAAATCCCATTAGCAGAGTTGCTACATGCATCAGAAGAAATATTTTCTTCAAATGCAACCGAATTATCAATTAAAATCTCTTCAGAGATATTGGTCCTGGAAAGGACCTTTTTTTATCCAAATAGTCTGACATTTTTTAATAAAATAGATCAAAGTAAGGAGCGTCAATAACAGCAACCAAGCACGATGGCATACAGAGAGGAAGTAAACAATCCTGTTATCCTGTAAGGGAAATGGCGAATATGTGCAGAATTAGATAAGCAGTAGTTTGGAGCATGATTCCCGGGAGTATGGTTTTGGGAAGTAAGAGTTGCTGATTAAGACGTAGACGCTTGTAAAAATGTGCAGTTTGCTTTAAGCTTTCTTTACTGTCAGACGGTCATTTTTTAGTCTGAGAAGTACTCGTTTATTTATTCAGTTTTCTTTGTTTTTTTTTGCTTGTTTGTTATACAAATTTTATTTTTAATTGTTCTTCTGAGTTTGTGATTCTGAGATTTTATCATTTATAATAACATCACCTTTTAAGAAAGGGAAAACACTGCATTCTCAAGCACGGGAAATTGTAAAGAATGTAGCCAATTTTTTTAAAGAGGAAGCTTCTGCTAAATCTTTAAAAATCCCAATAACTCAAGATACAAAAATGAGCAGCTGAAGCAACAGGTGTTTCAGAATTGACAATAAAAAGAATTAAACGAAAAGTTAAGGAATTAGACGAAAGCAGTCATGATATTTTATCGACTACTGGAAAACTCAGGAAAAGGCCAGATTTTCATAACTGCACAGTTCATGATTTTGATAAATGTGTTATCAGTCAAGTCATACAGGACTTCTATATTAATAAAAAGAAAGTTCCTTCGATCTCGAAATTGTTGCCAATCCTGCAAGAAAAAAAAATTTTTAAATGGAAAAGAGAATCTCTACGACAATTTATGCACTCTATGAATTTTCGCTGTAAAAAAAGCAGTAGTCGTAGAAAGATTCTCATTGTCTTTCGGCGAAATTGTTATTTGAGAGAAATGAAAAAGCACCGAAAGGATGATCGATGTATTGTTTACATAGATGAAACTTGGATATACAGCAATTTAACTTTCAGAAAATGCTGGCAAGATAACAAAATAACAGGCATCCAAGTGGATACAAGTTCAAAAAATCGTATGATCGTAGCGCATGCTGGATCCTCTAATGGTTTTATTCCTGGAACTAAACTGGTTTATAAAGCTTCCTCAACTGTTGGGAATTATCACAGTCAGATGAATTTCAAAAATTTTGGAAAAACTCATTCCAAATTTGGCACCCAATACTGTTATTTGTATGAATAATGCCCCCTACCATACAAAGAAAGCTGATCCTGTTCCTACTAAGTATTCCACAAAAGGAGCAATGATTGATTGGCTGAATACGAAGAGGATCGTTCCTGACCCAAGTATGCGGAAAGCGGAATTATTTGAAATAATTAAAAAAATTCTCCAAAATCAACAGAATATAAAATTGACAAGCTATTGAAAAATGCAGGGCATGAAATTATCAGATTACCACCTTATCATTGCGACCTTAATGCAATCGAATGTGTGTGGTCGTCTGTAAAAGGTTACATAAAAGAAAATAATGTAACTGGAGATTTAAGTTTATCAAACTTACAATCATTGTTAAGCGAGGCATTCTTAAAAGTGTCATCGAATGAATGGGGAAAATATTGCAGACACATTGAAAATATAGAAAATGAATATTGGGAAAGAGATGGATTAACGGAAGATGTCGTAGATACACTAATTTTTGAAGTTAATGTGAATGAGTCCGATTCTGACACTGATTAGATATCCACTGATGATAGTGGAGACGAAATTGATGGCATTTGGTCATTAGTAAATAACTGAAAAATGACCTTTGTATAAAAAAGTTCTTTTCAGAACTTAAAAAAGTCTTTTTTAGGACTAAGCTCTTCCCAGGGCTAATAATTAAAAAAAGAGAAAGATTTACATAAAAACACACATTATATGCGATACATTTCTAAATACGCCTCACCAGTGCCCGAGAGGTTCTTCTCTCAATGCTGGCAGACGGGAGGTGCCTCATTCAACCCCAAGCCACACTCGTCCACCTAGCTGTCATTTGGTTTTCTCCAAAACATGCATAAATACAGGCTAGAAACACTTAGAATGAACTTCCACAGAAAGCATCCCATCCACCTCAAGACTAGGACCCTAGCATAGTTTATTGGCCTTAACCTTAATACCAACACCAGTTTTTAACACAATTTTTTAAAACATATTAAAAAAAATATGATTGAATAAAAATATATATTGCACCTTCACAACTTTCGTCTACATCATTCTATGTAACAGTGCCACCAGTGTCCTTCTCACAATAAAAATTATACATTTGCAGTTTAGTGCAATTTAGATCCTTAGATACAGAATTTGGAAAATCATAAAAGATAAAAGAATCATATCGGCCAATATACTTCCAAATTGAATATCGGCATAAATTTTCTTAAAATAAATCTCCCATATCAAGTTTTGTGCATTTATATAAGATAAAAGATGAAAAATTTTATTAAAAATAAATAAATAAAATCTAGGGGGGGGGATTTTTGCAGTTGGAAATTAAAATTTGGTGAGATTTAATATATTCCACCACCCCTGTAAGGGTTAAGACAAGATCTACCTAAGTATAAAGTTTGATTAAAATTCGTTCTTTAGTTCGTGCGATACGGCGTCCAGAGATTTGTAGTAATACTCATGTATGTAAACAAAAAGAGAGAAATATTTTCTAATAATGATCAAGTCGTCTTCAGAACATCTCGAAACATGTAAATCCATCGAAAACACCCCCAGGGGGGTACCTTCTTAAGGTATTCAGGGGGAGTCACGCACCCCTGGCCCGAGTGATCTTTTCTTTCTCTTTTTTTTTTTTGTCCTTCTCCCTTCCTTTTATTTCTTTTAATTTTGTTTGTAGTTTTCATTATTATTATTATTATTTTTCTTTCTTTATTTTTGCTTATAAGTTTTTAGCATTTTTTCTTGCTTGTATTTTTGGTTTTTACGGCCAACAAGGGTTTGGCACTTGTTCTTGTTTATTGTTCATGGAAAAAAAAAAATATTGAAAAAAAAAAAAATAATAAATAAAATAAAAAATTTGAAAAACTTACAAATAAAATGAAACTATACTTACCTTGTTTTACTCACCTTTTTGGTTTCTACTTACCTTGTTTATTTTCACTCACCTTTATTTTTTGGTCTTGTTCTTGTTGTTTATACTAATATTACTTAACTTCTAAAACATTAACCAAGCTGAAAACGGTGTAGATTTGGTGAGGGTCTCACGGTAGTCTAGCCTTGGGAGCACACTGGGAGACTGGTGCCCTTGGTGAAGGTGAGACAACGGTGACTACTCGAACAAGAAACACCGGACTACCACGACTACCACATGTGATTCCTGATCTGGGTTGACGGTCTGGTAGCTGGTGAGTGGTTATGGGTGTCCCAGGGTGCGATTCTGAAAACCCTTTGCTTTTCTGTCTGTTCAAGAAACGGGCTGACTTGTGGGACTAAGGAAACCCTCGACCCTTTTTTTCTTATCTCAATATGGCGACAAATAAAGGAAATACGAATAATGCGTCTGGCTCGGGCCAAGCTATCAAAAATTCAAATGAGAAATCTTGGGAGGAAAGAATGGAAGAGTTTTCTTCCACTCTTAACGAAAATAATGTATTGCTAAATTGCGAGGCAAGATTTTTTGTGGTAAAGAGAAATGAAGGAGATTTCTTTAAGACCTCTCCATTTCTGATTGAGAAATCATTGCAATCGATAATGGGTGATCCAAAGTCTGTTAAAAAACTTAGATCAGGTGAACTACTAATTGAGGTCGAAAATAACAAGCAAGCTAATAACTTTAAAAAATGTACCCACTTTGCCAATATACCAGTCACTGTAAGTACACATAGAACATTAAATATCTGTCGTGGTGTGATTTCTGAACCAGATTTACAATATATTCCAGAAAGTGAAATACTCGATAATTTGAAAGACCAAAAAGTTATTGCTGTTAAACCAATTTCAATCTTCCGTGATAATAAGCCTGTTCCCACCAAACACATTATTTTGACAATAGACTCACCTAAACTTCCCCAATCAATAAAAGCTGGTTACCTTGAATGCCCAATAAGGCCATACATCCCTAACCCTCTAAGATGTTTTAATTGCCAACGTTTTGGCCACTCAAAGACCTCTTGCCGTGGTAAGCTAACATGTGCCCGTTGCAGTGCAATTGGCCATGACAGTGAAAATTGTGAAGCACCTGCCTGTTGTGTTAATTGTAAAAAGGATCACCCATCTTACTCAAAATCATGTGAAAAATGGAAAACTGAGAAGAAGATTCAAACTATTAAAACAAAACAAAACATATCATATCCCGAAGCACGGAAAATTGTGGAATCAAGAACACCCATTGTTGGGAAATCATATGCTGCCGCCATAGTTACCAAAAAAACGTATCAGTCTATCGCAATCCAAACTGACACTGTTCCCAATGCCAACTCTCCAGTTGTAACTGCATTAAACAAAACCCCAACCTTACAATCCAATCAAAATCAGGCTTGTAACTCTTCACAGCCATCTTCATCCAAATCAAGAAACTTAAAGAAAACGCCACAAAATTCTAAAACCTTATTGTCTGAAAAAAGTCTGAATTCTACCTCTCTAAAACATTCTAATTCACCCTCTCGTCTCAATATCATCAAGAAAAAGAAACTATCAAAATTGCCCACTTCCACTCCAAATACAAATAATAAAGTAAACGTTCCAAAACAAGATGAAATGATCAGTCTCCATCCTTCTGATGGGGAGGACGGAATGTCTACTGCATCAGAGGACAATGACGTGGACGTTATAATCTAAAAAAAAAAAAAAAAAAAAAAAAAATTATGACCAATTTCATTTCATGGAATTGCCGAGGTTTTATTAATAAACGAGATGAAATCAGAGATATTATCTCTGATCATCGACTTATCTGCTTTGCATTCCAAGAAACATTTAAGACAACACGACAACGTTAAAATCCGTGACTACCAGTGTTTCAGAAAAGATTTTACACATTCTGACAGAGCTACAGGTGGTGTAGCTCTTTTAATCTCTAATAATGTTCCACACTCTAATATCATTTTAAATACAGACATCCAGGCTATTGCTGTTCAGATCCATATACACATACTTATCACCATCTGCACTGTCTACTTACCGCCAAATATGACTGTTCGACAATGTGACCTCAATAGGCTTATTTTGCAGTTACCGACTCCCTTTTTAATTCTTGGTGATTTTAATGAACACAACCAACTTTGGGGTAGTCCTGATATTAATCCTCGAGGACAAATTATTGAAGACCTAATCACTGATAATAATTTATGTATTTTAAATAACGGTGACAATACATATTTTCATGAACCTTCCAGAACATTTCATGCTATAGATTTGGCCATCTGCTCTCCTATTCTTTATCCATATTTTAATTTCTTTGTTAGTAACGACCTTCATAATAGTGACCATTTTCCTTTATTTTTAACTTTTTATAATTTTAATGATCATCATCCTACAAATCCACATTATATTTATGACAAGGTCAACTGGGCTACTTTCACTATAAATGCAACTATCACATACGAAATGACTCAGGGTGATATCAACAGAGCAATCACTGATGTCACAAACAGTATTATAAATGCAGCTGATATTACTATTCCAAAATCCTCTGGACGTCTCAGTAAACATTCAAAGCCATGGTGGAATGATGAATGCAATAATGCAAAAAGACAGCAACAAAAAGCTTGGGGAATTTTTAGGAGGTACCCGACTACTGCTAATTATATCGCATTCAAAAAAGCAAGGGCAGCCGCACGAAGAATCCGCAGAATCTCCCAAAAAAAAATTCCTGGATTAAATAAGTGTCCAGCATTACCTCCAATGTAAGCAGTAAACAGCTTTGGCATCGTGTCAAGAAAGCAATGGGAATATATTCTAATCAAAGTATTTCGTTTTTAAAAGATAATGGACAAACTATAACTTCTACTAAAAATATTGCAAACACCATTGGTAAAACTTTATCTCACATCTCCAATTCTAATTCATATTCCGAACCTTTTTTGTCTCATAAACGTAATTCTGAACGATCATCAATCAACTTTCACTCCCGCTCTTCACCAGATTACAATAGACCTTTTACAGAAAATGAATTAAAAAATAGTTTGATACATTGCCATAACTCTGCTCCCGGACCCGATGGTGTTACCTACATTATGATTAAACATATATCAAAACAGTCTCTTAAAAATCTCCTTCATCTTTACAATAGGATCTGGACTGAAAATATTTTCCCTGTTGCTTGGCACGATGCTATTGTTATTCCTTTTCCTAAGCCAGGCAAAGATGCTACTGACCCCAATAATTACAGACCCATTGCTCTTACAAGCTGTCTATGTAAGCTGCTAGAAAAGATGGTAAATACTAGGCTTGTTTACATTTTAGAAAAAAGTAATTTGATTTCTCCATGGCAAAGTGGTTTCCGATGAGGCCGTTCAACGGTTGACAATATTTTATTATTAGAGACAAATATCCGCAAAGCTAATGTGAGACGTAACCATTTGGTTTCAATTTTTTTCGATATAGAAAAAGCTTATGACAAGACATGGCGCTATGGTATTTTAAAAGATCTTTTTAATTTGGACTTTAGAGGAAATCTCCCCATTTTCATTCAAAACTTTTTAAGAGTCAGACGCTTTCAAGTTCGTATAGGATCAGTTTATTCAGATTTTTATTTTCAAGAGGAAGGTGTGCCTCAAGGCAGTGATTTGAGCGTTACGCTTTTTTCTTTAAAAATAAACAATATTCTTAAACAACTGCCTCCAAGTGTCCATGGGAGTTTATATGTTGAAGACCTGCAAATTTCTTGCCAGGGAAATGACATGCGTTTCATTGAACGTCAATTACAACTTGCTATAAAAAACATAATTAAATGGAAAAATAAAAATGGTTTTAAATTTTCTACTGACAAAACACAATGTGTGCATTTTTGTCGTAAACGAGGTCTTCATCCTGATCCAGAGATTTCAATAAACAACAGGCCAATTTCAGTTGTTGACACTGCTCGCTTTCTGGGTGTTATTTTTGACAGAAAACTGAACTTTTTGCCACATATTTTACACTTGAGAACTAAATGTGACAGAGCACTTAATATTTTAAAAGTGCTTTCTAGTACTTCTTGGGGAGCAGACCGCATATCTTTACTTAAAATTTATCGTGCTACTATTCGCTCCAATCTTGATTATGCATGTCAGGTTTATGGTTCAGCCCCTCACTCCTATATTAAAAAACTTGACACAACACATCACAGTGCACTCAGAATTTGCTCAGGTGCTTTCCGCACGACTCCAGTCCTTAGTTTATATGGTGACTGTGTGGAGCCTTCGCTCACTGACATCAGACAAAGACTTTCTTGTGAATTGTACTTTCGCATCCTTTCACATCCTAATCATCCACTTCATTCACTTTTAAATAGTAACGATCATAATCTTTATGTGAATCGCCCATTGCATCCCACATTTCGCTCTTAGAATTAAGAGCTATCTTGCTGGCACCTCTCACATTCATACCAAAATTCGTCCTCAGTCACTTTTAAACACGACGCCTTGGAATTTCCAAGTTATTTCTTGTCTTCATCCATTTAAGGGGTTTGACAAATCTAACACAGATGCTTCCATTTTTCAAGCACTTTTCTATTCTCATTGTTCTGAGTATAAGGACTATCTCGAGATTTTTACTGACGGCTCCAAGACAACTAATAAAGTCGGTTGTGGTATCATCATTGATAACACTACATTTAGCTATCAACTCCCTAATTCATTTTCCATTTTCTCTGCAGAGTTTTTTGCGGTTGAGGTTGCTCTTAACATTATTTCATCTCATCGGAGGAGGAAATTCATTATCTATACCGACTCGAACAGTGTTCTTGACTCTCTGTCTTCTAACTCTTGTAACCTGTCCTTCATTTCAATTCTCAAAACTTACAACGACCTTCTTAAAAAGGGATTCAACATTTTGTTTTGCTGGGTTCCTGGCCATGTTGGCATTAAAGGAAATGAAGCAGCAGACAAAGCCGCAAGGCAGGCTTCTCTACTTTTAAACTGTCCTGTACCTTACGATGACATGAAGCACACACTTAAAAGCTATTTAAAAAATATTTGGCAAAGGGAGTGGAATAACCAAACTAATAACAAATTGCAAGAAATAAAACCTGAAATTTCAATCTGGCCAACACTCACCCCTAGAAAATATGTCATTATTACTAGACTAAGAATTGGGCATTCAAGACTCGCACATAAATACTTATTGCTTGGAGAACAACAACCTGATTGTCCAAATTATCATTTTAGTGCACTAACCATTCGCCATATTCTCACCGACTGCCCTTGCCTTCGTCATTTGTATCGACAACACTTTAAATCATCTTCACCCAATTTGACAAGCCTTTTAGGTGCAAATTCTCATCATCACGTGACAAATTTTTTGAAAGAGGCTGGTTTTTATTTCGACATTTGATTTTATTCTTTACAATGTTCATCCCATTTTACATCTGTTTTTACTTTGAGATCTGATTTTATTGTTTACAAATTCATCCTATTTTACATCTGTTTTTTATTGTATACACTGTTTTTATTATATTTAATTTTATCTTGTATCTTGTTTTGTTTCTTTTTTCTCCTGTGACTTTGTAATGACTTTCTGGATGGGTAAACCCATCCAAAGGCTCTTTTTATTTTTTTACCTGTTTGTTTGGCGCAGCATGTCCTACTTTGGACCTTGCGCCAGAAAAAGGCATTCAATCAACCAATCATTTACAGGGCTACACTAAAGAACTAGATTATAGGGTGACAGAAGCTGAAAATTGATGGTAGTGTATTTCAGGTTGTGAGGTGTATTATTGCTGTACGATCATATTTAGATGCATTTTGTGGTCTGTACATAATCTTCAAAAGATATACATGGCTGAAAATATTTAAGTGATAATATTCTTTTTTATTGTTAGCACAACTGATTTACTATAATATTTTACCATGCCCAGGAAAGCTGCTCAGGAATTGAAATGAATTCCTTATACACATATAGAAAATAATGTATGTTTTTAAGCTAAGTATTCATCGCTTTTTTTTTTTTTTAATATATAATTACACGTTTTGAGTCTTCTGGATTACCGAAGTCAAGTTTATTAATGTTTGGTCTTTGTGTCTCTTTGCGTAACTTAAAAAAGAATCATTTCAAAAGATCCAAAAGTGAAATTTTCAAGTTAATATAAGTTTACTGCTAAAAAAAGCTTGATCAAAACAGATAAGTTTCAAGGAATGTTGCGTGAAAGTTGTCCGCAAAATTTTAAGTGAACTTTTAATTTTAATGAAACTTTTAATTTTAATGACAGATTTAAATTGTATATAAATGTAGTCGCAGTAATGAAACGGGGGTTGAGGCGGGCGGTAGCCTCCCTCACACAAAACATCATATAAAACTGTTCCGAAGCCTAATTTGAATTGTTTTAACGTAGGTTTACATAACAGTATTCGTTATCTTACCTGTTAATCTCCAACCTATATTTACATTATTACATTTCGGAATAAGAGAAAGTCGTGTGAGTGACACACCAGATTATTTGTAAACGTTTCGACAATGGTAATTCAATTATGCTATACAACATATAAAAATAACAAATTCTCTTCAATTTATGTATGGGGGGGGGGGATATTTTTGATTTTTCTCTAAATTTCAGCTACAAAATATTCTCAGAATATACACGTTCGTTGAGTATATTCTGAAAGATTATTTTCACCTCAAATCTCTAATTGTTCAACAGTTAAAAACATAAAATAGTTAATGAATTAGTACAGTTCCACGAATGAAGAAAAATTACTAATTAATTAAGTAATTTTTTTTTATTATTAATGTTTATAAAACTCTTCATATCAACTATTTGTAAGTGTGGTAAATTATCAAAGTTTTTTAAATAAATTTATATTAAAAGGTAATATTCTTACTACACGAGGGGCTTTGGTCCAGTACTCGAAGTGTAAATTATTTGGGGACATTTCAGGGAATTGATTCGAAATCTCATTAAAAATCTTCAAGAAACAGTGTGATAGTGTCATCTGATGCACAATACACATCAATATCTCATACAATCATTCTAATATTCATATTCAAGACATTCCAAAACATGCAGATTTATCAAAAAGGGGAAGTCGAAAATTTGAATTGAATAAAATGTTTCTTCTTATAACTTATGAGTTTACAAGAAAGTGAATTATTAAATTAGCCAGTGAACTGTTAAATTTAATTAAACTTGGTTACAAAATGAATAATGCTACTAAAACAGTACAACTGTATTTTTTTATATAGCTTTCGTAATGAGTAGGTGTACACATTGAAAATTTTTTTGAAAAAGCAAGATACACAGAGGTAGTGAGAGGGGCATAAATTATTTAAAATATCAAATATTTATTGAAAAGAAAATAAATGTCAGTGAATTATGCTGGATTAAACCTGTAAATTTTGATCACAAAAATTCCTTTAATAAATATTTAACCATTTTACCCCTTGAGATTAGGGGGAAAAGACAACATAATAATAATTCTTGAGAAGTTTGCATAATCCATCCTCTTTAAAATTAGAAAATTGACTATCAATAAAAAACTTTCAGAAAGTAATAAGTAAACAGGGTTTGTACTGTTTATGTTCTATTCATAAAATTGTTTAGACGTTCTTATTTTTATAATTCTGTATATCACTTATATAAACTAAAAGATTTCAGTTGTTGATAATATACATTAAAATGCACAATTTTTAGCTTTTGATAAGTTAAAAATTTATTAATCGTTAAAAATGAAGTAATATAAGTAAAATATAGTTTTAAAAAAAAATTATTATTTTAAATAATTATCTCTAGTTTTAAACTCTGCAAATAACCTATAAACGAGATAATTATTTTCATCACATATTTTATTTTATTTATTTATTTTTTCTTTTTGATAACTTTTGCTTATTGTGAAATATTACTTAATATTTCATCAACTATATCAAAAGAGAATTAGATTAAGTAAGAGATTTCTCTCCGGTAAATAATTTAAAGCACATTTCTATATTTTAAAACACAATTTCATTCACTAAAATATTACAATAAAAATAAAACAATATTAAATAAATACTTACTTCAAAGTAACAGCTAATCTTTCAGTTTCAGATATTGATCTTCTACTGTATGTATCTTTTTTTTGGATATCTGTTTTTATTAATTGTAAAATATAATCAAATTTGCATATTGTCATATGAAAATATTCAAAAAATTTGTCCTCATAACTAAACAATTCACGCACTAAAATGTTATATTCTCCTTTTTCATATCTCGTTTTCAGCATAGGATGAACCCATTGTTTTCTCTTTTTTTTTTTGTGGCGAACGACACACTAAATATAAAAGTATTGAATCTTCTTCACTATCCGTGGATGACATGTTAACATGTTAGCTCCTTTATAACTAGTAGCTTTCTGAAACGATAACATAAAATTGCATAATCTAACCAAAAGTATATATTTATCCACGACAAAAGTGAGCTATCGCCAAATATAGACAACTTTCCCTTACCAGACAGGACTTTCCCTCTCCAGAAAGTGACGCTTGACTTAAGGTCAAGGGTCACTTTCCGACAATGGATAATTTATGACTTTTGAAGCTGTGCATAGTAGCTAGTCTCTGAAGGAAGCCTAAAAGATGCAGCATTTCTTCCGAGAATTACGGTACTTTAAACACAGAATTGTATTTGACTTTTGTAAGTATATTATGCATCAATTATTATTTTCTTGTTTTGTATCTAATTATTGCATTAACATTTAAATTAAAAAATAAATAAAATAAAAATAATCTAATATATAATTCTGTTTATTTCCTTATATATATTACTTGCAAAAACATGTATCTAAGTGTTAAAATAGGTGGCTGTTTAATTTTATTCATAGACCTATTATAAGAGTGGACGGAGCATTCCATTATTAAGGGAATACAAGAAAAGGTGCAAAGATAAAACCACGTGAATGTTGAAAAAGGTTACCTTTTTCTACATTTATCGCGTTATTGGCGATTTTTTGCTTTCAATATAAATATATATATTATTAAAAGATACAGCAAGCAAAACTAGTGTAAAACACTACAGCTGCTAAAATATATTTTTACCTTGTTATTAACACTTTTGAACAAAGTTCAAAAGTTTTTATAACTTTGATTTGTCTATACTCGTTTTAACTCTCGTAAATAATCATGCACATTTTTGAAATAATATAAGATATAATATAGTTAAACTAATTAAATTTAGAGAAATAAGTATAAAATTATAAGCATTTTATAAAAATAATTACTTAATTGAACGAAATAATAAAATATTAAAAAGAATCTTACCTGTGAAATAAAATCCTTATTTGACATAACTTCTAGGGTTTTTAAAATACATCTAATTACTATTTCTAGCTATAAAATTCTTTTTAAATTCAAAACAATCTAACTTTTAAAGTGAAATAAAAATTTTAAAATGAACTTTCAAAGAAAAAGGAAAAATATCATCTGCTTAATAAAAAGTAGAGTTTAGAGCATGGCGAGTAAATTTCAATATTGGCTAGCTTGGCTTCTGTAGATCAACAATCACATGACCTTTTTATGAGTTATCTTTGCACTCAAAAAGGTTGCCATTGTCCCGTCCACTCTTATAATAGGTCTATGCTTTTATTACATGTTATATGGTCACATCGCTTATAAGGTCAGTTTTCTACGGTCCCCACATAATGAATTTGGACTGTATATAGATAATAAACATACTACATCTACATAACTTGAATAATTTACATATGAATGAAGAAAAGAAAGTCAGAAAATACTTTTTCCATTAACAGGAAATCACACTTTTGCATTAATCTCAAAGTGAGCAAGAAATATATCGTGATATGTAATAAGATTAATATAATATAACCAAGTTATTCATTTTCTGTGTAATATATATAATTGAAATATTTATTACATATATAACGTGTATAATGATATACATTATATTATGACATTTACGATATATGAATGTATGCTATTTGTAATGCATTATATATGTATAAGAGTCACGAAAAAAGCAAATAAAAAATATATTTATTATTTACTCACCATCTGCACATTAATTGAACATCGCCGATGCCGATTAATAAACACAAAATGATCATTTTCAGTTGGTTTAATGATGTGGACATAAGTGCAATCCACAGCTCCAACACAGTTCAGAAAACTTGTATTTTCGTAGAATGCAGATTTTATGTTGAATTGACTGGAAATATATAATGTAGCAGGATTGCACACACAGCATCTACAAATTTCAGGAAAAATCTTGACACAGATGCTTGAGATATATCTCTAAATCAATTTTTGGCAGTGATTCGTTGAAAGTTTCCCGAGCTCAGAAAAATAAACTGCACAGCACCTATATATGACAGATGCATATGTTAGCTTGAATGGTTATCACAAATAATGTAGCTACCTAGTCATAAATCTATAAATGCAGTTAATCAGATTAACTAAAAATTTAGGAAAAAGATTACATTAAAATTAAAATATCATTATTTTAAAAAGCATCGATCTATATTCTAAATATAGAATGTAGGTTCTGATCACCGTCTCACAGAGAAATTACAGAAACTCATAAAATTTGAATAAAGGACATTTTTGATGAAATTCTACATTTTCTTTTTTCTTTGTACCCTGAATGTTATTCAAGCTGAAGGGGAGGGATAAGCATTCATAATATTATGTTTTAATAGAATTAGCCAGAAAGATTAATGAATGAAAAGCATACTTTTCTTTAGGGAGGGGGGGGGGGAGGGAGGTTTCTAAGCCTACACTTGACTACAGTGTCAAGTCATTCTCCATTTATTATGCTCTTCATGTGACAAACATATCATTTATATAACTCTAACAAATGTAGAATAATGAAATTTTTATAACCCATAAATGAGAATCTTATTTTTTTTTTAAATTACAAAATATATACTTGAGTAATTGTGCAAAGCTTAATTTGTATATTTGCTATGATTATTAAGATGATCAATAAATTTATGTGATTGAATTGTAAAAAAATGTATTAGTATATTTTCTAACATTATCAAGCTAACTACAGAATTTAAAATTGTTTAATTTTTTAATTAAAAATTACACTTTAAAAACATGTACACATTTTCATTAAAAAAAATATATTTTAATTAAAATAATTTTTAAATTTTACAAAGATATTTGGTCAAAGCTTTTCGCCCAGCTTATCTGTGCATCATCAGGACAGATTAAAACAAAGTTTGATAAGTGCAGCGCGACACATTCACTATATATCACAATAAAGCTACATTACAGTTACAGTCAAGCTTCAATCAGTCAGTTCATAAATCATAAGTTGTAAAAAAATTTTAGTTGAAGCTTTTCAGGGTTACCATGGAACAACTTGAAATTTCAAAAACTTGCATTTAGTTGAGGCTTTACAGGGATATCATGGAGTTACTTGAACCATATAAATGCTGAGGATCTTGTATGGAACATCATTGGGAAGGATTTGAAGCAGTGTAGTAGCAGAAACAGGATAGATAACAGAGAAAACCAAAAGACAGTCTGGAGCTACAATACTGAAGGTTGGTGCTTTTTAGGGTAATCTGGAGCCACCTTGAAAACTTGAATAATTGAAATTTTTTTTGGAGAGGCTGGACTAGCAAGAAAATTACCAGGAAGTCAAGAATGGTTAGATAGCTTTGGTTGTTTTAACTTACTGTGATACAGTCTACTGAAAAGAAATTCAAATTAGATATGTTAATTAGGAAATTCCATATTTTTGGTAAGAAAGCAGCATCTTTAGTATTAATTGAATTATTGTATTTTATAACATTGATAGCTTCTGAAACTATTAATTCTGAAATACTTGGCAGAGATGAGATGATTGCTGCTTGATTCCAAAGAGGTATAGCTGAGTTATCGTAAAGAAAGTTTACCAAGGCAGAACTTCTCCCTTCCTTGACATTACGGATATGTTCTTGAATTCTTTGTGTTTGACCGATATAGTAAGAGATTTCATTATTTAGTTCTATTGGAATTTTGTAAACACCCCTAGTGGCTCTAGTTTGATCGCGATAATTTAGATTTAAATGTTTAATGGTTAAAGGAGAACTAAAAGGGATAACAATATTGAATTTACGAGAAATATAATGTTTAAAATCATTACATTCATTGCAGAAAGAAAGACTATTAGTAAATTTAATTTTAAAGGTTAATGAAGAAGTACTACTTTTTGGAGAAGAACTAAGGTTATTTTTAATTTTGTTGAAAATTTTAATTATAGTGGTTTTTTTATAGCTGACATCAGTACCTATTTGCAGAATTTGTTCAATTGTTTATTTTCACTGAATTGGAAAGAAGTGTACTTAAGGCTGTACATTAGTCAGATAGCTAGCTCCCTTTCCATGTTATTGAATGGGATTTTCGTTGCTTCATTTTATAAAAATATCTCATTCAAAAATGAAGTTTTTCAAATTCTGTTCTTTGAACAGGTCGCCTTTTAGCTTAGTGAGCGATTCTTCAAAAAAATTAATTTAAATATTTTATTTCAATAAGTAAATTATGGACTCTAAGTGTGGATCTCTAAGTAAAATCTTTAAATTATTTTTTTCAGAAAATTGCTCACTGAGCTAAAAGGCGACCTGTTCCAAGAGTAATATTCAAAAATCAGAATTCGAAAAAATTCATTTTTGAATGAGATTTTTTATAAAACAAAGCAGTGAAAATCCAATTGGATAATATGGAAAGGGTGCTATCTGACTGATGTACAGCCTTAAGGGCCCGATATTTGTAAGTCTTGAAAAACGAATATTTAAAATTAGTTGGATGAGCAGAAGAAGCAGAAATCGAGAGTGGTACAAAAGAGTTTTTATAGTATACATCAAGCCAATTAACAGAATTATTTTTATTGCGATGAATAGAGTGATCTAAAAAAGGTAAGGTTTAGTTTATTTCGCATTCGTAAGTAAACTTTATGGAAGAGACTTGTTTATTAATGATATCAATAAAGATAAGGAGGGAGTTTTTTGAATATGGCCAAGAAATGAATATATCATCGACATAACATAAATAAACTGTTACTTAAAGAACTGAAACCACAAAAGCACATTCTCAAAGTCCAATGAGTAAGATATCTGCAGGAACAGGGCTAAGGGGGTAGCCCATTTGTGATGTTGAAAAACATTACATATCCTTTTTTAAAATAAAAAATAATAATCTAAATTACATGTTATTTATTTAAAATGTAAGCAAACATTATATTTCTTATTGTAAAAGAATCTAATATATTTTGCTATAGTTTGTCTTTTTTTATTTTCTATATAACTGTTTAACGCAGTATGTCCCATAGTGGACCTTGTGCCACTAAAAGCCAACCAACCAACCTTTTAAAGGACCTTTCCTGACTCCCAGATTCTTTAAATGAGACATCACATACAACAACAACAACAAAAAAAAAAAACGATGTTCCAAAAAAACAACTGATGACATTCTTTTAATGGCAATAAAGGACCAGTTCGCCCCTGATTTTTTCATAATAAAAGAATACTTTTTAATTTTCTCATAGCTCATGAAAATAATTGCTGATTTCATTTATGAATGACAGATATTTCTTATATTTATCTCTAGTACAGGCAGGGTTGCAAAAAACCCGGGTTTTTTTTTAAAAACCCAACCCGGGCGGGTTTTATTGGGTTTTTTGGGGTTTTATTGGGTTTTTTTAGATTAATTGTTTTTTTTTGCTTGTTGAAAAAGGAAAAGACAAAGGGGGGGGGGGAATTTCTATGTTTAAAAAAGAATTAAGAATGCTGATTTTTATTTTTGTCTTAATTAATTTAATATGCAATTAATTTGAATTTAAATAATGTAAATAAATCATCATAAAAGACAAAGTAACAAATAACATTAGAAAATTACTTTAAAGGATTAGTTTATACTTTTTTATTATGCCACCACCACCCTCCAAAAAAAAAAAAAAAAAAAAGTATGAAAATCTGGTCAAAATCTCTTATTACTACTCACTTTTTAAAATTTGTCAGTATGCTATCCGCGTTTGTAATGATCGATAGACGGCGCTTTGTGAACACTGCAGTTGTTAGTAAACATTAGCCACGTGTGTTCCATTAGTTATTCTACTTAATATTCGTACTATAATTTCTCCGCCATTACATTATGGAAAATTGATTGCTTTTGGAAAAAATACTTCAGTTTATTCAAAGTTCGATCGGAAGTAGATTTTTAACTGAAGATGAACAAATATTAATTTCAAATCATCTGATTAATTCTTTACTTCCATTAGCCGAAGCAACTGAAATTTTAAATTTGTCATTTGGAAATAAATAAAAGCTCAATTCTGGATTTCTTGATCCTTTGGAGTTACACTGTGGCACACAAAAGTATGTGTTATCTTTTTTACCGTATTTATTCATTTTTATTCAATAAATATATGTGAAACTAAATATCGGCAAGCAATGGCCGCTGTATGGAATTCGAATTAAACCATGTTTATTGTAATTTCACCTTAGCCCACCAGAGGGCGAGCATTTCATTACAATCGCGGATTGTGCAGACAAACTATGTAGAGTGTGGCAATACAGTTTAATAAACCTTTACATAATGCCTCCATGTACTGAAGCATGCAGCCTCCATGGAACTTCCTCCATGGACCAGCTAGCTTATGGAAGTGAAGTGAAGTGAAGTGTCATTGTTTACTTCTAGAGAAACATTTAGAATGTGTGTGAGCACATGGTTCTCTGTATATAACCACATCTACATATAGTACCTAGTGGATTTTTATTTTATTTTGTTACTAAGATTTATTAGATTATTTTAAGTGTGATTATATATTAGTTAATATATAGTAAGTTAATTTGATAAAATAAAATGTCTACTGGATCTGGTAGAAAAAGTGCTCCAGAATGGTTGGAAGTGACTAAATTAGACACTGAGAACAAAGGAAAATGTATCTGCAATCACTGTAAAATGGAAATAAGTGCTAAAATTGAGAGAATCAGAGCACACTTAAGCAAATGTTTGAAAAGATGCAATTCAAAAAACAATGTGCTTTTGAACAATGTAAGTGATTTGGCCTCTGATGAGTCTACAAGTAGAATATTTCCATCTGAAACTGAAAGAAATAATGAAATAAGTATAGGCTGCAAAAATAAGCGGCAACGAATGATGAATGATTATAGTGTTAGCACAAGTGACATTCTGAAACACAGTTTAGATTTAAAAGTCGCCAAGTTTTTTTATGCAAACAATATTGCTTTCAATGGAGCTTCAACTAATGAGTTTAAAGATATGATAACAGCTTTACGACCAGGTTACTCTGGCCCTACTCGCACTGATTTAGGAGGAAAATTATTAGATGAAGTACATCAAAATATTGAAGAAGAAATTCAGAAAGAAATGCAAAATACAAGCACTGTTACATTATTACTGGATGGTTGGTCAAATGTAAATAGGGATGCAGTACTTGCAAACTGTATCCATACAGGTGAAACTTCATTTCTTTTAAATGCCATTGACTGTGAAAGTAATAAAAAAACAGCTGAATATTGTGCTGAATTAGCTGAAAAGGCTATTGAACACTGCAAGAAAAATATGGGTGTAGAAGTTTTTGCAATTTGTACTGACAATGAAAATAAAATGGTGAAACTCAGGCAAATTATCGATGAGAAGTACAAGGGAATTGTATCTTATGGATGCTCTGCTCATTATATTAATCTCCTAGCTGACGAAATTACAAATAAAGATATCCTAAAGCATGTAGCAGAAGTACAAAAATATTTTCGTAATACTCATCAACCACATGGTTTGTTGAAGGAGAAGGGTGGTCTAGTACCACAGTTACCCAATGCAACACGTTGGAATTCACAAATCGCTTGTATTGATACATATGTGAAAAATTATCATACATATGTAGAAATATCTACTGAAGATTTAGTGGAAATTCCTCAAAATATCGTTCGAATTTTGGACAATGTGGCAATCTATAAAGAAGCACTGCATATGCAGAAGCAATTAGCAGAACTGAGAGATGCTTTAAATATTATTCAATCAGAAAAGACGAATATATCTACAGCTGTTGAGCTATGGCTCGATATATTTCAAAGTGAAAATCTTTCTGCTTACAGAAAGCAAATTGATAAGAGGATGGGACAAGCTCTTCTACCCATTCATTATTTAGCATATGCAATGGATCCTAAATATGCAGGAAAAAGATTAAACCAAGATATGCTGCAAAAAGCTGAAGATTGGCTAGAACGAGAACACCCTAAATGGTTAATTCCCCTCATGAGTTACAAATTAAAAGACCCTAAGATATTTCCCCAAAGCATGTTTAATGACGATGTAATTAAAAAATTCAGTGGAGCACAGTGGTGGAAATTAGTTGAAATGCGTGCTAGTAGTGATGAAGATATGAAGGATTTTTGCCAGTTTATAATAGGACTAAATAAGTGTCCGGCAAGCTCTGCTTCACTGGAACGAGTGTTTTCCACATGTGGACTTGTATGGTCAAAACTTAGAAATAGATTAGGACTAGAGAAAACTGTAAAATTGGTTAAAATTCATCGACATTTAAGACTAACAAATGGAAGTACCAGTACCAGTGAACCTGAATGTGAAAGTGACTAGTTTAAATGGATGTTTTGATTTTGATACATTAAAGTTACATCATAGATAAATGTAAAAAAAAAAAAATTAATAAAATGTAACGATATTTAGTAATAATTTGTGCTCAATTTTCGTAGTTATTTGGATGAAGATGTAACATTTTAAAATGTATTTTGTAACATTATCTTTTTTTCCCGTAATATTACTCGAGGCCATTGCCAATTGTAAACAAAACAATCATTGGCATGGGCAGAAAAGAAATTGCCTCAGTGTTTTATATATATATTTCATGGGTAGACTATAAGTTTCAATAGGTAGGGTAACTTTTTTTAAATACAAGGGATAAAATCTAATATAAAAAATGCTGAATATGAAATAAAACTGTCACTAATTTTAAAAAACCCAATAAAACCCGCTTTTGTGCGGGTTTTATTGGGTTTTTTAGAGTGGGTTTTACCCAAAAAAACCCGGGCGGGTTTTTTTGGGCAGGTGGGTTTTTTGCAACCCTGAACAGGCAGTTTTGACCAGTATAGAGGTTGATGTGGCTTCCCATATATTAATCCCTGGATGTTATTTGGTATATGAACAAGCGTACCATGAGTACTTCCACATATTAATGTAATGTAGAGAAGAGAGCTGGTTATGTACAATAGCTTGTACTGTGAAGATATTGTCCCTTTTAAATAAATCAACAGGAATTTGTTGTAAAAGAACTTTATCCGAAATTTTACGAACAAAAATATTCCAAATGTGGAAACCATATTTGTCTATCAGTTGGATAAGGGAGTAGTCTTACGAGGTATAAAAAAAGTGGTTAAATGTAACATTGAGTGACTTCTTGAATAATGGTTTCATTTTTATGGACAGACCAAAATCCAATAATGTAACAGTTTTTTTAGAAGTGTTATTGAAATAAATTTCACTCACAAAGTTTTGGAACTCTCATTAACACTTTTTTTCCAGATTTTTGAGGCTACTGTATAAATATTGTTAGATTGAAACATATTTATTTGAACATTTTTACTAAATATTCCTTTTGTTTCAAGATAAATGATGAGGAGAGAAGAATACTATTTTTGTTTATTATTGGCATAATTGCATTTTTGGACTGAACTACTCCTTGTACAGTTTTATTAAATGGATTTTTTTTTTTTTTTTTTTTTTTTTAAGTTAGATTGAATGCAGTGAAAAATTTGATTGTCCGATAACTTGGAACTTTTGACATACATTTTCATGTCATTCATAAAAGCTTGGGCTGCTTGTTGTACATTTTTTATCGCAACTGTACAATTACAGCTCATTACGATATGAAATTTATTGTTAAAATCACTTAACCATGTTAAAGATGCATTGAAAGGTATTCTCAGGTTAGCAGCTTTATACAAGCTCAGTATTTTGTATATAAATCATCACATTTACATGATATTTTTTCTGTCACTTTGAAACATTTTATAGGCATATTTATAAACTTTGTTTAGTTTATTAAGACTATCTCCATCATCTTTAATGTCTTTCTCCCATTTGTACAAAATGACATATATATATATATATAAACCCTGCTTTTAACAGATTTCAATTTACAATTCTTTTTAGTTTCTTTCCAGTATTTAACTGCGGCTATTTTATCATTAAGTGGTACGCATTTCTCTTTCTGTTTTGTGAATCTTGCATTAGATTGAAGCAACCAATCTTCATCTGTATCACTACATATTTGAAAGCATAAATCATGGAAGTCAAATTCATGTGAATCTAATGTTTCTATTTTTATATCCTTTGGTGTATCATAAAGAGTTTCTGTATTTATTTAAAATTTATACAATTTCATTTTTTATGTCAATTTCTTTCTCTGTGAAAAGCGATAGATTGATATTTTTTGTTGAATATTCCTTGTACTAGTTAGTTGTTGGGCGATTAAGGCGCATGTTGAAAACTGATCAGTATAACAAGCACTTTAGTTTAATGTACACGAAATATTTATTAAGAATTCAATTTCTTTTAATATTGTGCAAATGAAAATTATTTGTTATATATATGAAATGATAAAAAGATAGTTGACAAAAAAATGTTTTTAATGAAGATCCTCTTGAAAAACTATGTTGCGTGTGAATTGTCTCTGGTCATACAATAATCTTTCTTGCTGTGGATTTGATTCAGTAAGCACCTTCACTTGACACTTATAACACTTGATCATGACAAAGCCACATACAGTTGACCATGTGAAAATACTGCAGTCTCCAAATCGATGTCAACGTGATCAAATGACTGGCCTTAAGCCTTATTTATTGTAATAGTGTAAGCAGGAATTATCAGAAATTGTCGACATTTTAATATAAATGGTAATGTTGGGTCTCTTAGAGCAAGATCAATCCTGCGAATTAGAACTATATCATTGTGATTGCATGTTGAAATAATATTTGCTCTTATCAAATTTTGTCCAAGCTCTTCTGTAATCAATCGAGTTTCATTGCAAAGTCCTTTTTTAGGGTTCAAGTTTCTCAGCAACATGATGACGACATTTTTCTTAAGCAACAACACATGAGGTGGCATGCCGGACAGAGTTTGCTCATTAAGGAATTCAACAGGGAAATTTAGTGTATCATTTGGATCTTTACTGACAACAGAATTGGTGCTATAATAGATTTTAGAGTTACCATCAATCAAATTTATCATCTTCCTGTTTATTTCTAATGTTTGCACATTTCTCAGCGCGACAATGACTGTTTTGAAATTTCTTGTATGAATATTTGCTGCAAATCGCTAAAAATTGTTTCAAGTCTCCCTGTCGATATCAATTCCGTGGGAATTTCAACAATATCTTCTCCCTGCTAGCCGAGGTAATTTTACTTATTCTATTTTAAGAAACCGTTCGTTGTGCTCATTTTGACTCTCACTCCACATGTTTGCTGAAAAAGTTAGCTGTTTAAAATCATTCTATAGTGGAGTTGATGTAATGCAGCATTCAGTGATGTCTGTACAGACGCCTATGGGAACGACTGGGAGTGTCTGTTGAAAATCGCCACCGAGAACTATTGGTTTGCCTCCAAAATTCACATTGCTTTTCTTAATTTCTTTCAAAAGTTTGTCAATCAAAATGAAAATCAATTAGCGAGAGCGACTTCGGTCTGTCACAACCTGGTAGTACAGTTGGCAGTAAAATTATTTGAGCACGAGCAAAAATTCCTATAGAAAGATATTAAAACTTCTTCACACACCATAAATTTTAAGTCAGCACAACCGGTTTCGAAAGGACATAGCCTTTCTTCATCAGATGCAAAAAAAAAAACGTCCTACTGCCTCCAAAGCAGTAGCACGTGATGTTGTTGCACCTGATGAAGAAAGGCAACGTCCTTTCGAAACCGGTTGTGCTGACTTAAAATTTATGGTGTGTGAAGAAGTTTTAATATCTTTCTATTGATTGTACGCCAGTTTCTGAATTTAGTTTTGGTGAAAAATTCCTATGTAAAAAAAAATACACTTAATACTGTTTTGTTAAATAAATCCTTCTTGAATCATGTTCTTAGTCAGTGTAAAAACATGATTCGACAAGGATTTATTTAACAAAACAGTATTAACCAGCCAATTCACCGATAACCTTCACCATGGGTTAAGCGTTAAACTATGGGTTTCACCTTTAATCCTATTCACCATTAACCCAACCCTGCTAAAAATTAAACCCAGGTTTATTAACCCAACCTACCTTCAACAGACGGGTTTCAAGACAACTTTGGGAGATTTCTTATCAGAGCATGCACAGACGGTCCGGTCAAAGTCAGTCCTCATATTTCGTAAACAAACAGAACGAGAAAAATTTCTATCTGTTATTGTTTTGCTTATTAGATTTCTGTAAACAATGGCTGATGACTTATCATATGAAAATAGGAAAAAAAAGACTGTGAAAAAAAGAACAGAAGACTATAAATTCATGACGGATTATGAATTTTCCAAACGATATCGTCTGTCGCGGACTTCTGTCTCACAATTATTGGAACTCATCGAAGAAAAGATTCAAGCAAAAACGCAATTGAACAACGCTATATCACCAATTGATCAGTTGCTGATCGCATTAAGATTTTATGCGACTGGCTCTGATCAAACATCCATTGCTGATTTAGCAAATGTCAGTCAAGCGTCGGTGTGCAGAGTAATTAACAGGGTATCGGGAGCGATTGCATACTTAAGACCTAAATTCATAAATATGCCTGAAACAGAAGAAGAATGCAAAGAGGTATGTATATTTTAAATATTCTTTTTTCCTGTTAGCGTTTTGACTTTAATCTTGTGCTTACATTTTAATAAAAACTTATAAATTTTACTTATCATCAAGCATGATTTACTTATTTTAGCTATGGGCTTTAGCAGATTCCATTTGTTAGTTGTAAACATTAAAAGGAAAGTTAGCATAAATGCAATCATCAAAAGTCAATGTTTATTTAAAAAATTTAAAAATAGGCGAATCTTACATAAAATAAAATAAAATAACCCTTCATTTAATCAATTATTATTATTTTTAAGGGGTGCATATTATTTGTTTGATTTGCATAAATTATTACATCATTTTATGGTCATTTAAACTTACTTTTTAATTAAATCATGACATACCACTCTGTGAAATTTTCATGACCTTTGAATTTTGTAACATAAATTTTCTTTTCACCTTCACTATAAGTTAGCACCAAAGTCAACCAATTAAAACAAAATTCTATCAATTTTTATATTTTTCTCAAAGCAATGCTCAGTTTAATACATCAACACAACAGCAATTTAGCTATTTATAGATGTGTTATACTTTTTTTTCTTTAATCAGCATTGTACATATGTAATGTGTAGTCCTGTAACAAAATACAATTGTATATATTTGTGCATATGATTTGAATTTATAAATTGAAAAATAATTTTGTCTTTAAAAACTGATACAGTTTTATTTAACTACATAGTAATTTGCCATGCAAAATACTACAAACTGATGTTGAATAATGCTGAAAAAGAATTTTGTAAATTAAACAATATAAAAAGAGCACATAATTACAATAATTGTACCTTTATTATAGCTGCCTTTACAAAGTTTTAATTCTTATTAAAATAAAAGGGGTCTCGCCAGCATGGAGGCAAAAGTTTAAAAGTCGCCACTGGGGTCCTTTATTACAGATGTCTTGCCAGGGGAAATATGAAATGCGGTGTCTTTTTCCCGATTCAGGTCCTACAACAGGTTATTGACATATAGTGCAAACAGAATTATTGAAAAATTTACCTGTAGTAAATTCCTGCTCGGTAGTGCTCTCTTACCATTTCAATATCTGAAACAGACTGTTCACTCACAATGTTCTGATCTTTGAAAATTCTGACTAGCAAAGTCCCGCTCAGTGGTGACTGCGGTGCCTTATACCCATTTAGAACTTAATGGTTAGTTAATAGTGGTTAGTTTATAAAAATAATAATAAATCTGTAAACGACATCATGGTACCTTAATTTTAGCTCCCCTTGACGACTTTTTGATTTTTAATGAAATAAAAGGGATCTCGCCAACATGGCAGTAAAAGATTAAAAGTCGCCATTGGGTTCCTTATTGAAGCTGTCTTGCCAGGATAAATATGAAATCCGACGCCTATGGCGACTTTCATATTTCCCGTTTCAAGTCCTACAACAGCTTATTGACATGCATGGTCGTATTCACCATTAAATTCAACTCCCGGTTCAACGCAAAAACTTGAAAAGCGTCTAATGGCAGGGTACAGCTTTCCAGCAAAATTTGGCATGCTGTTTCTGCTATCTAGCATCAAGGATTTCATATAATTTTTGATTGGTTATTTTCACCTAAAAAATCTGAAAATAACTATACCGCTATATGGCAGAAACAACACAGCAAAATTTGCACCCTGCCTTTATACGCTTTTCAAATTGTCATGTTCAACCAGGAGTTGAAGTTATTGCTCTGGTGAATTAAAATTTTAATTGGATAGGAAATTGGTACAAGTTTCAAGTTTTAAAGGTTAAAAAAAAAAAAAAAAAAAAAAAACGAGACTGCGAAAAGTTTGCATGGGTTTGCTAGTCTAAAATTATATTAATTATTTTTATTTGAATTTTAACGTCATTATAACATAATTTTTTCCTGTGCATAAGCAAATCTAATTTTTGATAATTTTTTATTAAACACGTGAAAATAATGTTAAAAAAAAAAAAAAAAAAAAAAAAGGAAAAGATTTTTGGCAACAATTAAATTTAAAACAAATATTCAAATGACTAATTAATGGTTGACATTTTAATTAATATCTCCGCAACTAATTAAAATTTTTAAATTCTGTCTTCAGGAGCCCCTTGGGAAGGCTCCTGAACATCCATATGTCAATTTTTGTACTTCTGTCTTCAATACGGAATGAACGTATAAAAGAACATACATACAAACCTTTCCTTTTATTATTATAGACAGGGTGATTATGTATTTTTCTCCCATTATTTAAATTTATGCTACTGCATTTCAAATAATTTGAACCTATGGCTCATAATGATACAGAATTTTTCTTTGTGTCCCTGTAAAAACTAGATTCATTGAAATCTGAAAAATTCATGCGACATGACAGGGTTCATACTCAAATATGGAAAAAAAATTCCCCCAGTTTTCCAGACAATTTTCAAGAAAATATTAGCGACATATTACAAGAAACACTCCTCTAGAGAAGAGAAAATACATCTATTCCCACTATATGATGTCATGTTACTGCCGATCACGATAGAAATTGAGAGAGAAATCAATGTTTACATGCATATTTTCATGATTCTTAATCATTTAATTTTGATATGAAGCTAAATAAGAAAAATTTAATTTAAGAGAAAAAAAAAAAATATTTGTTTTTCCAGATTTTATAATTGATTTTCCCCGACTTTATTTCAACAAAAATCCAAACTGCCTGAGCATTCCAAGTATTCTCTGATGAGTATGAACCCTGTATGACCTATAACAAGTATGCGAATTATCATCTGAATCGAATACTGTGCTTGGACACCACTGCACTTTATTATTATGGTCTATGGACCCAAATTCTTTAAAGAATAATTCTTTGTGTTCCTGAAAGAAAAAACTGTAAGTCCAAAATATATCCAGTTTGTGTGACTGTGACCTTTAATATGTGCATAAATTTTCAGCTCAATCAAATAAATTGGTTAGACACTATCACATGGTCCATAGAACGTATAAAAACACCAAAATCTCAAAGTCGTATTTTTGACATGATTACAATATTTTTCTTACATATGTATGTTTGGAAAGTAATAATAATATACAACACTGTCTCCTATTTGAATAATCAAATGCTGAGAGTATGCGGATCATTTTGCAGTATTATACTATATTGTGTACTATACGACAAGTTTACTGTCAAATCTTGGTATCAGATATAAAAAGAAAGATAGTTTTATACTGAAGGTTCAGTATAAGTTAGTACTATATTGAAACATATATTAAAGATAATTATGTATGACAATTAAAAAAAAAAAAAAAAAAAAAAACTTTAATGTTAAACAAATTGTTACAAACAGTATTTTATTTTTCTGAATCCATTTTTTGCAGTTTTTTTTTTCCTGAATTTTTAATTTGTTTTTCAATATCTCCAACTCCAATTCTTGTTGCTGGATTCTTAATTTGTGCTCAGCAGCCTCTCTTTCCTCTCTGTTTCGCAAAAATTCCGTCTTCAACTTCTTTTCTTCTATAATAGATTCAGCTGCTCTTGAAGAAGCATTCTTTTCTGGCTTCCTTTTATTCCCTCCTCTTCTAAACAGATCCAAAGCCCTTCTTGATGTTATGTTTTGTTTTGTATTACTTGGTGTGGGAATTGGGGGGACTTGCTGTGAGGAAGTATGCGGAACTTGTTGTGAAGCTATTGTTGTGATTGTACTATGTTGTGATGATGGTGTTTGTGTAGGCATATGTGTTAGTGTGCTTTGTTGTGAAGATGTCTGTGTTAGTGGATTATGTTGTGAAGATGGCAATGGGTGTGATAGTGTAGTTCCAATATGTGTTTTTGTGACCGGGCTCTGGAAAACTGCAGCTGTTTCTAAAACAGACTTGCCTCTACTTTTGTCGTGGAAGCCATCACTTATGTCGCCTTCGGCATCAAAAGTGTCCAATCCATCATTCTAAAAAATAAACAATATAATTTTACCATCACAGGGAATATCAAATGTCAGTACATAGAAATCACAGGTATATAATATGAATTTGTAAGTGTTGAAGCATAGGAAATATAAGCTCGTTTTAAATTTATCTAATTTTAATGCGGGTTTTGGGTCGCCAAAATTATCTGTTGCGGGTTCCCGTCAATTTTTGAGTTAATTAAATAAAATGAAAAAATAGTAAATCATAATAATTATTTCAGGTTTGGGTTGATTTAAAATTATTTGTTGATTGTTGGGTAAAACACAACCCATGCATTACTCTAGATTACATTTTATTGTGATAAATAATAAAAATTATTAAATAAATAATAAAAATTATTATTTAAAAATATTATCTTTCATGATAATGCAGACGATTTCCATATTAGAGAAGTAGTGTAACACTAAATATCCAAAAAAAAAAGTCAATTTTGTTCTCAATATTACATATTTAAAAAAAAAAAAAATAATAATAATAATTTTAAAATTATCGCAGATCGATGGTTCAACCATTTGTTTTAAAGGTATTGGCAAGATCTTTTGAAAGGTACCCATCATGAAAATTTACTCCCCTTGAGGGGGGAGGCGAGGCTCCTACATACACTATTTTTTTTCCAGTTGGCTATCTCTATTACAAATAATTCTTTTAAATTCCATAATGATTATTAAAAAATAATTATCTTTATGCACATTAACACAAAATTTTGTCCTATACCATCCTGTTAAAAATTTAGAAAAAGCGCAATGTCAATGCAAGCTTTTGGACAATTTTTACCAAAATTTGATAGCCATTAATTTATATCAATGTGTAACTATATACCAATTTATATGAAATTCTATGCAGTAGTACTTGAGATACAATTGCCACAAAATTATGCCACACACAGACAGACATTTTCTGAAAATGGCCAAATTGTGTTCTACAGCTCTAAAAACGTGTAAATCCATCAAAAACCCAAGGTCGAAATCACACATAAATATTTATTGCTTGGGGAACAACAACCTGATTGCCCGAAATGTCATTATAGTGCACTAACCATTCGCCATGTTCTCACCGACTGCCCTTGCCTTCGTCATCTATATCGACATCATTTTAATTCATCTTCACCCAATCTGACAAGCCTTTTAGGTGCAAATCCTCATTATCACTTGACAAATTTTTTGAAGGAGGCTGGTTTTTACTTTGACATCTGATTTTATTGTTTACAATGTTCATCCTATTTTACATCTGTTTGTTATTGTATACACTGTTTTTATTATTTTTTATTTTATCTTGTATGTATTTTTGTTTCTTATTTTTAATGTGTTTTTTAAATGACAGTCTGGATGGGTGAACCCATCCAGAAGCTGCTTTTTATCTTTTTACTTTTTTGTGTGGCGCAGCATGTCCAAATATGGACCTTGCGCCAATAAAAGTTAATCAACCAACCAACCAACCCAAGGTCGAAAATTTTTACAAATTCAGTAATTTCTTCTATTGAATACAGAAGAAAGTAAAAAATTGATAATCTGTCAGCGATGCATTTACCAGTTTTTCGATCATATAATTTATTTTCAGGGGGTAGAGATATAAAGAAGCTTAAGGAATATTATACATTTAAACTTGTAAAATTTATCCAATACAACTTATTTATTAAATTATCAAATTATTTTCCATTATAAATGCAGACAATTTTTATCTGATAGTATTTATTATATTATCACTAAATACCGAAATATGTCAATTTTTTGCAAATCAGAATTTTATTTTTGTTTTCTTTTGTTAAAAGTTTAAAAAATCTATAACTTAGTTTTAAATTATCACAGATCTATAGTTCAACCATTCGTTTTCAAGGTATTGACGAGATCTTTTGAAAGATACCCATATTGAAAATTTACTCCCTTTGGGGGGTTCTTCCCCCTCCCCCCCAGGTGGGGATGTGTTGCTCCCATGTGCACAAAATTTATTTTCTAGTTAACTACTACTATTATCAACAATTCATATTAATTTTACAATCACAGGTTAAGAATAACTCTCATTATGTACATTTATACGAAATTACGTCCTAAATACTGCCATGTAAAAAATTTAGAAAAGATGCGATCACAGCACCAACTGTTGTGCAATTGTTCCAGAAATCTAATCAGCACCAGTTTATGTCAGGGTCTAACTAAATACCAAGTTTGGTTAAATTTCGCTCATTCACATTTTCTAAAACCAGTCAAATTGTGTTCAGGACATCCCAAAATGTGTAAATCTATTGGAAACTGGAGTTTGAAAATTTTCATGAATCCAATACTTTCTCTATACAGTATATACATACAGCAGAAAGTAATAAGTATCTTGTGGCCAAAAATTTCTTGCAATTTTAAAAAAAAAACAAATTCATGTAATTTAGATGAAAAGTGTCACCGCTACTTTTACTTTGCAAAAACAAAGTAAAAAAAAAAAATTAAAACTTTTTCACTTTTAATTAAAAATAAATAAAAGGTTGATGTAGACAACACATGACTTCCTCATACACTGTTAAAACTAGTTTGTTGTAGCCACCACAAGATTTTCTTCTATATTTTCCTTCACAAATTCACTAAGTGCGAATAATTTATTATAAAACTATTATTTATTAAAATTATTTCCGATGATGAATACAAATCATATTCATCTTAGGAAAAACTAATACTAAGTATCCAAAGAAAGACAGGTTTATAAATAACACCTTAAAAATTGAGTTTTTAAAATGGTTATCTCACATATCAAGTTTCACACAGTTATATGCCATAGATGTTGAGATATAACTGTACTGTTATCAATTAAATTAACAGTATAGCAGTGCCACCTAATGGCTGATAAGCATCCAAATTGAGTCAGCATGTCTGATAATGACTTTCTTACACATCAAGTGCTATTTGATGATACGCAATAGAACCTGAGATATAGCCTTCCTTAAAGTTCTGGAAATCGCTGTGTAACAGCGATATATTATAAACCATCAAAAACCCGCCAACACTAATTTTCTGAAAGTCATCAAATCAAATGGTGACCAAAGAAAAAGAAATATTTAAAAAAACAAAAAAAGCACAGCACAATTTTATAAGGAAGAAGACCATACATTTGATGTCTGTCATCGTGTCATCCTTAGCAATTTTTGTATTTTGTGATCAAAAGCATTATATGAAAATGTACATATGCCAGATGTATTACTTTTGTAATATGAATTGCACAAAATATTGTTTCATATTATTGATTGCTCTCTTAATGTTATTATAATAAGCATGATTTTTGAAAAAAATATGCTCATCAGATAACTTGGCGATTTTTTTTTTTTTGCTAAGGACGATAAATATCAAATCTACTCCGGAAGAAGTAGCAAAATATTAAAATATACATTACAGTTTCAAGTAACCTCAAATAAAAAGTTTCGAAGCAAAACATGAAGTTATGTTAAATTATGCAAAATTAAAGATATAGAAACAGCTACACTAAAACAAACAAACCAAGGCTGAATACTTCATAAAAACTTATGAACAACCAGCTACATTGGACGAATTAATGATATTAAAAGTAAAATTCTAAAGGATTAAAAATTATATTGCCTTTAAAAAATGCTGGCAATTCCAAAATGAATAAAGAACAAACTTTTTGCCTAAAAAAATAATGATCATCTCACACTGCACATGAAACTAAAAAATAACCCATATCAGATTTACCATTTAATAAACTCAAACCAAAACCTCCAATGCAGAATAAAAATTGTTCACTTAGCATTAATGACTGAAAAAAAGTGTCACTGGATGCTCCTAACTTATTAGCATGATACTCACAAACACACATGATTCCATATCGCTGCAATCACTATGACACATGTATGAATATTTCATGCAATCATAATGCAAAATCCTTACAGAGCTTTAAAATGTCAAGGTTGACACATTTTGTACATTGTTTGCCGCACAATTAAAAATATCCACACTGACACATTTGGTATGCTTATCAGCAATTCAAAAATAATCGCCATGCAGTAGGGAAAGGCACATTTCACCTGAAAATTACTTTTAAAATAACAATAAAAAAAAAAGCATCTGCACAGCTTATTCTTAGTGAAACATGACAGATTGTTTGAAAAAAAAAGATTGTAAAGAATTTTTTTCTAAATTTAATCATTAAAAGACTAATAAGCTATATCTCACTATAATGTGCCTATGACAAGGGCGTAGCAATTCAAAAATCATGACAGAGGCTCATAAAACTTTATTTTAAAAAGGACTCAAAATTAATCTTAACAAAATAAAGTAATAGTTAGATGTTTATTAATATTCACTAGTCATTAGTATTAATTATAAAATATTACCAATTATGAGCATTTATAATATATTAATCTTGGTTTTAATTTGGTGATTCTTTTATTTGGCATTAAAAGGAAATTTTGTAATAAACAATAGGGGAGGGCTTAAAATCCTCCCTATCCTACGCCCCTGGTCTGTGACTTTGCATTTAAACATTTTCATGAATCATATTTTCATCAACAATCATTTACAAAATCAAGAATATATAATTTCAGTTTTCACTTACTTCATCATCTTGCAAACTGCATTCGACTACAATAGCTTCGTAGTTATCTGAAACAATAGATGGAGGATAATTATTTTATTTACAGGAATTTAACATGTATTGTAAACAGATTACTAAATAATAATAATAATAATAATAATGCATTAAAATGCTTACCTGGTGCTAAAGTGCAATCTAAATGACAGGCATCACTGTCATATATTGTTGGAAGTGGTGTAGTTACTACACCCATATCAAGAATTATTTCTTGTATTGTATCCATTTCAGGTGTTTCACTTGGTACATTTCCAGTCTTCCACTGTTCAGCTCTTTTAGCTGCAGCTAACTTATTGGCATCTTTTTTCATATTTAGAAACCTCTGTCGCAGTTGTTTAGGGGTACGACATGTCACCCCTAGACAAGTATTAAATCGTTTGGATATTTCAATCCAGGCATCATTTTTTTTTTTTTTTTTTTTTAATTGAAACTTTATTTGTTTCCTTGCACTCAATGATTTGCAGTTTTTCATTGATTAGTGTGAGAAGGATCTCGTTCTCCTCTCTGGTAAATACTGTACGTTTTTGATCCATAAAATACAATAAAGAAAAAAAAAAAAATTAGAAATAATAGCAAAGCGTCAGCAACAGTAAACAGCAAAAAAAGATAATGTGGTTTACGGGGTCTTCCTCTTGACTTGATTGTAAACACGCACGCGGTGTCTTATGGGTATTAAATCACATGCTTTCCTTCGACCAATCAACTTTCAGCAGTTCAATCTAGGCATGAAAACCTTCAGGTTCAGTAATCAGCTTCGCAAGTTAATGGTGAATAACAAATATTTAACTCAGGTTTTGAGTAGCAAGCCTAGGGTTTTTGCACCTGAGGTTGAACTAGTAGTTGAAGGTTATCGGTGAATTGGCCGGTAAGTGTATTTTTTTAAATATAGGAATTTTTGCTAGTGCTCGAATAATTTTTCTGACGACTGTAGTAATCAAAAGACCTTGCCATCAGGTGTGTGCTTTCTCATCAGATATTGGCACTTGTCAATGTTCGTTGACGGTTCATTCTGGTTGCAGCTATGATTATTGCTAACGATTTCAATTGCCTCGTGATTCATAACGTAATGGTATTTTTCATAATTTGCTAGTTTTTTTAACTTTATCAAAATCTGTTATACTATTCTGAAAATTTTTGGTTAGTGTGGTAGTGGTTTTATTAAATTTAATGTCTGGTTTATGTTCCTAAAATCCTTTTCTATTATCTGTTTCCTATGTTATCTCATAAATTCTGGTTGTTTCCATCTGGATAAACTAGTTTTTATCGCTTCTAATTAGGTTTGATAGGAATATATATATTAATATGCATTCTAGATGCCTCATTTTTAATATTTTGACTGTACCTTGTCATACAGGATTGCAGTGGTAAATTTTAGTTTCATCTTTTGGGTGTTATCAATGTGGTTTAATTGTTTAATACGTTTTTTGTATAAGTGATAAATTAAGATGGAAGTTCTTGGCCCAACAACAAATCCCCACAAATTAAAAATCACTTTCCTAATATTCCACATATGTTTGTCAGGTATAAAGACCACAACCCCCTCCCCCCCCCCCCCAAAGTTCAGACCCATAGTGAAAAAAAGAGAAGGGCCCACATACCCAATTGAAATATATATGAAAGAAATTTATCGTAAAATTCTCCCCCCCCCCTCCTCCTCAAATACCAGCTACCTTGTTATAATCACATGACCATGGAAACCACAGATGTATGAACACTAAGTGCCTAATATATAAACAATTAGGATATTAGAAATATTACAACAGAATGAGTTTTTCTCTTTCTCTTCAGATCATATTTTAAAAATATTTTTTCATATATCAGAGTTGTGCAGTCCTTGGATGTGACAGATTTTTTACAAAGGCAAATGAAAGGTATTAATTGTTTTGAAATTATATATTCTTGTTTTCTTTCAGGTCATGTAACAGCAGACATTGTTTTATTAATTATACAATTACTACATGGATGCAATCAATCACTCATAAAACCCCCAGAAAACCAGATTTCTCATAAAATCTCTGTTTAACTGCAGTAACTTCATTATCTGATGTAGGGAATTTTACAAATTCCTAAATATGAATAGTAAGTAATATACATATGTCAAAAAGATCTATTTACTTTTATAATTTAGAAGAGCTACCAAATTTTAATTTATTAAAAATCATTATTAGAAACAAAATTTGCTTTTCTTTTTTGTAAATGCAGAAAGAGGCTGAGTCATACCCTTTTTTTTTTTTTTTTTTCCTTTCTTTTAAACTGTGGGGTAATTTCATGAAAAATATGTTAGTCCAGTCATACAAAGAGATAAATTTGCTTCTATCAATATTTTCTATCAGTAATCACTATCCTATTCAATCATAAACATCACATTAAACATGCCATTGAAATTTCTGATGGCAAAAAAAAGGGGGAAAAAATATTCTTTTGTGTGAATGATGTTATCTTCTTCCATGGAATCACCCTGTGACAAAATAAAGGAAAAATAAATGTAACCAGTAATTCTTGATTGTCAGTGAAGTACTCTTTCCCTCCCCCTCTCAAAGATCTTAAAATGAAATTACTTTAAAAAATATGTTTAGAAGACATTTCCTTATCCTTTTCCCCCTCCCCCAATTGCTCCTTTGTACAGTGAAAAAGAGCAAAAAAGACACCCTGAGAAAATTTGCTTCAAATCATCATATAAAATATGCGGCTCATGTTAGTCAGTTAGTACTAACTATAACAGCATGCTTAGTTTTTGCTTAGGAAGTCATTTACATATTAAAACGTGCACAACTTTATTTTTTGAAATTGCGATGCCCATCTGTAAATCATATATATATACAGTTATTTAGATCAAGTAATTCCAGAAAATAGGAAAAATTATATACTAGTTTATATATTTGGTCTTAAATTTTCATAGAATTATCTGTCAGTCTAAGGATGTCTATGTTAGATGAATGCGAGAGACTTTACTAGACATGTGTCAGAGCTCCGTATCCATATCTGCGAAAAAAAAATATTCATATATTTTTTTTTTCCAACGGATCTAATATGGATCTTTTGTAGAAATTCCAGAAAATCAGGAAGAAACTGTTAACTAATTATAAACTATCTTTAACGTATAACTAAAAGAAAGGCAGTATAGCCTTGCTTTTACATTTTCCCGTAATTTACAATTTTGCTTTTAAATCCCTTCATTTTCCTTATTTATGCAATGAACTCCTGTTTTCACTTTTACATGATGAAATTTTGAATTTTCTGTCGTTTGCACTTAACCTAGATTGCCTAAGGCAGTCATTTTGACTGCTTTTCAATTTCAGTTAGAAAAACAATTGTGTATATAATGACACAGCTTCTTAGAATTTTGTGATTTTTTGTACTATATATAAATGCATTTATTAATCATTGTAGTTGCCTCCCCCCCTCTTTCATTTCCGGTATATATATGTGTTATACCTGTATTGCCTAAAAGCAGTCATTTTGACTACTTGGAAAATTTTAAATAATCAAATGACTTTTATTACTGAATTGAGTAAATTTCTTATATGAAATCGGAGACAATCTGATTATATGAAATCAGTTCGGCTCCGATTGCGCAAATTTTTTTTAGAAGAACTATGCCCAGAGATAAGTTCAAACAAATCCTACGATTTATTCATTTTGACAAAAGAACTGAAAGAAATAGACGCCTCCAAACAAATAAATTTGCCTTGATTTCGGAAATATGGGACAAGTTTATTGAAAATAGTCAAGCTTGCTATCAACCAGGGCAAAATATAACAGTTGACGAGCAATTATTTCCAACAAAAGCCAGGTGCAAGTTTATACAGTATATGCCGAATAAACCCAACAAATTTGGCATAAAATTCTGGCTTGCATCAGATGTTAGTAGCAAGTACATTTTGAATGGTTTTCCTTACTTGGGTAAAGATGAACAACGACCATTGTCAATGCTTCTCAGTGAACACGTTGTTCTGAAACTGGTCGAGCCATACACAAACTTTGGAAGGAATATCACGACCGATAACTTCTTCACTAGCATGTCACTCGCACCGAAATGATTGGCCAAAAAACCGACACTAGTTGGAACTATTAGAGGAAATAAAAGAGAACTACCAAAAGTAGCCAAACAAACAAAGGATAACATGCCTCGTTTTTCTACTCTCCTATATAAATCGAAAAAGTCTGTCCTTGCAATATATAAAAGCAAACCTGTTCTAAGTTCTAGGCATAAATTTGTGAAAATTGATAGAAGTAATAAAAAAATGTTACCGGACACTATTCAATTTTATAACAAAACAAAATTTGGAGTTGATATGACAGATCAAATGACAAGAAAATACACTGTAAAATCGAGTTCTCGTAGATGGCCCCTCCAAATATTTTTCAATATTTTAGATTTGGCTGCTATAAATGCTTTACAAAGAGGCGACAGGAATACAAATACAACGAAAACAGCTCTTGTTCCAATTATCAGAACAGCTTTCAACCGATTACAGTGCTGCAAGACAGAAAAAGTCATCAGAAAATGAGGACCCACAAACATCACATTCTAACAAACAAAAATTTTGTCAAATACGACTTTGCAACAAAAACAAAACAAATAATATATGTGAAAAATGTCAAAAGTATGTTTGCGGAAGATGTACACATAAAAAGATTTCAACTTACATTTCCTTAAAATGTACAAATAATGAATAAATTATTTTTTCTTCCAAATGAAGTAAATTTTTTTTATTGTTAACTTGCTATATGACTGTAAATAGTATAAGAAATATTAAAAATTAATTTTAAACAAATTTCTTTACACATTAGTTAAGTTATTCTTTCACAATGCAGTCATTTTGACTGCTTTGGGGCAATATAGGTATACACTAAGTCTCTGTCTTTCTAGTGTTAATACAGTCAACTCTCAAAAATCCGCAACCCTAAAATCTGCAATTCTCTAAAATCCGCATATCATTTGCAATGTAAACAAACATTGCCATAACTGATTTGTTGATTAGTGGAGTGCAAAATTCAGCTGTATTAGGAGATAAATCAATAATTAACTGGTGCTGATGAATCACCAATCACTCAGCATATTACAGAGGAGAAAATTATAAGTGTAATTATATATAATTATCAAAAAATAAATTAATTTAGATGAAGGAGAAAGATAGTTTTCGTGAAAGATTTTCTCTCATGAAGATAAATATTCAAACTTTCTCATAGCACAAACTTATGTGATTGACCAAGAATTGCTGACTTTTTTGCAGGTTATAGGAGAAAGTAATATGTATGAATATTCTTACTAAAACTATTATTAATCAGACTTTTCAAAAATCTAGAAAATTTGTAACTGTAATATGATGTATACAAATTGTTCTTTAAATTTAAATTTCATGAAATATATGTACTTTTATTGGACACACTTTATTACAGCATTGTATGAAGTATAACATCTAAATTGTTTCTTAAAGATTTGCTACTCAAATGAGGTTCTAAGATGTAAATTAAAAAAAATTGCTCTAAAATCTGCAAAATTCAGAAATCCGCAAAATACTTCGTTTTAAGCTGTGCGGATTTTTGAGAGTGCACTGTATACAGTAGCTCCCAAAAGTGATTGTACACTTACGTTTCTCAGTAAAATAGATCTCTATCCATTAATTAAAAGTAAACATTCTTAATTAGATTTTAATAATAAGATCTATAATCTATTCTTAACAAAATTGTGAAATATTTTTTAAATATAGTGAAACTTTATTTTTAAGAAATTAGTAATCAAAAAATGACAAAATCTTTATCCCACAAAAGTCTTTGTACACTTAAAAAAAATCTTTACATATTAGTAAATATTTTCATTTTCCGTTAAATTAATATTTAGTAGGATATCCTTTAGCATCCACAGCTTTTAAACGTGGGGCTGAGTTTATCTACTCAGGGGCTTTTCGCACTTCTCCAGTTGTCTGTTTATATGATGAATGTGTACAGCTTTCTCTTACTAATATTAGGCAGCAGTTATCTTTACAAATGTGCTATAGGATGCTTTCTCATCCTAATGATCCAATTCATCCTCATATCAATAATGGTAATGACAATATTTTTTTAAACCGTCCATTTTGCATCCCACATTTTAGTCTCAGAATCAAGAATAATCTTGCCAGCATCCCTCATCTTCATACCAAAATTCGTCCTACAGGTCTTTTAAATATGACTCCGCACACATTGTATTTTGTCTTTAGAAAGTGTAAAACCATTTCCATTGGTCCATTTAATAATACGATTAACTGCAAGTTGTAGTTGGCGTTCAATAAAAGCCATGTTATTACCATGAGAAGAAATCTGCAGGTCGTCGACATACAGGCTACCATGTACACTACTTGGTAAATTATTCAGAATATTATTTATTTTTATAGAGAAAAGAGTAACACTTAAAACACTACCTTGGGGAACTCCTTCCTCCTGAAAATAAAAATCAAAACATACTGATCCAATACAAACCTGGAAGCGTCGAAGTCTTAAAAAATTTTGAATAAAAGTAGGAAGACTGCCCAAAAATCTAAATTAAAAAGATCTTTTAAAATGCCATAGCACCATGTTTTATCATAAGCCTTTTCCATGTCAAAGAATATAGATACCAAATGGTTACGTCTCACATTAGTATTCCTTATCAGGGTTTCAAGCAGAAGGATATTGTCAGTAGTTGAACGGCCCTGTCGAAAACCACTCTGCCATGGAGAGATTAAACTATTATTTTCTAGAATATAAACTAACCAAGTATTTACCATTTTCTCAAAAAGTTTACTTACACATCTTGTGAGGGCAGTGGGCCTATAATTGTTAGGGTTGGTAGTATCTTTGCCCGGTTTAGGAAAGAGAATCACAATAGCATCGTGTCAAACAATGGGAAATACTTGTTCTGTCTATATCCTGTTATTAAGATACAGCAAGTTTTTGAGAGAATTTTGTGATAAGTGTTTGATCATTAGGTAAGTAATGTTGTCAGAACCATGAGCGGAATATATCGCTTTCAGAATATATCACAGCAATAATCTGACATATGGAATCGAAAGAGCAAGTATTTTCTTACTTCAGCAGTAAAATTTTCTACAGCCTGTAAAATTACCATTTTTTAAAAGCTGTAAACAGGAAGACGGAGTTTTCAACTTGTCAACTTCCTGCATGGCTTTTATTTCAGGGCATGGCCTTACATATTTTGGTATTCTCCTACTTTTTGCAGGAATAGCCTGTCCTTTGCAATTTTCAAAATTATTTAAATCTCCATCATCAATTTTGTTGACTGGTGTTGATTTTTCTTTCAATGTTCTTGAGGCCAATAGTACAGCCCCTCAACTGCTTCAACATGTTTAGTTACAAATTTGTGAGCAGCCAAGGGTCCAATATATCCATGAAGGACTTCATGTTTCAAATCATTGAAGTCTCCTTTTATGGATGATGAAGTGGCTGTAATGTTTGGAGAATGAAACAGAACTGTCATTACACCCAACCATACTACAAAATCATGGGCTACATTACGAAACTTTAGTCCAATGAGAATGGAAAAGTATGGATTAATTCGATGACCTACATCCTGCTCCACCAGATCGGTAGCCCGTTGAAATATCTGTGTAATTCACTGTTCAATTAATCCTATGTTTTCTGTTTTTTCTATATCTGTATCTTCTTGCTTTTCCTTTGCTACATCTTTAGTATCGTCCACAAGTTTCTTAAAACTACTTTCTTCCATATCCACATTAAATTCCTCTATCCAATTAAGCAGTTGTTTCCTGCTTGATTCTGAAGAGGTAGGAGCACCACTGCCAATAACTGAACCATCAGTTTGAACAACAGAATATATTGAAAGTAATAGCTTCAAAAGGCCTAAGCATCTCATGTAAAATTCTTGTATCCATTTATTACTCGTTTGTTTCCAGACAGCCCATCTACTTGCTTCAGAAAAAAAATGGCAAATGTCAATTTGGATGAAACAGGGAGGAAGAGAAATTTTATTGTCCATAAGAGCAAGGAAACAACTTTCTTTGTATTGATTGTGAGTGATACTTTTTCCAAATGATCTGGCAAGTGCCGACAATAGTGCTTTAGACTGGTCACATACAACTTCATGTGGACTGTGCTGTCCAGTTCGCTCCCATTCGTTTAAAAAGTAGCATATAGTATTGGCATCATGCTTTTCCAAAAGCATTTGACAAATTGGAAACTGTGCTTTCCCCGTGTTTAAAACAGCTTCGTATAACAATATATGCCCACTTCGTCCACCTGGTCGCCTGATTTTCTGGACAAGTGACCCAGTAGCATCTACATATATTGTTGTACAATTTGTTTTTCTGAACTCCTTATAAAACTGGCATTGGGAAGGACTGTGATAAAATACAATAAATTTATCGACAGCTGTCTCGTGAATTATCCCAGCATATGGATGTCGATATTTTATTCCTATCAGAGCCGATATCGGATCATCTGTTTTGTGAGCTGCATTTTTTCAGATCTCTGTTCCTGTTTAATTTTGCGAATGACATTATTTTTAGGTAAATTTGGGGGCTCAGGATCACCAAAATTCATTTTTTTTACCACTTCAGTTCTTCGGTAAATAGAAGCTGCTATATTATGAGCTTCTTTGCCAAGTTGCTTCCTAAGTTCTCCTGCAATTGGTCTTTTTTTCGAGTGGAAAACACCCTTTGTGTCAACTTCTCGCCGTAGCATTTGAAGGTCGTTCAATTATTGTGCCGACTGCTGATGCCCGGCATTCATTGCATACAGTCTTTATCTTTAAGGAATGGCTGGCTGATTTTGTATCTTTTGCATGAATAATTTTTTATATGTGTATGGGCATGGAATCCTATGTTGCGTCCATATTAAGTCACTAATATTTTTCTTGTTGTGGTGGTGCCAACTTCACGCTGCACTACACAAAGTAGAATAACTATAGTTTAAACTTGCGTCACTCGAAAAACTGCCATTTTTCATGATAATTTTTTGGTACAAATGAAAATTCAAGTGGTATACAAATGAAAATTCAAGTGGTACTATTTGGTACAAATGAGGTATAAACAATTGAGATAGATTTTGAGTTTTTTCTCGTTGTGGTGGTGCGAACTTCACGCTGGCACAACCAAATTAAAATAGCTATAGTTTAAATATTTGATTTGTGCAAACGAAAATTCAAGTGGTACAATTGGATACAAACGAGGTACAAATGATTGAAATAGCTTTTAAGTTTTTTTTTTCTCATTGTGGTGGTGCCAGCGTGAAGTTGGCACCACAAAATTAAAATGGCTATAGTTTAAATATTTTTTTGGTAGAAACTAATATTAATGTGGTACAATTGGGTACAAACGATTAAGTTAGATTTTGAATTTTTTTCTCATGGTGGTAGTGTCAGCGTGAAATTGGCACCACCAAATTAAAATAGCTATAGTTTAAATACTTTTTTGGTACAATCGAAGATTCTTGTGGTATAATTGGGTACTAACGAAGGACAAATGATTAAGATAGATTTTGAGTTTTTATTCTGATGGTGGGGCCAGCATGATGTTAGCACAGCCAAATTTCAATAGCTATAGTTTAAATATTTTTTTTTTGTTACAAATGAAAATTCTTGTGGTACAGTTAGATACTAACTGAGTAATAAATGATTAAAATAGTTTTTGAGGTTATTTATTTTTTATTCCCTCGCTGTGTGGGTCCATTGGAATGTTTGTACTACCATATTAAAAGTGATATAATAATTTCTGGATTAAAATGGCTCTAATTTAAATTATTTTTTCCTACAAATGAAAATTCTTGTGGTACAATTGGGTACAAACCAGGTACAAATGATTAAAATAGATTGATTTTTTCCCCCCTCGTTGTTGGACGCGAGCGTGAAGTTGGAATTAAAATGACTGTAATAATATTTGAATTAAAATGGCTATAATTTAAATAATTTTTTGGTATAAACGAAAATTCAAGTGATACAATTGGGTACAAACGAAGTATAATCGATTGAGATAGATTTTGAGTTTTCCCCCCGTTGTGGTGCTGCCAACTTCATGCTGGCATTACCAAATTAAAATAGCTATAGTTTAAATATTTTTTTATTACAAACGAAAATTCAATTGGTACAATTGGGTACAAAGAAGGTACAAATGATTGAGATAGATTTTTAGTTTTTTTCTCGTTGGCACCATCAAATTAAAATAGCTATAGTTTAAATATTTTTTTGGTACAAACGAAAATTCAAGTGGTATAATTGGATACAAACGATGGAGATAGATTTTGAATTTTTTTTCTCATGGTGGTGGTGCCAGCGTGAATTTTGCACCACCCAAATTAAAATAGCTATAGTTTTAAAACTTTTTCGGTACAAAGAAAAATTCTTGTTGTACAATTTGGTACTAACAAAGTAGAAACGTTTAAGATAGATTTTGAGTTTTTATTCTGATGGTGGTGGTGCCAGTGTGATGTTAGTACCGCTAAATTTGAATAGCTATAATTTAAATATTTTTTTGGTACAAATGAAATTCTTGTGGTACAATTGGATACTAATGGAGTACAAACGATTAAAACAGTTTTTGATGCTATTTATTTTTTATTCCCTGGTTGTATGGGACCATCGGAAAGTTTGCACTAGGGTACGAACCAGGTACAAATGATTAAAATAAATTTTGAGTTTGTATTTTTTTTTTTCTCGTTGGGCGTCAGCGTGAAGTTGGCTTTACCATATTAAAACGACTTTAACAATGTCTGAATTAAAGTAGCTATAATTTAAATAATTTTTTGGTGCAAACAAAAATTCCGAGTAGTACAATTGGGTACAAACGAGGTACAATCGATTGAGATAGATTTTGAGTTTTCTCTCATTGTGGTGGTGCCAACTTCACGCTGGCACTACCAAATGAAAATAACTATAGTTTAAATATTGTTTTGGTACAAACGGAAATTCAAGTGGTACAATTGGGTACAAACGATGGAGATGGATTTTGAATTTTTTTTCTCATAGTGGTGGTGCCAGCGTGAAGTTGGCACCAGCAAATTAAAATGGCTATAGGGTAATTCCATGGTGACTAACATAACGGATGAATGATTTTTTAAATGTTTTTTTCTATGCACTTTGTCAAAATATCTTAAACAGGGTGTTACTCTTCTTTGGACAGATGGTTTTATGCAGGTAAATAAAAAAAAGGATTATTATTATTTTTTTTCTTTTTGACATTTAGAGAGCATTTTGTTTAATGTGACAAACATAACAGATTTGCAACACTAGTATTTCATATTAATTTTCATAGTCATAATTCTCTGAAACTGAAACATCAAACTAATTTTTTTTCTCTGATAGTATCTTGTGCAAGGTTGTATTTATATTATTAAGTTATATTATAACAGTAGTTATGTAGTTATATTATAACACAAAAATATAAAGTTTTAATAAATTCTACCAGTGACTAACATAACATGTGAATACACATTTAACTTAAAAGTATTACAGATAATATTAACATAAGTGTAAGAATGCAAATAGGATTTTATTAAATGTTGACATTTGTATGAATGTATGTTGACATATATACATAAAAGTCATAATTCAATCTTATAATTGAATCGATAATGTCTACGAGAATTTACAGTTGGTTGTGATAAAACTTTAATAATTTATGCTGCTTCAACCCAAGATTTGTTCTCATTTGTGGGAAACACAAAGGTTGCCTCGGTGCTTTTCTTCATGAACAGCACTTCATAATCATTCTCATGAGTGTTTAACACCTGCTTACCTATCTCTTTTAACTTAGCAGTTATAAATTCCACGACGACAAAATCACCCTGTGACACAATTTCTGTCTCTGGTAGTTCAGGAGAATCTACTTCAAAGTCATTAACAGTGAAATTAGTTTTATTATCCAGATTTTCTTTTAGGATTATTTGTTTTATGGGAGCATCTTCTCCTGTGTTTTGAAATAAGGATATTTTAAAATTTCCCATGTTTATAACACATCGTGACGACTGAATGCCTTCCACTTGATTAACGTTTTTAAACAGCACTTCCAAATTTTTTTTTCTATCATGTCAGTTTCACCGACAAACAAGCATTTTGTCTTCATTTTCAGTTTTTTTAGTTTGAGAAAGAATTCTTTTGCATTTGCAACAAAAGCTTGCCCTCTCTAAACTTTGCTCCATACATTATGTTTTACGACAGCACCTACACCATCATGAGGCCCTTTTCCATGATAGGATTCAGTAAAATTCCATGACCTCTAGATGTCAGATGAAGTTAATGTGATCATGGAGTATCTGTTTTTAAAATGAGCAGCAGCTCCATCTGTCTGTAAGATCACAGATTTCACTAGTTGTAGTAAAGTCATTTATAATTTTTTCATTGAAAATTTTTATTTCATAAGCAGAATGCTTCTTTGTATCAGAAATTATCGCATAACACTGTGTCTTAGGTAAATCCTCAATATTGTGTCGAAAATAAATGACAGCAGTGTAAATGGTCACAGAAACTCCTTGTCCTGCATTCCAATGTGCCTGCATTACTTCATCTTGATGCTTTATAGAATAGTTTTCAGTGAAATCAGTTTGTAGAATAATTTCTCTGATACCTAAGTTCAGTGGCTGGAAAAACTACTTTTTCACAAATGTAGTTAACTACAACTACTTTTTTAACTACTTTTCTCTCCCCCCCCCCCAAAAAAAAAAAAAATATATATATATATATATATATTTTAAATTAACATTTATTGCAATATGCATGTTGTATACTTTCTCTTAAATGGTTTTATATAGTATTTCTACATATTTTTATTAATTTTTAATTATATTTTTATTTTTAATCATAATTTTATTCATTTTTAATAAGAGCTGCATCTCAAAATTTTCATCAGTTAGGCAGGATCTTTTGCAGCTAAGCACTTCAGATGCATGAGAGAAAAGTCTCTCAACTGAAGCACTTGATGGAACACCAGTATTTGTTTTTAAATATGCCTACTTCAAAAATTTCAAACTGCACAGTGATGCAGCGGTTTCAGCGGTTCATCTTGAAAATTTTCCTCATTTTTCAGTATGGAAAAAAATCCAGAATAGTCATCCAGAGGCTGGATTTCAGAAACATTACTGCAATTTGAGCGGAACATGCTTTTTAGATACTCTTCCATCCATAATTTCACCTCGTTTTTTTTTTTTTTTTTGGCTGATTCTCAATCCAAAGAAGCTTGAATCTGGGGTTGAAGCAAGCTGAAAGGACCATTTCTTTGTCCCACAGCAAATGGGCAAACCGTTTTTCAACCCCAGTTGCTACAGCTTCCACAAGTGTAGCCCAGTAAACAATTTCATTACTTTCTACAATTGGTGTAATGTTGGAGCAAGGTATCCCATGGACAAACTGGATTCTCCTTGCAAAATATTTAAGGAATTCTTCAAAGGGTCCACGACCTTAAAATAGTCGTGTAAAAATAACACTTCACCAGGCAAAAGCCTTCCTAATCCAGCAGTGTCAAATATCTTTTGAAACTTTTCTTCGTTTTCACCTAAAAGTTTGCAAATCCGCTCAACAGCAGAATGCATTGAATTTCATCGCGTTTTGTTTGGGATATTAAGTCTTTGATTCAATTCTGTGGAAATTTTATCTGCTAAAACAACAGACATTTTTGATTTATTCCACAGAGTTTGACACTTGGTAAATGAATTTCTGCTGAATTTTTGGAAATCAGCGATTTCTAGAGCTTTTTCACAGTCCTTGGTTGCCACCAAATTCAGTGTATGCACTGAGCAGTGGTGATGTGGTGACAACTGCAAGAATCTATCGTCATCAGACACATTTCCTGATAAAATATCCCCCCAGGGGGGTACCTTCTTCAGGTATTCAGGGGGAGTCACGCACCCCGGGCCCGAGTGATCTTTTTATCTCTTCTTCATTTTTTTTTTTTTTTTTTTTTTTTTAACCTTTTCTTTTTTTCTTTTTTTTTTTTTCTCTCTAAGTTTTTGGCATTTTTCTTGCTTTTTCGCCCTTGTTTGTTTTTTTGGTTTTTAATGCCAATCAGGTTTTGGTACTTGTTCATTGTTCTTGAAAAAAAAAAAAAAAATTGTAAAAAAAAAATTAAAAATTTGAAAAACTTACAAAAAAAATGAAACTACTTACCTTGTTATACTCACCTTTTTGGTTTCTACTTACCCTGTTTATTTTCACTCACCTTTATTTTTTGGTCTAGTTCTTGTTGTTTATACTAATATTACTTAACTTCTAAAACATTAACCAAGCTGAGACCGGTGTAGATGTGGCGCTGGTTATTGGGTTGGCGATTTGGTGAGGGTCTCACGGTAGTCTAGCCTTGGGAGCACACTGGGAGACTGGTGCCCTTGGTGAAGGTGAGACAACGGTGACTACTCGAACGAGAAACACCGGACTAACACGACTACCACATGTGATTCCCAATCTGGGTCGACGGTCTGGTAGCTGGTGAGTGGTTATGGGTGTCCCAGGGAGCGATTCTGAAAACCCTTTGCTTTCCGTCCATTCAAGAAATGGGCTGACTTGTGGGACTAAGGAAACCCTCGACTCTTTTTTCTTATCTCAATATGGCGACAACTAAAGGAAATACGAATAATGCGTCTGGCTCGGGCCAAGCTATCAAAAATTCAAATGAGAAATCTTGGGCGGAAAGAATGGAAGAGTTTTCTTCCACTCTTAACGGAAATAATGTGTTCCTGAATTGCGAGGCAAGATTTTTTGTGGTAAAGAGAAATGAAGGAGATTTCTTTAAGACCTCTCCATTTCTGATTCAGAAATCATTGCAATCGATAATGGGTGATCCAAAGTCTGTTAAAAAACTTAGATCAGGTGAACTACTAATTGAGGTCGAAAATCACAAGCAAGCTAATAATTTAAAAAAATGTACCCACTTTGCCAATATACCAGTCACTGTAAGTATACATAGAACATTAAATGTCTGTCGTGGTGTGATTTCTGAACCAGATCTACAATATATTCCAGAAAGTGAAATACTCGATAATTTGAAAGACCAAAAAGTTATTGCCGTTAAACGAATTTCAATCTTCCGTGATAATAAGCCTGTTCCCACCAAACACATTATTTTGACAATAGACTCACCTAAACTTCCCCAATCAATCAAAGCTGGTTACCTTGAATGCCCTATAAGACCATACATCCCTAACCCTTTAAGATGTTTCAATTGCCAACGTTTTGGCCACTCAAAGACCTCTTGCCGTGGTAAACTAACATGTGCCCGTTGCAGTGCAATTGGCCATGACAGTGAAAATTGTGAAGCCCCAGTCTGTTGTGTTAACTGCAAAAAGGATCACCCATCTTATTCGAAATCATGTGAAAAATGGAAAATTGAAAAGGAGATACAAACTACTAAAACAAAACAAAACATATCATATCCCGAAGCACGGAAAATTGTGGAATCAAGGACACCCATTGTTGGAAAATCATATGCTGCTGCCATAGTTACCAAAAAAACATATCAGTCTATCGCAATCCAAACTGACACTGTTCATAATACTAGCTCTCCAGTTGTAACTGCATTAAAGAATTCCCCAAACTTACAATCCAATCCAAATCAGGCTTCTAACTCTTCACAGTCATCTTCATCCAAATCAAGAAACTTAAAGAAAATGCCACAAACTCCTAAAACCTTATTGTCTGAAAAAAGTCTTAACTCTATCTCTCTAAAACATTCAAATTCACCCTCTCGTCTCAATATCAAGAAAAAGAAACTAACAAAATTGCCCACTCCAGCTACAAATAAAAATAATAAAGTAAATGTTCCAAAACAAGATGATTTGATCAGCCTCCATCCTTCTGATGGAGAGGACGGAATGTCTACTGCATCAGAGGACAATGACGTGGATGTTATAATCTAAAAAAAAAAAAAAAAATAATAATGACCAATTTCATTTCATGGAATTGCCGGGGTTTTATTAATAAACGTGATGAAATCAGAGATATCATCTCTGATCATCGACCTATATGCTTCGCTTTCCAAGAAACATACTTAAGACAACACGATAAAATCAATATTCGTGGCTATACCTGTTTCAGGAAAGATTTTACACAGTCTGACCGAGCTACAGGTGGGGTAGCCCTTCTGATTTCTAATAATGTACCGCACTCCAATATCCCTTTAAATACGAACATTCAAGCTGTTGCCATTCAGGTACACTCTCATTTATTAATGACCATCTGCACTCTCTATCTTCCACCAAATGCATCCATAAACCAGCATGACCTCAATAGCCTTATTTCTCAACTTCCAACTCCCTTCTTAATTTTTGGAGATTTCAATGGACATAATTTGCTGTGGGGAAGCCCTAATAATAACCCCCGTGGTCAAACCATTGAAAATGTTATTTCTGACAACAACTTGTGTATCTTAAATAATGGGGACAATACTTACTTTCACGAACCTTCTAGGACTTTCCATGCAATTGACCTCGCCATCTGTTCTCCCAATCTTTACCCATATTTTAATTTTTTTGTGAGTAACGATCTTCATAGTAGTGATCACTTTCCTTTATTTTTATCTTTTTATAATTTTAATGAACGTCATCCGGGTAATCCACATTATATATATGACAAGGCCAACTGGACTGCGTTCACTATCAATGCAACTATAACCCATGATATGACTGAAGGTGATATCAACAAAGCAGTCACTGATGTCACTCATTGCATAATAAATGCAGCTAATTTTACTATTCCAAAATCTTCTGGGCGTCTCCAGAAACATTCAAAGCCATGGTGGAATGATGATTGCAATATTGCAAAAAGACAGCAGCAAAAAGCATGGGGAATTTTCAGGAGGTACCCAACAACTACTAATTATATCGCATTCAAAAAAGCAAGGGCAGCCGCACGAAGAATCCGCAGGATCTCCCAAAAAAATTCCTGGATTAAATATGTGTCCAGCATTACCTCCAATGTAACCAGTAAACAACTTTGGCGTCGTGTCAAGAAAGCAATGGGAATATATTCTAATCAAAGTATTTCGTTTTTAAAAGATAATGGCCAAACTATAACTTCTACTAAAAATATTGCAAACACCATTGGTAAAACTTTATCTCATATCTCCAGTTCTAACTCATATTCCGAACCTTTTATGTCTCATAAACGTAATTCTGAACGATCATCAATCAATTTTCACTCCCGCTCTTCACCAGACTACAATAGACCTTTTACAGATAATGAATTAAAAAATAGTTTGAAACATTGCCATAACTCTGCTCCCGGACCCGATGGTATTACCTATATTATGATTAAACATTTATCTAAACAGTCTCTTAAAAATCTCCTTCATCTTTACAATAGGATCTGGACTGAAAATATTTTCCCTGTTGCTTGGCACGATGCTATTGTTATTCCTTTTCCTAAGCCAGGTAAAGATGCTACTGACCCAAAAAATTATAGATCCATTGCCCTCACAAGCTGTCTATGTAAGCTGCTAGAAAAGATGGTAAATACTAGGCTTGTTTACATTTTAGAAAAAAATAATTTGATTTCTCCATGGCAAAGTGGTTTTCGACGGGGCCGCTCAACGGTTGACAATATCTTATTACTGGAGACTAATATTCGAAAAGCTAATGTGAGACAAAACCATTTGGTGTCAGTTTTTTTTGACATGGAGAAAGCTTATGACAAGACTTGGCGCTATGGCATTTTAAATGATTTATATAATTTGGACTTTAGAGGAAATCTCCCTATTTTTATTGAAAACTTTTTAAGAGTCAGACGCTTCCAAATTCGCATTGGATCAGTTTATTCAGATTTTTATTTCCAAGAGGAAGGTGTGCCCCAAGGCAGTGTCTTGAGTGTTACTCTTTTTTCTTTAAAAATTAACGATATTCTAAAACAACTGCCTCAAAGTGTCTATGGAACTTTATATGTTGACGACCTGCAAATTTCTTGCCAGGGAAATGACATGCGCTTCATAGAACGCCAACTGCAACTTGCTATAAAAAATATCACTAAATGGACAAATAAAAATGGCTTTAAATTTTCCACTGACAAAACACAATGTGTGCATTTTTGCCGTAAACGAGGTCTTCATCCTGATCCTGAGATTCTAATTAATAACAGGCCAATTTCCGTTGTTGACACTGCCCGCTTTCTGGGTGTTATTTTTGACAGGAAATTAACTTTTATTCCTCATATTTCATATTTAAGAATTAAATGTGATAAAGCACTAAACATTTTAAAAGTCCTATCTAACACTTCTTGGGGAGCAGACCGTCAATCGTTACTAAAAATTTATCGGGCTAATGTTCGCTCCAAACTTGATTATGCTTGCCAGGTTTATGGATCAGCACCTCATTCTTACCTTAAAAAACTTGACACACCACACCACAGTGCACTTAGAATTTGCTCAGGAGCATTCCGCACTAGTCCTGTTTCTAGTTTATATGCTGACTGTGTGGAGCCTTCTCTCACAAATATTAGACAAAGACTTTCACTTGAATTGTACTATCGCATTCTTTCACATCCCAATCATCCGCTTCATTCACATTTTAATTGCAACGATCATAATCTTTATGTGAATCGCCCATCTTGCATCCCACATTTCGCTGTTAGAATTAAAAACTTTCTTGCAGGCACCTCTCATATTCATACCAAAGTTCGGCCCCGGTCTCTTTTAAACATGACACCTTGGAATTTCCAAGCTATTTCCTGTCTTCATCCATTTAGTGGTTTTGACAAATCTAACACAGATGCTTCCATTTTTCAAGCGCTTTTCTCATCTCATCGCTCTGAATATAAGGATTATGTTGAGATTTTTACTGACGGCTCCAAGACAAGTAATAAAGTTGGCTGTGGTGTTGTCACTGGTGATACCATTTATAGCTATCAACTCCCTAGTACTTTTTCCATTTTTTCTGCAGAGTTTTTTGCAGTTGAGGTAGCTCTAAATATTATTTCGTCTCACTGCAGCAAAAAATTCATTATCTATACGGACTCAAAGAGTGTTCTTGACTCTCTTTCTTCTAGCTCTTGCACTCTTTCTTTTATCTCTGTTTTAAAAACATATAACGATCTTCTGAAGAAGGGATTTCATATCTTGTTCTGTTGGGTTCCAGGCCATGTTGGCATCAAAGGCAATGAAGCAGCAGACAAAGCCGCAAGGCAGGCTTCTATTCTTTTAAACTGTCCTATACCTTATGATGACATTAAGCACACACTAAAAAGCACTTTCAGAAATAATTGGCAAATGGAGTGGAATAATCAACAAAATAATAAATTACTTGAAATAAAACCTCAAATTGCAGTCTGGCCTACACTTAGTCCTAGAAAACATGATGTCATAATTACTCGTTTAAGAATTGGGCATTCAAGGATCACACATAAATACTTACTACTTGGACAACCGGAACCTGACTGTCCGAAATGTCATTTCTGTGTGCTTACCATTCGCCATCTGCTCACTGACTGTCCTTGTCTTCGTCATCTGTATAGGCATTATTTTAACTCATCTTCACCCAATCTGACAAGCCTCTTAGGTGCAAATCCTCATCATCAGTTGACAAATTTTTTAAAGGAGGCTGGCTTTTACTTTGACATCTGATTTTATTGTTTACAATGTTCATCCTATTTTACTTCTGTTTTTTATTGTATACTGTTTTTATTATTTTTGATTTTATCTTGTATGTAGTTTTACTTCTTTTTTCTGTGTTTTTTAATGACTTTCTGGATGGGTAAACCCATCCAGAGGCTTCATTTTCCTTTACCTCTTTGTTTGGCGCAGCATGTCCTACTTTGGACCTTGCGCCAAAAAAAGCCATTCAACCAACCAACCTGATAAAATATCCGTCAAAGCTGTACCCATTAAGTCATCTTCCTCTTTTTCTCCAGCAAAAATGCGAAATGCCTTGATAAATTTGCTGCATTGTCTGTTACCATCAGTAGCATTTTATTTTGAATTTGATATGTTACAAGAATATCGAAAATCTCTTGCTGGGAAGAAGTAGACTTTAGTATTGAAAAGCGACACTTGCCTCTGCCTCGGAGTTGTAGGAGCTTTCAGGCTTATTTTGTTTTTCGAAGCCTTTATCAAATTGTCTAATTCCGTTAGCTTGTATGTGTGTTTCCTCTGAAACAAAAATATATAATTAGCCATTTACTATATTAATTTGATTTTTGAATTACTTATGTAATAAGTGATGATAAACAATAACAGAATTTAAAACTAATGTTAATAACTATATAAAACCACATTTTTTTTCTTGAAAAGTTCTTGTGATAGCCACCTTAATTTAATTAAACACCTATATCAAAGTTTGGTTATGATGAATCTTCAGATATACTGACCTTTTACGAAGTACAAAGATGGTTCATTATAACAGGGTTCAAATGTATAAACTTTCAAAATCAATTTTTAAATCAGTGTAAAATTGCCTCAAAACATTTTAACCTTAAGATTTATTTTATAATTTAAAATAGAATTACCAGTTTTAATATTTAGTATTCTTTTCTCTTTCAATTATAATAAACATCAACTAGCTGGAACCCGTCGAATTCGATGGTCACTTTATTAACTGAAATGTTTCAAAAATTGTCGCATCACTATTTAAATATATTTCAAGTTAAAACATCTAATATAATTTACGACATTTCACTTAAAAAAAGAAATTCGGAAAAATGCTTATAAATATGAAATCATACAAATTTAAGGTTCATTTCTATCTTTAACTTCATTTTGCTTGAATTTCTATTTTTAAATAAAAGCATCGCAAAAAAAATAATCAGCTGTAAAACCTTAAGAGCGGACAATACCTAATCTCGCCAGCAGCCTTCGCCCATGTTATTCTATGGGAAAATTTTTTTACATAATTACTCATTACCTAATGAATATTTTTCAATTCTGTTTTCACATTTAGAAAAGTCATAAGCGTTAAATTAGTACTTGTTTTCCAAAAAATGATTTTTTAAAATTTTAGTATTTCCTTTTGCGATTAGAAAATGAGAAAAATGCATTTTGTGAAAAATCGCATTTTTGAACTCAAAATTAAAATGTAAAAATTAAAAAAAATGAATTTTTCAAAAATGAGTACTCATTTAACGGTTGTGAATTTTCTGACTGCGAAAACAGAATTTAAAAATATTCATTAGGTAATGTGTAATTGTCGCAACAAATTCTCCCATAGAATAACATGGGCGAAGGCTGCCGGCGAGATTAGGTATTGTCCCCTCTTAAATGTTTGCCGCTTCTTATAATGGGAATAAGTTTGGCGTTGGGCTTCCATATCACTACGCGGGTTTTCAATGAAAACTTCTGTCGTATCTAACAGAAAAGACAATTTTCAAATTCTTCTTCCTTGGGCAATGTTTTTTTTTTATTTTATTTAACGCTGGTACTTTGTTCGTTGCCTTTATTAAAAAATGGCAAAGATTCATGTATCACAAACAAAAATGTGTAAAAAATGTTTCTAATGGTTGTGTCAGATACGCTGTATCTCGCAGCCAAATCAGCAAAAGTATAATTTTGTCGTAACTTTTGCAAAGTAATAAAGAGCTGGTCTTCCAGAGTCAAACTTTCAACCTTCCATCCAAACATATAATAAAATTCTAAACGTTTACTAATATAATTCACTAACAAATAGAAGATTGATTTGTTTGGCAGACCTGTATACATTAATACGTGTTTGTCATTATCAGAAATTAAAGAAAAAGGAAATGATATTTTTTTCTTTTCCATTATTCCCTTTAACTCTGATAATTCTTTTTTCATAAAATTTATTTCTGCATCAGAAAGGCTTTCTTTACTTGTGTTTGGAATTTGATTATATGTTTGGGTAGGAGGTTGAAAGTTTGCCATCCCTTCATGTTCCTCTTCTTCAGTTGCAGACTTATTTAACCTTCTGAAAAAAAAAGAATTAATAATGTAAAAACTGACTAGAAAAAAAAAAAAAAAAAAGAACAGATTAAATATTTATATATAAAAAAAAAATTATAAAAATTTATACACCTGTTTTTATCAGGGCTAACATATTCAAATCGTTTCCCCTCCATTATAAGCAAAAATGGATGGCTGACAGGATTTATTGCCATTGATGAAAAGACAGCTACACAGTCTGTCAGATCTCGCCTAAATAAAAATACAATTAATTATGAAAAGCAAGAAAAAGCAAACAGAATCGCTTTATCAAATTTATTGAGTTTGTTTTTCACAATTTTCGGTAATCCTGAGGTGTTATCACGATTTAGAGAGAAGGTGAAATTTTTAATGTCACAATCTCTTAAAAATAAGTATAATTGAACAAAATATTTGTCCTTAAAGATAATTTTCACCAAGTTTAACAAGACTCCCTTCTAATTTGAAATTTCAAAATTTGCTTCCTATAAATGATCTTACTTCTTTCAGACATAATCTTTAAAAATTAAACATGGTTCCTCCTTAAATTCGTTGAATCTTTTTTTTTTTTTTTTTTTTTTCAGTTTTTACAAATTTCTGCATTTTCTTAAACAGGGTGGCTACAGTAATTCAGAAAAAAAGTTCCCTGACATTCAATAATTTTGTGTACATCGCATTCTTGTGTAACATGCTTGCTAAACCACTGCAATTCGAAAACTACCGTAATTTTGAGAGTAAGCGCCGCATTTGAAATATTCAGTCTAAAAAAAAAAAAATTGCCGGAAGCGCCGCACTTGCAGCATTCAATCAAAAAATTTATATTTATCATATGCTCCGCGTTAAATGTTAGGTAACCACCTAAGCATCGATATTTATAAAAGACACAATTTTATTAAGGAACAAAGGTACATTCCAAGTAAATACAAAAAATTTAATGTGCATTATTTTAAATCTGTACAATATTGCAGTTACATTAGTTGAAGACTGCTTAAAATATTTCAGTTACTTAATAAATGAGAGTTAATGTGAAATTAATGAATTTTATTATTATTATTATTTTTTGCGACTCAGCAGTTAAGAATTTATCCAGAAATTACATTTAATATAAACTAATTTCTTTTAATTTTTTCAAGAAAATTGCAAATTCATACTTAAAATTTTCCAGTACTTTTTAAGTAATGTAAAAAAATGTATTTGAATCAAGGTATATTGCAAAGGTAAAGAAAAATTTGATAAGCAGTACCTGAGAGAAAAAAAAAAAAAAAACTAAATTAGAGGACATGTAACAAGACATCGTCAACTTTTATTATTCTCAAAATAAGATTAATTTAAAAAAAGATACAAAGCGGGGAAAAAAAAACTAATAAAAACTGTTTTAATGCAAGAGAATTTAACAATTGTTCATATAATATAATATATACACAATAAAAGTAGATAGTATATACATAAAGCACTTATAGAATACAAATTTAAATACACAATGAGGAATCTGCACATTTCCTAATTACAATATGGAATTTGTTACCCAGAAAGCTTGGGACCTGGGTTATTCTGGATAAGGTTGGTTGGTTAATGGTTTTTTGTGGCGCAAGGTCCAAATTAGGACATTCTGCGCCAACCGTTATTAATGAAGGCAACTAAGTTAAAATAATAAAAAGCATCTGGATGGGGGCTCCCATCCTATTCTGGATAAGGAATTTTTCAGTAATTTGTAACGCTTATTTGTAAAAAGGGTATAAAATAATTTCATAAATAGTAATAAATAAAATATATTTCATAAATTTAATAATAAAATAATTTCATAAATTTCATAATAAAATAATTTCATAAAATTCAAATTAATATAGCTAAGAAAGCAACTGAGAGATGTTTATTTATGTTTAATATAACCACTGATGCCATTAAAAGTCATAACTTTTCAATAAAGAAAAATATCGAAATTTTGGAAGAAATACAAATTATAAGCAATAAAAAATATTTCAAACAGTTAATTTACTTAACCCTTTATACCCCAAATTACCTTATTTTTGGAAAAATAGTTTGAAAGTTTATTATATTTCTTTGCTGCATGAGAAACATCTCATATTAAATTTAGCTTAAACTATAGGGACTTTGAAGTCCCATTGAAATCCTGTAGTAAATTTAGGCTATATTGAGGATTTTTTTTTTTTTTTTTTTTTTTTTTTTTTTATGGGACTTAGTCTCGGTGGGATACAAAGCGTTAATTTGGCTAGAAGAAACTATTAACTTGATATTGAATATTGTAATAAGACTGTAATAAGGTCAGGCTTTTCACAAAAAAGGGACCTCCACCCCAAAAAATAAATAATACCAGCATTGACTCCTGTTAATTTCATACCTTAAAGACTAATTAAAGTAGGTATGTAACAATTTTAATCACAGTATTTAAACTCATTATTCTCACAGTATTTAAATTTATTATTCTCAAAATAAAAATAATTTTAAAAGAGATACAAAGCCCCCCCCCCCCCCAAAAAAAAAAAAAAAAAAAACTAAATTTTGAAAATTTAATTTCCTATATACTTCAAATCAGTCAGTAATTTATTCCCCCCCCCCCCCTTAGAATTGAAGGTAAGACCAAAAAAAAAAAAAAATAAATAAAAAAATAAAATAAATAAATAAATAATAAAAAAAAGACCTTAATGAGTTATATATATATATATATATGTAGAGATATGACCATGTATGTGCAAACTCCTCATTTAATTAAATTATAAATAAATATGTTTTTATAAAAATTTAACAATTTTGTTATATTTGTCTCCCAAACTGGATCTTTAGCAATTTTTACAATGAAAGACACTTTAGGTGTCCAGACGAACACATTACAAAAGTTTTTTTTCATGATATGCAACATTCCTTGAACTTGGTGGTGGTATTTCCAACCCAGGGGATGCTGCATATTGAAAATTAAATCTCCAGCTTTAAAATCGTAAATTGATATTCCGTTGCACTGAATACATCAGCATTTATGATGTCTGTATTAATAATGAAATACCATTTCTTAGTATAAACTTCTTTCAGAATATCTACATCACTCTTTGTGAAGGGACACTTAACTTCCAATATTTCATCATCAATAATGCCATCTGGTGAGCATCCTACTAAGAGACCTGAAGGGTGTAAATATACACTCCCACTTTCAATTTTCTTGGCTTTCACTTCACTGTATAAATTTATAGTGAAGCCTTCATGGCATAAACCCCATTGAATTGATTTAACTCCATCAATCGAATATTCCCCATTTAAAGTTTTAATTAGGCTTGGGGGGATTTTATTATTTTGGATAGCTTTTAATATAATTCCAAAATTTGATGAGGTTATTCTTCCGTTGCGGAACATGCCCCACAGTGGATTGTTTCTTTGCCCTGCAGTGGCTGCAAAAATATTCTCTATCTCTTGCTCAGTGACACACATCTCCTGTAAAAAAAATGCAAATTTATCTGTAGAGTTTTTAAAGGAAGATGTGTTTAGTACCGCATCCACATATTTTTTTGGGACTGTATTCGATTCTGGTTCAGGGGACATGAACCAAGGGGACATGCTCTTGAAGCTCTGTATAAAAAAAGGCCTCATCTTCATTTGTTGGTTGTTTTTTCAATAGTAATTTCCTTTCCTTCCCAAACAATTCATCGCAAGTTTTGATTTTTTCTGGTTGTTTAGCTATATTCCAGCTGCATGGCTGGTCAGTCGAACTGACATGCTTTGCCGCATATATTAAGCTAGCAGCCATATGATAGCATTTGTCTCTACCTTTCGGACATTCACAGTTGCCCTTTATGATACCTTCATTCAGATCAATCTGCAAATAGAAAAGTTAATATTAATATACTAATTTATATATTAGTACAGTATAGGATCTGTTACCCAGAAAGCTTGGGACCTGGGATATTCTGTATAAGGGGTTTTTCCGTAATTCGGAACACTTTATTATATGTATAAAAATGGTACAAAATAATTTCATGAATAGCAGTGATAAACATGAATAATATATATGTAAACACTTGACCTATTAATAACAAATTCATTTAATAAATTATTTCCACAAAAAAACAAAAAAAACAAAAAAACATTCTTAATAAGAATTTCAAACTATAAATAACAATAGTAATAATAAGTGAAAAATAAACATATATAAAATGGTAGGCGGTAAAAATGGCAACGGTAAAAATGGCACCTGCGATTTGCGTGACATATACTACAATGAAAAATAGCCGCATTATTGCTAAAAATTAGGAAGTATTTTAAGCTTTGTTTGACTGTCATGATATATTTGGCCATCACATACAAATACCTGTATTATGAATAAAAAGTATTGAATTTTTTATCTTTTATAGAAATATTATAGATATATTTTATAGAAAGTACTGATTTTAAGTAAAATTTTAGAAGGAAAATTAGACATTAGAAATTTAAATTAAATTGGTACAACATTCACTTAGTATATGTCTGTTGAAAGTTTGGTTGGGGGGGGGGGGGGGGAGGGGAGAGTTAGGAGACGACTGAAAGAAAATAATTGTTTTTATATCACCATCTTACTGATTTTAATGAAACTTTGCATAATAATCACTTACTATTTATGAAAAAGCTACAGTGTTCCATATACGGGGGGCGGGGTCAGAGGTATATGTATTGAAAACTTTTTCAAACAATGTTATACAAATATGAATCCCATTGAGCATTATATACTGCTGAGGGGGCCAAGAGGGTGGTGCACGCATATTTTCTTTTTCTTTCTTTCTTTTTAATCATTCTATTATTTACTTATTTATGACTCTTCTTGTTTTTAAAAAGTTTTAATATTTTACTTTAAATGTGTGATATGCAAAAATAAATAAGTTGAATTTTATCACTTTTTAGCTTCAAAGTGAAATATTAAAAATTTAAAAATTCAGTATTTGGAAAACGATAAAAACGGTAACGTTTACGTATTTTTCAAATGTGAAAACGGATTTAGAAAAATTAGAAAATGAGTAATTTAAGAAACTAATTTCTCCATTAATTAACAGAGTTACACTGGCAATCAAATTAGGTGAAAAACATAGTTATTAATACTTTTATATAACTAACAATAACGATAGTTGTTATATAATTGATATAGATATATATATGTATAGCTGATAATAACCATTAATAGTTCTATTATTATTATTATTCAAATAATAGTATCAATAGTATCAGTACAGTATATATATACTATTAATATATATAATTATATATACATATTAGTATATATATTATCAGTAATTATATCAATAGTATCTTAGAGTATTTAAATTTATTTAATGAAAACTTAATTTTAAAAATTATATATAAGTTGGGTTCAAATGTAAAATATAGATTCTTTTCAAATTTATAAAATTATTTTTCTAAAAATTCTAGGTTATAGCACTTTGATGTTTGCTTCTGAATGTGCAACTGTCATGCAGTGAAAGATAATTTTTCTAAAGAGGATTTGGCATGTTAGTCAGTTTTGAAATGTGTGACAGCTTCAGTTGTCTATTTGTTGTTCGCAGGTGGGTACACGGTGAAGGGGGATTGTATGATTATTGTATACGAAGAAATGAAAAAAAAAAAAAAAAAATCACTTATTCAGCATGAACGTCACAGACCTGTTATTAGTAAAGTAAAGTATTATACACAGTAAAGTACATAGTAAAGTATTTCAACAATGATTTTCTCTCCAGAACAAAATGTCAAATTATTTAGTAAAGATATAATAATGAAGTATATATCATATCATTAAAAATTTTCGATTCAAAAGAATTACTTACAAATACCTGCATTTCATAATTTTTATTTTTTATTGACCCGCAATACCATAATAGAATTTTTACTTCATTAATATTTGGTCTCCTTTTGTGGATAGTTCATGTAAGGGTGCTTTATTCCGTGGTAATTTTTCCAGGGCTGATTTTTTTTTTTTTTTTTTCGGATACCAAATAAAAGGGCGCTTTTGTAATAAGCAAATCGCAAAATAATAAATATGAATAATACATTTGAAGAATGATTTCTAAATCACATTTCTAGAAATTTCAATTGATTGTGTACAACATTCATTTAGTATATACCTGGGGGATGGGGCGGGAGGGGGTAGTACTATACCACCTACTTACCGATTTAAATGCAACTGCGTACAATTTGTGAAAAAATACAGTGTCAGACATAATTGGAGGTGGGTGGCAGAGGAAACAACATGATTTTTTTCTTGTATCACCATTTTACTGATTTTAATTATATATTCTATAATTATCACTTACTTTTTTTTATTAAGATCAAAATGAGGGTTATATAGGTTGGTTGGTTGGTTGGTTGCCTTTTATTGGCACAAGGTCCACAATGGGACATGCTGCGCCAAACTGTGATGACAGAAAAAACAAAGGTAGCTTCTGGATGAGTTTACCCATCCAGGATGGTCAAATGAGAAAAAAAATAGTAAAAGAAGACATGGTAAACATATAAAAAGATCACAAAAGTATAAAAATAGTACAAAACATGAGGGTTATATATACTAGGGGGGGGGGGGGGAGGCAAAAGTGTTTGCAGATGAAAACAAAAAAAAAAAAAGTTTTTAAACTGCCTTAGTATCGATTTAAATAAAACATTGAATATATACTTATGTTAAAAAATTGCAGTGAGTGTTTACAGATATCTTGGGGGGGGGGAGCGGAATAAGAAAAGAAGTTGATTTATATCGCCATGCTACCTATTTATATGAAATGTTGTATGACTATTACTTACTTCTTTTATCAAAATTATAATGAAAGATACATGTAGTTCAAAAAAGGGGGGCAAGTGAATGGGGCAGATGAAAAATAAAATAATACTTATTATCGATTTTTTATTGACATTTTGTGTAACTATCAATTACTTTTAATGAAAAATTACAGTGAAGGTTACATGTCTGGGTGGGTGGGAGGCTGGAGACAGAAGGATAGAAAATGAGTGGTTTGACCCCAATGCTTTTTATTTTAATAAAATGCATCATAAATATCATTTAATTTCAGGAAAATTTACGTTGACTGTTATATATATTTTGGGGGATATGGAGGGAGCAGAAGAAAAAAATGATTCATAAATACCAGAATGCTACCAATTTTAATTAAAATTTCTACAGTTATCACCTACTTTTAAATGAAAAATTATGGTGAATGTTACCTATACTTGGGGGGGGGGGGGGCAGGACGAACAGGAAGGGGAAAGAATGTTATTTTTAAATAACACCGCTTCACATGTATAGAATTTTTTTTTATAAATATCACTTATTGTTTATGAAAAATTCTAGAAAGGGATGCGTATCGTAGTATCTTTCAGCGAAAAAAATTTCGCTATCGTTCATGTTTAGCAAGTATTTTGCAAGTTACACTTAAGAAAAGTGCCCTTTTTTCCAGATCGCGGAAAAAAGGGCACTTTTCACAATAACTGCTTGTGAAAGATATGTGTCATGGAATTATTAAGGAGTTCTAAGAGGGAGAGGAAAAAGAAAACGATGGTATGATGCAAAAAACATTATTTAATTTTCTCTGCACTTAACCTCTAGATTTTTTTTTTTTTTTTTTGCATTCATACGTGTATTTTACAAGCAGCATGTAAAAAGCGTGGAAATTTTCAACATGGTAAAACACATGCTAAATATCAATGAGAGTGTACATTTTTTATTTCTATTGGGGGGGGGGGGGGCAAAAATTACAGATTAAAAAGATGAATTATTTTTTTTAATCTTTTTATTTATTTATTTTTTATTTATTTTACAGATTTAAATCATGCATTGAATTTTGCGTACAAACATATGAAGAGACAGAAACTGATACGCAACTCTCACTGATTTTCTTTCCATGTGCCCTCTAGCTCTCAGTCGATAATATAACCCCCTCTGCAATTTGATAAACAAATAAGAGATATTTATACAAAATTATACAATATTTATACATATTTCCTATAAATGTAAAGCAAAGTGATTTAAAAGAACTTTTCCCCCCTCAGTATTCCACTCCCCGCTCTCCTGAGTATATGTAACCCTTTTGAAAAATTTTCATTAAAAGTAGGTAATAGTTGTTATAATTAATTTAATATTTATGATTACATTTTATTATTAAACTGTTATAATTAATTTTAATTTTTCCCCCATTTTAACTACTTTTTATTCTATTCATTTATTTACTTACTTATTAATTTACTCCAATTGAGTACAGAAGGATCACCTAATTCGCATACAACATTCATTTAATGCCCTGAAAAAGTAATGAATTTGTATGTTTTTATATCAAGTTGCTTATTTTTTTCTTTTCGACAAATTTATTCCTTTTTTACAGTTCTTCATGTAAATACTTGGTTCATTATAATTGAATGTTTGAAAAGGTTTTCGATATATATCTAATAAAAGATGCAGCAAAAATGGAGTTACTATTTCGAATTTTTAATGCATATCAGGAAGAAAAGTTGTCAAGCCATACTCCTACTATTTTTTAATTAATTAATTAAAGTAATTAAAACATTTTTTAATTACTTTCAAATTTTTTAATACATAATAATAATAAAAAGTTGTCTTTTATTAGAGAAACCCTTCTATTCTTTTCAATTCTATTCCATATGCATTATTCTTATTTTTGAAAATCTATTATTTTACCACTCTCTGTAAAGGAATGTGAAAAAACATTTCTACTACTACTAAGGATAATAATAATTTGAGCTTATTTGGTTACTCTGAACTTTGAACGAAGGATTTATTATTATTATTATTTTATTACATTTAAACGAAAAAAATATTTCATTACTGTAAGATTCTTAATAAGTAATAGCTACAAAAGTTAATTTTAATATAAAGCATTATACATAATTTTTTTTTTTCAATCAATTAATATATTTTGTTTTGTACCGTATCAATTAACTAAGGGTAAAAAAGAATTAAATAAAAATAAATTAAATTAAATTAAATTAAAATTAAAATGAGTGAAAATATATATGGTTTATTACTTCCAAATTATTATTAGGTAGGAGCGAGAAAAGTTGTTTTTATAATAATAAATTATTTTATTATATAAATAAATCAATTACATTTTTAAACTTTCGCATATGACATTTTTAAAGCAATCTCCATTAATATATATATATATCAATCTGTGTATTTTTTTTTTTCCCATCATGCTATAGGTATGGAAATCTTAGGCAATCATAAAAATTTTCATCTTTTTTTTTTTTTGAACTTTTCTACAAGTTTTGAGGTGTGAGAAATCTAAAAATCACAAAACTGATATGGTTTATCCGTTTGTGTGTAGTTAATTAATATATGTACTCGACATAATAAGAATTTTTTATTTTTTTTTATTATTATTATTAAAAACTTCTTATACATTAAGAAATTAAAATTAATAAATTTTATTATTAGTTTAAAAATAAATTTTAATTTTAAATAAAATTTTCAAAAAGTTAAATTTTTATATTTGAATATAATATATATATATCTTACAATTTACAAAAGCATCTATTAACACATACATACATACACACATATATTATATATACACACATATGTAATCGTAAGTCATTATTTTAATTCTTTAATTCATAATATATATGATTGATTTAGTTCATATAAATTTGGTTTTTAATTATCAGTAATTATTATTGTTTTTTTTTAATCTAATAATAAAAATACTTGTTTATCCAGCTCCACCAGTCTTAAGCCGTATTGGCTTCTGCTCCTTCTTAGTTTTGTTTGAGTTTCATTTGTTTGAAATACTGCCTTTATTTCACATAGTTTTTAGTTTTTTATACTAAACCTGTGTACTCATCACATACTCACTTTAAAACATTCTTGCAAACTTTTAAAACACATTTTTATTTATGTATGTTCTTTTATTACTTTTTTATAGTGACTTTTTTTTCCGCATGACTTTCTTTCCGGTGAATTTTTTTCGTGACTTCTTTCTCAGGTGACACCGTTTATACTTTTTTAAGGGACCGTTCCAGAAAAACATACAAATGAAAAAATCGTACTACTGAAAATTTGATTTAACACATTAATACATAATAAAGGATTATATTATTATTAAAAATCAAATTAATTTTCATGTTTTCCTTTACATTTGTTCGACTAAGATAATTTTTAATGAAATTTAAAATAATTTTAAAAAAGTGGGATAAATTTTAAAGATAATTCAAAATGTAGAAATTCAGGAAATTTCCTAAAAATTTTGATTTTAACCTTTAAAGACAGTCTTTCGTTTTCTAAATAAAGATGACATTTTTGCAAACGGTTAAAGAAAAAAAAAAAACTGCTTTGTCTCTCCAATAGCAAGATGTCAAATAAGAATAAGCATGATAAGAAATAAGAAAATCTTCTGGTATCCTATTCAAATTTACCCAAAGGAAGTGAGTAATAAACCTTTAAGTTTACAAAATGCCTGTGAAGTTGTGAGATTTTTTTTTTTTTTTTTCACACGTCCCTAGAATGCAATTAAAGGAGAGAGTAGTATGGAGGTCTACAAGATCAGTTTTCTTTCTCTTAAAGAAATCCAATTTTATGCTTACCAATTCACCCAGTCCCGAATGCTTGCTTTTGAATGTTTCTCTACCCCCCCCCTCCTCCTTGCAGGCTATCATCCCTACTTGGGCGTTATTGAAATGCGCTTAAGAATAGGAGGTACTACTCAATTGCGCTTAGGGCCTTCATCCTCATAGGCATCAGTTGCGCCGAGATCAATTCCCCCCCCCCCCCCCCCCCAAAAAAAAAAAAAAAAAACATAAACGCATCAATTGCGCTCGTAGGCTTTTCAAAAAATCAGAAAAAAAAATTCTGAATGATTTTGACTATTCAAATTTGCATAATTTGTCGATAAAGCTTTCTGATAATCATTAAAATTTGTTTGTTTTAATTTTTTGAAAGCTTTTCAGGAATAAATTTGTTTTTCAAAACAGATTTTGCATACCAGAACAAATTGTTCAGCTTATTCTGTCATAAGTTATTGATGGTATGAGATTTTTGGACTTATGTTTCATTTAAATGGGAAAATATTTTGAAAACTTTACAGGTAAGACAAAACTAAATAAAAATATGGTGTATATTCAATATTTAAACTTAAAACTTCTTCACAGACCATAAAATTCAATCCAGCGCAACAGTTTTCGAAAGGACTTGGCATTTCTTCATCAGGTGCAAAAAACATGTGCTACTACCTTGGAAGCAAAAGCAAGACTTGCTTTTATTTGTGTAATATAAATATTTCTTTAAATAAATAATATAATATAAACATTTTTTTAATTGCTCTTGTTTGAATTTATTGGAGCCTATTATCTTTTACCCAGGAGATAACACGAGAATAAGTAAATAATTTTTTCCTTCCTAGAAATTATCATTCGTTACCTTCCGGCATACAAGAGGGGGGGGGGGGATGACAATGAACGTTATCAGTAATTTTTCTTGCGAGCGCAATTGATGTATTTTTAACAATGGGGTATTAACGTAAGCACAATTGATGTGTGTTCGTGTACTTTAAACGATATTTTAAACTTAGGAAAAGCTGTATTACGATACCTGACAGGATACTTCATTTCGTATATGCCCGCATTTTCTCTCTTTTATAGTTAACCATGTAAACCTATCTGTTACTTTATTTGAAGTATGACAATGTCCCAACAAAATATTTCTTTGTCCTACCAAACACTAATATTCGTTATGCAATGCCTTTTTTTCTTTCGATTGTACAGTATTATTATTGTAATTATTGTTATTATTATTATTTATTTTTATATAAATATTGGAAAAATGTAATTCAATAAATTAAAATTGAGTTTTTCCGTAATGCACTTTCTTAAGATTTTTCTTTTAGCTGGTAGTTAGCTCGAATAATGTGCTAACTTAGCATTCCATTACCGAGATAAATGTTTCTGAAGGCTACATATATCATGTTGACCAAACAAAACTCTATCTCCTATTTTTTCTCAATAATGCGATCACTTTTCATTTTAGCATATGCTTCGCAAATCGCAGGTGCCATTTTTACCGGTGCCATTTTTTCCTACATTCATATAAATTTAATTTTGGACCTCAGAGTAACATCCTTTCATCTGGATTTTGCAAAAATTTCTATGATATTTTTTTGCTTGTAGTGTGTCTCTGCTCTGATACTAATAGTTCATAAATGTTCCAAATATTTTTAGCACATAATGCTACATATTTTATGACATGAATTCTAAAAGTAATGGAAATTAATGAAAACTATTTAAAATTTTTACAACAATTAGGACTTCATGCATGCAACCTGAGTTCAAGGATGAAATTCATCTGCTATTGGGCACTTTAAGAAGTATGTGTTATTAATGTAATCTATTAGAAAATACAATAAAATTTCATTTTCTAACCTAAATTTGCAAAATTTTCAGTAATTATTTGGACAATTTTGTGCTCACCATATTTCCTCAGAATAACACCGTAGCATTAAATAAAGTAGGTTAATAAAACTATAATTCTGACCGCTGTTATTGTATAACTTTAATTCTTAAATTTTACAATAATTAAAAATGTTGGTAGTTGGCATTTTGCATTCTGGTTTTCGGAACATTCTGGATAACGGGTTTCCGGATAACGGATCCTATACTGTATTATGTTCCATTCCCTAATAATGCTAAAATTTTTTTAATTTTAATAATATAATCACTTTCTTTAACACTTATTTCCAAACACAAACTTAAAAAAAAACTTAGACAAAAACAGTTCATATCAGTTTACAAATTATTGTATAGTTTGGAAAAAGATTCATCTTTAAAATACAACCAGGTGCTCATTTTAAATTAATTTATTGACATTTTTCTTACACAAGCAATGTTCTCAAATTACAAATAAATATATTTTTCCAAGAACTCTGTTATGGAGACAAAAGAAAGTTGAATAAAGGAAAAAAAATAGCAAGCCGACTACAGTGTAAAATTAAATTATTATCCAGATTTTATGCATTAACTACACTCATGTTTAAAATGAAAAGAATTTTTATATTTTGGAGAATTTCATGAAAAGAACTGCATGATATGTAAAACCACTGCTTCAGGACAAAGATGCAAATCTTATACATTGAATACATACACATGTATGTGAGTGGAGAATACGAAATTTGATTTTCATCAGTCCAGTAGTTCCGGAGATAACTGACCAAATCTAAAATTTCTCTTAATTTTGAACATAAGTGTATAATAATTTGTAAACTGATATTAACTTTATTTAACGAAAGATAAAAATTTAAATGAATTTAAGAATAAATTTAAATAACTAAGAATGTAGAATTGTTAGAAAGAAATCAGATTTTTGTTGCACACAGTTTTTTTTCTTTTTTTTAATTCACTGGCCCTAATATTTGCTAAGCAGTTCTGCTATCAAAGATGGTAGAGTGATAGTGCCGGGTTCAAAATCATGTTATGCTCTTCAACCATTCATCTCAGAGTTTTTCATGGTTTTCTCCAACACTCGTATGAATATAGGCTAAGACTTTAATAAGCATTTTTAACTTCAATATTTAGTAAACTGAAATTAACATATCTGAAAAACAATAATAATAAAAAAATTGAATGAACTTAAAAATAAATTTAAATAAAAGATAAAACAAAGAATGCAGTACCTATATTTTGAATAAAAGTTTACTTTCAATATTTCAATACAGCCAAGTTTTTTAAAAAATAGTAAAGGGATTTGCCAGGTTTGAAGCCATGTCATGCTTTTTTGGTTTAATATTTTGGATTTATCTATGGTTTGTTGTTGCAACTTATAGCAATGATGCCGCTAGTCTTTCAAAATCATGGGTGCCATGAGTTTAAAAAATCTGGGTCTTAAAAAAAAAAAAAAAGGTCCCCACATAAATAAGTTTATAGTCTTAAAACTAGTATTATGTAGAAGGTGGTTGCTTTTAAGAAACAACTGAAGATATTTAGTTCAATGCGCTCGTTCTGGAACCAGAAAAAAGAGAGAGAGAAGGAGAAAATATAGTATAATATCTAGTTATTTTAAACTAGAAACATTTTTAAAAATTCTCCGAAATTATCAACATTAAGAAAACAAAATGATTTTTTTTTTTTTTTTTTTTTTTTTTTTGAGAAATGAGGAGTTATCAGATAAGCAGATTGATTACAAAATTTAGTTACACATTCCTCTTCAAATCTTAAGTCCCCTACTCTCCTTTAACCCATTTCGTGCTGACGTTGTAAAAACACAACGTTTTTTTAATTATTTTTTCTGCGGAAAACTTTACATTTTTTTTGGTATAAAAATATTTTCGTATTAAAGTAATGTCCAATACGCATAAAAGAAAAAAAAAAAAATAATAATAAGTCTACAGTTGAATTTAATATTCAGTATAAAATAATAAATAATCAATGTTTTCCATTATTTTTATTGATTACTTTCAAGTTTCAGCGGTAGATGACAGCACATGTTAAAGTTTGTTTTGCTTTCTTCGAACTCTTAAAAACAAAATGGCATCAACAAGTAAGTAAACATTTTTTTTTTTCTATACTCTAAATTTCATTTTTTAAATAATGTTGCGAAAACGCAACGTCAGTCTATTGTGTGTTAAAAAATTTAGAGGATGTTTTCGTTTATTTCATGATCGATTTTTTATTTTTTGCAGGCGATTCTCATAATTTACGAAAAGTACGACGTTGTTTAACGATAAATGAAGCTTTAGAATATCTTCAAGCTCTTAGTGATGATTCCAGTTCCGAATCTGAAGAAGAAAATAATGAATTTGTCGTAATTCCACCTGACCCGGATGTTTTGACTGATGAAGAAAATATAGATGATAATGCTGTGGGTGAAAACATTCCATTTCCTAACGATATCACAGGTGAGATCGATATTTTTTCTTCTAAAGTTAAGAAAAGTAAAAATAATACAAGTAAAAGAAAGAAAAGTTTTACTTAGGAAAAATGTTCCCCCGCATATAATCAACAACCACAAGATGTAGAAAAACATTACTATTACTATGATTTATTAAAACCTGCAAGAGTCAGTATCAAATCATTTGCAAGCTTTAGAACCTATAGATGTATTTTTAAAAAATTTTTAGTGAAAATCTTTTGGATTACATCGCTGAAGAAAGTACAAAATATGCCCATCAAAATAATAGGTTAAATTTTTCACTATCAGTTCCAATGCTTAAACGTTTTATCGGAATCCTTCTTTTTACTGGGTATTCAGCTATCCCGCAGGAAAAATGTATTGGTCAGTTGCTGATGATGTAAATTTTCCTCTAATTCGCTCAGCTATGTCACGTTCTGTTTATTTAACTGTAAAACAAAACATTCATTTAGCTGATAATACTAATCTAGATAAATCGGATAAACTAGCTAAAATTAGACCACTCATAAAAATATTGAATGAGAATTTCCTACAGTTTAGAGTATGGATGTTCATCTTTCCATTGATGAACAGATGATTCCGTATTTCGGCAAACATTCGTGTAAATTGTTCATGAAAGGGAAACCTGTGCGATTTGGTTTTAAAGCATGGTGTTTATGTTCTAAAGGATACCTGTACCAATTCGACATATATTCAGGAAAATCTACTGAAAAATCTTTCGATCATGGTTTCGGTGGAGATATCGTTATGAATCTTTTAAACGTTGTAGAAACTCCCTCTAAACACATTGTGTAATTTGATAATTTTTTTACATCACATGTATTACTGTCAGAATTAAACAAACAAGGACATCGTACAACTGGGACAGTTAGAGAAAACAGGATTGGTGAGTGCCGTATTATACCAGTGAAAAAGATGAAGAAGGAAGTTCGTGGCACATATGATGTAGCATTCGATTCAAAGAATAATGTTACTGTCGCTAGGTAGAACGGCAATGCTGTTGTCACCGTACTGACAAATTGGGATGATACTGAGCCAGCAACATATGCAAAGCGCTACTCCAGAACAGAAAAAAAAACTGTCCAAGTAAAACAACCCAAAGTCATTGCTGATTATAACAAGCATATGGGTGGAGTGGGGTGGACTTACTAGATAATTTTATATCAAATTACAGAATAAATATAAAAGGAAAAAAATGGTGGTGGCCTATTTTTGTAAATTGCATTGATATTGCAAAAGTAAATGCTTGGAAACTTTATAGGGAATTTGTGGATTCCAAAACAACATTGCTAGACTTTCAAAGGGCAATTGCAGTGTCATTATTAAAATCGGAAGTACCGTAATTTTCGGTGGATAGGCCACACCAACGAAAAAACACTAAAATTAAATTAACTTTCATCATATAGGCCGCGGCCTGTACCGAGATAAATCTTTACACATACCTCGATTTCGTAATCGATTTTTTTTTTTTTAAGCATTTATTTATTTATTTTTTAATTACTAATACATTAGATCATCCGGAACCTTCAAATTATGAAAATTTCCGAAATATACCTAGATCTTTCAGAAATTGGACGCATTTACCAAAGTAAAATATATGATACAATATGAATGTTGGTTTTAAAAAAATAATAATAAATAAAGATATAAAAATAATAAATTATTAATTTATTTATTCATCTATTATTATCACTGTTTTTCTCTAATTCTAAAAAAAAAAAAAATGAATGAATAATTCTGGCTCTTAGCAAAGCAATAAATATACCCACTTGAGTTTTGTTTATTTCTGCTACAGCTGCATTTTCCTTTCTCATTCATTTGATTGCACTTGCCCTTTGACCTTTATCAGCATATAGCCCAAGTGATGGCTCCTTTTTTTTTTTCCCTGTTTGTTTTACTGAATGAACTTTGGACAACACGATTTAAAAAAAAAAAAAAAAGAAAGATAGATAGATAATGAGATAAGAAAGTTTTTTTTTCTTTTTTTTTCCGTGGGATAGGATTATTGTGGAAGCGGGAGAAAGTTTGTTTAGGAAAGTTTGGATTTTTATGCAGACTTTGATGGATTTAAGTCTTTTGTTCTTTTCTTTATTGTTATTATTTACATACGCATATACAGTTATGTAAGGATACATATTCAATATAACAGTAATGTTCTCATTTCAGAAATAGTTTAAATATCAGCAATATAAGATTTTATTATCTGCTAATTATGTAGAAATAATTTGAATATCATCAAATTATAAAAGTTATTAATACTGATTTTGGAATATTTCGATCAGTGGTGATGGCATACGTTGAGAGTTTTGATAATGTTATTTATTTCAGGTCATTCATTTTTTAGTAAACAGAGCTATAGTTTTACTGCAAGATTTTTGTCTGGTGTTGCCATCTACCGACAAAATACATAATCAAATTCAAAATATTTCATTTTTACGCATTCTATGCTTTTGAAATTAAATGATTAAAAATTTTTGAGATCCGAGAATTTTTTTTTCTCAATAGATAGGCCGCAGTTGCCGATTTTGAACTTTTAAACACGTATAAGCCACGGCTTATTTCCCGAAAATTACGTTAGATATTTCATCAAATAAATCAAATTCATTTGATATGAAAAATGATATAAACCCTATTCCTGAAACCACATGTACTGGTCGGCCATCCGCAATGCAAAATCACTTTTTACAGCAAAAACAAAAGGATCGTACAGGCCATATAATCACAAAAAATCCCGAAAATAAAAGAAGGAGGTGTAAAATGTGCAGTAGTCAGACAGTAACAATGTGCAATGTTGCTGTACATGCTAAATGTTTTGAAGATTTCCATGATTCCCAAAAATGATGCTTTTGCTTTGGACTGACGTTGCGTTTTCGCAACATTCTGTATTTTAAAAAGTATTAAAGCTAATTTTCTGAAATTTTATTTTTGTCTTATTTTATGTCTCATTAGTCAGGAAATCAACTTTTGTGCGTATAGGATAACTGTAACCATGACCGATACTGAATGGGTTAACCCCAAAATGACTTACCAAGAAACTGTTCTGATAATTTAAATAATGTATTAGAGAAAAAAATAAAAGTAGTGTACTTACTTATCTTTAAGCGAAATTAATATAATAACAATTTTTTTTATTAAAATCACACAATCAACTGTGGAAGAAAATCATATTAATTGATTATTTTCACTCAGTCGGAAAAATAAAATTTCAATTAATATAATATAATAACATTCTGACATCAGTAAAAATATTTTATTTTTTGCTTAACACAGCAAACGTATTTTTTTTTTAATACTTAGGTTTTCTTAATAGTAAAGTTTCTTGAATCTTAATACAGATACAATGTCATGTTCCTGTAATCATGTTTGTTTATCCGGTTCATTTGCTTTGTTCCAACGAACTTAGATCACAGCAGAGTGATGCAATCCAATGTAGTGGCACATTTTAAATGGTAACTTTTTCGTATCGGGACTTTGTTTTCGTGCCGGCCACTCACATGTGTTTATCACTATATCGTATTGGAATTGGACAGAAATGTTTTTGGATTCTTTGATAGAATGGTTTTGCAACTATTTTTCGATTTCCATACTTCGGCTAAGTTTTGACAGATGACACCCAATGGTGATTCGTTATGCAGTGATGTGATTCAGTGTATCATTCTTTTTTTACTAATAATCTTTTTGCATAGAAATTTTGTTTTCTCATCTCATCTCGGAACTTGGTTTTTGATTTCGTGCCGCCCGCTTGTTTGTGCTTTTCTTATAGGATAGGTTCTTTTTCCTTTATGGTAAAAATGGAGTTTTAAAGTTTTTTTTTTTTTTTCTTCTTCAGAACAGAATGCTTTAAAAATATAAAGGAAAATATCTGTTTTAAACAAGAAATATATTTTAAAATTTGCTTTTTTTTTCTTTCTTCTGGTTTGAATTTTTATTTATTTATTTAAGAATGAAAATTACGCGTCTGGGACCCGTCACAGTAATTTTTTTGTGTCCTGCCTCCGATCTTCGCGTAATTTATGCGCTATAGCGCATAAATTACGCAATATAAAATAAATCATAAAGTGTGAAATTCACAAATTGAAGTATTCATTTAACTTAACAATAAATTCAAAATATTTTGCAAAGTAACCTTAACATTGATGAAAACTTCTTTTAAGTTCTAGGATGAGCTTAATAGAAAAAATAAATTAAAATACATTATTATTGTGAATTTGCATGAATATATATATATATATATATATATTTACATTAAATTACCACAGTACATTAATTAAATTAAAAATATATAACTTAAGCAATGCAATGCGAAAATACAAATTCCTTCTTCATCTGTACAATGTGCAAAGTAGAAAAATAATACACCCCTGTAAATTTTCCATAAAATTAGTTTTTTGAGGCATCAGTTTACTTTAACTGCATACACTCTATCTTTTAGAGACGCACTAAAACTGATATTACACGGAGCGATGAATGTCGCTAGCAATTACAGGCATCATGCTCCTCCTCTGGCTAGGGTTGCTCAAGAAATAATACACGTTCAAAATCCGTATATCTCATCACGTATTTATCGCTAATTAGTTGGTGAGATTGTTTGTTTATGGTTATTGTTTACTTCCCGTTCCTGGAATATTTCATCTCATCATCGCGTCGTCTTTGCCGCCTTCACCCCTCTCTCAACATTGCGAGCGCTAGATTATTTTGTTATTGATATTTTACTGTTAATTTATTTGAAGGATGAGTCCGATTAACGACAGAAAAAAAGCTGTTATTGCAGCTATTTTGTCTATGTCCGCAGCATTTATTGTCCAAGGGACTGAAAAACGAAAAAAAAAGAACAATCTGGACCAAAAAATGGTTAACCAGGAAGAATCTCGGGTGCTACGAGAATCTTATGCGGGAACTTGTTTTGAAGGTAAGAATATTTATATTTTATGTTATCTCTCTTTTTTTAATTGCATTTTTTACGTTTCTTTACCCCCATTCATTAATTCTATTCTCAAACAATGTACTACACAATGCATGCACTTTTTTTTTTTTCAAACTAGTAACTATACTCATTCAGTTGTTATTCATGTTATTATTTTATTAATTATACATTTAACTTTGTAAATGTCTGTAATTTAAAGTTTTTTACATGATTTGTTTTTGTTATTATATTATTGCAAAAATCTGCTTTTTATTTTCATTTGGGATTATGTAATAATGTATGATTTTCTTCAATATTAATTTTAAGGAAAAAGAGGTTGGAGGTAGTGTTTGATTCACTGGGGGTTACCTGCACAGAATTTAAAAAAAGTAGTTTTCCTCCCAACTAAAAAAATAGAAAAATATTTCTTTGTAGTTCATTGCAAAAGTTTATTATTCAAAAAATGGTCTTGTTATAAAAGAGTAACGCCTACAGTACTGTGCTACATATATATAGAGAGATTATGTGCTATATATATATATACATACATACATAGAGAGAGAGAGAGAATTATAAATTATAAGATTTTCTGTGTACAATTTATTTATGAAACCTCAGCATTGTCTATAATGTTCAGCTATTGTATGGTATATTTATCAGCTTTATTCAAAGATTTAGTGAGAAATGCATGAACAGTATTAATATGGAAGTTTGTATTAAAAAAGCATCAACATTAAGCACAGAATTTAATATCTTTGTTTATGTTACTGTGGATTTTAAAAATTAAAACCAATGTAAAACATATTCTAGTAATTTGAACTCATTTTACTACTTTTTCTGGATATGCTGATGACAGACACACACTCTCATACCAATTTCTAAAAACAAGTTTGTCTGACTGAGGCCACTTCAAAGCATGTAAATATTACAAAAAACTTAATCTTAAAAATTAACAATAATTCTCTATCATGTACAGATATAATAAAGAAATAATCAGGTATGGTATTAAGTCGTATTGACTGCTTTGTATGAAAATTGTAGTTTTTTGTTATCATACTGAGCAATTATAGAATATTTTAGAGTTTTGTATTATTTAATAGGATAAAGATGTCTTTCGAAGGTGGATGAGACTGGATGTTGATGGGTTCGAATGTATCCTAAAAAGAATTCAGCACAGAATCAAGAAAAAAAAATACAAATATGAGAGAGTCCATCCCTGCTGAAGAAAGACTGGCACTAACACTATGCTTCTTTGCTACAGGTAACTGTATATTTTAAGTTTTTTAGATTTTATAAGAAAAACAAACAAAAAAAATGTTACTTATTTTTTTCTAACACACAAACATGAACTTTTTTTTTACTGAAGAATATTAATCAAATATAAAATATGTGTAGAACATAAACTTCAACATAAAGGCAAAAAAAAGTTACATGAATGCATTCAGTTTAAGAGATTTAACATTTGAACACAAGTTATATATTAACAAGAAATTAATAATAATAGTATGTAATTAGTGAATTAGTGTAAAAAGTATTTTATTTGATATTATTATCAAAACAATCTGTATTAAAAATGATTTAAGTAAAAATGTTTTCATTTTAAAGACAAGTGATTTATTTAAAGAAAATTATATAAAATCATTTGTAAATTCATATATTTTTCTTTTCGTCAACTACATATTTATATAAATTCAGACTGCATTGTTAAAAATGTCAATTTATAAAATCTACTGTTTTTTTTCGGAGAAATCTACTGATTTTTAAAAACTGAAATGTTGGCAGGTATGGCTTTAGTCCCCCCCCTCCCCCCAATATTGAAATTATTCCTGCGAATTATTGTGAAAGCATGGAATTTTTATATCTATTGGTTACATCCTAAACTACTGTCCTAATCTTAACACTACTGTTTTGATATCAGTTTATATCATATGGACTTTGGTGCCCCCCCCCCCCCCCCCAGAGTGATATTCTTCATGCAGATTATTTTGAAAGAATGAAATTTTTACATCCTAAACTACTGTCCTAATCCTAACACTAATGTTTTGATATCAGTTTATATCATACGGACTTTGATCTCCCTCCCCATACTGATATTCTTCCTGCAGATTATTTGAAAAGCTTGTTATTTTAAAAATTATACTGATTTTTTGTAATGCATGTATCAAAAATGTATTTAAAATCTATCACTTGGAACACACTGCATGAGACAGTTTTTCTTTTATTTTTTAATAAAAAAAGAAAAGAAATTTTTTTGCATTTCCATAAAATTAAATAATTACAGAAAATTTTCAAATCTTGCATAATATTTGTACAACTCAAAATTATGTTTTAACCTTAAGGTGAAACTCAAAGTTCTCTGGCTTTCCAGTTCAGAGTTGCGCAGCCTACAATTTCTGGAATCCTTTATACTGTTTGTAGAGCACTGTATGAAGAGCTTGTGGGGGATTTTATGTGTGTACCATCCTTGGAGTCAGAATGGAAAGAAATTGCAAAAAGGTTTTGAAAACCTGTGGAATTTTCCTTTCTGCATTGGAGCTCTGGATGGTAAGCATGTAAAGATTATTCCACGAGTTAGATCTGTATCACATTATTATAATTACAAAGGTTACTTTAGCATCGTTTTGCTTGCTCTTGTCGATGCTAATTTAAGATTTTTATATGTAGATGCAGGGACAAACGGAAGGTGCAGTGATGGCGGGGTGTGGGCTAAGTGTGACCTGAAAAGATCTTTTGCTTGCAACACTTTAAACATTCCTGAGGCTGATTACTTACCTGGAACAACTGTAAAAGTTCCCTATGTAATTGTAGCCGATGATGCTTTTCCACTAACTCCCAAAATCATGAAGCCTTTCTGTGGAAAAAATTTAAAGATCGAAGAAATTATCTTCAACTATAGGTTTTCAAGAGCAAGACGGGTAGCTGAAAATGCCTTTGGCATTTTAGCTAACCGTTTCAGAATTTATAAATCCGAAATTTTGGCCTCTCCTGTCAAAGCTAGAACTTACATTCTAGCAACCTGCGTCTTACATAGTTTTTTGCGATCCAGAAACCTAACTGTATCTACAGACAGTACAGAGGATCTAGAATTTGTACCACAGGATGCTGCTGCACCATCATGCATTCAATCCCTCCGCATCAGGAACACCCAAGGAAGTTTCCAAGCAAAACAGGTCAGACAGTGGTTAACATAGTATTTTAATACCATTGGATCTGTGCCATGGCAAGAAACAAGCTGTTTGACTTAGTTTAATATTATCATATTTCTCAAATACTTACATGAAATTGAATTTGTGTTTGAACAAAAATAAGTTAATTTGTTAATTCAAAAATATTAAATTTTACTACATTTATTACTATTTAATTGCCTAATTGTTATTAATATTTTAATATGTTCACTTTTATCTTATTACTTTTTTAATAAATTTTAGCATTAAAATTCAAGTTCAGATATGAGGAAAAACATATATAAAATCGAAACTGTAAATACCTAAGCTGTATTGAGTTTCGTGAATTTGCTGTATCAATAGAATAAAAATATTACTTCTTTATTCAATAGAAAGAAAAATGTTGGATTCATAAATATTTTCAATTTCTACATTTGCATATACATATGTATTTTGGTGGATTTATACATTTTGAAAAGTCTAGAGCACAATTTTACCCTTTAACATAAATATTTGACATCCTTCATCATTTTCAAAATACTTTTTCCTTAATTAAATTATTCTATTTTTATTTCTTCTCTGTTCGGTAAATAGCAGACTATTCCTTAATTTAGGAAATAGTGTTTTACATAAAGCCAAATGCAGAAAATCACTGGAAATTTCTTAATAGCTGCTTTCATGATACTCATTCACTTAATATTTTCATCTGATAAAGTGATCATACTATTTACTATAACCTAAAACATTTGCTGTTAGCTTCATTTACTTATTTATAGTGTTCACTTTCAAAACTAATTACTATATGAATTGAATTATGTTAACATATAGATTTTCCATACAAAAGGTTTATATAAAATTGATGCTTTTTGTTGCCCCCCCCCCAGGGGGTACCTTCTTCAGGTATTCAGGGGGAGTCACGCACCCCGGGCCCAAGTGATCTTTTTTTTTTTTTTTTTTAATGTATATTTTACCTTCCTCTCTTTTATTTCTTTCACTTTTTTTTTTTTCCCCCCCTTGATTTTTTCTCCTTATTAGTATTTTTAGTTTTTACTGCCAATAAGGTCTTGGTACTTATTCTTGTTTATTGTTCTTGTAAAATGAAAAAAAAAAAAAAATCTGGAAAACTTACAAAAAAAATGAACCTACTTACCTTGCTTATTTTCACTCACCTTTATTTTTTGGTCTTGTTCTTGTTAGTTTTACTAACAATACTTTACTTCTAAAACATTAACCAAGCTGAGACCGGTGTAGATGTGGCGCTGGTTATTGGGTTGGAGATTTGGTGAGGGTCTCACGGTAGTCTAGCCTTGGGATCACACTGGGAGACTGATGCCCTTGGTGAAGGTGAGACAACGGTGACTACTCGATTGAGAAACACGACTACCACATGTGATTCCCAATCTGGGTCGACGATCTGGTAGCTGGTGAGTGGTTATGGGTGTCCCAGGGAGCGATTCTGAAAACCCTTTGCTTTTCCGTCTGTTCAAGAAACGGGCTGACTTGTGGGACTAAGGAAACCCTCGACCCTTTTTTCTTATCTCAATATGGCCACAAATAAAGGAAATACGAATGATGCGTCTGGCTCGGGCCAAGCTATCAAAAATTCAAATGAGAAATCTTGGGCGGAAAGAATGGAAGAGTTTTCTTCCACTCTTAACGAAAATAATGTATTCCTGAATTGCGAGGCAAGATTTTTTGTGGTAAAGAGAAATGAAGGCGATTTCTTTAAGACCTCTCCATTTCTTATTCAGAAATCATTGCAATCGATAATGGGTGCTCCAAAGTCTGTTAAAAAACTTAGATCAGGTGAACTACTAATTGAGGTCAAAAATAACAAGCAAGCTAATAACTTAAAAAAAATTTACCCACTTTGCCAATATACCAGTCACTGTAAGTACACATAGAACATTAAATGTCTGTCGTGATTTCTGAACCAGATCTACACAGTGCCGGCCCTAGCAAATTTGGCGCCCTAGGCGAAAAATTTTCGTGGCGCCCCATTTAAAAATTTTTTTAAAAAATGTAAGACACACAGACAATTATACACATACAAATACTGTAATAATAATCAACTATTTATTTTTATTACATATTGCATATTATTGTTTTTTCGGCGCTACTTTTAGCGGTAGTAGAAACAATATCCTTCAAATGAATTGTTTTAGCTTCATCTTGATCTGTTGATAATGGTGATAGTCCTACAAATCATTCTCGCGTCACTATAGAATGCTGGAAATTTTTTATTAATTTCAATTATAAGAAGCTGGGTTCTCCACTGGCTACAGACACAGGAAGTGTCAGCAACAATTTTATTGCTGTTACTAAATTCAATACGCAATGTACTAGTTCGTTTTCACAAAAATTATTCAAAACTTCCTGTAGTGTACTTTCATCAACATCCTTAGAGTCTCCTTGAGTCAGATAATCTCCTAATCCTCTACATAATTTCAAAATCACTTTGAAAGTTTTTTTTACGACTCACAATCGTTAGAAAGGCATCAGAAAACATGATTTATCTTTTTGGTCTGTTTGAACTTCTCATCATTCGAATTTCTTGCTGTATCAAGAAAAGAAATATAACAATTAATCTTAAAATGATGTTTAGCATCACTTGTTGATTTATCAGCTGACTGCATAATTAAACTTCTTTTTCATTTTTCGTAATCGGGCTGGCTCTGACTCCGATGGGAATGGTACTTCAATATTAATTTCTTCTGAAAATGCCTCCTGTTTATCAAATCCGAAATCACTTTTACAGTTTTCAAGAAAAAAAATTTGTTTTTAGTAGTGCATTAGTAGTAGCGTTTGGGTCACATTTTCACCATTGGCGCGTCGTCTTTTGTTATGTACTGACGAAAACTTTCTTCACTTATTTTCTAATAGGGAATTAACATTTTTTATACATGATCTGGCTTGTGTTTGTCGAGAATGGACAACTAGAGCGAGGCGGAGCTTTCAATGTTTGTGGGAAATATTGTGCTATGATAGGCTACATTCCACTGTTTGTGGGTTAAAAGAAGTCTCCTACAGGTTAAGTAAAAGAAAATCGTCAGGACTTTGAATGACGTTAGAGAGTCATGTCGTCTATTCGCTGCAGATTACCCATAGAATTTTCTCACATTGTGAGGAAACATAAACTCAAAGTGAAATCGGAAGCATTTTCCATGTTCTGTTTATCAAAGCCTCAGTCTTTATTTCTTTCATATCAAACTGTTGTTTATTTACTAATTATTTTGGAAAATGAAGCAAGATTTTTGCTTATTCAGATTCAGGTGGAAAAATCTTTTGTTTTTTCAAATTATTATTCTGATAGTGTTCCTTTAGGATTCGGACGAAAATAACTTTTCATATGAGCCTAATTTGCTTTGCTAATGATATTTTTTCTCTAATTTTCTCTTACAAAATTGTACTCCATTTTTTTTTTTTTTTTTTTCTGTTAACAGCTAGTCTCAAGTATCAACTGTACTGAAAACGAAATTTCAAATTTTATTACTAAGTTGAGCTACTAGAAAAAGAAACTATAACAGAATCACTTTGTAAAATTCCAAAAAGCCCCCCCACGCATAGCCCCTACAAAGTCACCTAGTCTAAAGAGCTAAAACTTCTTTCTAGTTAGAGCTAGCTTCCTTCAAATCTTATTCTTATTTTTTCTTTTTATGTCAGTTCAAAATTATAAAATTAAAATATTTATAACTTTTCGTATATAAAACAAAAAGTAATAAGATGAATAATAATGTAATACTTATACACATTCTTACTTTTATAATCTTTTTCAATCAATCATCTGCGTCAGGCGTGTATACGAAGGTAATCTGAGGTAATCCTTTTTTCTTTCGATTGCTATATCCTTGTAAAATTGCTTTTCTACGAGCTGAGCAACTGAGAAAATTCGAATAAAAAAATATCTTTTGCGTGCAAAATACACGGAAAGTTAAAAAAAAAAAAAAGGGGGGGCTGATGTTTCATCTTTTTTGTCAGTTTTTTATAATCAAACTCAACATTGTGCCAATACATTAAACCTCTTCGCTTCATAAAATGTGCTCTTGCAGCAAAAGCAAATTTACAGTTAAACTGGAAACAAAAATGATAGTCTATACATTTCTATTAAGGTCGACCTTGACAAATTGATGAGTATTCAGTAAAAAATGGTAGTTTCGAGTTGCCATAGTTTCGAAGTTCTAATTTCAATATAAGCCGAGTTCTGGAATTTCCAGCTACATTTTAGCACAGAATTAACCCGATATTTTACCATTTGTAGTCAAGAATTTAAAAAGAAACTGATTAACTCCCGAGAAGTCGATTGTATTCAGTAAATTGTTCTGAGCAATCTTTTATAGAGATTACGCTTTAATCATTTGATTATCATTCCTGATCCTGAATAAGTGAAATTCCTGCTCTAAAGTGTAATGTAATTAATGCTCTTTACTTTTGTAATACAAGTGACTGCTTTCCCCAGGATTAGAAACAGTTTAATAGGACTATTTCGAAAATATTCTTTAAAATGCTAGTTTTATTTGTTTGTTTCGAGAATATTCATTGAATTGATAGTTTTGCTGGACTGTTTCGAGAATATGAGTTAAATAAAGCTCATTGATCAACTTGAACCTATATGTGCATTTACGATCTTCTTTTCTTGAACAAGAAAGTCACTGTTTCGTAACATTTGATTTGGCACCTAATGTAAGGCAGATACACTTAATGATTTTGACTAGAAGTATTGCAGAAGACATGAAAGAACTTGAAGCTTAGACTGTCTAGTTAAAATAATTGAAAGCTGGACAAAATCATATGATAGCAGCACAACATGAGATGAAAATCGAACATGAAGAGATGAGGGATGGATAAAAGAAGATGAAAGCTAGACAACATGAATTGAGAGAATAGCTGAAACCCTGACTAGAGGAGTTAAGGATAAAACAGAAGCCATGTAAGAAGAGATTCGTTGAAAAGTTAAAGTAATTCAAGAGAAAATGCAAGAGCGACAGAAATTTTTGAGGAAAAAATAAAATTTACGAAAATTAAAGTTGAAAATACAATTCAAGCAAAGTTTCTAGAAATTAAAGGTTCCAATTGCCCATATGTAGCACTAGTGCGACATAAAACTCACTTTCCTACCCTCCAGAAATAAAAGATAGCTTTTAGGGAAAGTATTTAAAAATGAGAAAAGGTGTACAAAGGAAAGACCGAAACATAAAATATGTGCAAGGGATGATTCATGAGATGAAACATGATGTACAATTTAGACCCTTGAATGGAAAGTCAAAACTTTACAATTCCAATAAAGTACAGCCCCATTAAATAATGACTCGGTGACTTTTAGATATAGTGTAAAGCTGTTAACAATTACATGGACAGATTTAATCACGGACTCTTTTCAAAACTCAATTCGACGTTGTAAGTTTTTGAAATAAATAGATCGTTATTATGGTAAAATCAAGCCAGTTGTTTGCGACTCTTTCTCTTGCGCTTCTCATCAGATAAATTGGATTGACTTTAATGCCCTGAAAAGTCAATTCGAGGATTATCCATTTACTTCATTTTTACACGTCCAATTGAAAACGCGCCCCCAGGGGGGTACCTTCTTCAGGTATTCAGGGGGAGTCACGCACCCCGGGCCCGAGTGATCTTTTTTTCTTCTCTTCTCTTTTTTTTTTTTTTTTCTTGCTTTTTTCGTCCTTGTTTGTTTTTTTGGTTCTTACTGCCAATAAGCTCTTGGTATTTGTTCTTGTTCATTGTTCTTGTAAAAAAAGTAAAAAATTGAAGAAAAAATAAAAAATATGGAAAAATTTACAAAAAAATGAAACAACTTACCTTGTTTTACTCACCTTTTTGATTTCTACTTACCTTGTTGTTACCTTGGTTGTACTCACCCTTAGTTTTTGTCTCGTTCTTGTTGGTTACACTAAAATTTGTTAATTTCTAAAACATTAACCAAGCTGAGATCGGTGTAGATGTGGCGCTGGTTATTGGGTTGGCGATTTGGTGAGGGTCTCACGGTAGTCTAGCCTTGGGAGCACACTGGGAGACTGGTACCCTTGGTGAAGGTGAGACAACGGTGACTACTCGAACGAGAAACACCGGACTAACACGACTACTACATGTGATTCCCAATCTGGGTCGACGGTCTGGTAGCTGGTGAGTGGTTATGGGTGTCCCAGGGAGCGATTCTGAAAACCCTTTGCTTTCCGTCCGTTCAAGAAATGGGCTGACTTGTGGGACTTAGGAAACCCTCGACCCTTTTTTATTTAATTTAATTATGGCGACAAACAAAGGAAATACGAATAATGCGTCTGGCTCGGGCCAAGCTGTTAAAAATCCTAATGAGAAATCTTGGGCGGAGAGAATGGAAGAATTTTCTTCCACCCTTAGTGCTAACAACGTTTTCTTAGATAGCGAGGCAAGATTTTTTGTGCTGAAGAGGAAAGAAGGAGATTTCTTAAGAACATCTCCATTTTTGATACATAAAGCGCTGCAATCAATCATGGGTGATCCAAAATCAGTGAAGAAGCTAAAATCCGGTGAATTATTAGTTGAGGTAGAAAATCCAAAACAAGCAAATAACCTTAAAAAATGTACACAATTCGCAAATATACCAGTTACCGTTAGTCCACATAGAACTTTAAATATTTCTCGTGGCGTCATCTCAGAATCGGATCTTCAGTTTATCCCTGAGGCCGAAATTCTAGACAACCTTAAAGACCAAAGAGTAATTGCAGTAAAACGTATTTCTATTTTTCGTGACAATAAACCCATTCCAACAAAGCACATTATTCTAACAATAGACTCCCCTAAACTACCACGTTCCATAAAGGCCGGTTACCTTGAATGCCCAATAAGACAATACATTCCGAATCCTCTACGCTGCTTCAACTGCCAACGGTTTGGCCATTCTAAGACTTCATGCCGTGGAAAACAAACATATGCCCGTTGTAGTGTCATTGGTCATGACAGTGAAAATTGTGAAGCCCCAGTCTGTTGTGTTAATTGCAAAAAGGATCACCCATCTTACTCAAAATCATGTGAAAAATGGAAAACTGAGAAGGAGATTCAAACTATTAAAACTAAGCAAAACATATCATATCCTGAAGCAAGAAAAATTGTAGAATCAAGAACACCCATTGTTGGAAAATCATACGCTGCTGCCATAGTTAACAAAAAAACATATCAGTCTATAGCAATCCAAACTGACACTGTTCCCAACACAAACTCTCCAGTTGTAACTGCATTAAACAATTCCCCAACCTTACAATCCAATCAAAATCAGGCTTCTAACTCTTCACAGCCAACTTCATCCAAACCAAGAAACTTAAAGAAAATGCCACAAAATGCTAAAACCTTATTGTCTGAAAAAAGTCTTAACTCTACCTCTCTAAAACATTCTAATTCACCCTCTCGTCTCAATAACATCAAGAAAAAGAAACTATCAAAATTGCCCACTCCCACTACAAATACAAATAATAAAGTAAACGTTCCAAAAAAAGATGATATGATCAGCCTCCATCCTTCTGATGGGGAGGACGGAATGTCTACTGCATCAGAGGACAATGACGTGGACGTAATAATCTAAAAAAAAAATTATGACCAATTTCATTTCATGGAATTGCCGAGGTTTTATTAATAAACGAGATGAAATCAGAGATATTATCTCTGATCATCGACCTATCTGCTTTGCCTTCCAAGAAACATACTTAAGACAACACGACAACGTTAAAATCCGTGGCTACCAGTGTTTCAGAAAAGATTTTACACATTCTAACAGAGCTACAGGTGGTGTAGCTCTTTTAATCTCTAATAATGTTCCACACTCTAATATCATTTTAAATACAGACATCCAGGCTATTGCTGTTCAGATCCATATACACATACTTATCACCATCTGCACTGTCTACTTACCGCCAAATATGACTGTTCGACAATGTGACCTCAATAGGCTTATTTTGCAGTTACCGACTCCTTTTTTAATTCTTGGTGATTTTAATGGACACAACCAACTTTGGGGTAGTCCTGATGTTAATCCTCGGGGACAAATCATTGAAGACCTAATTACTGACCATAATTTATGTATTTTAAATAATGGTGAAAATACATTTTTCCATGAACCTTCTAGAACTTTTCATGCAATAGACCTGGCCATTTGCTCTCCTATTCTTTATCCATATTTTAATTTCTTTGTTAGTAACGACCTTCATAATAGTGACCATTTTCCTCTATTTTTATCTTTTTATAATTTTAATGATCATCATCCTACAAATGCACATTATATTTATGACAAGGCCAACTGGGCTACTTTCACTATAAATGCAACTATCACATACGAAATGACTGAGGGTGATATCAACAGAGCAATCACTGATGTCACAAACAGTATTATAAATGCAGCTGATATTACTATTCCAAAATCCTCTGGGCGTCTCAGTAAACATTCAAAGCCATGGTGGAATGATGAATGCAATAATGCAAAAAGACAGCAACAAAAAGCTTGGGGAATTTTTAGGAGGTACCCAACTACTGCGAATTATATCGCATTCAAAAAAGCAAGGGCAGCCGCACGAAGAATCCGCAGAATCTCCCAAAGAAATTCCTGGATAAAATATGTGTCCAGTATTACCTCCAATGTAAGCAGTAAACAGCTTTGGCATCGTGTCAAGAAAGCAATGGGAATATATTCTAATCAAAGTATTTCATTTTTAAAAGATAATGGCCAAACTATAACTTCTACTAAAAATATTGCAAACACCATTGGTAAAACTTTATCTCATATCTCCAGCTCTAATTCATATTCCGAACCTTTTTTGTCTCATAAACGTAATTCTGAAAGATCATCAATCAATTTTCACTCCCGCTCTTCACCAGACTACAATAGACCTTTTACAGAAAATGAATTAAAAAATAGTTTGAAACATTGCCATAACTCTGCTCCCGGACCCGATGGTGTTACCTACATTATGATTAAACATTTATCTAAACAGTCTCTTAAAAATCTCCTTCATCTTTACAATAGAATCTGGACTGAAAATATATTCCCTGTTGCTTGGCACGATGCTATTGTTATTCCTTTTCCTAAGCCAGGCAAAGATGCTACTGACCCAAAAAATTACAGGCCCATTGCTCTTACAAGCTGTCTATGTAAACTACTTGAAAAAATGGTAAATACTAGATTAGTTTTTATTCTCGAAAGAAATAATTTGATTTCTCCATGGCAAAGTGGTTTTCGACGGGGCCGTTCTACGGTTGACAATATTTTATTATTAGAGACAAATATTCGCAAAGCTAATGTGAGACGTAACCATTTGGTGTCAATTTTTTTCGATATAGAAAAAGCTTACGAGAAAACATGGCGCTTTGGTGTTTTAAAAGATCTTTTTAATCTGGACTTTCGAGGAAATCTCCCCATTTTCATTCAAAACTTCTTAAGAGTCAGACGCTTTAGGGTTCGAATAGGATCAGTTTATTCAGATTTCTATTTCCAGGAGGAGGGTGTGCCTCAAGGCAGTGTTCTGAGCGTCACACTTTTTTCTTTGAAAATAAATGATATACTAAAACAATTACCACAATCTGTAAATGGAAGTTTATATGTTGACGACCTGCAAATTTCTTGCCAGGGGAATGACATGCGTTTCATTGAACGCCAATTGCAACTTGCCATCAAGAATATCATAAACTGGACAAACAAAAACGGTTTTACATTTTCTACTGACAAAACACAGTGTGTGCATTTTTGCCGCAAACGAGGGCTTCATCCTGACCCAGAAATTTTTATGAACAACAGGCCAATTTCAGTTGTTGACACTGCTCGCTTTTTGGGTGTTATTTTTGACAGTAAATTGAATTTTAAACCACATATTTTACACTTAAGAATTAAATGTGACAAAGCTCTTAATATTCTAAAAGTCCTTTCTAATACTTCTTGGGGTGCCGATCGTCCATCTCTTCTGAAAATATATAGAGCTGCTATTCGGTCTAAAATTGATTATGCCTGCCATGTTTATGGATCAGCACCAGACTCTTACCTGAAGAGACTTGACACAACGCATCATAGTGCACTAAGAATTTGTTCAGGAGCCTTCCGTACTACTCCCGTCTTTAGTTTATATGCTGACTGTGTGGAGCCTTCTCTCACTGACATCAGACAAAGACTTTCATGTGAATTGTACTTTCGCATCCTCTCACATCCTAATCATCCACTTCATTCACTTTTAAATAGTAACGATCATAATCTTTATGTGAATCGCCCATCTTGCATCCCACATTTCACTCTTAGAATTAAGAACTTTCTTGCGGGTACCTCTCATATTCATACAAAAGTTCGTCCTCGGTCTTTTTTAAACATGACACCTTGGAACTTCCAGGTTATTTCTTGTCTTCATCCATTCAATGGGTTTGACAAATCTAACACAGATGCTTCTATTTTTCAGTCCGTTTACTTATCTCATCGCTCCCATTATAAGGACTACGTCGATATTTTTACTGACGGATCAAAGACCACTAATAAAGTCGGCTGTGGTGTTGTCATTGGTAACACCACTTTTAGCTATCAACTGCCTAACTCCTTTTCCATTTTCTCTGCAGAGTTTTTAGCTATTGAGGTTGCCCTTAATTTTATTTCATCTCATCCAAATCGTAAATTCATTATTTATACAGACTCAAAGAGTGTTCTTGATTCTCTTTCATCTACCTCTTGTAATCCATCCTTCACTTCAATTTTAAAAACTTACAAAGACCTTCTGAAAAAGGGATTTAACATCTTGTTTTGCTGGGTTCCTGGTCATGTTGGCATCAAAGGCAATGAAGCAGCAGACAAAGCCGCAAGGCAGGCTTCTATTCTTTTAAACTGTCCTGTTCCATACGATGACATAAAGCACACACTTAAAACCTATTTTAAAAATATTTGGCAAAGGGAGTGGAATAACCAAACCAATAACAAATTGCAAGAAATAAAACCTGAAATTTTAATCTGGCCTACACTCACCCCCAGAAAATGTGATGTCATTATTACTAGACTAAGAATCGGGCATTCAAGACTCACACATAAATATTTATTGCTTGGGGAACAACAACCTGATTGTCCGAAATGTCATTATAGTGCATTAACCATTCGCCATATTCTCACCGACTGCCCTTGCCTTCGTCATCTCTATCGACATCATTTTAATTCATCTTCACCCAATCTGACAAGCCTTTTAGGTGCAAATCCTCATTATCACTTGACAAATTTTTTGAAGGAGGCTGGTTTTTACTTTGACATCTGATTTTATTGTTTACAATGTTCATCCTATTTTACATCTGTTTGTTATTGTATACACTGTTTTTATTATTTTTGATTTTATCTTGTATGTATTTTTGTTTCTTATTTTTACTGTGTTTTTTAATGACAATCTGGATGGGTGAACCCATCCAGAAGCTGCTTTTTATCTTTTTACATTTTTGTGTGGCGCAGCATGTCCAAATATGGACCTTGCGCCAATAAAAGTTAATCAACCAACCAACCAACCAACCAATTGAAAACGCGCCAAGAAAAACTCGGTAAATGTTTCCAAGTCATAGCAGCAGACTTGTACCTTTTAGTCCTTTCTAGACAAAGATTGTAAGTGTTTAAAATTTTCGCACAACATGAATGCTGTGTTTCCAAGACTACATTTTATCTATTCTAAAGTGCCGTTAGATAGTAATAAATAAAATAGAACTTGTTGTCTGGATTGTGCCGCCCTCTAGATTTTAGCGCCCTAGGCCATCGCCTAGTTTGCCTATATGGTCGAGCCGGCCCTGGATCTTTAGTATATTCCAGAAAGTGAAATACTTGATAATTTGAAAGACCAAAAAGTTATTGCCGTTAAACAAATTTAAATCTTCCGTGATAATAAGCCTGTTCCCACGAAACACATTATTTTGACAATAGACTCACCTAAAGTTCCCCAATAAATCAAAGCTGGTTAACTTGAATGCCCTATAAAGCCATACATCCCTAACCCTCTAAGATGTTTTAATTGCCAACGTTTTGGCCACTCAAAGACCTCTTGCCGTGGTAAGATAACATGTGTTCGTTGCAGTGCAATTGGGCATGACAGTGAAAATTGTGAAGCCCCTGTCTGTTGTGTTAATTGCAAAAAGGATCACCCATCTTACTCAAAGTCATGTGAAAAATGGAAAACTGAGAAGGAGATTCAAACTATTAAAACAAAACAAAACATTTCATATCCCGAAGCACGAAAAATTGTGGAATCAAGAACACCCATTGTTGGAAAATCATATGCTGCCGCCATAGTTACCAAAAAAACGTATCAGTCTATAGCAATCCAAACTGACACTATTCCCAATACCAACTCTTCAGTTGTAACTGCATTAAACAATTCCCCAACCTTACAATCCAATCGAAATCAGGGTTCTAACTCTTCACAGCCATCTTCATCCAAATTAAGAAACTTAAAGAAAATACCACAAAATGCTAAAACCTTATTGTCTGAAAGAAGTCTTAACTCTACCTCTCTAAAGCATTCTAATTCACCCTCTCGTCTCAATATCATCAAGAAAAAGAAACTAACAAAATTGCCCACTCCCACTACAAATAAAAATAACAAAGGAAATCTTCCAAAACAAGATGATATGATCTGCCTCCATACTTTTGATGGGGAGGACGGTATGTCCACTGTATCAGAGGACAATGACGTGGATGTTATAATCTAAAAAAAAAAGCATGACCAATTTCACTTCATGGAATTGCCAAGGTTTTATTAATAAACGAGATGAAATCAGAGATATTATCTCTGATCATCGACCTATCTGCTTTGCCTTCCAAGAAACATACTTAAGACAACACGACAATGTTAAAATCTGTGGCTACCAGTGTTTCAGAAAAGATTTTACACATTCTGACAGAGCTACAGGTGGTGTAGCTCTTTTAATTTCAAATAATGTTCCACATTCTAATATTTTAAATACAGACATCCAGGCTATTGCTGTTCAGATCCATATACACATGCTTATCACCATCTGCACTGTTTATTTACCGCCAAATCTGACTGTTCGACAATATGACCTCAATAGGCTTATTTTGCAGTTACCGACTCCTTTTTTAATTCTTGGTGATTTTAATGGACACAACCAACTTTGGGGTAGTCCTGATATTAATCCTCGAGGACAAATTATTGAAGACCTCATCACTGATAACAATTTATGTATTTTAAATAACAGTGACAATACATACTTTCATGAACCTTACAGAACTTTTCATGCTATAGACTTGGCCATCTGCTCTCCAACTTTGTATCCTTATTTTAATTTCTTTGTGAGTAACGACCTTCATAATAGCGACCATTTTCCTCTATTTTTATCTTTTTATACTTTTAATGATCATCATCCTATAAATCCACATTATATTTATGACAAGGCCAACTGGACTACTTTCACTATAAATGCAACTATCACATATGATATGATCGAGGGTGATATCAACAGAGCAATCACTGATGTCACAAACTGTATTATGAATGCAGCTGATATTGCTATTCCAAAATCCTCTGGACATCTCAGTAAACATTCAAAGCCATGGTGGAATGATGAATGCAATAATGCAAAAAGACAGCAACAAAAAGCTTGGGGAATTTTTAGGAGGTACCCAACTACTGCTAATTATATCGCATTCAAAAAAGCAAGGGCAGCCGCACGAAGAATCCGTAGAAAATGCCAAAAGGATTCTTGGATTAATTATGTGTCTAGCATTACCTCCAATGTAAGCAGCAAAGAGCTTTGGCGTCGTGTCAAGAAAGCAATGGGAATATATACTAATCAAAGTATTTCGTTTTTAAATGATAATGGCCAAACTATAACTTCTACTAAAAATATTGCAGACACCATTGGTAAAACCTTATCTCACATCTCCAGTTGTAATTCATATTCTTCCGCTCTTCACCAGACTACAATAGACATTTTACAGAAAATGAATTAAAAAATAGTTTGAACTATTGCTGTTAACTCCTCTCCCGGACCCGATGGTGTTACCTACATGATGATTAAACATTTATCAAAACAGTCTCTGAATAATCTCCTTCATCTTTACAATAGGATCTGGACTGAAAATATTTTCAATGTTGCTTGGCACGATGCTATTGTTATTCCTTTTCCTAAGCCAGGTAAAGATGCTACTGATCCCAAAAATTGTAGACCCATAGCCCTCACAAGCTGTCTATGTAAGCTGCTAGAAAAGATGGTAAATACTAGGCTTGTTTTCATTTTAGAAAAAAATAACTTGATTTCTCCATGGCAAAGTGGTTTTCGACGGGGCCGCTCAACGGTTGACAATATCTTATTACTGGAGACTAATATTCGAAAAGCTAATGTGAGACGTAACCATTTGGTGTCAGTTTTTTTTCGACATGGAGAAAGCTTATGACAAGACTTGGCGCTATGGTATTTTAAGGGATCTTTTTAATTTGGACTTTAGAGGAAATTTCCCTATTTTTATGGAAAACTTTCTAAGAGTCAGACTCTTTCAAATTCGCATTGGGTCAGTTTATTCAAATTATTATTTCCAGGATGAAGGTGGTCCTCAAGGCAGTGTTTTGAGCGTTACACTTTTTTCTTTAAAAATAAATGATATTTTAAAACAGTTGCCTTCAAGTGTACATGGGAAGCTCATATGTTGACGACCTGCAAATTTCTTGCCAGGGAAATGACATGCGCTTCATAGCTAACACCAATTACAACTTGCTATAAACAATATCATTAAATGGACAAATAAAAATGGTTTTAAATTGTCAACTGATAAAACACAATGTGTGCATTTTTGTCGTAAACGAGGTCTTCATACCGATCCTCAGATTTTGATGAATAACAGGCCAATTTCAGTTGTTGACACTGCTCAATTTCTGGGTGTTATGTTTGACAGAAAATTGACTTTTATTCCCCATATTTCATATTTAAGAACTAAATGTGATAAAGCACTAAATATTTTAAAAGTCCTTTCTAATACTTCTTGGGGAGCAGACCGTCCATCGTTACTCAAAATATATCGGGCTACTATTCACTCCAAACTAGATTATGCTTGTCAGGTTTATGGATCAGCCCCTCACTCCTATATTAAAAAACTTGACACAACACATCACAGTAGGGTGGGCCGAAAAAATTATTTTTTGAGATTGATTTTGGTATAGTGCGGAAAAGTTGTGTAATGGGTCTGTAAGAAATCTCTAAAAATTTTATCAGTTTTGTTTAATATTTAACCGCGCCCCTTTGGCACTGAAAAACTGAAAAAAAAAGAAAAATTAGTTTTATTCAAAAAATTAAATTTCAAAAATTAATTTTGAATTTAGTTCATGTTTATTGTAGAAATGTTACCTAATGAATCAGTTAAAACCCTCAAAAACTTTCATCAATTTTGCCAAATATTTAGCCGCGCTCCTCTGACATAAAAAATTGAGAAAAAGATGAAAAGCCGGGTTTTTTGAAAAAAGTATATTTAAAAAAAAATTGAAACTAGTTATACTATATAACTAAAATATTACATAATACGTTACTACGAACCAATCCAAATAAAATTCAAATAATTTTACTCTATTTTTATTCTCTTATTTAAAAATAATAAGCATACATATGCACATAAGAAATTAAAGCATATCTTATACCCTACTTTCGTTTTTGTTTCTTTTCATTCAGATTTCAAACGATAAATGGCGTTCTACTGCTCCCATTGCTTCCAAGGTCAATTTAACTAATAGATAAGATAAAATATTGGATTTCGTTTCATTCTTTGTTTCATTGTTTGTCAAATGAAACGGGTGTTATGGAGAAACGGGTAATTAAAAAAGTGACGCTAGCAAACTCAAGTCGTCCGTTGTTTGGAACAGGGAAAGATTTATTCCCTTCAGATGCTGTCTATCTCCCAACTTATGAGGACATAATAAGATGTTATCAGAGTATCAGACTGCAAATAAAGGGAGACAAAAGTCAAGAACCTTCTTCAAGAACTGTGGCCGCAGCGGTAGCAAAAAAAAAAAAAAAAAAAAAAAAAAAAAAAAATTAAAAAATTATTGATATATGGAAACGTGCTTCGTATCCTGTTGTATCATTAAAGCGAGTTACTGCCATGGTTTTATATTACAACTGTAAATATAAGAACGTTATAAAACCTGCTAAATCTAGGAATACGCCGTTTTTACAATCGAAATTGAAAAAATTTAAAGCAGATGCCGCAAAATTGTTCGACATTTGTGCTTGTAATTGCCAAGATTTATATTCGTGCAATTGCGAAAAAAAAACTAAAAGTTCCTGAGAGAGAAAAAGAATTTTTAATTGTTCAAAGGGCAGTTAGAAAAATGGCTTTTGGAAATCTGGATATAGTAACAACCCACCAACTACAAAAACGAGTACGTCGAAAAATGGAAATATCTGATTGTCCAAACAAGAATAATATGTCAATGCCCAGTACCAGTTGATTTCAAAATAAAGAATCTCATAACATTTTGAAAGATAATGAATTAGAGATTGAGTCAGAAATGGATACAAAAAATGCAGATCAAGATTTCAAGTGGTCTTATCTTCTTTTAAGAAAACATAAACAAACTGAAACGCCATCAAGATCGTCAGATCAAATGAGAATTTCTATGCCTCATACAGCATTGACTGCAGATTTAACTGGTGCCTCAAGTAGAGCAGTGGCCAAAATTACTACTGCAGTTTTGGCTGATTTCAATTTAGTTTCGCCTGAGCAACAAACATATACAGTTGATAAAAACAAAGTGAGAAGAGAAATAGAGAAGAAAAGAAAAAAAGTAAGGGAAAATGATTTAAGGCTATTTGAAGAAAAACCTATTAAGAGTTTGTATTTTGATGGGCGCAAAGATGAAACTATTCAACAAATACATGGTCATCGAAAATTAACATCAGAAGCGCATGTAGCATTAATAGAGGAACCAGATAGCAAATATATGGGTCATATATCGTTAACTGCTGGTGAAAGTGCAAAAGGAATAGCCGAAGGTATTATAGAATTTACAAGAAAGAATAACATAAGTTTGCAGAACCTATCAGTTATCGGATGTGACGGAACAAATGTAAATACGGGATGGAAAGGTGGAGTAATACGTTTGCTTGAGACAAACATTGGAAGACCACTACATTGGAATGTATGTTTGCCTCATACCAATGAGTTGCCACTAAGACACCTTATTCAAGAAATAGACGGTTGCACAAGGGAACCATATTCATATTCTGGATCTATTGGATTGCTTTTAAAAGACTGTGAGAAACATCCAGTGGTCAAATTTGATAAAATGGACTCTACACTTCAGCATTTGGATCCGCAAGATATTAGAAAGCTAAGTACAGATCAAAAATATTTGTATCGCATCTGTCAAACCATAAAAGATGGTACTATTTCTCCTATGTTGACTGACAGTAATCCAGGTAAACTTAGTCATGCACGATGGCTGACTACCGCAAACCGTTTGTTACGGTTATACATTAGCACACCAAGCCCATCAGAGAATCTTATAATACTTGTGAAATATGTAATGCTGGTTTATGCTCCAATGTGGTTTGAAATAAAAATGAAATCGCATTGCCAGTATGGTTCCCAACATTTTTGGAAAATGATATCCCTTTCAAAGCAGCTTCCAGACAAATCTAAGAAAATTATTTTTAAAGTTTTGTCAAACAATGCATATTATGCGCATCCCGAAAATTTATTGGTAGCAATGTTGCATGATTCCAGGAAACACATCCGGGAACTAGCAGTTAGGCGAATTCTAGGCGCTCGAAAAATAAAAATGAAGAACTTGAATGGTTTACGAGTTTTCAAGCCTCCTCAAGTTAATTTCGAAGCAGACGACTACATTGATTTTAATTGATTGGACAAACTGTGTTGTAACAGAGCCACCTCTTACAATGCATTTAAAGGATAAAGACTTGAAAGAAATGTGCAAAAAAGAAGAGAATCAATTAATGACACTCGAAAAATTACCATGTCATACGATATCTGTTGAACGATGTGATAAATTAGTATCTGAAGCTGCAATGAAAGTTTGTGGTGAGATTGCAAGGGATGGCTATATTTGTAGCAAACTTCAAGCAAGAAAAGAACTCCCAACGTTTGACAATAAAGGACAATATTATTCGAGTACCTAATATTCAATAAGCAACAGGTATTATTAAATCCAACATAAATTTGTATATTTTTGCTTTAATCTTTATTTTGTTACTATGTAAGAGAAAATATGCTTATATACAAGAAAAAATATGTTTATATATTAACCAAGTAAAAAAATAATAAAGTAAAGTAATAGTTATAGTTATAGAATTTTTATTTATAATACTAATTAATTAATCAGTTATGTCAATACTAATTTAGAAAAATAATGAATAGTTTATCATAGTACAGGTTTTCAGAAAATCCAATATTTCTTTCATTTTTCTCCAATTTTTTATGTCAGAGGGGCACGGTTAAATAATGAAAAAAAAAAAAAAAATTATATAAATTTTTATGCGTTCTAATTGACATATTATCTAACATTTTTAATGAATGTCTTTAAAAATTTTGGATATTTTTTCAAAATAAATTTTTTTCCAAAAAAAGCTTTTTCCGTTCTTTTTTTCCATTTTTCAATGTCAGAGGGGCGCGGCTAAATATTGATTCATTTTGATAAAAATTCTTGTGAGTTCTAATTGGTCCATTACACAACTTTTTCATTCTATACCAAAATCAATTTCGAAAAAAAAAAAATTTTGGCCTTTATCTAAAAAAAGCTTTTTTCCATTCTTTTTTTTCCGTTTTTCAATGTCAGAGGGGCGCGGCTAAATATTGATTAATTTTGATAAAAATTCTTGTGAGTTCTAATTGGTCCATTGCACAACTTTTTCATTCTATACCAAAATTAATTTCGAAAAAAAAATTTTTTCGGCCTTACTGGAGACTAATATTCGAAAAGCTAATGTGAGACGTAACCATTTGGTGTCAGTTTTTTTTCGACATGGAGAAAGCTTATGACAAGACTTGGCGCTATGGTATTTTAAGGGATCTTTTTAATTTGGACTTTAGAGGAAATTTCCCTATTTTTATGGAAAACTTTCTAAGAGTCAGACTCTTTCAAATTCGCATTGGGTCAGTTTATTCAAATTATTATTTCCAGGATGAAGGTGGTCCTCAAGGCAGTGTTTTGAGCGTTACACTTTTTTCTTTAAAAATAAATGATATTTTAAAACAGTTGCCTTCAAGTGTACATGGGAAGCTCATATGTTGACGACCTGCAAATTTTTTGCCAGGGAAATGACATGCGCTTCATAGCTAACACCAATTACAACTTGCTATAAACAATATCATTAAATGGACAAATAAAAATGGTTTTAAATTCTCAACTGATAAAACACAATGTGTGCATTTTTGTCGTAAACGAGGTCTTCATACCGATCCTCAGATTTTGATGAATAACAGGCCAATTTCAGTTGTTGACACTGCTCAATTTCTGGGTGTTATGTTTGACAGAAAATTGACTTTTATTCCCCATATTTCATATTTAAGAACTAAATGTGATAAAGCACTAAATATTTTAAAAGTCCTTTCTAATACTTCTTGGGGAGCAGACCGTCCATCGTTACTCAAAATATATCGGGCTACTATTCACTCCAAACTAGATTATGCTTGTCAGGTTTATGGATCAGCCCCTCACTCCTATATTAAAAAACTTGACACAACACATCACAGTGCACTCAGAATTTGCTCAGGAGCATTCCGGACTAGTCCTGTTTTTAGTTTATTTGCTGACTGTGTGGAGCCTTCTCTCACTGATATAAGACAAAGACTTTCACTTGAATTGTACTATCGCATCCTTTCACATCCTAATCATCCACTTCATTCACATTTAAATAACAACGATCATAATCTTTATGTGAATCGGCCATCTTGCGTCCCTCATTTTGCTCTAAGGATTAAGAACTTTCTTGTGGGCACTTCTCATATTCATACCAAAGTTCGTCCTCGGTCTTTTTTAATCATGACCATCCGTTTAAGGGATTTGACAAATTTAACACAGATGCTTCCATTTTTCAAACTCTTTTCTCATCTCATCGCTCTGACTACAAGGACTATGTTGAGATTTTTACTGATGGCTCCAAAACAACTAATAAAGTCAGTTGTGGTATTATCATTGGTAATACAACTTTTAGCTATCAACTCCCTAATTCATTTTCCATTTTCTCTGCAGAGTTTTTTGCGGTTGAGGTTGCGCTTAACATTATTTCATCTCATCGGAGTAGATAATTCATTATCTATACAGACTCGAAGAGTGTTCTTGATTCTCTCTCTTCTAATTCTTGTAACCTCTCCTTCATCTCAATTTTAAATACTTACAACGACCTTTTGAAAAAGGGATTCGACATTTTGTTTTGCTGGGTTCCTGGCCATGTTGGCATTAAAGGAAATGAAGCAGCAGACAACGCCGCAAGGCAGGCTTCCATACTTTTAAACTGTCCAGTACCATATGATGACATAAAGCACACACTTAAAAGCTATTTTAAAAGTATTTGGCAAAATGAATGAAATAACCGAAACAATAACTAATTGGATCATTTTCAAAATATGCATACATATACTGTCCCACAATAATAATAATAAAAAAAATACTCATAATATGTTTTAAAACTAACTATAAATATTATATTTCTTTGTTACACTACACAACATATTTCTAATACAAAAAAAAAATCACTTTCATATTTTTAACTTAAAGATGCAGATTTTTGCATCTAGTAAAAGAAAAAAATAGCTGTCCCTCTTCTGAATTTTATAATTCAGTAATATTTTTTCATTTTATTTTTCACTATAAAAGGAAAATAATTGGGACATTTCATGAGGTAAATCATCATTATTTTAAATTTCTGACATTATTTCATTAAAAAAAATTTTTTTTAAAGAAAATCTACAAAACATTTGGTCCCTCATATTTTGTCAAGTCTGTTACCAAGCTTCAATTTCATGAAAAATAAGCTGACAATTTCACCAAGAGATGGCAGCACATTTGCAATAAAAAGACTTAAGGTAGTTAAATATTTTCCTGTAGCCATTTTCTTTTGCAGTTGAAAAGCAACAGTGTAGTGGTGGAAACAACTGCTTATAAAGGTGAGTATTTTTATTCAATGTCAAGTCTGTTACCTAATTTTTTATGTTAAAAATATAAGTTTAGTATTTTCTTTTGCTTGAATATTATTTGCTAGTTAATGTTTTAAAGATTTTGCTTTGTTTTTTAGTGTTATTAATTAGCATGTACGTTTTGGAATATATTTTGCTGTTAATGTCAAATCTGTTACCAGTCAAGTCTGTTACCATGTTACTGGTAACGGATTTGACTCTATGGTAACAGACTTGACTTTGATGCTTGGTTATACTGATTTTAAAATATTTATATTCTAGAATGCCTTTAACACCTGCTGAAAAGCAAAGACGTTATAGAGAAAGGTTAAAAAGGATCCAGGAAAGTATGAGCAAGTTAAAATCAAAGATAAAGAAAGGTAAGTTGTTCTTACAAACAATTCATGTTCTTACATTAGTTACCATGTTCTTACATTAATCTAACACATTCATAAAAATATCTCAAATTATAGTTTTAATTTTTAATTTAATTTTTTTATTATTAAAAATTAACTTTTACAAAAAGAAACTGGTAAAAATCTCAATAATTTTAATTTATAATTTAAATTCATTTTATTTTATTTATAATGAACTTTTTCTTAAATAATAATAGTAGTATTTTTTAATTAACTTTTTCCTTTTACTAAAAGAATTTGATAAATTATGCTGTCCAGTTTATACTTTTTATTTATAATTTATTTTTTTTTTGTAATTGCAGAAAGAAAATTACTAGGAAAAAAATTTCCGATATATCAGAAAGGGGAAAAATGAGTATTAGGAAATACTGGCGTGAGAAACAAGCTCAATCACGTTTGAGGAAAGTCAATTTGCTAGCTAGTACTCCACCATCTACACTAGAACCAATATTACATGAACAAGCAGAACCAGGTCCTTCCAATGATCGTATATTTTCAGTAAATAGAAAGAGTGGACGCAAAAAAGTCCTCAGAGATAGAAGTAAACTTGTAAGAGAAAATTTGAAACTGCATGAAGAGAATAAAAAACTGAAGAAGCAGGCAGAAAAGTATAAGAAAAGATGGCAGAGACAAGTTTCTACTGTGAAAGAAAAGGAAAGTAAAACAGAGTCAGAATTGCTAACACCAAAGTCCAAAACAAAAGTAACCCTTAAAAAATATTTTAACGAAAAAATAACTAATAAGCACCCAGTTGCACGCGAGCTGTTTATACATAATGTTATGCAGAAAACCTGGCAGGATAAGTATAAGGCTTCAAGCAACAAGAAAAAGAGAATTATGAAGGAAATTATAGCCAGCAAATTAGTGAAGAAATATCGTCTGGTGCGCCAGGGTCTGCACTCATACTTAGATCTATCCAATCGTACTGTTCGACCAATGTCTCAAGGGAAAAGCTTGGCACAAAAACGAAAAGTTCTTTTCAGATTTTTTGAACGTGATGATGTGAGTACAGCAACGGCAGGGAAAAAAGAAACCATAACCAGAAACAAGGAAAAAAGACAGAAACGATATTTAACTGATACCATGAGAAATTTATATAAAAAATATTTAAAAGAATCTCCAGTCAATTCTAAGATGTCCTACACTACATTTACAAGATTACGACCATATCATGTAATACCACCGAGGGCTGAAGACAGGAACACATGTGCGTGTATTATTCATTCTAACTTGAAGCTAAAGGTCCAAAAACTAATGCATCTAAATGCAATTGAAACAAATGACCATAAATCTTTAGTTGCTGCTACTGTATGTGATATGAAATCGATAGATTGCATGTATGGGAAATGTAATAATTGCCTTGATATGGATATTCCAACAACTGTGCCAAATATGTCTGATCTTACAACGTGGTGGATGTGGCAGAAGAAAAGAGAAAAGAAAAAAAAAAAAGTTAAGGGAGAAAGTAAAGAAATCTATGTGCAGACAACATCAAAAGAGAAAATTGAAGGCCCCATTTCATTGTTAATTGAGGATTTTCAGAAAGATTAAACGTTACAAAAAGCATCTTTTCAACATCTCTCAACAATTTGAAGCTTATAATGCTTGCAAAAACAACTTGCTGCCCAATGAAGCCTTAATACACATAGATTTCTCGGAAAATTATTCTTGCAAATTAGGAGAAGAAATACAAATGTATCATTTTGGTGCATCAAGAGCCCAAGCAACATTACACACTGGAGTTATGTATATTGGGGGCAAAGAAAAGCCCATATCCTTCTGCAGTATCTCACCAAGCAATGATCATAGCCCTGCCGCCATTTGGGCACATCTAAAACCTGTCCTTGAACTTCTTAAAGATGTTTCACCGAATGTTTCAGTTTTGCATTTTTTTCGGATGGTCCTACAACCCAGTATCGGCAAAAGAAAAACTTGTATCTTTTCAGCAATCTGCTGTATGAATTTGGATTTCAAAGAGGCACCTAGTCGTTTTTTGAAGCCTCGCATGGGAAGGGAGTAGCAGATGGTATTGGAGCTACAATTAAACGAACTGCAGACAGATTGGTTTCACACGGAAGAGACATCAGCAATGCAACTGAACTTTATGAAAAGCTTCATGGAGAAACAACTATTAAACTATTTTTTATTACCGTAATTTCGCGCGTATAGTCCGCGGACTATGTCTGTTTAAAAAGCAAATTTTTTCGCCCGCGGACTATACGGTGGTGCGGATTATCTGCTAGTTATTCACAGTTCAAATCCTCAAAATCAGAATTAAACATGCGAATACTAGGAACTGCCGATCAAATATAAATATAAACAAAAGAATAAGACACAAAGAAAACATCGTATCGGTAGCGAACCATGGAGCATAAAGCAAAAGATCACTATTAGGATAGCATGCTGCTGAATATTCCTGTACTGTTATTTTTTAAATTATGTTCGCAAAATATCGTCGAAGTTTTCCTGCAAAGCAATACTAATGACAAACTTTGAGATAATCTTCCAAAAAATATATCTCCTAGTGCTGAATCACATACAATCAGCCATACTGCATTTCTAGTAGGAAAGTAAAACTCACTCAATGACTCAACCATTCAACCGGGAATTCCGATAGAAAATGTAAACATCAACTTTAAAGGTTTCTTTTAATGTATAATTTTTAAAATATGGTTTATTAAAAACAAGTACTTCTTTTCCTTATACTATTTATTTTAATAGTGGGAATGCTTTAATACAATATTCATATAAAACTACATAATATTAATTTACTTGCTGTTTTCTTGGGGTTATATTTTTCTCCCACGGACTATACGGTAGTGCGGACAATCTGATGATATTTAAAATAATTTTTACGCAAAACTTCACCTGCGGACTACACGATGGTGCGGACTATGCGCGCGAAATTACGGTAATGAAACAGACATTGTGAAAATTGAGAAAATATTGCCTAAGAATATTGCTACACTTCATGGAACATTTGAAGTCCATCAAATAATTACTGTTGAAAAAGGAAAATTTCTTTTCAGAAATGTCAGTTGCTTTTGCGAAAGAAGTGGTATTTGTGACTGTTTCCAATTAAAGGAATTTTCATTTTGTAAAGAAAAAATAGAACAGAAAAAGGTTCTGAAAAAAGCAAAAATTTTGGGAAGGGGAAACATTTATAGCAGTTCTTCTAATTCTGATGATGAAATGTCTCTATATTCAGACACTGATTTGAATGACACCATTTTATCCGAAGCTGCAGAAATGATGGATCAAGATATGATTTTAGAAGAGGTATCTACAGATAAAATTCACCCTGGTGCTTTTGTTCTTGTGGAATTTGTTGGTGGTACTCGAAAGAAAACAAAATACACATATGCAGCTATTGTTCAGAGCGAGATTGATGAGGAAGGTGAAGTGAAGGTGATGTGCTTAAAAGCCAATGACTGTAACAAAAAACTATTTCGTCTTGATGAAAATGATGTATCGTATGTAACTTTTGCACAAATAAGAGCAATTCTTCCATTACCAAAATTAAATATGAAGGGAGATCGCATTTTCTATGAATTTGCAATGGCTCTTGATATATTTGAGAAATAATGTAAAAGCCATTTATTTAAAATAAAAGTGGAATTTAATGCATCTTATTTTAATTTATTAAATTGTGCTTTATTTTGATCATCCATGTCAAGTCTGTTACTCAATGTCAAATCTGTTACTTTATGTCACATCTGTTACCTTCTAGTTTTTAATACTTTTATTGCCACATTTATAATTTTTTTCCAGGATTTTTTAATTTATTTTGAAGATTGGATAATTATTAAATATCTCTATAAAAGTTAGTAATTTGCAGACACTTTTTCTAGCTTTGATAGAAAGTAAAGTGTATAAATTATTAAAAGTTTTCCAGACTTCTTAAGGTAAGTTGTTTTTATTCCAATTTAAACAATCACTAAGTCTTAAAAGATTATGTTCCTAGTTAAAGGGACACAAAACCTCAATAATTCAACTGAATTTGATAACTTTTTATTTATTGGTGTATCTGACGTTAATTGAATATGTCTGGTAACGGACTTGACAAATTGAACCGCAATTTTGAGAAAAACAGTTTATAAAAATGATACCAAAAGCTAAAGTTCTTAATTAATTATATTTACAGACACATCTAACATTATACTTACCACCTATTTCACTTTTAATGTGAAATTTAAAAGTATTTTTTTTTTTTAATGCCTTTCTGAATTGTATGCATTTATTGAAAATGACCCAATTGCAAGAAATAAAACCTCAAATTTCAATCTGGCCAACCCTCACTCCTAGAAAATATGTCATTATAACTAGACTAAGAATCGGGCATTCAAGACTCACACATAAATACTTATTGCTTGGGGAACAACAACCTGATTGTCCGAAATGTCATTATAGTGCACTAACCATTCGCCATATTCTCACCGACTGCCCTTGCCTTCGTCATCTGTATTGACAACATTTTAATTCATCTTCACCTAATCTGACGAACCTTTTAGGTGTGAACCCTCATCATTGCATGACGAATTTTTTAAAAGAAGCTGGTTTTTATCATGACATTTGATTTTATATTTTATACTGTTGATCTTTTTATTATATACACTGTTCATCTCCTTTTACTTCTGTTTTTATATATACACTGTTCATAACTTTTTACATCATTTCACTTTATACTCTTTTTACTCTGCTTTCTATTTCAATATTTGTCTTGTTATTATTTACCTATTGTTTTAATTTTCAATGTGTTTTTTACTGACCATCTGGATGGGTAAAACCCATCCAGAAGCTAGTGTTATTTTTTATACTTTTGTTTGGCGCAGTATGTCCCATTGTGCACCTTGCGCCAATAAACATCAATCAACCAACCAATCTTGATGCCTTTTTTTTTTTTTTTTTTAACCACATCTTAAATGCCCAAGAGAAAATTCGATTAGCCGACAGCTGTTTCGGTAGCATTTAACATACTGTCTCTAGTGCATAAAGATGGTATTCTATTTTCCTATACATAGGACCACTTCTATCTAATTTCTACAGAAGGTACTTAAAATACCTAAAAGATTTGTCTAATACTATTATATTTTTATATTTTGCGTTCAAGATGAAGATATTTTTGGTTAAGTCCTACAGAAATTAAATTTTGTACATTGCTTGAGATGATAACCTGATATTTCTACCAGAACATATCATAAACTAATGAACAGTTAAGATGTCATCATACTTAAAATAATTTGAATATATATATTGAACGTAATGGTGAAGAATTTTTTTGTATGTTTACATAACAGAACTATATCTTTTATCAACTTTCAGCTCAATTGAGCACAACATTTATTTGTTATCGTGTTCATGCACACACATTACCAATTTAAAAAAAAAAAAAACTGGACACCTCTAAATGTATAAAGAAACCGAAATCTCATTCTTGAATTCCCCCCACCCCCCCTCCATAATTAAAGTACTCAAGGGTGTGTCCGGACTTTTCAGATAGGATCCTGTTTTTGAGAAATTGTGAAAAATCTACACGTAATCTACACGTGTGAGTCAAGTATTAGTATGAAAATAAAGTCCTATTGAAATTTTTTGCTATGGTCTTTTTTTTTTTTTTTTTTTAAACAGCGAAAAATGTAATTTTTCAAAATAAAATTTCAATGAAAACAAGATTTTGCTTTAGACGAAGGTCCACTTTTATAGAACTAAACTCACACATATCCAAAAACCCTTTTTATAAATTAGAAACTGAAGATGAAGATTTTTTTTTAGTAAAGTCCTATAGTCATGTAAATCTGTGCAAAGCTTCAGATAGTGATGTATAAAAAGTATTGATGTAAATATTGATGTGCAAACATGGATGACAATGGAAATAAAAATTTATTAATAAAAATTATTATAATCTTTTGCAATTTATGTTTTCATTCATATTACTTTACACTACAGTAATTTCCGGTCTATAATCCGCGGATTATCTGTTAAAAAAGATAAATTTTTTAAAGGTGCGGATAATACGCTGCCGCGTACTATCGGCAAAAAAAATTCCGCTAGCGAAACGCACGTAAAAACTAAAAATTCCCCGTTACAAAATAAGGCAAAAAATCACCAAATATGGGCGATAGATGTTTCTCCCTTGCAGCCAAGGCCATCGTGATTCATTCTCGCCGGTTCGCTGGGCTCTGCTAGCCGATAGAGGACGGCCGAAAGCGCACGCGCGCACAGACATAAAACTTCTCATATGCACATGTACCATGGTTTTTCTCCCGTTCATTCCGGTTATCTCCAGCTCTGATCCGTTAAAATTAGCAGTTAAACAAGAAAACCGCATTGTCAGTGTTATACCTGTTCTTGTATAAGTTTCTTAACAACAATTCAAAATGGCTACGAAACGTGTTAGTTATACAGCAGAGTTTAAATTAAAAGTGATTCTCAAAGCCGAAGAAGTCGGTAACAGAGCTGCCGGTCGTGATTTTAATATTGATGAATCAAATATTCGGCTTTGGAGGAGGAATAAAGATAAATTGCTTCAAAGCAATAAAAAAAAGAGATCGTTTCGTCGTGGAACTCCGTCTTGGCCAACGTTGGAGGAGGATCTCTATCGATGGATTATGGAGCAACGGGAAAAAGATTTGCCTATATCAACCATCAAGATCCGGTTAAAAGCCCAACAAATGGCTCGTGAATTAGATTTGCGGAATTTTACTGGTGGACCTACGTGGTGCTATCGTTTTATGAAGCGGTATAATTTAGTAATCAGAAATCGCACCACGATAGGTCAATGTCTGCCTACAGACTGGGAAGAAAAAAGTAAAAATTTTGTGGAACATTGTAAAAGAATTATTTCTACTTATAAGTTCTCCGAAAGTGAAATAATAAACATGGATGAAGTTCCATTGTGCTTTGATTGCCCCCCTTCTCGTACCGTAGAGATTACAGGCTCCAAATCAGTAGCTATTTCAACTACTGGCAACGAAAAAACGTCATTCACGGTTGTTTTAGCTTGCTCTGCAAGCGGGAATAAACTCCCCCCAATGCTTATATTTAAGAGAAAAACAGTCCCCAAAGATAATTTCCCGACAGGACTGGAAATACGTGCAAACGAGAAGGGGTGGATGAATGAGGAAGTCATGTTGTCCTGGATGAAAACAGTCTGGCGAAAAGACCAGGCTTTTTTTTTAAACCCAGAGCGCTGTTAATAATGGATTCGATGACAGCACACTTAAAAGATAGTGTTAAGAAAGAATGTGGAGTTCTAGGTGCAAAGCTGTCCGTCATTCCAGGTGGATTGACAAAGAAACTTCAGCCGTTGGATCTCGGCATCAACCGTTCTTTTAAAAGTAAAGTTCGGTCATTTTGGGAAAATTGGATGTCGGAAGGTCTCCACACTTTTACAAAAAATGGTAAAATGCGCCGTGCGTCGTACATCGATGTAGCAAAATGGGTGTATGACGCATGGAACGATGTTTCCAAAGAAACAATTGTAAAATGCTTTCGTAAGTGTGGAATTTTCGAAAATTCTGAAAATGACTCACAAAACAGTTCAGAAGATGATGATGTTCCTGGATCTTTGGATCCAGAAATTATTAATTTGTTTAATTCTGATTCCGAATGTTCGGATTTTGATGGTTTTTCAAGTTAAATAATTTTTTTTTTTTTCCCTTAATAATGTCTTTTGGAATTTTATCACATTTGCAAATAAAGGTATCTTTTTCTATTCTATTGTATTATTATATTTATTATACATATTAATTTTTTTTTATTATTTTTTTAAATGTCCATGGTATTAAGAAAATTTATCACATTTGCAAATAAAGGTATCTTTTTCTATTCTATTGTATTATTATATTTATTACATATTAATATTTTTTTTTTTGTTTTGTTTTTTTTTAAATGTCCATGGTATTAAGTAAATTTATCACATTTGCAAATAAAGGTAGCTTTTTCTATTCTATTATTTTTCATATTATATTATTATTATACTTATTATATTAATATTTTTTTATTATTATTTTTTAAATGTCCATGGTATTAAGTAAATTTAAAAGTATTCAGTGCATTTCCGATATCTGCCGATCATGTGGTGCTGCGGATTATGTGGCGCCGCGGATTTTCTGCGTATTTTTTTCTCTAGTGGTTAAATAATGCATATGCGGATAATGCACCGCCGCGGATTATAGACCGGAAATTACTGTAAATGTCATAATAAATGTAAAAGTACTGTAAACTGTAACGTTTGTCATTTCATTCAGTAAACACCATAGTTCCTTATAACTTAAGTTATTTATTTAAAAATAAACAAGAATTAAAGTAAAATAAAAATACATGATTATAACTGGATCAGGATACATCATCAACATCCTAGAAACTCGACAACATCATATTCAACAACAACAGCTTGGTGTTGCCATACAGTTTAAGATAAAACAACATATCGATTACGATTAACCATGGAGTCCATGGAGTATATAATGTATGTCACATCCCCCTTTTTATTCAAATATAATCATTTAAATAAGATGGACGTTTTATTATGCGACCAGATTTTGTTTTATAAGTCTCCTCGTGAATTAAGTTTGAATTCGTAGAAATTTGACTATTATTTACAGATGAATGGTCCTTTGAGTTGTTATCCTGATTAATATCATCATCCATTTTAAAATCAAAATTTACAGTTTCATTGGAAGCTTTATCTATTTTTGATAGAGTTAAATATTTTCTATTTCTGTGATAAATACTACCTGAAGATGTTTTAATTTTATAAGATCTTGGAGTATTAGTTTTAGACAGGATGGTGGCAGGCTCCCAATTTTTGTTTTTAATATTTTGTACAAAAACTTTGTCTCCAGGCTTTAATGGTTTCAGCTTTTTAACATTCCTATCAAAATAATGTTTTTGTTTGTTTTGACGCTGTTTAAGTTTAGGTTTAATACCCCTTGGAATTTCAGCATTCAATAATTTTCTATTAATGGGTAGTTCTTAATCTGCGGTTGAATAAGAGTTGAGCAGGTGATAAACCCAGGCCTGAAATAGGACTATTTCTATGTTCGAGTAAAGCTACTACAGGCTTTTTATTTTCCTCATTTGCTTTTTTGAATAGAGTTTTCACAATTCCCACTGCTTTTTCTACCATCCCATTGCTCTGAGAATGATATGGGCTAGTAAAAAATGGTTGTATATCCCATTGCTTTGCAAAGTTATTGAACTCAAAGCTGTTAAAAGGATTATTATCACAGACAACTCCTTCTGGAACACCAAGTCTAGCAATAACATCCTCCAGAACTACAATGATATCACTCACTGATTTACTATTGACCTTTCCTACTTCAATCCATTTTGAGTAGTAATCAACTATAACAGCATAATTTACCCCTTTATAAAACATTAAATCTATTCCTATTTTCTGAAATGGTCTATCAGGAATGCTATGGGGAAGCAATGGTTCATGAGGAAGGGTTTTACGAAATTTCATGCAAATCTCACATTTCTGTACTAAATTTTCAATGTCCTGTGACAGACCCGGCCAATACATAATTTCACGAGCCCTATTTTTGCTCTTTTCTATGCCCAAGTGAGATTCATGGATTAAGGACAACATTTCAGATCTTAATGCCTTTGGGACAAAAATTTTATCATTTACAAATAACATACCCTCAATATTAAATAGATCATTTTTCAATTTAAAGTATTTTCTTAAATTAGGGGAAATTTTCTTCTTTTCAGGCCATCCTTCCTGGCAGTAATTAAGAATTTCTTTCAATTCCTCATCCTCTAAAAGTGCCTTTCTAAATTGTTCAACTCTATTTAAACTCATTGGAAGGTACTTTACAATTGAATGCACTGTTTGAAACATTTCGGGGTCATCTTGGACTGTATCTTTAATGAAAGCCCTAGACAATGTATCTGCAATGTACATATCTTTACCAGGTAGATATGTAACTTCAAAATTATACTTCAATAATTTGAGAAGCATTTTCTGCAGGCGATTTGAAATTTTACCAATTGGCTTTCTAACAATTGTAGTTAAAGGTTTATGATCACTTTGAACTAGCACTTTGTGACCATACACAAAATTATGGAACTTAGTAAAGGCAAAAACTATAGCAAGTAGTTCCTTCTCAATTTGTGCATAGTTTTTCTCTGTTTCTGTAAGGCTTCTAGAAGCAAACGAAACAGGGTGGCCTTCTTGTAGAAGACAGACACCTATGCCTTCTTTAGAGCAATCTCACTGTATGGTTATAGGTTTCGTACTATCGAAAACTCTTAAAACAGGCGCTGAGCTAATCAAATTCTTAATTGTTTCGAAAGCTTGTTTTTGTTCCCACGACCAATAAAAGTCTACATTATTTTTGAGCAATTCTCTCAAAGGTGCTGTGATCTTCGATACATTTGGAATGAATTTAGATAAGAAGTTAATCATCCCTAACAGTCGCCTGACATTTTTTTTATTTTGAGGCTCATCTAACTCAGTAATAGCCCTAACATGAGATTTATCTGCTTTAATACCCTCTGCTGAAATGATCAAGCCCATGTACTTAACTTCCTGCACTCTGAACTGAAGCTTATCAGGATTAAATTTAATATTGTTGTCTTTAGCCCTTTTTAAAACTTCAATCAACCTTTTATCATGCTCAGCTTTAGTTTTCCCAGACACTATAAAATCATCAAAGTAAATTTCTACTCCCAATATATCACTAAACAGTTTTTGACTCCTTTTTTGAAATACTTCTGGAGCTGATGAAATTCCAAAAGGCAGGACATTAAATTTAAATCTTCCGAATGGCGAGTTGAATGTACATAATTCAGAACTCTCCTCATCCAGCGGAACCTGCCAAAATCCCTCTTTTAAATCTAAAACTGTGAAGTATTTATTCCCTTTCAATCTGCTGATTATTTCATCGCTTGATGGGATTATGTGGTGCTCCCTCTTTATAGCTTTATTTAAATTACGGGGGTCTAAACAAATGCGTAATTTACCATTAGGTTTCTCTACAACAATCAAGCTATTCACCCAATCAGTAGGTTTATTTACCTGAGATATTACACCCCTTGATTCTAAGTCAGTTAAAGTATCTTTTAACTTGCTAATTATAGCTTGGGGAACTCGTCTAGGAGGATCAATAACAGGGGTAGCATTATCTTTTAATACTATATGGTAAGGGTCCCCGTGGCAGAAACACGGCGACACGGCGACAATGTCGCAGAAACAGAAATGTTCTTGCAGAAAGATTTTGCTTAAATCAAATAAATTTTACCATTGTGTTCAAAAAAAAAAAAAAAAAAAAAGAGAGAGAGAGAAAGAGAAAGAGAGAGAGAGAGAAAGAGAGAGAGAGCGAAAGAAACTCAAAGAATGGTTTATAAACTTTTCTGCAGAACAAGTTTTCGTTTCTGCAGATACGATCGCCTCAAACCTGAATAAGGAGAGGAGATAAAGCGGATGTAACTCCCTTGGGTTAGCTTTGATACGGCATGCCTTAGCTATTCGTGATGCGGTGATATGATTCGGTGTATCGACACTTTTCACTGGTAACCTCTTCACATCGGAACTTCATTTTCGTGTCTCCAAACTTTGTTTTCGCACCGCGCCTGCCGCTCGTGTCGTGTGTATTTATTGTATTGCAAAAGGATGTTTTTTCGAAAGAATGTAGCTTTGCGACCATTTTCCGAATTTCATATTTCATACAATTTCAGATTCATGCATAACAAAATAGCTGCATCCAGTAATTTTTTTTTTTTTTTTTTAAATAAGTGCGTATGATTACTGCTGTACCGATTTTCATACATTTTCTGATTTACGCACGACAAATTAGTTGCATCTAGTGATTTTTTCTTTTTCTTTAATGTATGCGAAGCGTGCATACGTGCGTGGTATTAAATACACGTAAAAGCTGCATTAATTTTGGTTCAAACTATGCAATACATTTCACAAATATATACAGAAATAAGACTATGGGGAAATTTGTAACGTCTGTAGTTATACGCAAAATAAAAATGAAGCTTCAAAAAATAAAAAATTAAGAAATTAATCTTAAAAATACTTTATTGATTTTTAGCATTTTATATGTAGTAAAAGATCTTAGCAATAACTATTAATGGGTATCTTAAGTTATAAAATTGGTGACTTTTATAATTTTTTTCTTTACTAATCATTAAATATTTTAATTGTGATTAAAATTCTTAGCTTTAAATTTTGTTGTTTGAAAGCATATGAAGTCGTTAAAAAAATGATTAATTTATTTTACAAAAATACTCTTATCATTAGTTTCTACAGCTTGTTCATTTCATTTTTTAAACATTTGAATTTTTAAAAAATGTTGTTGTTTTTTAATTGAAATATTGCAAATTAAATAGTTATCTATAATAATAAATGTTTTGAATAAAAATCAGACCAAAGGTTTTGTCGATTTTTTTTTTTTTTTTTTGTAAGCAGAAGGAATTTTATCTAATAGTAGTTGCTTTGAATAAATACTAATTAAACAGCAAATGCTTTTATTTATTTATTTTTATTTACTTATTCGTATAGATATCAATATAAAATATTACTTTTAATTGATTTCTATTTATTTATTTTATCTGTACTCGTAATCATTATTTTTTATTATAGATTTTATCCATGAAATCTGTTACATTTCCCATTTCAACGTTTGCTTAAAAATTAAATATTTTACTTGCCTTAGTCTTTATGAAAATATTTCGACTATGCTTTGTCTATAATTATGTTACTTAGATCTTGTATTCTGTTTTACTTTATGTATTTAAATTATGGTATAATTATACATCTGAATTCTTTAATGTCAAAGCACATTTTTTAGATCTCAAATACACATCTTTATGCTATTTGTATATAATATAAAAATATTATAGTTTTAAAAAATTAAAGAACACGCTTTTATAGAAATGTGAACTAAAAAGCACAAAATATCTATCTTTGTATTAAAATGCAGGGTAAGAGAAAATCGTGTGAGTGACACACCATAATATTTACATGCATTTAAATCTTTAATTAAAATAAATTTAGAATTAAACAAAAACCATTTTTGAAAAATCTCCCCTGACTGGGTTCGAACGCTAGACCTTTAGCAAAAATAAATTCAAAAACTGGCGTACAGACAATAGCAAGAAATTAAAACTTCTTCACACACCATAAATTTTAAATCAGCACAACCGGTTTCGAAAGGACGTAGCCTTTCTTCATCAGGTGCAAACACGTGCAACTGCCTTGGAGGCAAAAGCAAGAAAGGCAAAAGCAAGTTTCTTGCTTTTGCCTGCAAGGCAGTTGCACGTGTTTGCACCTGATGAAGAAAGGCTACGTCCTTTCGAAACCGGTTGTGCTGATTTAAAATTTATGGTGTCTGAAGAAGTTTTAATTTCTTGCTAGACCTTTAGGTTCGTAGCGCGGAGCTTTACCTCACAGCCACAGCGTTCACGTAGGGAAAGACTTTTTTTACAATATAGATTTTTTGTTTGCTCCCAGAGCGGTTACAAACATACAAAAATACAAACATACATACAGGTGAAGCTAATAAAAGCGTGTTAAAAATGAATCTTGTGTATTAGAATGTTATCTTGCATCTTTCTAATAATCTCAAAAATTATATATGTTGTAAATTATTTATATTTCATTATGATATTCAGTATTCTATATTAATTTTTACTTTTAATTTCTTGTATTTTAATTTTGAGTTCTGTATTATATTTTATGTTGTTTGGTTTGCACCTTATGAAATAAGTGCATTTGTGTATTTAAATATATATATTTAATATAAAAAAAAAGTAATAAAATTTTAAAAGTATTTGTAAAATTTGTTTAATTCACACATTTCATGATTTAAATGCCTTAAAAAAAAATTGCAGATTATTATTGATTTGTTACTGCATTTTATGGTTTGAATTAATTGAATATTTTATAAACAATATTGTATATTAATGTGAACAAAAAATCTGAAGCAATCAATATATTTATTTTCACCTTTCTTTTCTTTTCTTTTTCTTTCTTTCTTTCTTTTTTTTTAAAGAGTATTTTCTCGCAATAGTGCAGATATATGCATTTGTGCCTAGTTAAAATTTAAATACATTGGTTATACTGAATATTATTTACTATTTAAAAATAATTTATTTTGAATTCGTAAATGTTAACTTTACAAACTATTCCTGCAGAAAGATTTTGGTGTTGATGAAGCTTGTCGCAGAAAGCATAATAAATTTCTGCCACAGGGGTAAGGGTCACCTGGGAACTTGTCAAGACCTGTAAATACTTCATTATATTTAATTAATATATCATCTTTACTAGAGATTTCAATATCATCAATTCTTTGAATTAAATTCAACAATTTGCAAGCTTTTAACCCTAATATTGGTTTAGAGGCAACATCAACAACAATAAAATTCAATTTTACATTTTGACACTTTTCAGTTGATCATAACAAATTTACTTCACCTTCTGGCTTAAGTTTATGATTCCCATAAGAAATTAAAACAACTTTAGTATAATTTAACTTAGAATTTTCATGCAATTTCAAATTATTATACACATATAATGGCAATATATTAGCTTCTGCTCCCGTGTCTAATTTAAAGTTTATCAGTTTATTATCAATCAAAATGTTCTCACACCAAACAGTTTCATTTGAGATTTCCTTACCTGTGGATACAGTATCAATAAATAGGCTAGACATACCTTCTGTACACACAAATTTATCACTATGAATTTCATCAATTTTCCGCGGTTTGTTATTATTTCCAAATTTTTGATTTTTTCTAGCACTACTGCACATAGAGGCAAAATGATGTTTGCCCTTACACAAATTGCACAACTTATTATAAGCTGGACATTCTCTTTTTTTATGAAATTTACCACATTTGGTACACATAAACACATCACTTTTAGGTTGATACACTTGAGCACTGCTGCGTCGGGTATTCCTCCGGAGCTTGACTGCATCAATGTCAGATCTGGTCTGAGGATCTGTAATGGTTTTTATCTGCTTTCTGCTTGCTTCTGAGGCACGAACAAATTCTGTAGCTTTCTGAAGAGAAAGTTGAGGCTCTCTGAGAAGTCTTTCCTGAGTGTTTTGTCATGCAGTCCAAGGACAATCCTATCTCTGATAAGTGAGTCTTCTTGGTCGCCAAACTCACGAAGAAGCTAACGTCTTTAATTGGGTCAAATAAAGATCTACAGTTTGACCATCTAGTTGCGTGCAAGAAAAAAAATTGTATCTCTCAAAAACCACATTTTTGCGAGGAACACAATGGTCTTCGAATTTCTTGATTACATTTTCAAATGTCTTTTTATCCGTTTCCTCATCGAACTTGAATGTATTAAAAATCGACACGCCTTCATCACCAATTAGATTCAAGAGAATGGCGATTTTAGTGACATCATCTTTTGCAGTCTTTTCGGACGCGATCAGGAAATTCATGAATTTCTGGTGCCATCTACTCCAGTTGTCTGCTACATTACCAGCAGAAAAGTTCATTTCTCCCGGTGGCTTAAACGTTTCCATGATTTATGACTGAAAATGAACACTAAAGTTCCACGTGTGTCACTGAACACTAAAGTTCGACATTAATGAACACGACAGTTCAATTTTTCGTAATCTCTTTTAATCGGCGCGAATTCATTTCCTGACACCATGTAATGTTTGTCATTTCATTCAGTAAACACCATAGTTCCTTATAACTTAAGTTATTTATTTAAAAATAAACAAGAATTAAAGTAAAATAAAAATACATGATTATAACTGGATCAGGATACATCATCAACATCCTACAAACTCGACAACATCATATTCAACAACAACAGCTTGGTGTTGCCATACAGTTTAAGATAAAACAACATATCGATTACGATTAACCATGGAGTCCATGGAGTATATAATGTATGTCACATCTTGATTACTTCATCTCTTTGGCATTTTTGTAATACTAAATTATGATAAAATTTTTTTTAAATCATGTTAAACAATTAATCTTGCAAAATAAATGAATAAATGAGAAGCAAAAAAAAAAAATCATCACAAAAATCCAAGTTCACAGATAATCAGGAGTTTACTGTTATTACAATTAAACAAGAAAAATACCCTTCAAGAAAATGCATTGTGGAAAAAGGACAGGTGCAAGCAATGCTGCACCTGGTTCTTGAAACCAAGGTTCAGCCAAATATCAAATTAATTCCACTGGTTTGTAAAGTACAGTGTTTGAACTAAGAAAGACATTTTGCAAAAATGGTCAAATTGAGTTCGGAAAATCTAAAATGCATAACTTCATCGAAAAGCGAAATTCTATAAGTGTTCCGAATCTTATACTTTCTACTTATATATGAAGAGGAAAGAATAATAAATCCACTTTTAAAAAAATAAGTACCATAAAAACCGGCTTATGGGCCACACTTGGTGCTGTATTCAATAGCCACCACTAAAATTTAATTATAATGTTTCTCTAATTACTTCGAGGAGTAGTCATCTATTACATTTATGAAATGTCACTCTTAAAAATTGTAGGTGACTATTGATTTAAAAATTCCCTCTGTTTGACGGTACTGGCTGCAGCTCATACGCCGTTTTTTTACAGTAAAAAATTTCAGTTAATTGAAATGCAAGGCAATTTCAAAACATGTAAATTCATCGAAAACTAGAAATCAAAATTTGTTTTGTATCTTCTAGTTGCTTCTTATACATGCAGATGCTAGCAAAAAAATCCACTTTCTTAAAAGTAAGTAGTCAATTTCAGTTAACAAATAACATTTAATGCACATATTTAAATTCTAATTATGATTAAATTTTTTTCAATACATCATTCGAAAGATATTTTAAAGTTCTTTTATATTATCGAAATTGGAATTCGAGATTTCACCTGATTTACACGTTTTGAGGTTTCCTGAATCTGTTTTATACAAAACATCGATTTCTTCACAAAAATTTTTATAACTCAAAATCTTTCAGAGATAAGTCTCTTTTTTTTGCATATAGATCTCTGTGAGATAATTAACTTCTCAAAAGATTGAAAGATTTTTCCGAAAACTGAATGAGCTATAATTTTTTTAATTTTGACAAAACTTTAGTTTTAAATTTCAAAAATATGCCGTCCTTGGCATTTTTTGTCTTTGGCGATAAAAAAAAAAGTAATACGAAAATATGAATACCAGATGTATATTTTCGTAATAACTATTGCATGAAATATTGTTTCATATTATTCACCGCTCTCTTAATAATACGTTGTTAAAATAACCATGATTTTTGAAAGGAATTAAATACATTCGCCTGATAATTTGTCAATCTTTTTTTTTTTTTCTGCCAAGAATGACAGATATCTATTCCAGTGCAAGCTGCAACATATTAGTATCTTATATCAGATACTTTATTTAGACATTTGAAAACAAATTTGACTTCAAATTATGATAGAATATTCACCATTTTTATTTTATTTATTATATTAGTTGGATATTTATTGTGTAAATATCACCCTTTGAACTGAAATGTTTTTTTTTTTTTTTTTTTTTTGTGATATAATACCATACAAAGTGCAATTTTCATGCTATTGTAAAATAACAACGAATCTAATTGGCAAATTAAGAAATAAAATAAAAATACAATAAACCACATGTTGAATTAAAACATAAATACATTAAAATAAAATATAATAAACAATTAATAATGCCTGTTGAATAACCGCTGTTAAACTATTTACTCATTAAAAAATATTTAAAACTTAGAGTAAAAAATTTTATTTATGTTTTTTTTAAACATTTTCGTGATTAAAAGCTGTTTTACACTCATTATTCTTCTTCTTTTAATAATTTATTTTAACTTACTTGTTTTTTGTAAAAAATGAAATAATTAACTTTTTACATAATGGCTTCTTAATGAAATGTCTTGCTGTTTTATATCAGGGTGGAATAACACAGAGAATATTTTTATCGTAACATATTGAGAATAATATATTTCTTTAATTTATATTTCTCAATGCAGTTTAATGAGAAATTCTTCTTGTATCTTCAAATAAAACAAAACTGTTGGATTATTTAAGTAATAACAAAAGAAGTAAAAAGGCATGACTGGAAAAAAAAAAAAAAAAAAAAATCACAAAGTAATACTATTATTGAGCTTTATAAATTTTTATTTATTTATCATATAAATTCTTATTTATTAGTTGCAAAATCTGGATCATCGTCATATCCCTTTTTGCAGCGTCTGGAAACTGGTCCAACTGTCTTGCAACCAGTTTCCCAACACCTCGGTTGTGGATTCTGGTTTTAACAGTGCCTCAGTTGCCAGTGAAACAGCCGAAGAAATTTGTTCAGCTGAATTCAACTTTCTTTTTTTTATTTTGTTTGTCTTCTGGTAGAAGAGGAGTATTTTCTTTATTGCCAATTGAGACACTGCTAGCTGAAACATCTTCAGCTAAGCCTTCCTCGATGATGAAACTATCTTGTGTCTGAAAACAAGGAAAAAAAGAAAAAAAAAAAACTTTTTAAAAATTATTTAACAGACAAATAACGAAATACAGATTAAAATAAAACTTCATATATATACATATATTTGTAAGTTTCATAACTGTATATAATTATTACTCGGTTCACATTCTGTATTAAGAAGTTTCAGTGTCAATCATCCTGGAAGCAAAGTTTTGGAGAAAACCAAGGAAAAGTGACACAGAAACATTTTTATAAAAATACTTATATTACCTTTGTATCTCAGCTTCCATTTAACATATCATAAGTACTTTTGTGGATTTTTAAACTGATATGAGCTATTCAAATTTTGTATGGGAATTTTGGAGAAAAACATGGAAAACACAGAAAACCCTTTTCTTTTTTATACGTCAACTATAAAAATACACCTAATGAATTATAACACATGAATTTGGCAAACTAATTTGACATCCTTTGGATGATTACACAGTACGTCATCAGAATTCTCTTGTGTGGTCCCATAAATAATTTATTTAATCTACACAAATCATTTTTAAAAAAGAAAACATGCTTTTAAGCATCTTTACAATGTATGTTAGTTCCATTATGTTAAATGCAGCCTAAACACATAAGTGCGCTTAAATAAAAAATTGTTCCTAGCCTCTAATGTCATGAAATTATTTTGTGTGTCTCTGTAAACGAACCATAAACGTTGTATACACCAGTAAAAACTATTCAGCTTATTCTACATTTTTTATGAGTAATTGTTCAAAATTTGACATAATTTAGATGAATACGTGACATTGTCAGAACACTTTTGTAAGGTCCTGTACATTAATTAGGAAGTCCAAGAGTAATGATGTTAAAATTCGTTTAAAGAAAATTCACCCATAAGCCGTAATGATAAGAATTTTGGCATGTCCCTGTACACAATTCATAAACAATGTAGACATAAAAATTATACAGTTAATCCCATGTGGCTCACAAACATGTGTACCAAATTCTAAGCCAATAGCATGATTTTTGCGGTCACTATTGTGATACAAAGAATCTTCCCATAGGTCGTAATAAGAAAAATTTTGGCGTGTTCCTGCACACAAACTACAAATGTAATACACACCTAAAACTATACAGCTAATTCCGTTGGACTCATGAATATGTTTACTAAATTGCAAGTCAATAGCATGATTTTTGCGGCCGCTATCGCACGACACACAGAAAAACAAACACACAACAGAACCTAAAACTGTTTTGCGTCTCAACAGGGGCCTCTACTGACGTTGCGGCAACTATGCAAATAACGACTTTTTAAAAATAGATAGACCTTTTTATTGAATTCCCCTGGTGGCATTTTTATTTTAGAGTCAGCACTAGGTGAAGGATTTTTTTTAATTCTCATCGTTGAAGAATTTTTTTTAATAACTAGCCAAATTTGATACATGGTAGATAATCTTTAAACCAAAATTTATACAATTGTACCCAAAGCATCATTTCTTAACACACAATATTCAAAGTAGAATAATGACAATTTAAAAGGTGATAAAATCTGAAGCAGATGCCTATTCAAACATTCAACATGCTCTTTGAAGTTTCAGATGTTTTACTACGTTGAATATCGGCAAAGAAAATAAATGACTTAACATCCACTTGCCATGTTTGAGAAACTACTCACGCATGGCGAGTAAATCAAACATTTCTTCACCCCTGCATACAAATGTATATATAATTCATGTATATATGATCATGAAGGTTTTAACAGAAAATTTGCAATCAAATACTTATGTGTACAGTTTTTTTATTTCATCTGGCTATACTCACTATAATTGTTTGCAATAAAATAAAAAAGTAGTGTCATGAAATTCCATTACATTTAGTATCAGAAATCAAAACGTAAAAGTCAGAATTTGACTATTTTATCTTACTTACTAAAACAGTCTATTTATGTGCGAATTAAAATTTATTGATTGATCCCAAAATAACATAAAAAAGCAAGAATATATTTCAAAAACTTCGAAGTAAATCAAAAACTTTATGCATATATAGGAATGAGATTGACAGAAAAAAAAAACTGAAATTTTATGTAACAGAATGAGATAAATGGTGGGCGGTTGTTGCAGCAACTGAGAATCACAAAATTTGCGCATGCGTGCAGCTTGAGCGAGCTTACTTCAAAACATCAACAAAAACAATGTTCTTCCGCTTCCATAATAGTTATTTGTGATTTCTGGTAGGATGGAACAAACAATGAATGTACACTTAGTTGATTCAATTGAAGAAGCTCATAGAAAAATAAATGAGTATGAGAATGAAACTTTCGCAAAATTTTATGTGCGTACGGTACGCTCGAAGGATTTTGGTAATTCGGAATTATATTGCAAGAAAGGAAATAGTTCTATCCTGTGGTTTGATTCATTACCATACATTTATATGAATGAGCTTTTATTTGACTGCAAGTATGGTTTGCCTTCCAAGAAACATACTTAAGACAACACGACAACGTTAAAATCCGTGGCTACCAGTGTTTCAGAAAAGATTTTACACATTCTAACAGAGCTACAGGTGGTGTAGCTCTTTTAATCTCTAATAATGTTCCACACTCTAATATCATTTTAAATACAGACATCCAGGCTATTGCTGTTCAGATCCATATACACATACTTATCACCATCTGCACTGTCTACTTACCGCCAAATATGACTGTTCGACAATGTGACCTCAATAGGCTTATTTTGCAGTTACCGACTCCTTTTTTAATTCTTGGTGATTTTAATGGACACAACCAACTTTGGGGTAGTCCTGATGTTAATCCTCGGGGACAAATCATTGAAGACCTAATTACTGACCATAATTTATGTATTTTAAATAATGGTGAAAATACATATTTTCATGAACCTTCTAGAACTTTTCATGCAATAGACCTGGCCATTTGCTCTCCTATTCTTTATCCATATTTTAATTTCTTTGTTAGTAATGACCTTCATAATAGTGACCATTTTCCTCTATTTTTATCTTTTTATAATTTTAATGATCATCATCCTACAAATGCACATTATATTTATGACAAGGCCAACTGGGCTACTTTCACTATAAATGCAACTATCACATACGAAATGACTGAGGGTGATATCAACAGAGCAATCACTGATGTCACAAACAGTATTATAAATGCAGCTGATATTACTATTCCAAAATCCTCTGGGCGTCTCAGTAAACATTCAAAGCCATGGTGGAATGATGAATGCAATAATGCAAAAAGACAGCAACAAAAAGCTTGGGGAATTTTTAGGAGGTACCCAACTACTGCGAATTATATCGCATTAAAAAAAGCAAGGGCAGCCGCACGAAGAATCCGCAGAATCTCCCAAAGAAATTCCTGGATAAAATATGTGTCCAGTATTACCTCTAATGTAAGCAGTAAACAGCTTTGGCATCGTGTCAAGAAAGCAATGGGAATATATTCTAATCAAAGTATTTCATTTTTAAAAGATAATGGCCAAACTATAACTTCTACTAAAAATATTGCAAACACCATTGGTAAAACTTTATCTCATATCTCCAGCTCTAATTCATATTCCGAACCTTTTTTGTCTCATAAACGTAATTCTGAAAGATCATCAATCAATTTTCACTCCCGCTCTTCACCAGACTACAATAGACCTTTTACAGAAAATGAATTAAAAAATAGTTTGAAACATTGCCATAACTCTGCTCCCGGACCCGATGGTGTTACCTACATTATGATTAAACATTTATCTAAACAGTCTCTTAAAAATCTCCTTCATCTTTACAATAGAATCTGGACTGAAAATATATTCCCTGTTGCTTGGCACGATGCTATTGTTATTCCTTTTCCTAAGCCAGGCAAAGATGCTACTGACCCAAAAAATTACAGGCCCATTGCTCTTACAAGCTGTCTATGTAAACTACTTGAAAAAATGGTAAATACTAGATTAGTTTTTATTCTCGAAAGAAATAATTTGATTTCTCCATGGCAAAGTGGTTTTCGACGGGGCCGTTCTACGGTTGACAATATTTTATTATTAGAGACAAATATTCGCAAAGCTAATGTGAGACGTAACCATTTGGTGTCAATTTTTTTCGATATAGAAAAAGCTTACGACAAAACATGGCGCTTTGGTGTTTTAAAAGATCTTTTTAATCTGGACTTTCGAGGAAATCTCCCCATTTTCATTCAAAACTTCTTAAGAGTCAGACGCTTTAGGGTTCGAATAGGATCAGTTTATTCAGATTTCTATTTCCAGGAGGAGGGAGTGCCTCAAGGCAGTGTTCTGAGCGTCACACTTTTTTCTTTGAAAATAAATGATATACTAAAACAATTACCACAATCTGTAAATGGAAGTTTATATGTTGACGACCTGCAAATTTCTTGCCAGGGGAATGACATGCGTTTCATTGAACGCCAATTGCAACTTGCCATCAAGAATATCATAAACTGGACAAACAAAAACGGTTTTACATTTTCTACTGACAAAACACAGTGTGTGCATTTTTGCCGCAAACGAGGGCTTCATCCTGACCCAGACATTTTTATGAACAACAGGCCAATTTCAGTTGTTGACACTGCTCGCTTTTTGGGTGTTATTTTTGACAGTAAATTGAATTTTAAACCACATATTTTACACTTAAGAATTAAATGTGACAAAGCTCTTAATATTCTAAAAGTCCTTTTGTAATACTTCTTGGGGTGCCGATCGTCCATCTCTTCTGAAAATATATAGAGCTGCTATTTTACTGACGGATCAAAGACCACTAATAAAGTCGGCTGTGGTGTTGTCATTGGTAACACCACTTTTAGCTATCAACTGCCTAACTCCTTTTCCATTTTCTCTGCAGAGTTTTTAGCTATTGAGGTTGCCCTTAATTTTATTTCATCTCATCCAAATCGTAAATTCATTATTTATACAGATTCAAAGAGTGTTCTTGATTCTCTTTCATCTACCTCTTGTAATCCATCCTTCACTTCAATTTTAAAAACTTACAACGACCTTCTGAAAAAGGGATTTAACATCTTGTTTTGCTGGGTTCCTGGTCATGTTGGCATCAAAGGCAATGAAGCAGCAGACAAAGCCGCAAGGCAGGCTTCTATTCTTTTAAACTGTCCTGTTCCATACGATGACATAAAGCACACACTTAAAACCTATTTTAAAAATATTTGGCAAAGGGAGTGGAATAACCAAACAAATAACAAATTGCAAGAAATAAAACCTGAAATTTTAATCTGGCCTACACTCACCCCCAGAAAATGTGATGTCATTATTACTAGACTAAGAATCGGGCATTCAAGACTCACACATAAATATTTATTGCTTGGGGAACAACAACCTGATTGTCCGAAATGTCATTATAGTGCACTAACCATTCGCCATATTCTCACCGACTGCCCTTGCCTTCGTCATCTCTATCGACATCATTTTAATTCATCTTCACCCAATCTGACAAGCCTTTTAGGTGCAAATCCTCATTATCACTTGACAAATTTTTTGAAGGAGGCTGGTTTTTACTTTGACATCTGATTTTATTGTTTACAATGTTCATCCTATTTTACATCTGTTTGTTATTGTATACACTGTTTTTATTATTTTTGATTTTATCTTGTATGTATTTTTGTTTCTTATTTTTACTGTGTTTTTTAATGACAATCTGGATGGGTGAACCCATCCAGAAGCTTCTTTTTATCGTTTTACATTTTTGTGTGGCGCAGCATGTCCAAATATGGACCTTGCGCCAATAAAAGTTAATCAACCAACCAACCAACCAACCGACTGCAAGTATGGTCCAGACCGTCATATTTTATTCAAGGCGGATTTGGACCGAAAAAATAAGAATAACAGTGATCACTCACAGGCTACAAAAACAAAGAAACTAGTACAGTGTTCCAGGAAATTGGGCTGCCCAGCAAAAATTTCATTGAAGGAAGTATTCACATTTCCGGACTTTAAAATTTCTACAAATAATAGATATAATAAAATTAAGGCATCCAAACAACTACGAACATTACTACAAGAAAAAGATGTCAGAGGAATTAAAAAATTCATATTAACTTTACCGGCAAATGAATCAGAACACAAAATGCATCCTGTTGGTGAAGGGTCAGAAATCCATCAATCTATGGATGAAAAAGTTAAGTTGAAAATTAAAGAGCTTGTGGCTGATGCAGTGACAGATACTGCAGAAATAAAACGTTACTTACATCAGTATATGTAACGAAGGAACTATTTGTTGAAGCATCAGAACTTTCCTCAAAATCAAATAGAAGATTTTTTCCTTCATCTGAAGATATTCGGAATGTTGTGAAAAGAACTTTGAGAAAGTTATCGTATTCATCCAATGAGCAGGAAAATATCCAACATATGGTTGATGAACATTTGAAGAAATCTCTTGGTGATTTTTTCTTCTTTAGACCTTACCATGAAACTGAAGAGGACAATACAGAAGATAACATTAGAAAAAATATGTTAGTAATTTATCAATCAGTCCAGCAAAAATATTTACTACAGCGTTATAGAAATAATCTGTGTCTCCTGGATGCTACTTATAGAACAACTAAATATACGCTACCGTTATTTTTAATTTGCGTAAAAACTAATGTCAACTATCAAGTTGTTGCATTTTTTTTTACACAAGATGAAACAACTGATAGCATCATTGAAGCAGTTGATAAACTGAAAGAAGAAAACCCGACATGGAAACCGAAGCATTTTATGACGGACTTTTGTGAACAGGAAATTAATGCCATAGAAACTGTTTTCCCTGAGGCCTATGTATTTCTGTGTGATTTTCATTGGGAGCAAGCCTGGGAGCGTTGGGTAAAGAAATCATCACATGGGGTACATCAAGCTTTAAGGGAAGATGTTTTAAAAGATTTACGGGACGTGGCAAATGCCGATTCAACTGAAGCTTTTAACAATGCTGTTGAAATATTAAAAACCAGAGACTTTTGGAAAAAAAATGCTAAAATGCAAAATTGGTTTGAGAAGGAATGGCTATCTACTTATAAGAGATGGGTATGGGCTTTTCGTAAAGATGAAATGGAACTGCCAATAAATACCAACAATGGTGTTGAACGTCAAAATCGACGTTTAAAATATGATTATTTATCTAATAAAATACGAATGCCTCTTAACAGTATGCTAAAATTAATAATAACTAAATTTATACCTGATAGTTTTCGATCATACGAAGAATTAAATATTAAATACTCCTCTGGTTATCGAAAATATTCTGCAAAGGTTCCAAATTATTTAATCAACAGGCCGAGACCATTTATCTTGCACTGCCTTGAAAGAATTTCTTTGGCAAAAACCATTCAACCATTTGATGTCACACGCATTTCTGCTGCTGGAATTTGTTTCCAAATTCGTAGTCAAACGAATGAGAACTCTTTTTACCATGTTGATTTTGGTAATGATGAGATCATGCCTTCCTGCGAGTTCTATGACTGGCAAAGAAGAAAGTGGCTCTGCAAACATTTTTTTGCTGTGTTTCATTGTACCAACATAACATGGGAAAATTTATCATCTAAATTCCAGCACAGTCCTTACCTCAATTTGGATATGTCAATAAAGGGTGTATATGTTACCAATAATTTGAAACAAAATAGCACAGAAATGAATGCAGGACTAGCATATTCAAATGAAATATCTGATGATGAATGTGATAAAGAAGTGGCAATACCAACAAGCATACCTACTACTCAAAAGGAAAATGATTCAAATGTAGAGACTGAAGAACCAGTAGAGCAAGCAAGATCTCTGAATATTAAAGGGGCCAAAGTAAGAGAAATGTTGGCAGAAATTCGGACATTGTCATATGAAATAAATGACTTATCAGAAATGGAAAGTTTAAGAGATATGTTGGAACCAGTCCTGAAATATGTTTCAACAAAAACTGTTAATAAAAAAGGATTTACTGTTTCACAAAATAAAGAAGTAAAGCTGACTAAGAGAAAAAGAAGTAACCACTTAAATAAAAATTCAGAAAACAGAAAAAATCTTGATCTCCCATTAAGAAAAAAACGCCATACCAGAATTTATAATAAAGCCCTAAGTCCAGTATCAAACTTAAATAAACATGACTCAACAAATAATGTAGTTATTGAAGGTACATTTGATATTCCAGAAGATGAAACTGTTGATTGTGAAAATGTGTGTGCAAAAGAAAAAAATCCAATTGACTGTATGCTTACCATCCATAAAGATGTCCAGAAGTTAGAAGACAAACCACCAAAATCACTACAGAGACAAATTAAGGAATTTGTTTGCAAAACCGATGAAACTATTTATTCTTCCTCAGATGAAATTGTCATAAGTGACAATGAGGTACAAGAGGATAATTCACCTTGGGTAAAAGTCAGTTCCTGTAATCTTTATTCGATAGACAAACAGATTTTAAAAAGTGAGAATTCTTGGATTAATGATAATATAATTAACGCTGCACAGTCCATCCTACATAAGCAGTACCCAACCATCAGTGGCTTTCAAGATACACAATATAGTAAAAATTTAGGTTTCAAAGTTGAAACAAAACCATTCATACAGATCTTGCATGTGAATGAGAACCATTGGGTGACAGCTTGTCAACAGTAAGCGTTTATGATAGCCATAAAGCCAAAATATATCCTGTATCTTTTCTAGAAGATATTGCAACTATTCTTCAAACTAGAAATAACAAAGTAACTATTGTCTGTGAAAATGTTGACCAGCAAGCTGATGTTAACCAATGTGGAGTTTATGCAGTAGCCTTTGCTACAGCACTTTGTTTAGGATTGGACCCTTGTGGTTTAAAATTTGAAAATCCATGTAAGCTCAGAGCTCACTTAGTTTCTATGTTGGAGGGTCAATATGTGTCTTTGTTTCCTTCTAAACTTGTAAAAAAAATTAAGAAACCCTTTAAGACATTTGATTTTAATGTGTACTGTCATTGTAGGCTTCCATGGAATATAGATTCAAATATAGATATGATAGTGTTCAAATTGCAAAGAATGGTACCATACTAAGGTTTGTGAAACTATTTTACACAAAGAAGCCTTTTGTTTGGATGAAGAATGGCTCTGTTCAGTGTGCCTAAATTCATAAAGGAATTTCAATGTATACGTGTTATATATATTTAAGACAGTGAGCAGTTCATTATCATTAACGAAATTCTATCTGAAAGAAAGATGAGAAATTTGTTATTCATAAAAAGGATTTCATTTTTCCATTTTCTATATATGTAAATATACAAGGTGTTTATAATTAAATGAGTAATTAATCAATGATTAATCAATTAATTTAATGAATAATATTAAGCTAACTCATCAAACCAACCTTAGTGTTACAATGCGATTTTCTTCTGGTGCTGGGTTTGTAAACTAAATTTTTGATAAGAATAAAATCTGATGACTTGTAGAATAGTACTACCAAGTTTAATTTCATTGGTAAAGTAATAATATTCTGTTCATGGCCACTTCAAAGTGGAAGTTTTATTGAAAATCTTGTATGTATATAGAATTTTAGTGAATTGAATTTATATTTTGTATTTAAAGTGCATATATTGATATACTTACGTAATTTTATTAATTTTGTTCTGTTTGCAAATTATATTTTTATTCTTTGGAATCTTTGAAAATTTCAAATTTAAATTAATAAATAATTATCTTAAAATTGTAAAAGATAATTCTAACACAGTGCTAAAATCAGAAAAATGTTTGAAAAACTTTTGTTTGAAATTGCATTTAAGTACTTTTAATTTATATTTAAAAAGTTATCTTCATATGTAAATAAGTTTAAAATAAATGTTTTTTTCAATTAAATGAGTTGCAAACATTTTATCTATTCTATTTATTCTCCTTACACACACCAAATAAACTTTTTTATCATTAAAAATCCTTTGATGCTTTAGAAATTAATTAATTTTTAATGGATTAGTATGGTTGATGTAGTTTTATCTCATAATTTACTATTATATATGATAAAAACCAAGATTTTATCTACATTACAGTATTCATGAATTACTTAATTTTTATTTAAATTTGAAAAAATAAATATGTGTAATAATAATTCTGTAAATTTGTAAAACTGAAGCTTTTATTAATTCCATACTAAATATTGGGTTAAATTCTTGTAAATGAACAAAATATTTTTTTCATAGTCATTAAGTGTGTAAAAAGTTTTTAATTCGTACAACTTAAACTTTAGGAATTTTTTTTATCAAGTGCTGGATTTTTAGCACGTTTATATATTCCTGAAAATATAATTTCAGGAGGAATTTCGGTATTTATTTGTAAAAAAGATGTTTTGAAATGTTTACACTGTTAATTTATAGATGGCGCCACTACAATACTATCGTTCCTTTCGTCTATAGCTGGACTTTTGTCACTTTGATAGCAGCGCATGCGCAAATTTTGTGATTCTCAGTTGCTGCAACAACCGACTTCCGAGATAAATACAGAATATCAGAAATCAGATAGCAAAAGCATACCTACCAAAGATGAAAATAATTAAATCATTTATAACTGATTGAAAAAAAAAGAAAGTTGTGTTTGTTTCTGTAACGTGAACAGGTAAAGCGTTATTTTATTTAATGATAAAAAGGTCTATGAAGTTGGCCCCCCTACTTTTATGAATTAAAAATCTGAAGTTGGCACAGGTTTGAGCGTGATTGAGCGACGAAAAATTTCGTTTGAGCGACATCCTGAAAAAAGATATAAGCAAAATAACATACGGGGGGCCTGATGAGAAAATCCTTTTTATTTTATTCTCATCGCCTCCTAACTTTCCCTCATGCTTATAGACATAGCTATTTAATCATATTATATCATCTGTTTTGAAAGTTTATGCTATGTTTAGTCATTTTATCATTTTTATAAAATAACTTATTTAATTGATTATAAATTAAGACATACTTACTTCAGTTCCTTATTTTTCAGTTGTTGTTTAAACTTTATTTTTATACTGTTAATTATCAATTACCGTTTTGTTTACATTAAAAACGATCTTTTCCATGCAACACCTTTCATTATCAATTTTGGACTGTTTTAATTTTTCTAACGATGTTTTTCTCACTAGATGGCGACATCGTAGCTAAAGATCGATCGTCATTATGCAAATCTTAAATTGTTTCTTTTTACACCTGCCAGGTGTTCGTTTGTGATTCGTCCGTTTGATCGATGACGATCTAAACGTCCTTATTTCAGATATATAAATATCAGATCTGTTTAGTTCTGAGGTGTATTGTTTGGTAATTGGCATGGATTCTGTTATCTGATATAGTAATATGAAAAATTGACCGGCTGGTCTGGATCAAATGGATATTTTATTAAGTTTAAGTTGTTAAGTTTTCAAAATATGTTTGTTAAGTTTTATTAATGATTTGAGGTTATTGTATAATTAATTGCTGAAAGTGATCATATTATGAATTCAAGTTATGTTCATGAATGAATGTCTAGTTTTGAAGAAATAAAACAGATTTGATTTTATATAAGACTTTCCTTCTTTCAAGTAGCAAGTTCATCTTCTATTATGGTTTATTTCTCAGCAACACTTCCATTGCTGTTTCTACACTTCTGCTGATACATTTTAATAAAATACTGACTACAGGGCCAACTTCACCCCCCTCCCCCCGACTTTTAATTTTACAAAATTTAGTGACACAAAATGTTTGAGCGCGTTTGAGCGACAAAAGGAAATCGGTTACAATAAGGGGGCCAAAAGTTACCAGCCCCCCGACATTCTTATTTTCAAGTTTCATAAGGTGCATAAGATTCAGTGTCGTATGAGCACATTTGAGCGACAATAATTTCTTTTCCATCCACAATTTTACAGAAATTACACACAAAATAATATTGAGATTCCAAATTAACTAGCCCCCCACAATTTTAAGAATTAAAAATCTGAAGTCGGTATACGTTTCAGTGTCGTTTGAGTGCATTTGAGCGACATCCTGAAAAAAGATATAAGCAAAATAACATACGGGGGGGACAACTTCACACAGCCCCCCCCGACTTTTAAATTTACAAAATTAAATTATTCAAAACGTTTGAGCGCGTTTGAGCAACAAAAGGAAAGCGGTTACAATAAGGGGGCCAAAAGTTACCAGCCCCCCGACATTCTTATTTTCATGTTTCATAAGGCGCATAAGATTCAGTGTCGTATGAGCGCATTTGAGCGAGAATAATTTCTTTTCCTTCCACAACATTACAGAAATTACACACCAAACTACCTAGCCCCTCACAATTTTATGAATTTAAAATCTCGTCGATATACTGTTGTCAAAATTTGGGAAATTTATTTGATTTATTCTTGCTTCCATGTTGTTTTCTCTGTAAACTATAAATGAATTAAATTGATTTTATTACATCGTTTATGAAAAAATTTGATTCAATTGGATAGCTGATAAGTTTTAAAAGGTTTAAATAGGTTTTGTTTACATTATAGAAAAACGTTTTTATCTTGAATAAAGTTAATGTAATTTTTACATGGAAGTAATTATGGATATAAATTAAATTAAATTAAAGTAAATGTAAATAGTGCCACTTACTGTTTATTCTGAAAGATATACTTTTGTTTTTTTTGTATAATACCTGGAAATTTAAACGATGTTTATCATCGGCATTTTTTGTTCACGCGTTCTTTCAGCGATCGCTAAATTAAACTAATAAGTTTAGTTAAAGTTCAATAGATGGCGTCGTAATTATTTCCGAAAGGAAAAATGCAAATTAAGTGTGACGTTACTTAATATCGCTAGTCATTGGATGCATGTTGGAATCCTTCGGATAGTATATAAGAGCTAACTTCATTGCATTCGGGGGTCAGTTTTTAGTTTGTTGCTATAGCTCTGTTTGCTGTTCGTAATGAAGGTGTTATATGTTTTAAAACATGAACGTTAATTTATTAAATTGTTTTTCCTTCATTTAAAAATGAAATTTTAAGATACAAGTAACGGATACGATGTGGCTTTAGTTTTGCAAGTTTGTTTACATTTTTCTCCCGTTTCCCTTCCGTGTAGTGTTGCCGTTCATTATAAAAGTTTGAAACATGGAGTCAGGTATTTGAGTCTGTTGTTCGTTGGCCTTAAGGGTTAACGTCGCATGCCTGCCATGTTCTTTGAAACGTTGTTTGTTAACTTTAAGAGTTGACATCGTTTTTTTATATAAGGTTTAAAATTGATTATTTTTGAATATAAAGTTTAAAGTTGAGTTAGTGCTGGACGCTAATTTTTTATCACTTGCCTGAGATGAATTTAAATGATTGTTTCAACTTTTATTAAATATTTCAATTGTTAAGTTTTTAAGTTTGTTCAATAAAATTGTTAGTTTGTTTTACAATGACTTTGTCATTCTTTTGAACTGCCTTATACACATTAACTTAAGTCTTTGAGCTAACTAATGGAGTTGTTTCCACTGCATGATATTATGCTTTGCTAAATGTTAAATTAAGCCATATTGGCGATAACATATACGTTTGAGCGCATTTGAGCGACAAAAATTTTCGTTTAAATGACATCCTTAAAAAAGATATAATGAAAATACCTCACGAAGGACTAATTACGTACAACCCCCTAAATTTCATGTATATAAAATTTAATTATATAAAAGTTTGACCGTCGTTTGAGCGCGAAATTTGTTTTTGAGCTACAAAATTAAACAGGTTACAATACAGGACACCAAATTTATTCCTCCCCCCCTCCCTTCCCCCCAAACACACACATTCTTATTTTCAAATATCAAGAGCTGCATAAAATTCAATGTCGTTTGAGCTCTGTTCAGCGACAAAGCAAAAATATTATCAAAATTAATTTAATCAAAAATATTATAAGAGCTTTATGCAAAAAATATTGGGAAATAACATATGATTAATTGCACGCTATGGTCGTTTGAGTGATACAAATTTCTCTTGGAGATTCAATACTTTCATAGTTAGACCCACAAATAGAACTCTTTTGTATACGACCCCTTTAATCTGAATATATTTAAATTTTCACGATAACGCAGGTTTTGAGCGTAAGCAGTACTCTTTGATCAAAAAAATATTTTATTAGAGTGTCAATATTTTTACAGCTACAAAGCAATATTTTTATTCGGGGGGGGGGGGGGCTACATTCAGAATTTGTAAACCGACCCTTAGAACTACTTTCTTTATGTTTTGATGATAATATAGGTTTGAGAGTTCACTATAAACGTTTAAGCAATGCAAATTTTTCTTAAAGCGTCAATATTTTTGTAGTTATAAAGGAGTATTTTATTCGGGGGGCTAAATTCGCAGTTTGTATGCCACCCCTTAAATTTAATATTTTAAAAATTTGACGGTAACATATGTTTGAGCGTCTGCTAGAGACGTTTCAGCGATGCAAATTTTTGTTTGAGCATCAATATTCTTATAGTTATAAAGGAATATTTTATTCGGGGGCTAAATTCGCAGTTTGTATACCACCAATTAATATTAATATTTTTAAAATTTGACGATAAAGTATGCTTGAGCGAACGCTATGGTGGTTTGAACTAGGGATGAAACGGATAGTGATTTTGCCGGATACTGGATATCGGATATCCGGAGCTCTTCTGCCTGCCGGATACGGATATCCGGCATTAGTTTTGTTTTTTGTTGTGTTGTATATTTCTTTTCTTTTACTTTAATTTAAAACAATAAAATATAAACATATTTCATATACTATTCTTTTAAAAACATTTTAAATATAATTTATTTAAACATATTTATTTAATATTCTATTTATTTGTGCAATATTGCCATAAAGAATAAAATTTTAAGCCTAACATACTCATTCCTACACTTGCAATTTTTGGTGAACACTATCACGAAAAGATAGGTTTCGTTCAGAATTACAAAACTAAAACTTATTATTTACATATTTTTTACAATACTATTATTAACTAGTATGTTGTGGCCACCACAAGACTTTCTTCTATATTTTCCTATACATATTCAATCAGTAACAATATTAAAAAAAAAAAAAAAAAAAAAAAATTTTTTTTTAATTTACCCCCCACGGGGGTACTTCCCCCCCAGGGGGGGAAGCGATGCCCCCCCATGCACAAAATTTTTTTCCTAGTTACGTACTACTATTATCAATAATTCATATTAATTTTACAATCACAAGTGTAAAATAACTCTTATTACGCACATTTATACGAATTTTTGTCCTATTCTGCCATGTTAAAAAATTAGATAAAATGCTATCACAGCGCCTCCTGTTGAGCTATTGATCCCCAAATATAATCAGCACCAGTTTATGTCGGGGACCAACTAAATACCAAGTTTGGTAAAATTTCGTTAAAAAAAAAAAAAAAAAATACAATTTTTTTTTTTCGAAGTTTTTTTTTTTTGTTAAAAGTAAAAAAAATCGATAACTTTGTTTTAAATTATCACAGATTTATGGTTCAACCATTCGTTTTAAAGGTATTGACGAGATCTTTCGAATGATACCCATCTTCAAAATTTAACCCCCCCCATGCACAATTTTTTTTTCCTAGTTAACTACTACTATTATCAATAATTCATATTAATTTTACAATCACAAGTTTAAAATAACTCTCATTATGCCCATTTATACGGAATTTTGTCCTATGCTGCCATGTTAAAAATTTGCATAAAATGCGATCACAGCGCCACCTGTTGAGCTATTGATCCCCAAATCTAATGGGCACCAGTTCATGTCAGGGTGCAACTAAATACCAAGTTTGGTTAAATTTCATTCATTGGTTCGTGAGATACAGCGTCCACAAAAAAATGATACAGACACACAGACAGACATTTTTTAAAAACTATCAATTCGTGTTCAGGACATCCCAAAACGTGTAGATCCGTCAAAAAACGGAGGTCGAAAATTTTCGCGAATCCAATACTTTCTCTGTATTACATATAGAAGAAAGTAAAAAAATGAAATAAAATATTTTACTAATATAATCACAGTTGAAGGGTTATTTTCACATGAAAACAAAAATGTTGTGGCCATCGCAAAACTTTCTTCTACATAATTCTATATAACAGCGCCACTTACGGTTTAAATCATATAAAAGTTTAACCATAGCTTCTCACAATAAATATTTTACAAAAGGAGTTTATGCAATTTTAATCAACAGATGCTGAGATATACGCTTGTGAAAAATCATAATGGAAGCTCCACCTGTCGGCTAATATATACATAAATAAGGTCAACATTTTCTTTCATAATGGTTGTCATATATATCAAGTGTCATGCACATATGTCATAGAAGTTGGGATTAACTTAGCCTATTCATTGGGTAAATTGTAGTGCAGTATTGCCACCTGTTGGCTGATATACACCTAAAATAAATCACAATAGTGTTTCACAATGGCTGATTCTCTCACATACCATGTTCTATGCAATTATACACAATAGAATAAGAGATATAGCCTTCCCCTTTTGGGGGGAAATTTCTGTATTGCAGAGCCACCTACTGGCCAACATGCACCCAAACTGAACCAGCATAATTTCTCATAATGCCTTTCCAACATAAAGTTTTGTGTAGTTGCATGAAATAGAACCTAAAATATAGCCTTCCCTAAATTGCAGAAAGTACTGTATAACAGCACCACCTGTAGAGCGATTGGCACCAAAATTTGACAGGCACTAATACATGCCAAGTTACATGTACATATATATTTATATGAAATTCTGTGCAGTAGTTTCTGAGATATAGCCTTCCTCTAAGTTGCAGAAATCGCAGTATGGCAGCACCACCTGTTGAGCCATTTGCACAAAAAGTTGGTAGGCACTGATTTATGTCATGGTGCAACTTCACATAAATTTATATGTAATTGTAGTACGGAGTAGTTCCGGAGGTACAGTTGAACAGAATTTTTGTCACACACACACAGACATTTTTTAAAAACTGGTCAAACCAGGTTCTGAACTTCTTAAAATGTGTAAATCCATCAAAAACCAGAAGTTGAAAATTTTTATGAATCCAATACTTTCTTTTGAGACATTCATAAGAAAACATAAAAGAAAGAAGAAAAAAATAAATAAATAAACAAAGCTTCAAACTAGTATGTTATGGTCATCACAAAACTTTCTTCTATATCTCTCTATATAACAACACTACATGCTGTTTAACATGCAGAAGAAACATAATCATACCTGCTTACAATAAAGATTTTAGATATTGAGTTTAGTGCAATTTTAATCAAAAAATTTTGAGATGTAGCCATGTGGAGAATCAAAGAAGGTGAGGAACAGCTGCGCCACCTGTTGGTCGATATACACCCAAATTAAGCCAACTTTTATTCTCATATTATTTTTATCTTGTTTATCTCTTAAATTTTATAGATGTTGAGATTTAGCCTTCCAATTCACAGAGTAAATTGCAGCATAATATAGCCACCTATCGACCAATACGCACCAAAATTGAATCAACATGATGTTTTATAAAAATGACCCTTTCCCATACTAAATTTATAGCAATTATACATGAATGAATCTGAGATATAACTTCCCATTCACGGGAAAATTGCAGCATAGCAGCATCACCTATTGGCCGTTATGCACAGAAATTGAATGAACATGTTTCATAATATAGCCCTCCCTGTGACACACTTAGTTTATTTTTTTAATTATACACAGTATAAGCTGAGATATAGTCTTCCTTTAAATGGGAGAAATCACAGTATAGCAGCTCCATCTGTTGAGTGATTTGCACCAAAAGTTGATGGGCACATTTTTTTTTTTGGGGGGGGGGATGCAACTATGTATAAATTTATATGAAATTATGTGCATTAACTCTTGAACTGCACAAAATTTTTGTCAGATAGACATTTTCCAAAAATGGTCAAATTGTGTTTTGGTTCCCTCAAAATCCACCGAAAACTGGAAGTTGAAAATTTTCACAAATCCAATACTTCCTTCAATTTAATATACAAGAAAGTAATAATTCAAAATGAATTTATACGTTTTACTTATTTTATATTCTGTACAGATAAGAAAGAAAAATTTACATTAGTTATTAAAATTCTTTAAGTAAGTGAAGTTTTTGTGCAGTACAAAATCAAAAACTTTAAATAACTGAATTTTTTTTTTTATGAACAATATGAAAGTGAAAGTACAGACTTTCTGAAAATTTAAATATGTTCTTTTATTTGAAGTAATTTTAATTTTTTGGGATATATCTATGCAATGCAACAGGGAATTCTAAATTCAGGTGCTTTAGTAAGATATTCCACTAAAAATGCAAATTTATATAAATTGGAGGGTTTTAAAAAAAAATCCAAATCGAATAGATAGATGGCGCAAGTAATGCCAGGTTTCTGCTAGTATAAATATATGGTCACAAAAACAACAGCTTATTGTGTATGTAAAACTGGATTGTAAATAAACAGGTTCTAGTCAATAAATACACGTTATTTGACTCATTCTCGAATCAATCTAACAACATATTAGCAAAAGACATGAAAACAGAGTTATATATACACTGCAACTGCAGAGAATAAATATCATTTGTTCAGGAACAACAATGAACAGTTCGTTTTATTGTTATGGGGAAGATTAAGGGGAATGTTATAGATCACTCTGGAAGAAAAACCTAGCTAACTCTGTACAAAATTAAAATAGGGCTTCTATATTTCTTAGACATGAAGCTACTTTTGGCTAAATTTGTTTGCTAATGAATCCAAAATCGATTTTCGCAGAAGCCAACTTAAAAAAAAAAAAAAATCCTTCTGAAGCTACAACTGCTTTAAAAAAATTAAAAAATTGTCGCAAAATTTTCATCTGATGGGAGTTTAAGCTTGAATTTTCTCCTTCGGATATCCGTCGGATATCCGGCTTGAAATTGCCGGATATCCGTATCCGGTGTGCTGATATCCGGTACCCCGCCGGATATTTAAAACTCAGCCGGATAGGCCGGATACCGGATAGTTACCAGATATCCGTTTCATCCCTAGTTTGAACGATACAAATTTATCTTAGCGCTTCAATATTTTTATAGTTATTTATAAAGGAGTATTTTATTCGGGGGGCTAAATTTCCAGTTTGTATACCGCCCCTTAGAATTAATATTTTTCAAATTTGAAGGTAATATTGAATTGATCGTCCGCCAATGTAGTTTGAACGATGAAAATTTTTGTTAGAACGTCAATATTTTTATAGTTGTAAAGGAGGGATTTATTCTGGGGGGCTGAGTTCGCAGTTTGTGTACCACCCCTTAAATTTAATATTTTTAAAATTTGAAGGTAACATAGAATTGAGCGTCAGCTAGAGTCGTTTGAGCGATGCAAATTTTTGTTAGAGCGTCAATATTTTTATAGTTATAAAGGAGTATTTTATTCGAGGGGCAGAGTTCGCAGTTTGTGTACCACCCCATAAATTTAATATTTTTAAAATTTGACGGTAACATATGTTTGAGCGATAGAAATTTTTCTTATAGCGTCAATATTTTTATAATTAATTATAAAGGAGGGTTCTATTCCGGGGGGCTGAGTTCTCAGTTTGTGTACCACCCCTTAAATTTAATATTTTTAAATTTTGACGGTAACATATGTTTGAGTGTCTGCTAGAGTCATTTGAGCGATAGAAATTTTTGTTAGAGCTTCAATATATAAATATAAAGGAGTATTTTATTCGGGGGCTAAATTCCCAGTTTGTATACTGCCCCTTAGAATTAATATTTTTCAAATTTGAAGGTAACATTGGACTGATCGTCCGCTAAGGCCGTTTGAAAGATGAAAATTTTTGTTAGGACGTCAATATTTTTATAGTTGTGAAGGAGGGATTTATTCGGGGAGGGGGGGCTAAATTCGCAGTTTGTATACCACCCCTTAATATTATTTTAAAAATTTGATGGTAACATATGTTTGAGCGTCTGCTAGGGTCGATTGAGCGACAGAAATTTTTGTTAGAGCGTCAATATTTTTATAATTATAAAGGAGAGATTTATTCAGGGGGGGGGGGGGGCTGAGTTCGCAGTTTGTGTACCACCCCTTAAATTTAATATATTAAAAATTTGATGGTAACATGTTTGAGCGTCCGCTAGTGTTGTTTGAGCGATAGAAATTTTTGTTAGATCGTCAATATTTTTATAGTTATAAAGGAGGGTTTTATTTGGGGGGGGGGGGGGGCTGAGTTCACAGTTTGGGTACCACCTCTTAAATTTAATATTTTTAAATTTTGACGGTAACATATGTTTGAGCATCTGCTAGAGTCGTTTGAGCGATGCAAATTTTTGTTAGAGCTTCAATATTTTGATAAATATAAAGGAGTATTTTATTCGGGGGGCTAAATTCCCAGTTTGTATACCGCCCCTTAGAATTAATATTTTTCAAATTTGAAGTTAACATTGGACTGATCGTCTGCTAAGGCCATTTGAAAGATGAAAATTTTTGTTAGAACGTCAATATTTTCATAGTTGTGAAGGAGGGATTTAATCTGGGGGGCTGAGTTCGCAGTTTGTGTACCACCCCTTAAATTTAATATTTTTAAATTTTGACGGTAACATATGTTTGAGCGTCCGCTAGAGTCGTTTGAGCAATGCAAATTTTTGTTAGAGCGTCAATATTTTTATAGTTATAAAGGAGTATTTCATTCTGGGGGCTAAATTCGCAGTTTGTATACCACCAATTAATATTGATATTTTTAAAATTTGATGATAAAACATGCTTGAGCGACTGCTATGGTGGTTTGAACGATACAAATTTTTGTTAGAGCTTCAATATTTTTATAGTTATTTATAAAGGAGTATTTTATTCGGGGTGCTAAATTCTCAGTTTGTATACCGCCCCTTAGAATTAATATTTTTCAAATTTGAAGGTAACATTGGACTGATCGTCCGCTAAAGTCGTTTGAAAGATGAAAATTTTTGTAAAAAACACGTCAATATTTTTATAGTTGTAAAGGAGGGATTTATTCGGGGGGGGGGGGGCTGAATTCGTAGTTTGTGTACCACCCCTTAAATTTCGCCAAAATATTTGCATTTTTATGTGCAACAGAACAGGCACAATGTTTTAGAAGATTTGCGAAAACATTTTAATATCTTCAAACAAATGAAAATGTAGCATCTGAATCTTCTTTCCGATCATCAGAAGAGCTCATATCTTCAAATTCTCCTGCGTCTCCAAATTCACCTGCATCTTCAATCAGCTATAAAAATATTGATGAAAAAATAATACGTTTGTCTATTCATGATTGGCTAAAAATCAAACCAGATAAAAGATCATATCCTTCTTTGCGACCAAATGTATGGACGCATGTAATATCTAGAGCAATATGGAATCAATTAAAGATTCCCTGTGCCTTCATCTTTAAGAGATCAAAGATATACGAAGACTTCTTTCGCAGAAAATATTATTGTACTATCGAAGGATATTGCAAAGAGTGCAATAATAAATTAAAAGGACATGTTGTAGAAGAACCTGAGGGCGATTCTGATGTGTTCATGCATATGAATTTTAGCAACAAAGAAGATGTCCATCATAAGCTAAAAAGACCTCTTAAAGGCGATCACCGTAGAAATGTTGGAAAAAAATTTTAACGGAAAGTTCCAAGCAAGCAAAACTTGCTAATGAAACTATGGACTTTGGTGATCCTTTAAATCCCGAATTGTATTCGTCTGCTGTATTATGAAAGGTAAAACAAGAAACTAGAGGACGGATACATGGGTATACTGCAGAAGATCCAGTTAAAACACTATCATATATGAAAAAAGAACTTCCCTGCATTGGCAGTATTAAAGACATTGGATTTAACAGATTCTTTGTGCACTATTGGACACCCTCTCAAATATTTTTATATCAAAAATATGTAAAGAATTCCAAATATGCTAAAGTAGCTATTGATGCCACTTGGTCCTTGGTAAAAAAAATAAGGCACAGTAAAAAGGATGTTTCGAGTCATATTTTTTTATATGCAGTCATAATAAATGATGGAAATCAGCAATATTCCCAAATGTTATCAGAAAGACATGACACATTGTCTATTGCCTACTGGCTTGGACAGTGAATAAGAGATGGAGCTCCGTCACCTCAAGAAGCTATATGTGATTTTTCTTTAGCTCTAATTGGTGGAATATGCAGAGCATTTAATGGTATCAGCCTATCTTTTTATATAAATTTATGCTTAGAAATTCTTTTAAATAATGTGGAAATACCTTTTAAATTAAACACGTTTATTCGCTTAGATGTAGCCCATTTCATGATTATGATCAGTAGATGGTCATGTTTTACTTTAACACCAAAACGCGTAAAGGAATTTTACATGTATTGCATGGGGCTTTTGCTGAATGCAGAGAGTTATGAAGTATTTGAAAATTTGCTTCTAAAAATAATCGTCATTTCCCTTAACGAAACGTCTGGTGAAATGATAGACGATAAAACACCTACAGCAGCTGAAAAATATAAAAAAGATCTCATTGACCTGATTTCAGTATCAAAATCTTCTTACGATGAATTTATAAATGATAAAAATAACAACGAAAGAAAAATAGAAGAAAATGAAAGTATTATAACATCTAAAGTAGAAAATTGGAAAAAAAGAATTTGGATGACAGCTCACACCGAAATCATAGAAGGCAAAGATATTAACCCTTTTTATCATCCACTATATAACAAACAACTAAAAAAAATATGTGATACCTTCGTTTTATGATCAGGAGTTATGATACCAAAGTTTAAATCCCCTTATAAAAGAGGCTCATCCGCAATGGTTGAAAGTAACTTTTCAATAATAAAAAATAGTATGTTAAAAAATGAAAACACACCACTGAAAATCGATACCTTCATTAAAATCCATTTGGAATACTTAGAAGGTTGTTTAAAAATCGCCGAAGGGGAAAGAAATGAAGAAGAGGATCTTCTGAATTTGTCTCCTGCAATTTATTCAAAAAATGAAAATCAGATTTTATATCAATCAGATTCTAAAACAGTGAAAACATCAGATGAAAGATCCGAGAGTATTTCAAATAAAAATTGTCACTATTGGGCTGAAAAGAAAGCTTTACCAAAAGATTTTACCAAACGAAAGGTACTAAACAAAATTGATTTTCGTGAAAGAAGAAAGAAATCAAAAATTGAACAAAAGAACAAAGAACAAAAATGTATTACTTTCATGGACACGGTCGAAAACGAAATAAAGGCAGAAGAATGTTGGAAAAAACCAAAGAAAAAAAAATCAAAATATTTAAATGCATATTCGAATATACGTAGTTGGATTATGCCATCAAATTTTTCAAAAAATATTCAACCATTCCATTTAGTAAAAAATGGAAATTTATGCAAACCTTTAATAATTAATAACATGACAGTATCGATGACGAATACTTGCCCCTTTGATTCCATTGTTCAAAGTTTAGGAATTGGGATGGCAGATTTCGAATTTTACATGAAATATGCAGAAGATTGCAGTAATAATACCATTCAGATAGCTCTCAAATTATTAAGAAATCGAAATATCACAGACTTTTATAAAAGAAGAGCAAACTACCTGTCCGAGTTATATCCAAAGGCTCGGTCATCGATATTTCCAGATTTGTTTGTCAACAATGCTACCGATAATGTCATAAACTTTATCGAAAAGAACTTTAAAGATGCACCAAGCATTACTGCTATAAAAGTTTGCAGCAAATGCAGTGCTACGAGAATTCATATTCTACCCGTTTTAAGAGTAGACAGACAGATAATTTTAACGGAAGGTGTAAAAATGTTACAATCAGCCATATATTACCAACAAAGTATGGATATCCAAGTGTTCAGGGTTCCCTAAATATAAGTCGAAGGTTTGGCAAACATTTATTCATAGAACTGGATTTTTTGGATGACAGTAATTGTTGCGTCCAGGAAATAACTGTAAATCAAAGTAAAAACTCGGTAAAACTTTCGGATTTTCCTACAGAACTTCAAATTGAGCACTTTAATTTTATTATTGGAGCTGTTATTGCTTATGTGCCGGGACATTATATTACATACTCTCATCGTATAAACGGAATATGGGAAAAATATAATGATCTTGAGGCAAAAGTGATGGAATGTAGCGAAAATCATGAGGTAAATCCACATTCAGTATTATATTTTTTTAAACCAGGAGAATGAAAATATTTATATTGTTTAAATGTTTTATGTAATTATTATGCTTAATGTATATAATAACTGCAAGCATTGTACTTTTTAAAAATTTTAAAATAATTTTTGGTTAGTTTCTTTTTGCGCATTACATTCTGTTATTACATGTTGGAAGGAATTTATATATACATTGCATTATATTTTAACCCATTATCCGCTGATGTTGCGTTCACGCAACACCAGAAATAATCGCATTTAGCAGTTAACTAAAAAAGGTATTTTATATTAAATATTGTTTTTTAGTATAAGAAAAGGATAGATGTTTATTTTATTACAAAAAAAAAAAAAGATCTGAAAAATAGTTTTAAGTTTAAAAATGGATTTCAAACTTGAAACACTTTCCAAACCAAAAGTTTTGAAAATCTTCATATTTGAATGAGTTTATATAACTTCTAAAAAAATATTTTCATAATAAAATAATTACTTTTGAAGTCATCTGTATTTTTTTTTTTTTTTTTTTAATGCTCCCTCAAGGAAATTTCCCTAAACATTTATTTGTATTCATTCTATACTCTAATTCTACTGAAGTTGTACAAATATAACACTCTATTTTTAGTAAGATAAGACTTATTTTCATAATTTTACTTTGAATAATTGTTATATATGATCAAAACAATGAGTGTTACTGTTTGTATTTAAAATCATTATTTCTAGTTTTGGCGGTTAATGGGTTAATTCTGAAATAACGTATGGCATTAAAGTCTAATAAAAAAAGTAATGATAAACAATTAAATAACTTTTTTTTTATGAAGAATAAGGACTTTCTAAGCACATTTAAGTCTAAAAATTCGCAACTGGTTTAGGATTATGTTGCTTTAACTCTCACTCCTTTTTTTTTTTTTTTTTTTTTAATATATAAAAAATAACGCTCTCTCTTCAACGCTACATTCATGTCTGGATCTTGTTTTATGTTTTTCCTGTTTTTTTTTTTTTTTTACAGTATTTGTTTACAAAGTTCTTATTCTTAATTATTTAATATTACTTAAAGATAATTAGGAGTAATGCAAATTGTATGAGCCCATATTCAGCTATAAACAAAGTGTACAATATAAAAATAGTGTTAATGCCTTTATTAGACAAATCTAAGTATACGAAATTCATATATTTTTATTTATTTCAAAATACGTAATTCAATAAGTTTTATTGCAACTATAATGTTATATTTTAATCATGAAGTCAAAATACATTCAAAATATATGTACAATTGCAGCAGTTTTAATTTTAAATGTAAATATATTAATGATTTATTAAACGTAGTAAAAGCCAAGCAACAGATATATAAGATCTATGATGGTTGGTTGGTTGTTGTTTAATGGCGCAAGGTCCGCAATGGAACATACTGCGCCAAACAAAAGGATAAAAAATAAGGACGCTTCTGGATGGGTTTTACCCATCCAGATGGTCAGTAAAAAACACATTGAAAATTAAGACAATAGGTAAAATAATAAAACACAAAACAAAGATTGAAATAATAGAAAGCAGAGTAAAAAGTGTATAAAATAAAATGAAGTAAAAAGTTATGAACAGCATATAAGATCTATGAAACCGCGTTTCAATTATTCCTGTATGGACATCCTGTATAATATATAGTAATTCATATATCGCATATATATATATATATATCATTCAATAATATTTCCAGATTGTATTCATTATTTCAAGATTTTATTGCTGTATTTAAATGGTATGCTTGTATTTACCCATGGGCTTCCATTTGGGGGCTTATCACACATGACAGCCTCGATACGGACAGTATCGAAAAATTTGAAGTAGCTCTTTTATATTTGAATCCCAGTTACATATGAACAACATTATACGTGATGTACATAGTATTTGCTTTCACGTTATTTCATATATCTATTTGATTTAATCGATCAACCAAAAAATGACAGCAATTTCAAACCAAATATAATATAACAATATGCTATGATCAGCTACGTTTATCGCACGATACAATTATTATTATTATTATTTTGTGGTCATATGTACTTCATGCTGAGTTAATTGTAGTTGGTATATAGAAAAATAAATAAATAAATTAATAGGTAAACCTGCCTTAATATAGCTCCTCTTGGCGACTTCTGTATTTTTGTCGCCGTTTTAGACCAAAATATAATTTATGCAATTATTGTTCTTATTTCTTTCTATCTTTTCTTTTCTTTCTTTTTTTTCAGTGTTTTATAATTTAGTTATATTTTTGATGTGCTACTTGGCTTTAAGTGTCTCTCCTTGGCGAAAAATGTCTGACCTACTTCAGCATCAAAATTAAAAAAATTATCCAGAATTGTCAATAAGTATCTGGGCATTTTTTCTACCTTTAATATAATGCTGAATTAGCTTTTATGTCAAACGTGATTCATCCATGCAAAAAAAAAAAAAAAGTCTAAAGTTGTGGTATATAAAAAAAATGCTATGAAATAAAATTCAGAAGAAACATTCTAGATTTGTACTATTTTATTTTAAAGTTATAAAAACGTCATTTTCTCACTCACCAATTTAACATTTAGTTTTTTTTTTTTTTTTTTTTTTTTTTTTTTGCGTGAAAGCATATTCCATTTTATGTTAAAAAAATAAATACCTCGTAAACCTTTTTGGGAACAATAAAAAAATTTAAATGGCTTATATTGTCAATTACCAGTTTATTATTTTCATATTTTAATTAATTTTAAAAGAATCTAATCAAATATCCGGTATAAATAGTAGCCTATGTTCTATTCCAGACTATTCTCTATCTCTGTACCAAATTTCATCCACATCCGTTCAACCGTTGTGGCGTGATTGAGTAACAAACATCCATCCAAACTTTCGCATTTATAATATTAGTATAGATAATCTTTCTACATATAGTTTGCAAGAAAGATGATGATTCCGGTTTGTACTTATCTAATCTGTGCTCATCAATATAGCAAGTTGAGACCTAATTTCCATATTTTAGTTAGTCTTTCTATATATAGTTTACAAGGGAGATGACGATTCCGGTTCGTACTCATCTATATTGCAAGTTGCGACCTAATTTCCATACTTTAGTAGTTAATTTGAAAAATCTAATTGTCCGATCGATAAACTGTTTAGTCTGACGGATTGAGTAAAAAAGCCCCTTTCATTTGGTACCTTATTTGTAGCGAAGTTTTGATGTATTTATTTATTTATTTATTTTTTAGCATAAAATGAAATATGCTTTCACACGAAAAATAAAAATATATAAAATAATAGCAAATTCGTGCGAAACTTTCGCACTTTATTTCTTTTCTTATTTACCTTTAAAATTTGAAACTCATAAACCTTAATCCAAATTTCCCACCCAATTTTAATTCCTCATAAGCCAAATTATTATTAAAAACAAATTAATATTGTGAGATGAAATGCTAATGATAATCAAACCAATATCATTCACGAAAGACTTAAAAATAAAATTCATGTTTAACGACCTAATTGTCATACTTCGTGAGGCAGGACACATTTAGTACAAGACCCACATGGCGAGTTTTAAATTTTTGTCACCCTGTCGGCGATACATTTTTATTAATTAATTAATTTATTTTTACATAATTTTGTGTTTAAAAAAAACTTAGTACTTATTTTTATTATACTTTTTATTATTGCGTGTTTTAGTCAATTTATGACAAAAGTTCATATGGGGATTATATCATTAAAATATTGCTAGATTTAAAATGACGCTTGTAAAAATTGTAAAAATGCAAACTTTAAAAATACATTTTTTCTATAAAATGATCTCATTGTACAAATGTGGTCATTTTTTATCAGATCACTGAACTGAGTCCGCGTGCTTAAATATTGCTTGTGTATTATTTTTTATCCTCGCGTATTTTATTAAGTCACTATCGTATTATTTCTAAAACAATGAATCATAACTGGACCACGTTAGAGAAATATTATATAGATTAAATTTCCTCATGGATATGAAAATATGAAAATGGAGTAAAAAACAACTTTAACCTTTTTTTAATATACTTCAATTTTAGATTTTGTTTGAATAGTTTTGTTTAAACGTTTTTGGCATGGATGAATTGCACTTGGCATGAAAGCTAATCCATTGATAATCCTGGGTAATATTTTAAAATTTTGATGCTGAAATAGATTGGACATTTTTCGCCAAGAACTCTCCTTTTGTGAAAGCCCCTATAAGCCAAGTTAGCGCAACAAAAATATAAATAAATTATAAAATATTGAAAAACAGATAAGAAAGGAAAGGAAAGGAAAAAGAAAAGAAAGAAAGAGAAAAAATAATCACATAAATTATGTATTTTTGTCTAAAATGGCGATAAAAATTCAAAAGTCGACAAGGGGAGCTATTTTAAGGCTGTACTATGATCAGATTTACATATTTATTTTTCTATATACCAACTACAATTAACTCAACTACTGTTAATACCCCCATAAATGTAGAAAATAACGTGAAAATATTATGTACACCACGTATCGTGTTGTTCATATGTAATTGAGGTTTAAATATAAAATTGCTACTTCAATTTTTTCGATACTGTCCGTTTTGAAGCTGTCATTTAATAAGCATTCAAATGGAAGCCCACTGATAAGCTATTGTCACATGCACCCGAGAATAGAGGTCTGCACGGGCCGAGCTTTCGGTCCGAGCCCGAGCCCGGCTTGGCCCACGGGCCGAAATTTTCAATTTGCTCTCGGGCTGGGCCGGGCCTGGAGGAAATTTTAAGCCCGAGCCCGGCCTGGCCCGAATCTTTTTCTAGAGTCCTCGTTAATTAACAAAAAAGGAAAATTATAAAATACATTTTCAGTCATTTATTTTACATAATTTTACAGTCTGGTATGTCACAAAATTTTATTTTGTTAAAAGATGTCTGTAACTTCAATTTAATTGTCTATCAGCTTGTCTGTTCGTGATCTGATTGTCCGCAAATATTTTAAACATGTCTCGAAATTAATATATTTTATTTAAAGTAATATTAGATGGTTTCCATTTCAAAATAATATGCATGTTACTACCAGTTTGCGTAGATGTAACAAACAAAAGAAATTAGATACGTTACTGTATATAAGGCTTCTATGGTCTGTAGTGTTCAGGTGGTATGAAGGCTATAAAAATCCTTCCACTGTAACTTTTAGGCGCTGACAGTTCAACCGCCAGTAACTGAATGAGCTCATTAAGCATTCATCCCAGACCGTTATTCGAGACATCCAAAAACTCTAAAACTTTGTATGTGACGTAACTTGATAATGAAGAACCGCCAGTCATCCGTGACCTTGAGGACCTTAAATAAGGTAAATGGCTTACCTTCATCGGTTCAGAGAATCGTGGGGACTGCCAGCTGCTCCATGTTCCATTATTTATCAAAGATCACGATGAAAACACATAAATCAGAATCATGAGGAATCCGAATACTGACACACAACATTTATTAACACGTACACTACAACACTTACATGACGAACTACGCTGAGCGAAGAAGCAACAAAAAATCAATAACGGAGTACAGCACCATCTACAAGTTTCATATTCACCAATAATAATCTACACAAACTTCACATACATGTGGTTGGGGACAAAATATCGCCTACATAAATGAATGGAAAGCAAAGTTAGTAATTATTAATAATGTTGTATAAAATTTCATACCAACACATACCATAGCACTGGCATACACACAAACTCACCACAAAAATTGTTACAAATTTTGCTTAAAAGAGTTTAGACTATATTTATTAATATTTCTTAAGGATTAGTCATAAAGAATTCAATCGTGGTTTTATCTACTTTATAGTTTTTAATTAAGGTTTGTGAACAGTGTTCAGTTTCAATGTCAGAAGTAATGTACAATATTTTTAAAATGTATTTTGAATGGTGAAAAGCAAATGATAAAATGACTTAAAATTAATTATAGATAAAATAATAAAATTCCATTCCATTAAGTATTTACCGTAATTTCGCTTACATAACCCGCAGCATAAAAAATTTATTTAAAATTAATTATAACCGATAGATACCCTGCACATTTAAAATCACATTGTTGGCAATCGCCGTTTATAATTGCAGTACTAATTGCTATTATTTTAATAAGTGGGAAAGATATAAATAATAAACAAATACAGTGGAACCTCGTTAACGTGAATTTCAAGGGAAAAAAAAATTTGTTCATGTTATCGGTAACTAATATTCATATAATTAAATTTTTCTTGTTTTTGATAGAGATTCTGGAAACAGTTCATTTTAATAGTAATTCAGGTTAACAGTGTTCACGTAACCGAGTTTCGACTGCATACAAATAAATATAAATGATAAGCAAAAAAATTTACTTACCTATAATGTAAAAGGAATAACTTAGTATTAATCTTTCTCTCTATATAAATTACTATAAACTGGAGTGACTTCTAATGATTAACCCTTTTATTCAATTTAAAAGAAAATTATAGATTAATAATAAATTTATTTGCAAAATTCATTCAAATCCATCAAAATTGGTTACTTCCGTATCAAAATTAAAATGTTGCAGTATTGTTTGGGATAATTAAGATTAAAAACTATTAAAAGTTTAAAATTATAAAACATTTCACGTGTATAAATAATATAAAAGGTAACAAAACCACTTTAAAACACGTATATACAATATTTTTATTAAAAACTACACAAAGCTTTTCGCTATCATAATAATAGCATCATCAGGTGTAATTACGTTACATAGAAACTAGCAATATATAAATAAAGAAGTTCAAATGGTTTAAAGTTACGGTTACAATAAAAATTTTAATTTACAGTTACAATAAAAATTATTATTTTCAGTATTTTTTTTTTTTTTTTTTTTTTCTTTTTCTCTATGAGCACAACGCGTGCCAAATTTTATGAAGTGATGCAGCGTCCTTGGAGTTAATAACTTTATTGTATTTGATAATATTTACGGCTTCTGTTATTAGCAGGTCTTGAAAGTCTCGAGGGGCTGAAATAACTTCGGACTGGGTCCACATAGGAATAGCATCAGGGTGTTCGTAAAGAAAGTCTACTAGAATTGAACTTTTTTTCTCTTTAACATTACGAATGTGTTCAGTAATTCTTGCTTTAAGTGTGCGACGTGTTTGCCAATGTAGTAAAACAGTTCATCATTACATTTGATAGGGATTTTATAAACCCCTCCAGAAGGTCTGTTGATATCTCTGTCATTAACAACTAAGTTTTTAATGGTACAGGGGGAGGAGAAAGGAATGCATAGATTAAATTTACGTAAAATAAAATGCTTAAAATTTTTAAATTCATTACAGAAAGGTAGACTATTGGTATGTTTAATTTTAGGATTATGGTTAATACTAGTATTATTATAGATTTTATTTTTGACCCCATTGATTATTTTTAAAACAGTGTTTTTACTATACCCAGCGTTAATACCTAAGTGAATTTTATTAATTTCTTTATTTTTGTTAAACTGGAAGGAGGTATAATTAATGGCACGAAAAATATACGAGCGAAAAAAAGCTATTTTAAATTCAATAGGATGAGCGGATGAAACAGGTATGGGGAAGGGATAAAAGAGTCTTTGTAATAAACGTCAAACCAAATAGTACAGTTATCTTCATTACGGTGAATAGTTAAGTCCAAAAAGAACAGAGTCCGGTTAACTTCAGATTCAAATGTAAATTTAATAGAGGGGAATTGTTTATTGAGAATATCAATAAACTCAAGGAGAGAATTTTTAGAAAAAGGCCAAGAAATAAAAATATAATCCACATAACATAAAAATATTGTGGGTTTAAGGGTAATTGAAGCAAACACACATTCTTCTAAATCTATTAATAGAATATCTGCAATCAAGGGACTAAGGGGGGATCCCATAGGGTCACCAAAAGTTTGTTTATAAATGATACCATTAAATATGAAAACATTATTGAAATTAATTAAATTAAAGGCTTCTAAAATGAGTCGTATTATTCCTGGACGATAGGACCCATGCCCCAGCCCGCCCGGTTCCCGCTCTTCGATGTCTTTCTTTTTTTCTAGTCAAATTTGTCCTCTTATTACTTCCGGTGTGAGCGTGTTTTTTTTTTTTTTTTTTTTTTTTACACACTTGACATTGTGAGTTTTTTTGCTTTTCTTCCCATGCTGTTTCTATGGGGTTTTTAGCTATTTTCCCCTTTTTTCCTACATTCTAAAGTGGCGGTGGCGAGACTTTCAAGACCTGCTAATAACAGAAGCCGTAAATATTATCAAATACAATAAAGTTATTAACGCCATGTACGCTGCATCACTTCATAAAATTTGGCACGTGTTGTGCTCATAGAGAGAAAAAAAAAAAAAAAAAAAAAAAAAATACTGAAAATAATAATTTTTATTGTAACTGTAAATTAAAATTTTTATTGTAACCGTAACTTTAAACCATTTAAACTTCTCTATTTATATATTGCTAGTTTCTATGTAACGTAATTACACCTGATGATGCTATTATTATGATAGCGAAAAGCTTTGTGTAGTTTTTAATAAAAATATTGTATATACGTGTTTTAAAGTGGTTTTGTTACCTTTTATATTGTTTGGGATAGTTAGTCTTCATCATCCTTATCATCTTTATTATCCTCCTCATCATGTTTCTTTTCACTGTCCTCAATTTCATCGTCATTATACGTTAATAATCTAGACTTCCGAAACCAAAATGAGAATGGTGATGATTTTCTCCTTCTTCGCTATAGGTACCCCGCAGTACATGCAAAGTCAAGTTATTTTATAGATTACCCGCGGTTTATATACACAAAATTACTGTATTTATTTTAATTAATATTAATTTATAAGGTCCCGCGGCCTTCACCAGAGATCACACGTGACAGAAATACAAATTTTCAAATAGATTATATTATTTTTTTGACGCGATATTTTGTCCTGTGATATTATGTCCAGATCCCACAATATTTAAACATTTAAAATATACATTTAGAAAATAATTGAATAAATACATACCTGTTATACAATTCGAGGTGAAAATTGTTGATAAGTGACATTTAATGCAGCTGCTAAATGACTTTTTATTTAACTTGTAAATTTTAAACCTAGGTTGCTTTTTATTGTGATAAGTTACAATTGAAATTTTATCTAAATCAAAAAAATTGGTGTTCTACTTTTAGCTGTAATGTTCATTAACAATTACGCATTAGAATAAATTTTACGTACAAAAATGAAATTATCTGTTATTCTTATTACACACCAAAGTATTAAAAAAAATTTTAATCACTTTCCATATCAGTTCAATCATTTGACGACAATGACTTTGATTTGAAAATTAGGTTTGTTCGTTTTGATACAAGTTTCAACACCCTTTCATTATTTAATCAATTTTGTTTTAAACTGTGAGTTTGGGAAAATGCTGACAAAATCATTTCGCATGCTGCTGAAGAGGGGGAATGTTGAACAATTGTAAGGCAACAGAGCATAAGTTCTGGTCTTTAACCTTCTAGCGGGCACGCTGCTTATACAAACATGAAAGGTTGCGTGTATTTTTCACATACACTACTGCAAAATATGTATTTTAAAGTATCTGAATATTTTAATTATACTATAACCATTTGAAGATTAATAAGAACATTCAATTGGAACTTTTATTCGTTAAAAAAAAATTGAAGGAATGAAACTGAAAGCACAAAATCAATATAAAGTAATCAAAGAAACATCGGAATTATCTGAAAATGAAATAAAGCATATAGTTCATGTTTTGTTATTTTTAATAAAAAGTATATAGTTAAAAGTTAATTAATTTAAAAAATATTTAAAATAATAATGTTTAAAACAAAAACAACAAAGAATCACTTTAAATAGCGAAAAAAAAAAAAAAAAAAAAATTAAATATAACAAAATATTACATGAACGGTCGCACGTATTTTTCAAATACAAATAGCAAATATACAGCTTCATATCATTGTCTCGAGGTTCAAAAGATAACTAAAAATAGATCAAAACATACTGAATGAATAGCCAAAGATAAGTGTTCCAAATGGTCTCTGACTTTAAGATATACAACAACATTCACCGCTAAAGTATCTCTCCTATACGCGCGCCCGCTAGAAGGTTAAAAAAAACCTTTCCACCATACAAGTGGTGAAATTAATTTAGCTGATTCCCGCACATATTTATTACTGTATGCAGATTCATGTGATTTATACTGTGCAAAGTCTGCTAAGATACTTGCAGTTGCTTCACCAGAAGGTAAATGTGAAAGAAAATCTATTCCTGATCTGAAATCTTCATCACCAAATCCTTTTCTATATAACGTGGGTCTAATAAATATGTAGCATAATGTATAGGCTGACAACACATTGTGCAGCGAGTTTCTACCAGAGTTTTCACTGCTTCTTCCTCTTCTGTCTGCAATGGACTCAAAACAAGAGAACCCAAAGTTTCCTTTAGGGAAAAAAAGGCGTCGGGAACATCAGACAAAGTAGCAGAATCAGATTCGATTCTTTTAATTCCACAACGTATGGGATGCAGCACATTGACAAAACTATGAATGCTCATCCAGAAAATATCATTATCCAGAACTAGTTACCTGATTTTCTTTTCAACCTTTAAATCCTCAATCAACACAGCCTATTGTAAGGATTCTTTGCCATTCAAGAGACTATCAAACTGCTATACCACATTGTCTCTCCACGAAGTTTTAAAGTAGATGCAGCTGACCCTCTCTTTAACTTTTGCTTTGAAGTAAATACCGATAACAGTGCCTGTTTATTTCTCAGATACTTTACCACTTCCTTCGCATTTGAGAAGATCATTTGAAAAGTTTTAATTTTATAGATGTCACTTAATAATAAATTTAATCCATGAGCTGCACAACAGATTGGAAAAATATGTGCATATTCTGCTTGAACTAACTGCCATGCTGCCTTCATATTACTTGCATTATCTTGCGCACCAATCTCTTCGCTGACCTTTATCAGTTCTTGACTAATATATTGTGCAGTATGATGATTTTCTTTCACTTCCAAAGATTAGTAAAATGTTGGTGAAGCGTAGTTACAATGTAGTTCACTATGCCTTCATTACGTAAGTTACTCTGTGATGTATCGTAGGCTTGAAATCATCAAGAGAAGATTGCTTTTCTTTAGAGAAATATTTTTTATTTCTCATTTACAAACACTATACGACACAAGCACACATACATAAAAGATAAACGAAAACACGTAGCACATATTGCATAAAATGGTCGCTAAACTTTGGACCGAAAATAATAAAACATTGTTTCAATTTTTCACTATTTAATTTATATCTTCTCATAATGAGATTTTTCACAAAATCATAATTTGTAGCATCTGTTGGAGATTCTCTGGCCAACATATTGGAAAGTTCTGGCGGTAAAACTGCTAACAGGTAGGCCACCCAATCCTTTTTTGGAACTCGTGCCATCTCCGCTCTTCTTTCAAAATTTATTAAATATAAACCCATTTCATCATGTTTTTCATCAAATCTTGTCGTAATTTGAGTTAACTGAATCTTTGGTACCGATTCAGCCAATGTTTCTGGTTCTAATATTCTTTTAGGATTTTCTTTTGAAATTTCCAATTTTTTTAATTCAAGTTCATATTGTTGAGTTTCTCGGTTCCTTCTTTCCTCTCTTTCTTCTTGTCTTATTCTCTCTTCTTGTATTTTTTTATCTTCAAGAAGCCTTTCCAATATTAATTTTACTTCTTCCTCATTATAGGACTTGCTAGATAAAATTAATTTCTTGATGTCAATAACTCTACTGGAAGTATCTACTTCGACACTGATTTCCTCACAAATTTGAATCAATTCATGTTTTCGAGCTTTAGCTAAAAATGCCATGTTTGAAAACCCCAAACAAAACCAGAATGCTCTCAAAACGATAATAAAATATAAACAAATAAAATAATCAGAAAAATTATTATTATTATTATTTTTTATTACCCCCTTTTTTTTTTAATCAATCAAGCACACAAATAAAAAATAAGATAATAATGGTAATTAACCTTTGCAAATAATATTTAATACAGTTAATGGTATCTGTACTTATGAAAAATACTTTATTTTTCTCCATTTAAGAGAACACTTTTTTTTTTTTTTTTTTTTTTTTTAAATATATATACATTTCTTTCATAAAAAAAAACCCCACGTGTACAGTACTTTTCTTCTTAAAGAACAGAAAATATTAAAATTTTCAGTCACACAAATTTCTTTTATTACATAAATCGTATATTCAAAAAGAATACCCAAACAAAATTTTTAACCAAGTATGTTCTCATACCAAGTACTACTTGTTTCCTTCACAATCATTATTTCAATTCAAAACAGAAATAAATTAATTTATTTGCAAAACTAATTGATTCTTTTTGTACACATATTTCTCAGGAAACAGAATAATTAATATTTTTCTTCAAACCAAAAAAAAAAAAAAAAAACAATAGCTTCGTTTTCAAATCGAAACTCTTTTGCTTTATCAAAAAAAGAGCAATTTCAACCAAATTAGATTTAAATAACATAAATTACCATAGTCATTAATATTAATAACTAAAATGAACATCTAATCATTAAACATTTCACTAAAATCAAACGAAACCAAACCCCCAGGGGGATACCTTCTTTAGGTATTCAGGGGGTGTCACGTACCCCGGGCCCGAGTGATCTTTTTTTCCTCTCTCTTTTTTTTTTCCCCAAGGGGAATACCTCCTTTAGGTATTCAGGGGTGTCACAACCCCGGGCCTGAGTGATCTTTTCTTTTCCCCTTCCTTTATTTTTATTTATTTTTTATTTTATTTATTTTTATTTTATTTTTATTTATTTATTTTTATTTATTTTTATTTTATTTATTTATTTATTTTTTCTGCCATAAGATATTGGTCTTTTGGTTTTACGTTTTTTTGTTGCTAAAGTTGTTGTTGTAAGTCTTTTATGTTTTGTTGTTCTCAAAAAATATAAAAAATAAAAAATAAAAAAATAAAAAATCTTTGAAAAATACAAAAAAATGATACCACTCACCTTGTTCTACTTACATTTTTTTTTTTCCCTCTGTTCTGACTCACCTCGTTTTTTCTGTGTTGGCTGTTACATAAAAAAAAAAAAAACTGTAAAAAAAAAATCATAAAATTATAAAAAGCTACAAAAAAATCAATAAACTAACCATTAACCTATTAACCAAGTAAAGTCCGGTGTTGTTGTGGCGCTGGCTATTGGGGCAATGATTTTGGTAAGGGTACCACGGCAGTCTAGCCTTGGGATCACACTGGGAGACTGGTGCCCTTGGTGAAGGTGAGACAACGGTGACTACTCGAACGAGAAACACCGGACTAACACGACTGCCACATGTGGTTCCTAAACTGGGTCGGTGACCTGGTAGCTGGTGAGTGGTTATGGGTTGGTTGGTTGCCGTTTAGTGGCGCAAGGTCCACAATGGGACATACTGCGCCAAACAAAGGTATAAAAATAAAGACTAGCTTCTGGATGGGTTTTACCCATCCAGATGGTCAGTAAACAACACAATAAAAGTTAAACAATAGGTAAAATAATAAAATATAAAAGACATTTAAAAAAGTAAAAGAGAACAACATACATAATGTATAAAATAAAATGATGTAAAAAGTTATGTACAGTGTATATGATAAAAACAGAAGTAAAATTATATGAACAGTGTGTATAATAAGATGAACAGTGTAAAATATAAAATCACAGTGTATATATTAAAAAGATGAACAGTGTAAAATATAAAATCATATGTAGTGATAAAATCCAGCATCTTTTAAAAAATTTGTCAAATGATGATGTGGATTGATACCTAAAAGGTTTGTCAGACATGGTGATGATGAATTAAAATATCTCCTATACAAATGTCTTAGGCAAGGGCAATCTGTGAGTACATGGCGAATGGTAAGTATATCATAGTGGCAGTTGGGACAAGTAGGCTGCTGCTGCCCAAGTAGTAAGTATTTATGAGTTAGTCTGGAATGGCCAATTCTCAGACGAGTTACGATAACATATTTTCTAGGACTGAGGGTACGCCAAATGGCAATCTGAGGTTTAATTTCTTGTAATTTGTTATTGTATTGAGTGTTCCATTCCCTTTGCCATATATTTCTGAGAAAGTTTCTAAGTGTATGCTTAACGTCATCATAAGGAACAGGGCTGTTTAAGAAAATTGATGCCTGCCTTGCGGCTTTGTCTGCTGCTTCATTGCCTTTGATGCCTACATGTCCAGGTACCCAACAGAATAAAATGTCGAATCCCTTTTTCTTAAGGTCGTTATAAGTTTTCAGAATCGAGATAAAAGATGGGTTGCAAGGAATAGATGAAAGTGAGTCGAGAACACTCTTCGAGTCTGTGTAAATTATGAAATTTCTACTTTGATGAGATGAAATAATGTTAAGAGCAACCTCAACGGCAAAAAACTCTGCAGAGAAGATGGAGAACGAGTTACGGAGTTGATAGCTATAAGTGGTGTTACCAATGACAACACCACAGCCGACTTTATTACTAGTCTTGGAGCCGTCAGTAAATATTTCGACATAGTTCTTATAATGAGAGCGATGAGAGGTGTAAAGGGCATGAAAAATAGAAGCATCTGTATTAGATTTGTCAAATCCACTAAACGGATTAAGACAAGAAATAACCTGGAAGTTCCAAGGTGTCATGCTTATAAGAGATCGAGAACGGACTTTGGTATAAATATGAGAGGTGCTAGCAAGAAAGTTCTTAATTCTAACAGCAAAATGAGGGATGCAAGATGGGCGATTCACATAAAGATTATGATCGTTACTATTTAAATGAGAATGAAGTGGATGATTAGGGTGAGAAAGGATGCGATAGTACAATTCAAGTGAAAGTCTTTGTCTAATATCAGTGAGAGAAGGCTCCACACAGTCAGCATATAAACTAAGAACTGGAGTCGTGCGGAAAGCACCTGAGCAAATTCTGAGTGCACTATGATGTGTTGTGTCAAGTTTTCTAATATAAGAGTGAGGGGCTGAACCATAAACCTGACATGCATAATCAAGTTTGGAGCGAATAGTAGCACGATAAATTTTGAGTAAAGATGGGCGGTCTGCTCCCCAAGAAGTGTTAGCAAGCACTTTTAAAATATTAAGTGCTCTGTCACATTTAGTTCTCAAGTGCAAAATATGTGGCATAAAGTTCAGTTTTCTGTCGAAAATAACACCCAGAAATCGAGCAGCGTCAACAACTGAAATTGGCCTGTTGTTTATTAAAATCTCTGGATCAGGATGAAGACCTCGTTTACGACAAAAATGCACACATTGTGTTTTGACAGTAGAAAATTTAAAACCATTTTTATTTGTCCAATTAATTATGTTTTTTATAGCAAGTTGTAATTGACGTTCTATGAAACGCATGTCATTTCCCTGGCAAGAAATTTGCAGGTCGTCTACATATAAACTCCCATGGACACTTGGAGGCAATTGTTTAAGAATATTGTTTATTTTTAAAGAAAAAAGTGTAACGCTCAAAACACTGCCTTGAGGCACACCTTCCTCTTGAAAATAAAAATCTGAATAAACTGATCCTATACGAATTTGGAAGCGTCTGACTCTTAAAAAATTTTGTATGAAAATGGGGAGATTTCCTCTAAAGTCCAAATTAAAAAGATCTTTTAAAATACCATATCGCCATGTCTTGTCATAAGCTTTTTCTATATCGAAAAAAATTGACACCAAATGGTTACGTCTCACATTAGCTTTGCAGATATTTGTCTCTAATAATAAAATATTGTCAACCGTAGAACGGCCTCGTCGGAAGCCACTTTGCCATGGAGAAATCAAATTATTTTTTTCAAGAATAAAAACCAATCTAGTATTTACCATTTTTTCTAGTAGTTTACATAGACAGCTTGTAAGAGCAATGGGCCTGTAATTCTTTGGGTCAGTAGCATCTTTACCTGGTTTAGAAAAAGGAATAACAATAGCATCGTGCCAAGCAACAGGGAAAATATTTTCAGTCCAGATCCTATTGTAAAGATGGAGGAGATTTTCAAGTGACAGTTTTGATAAATGTTTAATCATAATATAAGTAACACCATCGGGTCCAGGAGCAGAGTTACGGCAATTTTTTAAACTGTTCTTTAACTCATTTTCAGTAAAAGGTCTATTGTACTCTGGTGAAGAACGGGAGTGAAAATTAATTGTTGAATGTTCAGAATTATGTTTATATGACAAAAAAGGTTCGGAGTAGGAATTAGAGCTGGATATGTCAGATAATGTTCTACCTATGGTGTTTGCTATATTTTTAGTTGAAGTTATAGTTTGGCCATTATAATTTAAAAAGGAAATACTTTGATTAGAATAAATTCCCATTGCTTTCTTGACACGATGCCAAAGTTGTTTGCTGCTTATATTGGAGGTAATGCTGGAAACATATTTAACCCAGGACTCTTTTTGTGATTTTCTGCGGATTCTTCGAGCATTTGCTCTTTCTTTCTTGAATGCAATGTAGTTGGCAGTGGTTGGGTACCGCCTAAAAATCCCCCACGCTTTTTGTTGCTTTCTTTTTGCAGCATTACATTCTTCATTCCACCAGGGCTTTGAGTGTTTATTGTGGCAGCCAGAAGATTTTGGAATAGAAATGTTAGCAGAGTTTATGATACAATTAGTCACATCAGTAACAGCCGTGTTAATATCACCTCCAATCATGTCATGCGTAATTACAGCATTAGTAGTGAAGGCAGCCCAATCGGCCCTGTCATAAATATAATGCGGGTTTCCAGGTGGATGTTCATTAAAATTATAAAATGATAAAAATAGAGGAAAATGATCACTATTATGTAGATTGTTACTTATGAAGAAATTAAAATATGGATACAGAGTGGGTGAACAAATGGCTAGGTCTATTGCATGGAATGTTCTGGAAGGTTCATGAAAGTATGTGTTGTCACCATTATTTAGAATACATAAATTATTATCTGTGACAAAATCCTCAATAACCTGACCACGCTGATTAGTGTCGGGACTACCCCAAAGTGGATTGTGCCCATTAAAGTCACCAAGAAAGACAAAAGGAGTTGGCAACTGCAAAACAAGGTTATTGAGATCATGAGGGCTGAGAGTTATATTTGGGGGTACATAGATATTGCAAACAGTGACAAGCATGTGAATATGGACCTGGACTGCTACAACTTGGATATTAGTATTTAAAGAAATATTACTGTGAGGTACATTATTAGAAATAAGAAGAGCTACACCACCTGTAGCCCTGTCAGAATGAATAAAGTCTTTTCTAAAACAATTATAGCCACGAATTTTTACATTATCATTTTGTCTTAAGTAGGTCTCTTGAAAGGCAAAGCAAATGGGTCGATGATCAGAAATTATCTCTCTGATTTCATCTCGTTTATTTGTAAAACCTCGGCAATTCCATGAAATGAAATTAGTCATTATGATTTTTTTGTTTTAGATTAAAACATCCACGTCATTATCCTCTGATGCGGTAGACATACCTTCCCCATCAGAAGGATGAAGGCTTATTAAGTCCTGTTGTTTAGTAAGATTTATTTTTTTTGTTTTGTTTGTAATTGGAGTGGGCAATTTAGCAATTCTCTTTTTCTTAATGATATGGGGACGCAAGGGTGAATTAGCATTTTTTAGGGAGACTGAGGAATGTCTCCTGTCAGACAGAACAGTTTTTGGTACTGGTGGAGATTTTTTAGAATTTGTTGGTTTAGATAAAGAAGACTGTGTGGAGGAAGAAGTCTGACTTGGTTTGGTTTGTAGATTTGAGGAATTGATCTGAACTGTTTCCATTGGAGTAGTATTAGAAGACTGTGTGGAATTTGAAGCCTGAATAGGCTTAGGTTGCATTTTTGGAGAATTACTTAAAACAGTTTCAACCGGAGAGCTGGTATTGTTTAGAGAGGCGGTTTGTGTAGCTATTGTTCTAGAAGTTTTTTTGGTGGAAGTAGCAGCAGCATATGATTTTCCAATAATAGGTGTTCTCGATTCAACAATTTTTTTAGCTTCATAATATGAAATGTTTTCTTTTGTTCTTATAGTCTGAATCTCTTTTTCACTTTTCCACTTCTCACAGGATTTAGAGTATGCTGGATGGTCTTTTTTACAATTTATGCAGCAGACTGGTTCTTCACAGTTTTGACTATCATGGCCCACTGCACTGCAGCGAGCACATGTGAGATTTCCACGGCAGGCGGTTTTGGAGTGGCCAAAGCGTTGACAATTGAAACAACGTAAAGGGTTTGGGATGTATGGTCTGATTTTACATTCTAGATAACCTGCTTTAATTGAGCGTGGGAGAGTAGGTGAATCAAAGGTCAGTATTAAGTGTTTAGTAGGTATCTGTTTATTGTCACGGTAAATAGATATACGACGGACTGCAATTACTTTCTGTTCTTTAAGATTTTCTAGAATTTCAGAATCGGGGACATATTGCAAATCGGCTTCAGATATTACTCCACGGCTAGTATTTAGTGTTCGGTGTAAGGTTGTAGTAACTGGAATATTGCAAAGTTGTGTACAGAGTCTTAAATTTTTCCCTTGCTTATGATTTAAAACTTCAATTAAAAGCTCACCAGTGCGAAGTTTCTTGATACATTTCGGTTCACCTGCAATTGATTGTATCGCTTTCTGGATTAAGAACGGGGAAGTTTTTGAAAAGTCTCCCTCAGTCCTTTTGATAACAAAAAAACGTGCATCAGAACCATCCACAAAAATATTATTCTCACTAATAGTCGAAGAAAATTCTTCCATTCTTTCCGCCCATGAATTAGCATTTGAGCATTTAATAGCTTGGCCCGAGCCAGACGCATTATTCGGATTACCTTTAGTTGTCGCCATAATTAAATTAAATAAGAAGGGTCGAGGGTTTCCTTAGTCCCACAAGTCAGCCCGTTTCTTGAACAGACAGAAAAGCAAAGGGTTTTCAGAATCGCTCCCTGGGACACCCATAACCACTCACCAGCTACCAGACCGTCGACCCAGATTGGGAATCACATGTGGTAGTCGTGTTAGTCCGGTGTTTCTCGTTCGAGTAGTCACCGTTGTCTCACCTTCACCAAGGGCAACAGTCTCCCAGTGTGCTCCCAAGGCTAGACTACCGTGAGACCCTCACCAAATCGCCAACCTAATAACCAGCGCCACATCTACACCGATCTCAGCTTGGTTAATGTATTAGAAATTAAGTATTTTTAGCATAACCAACAAGAACAAAACCAGAAAATAAATGTGAGTAAAAACAAACAGGGTAAGTAGAAACGAAAAAGGTGAGTAAAACAAGGTAAGTTGTTTCATTTTTTTGTAAGTTTTTCAAATTTTTTATTTTTTTTACAATTTTTTTTTTTTTTTTACAAGAACAAAAAACAAGAACAAGTACCAAGAGCTTATTGGCAGTAAAAACCAAAAATACAAGGCCAAAAAAAGCAAGAAAAAATGCCAAAATCTTAACAGAAAAAAAAAAATAAATAAATAAATAAAATAAAAAATAAAATTAAAAGAAATAAAAGAAAGGTAGAGAAAAAAAAAAAAAAAAAAAAAAAAAAAAAGAGAGAGAGAAGGAAAGATCACTCGGGCCCGGGGTGCGTGACTCCCCCTGAATACCTAAAGAAGGTACCCCCCTGGGGGGAGTGGTTATGGGTGTCCCAGAGAGGATTCTTAAAAACCCTTTGCGTTTGTGTGTTGTAAGAAACTCTCACCCCTTTTTCCCTCTTATCTCTTATTATGGCTACAAATTTAGGAAATTCGATTAATGCGTCTGGCTCGGGCCAAGCTAATCAAATGTTAAACGCTAATTCATGGGCAGATAGGATGGAGGAGTTTTTTTCATCTTTGAATGAGAAAAACATTTTTGATAGCGGTGAGGCACGTTTTTTTGTAATAAAACGGAATGAGGGAGATTTTTCTAAGACCTCCCCATTTCTCATACAGAAGGCTGTACAAGGCATTATAGGCGAACCAAAATCAATTAAAAAATTGAGATCAGGAGAATTATTAATTGAACTGGAAAACAATAATCAGGCAAGAAATTTAAAAAAGAGTACCATGTTTGCTAATATCCCTGTCACTATCAGTGCGCATCGAACTTTAAATACAAGCCGCGGAGTTATATCTGAACCTGACTTAACAGTATATCCCTGAAGGTGAAATTTTGGAAAATCTCAAAGATCAGAAGGTAATTGCAGTTCGAAGAATATCAATCACTCGTGAGAGCAAAAAAATACCCACCAAGCACATTATTATTACAATAGATTCACCTACACTCCCACGCTCCATTAAAGCTGGATACTTAGAATGCCCAATACGACCATATATTCCAAACCCACTACGCTGCTTTAATTGCCAGATTTGGACACTCAAAACAAGCTTGCCGTGGAAATCTGACATGTGCACGCTGCAGTGCAGTGGGCCATGATGATCAGAATTGTAAAGCTCCTGTTTCATGCATAAATTGTAAAAAAGATCATCCGGCATTTGCCAAGACTTGTGAAAAATTCAAATATGAAAAAGAGATTCAGACTATCCGTACTAAACAAAACATTTCTTACTTTGAAGCTAAAAAACTAGTCGATTCCAGAACTCTAACAATAGGAAAGTCTTTTGCAGCCGCTGCTTCAACCAAACCTCAAAAAACTTATCAATCAATCGCGACTCAGACGGATCTCAAAAGCAACACATCTGATGAAAATATTAAAGATATCTCTGCTAAAGTTCAAAATACATCTAATCAGACTTCTTCTGCTTCCCAGTCCCTTTCCTCTAAACCTGCCTATTTGGAAAAATCCTCACAAAATATAAATGTACAGCCAGGGAAAAAATTTAAATCCACCACGCAAAAGCACACAAACTCGCCATCGAACCGTACCTTACCTAAAATGAAAAAAATTGTGAAGTCTACTATTAAAAAAACAGCCAAACCAAACTCCATTAAACCGGATGACTGTCTTGCTATCCATCCCTCAGATGTAGAAGATAATATGTCGACTGCTTCTGAAGAAAATAACGTGGATACTTTTATCTAAAATAATAATAATTTTATGACCAATTTCATTTGCTGGAATTGCCGTGGTTTTAACCATAAACGTGACGACATCAAAGACATTATATTTAATCATAAGCCCGTTTGTTTTGCTTTCCAGGAAACTTACCTTAAACAAAACGATAATATTAAAATTCGTGGCTATCAATGTTATAGGAAAGACTTTACTCAAACTGACAGGGCTACAGGTGGTGTCGCTGTTTTAATTTCCAATAGTGTTCCACATACTAATATCCCATTAAATACCAACATCCAAGCAGTTGCAATCCAACTGCATATCCATATTTTAATCACAGTTTGCTCTGTCTATTTACCACCCAGTATGCCTGTTAACCAGCATGATCTCAATAGCCTCATTTCACAACTCCCTACTCCGTTTTTAATCCTTGGCGATTTTAATGGGCATAATCCACTGTGGGGAAGCCCTGATGCCAACTCTCGTGGAACTATTATCGAAAACTTTATAACAGATAATTCATTATGTCTTTTAAATAACGGCAACAATACTTACTTCCATGAACCAACCAGGACTTTTCACGCAATAGATCTTGCTATTTGCTCTCCTACTCTCTATCCATTTTTTAGTTTTTTTATTGGTGACGATCTTTATAATAGTGATCATTTTCCATTATTTTTATCATTTTATAAATATGACCAGGCTCATCCCAAGAGATCCCATTTTTTATTTGACAGGGCTGATTGGGGTACTTTTACCTTAAATTCATCCATCACTTCCAATATGATTCAGGGTGATATCAATAATGCTGTAACTCAAGTCAGCCAGTGTATTATTGGGGCTGCTAACAAATCCATTCCGAAATCTTCTGGGCATTCAATTAAATATCCAAAACCTTGGTGGAATAATGATTGTACATTAGCGAAAAGGAAGCAACAGAAAGCATGGGGAATTTTCCGCAGATATCCAACGACTAGTAATTACATATTATTCAAACAAGCAAAGGCAAATGCTCGGAAAATACGCAGAAAAGCTCAAAAAGATTCATGGATGAATTATGTATCCAGCATTACAGCAAATACAAGCAGCAAAGAACTCTGGCATCGTGTCAAAAGAGCTATGGGTATTTATACTAATCACAATATCTCTTTCCTAAACGACAATGGCCAAACTATTACTTCCACTAGAAACATTGCTAATACCATAGGTAAAACTCTGTCTTATATTTCAAGTTCTAACTCCTACGACGAACCTTTTTTGTCTTATAAACATAGGTGTGAACGCTCAAAGATCAATTTTAGTTCCCGCTCTTCTCAAGATTACAATAGTCCTTTTACGTTAAACGAATTAAAAAATAGTTTAAAGCAGTGTCAAAACTCTTCTCCTGGACCTGATGGTATTACTTACCTTATGATTAAACACTTATCAAAACATTCTCTTAATAACCTGCTTCAACTTTACAATAGAATCTGGACTGAACATAATTTCCCTATTGCTTGGCACGATGCTATTGTTATTCCTTTTCCAAAACCTGGTAAAGATACTAGTGACCCAAAAAATTACAGGCCTATTGCTCTCACAAGTTGCCTTTGTAAACTACTCGAAAAAATGGTCAACTCCAGGCTGGTTTTCATTCTGGAAAAAAATAGTTTAATATCTTCCTGGCAAAGTGGTTTTCGGCGTGGTCGTTCTACAATTGACAATATTCTTATGTTGGAGACTAATATACGAAAAGCTTTTATTAGACGTAACCACTTGGTATCAATATTCTTTGACATTGAAAAAGCTTATGATAAGACATGGCGGTATGGCATTCTTAGAGACCTTTTTAATTTGGACTTGCGTGGTAACCTTCCCATTTTTATTAAGAATTTCTTAAGTATTAGACGCTTTCAAGTACGCATTGGAACAGTTTACTCAGATTTTTATTTTCAAGAGGAAGGTGTTCCTCAGGGTAGTGTTCTGAGTGTCACGCTTTTCTCTATTAAAATCAATGGTATACTGGGACAACTGCCACCTAATGTTCACGGCAGTCTTTATGTTGACGACCTGCATATATCTTGCCAAGGAAACGACATGCGTTTTATTGAACGTCAGTTACAACTTGCCATCAAGAATATTACTAAATGGACTAATGAAAATGGTTTTAATTTTTCTGCTGAGAAGACACAATGTGTGCACTTTTGTCGTAAACGTGGGCTTCATCCTGATCCCGATATTTTAATTAATAACAGACCAATTTCAGTTGTAGACACTGCCCGTTTCTTGGGTGTTATTTTTGACAAGAAACTTTCATTCATTCCACATATTCTTAGTTTAAAGACAAACTGTTTTAAAAAATTAAATATTCTCAAAGTTCTTTCAAATACTTCTTGGGGTGCTGATCGCATTTCTCTCCTTAAAATCTATCGTGCAGTTATCCGTTCTAAAATGGACTATGCTTGTCAGATCTATGGCTCAACCAGTATTTCTTACCTCAAAAAGCTAGACACAGTGCACCATTCTGCCCTCAGAATTTGCTCTGGAGCCTTTCGCACGTCACCTGTTTTAAGTTTATATGCTGACTGTGTAGAACCCTCTCTCACTGTAATTAGACAACAACTGTCATTAGAGTTGTATTTCCGCATTCTCTCTCATCCACATCATCCTCATTTTGACAATAAGGATTTTAATTTATTTCAGAATCGTCCCAGGTCTATTCCACACTTTAGCTTGAGAATAAAAAATATACTTGCTGACATGCCTAATCTCGACATTCAAGTTCGTCCTCGGACACTTTTAAATATGACCCCTTGGAACTACAAGGTTATTTCATGTCTTCATCCCTTTATTGGTTTTGACAAATCCAATACAGATGCTTCTGTTTTTAGGACCCTCTTTGCTTCTCATTATTGTGCTTATAAGGACTATATTAAAATTTTTACAGATGGTTCCAAATGTAGTGATAAAGTTGGCTGCGGGGTTATTACTGATAACACCACCCTTAGCTATAGTCTCCCAGGTTCTTTTTCCATCTTCTCTGCTGAGTTTTTAGCCATTGAGCTTGCTCTTAATTTAATTTCATCACTTCCTAACCGAAAATTTATCATCTATACAGACTCCAAAAGTGTTCTTGATTCACTCTCATCCAGTTCTTGTACAACCTCTTTCATTTCAGTGTTAAAAACCTATAACGACCTTTTAAAAAAGGGATTTGATATTAAATTTTGTTGGGTTCCAGGGCATGTAGGCATCAAGGGCAATGAGGCTGCTGATAGAGCAGCCAAGGAAGCTTTAAATCCTCTTAATTGTTCTGTTCCATACGAAGATCTTAAACATTCACTAAAATATTATCTAAGAGGCAATTGGCAGAGAGAGTGGGATTTCCAAACTAGTAACAAATTATGGGAAATTAAACCATATATTTCACTTTGGCCAACACTTGCTCCACGCAAACTCGATGTTATACTTACTAGACTTAGAATTGGGCACTCTAGGATTACACACAAGCATCTTCTCCTTGGGGAACAGGAACCATTATGTACAAAATGTCATTTCAGCACACTTACCATTCGCCATATTTTGACTGACTGTCCCTGCTTACATCATTTATATAGATTTTATTTCAATTCATCTTCACCAAATCTAACGAACCTTTTGGGCGAAAATCCTCATTCTAGACTCATTAGTTTTTTAATTGAAGCAGGTTTTTACCATGAAATTTGATTACGTTTTGTGATTTTATTTTTTTACACTGTTCATCTTTTTTTACATGTTTTTATTTTTTATACTCTGTTAATCATATTTTACTTCTGGTTTTATTGTATACACTGCTCATTACTTTTACATCATTTCATCTTATACACTGTTTTCTTTTGTTGTTTTAACTTTACGTTTGTTTTTTAGTGACCATCTGGATGGGTAAACCCATCCAGAAGCTACACTTTAATTGTACACATTCGTTTGGCGCAGTATGTCCCATTCTGGACCTTGCGCCAGTAAAAGGCTATAAACCAACCAACCAACCAAACGAAACCAAAATGTTTTATTCCACATGAAATCAAAACTAAATTCTTTTCTATCTCTATCCCTCATTCACTATATATATTGTATTATTTAGCAAAGAAATATTAAATCAGTAAAAAGAGACAGAAAGAAAATAAATCCAATTCAATAAAATATCAGAATAAAAATGACCTGAAATACACATTAATACTTCATGAATCAATCAACATTTTTTTTCTTCTTTTTAATTCGATAATAAATACATTCTTTTTTTATTTCTCAAAGCCCTAAAAAAGAATATCTATTCTTTTTTTAGCTTTAATTACAGAACAGATACTTTATTTCAACTTGTTCTCAAAATTTGCAATTCTGTTTAAAACCGAAATTCTTTTCAAAATGTACTTACTCTATAGTAAGTTTTATTATTATTATTATTATTAGGAATATACCATTAAACAAAAGAAAAAACATATATATTCATTTATTTCTCACTGATTCATCAACTTTATTTTTTTCGAAATACATCGACAAAAAAAAAATTGAAAGATTTTCTTCTTCTTTTTTTTTTTTTTTTTTTATTTCTTTTAATCAACGGATAAATCAGTTTAATATATATACATTTTCTCTACAAATAATAACTTCAAATAATCTTTTTATCAAATAAATAGGGACAAGTGAGGTACCTCTGTGATATACTTAATTCTCTATTAAATACATAATGCGAATTTAAGTACTTTTAAAAAATATTTTCTCACATCCTAATACAAGGACTGGGCTGATTTATTATATTATTTTTTATCAAGGCACTGTTTCATACATAAAGGCATTTACCCCTTTAGTAGCGTGAATTCTTGATCCCACCGCTGCCACCAACTTCTCTGACTGTCATGCATCGAACGCTGGAACTCATGAAGACTAGCTTTTCCTTTCGAGAATTTTATTTATTTCTCGAATTACACACATGATACAATACAGTCACATTTAACACAAATAAACACGTAAACATTTAACATAATTTAAATTTGAACCGTAACTTTCCAGTCCACCAAATAAATAAAAATAAACGGCACACTCAAGACAGGCACCCGCTATTCTCGGCATTGCATCATTCCCTTCTCAAAAAAAACTAAACTTTCTTCAATTCGAAAGTCTTTCTCGTCTGTGCTGGACAGACAGCGCCCTCTAGTCAGTCTAAAAGTCATTACAGCTCCAGCCGTCTGTAACTACAGTAACAAAATAAGCTTTACTAATTTGTTATTTACAAAATGAATCACCTCCTCATACTGATTCCCCCAGGGGGGTACCTTCTTCAGGTATTCGTCACGCACCCCGGGCCCGAGTGATCTTTCTCTTTCCCCTCCTCTTGCCTTGCTTGTTTCCCTTTGTTTCTTATACATTTTTTTTTTTTTTTTTTTCGTTACCAATAAGTTTTTTGGTACTTTCTTCTTGTTACGCTTTGTTTGTTTCGTTTACTTTTGGTTACTTAATTTATCGCTGCCTATAAGTTCTTGGCCCATTTTTGTTTTTTGTTTAAAAAAAAAAAAAAAACTCCTGAAAAAATTATAAAATTTTTTGAAAACACAAAAAAAGATACCACTCACCTAGTTCTACTAACCTATTTTTGTTAAGTTCTGACTCACCCTGTTTTTTGTCTCTTGGCTGTTCTTAACATTAAAAAAGAAGAACTGTAAAAAAAAAAATTTAAAAAACTGTAAAAGGCAAACAAAAAAAGTAAATCTATTAACTATTAATCAATTAACAAAGTAAAGTCCGGTGTTGATGTGGCGCTGGCTATTGGGGCAATGATTTTGGTGATGGTGCCACGGCAGTCTAGCCTTGGGATCATACTGGGAGACTGGTGCCCTTGGTGAAGGTGAGACAACGGTGACTATTCGAACGAGAAACACCGGACTAACACGACTGGAACATGTGGTGCCTGAACTGGGTCGGTGAGTGGTTATGGGTGTCCCAAAGAGGATTCTTGAAAACCCTTTGCGTTTGTGTGTTGGAAGAAACACTCACCCCTTTTTCCTTCTCTCTCTAATTATGGCTACAATTATGGATATTTCAAATAATGCGTCTGGCTCGGGCCAAGCTAATAAAAGCGAAAATGGTAAATCATGGGCAGAGAGAGTTGAAGAGTTTTCTTCAACTTTAAGTGAGAGTAATGTATTTGTGAATAGTGATGCTAGATTTTTCGTGGTGAAAAGGAAAGAAGGAGACTTCTCACACACTTCTCCTTTTTTGGTACAGAAAGCACTGCAGTCGATTATGGGTGATCCGAAGTCAGTAAAGAAACTTAGAACAGGTGAATTATTGATTGAAGTAGAAAATGAGAAACAAGCAAACAACCTTAAGAAATGTTCTCAATTTGCAAACATCCCAGTTACCGTTAGTCCACATAGAACATTAAATATTTGCCGTGGCGTCATCTCAGAATCTGATCTTCAATTTGTCCCCGAATCCGAAATTTTAGAAAACCTTAAAGACCAAAGAGTTATTGCTGTCAAACGTATTTCTATTTTCTGTAACAATAAGCCTATTCCAACAAAACACATTATTTTAACAATAGACTCCCCTAAATTACCACGCTCCATAAAAGCTGGTTACCTTGAATGCCCCATAAGACAACACATTCCAAATCCTCTATGCTGTTTCAATTGCCAACGTTTTGGCCACTCTAAAAATTCATGCCGAGGAAAATTAACATGTGCCCGCTGCAGTGCTATTGGCCATGATAGCGAAAATTGCAAAGCCCCAATCTGTTGTGTGAATTGCAAGAAGGATCACCCATCCTATTCAAAATCGTATGAAAAATGGAAAAGGAGATACAAACAACTAAAACAAAACAAAACATTTCGTATCCCGAAGCAAGAAAAATAGTTGAATCAAGAACCCCTACCGTTGGAAAATCATATGCTTCCGTCACAGTTAACAAAAAAACTTATCAGACTATAGCAACACAAACTGACAGTCTTCTTAAACCTAGCTCTCCAGTCGAAACTACAATAGTCAATCCCCCTAAATTACAATCCAACCCAAATTGGGCTTCAAACTCCTCACAGTCTTCTACCTCTAAACCACCAAACTTTAATAAACCTCAACAAACTGTTAAAAGCAAGTTGCCTGACAGAGTTCATAACTCTGCCTCCAAAAAACATTCCAACTCACCCTCCCGTCTCAACATGATAAAGAAAAAGAAACACATGCTTATCACCATCTGCACTGTTTATTTACCGCCAAATCTGACTGTTCGACAATATGACCTCAATAGGCTTATTTTGCAGTTACCGACTCCTTTTTTAATTCTTGGTGATTTTAATGGACACAACCAACTTTGGGGTAGTCCTGATATTAATCCTCGAGGACAAATTATTGAAGACCTCATCACTGATAACAATTTATGTATTTTAAATAACGGTGACAATACATACTTTCATGAACCTTACAGAACTTTTCACGCAATAGACCTGGCCATTTGCTCTCCCATTCTCTATCCATATTTTAATTTCTTTGTTAGTAACGACCTTCATAATAGTGACCATTTTCCTTTATTTTTATCTTTTTATAATTTTAATGATCATCATCCTAGAAATCCACATTATATTTATGACAAGTCCAACTGGACTACTTTCACTATAAATGCAACTATCACATATGAAATGATAGAGGGTGATATTAACAGAGCAATCACTGAAGTCACAAATTGTATAATAAGTGCAGCCGATATTTCTATTCCAAAATCCTCTGGACGTCTCAGTAAACATTCAAAGCCATGATGGAATGATGAATGCAACAATGCGAAAAGACAGCAACAAAAAGCTTGGGGAATTTTTAGGAGGTACCCAACTAATGCGAATTATATCGCATTCAAAACAGCAAGGGCAGCTGCACGAAGAATCCACAGAATCTCCCAAAGAAATTCCTGGATAAAATATGTGTCCAGTATTACCTCCAATGTAAGCAGTAAACAGCTTTGGCATCGTGTCAAGTATTTCATTTTTAAAAGATAATGGCCAAACTATAACTTCTACTAAAAATATTTCAGACACCATTGGTAAAACCTTATCTCACATCTCCATTTCTAATTCATATTCCGAACCTTTTTTGTCTCATAAACATAATTCTGAACGATCATCAATCAATTTTCACTCCCGCTCTTCACCAGACTACAATAGACCTTTTACAGACAATGAATTAAAAAATAGTTTGAAACATTTCCATAACTCTGCTCCCAGACCCGATGGTGTTACCTACATTATGATTAAACATTTATCTAAACAGTCCCCCCAGGGGGGTACCTTCTTCAGGTATTCAGGGGGAGTCACGCACCCCGGGCCCGAGTGATCTTTTTCTTTCCCCTCCTCTTGCCTTGTTAGTTTCCCTTTGTTTCTTTTACGTTTCTTTTGTTTGTTTTTTTCGTTGCCAATAAGTTTTTTGGTACTTTATTGTTACTGCTTTGTTTGTTTCTTTTACTTTTGGTTTCATAACTTTTCGTTGCCAATAAGTTCTTGGCCCATTCTTGTTTTGTTGATGAAAAAAAAAAAAAAAAAAACTCCAAAAAAATTATAAAATCTTTTGAAAAGCACAAAAAAAGAAACCACTCACCTCGTTCTACTAACCTATTTTTGTTAAGTTCTGACTCACCCTGTTTTTTGTCTGTTATTAAAAATAAAAAAGAAAAACTGTAAAAAAAATTTAAAAAACTGTAAAAGGAAACAAAAAAAAAAAATCTATTAACTATTAATCAATTAACGAAGTAAAGTCCGGTGTTGATGTGGCGCTGGCTATTGGGGCAATGATTTTGGTGATGGTGCCACGGCAGTCTAGCCTTGGGAATCACACTGGGAGACTGGTGCCCTTGGTGAAGGTGAGACAACGGTGACTACTCGAACGAGAAACACCGGACTAACACGACTGCCACATGTGGTTCCTGAACTGGGTCGGCGACCTGGTAGCTGGTGAGTGGTTATGGGTGTCCCAAAGAGGATTCTTGAAAACCCTTTGCGTTTGTGTGTTGGAAGAAACACTCACCCCCTTTTCCTTCTCTCTCTAATTATGGCTACAACTAAAGGTGTTTCGAATAATGCGTCTGGCTCGGGCCAAGCTAATGCAAGTTTAAATGGTAAAACATGGGCGGATAGAGTAGAAGAATTCTCTTCAACTCTAAATGAGAATAATGTGTTTCTTAGGCATGAGGTTAGATTTTTTGTCGTGAAAAGAAAGGAGGGTGACTTCTCAAAGACATCTCCTTTTTTGATACAAAAAGCGCTGCAAAGTATAATGGGTGATCCAAAATCAGTTAAAAAACTTCGGTCAGGAGAACTTTTGATTGAGGTTGAGAATAATAAACAAGCCAACACTTTGAAAAACTGTAAACAATTTGCTAACATACCTGTTACCATTAGTCCTCACAGAACTCTAAATATATGCCGTGGTGTTATTTCAGAATCCGATTTGCAGTTCATACCTGAAGAAGAAATTCTTGACAATCTTAAAGACCAAGGTGTTATTGCAGTTAAACGCATCTCAATTTTCCGAGAGAATAAACCTATACCAACTAAACATATAATACTAACAATAGACTCCCCAAAGCTCCCACACTCAATAAAAGCTGGTTATCTCGAATGCCCCATTAGGCCATATATTCCGAATCCACTACGCTGCTTCAACTGCCAACGCTTTGGACACTCGAAAACTGCATGTCGTGGTAAACTCACATGTGCCCGATGCGGTGCAGTGGGCCATGACAATCAAAACTGTGAAGCTCCAGTCTCTTGCGTTAACTGCAAAAAGGATCACCCATCCTACTCGAAAACTTGTGAAAAATGGAAGTTTGAAAAAGAAGTACAAACTGTCAAAACAAAAGAAAATATATCATACACTGAAGCTAGAAAAATCATAGAATCTAGAACCCCTACCGTTGGAAAAATCTTATGCTGCTGCTGCTACTGCTACTTCCATTAAAAAAACTTATAAAACTATAGCTACCCAAACAGAATGCCAAAATGTTACCTGCCCTCCAAGTCAAACCATACAAATCTGTTCTTCAAAACCACAAACAACACCTAGTCAGACTTCCACCTCCACACAATCCTCACTATCTAAACCATCTACATCCAATAAATCCCCGCAAATAGCAAAAAGTATATTGTCTGAAAGGAGACAGACTTTTGGCTCTCTAAAACATTCAAACTCACCTTCCCGCTATAATATTAAAAAGAAGAAAATTTTAAAATTACCTGCAACTAATACAAATAAAACGTCTAAAATTACGCCTATCAAACAAGCTGACGTAATCAGTCTCCATCCCTCTGATGCGGAAGATAATATGTCTACTGTATCAGAAGATAACGACGTGGATGTTCTCATCTAAAAAAAACGAAAAATCATGACTAATTTCATTTCTTGGAATTGCCGAGGTTTTATAAATAAACGAGATGAAATCAGAGAAATAATTTCTGATCATCGACCAATTTGTTTTGCATTTCAAGAGACATATTTAAGACAACATGATAATATAAAAATTCGTGGCTATACCTGTTTCAGAAGAGATTTTACCCACTCTGGCAGAGCTACAGGTGGTGTAGCTCTTCTTATTTCTAATAATACTCCTCACACCAATATTTCTTTAAATACTGATATCCAAGCTGTAGCAGTTCAGATTCATATCCACATGCTTGTCACCATCTGCACTATCTATTTACCACCAAATATGTCACTCCACCGTCGTCATCTTAATAACCTTGTTTTGCAGCTACCGACCCCTTATATAATTCTTGGGGATTTAAATGGACACAGTCCACTCTGGGGTAGTCCTGACATTAATCCTCGTGGTCAAATTATTGAAGACTTTATCACAGACAATAACTTATGTATTCTAAATAATGGGGATAATACATATTTCCATGAACCTTCCAGAACTTTTCATGCAATAGACATGGCCATCTGCTCTTCAACTCTGTATCCATATTTTAATTTCTTTGTTAGTAACGACCTTCATAATAGTGACCATTTTCCTTTATTTTTATCTTTTTATGATTTTAATGATCATCATCCTATAAATCCACATTACATTTATGACAAGGCCAACTGGGCTACTTTCACTATAAATGCAACTATCACATACGATATGACTGAGGGTGATATCAACAGAGCAATCACTGATGTCACGAAGTGTATTATAAATGCAGCTGATATTAGTATTCCAAAATCCTCTGGACGTCTCAGTAAACATTCAAAGCCATGGTGGAATGATGAATGCAATAATGCAAAAAGACAGCAACAAAAAGCTTGGGGAATTTTTAGGAGGTACCCAACTACTGCAAATTATATCGCATTCAAAAAAGCAAGGGCAGCCGCACGAAGAATCCGCAGAATCTCCCAAAGAAATTCCTGGATAAAATATGTGTCCAGTATTACCTCAAATGTAAGCAGTAAACAGCTTTGGCATCGTGTCAAGAAAGCAATGGGAATATATTCTAATCAAAGTATTTCATTTTTAAAAGATAATGGCCAAACTATAACTTCTACTAAAAATATTGCAAACACCATTGGTAAAACTTTATCTCACATCTCCAGTTCTAATTCATATTCCGAACCTTTTTTGTCTCATAAACGTAATTCTGAACGATCATCAATCAACTTTCACTCCCGCTCTTCACCAGACTACAATAGACCTTTTACAGAAAATGAATTAAAAAATAATTTGAAACATTGCCATACATAACTCAGCTCCCGGGCCCGATGGTGTTACCTACATTATGATTAAACATTTATCAAAACAGTCTCTTAAAAATCTCCTTCATCTTTACAATAGGATCTGGACTGAAAATATTTTCCCTGTTGCTTGGCACGATGCTTCTGACCCCAAAAATTATAGGCCCATTGCCCTCACAAGCTATCTCTGTAAGCTGCTAGAAAAGATGGTAAATACTAGGCTTGTTTACATATTAGAAAAAAATAATTTGATTTCTCCATGGCAAAGTGGTTTCCGACGAGGCCGTTCTACGGTTGACAATATTTTATTATTAGAGACAAATATCCGCAAAGCTAATGTGAGACGTAACCATTTGGTGTCAGTTTTTTTTGACATGGAAAAAGCTTATGACAAGACTTGGCGCTATGGCATTTTAAATGATTTATATAATTTGGACTTTCGTGGAAATCTTCCTATTTTTATTGAAAACTTTTTAAAAATCAGACGCTTTCAAATTCGCATTGGATCAGTTTATTCAGATTTTTATTTCCAAGAGGAAGGTGTGCCTCAAGGCAGTGTCTTGAGTGTTACTCTTTTTTCTTTAAAAATTAACGATATTCTAAAACAACTGCCTCAAAGTGTCTATGGAACTTTATATGTTGACGACCTGCAAATTTCTTGCCAGGGAAATGACATGCGCTTCATAGAACGCCAATTGCAACTTGCTATAAAAAATATCACTAAATGGACAAATAAAAATGGATTTAAATTTTCTACTGACAAAACACAATGTGTGCATTTTTGTCGTAAACGAGGTCTTCATCCTGATCCTGAGATTCTGATGAATAACAGGCCAATTTCCGTTGTTGACACTGCTCGCTTTCTGGGTGTTATTTTTGACAGAAAACTGACTTTTATTCCTCATATTTCATATTTAAGAACTAAATGTGATAAAGCACTAAACATTTTAAAAGTCCTATCTAACACTTCTTGGGGAGCTGACCGGCCATCGTTACTCAAAATATATCGGGCTACTGTTCGCTCGAAACTTGATTATGCTTGCCAGGTTTATGGATCAGCACCTCAATCTTACCTTAAAAAACTTGACACACCACACCACAGTGCGCTTAGAATTTGCTCAGGAGCGTTCCGCATTAGTCCTGTTTTTAGTTTATATGCTGACTGTGTGGAGCCTTCTCTCACTGATATAAGACAAAGACTTTCACTTGAATTGTACTATCGCATTCTTTCACATCCCAATCATCCACTTCATTCACATTTAAATAGCAACGATCATAACCTTTATGTGAATCGCCCATCATGCATCCCTCATTTTGCTCTTAGAATTAAGAACTTTCTTGCAGGCACCTCTCATATTCATACCAAAGTTCGTCCCCGGTCTCTTTTAAACATGACACCTTGGAATTTCCAAGCTATTTCCTGTCTTCATCTGTTTAGTGGTTTTGACAAATCAAACACAGATGCTTCCATTTTTCAAGCGCTTTTCTCATCTCATCGCTCTGAATATAAGGATTATGTGGAGATTTTTACTGACGGCTCCAAGACAAGCAATAAAGTTGGTTGTGGTGTTGTCATTGGTAACACCAGTTTTAGCTATCAACTCCCTAAGTCATTTTCCATCTTCTCCGCAGAGTTTTTTGCTGTTGAGGTTGCTCTTAACATTATTTCATCTCATCACAGAAGAAAATTTATTATATATACAGACTCAAAGAGTGTTCTTGATTCTCTCTCTTCTAGCTCTTGTAACCTGACTTTCTTTTCAATTTTAAAAACTTACAACGACCTTTTGAAAAAGGGATGACATTTTGTTTTGCTGGGTTCCTGGCCACGTAGGCATTCAAGGCAACGAAGCAGCAGACAAAGCCGCAAGGCAGGCTTCCATACTTTTAAACTGCCCTATTCCTTATGAGGACATTAAGCACACTTTTAAAAGCTATCTTAAAAATATGTGGCAAAGGGAGTGGAATAACCAAAACAATAATAAATTGCAAAAAATAAAACCTCAAATTTCAATCTGGACTACACTCACCCCTAGAAAATACGATGTAACTATTACTCGGCTACGAATTGGGCATTCAAGACTTACTCATAAATACTTATTACTTGGAGAACAACAACCTGTGTGTCCGAAATGTCATTTCAGTGCATTAACCATTCGTCATGTCCTCACCGACTGTCCTTGCCTTCGTCATCTCTATCGACAACATTTTGATTCATTTTCACCCACTCTGACAAGCCTTTTAGGTGTAAATCCTCATTATCATCTGACAAACTTTTTGAAGGAGGCTGGTTTTTACTTTGACATCTGATTTTAGTTTTTACAATGTTCATCCTATTTTACATCTGTTTTATTGTATACAGTGACATCTGATTTTAGTTTTTACAGTGTTCATCCTATTTTACATCTGTTTTATTGTATACAGTGACATCTGATTTTAGTTTTTACAGTGTTCATCCTATTTTACATCTGGTTTAGTGTATACACTGACATCTGTTTTTAGTTTTTACAATGTTGATCCTATTTTACATATGTTTTATTGTATACACTGTTTTGATTATTTTTGATTTTATCTTGTTTGTAGTTTTGTTTTTTTTTTCTACTGTTTTTTATTTATTTATTTTTTTTTTTTTTTAATAGCTTTCTGGATGGGTAAACCCATCCAGAAGATACTGTCTTTTTACCCGTTTGTTTGGCGCAGCATGTCCTACTCAGGACCTTGCGCCAAAAAAAGTCATTCAACCAACCAACCATTATCTAAACAGTCTCTTAAAAATCTCCTTCAGCTTTACAATAGAATCTGGACTGATAATATATTCCCTGTTGCTTGGCACGATGCTATTATTATTCCTTTTCCTAAGCCAGGCAAAGATGCTACTGACCCAAAAAATTACAGGCCCATTGCTCTTACAAGCTGTCTATGTAAACTACTTGAAAAAAAGTAAATACTAGATTAGTTTTTATTCTCAAAAGAAATAATTTGATTTCTCCATGGCAAAGTGGTTTTCGACGGGGCCGTTCTACGGTTGACAATATTTTATTATTAGAGACAAATATTCGCAAAGCTAATGTGAGACGTAACCATTTGGTGTCAATTTTTTTCGATATAGAAAAAGCTTACGACAAAACATGGCGCTATGGTGTTTTAAAAGATCTTTTTAATCTGGACTTTCGAGGAAATCTCCCCATTTTCATTCAAAACTTTTAAGAGTCAGACGCTTTAGGGTTCGAATAGGATCAGTTTATTCAGATTTCTATTTCCAGGAGGAGGGTGTGCCTCAAGGCAGTGTTCTGAGCGTCACACTTTTTTCTTTGAAAATAAATGATATTCTAAAACAATTACCACAATCTGTAAATGGAAGTTTATATGTTGACGATCTGCAAATTTCTTGCCAGGGGAATGACATGCGTTTCATTGAACGCCAATTGCAACTTGCCATCAAGAATATCATCAACTGGACAAATACAAATGGTTTTACATTTTCTACTGACAAAACACAGTGTGTGCATTTTTGCCGCAAATGAGGGCTTCATCCTGACCCAGAAATTCTTATGAACAACAGGCCAATTTCGGTTGTTGACACTGCTCGCTTTTTGGGTGTTATTTTTGACAGTAAATTGAATTTTAAACCACATATTTTACACTTAAGAATTAAATGTGACAAAGCTCTTAATATTCTAAAAGTCCTTTCTAATACTTCTTGGGGTGCCGATTGTCCATCTCTCCTGAAAATATATAGAGCTGCTATTCGGTCTAAAATTGATTATGCCTGCCATGTTTATGGATCAGCACCCGATTCTTACCTGAAGAGACTTGACACAACACATCATAGTGCACTAAGAATTTGTTCAGGAGCCTTCCGTACTACTCCCGTCTTTAGTTTATATGCTGACTGTGTGGAGCCTTCTCTCACTTACATCAGACAGACTTTCATGTGAATTGTACTTTCGCATCCTCTCACATCCTAATCATCCACTTCATTCACTTTTAAATAGTAGCGATCATGATCTTTATGTGAATCGCCCATCTTGCATTCCACATTTCACTCTTAGAATTAAGAACTTTCTTGCTGGCACCTCTCATATTCATACCAAAATTCGTGCTCGGTCTCTTTTAAACATGACACCTTGGAATTTCCAGGTTATTTCTTGTCTTCATCTGTTCAATGGGTTTGACAAATCTAACACAGATGCTTCTATTTTTCAGTCCCTTTACTTATCTCATCGCTCCCATTATAAGGACTACGTCGAGATTTTTACCGACGGATCAAAGACCACTAATAAAGTCGGCTGTGGTTTTGTCATTGGTAACACCACTTTTAGCTATCAACTACCTAACTCCTTCACCCATCCAGAAGCTGCTTTTTATCCTTTTACATTTTTGTGTGGCACAGCATGTCCAAATATGGACCTTGCGCCAATAAAAATTATTCAACCAACCTCATACTGATTATCTAACAGCCTATTACTTAGATCATGTGAAGAAGGAATTTTATATGATGGCCTGATTAGCTGAAAAAACTGCCAATAGCTATTATCAGTTATTGACAAAGGCATGTTGGATGAATAAGTACCTTTAGCAAAAGCAGAGTCTAGCCTTTTAGACATTGAATCGAAATACAATCTTAAAGAAGGTTTCTTTAACTGGTGTGCATTAGAAAAGCTTGAAACAGAGGCAGGATCAGGAACAATTTCAGAAACTAGAAAAGTAGAGGAGGAATCATCGGTTGCAAAAGATTCTGAAGAATATTGATCAATTGATTTAGTTTTAGACATGGTTTGATCAATTATCAGTTTTTGAGAACCAACGATAACCTCATCATCTGTATTTGATAACACAGGTACAGATACAACAATAGTTTTCCATTTACACACATCTGAATGTTTTGCCATTTTGGTAGCATTAGGTACCATGTATACTTTCTCACAGTATTTGCACTTATCAGTTCTTTTATACTCAATAAAATGTTTCCACACATTTGATATAGGTCTAACCATCTTATATAAATAGAAGGTTACACAAATAGATAGCAAAAACACAAAATAAAAATCATATTCAAAATTCCTCCAAAACACTCTAAATTGTACTCGAAATTAGATATTAAAGCAAGTTAAGTTAGTGCATGTTTACAAATACATACGGGAAAGAAGAGTTGAGTTGTTTTCTCCAGTTACAGTTAAAAATGCTAAATAGGAAATCAATAAAAATGGAAAAAATGTGTCCATGCAGCAAATTATTTCAAAACTCCCTTCCCAAGGTTGGTTGGTGATTTTTTATGGCACAAGGTCCTAAGAAGGACATACTGTGCCAAACAATCAGGTAAAAAGTATAAATTGAAGCTACTGGATGGGTTTTCCCATCCAGAAGGTCATTAAAAAACACATAGAAAGTTAAAATAAGAATAGGTAAAATGTTAAAATATAAAAATGACAAATACTTAAAAAATAATAGAAAACCAGAGGTGGGCAATATACTTCAAAAAAAGTATATTATATAGAATAAACAAATACTTTTGAAATTTTTAAAAATATACAATATACTTTTGTTCAAAAAGTATATTTGATATAATTTCAGAATATACTTTTTAAATAAATATCACTACCAATAGTAACAGTACTTGTAATTGTATAAATGCATGTCTGTTCATTTATTTAATTTCTGACTATCATACGAAAGAATTGATTTTCTTATGTAAAGCTTATAGTAAATATTTAATGAAATTAAAAAAATATATATATTAATGAATTATAAATAGTTAGAAAATGAACTTAAAAAACAAAATTTTTCTTAGCACAAAATTACTCTTTGTATTTTGCAGTACAATGCAATATAGTACTATATTATGCTATCATTCTCCCCTAGATTAGTTAACAGTTAGAGAAAAAAATAACTTGTTTATGTTCAATGACATTATTCATTGACCTTTTTACATATTTTTTATGTTTTGATGTTCGAATATCAAAATTTATAAGCAATGAAATATGCCTTCAAAGATGTAAATTTTCAATATACACTGCATAAAAAAAATAGACGGACACTTACTTGTAATACTTTAAAGCCGTTTATTTCTTTAATGAACGATATGAGGTTCATTTCTCTAATATAATAATATTCTTGAGACATCATATATTATTATTTTTTGGATATAGATGCAATGCTTTAGAATTATGTAGTGGAAAAATTCAGGAAACAAAAATAGTGCACATTTGCACTGTAATTTTTCTTTAAAAAAGTAGACAGACACATCTTGTATCTAAAATAAAACGTTTTTAGTAAGGGGTTCGTCTCCCATTTGCTTTAATGAGTTCGTATACTCTGTTAGGCATCGAATCAATGAGATTCTGAAATCTTTTTTTGACAGAAAATTTCCCAAATGTTTGTAAGAGCTTCTTTGAGCTGGTGAATTGATTCATACTGGCGTCCACCCTGATAAATTTTATGAACAAGTATAGCCCAAATGTTTTCTACAAGATTCATATCCGAACTCTTGGCTGGCCAGGGTAAAACATTGAAGTTGTTCTCATGAAACCATTTTTTAACGTTGTTAGCGGTGTGTATTGGCGCTTCATCTTGTTGGAAAATCCAGTTTTCTCCTCCAAGATCACATGCAAATGGCAAAAGCTCACTGCTTAGTGTTTCAATATAATCTTTGTGAGTCTGCGTCTTACTTAGGAACACTGAATTTGTCCTTCCACCATAGCCAACAGCTAGCCACACCATCACGCCACCACCACCAACTTGCCGAGTAGAGTACGCTTCGTCTTCTTTCTACAAACTGTGCCAATAATATTGATATCCATCTGGACCATCTAAATTAAATTTTTTCTCATCTGAAAAAACTACAGATATCCATTCTGCAGACCAAGACATATGGTTTTGAGCCCACTGTAGGTGTTCTGTCACGTGGTGATCCTTCCATCATGGATGATGTTTTCTCTTCTTATATTGAAAGAGCTCTGAGTGCTTAATGTAGTTATAAATTGTCTGAGAAGTTACGTTAGTAATTCCTGTGCTTATTCAAACTGTGAGAATTGATGCTCCATTTTTTTTCAGCTCAGTAAAAATTCTTCTTTGGTCTCTAAGCGAAAGTTTCTTTCGCCGGCCACTCTTTTTCTTTACGCCATGGGGTTCAGGAGCACGTAGAAAATTGCTGATGCTACTTTTGCTTATTAGAAGTAGCCTACTAATTTCTCTGACTCCTTTATTAACATTTTTCAGCGCTAATCAGTTAGAGGAATTCCTCGCGGCATGGAGCATTCATCTCCAAGAAATTTAACTACGGTAAACCATCTTGTCGAGCACGTTAACATTTGGCAAAATGCCAAATGTACATGTACATGTAAAACTGGTATTCCGCAAGAAACACCTACTTAGATAATTGCAGTTTTTGACCAGTGTCCGTCTACTTTAAAAAAATATATATATTGTGCAAATGTATATCTTTTCTCTTTTCTGCATTTCCCTACATTAAAATTATAAATAATTGAATATTTTTATTTGTCTGTCAAAAATATGAAGATTGATAAGTATAAACATGTTAAAGAATTTTAATTGACATTTCCTATTAAACAAAGACGGGGTTTTAAAAAATTGTAAAGAAGTGTCCGTCTACTTTTTTTATGCAGTGTATATATATGAAAATGAAAAAAGTTTATAATACGGGTGGGTTGGAGTTGCGCTGGTGTGGGGAGAAAAAGGGCGAGTTGCGCTGGAACACGTAGGTAGGGGATTATCCCCCACATGCCAGTTGCGCGCCCCTAAAATCCGAGGCTTATCAGCGAACTTGCCAGTTGCGCGGCGATCTGTAAATTTGCAGGTATTTTCCTACCCCCCGTTCATCACTCACAATTCCAAGAACTGTAATTTCTCACTCTGGATTCATCATCCATAATTACAAGAATTAGGCAAGTGCGTCAGTCACGTGGTAGACAAAATTACACTTGGTAATTCCGTGTCGTATACTTGTCACATGTTAGTCGCGTTCATTTTTGGCTAATATTTTTCTTTAGCGTATCATTACACATGTGTTAGTCGCGTTCCTTTTTGACTATTTTTTTCTTTAAGAAGCGCGATGGAATATATGTTAAGTGAAAAAGGAAAACAATTAATTGTGTACAATAATTTTAAATATAGAAAAGAATACGAAACGCAAGAAGGAATGAAATGGCGATGTACGAAAAAGAATTGCAAAGGAAAAATGTATTTAGCAGAAGATGGAAAAACAATTTTAAAAGAAGATTTTGAACATAATCACGAACCAGATCAGTCGTTACACCGTCAAATAATTTCAAATAGTGTGAAGAGAAAAGCAGCCGAAGAAATGACAAAAAGGCCAATAAAGCTAATCAGAGAAGAAATTAATAATGCTACGTTAGATGTTTCTGATGATATAACAAAGAGAGACATGGAAAACATTCGTCACAATATTTACCGTGCGCGAAAAAAAACTTTCCCAGCACTACCGAAATCTCTCTCTGATGTACATAAAGCATTGGAAGAAATATCTCAATCATTAATAACTAATCGAGGAGAAAACATATTGCTGGTTAATGATGCCGAAACAAATATTGTGTGTTTTGCAACTAAATCAGATTTAGAGTATTTATCTAAACAAAACAAAATTTTCGTGGATGGAACTTTCAAATGCTGCACCAAATATTTCACCCAGCTATTTACAGTGCACGTAATCCAAAATGGATACTATATTCCGCTTATATTTTCTCTTGGCTAATAAGCAGTCGTCTACTTACGAAAAATTGTTTCTAATTTTGAAGAAAGAATGTGAACAAATAAATACTTGCTTCAAACCAAACGAAATTGTAGCAGATTTTGAAACTGCCATTCATACTGCGGCACGGAATATTTGGCCAGATGTGAAGATTATAGGATGCAGATTCCATTTGACGCAGTCGTGGTGGCGAAAAATACAAGCATATGGACTTGTTGCGGACTATAAGGATTCCAAATCCGAAAAAGGACAGTTTCTAAGGTATTTTTTTGCTTTGCCTTTTCTCAATCCCGCAGAGGTTTCAGATGCATTTACTGATGAGATCATGTCAGTGCAGCCAACGGATCCTAATATAGAGAGATTTACTGATTATATACTCGAAAATTATGTCTCAGAAGAAGCAAAATTTGCACCCGAACTCTGGGCTAGTCCCACAATTGAATCAGAAAGAACTACCAATGCTTGCGAGGCGTTTCATTCGCAGTTCAATTCTAATTTCCAAAATTCAGAACCCCATATTTTTACATTTGTGGAAATTTTAAAAGAAGTTCACATTGATGTACATGCCGCAAGAAAAAGCGCACAGGAGAAGAAAAAGATAAAAAATAAGAATTATGAAAAAAAGAAGGAGTCAGTGCAAAAACAATTGCAAGATTATGCGGATAAAAAAATTTCAAGAATGAATTTCATTAAATGCATTAGTTACTTAAAAAATGCATTTAACTTAAAAAAACTTTTAAATGCATTAGTTAGTTGCATTATTACATAAAACAAATTGAGCAAAACATTATTGTATTTTTATTTCAATTTATAATATTGTATTTTGTGACTAATAATGTTGTATTTTGTAATTAATAATGCTGTATTTTGCAGTTAATATCATTGTATTTTTCAATTAATAGTATTACATATTGTAATCTGAATTGTTTATCATGTACATTGATGTAACTTTGATTATTAATTATGTATTTTCAATAAAATGATTAAAAAAAATTGTTGGGGGATTACAGAGCCAACCTCCTCGTGGTGTCCCCTGGGTAACGCTAATAGGCTCTATTGTTTGCAGTCTCATTAGTTTTTTAATTGAAGCAGGTTTTTACCATGAAATTTGATTACGTTTTGTGATTTTATTTTTTTACACTGTTCATCTTTTTTTACATGTTTTTATTTTTTATACTCTGTTAATCATATTTTACTTCTGGTTTTATTGTATACACTGCTCATTACTTTTACATCATTTCATCTTATACACTGTTTTCTTTTGTTGTTTTAACTTTACGTTTGTTTTTTAGTGACCATCTGGATGGGTAAACCCATCCAGAAGCTACACTTTAATTGTACACATTTGTTTGGCGCAGTATGTCCCATTCTGGACCTTGCGCCAGTAAAAGGCTATAAACCAACCAACCAACCATCTATTGTTTGCATTTTTCTAACAGAAATGAACAAACTCTGATTTTTATCGAAACTCCCCATTTTATAAGATATATTTCTAAAATCATTTTTTATCGTAAGCGCGTGGAATTTGCAGGTATATTTATTTTTATAGTGTAAAATTCAGTATTTCTTTTTCTATAAAAACACGTGATTTTTGAGAAAAAAGTGTCGAATTGCGCGTTTGAGTCGATTTCGGACAAACGCGAAGAAAAAGTGGCACTTAAGGCAACCCATCTGCTAAAATTCAAGTTTTACTATATTAACACTAAAATGAATAATGCCATTTGACGCACTTTTAATAATCAGTCTTCCCAATTTCATTAACTGTCGCGGAAAAATTGTTAACAAATGTGTTTAGAAATCTTTGCTTTGATTTTTTGGATTTATTAAAATAGCTGCAAACGTTAGTTTACAGGTATTTTACGCAAAATGCCCTTTTTTTTTTTTTTTTTTTTTTCCCTTGCCGCGCAATTGGCAGGTTGGGGTGCGCAAATGGCATGTTGGCCGTAGGAAAAAACCATCTTCCAACGCTTCCAGCGCAACTCACCTTCCACCCCCCCCTCGCTCCAAATCTGCCAGCCGCGCAACTGGCAGGTTCGAAATGATCTTCGAATTTAGGGGCGCGCAACTGGCCGGCGACCTATAATACTATTATTTGCAATTATGTTCATAATTAGAATAAATTAATACCCTAATAAAAGAAATTAATAATTTTTTCTTCAAAAAATATATACGAACACACATAAAAACTATGCAATATTCGAAAAAATTATTAGTGCATATCTTTTAACTTTAAAGGAATCTTAAATCAGTTTTTGGATAGTTTAATATTTCAATTTCAAGTATTTTCTTCAGAAAGTTTCTCGTTATCCTCCAATTCATAGAAATCTTCAATTCTGATTCTTATTTCAGACATTTTGAAGATGTCTCTGGATCCGAACTACGTGTCTTGAAGGCTTCTTCTTTAACCGATCGTTTTAAAAGACAAAATTTTCTCCTGTTTTGATGATAATTCATCATTCAGACATCTCAATTTGAAAAAAGGATGAGCGACGGTTGCTAGCATAGCAGACTCGTCTTCAGCATTCAGCAAATCTTGTTTCAAGCCCACAAGTAACTGCTGCTAGCATACCTTTACAATAAGATGTTTCTGAAAGTTGTATTGAATACAGCTTTTTTTTTTTTTTTTTTTTTTTTTTAATGGCTAATAAGGTTGGTACCAATTCACCATACATACATGTATTTTGCCCTTACAACCTATCGAGAGCTAATGCTATGGGCTTCAACACTGTGACATAATCATCTAAAAACTGTATCTCATTATCTTTGAGTGGTGCAATATTCAACTTTTTAAATATTTCTTCCAGTTTATCTTTGTTTTCCACAAGTTGTTTAATGCTGTCATACAAAGAATTCCACCTAGTGGCACAGGATGTTTTCATTGAATTATGCAGACTTACTTGTATTATTTCAGATGCTTTTGGTCGGCGAGAACTATTCCAAAAAGCAGAGTATTTAGATAATGCATTATGTATTTTCGAAACATGCTTACGACCATTAGTAACAACATATTAAGAACAACGAAAAATTCTTTTTTTAAATTTAAAATTAATAAATTCTTTTTTAAACATATCTGTAAATGCAGCTTAAAGTTCCCAATTCCTTTAATATTTCCACTTATAATTTTGTTATGTGAGCATTTTTCACATTTTGCTTTAATAGCTCCTTTATCATCTTTTGAAATAATAGTAAAAAATTTCCCGTCTAATATTTTTGGAATATTCAAACTTGCACTTTCTTTATCCATGTTTCGATATACAGAAAATAAAATTCAGCAGATTCCTATTTAACTGGACCTATATAGCTAGAAGGAAATTCCGAAATGAAAGAGAAAAATAACAGATATTTTCAGTTGGAAAGCAATTAGTTAGGGGTAGTAAATCCTCTACCATATATTTCCGCTTCTATCCCCAAAACAAAAATTCCTATTGCTTTAAGAACATCTTTCGCTGATATCCTATTCTATAATCAGATGAAAAGTTTAAAGATAAAGAAGGCTTACTAATCATTTCCGTTTTTCAGAAGCAAATGTGTGAAATTCAAAAACTATTGGGGGCATAATTGTTTTGTTTTTTTTTCTTTGTCGCTCTACAGTCATTTTTTGTACACTAGGGCAATTAGAACCCTGTGGAGCAAGGAAATGGGGAAAAAACATCTGTTTTCTATTTTACACTTTCTTTTAAATGTCAGTGTCCACTATCAACAAACTACCTATTAGTATAGCACTCTCACAGATGTTATCACTATTGAGGTCAGCTTTTTCTTTTCTTAAAGACGCCCCCAATACTTCTGGAATCTGAATGACCCGCCATGTCATTAGTAGGGACTATAAATCATCAGTCTTTCAAAGGAAGGGAAATTTGAATTCAGTTCCCACAGAAAAATCTTTTAAAAGTAAGATTTTTTTTTTTTTTTCTTTTTTTCTCTGTTTAAACTTTAAAGGATGGGAATTTGAGACAAAGTATATTGTATATTAAATCTTCTAAAATATACAATATACAAAAGAAAATGAATATTAGATACAATATACAAATACTTTTTAAAATATCGTAAAATATACAATATACAAATGTATATTGAATATACTATATTATATACAAGTATATAATATACTGCCCACCTTTGTAGAAAACAGTGTATAAGGTAATGTAAAAAATTATGAACAGTGTATATAATAAAAACAAATGAAAAGTATAAATAAGAAAATCAGATGTCATGATAAAAACCAGCTTCTTTTAAAAAAATTGTCATGAGATGATGAGGATTAATACCTAAGAGGCTAGTCAGATTTGGTGAAGATAAACTCCCTTTCCTAAAAACCCGGTTTATTTCCGGGAAAGAAACTGTTTTTTGTCCAGCCTTTGCAATACTATTTTCATCTAGCTCTTGTAATCTCTCTTTTATTTCAATTTTAAAAACTTATGACGAAAGGGATTTGACATATTATAAATTGTAGATACCTTTTAAATATTACTCCATACATGGCAGAAGAGCTCTTTTCGGAAGGGGGGGGGGCCCTCCTTCCACGGTGCCGACTGCACTCCGTGGCTGGCGGTCTTGCGACTGATGTTCTTCTCCTTTTATGAGCAGGTGACGCCATATCTCTCATACCTCCGCTGACTCGTGGTCATTGATTATGTCATTTTGATGCACAATTTCTATGCTCTCTCTGATATATGCGTAGGTTGGGTTATTGTAATTAGCTATTTTTTCGACATTATCAAAATCCATTTCCATATTGTTTTCCAAATAATTTCTAGCTAGCACGGTTGTGTTACGGTTAAATTTGATATCATTTTAATGTTCTTTATTTCTGGTTTTTATCTTCCTTTTAGTAACGCCTATATATTTGTACTCTTTATTTTCTTGGTTTTTAAGGGAAATTTTGTAGATACCTGCAGTTTCGGTGTGGGGGGGGGGGGGGAATCGGGTCTTTATCACTTCTTATTAGTTGAAATATATTAGGATTGGGTTTGATTGGTATGTTTGACATTTTGTTTTGCTGGGTTCCTAGTAATGTGTGCATTAAAGGAAATGAAGCAGCAGACAAAGTTGCAAGGCAGGCTCCTATTCTCTTGAATTGTCCTGTACCATACGATGACATTAAGCACACAATTAGAAACATTTTTAAAAATATTTGGCAAAGGGATTGGGATAATCAACATAATAAATTACAAGAAATAAAACCTCAAACTGTAGTCTGGCCTACAGTTATCCCTAGAAAATATGTCATAATTACTTGTCTTAAAATTGGGCATTCAAGGATTACACATAAATATTTACTGCATGGGGAAGAGGAACCTGATTGTCCGAAGTGTCATTTCTGTGTGCGGACTATTCGCCATTTGCTCACTGACTGCCCTTGTCTTCGTCATCTTTACAGACATCACTTTAATTCATCCTCACCAAACCTGACGAGCCTTTCACTGTTCATCTTTTTAATATATACACTGTGATTTTATATTTTACACTGTTCATCTTATTATACACACTGTTCATATAATTTTACTTCTGTTTTTATCATATACACTGTACATAACTTTTTACATCATTTTATTTTATACATTATGTATGTTGTTCTCTTTTACTTTTTTAAATGTCTTTTATATTTTATTATTTTACCTATTGTTTAACTTTTATTGTGTTGTTTACTGACCATCTGGATGGGTAAAACCCATCCAGAAGCTAGTCTTTATTTTTATACCTTTGTTTGGCGCAGTATGTCCCATTGTGGACCTTGCGCCACTAAACGGCAACCAACCAACCAACCAACCAACCTGACGAGCCTTTTAGGTATTACTCCTCATCATCATTTGATAAATTTTTTAAAAGAAGCTGGTTTTACTACAACATCTAATTTTAGTATTTACACTCTTTTTTACCTAATATTTTTTCAATTTTTTATCTGTATGTTTTGTAGACAATCTGGATGGGTGAACCCATTCAGAAGCTGCATCTTATTCTTTTTTATTTAATTGTTTGACGCAGCATGTCCCATTGTGGATTTTGCACCATTAAAAGACAACCAACCAACCCTTAGAAAGACGCCCACCCCATTGAAGGCATACCTCCTAGGCTTAAATTCCTGGCACAGATAATTGGCTTTAATCCCTACATCATCTTAAATATACTTACTTTTGTGAAAATTTTAAGCTCTTGGCATATGGCACATTTTTTACTTTCTGACTTTGATTTCATAGCAAAAACACAAGAACAATTTTTTTAAAGGTTGGTTGGTTGGTAGATGTTTATGGCACAAGATCCAGAAGAGGATATGCTGCACCATACATAGAATAAGAAAAAGACTTAACTTGGTTAGTTTATTAATTAATTGTTAATATACTTTTTTTTTTACAGTTTTCAATTTTTTTATACAAATAACACAGAAACAAAGAAAGAGGTGAGAATGAACACAAAAGAAAAAATGTGAGATAACTAAGTTAGTAATTCCATTTTCTTGTGTTTTTAAATTTTATGGGTTTTTTTTTCTTTTTTTTTTAATAAACAAAACAAGAACAGAACAGACAAAAAAATTGGCAACACAGAAAAAAAAACTGAACCCAAAAGTATAAGAATAAACAAAACAATAAGAAAAAATAAGTACCAAAAAAATTCATTGGCAACAAAAAGGAGAAGAGAAAAGATCACTCGGGCCCAGGGTGCGTGACTCCCCCATAATACCTGAAGAAGGTACCCCCCTGGGGGAATCAAAGCAGTAAGAATATGGAAGTACCAAAACCCTTATTGGCAACTAAACAAAAATCAAAACAAAAGTAAAAGTAAAAGAAAAAAAGGAGAAACAAACAAAGCAAGCGGAAGGGAAAGAAAAAGATCACTCGGGCCCGGGGTGTGTGACTCCTCCTGAATACCTTAAAAAGGTACCCCCCCCCTGGGGGGTCTATTCCAAGGAAATGCTTATTTTAACGTTCAATCTGACAATTATGATTTAAATTTAGAAATTTAAAAATAAGTATTTTTCCCTAGGTAAATTAATTCATATTTCTTTTCTTTCTTTCCCCATCAATTTTCCAGCCGTAACGCATATATCGAATTTTATTTTCAATATCATTCCATCTAGTAGCAATAATAAAAAAAAGTTTTTTTTTTTTTTTCCCCCATTCCTGCAGAATGTATATATATTGGAATAAAAACAAAAATTATAGTTGAATGTCCTAATAAATAAATAAATATATAATATAAAATTTGCTCTGCATGTAAACAATGAATGTAAAGATATAGGTATATTTATTTCATTATTTTTATACAACACTGAAAAAGATCTACAAAACAGTTCTTCACCAGTGTTGTAGCACAAACAATTTCTGATTTGACCTTTAACAGTAGTAAACCCTTTCTGTAGCACACCCTGCTTGAGAGGCTCGTTCTGGTTTTTATTCTCTAAATATCCTGCACATGATTTCAAAAACACCCATATGGTAACCTTATTAGGAGTGAATAGAAAGTAATAAACGAAAATTTGATGCATAAGTACGAATTACTGATAACAATAAAGTATTTACCTGGCCTCTTAGGCAGGGTGCACCTGACGTAGGGTTAAGGGCCGTCTTCACTCACCGCCACCGTATGCCAAAGCTAATGCTATGGGAAATTTTTCTTTACAAATAACTTAACTAATACATATTTTTAAATTCTGAGCTGTTAAATTGACGGACCTTTTTTACAAAATTATTTTTTTAATTTTTTATATTTTATTTTGAAGCTGCAGAATACGAATTTTCAATATGTGAATTTTTTTCATTTTGCATGCAAAATACGATTTTGCAATATGTGAATTTTTTTCATTTTGCAATTTAAAAATAAAATATTACATTTTTAGAAAAGGTCCGTTAGTTTAACAGTTGGGAATTTTCTGAATGTGAAAACAGAATTTAAAAATATGTATTAGTTAATAAGTTATTTTTAAAGAAAATTTCCCCATACAACAACATTGGCTCGGGCTTCTGGCGACGGCCGTTAAGTTCTAAAAACTAGATGTAAATGTGTCTAAGTAATTTAAGGTAAGTTATTTATTGTTATAAATTGTTCTTTAATAGAAATTTTCAAAGATTCTATTAAGTTCATATGTATAAATGTATCAAACTGTGGGTAATTAAAGGCTAGTTTTCCAGCAACTCTTGCATTGCAACATAACTGTTTCCAACATAGTATTTAAGTTTGACTATGCATATTTATCTCATGTAATGGATAAAAATAAAGGAAATGATGGGAAATACAATCAATCATGGAAATCTGACCATGCATGGTTGACTTTAAAAGAGGCTAGCTATGCTTTTGCAAGCTATGTTTGTGTAAAACCAGCCAATTTAAAAAGCATAACTTGGTGATGCATGGAAAAACTGACAAGCATAAGAAGAATGAAAAGACAATGAAAACATGCCAGTCAGTTGGAAAATACGCTAAAAAGGAAAATATTTAATACCTGCAAACTTTTGACATTAAATTTAGTGTAGCAGTGGCAGGCCACTGCAGTATAAGTTCAGTGGATCATCTTCCTGAAATTATAAAAACATTCAGCAAACGGAGTAATTTGGCTGATGTGAAACTTCATCGCATGAAATGCACACGCATAATAAAAAATGTTGTCAATGTATCATTATTTGAGGACCTTGTAGAAGAATTGAGAACTGTCAAATTTTCATTATTTATCGACAAGTCTACTGACATAATGTCAGATAAATATTTATTTGTCATATATTTTTCTCCAAAAACTCATAACTTAAAAACTGAGTTTTTAAGTTTGATAAAAGTTGTTTCAAAAGTTGTTTAATGAGAAATTGAGAATTTTTATAATACTAATAATTAATATGAGTAACATCATAGGCTTTGCATCACATGGAGCAAAAAATATTTGTGGCATACACAACTCGGTGCTTTCCAGGCTAAGATAATTAAATCCCTCTTAACCTTTTGCCCGGAACATGTTTTCATCATGCTTATCGGGAACATCGGTCTCGGAGACCGCTATTTTTAGAAAAAGGTACTGAATGTATTTAGCGAAATTTCGTGGCGATATATTATGAATTCTTGCAGCCATAACTTTACTTTCTCAATCATGATGTATTATAGGGACGACAGGGTATCATATGGTTGATTGGATTTAATGCGCAATGGGTAATTGGCGACGGTCTGGGACACGCACCCCTAAGGATGGTCCGGAGACGTGCCATCATAATTTTGATCCTGCCCGATTAGGTGACCCCCAGAGCTATAATTTGGTATATTATATGATTGAATCATCTGGTTTCTGAAATTATTCTTTTTTAATATGATTATAGTAACCAGTTTGGAGTGCTTTTTTAAATACGAAGCATTAAAATTATTAAAAGAATGTAATTATGGTGTTGATTTTTGAATTCTAAATAACCACACTAATAAAAAGCTATAAATAAACAATTTCTTACTATTTTTCGAACTGCAGAAAATAAGTCGTGTGCTTAAATTCGAAAAAATTTTGTTACCCTGTTTCGACTATAGAGTTACCGAATTTCGTGCAGTTTGAGATGCATTCACAAGCGGTACCATCGACACGATATTAGAGTAGACACCGGACTAGTAACTTTTTTGCTTTCCAACATCAAATCTCCACCATTCAGTCAAATCATCCACCAAACCAAAATGAAAATTCCACCAAGGTATTTCATCCACCTTTGTTATCGCTGTTTTACATTTCGATTGGGTGTAAATTAAACATATACCAAACCCCACACTAGCTGAAATGGAAAGCAAGTAACCTAATCCTTGTTATTGTTTAAAAGCTGTTCCGTTTGGCTTTTGTTTGTATGGATGGATGGATGGTTAGGTTTGAAGTCGCACTAGTGGACAATTGGTGACGTTCTGGGACACAACTCTAGAGGTGGTCTGGAGACATGCCATCTCAATTTTGATCCTCCACGGAAGGGATAGCTCTCCTGCTTCCGTGACCCCCAGAGGGACTTTTGTTTGGAGTTTTGGTGGTAAGAGGAACAAACCATTAAAAACATTCAAAATCCCAAGAACCAGTTGCCAAGACAACGATTATTACCAAAAGAAGGCACAATAACCGTAGTGATGTTCCAGGAATTTTTCTCCATTGTCAATATAGGGAATCTGTACTCTACTAGTATATTTGCTCAATGAGGGGTACCCAGTCATTGCTGAGCTTTCTTGTACAACCGGCAGCAAAAGTATCCGAGCACTAGCCAGTAATTCTGATGACAAAAAATTACACTTAACACTGTTTTGTTAAATAAATCCTTGTCGAATCATGTTGTTAGACTGACTAAGAACATGACTCGACAGAGTTTATTTAACAAAAAAGCAGTATTAAGTGTACATTTCTGTTGAGAGGGATTATTGCTAGTGTTCGGATATTTTTGCTGGTATACCCAATAGTAATGATATGCCTCGTCCTGGACCACTTGTAAGGGTGGATTCTAGACTTCAACAAATTGCTCATTACGTATCTATCATGTGATATTTAAACTAGGGTGACCAAATGTCCTGAAATTAGGGAGTTAACTAAAGTGACTGAATGTCTCAATTTATTGGGGACAGTCACCACTTTTCGCAGTTTTTCACTAAGTACAGGTTTCGATAAGGATTTATTTAACAAAACTGTATTAAGCATACTCTTTATACATAGGAATTTTTGTTAGTGCTCAAATACTTTTGCTGCCGAATGTACAGTCGATAACAAAATTGTCCGAACACTAGCAAAAATTCCTATGTAAAAGAAATACGCTTAATACTGTTTTGCTAAATAAATCCCTGTCGAACCCTGTTCTTAGACTGACTAAGAACACGATTCGACAAGGATTTATTTAGCAAAACAGTATTAAGCGTACTTTTTTTATATAGGAATTTTTGCTAGTGTTCGGGCACTTTTGTTACCGACTGTACTTTTGCCAGCAGTCAAAAGCAATGGTATTGTGTGAGGATATCTGTTTCCACAGTACCCATTACCTGATATTCTTTTTCCAAAAATTGGTTTTTCACATTTTATTTTCTAGACCACCCCCCCCCCCCCAAAAAAAAAAAAAAAAAAAATGCAGTTTATTTTATTTATTTATTATTATTTTTTTTTTTATTCAAAAATAAAATTTAAAAAATAAAAATAATTAAACTTTTTTAGATAATGAGTGCAAATTTAATGGTTGTGAAATTTTCTAAATGTGAAAATGAAATTTAAATAATAATCAATTATGGAAGCATATTTCCCCACTGAATAGCATCACCTGTCGGGAAAGTTTGGTATTATACAGTCGGCAACAAAAGTCTCCGAACACTAGCAAAAATTTCTATATAAAAAAAGTACACTTAATACAGTTTTGTTAAATGAATCCTGTTTTCAGACTGACTAAGAACAGGATTCGACAGCGATTTATTTAACAAAACTGTATTAAGTGTACTTTTTTTACATAGGAATTCTTGCTAGTGTTCGGAGATTTTTGTTACCGACTGTACTAAGAAAAGCAATCAAACTTCTGTTAGCGCTCAAAAATTAAGATTTCTAATAGCCTGATTACATTTTACATGTTTTTTTTTTTGTTTAACATTAAGGGGATTGCCCATTGCGCAGCACTAGTGCGACATAAAACCCATCCAACCAACCAAACTACCGTCAACACTAAGCGGCTCTGGGCCCTGCTCACTCTTCGAACCCCAAAGGGTAACTTCCTTGTTTGAACAGATTTTATGTTGTACTAGTGGCACGCTGTGGACAATTGGCAACGGTCTGGGGCTCATCCCTAGGGTTGTTCTGAGATATGTAATCCTCTACAGGTTGAGTGTATTTTACGTCGTACTAATGCTGCAGTTAGATAGATTTGGTGTCTTCCACATTTATCGCCAAACGTGCCGGTACTCTATTCTAGGAATATGCTTCCACAAGTCCCTACACTAAGCCTAACCTTTAGCGGTCTCAGAGACCGATGTTCCGGTATAAGGGTTAATTTTCATAAAATGTACCTGTCACAGTTTAGACTTATGCTGTGAGTATGCCAGTAAGAAATTACCAAGCAATATTGATTTTTTAATTGCTGAAATTGCTAGGTGGTTTAATTTTGGTTCCAACAGGCAGAACAACTTTGAAAAAAAATATATTCTTTGATAAATTATGGATGCATAATACAAGGAAAATTTCTCTCTCCATCTAATATCAGATGGTTAGTAAAAGGAAAGTGCATAGCAGGAATTTTAGATGAATGGAAAGAGTTAAAATTGTATTTCAATATGCTTGTTGAAAAAGAAAGAAATTATCATGCTAACATTATTAGAGAGATGTTTCTTCAGAGAGATGAAGCAAATCTTCTTTACCTAACCATTCATGTTACCAATAATTCAAGACTTTGAAAATGTAAAAGCTGCTTTCCAAGCAACAAATGCTGATCCGTGCCAAGTGTTCAAAGATTTAAATATTTTGCACAAATCTATACATTTATTAAATGTGCATGCCATAGTTTGGATTTGTGTATAAAATATGGATTTGAAAAGCTGCCATCAAACGCAGAATTTTTGATATCTGAAACAGCTAGATGGTTCATATTCAGTGCAGTTCGACATAATGTTAAAAAGATATTTGCTGTAATGAATAATGCATGCATTGCATTGTCTAGATTTATTACTCCTAGCAACACCAAGTGGTTAGTTAAAGGAAAATGTACAGCTCTGATTTTAGGTCAGTGGGAAGCATATTTCTCCAACATAGAAGAGAAAGAAATTTTCATTTAGCTTTTGTGTTTCCAAGTTATGGAAGACTTTGAGGCCCCAAATGCATCTTTTCAAATGACTGATGTAGATCCATGCAAATTATTTTGAGATCTAGGAATTTTTCACAAATCTCTGTGTAGTAAAATAGAGAAGAAATCTTTTGGAGGGAAGTTTATTCTTTGAAAACTTCAGGTCTCCTTGAATCTGATAAGGCAATTTCATGAACGATCTCTATATTTTCTAAAAGAGTCCAATTCTCAGCTTAAAAAAAAGATTAACAAAAAAATCAATATTTCTGAATGTCTTCAATTATTTTTTCCAGCTACACTATGTTAGATTTACAACTAGTAGTTCTTTTCTATAACAGCTCTCAATAGAAGGTTGAAACTACACAAGCATAGGAATAGTCTCCCGATGGAGTTGAAACCGAAAGTAGTCCATTAAAACAGCAAGTGGAGAAGAGAACGGGTTGCTCTTTCGTGATGGGAGGTATATTGGAGAAAAGTGGGAATATATCGGCTATCTAGAAACTTGGCTTCCACTTTAGATTTTTTTTTTATTTTGCTCTTTGATCTTTTATCTTCTATTATAGCTATTTACACAGTTTTTCCAGAATCTACCATTTAAAAACATAAATGCACTGTTTGTTATATTTATTTAACAACCTTTGTATTTTTCCCTTAGTTTAAATTGCATTTTGCTTTTCATCAATATTATGATTGTTTTAGCGTCAACATTAAGTAGTGAAATGCTAAATTCAGAAGCAAGAGCCAGGGAAGATGTTATTGTGTGCATTACATGTAATATTAGATTTTCAGCTTAAAAAAAAAAAAAATCTGTATTGCCATCAAAGAAAATTTCATTCTGAAAATGAAGCTTCAGTTTCATACAACAAAGTTTGCCCTGTTTGTGCAGAGAACAAAAGAACAATTGCTGATTTACATAATCATATGAAAGAAAATCATGATGATATTAATTTAAAATTTGAGAAAAATATTTCATACTGAAAGTGATTTCAAAAAATGGAAATCAACATTGGAAAAGGACACTATTTCTTATTTTGTAATAAAAGGTAGTTTTGAAATAGTAGATGAAAACTTAATTGTAAAATACTATAAATGTCATAGAAGTGGAGCATTTGAAAAAAATTCAAAGAGAATTAAACACCTAAAAGCATCTGGATCTGTAAAAACAGGTAAAACTTGTCCTGGCATGATGAAAGTGATAAATGAGAATGTGGAATAAGCAAGAAAGTTTGTAGTAGAGTACCAAAGTACACATGTTGGTCATGAATAGAAAATTAAAATTAATCCAAGAAGAACGAACAGAGCTTGCTGGTTTACTACAAAGAGGTATACCAACAAAATGGCGAAAATATTCCCCTAGAAAGTGCTTTGGATATTAAAACCCGAATAAACTACTACGTCAGAAACGCCAAAGAAAAATATTTGAGATGCATACAGCTGTTTTGGAAGCCTTAAGCGTACCGTCTTCAGTGCAAAAAGAATGGTACACTCACATGCAAGACCTTAGCAACTTTGGATACACTCACAGGCAAGACCTTAACAATATTCAGCGAGATTTTTGCATAAATCAATCAGCCCACAAGGATGATGCAACATCTGTGGAAATTATTGTGAAAAATTTTATGGCAAATGACTATAATTCTATATTAATATACAAACCAGTGAGTGAAACTCTTTCTGATTATCCAAATATTGGATCAGACCACAAATAGTTCCAATTAGGATTAAAAGATTTAAATACTTTATCAAGTTTAGCGTGAAAACCTGCCTTATCCATTCGACTCATACTAATTTAATTTCTGTGAATTGTTGGGACATAAAGACAATCATTAAGTGTTTCCTCTTTTGTTTGGACCATCTTTAATTTTAAACTGCACAATTCCTATACCTTTAACTGGATGAGATGTGGTTCCCATTTTCATCATTGAACCTTCTCGAGAAGATTTTAGGTATTTAAAAAATTCTCGATTTTGTCAAATATGCACAGTCGACGCACAATCTAATGTCCATTCTCTAGTTGGTAATAATTTTTCACTTTCAAAACATTCTGAAATAAACTCACAAGTAAACCTTCTCTCCTTTGATACCGGTTTTCTGGAAACCCATATATTTTCTGAAAGCTTATGTCACAAGTATAAAAACTGTGAAATCTTAGGGGCAGAGGGACAAGCGTTTAGGAGATACAGGGCCCACAAAGTATCAGTAAAGTGTGTATAGAGGGACATATTCCCATTAAAACGTCTCTATTCCTTGTATGTTCCCGTATATTGCTGTCAAGTACTAACGTATTGTATGTCTTCTTCTTACATTGCTTCTTATTATGTGGATACTATAGTCGTTGTGGTGGCCTTGGTCTCCCGATTCGGAACAAGTAATCGGTCTCCGAACATCCAAGAATCGGAGATGATAAAACACATAATTATTCTCCTGGAAAATTATATGGAGATTGTGAAAGGGATCCGGACATTAGGATTTGCTAGATGCAATGGAGAAGAACGGACGAGGATATGGACTTCGAAGATGATGGTGTCTATAAGGAACAGCAATGCTCGTCGCAACAGTCACAGTCTCCACTTCTGTCATGACATATTTTGGTCAAGTATGGCTAATGACAGGAAGAAAATTCTTCTTTTAGTGGATTCGTGGTGTTCTAACAAAGATCATGCATTGTCTGCTTCCGAAGTACTTGATGGTAAAGTCCTACAAAAAGAATTGGTACCTGAAGGATGTACAGGAAAGATTTAGCCTCTGGATATTCATTTTTTCAGACACTAGAAATCTTTTGTTCTTTACATAATGGAAACAATTATTATCGAGACACATGAGCACATCTGACACCGCGATAGTTTTCTGGCCCTGCAGTCTTTTTTCCCTATATCAGTTCAATGCTCCTCGTTTCAAGAACTTGATTAAGTATGCTTTTTATAAAAGCGGATTCTTGGACGACAAACCTGGAATGTGGATTGCGCCAATGGATTACTGCTTCAATTCATTGGCAAATGATGAGTTTGTAAATGTGCGGCTATCGCTTTTGTAAAATGTGCCCATTGTGAACTGTCTTTTTGCCCGTCTCACTGTTTATTTGGTGAATTGTACATTGATTGTCTCTTGTAATGGACTTCGTTTGAAGTCAGTAGCAAGTATCCCAACGTATACTGTTTCTTTTCAACGAGTTGTTTCTTCCTTTATAATGATACCTCCACCTTCTTAACATATTATTAGTTCATATAAATACGTGAAACGAACATTTTAGAGACTTTTGGTGTCAACTTTCCAACATTTTATGTCCTATAACTCTTAAACGCTTATCCCTCTGCCCCTAAGATTTCACAGTTTTTCTACTTGTGTCATAAGCTTTCAGAAAATATATAGGTTTCCGGAAAACCGGTATCAAAGGAGAGAAGGTTTACTTGTCAGTTACAAAATAGGATTATTTTAAATTAGTTTGATTTTGACTATTATATTTATTTTTAAACCTACAAATATTTTCTGTGTGATTTGGTTTTCCACACAAACTACATGTAACTAATCTTGCTGACTCTAGTTGTAATAAACTAAATGAATCAGAATGTTTAGGTTTTTCAACAGAAAAGCCTTCACTTGTTTTACTAAGTTCATGCAAGTTACGACGATTCTTTAATTATTTCAGTTTTTAGTTTTGCAAAATTAAAATCTGTATCCTTACATTTTTCAAATTCTCGAGCAATTTTGCAAAAGCATATATAAAATCGGTGTTCCTCACTTAGTTTCCCCTGCATCTGTTACTTTTCGATACTGATGTTCAAATCTATCAATAAAAGTTGGAAGTTTCTCATCTGGATTTGGTTTCATAGTTCTAAATTCAGCTAGACATACAGATTTGTAAGAACGACTGGCTGTCAGTAGATTAGATTTCAATGTATCCCAGATAATTTCTGGTTCTTCTAAATTATCAGTCATTAAAACTAATTCTTGACTACAATAGGTTTTAATTAAACCTGCTGCTTTCGCTCTAGATTGATTTAATTTAAACTGTTCAGCTGGGGATAAGTTTTCTATTTCTTGAGGATGCTTACCTGCATCAATCCAAGCAATTAACCCTTCTGTTTGAAAAATTCATTTCATATTAGTTGACCAAGATTGGTAATTATATCGAGTAAGCAACATTTGTGGATTTATATTGATGCCATTTTTATTTTTTTTTTAACCAATAGAGACAAGTATAAAATTTTTTTAAATATAGTATTGCAATAGTTAAAATTAAAAAGTGTTTCACGTGTACACATATTATTTAAAAAAGTATAAAATCGCTTTAAAAACACATAGATAAAATTTTTTTATTAAAACCACACACAAAGCTTTTCGCTATTATCAAAATAGCATCATCAGGTGTACTTAAGTAACATAGTAGCCAGCAATATATATAGTTGAGAAGTTCAATACGGTTAAAGAAAAAAAAAAAAAAAAAGAGTTCAGTCCACAAAAGGTCGCACAGGAACTACATGGCACAAAAAACTTGAAAAAGAGGATTTTCAATAATCTTATGAGCACAATGTGTGCCATATTTTAGGAAGAGATGCAGCATCCTTAGAGTTAATAACTTTATTGTACTTGATAATATTTATTGCTTCTGTCATTAGAAGATCTTGAAAGTCGCGAGGGGCTGAAATTACTTCGGCCTGGGTCCACAGAGGAATAGCTTCAGGGTGCTCGTAAAGAAATTCAACTAGAATAGAGCTTTTTTTTCTTTAACATTTCGGATGTGTTCATTTATTCTGGCTTTAAGCGTGCGTCATGTTTGCCCAATGTAGTAAAAAAGTTCATTATATTTAATAGGGATTTTATAAACCCCACCAGTAGGTTTGATGATATCCCGGTCATTAACAACTAAGTTTTTAATAGTACAGGGGGAGGAGAAAGGAATGAGCAAATTAAATTTACGTAGAATAAAGTGCTTAAAATTTTTAAATTCATTACAGAAAGGTAGACTATTAGTATATTTAATTTTAGGATTTTGGTTAATACTAGTATTGTTATAGATTTTATTTTTGACCCCATTGATAATTTTTAAAATAGTGTTTTTACTATACCCAGCGTGAATACCTAAGTGAATAATTTTATTAATTTCTTTATTTTCGTTAAACTGAAAAGAAGTATATTTAATGGCACAAAAAATATAAGAGCAAAAAAAAAGTTATTTTAAATTCATTAGGGTAGTATACGCAGGTCCGACAGAGACAAGATGACGTCATGAGTTGAGTTGTTTTCCTCCTGCTGGGTGAGTGCAGTTGAGTTGTTTGGTTTCGGTTTTCTCGTCAAAGATGAAGAGGGCATGTTTGATTGGTTGGTTGATTGGTTGTCATAAAAGATGACGAGGGTGGCAACAGTGAGATTTTTTTCAGAATGGTAACACTGCCCAGTTTCGGAATTGGGACTTGTAAATAACACTGCGAGGCGTGGTGTCATTGGCAGCCATCTTGTTTTTCATGTTCTAACTTGAGATCTGCACGCGTTGAAATAATTATTTTGTAATTACGAACCTTTAAATTAAGGATCTAATGAATTAATTAATTTTACTTTGATCTGACCACTAGAGGACAGAAATACGTTGGTGTCGTGACGTCACCTTTCACGTACGAACTTGAAAGCAGCAGTCCTACGCGTGATGCTTTTGAGAGGATTATTCATAAATTAAGAATGTTTTTAATTAAGACTGTAACTGATAATTAAGAGTAAATTAATCACGTGACTTTACCAAAACTTCGTAACAGTTTCGGAATCGGGACTTAAATTTTTTGGTATGTGATTTGAAATGTATACCACGTGGTCTTCGACGCTTGTTCATCCATTAAATATAATTTTAATTAAAGATCTAATGAATTAATTTTACTTTGATCTGGCCATTATTGAAAGAAAACATGTGGCGACCATAATGCATCGTGACGTCACGCACCCCGGGCCCGAGTGATCTTTTTTTCCTCCTCTTTTTTTTTTCCAAATAAGTTTTTTGGTACTTTCTGTTCGTATTGCTTTGTTTGGTTCTTTACTTTTAGGTTCTCACTCTTTTTTTGTACCAATCGGTTTCTTGGTGCTTTGTATTTTCTTTTACTTTTGGGGTGTTCACTTTTTTTTATGTTGCCAATAAGCTCTTGGTCTTTCTTTGATTTTCTGTTATAATAAATAAAAATTTTTTTTGAAAAGCATAAAAAAAAAAAAATGTATCACTCACCTCGTTATACTAACTTGTTTTGTTATGTTCTCACTCATCTCATTTTTCTGTGTTGGCTGTTATAAAAAAAAAAAAATTATAAAAACTGTAAAATAGAAAAAAAAAAAACAAATTATTAACTGCTAATTCACTAACCAAGTTTTGTCAGGTGTAGATGTGGCGCTGGCTATTGGGGCAAAGATTTTGGTGAGGGTGCCACGGTAGTGTAGCCTTGGGATCACACTGGGAGACTGGTGCCCTTGGTGAAGGTGAGACAACGGTGACTACTCGAACGAGAAATACCGGACTAACATGACTACCACATGTGATGCCTGAACTGGGACAGCGACCTGGTAGCTGGTGAGTGGTTATGGGTGTCCCAGAGAGGATTCTTAAAAACCCTTTGCGTTTGTGTGTTGGGAGAAACACTCACCCCTTTTTCATTTTTCTCTCTAGTATGGCTACAAGTAAAGGTAATACGATTAATGCGTCTGGCTCGGGCCAAGCTAATAAATGTTAAACTGGGATTTATGGATACTGTTAACTTAAAAAAAAAAAATTATGAGTGAAAGAATAAATAGTATATAAAGTGGAATACTTAGAAAATATTGTTGCTTCTATAATACACATTTAGTCATTACTTGAAATCTTCATCTACCTATTAGTAATATAAATTCAATTTTTAAAATACCTTATTTTTGCTGGAAGAATTTTAAGTAAGTACTCCTTAAAAAATGTAAGATAAGTAAATAAACTTTCACTCATCTAAGCAGCCTGAAGCAAATGAAATCTTGGTGTAAAATTGATCATAAGAAAATTCTTGAAATAAAAACTAAGAATTTACTATAAATTGATTTATTGAGAATTCTACTTGATCCTTATTGTTACAAAAAAAAAATATTGTCTTGACAGTAACAAGAGAAAACTTGAAAGTAATTTTCAAACATTAATTTAAATAGTATAAACTCATACCCAATGCCTTTGCAAAGATAAACAAACATTTGGAAAATTTTATTGCTACACCTGCATCCATTCTCCAGTAACTGGCACATCTCCGTCTCCGGATAAGTCTGGTAAGAAAAAAGAAAAAGCGATTTGATAGCAGACAAAGTCTTGTTTTATATCCTGCTGATTGGCAGTTAACAGCGAATTTTGCCGTTATGCTGGTTGCGTCATCTATGCAAATGCATTGGTATGAAAAATTTAAATAAAGTAAAATAATTAATGAATTTTTATAAACGAATATTTATTAAATGTCTAGAGAAAAATTAAGTTTTAGTAGCTTTACTAGTAGCTAGTTATTATAATGCAGTTGCGATCGCAACTGTTATTGCTGAATACCAAAACTGGGAGTTTTCTAATAGAGTGGCAACAGCAACAAGTAAGTTTTGTAAACAAAACAACGTCTAGTTAGATCGTTCTTAATAGGAAACTATAAAATTAAGAAATAAAATTTAAACTTTGGATGTTTAAGAAAAAAGGTAATTAAATATATTTACAAATTAATTTAAACCTTTAAGAGGTAAAAAAAAAATTGTATTGAATATGCATGGGGAAAAAACAAATGTAGCATGCACTGCATCTACAATAAATGCTCAAATGCTAATTCATGGGCAGAAAGAGTGGAAGAGTTTTCCATGACTATTAGTGAGAACAATGTTTTTGTGCATGATTCTGATGCACGTTTTTTTGTGATTAAAAGAACTGAGGGAGACTTCTCAAAAACATCCCCGTTTCTGATTCAGAAAGCTATACAATCAATTGTAGGCGAACCTAAGTCAATTAAAAAAATTCGCACTGGTGAGCTTTTGATTGAAGTTCAAAACCATAAGCAAGGGAAAAATTTAATAAACTGTACAACACTTGCCAATATTCCAGTTACTACAACATTGCACAGAACACTAAATACTAGTCGTGGAGTAATATCTGAAGCCGATTTGCAATATGTCCCTGATTCCGAAATTCTAGAAAATCTTAAAGAACAGAATGTAATTGCAGTCCGTCGCATATCTACTTATTGTGAAAATAGACAGATACCTACTAAACACTTAATACTAACATTTGATTCTCCTACTCTCCCACGCTCTATTAAAGCAGGTTATCTAGAATGTCCAATCAGGCCATACATCCCAAATCCTTTACGTTGTTTTAATTGTCAACGGTTTGGCTATTCCAAAAATGCATGCCGTGGAAATCTCACATGTGCTCGCTGCAGTGCAGTGGGTCATGATAGTCAAAAATGTGAAGAACCAGTCTGCTGCATAAATTGTAAAAAAGACCATCCAGCATACTCTAAATCCTGTGAGAAGTGGAAAACTGAAAAAGAGATACAGACAATAAGAACAAAACAAAATATTTCGTATTATGAAGCTAAAAAAATTGTAGAATCAAGAACACCCATTATGGAAAATCATATGCTGCTGCTACTTCCACCAAAAAAACTTCTAGAACAATAGCTACACAAACCTGCTCTCTAAACAATACCAGCTCTCCAGTTGAAACTGTTTTAAATAACTCTCCAAAAATGCAACCTAAGCCTAATCAGGCTTCAAACTCCACACAGTCTTCTAATAGCACTCCAATGGAAACAGTTCAAATCAATTCCTCAAATCTACAAACCAAACCAAGTCAGACATCTACCTCCACACAGTCTTCTTTATCTAAACCGACAACTTCTAAAAAATCTCCATCAGTACCAAAAAATGTTTTGTCTGACAGAGGACATTCCTCAGTCTCCCAAAAAAATTCTAATTCACCCTTGCGCCCCCATATCATTAAGAAAAAGAGAATTGCTAAATTGCCCACTCCAAATTCAAACAAAAACAAAAAAATAAATCTTACTAAACAACAGGACTTAATAAGCCTTCATCCTTCTGATGGGGAAGGTATGTCTACCGCATCAGAGGATAATGACGTGGATGTGTTAATCTAAAATAATAATAATAATGACTAATTTCATTTCATGGAATTGCCGAGGTTTTACAAATAAACGAGATGAAATCAGAGAGATCATTTCTGATCATCGACCCATTTGCTTTGCCTTTCAAGAGACCTACTTAAAACAAAATGATAATGCAAAAATTCGTGGCTATAACTGTTTTAGAAAAGATTTTATCCATTCTGACAGGGCTACAGGTGGTGTAGCTCTTCTTATTTCTAATAATGTACCTCACAGTAATATTTCTTTAAATACTAATATCCAAGCTGTAGCAGTCCAGGTCCATATTCACATGCTTGTCACTGTTTGCAATATCTACAGTGGCTCTCAAAATTGAGTATACACCAATCATATTTTTCATTAAACATCTAAAAGAGCATTATAAAATGTTCATTAAAGTTTAATACTTACAGAAATGTTAAAATATTCATGAAAATATGTATTAAGGAAACAAACATAATTCAGGAAATGAAAATCGCTTAATTAATGAAATTTTTATGTTGAAATTCCAAATTTGAGAGTCACAAAATTGAGTAAACACTTTATAAAAAATCTCAGTTTGCACACCGGAAATTTTATATAAGTAAACCAGTGTAGTGTATTTGATATTGCTATGCAGCATAATGTAATATCCCTGGAAAATTAGTCTTTTAAATTCTCAAAATGAGCTGTAGATCTGAAACAAGCATTGATACTCGAAAGCTTGTTATTCGAATGTCGGAAGAAGGAAAATCTCTTCGTGAAATTGCAAAAACTGTTCAACGGAGTCATGGATGCATACAAAAAATCACCCGAAAGTATCAGAAGTCTGGACTAATAACAAATAAGCCTGGTAGGGGAAGAAAAGAAATTCTAAGTTCGACAACTAAGAGAAGCATTACCAGACAAATACAAAAAAATCCTAAAACGAGTGCTGTAAAAATTGCCACATCGACGTCCATAGCAATAGGAAGGAGTGTATCAGCAGAGACAATTAGAAGGGTGCTCAGGAAAGCTAATTATCATGGTAGGGTCGCCAGGAAAAAACCCTTCATTTCCAAAGTCAATAGAGATAAAAGGATTGCCTTTGCTAAAAAGCATATTTCTGAACCTGCAGATTTTTGGAAAAATGCTATATTCAGTGACGAAAGTAAGTTTAACATTTTTGGGAGTGATGGTCAAAGCTATGTGTGGAGGAAGCCTAATTCTGAACTACTCCCCCAAAATACGATTCCCACTGTTAAGCATGGAGGAGGTTCTGTCCTTGTAAGGAGCTGTATGTCCGCAAATGGAGTGGGGAATTTAGTCTTTATCGATGGCATAATGGATAAAATGAAATATTTGGACATACTGAAGAACAATTTAAAACAAAGTGCACAGAAGCTGAATTTGCGATCAAGTTTTATTTTTCAACAAGACAATGATCCCAAACACACTGCCAATATTGTGCAGTTATGGTTATTATACAATTGTAAAATGCAACTGCATACACCTCCTCAGTCCCCAGACCTCAATGTTATTGAAAATTTGTGGTCAGAATTAGAAAAATCTGTTCGGAAACACAACATTAGGAATAAAGACGACTTAAAAATTGTGCTTACAAGAGGAATGGGGCAAAATAACATCCCAGGTAACACAAACTCTTGTTGACTCAATGCCACGACGTTTAAAAGCAAAAGGATATGCAAAAAAATTAGTTTTTTTTTTTTGTTTTTGTTAATGAGTTAAACTAGCTGTATACTCAATTTTGTGATTAAGAAATTACTAACTTTGACATAAAGTTTGTTATTATAAATATTATCATTCCTTTGTTCTCGTTCATAAGTTTAATGTGTTACCTAGTATGTCTTTTATCATTCTTTCAGCCCTTAAGCTTAAATGTGAATTTAATAATACATTTTTATACTTTTGAGAAAAAGAATGGCGGTGTATACTCAATTTTGGGAGCCACTGTATATACCCCTAAATATATGACTCTCAGCCCTCATGATCTCAATAATCTTGTTTTGCAGTTGCCAACTCCTTTTGTCTTTCTTGGAAATTTTAATGGGCACAATCCACTTTGGGGTAGTCCCGACATTAATCAGCGTGGTCAACTTATTGAGGATTTTGTCACAGATAATAATCTATGTATTCTAAATAATGGTGACAATACATATTTTCATGAACCTTCCAGAACATTCCATGCAATAGACCTAGCCATTTGCTCACCCATTCTGTATCCATATTTTAATTTCTTCATAGGTAACAATCTACATAATAGTGATCATTTTCCTTTATTTTTATCATTTTATAATTTTAATGAACATCAACCTGGAAACCCCCATTATATTTATGACAAGGCCGATTGGGTTGCCTTCACTATTAATGCTGTAATTACGCATGACATGATTGGAGGTGATATTAACAAGGCTGTTACCGATGTGACTAATTATATCATAAACTCTGCTAACATTTCTATTCCAAAATATTCTGGATGCCACAATAAACACTCAAAGCCCTGGTGGAATGAAGAATGTAATGCTGCAAAAAGAAAGCAACAAAAAGCATGGGGGATTTTTAGGCGGTACCCAACGACTGCCAACTACATAGCAATCAAGAAAGCAAGAGCAAATGCTCGAAGAATCCGCAGAAAATCACAAAAGAATTCCTGGGTTAGATATGTTTCCAGCATTACCTCCAATATAAGCAGCAAACAACTTTGGCATTGTGTCAAGAAAGCAATGGGAATTTATTCTAATCAAAGTACAGTTGAAGATCTTTATAATGCAATTCTATATAATGCAAAATTTCTTGGATATAAACAATAAATTTTGCAGTTAAGAAATACTTCCTAAAAACTGTTACTTTGTTGAGAAGTAAGTGTGATACATTTGTTTTTCTTTATCTGCTTAATTCAAAGATTTTTAATGAAAAAATTGCTATCATTAATTTTTTTTTTAAGTGAGCAGTATAATAAATGATTTTGTACAGGCATATATGGACTATCTTTATAAAGTAAATTTTAGAATGAAAGTTATCCACCCAATTTTTTGTTCCAAGAAATGTAACTTTAAAATGTCCTACTCTGTTTTGATATGTTTCAGACATCGATGTGTGAAATGTGATCTATATAATGCAAAATTCTATATAACGCAAAACCTTGTGTTTTTAGCTTTGCGTTATAAAGATCTTCTACTGTATTTCCTTTTAAAATTGTAATGGAACACCATTGGTAGAACATTATCTGACATATCCAGCTTTAATTCCTACTCTGAACCTTTTTTGTCATATAAACATAATTCTGAACGTTCATCAATTAATTTTCACTCCCGTTCTTCACCAGAGTACAATAGTCCTTTTACTGAAAATGAGTTAAAAAACAGTTTAAAAAATTGTCGCAACTCTGCTCCTGGACCCGATGGTGTTACCTACATTATGATTAAACATTTATCCAAATTGTCTCTTAATAATCTCCATCTTTACAATAGGATCTGGACTGAAAATATTTTCCCTGTTGCTTGGCACGATGCTATTGTTATTCCTTTTTCTAAACCAGGTAAAGATGCTACTGACCCAAAAAATTACAGGCCCATTGCTCTTACAAGCTGTCTATGTAAACTACTTGAAAAAATGGTAAATACTATATTGGTTTTTATTCTGGAAAAAAATAATTTGATTTCTCCATGGCAAAGTGGTTTCCAACGAGGCCGTTCTATGATTGACAATATTTTATTATTAGACACAAATATCCGTAAAGCTAATGTGAGACGTAACCATTTGGTGTCAATTTTTTTCGATATAGAAAAAGCTTATGATAAGATATGGCGCTATGGTATTTTAGAAGATCTTTTTAATTTGGACTTCAGAGGAAATCTCCCCATTTTCATTCAAAATTTTTTAAGAGTCAGACGCTTTCAAATTCGTGTAGGATCAGTTTATTCAGATTTTTATTTTAAAGAGGAGTGTGTGCCTCAGGACAGTGTTTTGAGAGTTATGCTTTTTTCTTTGAAAATAAACAATATTCTTAAACAATTGCCTCCAAGTGTCCATGGGAGTTTATATGTTGACGACCTGCAAATTTCTTGCCAGGGAAATCACATGCGTTTCATAGAACGTCAATTACAAGTTGCTATAAAAAACATAATTAAATGGACAAATAAAAATGGTTTTAAATTTTCTGGTGACAAAACACAATGTGTGCATTTTTGTCGTAAACGAGGGCTTCATCCTGATCCAGAGATTTTAATAAACAACAGGCCAATTTCAGTTGTTGACACTGCTCGCTTTCTGGGTGTTATTTTCGACAGAAAACTGAACTTTTTGCCACATATTTTACACTTGAGAACTAAATGTGACAGGGCACTTAATATTTTAAAAGTGCTTTCTAACACTTCTTGGGGAGCAGACCACCCATCTTTAATCAAAATTTATCGTGCTACTATTCGCTCCAAACTTGATTATGCATGTCAGGTTTATGGTTCAGCCCCTCACTCTTATATTAAAAAACTTGACACATCACATCATAGTGCACTCAGAATTTGCTCAGGTGCTTTCCGACGACTCTAGTCCTTAGTCTATATGCTGACTGTATGGAGCCTTCTCTCACTGATATTAGACAAAGATTTTCACTTGAATTGTACTATCGCATCCTTTCACACCCTAATCATCCACTTCATTCTCATTTAAACTGTAATGATCATAATCTTTATGTGAATCGCCCATCTTGCATCCCTCATTTTGCTGTTAGAATTAAGGACTTTCTTGCTGGCACCTCTCATATTCATACCAAAGTCCGTTCTCGATCTCTCTTAATCATGACACCTTGAAACGTCCAGGTTATTTCTTGTTTTAATCCGTTTAATGGATTTGACAAATCTAATACAGATGCTTCTATTTTTCATGCCCTTTACACCTCTCATCGTTCTCATTATAAGGTTATTTGGTTGAATGAATTTTATTGGCGCAAGGACATGCTGCGCCACACAAAGAAGGGTAAAAGAATAAAAAGCCCATTCTGGATGGGTTTACCCATCCAGATGTCATTTAAAAAAAAAAAAAAACAAAAAAAAAAAAAAACAGTAAAAATAAGAAGCAAAATTACACACAAGATAAAATCAAAAATAATAAAAACAGTGTATACAATAAAAAACAAATGTAAAATAGGATGAACATAGTAAATAATAAAATCAGATGTCGAAGTAAAAACCAGCCTCTTTCAAAAAGTTTGTCAAATGATAATGAGGATTTACACCTAAAAGGCTCGTCAGACTGGGTGAAGATGAATTAAAATGTGTTTGATAGAGATGACGAAGGCAAGGGCAGTCGGTGAGGACATGACGAATGGTTAATGCACTGAAATGACACTTCGGACACTCAGGTTGTTGTTCTCCAAGTAATAAGTATTTATGTGCGAGTCTGGAATGCCCAATTCGTAGTCGAGTTATAATAACATCGTATTTTCTAGGGGAAATTGTAGGCCAGACTGAAATTTGAGGCTTTATTTCTCGCAATTTATTATTATTTTTGTTATTCCACTCCCTTTGCCACATATTTTTAAGGTAGCTCGTAAGTGTCTGCTTAATGTCATCATAAGGAACAGGACAGTTTAAAAGTATGGAAGCCTGCCTTGCGGCTTTGTCTGCTGCTTCATTGCCTTTAATGCCTACGTGGCCAGGAACCCAGCAAAACAAAATATCAAATCCCTTTTTCAAAAGTTCGTTGTAAGTTTTTAAGATTGAAATGAAAGTCAGGTTACAAGAGCTAGAAGAGAGAGAATCAAGAACACTCTTTGAGTCTGTATATATAATGAATTTTCTACTGTAATGAGATGAAATAATGTTAAGAGCAACCTCAACAGCAAAGAACTCTGCAGAGAAGATGAAAAATGAATTAGGGAGTTGATAGCTAAAACTGGTGTTATCAATGACAACACCACAGCTGACTTTATTGCTTGTCTTGGAGCCGTCAGTAAAAATCTCAACCCCTAATCTCAACACTGCCCTGAGGCACACCCTCCTCCTGAAAATAGATGTCTGAATAAACTGATCCTATACGAATTTGAAAGCGTCTGACTCTTAAAAAATTTTGAATGAAAATGGGGAAATTTTCTCGAAAGTCCAGATTAAAAAGATCTTTTAAAATACCATAGCGCCATGTCTTGTCATAAGCTTTTTCTATATCGAAAAAAATTGACACTAAATGGTTACATCTCACATTAGCTTTGCGGATATATGTCTCTAATAATAAAATATTGTCAACCATAGAACGGCCTCGTCGGAAACCACTTTGCCATGGAGAAATCAAACTATTTTTTTCGAGAATAAAAACCAATCTAGTATTTACCATTTTTTCGAGTAGTTTACTTAGACAGCTTGTAAGAGCAATGGGCCTGTAATTTTTTGGGTCAGTAGCATCTTTACCTGGTTTAGAAAAAGGAATAACAATAGCATCCTGCCAAGTAACAGGGAAAATATTTTCAGTCCAGATCCTATTGTAAAGATGGAGATTATTAAGAGACAATTTGGATAAATGTTTAATCATAATGTAGGTAACACCATCGGGTCCAGGAGCAGAGTTGCGACAATTTTTTAAACTGTTTTGTAATTCATTTTCAGTAAAAGGACTATTGTACTCTGGTGAAGAACGGGAGTGAAAATTAATTGATGAACGTTCAGAATTATGTTTATATGACAAAAAAGGTTCAGAGTAGGAATTAAAGCTGGATATGTCAGATAAAGATCTACCAATGGTGTTTGCTATATTTTTAGTTGAAGTTATTGTTTGGCCATTATATTTTAAAAAGGAAATATTATGATTAGAATAAATTCCCATTGCTTTCTTGACACGATGCCAAAGTTGCTTGCTGCTTTATTGGAGGTAATGCTGGAAACATATTTAACCCAGGACTCCTTTTGTGATTTGCTGCGGATTCTTCGAGCATTTGCTCTTGCTTTCTTGAATGCAATGTAGTTGGCAGTGGTTGGGTACCGCCTAAAAATCCCCCACGCTTTTTGTTGCTTTCTTTTTGCAGCGTTACATTCTTCATTCCACCAGGGCTTTGAGTGTTTATTGTGGCGGCCAGAAGATTTTGGCATAGAAATGTTGGCAGAGTTCATGATACAATTAGTCACATCGGTAACAGCCTTGTTAATATCACCTCCAATCATGTCATGTGTAATTACAGCATTAATGGTGAAGGCAGCCCAATCGGCTTTGTCATAAATATAATGTGGGTTTCCAGGTCTATGTTCATTAAAATTATGAAATGATAAAAATAAAGGAAAATGATCACTATTATGTAGATCGTTACTTACGAAGAAATTAAAATATGGATACAGAGTGGGTGAGCAAATGGCTAGGTCTATTGCATGGAATGTTCTGGAAGGTTCATGAAAATAAGTATTGTCACCATTATTTAAGATACATAAATTATTATCAGTGATTAAGTTTTCAATGATTTGTCCACGAGGATTAATATCTGGACTACCCCAAAGTACATTGTGCCCGTTTAAGTCACCAAGAGTAAAAAAAGGGGTCGGCAGTTGTGAAATAAGCCTATTAAGGTCATGTTGGCGAACAGTCATATTTGGCAGTAAATAAACAGTCCAGATGGTGATAAGTATGTGTATATGGATCTGGACTGCAATAGCCTGGATATTGGTATTTAAAGTGATACAAGAATGTGGAATATTATTAGAAATTAAAAGGGCTACGCCACCTGTAGCTCTGTTAGAATGTGTAAAATCTTTTCTAAAACACTGATAGCCACGGATTTTAACATTATCGTGTTTTCTTAGGTAAGTTTCTTGGAATGCGAAGCAGAGTGGTTGATGATCAGAGATTATTTCTCTTATTTCATCTCGTTTATTAATAAAACCTCGGCAATTCCATGAAATGAAATTAGTCATTATATTTTTATAATAAAACATCCACATCTTTATCCTCTGACGCGGTAGACATACTATCCTCTCCATCAGAAGGATGAAGGATGATTGTATCATCTTGCTTTTTGATGTTCATTTTATTAGTTTTATTTAAAGTTGGAGTGGGTATTTTTGTTACTTTCTTTTTCTTTATGATGTTGAGACGGGAGGTAGAGTTATGACTTCTGTCAGACAACTTGCTTTTAAGAGTTTGTGGAGTTTTATTAAAAAAATGCGGAACGCTTCACGATTTTGCGTGTCATCCTTGTGCAGGGGCCATGCTAATCTTCTCTGTATCGTTCCAATTTTAGTATATGTACTGCCGAAGCAAGTACCCTCATTATAAGGACTATGTCGAAATATTTACTGACGGCTCCAAGACTATTAATTCGGTCTGCTGTGGTGTTGTCGTTGGTAACACCACTTTCAGCTATCAACTCCCTAACTCATTCTCCATCTTCTCTGCAGAGTTTTTTGCCATTGAGGTTGCTCTTAATATTATTTCATCTCATCACAGTAGAAAGTTCATAATTTACACAGACTCGAAGAGTGTTCTCGACTCACTTTCATCTATCTCTTGCAACACATCTTTTATCTCGATTCTGAAAACTTATAACGGCCTTAAGAAAAAGGGATTGACATTTTATTCTGTTGGGTACCTGGACATGTTGGCATCAAAGGCAATGAAGCAGCAGACAAAGCTGCAAGGCAAGCATCAATTTTATTAAACATTCCTGTTCCTTATGATGACGTTAAGCATACACTTAGAAACTTTCTCAGAAATATATGGCAAAGGGAATGGAACAGTCAAAACAATAACAAATTACAAGAAATTAAACCTCAGATTGCCATTTGGCCTACACTAAGTCCTAGAAAGTATGATGTTATCGTAACTCGTCTGAGAATTGGTCATTCCAGACTTACACATAAATACTTACTTCTTGGGGCAACAGCAGCCTACTTGTCCCAACTGCCACTATGATATACTTACCATTCGCCATGTACTCACAGATTGCCCTTGCCTTAGACATTCATATAGGAAATTTTTTAATTCATCATCACCGTGTCTGACAAACTTTTTAGGTATCAATCCACATCATCATTTGACAAATTTTTTAAAAGATGCTGGATTTTATTACTACATCTGATTTTATATTTTACACTGTTCATCTTTTTAATATATACACTGTTCATCTAATTTTACTTCTGTTTTTATCATATACACTGTTCATAACTTTTTACATCATTTTATTTTTTACACTATATACGCTGTTCTCTTTTATTTTTAAATATTTGTCTTTTATATTTTATTATTTTACCTTTCATTGTGTTGTTTACTGACCATCTGGATGGGTAAACCCCATCCAGAAGCTAGACCTTATTTTTTATAATTTTGTTTGGTGCAGTATGTCCCATTGTGGACCTTGCGCCATTAAACGGCAACCAACCAACCAACCATATGTTGCCGATTCATGCTACGGCTTAAACGGGGTGGGGGGGGGGAGAGTAGGGATGGTGTGCGACAATTCTCTTTTCATGAGAGGAGTCACAGCGTTCTGAACCCTCCCAGGCTGGACAATTTACTCAATGTAACTATAACCTGCTGTGGAATTGAAGTTTCATAAATACGGACTGGCAACAGCGAGATTCTTAACTTGCTTTGTTTTGACTCGTGGTTGTACGTGTGCTTATATTTTGCTTTCATTAATACTGAAGATTCTACTCTGAATTTATTTTATCGTTACAATATGGAAGATTTTGATGATCCTGATTTTGTAAGTATTACACTTCTTTTCAATTTTAGTTAATTTTTTATTAATAAATCATTGCTATATTTTTATTAATATTCTATTCTTTTTAGATTGGTCTGTTAACTCAAAAGTTTTTGGAAGTAAATGATGAAGTAAGTTTCAAAATTGTATTGTTATGTTTTTTAGCATACTATTATTTATTATTTTTTAAGAACTTATGTACATATATATATATGTACATTTGTACTTTTTTAAATATTTATTTTTCTTCTCTTTGAATATTTAGTTAATGCATGAATTTTGGGAGATTAATAATTCATTGTGTTATAACTTTATTTATTTTTTAACGTTGTTATTTAATTTAAAATTTTGGTGATTTAATTGATACGTAATTTTTATTAATAAATGTATTTTTCTATAGTTTATGGAGAACTTTCACAGGGATTCGACGAATCATCGCAATTTTTTGAATTACCTTTATACTATCAAATAGGTTATGGATTTGCGGTAAATTTTTTCCAAAAAATTTTTAAAAAGTAATAGTTTATTTACTTGATTTTATAGAGTTTTTGTATTTTATTTTGTTTAATTAATTTTTCTAGAATCATCCTGGACCTTCAAGTGAAGACGGACTCCCATTCGTTGAAAGTGAAGAAGAGATTTCAAGAGAAGATGTAATAACTTTTTATTTTTATTTTTTTAAATCTAATAATATTTATATTATGTAGAGGCTAATTTATTTTTCATACATTTTTTTTAGCTTATTGGAGCAATAATTCTTGAAAAACTATCCTGAAGCAGACATGAGAAATATAAGGCAGAAGAAATTCGTTTTTGAGCTTGAATAATTCCGGATCGTCTTCCGAACAATTTAGCAGCTAACCCCATCCTGGCGACCGTTAAATCTATTGAGATATTAATATTGGAGTTAATGAATCAATGCACAGAAGTTGGAGAAAAAGGGAAAACTCTCACAAGGATTTCTGGCGGTTCTGGTCGCGAATCAACGACTGTATTATTATGCATTTGGGCAGATGGTAGTTTTTGCCACCACTAATCGTCTTTAAGGGTGCCGCTGTTCAAGCACGTTGGGTTTCTGATAAATCATACCCAGGAACACAATTTGCAGCATCAAAAAATGGGTGGATGGAAGAACCACATTTTTTTCATCGTTTAAGGATGTTTTTAATTTTGCATATAAAATCTATTAGAGAAAAGTATAATTTTCCTGACCAAACGGCTCTTTCATTATATGATGGTCATAGTAGCCATATCAGCGTATGAATAATTGAAGAAACATTAAATAATAATATTCAACTGTTTTGTTTACCAAGTCATTTAACTGATAAATTACAATCTCTCGATAAATGTGTCTTTGGACCTGTAAAAATGAAATGGGATAAAGAATTAGTTGAATATGGGGAAAAAAAGAATGGGCACAAGCTGCACTCAGCTAACGAAGGATAACTTTTCTGTTTAATTAGGCACAGTTTTAAAAGAAGCAGTCACCTTGAACAATGTCACAAATGGATTTAGCACGACAGGAATATTTCCTTTAAATTCGACAAAGTTTCCAGAGGATTTATCTAATCCTATTGATTTGAAAACGTACAAAGCAAAAAAGAAACAAATTGAATTATTTAAAAATGATTGAAAATCTCCAGATTTAGAAATTAATCTTGACATACCTAACACCTTATAGACCCATCTGATACTGTTCATGCCACTCCAAGGAAGGGCTTGATTACCGAAAATGCATTTTCCCAATACTTCCATGGCAGATGTTCCACTTGACTGAAGTCTTAGATAGGACAATCCTTCTCCACAGAAAAGTATTTTTATTCCCAAAAACCATGCTCAGGTGCTTTCCGCACGACTCCAGTCTTTAGTTTATATGTTGACTGTGTGGTGACTTCTCTCACTGATATTAGACAAAGATTTTCACTTGAATTGTACTATCGCATCCTTTCACATCCTAGTCATCCACTTCACTCTCATTTAAACAGTAACAATCATAATCTGTATGTGGATCACCCATCTTGTATCCCACATTTCGCTCTTAGAATTAAGAATTTTCTTGCTGGCACCTCTCATATTCATACCAAAGTTCGTTCTCGATCTCTCTTAAGCATGACACCTTGGAACTTCCAGATTATTTCTTGTCTTAATCCATTTAATGGATTTGACAAATCTAATACAGATGCTTCTATTTTTCATGCCCTTTATTCCTCTCATTGCTCTCATTATAAGGACTATGTCGAAATATTTACTGACGGCCCCAAGACTAGTAATAAAGTCGGCTGTGGTGTTGTCATTGATAACACCACTTTCAGCTATCAACTGGTTAACTCATTTCCATCTTCTCTGCAGAGTTTTTTGCTGTTGAGGTTGCTCTTAACATTATTTCATCTCATCACAGTAGAAAATTCATAATTTACACAGACTCAAAGAGTGTCCTCGACTCACTTTCATCTATCTCTTGCAACCCATCTTTTATCTCAGTTGTGAAAACTTATAATGATCTTAAGAAAATAGAATTTGACATTTTATTCTGTTGGGTACCTGGTCATGTTGGCATTAAAGGCAATGAAGCAGCAGACAAAGCCGCAAAGCAGGCACTAATTTTCTTAAACTGCCCTGTTCCTTATGATGGCGTTAATCATACACTTAGAAACCTTCTTAGAAATATATAGCAAAAGGAATGGAACACTCAAAACAATAACAAATTACAAGAAATTAAACCTCAGATTGCCATTTGGCCTACCTTCAGTCCTAGAAAGTATGATGTTATTGTTACTCGTCTGAGAATTGGCCATTCCAGACTTACTCATAAATACTTACTACTTGGGCAACAGCAGCCTTCTTGTCCCAACTGCCACTATGAGATACTTACCATTCGCCATGTATTCACTGACTACCCTTGCCTTAGACATTTATAGGAGCTATTTTAATACATCTTCACCAAATCTGATTAACCTTCTAGGTATGAATCCTCATCACCTCTTGACAAATTTTTTCAAAGAAGCTGGATTTTATTACTACATCTGATTTTATATTTTACACTGTTCATCTCCTTTTACTTCTGCCCCCAGGGGGGTACCTTCTTTAGGTATTCAGGGGGAGTCACGCACCCCGGGCCCGAGTGATCTTTCCTTCTCCCTTTTTTTTTTTTTTTTTTTTTTTGTCCTTCTACCTTTCTTTTAATTTTGTTTTTATTTATTTTTTATTTTATGTTATTTTATTTTATTTATTTATTTATTTATTTTTTTTCTATTAAGATTTTGGCATTTTTTCTTGCTTTTTTTGTCCTTGTATTTTTGGTTTTTACTGCCAATAAGCTCTTGGTACTTGTTCTTGTTTTTTGTTCTTGTAAAAAAAAAAAAAAAAAAAATTGGAAAAAAAATAAAAAATTTGAAAAACTTACAAAAAAATGAAACAACTTACCTTGTTTTACTCACCTTTTTCGTTTCTACTTACCCTGTTTGTTTTTACTCACATTTATTTTCTGGCTTTGTTCTTGTTGGTTATACTAAAAATACTTATTTTCTAATACATTAACCAAGCTGAGATCGGTGTAGATGTGGCGCTGGTTATTGGGTTGCCGATTTGGTGAGGGTCTCACGGTAGTCTAGCCTTGGGAGCACACTGGGAGACTGGTGCCCTTGGTGAAGGTGAGACAACGGTGACTACTCGAACGAGAAACACCGGACTAACACGACTACCACATGTGATTCCCAATCTGGGTCGACGGTCTGGTAGCTGGTGAGTGGTTATGGGTGTCCCAGGGAGCGATTCTGAAAACCCTTTGCTTTCCGTCCGTTCAAGAAACGGGCTGACTTGTGGGACTAAGGAAACCCTCGACCCTTTTTATTTAATTTAATTATGGCGACAACTAAAGGTAATCCGAATAATGCGTCTGGCTCGGGCCAAGCTATTAAATGCTCAAATGCTAATTCATGGGCGGAAAGAATGGAAGAATTTTCTTCGACTATTAGTGAGAATAATATTTTTGTGGATGGTTCTGATGCACGTTTTTTCGTTATCAAAAGGACTGAGGGAGACTTTTCAAAAACTTCCCCGTTCTTAATCCAGAAAGCGATACAATCAATTGCAGGTGAACCGAAATCTATCAAGAAACTTCGCACTGGGGAGCTATTAATTGAAGTTTTAAATCATAAGCAAGGGAAAAATTTAAGACTCTGTACACAACTTTGCAATATTCCAGTTACTACAACCTTACACCGAACACTAAACACTAGCCGTGGAGTAATATCTGAAGCCGATTTGCAATATGTCCCCGATTCTGAAATTCTAGAAAATCTTAAAGAACAGAAAGTAATTGCAGTCCGTCGTATATCTATTTACCGTGACAATAAACAGATACCTACTAAACACTTAATACTGACCTTTGATTCACCTACTCTCCCACGCTCAATTAAAGCAGGTTATCTAGAATGTAAAATCAGACCATACATCCCAAACCCTTTACGTTGTTTCAATTGTCAACGCTTTGGCCACTCCAAAACCGCCTGCCGTGGAAATCTCACATGTGCTCGCTGCAGTGCAGTGGGCCATGATAGTCAAAACTGTGAAGAACCAGTCTGCTGCATAAATTGTAAAAAAGACCATCCAGCATACTCTAAATCCTGTGAGAAGTGGAAAAGTGAAAAAGAGATTCAGACTATAAGAACAAAAGAAAACATTTCATATTATGAAGCTAAAAAAATTGTTGAATCGAGAACACCTATTATTGGAAAATCATATGCTGCTGCTACTTCCACCAAAAAAACTTCTAGAACAATAGCTACACAAACCGCCTCTCTAAACAATACCAGCTCTCCGGTTAAAACTGTTTTAAGTAATTCTCCAAAAATGCAACCTAAGCCTATTCAGGCTTCAAATTCCACACAGTCTTCTAATACTACACCAATGGAAACAGTTCAAATCAATTCCTCAAATCTACAAACCAAACCAAGTCAGACATCTACCTCCACACAGTCTTCTTTATCTAAACCAACAAATTCTAAAAAATCTCCACCAGTACCAAAACTGTTCTGTCTGACAGGGGACATTCCTCAGTCTCCCTAAAAAATGCTAATTCACCCTTGCGTCCCCATATCATTAAGAAAAAGAGAATTGCTAAATTGCCCACTCCAATTACAAACAAAACCAAAAAAATAAATCTTACTAAACAACAGGACTTAATAAGCCTTCATCCTTCTGATGGGGAAGGTATGTCTACCGCATCAGAGGATAATGACGTGGATGTTTTAATCTAAAACAAAAAAATCATAATGACTAATTTCATTTCATGGAATTGCCGAGGTTTTACAAATAAACGAGATGAAATCAGAGAGATAATTTCTGATCATCGACCCATTTGCTTTGCCTTTCAAGAGACCTACTTAAGACAAAATGATAATGTAAAAATTCGTGGCTATAATTGTTTTAGAAAAGACTTTATTCATTCTGACAGGGCTACAGGTGGTGTAGCTCTTCTTATTTCTAATAATGTACCTCACAGTAATATTTCTTTAAATACTAATATCCAAGCTGTAGCAGTCCAGGTCCATATTCACATGCTTGTCACTGTTTGCAATATCTATGTACCCCCAAATATGACTCTCAGCCCTCATGATCTCAATAACCTTGTTTTGCAGTTGCCAACTCCTTTTGTCTTTCTTGGTGACTTTAATGGGCACAATCCACTTTGGGGTAGTCCCGACACTAATCAGCGTGGTCAGGTTATTGAGGATTTTGTCACAGACAATAATTTATGTATTCTAAATAATGGTGACAACACATACTTTCATGAACCTTCCAGAACATTCCATGCAATAGACCTAGCCATTTGTTCACCCACTCTGTATCCATATTTTAATTTCTTCATAAGTAACAATCTACATAATAGTGATCATTTTCCTCTATTTTTATCATTTTATAATTTTAATGAACATCCACCTGGAAACCCGCATTATATTTATGACAGGGCCGATTGGGCTGCTTTCACTACTAATGCTGTAATTACGCATGACATGATTGGAGGTGATATTAACAAGGCTGTTACTGATGTGACTAATTGTATCATAAACTCTGCTAACATTTCTATTCTAAAATCTTCTGGCTGCCACAATAAACATTCAAAGCCCTGGTGGAATGAAGAATGTAATGCTGCAAAAAGAAAGCAACAAAAAGCGTGGGGGATTTTTAGGCGGTACCCAACCACTGCCAACTACATTGCATTCAAGAAAGAAAGAGCAAATGCTCGAAGAATCCGCAGAAAATCACAAAAAGAGTCCTGGGTTAAATATGTTTCCAGCATTACCTCCAATATAAGCAGCAAACAACTTTGGCATCGTGTCAAGAAAGCTATGGGAATTTATTCTAATCAAAGTATTTCCTTTTTAAATTATAATGGCCAAACTATAACTTCAACTAAAAATATAGCAAACACCATAGGTAGAACATTATCTGACATATCCAGCTCTAATTCCTACTCCGAACCTTTTTTGTCATATAAACATAATTCTGAACATTCAACAATTAATTTTCACTCCCGTTCTTCACCAGAGTACAATAGTCCTTTTACTGTAAATGAGTTAAAGAACAGTTTAAAAAATTGCCGTAACTCTGCTCCTGGACCCGATGGTGTTACTTATATTATGATTAAACATTTATCAAAACTGTCACTTGAAAATCTCCTCCATCTTTACAATAGGATCTGGACTGAAAATATTTTCCCTGTTGCTTGGCACGATGCCATTGTTATTCCTTTTTCTAAACCAGGTAAAGATGCTACTGACCCAAAGAATTACAGGCCCATTGCTCTTACAAGCTGTCTATGTAAACTACTAGAAAAAATGGTAAATACTAGATTGGTTTTTATTCTTGAAAAAAATAATTTGATTTCTCCATGGCAAAGTGGTTTCCGACGAGGCCGTTCTACGGTTGACAATATTTTATTATTAGAGACAAATATCCGCAAAGCTAATGTGAGACGTAACCATTTGGTGTCAATTTTTTTCGATATAGAAAAAGCTTATGACAAGACATGGCGATATGGTATTTTAAAAGATCTTTTTAATTTGGACTTTAGAGGAAATCTCCCCATTTTCATACAAAATTTTTTAAGAGTCAGACGCTTCCAAATTCGTATAGGATCAGTTTATTCAGATTTTTATTTTCAAGAGGAAGGTATGCCTCAAGGCAGTGTTTTGAGCGTTACACTTTTTTCTTTAAAAATAAACAATATTCTTAAACAATTGCCTCCAAGTGTCCATGGGAGTTTATATGTAGACGACCTGCAAATTTCTTGCCAGGGAAATGACATGCGTTTCATAGAACGTCAATTACAACTTGCTATAAAAAACATAATTAATTGGACAAATAAAAATGGTTTTAAATTTTCTACTGACAAAACACAATGTGTGCATTTTTGTCGTAAACGAGGTCTTCATCCTGATCCAGAGATTTTAATAAACAACAGGCCAATTTCAGTTGTTGACACTGCTCGATTTCTGGGTGTTATTTTCGACAGAAAACTGAACTTTATGCCACATATTTTGCACTTGAGAACTAAATGTGACAGAGCACTTAATATTTTAAAAGTGCTTGCTAACACTTCTTGGGGAGCAGACCGCCCATCTTTACTCAAAATTTATCGTGCTACTATTCGCTCCAAACTTGATTATGCATGTCAGGTTTATGGTTCAGCCCCTCACTCTTATATTAGAAAACTTGACACAACACATCATAGTGCACTCAGAATTTGCTCAGGTGCTTTCCGCACGACTCCAGTTCTTAGTTTATATGCTGACTGTGTGGAGCCTTCTCTCACTGATATTAGACAAAGACTTTCACTTGAATTGTACTATCGCATCCTTTCTCACCCTAATCATCCACTTCATTCTCATTTAAATAGTAACGATCATAATCTTTATGTGAATCGCCCATCTTGCATCCCTCATTTTGCTGTTAGAATTAAGAACTTTCTTGCTGGCACCTCTCATATTTATACCAAAGTCCGTTCTCGATCTCTTATAAGCATGACACCTTGGAACTTCCAGGTTATTTCTTGTCTTAATCCGTTTAGTGGATTTGACAAATCTAATACAGATGCTTCTATTTTTCATGCCCTTTACACCTCTCATCGCTCTCATTATAAGAACTATGTCGAAATATTTACTGACGGCTCCAAGACTAGTAATAAAGTCGGCTGTGGTGTTGTCATTGGTAACACCACTTATGGCTATCAACTCCCTAACTCGTTCTCCATCTTCTCTGCAGAGTTTTTTGCCATTGAGGTTGCTCTTAACATTATTTCATCTCATCAAAGTAGAAATTTCATAATTTACACAGACTCGAAGAGTGTTCTCGACTCACTTTCATCTATTTCTTGCAACCCATCTTTTATCTCGATTCTGAAAACTTATAACGACCTTAAGAAAAAGGGATTCGACATTTTATTCTGTTGGGTACCTGGACATGTAGGCATCAAAGGCAATGAAGCAGCAGACAAAGCCGCAAGGCAGGCATCAATTTTCTTAAACAGCCCTGTTCCTTATGATGACGTTAAGCATACACTTAGAAACTTTCTCAGAAATATATGGCAAAGGGAATGGAACACTCAAAACAATAACAAATTACAAGAAATTAAACCTCAGATTGCCATTTGGCATACCCTCAGTCCTAGAAAATATGATGTTATCGTAACTCGTCTGAGAATTGGCCATTCCAGACTAACTCATAAATACTTACTACTTGGGCAGCAGCAGCCTACTTGTCCCAACTGCCACTGTGATATACTTACCATTCGCCATGTACTCACAGATTGCCCTTGCCTAAGACATTTATATAGGAGATATTTTAATTCATCATCACCATGTCTGACAAACCTTTTAGGTATCAATCCACATCATCATTTGACAAATTTTTTAAAAGATGCTGGATTTTATCACTACATATGATTTTATATTTTACACTGTTCATCTTTTTAATATATACACTGTGATTTTATATTTTACACTGTTCATCTTATTATACACACTGTTCATATAATTTTACTTCTGTTTTTATCATATACACTGTACATAACTTTTTACATCATTTTATTTTATACATTATGTATGTTGTTCTCTTTTACTTTTTTAAATGTCTTTTATATTTTATTATTTTACCTATTGTTTAACTTTTATTGTGTTGTTTACTGACCATCTGGATGGGTAAAACCCATCCAGAAGCTAGTCTATATTTTTATACCTTTGTTTGGCGCAGTATGTCCCATTGTGGACCTTGCGCCACTAAACGGCAACCAACCAACCAACCAACCTTTTACTTCTGTTTTTATCATCTACACTGTATAACTTTTTACATCATTTTATTTTATACACTATTTACTCTGTTTTCTATTATTTTTAAATATTTGTCTTTTTTTATATTTTATTATTTTACCTATTGTTTTAACTTTCAATGTGTTTTTTACTGACCAAACCCATCCAGAAGCTACATTCAGGGGTGTTTGTGTTCAGGGTTTACTCCTGATTTCAGGGTTTTTACTCGAACCCATCTGTATTTTCATATTTCCTATAAAGTTATTTTTTGCTTTCATTGGTTGTTTATTTTGTTATCCAGGTGATATGTGTAGGAAATGCAAAAGGATTGAGGGCTTCTGACCTAAATAGTTAGAGTATTATTTGACATTTTGGGATTTTTCTAATTTGAGGCTCTAATTTTCAGGGTTTTTAACTTTAAGTCACAATCACCCCTGTACATTATTTTTTAATCTATCTGTTTGGTGCAGTATGTCCCTTTGTGGACCTTGTGCCATTAAAAGTTAACCAACCAACCCCAAAAAACCATTGTTGAAAGTTTTTCAAACAGTATCAAAACCAATGAACATGCAGTGGCAGGAAAGGAGAAGACAACAACATGTAGACTTAAGCAAATGAATTATGGGGAAGTACTGACTGCTACCAATGTCTTATAACGTTTAAAGGTTGGTTGGTTGCTTTTTATGGCGCAAGGTCCCAAGAAGGACATACTGCGCCAAACAGAGATGTTAAAAAAATCCAAAGATAAGCACATGGATGGGGGACTACTCCCATCCACAAAGTTAAGAAAAAAGATACTTTAAAAAATTAATGCAGTTACATAACAATTAAAACAAAACAGCACAAGATAAAAAATAGAGTAAAATCAAATTTCACTATAAATACCCGAATGTTTTAAAAAATTTATCAGTTCCGAATGAGGATTGCTACCGAGAAGGCTTGTCAAATTTGGTGAGGATGATTTAAAAAACTGCCGATAAAGATGACAGAGACAAGGACAGTCGGTGAGGATATGGCGAATGGTAAGCTGACTAAAGTGGCATTTGGGACAAGAAGGTTCACTTTCCCCTAGGAGTAAATGCCGGTGTGTAAATCGTGAATGCCCAATTCTAAGTCTAGTAATAATAACATCATGCTTTCGTGGAGTTAATGTAGGCCATATTTCAATGTTTGATTTAATCCCCTGTAATTTATTATTAATTTCACATTCCCACTCTCGTTGCCAGATATTTCTTAAAGAACTTCTTAGTGCAAGTTTTATATCTTCATATGGAATTGGACATTCAAGAGGAGTCAATCCCTGCTTTGCAGCTCTATCTGCTGCTTCATTACCTTTAATGCCAACGTGAGAAGGAACCCAGCAAAATAAAATTTTGTATCCCTTTCTAAGAAGTTCGTTATGAATTTTTAAAACTGAAGTAAAAGAGGTAGAGCAAGAGCTAGAAGTCAAGGAATCCAAGACACTCTTTGAGTCAGTATAGATGATGATTTTTCTATGACTATAGGATGAAATGAGTTTGAGAGCAACATTAACAGCAATGAACTCTGCAGAAAAAATGGAAAATGTACTAGGGAGGTGATAGCTAATAACAGTGTTATCCAGAACGACACCACAGCGAACAAGTCCACTCATTTTTGACCCATCTGTATAAATATCAATATAGTCATTGTATGTGTGGCAATGAGATGCGAAAAGTGTCTGAAAAACGGTTGCATCAGTACTGAATTTGTCGAAACCATTGAACAGGTGTATGAGAATGACAGTCTTGGAGTTCCAGGGAGTCATATTATAACTTTTAAAGAGAAAGAAAAATGAGGATGTAAATGATAGAAAACAAAAAAGAAAGAAAGTTCATGATACAACAAAAAAGGTTGATAGTATTGAAGAAATAAAAGACAAGAAAACTCTACGGAAGTCCAAACAATTTTGCAAAACCCAAATTGCAGCATTTAGTTCGTGGCAGTTAAAAATTAATAGACTTTATTGCCAACGATAAAAATAAAGTTACCTACAAGTATATTTTTGTTATAAATTCCATAGCACCAGATGAATGTATAGTCACTGGAATGAAAAGTATAAATAATGAAAATACATCATTTGTAGATTTAGAAAATGGCATTTTTCTATAAATTTATCATCCATAAACGCTATTTTGCCAGCACCCTCTGTTAAGTATAATTAAAGGAAATTTGTCTATACATTTCTGGGTTTTGTGAGTGTAAAAGAAAAATGAGTATCTAGTAAAACAATATGTTTGTACCTCAACAAATGTTAAATAAAATGCTTAGGATTGTTATCATCCAAAATTTATTTTATTATTTATTTAATGTATGATGTACTAATAAAGAAAAATTATTACATTTATAAACATTAAAAACTTTTTTAAAGAATTATATTTCATGTTATTATGCATTACAGTATGGAAACGTATCTGTTTACAATTACCCCATACTGTATTGGGGAAATGTAAACGTTATGGGGTAATTGTAAACAGGCTCTTATAAATTTAAATAAAAACTTTAAAAAATGCTTAAAACTTAGGTAAATGTTCAAAAGTTAAGATTCTGTCATTTTTTTTTAAACGGAAAGTTATTTATTTAGTTTGTATGAATGATCATATTCAGAAGTGATCAAAAGTGTTTACAATTACCCCAACCTACCCTATGTTCATCGGAAGTTTTCTGAATACCAGACACTTCGAGGTTCGAATTGGTTCAGTTTACTCTGACTTTTATTTTCAAGAGGAGGGTGTTCCTCAGGGCAGTGTCCTGAGTGTCACTCTTTTATCTTTAATAATATGTTAAAACAATTGCCACCAAATGCTCACCGCAGCCTCTATGTGGACGACCTGCATATTCTCTGCCAGGGAAAAAACATGCATTTTATTGAAAGACAAAATAGCTTGCGCTGGTGACGTCACTGCTCCGCCCCCTTTCGTCCCTGGCTGGCAAAACAAAGTTGTTTACTAATGTTTCTCTATGGCTTCATACATTTATTGTTTTATTTACATATAATTGGATTGAATTATCAATATGGTTATTAGTTGTGTAGCGTATGGATGCACATACCGTTTCGTAAAGGGCAGTAATATTAGTTTTTTCTGACTTCCAAAAGAAGAAAATCGCCAGGAATTCTGGATTAGAGCTTTAAAAAGGGACAACTGGAGACCATCTGCATACTCTAGAATTTGTTGAAAGCATTTTCAAACAGGTATTTAAAAAAAAAATATATATATATATATATATTGTTTTACCATTTCAAAAAATATTGTACACAGATTTTTAGTAATAATATCTAACATAATTATGAGCTGTATAATAACAAAGGTTTCTTTCATGCTCTTACAATTAATTTACACTCTAAATGGACACACAATTGATTTTGTTGACATTCTTTTAAAAAGATAATAAACCATAAGGAGACCTCGAGTCAAGCACTGCATAGGGATTCGATGTACAGATTAACATTAAATAAACAATTCGCCAAGCAGAAAGTGAACCTCTGTTCTCCGGATCAACCAGATTGTTTTGTTTTTGAAATTACTTCTTTTGTTTATTCAATGTTAATCTGTACATCGAATCCCTATGCAGTGCTTGACTCGAGGTCTCCTTATGGTTTATTATCTTTTTAAAAGAATGTCAACAAAATCAATTGTGTGTCCATTTAGAGTGTTCCGGATCAACCAGATTGTTTTGTTTTTGAAATTACTTCTTTTGTTTATTTAATGTTAATCTGTACATCGAATCCCTATGCAGTGCTTGACTCGAGGTCTCCTTATGGTTTATTATCTTTTTAAAAGAATGTCAACAAAATCAATTGTGTGTCCATTTAGAGTGTAAATTAATTGTAAGAGCATGAAAGAAACCTTTGTTATTATACAGCTCATAATTATGTTAGATATTATTACTAAAAATCTGTGTACAATATTTTTTGAAATGGTTGGTTGGTTGGTTGGTTGAATGACTTTTTCTGGCGCAAGGTCCAAAGTAGGACATGATGCGCCAAACAAAAAGGTAAAAGAAAAAAGGAGCCTCATCAAAAATAATAAAAACAGTATACAATAAAAAACAGATGTAAAATAGGATGAATTTGTAAACAATAAAATCAGATCTCAAAGTAAAAACAGATGTAAAATGGGATGAACATTGTAAAGAATAAAATCAAATGTCGAAATAAAAACCAGCCTCTTTCAAAAAATTTGTCACGTGATGATGAGAATTTGCACCTAAAAGGCTTGTCAAATTGGGTGAAGATGAATTAAAATAATGTCGATACAAATGACGAAGGCAAGGACAGTCGGTGAGAATATGGCGAATGGTTAGTGCACTAAAATGACATTTTGGACAATCAGGTTGTTGTTCTCCAAGCAATAAGTATTTATGTGTGAGTCTTGAATGCCCAATTCTATTTTTTTTGAAATGGTAAAACAATATATATATATATATATATATATATATATATATATATATATTTTTTTTTTTTTTGTCCTTCTACCTTTCTTTTATTTCTTTTAATTTTGTTTTTATTTTTATTTATTTTATTTTATATTTTTATTTTTATTTATTTATTTATTTTTTTATTTATTTATTTATTTTTTTTTTTCTATTAAGATTTTGGCATTTTTTCTTGCTTTTTTTGTCCTTGTATTTTTGGTTTTTACTGCCAATAAGCTCTTGGTACTTGTTCTTGTTTTTTGTTCTTGTAAAAAAAAAAAAAATTGGAAAAAAAATAAAAAATTTGGAAAACTTTAAAAAAAATGAAACAACTTACCTTGTTTTACTCACCTTTTTCGTTTCTACTTACCCTGTTTGTTTTTACTCACATTTATTTTCTGGTTTTGTTCTTGTTGGTTATACTAAAAATACTTAATTTCTAATACATTAACCAAGCTGAGATCGGTGTAGATGTGGCGCTGGTTATTGGGTTGGCGATTTGGTGAGGGTCTCACGGTAGTCTAGCCTTGGGAGCACACTGGGAGACTGGTGCCCTTGGTGAAGGTGAGACAACGGTGACTACTCGAACGAGAAACACCGGACTAACACGACTACCACATGTGATTCCCAATCTGGGTCGACGGTCTGGTAGCTGGTGAGTGGTTATGGGTGTCCCAGGGAGCGATTCTGAAAACCCTTTGCTTTTCCGTCTGTTCAAGAAACGGGCTGACTTGTGGGACTAAGGAAACCCTCGACCCTTTTTATTTAATTTAATTATGGCGACAACTAAAGGTAATCCGAATAATGCGTCTGGCTCGGGCCAAGCTATTAAATCCTCAAATGCTAATTCATGGGCTGAAAGAATGGAAGAATTTTCTTCGACTATTAGTGAGAATAATATTTTTGTGGATGGTTCTGATGCACGTTTCTTTGTTATCAAAAGGACTGAGGGAGACTTTTCAAAGACTTCCCCGTTCTTAATCCAGAAAGCGATACAATCAATTGCAGGTGAACCGAAATCTATCAAGAAACTTCGCACTGGGGAGCTATTAATTGAAGTTTTAAATCATAAGCAAGGGAAAAATTTAAGACTCTGTACACAACTTTGCAATATTCCAGTTACTACAACCTTACACCGAACACTAAACACTAGCCGTGGAGTAATATCTGAAGCCGATTTGCAATATGTCCCCGATTCTGAAATTCTAGAAAATCTCAAAGAACAGAACATAATTGCAGTCCGTCGTATATCTATTTACCGTGACAATAAACAGATACCTACTAAACACTTAATACTGACCTTTGATTCACCTACTCTCCCACGCTCAATTAAAGCAGGTTATCTAGAATGTAAAATCAGACCATACATCCCAAACCCTTTACATTGTTTCAATTGTCAACGCTTTGGCCACTCCAAAACCGCCTGCCGTGGAAATCTCACATGTGCTCGCTGCAGTGCAGTGGGCCATGATAGTCAAAACTGTGAAGAACCAGTCTGTTGCATAAATTGTAAAAAAGACCATCCAGCATACTCTAAATCCTGTGAGAAGTGGAAAAGTGAAAAAGAGATTCAGACTATAAGAACAAAAGAAAACATTTCATATTATGAAGCAAAAAAAATTGTTGAATCGAGAACACCTATTATTGGAAAATCATATGCTGCTGCTACTTCCACCAAAAAAACCTCTAGAACAATAGCTACACAAACCGCCTCTCTAAACAATACCAGCTCTCCGGTTGAAACTGCTTTAAGTAATTCTCCAAAAATGCAACCTAAGCCTATTCAGGCTTCAAATTCCACACAGTCTTCTAATACTACTCCATTGGAAACAGTTCAAATCAATTCCTCAAATCTACAAACCAAACCAAGTCAGACATCTACCTCCACACAGTCTTCTTTATCTAAACCAACAAATTCTAAAAAATCTCCACCAGTACCAAAAACTGTTCTGTCTGACAGGGGACATTCCTCAGTCTCCCTAAAAAATGCTAATTCACCCTTGCGTCCCCATATCATTAAGAAAAAGAGAATTGCTAAATTGCCCACTCCAATTACAAACAAAACAAAAAAAATAAATCTTACTAAACAACAGGACTTAATAATCCTTCATCCTTCTGATGGGGAAGGTATGTCTACCGCATCAGAGGATAATGACGTGGATGTTTTAATCTAAAACAAAAAAATCATAATGACTAATTTCATTTCATGGAATTCCCGAGGTTTTACAAATAAACGAGATGAAATCAGAGAGATAATTTCTGATCATCGACCCATTTGCTTTGCCTTTCAAGAGACCTACTTAAGACAAAATGATAATGTAAAAATTCGTGGCTATAATTGTTTTAGAAAAGACTTTATTCATTCTGACAGGGCTACAGGTGGTGTAGCCCTTCTTATTTCTAATAATGTACCTCACAGTAATATTTCTTTAAATACTAATATCCAAGCTGTAGCAGTCCAGGTCCATATTCACATGCTTGTCACTGTTTGCAATATCTATGTACCCCCAAATATGACTCTCAGCCCTCATGATCTCAATAACCTTGTTTTGCAGTTGCCAACTCCTTTTGTCTTTCTTGGTGACTTTAATGGGCACAATCCACTTTGGGGTAGTCCCGACACTAATCAGCGTGGTCAGGTTATTGAGGATTTTGTCACAGATAATAATTTATGTATTCTAAATAATGGTGACAACACATACTTTCATGAACCTTCCAGAACATTCCATGCAATAGACCTAGCCATTTGTTCACCCTCTCTGTATCCATATTTTAATTTCTTCATAAGTAACAATCTACATAATAGTGATCATTTTCCTCTATTTTTATCATTTTATAATTTTAATGAACATCCACCTGGAAACTCGCATTATATTTATGACAGGGCCGATTGGGCTGCCTTCACTACTAATGCTGTAATTACGCATGACATGATTGGAGGTGATATTAACAAGGCTGTTACTGATGTGACTAATTGTATCATAAACTCTGCTAACATTTCTATTCCAAAATCTTCTGGCTGCCACAATAAACACTCAAAGCCCTGGTGGAATAAAGAATGTAATGCTGCAAAAAGAAAGCAACAAAAAGCGTGGGGGATTTTTAGGCGGTACCCAACCACTGCCAACTACATTGCATTCAAGAAAGAAAGAGCAAATGCTCGAAGAATCCGCAGAAAATCACAAAAAGAGTCCTGGGTTAAATATGTTTCCAGCATTACCTCCAATATAAGCAGCAAACAACTTTGGCATCGTGTCAAGAAAGCAATGGGAATTTATTCTAATCAAAGTATTTCCTTTTTAAATTATAATGGCCAAACTATAACTTCAACTAAAAATATAGCAAACACCATAGGTAGAACATTATCTGACATATCCAGCTCTAATTCCTACTCCGAACCTTTTTTGTGATATAAACATAATTCTGAACATTCAACAATTAATTTTCACTCCCGTTCTTCACCAGAGTACAATAGTCCTTTTACTGAAAATGAGTTAAAGAACAGTTTAAAAAATTGCCGTAACTCTGCTCCTGGACCCGATGGTGTTACTTATATTATGATTAAACATTTATCAAAACTGTCACTTGAAAATCTCCTCCATCTTTACAATAGGATCTGGACTGAAAATATTTTCCCTGTTGCTTGGCACGATGCTATTGTTATTCCTTTTTCTAAACCAGGTAAAGATGCTACAGACCCAAAGAATTACAGGCCCATTGCTCTTACAAGCTGTCTATGTAAACTACTAGAAAAAATGGTAAATACTAGGTTGGTTTTTATTCTTGAAAAAAATAATTTGATTTCTCCATGGCAAAGTGGTTTCCGACGAGGCCGTTCTACGGTTGACAATATTTTATTATTAGAGACAAATATCCGCAAAGCTAATGTGAGACGTAACCATTTGGTGTCAATTTTTTTCGATATAGAAAAAGCTTATGACAAGACATGGCGATATGGTATTTTAAAAGATCTTTTTAATTTGGACTTTAGAGGAAATCTCCCCATTTTCATACAAAATTTTTTAAGAGTCAGACGCTTCCAAATTCGTATAGGATCAGTTTATTCAGATTTTTATTTTCAAGAGGAAGGTGTGCCTCAAGGCAGTGTTTTGAGCGTTACACTTTTTTCTTTAAAAATAAACAATATTCTTAAACAATTGCCTCCAAGTGTCCATGGGAGTTTATATGTAGACGACCTGCAAATTTCTTGCCAGGGAAATGACATGCGTTTCATAGAACGTCAATTACAACTTGCTATAAAAAACATAATTAATTGGACAAATAAAAATGGTTTTAAATTTTCTACTGACAAAACACAATGTGTGCATTTTTGTCGTAAACGAGGTCTTCATCCTGATCCAGAGATTTTAATAAACAACAGGCCAATTTCAGTTGTTGACACTGCTCGATTTCTGGGTGTTATTTTCGACAGAAAACTGAACTTTACGCCACATATTTTGCACTTGAGAACTAAATGTGACAGAGCACTTAATATTTTAAAAGTCCTTGCTAACACTTCTTGGGGAGCAGACCGCCCATCTTTACTCAAAATTTATCGTGCTACTATTCGCTCCAAACTTGATTATGCATGTCAGGTTTATGGTTCAGCCCCTCACTCTTATATTCGAAAACTTGACACAACACATCATAGTGCACTCAGAATTTGCTCAGGTGCTTTCCGCACGACTCCAGTTCTTAGTTTATATGCTGACTGTGTGGAGCCTTCTCTCACTGATATTAGACAAAGACTTTCACTTGAATTGTACTATCGCATCCTTTCTCACCCTAATCATCCACTTCATTCTCATTTAAATAGTAACGATCATAATCTTTATGTGAATCGCCCATCTTGCATCCCTCATTTTGCTGTTAGAATTAAGAACTTTCTTGCTGGCACCTCTCATATTCATACCAAAGTCCGTTCTCGATCTCTTATAAGCATGACACCTTGGAACTTCCAGGTTATTTCTTGTCTTAATCCGTTTAGTGGATTTGACAAATCTAATACAGATGCTTCTATTTTTCATGCCCTTTACACCTCTGATCGCTCTCATTATAAGAACCATGTCGAAATATTTACTGACGGCTCCAAGACTAGTAATAAAGTCGGCTGTGGTGTTGTCATTGGTAACACCACTTATAGCTATCAACTCCCTAACTCGTTCTCCATCTTCTCTGCAGAGTTTTTTGCCATTGAGGTTGCTCTTAACATTATTTCATCTCATCAAAGTAGAAATTTCATTATTTACACAGACTCGAAGACTGTTCTCGACTCACTTTCATCTATTTCTTGCAACCCATCTTTTATCTCGATTCTGAAAACTTATAACGACCTTAAGAAAAAGGGATTCGACATTTTATTCTGTTGGGTACCTGGACATGTAGGCATCAAAGGCAATGAAGCAGCAGACAAAGCCGCAAGGCAGGCATCAATTTTCTTAAACAGCCCTGTTCCTTATGATGACGTTAAGCATACACTTAGAAACTTTCTCAGAAATATATGGCAAAGGGAATGGAACACTCAAAACAATAACAAATTACAAGAAATTAAACCTCAGATTGCCATTTGGCGTACCCTCAGTCCTAGAAAATATGATGTTATCGTAACTCGTCTGAGAATTGGCCATTCCAGACTAACTCATAAATACTTACTACTTGGGCAGCAGCAGCCTACTTGTCCCAACTGCCACTATGATATACTTACCATTCGCCATGTACTCACAGATTGCCCTTGCCTAAGACATTTATATAGGAGATATTTTAATTCATCATCACCATGTCTGACAAACCTTTTAGGTATCAATCCACATCACCATTTGACAAATTTCTTAAAAGATGCTGGATTTTATCACTACATATGATTTTATATTTTACACTGTTCATCTTTTTAATATATACACTGTGATTTTATATTTTACACTGTTCATCTTATTATACACACTGTTCATATAATTTTACTTCTGTTTTTATCATATACACTGTACATAACTTTTTACATCATTTTATTTTATACATATGTATGTTGTTCTCTTTTACTTTTTTAAATGTCTTTTATATTTTATTATTTTACCTATTGTTTAACTTTTATTGTGTTGTTTACTGACCATCTGGATGGGTAAAACCCATCCAGAAGCTAGTCTTTGTTTTTTTACCTTTGTTTGGCGCAGTATGTCCCATTGTGGACCTTGCGCCACTAAACGGCAACCAACCAACCTTGTAAACATAACTTAACAATTCTATTGTGACGCAGTATGGAGAGGTTTGATTGGTTCATTTGTTTTTCAATGATTGAAGTGTCTTTTACGTTGCACTACAGTTACATTACGGGGAATTAGGAGATATTTTATTGGTTCATTTGTTTTGAGTGTATTTTATGTTGCACTGGAGTTACATTACGGGGAATTAGGCGATATTTGATTGGTTCATTTGATTTGAGTGTATTTTACGTTGCACTGGAGCTACATTATGGGGAATTAGGCGATATTTGATTGGTTCATTTGTTTTTTGAGTGTATTTTACATTGCACTGGAGCTACATTACAGTGGGGGGAGGGGAATTGGCGATATTTGATTGGTTCATTTGATTTTCATCGATTTTAGTGTGTTTTAAATTGAGTAGTGCTACGCAATGAAGAAATGGTGACAGTCTGTGTTAAGCAATTTGTCTTTAATGAAAGGTTTTGTAAAAAAATTGTTGAATGTTTTTAACAAAATTGGTAGGAGTATTATTGTTTTAATGTAGACCGAGAAGAAGAATTTTTATTTTCAATGAGCAAATGTTGAAGAAGTTACAAAATGTTCACTTTTTAAGCAATTTGGTATTTTTTTTTTTTTTTCGTTTGAATGTAAAAGAAAATTGGTTTCTTTTTTTAATGAATAAAAGGTAATCTAGTTAATAATGTACTTTGGTTTTTAAGCAGACAACTTTTTTCTTTTTATCATTCCATGCTTTAGGCAGACGATTTTTTTCTTTTTAAATTATCAGAATGAAATTAGTTTAAATATTGTGGAATCATTTTGTTTTTAAGGATGTTTGGCAGGTGGTTTTAGTTAGAACAGAACTTAGAACACCGGATACGTTTGTTTTTGTATGAGATTAGGTCTTCTTGTCTTGCTACCTTGTTGTCTTTGAACACAGAAGAAGAGTAATCCTCACAAGAGAACAAATACACAAGAATTCATTATAATGAATTAAAAAAAATTTATTTGTGACGGGTAAGTTGAAAAATTCCTTTTTTCTTTTTTTATCATTGGGTGCATTGGTTGCTTTTGTACGTGATATTAATCCATTACTGTATATACCTTCTGTAATACTTTGTTAATATGCCTCGAAAATCTGTCTCTGATAAAAGTGTGATTTACGTTATTTGATATTGTTCAGTGGCAAGGGTAAAAGGGCTGTGATTGATTTTTGCATGGAAAATGGTTTGATTGCTGATGGATATGAGTGTCCCGCTTGTGGAAGTGAAATGAAATTAGAAGCATGTAAGAATACTAATGGTTTTAGATGGCGGTGTCAAAAGCAAGTAGCGGGTGTAAGGCATTATGAAAGTAGGTCGGGAAGACTGGGAAGTTGGTTTGAAGACAGCAAATTAGGAATGGATGATATATTAATTATTTCGTATGCATGGGTAGAAAAATACACCAGTGAACAAATTTCGTGTTTAGCTAGGGTTGATAGTAAAACTGTAACTGATTAGATGAGTTTTTGTCGAGAGGTATGTACAGTTGCATGTATGAATGAGAGTAGTAATATTGGGGGGAAGGGAAAAATTGTTGAAACTGATGAGAGTTTGGAAAGAGAAAATATAATAGAGGAGAACCAGTTAAGGGTAAATAGGTGTGTGGAGCGGGAGAGTAATGAATGCTTTTTAGAACTTGCGCCAGAGAGATCGAAAGATACGTTGCTTGAGGTTATCAAGAGGCGGATTTTACTGGGAACAACTATAATTTCTGATTGCTGGAAGTCATATGAATGCCTTCAAGATGAAGACTTTGTACATCTTTCAGTTAATTACAAATTAAATTTTGTGGATCCAGAAAGTGGGGCACATATGAATACGATAGAGGGTATATGGAGTTGGATGAAACGCGGCCTCTACGGAAGGAGGACAGTTCAGGACAATTTCGACTCATACTTAGCTGAGTTCATATGGAGGAAGCGGCACAAAGACGATCCATGTGCCCTTTTTGATTCGTTTTTAGAGGCAGTTCGGAAGAGTTACCCGCCACAAAAAAAAAATGACTCTGAACGCCGATGTAACGCATCGGATGATGATCCATATGCCCCAGGCCCTTCATCCAAAAAGACAAGATATGAAAAATAAATGTAATTTATTTAATTTTACTCTAATTTTTATTTTTTTAATTTCAGAAATTTTAAATTTCTTTCCCCACTCTTTTTTAAAAATGTTATTATTATTTTTTTTTTTATCCTATTCCAAGGTGAATGCTGCAAAAAACATTTATGTTCTCAGATTCATGCACAGCGAGGTAGGGGTGTCCAGTGATTTTTTTTTTTTCTTTAAAATGCGCGAAAGTGATTGCCACGGAACCGAGTTACGTGCGTTATAAGATTCATGCACAGTGAGGTAGGGATGTCCAGTGATGTTTTTTTGGTTTTAACATGCGCGATAGTGATTGCTGCAGAACCGAGTTACATGTGTTTTCAGATTCATGCACAGCGAGTTAGGGGTGTCCAGTGATGTTTTTTTTGGTTTTAACATGTGTGATAGTGATTGCCGCGGAACAGAGTTACATGCGTTTTCAGAATCATGCACAGCAAGTTAATGGTACACAGAAATTTTTTTAAATGACATGGCAGGACGTAGCTTTATACAGCCATGTTTCTTTGTTTGTTCATATACCTTAGGGGTATGTCCCAATTCATCCACTGTCGTTACAGTACCCGGATCCGTGAACTTTTAAAACAGAGAAGCTTTAAATTGCTACAATTAAGTAATTATGCATGTATTTTTTTTTTTTTTTCATTTTACATTAATATGCACTGAATATTAAATAGTTTACTTTCTACCATTTTTTTTTTTAAATTATAATAATGCGAATAAAGTAAACGCTGTCTGTAGAAAATGGGGATATTTGGTTGCCGTACTCACTGCCCACAACGTAGCACTAGTTCAACGTAAAACTCAGTCACTTATTCACTCGTTGGTCAAGCTTATGAAAACTAGGGAATTTTCCCCTCCGCTGAAATGTAAGTGCTAATGAAAAATTCGAAACGTTGTGAATTTGCACTGCGTAGTTCTGTTGTGAAGTTAAAGAATCTGAACTTATAGTTCTTTGTTTGTTGGAATATATTATGTGTTAGTTAAATATAAATTTTGATATTTGTATGGAGAAATGAAAGCGTATCATTTGATAACTTAAAAATATGTTTTTTATTTTATTTGTATATTCTCATAATTTTTATACCGATGTGTTTGGATTCATTTGAATGTGGTTTTAGAATACTCGAAATGTTAGTGACGTATTATGAAGTCAACAAAAATTTCAAAATGGAAAAAAAAAAAAAAAAATACATATTTCATATATTGTAAGTTTTAATGCTTTTTTAATTACATATAGAGTTATATTTTTATTCTGAATTTTCATTTATTTAATTACATTTATTGTGTTGTTGAAACTAATTTGCTCTTAAAACTTCGATGACAAAACGTGCATTTTGTTAAGTATTTGCTTATTTATTAAAATGTTGTAGTTAATCAACCATCGCCATTTTATGAAATTTCTTCGATAATTTTATTTAATTACGGTAAATGGTCGTTTGCATTAAAATTTATTTCATTTCAAACGTAAACAAACGTTTTGTACGTTAAAAATTTAATTAACCATCGCCATTTTATGAAATTTCTTTGATAATTTTATTTAATTACATTAAATAGCCGTCTGCATTAATATTTATTTCATTTCGAACGTAAACAAACGTTTTGTAAGGTTGCCATAAGATAAATTCATTTCCTTGGTACGTTGGTGCACGGATAATATCGCCAAAATGTAAACAAACACCGTAAACCTCTGTTCTCCAGATCTGCCAAATATCAAATTCATTGAACTTCGAAGCATGAATTATTTCGTTTTCATTTTATGAAATTAACAGAAAAAACAATAAAGTATTACTTTATGCTTTGAACTTAATTATTGTACCATGATGTTATATTTTTAAGTGTAAATTAAATTTTACTGTTACAGGTGATAGAGCATGTATAATATTTTATTGCACTAATGGTGTTTATAAAAAAATTATGGTTCTCTGTTATAGGGGCCTTGGCATCAAGGACGTAGGAAAGAGAGGGGCTCAGGGGACTCAAGACCCCTCCCTCATTGGTTGTTAAATTTCCTTTTAATGTGTAATGAAGGAATCATCCATTTAAAACTGAAACTGAAGTCGTATAAATAATGATAATTAGTGATATTTTATAATTAAGGTTATTGAATATTAACAATTATTATTAATTGATTTCCTTCAGAATTTTTGTGATTTTTAAAATGAAATTAGCCCCTCCCATAATTTTTGAATTGCTATGCCCCTGCTTGCCATAATTCAATTAACACGTTAATCGCCATGTCAGTCATATGTGCCTGACAGCGTCAAATATGATATAAAACCGCGTCAACCATCGGTGGTTGACAGTGTAAAATATAATATAAAACTAAAAATATTACACTGTTTCAAGTAATTACTTAAAATTTATTTAAAATTTACTTAATTTTTATTTATTACATGATAATATCATTAAGGAATTTTAATGGATTTTATTAAGAATTCGCGTGGCGATCAACGTGTTAAAATAATCTACTCTTTATAGTAAGTAGTTTTCATAACAAAACTGTCTGTTATCAAAATTTCTAATCTACATTCAATTTAGTTCTTTAATTTGTTAAAATGAAATGTTGAACAACAACATTTGTGCAATATGCACATAATTTGTCTCTTTAAAGCCAACAGTCTTTTTTTTTTTTCCAAAGCTCTTATTTTTAATTTATCATCCACTAATAATATTTTTTATCTGTCATTCAAAGCCATTGTTAACCTGTGCCTCTCTAATAAGTATTTATAACAAATAAATTAATTTGAATTTGTATGCACCAGAGCTATAGAACCAGAGTCTAGTAGATTTTTAATGGAATCAGAGTCACCAAAATCATACCGACTCCAATTGCAGTTAGGCAGTTTGAAATAAAACAAATTGCATTTGATCATAAATATATAAACCTAAGACTCTCATTAAAATAATTCCTTTTTCTTTTTTCATAATTTCTATTCAAAGATTATACCTGTATACTGAGGAAATTTTTTTAACGCCAGGCACATTCCCATTTTGTTGAAAAATAATGAATAAGATTTGAGGAAACACTTGCGTCTTTTAAGAACATGACAATATATATGTTAAAAAAAAAAAAAAAAAAAACACATTCTATATACATTTTCAAGCAGATATTTCACATTTTTCAATCCTAGCCTAATTTAAAGTGTTTGTTCATTGTTTTCCTTATTCAATATTTTGGAGGAATACTGCAGTGGCGGCTCGCGAACCGAAAATAGGGGAAGAGCTCAGAAATAATATTTAAGTATTTTTAATGCATAATTTTTATTAAGCATGGTCTTAACTTAACTAAAAATACTTATTTAAATGTAAATTTATATTCTATAAACAAATACAGTGTAAAACACAGTGTGCCTCTTCGCCTATTTTCGTTGCACGAGCCGCCACTGGAATACTGCTTAGTTTACCAGTAACATAAATTTCTTAAATAAACATTGAATTTTTGAGCTTGTTGCTCTTTGTATCCAGAAAATATAAAACTAGGTATTATCCGAATGTTAATTCCTTAGCCCCTTTTCTGTAACTTTTTCTAATATTTTTTAAAAAAAGCAAGCTGTAATATGTATATACATATCAAAATGGAGTCAGCCACTTTTAAAATATTTGTAGTAAATAAATTTTCTTACTGACTCCACAGCTATTGCAGATATGCATAAACTCTCAAATGTCATTCACAAAGTTTGTTTTCTTTGCATCAAATTTTATATTATTAATTAAAAAAATTATATAAATATTATCTTTTTTATAAACTAACAGAATATATAAAATAGAATATTGTGATTTTCAAAAAATCTTCACGCCTAACAACTCTAAGACTAATATTAATATACAATTTATGCAAAAGTACATCAGGTACCTTTATTTAAAAATTATTTTTGAAGCAAGAATGTGTTAATATCTAACAGTAGTAATTTGTAAATAAGTGTCTGCTTGTACTAATTTAATTTCTGAATCTCGTACAAGAATCTTATTAATTATTTTTTTCTTATAGGCAAGCCTAGCACAGATTTAAATCATCCAGATTATATTATTCCAAATGCATTCACTTTCACTAAATCCAAAAAGACTGTCCACCTTTATGAAAAAAGAAAACAGACATTGGAGAAGAAAAATCAAACATCATCAGTGCCTTTGTCAACATTCGATTTTTCCGATGAAGGTAACGAATTTACAACAAATTATTTTCTGTTACTACTGCCTTTTATTTTGAAATGAAGTAATGTTAAATATGATATTTAAACAGTATTTCCAAAATTATGTTTGAATTACAGTTCATGAATTTCTTTCTTTTTTTTAAATCATTTTTTTCTTAGTATTATAAAAAACTGTTTTAAAGCCAACTTACTGAAAAATCATAATTTTTAGGCCATATAATTTTTTTTTTTTTTAATGAGAGTATAGAAGTTTGTGTCTTTATGTAGTTAATTCATAAGATTAGAGAATTAGAAAATAATCCAATTAAAGAGAAACAGCGGCTGCAGACTTACAGTCGGCCACAAAATTATTCGAGCTCTAGCCGATAATTCCTTTATTAGAAAAGTACACTTAATACTGTTTTATTCAATATGCCTTGTCGAATCATGCTTTTAGACTGACAAAGAACATGACTCAATAAAGGATTTATTTAACAAAGCACTATTAAATGTACTGTTTTACTTCCATTACCCTACTACTGTAGGTAATGCAAACATTGTATTTGGTCTGAAAATTCAATATCGAGATTTCACCTGATTTATACGTTTTAAGGTCCCCTGACAGTGGCGGATCTAGGGAGGAGGGGGCTAATTCGCTGAAGCCCTCCCCCTCCACCCCCCCCCCCAAAAAAAAAAAAAAAAAAAAAACACTGACATTCACAGTTGAATGTTACAATTGTAAATTTTTCATTGATCTGGAATAACATCTTTAAAACTCTTAGTCCCCCCCCCCCTCCCCCCCAAAAAAAGTTAAGTTCTAGATCCACCATTGTCCCCCGAGTCTAAAAAAGTGGTTTTTGGCAATTGGTCAGGGTGTGTATGTGTGCATGTGTATGTGTGTGGGGAAACTTAAGGTTATTATATCTTGGAAACTAACTAATAAAGGTAGAACTATGAAACTTTAGAATTGAAACAAGTCTGGTGTAGATGAATTTTACAAATTTTAGTGAAAATTGAAAAACCCGCAAGTGGGACATTGGAAACTGGAAGTGGCACCACCTCAAATATAGCTCTAACAATTTCTTCAAATCTGCTATATAAACACTCTATTAGATGTCCTTTTGAATGATATAGTTGGTTAGTTCAGGAAAATTGATAGGCATCCTGTATAAATAGCTCAATTTCAGGTCTTGCAAGGACATTCCTTTAAAAATGGCTGTATGGATTTTTTCAAATCTGCCATATTAACTCACTTTTAAATAGGCCTTTTGTATGTAATTATAGTTTTCCTGTCAATAATTGAGTTTTGGTAAAAGTTGGTATCTCAGAAACGGCTCTAACAATTTTTTTGAAAACTTTTATATAAATCCATTTCTTTCTTATGTATTGCATAGGCATTAGAGGAAAATTAACAGCTACCCTGTTTAGGTAGGTCAAAAGTATAGGTAGATCTCGAAAATCGGTGTTTCAAATAATAACTCTACATTTTTTTTTTTTTTTCTTATTTTTTACCTCGCTATATGTAAGCTTCGTTTTATATGTCTTTACATGTGTATAAAGTTTAGTCTTGAAATTTTCTAAATCGTTTATATGAAAACAAAAGAAAACCCTAAGCCTATTTTTGTTTTTCAAGTAATACATACAAACTTGCAATAAAGGGAATTTCATTTAGTACTTATAACAGGACTTATTATAATTAATCCTTTAATATAAAGGTATTAAATAACTGTGTATCATTCCCTAGCATTGGTTACTATATTTCTTTCGTATAGCTTTAGTATAAGAGTATTTGGTACTTTTAAATTTTTGTTTTCAATTTGGCATCCCTCCGAGCCTAGGGATTCGTCCTCCATGATATTTGTGAGTTGGTTGGTTGGTTGAATAGCTTTTTTTGGCGCAAGGTCCACAGTAGGACATGCTGCGCCAAACAATTGGGTAAAAGAGAAAGTAGTTTCTGGATGGGTTTACCCATCCAGAAAGTCATTAAAAAATCACAGTAAAAAAATGAAGCAAAACATACAAGATAAAATCAAAAATAATAAAAACAGTGTATATAATAAAACAGATGTAAAAAAGGATGAACAATGTAAAGAATAAAATCAGATGTCGAAGTAAAAACCAGCCTCCTTGAAGAAGTTTGTCAGATGATAATGAGGATTTACACCTAAATGGCTCGTCAGAGTGGGTGAAGATGAATTAAAATTTTGTCGATAAAGATGACGAAGGCAAGGGCAGTCGGTGAGGACATGACGAATGGTAAGAGTACTATTATGACATTTTGGACACTCAGGTTCCTGTTGTCCAAGTAGTAAGTATTTATGGGTAAATCTTGAATGCCCGTTTCGTAGTCGTGTAATAATAACATCATATTTTCTAGGGGTAAGTGTAGGCCAGACTGAAATTTGAGGTTTTATTTCATGCAATTTATTATTATTTTGGTTATTCCACTCCTTTTGCCACATATTTTTAAGATAGCTTTTAAGTGTGTGCTTAATGTCCTCATAAGGAACGGGACAGTTTAAAAGTATGGAAGCCTGCCTTGCGGATTTGTCTGCTGCTTCATTGCCTTTAATGCCTACGTGGCCAGGAACCCAACAAAACAAAATGTCAAATCCCTTTTTCAAAAGGTCGTTGTAAGTTTTTAAAATAGAAATGAAAGTCAGGTTACAAGAGCTAGAAGAGAGAGAATCAAGAACACTCTTTGAGTCTGTATATATAATGAATTTTCTACTGTGCTGAGATGAAATAATGTTAAGAGCAACCTCAACAGCAAAAAACTCTGCAGAGAAGATGGAAAATGAATTAGGCAGTTGATAGCTAAAACTGGTGTTACCAATGACAACACCACAACCGACTTTATTGCTTGTCTTAGAGCCGTCTGTAAAAATCTCGACGTAGTCCTTGTAATGAGAGCGATGAGATGAGTAAAGGGCCTGAAAAATAGAAGCATCTGTGTTAGATTTGTCAAATCCATTAAATGGATTAAGACAAGAAATAATCTGGAAGTTCCAAGGTGTCATGCTTAAGAGAGATCGAGAACGAACTTTGGTATGAATATGAGAGGTGCCAGCAAGAAAGTTTTTAATTCTAAGAGCGAAATGTGGGATGCAAGATAAGTGATTCACATAAAGATTATGATCGTTACTGTTTAAATGAGAATGAAGTGGATGATTAGGGTGTGAAAGGATGCAATAGTACAATTCAAGTGTAAGTCTTTGTCTAATATCAGTGAGAGAAGACTCCACAGAGTAAGCATGTAAACTAAAGACTGGAGTCGTGCGGAAAGCACCTGAGCAAATCCTGAGCGCACTATGATGTGTTGTGTCAAGTTTTTTAATATAAGAGTGAGGGGCTGAACCATAAACCTGACAAGCATAATCAAGTTTGGAGCGAATAAGTAGCTCGATAAATTTTGTGTAAAGATGGACGGTCTGCTCCCCAAGAAGTGTTAGAAAGGACTTTTAAAATATTAAGTGCTCTGTCACATTTAGTTCTCAAGTGTAAAATATGTGGCATAAATTTCAGTTTCCTATCGAAAATAACACCCAGAAATCGAGCAGTGTCAACAACGGAAATTGGCCTGTTATTCATCAAAATCTCAGGATCAGGATGAAGACCTCGTTTACGACAAAAATGCACACATTGTGATATTTGTGAGAAATGTGGTTGAAGTATAGATAAAGAGAACAGATTATGTTGATTTTAAATGCAAAAAATTTGAATTTCTCTGCTGATATATACATTATAATACTCAGTTAAAATTATTTAAATTTTAGATACAGACACGGCTCAAGAAAGTGGTCCAGAACCAGAAAATGAAGAAACTAGTAGATCTGATGAATTAAAGTCTTTGCACATGGAGTTTCAAAATCTGTAAGAAGAAAAGAGAGCTCTACAAGAACATGTTGCTTCATTAAATCCAACAAGCTCAATTTTAGGAGATAACAACATGTTAAATTTATATACTGGTTTAGTGTCCATAACTGTTTTTGATTGGATATTAAAAATTATGGAGAAAGAAATAGAAAACAATTTTATCAGTAAAAAGACAACTTTTAATTGTTCTGATGAAATTGAAGCAAAATTTATTGGCGAGTGATCTAGCTCTCAGATTTAATAAATCAAGAAAAAGGGTGCAAAAAATCTTTGACTTGTGGATGTCTTCATTAGCTGGTAAGCTAAATCCTTAATATTTTGGCCATCAAAGAAGACATTTAAAAAAAACTGCCCAAAATGCTTTCAGAATTCAAAATTCAGACACACAGTATGTATAATTGATTGTACTGAAGTTCCAATACAAAAACCAAACAGTCAAGAAGCTAAATCTCAAACCTGATCGAATTATAAACATTGTCACACAATCAAGTTTTTAATTGCAGTCACACCTACTGGTCATATTTGTTTCCTTTCTGAAGTATGGGAAGGTTGTGCTTCAGATAAGGATATAACACTACAATCTAGCTTTCTGAATAATATTGAAGCCAACGATGTCGTATTAGCCGATCGAGGTTTTATTCTAAGTGAATACTTTGAAACAAAGAAGGTGAAGTTAATCGTTCCTGCTTTTACAAAGGGAAAAAAACAGTTGTCAAAATTTGAAGTAAATTTTTCTAAACAAGTTTCGAATGTACGGATTCACGTTTAATGTGTAATACGTGTATTGAAAAAGTTCTGCATTTTACAGACAACTATACCAATACAATTTTTAAAGTACATTGACAGCGTGTTAATTATTACTGCTAGATTAAGTAATATGTCAACATCTGTTGTAAAAGATAAGGAGGAAAACAATTAATTTTTATGTTTTTCTTTAAATTTATTTCTATTGCTCTTTCCCCATCAGCTATGTGTTAATGAAGATTCAATTTAATTGCATGTCTCTCTTCGTATAATTATCTCAATAACTTCAATTTCTGCTGTATGTATACTTACACTAGTAATTATTGTAGTTCACTAGTTCTTTCTTTTTCTTTTCTGTTTTTTTTTTTTTTTTTTTTTTTTTTTGCTTGGGGGGTGGGGAGTTTTGAGAAAGTGGTAAATTAATTTAAATATTGTCAGGAAGTAGCAAACCGCAATAATCCCCGGTAAGCCTATAACAGTGAAATTATTCTGATAATCAGAGATAGAGAGGCTTGCAATCAAATTGACCCTCATTGACAGATTGCAGGTGGAGAAATACTTTCAGGAGTCACAGTGTTCTTACATTTTTATGTGTAACCTTTTAAGAAAAGTTTCTTTGTAAAAATAGTAGTGATAAAATAAAAAAATGTATCTAAAAGTATAGTAACTCTGCAAACTCCTGTATTCTGGATAAGACAACAATGCAGGAACAAGCTAGCAGTTGTATATTAAAGACCAGGGATGGGATTTTTTTTAGCTATTTATTTATTTATTTAATTTTAACTTTTGACATTCAAATGGAGTAGACTCCCAGAAATCCACACTCTTAAAATCTGCACATCACAATCCATTTAAACAATGAAATTTTAAGTTTTCCAGGAAAAAAATCAACACAGCACAGTATTAATCAGGAAGCACCACAGGACATTTTAAAGTATCGCATACAAAACTTTGAATTAACACCATAAAATGCAATAATCGTGCTACAATTGTTTTGGGTCGAAAAAGCACATGACCCTTCGTCAGGTGAACAAAGTAGGCGAGTGCTTTTTCAACCTGAAACAATTGTTGTAATATTATTGCATTTTATGGTGTTTGTTCAAAGTTTTGTATGTAATACAGCACAATATTGTATACATATTCTTTTGCTTTACTTGCCGATAAATGTTTTTCCAATTTCACCAGAAAGCTTTTAGCATACATATTATTATTACAGTACGAAGCTGAAAACCAAGATAATTTTGTCGGCGTTAATCATCATTATCAACACTTATTATTATAATTATAAATATATCTAAATAAAGAACCAAAAAAGTATTTTTATTTCTTAATAATCTTCAAAACTGGCATTTGCAAAGTGTGAAAGAGAAGGGAAAAGATACTTTTAACAATTCTGAAACATTTATCTAATTGAGAAGTAAATTTTATATACTATTTCAGTTATGCTCAACCTTTTAATTAAAAAACCAAGTACTGAAAAATCACGGAAATGTTTTTCTTATTTATTTTCTTTTATTGTACTAATTTTTGTACTCAAATATTTCAATAAATCTGTTTTGTTTTTAAAGTTTAATTTATTATTTTATTTATTACAGTTGATAAAAAAAAAAAAAATGCAGAATATATTTGAAAATCATAATATTATATTTTTTAGACATGACCAAAAATCCGGAATCGTACTATACTTTCGATTTTTAAATTTTTATAAATTTTGTACTTTTCAAACATATTTTTATTTTCTCATGTATAATTTTCACATAAAATGTAACCATATAAGATTTTACTTATTCATTCCAGTTAAACATATTACTGTTATCTCTTTTACACATTAAAAAATTTCAAATTAATTAATTCTATTACATAGTGTTTTTAGCATCTATGGTATTTTGTTTCAATGAAAATATTTTTCACAAATTCTAGAATAAGCAGTAAATCTTCTGTTTTTCCTTTTTAAACCTTTAAATTTATAATTCCTGATGAATTTCTTCTTTTGAAAATCTATATAAACTAAATCGTAGTCTTTCAAAAATATTCACAATCGAATTATCGGGCATTAAAACCAAATACTACGAAATTTCAACGACATATCTCAATTTAAAATACTGCAAAGTATAAAAGAAAATTTAATCTTTTTCAAATAAATACGTCATTTTTTTATTTATTCAAATTTTTTCATGAAAATTGAACAGTAGCTTTACAGTATGCTGTCTAGGCCAAATCTTAATTTAAATGTAACGTGAATGAAAATTTGAAAAAGTTTGAAAATTGCAATTTTTATCCCCACTATAAAACATGTGATATCTTAATTGGTTACATTCATTTCCTTTTTTATCGCAGACAATTGTCTCGCATGTGTTTTGTTTCCGATCGAGACAGCTTAGAAAATCGTCTGCTGATAGAATGTTTCTTTTTTGATCAGTCTTTGATCGACATGGGTCTACATTTTAATTATTATCTCCGGAACTAATTCAAATTTTTAAATTCTGTTTTTCACTATCAACTCGGGAAGGCTTCTGAGCACCCGTATGTCAAATTTTATACTTCTGCGTTCAGTAGGGGCTGAACGTATAGATGCTCAGACAGACAGAGAGACAGACAGACAGACATCTTGTTTTATTATTATAGATATATACAGGGCCGTCTTAATACATTCGGGCGCCCTGGGCTAACACATTCAGGCGCCCTTTACCTTTACCAAAAGTATCCTAATTTTAAGTTTAGCTCAATTTTTAAATGCAATTTAGTTTTTTAATTTAATAAAAACTAATCTAATTAAAATTTAATAGCTATTTAAATCTAAAATTAGGATATTTATTAAAATATTAATTTCTTGATTAAATATAATAATTTTTTCATTTGAAATGATAAATGAAAATTCTTAGAAATTTAATTTGTAAAATTGTTCTTCAGTATATCTTGCATAAATGCGCAAGTAAAATTATATATATACTTTTAATAAGCAAAATAACTTTCTTGTAAAATTATTTACATATTTCTTCCATTGTAACAATTCATTTTATCACTGTATCAATCCATTTTTACCTGTCTTGTTCCACTGCCAGACAAGAAATGCCGGGTTTAAACCGAGATTGCCCTCGTCAACCTAGCCGTTTGGAGTATTTCGTTATTTTCATCTAAACTCGCCTAAATACAGCTAGAACCTTTCAAAATGTCCCTTCACAGGGAAATTCCACCCAGACCTACAACCTACGTGCAGTCAATCAAACTTAAACACTACAACATACCATACCATCCATTGCCAGAAAGTTTGACTTTTTTTTTTCAATCTAAATTCAAAACAAAATATTATTTCAATATAGAGTGGGTGGTCAAAATACTGGATATTTTTTCTTCTATCGGTTTAATCACAACTGCAGTTAGGAAAACAACTGCAAATTGAAGAAAATCAGAAATACTTTGGATCCTACTGTATTATAAAAAACTACAAATTACTTGTAACTATAACACATGATTTCACTTAATATTTACAATATTTGTATTTGTATTTTTTTTTTTTTGTTTTTTTTTTTTTTTTTGTGGTAACCACACGATTATTGAGACATTATATATATATATATATATATATATTAATTTATTATAAATATTAAATATATTATAGTAGTAAACTATTAATTTTTGTAACAATTTTTTTTTTTTTTTTTAACTTATAACAAGAATAGATTTTAACAAAGTTTTACAAAACTTTCAGAAAAAATTATAAGACATTAGAGAAATATTTCTCTGAAACTTAAAATTCACACATGTAATTTTTGCTGAGGTATAAGCATTTATAATAAATAACTTTTTTAAATATGCATGCACGAGAGATGGAATTTTTTTATTTCATAGGATAAAAGCTAGATATATTGTGCAAGTTATGTCAAAATTTCTTTTGAATAGAGTAAAAATTAAGCAAATTATCGACAAAATAATGAACAAGATTTTAGATGTTTTCCAGAAGTGAAATTTCATAAGGTTTTTTTTTTTTTCCAGGCTATACATTTAATTTAGCTATCCAATTACTTATTGCAAAATTCTTTTTTGCAAAAAACCCTTTATGAACTCAAAAATCTTAGTATATAAATAAAATTTTGTTAGAGTTATAAGTCCAAGCACATTAAAAAATATTTATTACAAATACTCAAAAAGTATTTACTACAAATTATATGGGAGAAATTTATGGCTCTGAATAATATTTCACAATTTTTAGTGAATCTTTATGCAAGTTTTGTAAAATTTTATTGAAATCCATTCTTGATATAAGCAAAAAGTTTGCCAAAAAAAAATTATTAATTTTTGTTAAAAAAAAAAAATCAATCAATCAATCTAAATAATTGTGTGACTCACATACACACACACACACACAAAAAAAAAATATACATAGTAAGTGAAATCATGTGTTAAAGTTACAAGTCATTTGTAGCTTTTTATGATACAGGATAATCAAAAGTATTTGTGGTTTTCTTCAATTTGTGGTTGGAAATCACTCCATTATTTAGCATATTTGTCTTGAGACATTTCTTACTGTTAAGAAGCTGTTTCAATTCCCAAACTTAAAATGAAAAGCATTGTATTCAGTTAATTCCATGTAATACATTAATATATACAATTTTCAAATAATTAAAGACTCATTCTGCGTTGAATTTTGAATAATTATAGCAATTCAATCAATTTTTCCCTTTCTATTCGCTAGAGGTCATTAGCCCCTGTTCAAATTAAAAACTAGTGACTAGTCTGTTGTATGGAAATCTCCTAGAGGGATTATTCTTTGTACTTTGCGAGAGTTCTGTTTTCTGGCCACAGTAACGACCAAAAGGTTCTGCTATCAAAGTTGTTGATTAGAGGTGCCGGAAGATTCGATTCAGGTCTCTTTCATCGGAATAACTATTCAGAATTTTTGTTGATTTTCTCTAATCTCGCGTGAAATCGGGCTAAGATTCTATAAAATGACCACCGATGGAAGGCCGGTCTACGTATTAGCGTAAACAATCGGCCTTTAGAATCTCTTACCTTCCATCCCCCCCACCTCAAAAAAAAAAAAAAAAAAAAAAAAAAAAAAGGATAAGAAAGAGTTAGATTTTATTAAAAGTGCGACTCATATCACTAAAATTTGAAATTGTTTGTGAAAATAGGCTAGTCTGTTTGTTTAAATGTTGAATACAATTTAAGTATACTTAAAATAATTTTAATATAGAAAATTCAAAAAAGGTTGATCTATTAATTTTGAGTTAGACCAGAAAAATGTCATCTTTATGCATATACATTATAAAAAAAAAAAAAAAAAAAAAAAGTGAAAGACGCCCTTAAACATGTGGCGCCCTTGGGCTGCAGCCCAGTTAGCCCAATGGATAAGGTGGGCCTGGATATATAAAACTAAGACTCATTAAAATAATTCCCTTTTTTTTTTCATAATTTCCAGCTTTATTCAAAAATTAAAAAATTACACCTGTATGCTGAAGAAATTTTTTTAACGCCAGGCACAGTCCCATTTTGTTGAAAAATAGTGAATAAGATTTGAGAAAACACTTGTGTCTTATAAGAACATGACAATATATATGTTTAAAAAAAATAATAATAATCACATTCTATATACATTTTCAAGCAGATATTTCACGAAGCAGGACACTTTGGTCCCGCCGTTTTGGTCCCGCCATTTTGGTCCTGCCGTTTTGGTCCCGAGGAAATTTTGGTCCCTGGCCATTTTGGTCCCGCCAATTTTTTGCAATTTTTTAAATATATATCAGTTTTTTAATATGATAACATCTTTATTGATACGGGAAAATAGAAAAGCTCTTAGAATAACGTTAATTAAGGAATATCATTTATAAATTTTCGACATTACAATTTCTGCCTAGCTATTGAGATTCGGAGAATTTTGTACTAATTTTTTTACGAAAATTATATATATATATATGTTCAAATAAAGGAGAATAGAAAGAAAGAAATTCGGTTTGGGGGGAAATATATATATATATATTTATTTATATTCCAACGATGTACTTCAAAGATGGGGTTAATTGATATTTTTCTCCTTACGATATTAAATATAATTTGCTTTTAGTGGCAGAATGCTATTTTTTTTTTCAATTAAATGGTTTTAAATGGACATTTTCTTAAACTATATTGTAAAGGGTTATAATGGAATAAAAATGATTTTCCAATTCTATGTAATATGTAACCATTTCCTGTGTTTGACAAATATATCCGGATTGACAGAGAAGAAAATGACTTAAGTTTAGCATCTGTACAAATTATTCCTGAGATCATTATTTAGGTTCCTCGCATTTTCTTTTATTATTAAACTCTAACATTTAAGAGGTGCTTCGATAAAGCATTGATTTCCTACAAATATTGTATTCGAGCACTCTAAATATGAATGTGATAATTAAGAGCCGCATTACAGTGTTTTATATTAAAAACCTTGTATTTCATTTAAACTGAAATTTTGCAGACTTAGATAAATTTACAATGCTTAGATCTGCGCTGATAACTAATACCTTTATCATTCAAAATTCGATCCGAAATAATAAATTTTCTGTTCTATGTGTCCTATAGTTACATCATTTTGAACAAAGATTGTAGATATTCAACACTCCAATTGAAAACATTCGTCTAAGTTCTCTTTTGCCCGAAGTTCCCTCATGTATTTGCTGTCCTTTTTCCTCTATCGTACTAAGAAAAATTCTAAATCTCAAAATTTTAGACTTTTTTTAGTTTTATTTGTTACTACAACTTTCTGTTGGAAAATAATAATAATAAAAATCATGTATTTTTAAAATATTCATATTTCGCATATTTTCCTTTTATTTAAGATGAGTATTTTTTTTTTTTTTTTTTTTTTTTACAATTAATTAAAAATAAATAAATAAATAAATAAAAAGGGGACTGATGTGCGAGTTGTACCTGACGGGACTAAAGTGAAAGTTGTACCTCAAGGGACTAATGTGAAAGTTGTACCTCAAGGGACTAATGTGAAAGTTGTACCTCACGGGACTAATGTGCAAGTTGCACCGAACGAACAAACAATTTCTTTCAACGAAAATGCCTACTAACCCCTAATATATCGTATCATATTATATATATCGTATTTATCGTAATATAACTCAATACTTATTTCGCTTCCTTCTTTGACTCGTTTTAATACGCATTTTTTTATATGCATGAGCAACCCCCGAAAAACAAAAACATTAAATCATTAAATTCATTTTTTGTACTTATTTTTATTTCATATTATTTCACGCGCACTTTTTATTTCCTAATTCAAAATTATAAAAAAAAAAATCTTTTTCGATATCGCTTGTAACGATACTGATTATTATTAATTTTCTTTTCTTTTTCTTTCAATAATAATAATAATAAAAAGATTTTGAGGAAATTTTGGCAAAAGCAGAATTTAGTTTAGGACGGAGGATTATTAGTTTTTTTTTTTTTTTTTTCAAATTATAACATCGCTTTCAAATTATTCAATTATATTTTCGATAAATTTTAGATTTCGACAAATGTCCAACTATCGAAATCGACAACGCAAAAATCCCAGATTGAGACTAATAGGCCCTCAGTCCTAATAATAATAATAATGATAATAATTTTTCTACCCCCATGTTTTCAAGTCAAATGACAAAAATTCGAAATATGAAAAAGAATTTCGCTTTTTTGCTGTAATACATTGATTATTCCTGATATCGGGACCAAATTGGCGGGACCAAAATTTCCACGGGACCAAAGTGGCGGGACCAAAGTGTCATGTACCCATATTTCACATTTTTCTATCCTTGGCTAATTTAAAGTGTTTGTTCATTGTTGTCCTTATTCAATATTTTGGAGGAATACTGCATAATTTACCAGTAACAAATTTCTTTAATAAACATTGAATTTTTGAGCTTGTTGCTCTTTGTATTCAGAAAATATAAAACTAGGTATTATCTGAATGTTAATTCCTTAGCTCCTTTACTGTAGCTTTTTCTAATATTTTTTAAAAGAAGCAAGCTGTAATATGTATATACATATCAAAATGGAGTCGGCCACTTTTAAAATTTTTGTAGTCAATAAAATTTCTTACTGACTCCACAGCCCTGTTTCGCAGATATGCATAAACTGTCAAATGTCATTCTACAAGTCTGTTTTCTTTGCATCAAATTTTATATTATTACTTAAAAAATTTATATAAATATTATCTTTTTTTAAAAATAACAGAATATATAAAATAGACTATTTTAATTTAAAAAAATCTTCACGCCTTATAACTCTACTAATATTAATATACAATTTATGCAAAAGTACATCAGGTACTTTTATTTAAAAATCATTTTTGTAGCAAGAATGTGTTAATATCTAACAGTAGTAATTTGTAAATAAGTGTCTGCTTGTACTAATTTAATTTCTGAATCTCGTACAAGAATTTTATTTATTTATTTTTATCTTATAGGCAAGCCTAGTTCAGATTTAAATCATCCAGATTACATTATTCCAAATGTGTTCACTTTCACTAAATCGAAAAAGACTGCCCACCTTTATGAAAAAGGAAACAGACATTGGAGAAGAAAAATCAAACATCATCAGTGCCTTTGTCAACATTAGATTTTTCCGATGACGGTAACGAATTTACGACAAATTATTTTCTGTTACTACTGCCTTTTATTTTGAAATGAAGTTGAAAATGAAGTAATGTTAAATATGATATTTAACACGTTAATCACCATGTCAGTCATATGTGCCTGACGCATTTTTAACTAAATTGTCTAATAAAGTTACCATGGCCCATGTGAAAATTTTTCTGATATCGTGGCGATTAACGTGTTAAACAGTATTTACAAAATTATGTTTGAATTACAGTTCATGAATTTCTTTCTTTTTTTTTAATCATATTTTCTTAGTATTATAAAAAACTGTTTTAAAGCCAACTTACTGAAAAATCATAATTTTTAGGCCGTATAATTTTTTTTTTTTTTAATGAGAGTATAGAAGTTTGTGTCTTTATGTAGTTAATTCATAAGATTAGAGAATTAGAATATAATCCAATTAAAGAGAAACAGCGGCTGCAGACTTACATTCGGCCACAAAATTATTCGAGCTCTAGCCGATAATTCTTTTATTAGAAAAGTACACTTAATACTGTTTTTATTCAATACGTCCTTGTCGAATCATGTTTTTAGACTGACACAGAACATGACTCAATAAGGATTTATTTAACAAAGCACTATTAAATGTACTTTTTTCCTTCCATTACCCTACTACTGTAGGTAATGCAAGTATTGTATTCAGTCTGAAAATTCAATATCGAGATTTCACCTGATTTACATGTTTTAAGGTCCCCTGACAGTGGCAGATCTAGAGGGGGGAGGGCTAATTCGCTAAAGCCTTTCCTCCCCCCCCCCAAAAAAAAACAAACACTGACAACAACAGTGTAATGTCACAATTGTAAATTTTTCATTGATCTGGAAAAGTTCTAGATCCACCATTGTCCCCTGAGTTTAAAAAAGTGGTTTTTGGCAATTGGTGAGGGTGTGTGTGTGTGCATGTGTATGTGTGTGGGGAAACTTAAGGTTATTATATCTTGGAAACTAACTAATAAAGGTAGAACTATGAAACTTTAGAATTGAAACAAGTCTGGTGTAGATGAATTTTACAAATTTTGGTGAAAATTGAAAAACCACAAGTGGGTTGGTTGGTTGGTTGCCTTTTAATGGCGCAAGGTCCTCAATGGGACATACTGCGCCAAACAATAGTATAAAAAAATAAATTGTAGCCTCTGGATGGGTGAACCCATCCAGATGGTCAATAAAAAAGAACACAATAAAAGGTAAAACAAAAATAGGTAAAATGACAAAAAATTATAATACAATAGAAAACAGCAGACAGTGAATAAAAAAAGACGATGCAAAAAGTTATAAACAGTGTATATAATAAAAATACATGACCGATGTATATAATAAAATCAGATGAATAGTGTAAATAATAAAATCAGATGTCATAATAAAAAGCAGCTTCTTTTAAAAAATGTGTCAAGAGGTAATGAGGATGAATGCCTAAGAGGTTCGTCAGATCTGGTGAAGATGAATGAAAGTATTTTCTATACAAATGTCGGAGACAAGGACAGTCGGTAAGGATATGCTGGATTGTAAGTGAATTAAAATGACATCTAGGACATGTGGGCCCCTGTTGTCCAAGTAGTAAATGTTTATGTGTTAATCTTGTATGTCCAATCCTCAAGCGAGTAATAATAACATCATAATTTCTAGGATTAAAAGTAGGCCAAATAGTAATTTGAGGTTTTATTTCATGTAATTTATTATTGCTTTGATAGTTCCCACTCTCTTTGCCACATATTTCTAAGTAAACCTTTAATTGCATGCTTGATGTCATCGTAAGGAATAGGACAGTTTAAAACAATAGAAGCCTGCCTTGCGGCTTTGTCAGCTGCTTCATTGCCTTTGATGCCTACATGGCCTGGAACCCAACAGAATAAAATATCAAATCCCTTTTTCAGAAGTTCGTTATAAGTTTTTAAAATCGAAATAAAAGAAAGGTTACAAGAGCTAGATGAAAGAGAATCAAGAACACTCTTTGAGTCTGTATATATAATGAATTTACGATTTGGATGAGAAGAAATAACATTAAGAGCAACCTCAACAGCAAAAAACTCTGCAGAGAAGATGGAAAGTAAATTAGGGAGTTGATAGCTAAAAGTGGTGTTACCAATGACAACACCACAAACGACTTTATTACTTGTCTTGGAGCCGTCAGTAAATATTTCGACATAGTCCTTATAATGAGAGCGATGAGAGGAGTAAAGGGCATGAAAAATAGAAGCATCTGTATTAGATTTGTCAAATCCATTGAACGGATTAAGACAAGAAATAACCTGGAAATTCCAAGGTGTCATGTTTAAAAGACAACGAGGACGAACTTTGGTATGAATATGAGAGGTGCCTGCAAGAAAGTTCTTAATTCTAAGAGCAAAATGTGGGATGCAAGATGGGCGATTCACATAAAGATTATGATCGTTACTGTTCAAATGAGAGTGAAGTGGATGATTAGGATGTGAAAGGATACGATAGTACAATTCAAGTGAATGTCTTTCTCTAATATCAGTGAGAGAAGGCTCCACACAGTCAGCATATAAACTAAGGACTGGAGTCGTGCGGAAAGCACCTGAGCAAATTCTGAGTGCACTGTGATGTGTTGTGTCAAGTTTTTTAATATAGGAGTGAGGGGCTGATCCATAAATCCGACATGCATAATCAAGTTTGAAGCAAATAGTAGCACGATAAATTTTAAGTAAAGATGGGCGGTCTGCTCCCCAAGAAGTATTAGAAAGCACTTTTAAAATATTAAGTGCTCTGTCACATTTAGTTCTCCAGTGTAAAATATGTGGCTAAACGTTCAGTTTTCTGACAAAAATAACACCCAGAAAGCGAGCAGTGTCAACAACTGAAATTGGCCTGTTGTTGATTAAAATCTCTGGATCAGGATGAAGACCTCGTTTACGACAAAAATGCACACATTGTGTTTTGTCAGAAGAAAGTTTAAAACCATTTTTATTTGTATATTTAATTATGTTTTTTACAGCAAGTTGTAATTGACGTTCTTTGAAACGCATGTCATTTCCCTGGCAAGAAATTTGCAGGTCGTCTACATATAAAACTCCCATGGACACTTGGAGGCAATTGTTTAAGAATATTGTTTATTTTTAAAGAAAAAAGTGTAACGCTCAAAACACTTCCTTGAGGCACACCTTCCTCTTGAAAATAAAAATCTGAATAAACTGATCCTATACGAACTTGAAAGCGTCTGACTCTTAAAAAGTTTTGAATGAAAATGGGGAAATTTCCTCTAAAGTCCAAATTAAAAAGATCTTTTAAAATACCATAGCGCCATGTCTTGTCATAAGCTTTTTCTATATCGAAAAAAATTGACCAAATGGTTACGTCTCACATTAGCTTTGCGGATATTTGTCTCTAATAATAAAATATTGTCAACCGTTGAACGGCCTCGTCGGAAACCACTTTGCCATGGAGAAATCAAATTACTTTTTTCTAAAATGTAAGCAAGCCTAGTATTTACCATCTTTTCTAGCAGCTTACATAGACAGCTTATAAGAGCAATGGGTCTGTAATTATTGGGGTCAGTAGCATCTTTGCCTGGCTTAGGAAAAGGAATAACAATAGCATTGTGCCAAGTAACTGGGAAAATATTTTCAGTCCAGATCCTATTGTAAAGACGAAGGAGATTTTTAAGAGACTGTTTTGATAAATGTTTAATCATAATGTAGGTAACACCATCGGGTCCGGGAGCAGAGTTATGGCAATGTTTCAGACTATTTTTTAATTCACTTTCTGTAAAAGGTTTATTGTAGTCTGGTGAAGAACGGGAGTGAAAGTTGATTGATGATCGTTCAGAATTATGTTTATGAGACAAAAAAGGTTCGGAATATGAATTAGAATTGGAGATGTGAGATAAAGTTTTACCAATGGTGTTTGCAATACCACAAGTGGGACATTGGAAACTGGAAGTGGCACCACCTCAAAAATGGCTCTAACAATTTCTTCAAATCTGCTATATAAATGCTCTTTTAGATGTCCCTTCGAATGATATACCGTATATTTCCGTGTATAAGCCGAGAATTTTTGGAAATTTTTCGGAAGCTGTATTATAATGGTCGGCTTATATACGGGTCTACATTTCTAGCAAAAAACGTACTTCAGAAACAATGATTGAATACATATATTTTAAGCTTAAAAAGTATATATAAAGTAAAATAGTTATATTAAGCCTTATTTTTAAATAATTATCACATATAAAAATCTTAAATTAGCAATTTTAAATTTATTTCACGAAACACTCGATGTAGTCACGTTTGTTTACATTTCTTTTTGACCTGCCGGTAACTGAAGTCATCGGCAGAGTGCACGAACGGAGTAAATTCTCTGTCTGATTCAGAAATAGTATAAGAGAAACTTGAAAAAAACAGGACTCCCGATCATATTTTTAATTTATACAATTAAATTTAAATCATCTCTGTTTAAAATGTTTCTAGGCTTACACTAGCAAAAGCGGCAAAGCTTTGTTTTTTTTATAGAAGTATTTTTATTTTGTTGAAGATTGCCTTGAAGCACTGATAAAAAATACTGAAAAGTAGAAATATACAAAATAATTTAGATATGTCATAAAAAAAAATCGATGCAATCGGATTTTACACGGCTTATTTATGTAAACATCCAGCGGCGGCATTGCTTCATCGACTTTAGGGTTAGGTCTCCCGGCCCGGTATTACGGTAACCATCGTTTTCAGCTGCCGGGACTTGCGTTCGCGTCTGTGTTTGCCTCCCTTCTGATAGGGTTGCCAGAGTTAAAACTATCGCCGTTGCCGAACACACTGCGAACGTTTTACGTTATGGCTAAGCAAGGTAAGGAATTCTATTGGATAAGCACGCATTTCGCGCAATTTCATTGGACAGATTATCCTGAAGGTTGTATAGATTGGCAATATTTTCTCCATTTTGGCGATATACTCGAACTTTAAAAAGAGTATTTTTTCAATTCGGCTTATACACGGGTTTGCAATTTTGGGCAAATTTCTGCAGGGAAAAATGTACTCTCGGCTTATATACGGATCGGCTTATATTCGGAAATATACGGTAGTTGGTTAGTTCAGGAAAATTGATAGGCATCCTGTATAAATAGCTCAATTTCTGGTCTCGCTAGGACATTCCTTTAAAAATGGCTGTATGGATTTTTTCAAATCTGCCATATTAACTCACTTTTAAATAGGTCTTTTCTATGTAATTATTGTTTTCCTGTCAATAATTGAGTTTTGGTAAAAGTTGGTATCTCAAAAACAGCTCTAACAATTTTCTTGAAAAATTGTTATATAAATCCATTTCTTTCTTATGTATCGCATAGGTATTAGAGGAAAATTAACAGCTACCCTGTTTAGGTAGGTCAGAAGTATAGGTAGATCTCGAAAATCGGTGTTTCAAATAATAACTCTACAATTTTTTTTTTTCTTATTTTTTACCTCGCTATATGTAAGCTCCGTTTCATGTCTTTACATGCGTATAAAGTTTAGTCTTGAAATTTTCTAAATCATTTATATGAAAACAAAAGAAAACCCTAAGTCTATTTTTGTTTTTTAAGTAATACATATAAAATTTTGCACTAAAGAGAATTTCATTTAGTACCTATAACAGGACTTATTTTAATTAATCCTTTAATATAAAGGTATTAAATAACTGTGTATCATTCCCTAGCATTGGTTACTATATTTTTTTCGTATAGCTTTAGTATAAGAGTATTTGGTACTTTTAAATTTTTATTTTCAATTTGGCATCCCTTTAAGCCTTGGGATTCGTCCTCCATGATATTTGTGAGAAATATGGTTGAAGTATAGATAAAGAGAACAGATTATGTTGATTTTAAATGCAAAAATTTGAATTTCTCTGCTGATATATGCATTATAATACTCAGTTAAAATTATTTAAATTTTAGATACAGACACGGCTCAAGAAAGTGGTCCAGAACCAGAAAATGAAGAATCTAGTAGATCTGGTGAATTAAAGTCTTTGCACATGGAGCTTCAAAATCTCTAAGCAGAAAAGACAGCTCTACAAGAACGTGTTGCTTCATTAAATCCAACAAGCTCAATTTTAGGAGATAACAACATGTTAAATTTATATACTGGTTTAGTGTCCATAACTGTTTTTCATTAGATATTAAAAATTATAGAGAAAGAAATAGAAAACAATTTTATCAGTAAAAAGACACAACTTTTAATTGTTCTGATGAAATTGAAGCAAAATTTATCAGCGAGTGATATAGCTTTTAGATTTAATATATCAAGAAAACATGTGCAAAAAATCTTTGACTTGTGGATGTCTTCATTAGCTGGTAAGCTAAAATCCTTAATATTTTGGCCATCAAAGAAGACATTTAGAAAAAACTGCCCAAAATGCTTTCAGTATGTATAATTGATTGTACTGAAGTTTCAATACAAAAACCAAACAGTCAAGAAGCTAAATCTCAAACCTGATCGAATTATAAACATTGTCACACAATCAAGTTTTTAATTGCAGTCACACCTAGTGGTCATATTTGTTTCCTTTCTGAAGTATGGGAAGGTCGTGCTTCAGATAAGGAAATAACACTACAATCTGGCTCTGAATAATATTGAAGCCAACGATGTCGTATTAGCCGATCGAGGTTTTATTCTAAGTGAATACTTTGAAACAAAGAAGGTGAAGTTTATCGTTCCTGCTTTTACAAAGGGAAAAAAACAGTTGTCGAAATTTGAGGTAAATTTTTCTAAACAAGTTTCGAATGTACGGATTCACGTTTAATGTGTAATACGTGTATTGAAAAAGTTCTGCATTTTACAGACAACTATACCAATACAATTTTTAAAGTACATTGACAGCGTGTTAATTATTACTGCAAGATTAAGTAATATGTCAACATCTGTTGTAAAAGATAAGGAGGAAAACAATTAATTTTTATGTTTTTCTTTAAATTTATTTCTATTGCTCTTTCCCCATCAGCTATGTGTTAATGAAGATTCAATTTAATTGCATGTCTCTCTTCGTATAATTATCTCAATAACTTCAATTTCTGCTGTATGTATACTTACACTAGTAATTATTGTAGTTCACTAGTTCTTTCTTTTTCTTTTCTGTTTTTTTTTTTTTTCTTGCTTGGGGGGGGGGGGGGAGTGTTGAGAAAGTGGTAAATTAATTTAAATATTGTCAGGAAGTAGCAAAACGCAATAATCCCCGGTAAGCCTATAACAGTGAAATTATTCTGATAATCAGAGATAGAGAGGCTTGCAATCAAATTGACCCTCATTGACAGATTGCAGGTGGAGAAATACTTTCAGGAGTCACAGTGTTCTTACATTTTTATGTGTAACCTTTTAAGAAAAGTTTCTTTGTAAAAATAGTAGTGATAAAATAAAAAAATGTATCTAAAAGTATAGTAACTCTGCAAACTCCTGTATTCTGGATAAGACAACAATGCAGGAACAAGCTAGCAGTTGTATATTAAAGACCAGGGATGAGATTTTTTTTAGCTATTTATTTATTTATTTAATTTTAACTTTTGACATTCAAATGGAGTAGACTCCCAGAAATCCACACTCTTAAAATCTGCACATCACAATCCATTTAAACAATGAAATTTTAAGTTTTCCAGGAAAAAAATCAACACAGCACAGTATTAATCAGAAAGCACCACAGGACATTTTAAAGTATCGCATACAAAACTTTGAATTAACACCATAAAATGCAATAATCATGCTACAATTGTTTTGGGTCGAAAAAGCACATGACCCTTCGTCAGGGGAACAAAGTAGGCGAGTGCTTTTTCAACCCGAAACAATTGTTGTAATATTATTGCATTTTATGGTGTTTGTTCAAAGTTTTGTATGTAATACAGCACAATATTGTATACATATTCTTTTGCTTTACTTGCCAATAAATTTTTTTCCAATTTCACCAGAAAGCTTTTTAGCATACAGATTATTATTACAGTACGAAGCTGAAAACCAAGATAATTTTGTCGGCGTTAATCATCATCATCAACAACACTTATTATTATAAATATATCTAAATAAAGAACCGAAAAAGTATTTTTATTTCTTAATAATCTTCAAAACTGGCATTTGCAAAGTGTGAAAGAGAAGGGAAAAGATTATAATACTTGTAACAATTCTGAAACATTTATCTAATTGAGAAGTAAATTTTATATTCTATTTCAGTTATGCTCAACCTTTTAATTAAAAAACCAAGTACTGAAAAATCACGGAAATGTTTTTCTTATTTATTTTCTTTTATTGTACCAATTTTTGTACTCAAATATTTCAATAAATCTGTTTTGTTTTTAAAGTTTAATTTATTATTTTATTTATTACAGTTGATAAAAAAAAAAAAAAAATGCAGAATATATTTGAAAATCATAATATTATATTTTTTAGACATGACCAAAAATCCGGAATCGTACTGTACTTTCGATTTTTAAATTTTTATAAATTTTGTACTTTTCAAACATATTTTTATTTTCTCATGTATAATTTTCACATAAAATGTAACCATATAAGATTTTACTTATTCATTCCAGTTAAACATATTACTGTTATCTCTTTTACACATTAAAAAATTTCAAATTAATTAATTCTATTACATAGTGTTTTTAGCATCTATGGTATTTTGTTTCAATGAAAATATTTTTCACAAATTCTAGAATAAGCAGTAAATCTTCTGTTTTTCCTTTTTAAACCTTTAAATTTATAATTCCTGATGAATTTCTTCTTTTGAAAATCTATATAAACTAAATCGTAGTCTTTCAAAAATATTCACAATCGAATTATCGGGCATTAAAACCAAATACTACGAAATTTCAACGACATATCTCAATTTAAAATACTGCAAAGTATAAAAGAAAATTTAATCTTTTTCAAATAAATACGTCATTTTTTTATTTATTCAAATTTTTTCATGAAAATTGAACAGTAGCTTTACAGTATGCTGTCTAGGCCAAATCTTAATTTAAATGTAACGTGAATGAAAATTTGAAAAAGTTTGAAAATTGCAATTTTTATCCCCACTATAAAACATGTGATATCTTAATTGGTTACATTCATTTCCTTTTTTATCGCAAATAATTGTCTCGCATGTGTTTTGTTTCCGATCGAGACAGCTTAGAAAATCGTCTGCTGATAGAATGTTTCTTTTTTGATCAGTCTTTGATTGACATGGGTCTACATTTTAATTAATATCTCCGGAACTAATTAAAATTTTTAAATTCTGTTTTTCACTATCAACTCGGGAAGGCTTCTGAGCACCCGTATGTCAAATTTTATACTTCTGCGTTCAGTAGGGGCTGAACGTATAGATGCTCAGACAGACAAAGAGACAGACAGACAGACATCTTGTTTTATTATAGATATATAAAACTAAGACTCATTAAAATAATTCCTTTTTTTTTTTTTTTTCATAATTTCCAGCTTTATTCAAAAATTAAAAAATTACACCTGTATGCTGAAGAAATTTTTTTAATGCCAGGCACAGTCCCATTTTGTTGAAAAATAGTGAATAAGATTTGAGAAAACACTTGTGTCTTATAAGAACATGACAATATATATGCTTAAAAAAAATAATAATAATCACATTCTATATACATTTTCAAGCAGATATTTCACATTTTTCTATCCTTGGCTAATTTAAAGTGTTTGTTCATTGTTTTCCTTATTCAATATTTTGGAGGAATACTGCATAATTTACCAGTAACAAATTTATTTAATAAACATTGAATTTTTGAGCTTGTTGCTCTTTGTATTCAGAAAATATAAAACTAGGTATTATCTGAATGATAATTCCTTAGCTCCTTTACTGTAGCTTTTTCTAATATTTTTTAAAAGAAGCAAGCTGTAATATGTATATACATTTCAAAATGGAGTCAGCCACTTTTAAAATTTTTGTAGTCAATAAAATTTCTTACTGACTCCACAGCCCTGTTTCGCAGATATGCATAAACTGTCAAATGTCATTCTACAAGTCTGTTTTCTTTGCATCAAATTTTATATTATTACTTAAAAAATTTATATAAATATTATCTTTTTTTTAAAATAACAGAATATATAAAATAGACTATTTTAATTTAAAAAAATCTTCACGCCTTATAACTCTACTAATATTAATATACAATTTATGCAAAAGTACATCAGGTACTTTTATTTAAAAATCATTTTTGTAGCAAGAATGTGTTAATATCTAACAGTAGTAATTTGTAAATAAGTGTCTGCTTGTACTAATTTAATTTCTGAATCTCGTACAAGAATTTTATTTATTTATTTTTATCTTATAGGCAAGCATAGTTCAGATTTAAATCATCCAGATTACATTATTCCAAATGTGTTCACTTTCACTAAATCGAAAAAGACTGCCCACCTTTATAAAAAAGGAAACAGACATTGGAGAAGAAAAATCAAACATCATCAGTGCCTTTGTCAACATTAGATTTTTCCGGTGACGGTAACGAATTTACGACAAATTATTTTCTGTTACTACTGCCTTTTATTTTGAAATGAAGTTGAAAATGAAGTAATGTTAAATATGATATTTAACACGTTAATCGCCATGTCAGTCATATGTGCCTGACGCATTTTAAACTAAATTGTCTAATAAAGTTACCATGGCCCATGTGAAAAATTTTCTGATACCGTGGCGATTAACGTGTTAAACAGTATTTCCAAAATTATGTTTGAATTACAGTTCATGAATTTCTTTTTTTTTAATCATTTTTTCTTAGTATTATAAAAAACTGTTTTAAAGCCAACTTACTGAAAAATCATAATTTTTAGGCCATATAATTTTTTTTTTTTTTTAATGAGAGTATAGAAGTTTGTGTCTTTATGTAGTTAATTCATAAGATTAGAGAATTAGAATATAATCCAATTAAAGAGAAACAGCGGCTGCAGACTTACAGTCGGCCACAAAATTATTCGAGCTCTAGCCGATAATTCTTTTATTAGAAAAGTACACTTAATACTGTTTTATTCAATACGTCCTTGTCGAATCATGTTTTTAGACTGACACAGAACATGACTCAATAAGGATTTATTTAACAAAGCACTATTAAATGTACTTTTTTCCTTCCATTACCCTACTACTGTAGGTAATGCAAGTATTGTATTCAGTCTGAAAATTCAATATCGAGATTTCACCTGATTTACATGTTTTAAGGTCCCCTGACAGTGGCAGATCTAGAGAGGGGAGGGCTAATTCGCTAAAGCCTTTCCTCCCCCCCCCCTCCCCCCCGAAAAACAAACACTGACAACAACAGTTGAATGTCACAATTGTAAATTTTTCATTGATCTGGAAAAGTTCTAGATCCACCATTGTCCCCTGAGTCTAAAAAAGTGGTTTTTGGCAATTGGTCAGGGTGTGTGTGTGTGCATGTGTATGTGTGTGGGGAAACTTGGAAACTATATCTTGGAAACTAACTAATAAAGGTAGAACTATGAAACTTTAGAATTGAAACAAGTCTGGTGTAGATGAATTTTACAAATTTTGGTGAAAATTGAAAAACCACAAGTGGGTTGGTTGGTTGGTTGCCTTTTAATGGCGCAAGGTCCTCAATGGGACATACTGCGCCAAACAATAGTATAAAAAAATAAATTGTAGCCTCTGGTCAATAAAAAAGAACACAATAAAAGGTAAAACAAAAATAGGTAAAATGACAAAAAATTATAATACAATAGAAAACAGTAGACAGTGAATAAAAAAAGACGATGCAAAAAGTTATAAACAGTGTATATAATAAAAATACATGACCAATGTATATAATAAAATCAGATGAATAGTGTAAATAATAAAATCAGATGTCATAATAAAAAGCAGCTTCTTTTAAAAAATGTGTCAAGAGGTAATGAGGATGAATGCCTAAGAGGTTCGTCAGATCTGGTGAAGATGAATGAAAGTATTTTCTATACAAATGTCGGAGACAAGGACAGTCGGTAAGGATATGCTGGATTGTAAGTGAATTAAAATGACATCTAGGACATGTGGGCCCCTGTTGTCCAAGTAGTAAATGTTTATGTGTTAATCTTGTATGTCCAATCCTCAAGCGAGTAATAATAACATCATAATTTCTAGGATTAAAAGTAGGCCAAATAGTAATTTGAGGTTTTATTCCATGTAATTTATTATTGCTTTGATAGTTCCCACTCTCTTTGCCACATATTTCTAAGTAAACCTTTAATTGCATGCTTGATGTCATCGTAAGGAATAGGACAGTTTAAAATAATAGAAGCCTGCCTTGCGGCTTTGTCAGCTGCTTCATTGCCTTTGATGCCTACATGGCCTGGAACCCAACAGAATAAAATATTAAATCCCTTTTTCAGAAGTTCGTTATAAGTTTTTAAAATCGAAATAAAAGAAAGGTTACAAGAGCTAGATGAAAGAGAATCAAGAACACTCTTCGAGTCTGTATATATAATGAATTTACGATTTGGATGAGAAGAAATAACATTAAGAGCAACCTCAACAGCAAAAAACTCTGCAGAGAAGATGGAAAGTAAATTAGGGAGTTGATAGCTAAAAGTGGTGTTACCAATGACAACACCACAACCGACTTTATTACTTTTTTTGGAGCCGTCAGTAAATATTTCGACATAGTCCTTATAATGAGAGCGATGAGAGGAGTAAAGGGCATAAAAAATAGAAGCATCTGTATTAGATTTGTCAAACCCATTAAACGGATTAAGACAAGAAATAACCTGGAAATTCCAAGGTGTCATGTTTAAAAGACAACGAGGACGAACTTTGGTATGAATATGAGAGGTTCCTGCAAGAAAGTTCTTAATTCTAAGAGCAAAATGTGGGATGCAAGATGGGCGATTCACATAAAGATTATGATCGTTACTGTTCAAATGAGAGTGAAGTGGATGATTAGGATGTGAAAGGATACGATAGTACAATTCAAGTGAATGTCTTTGTCTAATATCAGTGAGAGAAGGCTCCACACAGTCAGCATATAAACTAAGGACTGGAGTCGTGCGGAAAGCACCTGAGCAAATTCTGAGTGCACTGTGATGTGTTGTGTCAAGTTTTTTAATATAGGAGTGAGGGGCTGATCCATAAACCTGACATGCATAATCAAGTTTGAAGCGAATAGTAGCACGATAAATTTTAAGTAAAGATGGGCGGTCTGCTCCCCAAGAAGTATTAGAAAGCACTTTTAAAATATTAAGTGCTCTGTCACATTTAGTTCTCAAGTGTAAAATATGTGGCAAAAAGTTCAGTTTTCTGTCAAAAATAACACCCAGAAAGTGAGCAGTGTCAACAACTGAAATTGGCCTGTTGTTGATTAAAATCTCTGGATCAGGATGAAGACCCCCCAGGGGGGTACCTTCTTCAGGTATTCAGGGGGAGTCATGCACCCCGGGCCCGAGTGATCTTTTTATCTCTTCTTCTTCTTTTTTTTTTTTTTTTTTTTTTTTAAACCTTTTCTTTTTTTTTTCTAAGTTTTTGGCATTTTTCTTGCTTTTTCGCCCTTGTTTGTTTTTTTGGTTTTTAATGCCAATAAGGTTTTGGTACTTGTTCATTGTTCTTGAAAAAAAAAAAAAATTGTAAAAAAAATTAAAAATTTGAAAAACTTACAAAAAAATGAAACTACTTACCTTGTTATACTCACCTTTTTGGTTTCTACTTACCCTGTTTATTTTCACTCACCTATATTTTTTGGTCTTGTTCTTGTTGTTTATACTAATATTACTTAACTTCTAAAACATTAACCAAGCTGTGACCGGTGTAGATGTGGCGCTGGTTATTGGGTTGGCGATTTGGTGAGGGTCTCACGGTAGTCTAGCCTTGGGAGCACACTGGGAGACTGGTGCCCTTGGTGAAGGTGAGACAACGGTGACTACTCGAACGAGAAACACCGGACTAACACGACTACCACATGTGATTCCCAATCTGGGTCGACGGTCTGGTAGCTGGTGAGTGGTTATGGGTGTCCCAGGGAGCGATTCTGAAAACCCTTTGCTTTCCGTCCGTTCAAGAAATGGGCTGACTTGTGGGACTAAGGAAACCCTCGAACCTTTTTATTTAATTTAATTATGGCAACAAACAAAAGAAATACGAATAATGCGTCTGGCTCGGGCCAAGCTATTAAAAATTCAAATGAGAAATCTTGGGCTGAAAGAATGGAAGAGTTTTCTTCCACGCTTAATGAGAGTAATGTGTTTATAAATTGCGAAGCTAGATTTTTTATAGTAAAGAAGAAAGAAGGAGATTTCTCAAAAACATCTCCCTTCTTAATACAAAAGGCACTGCAATCTATAATGGGTAATCCAAAATCAGTGAAAAAACTTAGATCGGGGGAATTATTAATAGAAGTCGAAAATAACAAGCAAGCTAACAGTTTAAAAAAGTGTACTCAATTTGCAAACATTCCTGTCACTGTTGATGTCCATAGAACTCTAAATACTTGCCGTGGTGTCATTTCTGAATCTGACCTCCAGTTTATACCAGAAGCCGAAATTCTTGAAAACCTCAAAGAGCAAAAAGTTATCGGAGTAAAACGTATATCTATATTTCGCGACAATAAACCAATTCCAACTAAACACATAATCTTAACAATAAATTCCCCAAAACTTCCAACATCAATAAAATCTGGATACCTTGAATGCCCCGTCAGACAATACATACCAAATCCGTTACGCTGCTTCAACTGCCAACGTTTTGGCCATTCTAAAACTTCCTGCCGTGGAAAACAGACATGTGCCCGCTGCAGTGCCATTGGCCATGATAGTCAAAATTGTGAAGCCACTGTGTGTTGTGTTAATTGTAAAAAAGATCACCCATCATATGCTAAGTCTTGTGAAAAATGGAAAATAGAAAAAGAGATTCAAACCATTAAAACAAAACAAAATATATCATACCCAGAAGCCAGAAAAATAGTAGAATCAAGAACACCCATCGTTGGTAAATCATATGCTGCTGTTACTTCCACCAAAAAAACTTGTAAAACAATAGCTACACAAACTGACTCTCTAAACAATACCAGCCCACCAGTTGAAACTGTTTCACGTAATTCTACAAAAATACCCAATACTAGCTCCCCACTCGAAACTACAGTAAACAATTCCCAAATCTTACAATCCAAACCAAATCAGTCTTCTAACTCTTCACAGTCCTCTTCATCAAAATCAAGAAATTTAAAGAAAATTCCACAAACTGCTAAAACCTTATTGTCTGAAAAAAGTCTTAACTCTACATCTCTAAAGCACTCTAATTCACCCTCTCGTCTCAATATCATCAAGAAAAAGAAGCTAACAAAATTGCCCACTCCCACTACAAATAAAAATACTAAAGGAAATCTTCCAAAACAAGATGATATGATCTGCCTCCATCCTTCTGATGGGGAGGACGGTATGTCCACTGCATCAGAGGACAATGACGTGGATGTTATAATCTAAAAAAAAAAAAAAAGTATGACCAATTTCATTTCATGGAATTGCCGAGGTTTTATTAATAAACGAGATGAAATCAGAGATATTATCTCTGATCATCGGCCTATTTGCTTTGCCTTCCAAGAAACACACCTAAGACAACATGACAATGTTAAAATCCGTGGCTACCGGTGTTTCAGAAAAGATTTTACACATTCTGATAGAGCTACAGGTGGTGTAGCTCTTTTAATTTCAAATAATGTTCCACATTCTAATATCATTTTAAATACAGACATCCAGGCTATTGCTGTTCAGATCCATATACACATGCTTATTACCATCTGCGCCGTTTACTTACCACCAAATATGACTGTTCGACAATGTGACCTCAATAGGCTTATTTTGCAGTTACCGACTCCTTTTTTAATTCTTGGTGATTTTAATGGACACAACCAACTTTGGGGTAGTCCTGATATTAATCCTCGAGGACAAATTATTGAAGACCTAATCACTGATAATAATTTATGTATTTTAAATAACGGTGACAACACATATTTTCATGAACCTTCCAGAACTTTTCATGCTATAGACTTGGCCATCTGCTCTCCAACTTTGTATCCTTATTTTAATTTCTTTGTGAGTAACGACCTTCATAATAGCGACCATTTTCCTCTATTTTTATCTTTTTATACTTTTAATGATCATCATCCTATAAATCCACATTATATTTATGACAAGGCCAACTGGGCTACTTTCACTGTAAATGCAACTATCACATATGAAATGATCGAGGGTGATATCAACAGAGCAATGAGTGATGTCACAAACTGTATTATGAATGCAGCTGATATTGCTATTCCAAAATCCTCTGGACGTCTGAGTAAACATTCAAAGCCATGGTGGAATGATGAATGCAATAATGCAAAAAGACAGCAACAAAAAGCTTCGGGAATTTTTAGGAGGTACCCGACTACTGCTAATTATATCGCATTCAAAAAAGCAAGGGCAGCCGCACGAAGAATCCGCAGAATCTCCCAAAAAAATTCCTGGATTAAATATGTGTCCAGCATTACCTCTAATGTAAGCAGTAAACAGCTTTGGCATCGTGTCAAGAAAGCAATGGGAATATATTCTAATCAAAGTATTTTGTTTTTAAATGATAATGGCCAAACTATAACTTCTACTAAAAATATTGCAGACACTATTGGTAAAACCTTATCTCACATCTCCAGTTCTAATTCATATTCCGAACCTTTTTTGTCTCATAAACATAATTCTGAACGATCATCAATCAATTTTCACTCCCGCTCTTCACCAGACTATAATAGACCTTTTACAGATAATGAATTAAAAAATAGTTTGAAACATTGCCATAACTCTGCTCCCGGACCTGATGGTGTTACCTATATTATGATTAAACATTTATCAAAACAGTCTCTTAATAATCTCCTTCATCTTTACAATAGGATCTGGACTGAAAATATTTTCCCTGTTGCTTGGCACGATGCTATTGTTATTCCTTTTCCTAAGCCAGGTAAAGATGCTACTGATCCCAAAAATTATAGACCCATTGCCCTCACAAGCTGTCTATGTAAGCTGCTAGAAAAGATGGTAAATACTAGGCTTGTTTTCATTTTAGAAAAAAATAACTTGATTTCTCCATGGCAAAGTGGTTTTCGACGGGGCCGCTCAACGGTTGACAATATCTTATTACTGGAGACTAATATTCGAAAAGCTAATGTGAGACGTAACCATTTGGTTTCAATTTTTTTCGATATAGAAAAAGCTTATGACAGGACATGGCGCTATGGTATTTTAAAAGATCTTTTGAATTTGGACTTTAGAGGAAATCTCCCCATTTTCATTCAAAACTTTTTAAGAGTCAGACGCTTTCAAATTCGTATAGGATCAGTTTATTCAGATTATTATTTTCAGGAGGAAGGTGTGCCTCAAGGCAGTGTTTTGAGCGTTACACTTTTTTCTTTAAAAATAAATGATATTTTAAAACAGTTGCCACCAAGTGTACATGGAAGCTTATATGTTGACGACCTGCAAATTTCTTGCCAGGGAAATGACATGCGCTTCATAGAACGCCAATTACAACTTGCTATAAACAATATCATTAAATGGACAAATAAAAATGGTTTTAAATTCTCAACTGACAAAACACAATGTGTGCATTTTTGTCGTAAACGAGGTCTTCATCCAGATCCTCAGATTTTGATGAATAACAGGCCAATTTCAGTTGTTGACACTGCTCGATTTCTGGGTGTTATATTTGACAGAAAATTGACTTTTATTCCACATATTTCATATTTAAGAACTAAATGTGATAAAGCACTAAATATTTTAAAAGTCCTTTCTAATACTTCTTGGGGAGCAGACCGTCCATCGCTACTCAAAATATATCGTGCTACTATTCGCTCCAAACTAGATTATGCTTGCCAGGTTTATGGATCAGCAGCTCATTCTTACCTCAAAAAACTGGACACAACACACCACAGTGCACTTAGAATTTGCTCAGGAGCATTCCGGACCAGTCCTGTTTTTAGTTTATATGCTGACTGTGTGGAGCCTTCTCTCACTGATATTAGAGAAAGACATTCACTTGAATTGTACTATCGTATCCTTTCACATCCTAATCATCCACTTCACTCACATTTAAATAACAACGATCATAATCTTTATGTGAATTGGCCATCTTGCATCCCTCATTTTTCTCTTAGGATTAAGAACTTTCTTGTGGGCACTTCTCATATTCATACCAAAGTTCGTCTCCGTTCTTTTTTAATCATGACGCCTTGGAATTTCCAAGTTATTTCTTGTCTTCATCCATTTAAGGGATTTGACAAATCTAACACAGATGCTTCCATTTTTCAAGCACTTTTCTCATCTCATCGCTCTGCCTACAAAGACTATATTGAAATTTTTACTGATGGCTCCAAAACAACTAATAAAGTCGGTTGTGGTATTATCATTGGTAATACAACGTTTAGCTATCAACTCCCTAATTCTTTTTCCATCTTCTCAGCAGAGTTCTTTGCTGTTGAGGTTGCCCTTAACATCATTTCATCTCATCACAGTAGAAAATTCATTATATATACAGACTCAAAGAGTGTTCTTGATTCTCTCTCTTCTAGCTCTTGTAACCTGACTTTCATTTCTATTTTAAAAACTTACAACGACCTTTTGAAAAAGGGATTTGATATTTTGTTTTGCTGGGTTCCTGGCCACGTAAGCATAAAAGGCAATGAAGCAGCAGACAAAGCCGCAAGGCAGGCTTCCATACTTTTAAACTGTCCTGTTCCTTATGAAGACGTTAAGCACACACTTAAAAGCTATCTTAAAAATATGTGGCAAAGGGAGTGGAATAACAAAAATAGTAATAAATTGCGAGAAATAAAGTCTCAAATTTCAGTCTGGCCTACAATTTCACCTAGAAAATACGATGTTATTATTACTCGACTACGAATTGGGCATTCCAGACTCACACATAAATACTTATTACTTAGAGAACAACAACCTGAGTGTCCAAAGTGTCATTTCAGTGCTTTAACCATTCGTCATGTCCTCACAGACTGCCCTTGCCTTCGTCATCTCTATCGAACACATTTTAATTCATCTTCACCCAATCTGACGAACCTTTTAGGTGTGAACCCTCATCATCGCATGACTAATTTTTTAAAAGAAGCTGGTTTTTATCATGACATTTGATTTTATATTTTACACTGTTCATCTTTTTATTATATACACTGTTCATCTCCTTTTACTTCGGTTTTTTATATTTACACTGTTCATAACTTTTTACATCATTTTATTTTATACACTTATTACTCTGCTTTCTATTATTTCAATCTTTGTCTTTTGTTTCATTATTTTACCTATTGTCTTAATTTTCAATGTGTTTTTTACTGACCATCTGGATGGGTAAAACCCATCCAGAAGCATCCTTATTTTTTATCCTTTTGTTTGGCGCAGTATGTCCCATTGCGGACCTTGCGCCATTAAACAAGAACCAACCAACCAACCAACCAGGATGAAGACCTCGTTTACGACAAAAATGCACACATTGTGTTTTGTCAGAAGAAAGTTTAAAACCATTTTTATTTGTCCATTTAATTATGTTTTTTACAGCAAGTTGTAATTGACGTTCTTTGAAACGCATGTCATTTCCCTGGCAAGAAATTTGCAGGTCGTCTACATATAAAACTCCCATGGACACTTGGAGGCAATTGTTTAAGAATATTGTTTATTTTTAAAGAAAAAAGTGTAACGCTCAAAACACAGCCTTGAGGCACACCCTCCTCCTGAAAATAGAAGTCTGAATAAACTGATCCTATTCGAACTTGAAAGCGTCTGGTCCTTAAAAAGTTTTGAATGAAAATGGGAAGATTTCCTCTAAAGTCCAAATTAAAAAGATCTTTTAAAATACCATAGCGCCATGTCTTGTCATAAGCTTTTTCTATATCGAAAAAAATTGAAACCAAATGGTTACGTCTCACATTAGCTTTGCGGATATTTGTCTCTAATAATAAAATATTGTCAACCGTTGAACGGCCTTGTCGGAAACCACTTTGCCATGGAGAAATCAAATTACTTTTTTCTAAAATGTAAACAAGCCTAGTATTTACCATCTTTTCTAGCAGCTTACATAGACAGCTTGTAAGAGCAATGGGTCTGTAATTATTGGGGTCAGTAGCATCTTTGCCTGGCTTAGGAAAAGGAATAACAATAGCATCGTGCCAAGTAACAGGGAAAATATTTTCAGTCCAGATCCTATTGTAAAGACGAAGGAGATTTTTAAGAGACTGTTTTGATAAATGTTTAATCATAATGTAGGTAACACCATCGGGTCCGGGAGCAGAGTTATGGCAATGTTTCAGACTATTTTTTAATTCACTTTCTGTAAAAGGTTTATTGTAGTCTGGTGAAGAGCGGGAGTGAAAGTTGATTGATGATCATTCAGAATTACGTTTATGAGACAAAAAAAGTTCGGAATATGAATTAGAATTGGAGATGTGAGATAAAGTTTTACCAATGGTGTTTGCAATACCACAAGTGGGACATTGGAAACTGGAAGTGGCACCACCTCAAAAATGGCTCTAACAATTTCTTCAAATCTGCTATTTAAATGCTCTATTAGATGTCCCTTCGAATGATATAGTTGGTTAGTTCAGGAAAATTGATAGGCATCCTGTATAAATAGCTCAATTTCTGGTCTCGCTAGGACATTCCTTTATAAATGGCTGTATGGATTTTTTCAAATCTGCCATATTAACTCACTTTTAAATAGGTCTTTTCTATGTAATTATTGTTTTCCTGTCAATAATTTAGTTTTGGTAAAAGTTGGTATCTCAAAAACGGCTCTAACAATTATCTTGAAAAATTGTTATATAAATCCATTTCTTTCTTATGTATCGCATAGGTATTAGAGGAAAATTAACAGCTGCCCTGTTTAGGTAGGTCAGAAGTATAGGTAGATCTCGAAAATCGGTGTTTCAAATAATAACTCTACAATTTTTTTTTTCTTATTTTTTACCTCGCTATATGTAAGCTTCGTTTCATGTCTTTACATGCATATAAAGTTTAGTCTTGAAATTTTCTAAATCGTTTATATGAAAACAAAAGAAAACCCTAAGCCTATTTTTGTTTTTTAAGTAATACATATAAAATTTTGCACTAAAGAGAATTTCATTTAGTACCTATAACAGGACTTATTTTAATTAATCCTTTAATATAAAGGTATTAAATAACTGTGTATCATTCCCTAGCATTGGTTACTATATTTTTTTCGTATAGCTTTAGTATAAGAGTATTTGGTACTTTTAAATTTTTATTTTCAATTTGGCATCCCTTTAAGCCTTGGGATTCGTCCTCCATGATATTTGTGAGAAATATGGTTGAAGTATAGATAAAGAGAACAGATTATGTTGATTTTAAATGCAAAAATTTGAATTTCTCTGCTGATATATGCATTATAATACTCAGTTAAAATTATTTAAATTTTAGATACAGACACGGCTCAAGAAAGTGGTCCAGAACCAGAAAATGAAGAATCTAGTAGATCTGGTGAATTAAAGTCTTTGCACATGGAGCTTCAAAATCTCTAAGCAGAAAAGACAGCTCTACAAGAACGTGTTGCTTCATTAAATCCAACAAGCTCAATTTTAGGAGATAACAACATGTTAAATTTATATACTGGTTTAGTGTCCATAACTGTTTTTCATTAGATATTAAAAATTATAGAGAAAGAAATAGAAAACAATTTTATCAGTAAAAAGACACAACTTTTAATTGTTCTGATGAAATTGAAGCAAAATTTATCAGCGAGTGATATAGCTTTCAGATTTAATATATCAAGAAAAAATGTGCAAAAAATCTTTGACTTGTGGATGTCTTCATTAGCTGGTAAGCTAAAATCCTTAATATTTTGGCCATCAAAGAAGACATTTAGAAAAAACTGCCCAAAATGCTTTCAGTATGTATAATTGATTGTACTGAAGTTTCAATACAAAAACCAAACAGTCAAGAAGCTAAATCTCAAACCTGATCGAATTATAAACATTGTCACACAATCAAGTTTTTAATTGCAGTCACACCTAGTGGTCATATTTGTTTCCTTTCTGAAGTATGGGAAGGTCGTGCTTCAGATAAGGAAATAACACTACAATCTGGCTCTGAATAATATTGAAGCCAACAATGTCGTATTAGCCGATCAAGGTTTTATTCTAAGTGAATACTTTGAAACAAAGAAGGTGAAGTTAATCGTTCCTGCTTTTACAAAGGGAAAAAAACAGTTGTCGAAATTTGAAGTAAATTTTTCTAAACAAGTTTCGAATGTACGAATTCGCGTTGAATGTGTAATACGTTTATTGAAAAGTTCTGCATTTTACAGACAACTATACCAATACAATTTTTAAAGTACATTGACAGCGTGTTAATTATTACTGCTAGATTAAGTAATATGTCAACATCTGTTGTAAAAGATAAGGAGGAAAATAATTAATTTTTATGTTTTTCTTTAAATTTATTTCTATTGCTCTTTCCCCATCAAAAAAAATTACACGAGTGAGAAATATTGAATAATTCTGTTCTTTTATATGTTATAGAATATGATAAAGCACGTTTAAAATGAATTTAACATTTATATTTTGGATGGATAAAGATTGAGAATCTAAAGTTTTTCGTGGAGCGTTTGAACACTGATCGTAATTGGAGTTTGATTTTAACAAAATAAAAAATCGCAAAATTAACGAAAATCACAAGAAAGCGGATAATCGCAGATCCGCGGAAAATTCTCATGCCTGACACTAGTAATTATTGTAGTTCACTAGTTCTTTCTTTTTCTTTTCTGTTTTTTTTTTTTTTTTTTTTTTTTTTGCTTGGGAGGGGGGGGGGGGGAGTTTTGAGAAAGTGCTAAATTAATTTAAATATTGTCAGGAAGAAGCAAACCGCAATAATCCCCGGTAAGCCTATAACAGTGAAATTATTCTGATAATCAGATATAGAGAGGCTTGCAATCAAATTGACCCTCATTGACAGATTGCAGGTGGAGAAATACTTTCAGGAGTCACAGTGTTCTTACATTTTTATGTGTAACCTTTTAAGAAAAGTTTCTTTGTAAAAATAGTAGTGATAAAATAAAAAAATGTATCTAAAAGTATAGTAACTCTGCAAACTCCTGTATTCTGGATAAGACAACAATGCAGGAACAAGCTAGCAGTTGTATATTAAAGACCAGGGATGAGATTTTTTTTAGCTATTTATTTATTTATTTATTTTTAACTTTTGACATTCAAATGGGGTAGACTCCCAGAAATCCACACTCTTAAAATCTGCACATCACAATCCATTTAAACAATGAAATTTTAAGTTTTCAAGGAAAAAAATCAACACAGCACAGTGTTAATCAGGAAGCACCACAGGACATTTTAAAGTATCACATACAAAACTTTGAATAAACACCATAAAATGCAATAATCGTGCTACAATTGTTTTGGGTCAAAAAAGCACATGACCCTTCGTCAGGAGAAGAAAGTAGGCGAGTGCTTTTTCAACCCGAAACAATTGTTGTAATATTATTGTATTTTATGGTGTTTGTTCAAAGTTCTGTATGTAATACAGCACAATATTGTATACATATTCTTTTGCTTTACTTGCCAATAAATTTTGTTCCAATTTCACCAGAAAGCTTTTTAGCATACAGATTATTATTACAGTACGAAGCTGAAAATCAAGATAATTTTGTTGGCGTTAATCATCATCATCAACAACACTTATTATTATTATTATTATTATAAATATATCTAAATAAAGAACCGAAAAAGTATTTTTATTTCTTAATAATCTTCAAAACCGGCATTTGCAAAGTGTGAAAGAGAAGGGAAAAGATTATACTACTTGTAACAATTCTGAAACATTTATCTAATTGAGAAGTAAATTTTATATTCTATTTCAGTTATGCTCAACCTTTTAATTAAAAAACCAAGTACTGAAAAATCACGGAAATGTTTTTCTTATTTATTTTCTTTTTTTGTACTCAAATATTTCAATAAATCTGTTTTGTTTTTAAAGTTTAATTTATTATTTTATTTATTACAGTTGATAAAAAAAAAAAAAAAAAAAAAAAAAATGCAGAATATATTTGAAAATCATAATATTATATTTTTTAGACATGACCAAAAATCTGGAATCGTACTGTACTTTCGATTTTTAAATTTTTATAAATTTTGTACTTTTCAAACATATTTTTATTTTCTCATGTATAATTTTCACATAAAATGTAACCATATAAGATTTTACTTATTCATTCCAGTTAAACATATTACTGTTATCTCTTCTACACATTAAAAAATTTCAAATTAATTAATTCTATTACATAGTGTTTTTAGCATCTATGGTATTTTGTTTCAATGAAAATATTTTTCACAAATTCTAGAATAAGCAGTAAATCTTCTGTTTTTCCTTTTTAAACCTTTAAATTTATAATTCCTGATGAATTTCTTCTTTTGAAAATCTATATAAACTAATATAACTGCTCTTTCATTAATGATGTGTATGAAAAATGGCATATTAACAGAATTCTCTGCCTTTTTTTTTTTTTTTTTTTTTTTTTGTTATTGTTATATGTTTGTAATGTAAAACTTTTGTTTCTGTTGTCATTACAAACTTCTGATAGCATTATTGTCAGAAAAGAAAAAAAAAAAAAAAAATATATATATATATATAATTCATAAAAATGCCTATTTTGTTTTCCTTTTGTTTCCCTGTCTATTACATGTACTAAAAATCCTATAATTTTTATTTTTGTATTATCTATATGGGAGTATTTGGCATATGGATGTGTAACTATATGACACATTTTTTTTTTTAAATTTTCTTGTAAACATATGAGAAATAAATTAATCTTATAATATATTTTGTCATTTTCATCTTTGAACTCGTTACATTATTTGGTTTTAAAATTAAATTTTGTTTTCTCTATATATTAAAATAAAAAAATTACAGTCAATGACGTTATTTTTTACGGGAAAATTATAAATTAAAATATGATCCTTTCTATATATATATATAAACCACCTAAATAAATGAATATTGATGTTGTTATTAGTAAAAAAATTTTTATATTCAAATAAATAAAAAGCATTATCTTAAATATTTTCAATGAAAGAATAAATTTAGAACTGTAATTTGTAGTCTGCCTTTTTTACTTTCTTCTATATGTATATATAGAGAAAGTATTGGATTCGAGAAAATTTTCGAACTCCAGTTTTTGATGGATTTACACATTTTGGGATGTCCTAAACACGATTTGACTGTTTTTAGAAAATGTCTGTCTGTCTCTCTCTCTGTGTGTGTGTATGCCACAAATTTTGTGGATGCCGTATCTCCCAAACCAATGAACAAAATTTAACCAAACTTGGCACTTAGATGGATCCTGACATAAACTACTGCTGATTAGCATTGTGGAAAAATTGCTTAACAGGTGGTGCTGTTATCGCATTTTCTTCTAAATTTTTAACATGGCAGTTTAAGACGAAATTTAGTGTAAATGAACATAATGAGAGTTATTTTAATCATGTGATTATAAAATTAATATGAATTATTGATAATAGTAGTAGTTAACTAGGGGAAAAAAATTGTGCATGTGGGAGCATTGTTTCTCCCGGAGGGGGGGGGGGGTAAATTTTCAATATGGGTATCTTTCGAAAGATCTTGTCAATACCTTTAAAAAGAATGGTTGAACTATAGATCTGTGATAATTTAAAACGAAGTTAAAGATTTTTTTTACTTTTAACCAAAAAAAAAAAAAAAAAATCATAATTTTTTTTTTTTTTTTAATATTGTTACTGAGTGAATTTGTATAGGAAAATATAGAAGAAAGTCTTGTGGTGGCCACAACATACTAGTTTCTTTTTGTGCTTGCATAACTCTCCTCTCATGTATTCATTTTCTAACAGAGTGTTTGTTAGATCATTACGTATAGGTATACGGTAAGATGGACATATCAAATGTAAAAATTCTTTCCAATACTGATTATCTGTCAAAGATAAAGGACAGTTGCATGCATAAATGGCAAGTGCAAAAGCTGCATCCACTTTATCAATTTCTGTAACAGTCATTGTGTCCATAAATGTTCTCAAAGTACTTTGATTACTTTTCATAGTTGTTCGAGTTTCAGGAACATAATGAACAGCTGTATTCAGAATAGCTGCTGAATTATAAACTGAAACACTGCTCAGTGTTGATGATGAGGTATCAATTTCTAATATAGGTAAATCAAATAAATCAGCTGGTTCACCTTCATTTGGAATATCTTCTAATTGTATTTATCTTTTAACAAAAATAAACTTAGAAAAAAAAAACGTATTTCTTCTGATAATTGCAAAAAAAATTGAGATCTTTCAGCATTAAGTTATAATTCTGTCAGATAAAAATCGTCTGCATTTATAACGAAAAATAATTTGATAATTTAATAAATAATTTGTATTAAATTATATGGAAGAAAGTCATGTGGTGGCCACATCATACTAGTTTTTTTTTCCTACTTTTAGAAAATTTTTCTAATTGGCAATCGCAAATGTTGTTTATGATTTCTTTCTTTTTTTTTGTCTTTAGAGTGCATTTATCTTTCCCCCCTCCCCCCTTAAATTTAAGAACAGATTTTTTAAAGTACAGTGGATATATTTTGGCATAAAAAGTGAGCCTAACTTTAACTCGTTTTATGTTTTCAAAAATTTTAAATATCAGTATTGGACATTTTATAATACACTTTATATTTCTTAATTATGCCCCCCCCCCCCAAAAAAAAAAAAGAATTAAATAAATTTTTATAGTAAATAAAGTCAAGCAAGCCGGAGGGGACGTGAAGCATATTTCAATTTTTAAAAGTTTCAACATTGGACGGCTTTTTTTTTTTTTTTTTTTTTGCAAAACCTATGTTAGTGTGAAAATACTTGTTGAGTTGCATTTTAATTTACAACCATAGCCTCCTAAACTAGATGCCTTCTACGTGGCTCGGAAACTTGGTTACAGTTCAAGTGGTAGACAGAGCCACCTAATACAGATTGTGCAATTTTTTATTCAACTATCACCAATAATTTTAAAAAGTGATATATGATATATATAATCAACGTTTTTTTTAATTCTATTTGCCTTTTATATATTTCAAATCTTAATTTTAAATATTTATGGTGGCTGTTGAATATAAAAGTTATGCAATCTGTACCATGTGGTGCCAAGTTTCTGAACCATGTGGAAGGCATCTAGTTTAGGAGGCTATGTTATAAACTCAGTACCTCACAGTTATTCAATGTTGAAACTTAACAATTTATTTATTTATTTATTTTTTATTATTATTATATGTTATTCGGTTTATTTTCTATAATTATTGTATTTTTTGAGATTTTGAAGGTCAAAGGTGAAAATGGTTCACCTTGAAATGATATATCACATGCATATGTTTTTAAAATTTTTCATTTTAAGACCTACTTTGAAGTTCTTATAATATATACTAACAGTGATATTTTTTTGTTACATTGTATACTTATTCTCTTAAAGATTTATTAAAGGACTTTGTATAGCAAAGTAGGTTTTTGCATTAGTAAGGGAAATTTATACTGTGTTAGGGGGAAATTTCTGAGGTCTGAACATTTTCTGCACCCCTGTACACTTCAGGGTACTTGGGTACTTCAGGGTACTTGGGAAATATCTACTTTGCCTTTAATCTCTTAAAACTTTTTTTGCACCTTAATTTTGTTGTCACTGATGTATGAACAAATACTGATTGTTATGTTATGCACAATACATTTATTTATATTTATAAAATATCTTCAGTTTGAAGGTTATTTTCAATAAAAGGCAGGTAGGGGTGCACATAAAACTGTAAAAATATGTACAAAAAGTATAATAAAGCTTTAAAGAGTCATAAAAATGTATATAATGCTTAATGATTTAAAAATATAAAAGCTTCAAATAAAATTACCTAATATAAGGAAAAATGAATAATGATTAAAAAAGAGAATGAAATGTATGAACTTGATTATCAGAGGCAACACAGGATGTGATTTAAAAACAGGTATCTGTCCAGAGGAAAACCTGAATCCGTTTGAGAGCCCTTCACAAAATTTTATATGTTTAAAAAGGACCCTTCCAAAAATTTTCCTTCTTAAAAACAGATCTTTAGTTATACTTGTTTCATTTCAAAAACTAATCTTCCATAGAATGAACAGGCCACCTGAATAAGCAGACGTACTTTGCTGTACTTCCATGAAAAGCTGATATTCAATTTCTAATTTATAAAAGCTTTCTATGCATATGTGTGAGTTACTTCTGTAAAAGTAAACTGTCATTGTCTAAAATGAAACCTTCAGTGTAATTTTATTTTGCAGAATTCCTTTTTTTTTACAATTTCAGAAAAAAAAAAAAAGAACCGTAGCTGAAGAGTTCGGAAGAACTTAATTTTCACACTAAATTTAGATTCACAAAATTGTGTAGATTTTTCACAATTTCACAGAATTTTTGCAGAAGTACTTTTTTTTAAATTTCAGGGAAAAAAAAAAAAAAAAAAAAAAACATAGCTGAAGAGTTCGGAAGAACTTAATTTTCACACTAAATTTAGATTCACAAAATTATGTGTAGATTTTTTACAATTTCACAAAAATAGGACCATGTCTGAAAAGCTTGAACAGACCCCTGAAAAAATTATAAATGCACTATGGTAACATAGGATGTGATCTTTTTATAGAAAAAAAACCTCTGAAGTGGCTTCATCAGTTATCAATTATTTAATATTTATTCACATAGCTTGGGGACAAGAGACTGTGCATAATTTAGATATTATTTATCTGTATTTCTGAACTTGAATTTTAACACTATAATGCATTAAAAATGATGAAACAAGCATGTAAACTGTTTAGAAAAAAAATAATAATGATAATTAATTAATGCAATTAGAGTAATAAATGTAGTAAAATATATACATTTTTATGTATACATTTTTTCAATTGACAAATTAGAATTTTTATAGACTTGGACAATCAAAATTACCTTATGTCATTAGATTCAGTTTCTAAAAAAACACTATTAAAATAAGTGCTATCTTGAGTTTTTTCTTGAAAACTTTATTACAAATTTCACTGTTTGCATTATCTGCAATGTATGGATTTCTGAGAGTGTACTGTATATATATAAATCTGGCTTGGAAAACAGGAGTGAAATGAAAAAAAAAAAAAAAAAAAAGAAGGGGGATAAAGAAATGTATAAATATTAATTTTTTTTTGCACGTAATTGGGGAGCTATATTTAAAAAAAAGAAAGATTCTAAAATGGGTTTGTTACTTTCCCAATAAAAAATATCTTTTTGATTCTCAAAACTAATATGTCTATTATGGTCCATATGACAAAATCACAGTACTCAAAATTTGTTACGGCTAGTTGACCTTGAATTTGTGTGTAGTATTTGTGGTTCTCTTTTAAACATCCATTTGCATCCAAAAAAAATGTTTTATCTATTGCAGCAATAGCTGCAGGATGCAAATTTCGATCTTTAAAAGGGCACTTAATTTCAAGGACACCTTCGCTGCAACAATCGCATTCAATTATCCCATCTGGAGATGACCCCAAGTATGGATCACTGGCCATGATTTGAAAGCTAGCTCTTCTGGCAGGAAAATTCATACGTTTTGTTTTCCCTGCTGTCAAATACACCTCAAATGCCCGTCGTTCCATTTCCCCCCCCCCCCCATTTAATTGAAGCTGTATTTACTTCAGCAAGAATATTTAGAAATTTTTTAATAAATTCATTAGTAAATGATTTTTTTTTTTTGAAAATTTCTCCGAAATTCGAGGAAGTTAATCTGCCACACCTATGCTCAAACCATAGTGAATTTGCCTGGCTCTTTGTTCTGCTCTCTAAATTTTCTATTTTTGTTTTCGAAAAAAATTGTTGGAGCATTTCATTGTTTCGGAATGGCATATTCCTTAAAAAGATCCTTCAAAGTTAATGGAAGGTCAGTTTCTTCATCAGAAGCACTATCAGTGCTGCTGTCATCAGCATCATTTGCGATCGAAGACAGGAAGACTGCATTTGGCACAATTTTAGCGAGGTCTGCTATTTCAGACTCATTTAAAGGGGCAGTTTCCTTAGCTGTGATAACAGAGACTTGCCTCTTTTTTTTCTTTTGTGCACTATTCCATTTGGTCTTTTCCAAATTTTTTTTTTTTTATTGGAACACATTTCACCTAAAAAAAAAAAAAAAAAAAATCTGATTACCATTAAGAATAAAATAATAAATAAATGGCAGTATTCTTTAAATAAAATTAAAAAGCATTAAAAATTTTAGACAGAATTAGCAAATATAATATATACAGTCAAATACCTTTAACTTGAAAAAACAGTCAACACAGATATCTGATTTTTTTTCCAAAAGCAATAAATTTTTTACTTGCTTTTCATCCCAATGTATTCAACCAACTTGTAGTTTAATAGGAAATTTAAATAAAATTTGACAATATGGAAAATATTGGTGAGTTTTATCAGGGCGTGAAATTTTCACTAGCCATTGGGGAGTGGAAGTTTTACTGTGTCGAGTAAAATTTCGGTCTAAATGTAGAAAAAATTCTTAAAGTGTACGGTATTACAAGGGGAAAAAAAAAAAAGAATCGATTTAAAAACAAAATTTTGCTAATCTTAGGTAAAATGACCAGACATCCTCTTTTTAAGAGGACAGTCTTCTTTATCAACACTCTGCCTTCTTTAACAAAAAAAACATTACAGGACTAAAAAGTACTCTTTTTTATGTTTTTCGTCGACTATCCTCTTTTTCAAATGAAAAGGATTTAGTCCTTAATTTTAAAAAATTCGCAAAACTTGGAAGCTCAATCGGCTGTTGGCTATATTGAACCGTGAACACTAACTTTTTTCTGCGTTAGGTTCGCAAAAGAACAACTTTCTAATAAACTTGTCAAAGCATATTATGGTTTATGTATATTCAGATTGTTCGAATCACAAAGAAATAAAAGTATTCCCCATATTTGTACGGTTCTTTGATCCAGAACACGGAGTCACTATTGAAATTGTCATGAAATCATTAAGGTGGGGCTACAGTTGATGTGCGGTGGATTAACATGTGTTTTCATTTTTGTATGGATAATATTCCTCATAAAAATAGGCCCACCAGTGACTGAGAAGTTCTGTCCTTGAGCTGGTCTCGCTCATTGGCTTAGCTGTTAAGCGTTTCCGTGGTTTTCTCAGAAACTAGCGTAAATATGGATAACCTCTTAGAAAGATCCCATGGAGGATTCTGCTACTTAGGCCTAGAGCCCTAGTGCAGACAATTGGCCTTAATGATAACACTACCACCACCTCACAAAAATACGAAAAGTTAGTTGAATTCATTTTATGTCCTACAGGCAAAAACGCTCCCACAAAGCGACTTTTTTCTACAATGAACAAAATGTAGACATGTGAAAAAAATCCCCTTTATATACCTACTTTAAAAACTTATTAACTACTAAGACTAATTTAGGTTATACTTGTGAGAACTTTTACAAAATGTTGACAAAGAATGACTGTTCATTAAAACAAATCGTTTCATCTGCCGAATATTAATTTTATTTTTTCATTTGCCAATTTTATTTTTTATTTTATGATTATGATTTTAATAAAATGTCTACGAACTTTTTTTATGCAACTGCATGTATGTACCACAAAAAAAAAAGTTTTGTCTATAGCAAAATTTAATAATTAAAAAGCAAATCTATATTGTCCAGTGACACTTATAAAAATTAGGGATTTTTCCTCTCGTATTCGTATATTATTAATTAATTTAAACTAGTATATAACCCCGTCAAAAATGACGGAATGTGAAATCAGTTAAGGTAGTGAATCAACAAATGCTTTGCCAGCTTCGCTGGACACTATATTTAAAGGGGACTAATGTGCAAGTTGCACCTGACGAGACTAATATGCAACTTATACCTGACAGAACTAATGTGCAAGTTGCACCGAACGAACAAACTATTTCTTTTAAAGAAAATACCTACTAACCCTGGGCGATAGGTCTAATATAACGTATCATATTATATATCGTATTTATTGTAATATAACTCAGTACTTATTTCGCTTCCTTCTTCGACTCATTTTAATAAGTATTTTTTTACATGCATGGGCAAATTTAATAATTTTTTACGTGAAAACATTTTATCTTATGCCCCCCCCCCCCTCAAAAAAAAAATATAGAGATATAACAATAACTGGTAAATTTTTTTGGCAACAATCATAAATTTAAATGTCCAGTTTTAAAATTATTTTCATATTTTAATTAATTCTAAAGTGTCTAATCAAAACTTCATTACAAATAAGGTACCAAATTTGTAATGAAGTAACCTTAGGTACCTTATTTGTAACCTTATTTATTTTAACTAATTTGATAAACATGACGTCACAATCAACTATTTGTTTATATCAGATAAGTACATTATCATGATTGGAAGAAAATGATGCAATAACTATAAGTCCATAATTTTTATTATTGAATTTTATATTACATTTTAATTTTATCCTCCATGAGTATTTTAGAATTGCAATGGTAGTTATAAATTTGCGTTGAAATCTTTTGACATATTGAGATTAAGGGAAAAGTGTAAGCACAAAAAAAGTTCAGTTTTGAAAGATCTTTCTAATGATGTAACATTTATGCAGATTAATTAAAATAATAAAAATAAAATACATAGCATTTCTAAGGAAAAAAAAAAGGCTACCAAAAGTCTGTTTTGAAGCGGTCTAGCCAGAATTGTTCCTGACAGAAGATAGGTCATTATTATTAATTAAGGTGTGCTGCTCTAAATTCATCATTTGAGATAAAAAAGTATACGCCACTTGTGTGAAGTAGCTTCTGAACCGGTTTTTATAATCATTTTCATTCAATTTTGTGTCCTTTAAAATGACCTCTTTTTTAAAATTAAATGCCTTCTATTTTCTTTAAAAAAAAAAAAAAAAAAAAAAAAAAAGCATAATTTCTCCTCTTTTTCCAATAAAAAATTCTGGTCACCTTATACGTAAAAAATAGAGTAAGTTAATCATATTTTGCGGCAAGTAACTTTTTTTATTAGCGAGTGTAATCTAAGTTGAAATTTCGGGCCCTGGTTTTATTCTATTTTTAAGATTCTTTTAACACGAAAAAATATTTCAGTCCTTTCAGTTTCATGTTAAACATTTTTCACTGCATTTCCTAATTCTCTCAAAAGTAGATTTAAACTATGTAATCTGTTACTATATAATAATAATATATATTTGCAAATATAAATATAAAAATGTCAGACATTTTTGATTCTTTTTCAAAAAAGTACCTTTTTTGAGAAAGTGGCTTTTTATTTTCATCTGACGAAACACATTGTGTGCATTTCTGTTGTAAATGTGGTCTTCATCCAGATCCAGAGATTTATATTAACACCTGATTAAAATTACCAACACTGCTTTCTTGTTGGGTATTATTTTTGACAAGAAACTAACCTTTGTTCCACATATTTTAAACATTAAGAAAAATTGTGACAAAAAACTAAATATTTTAAAAGTACTGTGTAACACGTCTTGAGGTACAGATCAAACTTCCATGTTAAAGATATATCGGGCAGTCATTTGCTCAAAATTAGACAATTCAGCTGGTTATTCTCATCTAAAAAAAACTAGACATTGTGCATCACAATGCACTTAGAGTTTCTTCTGGTGCCCTTCGCACTTCTCCAATACAGAGCTTATATATCGACTGCATAGAGCCACCCCTGGATATTCTAAGAGAACAGCTTTCCTTGGATTTATATTACCGGTCACTTCCTCACCATCCACTTCATCCTCATATAAAAAACAATCTGAATCGCCCATCTTGCATCCCCCATTTTGGCTTAAGAATTAATAACATCTTAACACACACACCTTATACTGAAATTAAAGTTCATCCCCGACTCTTTTTAAATATGACTCCCTGGAATTTCCAACTTATTACTTCCATTCATCCTTTCAATAACTTTGACAAATGAAATACAGATGCAACTATTTTCAAGTCACTTTTCGCTTCACATCGTTTTAATTACCAGGACTATATGGATATCTATACTGATGGTTTCAAGACCTGTGATCGTGTGGGTTGTGGTGTTGTCTGTGGCAGTACTTCTTTCAGTTACAGCCTCCCTGGCTGTTTCTCTATCTTTTCTGCAGAGTTTTTTGCAAGTGAGGTAGCACTTAATTGCATTTCACTTCATCGTTATAAAAAATTCGTAATTTACACAGACTAAGTCTTGCTTCCATTTCATATACATTCTCATTTATTTCAGTTTTAAAAACTTATACAGACCTGTTAAAAAAGGGATTTGATATTTTATTTTGTTTGATTTCAGGACATGTAGGTATAAAAGGCAATGAAGCCGCTGAGCAAGCTCTTGTCTCCCTAGATTGCTCTATTCCATATGAAGATCTTAAACTTGTCATAAAAAGTGTTCTTAGAGGCAATTGGAAAAGACAATGGCAATGCAAAATTCAGAATAAATTACTAGGAATTAAACCTAATATTTGAATCTGGCAAATACTTAGTCCATTTGAAACTTGATGTCATAATTATACGTCTTAGAATTGGGCACACTAGATTAACTCATAAACACAGACCTGCCAACTGCTACGAATAATTCGTCTACGAATTTGGGCTGTAAACTATGATGTTACGAAAATCGGCACAAAACTACGAATTTTTATCTAGCACCAAAACTGCAACATTTCTGACTATGTTTTGCTTGCGATTTTCTATCTTTCTACATCCATGCCATAATTGTCAATTTTCATATTACACTTGCTTTATTAGATTCTAGAATGTATAAAGAGATAGAATTGTTAAATATTTCTCATTCGTGCCTCCCCTCACACCCTACTCCAACCCCTAACAATCAGCAAACAAACATCTCGCGAAAGCCTTGGGATTTCTAATAGTTTTTCCATCCGCAATATACATATGTTCTTTTTAAACTTACTTTATTAGATGCTAGAACCTATAAAGAAGTAGAATTGTTTAATATTTCTCACTCATTTTTTTAATCCCCTAGCAATCAATGATCAAATGCCTGCAGACGCCGTTTGAAACACACAACAAAAATATTTACTATTTAAAGGGTAGGATTTTTGCTGAATTTTAATAGCCCGGTTGAATAGTGTAAAAACAGGAATTCTGCATTTTTAATAAAATTATTGTACACCTGTTTTCATAAAACGTGTTTGTTTTTAAACAATCTTTCATTATATATGAACACTAATGCAAATATTTAGATAAAAATAATAACTTTTAAAAATTCTTAATCTCAGGTGGGGAGAGGAGGTAAAAAAACATTAAACATAATGTGGCCAGATTTCGGTGGCAAATAAAGCCGGATATCCAACATCTGGCAGTACATGTTATCTGTGGAAAATTTTTCATCTGACTGAAAATAGTACCCCGTGGATTATACACAAGAAAATACGGTAATACACATACATTTATTTGTTTAGGATTCATGTGTTGCATGATAAAAATTAACCAATCAACCGTGCTACCAATTGTCATTTTCAAATGTTGGCAGGTATGTAAACATCAAACTTCTTGGGGAACAAGAACCCAGTTGTCCAAAATGTCATTTCAGTTCTCTTACAATTCATCATATCTTGAACAGTCTCAGCCTACGCCATTTATATAGATATATATTTTTTTTTTTCAAAACATCCTCACCAAACCTGACAAGCCTTTTAGGTATAAATTCTCATATTGAACTTTTTAATTTTTTAAGAGAAGCAGGTTGGTTGGTCGGTTGAATGACTTTTCTGGCGCAAGGTCCAAAGTAGGACATGATGCGCCAAACAAAAAGGTAAAAGAAAAAAGGAGCCTCTGGATGGGTTTACCCATCCAGAAAGTCATTAAGAAAACACAGTAGAAAAAAGAAGTAAAACTACATACAAGATAAAATCAAAAATAATAAAAACAGTATACAATAAAAAACAGATGTAAAATAGGATGAACATTGTAAACAATAAAATCAGATGTCGAAGTAAAACCCAGCCTCCTTTAAAAAATTTGTCAACTGATGATGAGGATTTGCACCTAAAAGGCTTGTCAGATTGGGTGAAGATGAATTAAAATAATGCCTATACAGATGACGAAGACAAGGGCAGTCAGTGAGCAGATGGCGAACGGTAAGCACACAGAAATGACATTTCGGACAGTCAGGTTCCTGTTGTCCAAGTAGTAAGTATTTATGCGTGATCCTTGAATGCCCAATTCTTAAAAGAGTAATTATGACATCATGTTTTCTAGGACTCAGTGTAGGCCAGACTGCAATTTGAGGTTTTATTTCAAGTAATTTATTATTTTGCTGATTATTCCACTCCATTTGCCAATTATTTCTGAAAATATTTTTTAGTGTGTGCTTGATGTCATCATAAGGTATAGGACAGTTTAATATAATAGAAGCCTGCCTTGCGGCTTTGTCTGCTGCTTCATTGCCCTTGATGCCAATATGACCAGGAACCCAGCTAAACAAGATGTCAAATCCCTTTTTCAGAAGGTCGTGGTAAGTTTTTAAAATTGAAGTGAAAGATGGATTACAAGAGGTAGATGAAAGAGAATCAAGAACACTCTTTGAGTCTGTATATATATAATGAATTTACGATTTGGATGATATGAAATAAAATTAAGGGCAACCTCAATAGCTAAAAACTCTGCAGAAAAAATAGAAAAAGTGTTTGGAAGTTCATAGCTTAGAGTAGTGTTGTCAGAGATAATCGCACAACCAACCTTATTGCTTGTTTTAGAACCGTCAGTAAAAATTTCGGTATAGTCTTTATAACTGCTCCGATGAGCTTTGTAGAGGGTCTGAAAGATAGAGGCATCAGTGTTACCTTTGTCAAAACCTTTGAAAGGATGAAGACATGAAATATCCTGGAAGTTCTTAAGAGAAGCAGGATTTTACAATGATATTTAATTTTTATACCGTTTTATCTTTTATTATTTTATTTATTTTTTGCATGGCGCAGCATGTCCTATTATGGATCTTGCGTCATTAAATCCAACCAACAAACAAGGGGGTTGGAAAACTAAAACCTGTTAGAGAAAATGTGAATGCATCAGTTTACGCTGACATTTTGGAGGAGTGCTTAAGGCCAATTATTTGAGATAATTTCAGAATTACAAAGATTTATTTTTCAAAATGATTCAGCACCCTGTCATATGGCAAAATCAGCAAGGATATTCTAAATTATTCTTACATGATTTTGCTGTGTAATTTTGCATTGTTTTATCACCGCAACATAACAAGTATTATAAAAGTTTTTTTCTTATTTCAATGTTTTAGGTGAGAGATTATCTGAAAAGTTCTACTATTAAAGTTTTGGACTGGCCTGACAATAGTTCAGATTTCAATCCTATGAAAATGTTTGGGATATAATAGGTTCTAAATTTTCTGGTTGGGGGAGGGGGGAACCTTCTAACTATGGTTCAGTTACATGAAAGCATTAATAAGGTTTGGAATCCTGGAATTGGACAAGAAATACATTGAGAAGTTGATTTTTTTCGCGACTTTCTTGCTGTAAGGCTCTTATCAAAGAATGTGTGTGTGTGTGTGGGTGGGGTCATACAAAGCATTGAAATTTTTTTTTTTTTTGCATGTTATAAGTTTAACAGGCATATACTATCACTTATTTATGTAAAATTTATAATTGATAATGGCATATATGTGTAAATTATATTTTTCACGTCTACATTATATATTCAATTTTTCGATTTCATGACTTTCACAGAGTAAATTGGTACTTCCTTAAACACTTTGTTACTCAAATGCAGCCACAGTAACCTGATATCTTTACATTTTTGTAAAATCTATAAAATATGATCACCCTTACAGAAAACATAAGCATGAAATACACATTTTGGATATGCAGGTTTTTTTTTTTTTTTTGTACAATACTGTATCTGCTAAAAATTTATGATTCTGAAGTGCACACTTTCACAGTTCTTCCTTCTCTAAAAATGCTAGAGGCTGTGTACAATTTTATAGAACCCAGAGTAGGGAAGAATGGGGGAATGGCAGTCACTTAAGGAAAATTTTGCTGTATATGTGCAGAAAAGAAAAACAGTTTAAATTTTAATACTGAAATGTGTTCTTTTATCATATTAACATACTTTTTAGTAAACTTCATTACATAGGATTAAAAGTTTTTATGAAAAAAGAAAAAAATTTAAAAATATATTTTGACCGCCATTACCCTAAGTGTAGGGTAATAGCAGTCACTGGTATGGGTAATGGCGGTCAAGACGGTTTTCTTATGTTGTTTTAAGTTTCTTAAATTTTTGTACTTTCACATAATAAAATTTATTTTATGAATCAAATAATAACTTTGAGAATGAATACTATTCTTTTTTGGCCTATAAATAACCAAAATATTTCTGTTAAATAAAAACAAATGTATAAGCAGAAACTTTACTTAGAAGATAAGTAAACAACACTATTAAAAATACATAGCAGTTAATGAATTTCTTTTGAGTTAGCAGTAAAACACAAAAATACAGCAAGCTTATTCAAATTTAATTCTTCCATATCTCAGTTGTTGAAATTTGATGAACTTTCCAACAACATCAGGGAAAATAAATGTGTCCCACTGACCTCTATATGGACCATAAATTTTACTTTAAATGAATTTTCATTTGTTTCAATTACTTGAGCCGGGAAGTTTTTCTCAGTTTTGTAATTGAAAACTTTAACTAAAAGAAAATCTCCTACAAGAACACACTGTGGATCGTTTTCTATGACAAACTGCCCTTGTGATTTATGTTCAGATTCATTTTCATCTGTTTCCATGTCGCTATCATTGCTGGAATCTTGGCATAAGTCAGCTTCAGTTGGGCAGTCTACATCCAATTCTGAGGAACTGAAAGACAATTTCCTTTTATGTGATGCAGCACTAGGAACTCTAGAAGTATTCTTCTGTTTCAAAGATTAAGTTTTTTGTTTTGTTTTCAAACGTTCTTTGTGCTTTGCTTTCTTTTCTTCTAGAACTGTTTTATTAGGGATTGAAGTCAAAATATCTGAATGCATTCTTCTTGTGTGGCTTGGACCAGGATGACTGAAATCTGGTAGTGGAGAAACATCTTGAAATGTCACTTCATTTCTTTGAGATGATGAGGTTGTGCTCATCTCTACTTCAAATGGAGTCTTCATCAGAAAAGACTGAAGGGTTCATTGGGTATATGCCAGCTGAAGAAAAACCGGAGTTTCCTTTAGCAATAGTTGCAACATTTGAGTACGCCTTGTTCTGCAACTTTGTACACTGTGATTCTCTCATTTGTTTCTTCATGAAAAGATCTCATTCTTTGCTGTATGCTTTTTTCAATGGTCCATAAAAAACAACATCTAGAGGCTGCAATCTATGAGAAGAATGTGGCGGTATAGATAGCATCATAATGAAGTTGTTCTTACAAAATACATATGCTTCTAAAGTAATACAGTGGACGCTCGTTAATTCGAACTCGAAGGTTCTCAGAAAATAGTTCAAATTATCCGAAGTTCGAATTATCCGATGTTAAGAGAAAATAATTTTAAAAGTATCGTTGAAGACGAAAAATCCCCTAATATGTATAACATAAATTAAAATTAAATATAGTACTATGAAAAAGCAATAAAAACTTAACTTAAACATAAAATGAGGCAAAAGATATTTCATAGAAAGTAAATTTTAATTAAAAATGTAAGTTACACTTTCGGGAAAAACTGTAAAACGGATGTTTGTTTTTGCCTATTATGCCTACATTTTTCAGCCAGCTTTTCTATTTGAAGTAGGCATTTCAATTCCTTTTCAGAGGAAGGTTTCATCTGAATAAATGCTTTGAGAGTTTTTATCAAGTCCATTATCGCTTGATCATTAGGAAGCTTAAAAGTTTCTTCAGTCACATCTGAATCCGATAAGGTTTCTTCTTTCTCATCTTCTCGGATAGTTTTTATTATTTCATCATCGTTCGTTCAGTTTTCCACAGATTTCTACGTCTTCATCTACACTTACATAATCAGTAAAAGTAACATTATCACATTTAAATTTTTTGAATTCAGGAAAATCAGTATCAACAGTATCACATTCTTCGGTTTGATTGCTCTCTTCGGCATGCATGAATTTAGCATGACGAAAGGAATTTCTGCAGCATATACATCATTTATAGCTGTCAGCAGAGTAATCTCGTAATTTTCACCACAATCTAAAGGAAAAAAGGATTTGTTTTAAGAGTCTCTTACGTTAATTTACTTTAAGATTCTGTATGATTCCTTGATCCATTGGTTGTAGCTTCGCAGTTACATTTGGCGGCAAATATTCAACCTGTATGGAACTCAGTTCTGGAAGATTATTGTGGCAGGATGCGTTATCCACAAATAGAAGAATTTTACGTTTTTGCCTCGAAAACTGCTTATCTATTCCTTTTAACCAATTACTGAATATTTCTCGTGTCATCCATGCTTTTTGTTGGATACATAATCAACTGGTAGTGTTTTGATTCCTATAGAACACCTTGGATTCTTGGACTTTCCAATCACTAATAATTTAAGTTTTTCGCTCCCATCCATATTAGCACAAACTAAAGCTGTAATCCTCTGTTTACTGCTTTTACCTCCTACGCAAGCATCCCCTTTAAAATGCAATGTTTTGTTAGGCAAAAGTTTATAAAAAAGTGTCGTTTCGTCCGCATTAAAAATATCTTTTGGCAGATAAGTAGATAAAAGCTCTGGGAGTCTCCTACCGAAAACATTGCATACATCTTCGTTTACATCAGAGCTTTGGCCACTTACATTTTTATAAGAAATATTGTGCCTTGACTTAAATCGGGAGAGCCATCCATCACTGCATTTAAAATCTTCAATTTCCATTCGACTTGCCAATTCATCAGCTTTCGCCTGCAATAGGGGTCCATTTATTGGAAAATTTCGAGATCTAGCATCCTTGAACCACATTAGTAAAGCTTTTTCTAGATCTTCTTGGGACGCATTTCTCATGCGTTTCCTTCCTTTAGCAAATTTAGATTTTTCCAACGCATCTAAAATTGATGCCTTGTTTTTCAAATAAGTTGACAATCTATTCATTTTTATTCCATAATCAGCTGCTAACTTTGTTTTACATTCACCATTCTCAACTTTCTTTAAAATTTCAACCTTTGTCTCTAAAGTTAGGGTTTTGTACTTTCCACGTGTAAACATAATGAATTTTTACACGTTTACAACACACACTAAAGGAGAAACACTAAAGCACATTAACTTGTCTGAACTGCAGGCATAACTGACGCAGCTCTCTAGAATCGATAACAAAGAGAATCGAAAGAATTTTCCACATACACACACATTAAACAAAACAACCAAAAAGAAAAAAAAAAGAAAGAAAAGAAAAAGAAAAAACCTGATTATTTTATGACACAAAATAACAAACACAGCGTGTATTTTCTCCATTAAATGAGAAAAAAAAATTGGGGGATAATTTTTTTTGTTCGAATTAACCGAAGTGATAAAAATTTAGTTCGAATTAATGAGATTTTTTTAACATTATTCCAATGCGAGCTTTTGTGGGACTTTGGATTAGTTCGAATTAACCGAGTTCGAATTAACGAGCATCCACTGTATAACTACCATGATTATCTAAAATCAACAAAACTGGTTCAATTTAATTTACAAAACAAAAAAAGAAAGTTTTTCTGAAAAAAAACTGGTTCATTTTCAATTGGGTTAGAATGTTTTTTGAAATGTTTGAGCCACTCAAGAAATAATTCTTCATTACTCCAGCCATTTTTCTTGAGCAAGTGTATAAAGTTCCAGGTGGACCATTTACTTCCAAAGTTGGAGCCATCCTTTGCCTGGCATAGATGAACATGGGAGGAATATAACCTCCTGCTGCGTTAAATGAACAAATAACTGAGTGGTTTGTCCTTTTTCACCAGATGTCACTACACCAATTCTTTTTTGTCCTTTTGCTGCTACAATTTTGTTTGTGTCATGAACTGTTGTGATTGCAGTCTCATCCATATTATAGATTTTACTAGAGAAAAACTTAAATTTCTCAATAACACATTCAAGGTTTCCAAAAATTTGTTTACTTCCTCCTTGTTAAAGCCTTTTATTCTATTCAAACTTGTGGCATCAGGTTTACGAACTGATAGTGATGGATTTCGATTCAAAAACCCAGCTAACCAATTTTTTCCAGCTAACTTACTTGTCTTGTCAAATGGGTTTGGGATATTCAATTTCTCAGCATATTCAAACACAACTTTTCTCAGTTGCAAAGGTGTTAATCAATAATACATATTTGATAAAGTAATTAATTGCTTCACTATAGAAGCTTCTTGTTCAGGACTAAAAACAGCTTTTCTTCCTTGATGTGGGCTGTTTACATCAGCAGACTTTATTCTTTCTTGTAAGGTGCTAAATGGTATGCTATGATCTTTTGCAGCTCTTCTTATAAAAACTCCACTTTTCACAGCTGCAATCGCTGCTAATAAAGCATCACTTGTCCATTGTGCTTTCTCAGTTGTCCCCTGTCTATTTCTTGGCATCTATAAAGAAAACAATGATTTCAAAACTCATCTTGATAATATCAGGCAGTGTTGGGTAATGACAGTCAATAATGGGGTAATGGCAGTCACTGACCATCATTACCCCACACCTAGATTGTCTTGCATGAATTAGTTTATTTAAATCCATTTAAGTTTCCTTTTATATACATTATAATTTCTTACCTTCGACTTATTGCAAATTCTAAAGAAATATTTATTTTTTAGGAAGAGGAACATTATTTACCAGAAATCCAAACTTACATGAAAATGGTAAAAAAACTCTTATTGTTGTTACTTCTGATCTAGAGAATACATAAACAAGTTTTCAATGACTTGTATCTTAGTTTTTGAGCTTTCCACTAGGTGGCAATGCCATCTAGTCCTTTATTTTAAAATCAGAAGATGGAATATAGACGTGACTGCCATTACCCACTGACCGACATCCCCCCCATTCTCCCCTACAATATGAACCAGTGGCAGTAGATCTCTTCTGATGATTTTTTCTGTTTTTTTTATGAAGCGCATTTGAATATTTTATTGCAATATTTAGCCTACAGGTTTTCAATTTCTCAATTAATAGTCATCAGGGTTGGCAAGGTTTTTCCCACCCCCGGTAAATACTGTGGTAAAAACCGGTACTTACCGTCCTGGGAAATACTATGTTTTTCCCACATGGGAAAAACTGATTATTAAAAACACAAATATAAATTCAAAGCAACCTTTTGAAAATGTTAAAAATGAGTTCTAAGTATATAGCTTGAAAGATAGAAAAAAAAAAGATCCACAAAACAAATGATTGATGGATTACATTTATTTAAATATTTACGGACTGTATACATTTCTCAATATTTACCAATCATCATAATCATTAATCATAATCATATTCTTCGTCTTTTACATTGGATTTTAGCATCATGTAACAAAATACTAATTTAGAGGCTTTTTCTAAACCCAGTCTGTTTCTAAGTTTGTTTTGGATAAAAGAAAAGTTAGAAAAAATATGCTCCAGAGATGCTGATGAAGCAGGACATCCCTGGAGATGTTCCATTAATTGGAGAAAGTCTTCATCTATTCCAGATTTGTTTAAATTCTTCCACCATAGTGCGTGTGAAATAGTGTTTATAATGTCTTCAGAAAAGGTGCATCTTCTCACTTGAACTGTAATATGTATTGTAAGTACTTCGAATTTAAAGCCTTCAAATATTCACGCGCAGATTCCTCCTGATCTTGCGATAATTTTTCACCTTTATACTTTGGATTCATCAGGTATGCCAAAAAATAGACAGGGGTTATTGCTTTATCAAAGCTAGATTTCCCTTTGCTGAAATGTGGTTTCAGTTCTTTATTTTGAAGAAGCTCTAAATAAATTTCACAAGCATCAGCAATATTAGCATTATTATCATGTTGTAATTTCATAAGGTGCTTTTGCAACTGGTTCCAACTGATTGTACATATTTTTTGCTTCTTTATATAAATGTAGATTATTTGTTAAACACTTAATGTCATTGTCAATTTCATCTTCGTGATTATCTACAATTTGAAGTTAAAAAGGCCTGTTAGTAATAAAAGTTTTTAAACAAGTTATTTGTGAGTTCCACCTTGTTTCACCTGGAATTTGTGGTTTAACTGAATCAGCATACTCTTTCAATAAACTCCCAGGAATATGGTGATTTCTAAAAAACTTTTGAATTTTGACAACATTAGCTATAACAAAATCAGTAGTTATGTTCTTGCCAAGAATATTCAAATAATGTGATGCACATCAATATGTAACTGGTATAATATCTTCCGTTTCAAGATTCTCCCGCATTGTAAGCATTTTCTGTTTATTATCTGAAACAAAACTTTTTACAATGCATCCATATTTAGATTCTGCTGTAATTTTTGCCTCACGAGCAAGATTTGTACAATACTCACTTGTTTTCTTATTTTTCCCGCAATCTACTACAGAAAGAAACACACTTTTTCCATTACAAAATATGGAATTGGCTATAACAGGGTCGTTATGCACATTACTCCATCCGTCTTGCATGAGAGTAACAGTTCTCCCAGCTATTTTCTCTGCAGCAGATTCTTGAACTTCTGCTGTTACCTTTTCCAACAAATCATTAGCCAAATTTTTTCGTGAAGGTGGTTTGTAACCTGGTCGTAATTGAGATATCAAATCTACAAAGTGTTTGTTTTCAACTATTGCAAATAGTATGTTGCAAGCATAAAAAAAACGGGCTATTTTGACATCAATTTCTTGTTTTTGGAATGATGTTGTATGCATTACAAAGTTATTGATTGAAGGCTGAATTTCTTTTATTTTTGCAGCTATGTTTGATTTCACTATTGATGATGGTGTTGAACTTTGAGGGTCATCTGCATTTTCATTACTAACATAAACTCATTATTAGCATTAGGCTCTGTTCTTGAACTTGAACAGTAACTGGCACTGGTGGATGCAGAAAAGTTAGTAGTAGTGTCAATATTTAAAATGTTTTGTTTATTGGATAATTTCAAGGAAGTTTTGGAACCATTCTATCAGCTTTGGCACTAACTTCTTGATTACATTGTTTGCACCTGACAATTAATTTTCCATTCTCATCATGAAATGGCTCCATACAGGATTAAGTGGCCTTCCTCCTGCACTTGCACCTTTTCTTACTTTTCCCATTACATGTATTATTAATAAAAAAAATTAATATCCAGTAACAAATCAACATACAATGATACAATACAAGCTAAAACAGATGGCTGCATGCATTCCATGTGCTGCTGAGATGAGAGATGTAATCTTGCTTCTTATTGGTTGATCATATTTTTGTTCTTGTCAAATTATAATAGTTGCAAATTATTATAGAATGAATTTTGTATTGCCAAATTCTTTATCTATAACTGAATGTTTATTTACTATTGAGTAAATGTAATAACAATGAGTATTTATGAAGGTTGTTTTCGTGTTGTTAGTTTCTATCCATGCTGTACATTTTCTGCCATCACATCATGGAAAACAGATTACCTTTAGAAAAAAATATTTAAATTTATTCAAAGTAGATGCCTAATTGAAGCTGGGCAAATATTAGTTTATAATCATCTGATTATGTGCGGCGTAAAGGCAAGAGATATCAAGTTGATAATGCAGATAATATAGGAGCAGTTTGCCTCAGATCCACTACTGGGAAGGAAAACCCCCACACAATTGTTCTTTAACAATGAAAATGTGTGAGGCATTGAAGATGTTAAATGTTCTTCCAAAGCAGGTTGGTTAGTGTTTAATGGCACAAGGTCCACAGTAGTCTTGGGTGCCATATTTATTTAAATTAATTTTAGTTTTTCATTCGTAAAAGGTAGTGTTAATGGAATACTTTTGTAGGTTTAAAATATTAATAGAATATTTTTTTTACATACTATTGTATCTAAAAATATGGCACAGGCCTTGTTTTCACTGCTCCAGAGCAACTGCAGGTGTTAACATAAGAATGTAAACAGTATAATCTAAACAAGTGGAAAAAAAATCACAGTGATCACTGCCACAGTATACCAACTGTGATCTGTTTTGCCAAAGTAGAGACAACTGGCCTATTCACGATATCTCCTTGATAACATCATCTCCCTGAGTAGATGACGTCACATTCACACAACTGACCAGCTCGAGTTGATAGATTCCTCACCAGCATTTTGGATAGTTAGCAGTAAGAAAGATGGCAGATGAAATATTAACATAAGAATGCTTTGATTATTTACTATCACTTTTAAATGATATAATAATGGAAGATGAAGAAATGTTTTCATCCACAGAGTCAGAAGAAGAAGGATTTCATGTAATAAGAAGAGTTAAGTGAGATGTAGTTCCGAAAATTGAAAGCTATGTGAAAAACATGATTTCCACACTATCAAACTATGAATTCCAAAGTCATTTCAGAATGGATAGAAGTAGGACTGATGTGATAGAAGGAATGGTAAGTTAACTATTTCTAAGCATTTTATATCATGCTTGCACAAGCATTATTAATTTTTTTTTTTTTTTTTTTTCTGTGTTTAAAATTCCCCCAGGGAACCTTCTTCAGGTATTCAGGGGGAGTCACGCACCCCGGGCCCGAGTGATCTTTTTTCCCTCTCCTTTTGTTTTTTTCCCCTTCCCTTTTATTCCTTTCACCTTTGGTTTGGTTTATTTTGCTTTTGTTGCCAATAAGTTTTTGGTACTTACTTGTTCCTGTTGTTTTGTTCTTTGAAAAAAAAAAAAATCTTAAAAAAATTATAAAATTTGAAAAAACCAAAAAAATGAAACTACTCACCTTGTTCCATGATCTTTTTTCGTTTCTTCTCACCTTGTTTTTACTCACCCTTTTGTTCTCATTTGTTACGCTAAAAACCTTAAAATTACTAATACAGTAACCAAGCTGAGACCGGTGTAGATGTGGCGCTGGTTATTGGGTTGGCGATTTGGTGAGGGTCTCACGGTAGTCTAGCCTTGGGAGCACACTGGGAGACTGGTGCCCTTGGTGAAGGTGAGACAACGGTGACTACTCGAACGAGAAACACCGGACTAACACGAATACCACATGTGATTCCCAATCTGGGTCGACAGTCTGGTAGCTGGTGAGTGGTTATGGGTGTCCCAGGGAGTGATTCTGAAAACCCTTTGCTTTTCGTCTGTTCAAGAAACGGGCTGACTTGTGGGACTAAGGAAACCCTCGACCCTTTTTTCTTATCTCAATATGGCGACAAATAAAGGAAATACGAATAATGCGTCTGGCTCGGGCCATGCAAACTCAAATTCTTGGGCTGACAGAGTGGAGAAGTTTTCTTCTACCATAAATGAGAATATCTTCAATAGTAATGAAGCAAGATTTTTTGTGGTTAAAAGAGTAGAAGGAGATTTTTCCAAAACTTCTCCTTTTCTTATTCATAAGGCACTTCAATCGATGGTAGGGGAACCAAAATCTGTTAAAAAACTTCAGTCAGGAGAACTGTTAATCGAATTGTCAAATAGTGTGCAAGTATCTAATTTAAAAAAATGTAAACAATTTGGAAATATACCAGTAACTATTAGCACACATAGAACCCTAAATACAAGTCGTGGTGTAATATCAGAGCCTGATCTCCAATATATTCCAGAAAGCGAAATTCTCGAAAACCTGAAAGATCAAAGAGTCATTGCAGTCAGACGGATAACAATTTTCAAAGAAGATAAGCAGATCCCTACTAAACACATAATTTTGACAATTGATTCTCCCACTCTTCCACGTTCTATAAAAGCTGGTTACCTCGAATGCCCTCTAAGACCATATATCCCAAACCCCTTACGCTGCTTCAACTGCCAACGATTTGGACACTCTAAAACATCTTGCCGTGGGAATATGACGTGTGCCCGTTGCGGGACAGTTGGTCATGATAACCAGAACTGTGAAGCCCCAATTTGCTGTGTAAACTGTAAAAAAGAACATCCTTCTTACTCAAAGTCTTGTGAAAAATGGAAATTAGAAAAGGAAATCCAGACAGTCAGAACAAATCAGAATCTAACCTACATAGAAGCAAGGAAGATAATCCAGTCTCGAACTCCTACTGTTGGAAAAACATATGCCTCTGCAGCTTCATCACAAACTAATAAAACTTACAAAACCATAGCTACACAAACTGATAATAACAAAAGTACTTCTCCTGAAAATAATATAAAAAAGGACAGTTCTCTCAGTTTGCAGACAAACCCTAGTCAATCTTTGCATCCCTCACAGTCTTCACCTAAACCTGTCTTCCCCAAAAAAAATACCAAAGTTATAAAAAATCTCCAAAATGGGAAAAAACTTCTTCCCTTGTCACTGAAACATATGAAATCAACTTCTGCAAATAATGCTCCTAAAAAGAAAAAAATTGAAACTAAGCCTGTATCAAATAAAAAGGATGAATGTCTCCATCTACATCCATCTGACGAAGAGGGCATGTCAACTGCGTCTGAGGAAAACGGTGTAGATGTTTTAATCTAAAAAAAAAAAATGACCAATTTTATTTGTTGGAACTGCCGTGGTTTAAATAACAAACGAGATGAAATTAAAGACATAGTCTCTGATCATCGGCCACTTTGCTTTGCTTTTCAAGAAACCTACCTTAAACAGAATGATAAATTTAAAATTTGTGGCTTTAATTGCATCAGAAAAGACTTCCTCCAAGCTGATAGAGCTACTGGTGGTGTAGCTCTTTTAATAGCAAATAATGCTCCCCATGCAAATATACCTTTAAACACAAATATTCAAGCTATAGCTGTCCAAATCCATATCAAACTGCTAATAACTGTCTGTACCATCTATTTACCACCCAATATGTCTGTACAAAAACAAGATCTCAATAATCTAATTTTGCAACTCCCTACCCCTTTTTTAATTTTTGGCGACTTTAATGGACATAACCCGCTTTGGGGCAGCCCAAATATTAATTCCCGTGGACAAATTATTGAAGAAGTTATCAATGATAACTCTTTATGTCTTTTGAACAATGGAGACAATACTTACTTTCACGAACCATCCAGGACCTTTCATGCTATAGACCTGGCAATCTGCTCACCAATTCTCTACCCGTACTTTAAGTTCTTTATTTGTGACAATCTCCATAATAGTGATCATTTTCCTCTGTTTTTATCTCTCTATGATTTTAACCAAGTTAACCATAATTATAATCCTCGTTTTATTCATGACAAAGCCAACTGGACTACCTTCTCTCGAAATGCATCCATTACATCTGACATGATTGAGGGCGATATAAACAGTGTAGTTTCACAAGTCTCCCAATGCATTATCAATTCTGCCAATGCTTCAATTCCAAAATCCTCTGGCTGCTCCAATAAACATCCACGACCTTGGTGGAATGAGGATTGCAGACTTGCAAAAAGGTGCCAACAGAAAGCATGGGGAATTTTTCGGAGGTACCCTACTACAGCAAATTATATAGCATATAAAAAAGCTAGAGCAAGTGCACGGAGAGTTCGTAGGAAATGCCAGAAAGAATCCTGGATTAATTTTGTCTCTAGCATTAATTCTAATACTAATAGCAAAAAACTGTGGCATCATGTCAAGAAAGCTATGGGTATTTATCATAACCAAAGTATCTCCTTTCTTAAAGACAATAATCAAACCATCACTGCACCCAAAAACATAGCGAACACTATTGGTAAAACATTATCCCACATCTCTAGCTCCAACTCTTACTCTCAGCCCTTTTTGACCTACAAACTCAATTCTGAATGTTCTACAATTAACTTCAGGTCACGGTCTTTACATGACTACAATAACCCATTTACAGATAACGAACTTACCAATAGCCTAAAACACACCCATAACTCTGCTCCTGGACCTGATGGTATTACTTATATCATGATCAAACATCTATCTAAATCATCTCTCAAAAATCTGCTTCAGCTTTTCAATAGAATATGGACTGAACATGTCTTTCCACTTGCTTGGCATGATGCTATCGTTATACCCTTTCCAAAACCTGGTAAAGATACTAGTGACCCCAAAAATTACAGGCCGATCGCCCTCACTAGTTGCCTGTGTAAACTGCTCGAAAAAATGGTAAATACCAGGCTCGTTTTTATCCTCGAAAAAAATAATCAAATCTCTCCTTGGCAAAGTGGCTTTAGACACGGCCGTTCCACTATTGACAATATCTTATTGCTAGAGACTAGTATACGAAATGCTATTGTTAAACGTAACCATTTGGTTTCAGTTTTTTTCGACATTGAAAAAGCATATGACAAAACATGGCGTTATGGCATTTTAAGGGACCTTTTTAATTTGGATTTTAGAGGAAATCTTCCTATTTTCATAGAGAATTTCTTAACGGTCAGACGCTTCCAAGTTCGTATTGGATCAGTTTTTTCTGATTTTTACTTTCAGGAGGAGGGTGTTCCCCAAGGTAGTGTTTTAAGTGTAACACTTTTCTCCATAAAAATTAATGGTATACTCAATCAACTGCCTCCAAGTGTTCACGCTAGTCTGTATGTTGACGACCTGCAAATTTCTTGCCAGGGAAATGATATGCGTTTTATTGAGCGCCAGCTTCAACTAGCCATCAATAATATTACCAAATGGACAAATAAAAATGGTTTCACTTTCTCAATTGACAAAACACATTGTGTGCATTTTTGCCGCAGACGAGGTCTTCATCCCGATCCAGAGATTTTTATTAACAATAGAATTATTTCTGTAGTTGACACTGCCCGCTTTTTAGGCGTTATCTTTGACAAAAAGCTGAATTTTATGCCACATATTTTAAATTTAAGGACAAATTGTGATAGAACATTAAATCTTTTAAAGGTACTTTCAAATACCTCTTGGGGAGCAGATCGCATTTCACTACTGAAAATCTACAGAGCTGTTATCCGTTCTAAATTAGATTATGCCTGTCAAGTTTATGGCTCAGCTCCCATTTCCTATCTTAAGAAATTAGACACAGTACATCATAGTGCGCTTAGATTTTGTTCAGGGGCTTTCCGCACTTCTCCAATCCTTAGTCTTTATGCTGACTGTGTAGAGCCTTCTCTTGCCAATATTAGACAACAACTATCGTTGGATCTCTACTATCGCATTCGTTCACATCCTAATCATCCACTTCACGCTCATTTAAATAACAACAATGAAAATCTTTTTCTGATTCGTCCATCTTGCATTCCACATTTTGGTCTTCGGATTAAAAACTTTCTTGCTGGCACCCCTCATCTTCACACAAAAGTTCGGCTTCGTTCCTTTTTAAATATGACTCCTTGGAACTTCCAAGTTATTTCTCACCTTCATCCTTTTAGTGCTTTTAGAAAATCTGACACAGATGCTTCAATTTTTAAGACACATTATGCTGCTCATCGAAGTGTTTATCAGGATTATATTGAGATTTTTACTGATGGCTCTAAGACCTGCAATCAGGTTGGTTGTGGTGTTGTTTCAGGCGAATCCTTTTTTAGTTATCGACTTCCTTACTCATTCTCCATTTTCTCTGCAGAGTTCTTTGCAGTTGAAGTTGCACTTAATTTTATTTCATCTCATCCCAACAGGAATTTCATCATTTACACCGACTCTAAGAGTGTCCTAGATTCTCTTTCTTCTAACTCTTGTGCACTCTCTTTTATGTCAGTTTTTAAAACCTATAATGATCTTTTAAAAAGAGGCTTTGACATATTATTCTGTTGGGTTCCGGGTCACGTTGGCATCAAGGGCAATGAATTAGCAGATAAAGCAGCAAGACAGGCATTGGTAGATATTAACTGTCCAGTTCCATATGAGGATATTAAGCATTCCTTTAGGGGTTTCTTAAAAAATATGTGGCAAAGAGAGTGGAATTATCAGACCAATAATAAATTACAGGGCATCAAACCACACATTTCAGTCTGGCCTACACTTTCTCCTAGGAGTTACGATGTGATAATTACTCGTCTCAGGATTGGGCATTCGAGGCTCACACACAAACATTTACTTCTTGGAGAACAGGAACCTACCTGCCCCAAATGCCACTTCAGCTTACTCACCGTTAGCCATATCCTCACCGATTGCTCTTGCCTTCGTCATCTGTACAGGCACTATTTTAATTCATCGTCACCAAATTTGACTAACCTGTTGGGTATCAATCCTCATTGTCATCTCACTAACTTTTTAAAAGAGGCAGGTTTTTACTGCGATATATGATTTTATTATTTACTTTATCATTCTTCATCTCTGATTTTATCATTTACACTGTCATTTTCTACCTGTGATTTTATTATATACATTGTTTATCACTTTTACATCTTGTTTTATCTTATACACTGTTTGCTCTATTTTCTATCATATATATCTAATATTATATACATTTTTTACTATTCTTATTGTTTTTTTTTTTTAGACTCTGGATGGGATCCCCCATCCAGACATTAAAGTTTGGCGCAGTATGTCCAGTACTGGATCTTGCGCCACTAAAAACCAACCAACCAACCTGTGTTTAAAATTATAGTACATAAAAGTTGTTTTTGCACTAATTTATGTGAAAGATCTGTCTTTTTCTTAAAATGTAACAGAAAATGGTATTATTTAACCTTGGTTTTTGAGTATGTTACTCATTTAATTCAATATTTGCAGTTTTATTGTGAATTCAATTTTATAATTGAATGCTTTGAAATTTTATTCCTATAGAAATATGAAGGCTTTTAGTGTACTATTTATTTGAATATGGTTAAAAAATAAAGCATTTTTGTTGCCTTTTCACAAAATTTCATTTCATAAAACTTTTTCAACCTTTCAGTATTATATTAAATGATTGCCTTTTGCAGTTTGAATGAAACACTAATATTAATTAGTGAAAGTATATGTATGTATGTATCAAAGCATTGCTTTTTCTCTTCACTACTTTTAAATATTTCTGGTCTACATTAATGTAATCTAAAATATTATTATTGCAATTTATTTTTATTTATTCACCATTGTTATGTTTGAAAGGAAAAAAAAATATTTCTTTTCTAGATGATGGAAGATGCTGATTTTGTTAAGAATAGCTCAAGAACCCTAATAGTTAAGAAACAAATATTAATGGCCTTGTGGGTTTTATCAACACAAGAGTCTTTTAAGTAAGTGAACTTTGCAATAAAAATTCAGTATAAATCAGCAATATATTTTTCTTTCGGGTTTCTGAAATGCCTAAAAAATTCACTTATCAAAAACCTGCCATCCGTGACAGTATCACTATCAGTGTAATTTTTTTTTCTTTCTTTCATTTTAGATCAGTTGAGTTTTGGTGTGGCTAAATTTGTGCTGTCTGTTTTGTGCCAAAAAATCTGATTTAACTCTATCAAGATTATATTACCTACTGCAATAAAGTGGCCATCAGTCCATGAGATGAGATCTATGGCAGAAGAATTTTACAGTATAGCAGGGTTTCCCAGTGTAATAGGCTGCGTAGATGGAAGCCACATCCAAATAGTAGCACCTAGAGTTTATGCTGATATATACATTAATAGAAAAGGATGATCATGACATGCACTGCAAGTATCAATCCTTTGTGTTCTATATGTCTAATAATTTTATTTCATTGAATCTACCTTTCATTCAGGATTAAATATAAATCTCTAGAACGAAAGTTCTACGGTGAGATTTCTTGGGTTTTCTTTTCTTGGAAAGGAGGTTGTTATATTCATGTGTCTCTCTTGCACATGTGGGCTTTATGTAGTGAGTGACATCAAGTCATTGTCATCAAATCAGGACCCTCTCGATGCTATGGGGAGAGTCTTGATGCTGTATTGTGAAGAGCACGGACTCGCTCCAAGGGTTGATTGGCCTCCAGTGAGTCGTTTGGAAAAAATGGAGTGTTAAGGTAGTTTTTTTTTTTTTCACCCCCCTTTTCACTTTGATATATAGGAAGCTCGCGTTTTTAGAAGAAGACTTCTGACAATGAAAATGATAATAAAAATAAGATTGAAATAGAATCTAAAGACTTCAGTTGACTGGAACTTTTTCTTTGCTGATTGTGATCAGAAGGTTTTCTGTAGTAACTCCAGCGTTCAGCTAAGTTTCTTGTTTTATGGAGCAATAACGCTCATGGGAAAGACTTCTGTTTTTTTATGCATATTATTACTGGCTGGGCTTCAATTTTGTCTTGCAAATTATCTCTGATCTGATGAAATCTTAAGCGGAGTTTGAAAATACTGTGAGTAGCATGAAGGTATTTTTTTTTTTTTTTTTTAAATGGAGTATTCGTGTCAGTTATTATGATGATTTCTATTAATAAGACCAGACTGCCTGTAAATATATGAGGGGTTCTGATCGCAATTCAGAGCTTGATGTAGAATTTATACTCCAGAGATGTTATCTGTGGACCGACGTTCTGGGCCTGCATGATGGTGGGCATTAAATACAATTCCAGATACTTGAATTATAGAAAGAATGTCCTGATGTTTCTATCTTGACACTTTTTAGAAGTCCTGTCTTCTTCTTGAATTACAAGAAAGTTCTGTCTCCTTTACACTCTGCCATGCTGTCATAGCTGACTAAAGAAATGTGTTAACACTTTTTTTTACGATTAATGATGCTTACAACGTTGAATAATTGAATGTATTTAAGTACTTTTTGTTCAGGTGGAAAATGTTGATCTGTGCTGTAATTAAGTAAATGTTTTAATGTTTTTAAAGTGCATACCTAGTGAACGTTTTTAATGAATGAACTATGATTCACAATCAATAGATTGAAAAGTAATTTGTTGTCAAACTCATTTTAGTTTTGTAATTGACATAACTAGAATTAATTAAAATTTTGTTAACGAGTAAAAAAAATTTGAATGTCTTTTTTTAATGAGTTATTTTTAGTTCAGTTTGAATTTAATAGCAGCTAGATAAATTATACTAGTTATTTTACAAATCTGTGATAAAAATTAATTTTAATTAATATATTTTTTTTAAGTTAGAAAATGCAATGTGTTTATTTATTTGTACAAACTATACGATCCATGTTTAATATGGTAAAGTCTAATTTGATTAGGTTAATAACCCTTTTCAAAATACTAAAGTCACAAGTTAATTGTGATAACTTGTGTCTTAATTTAATATTCGAGTTCAAATACTTTCTAATTTAATTAAAAAAATTAATTTAAAAACCAAAGTGACAGAATTTCTTATAATGACAATGAAATAAATGTTGTGATAGGAGTTATAATTTTTTGCTCCATTTTCAAGTCGTCAAGAGAATCAATGACTTCATTATTTTCAACATTAATCACCGGTCATATCATTTTTAAATTGATACTTACTGAAAGAAGGATTTCTGTTATTTTAAGAACTTTAAGATTTGACGATACGGGAAGAAAGAAGTTAAACAAACCCAGCTGCTGCTTTTTCTAACATTTTTAACATGTACTTGCCAAAGTGTGTATATACCTAGGGCAAATATGAGAATAGATGACACTTTAGTACCTGAGATCTCTCAGATGCGAGTCCCACAAAAATAAAAAGCACCAAGGTAAAACGTTCCCTTGTTTTTCTGCCAACCCCACCTCAAGTCATTTTTTCCCCTAATGGAGATTTTCTCAGTGGATGGAGGTTTATCCACCAGGTTGTTTTAAGTCATAGCTAAGCAAGGTAATTAATTCTATTGGATAAGCACACATTTTGCACAATTTCATTGGACAGATTATCCTGGAAGTTTTTTATATTGGCAATATTTTAGCCGTTTTGGCGAGAAACTCGAACTTTAAAAGAATATTTTTTCAATTCGGCTTATAAACGGGTTTGCAATTTTGGGCAAATTTCTGAAGGGAAAAACATACTCTCGGCTTATATTCGGAAATATACGGTAATAGCTGCATAAGATTTACCAATGGTAGGCGTCCTGGATTCAACTATTTTCCGTGCTTCAGGATATGATGTATTTTATTTTGACAGTCTGAATTTCCTTTTCAATTTTCCATATCTCACAAGATTTTGAGTAGGACGGGTGGTTGGTTGGTTGGATAGCTTTTCTTGGCGCAAGGTCCAAAGTAGGACATGCTGCGCCAAACAAATGGGTAAAAAAGGCAGTAGCTTCTGGATGGGTTTACCCATCCAGGAAGTCATTAAAAAATCACAGTAAAAAAATGAAGCAAGAATACATTCAAGATAAAATCAAAAATAATAAAAACAGCGTATATAATAAAACAGATGTAAAAATGGATGAACGTTGTAGATAATAAAATCAGATGTCGAAGTAAAAGCCAGCCTCTTTCAAGAAGTTTGTCAGATGATAATGAGGATTTACACCTAAAAGGCTCGTCAGAGTGGGTGAAGATGAATTAAAATTTTGTCTATAAAGATGACGAAGGCCAGGGCAGTCTGTGAGGACATGACGAATGGTTAAAGCCCTATTATGACATTTTGGACACTCAGGTTCCTGTTGTCCAAGTAGTAAGTATTTATGGGTAAATCTTGAATGCCCGTTTCGTAGTCGTGTAATAATAACATCATATTTTCTAGGGGTAAGTGTAGGCCAGACTGAAATTTGAGGTTTTATTTCATGCAATTTATTATTACTTTGGTTATTCCACTCCCTTTGCCACATGTAGGACGGGTGGTCTTTCTTACAATTAACACAGCAGATAGTAGCTTGACAGTTTTGATTATCATGTTCCACAGCACTGCAGCGGGCACATGTTAGATTTCAGCGACAGGCTGATTTTGAATGACCAAATCTTTGGCAGTTGAAACATCGGAGTGGGTTAGGATCATACGGTCTGAGAAAGTAGTAAAAATAATCAGCTTTTATTAATCGTAGGAGAGTAGGTGAATCTATACTAAGGATTATATGTTTAGTGGGAATTTTATTACTATCTCTGAAAATGTAGATACGTCGAATAGCTGTAACTTTTTGATTTTATCAGTTTTGTAGGATTTCAGCTTCAGGGATATATTGCAAGTCTGGTTCTGAAATTACACCCAAGCTACTATTTAGTGTCCTGTGGGTACTCACAGTTATAGGTATATTTGCAAATAAAGTGCTTTTATTTAAATTAGTTCCTTGTTTGACATTCATAACTTCAATAAGCAGTTCCCCAGATTTCAGTGTTTTGACAGATTCCGCTCCTTCTATTATAGATTGTTTGCTTTCTGAATTAAAAAAGATGTTTTATTAAAATCACCATCATTCCTTTTGAGAACGAAAAATCTAGCATCCGTGTTCTCATTACTTAAGAAAACTTTTCCACTCTATTGCCCAAAGATTTAGAGTTTGCTTGGCCCGAGCCAGACGCATTTATCTCAATTTCTTCAGTTGTAGCTATATTATAATAAAGAAAAATGGTTGAGGGTTCCCTTGGTCCCCGAAGTCAGCCCGTTTCTTGAACAGATGGAAAAGCAAAGGGTTTTCAAGATTACTCTCTGGAACACCCATAACCATTCATCAGCTACCAGACCGGTGACCCAGATCAGGAATCACATATGATAGTCGTGATTGTGATATAAATAATCCATATAAATTAATTTTCTTGATGATCTATTGAAGAATAATTTGTACATTGATAAAATAAAAAATTAACCTCAATCTCAAAAAAGAGTCGATACTTTCTTTAATTTACAGATTAAATTTTTTGAAATATATATTAAAGAAATATCCTTAATATTAAAATTAAAAGCAATAACCAAAACGATACTCAGGCTCGTTACAGAATTGGAAATCGTTAAAAGTTGCAGGAGACAGAGCAAAACAAATTACATGTTTACTAGTCAATCAATTCAAGTACAAATGGCCAAAAGACCAAGATTTATTTTGTATTCTAATAGCCAAATCTAGTAGCAATATGAAAATATCAGTGCAGAGCGCCAAATAAAAATCTGAATTTTTTAATTTAGAAAAGACGATTGAAAAAATGTAACCCTAAACTTGGCATAACTTATCTGCGCCAAAATGATGGTTAGAAGCAGGTGCAGATCGTTATGAATTACAGTGACATAACATCTGAAAAATGAGGCATTTAGATTATCTCAAACTGCAAATTACTTTATGTGTATTTGGAGTAACAAAAAAATTTAAAAATATAACGGAAATCACTTAATGCATTTTAACAGCTTTAAATATAAATAGATTTATTAAGAATTGCAGTGAAATAAAAATGATTCTTTTCAGAGAATATCAAATTAAATTGCGTTTAAGATCCCACATATATATATATATTGCATTATGCTAAAAGGAGATCAACAGATTTATTACTGAATTCTTTCTTAAAATTACTAAAGATTATTTATTTTAATAATTTTGAAATCTGATATATTAAGAGGATTATTAAAAGTTAATTATTTTAATTGTAATTAATTACTAGATATTTAATAGTCATGAAGAAGTTTGATGAAATAAAAGCATATGGGAGCAACACGCTCTCAATTTTGTGTACTATTGAAATCCATTAGAAGAGTAGTATTGTTCATGTTGTAAGTTAGGCCAAACTTGCGTTATTCCGCAAAACTAAAGAAACAAAAGTTTTGAAAGTAAAATACAGTCTTTATTATATTTGCTCAAAAAAGTCACATTATGAAATTTGAGGTTCATACTAAAATTATATAATTTTAGGAATAAATTCCTAAATTCAAGGAGCGAGGAAGAGAGAGGGGTCGAGAACCAAATACGATTTAGAAGAGTTGCTCACTGGTTCCAGGATCTGTGGAACTTTCCAAACTGCATTGGTGCTTTGGATGGAAAGCACATAAAGACTCCTCCTAGGTCAGGCTCATCGTATTTCAATTACAAAGGAGACTTTAGCATAGTATTATCAGCTTTAGTAGATGCTAACTTAAAATTTATTTATGTAGATGTCGGTACTAATGGCAGGATTAGTGATGGAGGTGTTTCGTCTAAAAGCAACCTAAATAAAGCTCTTGATTTAGGGCTTTTAGATATTCCACCTCCTCATGAACTTCCTGGTACAGATGTTAAAGTCCCTTTGTAACTGTCCCCCAGGGGGGTACCTTCTTTAGGTATTCAGGGGGAGTCACGCACCCCGGGCCCGAGTGATCTTTTTTTCTCTCCTTTTACTTATTTATTTATTTATTTTTATTTATTTATTTATTTATTTATTTATTTTTTTCCCGCTAATAAGTTTTTGGCATTTTTTCTTGCTTTTTTCTCGTTAGTTTTTTTTTTGGTTTTTTACTACCAATCAGGTTTTGGCACTTTTTCTTGTTTATTGTTCTTGGGGGAAAAAAAAAAAAAATTAAAAATTTGAAAAATTAAAAAAAAAAAAAAAAAAATGAAACAGTTCACCTTGTTTTTACGCACCTTTTTGGTTTCTACTTACCTTGTTTGTTTTTACTCACCTTTATTTTTTGGTCTTGTTCTTGTTGGTTCTACTAAAATTAGTTAATTTCTAAAACATTAACCAAGCTGAGACCGGTGTAGATGTGGCGCTGGTTATTGGGTTGGCGATTTGGTGAGGGTCTCACGGTAGTCTAGCCTTGGGAGCACACTGGGAGACTGGTGCCCTTGGTGAAGGTGAGACAACAGTGACTACTCGAACGAGAAACACCGGACTAACACGACTACCACATGTGATTCCTGAGCTGGGTCACTAATCTGGTAGCTGGTGAGTGGTTATGGGTGTCCCAGGGAGCGATTCTGGAAACCCTTTGCTTTCCGTCCGTTCAAGAAATGGGCTGACTTGTGGGACTAAGGAAACCCTCGACTCTTTTTTCTTATCTCAATATGGCGACAACTAAAGGAAATACGAATAATGCGTCTGGCTCGGGCCAAGCTATCAAAAATTCAAATGAGAAATCTTGGGCGGAAAGAATGGAAGAGATTTCTTCCACTCTTAACGGAAATAATGTGTTCCTGAAGGAAGTGTGTTCCGAGGGAAGATTTTTTGTGGTAAAGAGAAATGAAGGAGATTTCTTTAAGACCTCTCCATTTCTGATTCAGAAATCATAGCAATCGATAATGGGTGATCCAAAGTCTGTTAAAAAACTTAGATCAGGTGAACTACTAATTGAGGTCGAAAATAACAAGCAAGCTAATAACTTAAAAAAATGTACCCACTTTGCCAATATACCAGTCACTGTAAGTATACATAGAACATTAAATGTCTGTCGTGGTGTGATTTCTGAACCAGATCTACAATATATTCCAGAAAGTGAAATACTCGATAATTTGAAAGACCAAAAAGTTATTGCCGTTAAACAAATTTCAATCTTCCGTGATAATAAGCCTGTTCCCACCAAACACATTATTTTGACAATAGACTCACCTAAACTTCCCCAATCAATCAAAGCTGGTTACCTTGAATGCCCTATAAGGCCATACATCCCTAACCCTCTAAGATGTTTCAATTGCCAACGTTTTGGCCACTCAAAGACCTCTTGCCGTGGTAAACTAACATGTGCCCGTTGCAGTGCAATTGGCCATGACAGTGAAAATTGTGAAGCCCCAGTCTGTTGTGTTAACTGCAAAAAGGATCACCCATCTTACTCGAAATCATGTGAAAAATGGAAAATTGAAAAGAGATACAAACTACTAAAACAAAACATATCATATCCCGAAGCACGGAAAATTGTGGAATCAAGGACACCCATTGTTGGAAAATCATATGCTGCTGCCATTGTTACCAAAAAAACATATCAGTCTATCGCAATCCAAACTGACACTGTTCATAATACTAGCTCTCCAGTTGTAACTGCATTAAAGAATTCCCCAAACTTACAATCCAATCCAAATCAGGCTTCTAACTCTTCACAGTCATCTTCATCCAAATCAAGAAACTTAAAGAAAATGCCACAAACTCCTAAAACCTTATTGTCTGAAAAAAGTCTTAACTCTATCTCTCTAACACATTCAAATTCACCCTCTCGTCTCAATATCAAGAAAAGGAAACTAACAAAATTGCCCACTCCAGCTACAAATAAAAATAATAAAGTAAATGTTCCAAAACAAGATGATTTGATCAGCCTCCATCCTTCTGATGGAGAGGAAGGAATGTCTACTGCATCAGAGGACAATGACGTGGATGTTATAATCTAAAAAAAAAATAATAATAATGACCAATTTCATTTCATGGAATTGCCGGGGTTTTATTAATAAACGTGATGAAATCGGAGATATTATCTCTGATCATCGACCTATATGCTTCGCTTTCCAAGAAACGTACTTAAGACAACACGAAAAAGTCAAAATTCGTGGCTATACCTGTTTCAGGAAAGATTTTACACAGTCTGACCGAGCTACAGGTGGGGTAGCCCTTCTAATTTCTAATAATGTACCGCACTCCAATATCCCTTTAAATACGAACATTCAAGCTGTTGCCATTCAGGTACACTCTCATTTATTAATGACCATCTGCACTCTCTATCTTCCACCAAATGCATCCATAAACCAGCATGACCTCAATAGCCTTATTTCTCAACTTCCAAATCCCTTCTTAATTTTTGGAGATTTCAATGGACATAATTTGCTGTGGGGAAGCCCTAATAATAACCCCCGTGGTCAAACCATTGAAAATGTTATTTCTGACAACAACTTGTGTATATTAAATAATGGGGACAATACTTACTTTCACGAACCTTCTAGGACTTTCCATGCAATTGACCTCGCCATCTGTTCTCCCAATCTTTACCCATATTTTAATCTTTTTGTGAGTAACGATCTACATAGTAGTGATCACTTTCCTTTATTTTTATCTTTTTATAATTTTAATGAACATCATCCGGGTAATCCACATTATATATATGACAAGGCCAACTGGACTGTGTTCACTATCAATGCAACTATAACCCATGATATGACTGAAGGTGATATCAACAAAGCAATCACTGATGTCACTAATTGCATAATAAATGCAGCTAATTTTACTATTCCAAAATCTTCTGGGCGTCTCCAGAAACATTCAAAGCCATGGTGGAATGATGATTGCAATATTGCAAAAAGACAGCAGCAAAAAGCATGGGGAATTTTCAGGAGGTACCCAACAACTACTAATTATATCGCATTCAAAAAAGCAAGGGCAGCCGCACGAAGAATCCGCAGGATCTCCCAAAAAAATTCCTGGATTAAATATGTGTCCAGCATTACCTCCAATGTAACCAGTAAACAACTTTGGCGTCGTGTCAAGAAAACAATGGGAATATATTCTAATCAAAGTATTTCGTTTTTAAAAGATAATGGCCAAACTATAACTTCTACTAAAAATATTGCAAACACCATTGGTAAAACTTTATCTCATATCTCCAGTTCTAACTCATATTCCGAACCTTTTATGTCTCATAAACGTAATTCTGAATGATCATCAATCAATTTTCACTCCCGCTCTTCACCAGACTACAATAGACCTTTTACAGATAATGAATTAAAAAATAGTTTGAAACAATGCCATAACTCTGCTCCTGGACCCGATGGTATTACCTATATTATGATTAAACATTTATCAAAACAGTCTCTTAAAAATCTCCTTCATCTTTACAATAGGATCTGGACTGAAAATATTTTCCCTGTTGCTTGGCACGATGTGATTGTTATTCCTTTTCCTAAGCCAGGTAAAGATGCTACTGACCCAAAAAATTATAGACCCATTGCCCTCACAAGCTGTCTATGTAAGCTGCTAGAAAAGATGGTAAATACTAGGCTTGTTTACATTTTAGAAAAAAATAATTTGATTTCTCCATGGCAAAGTGGTTTTCGACAGGGCCGTTCAACGGTTGACAACATTTTATTACTGGAGACTAATATTAGAAAAGCTAATGTGAGACAAAACCATTTGGTGTCAGTTTTTTTTGACATGGAGAAAGCTTATGACAAGACTTGGCGCTATGGCATTTTAAAAGATTTATATAATTTGGACTTTAGAGGAAATCTCCCTATTTTTATTGAAAACTTTTTAAGAGTCAGACGCTTCCAAATTCGGATTGGATCAGTTTATTCAGATTTTTATTTCCAAGAGGAAGATGTGCCCCAAGGCAGTGTCTTGAGTGTTACTCTTTTTTCTTTAAAAATTAACGATATTCTAAAACAACTGCCTTAAAATGTCTATGGAATGTTGACGACATGCAAATTTCTTGCCAGGGAAATGACATGTGCTTCATAGAACGCCAACTGCAACTTGCTATAAAAAATATCACTAAATGGACAAATAAAAATGGCTTTACATTTTCCACTGACAACACACAATGTGTACATTTTTGCCGTAAACGAGGTCTTCATCCTGATCCTGAGCTTCTAATTAATAACAGGCCAATTTCCGTTGTGTACACTGCCCGCTTTCTGGGTGTTATTTTTGACAGGAAATTAACTTTTATTCCTCATATTTCATATTTAAAAATTAAATGTGATAAAGCACTAAACATTTTAAAAGTCCTATCTAACACTTCTTGGGGAGCAGACCGTCCATCGTTACTAAAAATTTATCGGGCTACTGTTCGCTCCAAACTTGATTATGCTTGCCAGGTTTATGGATCAGTACCTCATTCTTACCTTAAAAAACTTGACACACCACACCACAGTGTACTTAGAATTTGCTCAGGAGCATTCCGCACTAGTCCTGTTTCTAGTTTATATGCTGACTGTGTGGAGCCTTCTCTCACTAATATTAGACAAAGACTTTCACTTGAATTGTACTATCGCATTCTTTCACATCCCAATCATCCGCTTCATTCACATTTTAATAGCAACGATCATAATCTTTATGTGAATCGCCCATCTTGCATCCCACATTTCGCTGTTAGAATTAAAAACTTTCTTGCAGGCACCTCTCATATTCATACCAAAGTTCGGCCCCGGTCTCTTTTAAACATGACACCTTGGAATTCCCAAGCTATTTCCTGTCTTCATCCATTTAGTGGTTTTGACAAATCTAACACAGATGCTTCCATTTTTCAAGCGCTTTTCTCATCTCATCGCTCTGAATATAAGGATTATGTTGAGATTTTTACTGACGGCTCCAAGACAAGTAATAAAGTTGGCTGTGGTGTTGTCACTGGTGATACCATTTATAGCTATCAACTCCCTAGTACCTTTTCCATTTTTTCTGCAGAGTCTTTTGCAGTTGAGGTAGCTCTAAATATTATTTCGTCTCACTGCAGCAAAAAATTCATTATCTATACGGACTCAAAGAGTGTTCTTGACTATCTTTCTTCTAGCTCTTGCACTCTATCTTTTATCTCTGTTTTAAAAACATATAACAACCTTCTGAAGAAGGGATTTCATATCTTGTTCTGTTGGATTCCAGGCCATGTTGGCATCAAAGGCAATGAAGCAGCAGACAAAGCCGCAAGGCAGGCTTCTATTCTTTTAAACTGTCCTATACCTTATGATGACATTAAGCACACACTAAAAAGCACTTTCAGAAATAATTGGCAAATGGAGTGGAATAATCAACAAAATAATAAATTACTTGAAATAAAACCTCAAATTGCAGTCTGGCCTGCACTTAGTCCTAGAAAACATGATGTCATAATTACTCGTTTAAGAATTGGGCATTCAAGGATAACACATAAATACTTACTACTTGGACAACCGGAACCTGACTGTCCGAAATGTCATTTCTGTGTGCTTACCATTCACCATCTGCTCACTAACTGTCCTTGTCTTCGTCATCTGTATAGGCATTATTTTAACTCATCTTCACCCAATCTGACAAGCCTCTTAGGTGCAAATCCTCATCATCAGTTGACAAATTTTTTAAAGGAGGCTGGCTTTTACTTTGACATCTGATTTTATTGTTTACAATGTTCATCTTATTTTACATCTGTTTTTATTGTATACTGTTTTTATTATTTTTGATTTTATCTTATATGTAGTTTTACTTCTTTTTTCTGTGTTTCTTAATGACTTTCTGGATGGGTAAACCCATCCAGAGGCTTCATTTTCTTTTACCTCTTTGTTTGGCGCAGCATGTCCTACTTTGGACCTTGCGCCAAAAAAAGCCATTCAACCAACCAACCAACCAACCCTTTGTAACTGTAGCAGATGATGCTTTTCCATTAGGCAACAATATTATGAAGCCATTTCCTGGAAGCATCAACGAATTTACAACTACAGAGTGTCACGGGCTAGGCGTGTTGTCGAAAATGCTTTTGGGATCCTAGCTGCAAGATTACAGATATTTAAAACAGGTATACCAGTAAATATTTCTAGAATGAAATTGATAACTTAGGCAGCATGTGCTTTGCATAATTTATAACAGACCAGAGTACCATCAAATTATCTACCTCCTGGCTGTTTGGACAGAGAAATTAAGCAAACAGGCATGAACCAGTTGGGAGAATGGAGGGATCAGGAGTGAAACTAGATAACATGCAAAAACCCTGAAAACTGTTACTTGTATGCAGACAGGAGAGACTTATCAATGATATATCATACGGCACCTATAAGTGATATTTGTAGAGTTCTTAATACATTACAATGCAAATTGTAGCAGATGATGCTTTTCCATTAGGGAACAATCTTATGAAGCCATTTCCTGGAACTGGTAGAAAAACATTGCCGAAGCATCAATGAATTTACAATTACAGAGTGTCACGGGCTAGGCATGTTGTCGAAAATGCTTTTGGAATCCTAGCTGCAAGATTACAGATATTTAAAATGAGTATCCCAGTAAATATTTCTACAACGAAATTGATAACTTTGGCAGCATGTACTTTGCAAAATTTATTACAGACCAGAGTACCATCAAATTATCTACCTCCTGGCAGTATGGACACAGAAATTAAGCAAACAGGCATGAACCAGTTGGGAGAATAGAAGGATCAGGGGTGAAACTAGATAACATGCAAAAACCCTGAAAACTGTTACTTGCATGCAGACAGTAGAGACTTATCAATGATATGTCATACGGCTACCAATAATAAGTGATATTGTAGAGTTCTTAATACATTACAATGCAAATTAAGCATTCAAAATAAGAATTTCTATAAAAACAAAATAATTTAACATAAAATTCAGAGACAGTAAATTTTTCAAAAACCCTGAATTCAGAGGTAGCCCATTAAAAGTTTCACCCCTGAGGGATGGATTAAATGGATTTCTAAATCTCAAGAAAAATTGCTATAAAAGTTCGAATGTAGCCAAGGAAATACAACAGCGTTATTGTACGTATTTTAATACTGTTGGAGCCGTGCCTAGCAAAATAAAATGTGCAATTTGCACTAAATAAGAAATAAAGTAGACTTTCGTTGCAGTAGGTAAGGGCATACCTGACAACCTGCAAAAATTTCAAGGAGTAAAACAGCGTGCGAAATTTTTTTTTTTTGCATTCCCCCCCCCCCCCCCCCCCCCCCAAAAAAAAAAAAAAAAAACTTGTATTTGCATATAAAATTTTAAAGTGGTTAAAAAAAATTATACCCTAGTTTAGTTAACAAATATACAATAACATTCAATAAAAAGTAATATAATGCAAAGTTTAGCATACATAATGTTGATACAAACTTAATAAGAAATAAGACTTACCTTTCAAATTAAATATTCACATAATCATTCACAATTATTTACTATACTTGCACATTTAATATATACAAGCAGAGATGTAATGTGTTTCCATTAGAATTACTTTAAAAACTGTTTTTGAACTGTTTATAAGTATCAGATTCGATATAGTAACTATTGTTTAATATTTCAAATAGACATTTTTAAATTTAATAAGTTATTATATATTTACAAACTCCACCAAACCCCCCCCCCCAAAAAAAAAAAAAAAAAAAAAAGAAAAAAAGAAGAAGAAGAAGAAAGAAAAGATACATTAAAAGCTACATTTATTAAAATACAATTAAATAAAATTACATTTGTTGACGTACAAAACTACATTAGTTAAAAGCATTTTGTTTTACACTGACTGTATCAGAACTATCAGATTTTAGTGATGCAAATGTGGCTGTTTTGCACCCTTTTAATTGAGCATTACTGAAACTTTGTTCTCTTCTGATACTTTTTTATGTGTTTTCAACACCAATATACTTTCTAGTGTATCATTGGACAACCCACTTCGAAAATCAGTCACATTCTTCTTTACAATACTAAATATTTGTTCACATTCAGCATTTGAATGTAGAATAACAAGCAGGGAAATCATAAATTCTGATAATACTTTGTTTTTTGCTTGCCCTGTAGCACTTTTTATTTGGCCTATTTCAACCCACTGCAAATCCATTCGCTTTGAATTATCGAAATTGAATACAACAGTCAGCTTTCAAATTGCAAAATTGGTTTTCCAGTATATCTACTGCTTTATCAGACTGTTTTGGGTTCAAACGCTCTAAAGAAAAAATCTTACGGATGAGAAAAAAGAATTTTGGAAGTTAGTAAGATCTGCCACTGAAGCATGTTTCAGAAAAGGATATTCAAACGGAAATTTGTTAATTATGTAATCACAAGATGTTGTATAATATGTCAAAATATTATTTAAAATTTTTTTTTTTTTTCTTATCACTTAATTTATCAATTTCTTTTCTTGTGGCGTTGCCTACTGATATTTCCTTCAATTCTTTTTGGTTTTCTTTACAATGGTAGTTAACTTTAAGAAGATCTGCATTTTTAATTATTACCGATGGCTTTACAAATTGTGAAAAAAGTTCTTTTAATAATTCACAGTACATTTCCCGTAGCTTATAAATTAACGGCAATGCTGACTGCAACGTAACATTTAAATTTTCAAACACTGGAATGACATTTAATAAAAAAAAAGCAATATGCTTTCCTTTCTAGAGATGATAAAAACATGAAAAATTTCTCTTCTCGGGATAAAATTTCCATTTCTTCCTGTGTACATTTATTATTGCATTTCAATTGAACCTCTTTTTTACTTTTCTTTGTTATTTATACTGACATTGCATTGCAATTTTTTCTCTTTCTGGATTTATTCAGAACTTGATCACATTTTTTATCCTCTATGACTTTACTAGGTACATTTCTTATATTTCCTGCAACTTTTGAAGTTGAAGCAATACATTTTACTTTGGGTATTAGATCCTGTTGTAAAAAGAATTTTTGATTCAACTTCTGATCATCAGCAGTAACATTTGATGTGTTATCCATACTTTGTGCAACTTTAACAACAACAGCACTAGATTTTTTCACAGGTATTTTAAATGTTGACAGATTAGCAGATATTTAAGTATTGAATCAGAATTTTTTTTTAGGACAGGAATTAATTTCTGATTATCAGCAGTAACATAAGATGTGTCATCCATACTTTCTGTGACTTTTTCAACAGCACTAGGTTTTTTCACAGGTATTTTTCAATGTTGAGAGATTAGCAGATATTTTATTTTGTTGTGATTTAACAATAGATGTAAAGTAGCTTAATAGTGGATTCCACTGTTCAATAATGCGAGTCAAACTTCTACCAAGTGATAGCCAATGTGTACAGACATGCTTTAAAATCTTTTTAGTTTCCTTATGTAAATTTTGAAATTCCATCAATAATTCTTTTTGTTTTTAACTACTTTTCAAATTAGCAGAAAATATCAACTAGAATTGCATCAACATTGAATGGTAAAGTTGCTGTTCCTTTTTCAGCTGCAAGATTGATTAAATGGCATGAACAACCTAAAGATACTACATTAGGATTTTTTTGTTTTAAATAAGCAATCACACCTTTTTTCTGACCTTGCATTACAGAAGCATTGTCTGCCATAAAGAAAAAGCAATTTTCAATTGGAATGTTCTTCCTTAGAAATTCTGTCAGAATCAGGTTACTGATATTTTCACCCGTCCATTTCCAGTTAAATCTGGGTATGAAAGTAATCTAGTTTCAATAATATTTTCTGAAGGATTGAAAAAAGTAATAACAATTGGATACAGTTTATGTTCAGTTTCATTACTTCCATCACACGTTGCAGAAAATGGTCTGGCTTTAATTTGGGTTAATAAATTCTCAATAGTAGTCGATGCCAATTCTTTAACAACTGCAGTAGTTTTGGTACATGCACATCCATACTGCTTTGCTATATCACAGTTCGGAAACATTTTACGAAATAGGGATCCGGCATGATCTGCTGCTACTAAAGGCATGTTATGCTCAACCAAAAACGACGTAAAATATAATTCAGCTCTCATAACAGGTAGTTGATTGTCTTCCTTGAGGAAACTACTTATTTTACACTTTTCGCTAACATTAGCTGCTTTAGCGTAATCTTGATTTTTTTTTTTTCCCTATATGTTTCGTTACATCGTATTTGCCACCATGTGAAATCATAAAATTGGATTGGCAATAAATACAATAAGCAAATTTTTCCCCTGGGTGGATGCCTTTATACAAGGAAATTCGGTAGCATAATTATCTTTAAACACTTGAAATACTTCTTTTCAGCCATCATCAAAATTACTTTAAAAAACGCACGGAATTCCTAACAATCATAATAAGATCAAACATAATTCATAGCATAACCAGGGCATATCATGCATATTTGGGTTTTTTTTTCACGTGCTTCCATTTCGACGAGATGAGCAGGAGTTGAAGAACTGAGAATGTCGGAAGAGTCTGGTAAGGAGGAAAAAAACATTTGCCACGCCTCAAAAGCGATGACTAAACCAGGGCCTAAAAGAAAAGGGTGTAAAAGGAATGGAAGATCCTCATTTCATAAATACGTCTAGTAATACTTTATAAAAACTAAACCATGAAGTAAACATCTATTTAAAACATTTAAAATATACAACATTTTTTATTTCTTCATGTCACTTGCCGACTCGTTTCGCATGGGGTGCCCCAGCTTGGTCTCCGGCAACACGGTGCTTGAAGTTCATTGAAACTGACGGTTTACGCCTCCTTCTTCTCTTTTAAAGACTCGGCGGCAATGACGGTCAAGTAGAGCCCCATCGTTGCCATTGCAATTATTAAAATATGACAAAATTTCTACAGATTCTCTTATGGCAGCATAATTGTGGTTATGATAATTGGCTAATTTTCTCACTTGTTCGAATTTAATATTGATATTGTCGTCCTTGACGATATTAAATAGACGTCTAGTAATATTTGTAAATAAATTAATATTTATAAAAATTTTAAATAAAAAGAGTTAGAGGGCATGCCAGTGCCACTGAGCGAAAGAATGGAAGTTACATCTCCTGACATCCCTCCTAATTCTCCGACTCAGCTAGGATCCTCATCCAACGCATAATGCGACAATAGGAAAGTTAAAAAAAAAAAAATTCATGGTGACACCTGACTGATAAAGGAGTTTATTCATGACATATTTTAAAATTTTGAGGATTATTATAATATCTTAGTTTGGATGAATGTACAATTTCAAAATTTACATCAGATAACTATTTTTAAATGATATAGGGTCCTGAGTATGGAGCAGCTAATTTACGTATATTATGATATTGAAATTCTTCATATAATACTTCATCACCAACTTTAGGGAGAAATCAAGCATCATACCTTTATTTTTATTATGATATTAAACCGTATGTTCTTTTGCCAATTTTCTCGCTTCATCAACCTTAGGATAATAATCGTTATTAGGAATTAAAGGGTCATAGGGTAAATTTCCAAACAATAGATAACTAGGTGAAAATTTTGTAACAGAATGAGGGGCAGCATTATACTGGCTTAAGACCTCCTCTAGTTATTTTGTCCACGGTACTTTAGATGAAGCAGAATTTACTTACACTTTAATCTAGTTACAATAATTTGGTTTAGACGTTCAATTTTTCAGTTTGTCTCTGGTTGATGACTGCTAGTTAAAAGGCGTTTAAAATTGTAATTACGTAAGAATTTTTTTAAATGTGATGAAGTAAAGGCAACGTTTCTATCAGTTAGCAATTTTTCAGGGACTGATGGAAAACTCCACTTTGGTCAACAACCAAATGCAAGTATTTTTTAGTTGAGTTGTAATAATTAAATCCACCAACAGTGTCTAACAACAAACATTCAAATGGTTTATCTGTTGGAGATACCTGCTGCAACAAGCCAAATCCCCTTTGTTTACATTCCCCATTTACTTGGCAGATATGGCAGTGCTTAATAACATTTTCTATATCTTTATTTATGAAAGGCCAATAATATAGTGGAGTGATTAAATTGATCATTTCTTTAATTCCTGGGTGGCCGAATTGTGTGTGGGCTTTATTTAGCAATGTTAACCTTAGTGACATAGGAACGATGATCTTATACAAACTTTTCTTTTTTTGTTACTATGAGATCATTTACTTCAGCATACTATTGACTATTGTGTTCTCTTCTTTTTGTAAACGTTTTAGATCATTCAAATCAAGGAGATGTACATGGTGAGACATATGTTGTATTACAGGTAATCGGGACAGCATATCAGATTCTACATTAGTGGTTCCTTTCTGATATTTTATTTCATAGTCAAACATACTAAGTTTAAGTGACCAGCGGAAAAGACGTCCTTTAAGATTTTTAACATTTTTAAGCCAAGTTAATGCCGCATGATCAGTAAGAATGACAAATTTTTGACCATGTAAATAGTGATAAAATTTATCTAAAGAATCTATGATGGCAAGACATTCTAATTCAATTATGGCATAATTTTTTTCATAGTCTTTTAAATTTCACGAATGGATGTAACTATTGGATGTAATTTTTCTTTCTCATCTGGCTGTTTGATTATACAATCTACTCTGTGACTTGAAGCATCTACAAATAAGTGGCAAAGCTTCTTGGGATCATATAAATTTAAAATAGGTTTTTCAATTTTTGAAATGAATTTTCACATTTATCGTCCTATACATAGGGTACATTTTTCTTGAGTAACTTGTTTAAAGGGTCGCGAATTTTAACATAATTAGATATAAATTTATTATAGACATTTACAGATCCCAGGAACCTCTGTAACTCTTTAACATTAATGGGACGCTTTAAATTTTTAATAGTTTCAATATTTGTATTATCTGATGTTATAGTGCCATTAGACATTTCATAACCTAAGAAATTTATTTTAGATTTTACAAAATTACATTTAGATAACTTTAAATTTTCATTGACACAAATTTGAAATATGGTTTCTAAATGCTTTAAATGTTGTTCTTTAGTTTCAGAGAAAATTATAATGCTATCAACATAATTACAAGCAAAATCAATTTTATACTTATGTAAGATTCTTCTAATAGTGCGATTAAATATTGCAGGGGCATTTTTAAGGCCAAATGGTAATACGAGCCATTCATACAATACAAATGTGGTGGCAAATGCTAATTTTTCTGTATCTTTTGGGTGGATAGGTATATGCCAATATCCACTGGCTAAATCCAATACGGAAAAAATTTCTGCCTGAGGCAATTTATCTAGGAGAGTATAGGTCAAGATTTGCAGTTGCCACTCACAACATAATTTGAAAAAGTGGCGATCCAAAAAAATGCTGTAATCGCCAAACAGACATACGATTTTTTAACGATTTCGCGGAAATCTGTGATTTTTTCCACCCTAATTCGCGGAATTTTGCGAATTAACTTCTGCTTAAAAAAAAAAAAAAAAAAAAAATCACAGATATCGTCCGTTTAAAAAAAAAAAAATCCCATTAACGATCGGCGATTAAATTTGCTACGAAAGCCACCCAATTCATAACCTTTCTCCATCCACAACGAAATGTCAATATTCATTTTAAACTTGCTTAATGAGATTCTAGAATCTATAAAGAAATAGAATTGTTAAATATTTCTAGCTCATGTAATTATTTTTTTCCTTTCCCCCCCATTTTCTTATCTCCAACTATAGTCCGTGTAAACTGAATTGGCCTCTGAAGGTCACTATTCCCCGGTCAATTTTCCTAGAAATGACCCATGTGATCCCGTTATCGCTCTTTCTTTTCCCACCCCGTTTGAGCAATTGCTTGACTAGGAGAATATTTCGTTCAGATACAATAATTGTTCACTTTTGGCTTGTTCTTTGACTCCGTTAGCATTTACTTTTTCTCGTCGTTTCATTTTTGTATCATTTACTATAGCTGGTAATCCTGATATAAGGAAACAATCTAAAATGATTATTTATTATGCTTATAACTATTTTAAAGAGCTTGTTACTTCGAAATCTGATGCAAGAATTAGAGATATTTTTAGGAAAACACAAGAAACTACTGCTCAAGCTTGTGGGGTGTCATTACGAACGATTTGTAGGATTTGTTCAGAAGGAAATGATAACATTGGAGTAGACAACGATTTGTCATTCTCTTCGCCCAAAAAGAAAGTCCAGCATACTAAACCTGTGACAGCATTGGACGATTTTAATAAAGATGTCGTGCGCCGCACAATCCAAGAATTTTATGATCGTGGAGAATATCCTACTTGTGTCAAATTAAGAGAAATTTTAGTACAGAAAATAGGTTTTTCTGGATGCATAAAATCATTAGCAGTTATTTTGAAAAACCTTGGATTTAAATATAAAAGATGCAATGATGGGCGTAAATTTTTGATGGAGAGAAGTGATATAGTCGCTGCACGTATGACATTCATGCACAACATACGTAAAGAATCTCCCCGTCGTCCAATAGTTTATTTAGACGAAACTTGGATAAATCAGAACCACTCGAAAAATTTTATATGGCAAGATTCCAAGAGTTCTGGTGGTCTGAAAGTACACACTGGTAAAGGATCGCGGCTGATTATTTGCCACGCCGGGTCTGCTCAGCATGGCTTCATCGAAAGAGCACAATTAATTTTTCAGTCGAATTGTACTAAAGAATATCATCACGAAATGAATAGTGATGTATTTCGAGAATGGTTCCACAATTTACTGAGAGGCCTGGAAAAATCTAGCGTGATTGTTATGGACAATGCAAGCTACCATTCCAGTCACCTAGAAAAAATTCCATCCACAAAAACACGAAAATGCGAAATTATAGCATGGCTGGAAAGTAAAAAGATTTTGCACAATCCGAGCAGTACTGTTCCTGAATTGTTAAAGATTGTTCGAGAAAACAAATCAAAATATAAAATATTTGAACTGGATTACCTAGCTTATCAATTGGGTCATCAAGTAGTGAGACTTCCACCTTATCACTGCCAGTACAACCCAATTAAAATGATATGGGCACAGGTAAAAAATGAAGTCGCCACACGAAATAAAACGTTTAAAATTAAAGACGTAAGGCGACTACTTGAGGAAGCTCTATGTCGAGTGTCTATTGAAAATTGGAAGAACTGTGTGAGACATTCCGAAGAACTACAAGAGAAAGATTTTATTAAAGAGAGTATTACGAGATGAAGTCATACAACAGTTTGTAATAAATTTACAAGATGAAAGTGACAGCAGCTCCAGCGAAATAGAGGACGAAATCGAAATGTAGGGGGAAAATATCCGTTCTATCATCAGGTTTCGAAGTAAAAAAGCTCTAAAAAAGTCTTTTTAAAGGCTAAAAAAAAGCCCTTATAAGAGCTAAAAAAAGCTCTTTTCAGGGCAAAGCTTTACCCAAGGCTAAAAAATAAAAAATAGATAAATAATACACAAAGTTACAAAACTTTGAATAAATACCATATGTAAGTACTTGCAACAGTTGTATCGGATTTAAAGAAGACACGACCCTTCGTCAGGCGAACAAAGTAAAAACAAGTGTTGCATGTTTACAGCACTCGTTGGTGCGTGTGCTGCTTTGTTTGTAGCACTTGTGCCTACTTTGTTCGCCTGACGAATTGTCTTGTCTTCTTTCGACCCGAAACAATTATTGTGAGTTCTTGCATTTTAAGGTGTTTATTCAAAGTTTTGTACTTATTAATTTTAAATGCCAGTTCTCTGTCTTTTTTTTTTTTTTTTTTTTTTTAATAATTAAATTAGGGGAAAGTGGGGGCTAATGGGACGCAGGGCTAATGGGACAAATGGATTTTTTTTTACATTACATAAATTTTAGCGAAGATTTACACACCACTGAATGGCAACATCTCTAGCACACATTTGCAGCATGGGAGATCAGCCATGACAGTTGATTGCTGTTGAGAAAAAGCAAAGTTTGTTTTTGAACAAGCCAAAGTAAGTATTAATTTTTGTGATTGATTTTATTTTGTAAATAATTCAGAATACTTATGACCTATTTAAATACAGTTTTAGATACTACAAATATTAGTGAATGAGAAAACATTATTGAAAAAATAATGAATTACATATGTAAATAACTATTTCTCAAATTATAAATTTGCACATTGTGGGGTCTAATGGGACAAGGAAAGTGGGGGCTAATGGGACAAATGGATTTTTTTTTTTTTTTTTTTTTTTTTTTTTTTGAACAAGCCAAAGAAAGCATTAATTTTTGTGATTGATTTTATTTTGTAAATAATTCAGAATACTTATATCCTATTTAAATACAGTTTTAGATACTACAAATATTACTGAATGAGAAAATATTCTTGAAAAAAATAATGAACTACATATGTCAATAACTATTTCTCAAATTATAAATTTGCACATTGAGGGGTCTAATGGGATAACTTAATGAAAAACTGCATGGCTCAATATTTCTTTAAAACAGCATTGTAATGGTTTGTCTGTCTTCACTTTGCATACATTTAATTAGAGTCAATCAAGTTAAATGTAAACATGGTTTAGAAACATTAACACAGCATATAAAAAATTAAAAAAAACGATATTAATTTTCTAAATTGGGCAGATTCCAATATCGCAGAGTAACAAATATTAAAAATCCTGCAAGAAATGTTTTTATTTTTAATGGTACTTACAATTAGGTAGGCAACTCCTATTTACATTTATCTTATCATTTTGAGATAAAATATAGACTTAAGAATACATAAGTATAGGTTATCATCATAATAACTATGTCAATATTCCATTTCAGATGCCACGAAACAAGCCTTCAAAAACCGATAGAAATCGGGCAACACCTGCAGATATTAAAGTTGCCGTAGATAAAGTGATCAAAGAAAACTTCTCCATCAGAGAGGCGGCAGAGATGTGCCAAATTTCAAAATCCAAGCTGTCTCGTCATGTTCTTGATGCACGACAACATGAAGAATCTGATTTTTGCATTCGACCAAGGATGATACCAAATCAAATCTTTACTACAAAGCAAGAAGATGAACTTGAATCCTATTTAATTAAAGCATCAAAGCTGAACCATGGTTTAACTACTATAGCAACACGAAGATTGGCATATGAATTTGCCAAATCACTGCATTTGAAGTTTCCAGAGAACTGGAATTCTGATGGAAAAGCCGGAAGAGAGTGGTTGTACGGATTTATGAAGCGGCACAAAGGTCTCTCAATTCGATCTCCTGAAGCCACCAGCTTAGCTCGAGCAACGAGTTTTAATAAGACAAACGTCCAAACTTTTTATAAAAATCTTTCAGAGGTTTATGCAAAATATGCTTTTCAACCACACCGAATATTTAACTGTGATGAAACTGGGTGTACTACAGTACAAAAACCACCTCGTGTCATAGCATCAAAAAGTCAAAAGCAGGTTGGACAGGTGACTTCAGCTGAAAAGGGCAAGACTGTTACTTTTGTGTTTTGCTTTATCAGTGCATCCGGTAACACTATTCCGCCTGTGTTTGTATTTCCTCGAGCTACATCTACAAGTTTTTTGACAAATGGAGCTCCTCATGGAAGTCTAGCTTTAGTCCACAAGTCAGGATGGATGACAGCTGAAAATTTTTTGATTGTCATGAAACATGTTGTTCAACATACTAATGCTACTAAGGAAAATCCAGTTTTGCTGCTTCTGGACAATCATGACAGTCACATTAGCATTGATGTTATAATTTATGCTAAGGAACATGGCGTAGTTATGCTTACGTTCCCGCCACACTGCTCGCATAAATTGCAGCCCCTTGATGTTAGTGTATATGCGCCATTCAAAAGCAGGTACTACAGGGCTATGAATGATTGGATGCTGTCAAATCCTGGAAAAACAATTTCATATTACAATGTCCCTTCTCTAATGAATGATGCTTTCATGTCTTCTATGACTCCAAAAAATATAACTTCTGGATTTGAAAGTACAGGAATTTATCCTTTAAACTCGGATAATTTTAGTGACTCTGATTTCTTATCTTCATATGTTTCGGATCGTCCTGATCCCACAGTTCAAGAAGAAATTAGCCCTTCAACCTCAGGGCAAAATTGTGCTTCCTCTGTTGATTCCCCACAGACACTAGAAGAAGTATGCCCATTCCCAAAAGCAGGTCCCAGGAAAGAATCAAACAGGGGTAGAAAGCGGGGTAGGTCAGCAATTTATACAAGCACCCCTGAAAAGGAAAGGGTACTTGAAGAATCTCTCAGAAGAGAGGCAAGCAAATCTCGCCATGCCAAAAAGAACACTAAAAAAGCAAAATATGTCAAAAAGAATGAATTTTCATCAAGCAGTGATGATGAAGAGCAAATGCTTAGAGAATTAATAAAGCTTGATTCTACAAGAAAACCAAAGTTAAGCGATTTGTGTGATGACAGCAGTAGTGAAGCGAGTAATTTAGATTTCCAACAAAACTGCGAATCTGGATTTCCTGAGTATAAAGAAAAACTGATTGTAGGAGACTATGCTTTAGTTAAATTTTCACGTAAACGAGATGTCATTGCATTTGTGGGTCGTGTTTTGACAGTGGATGCAGCAGAGTATGAAATGTCATTCTTGAGGAGACAGGACAAACATGGGTGGTTATTTTTTTATCCAGAGAAAGAAGATCGATCTTTTGTTATTGAGGATGATATTCTTTTGAAGCTAAAAATTCCAAAAGACTTTGTAGAATTAAGACGTCCTATGCTTGAATTTGATGCACAACAATTTTCACATGTGCAGTATAGCGTTTGTTAATAAAAAATGCATTTGACATTCAATTAAGGCTCTTTTTTTTCCAAATATACTGCATGTCCCAATAGCCCTGCACTGTGTCCCAATAGACCCCAAGTATGGGGGCTAATGGTACAATTGTATTAAAGTACAAAAATGGATATAACACAAAGATTGGTAGAGTTTTTTACTTTCTTAAGAAGTTTTTATTTACTTAACTGTAAAAGAAATTGGAATTAAAAAAAATAATAATAAAATGTGCATTTTTTTTTTTTATACTAGCCTAAAATAAAAAAATGTCCCATTAGCCCCCACTTTCCCCTACATTTTGAAAAAAAAAAAACCACTTTCCTCTCTAATAATTATTTTAAAGAAATGTGAATGCTACTACCCGAATGATAGTTACATTCACGTTACTTACCTCAAGTTTACCATGATTTTCCCCGAAACTCATATGACTTTTAGCTAAGAATCTTAAGAAATACCCCTCAAGGACGTCCAGGCCAATGTAAAGACAACCGGGCTTAAATGTCCCACAATCTGCATCATTTATATTAGATTTTAATTTTTATATTCATGATACAGTTTTTCGCTCTCGGTTAAAATATATATATATACACTAAGCGACAAAAAAAAAAAAAAAAAAAAAAAAAAAAAATGACGCTTGTGATACATTTATTTGATTCAAGTTGTTAAAATTACTTATCCATTCTCATGAGCATCTATAATTTTGTAAGTTATATCTTTTTTTACTTAAAATTAAATCCCACAAAGGACATAGCAGAATTTCTTCTTTACTAGACCTGAAAATTGTCCTAATCTCAATCCGCTCGAAAATGTTTAGTCTATAAACGAGGGTGGGGATTGGAAATTTGTAGCCTACAACTTTGAAAGAACTAGAGAAAAATATTTATGATATTTTGCACAGTGAAATTTCTGATCTTCATCTTAAAAAACTGTAAAATACTATGCCATTGTGCATTAAAGCAGTAATCCCATATATAGGCGGAATTATCCAATCCATAATACATATTTTATTAAATAATTGTTTAGATCTAACAAATAAATAGTTTTATTTCATAAAATAGCACTTGTTTATTTCATATAATAAATCATGATAGAATACAAAGTATATATTTATTATATTACGCTTAAAAAGAAAATTTCATGTAGATTTTTATTAAATACTACATAAAGTGTAACAAAACGAATTATTAAATCGAAAATGTACATAGGTATCATGTTATGACTTCCGTATTATACAAACATAACAATTTTATTTGTTGCAATCATTAGTTTTTAAATTATTACAAACCCAAAAGGTATAAATCAATTTTTCTGTAGTGCGTTTTTTTTTTTTTTTTTTTTTTTTTTTTTTGTCACTTAGTGTATATATATATTAGAATTCAGATTCTTATAGTCCAAAATGTATCGGAAGAATAAATCTGATAAATTAATTTGTCTATATTATTCGCTGTTAACTTATCGTTTTAAGACTAGAAAAAGAGAAACGACCACTTTAACTGCAAAGCTATTTTTTATAATAAGAATAAATAATTCATAGCTAAAGAGCATTTAAAAATGATTATTAAGAAAACAAAAATTACTTTATTCTGCTCTGTAAACTAATTGTTGGTGTTAATCATATAGTTAGTTTTAGGTATTAAATAAGTCATAGATCATAAAATTATATTAAAATTCCTTAGCTACAGGCTTTTCTCAAACCTTTAAAAATGCAGTGGATTGGCGGTGCATCGGTTGAGACTAAATTGTTCCTTATTTCCTCCGATACTTAGCCAGTATTACAGAAAATTCCGAACGAATAAGACGACGAGAGTGACTTGTGTTCGAACCCGGCACCTCCTGTCTATCAGCTTCGAGTGCAGAATCTATTGGCCATTGGTACCTCTTGGCATTAATAATCTATATGAATTGCAGGATTTTTCATTCTTGATTTCTTCTCTTTTTAACTGCTCTCGAAAACAATAACAGTGTGAGATGAGTAACTGATACCAGAATTTTTTTGTATATGTGACAATGGTAAGTGAAATTTAGAAATTCGTTAATTAATAAATATGTTAACTCTAAGGATAAGTACAGGAGGAACTAGTCATGAAAATTGAGAATGTGTTCAACTTCTATAACCTTTTTACATATCTCAGCTAAAATCAAGACACTTTCCTGTTTGTAATCTTGAAACATTTTTCTTATTTTATACTTTTTATTGTTCTTGTACAGGAAGTAAAAAATGAAAGTTTATTTAATATATAAGAATAGGTGGTCTGAAAATTGGAATATTATACAGATATGAGTATGTATAAGTATGTATTTTATATTACTGTGTTCAACGTGCAGCTATCAGAATGTAATTTTGCTTATTAAATAACCATATTTCTAACATTTTCTAGATCTCTAAGTAAGAAAATAAAGAACTTTTTACGATTTCTTTCTCCCTAGATCAGAAAGTTTGAAAATTTTACTCAGAAACAAATTAAAATAATTTTCCAAGTATATTAGAAAATTAACTTTGTTAAGCTAATAAACGAAAAATTGATAATTATATATTACCTTCATTTTTAAATAATACACATAAAAGATAACCTTACATACAGGCAAATATGGAATAAATATAGTGGATTTATACTACAGGTATTCAACACGTTATTACATACATGTATACTAGCAATAAAAAAACTAATCTGCTCTCCAATTGCTTTTACTAAGAACGAAGTTGCGTGGAAAAAAAGACGCGGAGAAGTTAGCGTCCCTTAAAACCATGGTAACGGGGGAATGAAGAACCCTGAGAGGTGGCCTTCACAGGTCTATTTTTTTACACTGCGTATAGTGATCAGCGATCAGGTGTTCTGCAAAATTCTTCTGTTTCCCAGTCTTTCTCCATCCACAACATAAATGTCAATATTCATTTTAAACTTCGTTTGTTAGATTCTAGAAGTAGAACTGAAAGAGTTTTTAATATTTCCTACCCATGTAATTAATTTTTACTCCCTCCCCTCCACATCTCCAGATAGTGAACAGTGATTAATTCTAGAAACAATTAACAGATAGAAGTGCTCAATATTTCTCATATATGTAATTATTTTTAAACTTCATTAATCAACTTGATAAATCTATTTATTTTTTCCCAATTAAATTAAATATTTATATTTAATATCTATTCCAACAAGGGAAAAAATGTAGACTAAATTTTTAAGGTACAGAAATGTTTTCTAAATCAATTTAAGAAAATTGATACTCAGTTGGTTTTATGCATATTAGAAACTGATAATTAACTACTGTAGCTTTTTTAAATATGTAAGATTAATGTACATACATAAAAATTAAATTTTATATTTGTTTGATTTTTTTTTTTTTTTTTTTTTCCTTCTTCTTGTTGACATGGAATTTTAATAAGGTTTTATGTGGATATAAAACTTATTGCAATAAATAATATTAAAGAATTGTTTTGTGCTAATGGAAAAAAATCCTGAAATTTTTAATGTAGATAGAAAGCTGTAAATATATATATAACTGTTTAGGTACCGTAAACCAGGGTTAGTTAGACCACTTTTCAACTTCAAACACCTATCACTCAAAAGCTATTTATATTAGAGATTAACAAATTTGTGGAAAACTTGGGTCTATTGCTCTACTTTATTATTACATATAAGAAAATTTTTGAGACATGCATGTTAATTATAAGAAAATAAAAACTTGGTGGTTTTAGTTACCCCATGATATGGGGTAACAAAAACCAGTGGTTGTAAATCAATGTTTAACTTCAATTATTCACTAAAGGGTAACAAAATCCACATAAGATGCCAAAATAAATTTATTTATAATATTTTACATTTGATGTACTAGTAAAAAACTATACAATAATGGCACTAATATTAACTTAATCTAACATTTAATTATTAAGTGCAAAAGAGAAAGTATAACGTCTTCTATTAACTTTAACAGGCTTAACAATTGTGATAATGTCTGTGACCGTAATGTCCCTCTCATCATCAACTAGTGATGCAACGAATATTCGGCGCTTTGACCGACTATTCGGCTTCGGCCGAATATCAAACTTAGTATTCGGCCGAATAGTACTATTAGAATTTAATTCATAATTGTAAGTATTAAAAACAAATATAATATTAATTTACACATAACTTTTCAAAAAATTCATATTAATAATTTTTAAATGATTAATGGAATCAATTAAAATACATTGCAAATTAAAAAAAAAAAAAAAAAAATCTTTTAATTTAATATTTATGTATTGTTATATAGATATATATTTTTTCATAATGACATTTTTATCTAAAAAGGACTTTAATATGTAGGTTGTACATATGCAGTTTCTTAAAGACTCACATTTAAATAGCAATGAAAATAAAGTTCAATGTAGATATTGAATATTTTTACCCTCTATTAATAAATTAAAAATAACTAAATATGATGTGAATTTTCTTTAATTGCAAAATATTACACTTTCTGGATTAATTCAAAGCATTTTAACTTTTATCTTGAGTAGATATAACAATTACAATATAAAGTTCTTAAAAATATAATAAAGTTTTTTTTTTTTTTTTTTTTTTTTTTAATAAGCGTAGATTGTGATGCAAGAATAGTAACTTTTCTGCATGTTTAGGTGATATTCTATTTCTCTTTTTTTCATATGTTTCCTGCTTCAGAAAACAGTCTTTCACTGTATACAGTGCTTCCTGGGGCAGATAAATATTTTTTTGCAAGTCCAGAAAGTCTTTCTTATTCTCTTTCCACCAATTTAATGGGCACTGTGTCCTTTCTAGCAAAGGCTGGGAAAGAAATTTGTTGATTTCTTGGAGTTCTGCTTGATCAGAATTTTCATCTAAACTTTCGTTGCTTGGCTTACTTGTTTTCGTTATCTCATTAAAACATTCCCACAAAGAAGTTTTATTTTGAGAAGATGATTGCATTCTCGAATCAATTTGAGGGCATGGAGTTACTGGGCTCTTGGCGATCTTTTTTGCAATATTAATCAATTTTGATTTAACAGCAACATCCTTTCCTTCTTGTTTATCAAAGAAAAACAACTTATAATGGGGATCCAAAATTGTTGCCAAGGAATAGTGTTCTTTATCTTGGATTAATGAAAATCTTTTATCCAAGTTTTGTAGTAAGGTATCTTTTGCTGTACTTACTCCAAAAAAATCTTCCGATTGTGCTTTAGATAAGTACAGTTTTAATGTTGTAACCATTGGGATAATTTCTGAAATTAGTGATTTTGTAGCACTAATTTGTCTAGTTATTTCTTCAAATGGTTTCGATATATTTAGCAATTTTTCCACAAAAACCCACTGATTTGATGTTAAATTATTTATTTCACCAAATTCTGTTGCGTATATAGAAATCACACTTTTTTGTTCTTGCAACCTCTCTAACATATAGTAAGTGCTGTTCCAACGCGTTGGTACACTTTGAATAAGCTTTTTACTTTGAATTTTAAGTTTGTTCTCTTGAATGTCTTTTAATCTTGAACATCCTAAAGCTGAATGATTAAAATGTGCTACAATTGTTTTGCTCAAAGCAATCAGATCATTTATTGATCTTTGTGATTTCAGTCCTTCATTTACTACTAAATTCAGTGAATGCAGAAAACATGATTCATTTTCCAAATTAGTAATGTTCAAGCCTTTCACGAAATTTGACCCTTCATCTCTCAAAACAATGTGTATCCTGTCATTTAAATTCCATTTTTCAAGAAGAATTTGGAACATGTCCCTGATGGCTTCTGCTGTGTGACTCCCTGGAAAATGTTTCGCCTCAAGTGCAGCATGATGAAGTACAGAATTATCCGAAATCCATTGAGCAGTAAAGCTAATAAAGCTGTGATTGCTTATTGTACTTGTCCAGATATCAGTTGTAAAGGATACGAATTCTGCTGATGATAATAAAGATGAGACTTTCTTTTTGCAATTTTCATATAAAGGTGGAATTATATTGTTCTTGAAATATTCTCTGCTAGGGACGTGATACCTGGGTTCAGCCATTTTCATTAAGTTAATAAAACCTTCATCCTCAACAAAACTAAACAGTTGATCGTCACAGGCTATCATTTCAGCAATAGCATTATGAAGGTCTACAGATCGTTTATCGTTTTTGTCCCAGATTTTTTTCTTTTCAAAAATTTCATTTAAGGTTTCCTGCTTCCTTTTTACTCCCTGACTTATTTGAGTACTTATTTGAGGAGCAATAGTACAGATTTTTTTATTCTTTTCATTATATTCTTCTGGATGTTTTTTTTGCAAATGATTTATTAATGAAGTTGTAGTTGCCTTTCTTCCAATTCCTCCTCTTGATAATACAACATTGCACAAAGTGCATGTTGCTTTTGTCTCATCATTTGCTAAAGGTTCAAATATACTCCAAACTAAACTTCTTTTATTTCCAGAAAAACTCATTGTGCATTATCTGAATTTAAAAAAAAAAAAGCACAATACAAATATTAAGAAAAACCTGCTAAAAAACTGCAATTATTGAACTAGTGTCAAATGCCTGTCCTTAACAGTTACAACTAATTTCTTTTCAGTAAAAAACATTCCTTATCAGTTGGAGCTAAACCATTACTGGAAAAAGGGGACTGGGGTAAAGAGAGGAGAAACAGGTTTTTAGGTTGTATAGGGGAATAGTTTTTTTTCTTAAGAGAGGAGAAAAGAAAGAGGAAAAACTCTCCTTTAATCAGATCAGTTTAAATGTTTTGTAGAGTGAAGGGTAGTAAATATAGAAATACATTCTTCAGTAGTTTGATAAGCTTTAGCTTAATATTTTATATTATACAATAGAAGTTAAAATGAAACAAAATAAATAAAAAAAAAGGGGATTTTTGAGTATTTTGTTAATTGAAAAATAAGTTACATATAATTAAATTATTGTTTGCAATCATGTGCAAATTCATCAATCTGATTCTAAATCTGTGGTTATTCTTTGACTTGAAACTTAAAAGATTTGCATTTAAACATTGATAACAAATAAAATTCTAATGATTATATTAATATAAAGTTCTGTATGATATTTTAAATTAAAATTAAATTAAAATTCTTAAAATTAAATATTACTCTTGATTCTTTCTCAATTTGTCTTTTAAATTCCAAGATATATATATATATATATACATATAATCTTGTAAAACAAATAAATTATGTAAAAGCTTACATAAAATATTTTGTTTTGAAGGGAGTTTGAGGGAAAGAAGGGCTTCTTTTTAGAAAAATTAGCTCATATATTATATATATATATATGAATTAATGCTTTTAAAAAAGTAAAACTTCTATAAATTTGATTCTTGTAAAAGAAAACAGTGCATTTTAACTATAAAGCAATAATTGTCAGTAGAAAATTTATGATATTTTACTTTAAAAAGAATTCACTATTCGGCGACCGAATACCGAATATTCGGCATTGAACTTGACCGAATATTCGGTATTCGGCGAAATCACTATTCGTTGCATCACTATCATCAACATTTGGAAACACATAATCATTTCCCAGTGATTTGGAGCTTTTACTAAAAAATTTTACCTTTGCTGTTTCTTCCTCGGGTTTAATTTCTTGAACAATAGCATAGAATTGTTTTTTCACTTCTATTTTCATTAAATATAAGTTCTACAATAACGTATACAATTGGTGTAAGATCCTGTATTTGCACTGAGTAATCTTTGTATTTTCGGGCACCAACAGGCCTTTGATACTTTCGAGGCATATTGTGTCCTGAAACAAGGGAAAGCATAAAAATAATTTATTTCACAATTACTGTAATTTGTTAATATCCAGTACTTTTATTTTCTTTTCATTTTATATGTTATAATGTAGTATGGAGTAACAAAAGCCACTGGCTTTTGTTACCCCGTTTGTGTAACAGCTTTAGTTTTTTATATATAATATATAAAACTAAATGGAAATGCCTCCTGTGAAATGGCAAAAATGAAAAAGTATTGTTTGAGGTTAGGTTGAACAACATTTGTTATTAAATTCAAAGATTTCACTAAAATTAACATCAAAACAAAAATATTAATGTAAACTTACCATTAAAAACTTAAGTAACTATTTGTAGACTAGTGAAAACTCTGTTAAATAATGCAAACAATAGCATCAAAACAAACTTCAAGACATCTACACAGTGTTGCCAAACCAGCATTCAAAATTTACCTATTAAAATGGCTTTTATTACCCTGCCGGCCCAAGTAACCCCGGTTTACGGTAGTTACGTAGTTAATTTTTAAAAGTGACATTATCACTGTTCAATCAATTAACCAAACAATCATGTTAGCAAAAAAATTTCAGCTAATTTCTAATTTTAGCAATCGCATGTCTGTTAATATAATTAAATCTTAGATAATATGCCAAAAAAGATTTTTTGCCCCCCCCCCCCCACCTTTACCCAGACTAAAAATAACTTTGTTTTCTTCTAATGCTAATCACATCTATTTTCCGTATGGAGATGTCACACAAGGTGAAATTTATTAAATAAATCAAATTTTTATATTTCTTTTTCAATAAGACAAAGTAAATATTCTTGCAAAACACAAATTGTGTATGAGAAATAACATTATTTTGTTAGTGCGTCATCCTTATAGCCTGCTGTTTTCTGTATCAAAATGAAATTAATACTTTCCTATGAAAGTCCATATATTTTTCCTCATTACTAAAACTTTAAAATCTTCTTTCTAATACTATAGTTATTAATAGCATTTAAAAGTTGCATTAAATGCTACTATAACTACCCTATATGTTTATAAAACTCACTCTTAAAATACTAATAAGAATAAAATCATAAACACTCAAACGTTGGTTGGTTGGTTGAATGCCTTTTTCTGGCACAAGGTCCAAAGTAGGACATGCTGCGCCAAACAAACAGGTAAAAGAAAAAATAGCCTCTGGATGGGTTTTACCCATCCAGAAAGTTATTAAAAGAAAAACACAGGAGAAAAAAGAAAACCTATATACAAGATAAAATAAAAAAATAATAAAAACAGTGTATACAATAAAAAACAGATGTAAAATAGGATGAATTTGTAAACAATAAAATCAAATGTCGAAGTAAAAACTAGCCTCTTTCAAAAAATTTGTCAAGTGATGATGAGGATTTGCACCTAAAAGGCTTGTCAGATTAGGTGAAGATGAATTAAAATAATGTCGATAAAGATGACGAAGGCAAGGGCAGTCGGTGAGAATATGGCGAATGGTTAGTGCACTAAAATGGCATTTTGGACAATCAGGTTGTTGTTCTCCAAGCAATAAGTATTTATGGGTGAGTCTTGAATGCCCGATTCTTAGTCTGGTAATAATGACATCACATTTTCTAGGGGAGAGTGTAGGCCAGATTGAAATTTGAGGTTTTATTACTTGCAATTTGTTATTGGTTTGGTTATTCCACTCCCTTTGCCAAATATTTTAAAATAGCTTTTAAGTGTGTGCTTCATGTCATCATATGGTACAGGACAGTTTAAAAGAATAGAAGCCTACCTTGCGGCTTTGTCTGCTGCTTCATTGCCTTTTATGCCAACATGACCAGGAACCCAGCAAAACAAGATGTCAAATCCCTTTTTCAGAAGGTCGTTGTAAGTTTTTAAAATTGAAGTGAAAGATGAATTACAAGAGGTAGATGAAAGAGAATCAAGAACACTCTTTGAGTCTGTATAAATAATGAATTTACGATTTGGATGAGATGAAATAAAATTAAGGGCAACCTCAATAGCTAAAAACTCTGCAGAGAAAATGGAAAATTAATTAGGGAGTTGATAGCTAAAAGTGGTGTTACCTATGACAACACCACAGCCGACTTTATTAGTGGTCTTGGATCCGTCGGTAAAAATCTCGACGTAGTCCTTAAAATGGGAGCGATGAGATAAGTAAAGGGACTGAAAAATAGAAGCATCGGTGTTAGACTTGTCAAACCCATTGAACGGATGAAAGCAAGAAATAATCTGGAAATTCCAAGGTGTCATGTTTAAAAGAGGCCGAGGACAAACTTTGGTATGAATGTGAGAGGTGCCAGCAAGAAAGTTCTTAATTCTAAGAGCGAAATCTGGGATGCAAGATGGGCGATTCACATAAAAATGATGATCGTTACTATTTAAAAGTGAATGAAGTGGATGATTAGGATGTGAGAGGATGCGAAAGTACAATTCACATGAAAGTCTTTGTCTGATGTCAGTGAGAGAAGGCTCCACACAGTCAGCATATAAACTAAAGACTGGAGAAGTACGGAAGGCTCCTGAACAAATTCTTAGTGCACTATGATGTGTTGTGTCAAGTCTCTTCAGGTAAGAATCGGGTGCTGATCCATAAACATGGCAGGCATAATCAATTTTAGAGCGAATAGCAGCTCTATATATTTTTAGGAGAGATGGGCGATCGGCACCCCAAGAAGTATTAGAGAGGACTTTTAGAATATTAAGAGCTTTGTCACATTTAATTCTTAAATGTAAAATATGTGGTTTAAAATTCAATTTTCTGTCAAAAATAACACCCAAGAAGCGAGCAGTGTCAACAACTGAAATTGGCCTGTTATTTATTAAAATTTCTGGGTCAGGATGAAGCCCTCGTTTGCAGCAAAAATGCACACACTGTGTTTTGTCAGTAGAAAATTTAAAACCATTTTTATTTCTCCAATTAATTATGTTTTTTACAGCAAGTTGTAATTGATGTTCTATGAAACGCATGTCATTTCCCTGGCAAGAAATTTGCAGGTCGTCTACATATAAAACTCCCATGGACACTTGGAGGCAATTGTTTAAGAATATTGTTTATTTTTAAAGAAAAAAGTGTAACGCTCAAAACACTGCCTTGAGGCACACCCTCCTCCTGAAAATAGAAGTCTGAATAAACTGATCCTATTCGAACTTGAAAGCGTCTGGTCCTTAAAAAGTTTTGAATGAAAATGGGGAGATTTCTTTGAAAGTCCAGATTAAAAAGATCTTTTAAAACACCATAGCGCCATGTCTTGTCATAAGCTTTTTCTATATCGAAAAAAATTGACACCAAATGGTTACGTCTTACATTAGCTTTGCAGATATTTGTCTCTAATAATAAAATATTGTCAACCGTAGAACGGCCTCGTCGGAAACCACTTTGCCATGGAGAAATCAAATTGTTTCTTTCCAGAATAAAAACTAATCTAGTATTTACCATTTTTTCGAGTAGTTTACAAAGACAGCTTGTAAGAGCAATGGGTCTGTAATTTTTGGGGTCAGTAGCATCTTTGCCTGGCTTAGGAAAAGGAATAACAATAGCATCGTGCCAAGCAACAGGGAAAATATTTTCAGTCCAGATCCTATTGTAAAGATGAAGGAGATTTTTAAGACACAGTTTTGATAAATGTTTAATCATAATGTAGGTAACACCATCGGGTCCGGGAGCAGAGTTATGGCAATGTTTCAAACTATTTTTTAATTCATTTTCTGTAAAAGGTCTATTGTAGTCTGGTGAAGAACGGAGTGAAAATTGATTGATGATCGTTCAGAATTATGTTTATAAGACAAAAAAGGTTCGGAATATGAATTAGAACTGGAGATGTGAGATAAGGTTTTACCAATGGTGTTTGCAATATTTTTAGTAGAAGTTATAATTAGGCCATTATCTTTTGAAAACGAAATACTTTGATTAGAATATATTCCCATTGCTTTCTTGACACGACGCCAGAATTGTTTACTGCTTACATTGGAGGTAATGCTGGACACATTTAATCCAGGAATTTTTTTGGGAGTTTCTGCGGATTCTTCTTGCAGCTGCCCTTGCTTTTTTGAATGCGATATAATTAGCAGTAGTTGGGTACCTCCTAAAAATACCCCAAGCTTTTTGTTGCTGTCTTTTAGCAGTATTGCATTCATCATTCCACTATGACTTTGAATGTTTACTGAGACGCCCAGAGGATTTTGGAATAGCAATATCAGCTGCATATATAATACAGTTTGTGACATCAGTGATTGCTCTGTTGATATCACCCTCAGTCATTTCGTCTGTGATAGTAGCATTTATAGTGAAAGTAGCCCAGTTGGCCTTGTCATAAATATAATGTGGATTTGTAGGATGATCATTAAAATTATAAAAAGATAAAAATAACGGAAAATGGTCACTGTTATGAAGGTCGTTACTAACAAAGAAATTAAAATATGGATAAAGAATAGGAGAGCAAATGGCCAGGTCTATTGCATGAAAAGTTCTAGAAGGTTCATGAAAATATGTATTTTCACCATTATTTAATATACATAAATTATGGTCGGTAATTAGGTCTGCAATGATTTGTCCCAGAGGAATAATATCAGGACTACCCCAAAGTAGATTGTGTCCGTTGAAATCACCAAGAATTACAAAAGGTTTTGGCAGTTGCAAAATAAGCCTATTGAGGTCACATTGGCGAACAGTCATATTTGGCGGCAAATAAACAGTGCAGATGGTGATAAGTACGTGTATATGGATCTGAACAGCAATAGCCTGGATGTCTGTATTTAATATGATATTAGAATGTGGGACATTATTAGAAATTAAAAGAGCTACACCACCTGTACCTCTGTCGGAATGTGTAAAATCTTTTTTAAAACACCGATAGCCACGGATTTTAACATTATCGTGTTGTCTTAAGTATATTTCCTGGAAGGCGAAGCAGATAGGTCGATGATCAGAGATAATATCTCTGATTTCATCTCGTTTATTTATAAAACCTCGGCAATTCCATGAAATGAAATTAGTCATGTTTTTTTTTTTTTTTTTTAGATTATAACATCCACGTCATTGTCCTCTGATGCAGTAGACATACCGACCTCCCCATCAGAAGGATGAAGGCTGATTGTATCATTTTGGTTTTTGATGTTCGTTTTATTAGTTTTATTTAAAGTTGGAGTGGGTATTTTTGTGACTTTCTTTTTCTTTATGATGCTGACACGGGAGAGTTAGTGTGTTTTTTGGAGGCAGAGTTATGTCCTCTGTCAGACAACTTGCTTTTAAGAGTTTGTGGAGTTTTATTAAAATTTCCTGATTTAGATGAAGAAGCCTGTGAGGAATTTGAAGCCCGATTTTGATTGGATTGTAATTTTGGGGTCTTGTCAACTGTAGTTTCAACAGGATAGCTAGTTTTGGGAAGACTGTCAGTTTGTGTTGCTGTAGTCTGACAGGTTTTTTTGGTAACTATGGCGGCAGCATATGATTTTCCAATGGTAGGGGTTCTTGATTCTACTACTTTTCTTGCTTCTGGATATGATGTATTTTGTATTGTTTTAATTGTTTATATTTCCTTTTCCATTTTCCACTTTTCACATGACTTTGAATAAGATGGGTGATCTTTTTTACAATTCACACAACAGATTGGGGCTTTGCAATTTTCGTTATCATGACCAATAGCACTGCAGCGGGCACATGTTAATTTTCCATGGCATGAGATTTTAGAGTGACCAAAACGTTGGCAGTTGAAACAGCGTAGAGGATTAGAAATGTATTGTCTTATGGGGCATTCAATGTAACCAGCCTTTATGGAGCGTGGTAATTTAGGGGAGTCTATTGTTAGAATGATGTGCTTTGTTGGAATAGGCTTATTGTCACGGAATATAGAAATACGTTTTACTGCAATAACTCCTTGGTCTTTCATGCTTTCTAGAATTTCGGATTCTCAGACATATTGAAGATCTGACTCTGAGATGACACCGCGGCAGATGTTTAGTGTTCTGTGTGGACTAACAGTTACTGGTATGTTTCCAAATTGGGTACTTTTCTTAAGATTGTGTGCCTGTTTTTTATTTTCTACCTCAATGAATAATTCGCCTGATCTAAGTTTCTTTACCGACTTCGGATCACCCATAATAGACTGCAGTGCTTTCTGTATCAAAAAAGGAGACGTTTGAAAAAAGTCTCCTTCATTCCTCTTAACCACAAAAAATCTAGCTTCGCACTTCACAAAAACATTATTCTCACTTAACGTTGAAGAAAATTCTTCTACTCTATCTGCCCATGATTTACCCTTTGAACTAGCATTAGCTTGGCCCGAGCCACACGCATTATTCGAAACACCTATATTTGTAGCCATAATTAGAGAGATAAGGATAAAAGGGGTGAGTGTTTCTTCCAACACACAAACGGAAAGTGTTTTTAAGAATCCTCTCTGGGACACCCATAACCACAGCTACCAGGCCGCCGACTCAGTTCAGGCACCACATGTGGCAGTCGTGTTAGTCCGGTGTTTCTCGTTCGAGTAGTCACCGTTGTCTCACCTTCACCAAGAGCACCAGTCTCCCAGTGTGATCCCAAGGCTAGACTGCCGTGGCACCATCACCAAAATCTTTGTCCCAATAGCCAGCGCCACACCAACACCGGACTTTACTTGGTTATTGTATTACGGGTTAGTATATAGATATTTTTTTTGCATTTTTCAGTTTTATTATTATTTTTTTTTACAGTTTTTTTTTTTATATAACAACCAACACAGGAAAAAAGAAGGTGAGTCTGAACATAGCAAAAAAGAGGTGAGTGGTACTATATTTTTGTGCTTTTCAAGAATTTTTTTTTTTTTTTTCGTTTTTTTTTTTTTAGAAGAACAAAACAAGAATGGACCAAGAACCTATTGGCAAAGAAAACAAGAAAAAACAACCCAAAATTAAAACAAAAAAAGCAGCAAGAAAAAGTAAGTACCAAAACCCTGATTGGCAACTAAACAAAAACATAACAATAGCAAAAGAAGAAAAAGGAGGAACAAACAAGGCAAGAGGAGGGGAAGAAATATCACTCGGGCCCGGGGTGCGTGACTCCCCCTGAATACCTAAAGAAGGTACCCTCCTGGGGGAAACACTCAAAGGAAATTCAAACAAGATCATAGCTTCTCTCAAAAGTCAAATCATTTTACAATGATTTGATTTCTCAGCCAATTTTGTCTTTCTCCCACCTGCTTTCATTTCAGATATTGAAAATTTTAAGCTCGAGAAGTATGGAAAAATATTTATTTTCAAACAATATTTAAATTTTTTTTTTAATTATTATTAAAATAATACAATAAAGGCCACTAGTTCTTAATTTTCCGACCATATCATCTGTGTTTTATGCTTGTATGTGCATATAGATATATATTTTTTAATTATGTGTGTGAGTATCAGGTATAACATCGACTCGCGAGTAGCCACTGAGTTAATCATGTTCAGTGGCCACTGGTCACTTACAAAAATTGTAAGTCTTGACCTCTATAGGAGAGTATCAATTCTGGGCAATGGTTCTGCAACTGTTTTAGTTATAGAATTTAATTTACTAAAGTCGACACAAGAGTTGTGTCTTCTTCCCTTCTTCTCGTTTATACACTAATGTTACAGGGGATGAATACGGAGAATGGCTCTCTTTGATGATTTTAGTTTGTAATAGATTTTGTATTTGATCTTTAATTTAAGCTTCCTCTTTAGGAGAGGTGCGGTATGCCCTCTTTGTACATTGTTCAAATTTAAATGGACATGTTTGCTCCCAGTGGTAAGCATTAGTAATTCCTCGATTTAAGCAAAGACGACAAGGGGATGGGGGGCAGCCTCTCTTGGAAATGTACATTATTTGAGACACGACTTGGTCTGAATGGTCATGGGTTGCTAGGATTATGAGCTGCATATGCTTGTTGAGGTTGGTCATGATATCTTATAAGTCTGAGGTCTATTTATAGGGGTAGACAAATATTCAGGTCTAGGCTGATTAACTCTCCATTGTGGAGTAAAGCTAGAAGCATGAGTATTAAGTTTCATGTTGCTTTCTTTTTTCTGTTCACTTGGTTGCATTTTACTCAATTTATAGGCAATTTCACGCCATTCATTTGTATCTTTAGGGGAGTTCACCAATACGAGTTGCCTAAGTGACAGTGGAAGACCATCGGATAATCCCTCTAGTATGAATTTGAAGTCCTAGTCTGCGACCCATTTGTATTTTACTATTGTAATAATTATTAACATCATCACCTAAATTAAATTTAATATTAGAAAAATCAGCCAATGAATTAGTATCAGGAACAGTAAACTCCTCTCTAAATAATTGGAGAAATTCCTCCCAGTGGAGGACATGCAAACAGTTATTTATGTAAATAGTAAGGGCTTTTCCTTTCAAGTAATTTTGAATATGTGTATCTTCCACAGATCATTTTTATTTTTTGCTTTTATTATCTGCAGATTATTTTCGAAAAAGTATTGTGTAGAAATTTCAAGTCTCCCGATTTTGGTCAGAAATACTGCAATCTCAAATCTTTCTCCATCCACAGCATAAATGCCAATGTTCATTTTAAATATACTTTATTAAATTCGAGAACCTACAAAGAGGTAAAATTATTTAATATTTTTGACTTACGTATTTATTTTCTGCTCCCCTATCCCTCTTTGCTAATGATCGTCGATTAGACATCTCCCAGAATCATGGTGATTTCCAATCTTTATTCATCCACAACATAAATATCAATATTCTTTTAAATCTTATTTAATTAGATTCCAGAACTTATAAAAAAGTAAAATTGTCCAATATCTCTCACTTTTTTTTTCTACTTTCCCCCCTTTCCCCCTCTCCCGCTAATGAACAGCAAACAATTGCTCCGTAAAAGTATTGTGATTTTCAATTTTTCTCCATCCACAACTTTTTCAGTTTATTATATTAGATAATATAAGGAGATTCTAGAACCTATATTGAAGTAAGTTCAACATCTCTCACTTATATTTTTTGTGATTTCTTCCCCCCCCCTCCCCACGCTAAAAATCGGGGATCAAACAGGTAGTCGTTTAAAGGATTACCCAAAGTATTTGGATAGGTTGAGACTATACTTTGAAATGACTGAAATGTATTTTATTTTATGTTAAAGGTTTTTCATATAAAAGTAAATTAAAGTGCACTATGTGATGTGCATATAGTTTATAGACAATATACAGGAATACCCAAAGTTGTTTAATTTAAATTCATTTTATTTTAATTTTATTTTTTACTTGTAAAATTAATTCATTTGAAAGGTTTTTTTTAATTTTTTTTATTGTGATAGTCGAAATAAAATGATAATTTAGTAGAAAGAGCGAGAACTATAAAACATGGTGCCAAAACTGAAATATGTAATAAATGCTGAGATACAGCTATTTTTATAATCTTGGTTCTTGAATATAGCAGTTTTTGTCATCTGATAGATACCCAAATTGAAACGCCTATATAAGATGCTATGGTAGGCCATGGGTACCCGAAGTGAGGTAAAGAATGATTTTAAAGGATTTTTTATTTTTATTTATTATTATTATTTTTTTAATATAAAATGATAAAAAAAAAAAATAGTGATTCAAATTTTGAAGATTCATTTAATTATAGTGACCAGCAAAGCAGGTGGGCTGGTCAGAATGCGAACTTCTGACAGAAATACTTACTGAATCTCGCAAGTTTTTTTTTTCTTCTGATATTTATAGTGCTGCAAATTATTTTCTAATGCCTAGATCATTGTCGCAGATTGACAAAATAAATTCTGCTACTGGGGTCACCCTGCAATAATTCCAACCTCTAAGTGTAACACCTTCTCTTCTTGCAATAGTTGCAACCTCCGAGTGTAGCACCTCCTCATCCTGAAATAGTTCCAGCCTCCAAATGTAACCTCATCCTGCAATAGTTCCAACCTCCAAGTGTAGCACATCCCCTCATCCTGCAATAGCTCCAGCATCCAAATGTAACAACCTCATTACCCTGTAATAGTTCCAGCCTCTATGTATAACTTCCAGTTGAATTTATTTTTTGTAAGGACTTAACTGTTGACCATATGGTACAAAAATATATATAACTGCTCTGTAGTGTGTAAAACTAATTCCCTGATGATGCCTTGTTTTATCTAGGCAAAAAGCTTTCGAAGTTTTTATATTTTTAATAAATGTATTTTTAGCGTGATTTTAATTTTATTACAATAATGACACGTGTTTACAATTTAACTCTTGAGTTTGTTTATAATAATGAAATTATTAACAATAAATGTCGCACCCCACCCCTCCTTATAAATACGCTGCTTTACGCTCTTATATTAACCACGCAATTCTTATCTGTTCTAATAAAAAAAAAATAGTGATTCAAATTTTTTGAAGATTCATTTAATTATTAACCATTTAATTATAATATACATGAATTTCCCTCATGATCGGCAGTAACAAAACATCATACAGTAGAAGGAGATGTAATTTCTTTTCTCTAGAGGAGTAATTCTTTTGTATTATGTCGGTAATATTTTCTAAAATTGTCTGTAAAGTTCAGGTAATTTTTTTTTTCCCTTATCTGAGTATGAACCCAGTTTTTATAACAATATTCAAACGTAACATTTATTTATTTATTTTAGGATATCGGCAGAAATGAACCTGACAACATCGATTTGGATGAAGACATTTCCCTAATTCCTGACCACTTTTCAGAATCAGAGGATGTTCCTCCCTCTCCCGGAAATTCAGAAAATAAGCTTCCAAAAAAAAAGAAAGAGAGGAGCCTATTGAGGCTACAGTATGAACAAAGCTGAGAAATTATTAAAAAATTTAAATTATAATGATGCAGATGATGCATATGGACAATTTATTGTTTCTATGCTTAAAGAAATAAAAGATCCAAAGAAGTGTCATCTTGCAAGGCTCGACATTCAGAAATTATTGCTATATGAAAAATAAAAATTTAATGTACATCTTCTTTCATTTTTTGTGTTAAATAAGACAGTTTAATTATACACAGTTAATGTTTATTTTTTATAATTCATTTTCTTAACAAAGTTACATAATTATTTAAATAATGATTTATGAAAATCAATGTTAACAGTAAATGAGGAATGAAAACTGTATAAATAAATAAACACCATTAAATGCAAGTATAAGCTTACAGTGGTTGTTTATCAAAATAATTCAACATAATCCTTCATCAGACAAAAATATATATATATATATATATATATATATACATAAAAACTATTATAATATTTAATTGCTCTAAAAAGCATGTACAGTGGTTGAATAATCTATGTTAAGTTGTCTGCATGTGTTTTGTAGTTCTCGGAGACTTTATATCATTGCAGACAGCTGAATCCCATTTCAAAGGGAAAATGATAATAATTACTCAAAGACTTTTTTCTTCTTTTAATTTTGTTTTCATGATCAAATAATCCAGAATAATTAAATTTGTCTTTTGTTTTTTTCCAAATTGTATTTTTTTTCTACTTTTAGTACTTTGTTTTGAAGTTATAAAAAGGAAAAAAAAATGAACAAAATGCTTTTTTTTTTTTTTTTACACAACTACAAAATGAAGCATTAAAAATTTAAAAAATAGCTTTTGATAAACATGAACAAATTTAATGGTTGATAAATTTCTGAATATAAAAATAGAATTTAAAAAAAATTATAAATAAAATAACAGATAATGAGTAATTCTAATAAAAATTTTCTCTGTAGAATAACATGGGATTTGGCTGCCTGTGGCAGAGAAACCATACAATGTAATTAGCGAGCTCTATGGCTCGAATCATGTAAGGGTGCATCTCATCAAAATTATTTTGAGTTTTATTTATTTAGTTTTACTTTGTTCTATTTTCAGGCATAACTTTTGAACATAAAATCATGCACTTTAATAAATGGTAACATTGGGTTATGGAAGTAATTTTCTGAAATCAATCCATAAATTTTTTTTTTTTTTTTTTTAAATATGCTATCCTCTATTTTTGAAGTGTTACTCAATTTTACATATATTTAAGCAAATGAAGAAATACTAAGTTCTTTCAAGTAGATTTCCAGCTACAAGTCACAATGCCAATAGTTATTTTATCTATTAGTTTTTCATTCTGAAGTAATCTCTTTAACCATTTTTTTTTTTTTTTTCCATTTGATACACAAGATAGACAATCTTCAAAATGATTAGGCAAATATTACATTTAATGATAAATATTGAATAAAAAAGTCTCTAAATTTGACAACTTTGACTTTGAATAATAAAAGGAAAAGTTTAAATATGTAATGTAAAAAAAGTACTAAAAAATTTGGTTTATTGGCTTTTAAAATTTTCCGGAAAAATATAGGGAAAATTTTTACAAAAAAGACAAATACCATCCCATATCACTAAATCTCACAAACCAAAGGATAGAATTCAATATAAGTTTGGTTGACCCAATCTAATTGCATAAAGTAGCTAATTTAGATGACCAGATGATTTGCCCTTCTATGAAAATAATTTAAAAGCATTGGCTATCAAAATATCTGACTTTGCCTGGGAAAAATAAATAAAAAGTATTAGAACCAGATCTCAATCTGAAGACGCACAAAAGAATTTTGTAGCATTAGAGTCTATGGTCAAATTTTTATTTTAGGACATTTTAACCCGATCAAGTTATCGTGGGTCGCTGGAGACCTGAGCCATTTTTCTTTTGTCTCAAACCTAAGAATCCATATATAGAAGAAATACCTATCCATCGTGTCCACGATTTTTTCCGTACAAATACCATTTTTAAATTTTATTATGCAATCTAAATTTTTCAAATATCTCAATTTGTTCAAAAGTTATGAATAGAAGACCCATGATAAATTGACAAGGTGCCGAAAAAAGCGATAACCTGATCGGGTTAATGTATGCATGCTGCATTGAACATAACAGAATTAATATACAAGAGATGCTGAAAGAGATGCTTAAAAGCATATTTACTCTAAAAAAAAAGGGTATAGAATAAAAGGGATGAGATTAGCAAAACTACAAAAAAGCTGAAATTGTATGCAAAGGCAAAACATTAAAATGAAATACTAGAATTTTGATGACAAAATCTATTATATTAGAGTAATAAAAATTTATTTTAATCTTCAATGTATATACATCAAAAATATAAGAAATGCTCGAAAAACTAAAAAATATAGCTGAATGTACAAAAAAACTGAAATCAGCTGAAAAGCTGAAAAATCTCATCCCTGAATAAATAATTTATGGAATAACACAAATGAATTCTGATGGTGTACTGTAATCACCCAAATGCTATCAAATTAATTTGAAAATTAATGAGTTATAGTTAATTAGGTGTATTCTTATTATTGGCATATATAATACCTATGCGGCTCCTTTTCGGGGATACATAAAACAATTTCTTACTATTACGGTCTACAGTCGGTATTTCTTAAAAAAGTATTTTAATATCATAATTAATTATGAATTTCAGCGAAATAATACAAGACTGTCAGATATAAAGGATACAGCAGGTGGGGGGGAGGGTCGACAGCTCCCCTCAGAAATGTGTATATTTATGTGTATACTTTTCTTTTCAGATATTCACGAATGTATAAAATTATTATCTAGCTGTGTATTGTAAATATATAGAGAGTGCTATATACTGCCCTAAATTAACTAAAAAAAAATTTATAATAAAAAGAACAGGCATTAAAAAAAAAATTCTAGGACCTTTTTTTTTTTTTTTTTTATGCCTGTTTTTTTTTTAGGTATATATTTTTATAGCTTGATATGTCAGTAATCAAGCTGATTCTTAGATAAACTTCCTCCTACTATGAAAAATACGTATAATCTAAAATCAGTTTACCTCTTTTACTGTGAAAATTTGAGAAGAAACAAGAACAAGAAAGCCTCTTCTTACTAATAAAAGCCCAAGTTTCTCAGAACTAACGCTTGAAACTGACGTTATAGGTACAAAAATATACTATAAAAAAAATCCTTGGTTTGGAGGAATGAATAAAATTAATGGAAGGATGATTTAGCAGAAAAATGTGACATGACAACATTGTAGATTTTATCCATGATTTGGAATAAATAAGTCAATGATTAATTGCAAGAATAGACTTTTTTTTTTTTTTTTTTAATTATTAACTCATTTAATAATAAGAGAAGATAACAGAATAAACTACAGCTAACAAAAGTAAATTTAACAGTTTAAGGGGAGGAAGGGAAAAAAACTCACTTGTTCAGTGTTTTGTGTGAGGAACAGCTGACTAGCATCCATGTTGCTCTCACTTGCTTCAGCCTCCACAGAATCATTTAGAAAAGATATCAGCGAGAAATGAATGCATTCTGATGTAACATCCCGGTCCTTCCGAACCACTCTTCAAAATAGAAATCTTGTTCACTTCCCTTTTATAATATGATTTTAATTTAGAAAACTTTTTAATGGGTAATCCTGAAATATTAAAATAAAGTGCATATTAGATATAATTATAAAAAGTAATTTTAAAGTTTAATGTCAAGTACCAATTACATTACTTTCAATATATAACTTATAACATAGTTAATTCTAAATAAATGATGATGACAAAAGCTAAAATGTATGCACAAATTTCAGAAACATCTTTCCAACGTTGCCATAAATTAATAAAAATACATAAAAAGTAATAATAATAATCCATATGAGTAAGAAGAAGTATGTGTATCTGTCTGTGCTCATATTACTAACTGTATAACTGCAAAACATGGCAGATTGGTAGCTGAGACCCTGCAAGTGTGCTGGGTCCCAGCTCATCCTATTGTTTACTAATTTAATTTATTCATTTGAAGCCCCCCCCCCCCTAAAAAAAAAAAATAATAATAATAAAATAAATAAATAATTTGTTTTATATTTATTGAAATAAAATGGTGATACAGTAGAAAAAATTGAACACACTGAATATTTAATCTTTATATATATATATTTCTTTTGTGCGTGTGTATGTCACTGAACTCCTAAACGGCTGGACCGAGTTTAATGAAATTTTTTGTGTGTCTTCAGGTGGATTCGAGAATGGTTTAGATTTACAATTCAGTCCAATTTAAATTGTTTATTTAATTAATTTATCACTTATAAATTGTTGTTGATTTTGGAATGTTTCACATTGGATCCGGCAGACTGCACTACGATCGTAGTATCGAATATTCAATAATACGCAAACGAAGTGATGACGTCACTGGCCGTCTGTGGATGCAAGAAAAATATTTCCTCTGTTAATCGCCCATTGGATTTTTTTAAAAATTACTAAAAATCGAGGAATCCAGCAGATGAATCCAGCGGATGAATACAGTGAAATATTTTCTCCTTAAAAAATTGTAACTTTATTATCAACAATTATGAAATAGAATCACCATAATTATAAAATAGTTCCTGTCGTGAAACACGACAGCGTTTTTATTTGTTTATAATATTTTTCTGCATTAATAACAATACCTACCAATTTACCATCATTTAATTTAAATTTCCTCTGCTCAAGTAACTTCCCGTTTCGCCCCTGTAAGTTTGCTTACCGGCTGCACGCTGATTTTTCCCTCCGTGGAACTTCAATCGAGGTTTCACCCCCTCTTCCTCTCTCGGCACACGCCGCCGCAATTAGCTCGGAGGGTCTGAAGTGTAGGGCTTGCCGCGGAATTTGTGACGCTCGTGCGTTGGCTATAAAACAACGTGTGCTACACGATGGGTAGCTTGAAATCTGTAATGCGTTGTTGCGAGCCTAAATATTATAATAATTATATTTAATAACATCATATCTCGTTAAATTAATAAATATTTTTAAATGTGTGTCAACGGATAGGCGGATCAAGAAGGATTATGACACGAGGAGCCCACAGCCATCCATGCCAGCAGTCATCACACTCTCTTGGATATTATATGAAATAAAGTTGGATTTACAAGAACGGCGTCTCTTCTATTCTTTGGTGAGATGGTTTTTATTTATTTCTAATTCGCATGACTTAACAGATATAGTCTCCATTGGAATTTAATCCTCATTTCAAAAGCCACCTTTAGTGAAGTTGTTAATACTGGGTTATTTGTTTAAATACGATCACCGTTGAAGGAAAGTAATTATATTAATATCAAAAATAGCTTCAAATTTTTATATTTAGCTATATAATTGCAAATGGAATAATGATATATATATACAATAAATTAATATCATATTTAATATGTGCATCTTCCAAAAATTTCAAGATGGCGTCCTTGCGCCATTTTCTTCTCTTCAGTGAACCTCATTTCCAAATAATTCGCTGCGGTTCACTATTCGATATATGATGCCGTGAGGTTTTCACAGGCTGGCTTTTTGTTGAAGTATATGATATGAAATATTCTGATTAATATACATCGTTCAGTAGCAATGGAGATATAAATAAATAAATTGTAATAAAAAAAAAATTATGTTATATAATTTGAGTGTATAACGCCATTTTTTTTAAGGACAGTATATATATAGATATAAAAAAATATATATATAATAAGAATTTTCAGCATGTAAGAGAATTTATATTCAATGAATTTAAAATAACCTTATGTATTTATATAATATAATCCTTCCAATATTCCATGCAGAAATATGATAAAAGTAATCAGTATGTATTTGATAATGGTATGAAGTTGAATGGTGTACTAGTGCCACATATCCAAGTATTTAATTAAATTGGCATATATGTTTATATAAATAATTGCAGCTAGGATTTGGTGGTGTGTGTATATTTTAATTTTTTTTTTTTTTTTGTGCCATAACATGTGCTGTCTTAAAATATATGGTATGCAATTTTGATTTATATATGATTTGTGCTTAGTATATTCATGGTGGTATATACATATTTTTTTTGACATATAAGTATACATGTGAGATATCTAAATAATATAATAAGTTCCATAGTGCTATAAAAGTTAATTGAGCTGGTATATTTTATGTGAAATTCTATAAGTGCTATATTTAATAATCACACTGCTAGGCAAATATATAAAACAATAGAAATAAAAAAAAAAGAAAATAAGTAAAGGTTTGCTGCATTAAGTGAACAGGTGTTTTTATGTTGAGAGATTTTATGAGAATGCATATCTATGATATAAAGTGTCATAATTAATGAAATAATTTATTCATCCTACACAAGAACAGTATAATAGTACAAGTCTGTGTATTTATATAATTTTCTTCCATCATTATTCATCCTACACAAGAACAGTGTAAATAGTACAAGTCTGTGTATTTATATAATTTTCTTCCATCATATATACAAAATTGATTTTTTTGAAAATGCCATGGTTACCCCCACCGGGTCGGGTGAAGAACATTCTCAGCATAGTTTCTTTCCAATTGTTCATGTACAACCCTTCGACGGGTCATCAGAAGAATTGCATTTCTTTATTTCACAGATCCAAGAACTGGCCATTGTTCACAAATGGACGGATCAATACACACTTGCGTATGCAAAGTCTAAATTGCAAGGTTCTGCCCTCAAATTCGTGTCACAGATACAAGAAATAAGAAAATTTAACAGTACTGATGATCTGTTCAATCAACTTAAAAGTTTTTTCCATAAGCAGTCTTCTGCTACTAATTTATTAGAGTTTGAAAATTTCAGCATACTTCCGGGTGAATCTATTGCCAACCTTTCCCACAGACTTAACTTACTTGTCAGTAGAGTATATTCTAAAATAACTGATCCAGTAGCGATAAACGAAATTAAACTTACAAGTTCTTAAAGGTATTACCGCCCAACATTAGGCTCCTGATCATGCAGGACAATATCACAGATTATGAGTTAGCGATTAAAAGAGCGACTCTTGCTCAGGATTGTGAAGTTAATAATGAATTGTTGTCAGTTGCCTCAAATAACTCGGCGTCAACGTCAGATAATAATAAAATCAACCAGCTAACACACCAAGTTAATGCATTACAGATTGCCCTGGATAAAATTAATGAGAATAAAAATAATAATGAGCACAGGAATAAAAGATTTCCTATTAAAAACAAGAGGTTCTACAAACAAACACAGCAGGGTGGTACTCAATATTCCAATAGACAAAAATTTAATTTTAAGCAACATGATAAAGATAAAAACAGATCAAAATTTCAACATCGGCGTTTTCCTAATAAACAAATGTATAATAATAATAATTTCCGTAATGTGTCTACACAACAAAATAATGCAAGTATTCAATGTCAATTATGCTTATGTGATGGGCATTCTGCTCGTCAATGCGTCATTGCACCGCTTATTAATTCTTCAAGCCAAAATCATAACAGTTCAAATCCGTTAAACTAAAGAATGAGGTTCCTGTAACTGGAGGCATGTCCTCGTGTTTTTCTTCAACTCCAGATCTTGGTAATTTTCAACACAATAATTATAAAAAGTTATCTCCCATTAATTCATCACTCCAATATGTTTCAATTCAACACAATAACCATTATTCTTTCCTTGATAATAATTCTGACAATCTTTATGAAAAATCTTCTGGCCCTATATCCAATTTATCTACAGATGAAGAAATGATAGCCAATGTACAAGGCCAAGCGCCGAATATTCCTATTGTAGATATTCATTTTGCTAATCAGGATGTCCCATTTTTATTTAACACAGGGAGTTCTATTTCATTAATTGATAAGAATTTTTTTGATATGAACAAAAGTTCTCTAAAATACAAATTTTTGGCTCGTTCAGTAAAGATGACTACGATCAACTCACAAGTACATTTCAAAGGATGTGTCGACATCTCTTTCAAAATTAGTAATGCACATTTCAGACACCCTTTATATTTAATAGATGTAAATCCCTCTTCTTCTTTCTTGGGTGTACTCTGTTTTGATTTCATAAGAAAATTTAACGTCTTACTATTTCCAGAAAAAGAACTGCGTAAAATAAATAGTCAATTTATTCATTTTAAGTCCTCTAGATCAACACAATTGGCCTCAATTACAAAAAGTTTCCAAGAAAACCTAACTTACATTAATCAACATAAATGTTCCGCCATTTATTCCTCAGGAAACAGACAACATCAAACTTCTTCAAAACTCTGACATAAATCAAGTACCTAAAGTTCATGTCACTAAGAAAACAGTAATTGACGCACAAGACATGACATACGTCGAGGTTCACGACTTTCTACACCATGAACTTATGGACTGTGATATTCTCTTCATTCCTAAACAAAGTGACACACCTCAGGCAATGCAGGCAGTCTATTTTCTTAGCCGCAAGTCTTGCACAGACTCTCAGTTACTCACATCTTCAACAGAGCAAGCTGCTCCGCATGTAAATAGTGACAGACCAAACCAGGTCACCCTTTTAAGTTTTTTGTGTGTATTAAAAATTTATCTTCAACCCCCATCCACTTAAATAAGAATATCGCTATAGGGACTGTTGAACAAATTGATGAAATTAAGTATCCTGATGAGAAATCTAGTGACATCAGATCCTCTCCTCCATCTATGGAAGAAGTAATCAACTTAATTATACCTTCACATGATATAATCGAAAAACGCAGACAAGAATTTAATAAAAATAAAATTAACTTAAAACATTTAAATCAATTTCAAGAGAATCAATTACGTAACATTTTAAAGGATCATTTTCAGGCATTTTCAGCCTCTCTTTCTTCCATTGGACACTCTGATAAGGCTAAACCAGTAATTAACTTTACTAATGATTTTCCTATATGTACACTTCCTTTTCCTGTTCCTCAAGCTCTCCAACATGAGGCAAGGAAGCAACTTGACCAAATGATCGAAGCAGGGATAATTGAAAAAAATGTTTCTGCATGGGCATGTCCCATGATTCTAGTTAAAAAGAAAGCTCAAGATTCAGGTCCTCAGAAATATCGTGCAGCTCTTGACCTTCGTCTACATAACTCTATCATCGAATTTTCTAGCTATCCACTACCAAAAATCCAAACACTAATTAATAATATTGCCGATTTTAAATTCTTCACCACACTTGATATGCCTAGTGCATATTATCAGATTCATTTACCTAAACAATATCAGGATACAATTTCTTTCACAACTCAATGGGGCACTTACCGCTTCAAACGTCTTCCGTTTGGGCTAAAAACAGCCGCCAGCATCTTTCAAGCCATGATAGATGAAATTATCGAAGAGATCAACTTACCTGGTATTTTCTCTTATCAAGATGACATCATCATCTGCAGTAACTCATTTGTTGAAACTACACATAAATTAAAAGCCTTCTTACAGTCCTTCCAAAAATATAATCTCACTCTTAATTTAGATAAGTGTCAATTTCACCATACATCTGTCGACTTTTTGGGATTTCACATCAATAATAATAGAGTTTACCCAGTTTCTTCTAATATAAAAAAAATTAACTCTTTTCCGCCCCACAGACAAAACGACAAGTGAAGAAATTTCTTGGGTTGTGTGGTTTCTATCGCCACCTCATTCCTTCATTTGCTCTTGTTTCTGAGCCACTTATCGCTCTGACCTCACCTAAGGTTCCTTTTAAATGGACACAGAGTGAAGAAGAAGCGTTTCAAAAGCTACAGCAAATTTTTTTTAAACATCCATTTTTGCAGCAACCTAATTTTAATGAACTTTTCTACCTCAACACAGATGCATCCAAGTTTGCTATTGGAGCTGTAATCTTGCAAAAACACAGCAAGGATCTCTTGCCTGTGGCTTATTTTTCTAAAGCGCTCAGAGGAGCACAAACCAAGTATCCTCCTTTACAGCTTGAGCTCATGACCATCGCCAAAGCATTGTCAGCTTTTCGTTACCTCCTCTACGGTAGGAAGTTTGTTATCCTGTCAGATTGTAAATCATTACAAAAATATAAAAAGGCTAAGTCCCCTGCCGGCATAATAACCCGCTGGCTGTTAGAAATTGACGAATATTCTTTTACATTCGAACACATACCTGGTAAAAATAACATTCTTGCTGATTTTCTTTCCCGTACTCCAACCAACCAAGAGGACATAAACACAAACCCTGATATCTTACAATCTAATCAGATACTTCCGGAAACTATTTTTGAAGATGATCCCAGTATAAATCTCAAGACCAATGTTCAGGTACATAACATTAATTTACAACCTTCCACTGCAAACCAAGACATTCATCCTCCTCTGCCTGATCCTTTATTAGACATAACCATTCCTACAATTGTTTAACATCAGAATAAAGACAAAGAACTTAATAAAATAATTAAAGATTTAAAGATTCAGAAAGATCTCTCGACATAAAAATTATATTTGTAAAGAAACTCAACTTTTACTTCATGATCCCTCTTCTAAATCTAATCCCGAGGAGAATTGTTTCTGTATTGTTCTACCAAAAGAACTACAAGAAAAGTGTATCCGAATCCACTTTGGCATTGGCAAGACATACAAGAATATCTCACAAAAATAGTACTGGAGGGGCATGTTTGCAGATATCTCAAATTACATTAAATCTTGTACAGTGTGTCTTACTTCTAAACCTCAACGTATTAAAGCAGCTCCTTTTTAAAATACCTATACACCTACAAGACCAGGTCAATTCATCAGTTTAGATTTTGTTGGTCCTTTTCCTAATAACCAATTCATCCTCACAGCTATCGATCATTTTAGTAAACATTTAAAATTATATCCTTTAAGAAAAATTACTGCCATGAATACTGTTCATGCAATTTTCGATTATATTGTTACCTTTGGAAGACCAGAGCTCATTTTAACAGATAATAGTAAACAGTTTACTGCAGAAATTTTTGATGAATTTTCAAGAATTTTAGGAATTATCACACACCACCGTAGTCAATCCTGTTGCAAATTCAGTTTCTGAACGTATAAATACATCTATAAAATCCACCATTAAAGCACTTGTACAAGGAGGTTACAAATTTGAATATGCTGTAAAATTTCATGAAAATTTATATAATAATACATACCATAGCACTATAAAATCTTCTCCAAATTATGTCCATTTTGGCCGTGCCATGGCCAGTGTCATTGACACATTTCAAATGCATCAATACCAAAGTCGTTTAGATGTACATCATGATTATTTTGTTTTAGCTGAAAATCTACAGAAGCTATATAATCGAGTCCATGAAAATCTACTGGAATACCAATGTCTGCAAAATAGGAAACAACACTCACATGCAAAATTAAGGAAGTTAAAAATTAATGACACTGTTTTTATCCAACATAATAATGGTTTCAAAAAATTCTTCTCTTCTTCTCCTTTTAAAATCGTAGGAAAAATTTCTGATGTAATCTACAAAATTCAGAGAGTAGATGAACCGCATGCACCTATAAAGAATATTCATATCAATCGTCTTCTTCTTGCACCTGAAAGAAATGCAAATATTAGATCATCTAAATCTTCTACAGTCACGAATAACTTAAGAAATACACATGATAATCCTACACCTATATCTTAAAGAAATAACTCACCTGAACCCAATCCAGATTCAAATTCTTCAATTAACGATCCTCTACAGATTAGTTCTCAGCCTACTATACATAATGTTTCTATCAACACTACATCTCCTTCTTCGAATAGTCGTCACAGTTACAATCTGCATCCTCGATGAACTGTGGTAACTGCATGGGTGCTGAAGACGTCCAACATTCATATAGTGTTTGTACTAGTTTCTAGTTCAATCTGCTGGCAGAATCCTCTAGTGCCTCTTACGAACTGTACTTCAGTTTCAGAGGACATGGTGTTTTAAATCAATAATACAAATCTCATCAATTGTTTTTCTAAAAGAACTGATAATAGACTATGTGAACTATTAATCTTAATATAGAACTTTAATATAATGTGATCATTTTCTAAAAAAAAAAATTTTTTTTCTCCAGCTTGGAGTAAGCACTCCATCTGTAATCAAAAAGGCGAATGAATCTAAAATGTTTAACATTGTAACACATAATATCTTACCTAATATTTGTTTCTTTCTTTCAGTAATGCATTATGTAATCTGAAGACCTTCTTTCGGGTAATGTGTGTATAGAATTTTTTTTGATAAAGCCTGAAGGTAAAATTTCTTTAATTATCAAACCCCTTAGTGTTAATTCCCTTACAGAGTTGTACCTCAAGTGGAAATGGTATTGCAGCATATGTAGATTCTTATGGATGGTATGACACTGCAGTTATACAACAAATGTTTTGGTATTATAGTGTAATCTGTTTCTTTTTATATATATCTAATGTAATATACATATCATTAACCTTCATAGGGTGTTCGGGTCTTTTTTGACCCAAATAGAATTTATTTCGCAGATATTTCCAACATTTTTGGGAATTTTTAAAAAATACTTTGTTACTTTGATTTTAAGGCTGCAGTGAATACGCACATACTTTTTTTTAATTTTTCAACTGATAGTTTTTTCGTAGTAAAAATAGTAACACATAAGTTGTTCGGGTCTTTTTTGACCCGAATGGACTGTTTACGGTAAAGCAATGATAGTGCTATACCTTTCAATAAATTATTCAATTATTATTGCTGTGAGAATGTATTTGTCTCCTCGCTCTTATCTAGTACGTATTTTTCGTTATCCGTAGCCACAATAGATGGCGCTACTAGATAGATACTACATCATTAACTGTAAGTTTCAGAGAGCGGCATTTTTTCCCGCACTTTCTTTCCTGCTTCCGTATAGTACGTTGTTCTTTTGATAGTTCATTTTGTTGCGCATTTTGTTAGACACACAGTAAAGTCTATGATATGGCCAATTGTGGACTTACTAAAGAAGAAATAGATGAGTTATCGCTTGCGATGTCAGACGAAGAAGAAGTTGTTTCAGAAATTGAAGATCATGTTTCGGAAAGCGAAGAGACATCCGATAACGACACAGATGAAGAATCTGATCAGTCGATAATTCAGACGGAAACTTTAGTTAGCAAAGATGGTAAAATTGAGTGGAAATCTGAACCACAAGCTTTAGGTGGTAGGCGTAAAGCAGAAAATATTTTGAATATGACTCCAGGTCCTACGAAGTATGCTACGTCTAGAATTCAAGATGAATACTCTGCATTTATGTTGTTTTTCCCACCATCAAATAGTTAATATTATACTAAAAAATAGTAACATAGAAGGAAAAAATTTATTTGGTGACCGATGGAAGAATTTAAATAACTCTGCCTTGGAAGCCTTTATTGGCTTGTTGCTGCTGTCTGGTGTATATAAATCTCGTAATGAGTCCACAGAGAGTCTGTGGGATGCCACAACGGGACGGAGTATATTCAGGGCTACTATGTCCTTAGAAAAATTCAAACTGATATCGAAGGTTCTTCGATTTGATGATAAACAGACCCGACAAAGAAGAAGGGAAACTGACAAATTCGCAGCCATAAGAGAGCTTTGGGACAAGTGGGTGGAAATATTGCCAATGTTGTATAATCCCGAGATGTAGGTTACTGTGGATGAGCAGCTAGTTGCTTTCCGTGGAAAGTGCCCATTTCGTCAGTACATGCCCAGCAAACCAGCCAAGTACGGCATAAAATTTTGGTTACTTTGCGATAACGCTACCAGTTATGTTTGGAATATACAACCGTACCTTGGAAAGAATCCTGGTTCTGCATCAGAAAAAAACCAAGGTCTCAGGGTTGTTAACGATCTTGTTCAAGGCTTGAAAGGTCAATATGTAACTTGTGATAACTTTTTCACGTCTTATGACCTTGGACAGCTTCTTCTGAAAAAAAAACTGACAATGATTGGAACAATCAGAAAAAATAAGACAACAATTCCTCCTCAGTTGCTTCTAAAAAAGGCTCCAATGTACTCCTCAAAATTTGCGTTCACGAAGGACATGACTCTAGTATCGTACGTCCCGAAGAGAGGCAAGTGCGTAGTCCTCCAAAGCACTCTTCATCATGACAAGAAGCTTGCTGACACAGATACAAAGAAACCTGAAATCATTCTGGATTATAACAGCACAAAAGGAGGAGTAGATACATTAGATAAACTAGTATCTAACTATTCTTGTCGGAGGAAGACCAACAGGTGGCCCATCATTGTTTTTTCCAATATCTTAGATATTTCTGCATATAATGCATTCGTACTCTTCATAAAAGTCAATCCAACATGGAAGATGAATTCATTTCACAAAAGGAGGCTCTTCATTGAAAAGCTCGGCATGACTTTGGTTACTCAACAAATCGAAAAACGAAAACATTTGCCCAGAGCAAGAGCTGCCCGAGAATTAGCAATGAGTATTCAAAATTCAGAATGGACTGAACTCGCTCCTGAACTATCAGGAAGTTTATCAACTACCAATAAAAGGGGAAGATGCCACTTGTGCACACGGACTGATAACAAAAGTTCTGTAAAATGTTTCAGATGTGAACATTTCACTTGTAAGAAACATTTCATTCAACAATTGTGTATAAAAGGTAATCTCTTTTCTATATTGTTCTATTTTTTCAGTATTTCCTACACATAATTTTCTAGTATATTCCTTTTATACAAATTGAGAAATGTGTAGATTAAAAGATAAATAAATAATTGCATATCCATATTTAGAATTTTTTTTTTTCAAATATTATGATGCAAATTCAACTTTTCAAAAAAGCAGTTATTTGTCCCCTAAAGGGTTAAGCTATATAAAAATACAGAAAAGGGTAAAAAAATGATAATTACATAAAAAAATTGTATTTCCATTTTTATAATAGAAAATTTTCAAAAATTCTGTGGAAAATTTAACATTTCAAAAAAGAAATTCCTTGAACTGCAAAGGGTTAAATTATCATTTGATCTACCATTTTCTATAATTTTGTATAACTACTTAATTATCTACATTACCAATATTCATAACGTGTGCCTAGAATTCGAAAAAATTGAAAATTATAATATGGGTCTTTTTTGACCCGAACACCTTAGGTGTATGCTACATTGGAACACCGTATGAAGGTTAACAAAAGTTAGTCAAGAATATGATAATGTGATAGAAGTGTCATATACTCTGTGATGTTTTTTTATATATACAGTGGAAGCTGTCTAAAGTGACCACCCTAGGGACCGGCTAAAATGGTCACTATACGCAGGTGGTCACTTTATAAAGGGTCTTTAAAATTGGAAAATGGTCACTTTAGTCAGGTGGTCACTTTTACAGGTTCCACTGTATATACAATTTTTTTTTCTTTCAAGTATGTATCCATGGGTTTTTTTATTTTTTATGTTTGGCCAAACATCTTTTTTTTTTTTTTTTGAATCCTAACATTTATTTTTATGGATCCCAATCATTTATTTTTTATGGATCCACGTGTATTTTTGTATAATTTTTCATAATGTGATAATTAATATATGAATATGTGAAACAACAATTCCTTAAGTAATTATATTATACTATTTTATGTGTCTAAACCAGAAAATTAGTGATATTTTTCATATTTACCTGAATATGTAGCAAGTATCACAGTGGTTGTTTTTTATTACAATGGTGTTTTTGAATATGTTTACAGACACGTACAAGAAGTTTACTATGTATGAATCTCATGTCATCAAGTAGCTGTTTTTACATAATGTATCTTGATTTCTATGTAACTTGATGCTGCTGGACGGGGTGGTTGTGCGTGCCCCTTGCTTCTCGCCCTTCCTTTTCTGTGCTTCTCGTCCCGGTCTTTTTGTTTTTTTCACTATGTTTTCCGGGAGAGTGTCGTGAAACACGACAGCGTTTTTATTTGTTTATAATATTTTTCTGCATTAATAACAATACCTACCAATTTACCATCATTTAATTTAAATTTCCTCTGCTCAAGTAACTTCCCGTTTCGCCCCCGTAAGTTTGCTTACCGGCTGCACGCTGTTTTTTCCCTCCGTGGAACTTCAATCGAGGTCTCACCCCCTCTTCCTCTCTCGGCATGTGCCGCCGCAATTGATCGTCGCCGATTGGCTCGGAGGGCCGTGACGTCGTTTTCTCCCTTCGGACCGGAGATCCATCGCGATTTCAAGTCAGTAAATGAAGTGTCTGGATAGGGCTTGCTGTGGAATTTTTGACGCTCGTGCGTTGGCTATAAAACAACGTGTGCTACACGATGGGTAGCTTGAAATCTGTAATGCGTTGTCGCGAGCCTAAATATTATAATAATTATATTTAATAACATCATATCTCGTTAAATTAATAAATATTTTCAAATGTGTGTCAACGGATAGGCGGATCAAAAAGGATTATGACACGAGGAGCCCACAGACATCCATGCCAGCAGTCATCACACTCTCTTGGATATTATATGAAATAAAGTTGGATTTACAAGAACGACGTTCTCTTCTATTCTTTGGTGAGATGGTTTTAATTTATTTCTAATTTGCATGACTTAACAGATATAGTCTCCATTGGAATTTAATCCTCATTTCAAAAGCCACCTTTAGTGAAGTTGTTAATACTGGGTTGTTTGTTTAAGTACGATCACCGTTGAAGGAAAGTAATTATATTAATATCAAAAATAGCTTCAAATTTTTATATTTAGCTATATAATTGCAAATGGAATAATGATATATATATATATACAATAAATTAATATATTTAATATGTGCATCTTCCAAAAATTTCAAGATGACGTCTTTGCGCCACTGTTTTCTCTTCAGTGAACCTCATTTCCAATAATTCGCTGGGGTTCACTATTCGATAGTTCCCTATTTAAAATATTATCGAAATAGTTTTTTGACGAAATGCGAAATTTTAAAATCTCAAATATTTCCTTTATACCAAAAAAATAAAATATATTTAAGTGAAATTTTATTTCGTATATATACAATAAATATTTAAAACAAACAATAAAGTTTCTTTCTTGCATTAAAAAACAAAATCTAAAATTTTTTATTGACTGCATTCAGATTGAACCAACCAACCAACTACAAGACAATACCGAATAACACCTATTGAGAATTCTGAGAATTAGCAATAGAAATCTGTGCATCGCGGAGTAAAAATAGTTCGATTTTTAAACTGAGTTATAAAAAAACAAGAGTTTTCCTAGGGAAAAGGGAGATGTCAGGCACATCAGATAAAAGCGATTAATATCATATATAAATTAAATGAGATTCGCTTGAGCCATATTCGAGAAAAATTTGTTCCTCACATATGCCGCGCATTTACAACTTAAATGAGCCAATTCATATCTCGAAATATATTGCAAGCAGAAATGTAGCGATTTCAGGGTAGGATCAGACAGAAGGTGAAAGACTATTTTGAAAATATCAGAACATAACCTTCCATATTTCCTGAGATATTAAGTGTCGGCTTTCAGCGATTTCTTTGATCTTAAACTAGCTGTATATATAAGGTGTCGCAGTTTTGTTCGTTTTTCCGTTTCCGCTGAGTGTCGTGGCGTTAGTTTGTTTTTGCGCTTGCGTCACTTGAGACTCTATCGAGTCTCTTGATACCTTAAATATCAATGTAGGTGTTTCAAATATTCAAGAGAGTCTCTATCTGAGAATTCTGTGTTTATGTTTATGCATGTGTTAATCTGTTTTATTAGAGTGGTACCACTTGCTTTTTACTTTTTGGATTACATCTTACTGTTTAATAAAAAGAAGTTTTGGTAAGTCATTTTCTTCTGTCTTATATTTTGCATAAATTTTCATTCAAGAGTTTTTTTTTTTTTCAGGTAAATCATTTCAGCTTCACAACTTTCAGGTACTCCACTATATTTAAAATGCTAACGATCACTGGTGCCTTAATTTTATTTAAAATTTAATGAAAGAGGGAATAAAGTTCATTTTTTTATTTTAGCTCCGAGTACAAGATTTTTAGTACTTAGCAACATTTCAGAATTATTTTCTAAACTTCCTAAAACTTGTAACTTAATAGCCTAAAACTCAAGATAAAGTTTAACGTTTGGTGCCGTATTCAAAAAATGAACCATAAAGAGGATTTAATTTGTTGTTTTTTCTAGCTAAAGTTTTGGGTTAAAAGCTGGAATAATTTTTGTTTATAAAATGCTTTATATATATATATATATATATATATTTTTTTTTTTTTTTTTTTCCCTGCAAATGTCTTGGACAAACTTTTCCTTTTATTGTGTCTTTTTTTATTTATTTTGAGTGTATTTGCATATATATATATTTTTTTTATTTTTGTACCTTTTGCTTTTAGAATTTAAGTATATTTTTTATTAATTTAATCTCAGTATAATTTTTTTTTTTTTTTTTTTTTTTTTTTTTTTCTCATTTTGGAAGGGAAATGTTGGGGTATTATATATGTTTTTTTTTTTTTTTTTTGGTGGCTTTTGAGTGAGCATTTTAATTTTACATTTTTTTTTTTTTTTTTTTTTTTGACTGTGCCTGATGTCTGAATTTTTTTTATTTATTCATTGGATTGCAACTTTTACTAGAATTAATGTAATGTCCTCCTAAATCAATATTTATTTATTTATTTATTTATTTATTTATTTTTTCTTGTTTGGTTGGCTTCTCTTTTTACCATTTGTTTGTTTACCTTTTTTTTTTTTTTTTTGGATATGTATTCTTTAATTGGTTCACTCGAAAAGTTCTCTGGTGAGGCAGGCCAGGATGTGAACCATTTCATCCCCCCTCTATTAAAGAAATGGCAAACCATGCTGGGTGGCGTAATAATTTAAGGCGAATCATCCTTCGATCTAAAGTGTCAGGGAAGGCGTTAACTTTTCTTAATACGGATCCAGACGCTGCGAATAAGCAAAATTTTTAGAATTTTTGCCAAAGAATAAATTCGAAAAAATTCAAACGCCGCAGGAGATTCAGTCTAATTTTTCTGCCATACGCCAAGCCCCCAAACAAGATGTTGCTGCTTTAGCAGATCAAATTTGAATTACTGTGCAAAATCTCATCTTAAATCCCGATAATCCCCCCCCCCCCCCCCAAATTCACGACATCAGACACAGTTTGATGTTTTCAAAATTTTTGGAAGCTGTCCGTCCTGAGATAAAATTTGAACTAACCAAATTGGGACCTAATATCTTTGAAGAAGCCATTACCATGGCCAAAAATATTGAACGTGCTCTTAAGAAAAAGAAAGGAGAAAAGAAAAGATCACTCGGGCCCGGGGTGCGTAACTCCCCCTGAATACCTGAAGGAGGTACCTCCCTGGGGGCCTGGCTATGTAGGCATTAAAGGGAATGAAGCAGCAGACAAAGCTGCAAGGCAAGCTTCCATACTTTTAAACTGTCCTGTTCCTTATGAGGACATTAAGCACACACTTAAAAGCTATCTTAAAAATGTGTGGCAAAGGGAGTGGAATAACCAAGATAATAAGAAATTGCAAGAAATAAAACCTCAAATTTCAGTCTGACCTTCACTTACCCCTAGAAAATATATTAATACTCGACTACGAATCGGGCATTCAAGATTTACACAAATACTTACTACTTGGCCAACAGGAACCTCAGTGTGCAAAATGTCATAGTGCTTTAACCATTCATCATGTCCTCACCGACTGCCCTTGCCTTCGTCATCTTTATCAACAACATTTTAATTCATCTTCACCCACTCTGACGAGCCTTTTAGGTGTAAATCCTCATTATCATCTGACAAACTTTTTGAAGGAGGCTGGTTTTTACTTTGACATCTGATTTTATTCTTTACAATGTTCATCCTATTTTACATCTGTGTTTTATTGTATACGCAGTTTTTATTATTTTTGATTTTATTTTGTATGTAGTTTTGCTTCTTTTTTCTACTGTGTTTTTTTAATGACTTTCTGGATGGGTAAACCCATCCAGAAGCTACTTTCTCTTTTACCCGTTTGTTTGGCGCAGCATGTCCTACTTTGGACTTTGCGCCAAAAAAAGCCATTCAACCAACCAACTGAGATTTTGAGGAGTTACTTTCCAGACTTCACGGTAAGTTTAATTTAATTAAACTATTTGCTATGGCTCCACCTAGAAAAAAAAAGTTATAAAATGTGTTTGTGTAATCCCAAATTGTCAATTCCTGAAAGAACTGTACATAGACATACTGAAACTAATTCTGCTGCTTCGTCCATTCTCACTGTGAAGAGCTTGCTTTCTATTTCTGGACAACATAATCATGATGCTGCTTCTTCCATTCTCACTTTGAACAGCTTGCCCTCTAGTTCTGAACAACATAATCATGCTGCTGCTTTGTCTGTTTTCATTGTGAGCGACACTTTGCCATCTAGATCTGAACAACACGGCCAACTTGAAGAAATTACCAGATGTTCAGATTCTGATTTATCTAGTTTAAATGTGTCATTAGAAGACATTTCCTTTGATGAAAATGAAATTTCCGATCCAGTGGATTATTTAAAAGCAAAAAACATCAATAAAATATAACTGAATTGCCTTTTAAATTCTGAAGCAACTTGTTTCGAAGCCTTGCTCATGATATTGCATTATTCGTTTAGGCATGGCTTATCGATTAGTTAATGTCAAAATTTTTAATGTGTCTTCCATGTTGTTGTTTTTATTGTTAAAAAGAAAGGGAAAAAAAAGAAAAGGATTATAGAATAATTATTTTTTTTTTTTTTTTTGCGTAATTAAATTATAGGATATAGCAGACAAAGTTTTAGATTAGTTGCTGGTGGTATAAAAATGGAAATTGTCATTGTCACCCTTGAAGCATTGTTTACACTTGGGAAAATTGTAAGTGTCTCTCTTATTAAGCATATAATTGAATAAAGATACTATAATTAAGGTTTAAAACTCCATTACTCACATTTTTAGTACAGAGCTTATATTCTATGAGGTATTGTTTAGGTTTGTCCAGGAGAGCTTGATCAACAGATGATCATTTCATATTTACCGGCATCCACGCAACATTTGCAAATTTACTTACTTGTCTGTAGCTTACTTGTTATTTATCGCCGCTAATATATGACGTGGCATTCAGCTGTTACGGCAAATTGTCATTGGTTACGTGTTTAGATCCGCCAGGCACTATTTATAGACAAGGATGTTAACTTCTCAACGCATCAGTTATCCTGTTTATTTTTATTTGGTTGTGCCGTGTTGATGGTCGATGGTTTGTAACATGTTTCTGTGGATGCCGTGAGTTCTAAATGCCATAAGAATAAAGGTGGTTTTCGTTTCTCCTGTTAATAGTGCCATAATAAATTAAATATTATTTATGAAGAAAGTCACTGGTGTTGAAGTGTTGCCACCAAGCGTGTACTTACTTAAAAATATATTGTCTTCAGATTTTAAGTATGATGTACACTTTTACTGCAAGCATTGTATGACATACTTAAACAAAACGCTTGAATCTGAAGATTTAAAATTTAAAGTTTGTGATTTGTGCAGCACAAATGCAAGTTCAAAACTTTTAAATGGTGGACATTTTTTCATTACAATGCCTATTTCTTCACAAATAAAACAAATTTTAGAAGAACCAGGCATGGGACGCAAAGTGTTTTCTACATCATCAGCCCCAAACACATGTAATACTCTATCTGATTTGAAAGACGGATCAGCTTTTTGTAAGCTGATTAAAGAAGGTTTGTTTGACATCACCACTGTCCTCTCAGTAACTTTCAATACTGATGGTTCCCTATTGTTTAAATCGGTGAAAAACTCACTGTTGCGCATACAGTTTCGGCTTAATGAATTACCTTTGGAAGAAAGGTTTGAATATCACCGTAATCTTGTTGCTGGGCTGTGGTTTGGGCCTAAAGAACCTGTGATGACAACCTTTTTCACTCCTTTTTTTAAAGGAGGCTGAAATTTTAAATAATGAAGGGCTAGTTTGTGGTAGTGGAGAAACAAAAAGAACCAGCAAGTTTTTTTTTTTTTTTTACAGTGTGGAACTGTTTATCCGGAATTATATTTTCAAACAATTAACTTCTGTACAGAAGTATTTTTATTTATTTTTTAATAATAATGGTTTAGCATTGTAATATGAAAGAATTAAAAATAAAAGAAATATTTAATAAATAATAGTAATTCCATTTAATTTTCTTATATTTAAAAAGTAGTATTTATTTATTTGGTAAGTACAGTGTAAACTGAAGAGATAGTTTTTAGCTTTGAAAAATGTCGATAGATGGCGCCACTACACGATATCATAAAACTGACAATTTTTATCTGAAAAGGATTGGGTGAAATGGTGATAATTGGTCCTTTTCTGAATTTATTTTATTATTTATTTATTGGGGGTGGGGAGGTGATAAATAAAATCAAGTAACTTTTGAATATTATGCTCTTTTATGGACATAAAAAAACATGAATTTTCATAAGAAATAAAAAGAAAAGCCTTTAAAATCAGGTTTTATTTTTCTAAATCCTTAGTAATATTCAATGTATTAAAATCATTGGCTATGGTTAAAAACATTTTGAATTATTTTTTTAAATAGACTAAGAATTTTCATTAATAAATTTTAGCACCGAACAAAAAATTATTTTCAATATTACATTTTGGTGCCGTTATGGAGAAGAGCCTAGGTTTAAAAAAAATTTTTAAAAAAAATAACGCTAGTATGATCCATTTTACTTTAATAAATAAATAAAAAATTTAGTCATCCATCTTGAATGTTATTATGGAGCACCACTAAAAGAAATAAATTCCAAAAAAAAATTTTGGATTGTGTTTTATACTACTACTTTACTAGAATTTTTTTTTTTTTTTAATATTTATTCTTTGTTATAGATGTGAAGCTTAGATATACATACATATATTTTTTCTTTTATTTACCTATTTTATTTATATCTTAATCGCCACTTGATAGTTGTGATATGGAACAGGTGTTAGAAACATAATTATTGAGGGGCAAGAGCCTAAATAAATTGAAATCTGAATGATAACTGATATCAATGAATGAAATGCAATCATTTTTTAACTCAGTTTTTTTTTTTTTTTACCTTTTTATTTGCTTATTACATGTTTATTTATACTTTGACTGCATTTCATTGCAGGGGTGAAACTACCTAGCTTGCAAAAACTATGAAAACTGTTCCTTGCATTCAGATAGGGGAGATTTATTAATGATATATAATATGGCTACCTATACTGTGTTATATGCAGACTTCATAATGCATTATAAAGCAAATTAAATATTAAAAATGAGAAAATTCTGCAAAAACAAAGTATTTTAACATGAAATACAAAGACAGTGGTGGTGAAAAAAATGAAAAAGTCACTAATTTTCTCAGACAGATCACAGATCTAGCAAACCACTCAAACTGGGGTAACAATCTAAGAATGGTAGTTTTGAGGTCAAAGTGCACGGGTAAAGCACTGGATTTTCTAAACAATGACCCTCAGGCATCGCAAGAAACATTGTTTATAATTTTGACCCAGCTCCTTAAAAATAAATTTGAACAGGCAGTCTCTCCACACGAATTGCAAATCCAACTGTCGGCTATAAAACAAAAATCGAAACAGACGGTGGCTGAACAGGCAGACGAGATTAAAAATCATTGTAAATAAGATCATTCCCAATCCCTGCAATGTACCCCAGATAATCGACATACAATATGGGTTGATTTTATTTTAAGTTTTTGGAGGCACTCAGGTCAGATGTCAAATTTGAGCTTACGAAACAGGGACCCGCAGAGTTTAAATTTGCCCTTAAGATGGCAAGCAATATTGAAATAGCTCTAAATAGCTGTTTCAATATTTAGAGTTCTTTCAATACCGTCTCAAATATCACTGCTCATGAAACTGAAATACAACTATTGTTAAAACTGCGTATGGAGAACACCAGAAAATTAAAGAACTCACAGAAACGGTTGAGAAAATGAAAAAAATTACGTGTCACATTTGTGGTTAAGAGCATTTAACAACAGACTGCTATAGGTTTCCATCCACGTCACAAATCTTTTCGGGGAATCAAAATTCAAACAATAGGGGTAGGGGTAACTATCGCAATTTCAGGAACAGCATACCCAGACCTTATCAGCAAATTACAATAGAAATCCAAAAATGACGTCAGATACTAGAGCAAATATATGGTCAAATTCATAGAAGTGTTTTTTTTAAACAATTTTGAGGCAAGTCTACGTATAATTTCAATCAACTTCTAAAAAGAAATCAAAGTATTTTGACAAAAGAGTAACAATCTCCCCAGCCTGTTCGTTCACGCCTCGCTCAATGTCAGCTTAGAGAAGCCTGAGGGGTAAATATTTCTCCTTGTAAAACTATCTTATCTGAATATAGGATTGTTTTAAAACAAGTTAGAACAGTATTAATAAATGTCTTCAACTATGTTTGAATAAGTGCAGTTCCATCCTCAATTAAAAAACTTCAATACTTGATTTATTTACTTATTAAATTTTAGATCAAAACGTTACAAGTTGAAAAAGTCAGGAGTGAAAAAACTTTAAGAATTTTGTTAAATCGTTAAATACAATTAACTAATTGTAAATAATCTATTTTTACTTAATAACTGAAAATTGTTTAAAATCATTAATTAGAATTACCTAATATCTCACATTAAAAATATTATCTATGATGGAATAGATTAAAATGAAAAAATTTTTTAGGAAATTATTTTTTTAAACGGATATTTATCAATCAAGTAATTATACTTAATTTTCACTAGTGACACTCTCATTTGTAATATTTTGTAAGAAAATCCTTAATTAATATTTTTTTAATTACATTCATTAATAAATCAGGTAATGGTTCAAACCCCTACCATACCGTTCAAATTTTAATTATCTTTCTACTTAATTTTTACTCACATTATCATTTTTCATAAAACATTTGTAATCTCATTTTAAGTAAATTGGAGTGTAAATTTTTATTTACCAACTATGTGAAAAATACCAGAGCCGGGAATCGAACCCGGGCACCTCCGCTTAACGCAAGGATGCTCTACCACTGAGCTACCCTGGCTGACAACCAGCTAGGTATTTCTCACATAATATTCATTGGGCAAGTCACCGAGTCAGCAAACGCAGCTGTATCAAGTGACAATATTAATCGCAGCACAACTCCATAGACCACAAAATTTCAATTTTAGAAATATTTATTCACAAAAATATCAACTTTTACGCTCCAATTTACTTAAAATGAATATTCACGGTTGATGAATTCATGAATAAATATTTCTACATTTGTAATCTTTTATAAGAAAATCCTTATTTAATAATTTTTTAATTAATATTCTCAAACAATAGCATTCCTTTTAAAACTAGTCCAAAAAACATCTTTTAAAACCCTCCTCATCTTTCACGCAATTCATTAACATCAACTCATTATCAACATCAATTAATACCCTCATCATGTTTCACGATTAAGTCAGAGGATGTCTCAAGAACGACGTCAATTCATCTAGACCCTCAGGGCACGCCAATGCCACACCCTCCTGGGCCAAAACTCTCCTTTTTTACCTTTCTAATGTAGTATTATGTATAGCTCATTTTAATTATAAATATAATATATTTGTTGTTATTATTTATTTAGATACAGAAAAAGAGCAAGAGAAATTTTAGATTTAAAGTGCAGAAGAAAAGGGAAGAACAAAAATGAGAAGGATGTTTTCCAAGAGAAAGAAAAGTATGTGTAATTATTAAAATCAATTAGAAAGACAAAGTTAGCAAGTTCCTCTCTTTGTAATTTTAAAGTCTAAAATTTTATGCCCTGTGGCAGAAATTTTCCCTGCTTTCTGCGACAAAACCTCACTAGAGCTAATTTCTTTCTACGAGATATTACTATTCAATTATAAGTAGTGCACACTACTAATCTGCAACAACGCAAACTTTTTTGTTTCTAAAAATGTTTATATTAATATAAAATCTGTATTTATTTATTTATTTTTTAACTTTATAACCTCATATTAATTTTTAATAAGAATTTTTTTTAGAACAATAAAATAAAAGTATTATAATCTTTGCAAACCAATAGTTAAGAAAATAAAAATACTGATTCATATGAAAACAGGAATTAAATATTAGCACAAGAAAATCTCTGTCACCTACAGCTAAAATTTCTGAAGAAATGTTGAGCTATTTGCTCTATCTAATTTGGCTATAATATGAAATCTTTTAAATAGATAACAATACAGTACAACCTCTGAAATCCGGACTTCTCAAATCCGGAAACCTCTCAAATCCAGAACAATCTAATTTTTTATTTTTTTTACCGATCACTAATGGATAGACTGTACAGGAATAATTGATACTGTCATGTCACTCCACGTTCTATAAAACTCGTCAAAAAACTGGTCAAACAGATGTTGAAATCGTTCACTGCAAACATCGTAAGGAAATCAGTTAACAGGCACTCAAAAGTGTTATGTACTTTTTGTCCTCTTTTTGCCATGCACACACACTACCTTTCCTGCAAGTTGCTTTATCCTTTGATGTTGTGTTTAACTGAAAGTTTGGATTAACTGAGAAATGTTAACTGTTTAATTGCGTTAACTGGGAAAAGCATTTAACTGGAAGTTTGGAATCATTTGTCTGTGATCGATAGGAGTGAGGTTTTAAATGAGTAAGCATTTTCTTTCACTCGCTGGAATCGTGACGCTGTTAATGTACTTTTGCACATGGTTTTATCTTTTCCTGCTTTGTTGTTTTAGTAGCTATGTCAGCCAGTAAAAAGAGAAAACATATTTCACTTTCGATTGAAAAAAAAAGTTGCGCTACTGAAAGAGTATGAAAAAGGAACCCCTGTAAATAATCTTTGTATGAATTATGATGTTGGAAAATCCACAGTATATGACCTCATTAAACAGAAAGAGAAAATTTGCAGTTTTTCAGTGAAAGCGTTTCAAAAAAAAGAAGAGAAAAACAATAATAAAAAAAATATTTAACCTGATAAATTAGACATACAGGAGGTTTTAGAAATTGATGACAATGTGCCGATTGTGGGTTCTCTGACTGATTCCGAAATTATTGACAGTGTCATAAATAAAAAAAAAATAATGATGATGATGAAAGCAAGCCAGAATGTGCCGAAAATGAAAAAGTGTCAACAGAAGATTTGATAGTCATTAAATGAAGTAATATCAGGCTTAGAACAGCAGAATTTCATATCGGAACATGAACTTATGGCAGTATACCAGATTCACGAAAAAGTGGTTTCTAATAAGCCGAAGCTAAGGCAACAGATATTGAATGAAATGTTTAAATTTTCAGGTAAATATATTATGCATTTACGTTTATTTAATAATTAAATAATTTGATATGCCGTTTCCATACAAGTATTTTTTTTAAATTTTAACCTAATACTTTAGATTATTTAAAAACCTCTAAAATCCGGAAAATTCCGAAATCCAGAATTGTCGTTACCAAAACGATTCCAGATTTCGGAGGTTGTACTGTATTTAAAATATTAGATGCTGATTACATTTTATTACAAGTCCAATCATTTAATATGTATTTCAAATAAAATTTCTATCTTTAAAAATATCCATAAACATTTTAAATTTTTCTTCTAGTTTGAAATTTATAATTTTTTAAAAATCTTTTTATGTATATGTTTATGTGTTAAAAAAATAAACACAAAGAAATGAATCATTAAAAAGAAAGGCATTCACAGAAAATGAGGGTTTCAAATGGATAGGCTGAGGTGTATAATTTGTATACAACCCAGCACTACCTGCTTTCCATCTTCGAGAGCAGAACCCCTGGATTTCTGGTAGGTTTGATTAGATACAATTGAGCAACTTTGGCTCAGGGTGAATGACCTTACGTTTTATAAAATGTCAGCATATAAACTGACGACAGGAGAAGTTCGAAAGGCCCCTGAGCAGATCCTAAGCGCACTGTGATGAACTGTGTCAAGTTTTTTAAGGTAAGAGTTTGGAGCAGACCCATAAATTTCACAGGCATAGTCATTTTGAACGAATTAAGGAGCGGTAGATTTTTAGTAGAGGTTGGTTGGTTCGTTGGTTGAATGGCCTTTTTTTGGCGCAAGGTCCAAAGTTGGACATGCTGCGCCAAGCAAACGGATAAAAGAGACAGTAGTTTCTGGATGGGTTTACCCACCCAGAAAACCATTAAAAAATCACAGTAGAGATTTTTAGTAGAGAAATGCGATCAGCCCCCCAAGATGTGTTTGCAAGTACTTTTAAAATATTTAAAATTCTTTCACATTTCATCCTTAAATAAGAAATATGGTCTTTAAAATTGAGTTTCTTGTCAAAAATTACACCCAAAAAATGGGCAGAGTCAATTACCGAAATAGGTATGTCATTAATAAATATTTGTTGATCAGGATGACGACCACGTTTGCGGCAAAAATGCACACTGTGTTTTGTCGCTGGAAAAAGTAAAACCATTTTTATTAGTCCATTTAAGAATGTTTTTAACAGCAAGTTGTAACTGTCGTTCAAAGAAGTGCATATCATTTCCCTGGCAAGAAATCTGCAGATCGTCAACATATCTACAGCCGTGACCAGATTGTGGAAGTTGTTTTAAAATATCATTGATTTTTAATGAGAAGAGTGTAACACTCAAGACACTGCCTTGAGGTACACCTTCGTCCTGAAAGTAAAAGCCTGAATAAACTGAACCAATTCGAACTTGGAAGCACCTGACTCTCAAAAAATTTTTAATAAAAATGGGAAGGTTACCACGAAAGTCCAAATTAAACAGATCCTTCAAAATGCCATGGCGCCATGTCCTGTCGTATGCCTTTTCCATATCAAAAAACATTGACACCAAATGGTTACGTCTAACATTAGCTTTCCGAATATTTGTTTCTAGAAGTAAAACATTGTCAATAGTAGAGCGGCCACGCCTAAAACTACTTTGCCATGGGGATATTAACCTTTTCTTTTCAAGAATATACACCAGCCTAGTATTTACCATTTTCTCGAGCAGTTTACATAAGCAGCTAGTCAAAGCAATTGGCCTGTAGTTTTTTGGATCAGTTGCATCTTTGCCGGGCTTAGGAAAAGGAATGGTTGGTTGGTGTCTTTTTATGGCGCAAGGTCCCAAGAAGGACATACTGCACCAAACAGAGATGTTAAAAAAAATCCAAAGATAAGCACATGGATGGGGGACTACTCCCATCCACAAAGTTAAGAAAAAAGATACTTTAAAAAATTAATGCAGTTACATAACAATTAAAACAAAACAGAACAAGATAAAAAATAGAGTAAAATCAAATTTCACTATAAATACCAGAGTGTTTTAAAAAATTTATCAGTTCCGAATGAGGATTGCTACCGAGAAGGCTTGTCAAATTTGGTGAGGATGATTTAAAAAACTGCCGATAAAGATGACGGAGACAAGGACAGTCGGTGAGGATATGGCGAATGGTAAGCTGACTAAAGTGGCATTTGGGACAAGAAGGTTCACTTTCCCCTAGGAGTAAATGCCGGTGTGTAAATCGTGAATGCCCAATTCTAAGTCTAGTAATAATAACATCATGCTTTCGTGGAGTTAATGTAGGCCATATTTCAATGTTTGATTTAATCCCCTGTAATTTATTATTAATTTCACATTCCCACTCTCGTTGCCAGATATTTCTTAAAGAACTTCTTAGTGCAAGTTTTATATCTTCATATGGAATTGGACATTCAAGAGGAGTCAATCCCTGCTTTGCAGCTCTATCTGCAGCTTCATTACCTTTAATGCCAACGTGAGAAGGAACCCAGCAAAATAAAATTTTGTATCCCTTTCTAAGAAGTTCGTTATGAATTTTTAAAACTGAAGTAAAAGAGGTAGAGCAAGAGCTAGAAGTCAAGGAATCCAAGACACTCTTTGAGTCAGTATAGATGATGAAATTTCTATGACTATGGGATGAAATGAGTTTGAGAGCAGCCTCAGCAGCAATGAACTCTGCAGAAAAAATGGAAAATGTACTAGGGAGGCGATAGCTAACAACAGTGTTATCCAGAACGACACCACAGCCAACAAGTCCACTCATTTTTGACCCATCTGTATAAATATCAATATAGTCATTGTATGTGTGTTGATGAGATGCGAAAAGTGTCTGAAAAACGGTTGCATCAGTACTGGATTTGTCGAAACCATTAAACAGGTGTATGAGAGTGACAGTCTTGGAGTTCCAGTGAGTCATATATGAAAAAGAACGAGAGCGAACATGAATGTCACTGAGTGATGTACAAGAAATAATGTTTTTTACTCTCTGGTGGGATGCAAGAAGGGCGATTCTGAAAAAGAGAATGATCTGTGCTGCCAATATGAGGTTGGAGTGGGTGATGAGAATGAGAAAGTATGCGATAATACAACTCCAAAGAGAGCTTTTGTCTGATGTTAGTGAGGGAAGGTTCCACACAGTCAACATATAAACTGTTAACAGGAGAGGTACGGAAAGCACCGGAGCAAATTCGCAGAGCAGAATTGTGCACTGTGTCAAGTTTTTTCAGGTAAGATGTGCAAGTAGAGCCATAAACCTGACATGCGTAATCTAACTTGGAGCGTATAAGAGCACGCTAAATTTTTCAGGAGAGATATACGATCAGCACCCCAGGAAGTGTTTGAAAGAACTTTTAAAATATTTAATGTCTTATCACATTTTGTCCGTAATTGTGAAATGTGTGAAATAAAAGTAAGCTTTTTGTCAAAGATAACACCCAAAAAATGAGCAGTGTCAACAATAAAAATAAGATTACCGTTCATATAAATCTCTGGGTCAGGATGAAGACCCCGTTTACGACAAAAATGCACACATTGTGTTTTGTCATTCGAAAATGTAAAGCCATTAATTTTTGTCCAATTTGTAATGCTGTTGATTGCAAGCTGTAGCTGACGTTCAATAAAGCGCATGTCATAACCCTTGCAAGAAATTTGCAGGTCGTCAACATACAAAATGCCCTGTACATTAGGTGGCAACTGTTTAAGAATATCATTTATTTTTAATGAGAAGAGTGTGACACTCAAGACACTGCCCTGAGGTACACCTTCTTCCTGAAAGTAAAAATTTGAATAAATTGATCCAATTCGTACACGGAAGCGTCTGACATTAAAAAATTTTTGAATAAAAATAGGCAGATTTCCTCTAAAGTCCAGATTAAAAAGATCTCGTAAAACACCATAATGCCAGGTTTTGTCATATGCTTTTTCAATGTTGAAAAAAACTGACACTAGATGACAACGTCTAACAATGGAATTGCGTATATTGGTTTCAAGCAGAAGAATATTGTCAATTGTCGAACGACCTTTTCGAAATCCACTTTGCCATGGAGAGATTAAATTATTCTTTTCTAGTACATATACAAGCCGGTTATTAATCATTTTTTCAAGAAGTTTGCACAAGCAGCTTGTCAGGGCAATTGGTCGGTAGTTTTTTGGATCAGATGCATCTTTACTAGGTTTGGGGAAAGGGATAAACAACAGCATCATGCCAAATAATAGGGAAAGTATGTTCTGACCAGATTCTATTATACAGTTTAAGCAGGTTTTTAAGGGAATATTTTGATAGATGTTTAATCATAGGGTATGTAATGCCATCAGGGCCAGGAGCAGAGGTATGTGTACTTCTGAGAGTGTTAGTTAATTCATTTTCAGTAAAAGGCCTATTGTAATCTGCAGATGAGTTAGAACCGAAATTGATAATAGAGCGTTCAGCTCTATGTTTGTAAGACAGAAAAGGCTCGGAGTAGGAATTTGAATTACCGTAATTTTGCGCGTATAGTCCGCGGACTATGTCTGTTTAAAAAGCAAATTTTTTCGCCCGCGGACTATACGGTGGTGCGGATTATCTGCTAGTTATTCACAGTTCAAATCCTCAAAATCAGAATTAAACATGCGAATACTACGAACTGCCAATCAAATATAAATATAAACATAAACAAAAGAATAAGACACAAAGAAAACATCGTATCGGTAGCGAACCATGGAGCATAAAGCAAAAGATCACTATTAGAATAGCATGCTGCTGAATATTCCTGTACTGTTATTTTGTAAATTATGTTCGCAAAATATCGTCGAAGTTTTCCTGCAAAGCAATACTAATGACAAACTTTGAGATAATCTTCCAAAACATATATCTCCTAGTACTGAATCACATACAATCAGCCATACTGCATTTCTAGTAGGAAAGTAAAACTCACTCAATGACTCAACCATTCAACCGGGAATTCCGATAGAAAATGTAAACATCAACTTTAAAGGTTTCTTTTAATGTATAATTTTTAAAATATGGTTTATTAAAAACAAGTACTTCTTTTCCTTATACTATTTATTTTAATAGTGGGAATGCTTTAATATATTCATATAAAACTACATAATATTAATTTACTTGCTGTTTTCTTGGGGTTATATTTTTCTCCCACGGACTATACGGTAGTGCGGACAATCTGATGATATTTAAAATAATTTTTACGCAAAACTTCACCTGCGGACTGTACGATGGTGCGGACTATGCGCGCGAAATTACGGTAGAGATGTCAGACAGAGTACTGCCAATAGCATCTGCAATATTTTTGGTGGAGGTAATAGTTTGACCATTGAGTTTAAGGAATGAGATACTATGATTATTTTGAATACCCATTGTTTTTCTGACACGCTGCCACAGTGGCTTGCTGCTAGTATTTGATGTGATACTGGATACATAGCTGATCCAAGAATCTATTTGAGATTTTCTCCGGATTTTACGTGCATTCGCCCTAGCTCGCTTATATGCTAAATAATTGGAAGTGGTAGGATATCTGTGAAATATTCCCCATGCTTTTTGTTGAAGTTTTTTTTGCTATTTTGCAGTCTTCATTCCACCACGGTTTTGATTGTTTAATAGGATGGCCAGCAGATTTAGGAATGGATATATTTGCAGAATTAATAATGACATTGTTAACCTCAGTGACTGCCCTATTAATGTCACCTTCAACCATGGCACTTGTAATAGTTGCATTTAAGGAAAAAGCGGCCCAATCAGCTTTGTCGTAAATAAAATGAGGATTATGAATAAGAGTCTGATTAAAATCATACAAAGTTAAGAACAATGGGAAATGGTCGCTATTGTATAAGTCACTGCTAACAAAGAAATAAAGATATGGATAGAGAGTAGGAGAACAAATGGCAAGGTCTATTGCATGAAATGTTGTGGAAATTTCATGGAAATAAGTATTCTCACCATTATTTAAAATACACAATGAATTGTCAGTAATAAAGTCTTCAATGACTTGTCCACGAGGATTGATGTCATGGCTTCCCCAAAGTGGGTTATGTCCATTAAAGTCTCCAAGAATAAGGAAAGGGGAAGGAAGCTGTAAGATGAGATTATTGAGATCTTGTTTGAGTATAGTAATATTTGGTGGTAAATAGATGTTGCAGATAGTTAACAGCATATGCGAATGCATTTGGACGGCGACAGCTTGGATGGATGTGTTCAATGAAATATTAATGTGAGGAACATTATTCGCAATAAGAAGAGCTACACCACCTGTAGCTTGGTCACTCTGAGTGAAATCTTTCCGAAAACAACTATATCCTTGAATATTAACAATATTGTTAATTTTTATGTGTGTTTCTTGAAGAGCAATGCAGATTGGTCGATGATCAAAGATTAAATCTTTGATTTCATCCCGTTTATTATTAAAAGAGCGGCAATTCCAACTGATAAAATTAGTCATTAAAGTTTCTTTTTTTTTTTTTTTTTTTTTTCCCTTAGATAAAAGTATCTACGTTACTATGTTCAGATAGGGTAGACATTTTGTCTTCCTCGTCGGATGGATGAAGAGAGATACAGTCCTCTTGATTTTTTGAAATATTTTTATTTGGTTTCACTACCAGAGATATGGAATTTGATGAAACCTTTTTCTTTTTCAGTGAACTAGTTTTTGAAGGTGCATTTTGATGTTTTACAGAGATCATATTTTTTAGCGTTTGTGAATTTCTTTTGGGGAAGGATGGTTTTGAAGATGATTGTGATGGTTGGGAGATCTGATTATGTTTAGATTGCTGTTTTTGAGGATTAACTTTCACTATTTTATCAGAGGGAGTACTATTGTCAATATCATCTGTTTGTATCGCTATGGTTTTATAAGTCTTTCTGTTAGTGGCTGAAGCAGCGGCCGCAAAAGATTTACCAACTGTGGGTGTCCTTGATTCAACAATTTTCCGGGCTTCAAAATATGAGATGTTTTGTTTTGTTTTTATGGTTTGAATCTCCTTTTCACTTCTCCATTTCTCACAGGTAGAATAGGCAGGGTGGTCTTTTTTACAGTTAGTACAACAGACAGGGGCTTCACACTTTTGACTATCGTGACCCACTGCACTGCAGCGGGCACATGTGAGATTTCCATGGCATGATGTTTTTGAGTGCCCATAACGTTGACAGTTGAAGCATCGTAAAGGGTTAGGTATATAAGGCCTTATTGGACACTCGAGGTAACCTGCTTTAATTGAACGTGGGAGAGTAGGAGAGTCAATGGTTAGAATTATGTGTTTTGTGGGTATTTGTTTATTATCACGGAAAATAGTAATACGGCGCACAGCTATTACTTTTTGGCTTTTAAGATTATCAAGAATTTCTGCTTCTGGTATGTACTGGAGGTCAGATTCCGATATAACACCTCTACTGGTATTCAGAGTACGGTGAGCACTAATTGTGACAGGGATAGTTCCAAACAGTGTACATTTTTTTAAGTTCCTTGCTTGTGTGCTATTTTCTAATTCTATCAAAAGTTCTCCTGATTTCAACTTTTTTACTCCCTTTGGTTCACCTACAATGGACTGGATCGATTTCTGAATCAAAAACGGTGATGTTTTATTGAAGTCACCTTCATTTCTTTTAATCACAAAAAATCTCTCTTCATTTAAAGCAAAAACATTAGCTTCAGATAAGCTAGATGAAAATTCATCCATTCTCTCTCCCCAAGATTTAGAATTAGCTTGGCCCGAGCCAGACGCATTAATCGAATTTTCCAAAATTGTAGCCATAATAAGAAATATAAGAGAAAAGGGTGAGTGTTTCTTCCAACACACAAATGCAAAGGGTTTTTAAGAATCCTCTCTGGGACACCCATAACCACTCACCAGCTACCAGGTCGCTGACCCAGTTCAGGCAAGACATGTGGCAGTCGTGTTAGTCCGGTGTTTCTCGTTCGAGTAGTCACCGTTGTCTCACCTTCACCAAGGGCACCAGTCTCCCAGTGTGACCCCCAAGGCTAGACTGCCGTGGCACCCTCACCAAAATCTTTGCCCCGATAGCCAGCGCCACATCTACACCTGATTTAACTTGGTTAGTGTATTAATTGTTAGTATATATATTTTTTTTTGTTGTATTTTACAGTTATATATATATATATATATATATTTTTTTTTTTTTTTTTATAACAGCCAACAAAGAAACAAAGTGAGTGAGAGCAGAACGAAAAACAAGTAAATATAACAGGGTGAGTGGTTTTCTTTTTTTTTTTTTTTTTAATCTTTTTTTTTTTTTTTTTTTTAAACAAGAGAAGACCAATAACAAACTGGCATCGGGAAAAACGTAAAATAAAAAACCAAACAAACCAATATCTTATTGGGAAAATTAAAAAAAAAATACAAAATATAAATAAATAAATAAAATAAAAGTAAAAATAAATAAATAAATAAATAAAAAATAAAATAAAATAATAAGAAATAAAAAGGGGAAAAGAGAAGAGCACTCAGGCCCGGGGTTCGTGACACCCCCTGAATACCTAAAGGAGGTATTCCCCTTGGGAGAAAAAAAAAAAGAGAGAGAGAGAGAGAGAGAGAGAAAATAAAAGATCACTCGGGCCCGGGGTACGTGACACCCCCTGAATACCTAAAGAAGGTATCCCCCTGGGGGTAGGAAAAGGAATGATAATGGCATCATGCCAAGCAATAGGAAACGTATTTTCGGTCCAGATTCTATTATAAAGATGAAGGAGATTTTTAAGAGACTGTATTGATAAGTGTTTGATCATGAGGTAAGTAATGCCATCAGGACCAGGGGCAGAGTTATGACTATGTTTCAAACTATTGTTTAATTCATTTTCAGTAAATGGGCTATTGTAATCTTGTGACGAGCATGACCTAAAATTTATTGTTGAGCGTTCAGAATTGTATTTATAAGATAGAAAATTTTCACAGTAGGAGTTCGAGCTAGAGACATTAGATAAAGTTCTACCAATGGTATCTGCAATATTTTTCATTGAAGTGATCGTTTGGCCATTATCCTTCAAAAAAGAAATACTATAATTACAGTAAATTCCCATTGCTTTTTTAACGCGATGCCAAAGCTGTTTGCTGCTTATATTGGAGGTAATGCTGGACACATATTTAATCCAGGAATCCTTCTGGGATTTTCTGCGAATTCTCCGTGCGGCTGCCCTTGCTTTTTTGAATGTAATATAATTAGCAGTAGTTGGGTACCTCCTAAAAATTCCCCATGCTTTTTGCTGCTGTCTTTTTGCAACATTGCATTCATCATTCCACCATGGCTTTGAATGTTTATGGTGACGCCCAGAAGACCTTGGAATAGTAAGATTAGCTGCATTTATTATACAATTAGTGACATCAGCAGTGGCGGCTCGTGAGATTCATTTACAGGGGGGCTGCATCGCTGCATGTCTAACAATCAGTACAATTTGAGAAAAAAGCGAAAGTGATATTCTGAATTTTACAATTATGTTTATTAGATGGACAGTAACATTTATCAAATGAACAGTAATGTTTATTAAATGAATGTATTTGAAATATTAGACAGATATAAATCTTAGGATTTCCATCTTATTTCTTTTCGATAGGAAAAATAGCTTCATCGCCATTTGCTGTAAGACTATCTTGAACTTCACGTAAGAGATAGTCTATTACAGAATTTAAGAGTTTAGGAATACGTAACAAGGAAAAGTCTAAATAAAATATGCATTTCCGTATTAGATTAAATTATGTTTAAGATAGATATTTTAAAATTATATATCTTTTCTTAAAAAATAAATGAATGAAATAGAATGAAATATTGATAATTAAAAAAAAAAAAATTAAAATCTTTGGAAACATTTATAATAAATAATTTTGCTAGAAACTATTGTCATAATCTAAAATATTTAACAGTTTTTTTAGCAAAAAAAAAAAAAAAAAAAATAGATGCTGCATTTATGCCGAATTATAATTATCTATCGATTTTTTAAATTCCTGTCTTATATTTTTTAGTAATACGATGTCCATATCTTAAAAGTACAATTATAATGATGCGTTTCTTTAATTTATTTAGAATCATCCTTTGAAATATTAATTAAAAGAATTTCCAAAATTTGTTGCATATAGTCAGTAATACACTCGAAATCTTCTTTATTACCGTGCATTAAAAATAATAATTAAAACACTATTTTCTTTATATATACGTATTTAACCCTTTCATTCCCACCTTTTTCCATCCATAAAACATTAAATCTTATATTTAGTCATAAATTTATTTCAAAAGTAATATATGTAAATATTTTTTGTTTAAATAGGAGTAATAGCAGGGTGTGAATTAATATAGCTAACAAAGCAACCGAGAGGTGTTTATTTATGTTTAATATAACCACTGATGCCATTCAAAATCGTAACTTTTCAATAAATAAAAATATCAAAATTTGGGAAGAAATTCATATTGCAATTAATTAAAATACAAATCATAAACATTAAAAAATGAAATAAAAAATATTTCAAACAGTTAATTTACTTAAATTGCCCAAAACAGGAAACTGATTCCTATATTATTATCAGAATAGAGTAAAATATACTTTCATTTATCAACAAGGATAGTGAAATTATTTAAAATACATATTTTCCGGTGGTAAAATGTATTTATATTTTAATATTATTCATTTTGAATCAGCAGGAGTGTTAGATGGTAAGAAAGAAAATCTGAAATGTTATGATTCCAACTGGCATCACGGGGAATGAAAGGGTTAAAGACTTCAACAGCATATATCAATATAATTTGGTTTGAAATATTATCACAAAATTAAAACTACGCATAGCCAAGCCAGCATTGCATTCTGCATGCTTTGTGTGTCCTTGTGAAAGAAGTGTAAATTAAAAATACAACATTTTTTAAACGGATAATTTCGTTATGCATTAGATTAATTTATATGAGTTTCCTACATTCTGCAGCAGAATAAAACTGCTAAAATGTATTTAAATTAATTTTCTTATAAAGTGTAATGTGTAAGAAATTTTCGTGCATTCCTCTAAACGAACCATACACTTTTTCAATAGGAAAAATGGTGTGGTCAATCTAAATAACAGGTGTTAAAATTCTAAAATTTCCATGCATATTTATGAAATTTCTTACTCGAGAACACATGAAAAAATGTTTTTCAACTTATAGGAAAATGTCGGAAATTAAAAATTTAGAAATCTTGTGTTTTTAAGAAATTTCGACTGCTAATATTTCTCATCAAAATAAAAAAAAACATTAGTCACTAAAATAAAAATGAAAGAAAAATATAATAATAACGTTATTAACAAAGAGATTAAACACTTGATAAATTTTGAATACTATATTTATTTAATGGAAGATAAAATTTGTATAAAAATTGAGATTCTGTCTATTCGACGGTTTCCGCCACTGAAAAAGCAAGAAGCCAAAAAAAGTGTGAAAATTCAATGTAATATAAATTAAAAATGTGTTTGAAAACATAAATAAAAATGATTTCTATTTTCTCACATAATCATGAATAACCTTCATGCTACATTTTTTACCTCTCATACGTTAATAATCTTCAAACACAGCGATTACCGCATTAAAAACTGTGAAAAAAAAACCGTAGTTTACAAAATGAAATAGTCCTTTTCCAGCATTACCGAAATCCCTATAAGATCGGTGCTGCGTCAGATGCAGCTCCAACGTGCCTAGTTTCATAAGGTCGAAACTGGTAGGGAAAACGAGTAGCGGCGGTTTTAACCGTCTTTTCCCTAAAGAAATCCCTTTTTTCGCGAGCTGGATGAATGAGCAGCTCCTTTCGGGACTTTGGAAGCGCTATTACGCGTAAAACTGGTTGATTTTTCTCAATGTTTTAATAATTTTTCATGATAACGAAGTAATCTGCTCTTCTATATGCATAATATACTATATAATATGATAATATTTATTTTTAAAATATTTTGTAAGTTAACATAATTACTTCGAATATTTCTGGGGGGGCTGCAGCTCTGCAGCCCCTGCCACGAGCCGCCACTGGACATCAGTGATTACTTTGTTGATATCACCTTCAATCATATCATGGGTTATAGTTGCATTGATAGTGAAAGCAGTCCAGTTGGCCTTGTCATATATATAATGTGGATTACCCAGATGATGATCATTAAAATTATTAAAAGATAAAAATAAAGGAAAATGGTCACTACTATGTAGATCGTTACTCACAAAAAAATTAAAATATGGATATAGATTAGGAGAGCAGATGGCAAGGTCAATTGCATGGAAAGTCCTAGAAGGCTCGTGAAAGTAAGTATCGTCCCCATTATTTAAGATACACAAGGAGTTGTCAGAAATAATATTTTCAATGATTTGACCACGGGGGTTAATATTAGGGCTTCCCCACAGCAAATTATGTCCATTGAAATCTCCAAACATTAGGAAGGGAGTAGGAAGCTGAGAAATAGGCTATTGAGGTCATGTTGGTTTATGGATGCATTTGGTGGAAGATAGAGGGTGCAAACGGTCATTAATAGATGAGAGTGTACCTGAATGGCAACAGCTTGAATGTTCGTATTTAATGGTATATTGGAGTGTGGTACATTATTAGAAATCAGAAGGGCTACCCCACCTGTAGCTTGGTCAGACTGTGTAAAATCTTTCCTGAAACATGTATAGCCACGAATTTTTACTTTATCGTGTTGTCTTAAGTATGTTTCTTGGAAAGCGAAGCAGATAGGTCGATGATCAGAGATGATATCTCTGATTTCATCACGTTTATAAAACCTCGGCAATTCCATGAAATGAAATTTGCCATTTTTTTTTTTTTTTAGATTATAACATCCACGTCATTGTCCTCTGATGCAGTAGACATACCGTCCTCCCCATCAGAAGGGTGAAGGCTGATAGTATCATCTTGTTTTATAAGGTTAACTTTATTATTTTTATTTGGAGTCGCAGTGGACAATTTTGTTAGTTTCTTTTTCTTAATGATATTGAGACGAGAGGGTGAGTTAGAATGTTTAAGAGAGGTAGAGTTATGACTGTTGTCAGACAATAAGCTTTTAGCAATTTGTGGAGTTTTCTTTAAATTTCTTGTTTTTGATAAAGAGGATTGTGAAGAGTTAGAAGCGTGATTTGGTTTGGATTGTAAGTTTTGAGAATTGTTTAATGTAGTTTCAACTGAAGAGCTAGTATTCAGTTGAGTGTCTGTTTGGATTGCGATAGATTGATATGTTTTTTTAGGTAACTATGGCAGCAGCATATGATTTTCCTATGGTAGGGGTAGGTGATTCTACAATTTTCCTTGCTTCGAGATATGATATATTTTGCTTTGTTTTAACAGTTTGAATTTCCTTTTCAGTTCTCCATTTTTCACATGATTTTGAGTAAGATGGGTGATCCTTTTTACAATTAACACAACAGATTGGAGCTTCACAATTTTCACTGTCATGACCAATGGCACTACAATGGGCACATGTTTGTTTTTCACGGCATGAAGTCTCAGAATGGCCAAAAGCAGCGTAGAGGATTTGAAATATATTGTCTGATTGGGCATTCAAGGTAACCAGCCTTTATTGAGCGTGGTAGATTAGGGGAGTCTATATTTAGAATAATGTGTTTTGTAGGGATGGGCTTATTGTCACGAAAAATGGAAATACGTTTCACTGCAATTACTTTTTGGTCTTTAAGGTTGTCTAGAATTTCGGCCTCTGGGATAAATTGAAGATCTGATTCTGATATGACGCCACGGCAAATATGTAATGTTCTATGTGGACTAACAGTAACTGGTATGTATGCGAATCTGGTACATTTCTTAAGATTATTAGCTTGTTTCTGACTCTCTACCTCAACCAATAACTCACCTCATCTTAATTTCTTTACGGATTTTGGATCACCCATGATAGACTGTAGCGCTTTCTGGATCAAAAATGGAGATGTTCGCAAGAAATCTCCTTCATTCCTCTTTATCACAAAAACTCTTGCCTCAGAATTTAGGAATACGTTTTTCTCATTAAGGGACGAAGAAAATTCTTACATTCTCTCTGCCCAAGATTTCACATTTGAATTTTTAGTAGCTCTGCCCGAGCCAGACGCATTATTCGAAATACTAATATTTGTCGCCATAATAAGAGAAAAAAGGGGTGAGTGTTTCTTCCAACACACAAGCGCAAAGGGTTTTTAAGAATCCTCTCTGGGACACCCATAACCACTCACCAGCTACCAGGTCGCCGACCCAGTTCAGGCATCACATGTGGCAGTCGTGTTAGTCTGGTGTTTCTCGTTCGAGTAGTCACCGTTGTCTCACCTTCACCAAGGGCACCAGTCTCCCAGTGTGATCCCAAGGCTAGACTGCCATGGCACCATCACCAAAATCTTTGCCCCGATAGCCAGCGCCACACCAACACCAGACTTCACTTGGTTAATGGATTAAAGGTAAGTAATTTTTTTTTTTTTTTTTTTTTTGGTGCCTTTTATAATTTTATGATTTTTTTTTTTCAGTTTTTTTTTTTTTTTTAATAACTGTCAACACAGCAAAAACAGGGTGAGTCAGAACATAAAAAGGTTAGTAGAACGGAGTGAGTGGTAACTTTTTTTTTTTTCCTTTTAAAAAATTTTATAATTTTTTTTTTTTTTTTTGAACAACAAAACAATAATGGGCCAAGAACTTATTGGCAACGAAAAGTTATTTAAAAAGTAAAAGAAACAAATAAAGCAGTACCAAAACCTTATTGGCAGTGAAAACAAAAATCAAAACAAACGTAGAAAAAAAAAAGGGAAACAAAAAAGGCAAGAAGGGGAAAGAAAAAGATCACTCAGGCCCGGGGTGTGTGACTCTCCCTTAATACCTGAAGAAGGTACCCCCTGGGGGGCGGGGGGGGGGGGGACAGGTTGCAAGCGTGTACATATTTTGATTTTTTTAAAAATATGTTTGATGGAGTCGTATGTGCTTACCATCTTTTATATATTTTTTTCATTGTTTAATCTTTGACCGATATAAATGTATAAAACATATGTATTTCGGTAGGTTATTTTTGATAATGCAAAATATAACAGATGTGTAACGGGTTGAGAAAAATTTATATAAACCATTTGTTTTATTTGAACGATAAAAGCATTTAAATAAAAGAATTTAAAATAACAAACAGTGTAAGGGAAAAGATTTTAAATGTGTATTATACATCTGCTTTTTATTTTTTATATTTACATCCTTTCACGGTTATCGCGTCGAATACTATATGTTATATCCTTTCACCCTTGATTTACAACTGTTATGACAGCTGTGTGGCGAGAAAAGGGTTTTCATATATATATAGATTAAAAACGATAACATCATTTGATTTTATATTGTGTGTGTTGCTGCTCCCGAATCTTTTGGATACACATTTACCATTCTTTTCCACTATCACTTTGGAATATTACTGCCTTCAGTTTTTGGATTATACAGACTTAAAGATGTCGTCTGTTCGTAAGTTTTTTAAATTAATTTTTTTTATTCATTTTGGAGGGTTTTAAGAATTTTTTAAAATTTTACATTTCAAAAAAACTTTTTTTATTGTGTTTTTAATCAGATTTCATTAAATTTTATGGAACGGTGTAAGGTGGGTAATGTATTAATTTAATATTGAATGCTTTATTTAAAAAAATATTATTATATCAAATAATTGGTCTTATGTTATTAATTTAAATATTTAGTTCATACATTCAAATTTTGTTAAGTAATACTATATTCTGAAAATGCGGTTAATGATAGTTCTGAATTATTGCACGATTGAATTCTTATATTATTTTTTCTTTGTTTTTATTAAATTTATATTTTAAAATATTTAAAATCTGGAGGGGGACACATATTTTACATTTAAGAATTTTTAAAAAATACATTTTTACTTAAAAAATATAATTAAAAATTAATTTTTTTAAATTTTTTCTTAGAAATAATCAAACTAATTTCTTTATAAAAAAGAGAAAAATTACTTCAATTAATTTGAGCGACAATGAAGATGAGCACCTGGTATGTCACAACCGTTCCCTGCTTGTACACTTACTCCGTCTAAAATAGAATTAAAGGAAAAGAGTAAAAAAAGATGTTAAATATCCGATCTGTATTGATCTATCCCCAAATGAAAAAGAAAAAGCCTGCGATATACCATTTTTATCTATCCATATAGGGAAAGGTTTATACACTGAAACAGCAGCATTTCGTAATGTCAATTATCCCTGTGGCAGAAATTTATTATGCTTTCTGCGACAAGCTTCATTAGCACCAAAATCTTTCTGCAGGAATAGTTTGTGAAGTCAACATTTATGTAATCAAAATACATTATTTTTAAATAGTAAATAATATTCAGTATAACCGCAATGTATTTAAATTTTAACTAGGCACAAATTCATATATCTGCGCTATTGCAAGAAAGTTTTCTTTTTTTTTTTTTTTTTTTTAAAGGTGAAAATAAATCTATTGATCTTAATTGCATCAGATTTTTTGTTCACATTAATATACAATATTGTTTATAAAATATTCAATGAATTCAAACCATAAAATGCAGTAACACATAAAAAATAATCTACAAATTTTTTAAGGCATTTAAATCATGAAATGTCCAAATTAAACAAATGTTACATATACTTTTAAATTTCATTACTTTTTTTTATATTAAATATATATATTTAAATACACAAATGCACTTATTTCATAAGATGCAAACCAAACAACATAAAATCTAATACAGAACTCAAAATTAATATAGAATACTGAATGTCATAATGAAATATAAATAATTTAGTTTTTGAGATTATTAGAAAGGTGCAAGATAACATTCTAATACACAAGATTCATTTTTTATATTATCCTATACAAAAAGCATAAAGATGTGTATTTGAAATCTAAAAAATATGATTTAACATTAAAGAATTCAGAATGTATAATTTACCATCATTTAAATACATAAAGTAAAACAATTATAGACAAAGTATAGTCAAAATATTTTCATAAAGATTGAGGCAAGTGAAATATTTAATTTTTAAGGAAATGTTGAAATGGGAAATGTAACAAATTTCATCGATAAAATTTATAATAGAAAATAATGATTGCAGATGAATGAAATAAATAGAAATCAATTAAAAATAATATTTGATATTGATATCTATATGAATAAGTAAATAAAAATAAAAGCATTTGCTGTTTAATTAGTATTTATTCAAAACAACTACTATTTGATAAAATTCCTTTTGCTTACAAAAAAAAAAAAAAAAAAAAAAAAAGATATTCAACAAACCCTTTGGTTTGATTTTTATTCAAAATAACTATTTAATTTGCAATATTTAAATTGAAAAAATAAACATTTTTTAAAGACTCAAATGTTTGAAAAATGAAATGAACAAGCTGTAGAAACTAATGATAAGAGTATTTTTGTAAAATAAATTAATAATTTTTTTAACGAATTCATATGCTTAAACAACAAAATTTAAAGCTAAGAATTTTAATCACAATTAAAATAATTCATGATTAGTAAAGAAAAACTTAGAAATTTTACCAGTTTTATAACTTAAGATACCCATTAATATTTATTGCTAAGATAAATGCTAAAAATCAAAGTGTTTTTAAGATTAATTTTTTATTTTTTGAAGTAAGGTAAGAATTTAGCTTCATTTTTTATTTTGCGTATAACTACAGACGTTACAGATTTCCCCATAGTCTTATTTCTGTATATATTTGTGAAATGTATTGCATAGTTTGAGCCAAACATTAAAATTAATCCAGCTTTTAAAAATTTACGTGTATTTACTACTACGCATGCATGCACACTTCGCATACATTAAAGAAAAGAAAAAATCACTAGATAAAACTAATTTGACGTGCGTAAATAAGAAAATGCATGTAAATTTGTACAGCAGCAATCACGCACTTATTAAAAAAAAATCACTGGATGCAGCTATTTTGTTATGCATGAATCTGAAAATGCATGAAATATGAAATTCGGAAAATGGTCGCAAAGCCACATTCTTTCGAAAAAACATCTTTTTGCAATACAATAAATACACACGACACGAGCGCCAGGCGCGGTGCGAAAGCAAAGTTTTGAGACACGAAAATGAAGTGCCGATGTGAAGAGGTTACCAGTGAAAAGTGTCGATATACCGAATCATATCACCGCATCACGAATCGCTAATGCATGCCTTATCAAAGCTAGCCCAAGTGAGTTACATCCGCTTTATCTCCCCTCGTTATTCAGGATTGAGGCGATCATATCTGCAGAAACGAAAATTTGTTCTGCAGAACAGTTTATAAACCATTCTTTGAGTTTCTTTCTTTCTCTGTCTCTCTCTTTTTTTTTTTTTTTTTTTTTTTTTTTTTAACACAATGTCAAAATTTGTTTGACTTAAGTAAAATTTTTCTGCAAGAGCATTTCTGTTTCTGCGACATTGTCGCCGTGTTTCTGCCACGGGGTCAATTATGTGTGTCAGTATCGAAAGGAAACTGAACAGATACAAAATCATTTTAACATTCCTCTTGATCAAATTGAAATTTTTAAAAAAGTGCTCGACAATATAGAAGAGTGTATTTAAAAAAACTGATTGCATTTATTTATATTACTTGATGTTTATTTTTTTATTATAATTTAAATGTAGATTTTTTTGCACAAAAATTTTATTTTTTATATTATCATTTTAATGCTTATTTTTAAAACTATGGATTTTTAAAAGATTCTTTTAAATATCTTTAATATTTTTATTAACAGTATTAACTGTTTTATATAGTATTGTAAAATTACACATCTAAAATGTTAAGATTTATATTAGACACAGCACATAGAGGATTTTTACGTACATTTTGTGCGTATTTACATAATTATCGTGATCCTTATACTGTTTTAATACACTCCTTTCCTTTAATAATGAATATTTTAAACACACATTTACTTTTAAGGTTGAGATTACTCTTATGTCTTAACATATTATTTGTAAAAAATGAAGGCACACATAATGAAAAAAAAAAACAAAATTTTTACTTTTGCTCTAATTGTGAACGAGTGTTGAGTTCTTATCAATTACAGAGTGCCATCATAAAAGCGTTTAACAAAATTTTCTTTAGTATTGATGAATTCGTAAGGAATGGCAGTGGTTGGACAATCAAACGGATCATTTTTTTAGATTTACATGTGGGTCAATATAGAGACTTAAGGGGTGGATGTAAAAATATTGAGTTACTAGCGGGTTTGAAAATAAACATGCAATTTTAAATATATATTGTGAAGATAAGTTATGTTTTATTTACAGTATTATTGCACATTTATTTCCTCAAAAAAAAAAGAAAAAAATTAACCGAATTAGTAGTTATGAAAGATATATAAAATATTTTAAATTAAAAAATATTTCGTTTCCAATGTCCTTTAAAAATATTCCCTTGTTTGAGAATTTAAATGATGTAAAAATCAATATATTTGGCTACGAAGATAATGAAATATAATCCCATTCGAATTTCAGAAAAAAAAGAATTTTAAAAATGTTGTAAATTTATTTTTTTATCAAAATCATTTCTTTCTGATAAAATCGTTAAATAGGTTACTCAGTAGTAAGCAAAAACAGGGGTTTTTTTTGTCAACTTTGTCAAGAAGAACAACGTTAGAATTACATAAAGAAATTTGCGTTTTTAATAAACCTCAAAAAACATCTGTGCCACATAATTTAACTTTGAAATTTAAAAATTTAGCTAAAATGTTGTATCATCCTTTTTGTGTTTTTGCTGATTTTGAATGCATGACACAAAAATTACAACATGCTTTACCGGATTCCAGTCAAAGTTTTACAGAGTCTATCGAAAAACATGTACCTATAAGTTATTTAATAATAGCTACAGATATAAATGATAAAGCTATATTTCATGAATACTACTGCGGTGAGGATGCTGTACTAATATTTTTAGAAACTATGAAAAAACTTTGTCAAAAAGTAATCCTATTGATGAAAGTTTACCGTTTGATTTTGATGTAAATTACTGCAATATATGTAAAAAAAGATTTAAACCCGGAGAAATAAGCATGTGCGACCATTGCCATTGGGGTGACGGAAGTGTAAGAGGTTTAGCTCATCAAGGATGTAATCTAAATTACCATTCTACATATTTTATACCCGTTATAATTCATAATATTCGTAATTATGATAGTCACTGATATTAAAAAAATTTACCTGCGAATTATGCAAAGCATGTTGAAATTATTCCTAAGAACATTGAAAAATTTACAATGTTTACTTTAAATGAGATCAAATTTTTAGATTTATATGTTTTTAGACACTTCTTTAGAGATAACTTAGTTGAAAACTGAAAAAAGTCAGATTATAACTTTCCTATTTTCAATTCTTTTTTTAATGATTATGGTGCATGTAAAAGTTTATTGTTGAGAAAAGGAATTTTTCTTTATTCTTATCTTAGTACGACAGATGTGTTAACAAACTAAACTACCACTTATAACTGCATTTATAATGTATTAAACGATTCGACTATAGTGATGAAGGATATCAGCATGCATTATTAGTTTTTAGTTCATTTCATTGTAAAACCTCTGCTGATTATCTTGAGCTCTATCAAAATGTGGACACTGTGCTGCTTGCCGAAGTTTTTCTTTATTTTCGTCGAACGTCTTTAAAGTATTATAATTTAGATCCTGTACATTTTATAACAAGTGCACAGTTAACATGGAATGCTGGTTTGAAATATAGTCAAGTAGAATTAAAATTATTTATTAACGTAACTGAATATATTTGGTTAGAGCGCCAAATGAGGGGTGGTATTTCACTGTTAGGTAAAAGCTATATATGAGCTAATAATACTTTCTTACCAGAATTTTTTTATTCAGACTTGCCGAGTACTTTCATACTTGCAGTTATGGGCATATTATGAGTCAACCGTTAGGTGTGGGAAATTTTTATTGGTTAAGTAAAGAGGAAATAAACAATTTTGATATTTTAAGCGTTGATGAAAACTCTAATGTTGGGTATTTTCGTGAAGTAGACTTTTATTACCCCCCTGCGTTACACGATTTGCATGATGACTTACCCATGGCACCTGAACATTTAAATATTACTTTTGAAATGCTTTCTCTATATATGCAGAAGTTATGTGATCAATTTAATATACAATGTACATTTCCGTGTAAAAAATTAACTCCTAATTTTTATGGTAAACAAAATTATGTCACGCATTATCTTAATTTAAAATTTTATGTGGAACATGGGTTGGTTATTAAAAAAGTTCCCAATTTTTTAGCATTTTCTCAGTACCCATTTTTGAAATCTTATGTAAATTTTAATAATGAGAAAAGGGCAAAAGCAGAAAATGATTTTGAAAAATCATTTTTCAAAAAGATGAATAACTGTTTTTATGGGAAATCGATACAAAATGTACGTAAGTGAATGATTGTAAAAGCTGGACTAAATGAAAATGATTGTAAAAAATATTTAGCGAGCCCTTTATTAGAAAACTTTCAAATAATAAACGAGAATTTTTCTGTTTGTAATATCAAAAGACCTAAATTATTCCTCAATCAACCCATTTATGTAGGTTTTGCGGTTCTTGAGCTAAGTAAGCTACACATGTACAAAATGTACTACAGTATAAGATCTGTTATCCAGAAACCAGTTATCCAGAATGCTCTGAAAACCAGAATACAAAATGCCAACTACCAAAATTTTTAATTATTGTAAAATTTTTAAGAATTAAAGTTATACAATAGCAGCGGACAGAATTATAATTTTACAACCTACTTTCAATAATGCTACAGTGTTATTCTTGGGAAATATGGTGAGCACAAAATTGTCCAAATGAAAATTTTGGAAATTTAGGTTAGAAATAGAATTTTTATGGTATTTTTAAATTGATAAACATTAATAACACATACTTCTTAAAGTGCCCAATAGCAGATGAATTATATCCTTGAACTCAGGTCGCATGCATGAAGTCCCAATTGCTATAAAAACTTTAAATAGAGTTTTTATTAATTTCCATTATTTTTAGAATTCATTTCATAAAATATTTAGCATTATGTGCTAAAAATATTTGAAACATTTATGAACAATTAGTATCAGACACACTATAAGCAAAAAAATATCATAGAAATGTTTGCAAAATCCAAATGAAAGGATTTTACTCTCAGGTCCAAAATTAAATTTTATATATGTTTATTTTTTATTACTATTATTATTTATAGTTTAAAATTCTAATTAAGAATGTTTATTTTGTGGAAATAATTTATTAAATGAACAAATATAAGGGGGTAAAGTGTTTATATATATATTATTCATGTTTATCACTGTTATTTATGAAATTATTTTGCATCATTTTTATACAAATAATAAAGTGTCCCGAATTACGGAAAAACCCCTTACCCAGAATATCCCAGGTCCCAAGCTTTCTGGATAAACAGATCCTATACTGTATTCACATTTTTTAAAAATTTATCAGGATAAGTGCCAATTACTCTATATATACACAGACAGCTTATACATGGATATACAAATAACAAATGCATATTTTGAAAACAAATGAAATATTTGAAAACAAATGAAATATTTTGGGGATATTATTGATTTAAGTAATTTTCCAAAAGGACACATTTTGCATGATGAGACTAATAAATCAAAATTAGGATTTTTAAAATGTGAAACAAATGACCATATTAATGAACTCGTGGGTTTAAAATAAAAAATGTATGCATTTTCTTACGCCGATACTTGCAAGAAAACAGCAAAGGGTGTTAAAAAAAATATCTTAAAATCCTTTATTGTTGACATGTATAGACAAATTTTGTTAAATAAGACATTTACTAGACAACAACAATACAGTATAGTATCTAAAAATCATAATATTAACACAATTGCCCAAAACAAAGTTGGATATAAGAAATTTGTTTTAAATGATGGGTTAAATTCAAGATGTTACGGACATTACAAAAATATGTATGAAGATGTAGATAGCGATTGATAATTTAGATGTGTGTTTTTTTTACATTTTATAAAAAAAAATGTCTTTATATATGCTATTTAATATGCTATTTTAAATGCATATTAAAGTGCTATGCTTATTATGCTATTTTAAATGCATATTAAATGCAACATATGCTATGCTGCTTTATTATGCTATTTTTAAATATTTGTATATATATATTTTTATAGATCAATTATCATCCTCATGTAATTGTGTAAAAATGGTAAATATCATTAACTATGAAAAAGACTCTCTTTTGCATAAAGAAAATTTTATTATAAAAATTACAGTCTACAGGAATTGTATTTGTAAGCAGAATTTTAAATCAGTAAATATATGAAAAAATATTATTACTAAAATTTTTAAATTTGTAGAAAATTATAAAAAATAATGCATAAATAATAATGTATTTTTTAATATATTCATTTTTATAATTATATTCTTTAATGTATTTTTTACTATTCATTTATCATTGTATTGTATTTTAACTAGGTGTTTGTATTTTTTATTTTGTAAATTTTTAGTAAAATAAAGAAAGAAGTATGGCTCTTCATAAGAAAAGAAAAAAGAAGTATCCTCAAGGAGTCCTACCATTAGCTGATGAGTGATTAGTGTAAAATTTAATATCACTAGTCACTCGTTGCAAACACGGTCGGATTGTATAAAGGAAGACAGAGGACAAGTCTTTTATACATTGGACAAACCTCTAATAAAAATAAAGAAAAATTTAAAAAACGATAAAAAGAAGTAAGCATATATCTTTTAAATCCTTTGTTTACTACCAAATTTTTATGTATTGTATTTTATAAAAAAAAAATTAATAAAAAATCTATCACATGATAGAATTATAAAGAAGAAATTCAAGAAAAAAAGTAAGTGAGCATAATCTTATTTTTAAAATTTATTTTATTTTTTAATAATCTATTTTTGTTTTAAATATTTTTATGCTAGAAAAATATATATAAAATAAAAACACATAATATAAAAAAAAAATTATTACATATAGAAAAATACATATTTTTAAAATGTAAAAAATATAAGCATTACATTTAAAAATAACATATTAGATGTAAAAAACAAAAGATATATAATGCATTTAAAAAAGAAAAAAATGTACAATAACACTAATTTTTATACATTTTTAATGCATATTAGTTACAGTTTTTTTTTAGTTCTATTAAAATATCGTCTTTTAGCAAAACATAATATGCTAATTCAATGTCAGATTCTGACGACTCCTTCATACATGCTCTAAATTTGCTCTGAAAAATTCCTCATAAGAAAACTTCGTTTGAAAATCTCACTATTTAAGTAGGTCGTACCAGGAGTGAGTAAATCTATATTATTAAAACACAAGGGTATTTCTTTAAGACCAAAATCGCCTGATCTGGGCATGTGCGAGAAAATTATGAACCAATTCAGAACGGGAATATTCCTTCCCCTTGATGCAGTGCAATATGAACATCGATGATAAAACTCGAGCAGACGACAATTATTTCGCATGTCTATGGCAGATGCCTGATTAAAGCTCAATAATAAAAACAATTCAAAAGATTAATTCATTGATTCATATTTTCCAAGGAAGTATATTTAAAATAAAGCAATTTGTGAATACTTATCAGCTATCGCCATATGCATTTTCATTTCACCGAAAATTTTCCTACACAGGATAATATTTTATGAGTTTTTGTGGCGCCACCTTTTATCATATAAACATACTATACCATATTCCTAATATTTTTTTCAGTTTCTTATAAGAAAAAAAAAAATCTTTTAAAATTAATAAACTGTCGGTGTTTATTGTTCTTTAAAAGTTAACTTTTATCAATTGAAAACTTTATTTAGAAAAATAAAGGTTGATGTTTAAAATCAAAAGAAGTTTTATTTTATAACAAATGTAAATACCTTAAAATTTTACTTCGTACATGGCAGAAGAGCTCTTTTCGGAAGGGGGTCCCCTCCGAAAAGAGCTGAGATAGGAGAGATATGGAGTCACCTACTTAAAGGAGAAGAACATCAAACGCAAGACTGCCAGCCACGAAGTGCAGTCGGCACCGTTGAAGGAGGACCCCCCCCTTCCGAAAAGAGCTCTTCTGCCATGTACGAAGTAAAATTTTAAGTTATAAAGTTTTATTTTATTTTATTTATTTTTTAATCTAATTTTAAATTGATCTCTTATATTTTATTTCTGTATTATATAACAGAAAAGAATAACCTGAAAAACATTGATATTTTATACGAGTTAAAATATGCATAGAATAATTTATTATTAAAAATTTAATGAGCAAATTAACTTTTAAGTATAAAATGCATAATAAACTGCAATTATAGAATGTAAAGAAAACACAAAACACTATTAAAATTTATTTTAAATTAAATTATTTTGCCTTATAAATTTGTGATTTTAAAAGTATTTTTTTTATTATTATTATTGACAGATTATAGATGGCACCACTGTCATACATTAACTGAAATGGAATATTATAGATGCGAGCAAATTAAAATAATATGTATGAAAAACATTAAATATTGATGTTTGCTTTCTTTCTCCATTCTTACCATAATTTATAAATTCTGTCTCTCCTTTAATTACTCCAAACATTCTTTTGGTCATATTTAGAGTAAAATTAGAAAAAATCTTCGGATTTTAATTTTATTATATGGATTACGCTTACATTTTGTATATTGAAATTTCATGAAATTTATTCCCCCTTCCCCTCCAACCAAAAAATAATTAATTACAGCAGTGGATTTCAAACTGGTTAAGAGCAATGCGGATTATTAAAACAGGGATGTTTAAAACTTTATGCAGTGAAAAAAATTAAGATGCACATGATCCATCAAATTTTGACAGGTATTAACTAGTATATTTTACATCGCACTAGTGCTACTCTATGAGCAATTGGAAATGTCTGGGACACTCCCTTAAGTGTGGTCTGGAGACTTGCCATCTTAATTTTTATCCTCCACAGAGGGGATAGGGTATAGATCATATCGAAAATCATTTTAAATGATCATCATAATAGAACTTCAGGTAAATTACTTTCCAATCCAACTACAAAAAGCCATAACTCTGATAAAACTTGTAACTCTATTAAAATTCATAATTCCGTTCGGAACTGCCTTTGCAATTTTTCAATTCCAATTAATGAACAAAACAATTTGAACTAAGTAAACCTTCATATACAAATTTTGTGTGGCAGACGTTCATTTCAAAATACACTCTCAGTACACCAAAACTAAATGCAAAACTGGTGTACAATAGATATAAAGACAATAAGACTTCTTCACACACCATAAATTTTAATCCAGCACAACCGGTTTCGAAAGGACATAGCCTTCCGTCATCAGGTGCAAAAAACATGTGCTACTGCGTTGGAGGCAAAAGCAAGACTTGCTTTTGCCTCCAACGCAGTGGTGGCCTTGCACTGGTCAAGGCATCTACTGAACGATTTGGAATTATTCTGAGCCGATTGGGGCAGCGCCACCTACCAAATTTGACCTGTATTAGCAGGTTCTTGTTGTTGTTTATTTACACTGGACTTTTAATTCCGTTGGTACAAAACAAAATCATGACTGAAGGTGGAGATTTTAGTATTGTGAATCATCTTGTACACCAAATTATTGATGAAGAAACAGAATCATCATTGGATTCTGAGGATGAATTGATCCCAGCAATGTTGTTAAAAAATAAACCACCAAAAATCTCCGATTATGCTGAGAAGATTGTACCATCAATGACTGCAGCACTTTTTAAAGCCATTTTAGGCTGTCTCCGCAGACTGTTCGTGCTGTAGAAAGTATGGTATGTAATTCCATAAAATGCTAAACTATATTCTATCTTTTTTTTTTCTTGTTGTCGTTTTTTACGTAATAACGATTTTCCTTCTTTCTTATTAATGTTGCCTTTTTTTATTCTGCTAACATAAAATGAGAAGCTATTAATTGATTGTACTTAATAATAAATTACTGATGTACATTCGTATGGTTTTGATTTCCTCGTATTCCTTTAAAAACAAATTTCATCATGAAAATGATAATGTTATATTATATAGTACTTACATTTATTTTTAAAGAAGCAGATGGATATATCGTAATTGAGCACTTCTGTAAAAAGACAATTCTTTATTTTCAATTTATTATAAACAGAAATGTACAACAAAAACTTATTTGGGGGAAAAAAAAAAATCATTTGAAATATGCTGTCATTCATTATCGATGTTTTGTCAACTCATGTGGGACCCCTCGTGGCCCCATGGCCTCATGATACTTCAGATAATAAATCATTCAAATACAGGATCCATTTAGGTATGATATCTAATTAAAAAATAATCATTTTATTGAAATTATTTTATATTTATGTTCTTAGGAAAACTTTTCTTGTTATATTTTTAGGTATGTAACTACTGCTGCATCAAGTAGGGCAACATATAAGAATCACCACATATAATCTAATTCGATAGCAATGGTTCCTGTCTACGGATACATTAAGAGAACTAACTTTAGCCACGATTCTATTTGATGGTTAGATTTTATTGCACACAGAGAAAATATAAACATACAGCATGCTTTGAATCATAAAGGAGAATACGAAATACAAGGAAAATCGGTTGGTTGTTTTTTGAGAATCTTCAAAAATGGTGTAACATGTACCAGGTATGTTTTATTTATTTATTTATTTTTAAGTACATTTTTTCAAAGTTTAAATAAATGCCTATTTTACTTTTAGGGATGTTTTTTTCATGGGTGCACAGAATGTTTCAATCCAGATCTTCTTCATCCACTGAAAAATGTGACAATGGACTTTAAGGGAAAAAACAGAAGAAAACGTTCAACGCATTAAAGATTTGGGTTTTAATGTCACAAAAATATGGGAGCATGATTTTTAAAAGCAAAAGAAAGAAAATGGAAAATTAAAAGATTTTTTTAAAACACATACCCTAAAGGACAGGTTGAACCCCAGAAATGCTTTTTACGGAAGTCAGACAAATGCCGTGAAATTGTATCATGATTCACATCCCTTTATCTATGGGTAATAAAACTTTTTTTTTTTTTTAAACTACTTTTTATTATTTTTGCATGCTGAATTCTTTTTTTTATATTTCATATTTTCAGGTCAACAAATACTGCACATATCCAGTGGGTCACCACCACAGATTGTTACTGACAATTTTTCAGACGTTCATGAGTATTTCAGTATTACTCATTGCAGAGTAATCCCTCCACGAGGACTTTATCTTCCTGTACTTCCCTACCGATTTTCGAGTAAATTGATATTCCCCCTATGTCGAATGTGTACGGAAACATAAGAAAAATCTTCTTACCAGCATACAGATATGAAAGATCCTTCACTGAAACCTGGATTAGTGAAGAACTAAAACTGGCAAAAAAAAAAAGGATACCAAATCGCAGAGGTGTAATCTCTCCTTTTTTTTATATATTTTTACTGCTACTATTTCCCCCTCCTGTCATTTTCTTATCATTGCTCTAAAAAATTATGTTTATTATTATTTTTTCCCTTATGATTTATGAGGTCTATCACTTTCCATCTTCTTCCGATACGTACTTATTTTGGGAAATTAAACAGGAGAATAGGCAGTGGCTGGCAGGATGTGTGACACAAGAACAAAAGTTAGAATATCTTCGTAAATATTAAATGCAAGAAAATATTAAATTGGATATGGAAAACACCGAGAAAAATCCAGTTTGTTGGCAAGTTGCAAAGCTGGCATTGAAGAGCTTTTGGGGGAGGTAAGTATATTTTAATAACAACATTCCCCCCCCCCTCCCTTTTTTTTAATATACATTTTTGTATTTTTTTAAAGGTGGGGTATGAATAATAATAAAACTCAACTTGCCTATGTGCACACAGTGCCAACATTTAATAAAATGCTGTCTGACTCAACTAAGAACGTGAGTATTCTTTTTAAATATTCAACTTAGTTTAATAATTTATTTTTTAATAAGTAATATGAAAAATCTCTATGAATTTGTATTAAATATGTTCTATATATTTCTTTTTCTGTCTCTCAGATCAAAGATCTTTTTCTACCGACTCTTGAAGTAGCAGCCATTATTTGGGAAAGGACAAAATAATTCATAGCGCAGGACACTACAACAAACATATTTCTGGCAGCTTTTACAAGCGCATGGGTCTGCATAAAATTATGTGCGAAGTTTGTGGATTCACATTGAACTTTAAAAATTCCAGTTGCTAAACTTTGATGCTATGAAAAGCTTAGTTTCCTCTATGGATGAAGAGAGTACTATAGCTCTCCATAATTCTAATAAAACAGCAAGAGATTCAAAGAAAAGAAAAGTGTTGAAAAAAGAAGTTAAAGTATACAAAATCATATATGAGAAACAAGTAATACAGTCTAATTATACTGTATTGCTAAATGGATTTTAATAGGCATAGGAAAATTACTTTCATTAGTTTTTTTTAAATACTTTGTAATATAATTTTGTCAACTGCAAATTTAAAAAATGTAAAAAGAAATAAAATATTTGTTTGGTCTTAAAATAGTTTTTTTTTACAGGGGTCAAAGCAATCAAATAGGAAAATATAGGAATATAATTTCAAGAGAAGATCGAGAGATTCAGTAAAAACAAACTTTCTCTAACATTTTTTAATATCAGAATGGTTAAATGACTTCGTAAACAAAACACCCTAATTTAATCTCATCTAATTGAACAGATCTACACTGCTCAAAACAATTACGGGAGCACATGGTTTTAACAAAATTACGCGAACATGTACACAGGTAAGTAACATAAAATGAATCACCCATAATTTAAAGCCTAGTAGGAAACAGAAGAAGATGACTTCGTATGCAAATCAAAGTTCATGACGTCAAAAACCAGAAAAAGGAGATAAGGGCAGAAATCGGGATGTTGCAGAAACGTCTGTTTTACTGTCGTAACTGTCAAATTCGATTGCGCACAAATTTTTTTTGGAGACAAGCTGACTTGAGGATGTCTCAACAACGGGATTTACCGGAATCCATGGCATGGCGTGTTATAGGTAGACTTGAAGCCGGGCAAACACAACGTAGTGTCGCGGACGCTGTTGGAGTCGCCAGAAGTGTTGTCGCAAGGCTGTGGAATCGATTCCAAGAAACGGGAAATGTTAGACGTCGACCAGGGCAAGGTCGCCACGCACAACTACAGCAACTGATGACCGGTATATACGATTAACAGTACTGTGTGCATTAAGTCCCCAGCAATAAAGCAACAGTTAACCTGTTGCTTTATTGTGAAAGCAAGTCGCAAACCTGAAATCTTAATACTACAAGAAGGGTTGAGAGTTTCTTGAATTAGAATAATATCAAAAGAAGGGTATAGGTTAACAAAGTAGCGTATCCCGATTCAGTCTGGAGTGCGACACCCGACGTGTTCTGGTATGGAGGGACAGGGGCACTCGAAATAACCCCACATTCATTCGTGAAAGGTCACAATACAGACGAGCTGGTTGGATGGTATGGGGTGGAATCAGCATAGGCGGACGTACGGACCTGCATATCATTCGAAATGGCACTTTGACGGCCCGGAGGTATGCAGACGAGATAGTGCGACCTCATGTCATCCCTTACGCTGCAGCCATTGGAAATTCCTTTGTTTTACAGCATGATAATGCCCGACCGCATGTAGCTCGTCTGGTGGAGAACATGCTTGAAGCTGAAACAATACAGCGTATGGTTGGTTGGTTGGTTGAATAGCTTTTTTTGGCGCAAGGTCCAAGGTAGGACATGCTGCGCCAAACAAAAGGGTAAAAGAGGAAGTAGCTTCTGGATGGGTTTACCCATCCAGAAAGTCAAAAATCACAGTAAAAAAATGAAGCAAAACATACAAGATAAAATCAAAAATAATAAAAACAATGTATATAATAAAACAGATGTAAAACAGGATGAACAATGTAAAGAATAAAATCAGATGTCGAAGTAAAAACCAGCCTCCTTCAAGAAGTTTGTCAGATGATAATGAGGATTTATACCTAAAAGGCTCGTCAGAGTATGTGATGATGAATTAAAATTTTGTCGATAAAGATGACGAAGGCAAGGGCAGTCGGTGAGGACATGACGAATGGTTAAAGCACTATTATGACATTTTGGACACTCAGGTTCCTGTTGTCCAAGTAGTAAATATTTATGGGAAAATCTTGAATGCCCATTTCGTAGTCGTGTAATAATAACATCATATTTTCTAGGGGAAAGTGTAGGCCAGACTGAAATTTGAGGTTTTATTTCATGCAATTTATTATTATTTTGGTTATTCCACTCCCTTTGCCACATATTTTTAAGATAGCTATTAAGTGCTTAATGTCCTCATAAGGAACGGGACAGTTTAAAAGTATGGAAGCCTGCCTTGCGGATTTGTCTGCTGCTTCATTGCCTTTAATGCCTACGTGGCCAGGAACCCAACAAAACAAAATGTCAAATCCCTTTTTCAAAAGGTCGTTGTAAGTTTTTAAAATAGAAATGAAAGTCAGGTTACAAGAGCTAGAAGAGAGAGAATCAATAACACTCTTTGAGTCTGTATATATAATGAAATTTCTACTGCGCTGAGATGAAATAATGTTAAGGGCAACCTCAACAGCAAAAAACTCTGCAGAGAAGATGGAAAATGAATTAGGCAGTTGATAGCTAAAACTGGTGTTACCAATGACAACACCACAACCGACTTTATTGCTTGTCTTAGAGCCGTCTGTAAAAATCTCAACGTAGTCCTTGTAATGAGAGCGATGAGATGAGTAAAGGGCCTGAAAAATAGAAGCATCTGTGTTAGGTTTGTCAAATCCTTTAAACGGATGAAGACATGAAATAACCTGGAAGTTCCAAGGTGTCATGTTTAAGAGAGAACGAGAACGGACTTTGGTATGATTATGAGAGGTGCCAGCAAGAAAGTTCTTAATTCTAACAGCAAAATGAGGGATGCAAGATGGGCGATTCACATAAAGATTATGATCGTTACTGTTTAAATCAGAATGAAGTGGATGATTAGGGTGTGAAACGATGCGATAGTACAATTCAAGTGAAAGTCTTTGTCTAATATCAGTGAGAGAAGGCTCCACACAGTCAGCATATAAACTAAAAACTGGAGTCGTGCGGAAAGCACCTGAGCAAATTCTGAGCGCACTATGATGTGTTGTGTCAAGTTTTTTAATATAAGAGTGAGGGGCTGAACCATAAACCTGACAAGCATAATCAAGTTTGGAGCGAATAGTAGCTCGATAAATTTTGAGTAAAGATGGACGGTCTGCTCCCCAAGAAGTGTTAGAAAGGTTGGTTGGTTGGTTGGTTGGTTGGTTGTAGGATTTAAGGCCGATTGACTCCTGATGTGTCCTAGGCCTAGAGGGGGAATGCCCTCCGTGGGGGTCTTTCTAAGGGGTCCTAGCCCGTATTTACGCAAGTTTCGGAGGAAACCACGGAAAACTCCAAACGGCTAGGTCGATGAGCGCGACCTGGGATCGAACCCGGCACCTCCCATCTACCAGCTTTGAGCGCAGAACCGCTCGGCCGCTGGTGGGCGTGTTAGAAAGGACTTTTAAAATATTAAGTGCTCTGTCACATTTAGTTCTCAAGTGTAAAATATGTGGCATAAAGTTCAGTTTTCTATCGAAAATAACACCCAGAAATCGAGCAGTGTCAACAACGGAAATTGGCCTGTTATTTATCAAAATCTTAGGATCAGGATGAAGACCTCGTTTACGACAAAAATGCACACATTGTGTTTTGTCAGTTGAAAATTTAAAACCATTTTTATTTCTCCACTTAGTGATATTTTTTATAGCGAGTTGTAATTGCCGTTCTATAAAGCGCATGTCATTTCCCTGGCAAGAAATTTGCAGGTCGTCAACATATATACTCCCATGGACACTTTGCGGCAGCTGTTTTAAAATATCATTTATTTTCAAGGAAAAAAGCATAACGCTCAAAACACTGCCTTGAGGCACACCTTCCTCTTGAAAATAAAAATCTGAATAAACTGATCCTATACGAATTTGAAAGCGTCTGACTCTTAAAAAGTTCTGAATGAAAATGGGGAGATTTCCTCTAAAGTCCAAATTAAAAAGATCTTTTAAAATACCATAGGGCCATGTCCTGTCATAAGCTTTTTCTATATCGAAAAATACTGACACCAAATGGTTACGTCTCACATTAGCTTTGCGGATATTTGTCTCTAATAATAAAATATTGTCAACCGTAGAACGGCCTCGTCGGAAACCACTTTGCCATGGAGAAATCAGATTATTTTTTTCGAGAATAAAAACCAATCTAGTATTTACCATTTTTTCGAGCAGTTTACATAGACAGCTTGTAAGAGCAATGGGCCTGTAATTTTTTGGGTCAGTAGCATCTTTACCTGGTTTCGGAAAAGGAATAACAATAGCATCGTGCCAAGCAACAGGGAAAATATTTTCAGTCCAGATCCTATTGTAAAGATGAAGGAGATTATTGAGAGACAGTTTTGATAAATGTTTAATCATAATGTAGGTAACACCATCTGGTCCAGGAGCAGAGTTATGACAATTTTTCAAACTATTTTGTAATTCATTTTCAGTAAAAGAACTATTGTACTCTGGTGAAGAACGGGAGTGAAAATTAATTGATGAACGTTCAGAATTATGTTTATATGACAAAAAAGGTTCGGAGTAGGAATTTGAGCTGGATATGTCAGATAAAGTTCTACCAATGGTGTTTGCAATATTTTTAATAGATGTTATAGTTTCGCCATTATCCTTTAAAAAAGAAATACTTTGATTAGAATGAATTCCCATTGCTCTCTTGACACGATGCCAAAGCTGTTTACTGCTTACATTGGAGGTAATGCTGGAAATATATTTAATCCAAGAATTTTTTTGGGAGTTTCTGCGGATTCTTCGGGCGGCTGCCCTTGCTTTTTTGAATGCGATATAATTAGCAGTAGTTGGGTACCTCCTAAAAATTCCCCAAGCTTTTTGTTGCTGTCTTTTTGCATTATTGCATTCTTCATTCCACCATGGCTTTGAATGTTTACTGAGACGTCCAGAGGATTTTGGGATACTAATATCAGCTGCATTTATAATACACTTTGTGACATCAGTGATTGCTCTGTTGATATCACCCTCAGTCATTTCGTATGTGATGGTTGCATTTATAGTGAAGGTAGTCCAGTTGGCCTTGTCATAAATATAATGTGGATTTGTAGGATGATGATCATTAAAATTATAAAAAGATAAAAATAAAGGAAAATGGTCACTATTATGAAGGTCGTTACTAACAAAGAAATTGAAATATGGATACAAAGTTGGAGAGCAGATGGCCAGGTCTATTGCATGAAAAGTTCTGGAAGGTTCATGGAAGTAGGTATTATCACCATTATTTAAAATACATAAATTATTGTCAGTGATTAAGTCTTCAATTGTTTGTCCACGAGGATTAATATCAGGACTACCCCAAAGCGGACTGTGCCCGTTTAAATCACCAAGAATTAAAAAAGGGGTCGGCAGTTGTGAAATAAGCCTATTTAGGTCACTTGGGCAAATGGTCATATTTGGCGGTAAATAAATAGTGCAGATGGTGATAAGTATGTGTATATGGATCTGAACTGCAATAGCCTGGATATTGGTATTTAAAGTGATACAAGAATGTGGAATATTATTAGAAATTAAAAGGGCTACGCCACCTGTAGCTCTATCAGACTGTGTAAAATCTTTCCTGAAACACTGATAGCCACGGATTTTAACAATATCGTGTTGTCTTAAGTATGTTTCTTGGAAAGCGAAGCATATAGGTCGATGATCAGAGATTATTTCTTTTATTTCATCTCGTTTATTAATAAAACCTCGGCAATTCCATGAGATGAAATTAGTCATGATTTTTTTTTTTTTTTTAGATTATAACATCTACGTCATTATCCTCTGATGCAGTAGACATACCGTCTTCTCCATCAGAAGGGTGAAGGCTGATCATATCATCTTGTTTTGTAAGGTTTACTTTATTATTTTTCCCATTTGAAGTCAAAGTGGGCAATTTTAATTTCTTTTTCTTAATGAGATTGAGACGAGAGGGTGGGTTAGAATGTTTTAGAGAGGTAGAGTTAAGACTTTTTTCAGACAATAAGGTTTTAGCGGTTTGTGGAATTTTCTTTAAATTTCTTGATTTTGATGAACAGGACTGTGAAGAGTTAGAAGACTGATTTGGTTTGGATTGTAAGTTTTGGGAATTGTTTACTGTAGTTTCGAGTGGAGAGCTAGTATTGGGTATTTTTGTAGAATTACGTGAAACAGTTTCAACTGGGGGGCTGGTATTGATTAGAGAGTCAGTTTGTGTAGCTATTGTTTTACAAGTTTTTTTGGAGGAAGTAACAGCAGCATATGATTTACCAACGATGGGTGTTCTTGATTCTACTATTTTCCTGGCTTCTGGGTATGATATATTTTGTTTTGTTTTAATGGTTTGAATCTCTTTTTCTATTTTCCATTTTTCACAAGACTTAGAATATGACGGGTGATCTTTTTTACAATTTACACAACATACTGTGGCTTCGCAATTTTGGCTCTCATGGCCAATGGCACTGCAACGGGCACATGTCTGTTTTCCACGGCAGGAAGTTTTAGAATGGCCAAAACGTTGGCAGTTGAAGCAGCGTAACGGATTTGGTATGTATTGTCTGACGGGGCATTCAAGATACCCAGCTTTTATTGATGTTGGGAGTTTCGGGGAATTTATAGTTAAGATAATGTGTTTAGTTGGAATTAGTTTATTGTCGCGAAATATGGATATACGTTTTACTCCGATAACCTTTTGCTCTTTGAGGTTTTCAAGAATTTCGGCTTCTGGTATAAACTGGAGGTCAGGTTCAGATATGACACCACGGCAAGTATTTAATGTTCTATGGACATCAACAGTGACTGGAATATCTGCAAATTGATTACATTTTCTTAAGTTGTTAGCTTGTTTGGCATTTTCGACTTCAATTAAAAGTTCGCCCGATCTCAGTTTTTTTATAGACTTTGGATCGCCCATTATTGACTGACATGCTTTCTGTATAAGAAAAGGAGATGTCCTTAGAAAATCACCCTCTTTTCTTTTTATCACAAAAAATCTAGCTCCTGAGGTCATAAATACATTGCTCTCATTCAGAGTGGAAGAAAATTCTTCCATTCTGTCCGCCCAAGTTCTCGCCTTTGAATTTTCACTAGTTTGGCCCGAGCCAGACGCATTATTCGTATTTCCTTTGTTTGTCGCCATATTGAGATACGTAAAAAGGGTCGAGGGTTTCCTTAGTCCCACAAGTCAGCCCGTTTCTTGAACAGACGGAAAAGCAAAGGGTTTTCAGAATCGCTCCCTGGGACACCCATAACCACTCACCAGCTACCAGACTGTCGACCCAGATTGGGAATCACATGTGGTAGTCGTGTTAGTCCGGTGTTTCTCGTTCGAGTAGTCACCGTTGTCTCACCTTCACCAAGGGCACCAGTCTCCCAGTGTGCTCCCAAGGCTAGACTACCGTGAGACCCTCACCAAATCGCCAACCCAATAACCAGCGCCACATCAACACCGGTCTCAGCTTGGTTACTGTATTAGAAATTAAGTATTTTTAGTAGAACCAACAAGAAGAAGACCAAAAAATAAATGTGAGTAATAACAAACAGGGTAAGTAAAACAAGGTAAGTTGTTTCATTTTTTTGTAAGTTTTTCATTTTTTTTTCATTTTTTTTTTTTTTTTTACAAGAACAATAAACAAGAACAAGTACCAAGAGCTTATTGGCAGTAAAAACCAAAAATACAAGGACAAAAAAAGCAAGAAAAAAAGCCAAAAACTTAATAGAAAATAAAATAAAATAAAAATGAAATAAAATAAATAAATAAAAATTAAAACAAAATTAAAAGAAATAAAAGGAAGGGAGAAGGACAAAAAAAAAAAAAAAAAAAAAAAAAAAAAGGGGAGAGAAAGAAAGATCACTCGGGCCCGGGGTGCGTGGCTCCCCCTGAATACCTGAAGAAGGTACCCCCCTGGGAGATACAGCGTATGGATTGGCCAGCGTGCTCTCCTGACCTAAATCCAATCGAGCATGTTTGGGACATGCTCGGACGACGCATTGCTGCCCGACCAAGGCCGCCTTTTACTGTCCAAGAATTGGAGATTGCACTTCTTGAGGAGTGGAACAGTATTCCCCAAAGACTAATCGATAACCTCATCGCATCCATGCCAAACAGGTGTGCAACAGTCTTAGCTGTTCAAGGAGACCACACACCCTATTAAAAACGTATGCATCATGTCTAAACAGTACATTTTTTATTGTTTCCATGTAACAGAATTGTCGCCCTTAATCATCGTTTCATGTTTTTTTCCTTATTTTCGAAGAATTAAAGCTTAAATCCATATTTTTTTACGTCTTTTTTCTGTGTTGCGCATTAATACACGTGTACTATCCATTGTATGCCAATACATGGGTTGGTTGGTTGGTTGAATGCCTTTTTCTGGCGCAAGGTCCAAAGTAGAACATGCTGCGCCAAACAAACAGGTAAAAGAATAAAAAGAGCTTCTGGATGGGTTTAACCATCCAGACAGTCATTAAAAAGTCACAGGACAAAAAAGAAACAAGACAAGATACAAGATAAAATTAAATATAATAAAAACAGTGTATACAATAAAAAACAGATGTAAAATAGGAGGAATTTGTAAACAATAAAATCAGATCTCAAAGTAAAAACAGATGTAAAATGGGATGAACATTGTAAAGAATAAAATCAAATGTCGAAATAAAAACCAGCCTCTTTCAAAAAATTTGTCACATGATGATGAGAATTTGCACCTAAAAGGCTTGTCAAATTGGGTGAAGATGAATTAAAATAATGTCGGTACAAATGACGAAGGCAAGGGCAGTCGGTGAGAATATGGCGAATGGTTAGTGCACTAAAATGACATTTTGGACAATCAGGTTGTTGTTCTCCAAGCAATAAGTATTTATGTGTGAGTCTTGAATGCCCAATTCTTAGTCTAGTAATAACGACATCATATTTTCTAGGGGTGAGTGTTGGCCAGATTGAAATTTCAGGTTTTATTTCTTACAATTTGTTATTGTTTTGGTTATTCCACTCCCTTTGCCAAATATTTTTAAAATAGCTTTTAAGTGTGTGCTTCATGTCATCGTAAGGTACAGGGCAGTTTAAAAGTAGAGAAGCCTGCCTTGCGGCTTTGTCTGCTGCTTCATTGCCTTTGATGCCAACATGACCAGGAACCCAGCAAAACAAGATGTCATATCCCTTTTTTTGAAGGTCGTTGTAAGTTTTTAAAATTGAAGTGAAAGATGAATTACAAGAGGTAGATGAAAGAGAATCAAGAACACTCTTTGAGTCTGTATAGATAATGAATTTACGATTTGGATGAGATGAAATAAAATTAAGGGCAACCTCAATAGCTAAAAACTCTGCAGAGAAAATGGAAAAGGAGTTAGGCAATTGATAGCTAAAAGTGGTGTTACCAATGACAACACCACAGCCGACTTTATTAGTGGTCTTTGATCCGTCGGTAAAAATCTCGACGTAGTCCTTATAATGGGAGCGATGAGATAAGTAAAGGGACTGAAAAATAGAAGCATCTGTGTTAGATTTGTCAAACCCATTGAACAGATGAAGACAAGAAATAACCTGGAAATTCCAAGGTGTCATGTTTAAAAGAGACCGAGGACGAATTTTGGTATGAATATGAGAGGTGCCAGCAAGAAAGTTCTTAATTCTAATAGCGAAATGTGGGATGCAAGATGGGCGATTCACATAAAGATTATGATCGTTACTATTTAAAAGTGAATGAAGTGGATGATTAGGATGTGAGAGGATGCGAAAGTACAATTCACATGAAAGTCTTTGTCTTATATCAGTGAGAGAAGGCTCTACACAGTCAGCATATAAACTAAAGACGGGAGTAGTACGGAAGGCTCCTGAACAAATTCTTAGTGCACTATGATGTGTTGTGTCAAGTCTCTTCAGGTAAGAATCGGGTGCTGATCCATAAACATGGCAGGCATAATCAATTTTAGACCGAATAGCAGCTCTATATATTTTCAGGAGAGATGGACGATCGGCACCCCAAGAAGTATTAGAAAGGACTAGAACATTAGGAGCTTTGTCACATTTAATTCTTAAGTGTAAAATATGTGGTTTAAAATTCAATTTACTGTCAAAAATAACACCCAAAAAGCAAGCAGTGTCAACAACCGAAATTGTCCTGTTGTTCATAAGAATTTCTGGGTCAGGATGAAGCCCTCGTTTGTGGCAAAAATGCACACACTGTGTTTTGTCATTAGAAAATGTAAAACCATTTCTATTTGTCCAGTTAATGATATTCTTGATGGCAAGTTGCAATTGGCGTTCAATGAAACGCATGTCATTCCCCTGGCAAGAAATTTGCAGGTCGTCAACATATAAACTTCCATTTACAGATTGTGGCAATTGTTTTAGAATATCATTTATTTTCAAAGAAAAAAGTGTGACGCTCAGAACACTGCCTTGAGGCACACCCTCCTCCTGGAAATAGAAATCTGAATAAACTGATCCTATTCGAACCCTAAAGCGTCTGACTCTTAAGAAGTTTTGAATGAAAATGGGGAGATTTCCTCGAAAGTCCAGATTAAAAAGATCTTTTAAAACACCATAGCGCCATGTTTTGTCGTAAGCTTTTTCTATATCAAAAAAAATTGACACCAAATGGTTACGTCTCACATTAGCTTTGCGAATATTTGTCTCTAATAATAAAATATTGTCAACCGTAGAACGGCCCTGTCGAAAACCACTTTGCCATGGAGAAATCAAATTATTTCTTTCGAGAATAAAAACTAATCTAGTATTTACCATTTTTTCAAGTAGTTTACATAGACAGCTTGTAAGAGCAATGGGCCTGTAATTTTTTGGGTCAGTAGCATCTTTGCCTGGCTTAGGAAAAGGAATAACAATAGCATCGTGCCAAGCAACAGGGAATATATTATCAGTCCAGATTCTATTGTAAAGATGAAGGAGATTTTTAAGAGACTGTTTAGATAAATGTTTAATCATAATGTAGGTAACACCATCGGGTCCGGGAGCAGAGTTATGGCAATGTTTCAAACTATTTTTTAATTCATTGTCTGTAAAAGGTCTATTGTAGTCTGGTGAAGAGCGGGAGTGAAAATTGATTGATGATCGTTCAGAATTATGTTTATGAGACAAAAAAGGTTCGGAATATGAATTAGAACTGGAGATGTGAGATAAGGTTTTACCAATGGTGTTTGCAATATTTTTAGTAGAAGTTATAGTTTGGCCATTATCTTTTAAAAATGAAATACTTTGATTAGAATATATTCCCATTGCTTTCTTGACACGATGCCAAAGCTGTTTACTGCTTACATTGGAGGTAATACTGGACACATATTTTATCCAGGAATTTCTTTGGGAGATTCTGCGGATTCTTCGTGCGGCTGCCCTTGCTTTTTTTAATGTGATATAATTCGCAGTAGTTGGGTACCTCCTAAAAATTCCCCAAGCTTTTTGTTGCTGTCTTTTTGCATTGTTGCATTCATCATTCCACCATGGCTTTGAATGTTTACTGAGACGTCCAGAGGATTTTGGAATAGCAATATCGGCAGCACTTATAATACAATTTGTGACTTCAGTGATTGCTCTATTGATATCACCCTCTATCATTTCATATGTGATAGTTGCATTTATAGTGAAAGTAGTCCAGTTGGCCTTGTCATAAATATAATGTGGATTTCTAGGATGATGATCATTAAAATTATAAAAAGATAAAAGTAAAGGAAAATGGTCACTATTATGAAACCATTTGTTAAAAGAAAAAATCTTTTAAAATTAACAGAGTTTATTGTTCTTTAAAAGTAAAATTTTATCAGTTGAAAACTTTGTTTAGAAAAGATGGAGATAGATATTTAAAATCAAAGGAGGTTTTTTATTTTATTTATTTTTACTCTAATTATTATAATCTCTGATATTTCATTTTGATACCATATTACAGTAAAAATAATTTTAAAAGAATAACGTTGAAATGTTGATATATTATACGAGTAAAAATTTAATGAGCAAATTAATTTGCTAAAGTATTAAATTCATTCTTATTTATCTATTTATTTTTAACAGTATCTTTTGTTGAAATATACCATTTTGATAGAATAAAGTATTATAATACTATTCCAGTAAAAACAAATTTTAACTGTATTCCGATTTGCAGTTTATTTTTAGAATACAATGAATTAATATTTTGGATTATATCCAAGTGGTTTTACAAATATGAGAAGGAAAAATCAGAATCAAAACTATTATTTTACACTTAAAATGCACTTATTGTCATGGCAAACCTTGGGATTTTATTTTTAATATATGAAGTATACTTAAATTTTGTATATTGAAATTTATCCCTCCTCCCTCCAATCAAAAGATAATTGGTTAAAGCAAGGGGTTTTAAATCGGTTAAGAGCAATGTGAAATATTCAAACAAGGGTGTTAACTTTATGCCGTGAAAAGATTTTAGTTGCACATCATTCGTCAAATTTTGACGGGTATTAACTAGTAGTAACTTAGAAGTTATTTTTTCTTTTTAGTATAGTTTGTAATTATTTTTTATTCACAATCAACTTTCGCACTCAAATTTTTTCAAATTAGTTTGCAAATATTTTTTTTTTTTTTAATTTACAATCAGCTTTTGCGCCGAGATAGTTTTTCCAAATTAGTTTGTAATTTTTTTTTCCCTTGTGTAGGATCAATATCCAATATGCACAATTTGCCAAACTCCAGTGTTAGATGGGGATGGAGGCCCCCTGTTCCGGTGAAAAAAATACCTGTTGTCGAAAAGTTGAATAACCTACGTATCAATGTGTTCGGATATGAAGATGAATCTGTGTATCCTCTGTATATATCCCCCAGAAGTGACAATGATGTTGTGAATTTATTGCTTATCATCAATGAAGCCAACCAACCACATTATTGTTGGATAAAAAACTTTTCACGTCTGTTAGGCAACTTATCCAAACATGAACATAAAAGTTTTTACTGTTATATGTGTCTTCACTGCTTTGCATGTAAAAAAATCATTAAAGTCTCATGTCTCATACTGCCAAGCGCATCAAGTACAAGTTATACAGATGCCGACTGTGGAAAATAATATATTAAAATTCACTGATACACATATGCAGCACAAAATTTCATATATAATTTATGCAGATTTTGAAAGTCTGCTCGTACCAATTAGTTCTACTTCACCATCCTCAGAAAATTCTTACACAGAAAAAATTTCTTCCCATATACCATGTGGTTATTCGTATGTGATTATTGCTCCTGATGGACACAGTATGAAACCTATTGAAGTATATCGTGGCGAAGACAGCACTGACCATTTTTTGAAAAATATTCTGAAAGAAAGAGAAATATTAGGCCAAAAACTGCGTCAAATAAAACCTATGTTACTAACACCAGTCGAAGAGAAAGCTTTTCAAGAAGCAACCATTTGTTACATATGTGAAAAACATATATACATATGTGAGTCTGTGATAAAGTCTTTAATAATTTGTCCACGTGGATAAATGTCAGGACTACCCTAAAGTGGACTGTGTCCATTTGAATCACCAAGAATGACGTATGGGGTCGGCAGCTGTAAAATAAGGTTATTAAAATCACGAGGGTAAAGAGTCATATTTGGCGGTAAATAAATAGTGCAGATAGTGACAAGCATGTGGATATGGACCTGAACGGCAACAGCTTGGAGATCAGTATTAAAAGTGATATTAGTGTGAGGAGCATAATTAAAAATTAGAAGAGCTACACCACCTGTAGCTCTGTTAGATTGGGTAAAATCTTTTCTGAAACAGTTATAGCCACGAAATTTAGTATTATCATGTTGCCTTAAATAAGTCTCTTGAAAAGGAAAACAAATTGGTCGATGATCCGAAATTATTTCTATGATTTCATCTTGTTTATTTATAAAACCTCGGCAATTCCAAGAAATGAAATCAGTCATGATTTTTTGTATTTTTAGATGAGAACATCCACGTCATTATCTTCTGATGCAGTGGACATATTATCCCCAGACAAAATTTAAATTATTTAATTGGAAGTATGTAAAATAATTTTGTTTTATAATGTAAAGTTGTAGAAAAACTGTGTAAAGGCGTGGCTTCCGTTGCAAAGAGGTTTATACTCGATTCTGAAATGTTAAGTCTTTGTTCTTAAATATTACATAACGTTTCCCAGTTTCTCACTGCTAAAATTTTATTTTGTCCCTTTTGTCTTTTGTTTTTAACTTGAATATTCTACGATTCGTGCACCTCAAGTTAAGTATGACGATAAAAAAACACGGTAAGACGAGGACTATTATTTGAAAGAGCAATACTCAGTGAACAATACTTTTGTTTTTTCCTTTTTTTAAATTAATGTAATTGATTTTTATTAATTTTTATCATATTTTTTAAAACAAATTTTCTGTTTTAATCTTGTTGTGACATTTTCGCATTCGCTTACTCTACCGTTTATGCTATTTAAATTTTATCGCATGACGTAACATAATAAAATATAAAATTTTTATTAAATGTTTTTTTAATACTGAATAATAAAAAGTATTGTTTTTTTTTTTGTTTTTCTTTAAAGTTTTTAATATTTTTTATTGAAACAAAGCGCAATATTATTTATTTTCTGTTATTCTAATCATGGCGTAAACTGGCGTCACATTTATCACGGAAAAAGAATTTAAAACAAAGTAATACGTCTTATTACTTTTAAAGATATAGATTTTACACATTTAAAATTAAGAATTCAAGTACAGTAGACGACTGCAGAACGGTGAATACTCGTTCTAGGCAATAGGAAAACGTTTTTTCTATATCCATATTTCTTTTCATATGGATATACATAATAATTATACTCTTTCTAGTGAAAGTATTTGTATTCATACTATTTTGTTTATATATATATGAATATAAGGAATATTCTTAAGAAATATCGTAACACACAAATTGTGAAAGAAATGCTCACTGAAGGAATTACAGATTTCAAAATGACGTGAAACTATGTCAGTGGTCGCGAAAATGTTTAATATCCTTTCTCAGATTTTAGTTTAAATCTTGTTATCATCTATTGTTGGTTTGTACGCCTAAAACTAAATGTAAATCTTTATAGTAACACTTTCATGCGAGGCTTACTGTATAAAATAAAAATATGCCCAACAAGAAGTAGAAAATAATTGTTAGTTAGTAGATAATTGTTTTTATGTATTTTATATATATATTTTATTATATATGTATTTTAACTTAAATTTATGTCTCTTAAATAAAACAGTTTTTGCTTTTAAGAAGTAGATAATTCTTTTTCTTAAATATTAAACACTTTTTTTTTTCCTTTTTTTTTTAACTGCTATTAATATTATTATCATTATTACTATTGTTCTTTTACCTTGGTATCTAGATTTTTGTAATTCAACATTGTAGGGTTCATATGACTCAAGCTATTTAATTTTCTTTATATGAAGCGTTGTATTTAATTATTTAATGTTTAATAAATTGAAACCAATAAAAATCTTTTAATTCATAAGCTAACGCAGAAAGTTCTGCGAATTTGAAACGTTTTTTATTTTATAACTAACATTTCTGAACTTTTTTTCCGGTGTGAAATTAAATAAATAATGTATATTGGGTGGATCACGATTTATTTTTTCTAAATGTATAGACGGTCCCCTAACAAATTTTCACGTGTAACTCTGTTTAGAATTGTTTTAAAGTATATAAATAGGTAGGTTTTCCGAACTGCCTTGATCTCAGAAATCTGAATATGAGGTCAAAAATAGGGGTTGTCATTGAAAAAAATGAAGTTTATACGTGTTTTAATATGTAGATGACCCCTTAAGCAAAATCTAACTACACCATTAAAAAATAGACGTTATTACAGATCGATAGGTACCAGCCGCATATTTCTACGATAATTTACGGCGAAATTAGGTGGGGGGGGGGTGGCGTTTTTTTTTTGGCTGACTGTACCATGAATAGTCTACTACTAAAGCAATTCTTTTCACATGCATCGATATCGTAAATATTTATGTTTTTTCTTTAAGCGTTTAACCCTTTGATGGTTATGAACGAGTTCAGCTTGCAATCGAATTGTGCTTCATAATGCACGCAAACGAATTCCACTCGGGAGCAAGACTTTGACCAAAGTTGTTAGAAACGAGTACTACTCGCCTAGTAAAGTTTTTCCCCAATGCGCGCTGACGAGCGGAGCTCGTTCGCCATTATTATTCTGCATTGGTTATGTTACAAACGAATCCTACTCGCGAAATTTTTTTAGTTTTACTGTCCACAGATGGCAGTACGGGTTCCATGAATTTCTTTTCATAATAAAGGGGGATGTTTTTTTACCTTGTTCTTTTTTATACTATTTTGTATTTTGGCGTGTTTTTTAGGGTATTTGTAAAGTAAAAGGGCTCAAAAGCGAAAGTTAGATAATTATGATGATGATTATGATACAGAAAACTTATCAAGTTTTGAGTCTGATGCTTCATAAAGTTTTATATTAGTTGTATTTATTTAGTCCTTTCAATTAACTATTATTATTTATGTAATTGATTATAATCATTTATAATTTGCTATTTAATAATTATCATTTATTAATTATTTTAAAGTACGTAAAAACTGTTATTTATGTACTACAAATACTTTAAGAAATTTTAAAATGCGTGAGGCGAACTATCTACGGCATCGCCAGCGAAGGGTGACAGGGCATTTAGCACAACTCCCTCAAAAATAAAGGGACTTCAGGGACCAAAATTGAAAAAAAAGGGACTTTAGGGACCTATTTATTTTATGCTTAAATATCAGTAATATACATATATACGCATTCTTTTATGATCCCCTACCATGTATAAGCCAAGTGTAATGCCCAAAATCAAATAATTTTAAAATATACACAGCCAGTGTCAAAAGAATTCCTACTGTTTTGGTTTTGTTGAATACAAGATACAGGCATTGAGTTATATGAGCCATGAGACTGTTGGTCCTCCAATAATTTCTATGATGAGCGCTCACTTTTAGTTTTACTGCTCTTTATGATGCAAAATGAAAAGTTTCAGATTTTACATTTAAAGCTATGCTTGGCAAATAGAATATACATATTTTCCCATCAATTTATTGTCTTGAAAATTTGTTGTCCTAAGTGTGTGGGAGGGTCAACAAGAGAAACAGTCTATTACCTACTCAAGGTGACTAGAGAGTTTTGCCCTCCATGGGGATCCATTTAAGGAATTTTAGCCTGTATTCATGCAAGTTTCAATGAAAACCAAATTTTCAAATAGCTAGGCAAGGCTCACAAGTGTAACCGAATCTGGCATTTTTTATCAACTAAGTTTCAGAAGAGAACCTTTCAGCCACTAGTGTGGTTTGTTGCTTCAAAAATCTTTTTTGTAAACAACCTAAGCAAAACCATACTAACTATTAAAAGAATTTAGCTCTAAGGTCATTTTTTGCACAATAGGGCAAATTGAACTAAGATGTGCAAAGAAAAAATTGCACAATATGCTGCAGGTGCAGTCTGAGTTTTGCAGTAACTATGCTATATGCAACTGTCATTATGAACTGCTGCAAATAACAGAAATAAGTATATGTCTATAAAAGTTTGAACGGCAGACAAAACATGTAATGCATTTCATGATATGACAAAAAAAAAAAAAAAAAAAAAAACATGACATTTTGATTAAAAGGTACAAGCCCACTTCATTCTGTGTTGTTAACAAAGTTTGATATTAGCCAAATAAATAATGCAATTCAAAGCTAGAAGTGAAAATAAGATTCATACCAACATCGGCTGCCACTAAAGGCAGAGGCATTTACCTGAGTTCATAATTTTTTTTACTGAAAAAGCTAAAATCAAAAAACTGTCTTAAGCAAAATGCTACAATACTATTAGGCTTATGATACCTGTTCGTATGCTATTATAGATGTCTCTTTATGTTACATTTTTCTTTTCCAAACTAAGTTTTAAATTTTATATTGACATCTTTAAAAAAATCTTAAGTGGCTTCCATGGACATTTTGAACATTTAGAATAGTTACTGGGTGTTTAAACAAATTTGAACCGCTGAATATATCAGTAAATAAATAAAAGTGAACATGATGTCAGTATGTTTTAATTCCCAAATTCATATATCCGTCAATGAACATACAAGTAATGTATCAGAAATTTTTAGGCATCCCTATAAAAGAAAATAAATAGTAAACATGTAATTTCGGTAATTCTGTAGGAACAGTCTGAAATATATATTAGTTTCACTTCATATTTTTAAATAACTTAATTTGTTTTAAGAAAATTGGTCCCCATAGGATGTGATATAAAGAAAATCTTTTATACTTCTCGATAAAAGAAGTATGCATAATATGCCCATCATTTCATACGTTGATCATACATTAGTAAAACAATGTAATGTATATCAGTGTTTTTTAACACTTTCCAATAAGATTGAAAAGTGTTAATGACTTCATTTTGTCTGTCTGTCCGTATTCTATTTCCCGTAAATATTCATGGAATTTCTTGAAACTGATATGTGTTATTCAAGATCACTATCCCATATTCCCTATTAAAAATCGAGTAAATACCTCTACTGGTTTGTGTACAGGGACACTCAAAAGTATTCCAAATCATTGCATTCTATGAAAGATATTACAATTAACCTGATTTTAATATACTTTACACAAATCTTAATGAAATTAAAATATGTTATTCATGTTCACTATCAGATGTTTCCCATTGAAAATAGAGTAAATACCACCAATGGTTTGTGTACAAGAACACTTTAAAATATGCCAAAGCATTCATTCTATGAGAAGTATTTCTATAAACCATACAGGCACACACTACCCCTTGGCACAAATCTTAATGAAATTGAAATATGTTATATGTACAAAAGAAAAAGAATGTTTTCTATAGAATGCAGTACGAATAGCAATAAAATTTAAAGGGACTATAAAAATATTCAGTTACAATTAAGGACTATTTTTGAAAATTTGCTGCACATACATTTTTGTTTACCTCAAGCATTTTTAACACTTTCTAAAAATATTTAAGTATAAATAAGATTTGAAATAATGTATTTGTCTGCCCAGCTGTCTGTTTGTCTATGTCTATCTGCTTGACTCCAGTGTGTCAATATTTTCAGATTTTTCTTAAAAATGATATATGTTATTCAAGTTCATTATGTAATGTTCTCTATTTAAAATAGCATTAATGAGTCCTGCACAACTTGGTTTGTATACAGGGACATCTCCCCAAAAAAAGGCCAATATATTGCTTTTTAGGATAGCCATTTTTATAAATCAAATTTTAATAATTATCTACTGCAAAAATCATAAAGAAGTTGACATTTATGTGAATATGATAAAATAATGTTTTGTATAGAATAATATGTTTAATCTTCAGATTTACAGGCCTACACTAAAATATTTAGATACATTAAGAGCTGCAATTAGAAATTAATGGCTACATTTCCATTTGTATTATGTATTTTTAACACTTTCTAACAATGTTTAAGAGTGATATAGTTTACCTATTTGCCTTTTCATTGTGTGATAACGTAGATAAAGACTACTGAAGGTTATAATGACACAACAAGTATGTACAATTGGAAAATGCTAATAATCAATCATACCACATGATTTTTTGGTCTTGTTTCTTTTTATTCTGTGTTATTATTATTATTTTTTTTTTAATAACGGTTTAATAAAATGCTTCAGCAAAAAAAAAAAAAAAAAGCATAAATTTCTTGTTTCATTTTCGCATTCTGTGTACATGTTATGCATTTTGTGGATGCGACCATAGTGGAAATCCTATGCCATTAACACTTTATGGGGCCTTGATGACTGCACAACAATTGGGCACTGAGATGATTTTTGGATATGTTCATTTAGTATTAAGAAGTATTTCATTGTACCAAATTTTGATATGTGCTCCCTTAACTGCATTAAAGGTACCAGATTTCCATTCAGACTTAAATCTAAACTATTTATTACCAGGCTAAAGCAAAGTAGTAATGTTACGGTACCAGGGGTCGACACAGGTTTTAATTTTTGGGGCCCATTTTTGTGAAAAACCAATATTTTTTGTGAAATTTTGATTATTTTTGCGAAAAAAATTATTACTGTATGAAAACTTTCATTTTAGCAGTTACTCTATCTGATGTTTAATATCAAGTTAATAGCATTTCACTGAACCAAGTATAGATACTCATTAAAATTAATACTGGAAACATGGAAAAATTTTACAAAATTGTCATTTTTACAAAGCAAAATCTTATGAAAGGGATTTTTTTTTTTTTATAAATCTAAATTTTGTGAAGGGGCCTATTTTATAGATCTGAATTTTGTAAAGGGACTCATTTTAGAAATTTGAAAAGGGACAGCAAAAGGGTCCCAATTTTTGCTTGGTTCAATCCCTGAGTACTGCAAGATTTTTTTTTTTTTAACCTAAAGATATACATATCTTTGCTAGTCATCAAAGTTGAATTTGTAACTGGACTCATTACTGAACTGAAAATAATCGAGCTTCTGACCTAATGCATGCAGTACAACTAACTGTGGTATTGCACTATGCAACGGTGAGAGGACAGTTAGCACAATGACCTCTTTAATCTTAGCCTTTCCTTCCCCTATGGTCCATTTGCTGAATTATCTATGGATATTAGTGTACCTGTTACACATCAGATAACTCCCTGCGAAAAGTTAGTCCTTTCAGTATTCTGTAGATAGTATACAGTATGTGCCTAAGCAATTTCATCGCATTTGAATGTTTTTTTTTTTTTTTTTTTTCCCCCGGCATACCTAAAAAATCTTAAGATTTTTGATAGGCAAAGAAAAAAAAAGGGACTTAGGGACCATTTTGCCAATAAAAGGGACTTTTAGGGACCTAAAATAAATTAAGGGACTTTTAGGGACTTTAGGGACCACACTAAATGCCCTGGGGTGACATTTTCGGAAGAACGGCAGGGGAATACACCTGCCACTTTCGACTGCTGTTTACTGGTAATACTGCGCAAATTAAGTAAACGAAAACTGCTCATTTCCCTAACCGTCAAAGGGTTAATTATACTTTTCTTTCATTACTAATACATTAATATTAATAAAATATACAGAAGTCGAAAAGACTGACATTTTCAATCGTATTAATTTTCCCCAACATTTTTTTTTTTTTTCTAGTTATTATTTTCAACTTTTTAATTAGATGAATTCAGTCAAAATATTAGATAAAGCTTGTCAAAAATAAGCTTTATCTAACATTTCAACCACATTTTCAGCTGATCCCCACCCCTACGTTTAATGTTTTAATTTGTCATTACATTCAATAAATCTGATAATCATTAATAAACTCTTGTAAACTATCAACCAGATGTTGAATATTTCTTATCTAATGGATATAACTGTATCATTGAGAAATTTTCCAAAACAGCGTCTGGTTTTCAAGAGTTCCCATTCTTATAAGATCCAAGCCAAATGATCAAGGAAATGTTTAGAGTGAAAATAAGAGACATATTACAGATTTTTAATACTACAAAGCTGCCTGCACAACTTCGAGAAAATGGTGAAGATGAAATTACCAGCACAAGAATTCTTATGAATGTCAAAGTTTCTAAATGAAAAAACTGAGAGTATTTTTTTTAATGCAAAAAGAATATGGAAAAAAAGATGTTTCATGAAATTAGAGAAATGTGTTTTCCATCCAGGAAAGTATTTTCATGCATGAAAAATGTTACCTTCAATATTCTGTGTTTTTGTTGTTGCTTTCATAAAGGTTGATTTACAAACTTTCAGATCTGTGAATACTTGCGTATAAATTTTGAAAACATTTAATGCCGGCTGGCACATCTAAAAAAGTATTTTAATTAAGTTTCTCTTAATAAGTAAATTTTATCTGTCATATATCATATTATGAGGAGAAAAAAAAATGTGTTTTAGCAATCTTCTGTGGGGAAAGTTGATTCTATCCAGCACATCTAGAAAAAGAACTTTTTTTAAAAAGTGCAGTAATTAATGTATTTAATATATCTTTATATTCTTATCGATTGTTGAATATACATTATTGTTAAGTTTAAAATTTTCTCGTCTTTACTTGAATCAACACTTTTAGCTACTAGTCAAGTCATTTTGTTTAAACTTAAAATAACATTTTCATTGTACAATAATCTACTTAATAAAAAGTCTATCACATCCAGTAGTATCAAGGGTAACCATTTGGAGATGGCAGGCCAACACTGGTAAAAGGAGCTGATGTTCATGAAGGTGCGTACCACTGATACCATATCATAGGCAATATCAACTGGATTTTTGTCGACCCAGAGCAAGCTGGAGTGTGACCGACTGGAGGTGTGTGATCTTCAGTGATGAATCCCGATTGAATCTCAGTGCTGATGACCACTGCACAGACGAGTGGAGGTGCCAGAGCAGCAGTCTGATCCGGCATTTGTTGTTGAGCAACAAACAGCTATTACACAATGCATGACAGCGTGTGTGGAGGGGGAATGATTTTTTGGGACACAAGATCACCTCTAGTCATCCTTCAAGGCACTATTGATGGCTTTGAGTTACATAGACAGCATTTTATCGCTGGTTGTGCTGCCTATGCTATCAAGCCACCCAGGTGCCATTTATCAGCAAGACAATGTTCGTTCATATACTGCTCGACTCTCCTAACAATGTCTTCAAGGACATAACGTACTCCCATGGCCTGAGAGGTCACAAGATCCTGCTGCATAGTGCTCCTTCCTTGATCTAACTAGCTGTTCCTTACTTTTTTTTTTAACCTACTGTCTAGCATCGCCCCTCCTCTAACTTAATGTCTTGTGACTTGTAATTTTTTTTCCCCTTTATAAACACTTTTTTCAAATTGAAAATTTTGTTTGGTTTTCTCTATTAAGTAACACTTTAATTTTTGGGGAGTTGCATTAAGTGATAAATTGTCAGGTAACATTTCATTGTGTAATGTAAACTTTAAACAAGTGAATCATTGTGTACTTAGGGTTGGAATAAATTCAGTTGTTGATACTGTAGCAGACAGGACACCAAAATCACTGACTTCTGTGGATTTTTGGTCTGCATGCCCCATTACATCTCATTCATTTCGCCATTTTGTTTCAGATTCTAATACACTGTAACATTAAAAACCTGAAATTATGGGGTGGAGGTTGGCCTCAAATATATTAGCAAAAATTTAAAAAATAGAGCAGATGAAAATAATTTCATGGTTGAAAACTATGAAATTATTTTGGAAAATGAGTTCACAATAATAATGGATAGTATTGATCAAGGACATGAAATATTTTTTGACACTCATGGTAAACAATGTACACCTATGTCTTGTGTTGCTCTCACTTATTTCTATGAAAAAAAAAAATATTGACATATGGGATTCAAGTGATATTAACTATACATTACTGTTAAAATTGGAAAATTTTAACACTATTTAATTAAATCATTTTTCATCAAATCCTCCAAAAAATACTTTTGTTTCCTTTTATTTAATTCATTTTCCCCATTTAATCTTTTAAAAGTTTGCATTTTGCAATGAAATAGAAAGGTTTAAAAAAAATATCATGTGAAGCGTTTGTTTGTAAACAAACTAGGATCGATGCCTACGATACGTAAACAAACGTTTTCACCAATTACAAAATTCAATTTTATTGGATACTCAAATTGTTTCAAAATCTTTTTAGATCATCCTCAAATAATTCAAAACTATTTTTAATAATTTTCCCTGATGTTCATATTCCATTAATTAAATTCATGACGTCACTTTCATTACATATTTCAAATTTTCTTTCTGGAACATTCGATTAGGTCCGCAGCAAATCGGTATCACTACGTGGATTCAAAGTGAACCTCTAGAAAAACGAATGATTTCTATAATTATTATTCGTTCCAAAAAATAGTTTAATATAAAATATTCCTCCCTCAAAATTCATTTTATTTATTCCCATCTCATTAACTTCTCTTGAGCAGACGATCGAAATAAAATATTTTGTTTTAGAACTATTTACCGCACGTATCAATTCACGAATGCGTGGTTTCCAGTAAGCGGGAAAATTGGATGCGCGTCTCTCTCTCTTGGATGCTTACTTAGAGTTAACACGTGAAAATTCACGCCGCGCTCGTGGCTGCAGCCGTTGGAGGCGGCGGTTACCGAAAATGAACAATTTTACTTCTTTTCGCCATATAAATACTCATCAAATAACTAAGTGATAACATATTCTCGCATATCTACCTATAACAATATCGTCCAGTTGCAATCTAAAGTATTATCCAACGAAAATGAAAATAAAGTGATAGCATGGGCTGCTTAGGCCTAATGATTCAGCTCCGTGAAATATTGTTTCAAGTGAACTGGAATAACCTTAAGATCAAGCACGATGGATTTTATGAATGTTTCGTTGTCTTCAAACAAAATGAAATCTAATGAATTCATCATATGATAGCACATCATACTTGAGAAAATGATGCGATGGCGCAGGCCTTTAGGCCTAGTGCGTCAGCTACCTAGGATATTGTCGCACATGAACAGTGGACATTCCTAATATTGAGTACAACAAATTTTTGTGAGTGTTTAGCTGCTGTCAATGGAAAACGAAATCTAACGGATAAATTATTTCAATAATGGTGCTACAGATATTACTAATGACCATGGATTCCGTGGTGATAGCGAGAACACTCACATGAATGATCGGTAAACCTACAGTAATTCTTCATGTAGCCAGAAATAGTATAAACGTTGATAATAGTCATCGTAATAGTCCTAGTGTGTGATAAAAAATTAATATAGTAGATATCCAGCATCTGTGTAAAAGTTAACGAAAAAACTATAAAAAAAAATCTTCATATTAAATTTTATGTAGAACACAGCCTGTTTCATTTTTTTTTTTTTTTTTTTTTTTTGCGACTCTGATTTAAAAAAAAAAAAAAACTTCTTGAATAACTATTATTTAGTAATTATTTGTCACAAAATTTTCTTTTAGTTATTATAATAATAATGATTATAATGACATTTTATTAAAAAGCTAATATTAATTTTTATAATTTTTGTATTTGTTTTCATTAGATAATGCGAATTTTTTCAATACACGTACGCGAGCAAGTAAAGCTATGTTAATTTTAATGTATCAGTAGTAGGATTCAAGGCTAATAATCCATGCATAAATTCCATTCTATATTTAGATTTAAGGCTACGAATAATGCCTTGATCCATAGGTTGGATAAATGAAGTGGTGTTTGGGGACAAGAACATTGCTGAAACATTATCTTTCTCCAAATGCTGTGGATGCGCTGGGCAACTGTCTAGTAAAAGTAATATTTTCAATCATTTGGCAATCCCACTTTATTGGTGTGTTCTCTGGCTTCCTTAACAAAGTGATTTTCAAACCACTCTACCATCAAATCCCGTGTTACCCAGGCCTTTTTATTGGTTTTGTAAATCAAAGGCAATTTTTTTATACCTTTCAGTGCTCTTGGTTTGGAAGCTTTTGAAATAAGCAAGAGTTTGCATTTATGTGTGCCTGCAGCATTACTACATAGCCCTGATGGATTTTTTCCCCCAGCACATACAAGTGTTTCTCTGGGCAAACAGCGCCAGAAAAGCCCAGTTTCGTCGGCGTTATATATCTGTTCCGGACTTGAACCCTGTTCTTTAATGTATTCCGAAAACGTATCAACGAAATTTTCGGCAGCGTCGGCATCCCCCGATAATTTTTCACCACACGCTTTGAGATAGCGAATTCTGTGCCGTTGTTTAAAACGAGAGAGCCATCCTTTGGAATAATGACACTGTTCAGTTATTCCTAATTGAACGTGAAGTTCCTGGGCTTTCTCTCGTAACAATGGACCCGTTATCGGAAACCCTTCGCTTCGCCTTTGGCGAAACCATTCATACAGCACTGCATCTAGATTGGCAGATTTCATCGTACGAATACTTTTACGATCAGAGAGGCCAGCATTTGTATCAGTCGATGCATAATACTCCAAAATTTTATCTTTTTTTTTTCGAATATCGTACACCGTTCTCTGACTAATTCCAAACTCCGTAGCAATCAACCGCGCTGTTGTTCCCGCATCCAATTTCCGAATCCGAATAATTTCTACTTTTTGTAGAATTGCAAGCGAAACATGCTTTCGTTTGAACGAACCATCATTGTTACGCTTAATTCCAGACATGACGTAAAGAAAATACAACTAAAAATAGTGTAAGATCAGAATATTGTTTAGCTCAGAGATCAAGATTATCAAGCACGAGGCAAGAGAAATCGAACATAAACAAATGCGAAAGTGTTATCGTAAATCGGTTATAGTTAATTATGCAGTTACGTATACAGTTTCTCTTCTTTACCGCGGGATACGATGCGATCGCTCGCTATTGAATCCACTTGCAACGAATTGAATCATCGCAAATCGGCAGTTTGTTTATGTTTAGTGCCGTGAACGGACTCTATGTTCGTGCGCGTAATTCAATCAGAGGATTTGCCAACTGTTTAAGTGTAAAAAATAGATCAAAAACATTAAATTGCGTTACATTTTTTGTATACATGAGATTTCTTTTTCAAAATTTAATTGATAACCACAAGTTTCACTGTTTACAAAATTATTATTGAAACCAAAACTGATTTTACCGAATTCAATCAGAGGATTTGCCAACTGTTTAAGTGTAAAAAATAGATCAAAAACATTAAATTGCGTTACATTTTTTGTATACATGAGATTTCTTTTTCAAAATTTAATTGATAACCACAAGTTTCACTGTTTACAAAATTATTATTGAAACCAAAACTGATTTTACCGCGAGCGCGGATAATAGGGTCGCGGATTAGAGAGACCCTACTGTACAAATACACACACATACAGTTAAACAATAAAAAGAAAATACACTTTTCTTAATTAATACCTATCACTGAAATTTGTTTTTCACAATATTAAAATATATGAATTTTATGTATTTTGGATTTACCGAAACTAAACCTAATCACAATTTGTATATATTAGTCATATTTCTTGCTCATAATTTGAAACATTTGAAGTGGTAAAAAATTCTGCACTATTTTCTATCCTAAGTAATTTAATGTTAAGTAATTTAAAATGTCAGACCAGTTTTAAAATATCAGTTTTGATGCTGGAATGAACATCAGTAACTATAAACATGCTACTTTGAAAATTTCGCAAGTTATTAGATATTTACGAATTTCTTAACATGGCAGTATAGGGCAAAATTTCACATAAACGTCAATTTTGAGAGATATTTTCATCTTAAAGATGTCAAACCACTTTCGAAATATTATTTATGATACTGGCATGAATATCATAGGCTGTGATTTTTCCAATTCGAAAAATTCGTAAGTTATTTGGAATTTACGATTTACTTAGCATGTCAGAATAAGGCAAAATTGAGCATAAACTTCCATTTTGAGGATCATAAATACGTTAGACAACTTCAAAATTGTTATGATATTTGTTTGAACATGATTGAATACAAATATTCTACTAGGAAATTTTCGTAAATTATTCGTAATTTACGATTTTATCAACATATCGAAATTGTAAATTTTTCATATAAATATGAATTTTGAGGATTATTGCATTGGAAACAGTAGCATGAAAACTAAACAATGGAATCGACCCTGATAAAATAAATTAATAGATTACAATGAGATAAATATATCGAAGTGAACGGTGGATAGCCTATTAGGCGGGGATTTCATTCTGTCACTGTATCAAGCTTTGGTCATATTCATTTCTTTTAACATGATTATAATGTGTCTCGCACTAGAAATTTATGTGAACATAAATATGATGGGGAACTGAGCAGCGTCCACCTATACCAACTAGTTTTTTTTATTTACAGTTTCTTCTTTGGAAATTGCAACAAAATGACATCACTGATATTCTGCTAATTTTATTATAAAATGTAGAACATGCATGTGCAGGTCTTTAGAATTTTTAACATGATCTAAAGCTGCATGTTTAATTACAGTAGAGGATCGATTATCTGCGAAATTGGGTGGCAATCGCGGATAATCCGAAAAACAGAGTAAAATGGGGTGCAAACATGAAAAAATAATAAAAAAATAATTTAAAAAATACGCGGTAGAACAGTATAACCCCTATTTCTAAAGTAAAAAATTCCATTTCCTCCTAAAACTGCACAAAAACAAATTTCAAGTAGGCCTATAGAATTATGATGCACAGTAAACATGTCGGTAGCTTTCGACCTTCGCACTGTAGAACCTACTCTATTTTCCTTGTTGTTAATTTGAATTAAAATTGGGGTTTTTTTTTAGGTTAGTAATTTAATGCACTTGCACTCACGGATAGTCCGCGCCGCAGATAATCTGCACTCTACTGTATATTTAAGGAAAAACAAACCTCCCCTAATGTCTCTTTTCTTTTCTTTTTTTATTTACAGTTTCTTCTATGAAAATTTTAAATCGACAGATCCAGTCGCCATTTACAAGCTTTACATGATCAGAAGAAAATATGAAGTCGAAGGCAAACTTCCATTTGCAAGATCCCAGCTAGATTCCTTAGATATAACTGAACAAGATTTTTGGAACATAACGAACAAAAAGCATTCTTCAGTCCTCTGTGTTATGAGACAATGTATAGATATTTAAAATATAACATCATGGACGTCGTTAAATCTGAAAATTTCCTTAAAGTGGGAGAAAGACTAATCGATAAGATTTTTGATGAGGAAGACATTTGCATACCTGACTACGATTTATTACTAGCCGTTACAAAATGGGCTTATAAAAATATTCTGGAAACTAAACCAGACGACTTAGTAAAATTTTTCAAGAGGATAATTTTTTTAAATTTAACAGTATCAATATTATCAATTTATTCACAAATATCCAGATGCAATTGATGCGAAAAGGAGCTTACAGATTTTAAATGTTTTATATTTTCAAGATGATGGACCACTACCTGAATGGTGTTTGAGTGAAGTTTAGGGAAATAACACTTCTGATGCGGCATTGAATAAACTTTACTAACTTTATAAACTTTGTTATTCAATGCAACAACAAATCTATGTTTGTTATTATTATTTTTTTTAAATGCTTTTTTATTTAACAAGTATTGTCTGTTAAATTATACCTAATATATTTTGAGCCCTTTTTTTTTTTTTTTTTTTTTTTTTTTTTAAGATTCCCATTGCTAATACTAAAATAATTATAGGTATTTATGGATTAGTTAATAAGAATTAAGGATATGTGATTTTTCAAATTTATTTCACTGCAAAAACTACTCAAATTAAAAATATACAGCTCTTGCCTGAAGTTTGTTTTTAATCTTGTATGCATATTAGATAATTCTCCCCTTCTACAGTTACAAAATAAAGGAAGAAATAAGTAAATTCAAATCTATGAGCAGTAAAACTGTTTCATACAGAAAACCAAATATAGAAAAAAAAGAAGAAAAGTTATTTATTTATTTATTTTTCTCTTTTGACTTTGTGTGAATTAGGGTTGAGATTTACATATCCAAAACTATTATAGTACAAAACTAGTGTCAAAAAATTCTTAAAATATAGGATAGTGAAAATATTTCTTAGGACAATGTTTTTTCAGACTTTTGTACAAGTGCTGCAATCAAAGCGGCAACGCAAGTTTTGTACTTATTAAGCTAATAATGTTGTTAAACAATAATTTAAAAAAAAAAAAAAAAGCAAGGTGATATATCGGTAAAAAAAAGAAAATGGTTGGTTGGTTGGTTGATTAACTTTTATTGGCGCAAGGTCCATATTTGGACATGCTGCGCCACACAAAAATGTAAAAAGATAAAAAGCAGCTTCTGGATGGGTTCACCCATCCAGATTGTCATTAAAAAACACAGTAAAAATAAGAAACAAAATACATACAAGATAAAATCAAAAATAATAAAAACAGTGTATACAATAACAAACAGACGTAAAATAGGATGAACATTGTAAACAATAAAATCAGATGTCAAAGTAAAAACCAGCCTCCTTCAAAAAATTTGTCAAGTGATAATGAGGATTTGCACCTAAAAGGCTTGTCAGATTGGGTGAAGATGAATTAAAATGATGTCGATAGAGATGACGAAGGCAAGGGCAGTCGGTGAGAATATGGCGAATGGTTAGTGCACTATAATGACATTTCGGACAATCAGGGTGTTGTTCCCCAAGCAATAAATATTTGTGTGTTAGTCTTGAATGCCCGATTCTTAGTCTAGTAATAATGACATCACATTTTCTGGGGGTGAGTGTAGGCCAGATTAAAATTTCAGGTTTTATTTCTTGCAATTTGTTATTTGTTTGGTTATTCCACTCCCTTTGCCAAATATTTTTAAAATAGGTTTTAAGTGTGTGCTTCATGTCATCGTATGGAACAGGACAGTTTAAAAGAATAGAAGCCTGCCTTGCGGCTTTGTCTGCTGCTTCATTGCCTTTGATGCCAACATGACCAGGAACCCAGCAAAACAAGATGTTAAATCCCTTTTTCAGAAGGTCGTTGTAAGTTTTTAAAATTGAAGTGAAGGATGGATTACAAGAGGTAGATGAAAGAGAATCAAGAACACTCTGAGTCTGTATAAATAATGAATTTACGATTTGGATGAGATGAAATAAAATTAAGGGCAACCTCAATAGCTAAAAACTCTGCAGAGAAAATGGAAAAGGAGTTAGGCAGTTGATAGCTAAAAGTGGTGTTACCAATGACAACACCACAGCCGACTTTACTAGTGGTCTTTGATCCGTCAGTAAAAATATCGACGTAGTCCTTATAATGGGAGCGATGAGATAAGTAAAGGGACTGAAAAATAGAAGCATCTGTGTTAGATTTGTCAAACCCTTTGAATGGATGAAGACAAGAAATAACCTGGAAATTCCAAGGTGTCATGTTTAAAAAAGACCGAGGACGAACTTTTGTATGAATATGAGAGGTACCCGCAAGAAAGTTCTTAATTCTAAGAGTGAAATGTGGGATGCAAGATGGGCGATTCACATAAAGATTATGATCGTTACTATTTAAAAGTGAATGAAGTGGATGATTAGGATGTGAGAGGATGCGAAAGTACAATTCACATGAAAGTCTTTGTCTGATGTCAGTGAGAGAAGGCTCCACACAGTCAGCATATAAACTAAAGACAGGAGTAGTACGGAAGGCTCCTGAACAAATTCTTAGTGCACTATGATGCGTTGTGTCAAGTCTCTTCAGGTAAGTGTCTGGTGCTGATCCATAAACATGGCAGGCATAATCAATTTTAGACCGAATAGCAGCTCTATATATTTTCAGAAGAGATGGACGATCGGCACCCCAAGAAGTATTAGAAAGGACTTTTAGAATATTAAGAGCTTTGTCACATTTAATTCTTAAGTGTAAAATATGTGATTTAAAATTCAATTTACTGTCAAAAATAACACCCAAAAAGCGAGCAGTGTCAACAACTGAAATTGGCCTGTTGTTCATAAAAATTTCTGGGTCAGGATGAAGCCCTTGTTTGCGGCAAAAATGCACACACTGTGTTTTGTCAGTAGAAAATGTAAAACCGTTTTTGTTTGTCCAGTTGATGATATTCTTGATGGCAAGTTGCAATTGGCGTTCAATGAAACGCATGTCATTCCCCTGGCAAGAAATTTGCAGGTCGTCAACATATAAACTTCCATTTACAGATTGTGGTAATTGTTTTAGTATATCATTTATTTTCAAAGAAAAAAGTGTGACGCTCAGAACACTGCCTTGAGGCACACCCTCCTCCTGGAAATAGAAATCTGAATAAACTGATCCTATTCGAACCCTAAAGCGTCTGACTCTTAAGAAGTTTTGAATGAAAATGGGGAGATTTCCTCGAAAGTCCAGATTAAAAAGATCTTTTAAAACACCATAGCGCCATGTTTTGTCGTAAGCTTTTTCTATATCGAAAAAAATTGACACCAAATGGTTACGTCTCACATTAGCTTTGCGAATATTTGTCTCTAATAATAAAATATTGTCAACCGTAGAACGGCCCCGTCGAAAACCACTTTGCCATGGAGAAATCAAATTATTTCTTTCGAGAATAAAAACTAATCTAGTATTTACCATTTTTTCAAGTAGTTTACATAGACAGCTTGTAAGAGCAATGGGCCTGTAATTTTTTGGGTCAGTAGCATCTTTGCCTGGCTTAGGAAAAGGAATAACAATAGCATTTGTCCAAGCAACAGGGAATATATTTTCAGTCCAGATTCTATTGTAAATATGAAGGAGATTTTTAAGAGGCTGTTTAGATAAATGTTTAATCATAATGTAGGTAACACCATCGGGTCCGGGAGCAGAGTTATGGCAATGTTTCAAACTATTTTTTAATTCATTTTCTGTAAAAGGTCTATTGTAGTCTGGTGAAGAGCGGGAGTGAAAATTGATTGATGATCTTTCAGAATTACGTTTATGAGACAAAAAAGGTTCGGAATATGAATTAGAGCTGGAGATATGAGATAAAGTTTTACCAATGGTGTTTGCAATATTTTTAGTAGAAGTTATGGTTTGGCCATTATCTTTTAAAAAAGAAATACTTTGATTAGAATATATTCCCATTGCTTTCTTGACACGACGCCAAAGCTGTTTACTGCTTACATTGGAGGTAATGCTGGACACATATTTTATCCAGGAATTTCTTTGGGAGATTCTGCGGATTCTTCGTGCGGCTGCCCTTGCTTTTTTGAATGCGAAAAAAAAAAAAAAAAAAAAAAGAAAAAGAACATATCAATTTAAAAAGAAAGGTTAGATAGGTTGATAAAAAAGGTCATGAAAATTGTTTTGAGGTAATGATATTTTTTTTTTGTGTGTGTGTGTGAAGTCAGTAGACAGCTTACTTGAAATTTAAACTACCTCAAATTACATATAAATCATGTAATTTGAGGTAGTTTACATTTCAAGATATAGCTGAAATTTTCAAAAGATAACTAATTTTTTAAGGATATTTCTATTGTATAATTTGTGATATGAACTTACACTGTGCCCAGTATACATTTAACAAACTTTCAAAACTGTTATTTTTTCCAAAGGAACTTTAGATGAGAGAAACTCGGCATCTGCATATGCTGCTTAAATTTGTCTGTTTTGCAACTAATGCACTTGCATCGAGTGAGTCATACACATACTGAAATCTATAGCTTCAATTTATTTTTCATTCCATTTTATTGAAATTATAATTTAGCTTTCGGCGCAGATGCTTTATCATCCACCAAGTCGCCAAGTTCGTTTTTCACCGCCGAGCAAAGCGATTTTTCGCCAAATGTGGCACGTTTTTAATTGTGGCAACCCCTGTGTTTCTCCCAATGGGGTTACCGTTCCGGATTCATTTGCTGCTTAGATTTTGTGCTAGTTACACGTACTTTTTTTAGCGGCAGATTTTTTCCACGTGGTTGACGGTCTTGGTCAGGTTGTATTGCTCTGTTTTATTTTGTCAGGTTATATTGCTCTGTTTTATTTTATTGTGTTTATTGTTGTATGTTTTATTGAGTATTATTCTGTATCATGGCTTTATCGAAATGTAATGAGGATGTTCAAAAAAATGTATCGAAATGTATTCAGGATCTTCAAAAAAAATTTAGTGCTTTTCCGGGATTTAAGTTTTCATCTGATAGGCCTACATTTGGTAAGGAAGGGGTGGGAAATAGGATTTTTTTTTTTTATAAGCTAGTGGAAAAACACGACTTGTTTTTGGCTTTTTTGAAAGAGACTAAGTTGTTAAAAGTACCTCTTTGTGGTAAATGTAATAATCCTATGAATCTCTCAGTGAAATCTGCTTCGTCTGATGGTTGCATTTATTCTTGCCGTAGAAAAGAAACTAAATGTAATCATCAGAAGTCTTTTCGATTTGGATCGTGGTTTTCCACTAGCAAGTTAAATTTGAGGGAAATTTTTTTGTTGACTTACGAAATTATTTTGGGAACTAAGAGTACTGATATAATGAATCAATATTTTTTTTTCTAGTCACACTGTTTGTAATTGGAGGCAATTTGTTCATGAGACTATTTTAGAATTTGTCGAGTCTAAATCTGAAAAAATTGGGGGTGTTGGAAAAATTGTAGAAATTGATGAGTCGAAATTTGGGAAACGAAAATATAATAGGGGCATTATGTTGAGGGACAGTGGGTTTTTGGCGGGGTTGAGAGAGGTTCTGGGAGGGTTTTTTTGGTAGCAGTGCACGATAGAACTGCGGGAACTTTGGTTAGTGTTCTGAAACAATGGGTTTATGAGGGAACGACTGTTTACTCTGATTCTTGGAAGGCTTATGATAGATTGGGGGAGGAGGGTTTTGATCATTTAAAAGTTAATCACTCATTGAATTTTGTGGATCCTGAAACAGGATGCCACACGAACCAAATTGAAAGCACGTGGCGGCATGTGAAAGCTTCCTTGCCGAGTTACAATCGGCAAGCTGATTTTGAATTTTATTTGGCAGTGTATATGTTTCGGCAAATTTGCCATATTAAGGGGGAAAGTTGTTTTAATAAATTTTTGGAAATTGTTAGTGAAATTAATTGGGATGAGTATAAAATCACAGTTAAAGAGTGATTTTAGTTTTTATATTTAGGTCGCCATTTTCTTTCAATTTTGTTCATTTAGGGAAAAAAAAATAGATAAAAAAGTTTAAAATGAAAAAATGTTATAAAAAATGAAAAAATGTAATAAAAAAATGTATAAAAATTTTTTTCATATGATGAACCTTTTATTTTTAATTAATTTTGTATTAATTTTGCATTATGTGAATAATTTATAAATGTGATTATTTTATAGGTTATTTCTGAAAAGGATAAATTTTGGATATGATGATAAAGTTATATGCATATATATCTATATCTCAGAAAAGTGATTTTTTGATATGCTGATTAAGGCCCTACATCAGTGAGCCTTCAAGGTCATCCAAATCCGGTATTAATCTATTGTAAAATAATCCCCATTATTACTCATTACGTAATGCATATTTTTAAATTCTGTTTTCGCATTTGGAAAATTCATGACCGTTAAGAGTTCCCCCTTTTTTCAAAAACTGATTTTTTAAATTTGTTTTTAAGCTATAAATGTCAAAATTTTACTTGATTTCCTTTATCGCCCTCAAATAATTAACAAATTGTTTTATCAATAATATAATTAATACTACACCTTTTTAAATGATGTAACTTATTAATTTTCATAATATTTAAATTTTAAAAACTTATTAATAATTTTGGGGATAAATGCAATTTTTAGCTGCAAAAACTGGATTTTCCCCCTTCCCGTCCTGCTGTAATTTATCACTGGTAGGAGGTAGAAAGCGCATTAAGGATAACAGGCCATTAGTTTTCAAGGTTTCGTATGAAAATGCCCTAGAGTGTAAAGGACGCTTTCATGTGTCAGTAAAAAATGGACCAAAATTTGTAGTAGTGATAATGATGCAGCAGATATGAAGGGAAAATAATTCTCAGTTTGCTTTTCTAGACATAACACATACACAACCCCTATATGTTAAATAATTATTCTTTTCCATATAAGAAAAAAATATTATTTATTTGTTGTTATTATTATTATTTTAATGACATTTAAATATAGTCTTGAAATAATTTTAAAGTACGTCGATATCCCATTTTTTTAAACTTTGAATCCTCTTAGTGAAACGGAAGGTGAAATAATAATTTTGACTTCAATTTCCATATTCGTTTGAGCATTACAAGAGCATTCAACTGTACTGTAAGTAGTTTTAACCGATTATTATTGTATACAAAGGGAGCTAACAGTGGCTGCATAAGAATTTATAGAATATTGCCCATTCCTGAAACACAGAATAGTCCTCTCAACCGAATTTTTTCATACTAACCAACTCAATGATGACAATTATAATAAACTTAGAAACTTAGCTAAGCCATTTAAATTTGGCCAATGCAGAGATCTTTACATATAAATAACGTACCAAACTAAATAAATAAATTTAAAATATTATTTCCGACCTATCGCTTTTACACTGTATTCGTCGTGCCTTTTTTTTTTTTTTTTTTTTAAATGAAAGATCGTGGCACAAAACAATTTTACTCTTTTTTAATTTTTTATGATATTTATATAAAATCTTCTTAATCTTCGACGTTTAACTGAACACCCAATTATTTATTTATTTGTCTATTTTAATAAAGATATTTTCAGTTTGAAATTATCGAAAATTTAATGAAAGAAAAAAAAAATCAAGTTAATTACGTATATGATATTTAATATATTAAAATATAAATTTACCAAACAATTTTTTTGTTTTTTTTTAGGATAATGGAACATTCAGGGAAAAAAAAAAAATAGGCTTGTTTGTCTATAAAAAGCAAGAAACAATTAAATTGCAACATTTGCTTCGGGTCGAAAGAACATACGACCCTTTATCAGGCGAACAAAGTAGACAAGAACATTTACGAGATTGCCCGTAGTTATAAATATTTCTTTGTTCACCGGAGTTACTCCAGAGTACTTGGTATGTCTGGGATACTATTCACTCTCATTTTTAAAGCATTTATATGTAATTTTCCTTGTTTATTTCAGAAATGTCTGAAAGAGCAATAATTAGTTCTTCGATAGTCAGTCAAGAATCCCACAAAGGAAGAAACACCTCTTCAATCATCAGTCAAGAATCCCACGTCGATATGTCAAGGAATTCGTTAAGAAGTCAAGGAATTGTTAGAAGCCTAATGCAGTTTAGTTCTTCTTTTTATATTTATTGGCATTTACTTATTAAAATGTGCCAGTGTAAATATAATTTTTTTTTTTTAATTGTTTTTCTTTTATGTATGAAATGTAATAATAGTGACCTGCTCAATTTGTATGTATATGATTTTCTCTATTTCATAAATAAAATTTATTCAGTATATTTGTGGAATTGATATATGCTGAAATGAGTATGCTTGTCTTTTTGGCCCTCTTTATTGTACGTATTTATGAGTTACATTATCCTACTTTATCACTTTATATTTAATTATCACTCTGCAGTAGTTTCTTTCTTTCTTCTTCTTCTTTTCTGTTTAAGTTAATTGGAATATTTCCATTTTGTTATAAAAACGTGCCACTGTGAATATACATTTTTTTTTCTTTTGTAATCACTTTTCTTTTATGCATGAAAAGCTATGACAATGACCTGCTGAATTTATACACATATAAATTTTTCTATTTTGAAAATATAATTTAATTAGTACATATGTACATATACAAGTTTAGCGCTAGAAGGGGCGTCTCAAATTTACTCTTCGTAACACATCCCCCCTCCCCCCAAAACAAATGACAGATCGAAAAAAATTGAGACTGTGTCTTGGAAATATCCTAAAGAGGGACGCATGGCTATTTTTTAACATCTTTGTTCCATATTTGGTAGTGTTCTAATCCTAAATCAGGAATTAACGAAATTTCGAAAAAGTTGATAGATATAATTTTAAGTTGGGTAAAAATCTAAATTCCTGCTAAACGCCGTCCAGCCCTTCTCACGTGATACCTGGACAAAAATAGCGTTACAGAAATTATATATGTATTGTATATACACACCAGGGTTGTTGATTTTTTCCAAAAAAATCTATTTTTTTTATTTAAATCAAGATTTATTTTATTTTAATTATGTAATCATACATTATTGTACAACATTTGTATTTTATTATGTGTATATGTGTGTATATATATATATGACAATATACACACTATCAATTATTTTACTCAAATTATAAAAATATAAATAGTATTCTATTCCCATAGAAAAAATCCATGTAGGCATTTATTACCAATATTTTTATTCAACATGGTATCTTCATAATAAGTGTAATTTTATGGCAATCATAAATGCGGTAGTATGAGCCACTCAACTTGTAACTTTGACTTGTAGCTACAATAACGTAAAATAACTTTGGAGAAGGATAATTCAATAGGAAAAATGACATAAAACTGAAGCAATGGATTAAGAAAAAGAAATTTTTACTCATAGTTTCTAATCAAAATAAAAAGAATAGGGAATTAAAGGGAGAAAAAAATATATTCTAAAAAATTCTTACTTAAGTTTAATAAATATCATTTGAATCAAGAAAATTTTTTCACACTTTACCCATTAACAGAATTCACATTTTCATTACCGTCTTAATACTTTCACTTCTGGGTCCATTAAAGGACCTTTCACAAAATTTCATATCTTAAAAAAGGACCCTTCACAAAATTATTTATCCCAAAACAGGACCCTTCACAAAATTTTTATCATAAAACAGGACCACTCACAAAAAATTTTAGCCTAAAAATGATCCCTTCACAAAATTTTTCTCCTTAGACCTTTGATAAATCTCTCATTTTCAAAATTAATCTTCAGTGGAATGAACATAGACTGCCTGAATAATCGGACGTTTTTGTTGTATTTCTCCCGAAAAGCTGATACTCAATTTCTAATTTATAAAGGACTTCTCTGCATATGTGTGAGTTTAGTTCTATAAAACTGAACTGTCATTGTCAAAAATTAAATCTTAATTGTAACTTTCTTTTGCAAAATTACATTTTTCACAATTTTACAAAAAGAAAACCCTAGCCAAAAGTTTGTGAGGAACATTATTTTCACACTAAATTTAGATTTATGAAATTACATGTAGAAATTTTCACAATTTCACAATAACAGGACCCTGTGAGTAAAGTCTGGACAGACCCCTGTATTTAGAGGGTACAATTCATTAAACAAGCAGTAAGAGCAGCCTCGAATTATAGTTAACTGGTTGTATGTTGTTAAATTAAAAGGTTATGATGTTTTTAAAACTTTTTGGAGCCTTCAGGGCTTTTTAAACACTACAATGTAAAATATGCTATTATTTTTAAAATATCATATGAGACATTGTTAAATGACATAAACTGGTATGAGAGCTAAATAAACTAGGAAATATTTTCTTTTTGAAATATCACCCACAAGGTGGGCAAAGGCGAACTGGAATATATGTATAACATCAATTAATGAATTGTATACTAATTAAATATTTACAATTCATACACCAGTGCTTGTATAAATAATTAAAATATAATATAATATGTAAAATAATTAAAAAAAAGTTAAGGTATAATTTATTTTTGTGTTTATTAATGTTGCTTAGTAGAAATGAATCTAAAGTTAAAAAATGAGAAATATTAGTTCATCTAATGAAATATTTTGTTATATTTTACGAACTTTTTTTAAAATTTACATAAGAAATAATTAAAAATCTCATTTTTTAAAGTTAGATAAACAATTTCATTCCATTAAAGCCAATAACTTTGGTATTTAAAAATGTGATTTAAATCAGTGATTTTTTTTCAAAAAAAATCAATTGATTTAAAATCACTACAACCCTGTACAGTAGAGAGCCAGAAATCCGCCGACCTAAAATCTGCTGAAGTCCGAAATCTGCACAGCTTGTCAGATACAAACAATGAAATTCACAAGGTACAAAACTGCAAATCAAAATTTTTGAAAAAGATCTTGAATGCAGATTTTGTGCTTGTATTTTATAATTACAAATAAGAAAACAAAATAATAATATGAAAGACTGCAAGAATCAAGTTGCTGAATATTAAAAGAAAATAATGATTATTATATTGATGATATCAATCAGGTAAATTATAACAAACTAAATTTTTTTTATGCTATCTGATGAAGGCATTTTGCTTTCAATTTTTAAGGAAGAAATCGGTAAAATTATTAGAAAATAAATTTGTTACTTTTATTTACAATAAATAAATAAATCATGCAGGTCCAAGTGTAGTTTAGAGTAAACTACATGTAAACAGATTTTACCTAAATTTTACAAGTATTTTTTTCATTGTTATTTATTGTTTTCATAATATATATATATTTTTAATGTTCAATATTATTCTAATGAACCTAGTAATTTAATATTCAGTGTTATTATTCACTAGTATGCGTTTAGTTTGAATACTATTCTGCTTTTACTTATCAAAGTGAAAATAATTCTTTACGGGCCCCAAAATCCGCCAAATTCTAAAATCCGCACGACCTCTAGTCCCGAGCTGTGCAGATTTTTTACTCTCAACTGTATTATGTGATTTAATTTAATGCACAAATGACATTTGAATTCTCTTTAATGCTCTTGTAGACAAATTAGTAGTTTAAATTTAACCGAAAATTTCAAGCAGCGTTTCCATATGAACAGATTTATTTGGACTTCATACTTATAGTTCTTGGGTTATGGTGATAACAGAAATACAGACAGACATAGAGACCAAACGTAAAAGTCTTTTCGGAATCAGTTGGGCTCTAAATGTATAAATATATAAATCTCAGTTTCAAAAATTCGACCCAAAAAATACTTTTTCTGCCGTACAAGGAAAAAAAATTGGTGCTTTTTAAAAACTGAAAAAAATATTTCAAGAAAATTTAAACTAACATATTTTTTTTTCTTCAAAAATACAATAATTTTACTATTTGCTTCAATCTTTAATAATCGAATTGTTAGCCCCCCTCCCCACCCCCAACTGGGGGACGGTCGCTACGGCCCTGTCAGTAGCGAACCATAGAACATAGAGCAAAAGATTACTATTAGAATAACACGTTGCTCAGTATTCCTGTACTGTCATTTTTTAAACTACGTTCACAAATTATCGCTGAAGTTTTGCTGCTGAGGAATACTAATGACAAATTTTGAAATATTCTTCCAAAAAATATATTTCCTAGTGCTGAATCCCAGACCATCACCAATTACCCATAGTGCATTTCTAGTGGGAAAGTAGGTCTATGAGTAAACCCACTCAATGACACCATCATTCAACTGGGAATTCCGATAGTAAATATAAACATCAAATTTAAAGGTTTCTTTTAATGAAAAATTTTAAAATATGGTTTGTTAACAACTAGTACTTTTTTTGTTTATACTATTTATTTTAATGGCGGGAATTAATAATAAAAATGACCCTCATCTGTCATGAACGATTCCGGTTAGACCGCTTCAAAAGAAAAAACTTTTGGCAGCCATTTTTTTTTTTTCCCGTTTGTTAAACTTACTGAGCTGGTTCAACTTACGGAAACATACATATAATGTGTTTTGTATCGCACGTATTCTTATTTATTTACTCTAAAACCTGGAAAAACTATTCAATTGTAATGTTTAAAGGTCTAAATTAAATATAACAGATCACTGGCTGTTAGATCACATGAACCTATAAATAGAATTATGTAACTTCATGATTATAAGCAACACAATACCAAATAAAAACAAACCAAAACTGTTGTCATTCAGAAAATACAAATTCCAAATGGACAACTCTTTAATTCCGATTGAGCGACTATTTATGACAAGGCCAACTGGGCTTCTTTCACTATAAAAGCTACTATCACAGACGAAATGACTGAGGGTGATATCAACAGAGCAATCACTAATGTCACAAACTGTATTATGAATGCAGCTGATATAGCTATTCCAAAATCCTCTGGCGGTCTCAGTAAACATTCAAAGCCATGGTGGAATGATGAATGCAATAATGCAAAAAGACAGCAACAAAAAGCTTGGGGAATTTTTAGGAGGTACCCAACTACTGCTAATTATATCGCATTCAAAAAAGCAAGGTCAGCCGCACGAAGAATCCGTAGAAAATGCCAAAAGGATTCTTGGATTAATTATGTGTCCAGCATTACACCTCCAATATAAGCAGCAAAGAGCTTTGGCGTCGTGTCAAGAAAGCAATGGGAATTTATTCTAATCAAAGTATTTCGTTTTTAAATGATAATGGCCAAACTATAACTTCTACTAAAAATATTGCAGACACCATTGGTAAAACCTTATCACGTATCTCCAGTTCTAATTCATATTCTGAACCTTTTTTGTCTCATAAACGCAATTCTGAACGGTCATCAATCAATTTTCACTCCCGCTCTTCACCAGACTACAATAGACCTTTTACAGAAAATGAATTAAAAAATAGTTTGAAACATTGCCGTAACTCCTCTCCCGGACCCAATGGTGTTACCTACATGATGATTAAACATTTATCAAAACAGTCTCTCAATAATCTCCTTCATCTTTACAATAGAATCTGGACTGAAAATATTTTCCCTGTTGCTTGGCACGATGCTACAGTAAAATCCCGTTACAACGAATTCCATTACAACGAAAAATCCCGTTATAACGAAATGCAAGCGAGTCCCGTTTTGAAATGTATTCAAATAATGTTAACATAATCTCAGTATAACGAAATATTCAATTTTTTATAATCTCGTTAGAACGAAATAATATGACACGGCAAATACTTTCAGTTGTACATTTTTATCGCTTGACAATTTTTGTTTTCGATGCCTAGTCTTAGGGACAATCAAGCTTATCTCTAAAGCAATCGCTTTTCTCCGAGCTTTGTTGTAAAACAGGTGTGCATAGGCATTTCACTGCAGAAGGAATGTTTCCTTTGTTCGCTCTCCCCTTTTCTCCACCCCTTTTTCTTGGAAGTCCAAGTAAGCTGTAACCAATGTAAGCAAACTTAACAAAACATGAAATGAGTATTGCACATTCCCCCTTCCCTCTCCTCCCTAACCTGAATAACTTTCGCAAAGGAATTCCCAAAGCTCGAAATCAGTTTGAAAATTTTCATCTTACCAGTAGGTCATAAAATGGCGGCTGTTAAGCGAAAACAGTTTAGTTTGGAAGAAAAAAAAGAACCATAATTTCTGAAGTTGAGAAAGGAATGAAAAAATCTGATGTTGCTAGCAAATATGGAATTTCGCCGTCTACTTTATCCACTTTTCTAAAAGATAAAGAAAGCATTTTGAAAAAACTTCAAGTTCAAGTCTTTGATCCAAGCAGAAAACGAATTCGAAATGCCCAGTTTCAAGATGTGGATAGTGCTGTTTACAAATGGTTTATGGATGTTCGTTCTAGAAACATCCCTCTAAGTGGCCCTTTAATTAGAGAAAAAGGTTTGGAATTTGCAAGAATGCTAAAGGTTGAAAATTTTCAAGCCAGTGTCGGATGGTTGAATCGATTCCGAGAAAGATACGGTATAGTGGCAAAATGCATTTCAGGAGAAGCAAAAGACGTCCCAGTTGAATCTGTAAACGAATGGCATAAAGGTGAAGTACTAAAATTAATCAAGACGTATAGTCCTAACGATGTTTTTAATGCCGATGAAGCCGGAATATTTTTTCAGTTAGAACCAAGGAAGACTTTAGCGTTAAAAGGAGACAAGTGTATTGGAGGAAAGCTTCCCAAACAAAGGATTACAGCCCTATTTTGCTGCAACAAATCAGGAACAGAAAAACGAAAATTACTCATAATCGGCAAATCTGAAAAACCCCGTTGTTTCAAAAATTTTAAGTCCTTACCATGCATCTACAAAGCCAACAAAAAATCATGGATGACGCAAGGATTCTTTAATGAATGGCTGATAAATTTTGATAAAGATAAACAAAAACGTAAAATTCTTCTACTCATAGACAACTGCACAGCACACAATGATCCTCCTATATTGAATCACATTCGTGTAGAGTATTTCCCGCCTAACTGTACTGCAATACTTCAGCCTCTTGACCAAGGCATTATCAGAGCCGTAAAATCACGATACAAAACTATGTTATTAAAACGCATTATCTGTGATCTGCAAAATAACGTAAACAGAAAGTGCAACATGAAAGAGGCAATTGATATGATCTGTGGATCGTGGGATGATATAAGCCAGAAAACAATAGCCCACTGTTGGAAACACGCGCAGATTGACCAGGATTTAAATAAAGAATCGACGGCTCAAGGATCTAGCGATGTACTACATGATGAGGAGCAGACAGTCGAATATGAGATCGAATCCGTTTGGAACTTAGTAAAAGAAAAATCTGGTGTGTCTCAAAGCATAAGCTTTAAAGATTTTTTAACTGCAGATGACAATGCTGCAACTTGTTATTCATCAACAGAGACAGATATTGTGCAGTCTATTGTTGATGATCGCATTTTAGAAAATGATGAAGAAAGTTCTGAAGATGAAGAAAATGAGGTTATTACTACTTCAAAAGTTACATCTGCTGAAGCCTTAGAAAGAGTGCGCAATTTTATTTCTTTACAGAGCAGTGTACCGGATAACATTTTTTCTAATATTAATCATGTACATAATTTTGTATTGTCCGCAGCTTCAAACTCCCTTGTACAAAAAAAAATCACTGATTTTCTGCATTAAATTTTTTCTTGTACAATTTGAAGATCATTGAAATGGTGGTAAGTCAATTTTTCAGTTCTATAAAAAATATTATACATTGTATTAGTACTAACTTTACGTTATTAGAAGGTACTACTAATTTTTATTACTATTTTTAATAATTAATTATCTACTAATTTGTATTATACTACTATTTTTATAATTAACTATGATTTGAGGATCTGAATTGAAATGTTTAATTTTCTATTGAATTCCGTTACAACGAAATTCCCGTTACAACGAATAAAATTTGCGGTTCCGTGAAGTTCGTTGTAACGGGATTTTACTGTATTGTTATTCCTTTTCCTAAGCCAGGTAAAGATGCTACTGATCCCAAAAATTATAGACCCATTGCCCTCACAAGCTGTCTATGTAAGCTGCTAGAAAAGATGGTAAATACTAGGCTTGTTTTCATTTTAGAAAAAAAAATAACTTGATTTCTCCATGGCAAAGTGGTTTTCGACGGGGCCGCTCAACGGTTGACAATATCTTATTACTGGAGACTAATATTCGTAAAGCTAATGTGAGACGTAACCATTTGGTGTCAGTTTTTTTCGACATGGAGAAAGCTTATGACAAGACTTGGCGCTACGGTATTTTAAGAGATCTTTTTAATTTGGACTTCAGAGGAAATCTCCCTATTTTTATAGATAACTTTCTAACAGTCAGACGCTTTCAAATTCGCATTGGATCAGTTTATTCAGATTATTATTTCCAGGAGGAAGGTGTGCCTCAAGGCAGTGTTTTGAGCGTTACACTTTTTTCTTTAAAAATAAATGATATATTAAAACAGTTGCCTCGAAGTGTAGATGGAAGCTTATATGTTGACGACCTGCAAATTTCTTGCCAGGGAAATGACATGCGCTTCATAGAACGCCAATTACAACTTGCTATAAACAATATCATTAAATGGAAAAATAAAAATGGTTTTAAATTCTCAACTGACAAAACACAATGTGTGCATTTTTGTCGTAAACGAGGTCTTCATCCCGATCCTCAGATTTTGATGAATAACAGGCCAATTTCAGTTGTTGACACTGCTCGATTTCTGGGTGTTATGTTTGACAGAAAATTGACTTTTATTCCACATATTTCATATTTAAGAACTAAATGTGATAAAGCACTAAATATTTTAAAAGTCCTTTCTAATACTTCTTGGGGAGCAGACCGTCCATCGTTACTCAAAATATATCGGGCTACTATTCGCTCCAAACCAGATTATGCTTGCCAGGTTTATGGATCAGCAGCTCATTCTTACCTTAAAAAACTGGACACAACACACCACAGTGCACTTAGAATTTGCTCAGGAGCATTTCGGACTAGTCCTGTTTTTAGTTTATATACTGACTGTGTGGAGCCTTCTCTCACTGATATAAGACAAAGACTTTCACTTGGAATTGTACTATCCCATCCTAATCATCCACTTCACTCACACAGGGATGGAACACGGGCGCAGAATTCATACCGGAATCCGTTTAAGAAATTTCTCTAACTATAATATCATTGATTTAAGAAGTCTAAAATTTTCTTACATTGATAGTGGTATGAATTCTACGCCCGTGTTCCATCCCTGCTCACATTTAAATAACAATGATCATAATCTTTATGTGAATCGGCCATCTTGCATCCCTCATTTTGCTCTTAGGATTAAGAACTTAGTTGTGGGCACTTCTCATATTTATACCAAAGTTCGTCCCCGGTCTTTTTTAATCATGACGCCTTGGGATTTCCAAGTTATTTCTTGTCTTCATCCGTTTAAGGGATTTGACAAGTCTAACACAGATGCTTCCATTTTTCAAACTCTTTTCTCATCTCATCGCTCTGACTACAAGGACTATGTTGAGATTTTTACTGATGGCTCCAAAACAACTAATAAAGTCAATTGTGGTATTATCATTGGTAATACAACTTTTAGCTATCAACTCCCTAATTCATTTTCCATTTTCTCTGCAGAGTTTTTTGCAGTTGAGGTTGCGCTTAACATTATTTCATCTCATCGGAGTAGAAAATTCATTATCTATACAGACTCGAAGAGTGTTCTTGATTATCTCTCTTCTAATTCTTGTAACCTCTCCATCTCAATTTTAAATACTTACAACGACCTTTTGAAAAAGGGATTCGACATTTTGTTCTGCTGGGTTCCTGGCCATGTTGGCATTAAAGGAAATGAAGCAGCAGACAATGCCGCAAGGCAGGCTTCCGTACTTTTAAACTGTCCAGTACCATATGATGACATAAAGCACACACTTAAAAGCTATTTTAAAAGTATTTGGCAAAGGGAGTGGAATAACCAAAACAATAACAAATTGCAAGAAATAAAACCTCAAATTTGTATCTGGCCAACCCTCACCCCTAGAAAATATGTCATTATAACTAGACTAAGAATCGGGCATTCAAGACTAACACATAAATACTTATTGCTTGGGGAACAAGAACCTGATTGTCCGAAATGTCATTATAGTGCACTAACCATTCGCCATATTCTCACCAACTGCCCTTGCCTTCGTCATCTGTATCGACAACATTTTAATTCATCTTCACCCAATCTGACGAACCTTTTAGGTGTGAACCCTCATCATCGCATGATGAATTTTTTTAAAGAAGCTGGTTTTTATCATGACATTTGATTTTATATTTTATACTGTTGATCTTTTTATTATATACACTGTTCATCACCTTTTACTTCTGTTTTTATATATACACTGTTCATATCTTTTTACATCATTTCACTTTATACTCTTTTTACTCTGCTTTCTATTATTTCAATATTTGTCTTGTTATTTTATTATTTACCTATTGTTTTAATTTTCAATGTGTTTTTTACTGACCATCTGGATGGGTAAAACCCATCCAGAAGCTAGTGATTATTTTCTATACTTTTGTTTGGCGCAGTATGTCCCATTGCGGACCTTGCGCCAATAAACATCAACCAACCAACCGATTGAGTGACTGACTGTTTCTTAAAAAAAAAAAAACGATTAAAGTATTTCTAAAACATATTAAAGCCTTAAAACTCTTAAAATATTAGTAAAAACATATTAAAGTCTTTTTATCAAGCTTTATTGTTTGTTTACATTGTAAGGTATGATTGGCGTCGAGTTCAGTACGTAAATGTCGCCAGTTGATTTTAGTTTTGAAATTAGTGTAAAGTTATAGTTGGGATAGAATGTTTGGTTGGGCAAGTAAAGGTCACCAGTTGAAATGAGTATTGAAAGAAGAGTAGTCTAAGGTGATAATGTCGAGTCAAGATAAAATGTTCTGTTGAGAATGAGAAAGTCCCTAGCTGGTTAAGAGTATCGAGTATAGGTAAATTTGGGTTAGCATGGAGTGTCTGTAATTATTGGATAGTTAGAAAATATACAAGCAAAGTGATGACGTCACTGGCCGTCAGTGGATGCAAGAAAAAGATTTCCTATGTTAATCGCCCATTGGATTTTTTGTAAAAAATTATTAAAAATTAAGGAAAATTATTTCCCTATTTTAATCCCCATATTTCGGTATAGATATGTATTAGTTATCTTGTGCATGCGTTAGATTAAGTTATTTTTGCTGTAAAATTGATAAAATTTAAGTTTAAAAACTCTAGAAAAAAAAAATGGCAAACTCCCATATTCGATTCAAAACATAACCATTTCATTTCAAAGGATGATATTTACACAATAAATATCCAACTAATATACTAATTAAAAGGAAAATGATAATTATTCTACAGCACAAAGCCAAAAATCCGGAATTGTCGGGACTGCGGCGATTCCAGATTTTCAAATTTTCCGGATTTCTGGTCATGCCTAACAAATATAATATTTTGGTTTAAGTATTTAGGTAAAACGCAAATTAATGTAAAAAATAATATATTACGATTTTTAAATGTATTCTGTAATATTTTTCTATCAACTTTAGCAATAAATAAATAAATTAAAAATTAAACTTGAAAAACAAAACAGATTTATTGAAATATTTGCACACAAAAATTAGTTCAAGGTACAATAGAGAAAAATAATTAAGAAACACATACCACTTTTAAAACACTTTTTTTTATAATTTTAGTACTTTAGGTTTTCAACTAAAAGTTTAAGCATAATTGAAATAGAATATAGAATTTGGTTCTTAATTAGATAAATGTTTAAGAATTGTTACTATTATTATAATCTTCTTATCTCTCCTCTTTCAGACTTTGCAAATGCCGGTTTTGAAGATTACTAAGAAATAAAATACTATTTCGGTTTTTTATTTAGATATATTGATACTAAAAATAATAATAATAATAATAATCGCCGTTGATGATGATGATTAACGCCGCCGAAACTGTCCGGATTTTCGGCTTCGTACTGTATCATAATTTGAAGTCAAATTTGTTTTCAAATGTCTAAATAAAGTGTCTGATATAAGATACTCATATGTTGCAGCGGAATAGATTTAATATATCTGTCATCCTTGGCGAAAAAAAAAAAATATCACCAAATTATTTGGCGAACATATTTAATTCCTTTCAAAAATCATGGTTATTTTAACAACTTATATTAAGAGAGCGATGAATTACATGAAACAATATTTCGTACAATACATATTACGAAAATAACATCTGGCATGTATATTTTAGTATTATGTTTTTAATCGCCAAATACAAAAAACGTTAAAGATGACACAGTTTTGAAATTTAAAATTTTGTCAATTTGACAGTAAAATAACTCAATCTAACACATGGATATGATAGCATATCTATTCCCAAATACGGGTATTAAAATCAGTAAATAATTTTCCTCGATTTTTAATAATTTTTTACAAAAAATCGAATGGACGATTAACATAGGGAATCTTTCTTGCATCCACGGACGGTCAGAGACGTCACACTTCGCTTGCGTATTTGAAAACAGGATGTTCGAAAGTCTTTAAAAAAAGTATTTTGGTAAAATGAAGTGAATCGTTTTTTACTTTCTCTTACCCATAGGGTCGAGAAAGTATTGTTTTAGGGTCAAATTTTCGAACGTGAGTTTTTGTTATATTTACATGTTCTGAGGTCCCCTGAATACGAAAATCATGTTTTTAGCGAATGGTCTCTGTGTGTGTCTGCCTGCCTGTGGTTGTGGATGTCTGTGTGTCAACATATCTCAAGAACAAATAGTAGCAGAAATTCCAAACTCTGTATTCTAAATGTCTATCCTATAGGGATGCTCCAGTACGCTTTTTGTTAAGATGAAGCAAATGGTTCGTGTACAGGGACATTCAAAAGTATTCAAATACATTACGTCTATGGGGGAAATTGCAGGTAAGTAGATTAAACATCTACAGACAGCACTAAACCAAATGAAAGGAATATATATTTTTTGTAATAGAGATAATCAACTGGGATTTTTTTTTTTTTTGTGTATGTAGGAGCCTCGCCCCCCCCCCCCCCCCCCCTTGAAGAGAGTGAATTTTCATGATGGGTATCTTTCAAAAGAGCTCTCCAATACCTTTAAAACGAATGGTTGAACCATCGATCTGCGATAATTTAAAATAAAGTTATCGATTTTTTTCATTTTTAACAAAAAAAAGTTTGTTTGTTTTTACTTTAATATTGAGAATAAATTCACCTTTTTTTTGGATATTTAGTGTTATACTACTTCTCTAATATGGAAATTGTATGTTTTTTCATACAAGAAAACTTTTTTAAATAATAAATTTAATAAATTATTTTTTAAAAACAGAATTATTTTTAATAACCAAATTAAAGTCTATATAAATGTAGGTGCATTAATGAAACAGGGGGGGGGCAGAACTAATCAGATAAAACTCTTCCGAAGCCTATAATTTGAATTGTTTAACACAGGTTTACATAACAGTATTCGTTATCTTACCTCTCAATCTCCAACCTGTACTTAGAGTATTAAATTTCAGGGTAAGAGAAAGTCGTGTGAGTGACACACCAGATTATTCTTATTATGAAGACTTAAAATAGAGCACTTAACGGAACACAGGGATGTGTTGTTGGGTCTATATTTTTTCTCAACTAGCAGTTTTTTTTATTGCCATTCATATTTATTGATTGGGTAGATTTTTTAAATTTCAGAACGAAAATTATAAAATATCGAAACACATTCGATTTACAAACAAAAATTGAAAATACATTTAAATGATCACGTGGTAATCTTCATGATTTAAACATTGTTTTCAAGATTTATCGGTCACATTCCGTCATTTTTGACAGGGTTATATACTAGTGCTTTAATATTTTCATATGATATAAAACTACGTAATAGTGTTTTACTTGCTGTTTTCTTTGTCAACGTCAACATAGTTGCTTCGGAGTACCTACAATCGGTCGCAACTGTTGCTTACCTCCATCGAAAGTGCCAAAAACATAAAAATGATTTGACAGAAAAGAAAACATTAAAAAGCCGAAAGCTTTTTAATTAAAAAATAAATTTAGAATTTAGTATCAGAAACTCCCCCACGTTAGCAGGGAAATTAATCTGAGTGAAGCAGCAGGAGATTTAAAAAAAAAATTAAATTCTCCTTGAATATATAAGTGCAGCAGAAAACAGCTGTGTGCGTTGACAAAGACAGTCTGGACGGCGAAAAGGAATAAAGAGCTGAGCAGGGCGCCCCAAGGGGCACAGGAAATCGCTCGGAGTCCCGCAATTAATAAAAAAAAAAAAAAAGGGGGGGTGGGGGGGCATACATTTTTTTTCTCTAAGAATTCTATCAAGAAAAAATAAAATTCAGAGGAGGATTAAAGAGAAATAAAATGCAGTTTCAGATTGAATCCCGGTTTCCATCCAGAAACTAAGTTCTGAGGTGGATCCATGGACCAATCAGCAAACAGCAAGTTATTCTCAATCCTCTCTGAAAAATTTTGAGCTAAAAATGACGGAATTATGTCCTAGGCGACCCGGCCAATCAAAGCGCGAGGGTCTGACCAATCCGAGATCGCTTTTGGGCATCCCGTCAGTAGTCAGAAACTGAACTAACATAAGTAATAAAAAACGATAAAACTTAATTAAAATAGCCAAATAATAAAAAAGTATAACCGGCAGTTCATAATTTTGAGAGGAGACAACAAAAATTTAGAGGAATTCATCAGTAGAAAGGTGGAAATCGCGTCTGTAAAAATAAAACAGTTCCTAAGCCTGATGCTAGGGTTAGTTAGCCAACTCCAGAGAAACATTTCATTTGCTCTAGGGAGAAAAATAATTTTGTGAGGAAATACACTGTTATGTAACTCCAGACGTAATAATTCTACTCTTCTTAGAGACGGGCAGAAAGTCCATTCCACTAGTTAAAATAGCTAAGGGTCGTTTCTTTCCACGACCGACTCCAGGATCGTAGCGCTGAATACAGTTTAACAGAGGATTTCCAACATTGGGAACAGATCTGTGAAACTTCATCGTAAGTTTTCGAATTTCAGCAAAGATTGGCCTAATTCGAAGATCTCGGTGAAAAGCATCATTGCAGACATAGTTATATTTTTCCCCTGCAGACTGTACAGTGTGCAGACAATCTTTTTTTTTTTTTTTTTTTTTTTTTTTTTTTTTGGGGGGGGGGGGGGGGGGGGGTGAGATTTATAGAGAGTTTTTTTAAATCACATAAATTTAAAAAGCAAAATAATTTAATTAATCCCTGTACAGGATTAGGATTGTCAGTGACGTAATAACTGGACTTGATAATAATGTTACGAAATTGTAAATAATTGTGTTTATTTTTGTATAAATTCTTTCAAAGAGGCTTAGTAAGTTGATAAAGTGCTAATTTTGTGCATTTCTAGTTGTTTTAGCATTGAAATAGCCTTATTTTCCCTTAAAAACGTATTAAAAAGCCCCAGTAATGCAGGAAATGGATTTGGCGCCAAATTTGGCGACTTTTTCCCACTTTGGCGACTTTTTTGGCGACCTTGGCAAGAAAATCCTTATATGGGATATACCAAATATGGAAGCTGTAAGTTGATTGGTTGACCACTTTCTAGAGTTTTCTCGAAAAATCTGGGTTCCATGGAACAGCATATAAGGAGCGCTTCCTCACCAAGGCAGTCAGTTCAGTTCAGAATACAGCCAGCTTCGCTAGTGCTTGCAATGCTCTTAAGCCTCTTTGAGAGAGACTTGCTTCAAGTTATACAGTTATCAACTTGTATAGCGATAGTATACAAACTGTATACTATCGCTATACAGTTTATACTGTGGATTTGCTATTGACAGCTGTTGTTTAAGCTGTGGTTACTGCTTGAATTGAAGCTGATACTTGGTTTATAGACCTGTATTTTTCTGGAACTTTCTGTGAATAAATTACTGAATTTTTGTACGTTTGGCCTTTCATTCTCAGACAACTCACGAACCCCCAAGTACGCAACAATAATTATGAAATACTTTCAAAATACTGTCCTGAATGTATCACAATGAAAAAGTGTTAAGAGTTCTCTATATGGTTTGAAGAACACAAGGTGGAGTGCTCTGAGAATTTTGTAGGTTCCCTAATGCCATATATGGCAAAGAGACTAACGACAAGGCTGCAGAATAAAGTCGCAGAGTGGCATATTAAGGGAGTGAATGACCATTGGTGGACAAAAGTAGGCAAGTCTGAAGGATGTCACTATCATAAAAAAAATAGCAAATTTTTATTGAAAAGCTATCAAAGATAATTTTCCGGATGTACAAAAAATGAAAACTGCGATTTATGCATAGTTATTTCACACGTCGTCGACTGATAAATCGCCAAAGCACAATAAATGCATAACAGGTCGTAAATCATGGTGTTTTATCAGAGGGCTATTGCTAGTAATGACAAGCCAAAATCCTGTGAATCCATGAAAACAAAACTATCTGAAGATGTACTTGCAAAAATTTTACCCATATATCCATGCAACATTTCTTTATCGTAACCGTTTATACGTCATTTTATTTGCATGCTTAATCAAACCAGCATTATTCACACTAATCATACATACGGGTCGTTCTCCAAAAAAGGGTCTATTACAGTCCTAGCACAATTTAGAAGTTTTTGTTTCATTTACTTGTGATTTTTTTATATTTTATGAATAATTAAAATATAGAGAATATATTTATGTGATTTTTTTTTTATAGCTGTTTCATTTTGGGTCTTAATATTAAGTAATACACATGAAACCTCACCTCCGTGGTTTGTCCCTTTTCACATTTTTAAAAATTTTTTCATTACAAATGGAATAAATTAAATGATAAATACATTTTGTAGTGACTTCCTTTTTAAATGAAACTTGGTTAATCTAAAAATGGGTTTCAATTAAATTAAATAATCTTTTAAATGCTTTTTTAAGTTATCAATTTGTTTGTCCCAAATGAAATTCTCACCTCCATTACTCTTATGTTTTAACTTAAATATTCATTCATAGAGGGCAGTACTGGTCAATAATTTGTATTAGAACAAAGGAAAAGAAGCCACTTTGTGAGCTTTGTTGGGAAAAAACTACCATTTGCATTTTTAAATGTTTATGTTATTGAAATAAATACTACAAATTCTTTATTTGGTCATTTGAGATACTCAACTCCATTACTGCTGGTAAAAGGTAAGTAATGTATTATATTTATTTATTTTACATTTGAATTTAAAGGATATTGCAACACATACATTCTGTGAAAACGGCATTAGTTTCAATTAAAATATTTACAAACAGTGCATCATTATATGAAGTATCCTCACCTCCGTTACCCACACTATTCATGGAGGTGAGATTAAATTAAAGTACTTAAAATTAACCCTTTGCCCGGAACATGTTTCAATCATGCTTACCGGGAACATCGGTCTCACAGACCGCTATTTTTAGAAAAAGGTTCAGAATGTATTTAGCGAAATTTCGTGGCGATAAATTATGAATTCTTGCAGCCATAACTTTACTTTCTCAATCATGACATATTATAGGGACAACAGGGTATTAATATGATTATAGTGACCAGTTTAGAGTACTTTTATAAATACGAAGCATTAAAAATATTAAAAGAATGTAATTACGGTGTTGATTTTTGAATTCTAAATAACCACACTAATAAAAAGTCATATATAAACAATTTCTTTTTTTTTCGAACAGCAGGAAATGAGTCTGCGCTCAGATTCAAAGAAATTTTGCCACCCTGTTTCGACTATTGAATTACCGAATTTCGGTGCAGTTTGAGATGCATACACAAGCGGTACCATCGACAAGATATTAGAGTAGACCCCGGACTAAGAACCTTTTTGCTTTCCAACATCAGATCTCCACCATTCAGTCAAATCATCCACCAAACCGACATGAAAATTCCACCAAGGCAAGTTTCCTGCACCTTTGTTATCGCTGTTTTATATTTCGATTGGGTGCAAATTAAACATATACCAAAACCTACACTAGCTGAAATGATAAGCAAGTAACCTAATCCTTGTTATTGTTTGAAAGCTGTTCCGTTTGGCTTTTGTTTGGAGTTTTGCTGGTGAGAAGAACAAACCATTTAAAACATGCAAAATCCCAAGAACCAGTTGCCAAGACAGCGATTATTACCAAAAGAAGGCGCAAAAACCGTAGTGATGTTCCGGGAATTTTTCTCCATAGACAATATAGGGAATCCGTACTCTACTAGTATATCTGCTCAATGAGGGGTACCTAGATTTTTTTTTTTTTTTTTTTCTTGTGTGCAAAGAGTACATTCGTGTGTCTAAGTGATTGCTGAGCTTTCTTGTACAACCGCCAGCAAAAGTATCCGAGCACTAGCCAATATTCTCATGCCAAAAAATTACACTTAACACTGTTTTGTTAAATGAATCCTTATCGAATCATGTTGTTAGACTGACTAAGAACATGACTGGACAAGGTTTATTTAACCAAGCATTATTAAGTGTACTTTTCTTTTAAGAGGGATTATCGCTAGTGCTCGGATACTTTTGCTGGTACACACAATGGTAATGATATGCCTAGTCCTGGACCACTTGTAGGGGTGGATTCTAGACTTCCACCAATTGCTCATTACGTAGCTATCATGTGATATTTGAACTAGGGTGACCAAATGTCCTGAAATTAGGGAGTGGACTAAAGTGACTGAATGTCTCAATTTATTGGGGACAGTCACCACTTTTCGCAGTTTATCACTAAGAACAAGATTCTACAAGGATTTATTTGACAAAACTGTATTAAGCATACTTTTTTTTACATAGGAATTTTTGCTAGTGTTCAGAGACTTTTGTTACCGACTGTACTAAGAAAAGCAATCAAACTTAAAACTTTTAGAAAGAATTTGCAATTATTGACATTTCTACGTAGTGTGTCTGTTAACTCTCAAAAATTGAGATTCCTAATATTCTCATAACATTTTACATGTTATTTTTCAACATTAAGGGGATTGCCCATTGCACAGCACTAGTGCAACATAAAACCCAGCCAACCAACCAAACAACCGTCAACACTAAGGGGCTACGGGCCCTGCTCACTCTCCAATCCCAAAGGGTAGCTTCCTTGTTTGAACAGATTTTACGTTGTACTAGTGCCAACGGTCCAGGACTCATCCCTAGGGTTGTTCTGAGATATGCCATCCTCTACAGGTTGAGTGTATCTTACGTCGCACTAATGCTGCAGTTAGATAATATACTTGGCGTCTTCTACATTTATCGCCAAACGTGCCGGTACTCTATTCTTGGAATATGCATCGTCAAGTCCCTACACTAAGCCTAACCTTTAGCAGTCTCAGAGGCTGATGTTCCGGTATAAGGGTTAATCAAAATGAAAGTTAATTGTTTACTTAACAATTATTAAAATAATATTGTACAATAAATGTTGATAGTTGATTTCTCGTATTAGATTGTTCAACTGTAGCCTAGAATTTTATTTTAGTGCAATAAGAAATAATGACTATTATAAATAAAAATTTTAAAACAATTTATTACAATCTTAAGATTCATTAGTGGGGCATAATATCAATTATATGAAATGATTTATTTACTGTCTTGAGATTCTAATAATGATGTATAAATGACTAATAATTGAAATATTTTTTTAAAAAATTACTGCAGGGTTCATACTCATTTTCAGAAAAAAAATCCCTGAGTTTTCCCTGAGTTAGTTCCCAGAATCAATAATTTTTCCCACATAGACAACTAGTGATGTCTATTTTAATCCACTTCTCCCCCCCCCCCTCTTTCTAAAAATAAATATTAGCAAACTAATTGCCTAGAATGTTTTGGATCTGAATAACTTATTTTAAATTAATTTTAAAATCCTTTTCAGACAAAATAAAATATTAATCAGAATTGGAAATGTGTATATAAGTATACATAACAAACTCTTGGAAACTTAATTTACCTTATATAAAAATTTGCCCTTAAACTAAATGCTTCAAAAAATTTGATTAGGAAATGATTATTAAATGACATTGTGCTTTGTAAGGGTCACTTTCGGCCCAAAATGCAAACTGTGGATTTAAGTTTTTATCTGTTCAGTCCATATTAAATGATGTTTTCCAACTCATGATAATAATTACTTTTTAATTATAATTCAATCCATCTCACAAAAAAAAAAAAAAAAAAAGAAATAAAATGCCTAAGCTAAGCACGTGTACACCGCATCAATAAGACTAAATAAACTAAATATTTAAAGCTGCTACCAGATGCAGATTATCGAATGAAAACAAATTAACCATGGAGAAAAATCAAGCTAATGAATCTCTTAGAAAGAGTAAAGGTGTGTCTAATTTCACGATTGGATTGTTCATAATGCAAAAAATGTGCCAAGTTTTTCATTGGATCAGCATGATGCTAGTAGGCGTGTCTTATCGGATTTCCATAATGACGTCACGGAAACGCACAAGTACTGTCCGTTTTCGTAAACCATGTCTACCTCTCGCGGAACGATCCTACTCGGAAAAGGGGTGATGCGTTGAATGAGATGGGCACTTAGCCAAATGCGCTTTTCGTTCTACACGTGTTCGTTTTCTTTTTATGAGTCTTCAATATTTATTTTACCTTTTTACGCGAATTTAAAGTTTATTCAATTAATTTAGTATTTATTCCTCCATGGCTAGTTCAAGTAAACATAAACCATTCAGGAGTGGTACAAAGAAGATTTTATATAATATTATCAAATTTTGTGATCAAGAAGCAGAAAACGGAGATGTAATTATTCCATTAACACATCCTACAAAACGAGCCAGTAAGATTGCTGGTGTGAGTGTTGGCACCATTAAAAATATTCGTCGAGAAGCAGGAGATGACCTTAATCCAGAATTTGTTTCACCTAAAAAAAGAATTAAAAGAGGTGTTTTTGAAAAAACATCTATCGATGAATTTGATTGCAGCATCATTAGACGAACTATTCAGGATTTTTATGTTAAAGAGAAGAAAATTCCCTCTTTAAACAAGCTACTTCCAGTTTTAAAAGAGAAGATCGATTTTAAGTGGAATAAAGAAACTTTACGTCAAATACTCCATAAAATTGGATTTAAATGGAAGAAGTGCCAAAAGAAAAGAAAAGTATTATTGGAACGCGAAGATATTATTCTAAAGCGAATCCAGTATTTAAGAAATATGAAAAAATATCGCTCAGAAGGTAGACCCATAATTTATTTAGATGAAACATGGGTGGACAGTAACTTGACTTTTAGTAAGTGTTGGCAGTCGGAAGAAATTGAAGGTGTTCTCCGAACTGGAAATGCTTCACGCCGTATTATTGTGTTGTGTGCAGGGGGCTCAATGGGATTTTTGCCTAACACAAATCTTATTTATAAAGCGAATACAACTCAAGGAGACTATCACGGACAGATGAACTCCAGTATTTTTGAGAAATGGGCTCATGAAAAATTACTTCCTAATTTGCCCAAAAATGCTGTAATTGTGATAGATAATGCGCCTTATCATACTGTACAAACTGATAAAATTCCGAGTTCCAACAGCCGCAAAAGCGAAATCGTAGACTGGCTTGCAGCGAAATCTATTAATCATTCCCCCGATGCTTTGAAAGTGGAATTACTTAACCTTGTCAAATTAAATGCTTCCCCCAAAATTTATAAATTTGATCAATTACTGCAAGAGCATGAATTTCATGTACTTCGCCTCCCACCTTACCACTGTGATCTTAATGCAATTGAATACATTTGGTCTGACGTAAAAAGAGAAATTCGCAGTAAAAATCCCACAGGTGACTTGAGTATGAACAAATTACTTAAAGAAACAGAAGAAGCCATAAATAAAATATCCATCAAAAGGTGGGAAGCTCATTGCAATCACGTCCAGAAACTTGAATTAAAGTATTGGGAAAAAGACGGTATTATAGAAGAAATGTGTGAATCCCTGCAAATTTCAGTAATAGATTCAGATGAAAGTGACTCTGAATGTGATAGCGAATCTACCATTTCAGCCGATAGTGAAGCTACAATTTCAGCAGATGAAGACGGTGATATTTAAAGGTAAATTTTAATTAACAATATTTTATTTAATGTAATTTATATGACAATATGCGCGAAAAATAAAAGGTGTAAAATAATCATGATAAAAAAATCTAATGATTTGATTTAAATACGATTTTCTGTAAAATAGAGATCCAAAAATATGGTATTTTTATTTTAGCAGTATAATTTAAAAGAAAAAAATATATTACTTTTACTACAGGTAAAGTCTACTGTAAACGTTGTTCTTTTTCTCTTCTTTTATTAATGAATTATGTAAATTTTACCTAATTTAAGTCATTTTTAATTAATTTACTACTATAATCAGTGCATGAAACAAGTGTTCAGGTATGACAGATATAGTACGAATTTAGAGATCAAGTAAGCAAATAAAAATAATTTTAACTGAAAAAAAAAAAAGAAGAAGAAGAAAGAAAACAGGCATTTACTTTTAAGTTTATGGATTTTATTTTGCATCGAAGAATAAAACTGATCTTCTACACTTATTTAAAAATTACAAGGGGGAAAAATCAGCATTTTGCCTTTATACGAATATAACGAAGAAGTATCGCCTCAAAATTCAATAATGTCCTGAAAAGAAAAAAAAAAGAAAAAAGAAACCGCAACTTATTTCTCACTCGTAAAATGTAAACATTCTCTCATCTTCTACGCTTCTACCCTATTTTAACAAAATCAATGCAGACCTCACGCATGCGCATAGGTGAGCAGGGTCACAGCTAACGAAAACAAACAATACTAGCTTTTTCCAGAGTAGATCCCTGTTTTTCCAGGTTTTGGTGCTTGTTTTGAAACTTTCCCTGAGATTTTATGACAGATTTTTTCCCCTGAGTTTTCCCTGATTGTCAGGTTCTCCCTGAGGCGTATGAACCCTGTACTGTCTTAACAGTCTAATAATTTGGCAAAATGATATCCATATATGGTAGCAGTTAATTTAGCTGTTACTTTAATTTGATAAATCCTTCATTTTTTTTTTTTTTTTTTTTTCCTATAAGTAAGTAGTACCATGTCAAAGACAAAGAAAAAGGTATTACCAGTATTGGTACAAAATGTGCCTTCAACAAGTAGAGCAAATGTATATAAAAGCAGAAGAAGAAAAAATAGACAAGATCTGAAGAATGAGATTCTAAAGTTAAAAACCAAGCTTCAGGAAGCTAATAAAAAGATGGAAAAGTACAAAAAAAGAGCAGAAAGATCTCAAATTGCAAAGTTGGATACTCCAATAAAAAATGTGAAAAAACTTGTTAGAGGTCAGCATGTCACACCAGCTCTTCAAAAGAAGTTATTGTATGGAGAAGTCATAACAAAGCAACTGAAAGACAATTTTAAGAATAAGGCAAAATATAGAAAAGTGATAGCAAGTACAGCAGGAAAGGTTGGGAAAAAATACAAATTAATGTCTGAACTTGGCAAAATATTCTCGATTAAAATGATTAGAGGTGCAACTTTAGAAAAAATAGATAACTCAGAAAAAATATGTAATTTTCTAATCATAAAGAACTGTGTCAAATTTTTTTTTAAAGAGATGAACATAGTAGAATGTGCCCCAGAAAAAAAGGCACAATCACAAACAAAAAGGATAAAAGACAGAAGGGATACTTGAATGACACTTTACTTAATTTCTACAGTATCTTCAATAAAGAAAATCCTCAACTAAAATTGAGTTATTCCTCTTATTGTAAACTTCAACCATTCTGGATAGTCAATCCAAAAACTTCAGATAGAGACACGTGCTTATGCAAAATACATGAAAATATGAATATGCTCACTAACAAATTATTTTTTAATAAAATAATTAACCACAGCTCTCCTACTGATATACGTAAAAGCTTATGTTGTGAAAATGCTCATTTAAAGGAAGAATGCTTGTCAAGAACATGTGTCACATGTAAAAATAAAAAAATCGCCTTTATTTTTTGTGATAAAGATCAACAAATTACTTTCAGTCAATGGATTTCCAAAAAAACAGACATTGTGATAAAAGGTAAAGTAAAAATCTGTCGAAAAACTGTAAAAGAAAGTTATACTACCACAATAAAAGAAGCATTTGCATTATTAGAAAAATGCACTCTCAAGTTTATGGAACATACAAAAAATATTAAGCACCAATTCAAAATTGTTAAAAACATAAAAGAAAATCTGTCCACCCAACAAGTGCTAATTCACATGGACTTCTCTGAAAATTACAGCACAAAATATGGGAAAGAAATTCAATCAGCACATTTTGGAGGGTCTAAACCACAAATATCTTTACATACTGTAATTCTGTATTACAGATGTGATGTAACATGTAAAGAAGTGTCAAAATGTTTTTGTACAGTTTCCTCCTGTTTGAGACATGATCCTGCAACTGTTTGTGCACATTTAATCCCAATAACAAAAGAAGTAAAAAAGCTAGTGCCTAATCTCAAACAGGTACATTTTTTAAGTGATAGTGCGATAAACCAGTACAGAAACAAGAAAATGTTCTATTTGGTAAAAACACAGCTAGCCAAAATGTTTGCAGCTGATGAAATTCACTGGCACTTCTCTGAAGCAGGGCATGGTAAAGGAGCCCCGGATGGCATAGGTGGCTGTGTTAACCCTTATACCGGAACATCGGTCTCTGAGACCGCTAAAGGTTAGGCTTAGTGTGGGACGTGCGGATGCAGATTCCTAGAATAGAATACCGGCACGTTTGGCGATAAATGTCGAAGACGCGAAGTCTATCTAACTGCAGCACTAGTGCGACATAAAATACACTCAACCTGTAGAGGATGGCCTGTCTCAGAACAACCCTAGGGATGAGTCCCAGACCGTCGCCAACTGTCCACAGCGTGGCACTAATTCAACGTAAAATCCGTTCAAAGATGGATGGATGGATGGGTTTTACGTCGTACTAGTGCTGCGCAGATAGGATATTGGCGAAGGTCTGGGACACACCCCTAGAGGTGGTCCAGAGACATGCCCTCACAAATTTTGATCCTCCATGGAAGGGATGGCTCTCCCGCTTCCTGTTCAAACAATGAAGCTATCCTTTGGGGTTGGAAGAGTGAGCAGGGCCCGGAGTCGCTTAGCGTTCACAGTTGGTTGAATGGGTTTTACGTCGCACTAGTGCTGCGCAATGGGCAATCCCCTTAATGTTGAAAAGAAAAAACATGTAAAATGTTATGAGACTATTAGGAATCTCAATTTTTGAGCGCTAACAGGTAGAAATGTCAATAATTGCAAATCCTTTCAAAAAGTTTTTTTTTTTTTTATTGCTTTTCTTAGTACAGTTGGTAACAAAAGTCTCTGAACACTAACAAAAATTCATGTGTAAAAAAAGTACACTTAATACAGTTTTGTTAAATAAATCGTTGTCGAATCCTGTTCTTAGTCAGTCTAAAAACAGGATTCATTTAACAAAACTGTATTCAGTGTACTTTTTTTATATAGAAATTTTTGCTAGTGTTCAGAGACTTTTGTTACCGACTGTATAATACCAAACTTCACTGACAGGCGATGTTATTCAGTGGGGAAATATGCTTCCACAATTGATGATTATTTTTCACATTTAGAAAATTTCACAACCATTAAATTTGTACTCGTTTTCGAAAAAATTGAAATTATTTTTATTTTTGAATTAAAAATAATAATAAATAAAATAATAAACTGCATTTTACCTTTTTTTTTGAGGGGGGGGGGGGAAGGTAGAAAATAAAATGCAAAAAACCAATTTTCGGAAAAAGAATATTAGGTAATGGGTATTGTGGAAACACACACAGAATAACATTGCTTTTGACTGCTGGGCAAGCGTACAGTCGGCAGCAAAAGTATTCGAGCACTAGCAAAAATTCCTATGTAAAAAAAGTACGCTTAATACAGGTTTTGTTAAATAAATCCATGTCAAATCCTGTTCTTAGTGACAAACTGCCAAAAGTGGTGACTGTCCCCAATAAATTGAGACATTCAGTAGGCTGACCAGATCAAAGTACCTTTATAAAAGAGAAGTGTTAAAAAATGCCACAATTATCCAATTATGGATGTATTTTTTCATTCCTAATAAATAAGGCCAAAAAATAAAGTATTACTGATTAATAATTTACTTTCTACAGTTTTTTAAAACTTAGAAAAATGGCTTCAAAATAAAGGATGTCTCCATTTGTCCCCAGAAAATGGGGACGTTTGGTCAGTATACATCACAGATTATTATACAGATAGGACACTCCCGTACATTCTTCGGTACCCAAAATTTGACTGCAGCGACCCTATTGTCAACGGCTGCAAGTTTCTCGAGATTTCCGGTTTACGCAATCGCTTATCTTATTTTTATTGTATCTATGTTCATTGTAATATTAGTGCAACGTTAAACCCAACATCCAACCAACTAACCATTGTATCGATGTTTACATTTGGCAACTTTGTTATTGTTTACGAAATTGATTGTCGAAAGCAATTTATTTTTAGAAGCAAGTACTAAATATTAAGCAAATAAATTTCGAAAATATATATAAACCAGAAATATTTTTTTTCATTTTAAAGCATTTTGTATTATTTAAACCAAACAAAGTTAAATATTTAAGATTTTATTCCATACTGCTATTTCAGCATTACAGTTTCTTATATTAATTTGTATACTTGAACACGAATGTGTTTGGCAAAATTTATTTTCAAACATAATAAAAATTAGTTTTATTTTTTAGAAAATAGCTGTAATGTTATGATTTTGTGAATTTAAAAGTAGTAGAAATAGTGAAGCAAAGAAAACTGCACATATGTTTTCATTTGGCAACTTTATTATTGTTTACAAAGTTGATTGTTAAAAGAAATTTATTTTAAGAAGCAAGTGCTAAATATTAAGAAAATAAACTTTGAATATACATAAAATAAAAACATTTTTTCATTTTAAGGCATTTTGTATTATTTAAAACAAGCAACGTTAAATATTTAATGATTTCATACTGCTATTTCAGAATTACAGTTTGTAATTTTAATTTGTACTTGAATATGAATATGTTTCACAAAGCATATTTTTAAACATTATAAAAAATAATTTTTACTTCTTAGAAGAATAGCTGTGAATGTTTTGAGGATAATTTTGTGAATTCAAAAACAATAGAAAGTGAAGAAAAAGAAAACTTCCCATACTAACACTAACCTGCTACTAACTTCTCGCGAAATAGAAAAACAATTTTCGATCAAAGATGCTATTCATGTAGACTTAACACATGTAGTTCCCCAGTGTTGACACTAGTGGTGCTACTATATTTCCGGTTCGCGTTTTAGCTTCACTGTCCTATCTGTATGATAATCTGTGGTATACATTAAGTCAATTTAGTCCACTCCCTAATTTCAGGACATTTGGTCACCCTAGTTTCAATATCACATTATAGCTACGTAATGAGCAATTGGTAGAAGTCTAAAATCCACCCCTAGACATGGTCCAGGACGAGGCATATCATTACCGTTGTGTGTACCAGCAAAAGTATCCGAGCACTAGCAATAATCCCTCTCAAAATAAAGTACACTTAATGCTGCTTTGTTAAATAAATCCTGTCGAGTCATGTTCTTAGTCATTTTAACAACATGATTCGATAAGGATTCATTTAACAAAACAGTGTTAAGTGTAATTTTTTGGCATCGAAATTATTGGCTAGTGCTTGGATACTTTTGCTGCCAGTTGTACAAGAAAGCTCAGCAATCACTTAGACACATGAATGTACTCTTTGCACACATGAAAAAAAAAGGACTGGGTAACCCTCATTGAGCAGATATACTAGTAGAGTCCTTATATTGTCCATGGAGAAAAATTCCTGTAACATCACTACGGATTTTGCGCTTTCTTTTGGTAATAATCACTGTCTTGGCAACTGGATCTTGGGATTTTGCATGTTTTAAATGGTTTGTTGTTCTTCTCACCAGCAAAACTCCAAACAAAAGCCAAACGGAACAGCTTTCAAACAATAACAAGGATTAGGTTACTTGCTTTCAATTTTAGTTAGTGTAGGTTTTGGTATATGTTTCATTTACACCCAATCGAAATATAAAACAGCGATAACAAAGGTGGAGGAAACTTGCCTTGGTGGAATTTTCATGTCGGTTTGGTGGGTGATTTGACTGAATGGTGGAGAGTAAAACGGTTACTAGTCCGGGGTCTACTCTAATATCTTGTTGATGGTACCGCTAGTGAATGCATCTCAAACTGCACGAAATTTGGTAACTCAATAGTCGAAACAGGGTGACAAAATTTCTTCGAATCCGAGAACAGACTCATTTCCTGCAGTTCGAAAAATAATTAGAAATTGTTTATTTATAACTTTTTATTAGTGTGGTTACTTAGAATTCAAAAATCAACACCGTAATTACATTCTTCTGATAATTATAATGCTTCATATTTATAAAAGTACTCTAAATTGGTCACTATAATCATATTAAAAAAAGAATAATTTCAGAAACCAGATGATTCAATCATATAATATACCAAATTATAGCTCTGGGGGGGGGGGGGGGGGTCACCTCTAAGCAGGGAGGATCAAAATTATGATGGCATGTCTCCGGACCATCCTTAGGAATGCGTTCCAGATCGTCGCCAATTACCCATTGCGCAGTACTAATGCGGCATTATATCCAATCAACCATATAATATACCCTGTCATCCCTATAATGTGTCATGATTGAGAAAGTAAAGTTATGGCTGCAAGAATTCATGATTAATCGCCACGAAATTTCGCTAAATACATTCGGTACCTTTTTCTAAAAATAGCGGTCTGTGAGACCAATGTTCCCGATAAGCATGATAAAAACATGTTCCAGGCAAAGGGTTAAACGGCATGCAGGTAACATTGTGGCACATGGTAAAGATATGTCCAAATTTGAGGAGTTCCTTCATGAACTTAAGAAAAGCCGCATTAATATAATAAATATTATTCCTATTGAAGAAAAGACTATCATGGCATATGACAAGTTTCCTGTACTTGAAACTTTTGTAGGAACTTTAAAAATTCACCATGTGATTTGATCTAAGTCACAAGAGAATATGGAGGCAAGATCTCTAAGTTGTCTGGAATGCAAGGCATGTATTTCATGCTCTCATTATGGACTTGGGCATATTAATCTTCAATTAGCAAATTGTATCCTTTTCATTTTTTATTTTTAAAATTCTGTGAATATTAATGAGTTTTAACTATAGTAATTTTTCTGTTATATTTTTCTGTGATATAACTTATAACATTTACATAAATTTTATATTCGTAACAACAAACATAAAGCTTGAAAGATTCTAATTTTTAGAAAAGTTTTCTTATATAATATTTTTTTAACTACATTGGAATAAGATTTTTTCTTAACTGAAATATAGCCCATGAACTGATGTCTGGGGAGGCTCCTTTCAGTGATGCCAGTGTAGATAATGTTACACAGCACTGTGTAAATGTTAATGATTTTGTAGTAGTTAAATTTTTGGGGAAAAGAAGCATTAAAAACTATATAGGACTGATAATATTAAAAGAAGATCATGAGTACACAGTTAAGTATATAAGAAGACCGACAGAAAAGAAATTTATCTTCCCAGTAATAGAAGATATATCAATTATTGAAGAAGCTGACATTGTTTTGAAACTAAAACAGCCCTTGTTGGATCAAAGAAACCATTACCTTTTTGATCCAAAAGAACTTATAAACATAGAAAACCTTTGCTGAAAATTTTGTATTATTATTATTTTCTATATTATTGTTATACCTATTGTAATAAAACTTTTCTGCATAAATTTTAGAAATTCTTAGCTACTTTTTATAAATACACATGTTTATTGAATACTTATCTCCACTCCATTACTAAAGCCTCACCTCCGTTACCAATAAATGTTTTAAATATTTTTTAATTAAATAAATAAAATGAATTGAACAGGACCATAGCTTTATTAGTGTTCTTCAGTTCTTTACAAAACACCGGGAAAAAAATTAAATGAAAAAAAAAATGTTTTTAAAATTAAAAAAAGAATAATGAAATATGCCCTTTTTTGAAGAATAACCCTTACGCAAGTGCTCACACCGGGCCTGTGAAGCCTTTTCGCACTTTTTTCCGTATAAGATCAGCTACAACCAAGAACTGGTGCTACCAATGCTGACTGATTCTTTTGAATTGACTTTTCTTGCCCGAATTGAAGTCGATGACTCCTGGCATGGGACATGCTATGGAGTGACAAGGCACATTTTTACCTCAACGGTATGGTAAAACTCAGAACTGTTGAATCTGGATATGGAAAAATCCATGTGCCTTCGACACAATTCCCCACACACTCACCTAAAGTTACTGCCTGTGTGCGTTACTATCTGGTGTGGACATCCCAATTTATCCTTGGACCATTCTTCTTCGAAAAAAATAATGATGACGGTCCACTTACATGCTCTGCAACAGCAATTGAATATCTTGATATGCCTTGGCTCTAACACCTTTATGCAAGATGGTGCCACTCCACATAATGCACTCTGTGTACGTAGGTTTCTGCGGCAACATTTTAATGATGACAAAGTGTTTAGTAGTTCATCTCCCACTTCTTGGCTGGCATGTTCTCCCTGTGATTTTTGGTTATGGGTCCATTTAAAGAGTTTGCTTTTTAAAAGCGATACTGCAGCTTTGACTGAATTGAAACACCGTATAATGAAGCATGTGTGGAGGACCGCTGGCAACCAGCTGCGATTAGCTGTTGATCACACTATTCATCAGCTACAAATTTTACAGATGAATGATGGGGCCCACATTGAACAATTTGATGTCCATTGATAAGCAATCTGCAACTGGTAACAAATAACAATAAAATTTGTAATAAATAAAGCAGTGTGTTAAAATTTGTAGCTTCTTCGTATTTTGGTGCATGTCTCTTTGGAGAAAAAATTTGCAATTTTTTTTTTTTTTTTGCTGATCCCTAGCACATCCTTAAAAATGTCCATATACAAATTTTTTAATCAACATTCATTTTAGTTAGAGCTACAAAGCGCTCTGAATAGACTCATTTCCATTACAGTCACCCTGTACCGTAATTTTTGGGAGATAAGCCGCACTAAAAATCAGAAAAATTAAATAACCTTTCATCAGATAGGCTGCATCGCGATAACAATACTTTCTCTATCTTATGGGTAAGAAAAAAAAAGGGGGGTATTCTTTAAAATTGTTTTCTGTAAGAGTAATGAGAAAGTTAGAGGACTGTATTAATAAAGTATTATTTGGTCTTCAAAGTATCAACAAAATAATAATTTCCAGTGTAAATTTTAATTATGTTTCATGTAATAATTCTGCTAACTTCTGGACCGTGTTCCAGATTGCTTTGTTGTTTCAGGACCGACACCAACACGTGTTCATGTGACCAGGTCCAAAAGTAACTCAAATGCATTACAGACGGTAAAAATTTTGCTACTTTTACAGCACTACAAGTATGATCATTCTATAAAATTCTGTCAATTTTGGCATAATTATTAAGTAGCAAACTTTACAAGCAGTGAAAAAAAAAAAAAATTGAATTAGAAAATGACTGGTTATCCCACAAAGGAATTCAAAATTTTTATGTTTTTAATGTCAAAATATGGGTTATCGAATAAATTAAAAAAATAAACAAAATCCTAAAAAGTACCAATATTCACAGTTAGTTAAATTTGCAAAACTTATCTAGGATTATTATCGGCTAAACTGTACAAATTTTAAGAGAAAAAAAACAACATAGGAGCTCACACAAATACATAAACGACACACTACTGACCTTCCTTTTATATGTTTCAGGGTTTTTTTTTTTCACTAATTATCAAATTTCTGACAGAATATATTATAATAAATTGGAATATGGATACATATTACAATATTTCACGAAAGAAAACAAACACAAACTGCCAAGAAATTTATGCAGAGTGCTGACATGTTGAGAGGAAAAATACTAACGCACTTTTTTTTTCTTCCCCGTAAATTGATGATTTTCTCGTATAACTATAGGGACAGCATTACAGCAATCGTTATAATATAATTAAAAATACGCATATAAATGCTATCATGTAAATACAATCAATCCCACAGGCAAAGAACCGGCAAATCTATCTTTTTTTAGCGAAAGAACTTCATGGATGGAATTCAGACAGCCATTTTAACCACTGTGACTGTTGCCAGCACGAAGCTAGAGTAAATAGGAGATCTAACGCCGTATTACGAAAATGGTCTCGATTTTGACTGAGGCTGCTATCACGGCTGACCCTCGCGCCATCTATTGACGACTCTCCATAGCAACATTAATTTTTTAAACGAAGTTGGGAATGACAAAATTTAAATATATATGAATTATATTAGACTTAATGGGTTCTCATAAAACTCACGTGGGAATATATATATATATATTTGTAATATTTTCCAATATACTTACACTTTATTTTTTTACTTTTCCTAATTTTATTTAACATAATTTTCGAAGTTATGGATAAATTTCAGCTATTTCTTATATATATTTTCCTGTTCATAAATACTTCCATATTTTATTTTAAAGAATTTTATTCCTTGATGTAAAAACTTCATTAGAAAATGATTAAGGCAGTTTTAATATATACATTATATAAGATATTTTTACCCCACCCCCTGCTAATTATGTTTTATTTGGAGGTAGTAATGTAGAAGTTAAAGCTAATTAACTGTAATTAAGCCTAGGTTCATTGCCTCTGTAGTAGTCTTATTAAGGAAACGTGAGGTGCCGGGTTCGATCCCAGGTCACGCTCGTCAGTCTAGCCGTTCGGAATTTTCCAGGGTTTTCTCCGAAACTTGCGTAAATACGGGCTACGATCCCTTAGAAAGACCTCCACGGAAGGCACTCTCCTTCAGGCGTAGGACGCAAGTGTAGTCAATCGGCCTTAATCCCAAACATCAACACCAACACTTTTTTAACGAAACCAAGTCCATATTTACGCGAGTTAAAAAAAAAAAAAAAAAAAAAACGGAAAACTCGGAGCTGTTAAACTGCCGATCGTGATCTGGGATCGAACCCAGCATTTCCCATTAAACAGTTTATTTTGAAAAAAGAAATGTAACTGATATATATGCCTTGTATGCAATGTAAAAGTGCCTTAAAAAGTTTTATTTGAAACAATTTTCTTTTATTCCTATGTTAAAATTATTTTAGTTATCCCAACTTCAACTCAGAAATTTATACTATTATTTCTTTTTTCAAAAACAAAACAATTTTAATCAAAAGGTGAAAAGATAATTTGTAAACCTCTGTTCTAAGAAAAAAAAATCATAAATAAATAAATAATATGTATAGAATTAGCTTTTTGAATGAAAAATAAATAAATAAATAAAATTTATAAATAATGGTTATGCTTAAAAAAAAAAAAAAAGTCAGTTTGCAAAAAATTTAAATCCGTGAACTGAATACCTGAGAAATTTATAAAATAAAATAATTTAATTATAAATTTATTTAAATAATTATCAAAAATAAAATTAATTTAATTTTTAGTGGGATGAAGATAACATTCTATTTGCAAAATAAACAGGGATGAAGATAACATTCTATTTGCAAAATAAACAAACTTATATTTCATTCCCCACCACACGCTAAGAATGATTTATCTGCACTTAGATCCTAGACATAGGTGAACTGACTCCATGTTGGTCTTTTTAAAGGGACCTAGCCTTTATTTAATCGAATTTTGAAGTGAACCATGGAAAACTCTGAACGGCCAAGTTGAAGAGTGTGACCTGGAATTGAACCAGGCACTTCCTCATGCATGTTTTAGTTTTAATTTAGTTATTCCAATTTTAATTCAAAAGCTTATCCTTTAACTTTAGTCGAAAATTTTAATCATAAGATAAATAATGCCATTTCGAACCATTAACATTTTTTTTTGTTAAATTCATTAGTAAAGAATAATGTATTTCAGTTTTTAGAATGTAAAAAATGAAATAAATAACTAAAATTTTCAAATAGTTAAACTATTTCCTTTTTCTTTTTTTCTAATTTTCATTTTTGAAAAACATATAATTTTAAGTGATTTGGATTAATTGCAGCTATCTCTTGTATAACAATTCTGCATTCATACTTCTGAATTCTTCTTGCTCCCCCTCCCTGCCCCCCCCCCCCCCCCCAGATTGTAAGAAAATCTGTTACGTGAAAATCTGAGAAATTTATAAGACATATTTATAGGATTTATAAGAGCTGAAAACCTGAAAAGTTTATAAAATATATTAAGCATAGTAAACTCGGTGGGATGAAGATAAAATTCTCCTTGTAAAATAATCAACACATTACCCCCCCCCCCGCCCTGCTAATTCTGTATTTTATGCTACGACCTAGCCTAGTGTATTTGCTCTAGTTTTGAAGAAAACCACGGAAAACTCCGAACGATAAAGTTAACGAGTGCAACCTGGAATCGAACCAGGCACGGCACGTCAACCAGTTTATTTTAAAGTAAGAAATTTATTTAACTGATAAAATGTATGCCTTGTATGCAGTGTAAAAGTTACTTCACAGTTTTATCTAAAACAATTTACATTATTTATCTGCAAAATTATATTTTTTTTTTTTTTGTCATTCAAAAATTAATTCAAAAATTTCTACCATTATTTTTTTAGAAAATGATAACGATTTTAATGAAAAGGAAAAATGCGGTTATTTAAATCGTTATTCCAAATTTATTTTTTATTCTTACAATAATAATAATAATAATAATAAAAGTTTTAGCTTTTAGAATGCTAGGATCCACTAACAGCCAAGTGGTCCTGTCATTGAAGCTGTAGACATGAGGTGCTGGGTTTGATCCCTGGTCGCGCTCGTCGGCCTAGCCGTTCGAAGTGGTCGGTGATTTTCTCCGAAACTAAGTTAAATACGGCTAAGATCCCTTAGAAAGACCCCATGTAAGGCACTCTCACACAGGCCTAGGACCCTAGTGTAATCAGTCGGCCTCAATCCTAAAACCATCAACAACTTTTCAAATGTTTAAAAAAAAAAAAAAGCAGCTTGTGAAAAATTAAATTTATGAACTGATAACCTGAAAAATTAATAAAATATATTAAATGCAATAAACTTACTGTGGAAAAATCTCTTGCAAAATAATGAAAACATTCACTCCTCCCCCCCCCCATGATATTGTTTTACTTAACGTAGGTCTTAAACCTATATGGATTGCCTTCATATTGGTTTTTCTAAAGGGACCTAGCCTGTATTTACTCGAGTTTTGTAGTCAACCACGGAAAACTCCGAACGTTTATTTTGACGACCGTGACCTGGATTCGAACCAAGCACTTCCCACTGACTATTTTCGAGAGCAGACACATACTGCTATAGTTGGAGCATGTTTTACTTAGAAGAAAAATAAACTTATGAAATATAGGCTTTGTATGTGATGTAAAAATGATTTTAAAATTTTATCAGAATCAAAACTTACATTATTTCCGTGCTAAAATTATTTTTTCTAGTCATTTCAATTTTAATTTAAAAATTTATACCATTAGCTTTAAAAAAAAACGAAGCATTTTTAATCAAAAGGTAAAAAGAGGCTTTTTAAATTACTATTCTATTTTTATTTATTTATTTATTTGATTCATTAATTTATAAAAAGAAATGTTACACCCAATTAAATTTTTTAAATAGCTACAATTAATCTAAATCATCTAAAATTATATATATAAAGATGAAAAAAAGAAATGAAAATTAGAAAAAAAAAAAAAAAACAGTTTAACTATTTTGGAAAATTTTATTTATTACTTATTTTTAAAATCATTATTAAAAAACTAATGTATCTTAGTTTTCAAAATTAATTGATTAAAATAAAAATTATAAAATTTTTAAATAATTTCTACATGAAAAAGTAATCTATATATCTTAGCATTTAGAATTAATGATTTAAAAAGTAATAATTAAAAAATAAAATAAATATAAAAATGTTCAAATAATCACTTTATTTCTCTATATTCTCACATTAATGGCATAACAATTTCTAGCCATTTTTTTAAAAATAAGTACCTAACATTACTTAAATTTTATTAAAAAGCAATTATTTCCATAAGCTTTCAATGCTAATCTGCTATAACGGCTAATCTTTGCGCCATCTAGTGACCTGATTGATTAACTAAATTTTCTGGTCCGTTTTTCTGCCGAATCCCCTATCTCGTTTTCCCTCCTCCCCTCTATCTTCATGGTTGCCAGATTGGTGTCGCCAGCCACTACCAAGGTTCTGCCACTACAAACTTTTTTCCCCCGAAAAAATAGGGTGGGTCCAGCCATAGATATAGAAATATATATAGATCTATCATCCTCATGTTAACGCACAAAGATTTTTGATGCCGAAAAAGTTTTTTGGCATCAGCCATGAGAGAGTATAAAACTCGGAAACAATCATCGAGCAGATATACTAGTAGAGGGAGAATCCCTATTCTTTTCTACGGAAGAAAATGTGTCCAGTATGTATCACGTGAAATTTCGCTGCGCTAACTTTTTTTCGCTACTTATCGCCTTCTTGGCAATCCGCGATTGTAATGAAATGCTCGCCCTCTGGTGGGCTAAGGTGAAATTATCACACCACTTTCACTCTGAAACAATGATAGAACAACAAGAAAGAACAATAATAAATACACGTGTGGCTATTATATTTACTAACAACTGCAGTTGGGAAAGCGCCATCTATCGATCATTACAAACGCGGATATTTTGTTTCCCATTAAAAATAATTTTTAGGTTGAAAATACCAAAGAATAATTATCTCATTAGATATTCCTTGACAAATATATTAGAAGAGTTATGTATTTATTATTCTTATTTCTTTTTCCAATGAAAACTCTGCTAAGCGATTTTTATTCAAATAAATTACAATTTTAAAAAAAGATTTAAAAAAAATCTTTTGAATAAAATATAGGAATAAAAATATTTCAAATACATAGTATGTTGTGGTCATCACAAAACTTTCTTCTATATTATTCCTATACAAATACACACAATGTAAATTAGTTATTAACTAAAATAATTTTTTATTAAAATTTCTTTTCATGATGAATGCAAACGATTTTCATTTCAGAGAGATATATATAATAATGGCTAAAGAAAGTTTATTATGTGTCCTATAGACCACATTCATATTTTAAAAACTGAATTTTTCTCCATAAGTTTTTTATTTATTTATTAAAAAACGAAAAAAAGAAACCCTGATAAATTTGTTTTTAATTATTCTATATTTATGGTTCAACCATTTGTTTTAAAGGTATTGATGGGTTATTTTCAGAAACACTAATATTAAAAATTTACATAGACACCCCCCCCCCCCCCAAGTGAAAAGTAATGCATTTACATTTACCTTTTTTTTTTTTTTTTTTTTTTTCGTAATTGATTATTACTATTTTAAACAATTCTTTTTAATTCACAAGAATTCTTTAAAAAGCAATTCTCACTATGCATATTTATGCGAAGTTTCGTACTTTGTTGAAACAAATAAATAAATATATACGGGATGACAGCGCTACTTATTGGGCGTTTGGTGTTTTGGAAGTAGGGCTTATTGACTACCCTAGGATCCTCGGCATAAACAGGAGTGCCCTCCGTGGGGGAGTTCTTTCTAAGGGGTCCTAGTCCGTATTTACGTAAGTTTCGGAGAAAACCACGGAAAACTCCAAACAACTAAGCAAGCCAACGAGCGCGAGCTGGGATGGAATTCGGCACCTCACGTCTACCAGCTTTGAGCGCGGAACCGCTCGGTCGCTGGTGGGTGATTTTCAGTAACAGCTTATAAGCACTAATTTTCGATGTTAGAACTAAATATCAAGTTTGGTTAAATTTCGTCCATTTATTTATGAGATAGAGAATCCACAAAAATTTAGGCGCACACGAAGACACTTAAAATAGTGCAATCGTGTACAGGATATGTCAAAACGTATAAATTCATTGGAAACCAGTGACTAAAACTTTCCATTAATCGAATACTTTCTTCTTAAATATAAAGAGAATAATAAATAAAACAAATATCTTAAATAATGATGCATCTAGATTATTAATAAAAATATTATGAAGACATTAAAAAATAGAATCTGTCCTATTTTTTTATATTATTATAATGTAATTTCTTTTACAGTTATAAGATGAAAGTATATTCCTATAAATTTTTGCTCCGATTTTTGATGGGTTTATTTTTTTTATGACAATGGGATTTTTTTTTATGCCAATATCGTCAATAATGAAAATTAAAAATATTATTTTAATACATAATTCCTATGAGAATTGAAAATCAAGACTATATTTCGATGTTACTAGCGTCTCTTTGTAGCGGCAGACCTCTACGGAGCTAAGTGAGTTTGGCGAGAATTCACGCTTGGCGCACACTGTGGCTTGACGCTATGCGCTTACGCACAACGAGGAAAGATCACAAACCACGCGGGCGCAATACCTCTATGATTCGGCTTTCGGCTAACACAATACCGTAGTAGTTCACGCGCACAGGAGAAAGGAGAAATCTCAAAGTTATTGTCACGTGACACTTCTCGATGATGTTGGCCACACAAAGGGGTTGCCATTTCGCTCTCTACCTAAATTAAAGCTCGGTGGAAACAATAATGGTATAGAATGTTGATATAGATTGAAAATGCCGAAATACTGCGCAGCTTTTAATTGTACAAGTACATTTATGTAAGGAAATGGAATAAGTTTTCATAAGTAAATGTAACTAATTTATGAAAAATTTGATTTTTTACAATCAGTTGCTTTGTTATTATTATGGTTTAAATACTGTTTTGGTTTTTAATGAAATACTTTTCTTAAAATTTTAATAGTTTTTAAGTTTTTATATTAGTAAGTAATATCGAATTTTCAAAATTCTTTTAAATGTAGTTAGCAGCGGCAGAGGTAAAGCCCGCTTGTTTTAATATATTATAACTAGTATTACCACAAGACTTTCTTCTATATATAATCCTATACAAATTTATGCAATACAAATTATATATTAAGTTATAATTTTTTACAGATATTTTCCATGATGAATGCAGACTATTTTTGTCTTAAAGTAGTATAGTAATAAATGCCAAAAAAATCATTTTTGTGCAGGCATGAAAAGATATACAGTCGAACCTCGTTAACGTGAATCTCAAGGGGGGTCAAAAATCTGTTCATGTTATCAGTAGTTCATGCTATCAGTAACTGATCGTCATATAACTAAAGTAATCTTCATTTTGACAGGGATTGTGGAAACAGTTCATGTTAAAAGTAATTCACGTTAACGAGGTTCGACTGTATCTATATATATATTTAACATTAAAAATAAAAGAAATCGGTAGCTTCGTTTTAAATTAATACAGATTTATGGTTCAACTATTCGTTTTAGTAATACTGACGAGCTCTTTCTAAAATATCCACATTGAATTATATCCATATTCTATTATATGTTGCGACTGGCCGTTAAATGGTTAACGATAATTTCCCTGAAGATGAGGATATGTCCATTCGTTTTAGGTCTCTAAAGAACACTTAACCCCAAACTTTTATAAAAATCGTTACATCCATTTCCGAGTAAATCCAATTTCTATTATATGTTGCGACTGTCAGTTAGAGGGTTAACGCAAATTTTCCTGAAAATGAGGATATGTCCAAACGTTTTAGTTCTGGTTGGTTGATGATTGATTGGGTTTTACTAGTGCTGCGCAAAGGGCAATTGGCGACGGTCTGGGACTCACCCCTAGAGATAGTCCGGACACATCCATCACAATTTTGATCCTACACGGAGTGGATGGCTCCCCGCTTCGGTAACCCTCAGAGGTATAATTTCAGTTTAGTTCCGTAAAAAAAAAGACACTTAACTCCAAACTTTAATCAAAATCGTTATATCCATTTCTGAGTAAACTCAATTTCTACTACATATTGCGATTGGAAGTTAAAGGGTTAACACTAATTTTCCTGAGCTAAGGATGTTCCAATTCTTTTAGGTCTCTAAAAAGCACTTATCCCAAATTTTTATTAATATCGTTATAACTATTTCCGAGTAAACATAAATTTCTACTATATACTGCAATTAGCAGTTAAAGGGTTAACTCAAATATCTCAAAAGATGAGGTTAAGTCCAATCGTTTTTTCGGCCAAAAAAACTTCTAACCAGACAGAAATAGTAGATGGAAACGATAAATTTCTTTAAATGTCGTTATTCCATACAAAAAAAAAAAAAAAAAAAAAAAAAAAGAAGAAGAAGAAAAGAAAGAAGAAGAAGAAAAGAAAGAAAGAAAAATGAGTATCTGGAGTTTTTTCGTTCATCTTTAGTACATAAATTATTCATAAATTTTATTTGCTAAATTATCTGTGTGTCACAGATTATCATACAGATAGGACAGTGAAGCTAAAACGCGAACCGGAAATATAGTAGCACCACTAGTGTCAACAGAGGGGAACTACATGTGTTAAGTCTACATGAATAGCATCTTTGATCGAAAATTGTTTTTCTATTTCGCGAGTAGTTAGTAGCAGGTTAGTATGGGAAGTTTTCTTTTTCTTCACTTTGTATTGTTTTTGAATTCACAAAATTATCCTCAAAACATTCACAGCTATTCTTCTAAGAAATAAAAATTATTTTTTATATTGTTTAAAAATATGCTTTGTGAAACATATTCATATTCAAGTACAAATTAAAATTACAAACTGTAATTCTGATATAGCAGTATGAAATCATTAAATATTTACCATTGCTTGGTGTAAATAATACAAAATGCTTTAAAATGAAAAAAATATGGAACAATTATAGTATTTCCCCTCAGCTAGATTTGGCGATTTTTCGTTGGCGATTATGGCTAAATCATAAATCTAAAAATCATAAATCATATAGCTTAAATGATAAAATCGTAAGCTAAATTATAAATCATAAATCATAAAATCATAAATCCAAAATAAATAGCATGTAGGCTGCCATATTATATCGCAAACAATCCAGAACGACATCGTTATCGTTCAAATCGGCGCCAAAGAAAAATCACCAAATTCAGCTGAGAGGAAATACTATCCAAAAATATTTCTGGTTTATGTATATTTTCGAAATTTATTTGCTTAATATTTAGTACTTGCTTCTTAAAATAAATTGCTTTGGACAATCAAATTCGTAAACAATAACAAAGTCCAAACGTAAACATCAATAAATGGTTAGTCGGTTGTATGTTGGGTTTAACATTGCACTAATATTACGATATGAACATAGATACAATAAAAATAAGACGAGCGATTGCGTAAGCTGGAGAACTCGAGATACTTATGGCCGTATTCACCATTAATTTCAACTCCCGGTTCAAATAAAAAACTTGAAAAGCAACTAAAGGCAGGGTACAGCTTTCCAGAAAAATTTGGCCCGCTTTTTCTGCCATGTAGCGTCGAGGATTTCATATAATTTTTATTGGTTTCTTTCACCTAAAAAGTCTGAAAAAAACTATACCGCTAGATGGCAGCAACAACACGGCAAAATTTGTACACCGCCTTTATACGCTTTTCAGATTTTCATATTCAACCGGGAGTTGAAGTTATTGGTGAATAATAGCATTTCAGCCGTTGACAATAGGGTCGTTCCAGTCAAATTCCGGTTACCGAAGAATATACAGGAGTGTCCTTGTCCTATCTGTATAATAATCTGTGCTGTGTGTATTCCCGTGTATATTCAATCGGGGAAAGACATCCACAAGAGAGTAAAATGGCCGTCCTTCCTCGAATAAAAAAGGCATTACTTTTTTGGCCTCGCTGATCAATCGATGTCTTATTACTATATCTATGAGACCAGCCTCTGAATCACTTCGACCGATCCAACTGATGTCTGAGACACTTGATCCACGACCGGAGCAGATGCTGAACGACTCTGATCCTTTATTGATCAAACAGCCCGGCCCGAGTAGAGTAAGACTGCTATATGAGTAAAGATGCTAGACACATATTTAATCCAAGAATCCTTTTGGGCTTTTCTGCAGATTCTTCGTGCGGTCGCCCTAGCTTTTTTGAATGCGATATAATTTGCTGTAGTTGGGTACCTCCTAAAATTTCCCCAAGCTTTTTATTGCTGTCTTTTTGCAGTATTGCATTCATCATTCCACCATGGCTTTGAATGTTTCTGAAAGGTCCAGAGTATTTTGGAATAGTAATATCAGCTGCATTTATAATACAGATTGTGTGACATCAGTTATTGCTCTGTTGATATCACCCTCAATCATTTCATATGTGATGGTTTCATTTATAGTGAAAGTAGTCCAGTTGGCCTTGTCATAAATATAATGTGGATTTATAGGATGATGATCATTAAAATTATAAAAAGATAAAAATAAAGGAAAATGGTCACTATTATGAAGATCGTTACTCACAAAAAAATAAAAATATGGATACAAAGTTGGAGAGCAGATGGCCAGGTCTACGTATGAAATGTTCTGGAAGTTTCATGAAAATATGTATTGTCACTATTATTTAAAATACATAAATTATTGTCAGTGATTAAGTCTTCAATAGTCTGTCTACGGAAGTTAATATCAGGACTACCCCAAAATGGATTGTACCCGTTTAAATCTCAAAGAATTAAAAAAGGTGTTGGCAGTTGTGAAATAAGCCTGTTCAGGTCACACTGGCGAACAGTCATATTTGGCGGTAAATATACAGTGCAAATGGTGACAAGTATGTGAATTCGGATCTGAACAGCAATGGCCGGAATATTAGTCTTTAAAGTAATATTAGTGTGTGGAACCTTATTAGAAATCAATAGAGCAACACCACCTGTAGCTCTGTCAGAATGTGTAAAATCATTTCTGAAACAGTTATAGCCACGAATATTTTTATCATTTTGTCTTAAATATGTTTCTTGAAAGGCAAGACAGATGGGTCGATGATCAGAAATAATCTCTCTGATTTCATCTCGTTTATTTATAAAACCTCGGCAATTCCAGAAAAATAAATTAGTCATTAGGGTTTTTTTTTTAGATTAAAACATCTACGTCGTTATCTTCTAATGCATTAGACATACCTTCCCCATCAGACGGATGAAGGCTTATTAAGTCCTCTTGTTTAGCAGGACTTATTTTACGAGTTTTATTTAATTTTATGTTAGGCATTAGTTAGTTTTAGCATTTTCTTTCTCTTAACAATACTGTGGCGGGAAAGTGAGTTTGAATGTTTCATTGAGACAGAAGCATGAGCCTTATCAGGTAACAAGCTTTTAATAGCTTGAGCAGATTTCTTTAACAAAGCTGGTTTCGGTGAGGAAAACTGCATAGAGTTAGAAACCTGATTAGTCTTTGATTGTATTTTTGTAAAATTACGTAAAACAGTTTCAGTTGGAGGGTTGGTTGGTTGGGTTTTACATCGCACTAGTGCTGCGCAGATGGGCAATTGGCGACGGTCTGGGACACACCCCTGGAGGTGGTCCGGAGATATGCCATCACAATTTTGATCCTCCACGGAAGGGATCGCTCTCCCGCTTCGGTGACCCCCCAGAGGTATCATTTTTATGGGAACATGGAGGACATTGCGGCCACGACCGATTTTACGTGCACCAGCCACCATTAGTGTACACGACGGTCTTTGGCCTGCTCGAGAAAACTCGAGAAAGAAATTTAAGCTTTCTTTATTAAATTAGCACTTAAGATATATGTATCGGTACAATGTTGGATACAATTTCCATATTATGCAAGTTGAAGAATTAAGGAAACCAATGTACACAATCCTGTAATAGTTTGAGAAGAAAAATAATTATGGTTTGAAAACTTCTTTAAAAATTTCTATTTTTAAAGAATTAGTTAAAATAATAAAGTTGTTATGTAACGTGATGTGAAGATAACAATACATACTCGTGCTTTCATTCACAAATCAAAACTATATTAAACATACAATACACAGATTTATGCGTCGAAAACATAAGTTATGATAAAACATTGCGATTGAATATTTAACATAAACAATATAATGTAAGTAATAATTTGAATAATGCGAAAGATAGCATGCAAGTTACCGTGCGGATGAAAAAGAACTTTTCTTAAACTGTTCTTTGCGGTTTCTGTTTTTAGTAGAGTTGAGATGTTCGTACCTGTTGAACAGAAAAAAAGTAAAGTTGAGATGAAAACAGTTAAATCGAAAGTGTCATTGAGTGCGGAGTTCGATTATGGTAGGAATCGAATATGACTGGATGGTGGGAATCGAACATGACTCCCACCCTATCAGGGCACTAGTCCTGATATAAAGGGAGAATAGCAATTTTGTTAACAGTTCTTTTAAAAACAGAGTCTTTAGTTTTTATAGACACTACTCTGACCAGTCCGTCTCTACCGGTGTGAACCTTTGTAATTCGACCAATTGGCCAGGATAAAGGTGAGCAGCTGTGGTCTATGATAACCACCAATTCTCCGTCCTTGATATTTGTTGCAGGATGTTGCCATTTATTTCTTAATTGCAAGGAACTGAGATACTCCTTTTTCCAAGCCCTAGATATATCTCGTCTCATTTTTTGCACCAGTTGCCATCGGTTCTTCAGATTCCTGCTACAGGATAATGGTTCATCTGCAGGTGAAAGCATGACATCACCTTAAGAAAATGTGATGGGGTGAGAACATTAATAGAGTCTGTATCAGAATCAGTACTTTTAAAGAGAGGACGTGAATTTAATAAGGATTCAATTTGTGTTAATAAAGTGCTCAATTCCTCAAATGTCAACCGTATATCACCGATTACTCGTTTAATGTGAAATTTACAGGAACGTACTGCAGCTTCCCAAATTCCTCCGAAATGGAGGTGATGCGGGAGGAATAAAATGTCACTCTATTGCGGCTTGTGTTAAATAATGTGCTACGCATTCGTTTTTTGGTAAAGACAACATTTGTTCTATTTCATCGAGTTTCCTTTTAGCACCAACAAAATTGGTTGCGTTATCGCTGTAAATATGACTAGGTGAACCACGTCTAGCACTGAAACGTCGTAAGGCAGCTACAAATGCGTCAGTTGTCAAATCGCTGACAGCTTCGATGTGTACTGCTTTTGTAGCAAGGCAAATGAATAAAGCTATGTATCCTTTTGTTGTTTTAGAGCCACGGCCCTTATTAAATTTTATATACATTGGACCAGCATAGTCCACACCACATGCAAAGAAAGGTCGCTCGAGATTTACTCGATGTGGTGGTAAGTTTCCCCTGAGCTGGGGTGTAGAAGTAGCTTTGAAACGGAAGCATTTCACGCATTTATTAACAAGCTTATTGATTAGTCTTTTTCCGCCAATGATCCAATAGGCTTGTTTTATAATGTGGGATAACAATGATGGTCCTGCATGCAAGTGTGCAATATGTTTCTCTTGTATAATAAGGTCGCTCAATTTGTGTTTAGACGGCAATATTACCGGATGCTTTTCGTTAAATGATAATTGAGCATTTTGTAAGCGACCTCCCACCCGTAACAGACCGTTCTGGTCAATGAATGGGTGTAGAGAGTGTAAATGACTTTTTCTAGGCAAAATGTTTTGATTCTTGATGTGTTTTAAGTCTTGGTGATTGGTGATTGGGTTTTACGTCGCACTAATGCTGCGCAGATGGGCAATTGGCGACGGTCTGGGACACACCCCTTGAGGTGGTCCGGAGACATGCCATCACAATTTTGATCCTCCACGGAAGGGATGGCTCTCCCGCTTCGGTAACCCCCAGAGGTATAATTTTTGATGGGAACATGGAGGACTTTGCGGCCACGACAGATTTTACGTGCACCAGCCACCATTAGTGTACACGACGGTCTTTGGCCGGCTCGAGTACCGAACCCGCAATCTTCCAATTACGAGGCCGGCGCTCTACCGACTGGGCTACCGCGGCCCTTTAAGTCTTCGTGAAAGTATTTATTTTGTACCCATCGAATGATGTTCTCTTCGGCGTGTTTAGTTTCCCTACATGTAAGAGGGGAACAAGAATCATTTGTTGAGACATGAACTTTACTTGCTGACTTGCAGTTATTTATGAATCTTATGCAATATGCCAGAATGTGTTTGATTTTAAAAAGTGAAGAAAATTTATTGAATAGTTGATCATAAAGATCATTAGATGTATCAATATGGTAAGACAAAATGGGATCAGCTTTCTTTTCAGCCGAAATTTGATCCTCGATTTCCTTAGACTTATGCGCGTCATTTGGCCAATGTGTAGGATCCAAAAGTAGCCAACTTGGGCCATTCCACCGCAAGTTGCATTCAGGCAAACTTTTAGGATCGATGCCTCGAGAAGCGATATCAGCGGGGTTTTCTTTAGATGGAACGTGTCTCCAATGTTTTGTGGGAAGAACATCTAATATTTGTGAAGTTCTATTTGCAACGAAAGTTTTCCACTTACGTGGATGTGCGGATAACCAAGAAAGAACAACTGTTGAATCTGTCCATGCGTAAATGTCAAAATTATAATTTTCTAATATTTTTATGACTGAACAAATTAACTTAGATAATATATAAGCACCACAAAGTTCCAATTTGGGAACGGAAATGTGCTTGGTAGGAGCTACTTTAGTTTTGGCAACTAAGAGTGAGACTTTTGATTTGTTATCATGAGTCTGTCGACAACAGATTGCAGCGGCGTAAGCATGTGTTGACACATCGCTGAAACCATGTAATTCAAATGTACTATCGGATGAAAGTGTGACGCATCTAGGAACAGAAATTGGCTAATTTTATTGAATGAATTCTCATATTTAATGAGCTCCTCTTCAAATTGTTGCGGAATAGGAGAATCCCACTCTCCTTTTGTTAACCAGAGCTTTTGATAAAATATTTTTAACACTACTGTACAAGGTGAAATTAACCCTAGAGGATCAAAAATGCGTGCGGATTCAGACAAAATGCGTCTTTTTGTTAGTGGTGGTTTGAGTGTAAGTGCGGTTTTGAAAATAAATGTATCTGCTAAGGAGTTCCAGTAAAGTCCTAGAACTTTAGAACTTTCATTGTTGTTTGGTATTATTTTAAAGTCTGTATCTGTGATGCAATTTTCTCGAAATTCCGTAAGGAATTCATTCGAATTGGAATTCCACTTTCTCAAATGAAACCCATGTTCCTGTAAAACATTAGCAGTTTCTTCAGCAATTAATATTGCGCTATTAACCGAGTTTGAACTAGATATCAAGTCATCCATATATATATCTTTCAACAAAGTACGCGAGACGTGTGTATTTTGCTTATAATCTAGAGCGATTTGTTTAATGCACCTAGTGGCCAAAAAGGATGCTGGAGCAAGGCCATGTGTAACAGTTTTCAATTTATATTCCTTTATTTCCTCATTGGGGTTGTATCTCCAAAGGATTTTTTGATAATTTTGATCGTCCTCAGAAATTAAAACCTGGCGGTACATTTTCTCCACGTCTGCAGAAAAAACTATCTCCGGTAATCGAAAATTAAGTAAGATCTCAAAAATGTCTCGTTGTAATTTAGGGCCAACACCCAAAACTGAATTTAATGATTTACCATTAGAAGTTTTACAGGAATCGTCAAAAACGACTCTTAATTTAGTGGTAGTGCTAGAAGGTTTAATAACTGCGTGATGAGGTAGGAAATATTGTTCCCTTTGAGAAATATTCAGTGAATTCCGAGTAATTACCTCTATGTGTCCTAATTGTTCGTATTCATATAAAAAATCCTTATATTGTTGTTCGAATTCCGGATTTTCAGAAAATTTCCTCTCCATTGCATATAATCGGGAAAGTGCAGCGGGCTTTGTATTACATAATTCAGATTTGCATTTATAAAATGGTAATTTTATCACAAAACGGCCTTCTGGATTAATTGAATAATTTTCCTGAAGATGTGACTCCACAAACTGTTCCTCGGGTAAAAGTAACTTCTCACTTGAATTAAAAACTTCTTCTAATTCCCAAAAACGTTTTAACTCACTGTCAATATTAGTTTCGTAAATATGTAAATTTGAAATCGAATTAGATTTTGTCTGAGATTCAGTTAATTTTCCGGATACGAGAAAACCAAAAATTGAATTTTGAGCAATTAAACCATTTTCAGTACAAATTGTTTGACCAGGAAGTAAAATAGAAAAAAAATAATCAGATCCCAAAATCACGTCAATTTTACTTGGAATTTCAAATTTGGGATCGGCCAGTTGCATATTTTTTAAATGCGAAAATGTTCCTTGTTTATTTTCTCTGATGGCAATGGAGATGTTAATTTATCTAATATAAAAACTCGCATGGATAACTTGACATCGGAATCGTGAATAGAAGTTAAATTATTGTCTGTATAACCTTTAGTTATTGCAATTTTTGAATTTGACAACCCTTTGACGGGAAATCTTACATTTTTTCTCGCATAACCTAACATACTCATACATGATTCAGTGATAAAAGAGCTTTCAGAGCCTGAATCGCATAAAATTTTTATCACATGTCTCTGACCCATTGAATCATAAATATAAGCGCTAGCTGTCGGAAGTAAAGCGAAAGATGTTTATATAGAATGGCTATGAGTACTTGTCTGCAATTGATATATGCCACATGGCTCTGTACGATTCTGAGAATTTTCAAAATTATTACCAGCAGATGAAGCCGAAGCGGTATAAGTTTTCAAATTATTATCGCATATACTAGAATAATGTTTTGCATTACAAAAATGACAGGTATAAGTGGAATTACATTGAGCGAGAGAGTGTTTATTAGATAAACAGTTGCTGCATAATGAGTTCTTTCTAACAAATTGTTTTCTATCCTTAACAGGAAGTTCTTTAAATTTAAAGCATTTGAACAAGAAATGATTATTGTTTTTACATAAAATACATTTGTAATTAACGTTAGAATGAAACTTAGATAACTTAAATTGTTTATCTTTATTCTGTTTACACTCATTCTCTTTACTCTCATTTTCATTACATAATTCCATAGATGCACATTTATCATTAATAAATTGTAAAAAGATCTCTAAAGTAGGAAAGTCAATTTTTGCCGAATATTGTGCCCATTCTTCACGTGATTTATGGTCAAGTTTTTGTAATAAAATATAAATTAACCATACATCTCTTTCAGTAGCTTTAGTGTCAATAGTCTTTAATCCCCTAATTACTTCATCTGAAATATCTGCTATCTTATGTAAGTTATATGCATTAGAATGAATTACAGCTGGTTAATCCATAAAGGTTTTAATAAGTGCAGAAATAATTTGTTTTTTCTTATCATACCTAGTAAGTAATTTTTCCCAGGCTTCTAGATAACTATTCTCAGATATTGGAATGTGTTTAATAATAGAAGCCGGTTCATCTTTTAATAAACCCTTTAGGTATTGAAATTTTTGTACATTACACAAATTAACATTCTCGTGAACTAATGATATATACAAATCCTTAAAAGACATCCAATCTTTATAATTACCGCTAAACGGGCAAATATTTAATTTTGGCAAACGAAAATTACTAGATATAGCATTTGTGTTAATAGATGGATTTTGAAAATTTAAAACACTAGATTGCAAGATAAACAGATAAATTTTACAGATAAATTTTCAAGTTTTTGTTGAAGCTTGGCTTTGGTTTCATAATATTTCAATTAAAATTTTTCTATTTCTGAAATTTCATCAGGTAATTCAGAATCAGCTTTATCAAAATCAGATTAAATAATTTCAATATTTTCAAGTTTATTTAAGAGATCATGTTTTTGAAATTTTGATTTTCATTATTTATGAAATTCATAATTCTAGTAAGCGCAGATTTCGCTCTGCCTCGGTAATGTTTTGCTATTTTTTCAGCATCTTCTAAAGCGACAGTTTCATTACTGTCATCGTCATTGTTCTTTTTGTTTGCCATTACTACGTAATGGAGTAATGCGAAAAACCAAAGTCAAACTTGTAAAATAGGAAAATAAGTACTTATCTGTTTTATTCCTTAAAAGCTGCTCTTGGATATCCAAATTTGTAAGCTAGCCACAATTCACACAGAATATCTCGCCGGTGCCTCCAAAAAATTTTATGTAACGTGATGTGAAGATAACAATAAATACTCGTTCTTTCATTCACAAACCAAAACTATATTAAACATACAATACACAGATTTATGCGTCGAAAACATAAGTTGTGATAAAAAATTGCGATTGAATATTTAACATAAACAATATAATGCAAGTAATAATTTGAATAATGCGAAAGATAGCATGCAAGCTACCGTGCGGATGAAAAAGAACTTTTCTTAAACTGTTCTTTGCGGTTTCTGTTTTTAGTAGAGTTGACATGTTCGTACCTGTTGAACAGAAAAAAAGTAAAGTTGAGATGAAAACAGTTAAATCGAAAGTGTCATTGAGTGCGGAGTTCGATTATGGAAGGAATCGAATATGACTGGATGGTGGGAATCGAACAAAAGTGGTTTTTAAAAAGAAGGGATGACATTTTATGCAATTACTACAATGGTATAGTTTCTTTTACAAGTTATTTTCATAAATATTTCTAAGTAAAGTTTTTAAAAAATTGCTGTTAAATTTCGTACAATGCAAATTTATACACATATTGTTTTCCTGATTTTTATGCATTAAAAAAAAAAGTTTCTGCATTTCTAACACAACAAGTGGGGAAATTTTTCGAATTACTTATATATTTACCTAAAACAGATTAAATTTAAGAATTCTTCTTCTTCTTCTTATTATTATTATTATTATCATTATTTGTAATTAAAAAAAAAAAAAGAAAGAAAGAAGAGAAACAATTTGAAAATTATCAGGTAACAAACTAATTTCTTAAATACTTCATTTGAGTTTAATGAAATATAAATTTAGTTGGATTTGTTTCCTAAAATCTTAAGTCCAATTCCCTAATTGTTTTATAGTACATTCATAAACGAATTATGAATAAAAAAAAATTAAATGTTATTGATTATCATTAAGAATGGAAATGATATCTCAAGAACATAACAAAATAATATTAATGAATAATGACAGAAACTTACTGTAGTGTTAGCACCACATTAATTATAATTAATTATTTTCTTCGTTTTCGGAATAAACAACAAAGATACTCGAATTAGCGGGAAAGGGAAACGAAAAGAAAATCTATGCAAAAATTAAAGTTGAAGTTAATTTAAAGATCGGATGCTAAATAGTTAACAAAGTTTATAAAAATATTCATAATTTCAAAATTCCCAGTTTTGGGGCCCCCAGGGGTACCTTCTTTAGGTACTTAGGGGGTGTCACGAACCCCAAACCCGAGTGATCTTTAATTCTTTCTCTCTCTCTCTCTCTCTCTTTTTTTTTTTTTAATTAATTAATTAATTTGTTTTTCTTTCACTTTTGGGTTGTTTACCTTTTTTTCCATTGCCAATAAGTTTTGGCCTGGTTTTGTTTTCTACTGCCAATAAGTTCTTGGTCTGTTTGTCTTTTGTTTTATTCTTCTCAAAAAAATAAAAAATAAAAAAAAAAGGTCATAAAATTTGAAATTCACAAAAATATGGAAACACTAACCAAGTTCTACTTACTTTTTTTCTTTTGTATTCTGACTTAACTCTTCTTTTATTTCTGTGTTGCTTGTTTACAAAAGAAAGAAAAAAAAAAAACCTCTAAAAAAATTTAAATTAATAAAACGAAAAAAAAAGTACATTAACTATTTATACATTAACCAAGTCTTGTCTGGTGAAGGTGTGGCGCTGGCTATCGGGGCAAAGATTTTGGTGAGGATGCCACGGTAGTCTAGCCTTGGGATCACACTGGGAGACTGGTGCCCTTGGTGAAGGTGAGACAACGGTGACTACTCGAACGAGAAACACCGGACTAACACGACTACCCCATGTGGGACCTGAACTGGGTCGGCGGCCTGGTGGCTGGTGAGTGGTTATGGGTGTCCCAGAGAGGATTCTTAAAAACACTTTGCGTTTGTGTGTTGGAAGAAACACTCACCTCCCTTTCCCTTTCTCTCTTATTATGGCTACAATCGAAATATCCATAGTACTATGGATATTTCGATTAATGCGTCTGGCTCGGGCCAAGCTAGTGAAAATTCAAAGGCGAAAACTTGGGTGGATAGAATATAAGAATTTTCTTCCACTCTGAATGAGAGCAATGTCTTTATGACCTCAGAAGCTAGATTTTTTGTGATAAGAAGAAAAGAGGGGGATTTCCTAAAGACATCTCGTTTCCTTATACAGAAAGCATGTCAGTTTATAAAGGGTGATCCAAAGTCTATAAAAATCTGAGATCGGGTGAACTATTAATTGAAGTTGAAAATGACAAACAATCTAACAGTTTAAAAAAATGTACTCAATTTGCAAACATTCCTGTCACTGTTGATGTCCATAGAACACTTAATACTTGCCGTGGTGTCATTTCTGAATCTGACCTTCAGTTTATACCAGAAGCCGAAATTCTCGAAAATCTCAAAGATCAAAAAGTTATCGGAGTAAAACGTATACATATATTTCGCGACAATAAACCAATTTCAACTAAACACATTATCTTAAAAATAAATTCCCCATAACTTCCAAGATCAATAAAAGCTGGTTACCTCGAATGCCCCATCAGACAATACATACCGAATCCTTTGCGCTGCTTCAACTGCCAACGTTTTGGCCATTCAAAACTTCCTGCCGTGGAAAATAGACATGTCACCGTTGCAGTGCCATTGGCCATGACAGTCAAAATTAATGACGTCATTAATTGTGAAGCCACAGTGTGTTGTGTTAATTGTAAAAAAGATCACCCGTCATATTCTAAGTCTTGTGAAAAATGGAAAATAGAAAAAGAGATTCAAACCATTAAAACAAAACAAAATGTATCATACCCAGAAGCCAGAAAAATAGTAGAATCAAGAACACCCATCATTGGTAAATCATATGCTGCTGTTACTTCCACCAAAGAAACTTGTAAAACAATAGCTACACAAACTGACTCTCTAATCAATACCAGCCCCCCAGTAGAAACTGTTTTATGTAATTCTACAAAAATACAATCAACGACAAGTCAGGCTTCTAACTCCATACAGTCTTCCTCACCTAAACCAGCTTTGTTAAAGAAATCTGCTCAAGCTATTAAAAGCTTGTTACCTGATAAGGCTCATGCTTCTGTCTCAATGAAACATTCAAACTCACCTTCCCGTCACAGTATTGTTAAGAGAAAGAAAATGCTAAAACTGCCTAACATAAAATTAAATAAAACTAGTAAAATAAGTCCTGCTAAACAAGAGGACTTAATAAGCCTTCATCCTTCTGATGGGGAAGGTATGTCTACTGCATCAGAAGATAACGACGTAGATGTTTTAATCTTAAAAAAAAAAAAAAAAAAAAAATCATAATGACTAATTTTATTTCATGGAATTGCCGAGGTTTTATAAATAAACGAGATGAAATCAGAGAGATCATTTCTGATAATCGACCCATTTGCTTTGCTTTTCAAGAAACATATTTAAGACAAAATGATAACATTAATATTCGTGGCTATAACTGTTTCAGAAATGATTTTACCCATTCTGAAAGAGCTACAGGTGGTGTGGCTCTATTGATTTCTAACAGGGTTCTACATACTACTATAACTTTAAACACTAATATTCAGGCCATTGCTGTTCAGATCCAAACTCACATACTGTTCACCATTTGCTGTGTTTATTTACCACCAAATATGACCATTCGCCCATGTGACCTGAATAGGCTTATTTCACAACTGCCGAAACCTTTTTTAATTCTTGGTGATTTAAACGGGCACAGTCCACTTTGGGGTAGTCCCGATATTAATCCGCAGACTCGAGAGAGACACACTCGAGAGAGTTCATTGCTGCGCGCAGTACCGTTTCACGGACTGCGCTTCTCCTATCGGCTGCGAGTAGAGGGTTTATCTCTTAGCTGTTGCTTTAGGGGCCTTTTTTAAGGCCATAATAGTATTTCCGGGCGCAGCGGAGTTCTCCCTCATGAAGACAACCGTTCTACTGTTCCTGTCACCGTTACTGTTTGCCATTCGGAGGTACTTAGAGGCACTTTTCAGCGCCATTTGCTCGAGATACCACGAGTGTTGCCTGTCCAACTATGGGTGAATATGAGAATATGAATTTCATCAGCGAGCCTGCAATCAGCAGCAGTCTGACGGCGCACAGTGGATCGAACAATGTTAAAATACGAACATAGGCCCAAAAATCAATCTCTAAATAACTGATATTTTGCAATGAAATAATTTAAAAGAGTGTCTAAAAAATACAAATATATGGTTATTTCTTCAATTACACGAAGTTTTATTATATATAAATAAGTTCAAAACGAAAACTTTCAAAAATAAGATTTTTCGATGAATTTCAGTGACTTTATTTGAATAGCCATCAAGTGGCACTTAAGATAACTATGAAAAAATACGAAATAAAAATACTTTTAATAATGTCCTAATAAAAGTTTAAGGTACTTCTACCAACATTTTGTTGGTTTTTTATGTTGTGATTCACGCATGAAATGTGAATATAAAATTAACAACAAAATAAAATTTATAAGTTGTGTAACTTTTTTTGTCCAAAATTGTCCAAAATTTCAAACACATTTTACTACTACCAAAAGTATACATTTTAATCTGTGAAAAGGATTTTCGCCAGAAATCGCCACTTTTAGAGAAAAATAATTTTTTATTCTGTATACCCCCAAATTATGAATGGAGAAATTTATCTGAATAACTGTATTCATTAATGACTGAAAATATATTAAAAGTTTTACAGTGAAAATATTATCAGTGGTCTGTCCAGAGGAAAATCTGGGTCCGTTAAAGGACCCTTCACAAAATTCTTTATCCAAAAAAGGACCCTTCACAAAATTCTTTATCCTAAAAAAGAACCCTTCACAAAATTCTTTATCCCAAAAAAGGACTTATCACAAAATTGTTTATCTTAAAAAAGGACTTATCACAAAATTGTTTATCTTAAAAAGGGATAATTCACAAAATCTTTCTCCTTACAAACAGACCTTTTTATAAATTTGCTTCATTTTGAAAACTGATTTTCCATAGAACAAATAGGCCGCCTGAATAATATGATGTACTTTGCTGTATTTCTCTGAAAAGCTGATATTCAGTTTCTAGTTTGTAACAGCTTTCAATGCATATGTGCGAGTTTAGCTTTACAAAAGTGAACCGTCATTTTTAAAATGAAATCTTAATTGTAGTTTTATTTTATAAAATTACATTTTTCAAAATTTCACAAAAAGAGGGCCCTAGCCGAAAAGTTCGAATGAGTTTCATTTTAACACTAAATTTAGATTCACAAAATTATGAATAGATTTTTCATAAAAATAGGACCCTGTCTGAAAAGTCTAGACAGACCCCTGATTATAGAAATTAGATGATTAAAATAGATTTAATAAATCAGAAATGTTTTCTTATTTTTTAAAATATTTAATAAAATAATTAATTTTACTTTAAAGGTACTGAAAAGTACCGTTGGACCCAAATAAGGGGGGAAATGTAAATGGTTGCTGTGATGTGTCATAAAATGTTAAAATTAAATAAATGTTTAATGTTAACTTACTAAATGTTAAAATTAAATATTATAATACCATATTAAGATTTAAAGAAAAAGTTTCTGTGCAATAAAAATAAAGACAAATGTGAATTTTTCATAGAGTTTGTCAGTAAATGCTTGCATGAGTTTTCTATTGTAATACTACATAAAAAAAGAAAGAAAAAAGAAGCAGTAATGTGATGACATATTTAACATTGTGTGCTAAATTAATTGTGTTATAAATATAGATTTTCTTAACGAAATTTTTGTTTGTTTTCTTTAATTCTCTTCTTTTTTGCAACATTTGTTTCTTTATCAGGTATGTTTCTAAATACCTGTTTACAGCAGAAAAATATGATAGCGTTTAACCCCTTTATAATGCTAATTTTTCCTCAAATAGCACATTAAACTAATTTCACGAATAAAAATTGATGTGAAGAAAAAAAATCATTTAGCTTATTAGAAATATATATATATTTTTTTTGACACATCATTCTCTTAGTTAATCGCAAACTTCTCACAACCCATTGTATTAGCATAAGCAGAATTGCCACAAATGACTATTTTTTTTTTATTTTTTTTTTTTTGCACCAATATTATAAAAATAATATTTATACTGATATTTTTCTAGCGAAATGATACACAGGAATCATTATTTTTTAAAAAAATGGTGCCAGTTGAATAAAATGATAACGACTTTGATGGGGAAAATATTCCTGCGGCCTTATAAAGGGTTAAAAAAACATAGAATTGTTCTTAGTATCATACATATATGCATATTTAAATCGAAATATGACAAAAAACATCATACATAGATAATAATAATACCATAACCTTCCTATGTTCGCCACTGCCTATACTTCGATCCACTGTGCGGCGGCGGAGATGGAAGATATGTACACTAAGATGTGCAAGATTAGGAGTGAGCTGAGCGCTCTTGTGTGTAGACACAACAAGATTAGAAAGATGACTACGCGTTCAGAGGCTGAGCTAAAGGAGTACGAGACTGGCATTCCACTGATGATTAAACAGAAGACTGCTGAACTTAAGGAGCTGAGTAAGGTAACTGGCATTTCTATGTATTCTGGCTTACTTGTTTTTCCTTCCACGCCCGTAGATTCGATGGCTAGTACTCTGGGGGAAAGTTGCTCGGACAGTGAGGTGGCGCCATCAGCGGTTGCAGAAAGCGACCAATCCTCTCTTAAGAGCAAAAGACCTCTAGAGTCAGATGCCGAATCTTTAGAGTCCCAGGGCTTTGTGTAAGTTACCCAACGTAGAACTAAAAAGAAAAATAATTCGGCCTCTCCTTCTAAAAGTCAGGATAGTAAATCTAAAATAAAGGATAATTCTAATAACGTTGAAGTTGATAATCCCTCAAATAACAAAATTGTTAGGAAAATTGTTCCTCCGCCATTTTTTATTGTTCCCTCTAAGGATTGGGACCATGTCTTGAACAATCTTAGGCAAATTGATCCGGATCTTAAATCCAAAACTTCAGGTAAATTTATAAAAATTAACATTAATAATGATGACACGTTTAGGAAAGTTCAAAGATTTCTTAATGAGGAGAAAGTCCCTTTCAAAACTTTCATCTTGGATGCCGAGAAGCCTTTGAAGGCTGTCATTAGAGGCCTACCGCTTCACACCTCCATTGATAAAATTAAATATGCTTTAGAACATGAATTCGACTTTGAGCAGGTCTCCGTTGTACAAATGTACAGAGGGCCTGTCTCCAAAAAACACTTAATGCCCGTTTTCCAAATTAGCTTACCGAAGTCCAAAATATCGGACGAAATCTTTAAAATTAATGATCTTTTGGGAATCGAGGTCAGCGTCGAAGAATATCGTGGCAGGAAAGGCCCCACACAGTGCTTCAACTGTCAGGGATTTTTTCACTCCTCTTCAGCCTGTGCCTTGCCCCCCAGGTGCGTTAAATGTGCCGGGGCTCACAGGTCAAAGGACTGTAAGAAGGAATTTGGCACGCCCTGCAGTTGTGTGCGCTGTGGGGGAGATCACCCTGCGAATTATAGGAGTTGTCCTAGGTTCCCAAAGACAGCCCCCCCCTAAAAATGAAAATAAGATTAGCGTTGTTAAAAATAATCCGACCGATAAAGTTATAAAGAGGACTTTCTCATCAAGGAAGGTTGACCCAGCCCAATCTTTTGCTGGCGTTGCCCAGCAGTGTAGCGAAACCGTTACCCCTCCCCCTGTCAAAATTAACCCTCAAAGTTCGTCGGTCCCTAGCAAGGATGCAAATTCGGCCACCGACTTCATTCATATGCTTTTAGCATTCCAAAATGAATTTGACCCTGATTTGGTCTTCCAAGCATTCACTAATGCTCTCCCGGCACTCCGTACTGCGTCCACGGATGTTGACCGGATACATATTCTGTGGAGTGAAATCCGCAATATGTCTTAATTGTTTTTACCCTCCCTCATGTAATTTCTTTTTCGGCTACCCATGTTCCCGTCTTCTCGGAGCTTGAACTCTTTCACCATTGGTATTTGGAATGCCAATGGACTTCTTGACAAAACTAACGACTTTAGGGACTTCGTTACTCGTAACAATTTAGATCTTATTTTGGTCACTGAGACCCACTTTTCCCCGGGACGCACTGTTCGTATTGCTAACTATGAGATTTTCAATGTTGACAGGACTCATAGTCTGCAAGCTTCCGGCGGCACTGCCATTTATGTCAAAAACGGTTTTAATGCCTCTTTGGTTAAAATTCCCAATCTAAATTGTATTGAATCCACGCCTATTGTTCTGGACTTCCCCCTTATTCCAAATTTATTAATTGCAGCTGTTTATGTTCAAGCTGCTAGGCAAAGGAGTAACCTGCTAGAGCAAGATTTTTCCCATCTCACTAATGCTTTTCCAAATTTTATCATTGCGGGTGATTTTAACGCTAAGCATAATTCTTGGAACTGTCCTAGGAATAATTTTACTGGTATCAAGTTAAGAAGGTGGGTGGATCAAAATTTAGCGCAAATTCAGGCGCCCCCCGAACTTACCTTCGTGAGGTCTCGGAATATTTTGGATTTTGCTATCACCCGCAATTTTCCGTTTGCCTACAGCATACAAACGCTGAATGATCTAGACTCTGATCACCTACCTGTTGTCTTGAGGTACGACGTGGGGTCCTACGATCTGGATCTGAGAACGGCTCTCTCCACCCGGTGGAGTCGGTTCGCGGATATCCTTTCGGAACGTGACGTTCCTCACAATATCCCAGATTCCAAAAAGAAAGCTGAGCAAGCTATAGCCATGCTCGTAGACTCCTTTCTAGAGGCATATATGCAGAGCTCTGAACCTCGAAAAAGATCGAGTGACTTCTACAGGCTGCCGGATAACATCAGGGAAATGATAAGAGATCGAAATCATGCTCGCAGGCAATGGCAGGCTCATAGGACCCCCTATTTTAGGAATAAGTTAAACAGTCTTATTCGTAATGTTAGAGCTGCTATTAAGGAGTTTAGTAAAACACGCTTCAACAATTTTGTCGAGTCTCTCTCGACTGAAGACAACACAATTTGGAGGGCTGCCTCTAGTATTCGTAGGACACGAACACACATTCCTGCCATTACTAGCCCTAATGGCATGGCTTATAGTAACACTGAAAAGGCTGAAGCAATTGCTGAAAGTCTTAGAAGTCAGTTTTCACCTCATTCGGACATTGTTAACCCAATGGTCGACTATAGGGTCCAAAATTTATTACTCACAGACACACCTAACACTCTTCAACCTGCTTTACCCTCAGAGGTACAGGAGTATATTTCGGGCTTGGATAAACACAAAACTCCCGGTGAGGACCAAATCTCAAATAATATGCTCATCAATCTACCTCTTCATTTCATTTATTATATCACCTTAATTATTAATTGCATGTTAAATCTTAATATCTTTCCCGATTGCTGGAAGAGAGCTATCGTTGTTCCCCTACCGAGGGGGGGGGGGACAAGATATTCACTCTCCTTCTAGTTATCGTCCTATTTCACTTCTCTCTGGTCTCTCGAAGGTTTACGAGTATATTCTTGTCCGCCGATTGAATGAATTCCTTGACTCTCATGACAAGATCATACCGGAGCAATTCGGGTTTAGGACTCGTCATTCAACACAGCAACAGTTGTGGAGGGTGACTGAATTCATTCACGATGGATACCAAACGAGCAGTGTGACGGGAATTATATTCCTCGACGTGCAAAAGGCCTTTGATAAGGTCTGGCATGCCGGCCTTCTCTTTAAAATGGCTGAGTTGGGTGTTCCTGACCAGCTAACTAAAATCGTTTCAGACTATATCTCTAACAGGTCTTTCGTGGTAAAAGTGGGAAACTCCCTCTCTAGCCCGAAGCCTGTTCTCAGCTCTGTTCCTCAAGGTTCTCTCGCCGGGCCTCGGCTCTTTAACATCTATATCAACGACATTCCGCGTAAGCCCGACATCAACTTAGCATTATTTGCTGATGACACTGCCATCATGTACAGACACACACAACCACACACTGTGTTCGAAAAACTCCAGGATTACCTTGATTCGTATGCTATTTGGCTTAACAAGTGGAAAATTAAAGTTAATAGTTCGAAAAGTGCCGCCAGTTTCTTCACCAATAAATCCTATTCCCCCGACATTAACTTCCTTCTTAATAATGAAGCTATTCCCTGGGAAACATCGTATAAATACCTAGGCATTCACCTAGATTCTAAATTATTGTGGCAGAAGCACATTTCAGAAATTCTGAAAAAAGCGCGAAATGCCACCGCCCCTCTCTTTCCTCTTTTGGCTTGGAATAGCCGCCTGTCAGTGAAAAATAAATTGTTACTGTACAAGTCCATGATCCGACCCATCTTGACCTACGGGTCCGCGGTGTTCGGGTCTGCCTCAAAGACTCAGCTAGAAAGACTTCAAGTTTTCCAAAATAAGCAATTGCGTAGGTATGCTCAGGCTTTTCGCTACGTTCGCAATGATGTCATTCACAAAGACCTGAAAATTAGGCCTATTTATTCTGAAATTAAGAGACTTGCGTTGAAGTTTCACAGGTCTATCCCAAAAGTCCAGAATCCTGCGTTAAACGCTATCAGAAGGTATGATCCAAGTATTGGAAGGGCAAAGAAACGCCCTCTCGCCATTCTATACAGGGAGGATGGGTTCGTCCCAGTCTCCAAGCGTAGAAGACGAAATCCTTCTGGCGTCACTTAACGCAGAATTCTCACTCAAAATTTCTTTTCCGTAGACTGAATTAATATTTCAGCTACCATTGGCTACCCCCTGACATCTGCAACCTTTCTGTGAGTATGTGAGTCGTGTATGGTCAGCCTTCCTACCAGTTACCTTACTCGTAGGGTTTTTATTTTTAACTTAATTTTGTAAATATTTTATTTTTAACTTAATTTTGTAAATATTTTTGTATAAGGAAAGGGCACGTGACGTCACTCGCAGTCAATTTATGGGTAAAGTGGCATAACATTGGCCTTTCCACCAATAAAGGTTGATCATTTGCCACTCGAGAGTGGCAAAGATTGATTGACGGAGCGTTTGTTTGTAAACATGCCCTTCCCTTAAATAACTTGTAATTAATTTTCTTGTTTCATTCTTTTTGGTAATTTTCTCTTTTTTAGACTGCCTAACAGTCTAGTTAGGCTTTTGGTTTTAGTATTAATAATAATAATAATTTAAAAAAAAAAAAAAAAAAAATTGATAGTTATGTTTAATTGTCAGGTTATGGAAAAAAAAAAAAAATTGTGTTAGGATTTTTGTTTTGTTGGTTTGCCAGAATATGTATTGTACAAATTCTATTCTTCTTCTCATCTGCTCCTTGAAGTCTCAAGCCTCTGTCCACAGACATGTTCTGTCATCTAATCATCACGCCTGAGTTCTTTGAACTCCCCAAGTTCAATGTTCCGTTGTGTTTGATCATGCACTTCAGCTCCATTGTTTCTTCTCCTTCTCATGTGGAGGTAGGCGACGGTTTTGACTGTCGTAGGAACTCCCCTAAGCAACGTGATGATGATATTAATCCTCGTGGACAAACCTTTTTATGGAATTTCCGGCCAAAAGTCCAAACTTGAACCCCATAAAAAAAAACATTTTCATATACCTTGCACGCAAGGTATATGAATATTTTAAACAATACTGTTCAGTTTTTGAGCTCAAATCTGCTATTTCAAAGCATGGGATGGAATATCGATTCTAACATGCAGAAATCTAGCAAAATCGTTCAAGCATTCTTTTATAAAATTATGTGAAGATTTATTATTTTTTATGCTGTTTATACTATCTGACGTTTCTTTTTTTTCAGTAAAATTAAAATTTTTGCAATTTCCCACGTGGTCTTAAAGTTTTTTCCATCACTGTATTTCGTATTTTTATTTTGTGGGTGTTATATTGTATTGTAACCATTCAAATATTGGAAGAAAATTGTGTCTCTTCCCCACCCGTGCAATGGCGGGTTAAAACGAAGTTCGGAACGAGAAAATAAAGAATTTGAATATATTTGAAATATAATGGACTTATTTTATGTTCTGTCGCTGTCATAAAACTCACGTATAGGAATATATATATATTTCCCAAAATACTTTATTTTCTTTCTTACTTTTTCTAATTTTATTTAATACTAGCAGGCTACGCCCGCTTCGCTGGTCACTATTTTTAAATGAATCATAATAATTAATGAATTCTCAAAATTGCATTAATTTTTATCATGCGATAAAAAAAGAGAAAAAAATTTCTCATCGGGAAAAATGTAGCACCGGGTCCCCACTGCCTTCGGCATCGTAGACCCGTGCGCTGCGCGCACGTACTCCTTCACCATCCTCATGACTTTTAAAAATTCCATGTTATTACTCATAAACTTTCATTCTTAAGAAAAGTAATTAAAAAATATATCATTTAGCATCGGGTAAAAACTCACACCGGGATCCTACTGCCTGCGGCATCGCAGACCCATGCGTGCTGCGCGCGCACGTTTGAGGATATACATGCACTGTACACGCATATTCATTGTACGCATGCACGCGTGTGCAGTGCATGTACACTAAGCGACAAAAAAAAAGCCGCACTGCAGAAAAAATGACTTATACCTTTTTTATTTGTAATAACTTTAAAATTAATGTTTGAAACAAATAAAACAAAATCTTGTTTGCATAATACCAAAGGTATGAAATGATACCTATGTATATTTTCGATTTAATAATTCGCTTTATTGCACTTTACGAAGTACTTTTTAAAAATCTGCATAAAACTTTCTTTTTGAACATAATGCAATAACTATACACTTTGCATTCTATTATGATTTATTATATGAAATAAACAAGTTATATTTTAATATATGAAATAAAACTATTTATTTGTTAGATCTAAGCAATTTTTTGTTAAAAATATGTATTCTGCATTGGGTTAATTCCACCTTTATATAGAATTACTGCATTAATGCGCAATGGCATAGTTTTATACAGTGTTTTAATATAAATCTCAGAAATTTCAATGTGTCAAATATCGCAAATATTTTTTTCTAGTTCTGGTAGAGTTATAGGCTGCAAATTTCGAATATTCTCCCCTCTCCCCCGCCTTTTTATAGACGAAACATTTTCGAGCGGATCGCGATTTTGACCATTTCCATGTCTGGTAAAGAAGAAATTCTACTATATCCTTTGTGGTATTTAACTTAAAGTGAAAAAAAGTATGATGACTTACAGAATTATAGGTTCTTATGGGAATGTATAAGAAACTTTGACAATTTGAAGTGAGTAAACTTACCACAGACGCCGTGTAGTAAGGTACCTTATTATCTTCAAATGCTGTTTACGGAAATGTCTAAGATACCTCCAAAATAGACGGTCAGGCACCACTTTTATGCAGATTGTGTTTTATTTCGAGTTAATTGATCCCTTGAGCATAAAAATTTCCCCTAGTGTTTGAAAAGTTATGCACCTCCGTACCATAATGTACGGAGAATGTGTCACTGTTTTAAAAGTGCGATTTTCATTAAGTCGGTCACATTTTCGTCTTCATTCTAGCTTTTTTCTACTGCACGAAATAAAGAAAACTTGATTCATCAGAGAAAACCAGTTCAGCCTAATAATTGACTGATAATGTTTTTAAATTTTGGTCAACTAAAGTATTGTTTTTTTCTAATTCTTTTCTTTAATAATGGCTTTTTTCGCAGATCTTCCGTTCTTTAACTCGCTTTGTTTAATTGTTCCCGCATTGTTTTTGAAGAAAGTAATTTACTATACACTTTTTAAAAATCTTTTTTAAGTTCTGAACATGATACAAATCGATTTTTTAAACATTCGCATTTTAACTTGCGGTTATTTTGCTTGGATGAGCAACATGACCGCCTAAAGCCAAATTTCCAGTTTAAACGGCCAAAAAAATTTATATTTTGCTAAAATTCATTTTACCAATATTTCGTTAGCATTTAATTATTTTGCCATCTCACGTATTAAAATATTTTTCAATTTTCATTTAAAAACTAATACTTTTTGTGGCATCGTTAACTGCCTTATTCTTACCATTTTTGAAATAAATTCTAAAATTACCATTTTCCTGACAATTGCATTTTGTTTTTAACACTAGACTCAAAGCTAAAGTGTATGTGAAGGACAACATAGTAAAATCTGTTCGAAAATTTGCTTTTTAAACGATAAAATTGGCGGTTGTAGAAGGCGAAAAGGAAAACATCCAAGTGCGGCTTTTTTTTTGTCGCTTAGTGTATATCCTAAAACGTGCGCGAGCAGCAAGCATGGGTCTGCGCTGCCGAAGGCAGTCGGGTCCCGATGCTCGGGTCCCGAGTTTTTACCCGATGCTAAATGATATATTTTTTAATTCCTTTTCTTAAGAATGAAAGTTTATGAGTAATAACATAGAATTTTGAGAAGTCATAACGATGGTGAAGGAGTACGTGCGCGCAGCGCACGGGTCTACGCTGCCGAAAACAGTGGGGACCCGGCGCGATATTTTTCCCGATGAGAAATTTTTTTTCTCTTTTTTTATCACATGATAAAAATTAATGCAATTTTGAGAATTCATTAATTATTGTGATTCATTTAAAAATAGTGACCAGTGAAGCGGGCGTAGCCTGCTAGTTAGAAATAATTTAATCATAATTAGAATTTGAAATACTGAAATTTAAAAAAATAACAGCGCCATCTGGCGGAAGAACTTTCTATAATCTATTGTGCCATTCCAGATCAACAAAGCTTTCAAATGATGTATTACTCAAGAAATTATTTCAATTAATGGATGAGATACAAAAGAAAACCTAATCAGGACACCTCAAAATGCGTAAATCAGGTTAAATCTCTAATTCCATTTTCGATAATGTAAAAGTACTTTAAAATGTGTATCAACTAAAATAAGCTTTAAAATGATGTATTACTTATGAAATTATTTTAATTAGTAGCTGAGATACAAAAGAAAACTGATTCAGGAGACCTCAAAACGTGTAAATCTGGTGAAAACTTTCGATAATATAAAAGAACCGTAAAATATCTTCCGAATGATGCGTTAAAAATAATTTAATCATAATTAGAAATTGAAATTTTGAAATATTACAGCGCCATCTGGCGGTAGAAATTTCTATAATCGACTGTTCGATTTCAAATCAAAAAAGCTTTCTAATGATGTATTACTTGTGAAATTATTTTAATTAGTAGCTGAGATACAAAAGAAAACCTAATCAAGACACCTCAAAACATGTAAGTTGGGTGAAATCTCGAATTCCATTTTCGATAATGTAAAAGTACTTTAAAATGTGTATCAACTCAACAAAGCTTTCAAATGATGTATTACTTATGAAATTTTTGTAATTAATAACTGAGATATAAAAAAAAACTTATTCAGGAGACCTCAAAACGTGTAAATCTGGTGAAAACTTTCGATAATTTAAAAGAACTTTAAAATATCTTTCGAATAATGTATTAAAAATAATTTAATCATAATTAGAAATGGAAATATTGAAAGTTTAAAATATTACAGCGACGTATTATTCATATTTAAGACAAAATGATAACATTAATATTCGTGGCTATAACTGTTTCAGAAATGATTTTACCCATTCTGAAAGAGCTACAGGTGGTGTGGCTCTATTGATTTCTAACAGGGTTCCACATACTACTATAACTTTAAACACTAATATTCAGGCCATTGCTGTTCATATCCAAACTCACATACTGTTCACCATTTGCTGTGTTTATTTACCACCAAATATGACCATTCGCCCATGTGACCTGAATAGGCTTATTTCACAACTGCCGAAACCTTTTTTAATTCTTGGTGATTTAAACGGGCACAGTCCACTTTGGGGTAGTCCCGATATTAATCCGCAGACTCGAGAGAGACACACTCGAGAGAGTTCATTGCTGCGCGCAGTACCGTTTCACGGACTGCGCTTCTCCTATCGGCTGCGAGTAGAGGGTTTATCTCTTAGCTGTTGCTTTAGGGGCCTTTTTTAAGGCCATAATAGTATTTCCGGGCGCAGCGGAGTTCTCCCTCATGAAGACAACCGTTCTACTGTTCCTGTCACTGTTACTGTTTGCCATTCGGAGGTACTTAGAGGCACTTTTCAGCGCCATTTGCTCGAGATACCACGAGTGTTGCCTGTCCAACTATGGGTGAATATGAGAATATGGATTTCATCAGCGAGCCTGCAATCAGCACCAGTCTGACGGCGGCGGAGATGGAAGATATGTACACTAAGATGTGCAAGATTAGGAGTGAGCTGAGCGCTCTTGTGTGTAGACACAACAAGATTAGAAAGATGACTACGCGTTCAGAGGCTGAGCTAAAGGAGTACGAGACTGGCATTCCACTGATGATTAAACAGAAGACTGCTGAACTTAAGGAGCTGAGTAAGGTAACTGGCATTTCTATGTATTCTGGCTTACTTGTTTTTCCTTCCACGCCCGTAGATTCGATGGCTAGTACTCTGGGGGAAAGTTGCTCGGACAGTGAGGTGGCGCCATCAGCGGTTGCAGAAAGCGACCAATCCTCTCTTAAGAGCAAAAGACCTCTAGAGTCAGATGCCGAATCTTTAGAGTCCCAGGGCTTTGTGTAAGTTACCCAACGTAGAACTAAAAAGAAAAATAATTCGGCCTCTCCTTCTAAAAGTCAGGATAGTAAATCTAAAATAAAGGATAATTCTAATAACGTTGAAGTTAATAATCCCTCAAATAACAAAATTGTTAGGAAAATTGTTCCTCCGCCATTTTTTATTGTTCCCTCTAAGGATTGGGACCATGTCTTGAACAATCTTAGGCAAATTGATCCGGATCTTAAATCCAAAACTTCAGGTAAATTTATAAAAATTAACATTAATAATGATGACACGTTTAGGAAAGTTCAAAGATTTCTTAATGAGGAGAAAGTCCCTTTCAAAACTTTCATCTTGGATGCCGAGAAGCCTTTGAAGGCTGTCATTAGAGGCCTACCGCTTCACACCTCCATTGATAAAATTAAATATGCTTTAGAACATGAATTCGACTTTGAGCAGGTCTCCGTTGTACAACTGTACAGAGGGCCTGTCTCCAAAAAACACTTAATGCCCGTTTTCCAAATTAGCTTACCGAAGTCCAAAATATCGGACGAAATCTTTAAAATTAATGATCTTTTGGGAATCGAGGTCAGCGTCGAAGAATATCGTGGCAGGAAAGGCCCCACACAGTGCTTCAACTGTCAGGGATTTTTTCACTCCTCTTCAGCCTGTGCCTTGCCCCCCAGGTGCGTTAAATGTGCCGGGGCTCACAGGTCAAAGGACTGTAAGAAGGAATTTGGCACGCCCTGCAGTTGTGTGCGCTGTGGGGGAGATCACCCTGCGAATTATAGGAGTTGTCCTAGGTTCCCAAAGACAGCCCCCCCTAAAAATGAAAATAAGATTAGCGTTGTTAAAAATAATCCGACCGATAAAGTTATAAAGAGGACTTTCTCATCAAGGAAGGTTGACCCAGCCCAATCTTTTGCTGGCGTTGCCCAGCAGTGTAGCGAAACCGTTACCCCTCCCCCTGTCAAAATTAACCCTCAAAGTTCGTCGGTCCCTAGCAAGGATGCAAATTCGGCCACCGACTTCATTCATATGCTTTTAGCATTCCAAAATGAATTTGACCCTGATTTGGTCTTCCAAGCATTCACTAATGCTCTCCCGGCACTCCGTACTGCGTCCACGGATGTTGACCGGATACATATTCTGTGGAGTGAAATCCGCAATATGTCTTAATTGTTTTTACCCTCCCTCATGTAATTTCTTTTTCGGCTACCCATGTTCCCGTCTTCTCGGAGCTTAAACTCTTTCACCATTGGTATTTGGAATGCCAATGGACTTCTTGACAAAACTAACGACTTTAGGGACTTCGTTACTCGTAACAATTTAGATCTTATTTTGGTCACTGAGACCCACTTTTCCCCGGGACGCACTGTTCGTATTGCTAACTATGAGATTTTCAATGTTGACAGGACTCATAGTCTGCAAGCTTCCGGCGGCACTGCCATTTATGTCAAAAACGGTTTTAATGCCTCTTTGGTTAAAATTCCCAATCTAAATTGTATTGAATCCACGCCTATTGTTCTGGACTTCCCCCTTATTCCAAATTTATTAATTGCAGCTGTTTATGTTCAAGCTGCTAGGCAAAGGAGTAACCTGCTAGAGCAAGATTTATCCCATCTCACTAATGCTTTTCCAAATTTTATCATTGCGGGTGATTTTAACGCTAAGCATAATTCTTGGAACTGTCCTAGGAATAATTTTACTGGTATCAAGTTAAGAAGGTGGGTGGATCAAAATTTAGCGCAAATTCAGGCGCCCCCCGAACTTACCTTCGTGAGGTCTCGGAATATTTTGGATTTTGCTATCACCCGCAATTTTCCGTTTGCCTACAGCATACAAACGCTGAATGATCTAGACTCTGATCACCTACCTGTTGTCTTGAGGTACGACGTGGGGTCCTACGATCTGGATCTGAGAACGGCTCTCTCCACCCGGTGGAGTCGGTTCGCGGATATCCTTTCGGAACGTGACGTTCCTCACAATATCCCAGATTCCAAAAAGAAAGCTGAGCAAGGTATAGCCATGCTCGTAGACTCCCTTCTAGAGGCATATATGCAGAGCTCTGAACCTCGAGTGACTTCTACAGGCTGCCGGATAACATCAGGGAAATGATAAGAGATCGAAATCATGCTCGCAGGCAATGGCAGGTTCATAGGACCCCCTATTTTAGGAATAAGTTAAACAGTCTTATTCGTAATGTTAGAGCTGCTATTAAGGAGTTTAGTAAAACACGCTTCAACAATTTTGTCGAGTCTCTCTCGACTGAAGTCAACACAATTTGGAGAGCTGCCTCTAGTATTCGTAGGACACGAACACACATTCCTGCCATTACTAGCCCTAATGGCATGGCTTATAGTAACACTGAAAAGGCTGAAGCAATTGCTGAAAGTCTTAGAAGTCAGTTTTCACCTCATTCGGACATTGTTAACCCAATGGTCGACTTCATGGTCGACTATAGGGTCCAAAATTTATTACTCACTGACACACCTAACACTCTTCAACCTGCTTTACCCTCAGAGGTACAGGAGTATATTTCGGGCTTGGATAAACACAAAACTCCCGGTGAGGACCAAATCTCAAATAATATGCTCATCAATCTACCTCTTCATTTCATTTATTATATCACCTTAATTATTAATTGCATGTTAAATCTTAATATCTTTCCCGATTGCTGGAAGAGAGCTATCGTTGTTCCCCTACCGAGGGGGGGGGGACAAGATATTCACTCTCCTTCTAGTTATCGTCCTATTTCACTTCTCTCTGGTCTCTCGAAGGTTTACGAGTATATTCTTGTCCGCCGATTGAATGAATTCCTTGACTCTCATGACAAGATCATACCGGAGCAATTCGGGTTTAGGACTCGTCATTCAACACAGCAACAGTTGTGGAGGGTGACTGAATTCATTCACGATGGATACCAAACGAGCAGTGTGACGGGAATTATATTCCTCGACGTGCAAAAGGCCTTTGATAAGGTCTGGCATGCCGGCCTTCTCTTTAAAATGGCTGAGTTGGGTGTTCCTGACCAGCTAACTAAAATCGTTGCAGACTATATCTCTAACAGGTCTTTCGTGGTAAAAGTGGGAAACTCCCTCTCTAGCCCGAAGCCTGTTCTCAGCTCTGTTCCTCAAGGTTCTCTCGCCGGGCCTCGGCTCTTTAACATCTATATCAACGACATTCCGCGTAAGCCCGACATCAACTTAGCATTATTTGCTGATGACACTGCCATCATGTACAGACACACACAACCACACACTGTGTTCGAAAAACTCCAGGATTACCTTGATTCGTATGCTATTTGGCTTAACAAGTGGAAAATTAAAGTTAATAGTTCGAAAAGTGCCGCCAGTCTCTTCACCAATAAATCCTATTCCCCCGACATTAACTTCCTTCTTAATAATGAAGCTATTCCCTGGGAAACATCGTATAAATACCTAGGCATTCACCTAGATTCTAAATTATTGTGGCAGAAGCACATTTCAGAAATTCTGAAAAAAGCGCGAAATGCCACCGCCCCTCTCTTTCCTCTTTTGGCTTGGAATAGCCGCCTGTCAGTGAAAAATAAATTGTTACTGTACAAGTCCATGATCCGACCCATCTTGACCTACGGGTCCGCGGTGTTCGGGTCTGCCTCAAAGACTCAGCTAGAAAGACTTCAAGTTTTCCAAAATAAGCAATTGCGTAGGTATGCTCAGGCTTTTCGCTACGTTCGCAATGATGTCATTCACAAAGACCTGAAAATTAGGCCTATTTATTCTGAAATTAAGAGACTTGCGTTGAAGTTTCACAGGTCTATCCCAAAAGTCCAGAATCCTGCGTTAAACGCTATCAGAAGGTATGATCCAAGTATTGGAAGGGCAAAGAAACGCCCTCTCGCCATTCTATACAGGGAGGATGGGTTCGTCCCAGTCTCCAAGCGTAGAAAACGAAATCCTTCTGGCGTCACTTAACGCAGAATTCTCACTCAAAATTTTTTTTCCGTAGACTGAATTAATATTTCAGCTACCATTGGCTACCCCCTGACATCTGCAACCTTTCTGTGAGTATTTATCTCCAGTCGTGTATGGTCAGCCTTCCTTCCAGTTACCTTACTCGTAGGGTTTTTATTTTTAACTTAATTTTGTAAATATTTTATTTTTAACTTAATATTGTAAATATTTTTGTATATAACTTGTAATTAATTTTCTTGTTTCATTCTTTTTGGTAATTTTCTCTTTTTTAGACTGCCTAACAGTCTAGTTAGGCTTTTGGTTTTAGTATTAATAATAATAATAATTAAAAAAAAAAAAAAAATTGTGTTAGGATTTTTGTTTTGTTGGTTTGCCAGAATATGTATTGTACAAATTCTATTCTTCTTCTCATCTGCTCCTTGAAGTCTCAAGCCTCTGTCCACAGACATGTTCTGTCATCTAATCATCACGCCTGAGTTCTTTGAACTCCCCAAGTTCAATGTTCCGTTGTGTTTGATCATGCACTTCAGCTCCATTGTTTCTTCTCCTTCTCATGTGGAGGTAGGCGACGGTTTTGACTGTCGTAGGAACTCCCCTAAGCAACGTGATGATGATATTAATCCTCGTGGACAAACCTTTTTATGGAATTTCCGGCCAAAAGTCCAAACTTGAACCCCATAAAAAAAAACATTGCACGCAAGGTATACCTTGCACGCAAGGTATTTGAATATTTTAAACAATACTGTTCAGTTTTTGAGCTCAAATCTGCTATTTCAAAGCATGGGATGGAATATCGATTCTAACATGCAGAAATCTAGCAAAATCGTTCAAGCATTCTTTTATAAAATTATGTGAAGATTTATTATTTTTTATGCTGTTTATACTATCTGACGTTTCTTTTTTTTCAGTAAAATTAAAATTTTTGCAATTTCCCACGTGGTCTTAAAGTTTTTTCCATCACTGTATTTCGTATTTTTATTTTGTGGGTGTTATATTGTATTGTAACCATTCAAATATTGGAAGAAAATTGTGTCTCTTCCCCACCCGTGCAATGGCGGGTTAAAACGAAGTTCGGAACGAGAAAATAAAGAATTTGAATATATTTGAAATATAATGGACTTATTTTATGTTCTGTCGCTGTCATAAAACTCACGTATAGGAATATATATATGATATTTCCCAAAATACTTTATTTTCTTTCTTACTTTTTCTAATTTTATTTAATACTAGCAGGCTACGCCCGCTTCGCTGGTCACTATTTTTAAATGAATCATAATAATTAATGAATTCTCAAAATTGCATTAATTTTTATCATGCGATAAAAAAAGAGAAAAAAATTTCTCATCGGGAAAAATGTAGCACCGGGTCCCCACTGCCTTCGGCATCGTAGACCCGTGCGCTGCGCGCACGTACTCCTTCACCATCCTCATGACTTCTCAAAATTCCATGTTATTACTCATAAACTTTCATTCTTAAGAAAAGTAATTAAAAAATATATCATTTAGCATCGGGTAAAAACTCACACCGGGACCCCACTGCCTGCGGCATCGCAGACCCATGCGTGCTGCGCGCGCACGTTTGAGGATATACGTGCACTGTACACGCATATTCCTTCTCAACTCAAACTTTTACTATTAAGAAAATAAAATTAAAAAAAAATCTTTTATCATCGTGTAAAAACTCGCACCGGGTCCCAAACCCATGCGCGCTGCGTGCCTATTCCTTCCCCACCCTTCCAGCCCCTCCTAATTAACTTATAATATACCAATTTTGAACAGTCTTACTCAATTAGCTGAGATGCAAAAGAAAACTTGATCAGGACACCTTAAAACTGTAAATCAGGTTAAATCTCGAATTCCACTTTCAATAATATAAAAGAACTTTAAAATATCTTTCGAATGATGTATCTATAATAATAAAAGGAAACGTTTGTCTGTCTGTCCGTCTGTCTGTCCTTTTATACGTTCAGCCCCTATTGAACGCAGAAGTACAAAAATTGACATACGGATGCTCAGGAGCCTTCCCGAGGGGCTCCTGAAAACATAATTTTAAAATTTTAATTAGTTTCGGAGATATTAATTAAAGCGTTGACCCATGTCGATCGAAAAATGACCAAAAATCCTTATTGCTTAAAAAGAGGCATTCTATCAGCAGACGACTTTAACGGCTGTCTCGAACGGAAACAAAACATGTGGAAGTCATTAATGTCACATGATCTTGAACTGGGGTTAAAAATTGCAAATTTCAAAGTGCTTCAAATTTTCTTTTTCGCACACAACACTTAATATACAACCTATTTAGCACAAAACCAACCTGCAGTTAAAATTTCATCAATTTTCATTAATAAACAAATCAGTTACATTTTAATTGCCAATTAAATTTTATTCTAACACGTAATCTATCTTTCAATAGACGATAGGCGTTTCCATTCCATAGCAACAAAATACATTTGAAGGAACTAAAAAATACTTTTTCTTTTTCCTTCCATTACCCAACTACCGTGGTATATATAGATTTTAGGAATGTCCTGATTAGGTTTTCTTTTGTATCTCAGCTACTAATTAAAAAAATTTCATAAGTAACACATTATTTGAAAGCTTTGTTGATTTGGAATTGAACAGTAGATTACAGAAATTTCTACCGCCAGATACTTTAAAATTTCAAATTCTAATTAAATTATTTTTAACACATCATTCGAAAGGTATTTTAAAGTTCTTTTAAATTATCGAAAGTTTTCACCAGATTTACACGTTTTGAGGTTTCCTGAATCAGTTTTCTTTTGTACCTCAGCTACTAATTAAAATAATTTCATAAGTAATACATCATTAGAAAGCTTTTTTGATTTGGAATCGAACAGTGGAATACAGAAATTTGTACCGCCAGATGGCGCTGTAATATTTCAAAATTTTAATATTTCAATTTCTAATTATGATTAAATTATTTTTAATACATCAATCGAAAGATATTTTAAAGTTCTTTTAAATTATCGAAAGTTTTCACCAGATTTACACGTCTTGAGGTGTCCTGATCAGGTTTTCTTTTGCATCTCAGCTAATTGAGTAAAACCGTTCAAAATTGGTATATGTAAGTTAATTAGGAGGGGCTGGAAGGGTGGGGAAGGAATAGGCGCGCAGCGCGCATGGGTTTAGGACCCAGTGCGAGTTTTTACCCGATGATAAAAGATATTTTTTAAATTTTATTTTCTTAATAATAAAAGTTTGAGTTGAGAAGGAATATGCGTGTGCAGTGCATGTATATCCTAAAACGTGCGCGAGCAGCAAGCATGGGTCTGCGCTGCCGAAGGCAGTCGGGTCCCGGTGTGAGTTTTTACCCGATGCTAAATGATATATTTTTAATTCCTTTTCTTAAGAATGAAAGTTTATGAGTAATAACATAGAATTTTGAGAAGTCATAACGATGGTGAAGGAGTACGTGCGCGCAGCGCACGGGTCTACGCTGCCGAAAACAGTGGGGACCCGGCGCGATATTTTTCCCGATGAGAAATTTTTTTTCTCTTTTTTTATCACATGATAAAAATTAATGCAATTTTGAGAATTCATTAATTATTGTGATTCATTTAAAAATAGTGACCAGTGAAGCGGGCGTAGCCTGCTAGTTAGAAATAATTTAATCATAATTAGAATTTGAAATACTGAAATTTAAAAAAATAACAGCGCCATCTGGCGGAAGAACTTTCTATAATCTATTGTGCCATTCCAGATCAACAAAGCTTTCAAATGATGTATTACTCAAGAAATTATTTTAATTAATGGATGAGATACAAAAGAAAACCTAATCAGGACACCTCAAAATGCGTAAATCAGGTTAAATCTCTAATTCCATTTTCGATAATGTAAAAGTACTTTAAAATGTGTATCAACTAAAATAAGCTTTAAAATGATGTATTACTTATGAAATTATTTTAATTAGTAGCTGAGATACAAAAGAAAACTGATTCAGGAGACCTCAAAACGTGTAAATCTGGTGAAAACTTTCGATAATATAAAAGAACCGTAAAATATCTTCCGAATGATGTGTTAAAAATAATTTAATCATAATTAGAAATTGAAATTTTGAAATATTACAGCGCCATCTGGCAGTAGAAATTTCTATAATTGACTGTTCGATTTCAAATCAAAAAAGCTTTCTAATGATGCATTACTTGTGAAATTATTTTAATTAGTAGCTGAGATACAAAAGAAAACCTAATCAGGACACCTCAAAACGTGTAAGTTGGGTGAAATCTCGAATTCCATTTTCGATAATGTAAAAGTACTTTAAAATGTGTATCAACTCAACAAAGCTTTCAAATGATGTATTACTTATGAAATTTTTGTAATTAATAACTGAGATATAAAAAAAAACTTATTCAGGAGACCTCAAAACGTGTAAATCTGGTGAAAACTTTCGATAATTTAAAAGAACTTTAAAATATCTTTCGAATAATGTATTAAAAATAATTTAATCATAATTAGAAATGGAAATATTGAAAGTTTAAAATATTACAGCGCCATCTGGCGGTAGAAATTTCTGTAATCGACTGTTCGATTCCAAAACAAAAAGCTCTCTAATGATGTATTACGTATGAAAATATTTTAATTAACAGCTGAGATACAAAAGAAAACCTAATCAGGACACCTCAAAACGTGTAAATCAGGTGAAATCTCGAATTCCATTAACTGCTTTGTTTATTAATGAAAATTGATGAAATTTTAACTGCAGGTTGGTTTTGTGGTGAATAGGTTGTATATTAAGTGTTGTGTGCGAAAAAGAAAATTTGAAGCACTTTTAAATTTGCAATTTTTAACCCCAGTTCAAGATCATGTGACATTAATGACTTCCACGTGTTTTGTTTCCGTTCGAGACAGCCGTTAAAATCGTCTGCTGATAGAATGCCTCCTTTTAAGCAATAAGGATTTTTGGTCATTTTTCGATCGACATGGGTCAACGTTTTAATTAATCTCCGAAACTAATTAAAAATTTTAAATTCTGTTTTAAGGAGCCCCTCGGGAAGGCTCAAGAGCATCCGTATGTCAATTTTTGTACTTCTGCGTTCAATAGGGGCTGAACGTATAAAAGAACAGACAGACAGACAGACAAACCTTTCCTTTTATTATTATAGAAGATAATTTTGTATGTTCGGAATAAATTTCAACTACATTTCTTATTCATTTTCCTATTTTTAAATGTTTTCATATTTATTTTGAAGAATTTTATTTTTTTAGATTGTAAGAACTTTAAATCTATAAAATGAATGCTTTAAAAATATGCAAAATATATCAAATGCAATAAACTCATCTCAATGAAGAAAAAATATTCCGTGCGAAATAATTAAGGCATTTTCAATATATACATTACACAGACAATTTACTCCCCACCCCCCTCCAGTCTAATTATGTATTATTTTGAGGTGGAGGTGTAGAGGATAAAGCTTATTGACTGACTTAAGACTGGGTGCACTCTTTCGTAATGGGTAATTTTTAAAGGATCCTAGCCCATACTTAGAGTTTCGAAAAAAACTGCTGAAAACTCCGAGCGACTAAGCTGACGATCGCATTCTGGGATCAAACCAAGCACACCCCGTCAACCAGTTTATTTTGAAGTAAGGAATTTAGTTAATGAAATGTACATCTTGCATGCAATGTAAAAGTTACTTCAAAATTTTATCTAAAACAAATTTCCATTATTTCTATTCTAAAATTATTTTTTTGCAGTTAATCGGCCTCAATCTAAAACCATCAATCAACACATTTTAAAATGTAAAATTAATAATAATAATAATGTTGCGTACTTGGGGGTTCGTGAGTTGTCCGAGAATGAAAGGCCAAACTTACAAAAATTCAGTAATTTATTCACAGAAAGTTCCGAAAAATACAGGTCTATAAACCAAGTATCAACTTCAATTAAACAGTAAACACAGCTTAAACAACAGCTGTCAATAGCAAATCCACAGTACAAACTGTATAGCAATAACACATAAAGCAAGTCTCTTCCAAAGAGGCTCAAGAGCAATGCAAGCACTAGCGAAGCTGGCTGAAAACTGAACTGAATTGACTGCCTTGGCGAGAGAGCGCTTCTTATATACTGTTCCATGTAACCCATTGCGAGAAAACGCTAGAAAGTGGTCAACCAATCAACTTACAGCTTCCATATTTAGTATATCCCATATAAGGATTTTCTCGCCAAGGTCGCCAAAAAAAATCGCCAAGGGGGGAAAAAGTCGCGAAATTTAGCGCCAAATCCATTACCTGCCTTATTGGGGCTTTTTAATGCGTTTTTAAGGGAAATTAAGGCTATTTCAACGCTTAAACGACTAGAAATGCACAAAATTAGCACTTTATCAACTTACTAAGCCTCTTTGAAAGAATTTATACAAAAATAAACACAATTATTTACAATTTTGCAACACTGCCCCCCTCCCAAGGACTGCACGTCCCGGGCAGTGCAACCCTTGGTCAAGAGGAGAAATTAAACAAATTTACACAATCTAAAATACAAGAACTAAGTTGCATATAACGATAAAATAGAAATATAAATCAAGTGAGAAATATTTACAAAATTGACAAATATGTACAAATATTTATATACAAATATTTACATTACGCATGCGCAAATTTTATCAGTATTTACATTTTTAATTTTAATATTACCGGTAATTGTGGTACTTGCTGTTATAGTGCACCACCTTCGGTTTGGATGAAGGTGTTTTAGTGATCCGCACCATTACATCATTCAGCCTTTTTAAGACTGTGTACGGTCCGTCCTAGTTCCACTGTAACTTGGGGGAGAGTCCTTTGCGTCGAACAGGATTCCACAACCAGACCTTGTCTCCTTCCTGGAACTCATGTTGTGTAGCCTTTAGATCGTACCTTGTCTTCATTTTCTCCGTTGCCATGTGAATCCGCTCCCGAGCAAAGTTGTGTACGCCCTCAAATCGTGCCTGGAGATCTTGGATGTACTCCTCGGGCGATGAAGGCGCATCGGGTGGACAACCAAACAGGAGATCACAAGGGAGACGAAGTTCACGTCCGAACAGCATCTGGGCTGGAGTGTAGCCGGTGGTTTCATGGACAGCACTTCGATAAGCCAGCAGGAACAATGGCAACTTCAAGTCCCAATCTTGCTGGTTCCTTGATACTAGAAGAGAGAGGTTATTCAGGATGGTACGATTGAACCTCTCGACCATGCCGTCCGACTGCGGATGTAAGGGTGTTGTCCGGGTTTTGTCTATGTCGAGTAGTTGACACAGTCCTTTGAAAACATCAGAGGTAAAGTTCCTACCTTGGTCGGTATGAAGTTGTAGGGACGTGCCGTACCTTGACACCCATTGCTGCACTAATACTTCTGCGATTGTGCATGCCTCTTGATTGGGAATGGGATATGCCTCAGGCCACTTGGTGAAATAGTCCATCACGACGAGAATGTATTTATTTCCACTGGAGGTCCGTGGCAAAGGACCCAAGATGTCGATTGCAATCCGTTCAAATGGTGCTCCCACGTTATACCGTTGCAGTCTTCCTCGACTTCTTTTCTGCGGGCCTTTACGTGCCGCACACGCATCACAGGATTTACACCATTTCTCCACATCCTCCTTTGCCTTGCACCAGTAGAAGCGTTCCCGAACTTTCTGCAGAGTCTTCATTACCCCAAAATGGCCTCCGGTAGAGCTACTATGCAGTTGTTCTAAAACATCTGGAATTCTTGATCTTGGTAAAACAATTTGCCATCTGAAGCTTTTCCCATCATCAGATTCCCACTTTCTGCATAATACGCCGTTTGTGATATGAAGAGAGTAACAAAGTGCCCAATAACTTTTCGTAATGGGACTGAATCTGGAAATGTCCTGCCAGGTAGGTCTGTTGCTGGTCGTCTCCTTCAGCTGTAATATTAGCTTTATGTCAGGATCTTCCAACTGGGCTTGTCTAAGTTCTTCGTCACTCCAGGGATCGGGATCTTGTTCTGATGGTGTTGAGACAGTAACTTGGCAGGCAACCGGATTTATTGGCAGGTATTTCTGTTCGGCTCTAGAGCAGTACTTGCAGCTTTCCGAGCAGGGCTTCCGTGACAAGGCATGTGCATTACCATGTAGAGTCCCTTTACGATGACGTATCTCAAAGTCATATTCCTGGAGGCGTTGTATCCACCTGGCAATCTGTCCTTCCGGGTTCTTGAACTGGAGCAACCACGTTAAAGATGCATGGTCAGTCCGGAGCAGGAATCTTGTGCCATAGAGGTAATGATGGAAATGTTCTATGGCTTTTACGATGGCGAGTAGCTCTTTCCTGGTGGTACAGTAATTTCGCTCTGGTTTAGACAGGCATTTACTCCAATAGGCAATGACATGTTCTCGACCATCAATTTCCTGCGACAGAACAGCAACGACACTCTCATGGCTGGCATCTGTATCAAGTATGAACTGTCTGTCGGGCTGTGGATACGTCAAGATAGGCGATGATGTTAAGGCCTCTTTAAGTCGCTAGAACGCATTTTCACATTCATCTGTCCACAGGAACTTCTGTTTGGCTTCCGTCAGCTTGTGGAGTGGTCTGGCAATATTTGAGAAACTCTTGACAAACTTCCTGTAGTAAGTGCATAACCCCAGGAAACTTCGTAGTTGGTGTACAATTTCAGGGCGACTCCAGTTCTCGACTGCAGAGATCTTCTCAGGATCAGTTCTCACACCTTCGGCAGAGATGATATGGCCGAGGTAGCTCACTTCACGACGGAACAAGTTACACTTGCCTGGATTCAATTTGAGGTTAGCCATTCTGAGTTTCTCCAGCACCTTTCGGATGCTTCGTAGATGGTCTTCAAAAGTGCGCCCCACTATGATAATATCATCCAAATACACCAGACAGGCTTCATAGGAAAGTCCTTTTAGCACTGTCTCCATCAGGCGTTCGAAGGTGGCAGGTGCATTACATAATCCGAACGGCATAACTTTAAATTGCCACAGTCTTTGTCCCGTGGTGAATGCAGTCTTCTCACAATCATCAGGCTGTAATTCTACTTGCCAGTAACCGCTCTTCAGATCCAAAGTCGAGAACCATTTATTGCCAGCAAGTGTGTCTATTGTGTCGTCAAATCTGGGAAGAGGGTAACTGTCTTTCTTCGTGATGTCATTCAAACGACGATAATCCACGCAAAATCTTGTTGAACCATCCTTTTTCCGCACCAGTACTACGGGAGAGGCCCAAGGACTCGTTGATGGCTCGATGACATCATTGCGCTGCATTTCACTTAGAAGTTCAGTGGCCTCTTCCTGATTAGCAAATGGAAGTCTTCTTGGATGTTGTTTGATTGGAGGATGATTTCCTGTATCAATTCTGTGCTGGGTGATGTTCGTTCTCCCGACGTCTTCAGGTGTTCGAGAAAAAAGGTCTTTAAATTCTTGGAGTAGCTTCTCCTCAGCACATCTCTGTTCCTTTCCTAACTCTGCATTCTTGAGCAATTCCGTTATTAATTGTTCAGAAGACTTGGATTCGGTTGATTGCGTGGGGCGGTTTAAGCATGTTACAGGAGTGCAGGCTGCTAACACCTCATCCTTCTTCACTGTTCGGACCTTATCGCTGATGTTTGCGACTCTCACAGGAATAGTACTCTTTGAGAGATCAACTAGAGATGAAGCTACCAGAACTCCTCTTGGGCTATTGTCTGTATTCGGGTATTCAATCAGTCCATAGCGGAAGTATTGCTTGGTAGGGGGTGTTCCTGAAACTATTGTCTCTGTATGTGGAGGGATGGAAATTTCAGACTTGGCTGTTATCTGGCAAATTGTCTGAATGTCTTGATTTTCAGTGTTGAACACAGCGATGTCTTCCGAACTCGAGTGCAGTTCATTATTCTTGAAGTCCAATTGAAAGTTAAATTTTCTCAGGAAATCAATTCCAATGATTAAATGATCTCTTATATCAGCCACATATGCCATATGATGGTAACTGGCATTCCCAAAAGTGATAGTCAAGTTCATTTTTCCATATATTTTGATTTCGTCTACGGTCACAGTCTGGAGTTTAACACAGGGCGGCGTCCAGATGATCTTCTCTTTTAGTTCTTGAGCCAGATCCGCTCTAATGATGGTCACGTTGGCTCCCGTGTCCAGAATCATCCGGCAGGCGGTGTTGTTAACTTGGCCATAGACGTAAAGTCCATTATCGCCGCCACTCATCGATGAAACATGAAATACTGTAAATTGGGGCTCTTTAATTTCAGGCGACCTCCGCCCCGCGAGATGGCCTCCTCTTAGTTTCCCCGTAGTGATGGTGAAGACGGGTGATTTCCTATAGTTGGTCGTACAGGGCAGTTCCTCTTCATGTGACCATCCCCTCCACAGCCCCAGTACTTTATCTTCCGGTCCTTTATTTCCTTATTATTCTCCAGGCTGCGCAATCTCTTTAAGATCTCTTCGATACATCTCTTCATTTCATTTTCCCCAGCAGGCGTATCGTTTAATGAGACTGCTCTTATGGTATGGCGGTCTTTACGGGAGGCTTGTTGGGCTGCCTCTATCCTAAGTGCATAGCCTAAAGCTGATTCTACGTCTCTGATGTTGGAGAGTCTCAGCGCTTTTTGAATTTCTGGATCACGAACAGCATCGATAAAGTACTGAAGAGCTAAGTCGTTTCGAGTGTCAGCATGACAGTCTGAGAATGTTAGGTGTGACAATCTCTGAATGTCCGCTGCCAGCTCTTGCAAACTTTCGCCCGTTTTCTGGTAACGGGACTTTAGCTCGAGGCAACTATAGTCCTTAGAACACTTCTCTCCGAACCGTAGCCCCAGTGCTCTAGTCAAGGCCTCGAAGTCGTTCCTTTCTTCTTTAGAAACATTTCTCAGTATCTCAGCTGCATCTCCCCGTAATGCTGCTGCTAAGTGGACTGACTTGGCGGTAGAGTCCCAGCCGTTAGCTTCAGCAACGATGGGAAAACTGCGTCTTATATACATGCCAGGAGGAACTGCCGTCGTAGGTGGATAGCTTAATAAATTCCTGATTCTGGATTCTTTTATCTCTCTTTTCAGTTTCCTGAGGCAGGGATTCTAACTTTTCTTCGAGATTCCGAATCTTGCTCTGCAGTTCATTCCCTATTACTTCTCTGTTCCACTCTTCTTTCATTTTTCTTTCAAGATCTTCCTCCATTCTCTTAAACTTGCTTTCTATCTCTGAAAACCTTCTTTTCAGCTCTTGATCAAAGTTTTCTTTAAATTTCTCCTCTACACTCCGTTCTATCCTCGTAACACTCTCTTCAACCTTCATAACATTTTCTTCTATCTTCATAGCTTTTTCTTCAAAACTTTCTCCTCAAAATGTTTTTCTATCTTTATAACTTTCTCTTCCATTCCATCCATTCTATTTTCCATCACCGTTAATTTACCCTCGACTGATTCTTTCACCGTTGAAAGCTCTCTCTTCATCTCAACTTGATTAGATTTAATTTCTTCGGTCAAACTGTCTTTCAACTCTCTTTGCGATGTTTCCGTTTTCTCTTGTGTTACAGCCTTCATTTCTTAAGTCAAACCGTCTTTCAACTCTCTTTGCGATGTCTCCATACTTTCTTCCATCTCTCTTTGTCCCGTTTCTATTTTCTCTATCAATCCGGTTTCCATCCTTTCCTGTCCAGCTTTCATTTCATTAATCTGGGTAGCTAAGCTTTCTAGCAGTTTTTTCATCTCTTGCTCCATAGCTCTCGTTATCACCATTCACAGACAACCCCGCTTCTGACACCAGAAATGTTGCGTACTTGGGGGTTCGTGAGTTGTCCGAGAATGAAAGGCCAAACTTACAAAAATTCAGTAATTTATTCACAGAAAGTTCCAGAAAAATACAGGTCTATAAACCAAGTATCAGCTTTAATTCAAACAGTAAACACAGCTTAAACAACAGCTGTCAATAGCAAATCCACAGTACAAACGGTATAGCAATAACACATAAAGCAAGTCTCTTCCAAAGAGGCTCAAGAGCAATGCAAGCACTAGCGAAGCTGGCTGAAAACTGAACTGAACTGACTGCCTTGGCGAGAGAGCGCTTCTTATATACTGTTCCATGGAACCCATTTTGAGAAAACTCTAAAAAGCGGTCAACCAATCAACTTACAGCTTCCATATTTGGTATATCCCATATAAGGATTTTCTCGCCAAGGTCGCCAAAAAAAATCGCCAAGGTGGGAAAAAGTCGCCAAATCCATTACCTGCCTTATTGGGGCTTTTTAATGCGTTTTTAAGGGAAATTAAGGCTATTTCAACGCTAAAACGACTAGAAATGCACAAAATTAGCACTTTATCAACTTACTAAGCCTCTTTGAAAGAATTTATACAAAAATAAACACAATTATTTACAATTTTGTAAACAATAATAATAATTCCTGAATTGAAAACCTAAAAATTATATAAAATATATTAAGTGTAATAAACTCAGTGGGGTGAAGCTAAGATTCTCCTTGCAAAATAATCGACGCGTTTACTCCCCACCCCACCCTTGCCTGTTTCATCTGCACTTTGGTCCTAGACCTACGTGGATTACCTTCATATTGATCTTTTCAAACAGACCTAGTGTGTTTTTACTCGAATTTTTAAGTAAATTACGAAAAACTTCGAACGGTTAATTTGACGATCGTGACCGGTAATCGAACCAAGCACTTCCACTTATTAGTTTCGAGAGCAAAAGCTAACAGCTACTAGTAGAGTATGTTTCATTTCGGGAAAAAAAAAAAAAAAACTGATGAAATGTATGCTTTGTATGGATGTAAAAAGGATTTTATTAAAATTTTATTTTACACAAATTTGCATTAATCTTATGCTAAAATTATTTTTTCTAGTCATTTCAAATTAATTTAAAAATTTTACACGATTAGCTTTTAAAAATATAAACAATATTAATTAAAAGATAAAAAACGGATATTTAAATCACTATTCTGTTTTTATTTATTTGATTCATTAAAAAAAAAAAAAAAAGTATTTTAACTTTTAAAAGCAAAAAAAAAATAATAATAATAATAATAAAATAAATAAATAAATAAATAAAGTTTAAATCCTTGAAATGAAAACCTGAGAAACTTAGAAAAAATATTTAGTGTAATAATTTAAGTAGGATGAAGATAAAATTCTCCTTGCAAAAGTAATCAACACATTTACTCCCTCCCCCCCCCCCCTGCCAATCCGCGATTGTAATGAAATGCTCGCCCTCTGATGGGCTAAGGGGAAATTACAATAAACATGCTTTAATTCGAATTCCATCAATCCGCCATTGCTAGCCGATGTTTAGTTTCACATATATTTATTGAATAAAAATGAATAAATCCGGTAAAAAAGATAACACATACTGTTGTGTGCTCCAGTGTAACTCCAAAGGACCAAGAAATCCAGAATTAAGCTTCCATTTATTTCAAAATGACAAATTTAAAATTTCAGTTGCTTCGGCTAATGGAAGTAAAGAATTAATCAGATGATTTGAAACTAATATTTGTTCAGCTTCAGTTAAATATCTACTTTCCATTGAACTTTGAATAAACTGAAATATTTTTTTCCAAAAGCAATCAATTTTCCATGATGTAATGGCGGAGAAATTATAGTACGAATATTAAGTAGAATAGCAAAAAGAACAAAAATAGATACACGTAACTGTAATATTTACTAACAACAAGAGCTGAAAAAGCGCCATCTATCGATCATTACAAACGCGGATACTGTTTTATCTGCACTTTCGTCATAGATCTAGGATTGCCTTCATATTCGCCTTTTTAAAGGGGCCAAGCCCATTTTTACTCGATTTTTGAAGTAAACCACTGAAAACTCCAAACTGTTAATTTGTCGATCGAGACCTGGCATTGAACCAAGCACTTCCCATTTACTAGTTTCGAGAGCAGAACTTAACGGCTGGCTGAATGTTTTATTTCGAAGGGGGGGGGGGGATAACTGATGAAATGTATACTTTGTATGTGATATAAAAATGACTTTAAAATTTTATCTAACAAGGGAACTCTTTGAAGTGCTACTAGCTGATTTTCTTGAAAAAAATTCTGTCATAAGATTTAATCATGAATAGCATCTTCCTAAAATATTAGCTGCTGAGTCGCAATAGATAAGCTATCCGCGATTGTAATGAAATGCTCTCCCTCTGGTGGGCTAAGGTGAAATTACAGTTAACATGCATAGCTTTCGAATTCATCTAGACGCCATTGCTGGCCGATATTTAGTTTCACATATATTTATTGAATAAAAATGAATAAATCCGGTAGAAAGGATAACACTTACTGTTGTGTGCCACAGTGTAACTCCAAGAATAAAAAAATCCAGAAAAGCTTCCATTTATTTCCAAATGACAAATTTAAAATTTCAGTTGCTTCGGCTAATGGAAGTAAAGAATTAATCAGATGATTTGAAACTAATATTTGTTCAGCTTCAGTTAAAAATCTACTTCCGATCGAACGTTGAATAAACTGAAATATTTTTTCCAAAAACAATCAATTTTCCATGATGTAATGGCAGAGAAATTATAGCACGAATATTAAGTAGTAACACACATAGAACAAAAATTAATACACGTGGCCATTATATTTACTAACAACAGAAACTGAAAAAGCGCCATCTATCGATCATTACAAACGCGGATAGAAAAAATATTAAAAATGAAAGCATGTCTGCAATATTTCCAAAAAAGCGCCTGTTTGGCGACTGCATTCTTCGGAATTTCATTGCAATGAAGATTTAATAGATGTAGATGTTCTTCTTTCTTTTTGATAGGCAAACGAACTCCATACGCTGTCGAGCACTTGAGAATTCAAAATAGATTAACAAAAAAACAGATAATTTACCAGATTTAGACTTACTTAGTTGAAATTCTAAATAATATTTAATATTTCAGTTAAATAAGCTGCGTCAATAACAATTGCAAGAGTATTAACGCCAAGTTTTTAATAACGACATTAAAAAATATATATGATCAAGACTTATATAAATTTAAATAAAACAAAACATTATGTATAACACAATGACAATGCTGTTTTTTTTTTTAAATCTAAAATGAAAGCATTTCGTATCCGAACACCTTTTTCTTATAAGTCTGATCATTTTATTGCGCAGTACGAACCTTCGGCGAAGAAGCAACTCCACAGAATATGAGTTGTGTGGATCCAATATCTCATTAGAGCTACACAATGAGCAATTGGAGACGATCTATGATTCTACACTAAATTTTGTCCTGCTGGTTGGTTCTGTTTAACGTCGCACTAGTACTGCACTATGGGCAATTGGCGACGGTTTGCGATGCACTTCTGAAAATGGTCCGGTGACATCTACATACAGGTGATAAATGGCTGCATTCTGCTTACAGTCGGTAATAAAAGTATCCGAACACTAGCAAAAATCCCTATGTAAAAATGTACACTTAAAACGGTTTTGTTAAATAAATCCTTATCGAATCATGTTATTACACTGACTAAGAACAGGATTCGACAAGGATTTATTTAACAAAACCGTATGAAGTGTACTTTTTTTACATAGGAATTTTTGCTAGTGTTTGGACACTTTGTTACCGACTATATGTTATTTATTTTTAATATATACATCCGATTTGTATGTTTGACTCGACATCCCCCCCCCCCCCTGTAAATTTCGTCGAGATGCGGGCAGATATAACATAACCGGATTAAAATACAAAAAAATAAAAAAATACCCTGGATCAGCTGGAGAATTGAAACCATTCTTTTACACTTGAAGAAGGCAATTAGCGAGGGTCTGTATTCAGCATTACAATTATTTTTTAAACAAGATTTCGCAGTTAAGTATTCTATAAAATTCCCTATGAAATTCATTGCGCAGTACTAGTGCGACGTAAAACCCAACCAACCTTATGAAATTCTAATGCATATTTTTACAAAATTGTTTATATTATTATCTGTAAACCTATATAAATTAAATTGCCAGAAATGTAAGAAGCCATAAAGTAGTAGTTATGCACATGTTTTTCCAATTTTAAATAATCCCCTCCGTAAAGGATTAATATTGCAATAGCACGTCTACGGACCATCTTTAGGAATGTATCCCAGTCTGTCGCCATTGCATAGCTGTAGTGCGAATTAAAACTTAAAATCTACTTAACCTCAAATATCTTAAATATTTTAATTTATTTATTTGAGTATTAATTTCAATCAACTGTTCTAATAATCAAATGCTCAATCAAATATTATAATTCACATTGGTCGCCAATTGCCCATTGCGCAGCACTAGTGCGATGTAAACTTACCCGGCTAACTATAAATAAGATTAGTTTTTAAATCGTCTGCAAATTTATATAAATGCACATGCCGAGAGCTTCAGACATTAAATTACTCCAGATTATATATGAGCTGGAGTAATGTAAAAGTAACTCTGAAATTGAAATTGCATTATTTTAAATAAATGCAATATTGAAACATTACGTCACTTTTTCTAAATAGAATTTTCTAGATTTCAGAAAATATTAGGTCTTTGCATAAATTCGTGCGGTTTTTTATTGCTTCATTTCATAAAAATACATCAAATCAAATGACAGTTTTTAATCAAAATACTCTCCATTACTTTCTATAACCTTTGCCCATTTTTCGGGTAACAAATGTATACCACGGCGATGGAAGCTCTCGTCTTTGGAGGCAATAAAATGATCCGCGTCCGCACGAACTTTTGCAACGACCTAATATCTTGAGTGTTGAGTGGGTTTTAACGCCGCACTACAGCTACGAAGTGGGAAATTAAAGACGGCCTTATAGTCATACTTAGGTACTTTCCGGAGACATGATATCTTAATTTTGATCCTCCACGGAGGGGATGGCTTCCTTGCTTCAGTAACCCCTAGAGCGATAGAAAATACTACCCTTCTATATTTAAGTTCTTAGGCATAATTGAGGTACAGCGTCTAGAATAAACAGTGTGGAAAGCGGCGAATAAAATTGTACTAAAAAAATTAAGCCTGTCACCAGATGTCATTGTAATCGAAGCTAGTGTCACGAAAACAAAACCGAGACTCCCTATTGGTTAATTATATGCTTAGATCACGTGATTAAACTGACGAAACTGGGAAAAGCCAATCAGGTCTTCGATTTTAGCAATAGCTTCGATCACAGCGACATCTGGGTAAGCTTAATTTTTGTACAGTCGGCTGCAAAATTATTCGAGCACTAGCAATTATCCTTGCCAAAAAAAAAGTACACTTAATACAGCTTTGTTAAATAAATCCTTGTCGAGTCATGTTCTTAAGGCTTCCCAGGAGTGACGTGGAAATTCATTTTTCAGGGTTAGCGAAAGAAAAGGATGGTTTCTGCCTCCCCCCATTCAATAGAGAGCATTCCGTTTGTAGACGAGACAATCCCTTTTTTCTGGGGAATTTCAAGAGGATCTTCCCCAATAACCCCACAATTTTTCCCTTCTTCAAACACCCGTTAAATATCTTTCCAAACATATGGTATCTATTTGTATTGACAAAAATATAAAAAGACAGAAAGAAAAAATAAAAGGAAAATGGATTGATTTAGTGAAGCTAGTCTTTATTTTTACTTTGTTTCATTTATTTTTATCGTATATTATCCATAATTATGGGATAAAATGTAGATAATCGAATTTTAAAAGCAATTAAATACTTTCAATAATTTAATAAAGATATTTTCGCTGATGTTTAGGACGGAGGACTATCAGTCTTCCCAATCTGCGGATAAAACTTTGTCGCCAGTTTTACGATGGTTGGACATTTATCAATATCGAAAATTTATCGAAAATATAATTGAATAATTTGAAAGCGGTGTTATAATTCGAAAAAACAAAGAAAGAAAAAACAAAGAAAGAAAAAAACTAATAGCCTCCGTACTAAACTAAATTCTGCTTTTGCCAGAATTTCGTCAAAATCTTTTTTTTTTTTTTTCTTTTTTTCTTTCCTTCTTTTCCTTTTTGAAAAAAAAAAAAAAAAAAAAAAAAAAAAACTAAAGAAAAGAAAATTAATAATAGTCAGTTCCAAAACGTACAGTACCGACAAAGTTTTTTTTTTTTTAATTATTATTATTATTCGCGTGAAAGTATATTTTATTTTCGTCGAAAAATAAATTAACGCGTAAATTTTTTTGGCAACAATTAAAAATTAAAATAAATGATCTTAAAGCTTTATTTATTTATTTGTGTCAACAAAAGGGGAAAATTTTTTTTTGATTACATCGTACTTTCAAAAGAGACCTGCGACAGAAGGAAAAATTGTAATCAATTTAATTTTCTTTCCTTTCTCTTTCTTTCTTTCTTTTTTTTTTAATTGCTTTAAATAATTGTGTTTATTTTTTTTTTTTTAAATCATTTAACAGTGTATAATAATTTGAGCACATAATTAATTTTGCAGTTGAAAACTGAAAATGCACTTGGAATATACATATATGTATGTATGTATAATATATGCGGAATATTTTAAACGATTGTATTTTTAATTATCTATAAAATCACTGAAAAATATATTTACGCTCCATAGAGGGCAAACAAATAAGAAATATATTCCCCGAAAACAAATCACTGCAAATGATGTTTTACAGTGAAAACGAGGGAACTCAATCATCTAGGTACTAGTTTAATTAAAAAATTATTACAATTATTCATTTTTTTTTTAAGACAAATTTCTATATTAAATTAATATTTAAATCATTTTATTTTATTTTATTTTATTTTTTTCAAATTTATAAGCACTAAGCATTTCCAATTATGAATTATAAGAACACCATCAAAAATACATAATTTAATTTTATCAAAAAGAACATTTGCAGATAAAGACAATATGGAAAATACTCCCCATTAGAAAATACTTTGTGTCTGTTAAAATAAAGGAGAAGTAAATGCATAACGTATTACTGCATATATTTATGAAATCATAAAAATGTATTACAAGTACTTTTGTATTGAACTATTACTCTATTTCCTGAATAATAAGTTGAGGAGTAGATTTACGCACAGTTGAATGCAATTTTTTGAGGTTTTATACTGTGTCAATAAAATGGTACTTCCGACCAATAAGAAATGGGATGTGCTGTCACAGAATGAACTTTTGAAGGTCAAAAAAGAAAAAAATAATAATATTATAGTTTAAAAAAAATAAAGAACACGCTTTTATAAAAATGTGAACTAAAAAACACAAAATATTTATCTTAGTATTAAAATGCAGGATAAGAGAAAATCGTGTGAGTGACACACCATAATATTTACATACATTTAAATCTTTAATTAAAATAATTTAGAATTAAACAAAAACCATTTTTAAAAAATTCTCCCCTGACAGGGATCGAACGCTAGACCTTTAGGTTTATAGCGCGGAGCTATACCTCAACGCCACGGTGTTCACGTAGGTAAAGTCTTTTTTTTACAATATAGATTTTTTGTTTGCTCCCAGAGCGGTTACAAACATGCAAACATACATACATACATACAGGTGAAGCTAATAAAGGCGTGTTAAAAAAGAAAAGAAAGAGCTGTAAATAAAAACGCCTGTGGAGTTTTTATTTATTCTTCCTGATGATGGAGAATATTTGCCTTCGAAACGTCTAACCAATTGATTTTATGTATTTTTTAAATTGTTTAATGCTTTATGCTTTTGAATATAAACTATAATTTTTACTTTTTCGGTCATTTTTGGAGCTCGCGTACTTTAGGCGAACGTTTTTGTGGATGATATAGTGGAAAAAAAGTTATTTTTTATTTATAAGAAAAGCTTCTTCTTCTTCTTTTTTTTTTCTTCTTTTAATGTTTATATTACGGAAGCGATCTTATTCTTAATTGACATATTTTTAAAGCTATTAAAATTTTATTATAGAAAAACTCATGATAGTTGGTTTCTTTATCACCTCCTTTTTCTCTCCTGTTTTCCCTTTTATTAAAAATAACGATGATAATCTTGAATAAGTACTCACACTTTAATTCTAAAAGTATTAAAGTATTTCTTTTAAATTAAAAAAGTATTTTCTTTATTTCAAACACACATTTTTAAATAATTGCCTGCACCCAATACTGTGCGGGCGGAAAAAGAGCTGCCGGTTCCGAAGTGAGGTTTAGAGCATAGAGGTCTGCGCGGGACGGGCTTACGGTCCGAGCCTGGCTCGGCTCTCGGGCCGGGCTCGGGCTTAAATTTTTTTTTTTCAAGCTCGGGCCGGGCCGGGTTTGGGCTCAATTTTTTTGTGTATACTCGGGCCGGACCGGGCCTGAATGAAATTTTTACCGGGCCATGTCGGCCCGAACCATTTTCTAGTTTCCCCGTTAATCAGCGAAAAAGGAAAATGATAAAATAATTATTCAGTCATTTATTTTACATAATTTTACAGGCTGGTATGTCACATAAAATTTTATTTTATTAAAAAATGTCTGTAACTTCAATTTAATTGTCTATCAGTCTGTCTGTTTGCGATCTCTTTCATTAGCATTAGTTCAATTCTATGTATTCTGATCACATTATCTCCAAAAAGTGCATATAATACATGCAATAGTGGGTAATGGAAGTCATGTGGTTGTTTCATACAAGATTTTTATGTTTTCAACAGGTAATGTAATGTAAAAAATTAAAGTAAGTAATATCTTAAAAAATTAAATCAATTTAAGATAATTGTTACTTTTTTGGCATGTGTATGTTTCTGTGGTGATTTATTTGACAGTCTATTAATCGATCTCATTCTTTTCTTTAATCAAAAAAATAAAATAAAATGTATATATATACATATATTTCAATGAAAGGGGAGCAAATACAGCATCAAAGCAATTCGGGGCCCATATTTGCTTAATTTGGGGCCCTTTCAAAATTTTCCAGAGGAAGCACATGCTTCTCGTGTCTATTGGGTAATCAGGGCCTGATCAGGGGTCGATCCAGGCAAAAATTGGAACCCTTTTGCTGCCCTTTCACAAAATTTAAATCCCTAAAATGGGCCCTTTCACGAAATTCAAATCCTTAAAATGGACCCTGTAAGGTGCGCCAAATCTGGCAAACCTGCGCCGCCACAAATAAGTATGGCAACCCAACTCTCGGAACGAGAAGCAGTTCTCGAGAGAGGGTGGAGGTGATGAAGGTAGCACTAGGATGTGTGCTGGTGTCGGCGAGTATAGTAGTTATAAACAAAATGTAAACTTGAACTGTAATATATTCATTGTATATATATCATCGATTTTCATTAATTATGTAATTCATCTGTGATGTGTCCCATTATAGAAATTTTAATAAATATTTGGGACTAATTTTGACTTTGTTATCATTGTTGTCTCTCACTACTCACCAAGAATTCCACGTCCGAGATGTGCTAAATTACATTGGTGTCAGAAGTAAGGGATGGTGAAGAGAGACGAAAAAATGATTGTGGTGTCACAGCGGAATGGCCACAATAGCCGATGGTCATCTGGTCATCGAAATAAGATGATAGAAGTATTACGTGCAGTTTTTAAGGCTGTAAATGCTACAGCGTTCGGCGGGCTACATAGAGCCTAGCGTGAATAAATAATACTGTATCAACAGTATGTTGTGTGTATGTAGAGCACCTACGTGCTAGCGAAAGTTTACAAAATAAGATGACGGAATTGGTGCATGTTCTTAAATTCTTCAGTGTTCAACACTTTACGTGCTAGCGAAAGTTTACCTGCTATTTTTAAATCCTTAAAGTCTCTAGTGTTCCTAACGTATAATGCTGGAGCGACAATATTTTGTGTAGAAGTGGTGCTACGTATTCTAGAAAGTGTTCTTGTTCTACAATTTTAGGTGCAGTCTTACGATTTGTGAATAAAGTAAAAACAACGAAGAAAAAAATCTTGTGTATACAGAGTATTCAACGTTTGTATGTTAGAAATGTTCTTTTTATGCAGCTCCGGACATCCGAACAAAATTTATCGATGTCGTGATTTCTTTTACCTTCGCACTAAGGTACTGTAAGTACTATATATTTTTTTCTTCGATTAGAATTTTAATCGTTAAGGAATATCAGCAAGTTTAAGAAGAGTGTATTAAATTTAGTTGATTATCGAATCATGTGAAATATTTATATATATATATATATATATATTTATTATGGTTATTTGATTTCTAATGTGAAATATAAAGGGTTAATAATTTTTAATTAGTGCAATTATTACATATATTTTTTGTTTTTTTTTTTCATAAAAAGGTAAAGAAAAGGGAATATATTAAGTTTATTAAACATATTTCAATATATGTGTAATCGAAATGTTTTATAATTATGGATTTGTTTCTTTTTACCCTGAAAACAAAAGTAAGGCCCAGACAGGCATTGTTCTTGTTCTGAGTGTCGCCAATTGGGTCCTTTTCGGTAGATCGTAATGATATTTCTTTCTTTTTTTGTTTGATCATCAATGTTGGAAAAAAGAGTTTTTTTTTCTTTCTTATTTTATTATTGCTTAGTAAAAGTTAGAAAAATAAATCTATTTCCTGTCTCAGTATATATATAAATAAGATATATATTGCTGTGGGTTATGAAATACTTAAATGATAAATTTATTTATTTTATTTTGTTTTTGAGAAGACAGTTTAAAATATTTTTTTTTCGGTAGTTCATTGTGCCTGAATAATTAGAGATAGATTTATTGCATCATTATTCACTTCCTAAGTAATTATTATTATTGTTTTTTTTTTTATTTTTTTATTTATTTTTTTTTTAATAAAAGGAAGGGTAAAAACAAAAAAGGATGAATGAATAAATATATGTATTTTATTTGTTTATTTGATGACAAATGCATGAGTAGGTATAATTAAATAGCTCTGGTTTATTTCTGATAAATGTTTTATATCTTTTTTTTTTGTTCTCGTATAAAAAGAGTAATGTTTCTTTTGATATTTCTTTAATATTTTGGATATATTTTGCTTTTTATTCTCATTTTATTGTAAGGTAATTCGGCATTAGGGTCGCCCAGAAAAATAGATAAATAGGAAAAAATGTCTTTTCTAATCAAAAATAAAAAAGCAGATTTAATTTGTCTGGCACAAGATTATGGGGAAAAGATTGATGAAAAGTTATCTAAATCGGAATTAAAGGAATTAATTTTAGCTAATAAGCGATATAAAGAGGAAGAAGCGAAAGAGTATTTAGATGCTATCATAGCTGAAAGAATAGAACGGGAACAAAAACTGGAAAATGAAAATAAGTTAAAACTAGAGCGGGAATTTAAGTTACAGACAGAGAGAGAAAGGGAAAAATTTGAATTGGAAAAACTTCGTTTGGAAGTAGAATTATCTAAGAGTAATCAAAATTTGATTCAAAATAGTGATCAAACCACGCGTATAAAATCTTTAGATGAAATAGTTAGGATGGTTAGACTCTTAACAGTTAAGGTTCCTAGTAAATCAGATGGATGGGACTATTTTTTCTCGAGTTTAGAGAAAGCGTTTGTAAATGAAAATGTTAACGACGAATTTAAACCTAAAGTTTTACTTTGCTTATTAGGGGAAAAAGTAACTAATCTGTTAGCTAATATTGAAGAAAAGGAATTGAGTAATTATGAAACCTTGAAAAAATTAGTGTTACAAGAGTATGGACCTTCTCCAAAATTATGTTTAGAAAATTTTCGTAGGGCAAAACGTAATCCTGATGAGAATTTTTCTCAGTTCGCGTCCAGATTAACCTTAATGTGGCTGTATTACTGCAAAGCCAGGAAGGTAAGTGATTTTGAGTCGCTGAATCTGCTCATTGTTTCGGATAAAATCTTTCAAACATTAGATGCAGAAACTGCAACCCACATAGGAGTTCTTCAAGGAGAAGATTGGTTCAAGCCAAAGGATTTAGGTAAGCACTGTGATGTATTTTATGCATCTAAGGGTAAGTCCTATGATGGGTCAGTAAGAGCCAAAGGGATGGATTTTGATAAAAAAGGGTATAATTCTAATTTGGGTAAACCACAGTTTAGTGGTGAAAAAAGGTCCGATTTTAACAATTTTTTCCCCAAGAAAAATTTCGAAAAATCAAAGCTCGCAGAAGTTAAGAAACCAACGTGCTTCACATGTGGGTCCGACAAACATTTCAGACGGGATTGTCCAAAAAATAAAGGGTCAGATACTAGGAGGCTTAATATTAATAAAGTTTCTGCAGAGGGTACAGACTCAAAGGAAGAAACTGTATCTGCTAGGGTAGACTTATTAGGGGAAGTCATTCCTAGGCGAGCTATTGAAGATAAATTAAGCAAACTAAAAAAGACATCTATCAGTGTAGATGGTAGATTAGTTGACGCATTGGTGGATTCGGGAACAGAAATTACGGTTGTCAAAAAAGAACTAGTTCCGGGAATTTCGGTAGAAGGTGCTTCTACAATTTTTTTGAAGGTATTTTTGGTCCGGCGGTGAAATGTCCATTAGTTTACGTTCCATTAGGTCTTGCTACTGGTGGCCAGGTTAATGTGGTGCATCAGCAAGTGTTGTGTGCTTTGGCAGATGTTTCGGTGGAAGACGTGTTACTTCCACCGGATGTTTTAAACATGTTGGGAGGAGCCCGGAGTGAAGGAATTTCACTGGCTCAGAACTCTCAGGACCTGAGGGGGGACTCAGGAAATTTAGATGGAACGATGGAAGTTTCATCTGGGACACTGTCAGGAAAAGCACAGGACTATTTTATTTTTGAGGAATCTCAAAGGGAAATTACTTCATGTGGAAATGAAGTGGGAACGGTAAACGCTAAGGATGGTGAGGAAATCACTGAGCCAAATAAGAAAAGTATGGTAGCTGATACTTTTCGCTCTGAGCAAGAGCAGTGTACCGATTTAGCAGTAGCTTGGAAGCATGCTAAGGAAGGTAAGGGTAATTACTATGAGGTAGATGGTTACTTATTTCATAGGGACAAAATACTCGGGGAGAGCATTGGGCAACTTGTACTTCCAGATTGTAGGCGGAAGGAGGTACTGAAACTTGCTCATAGCTCAGTGTTTAGCAGCCATATGGGTCCTAGAAAAACTCTAGAGAGGATCAAATACTCATTCTTCTGGGAAGGTATGAGGGCTGACGTAAAAAAATATTGTAGATCATGTAAAGAGTGTCAACTCACTCAAGCAGTTAGAACAAATGACCGAACGCCAATCACGCCGGTGACGAGACCGGAATTACCATTTCAGGTAGTGAATATAGATTTGATAGGCCCGATCGATCCTCCAAATTCGAAGGGACATAAATATATATTGTGTATGGTCGACCAACATACTAGGTGGGGCGAGGCCATACCGTTGACTAGTTTAAATGCAAAAACAACTTGTGAGGCGTTGCTAAGCATTTTTTCAAGGACCGGAATACCGAATGTTATCGCGTCTGATAACGGGACAAACTTCATAGCTGAACTGACTAAAGAGTTCGAGAAACGTATAGGGAGCAGTCCAAGGTTCTCTACCCCGGGATATCCACAATCGAACGGATTGGTGGAGAGATTCAATAGAACACTGAAAAACATGTTACATAATGTAATAAGGGAAGAAGGTAGAGGGTGGCATTTGCAAATTCCTTATGTGTTGTGGGCGTACAGAGAAATATCCCATTCAACCACGGGTGTGTCTCCATTTCAGTTACTGTATGGTAGACAACCACAAGGTCCTTTGTCCATCTTAAAGTCTACTTGGACCGGGAGACATAATAATATACAGTTAGGTACTACTCCTGTTGCTAAATATTTAGAAGATTTAAAATTAAAACTTGAGAAGGCTGCGGAGCAAGCCAAACTTGTTTCGGCCGTACAACAGAAAAAAACAGCTTACTACCACAATTTGAGATCGTCTAACAAAGTATTCAAAGTTGGGGATCAGGTGATAGTTTTAATACCCGATTCAACAAATAAATTATTTGCCAGATGGCAGGATCCCGCAACTATTGTTGAAAAACGCAATCCTCATTCTTTTATAGTGAAATTACCAGATGGTGCGACCAAACATATTCATCAAAATAAATTAAAACATTATATAGCTAGTTCGAATTCTGTAAATGTTATTTTTGAGGAAGAAAAAGAATTCGGTCATGTTGAAACTTTACCTACCGCTACAAAAGAATCTAAATTCTTTGAAATTCTTGATAGTCTTAAAGTTGAACATTTAAATGCTTCTCAGTGGAAAAATCTTAGAAATTTAATTGTAAAATTTAAACATATTTTTACTAAACCTGTCCAACCAACCTCGGTGGGCACTCATAAAATTGAATTACTACCAAATGCAGTTCGGAAAAAACCCCATTGTTACAGTGTTCCCATGGCATATAGAAAGGAAGTTGAACGTCAGGTTCAAGAATTGTTAGATCTAGATTTAATAGAACCATCAGAATCTGAAATAGCTCATCCAATTGTTTGCGTTGCGAAAAAAGATTCTTCCGTAAGAATGTGTATCGATTTCAGGGCTTTAAATGCGGTAACTAAAGTTCCGGTTTTTCCCATGAAAGATATGCAAGAGTTAATTTTCACTGCAGGATCAGCCCACTGGTTAACCAGTTTAGATCTTTTAAAGGGGTACTGGCAAATTAAAATGGATAAGGAAAGTAAACCATTAACAGCATTTACCACTCACAATGCCGTGTACCAGTGGAAGACAATGCCTTTTGGTTTAGCAGGGGCATCGGGTACTTTTCAACGAGAAATGAACCGTATCTTAAGAGCTCATTCAGATTATGCACAGGCATACATGGATGATGTGGTCATTTTCTCTAGGTCTTTTGAAGAACATTTGGCCCATTTAGAGTTAATTCTAACCGAGTTACATAAGTTAGGTTTCTCGGTGAGATTGGATAAATGTTCTTTTGCTGCACGGAAAATAAAATATTTGGGTCACGTGATAGGGGGAGGTAGGCATGGTCCTGAAGAAGATAAGATATCAGCTATTAGAAAGTTAGCCAAGCCTGTCACTAAAAAGGATGTCAGGTCTGTTTTGGGACTGATGGGTTTTTATCGCACTTATATACCGAATTATGCGGAAGTATCTTCTCCACTCACGGAGCTAACCAAGAAAAATAAATCAAACATAGTCAGTTGGGGTGAGGCCGAACAAAAATCTTTTGACAAACTAAAAGAGTTATTGTGTGAGATAACTAGCCTGGCTACCCCTGATGCCAATTTGCCATTTCAAGTACATTGCGATGCATCTGACTATGGTGTAGGATGTTGTTTAACCCAACAAGATGCTGATGGATCTTATCGCCCAATAGCGTTCGCAAGCAAAAAATTCAATGCGACGCAGAAAAATTGGGCAAGCATCGAAAAAGAAGCATGGGCAGTTTTATTCGGACTGAACAAATTCGATAAGTGGATTTATGGGGCTAAGGTAGAGATCATTTCTGATCATAATCCACTTAAGTATTTAACTCATACTACTCCTAAGAGTCCCAAGTTAACCCGTTGGGCTCTAGCTCTTCAAAGATGGAATCATTCCATCACTCATAGGCCAGGTGTCCAGCACAGAGGTGCAGACGCTCTGTCTAGGCTGGAATAGAAGTTTACTTGCATTATTTTTATTTTTTATATTCTATATATATTAAAATTGAAATTATATAGTGTATTGGTTAATATTTTGAAAGTATATGTTTTGTAATAGTATTTATATAGTATTTTGAAAGTATATTTTTTTTGTAATAGCATTTATATGGTATTTTGAAAGTATATGTTTTGTAATAGCATTTACGTATATATGTGTTTTTTGTTTTTAAAAAGTGATAAAATCAGCCACTGTGGGCTAATTTTATGTTTAGGTGGGGCGTGTAAGGTGCGCCAAATCTGGCAAACCTGCGCCGCCACAAATAAGTATGGCAGCCCAACTCTCGGAACGAGAAGCAGTTCTCGAGAGAGGGTGGAGGTGTTGAAGGTAGCACTAGGATGTGTGCTGGTGTCGGCGAGTATAGTAGTTATAAACAAAATGTAAACTTGAACTGTAATATATTCATTGTATATATATCATCGATTTTCATTAATTATGTAATTCATCTGTGATGTGTCCCATTATAGAAATTTTAATAAATATTTGGGACTAATTTTGACTTTGTTATCATTGTTGTCTCTCACTACTCACCAAGAATTCCACGTCCGAGATGTGCTAATCTACAGACCCCTTCACAAAATTCAAATTCAGAAAATGGGCCCCTTCACAAAATTCAAATCTATAAAAACAGCCCTTTCACAAAATTTTGTTTTATAAAAGTAATACTTTTGTAAATTTTTTCCATGTTTACAGTATTATTTTTAATGAGTGTCTATACTTGTTTAATAAAATGCTATTAACTTGAAATTAAACATTAGACAGAGTATCTGCTAAAATGAAAGGTTTCTAGCGACAATTCTTTTTTTTCACAAAAATATTTTGATTTTTCACAAAAATAAATAAACAATTCACAAAAACAATTTGTTTTTCACAAAAATGGGCCCCAAAAATTAAAACCTGGATCAACCCCTGACAATGTACGGAAGCAAGGCTATTATATGGTATTTCATTTCATGAAAGGTACTGCTACGACCACAAATGGTCATTTCAGAGACTCCAAAAGTGCCTGCAGGTGTTGAAAGAAAAAGAATAGATAAGAAAAACATCTATCAACGCTGACAGGTGTACGCCCATTAGAAATAGGGATTTTCTTTTTCCCTACTAGAGGGGGTAGGAAATATATGACTTTGCGTTCATCTCTCTTTGATTATTTTTCCTACTGTAGCATTTAATATTAAACACATACAAAATATTTTTAAGTCTATCAATAGGTATTTGAAAGAACATTTTTCGTATCTTAATCAAATTTGGATAAACCAAATATTTTTTTCAGAAAAGCAGTTCAAAGTCCAATTTTTCAACTCTACTTTGACAAACAAATTTCAATAACTTTTTAAAAATACAATTAATGAGTTTTTAAAAAAAGTGAAAAGTTGCGAAAAGAAAAGAGAAGTATAAAATAGTAATCCTTTTAAAATTTTAAAAAAATATTAATTACATTATGACATATTAGCAGAACTAGTAAAGCAAAAAACACTATAGATTAACGCTGGAGAAAGAAAAACGTCAAATCACTCCTGAGGCCTCTTAATCAGTCTAAGAACATGATTCGGCAAGGATTTATTTAGCAAAACAGTCTTAAGTGTACTTTTTAAAAATAGGAATTATTGGCTAGTGCTCGAATAATTTTGCAGCCGACTGTAGCATCATTTTAACATCACGGTTATAGGCGATTGCCACACTGTTTATTCTAGACGCTGTAATTGAGGGAAGGTTAATGTGATTTGGCGATGACTTTTTTCGTATTTGGCGTTCGAAACGTAAAGTTTAATATTTTGTTGTAGCTTTCCTGTTGCGATTCAGCAGCTAATTTTTTTACCAGTGAATTAAGTGCAACGTAAACTATATTCTGTAATTTTTTGAAGGAAATCGGTGATTAGCACTTGAAAGGGTTCCCTTGCAAGTTAAATTTGCATTATTTCTATGCTAACATTTTTTCTAATCACTCTTATTTTAATTCTAAAACTTATACCATTAGCTTTTAAAAAATTTAAGTAAAAAAAAATTTTTAACATTAGAAGCTTTTTATTGTAGAGCCCTAAAAAGCATAAAATAAAGATTTATTCTAGCGAAGACATGAAAGAAAGTTTCTACAGAGAAATGAAAGTTTCAACACTAAGAAAATTTTAGAGAAAAATATAGATATTTCCCTTTTGCAAGAGATGAAAATTTTTGAATGTTTAAAATATTTTAATAAACATTCGAGACCAATATTCTTAGTAATTTTTGTACAAGTATTCGTTAAGCCCTAAATTTCAAAGGTCCCGAAAACTTTTTAAAATATTTGAATATTTAAAAATTTTCATCTCTTGCAAAAGGGAAATATCTATTATTTTTCACTAAAATTTTCTTAGTGTTGAAACTTTCATTTCTTTGTAGCATGTCTCTGCCAGAATAAATTTTTATTTTATGCTTTTTAGGGCTTCACAATAAAAAACTTCTAACGGTAACCTTTTTTTTTTTTTTTTTTTTTTTTTTTTACTTTAATTTTTATTTTGTGCTTTTCAGTTATAAAGACAGAAAAAGTTGCTTAAAAAAAACTAATCAAAATTTCTTAGGATACTGAGCAGACAACAGAAGATTTTTTCTATTAATTGACACCTTTTCTATTAATTATCTGCATAAAAGTACATATCGACTTTCGAGAGTTGTTTTCTCTGAAACTCGCATAAATACTGGCTAGGATCCCTTAGAAAGACCCCCTAATTAGGCACTCCCCCTCATGCCTTGGACCTAAGTGCAGTCAATCAGCCTTAATTCCCACAACCCAAACCATGTTTCGAGGACTGAAAAAAGAACCATCGCATTATCAGCATGATGACCTGGCCTGTTTTTAACTCGAGCTTGGAAATAATCTACAGAAAACTCCGAAAGGTTAATTTGACGATCGTGACCTGGAATCAAACCAAGCATTTCCCATTTATTAGTTTGGAGAGCAGAAGCTAATGGCTACTGGTGGAAAATGTTTTATTTTGAATAAAAAATAAATAATAATAATAACATTTATTTAAATCACTATTCTATTTTTATTTATTTGATTCATTAAAAAAAAAAAAAAAAAGTTTAAATCCAAGAACTAACAAGACCTTCCGGCTTTTTCGGAAGGGTAGGTTGATTTCTTTTTCCTTATCAAGTAGCCGTCATTTTGTTTCAAAATGGCGGCTACAAATTATTAATGCACTTGGTAGAAATATTGATGTAGGCTATGCACATATGAAGTTTTAAGCAAATCGGTTCATAAATACACTTTTATGTGAATTTAAAATTTTCAAGTGGCCGGCGCTAGGAAAAAAAATGGTGGGTTAAGTTGACAAATATATGAAATGCGTTTGTGAGATAAGTCTACTGTACACAAATAGTTCGAATTAATTCAAAATCTCAAAAGTCATTGTGTTGAAAAATTAAGTGGCTCCCACTTCGATAAAAATGGCAGAGAAAGTTGCTCATCTAAGATATCGTTGCAAATTTGAAAATAATTTTTTTTTTTTTGTAGAAATTCTTTCAAAGAGGCTTAGTAAGTTGATAAAATGTTAGTTTCCTGCATTTCTAGTTTGTTTTAGCATTAAAATAGTCTAATTTTACCTTAAAAACGGATTAAAAATATCCAGTAACGCATGTAATGGATTTGGCGCCAAATTTGGCGACTTTTCCCCTTTGGCGACTTTTTTGGCGACTTTTGGCGAGAAAATACTTATTATCGATATACCAAAGATGGACGCAATAACGTGATTGGTTCATGAGTTACGTGAATTTTCTAAATTTTTGTTGTTTGAATGATAAATCCATTTTTCAACTTTGATTTGAATTGATTAAGTATTTCTAAAGTTCCAGCAAACACATCGAAGATATTTGAAGCATAGGTTACTGTCCAACTGTGGTTTAAATCAGTCCCGTGTTTCAAAAGTTATTATTATGGCAAATTTTCAAGTGGCAGTCTAAGTGGCTGCGACTTGTAAAACAAAATAGCAAAACAACTTGCCCATCGAAATCATCCAGTACATTTGTACGATAAGTTCATTGTCCAGTTCTAGTTTAAATTAAATCAGAATTTCAAAAATTATAATCATAAGAAATTTTCAGGTGGCACCACTTGTAAAAAAAAGTGGAGTGAGATGCCTAGCGAACTTATCTGAGATATTTGAATGATAAATCCACTACCCAAACTTGAAGCGAATTGATTCTGTCTTACTAAAGTTACCATAATGACAAATTTTCAAGTGGCCGCCACTTGAAAATAAAATTGTGGATCAAGTCATCAAGAGAACTTATCCTAGATATTTGAACCAAAAGTTCACTAACCAGCTTTTATTTGAATCAGTTAAGTATTTTAAAAGTTATCGTGATGGCATATTTTCAAGTGGCAGTGTGATTTCAAGTGACTGGAACTTAGACACAAGATGTCGGGACAAGTTGCCTAGTGAAAACATTCAATATAATTATATGATAATATCACTGTCAAAATTTGGTTCGATTTGAAGTATTATTTCAAAAGTTATCGTGATTTTAAATTTTCAAGTATGAGCCTGATTTCAAGTGACCGCGATTAACTTAAGATATCTGCCACTTTATTAAAAGTGGCGGATATAGTTTATTAATAAACTTCATTGAGATCCTTATGTGGTCTGTATTTACATCACAATCCAAACAATTTCGGAATACGCTTTTTACAATTTAAATTTGAAATTTTCAAGTTGTCTCCACTTGAAAACAAAATGGCGGAGCAACTTGGTTAACAAACTCATCTAAGATATTTATAAGATAAGTTAAGACACTGTTCAAATTTGGTTCCATTTGGAGTATTATTTCGGAAGTTATCATGGTTTTAAATTTTCAAGTGGTGGCCTGATTTCAAGTGGTCTCGCTTAACTTAAGATATCCACCACTTTATTAAAAATGGCGGATAAAGTTCATTAATAAAGTTATTTGAGACACTTGTGTAATCTATGTATACATCAAAATTAAAAGAAATTCGCAATACGCTTTTTACAATTTGAATTTGAAATTTTCAAGTGGTCTCCACTTGAAAACAAAATGGCGGAGCAACTTGGTTAACAAACTCATCCAAGATATTTATAAGATAAGTTAACACACTATTCAAATTTGGTTCGATTTGGAGTATTATTTCGGAAGTTATAGGGATTTTAAATTTTCAAGTGGTAGCCTGATTTCAAGTGGTCCCGTTTAACTTAAAATATCTGCCACTTTATTGAAAATGGCGGATAAACTTCATTAATAAACATCATTGAGACCCTCATGTGACCTGTATTTACAACAAAATTCAAGCAAATCTTGCTTTAAATATGCTTTTTACAATGTCGGTTTCAAATTTTCAAGTGGCTGCCACTTGAAAACAAAAAGTCGGAGCAACTTGGTTAATGAACTCATCCAAGATATTTATAAGATTAGTTCACTGTCCAAATTTGGTTCGATTTCGAGTATTATTTCGGGAGTTATCGTGATGACAAAATTTTCATTATAGATAGATAGATAGATAGATATATAGATAAACGAAGTGATTGCAATAGGTCGATTTCTAAAGAAATCAACCTAAAAAACGGAGAAATTTATAAAATATGTTAAGTGTAATGAGCTCAGTGAGATGAAGATAAAATTCTCCTTGCAAAATAATCAACGTATTTGCTGCCTCCCCCATGTTAGTAATGTTATATCTGCACATCAGTCCTAGACCTAGGTGAATTGTCTTTGTATTGGTCTTTTTAAAGGGACTTAGCCTGTTTTTACTGAAGTTTTGAATTAAACCACGGAAAAATTCGAACGGTTAATTTAACGACCTTGACTTAGAATCGAACCAATCACTTCCCACTTACTAATTTCGAGAGTAGAACCTAACGACTACTGATAGAGTATGTTTTATTTCAAAGGGAAAAAAACTGATGAAATGTATGCTTTGTATGTGATGTAAAAATGACTTTAAAATTTTATCTAAATCATATTTCCATGCTAAAATTATTTTTTCTAATAATTCCAGTTTTAATACAAAAATTAGCTTTTAAAAATGTAAACAATTTTAATCAAAAGACAAAACGCGGCTATTTAAATCCCTATTCCATGTTTTAGTATGACAGGACTATTTATTTCAATCTGCTGTCTTGTTTTGTTACCTGTAGTGTTTCACTTCGAAAATGTTTGCCAATATCGAATTTTATCATTTAATTTCTTACTCTATTTTAAAATATTTTGTGAAATCCGTAAAAATTTTCACACACATTTTTTTTTTTTTTTTCCACTTCCATCGGTGAGGATCGAACTCACAACCTTCGGGTTCGTAGTTGTGTACTCTGACAACAGAGCCAATGGGTCTCGGCTTAATATGCCTGATTATTTAGACTAGTGTTTTCAGATATTTTTAGACTAAAACTGTGAAATTTATTTAAAACTAGCTGTTACCCGCGACTTCGTTCACGTGGAAATTTTGATGTGTATGTGTGGGAACTGACGGTTTGATCATAATATGTAATGAAATGAAACCTTATCATTGTGGTGCTGTGCAAAACAGAGTCTGATAAAGTACACTCAAAAAAATTTGTAACTCATTGAAAGCCAAAATAAAAAAATAAAAAGTTATCGCCAACATGGCGATAAAAATTTAAAATTCGTCCATAGGGATTCTGTACTAAAACAGTACTGCGTTGTGGAAGTATAAAAACTGGGTCGTCAATTATGAATTTTATTTCGAAACCTTTCTTTGTATGATTTTAGTTCACTATTGCACAATATTAATCTGGTTCTAATAATAATTTGGTGACTGGTTAATTAAAATTTTAACTATGTGGTGAAATTCATATAATATTTATGAGTTTCAAATTTTTATTTATTTATTTATTTTTTTTTTTTACAAATAAATGACTTTTTTTTTTTTTTTTTCATTTCTCTGCGAATTGTTGAATAATATTTTAGTTCTTAAACAATTTTGGACGGCTTTGCCCGCTTCGCTGGCAAACTCTTTTCTATATGCTTTATGAAAAAAAAAAAAAAAACTGAAATCGGTCAAAAGCTTGCTTTGGGTTCCCGCTGCCTTAGGCAGCGCCTTGTTCGTCCTTGCAATCTCCGGTGCCTGTCCCTATTGCCTGCGACAATGGCTTACCCGTAGGCTTCCATTTGGTTGCTTATCATACATAACAGTTTCGATACGGACAGTATCGGAAATTTTGAAGTAGCTCTTTTATATCTGAATCCCAGTTACATATGAACAACATTATATGTGATGTACATAATATTTGCTCTCAAGTTATTTCCTATATTTATTTGATTTAATCAATCAACCATAGAATGACATCAATTTCAAGCCACATATAATATTACAATATGCTATGATCGGCAACTTCTATCGCATGAGACAATTATTATTTTGTGGTTATATATACTTCATGCTTAGTTAATAGTAGTTGATATATAGAAAAATAAATAAATTAGTATGTAAACTTGATCATGGTACATCCTTAATGCCCTTGGCGACTTTTAAATTTTTGTTGCCGTTTTAGACCAAAATATAATTTATACGATTATTGTTCCTATACGCAAGCGAAGTGTGACGTCACTGACCGTCCGTGGATGCAAGAAAATGATTTCCTATGTCAATCGCCCATTGGATTTTTTGTAAAAAATGATTAAAAATCGAAGAAAATTATTTCCCGATTTTAATCCCCATATTTGGATACACATATGTATTAGTTATCATGTGCATGCGTTAGATTGAGTTATTTTGCTGTCAAATTGACAAAATTTTAATTTTAAATTTCAAAACTATGTCGTTCTTGGCGCTTATTGTATTTGGTGATCAAAAACGTAATACGAAAATATACATGCCAGATGTATTACTTACAAACTTTGAATAAACACCATAAAATGCAATAAACTCGCAACAATTGTTTCGGGTCGAAAAACACACGACCCTTCATCAGGCGAATAAAGTAAGCACGAGTGCTGCAGTCAAAGCGGCAACGCGTTGCCGCTTTGACTGCAGCACTCGTGCTTACTTTATTCGCCTGATGAAGGGTCGTGTGTTTTTCGACCCGAAACAATTGTTGCGAGTTTATTGCATTTTATGGTGTTTATTCAAAGTTTGTAAGTAATATTTTTACAACGCCAGTTTATTGATGCTTCTTTATTAAAAATGCCAGATGTATATTTTCGTAATATGCATTGTACGAAATATTGTTTCATATTATTCTTTACTGTCTTAAAATAAGTTGTTAAAATAACCATGATTTTTGAAAGGAATTAAATTATGTTTGCCAAATAATTTGACGATATTTTATTTTTCTACCAAGGATGACCGATATCAAATCTATTCCGCTACAACATATTAGTATCTTATATCAGATACTTTATTTAGACATTTGAAAACAAATTTGACTTCAAATTATGATAGAATATTTATCATTTCCCTTTTAATCAGTATATTAGTTGGATATTTATTGTGTTAATATCATCCTTTGAAATTAAATGTTTGTGTTTTCAATCGAATATGGAAGTTTGCCATTTTTTTTTTTTCTAGAGTTTTGAAATTAAGAATTCAAATTTTGTCAATTTTACAACAAAAATAACTTAATCTAATGCATGGACATGATAACTAATACACATCTATACCTAAATATGCGGATTAAAATCGGGAAATATTTTTCCTCGATTTTTAATAATTTTTTACAAAAAATCCAACGGGCGTTTAACATAGGAAATATTTTTCTTGCATCCACGAACGGCCAGTGACGTCATCGCTTCGCTTGCGTAATTCTTTCTATCTTTTCCTTGGCGAAAAATGTCCGATCTACTTCAGCATCAAAATTATAAAAAATTGTCAAGAGTTATCAATAAGAAAATACCTTTACCATAAAGCTGAATTAACTTTTATGCCAAGCGTGTTTCATCCGCCATACTAAAAAAAAAAAAAAAAAAAAAAAAAAAAAATCTGAAGTTGAGGTATATAAAAAAAATGCTGTGAAATAAAATTCAGAAGAAATATGTTAGATTTGTAATATTACTATTTTATTTTAAAATTATAATGTGTCATTTTCTCATCGACCAATTTAACATTAAGTAATTTCTTATTTTTCGCATGAAAGCATATTTCATTTTATGCTGAAAACAATAAATAAATATATCTCGTAAACTTTTTTTGGCAACAATTAAAAATTTAAATGGCTTATATTAGGTCAATATAAGTCAATAAGTTTATTATTTTCATATTTTAATTAATTTTAAAGATTTTTTCAATTTTTTTTTTTTTTTTCCTAAACCATCCCTGACCTATAAGGAAAAAAAACAAAAAAAGAATGATCGAAATCGGTCAAGCCGTTTACGATTTTATAAATAACATACAGACAAACATTCATTTTTATATATATAGATGTGTGTTATTTTTCGATTTATAAGATGAGTATATTGATATTAATTATGTTTTTGAGTAATTAATGGATTAATATTAATTAATTTGTGATGAATTTTTAGTATAATTTAAATATTGAATAACTGGTTTAGTTTTTTTTTTTTTTTTTTTTTTAAATATTATGTTTTGTTCTGTAGAAATTCAAACTGCTAATTATCTATGATAATAAAAGGAAAGATTTGTATGTATGTCTGATGTTTTCATAATAAAATAATTACTTTTGAAGCCATCTGTAAAATTTTCTGTTATATGCTCTCTCTCAAGGAAATTTCCGTAAACATTTATTTGTATTCATTCTATACTCTTATTCCACTGAAGCTGTACAAATATAGTACTCTATTTTTAGTAAAATAAGACTAATTTTCATAATTTTATTTTAAATTATTGTTATACATGATCAAAACAATGAGTATTACTGTTTATATTAAAAAAAAAAAGATTATTTCTAGTTTAGTTTTGACGGTTAATGGGTTAAAAAAAAACAAATCTTACATTGTCAGTTTCAAAACATGTATGTAAGCTATTAAAAAAAAAAAAAAAAAAAAATTGAAATTTTACTTATTGCTATCATTTAGTTTGTAGATAATCAGAAATTTCCTCTCATGATAATTTCTGAAATACTGAATTAATTTGAACCAAATTTCTGTTTAATAAACCTGAAAGTAAAAACAAATGTGGAAAACTCTGTGGAAAGTAATTCCTTGCACAGTCAACAGATGGCGCTGTCTCGAATGTATCCAGAGAACGATCTGACAGGCGGAAGATATAGTTAGTATCCGGCTACAATGGAGAGCTGTTGAGACCGTCAGCGCGAAGGCTGATGTGGTCAATTTTCTTCTAATTAGAGCTTGAAACGCTCTGAGTAGTTGGGTAGAGCCATGGAAGGCTCAATACTTCAATCTCACTATTACATATGGTACGTGTGGGTGCTATTGTGCATTACAGTACGATTAGGTGCTCATATGTTGCTTTGTGATTGTGACAGTCATTTAATGAAGTGAACTTCTTAGTTCTATGTGTTAAACCTCGGAACCAGTAGTTGGTTAATAATGAAGATCTGCTGTTATAATAATATTTATGTGTAATTTGTGTATCTTCAAATAAATGTGACGTGATTTAATCTGCATCTCATCATTGACCCCACCTCTAGACACCCAGCCAAGATCTTACATAAATATGGATATTTTCTGGTAGTTCTAATTGTGCTTGAAGATGTAATGCATAGTATTTAACTTAACTTTAAAAATCTGCTGGCCAAGAGATAATTACCTAAAAACTTTCTTCTACTTTTCTTCTGTTTTATTACTTACTTACTTTATATATATATATATATAAATGTAATTCACTTTTTTAACTTTTGTGTTTGTATTTATTATTTAAATATGTAAATTAAAAAAAATACAAATTTAAGTCAAAAAAACTTTTTTTAACAGTAGAAGCTTTTTATTGTGGAGCCCTAAAAAGCATAAAATAAAAATTTAGTCTTGCAAAGACATATTATAAATGAATAAACGTTTAACACTAAGGAAATTTTAGAGAAAAACATAGATATTTCACTTTTGCAAGAGATGAAAATTTTTAAATATTCAAAATATTTTACAAAGCATTCAAGATCAACATTCTAGTTATTAGTTTTTGTATAAGTATTCGTTAAGCCATAAATTTCAAAGATCTCGAAAGCTTTATTAAATATTTTCAATCTTTAAAAATTTCCATCTCTTACAAAAGTGAAATATCTATATTTTTCTCTAAAATTTTTTTAATGTTGGAACATTCATTCATTTACAGTATGTCTTTGCAAGGCTAAATTTTTATTTTATGCTTTTTATGGCTCCACAAAAAAAGCTTTTACTGTTAAAAAAAGTTTTTATTTTGTGCTTTTTAGTAAAAAAAAAATGAAAGATTTTGTTTTATTAATTGATTCCTTTTCTGTTAATTATCTGTAAAAATTAACACATCGCTCTTTGAGGATCGAATCCATGGCTATCACGTTATCAGATTGCTGCTGTAAGTCATAGAGCATGCTAGAAAAAATTTATACAAAAGCTAATGACTAAGAACATTTACATTAAAGTGGATTGGATGCACCTTGTTTTTTAGTGTGGTTACGTGCTACTTCCAAACGGTGCGATTTGCGAACACATCTTACACCTGGCAGCTTTTTCCTTACCCATTTCAAGATAAGGGGGGACCGTCCGACAGAGCACGGTTACCCTTCCCTAATCGATCAAAAGGATTAACTGCTTTTGTTAAAAGCTGTTAGTAAGAAAAATGATTAAGTGGAACTATGAAATCACTCTTATTAAGCAAATAAACAGCTTTTAGGCAACTTCTAATTTTTGGAGATCTTTTAAATTTCTGCTAAGATTTAAACATGATTACTGCTCGTTATATGTGTGGATGAATGTATATGAATGGTTTTCAATATACATTGCATGTGTATATAGGAGAAAGTTGGACAAAATGGGATACCATTCTTGTTTTTTTTTACTACAGAAAATATGTTGAAGAAAACCACACAATTTTTTTTATAACTACAACATTAATTGAAGCACACAAAAAACATATTTTTAACTAATTGTAATGATTGTAAAATAGTAAAAAAAAAGTATTTACCAAACTCTTACACATCCCGTTTTAGCATACCTGGGTTGGATGAAAGAGATAGGGATTACAATGTTTAATTTTTTGTGTAAAACTAACTGAAAAGCATAATTAACTGACAGAAAACTGTAAAGCAAAATTTCCACTTGAAAGAACAATGTCTTCAGTAACCAGAGACTTAAAATTGAGTTTTTTTTTTATGTTTTTATTTACAAAATGGGAAAGATGACCTTTTATTTAGGCCTATAGCAGAACAAAAGTCGCATAAAAAGGCATTAGAACACGCTTCGTGAGTCCATTCTTGGCATCCAGAACATTGTATCCAACCTTCACCAGCCTTAGAATCGACGTACAGTGTATTACAATATATGCAGGTTTCTTCTCCCTCTGTTTCATCTTCAGACAATGACGACATGCATTCTTGGCTGCTTGCTGAAGGTTTATTAAACTTTTCTATGTTTTAACTTCAGGATTAGGCATTCTTTTTGATTTTTTTATAGGCCTACTTTCAGGTTTGGCTGGACCTGGTAGATCATTTTCTTCCTCTTTTCCATTTCCTTTTCTTATAAACTTCTTTTTGGAATTTTTAGAAGGATTTCTTAGCAGCCTTTTCTTTAATTTTCTTGTAGTTTTATCATCATTTCTATTTCTTCCATTTCTAACTCACTCTTATATGAAGATGATATTATTACTACATTTTCTTTTTTCTCTTATCAGCCTTGTTTTCTGGACGAGGTCCTTTTACTTGAGGTACAGGTAGAACAAACTTTGGAGAGATGGAAAAGGGAAGCTTAGGTCGACAACAAGAGAGTTCTAATCCTTTCTCCCCTGAGGATGTTGCTGTGTTTGGTCTGTCCGTAGGCAGTCTCCTGACAGGTTTGTTGGCTGGTCTACTCCTACAATGTCCTTTGAGAAAAGTATATAAAAAACTGTATCCCGTTTTATCCAACTCATAAGTGTCCCGTTTTGTCCAACTCCGACACTTTTCAAAATAAACATGGCTGCTACCTAAATGTGAAAGGAAAATTAGATAGACGAATATCATGAGAATATTCGTTAATAAATGCTTAATCAAATGTAATATTCACCGGAATTGTATTCCCATATATGTAGGCAGAATAATGTAGAAAACAACGCACGTAAATATAGAAAGTGCGAAGAAAACAGAATAAAAAAGTTCTAAGAATTACAACTTTCCATCAACTAGTGGTCTCGAGACGGGACGAACTGAGAATGATGTAATGATGGCCAAGAACAAGTTTCTGTCATCATCCGCTCGATAGCAGTACTAGCCGGGTCCCTAGGCGACGTATCCCGTTTTGTCCGACTATCCCGTTTTATCAAACTTTCCCCTATATATATATATATAACTTTAATAATTTTTTTCGAATAATACTTTTAATAGTTTTTTTTTTTTTTTTTTTTTTTTTTACTAGAAATGATTAAAGTTATAATAAATAAATAGCTAAATTAAAAAAAAGTAATTAAAAAATTTAGAAAACTAATTTAACTAATAAAAAATGTATTTCTAATAAATTAGTTGGAATTTCTTAATACTATTGTTTCGGGTTTAATATAATATAATATATATATATAAGAATAATTAACTGAATGAATAACTGAAAAGATTAGAAACTAATTTAACTAATAAAAAAATATTTATTTCTAACGAACTGTATTTGAAATTACTTAATACTATTGTTTCGAGTTTTAATGGGGAAAAATAAATAAATAAAATTCTTTTGTTTTTAAATATAGTTTTAATATTATAAGTTTTATAAAGAAAAACTAGTTAAATTATTTAATGAAATATTCCAAGTAAAAAAAAAAAAAAACTAATTTATGCATTAAAAATGTAATTTTTAACAATTAAATTAGGTGTGATTGGTTAATACTATTATTTGGACTTTCAATTTAAACGTAAGTTTAAGTATCAGAGCGGTTCGTCAGTTCTCAATGCTAGTAGACTGTAAGCGTCAGGTTTGGTCCCAAGTCCCATTCGTTAAAAAGCCATTGGGAGTTTTCCATGGTTTTCTTCGAAATTTGCACAAGTACAAGCTAGGGGCCTTTAGGGTTACCCCAATCCCCACCATAGAAAACATTTCAAACAGGCGTAGAACACATGTGTTATACTTACACAATCACCACAAAGATATTTTTTAATATAAAACAACTTTTTTTCTATAAATGATTATATATCTATATTTAAAATACCGGGTGATGCAAAAGTCAGGACAAACTTTAAAAATGAATAATTCGAAAACGAATCAAGATACAAAGATACGGTTTGCACCAAACGGATGAAAAAGAAGAACTGGGTTTTGTGTGGCAAAGGAAAAAAATTAGTTAGGGGTAGGTAAGGTAACGTATAATGGAATTAGTAAACATTATTAATTAAATTTTGGTAGATAATTAACTAATTATTTCTTCGATATAAGTAAATGCATTCTAAGTTCCCATGCACTTTCACTAGAGGAAAATCATTACCAAAAGTTCACGCTCTTCTTATAATATTAAATTAAACCTCATGAATGATAGTAATTTCAAAATAAGAACTAGAAATTGCCTTCTAATAATTAGAATAAAATCTTTTTGTAAAAAAATAGAACCGACTCCAAAAAGGAACTACTACTCAAACAACTAAAAATGAAAGAAAATTGGCAGAAAATAGAACTATAAATTGCGCCTTAAAGTATAATATAATTTCCTTCGCCAAACAACCTATAACACTACAATTAATCATAACTTTTGAAGTCGGAGCAAAATTAAATAAAATTAAATTAGGTTTTAAAGGTTTGTCTTTAGATTGGTAGCAACAAATGCTGTTGTCTCGAATGATCCATTTTCATGTTTCCTTTATTATTTTATCACTGTATACAATTGGTCCATTAGTAGCATCTATATAGAACAGTGAACATTCTTCACAATGCGGTATTTATGTTTCTACAAAGTTAGAGTTTCCTTTGCAAATTTGGCATAACTTTGATAACTATCATCCTTGATGGCTTTTGGATTTGGCGATCAAAATGTAAGGCAAAAATATATTTTCATAATATATATTGTAAGATGTGTTGTTTCATATTCTTGATTACTCTCTTGATATACCTTATCAAAATAATCATGATATCCCAAAGAAATTAAATATGTTTGCCAGATAATTTTGCGATTTTTCTTTCACCAAGGATGTCAGATACCAGCATCTTCGATAACTTTTGCTGCTTACGAAATCTTATTTGTTTTCTTGAATCAAAGTAGTTTTCGGCTGCGTTTTGCAGGTAACAATGTGAGATGTGTATTTTGAATAGGATTTGATTTTTGTATTGAATAAAGGTATCAATTTTTATTTAATTTTGCACCGACTTCAAAAGTTATGATTAATTATAGTGTTATAGGTTGTTTGGCGAAGTAAATTATATTATACTTTTAGGTGCAATTTATAGCTCTATTTTCTGCCCATTTTCTTTCATTTTTAGGTGTTTGAATAGTAGTTCCTTTTTGGAGTCGGTTCTATTTTTTCACAAAAAGATTTTATTTTCTCTTTTCAGAGAAAACTTATTTATATAGCAGAGCATCAGAAGACGTTCGACGGAAGTTTCACAAATCACAACTTCGAAGAAAAGTGACATTACTCAAAAAATGGTTTATGTCACTGAAAAATACATGAAATGCACCCAATGTGAACAAAAAAGTTACATCTCCATCTAGAAAATTATCCGCTCGACAGACAGTTGTGCTAGTTTTGTTCTAGTCAAGTTATTTTTAAGTTGATTTTTCTCAGATGCTGCATTTTTAAGTTGTGTCATTTTCTTGCCTTTATCGGATATGAGCAAAAAACTATCTATTGAACGAACATACGTTAAATTAAAAAGTCTTTAAAAATGTAAATAACGGAATATTCATTTCAGCTGACGGACAGCAGTTTCAACATCGATACTTACATACTGCTTTTACCAGTGTAGCTACATGCGTTCAGCAGTTAGAATGAGAACAGATTTTTGTGAGTATCCTGTAATTAGTTTATATCTTAATGAAATCATAATGAAACCTATTTCAGGCCAAGATCATTACAACAAAAATTTTTTTTAAATTAAATCATCTCTTACAAAGTTATAAGCAAACAAATTTCAAAAACAATGAGAAACATGGTTTGTATTGAGAACCTCTTCCTTTATGAAGTCTGTTTAAAACATCTATGTGTTAATCGATGTGACCGCTCACAATAACCATACTTTGAATTTTACATAGCATAAATGTCACCCGTTACGCTACAACATATACAATGTCGTTCAAGTGTGCACAAAATAGGAAATTGTGAACAAACAAATGCACTTTTTAAGCATTCTGTTTTTAGCATTAATGTCTAAACTATCTTTGCGTACTACATCGATGATGCACTGCAATTTTATAATTTACTTTTTTCCCCTGTCTTGAAACGTTTCCGAGATAGGATAGCTAACTCCACTCTTTTCCACCAGGTGGTGCTTTAAGCGGTTGAATCGCGTAGCACATGTCCACTTTACTATACCTACATACTGCTTTTATGACTATAGCTGCAGCTGTTCAGTAGTTAAAAGAGTCGGGACTGACTTTTTTGGGCACCCTGTATGTTCTTTTGATCGTAAAGATCTTACAATGGGACCTATTTCAGACCAATAAAACAAAAAATATCAAAATCGAATCATCCGTTCAAAAGTTATGAGCTAACAAACAAAAACAAAAAAACATACGCTTTGAATTGAGAACCTCCTCCTTTTCGAAGTCTGTTAATTAGAGCATCTCTTATTAAGTTATAAGCTTACAAACACCAACAACAACACATAGCTCGAATTAAGAACACCCTCCTTTCTGAAGTTGGTTGAAAACGACTTTGCGCTAATCGATGTGACCGCTTACAGTAACAGTACTTTGAACTACAGAGTATATGTGTCATTCGCTATGCTGCAAAGTGTGCAACGTAGTTCAAGTGTGCACAGTGTAGGAGATTGCGAACAAACTACACGTTTAAAGCATTCTATTTTTAGCAATAACGTCTACAAACTGTCTTTTCGTAGTAAATTGATGATGCTCTACAACTTCGTAATTATCTTTTCTCCCATCTTGAACCGTTTTTGACTGATAATGATAGAATATTTCGTCTATTGAATGTTGATAATTGTTTAGTAGTTCCTTGTAATTCTAATATTCAGATAATTGTATCAGGAGCGGATGTAATTCATTCATGAACTGTTCCATCTCTTGGAGTTAAGGCTGATGCTATTCCTGGGCGGTTAAATCAGTTATCCTTGAATTTTAATCGGGAGGGAATTTTTTTTGGAGAGTGTTCTGAAATTTGTGGAGCTAATCATAGTTTTATACCTATTATAATGATGGTAGTTCCTCGAAATGAATACTTAAATACTTGAATATAGGTAGGTGGCTGAGTTAAGGTGTTAGTCTCTTAAATTAATTATGAATAATGTAGTTAAGTTAATATTAGTTTGTCAAGCTAAAGATGATATAATCCTTCAATTAATACCTTTAATATGAGTAGTGTCTATTTTGGTGTGAATATTAACTAAATCGGTGATACTCTTCAGCTTTGTAATTCACTTTTTCTTTAGAACTGTTTTCGAGATAGGAGCACTAACTCCGCTATTTTCCACTAGGTGGTGCTGCAAGCAGTTTAACCTTGTACTGCATGGCCACTTTGCTATACTTACATACCATTTTTATCACTATAGCTGCAGTCGTTTAGCAGTTAAAAGAGTTGGGACTGGTTTTTTTGGGCACCCTGTATTTTCTTTAGATCGTAAAGATATTACAATGGGACCTATTGCAGACCAAGACCTTTTCAACAAAACAAAAAGTATCAAAATCGGAGCATCCGTTCAGAAGTTATGAGCTAACAAACATAAAAAAAGCATACGGTTTGAATTGAGAACCTTCCTTCTTTTTTGAAGTCGGTTAAAAAAAAATCATTTCAAATCAAATTTCTATTTTATTACTGCGCTTTAAAGAATACATTCCTTGAAATTGTTATGAAGATAAGTTATGGGGCGTGTTTAATTTGTAACTGTGCTGCAAGTGTAAAATATTCAACAATGAGCGATAACAAAGGGTTTGCTGTGCTTTAATTTTTTTTTTTTTTTAAATGCATAAATGATATTTTTGGTTGCTGAGGAGATATTTTTGAGTTTATTAACTGGTGATGCTGATTTTATTAAGCGGCGGCTTTAAAAGTTGTTTGTATTGATTTGATACCTGTCCTGGCGATTTGAACAGATTAAGCAACTGATTTTATTAACCAGTGATTTTATTAAGCGGCGGCTACTGTATATACTTTTTTTAATAATCTTTTATAGAATATATATATATGTACAAAGTATATTGATACAAATTAAAAGCATCCATGTACATTCATCCACACATACAATGAGCAGTAATCATGTTTAAATCTTAGGCGAAATTTAAAAAAACTTTTAAAAAAATTAAAAGTTGTTCGTTTAAACCTTGGCAGCGCAAGACAATTCGGATCATTTAAATTATACTGCCACCGGAATTCATGAACTAAATTAAACTAAAAGAAATTTAAAATTTTAAGGTTAAAAAAACTGGCCTTTTCTGATATGTTAAAAACATAAGTTTTTTCCAAATAATTTCTGGGATGAATTTTTGCAGTTGGGAAGTGAAATTAGGTGGTATAAAATATATACCACCGCTCCTGAAAGGGTTAATTTGCAATATTCTGCATGTTCGGAAAATGCAAGTTCATAAGTAGCACGACACCTTTATGTGATACTAAGACACTAAGTTAAATATCCAAATTCAATAAAAAAAACCACTGAAAAATTACGTTTTATCTTGTGCTTTTTAGTAACTAAAAAGAAAGCTTTTTTAAAAAACTCTTAACAAATTCTTAGGATACTATGTAGGCAATGAAAAATTTTCTTTTGTCAACTGACATCTTTTCTATTAATTATCTGCAAAAATTAACACACTGGCCCTTTGAGGATCGAACTCACAGCCATCATGTTATTAACATGACATTTTTACCAACTGAGCCAACAAGCGACGAAACGAAATGCTTACATTTACTGCAAAGTGGAGGTGTCTTGTTTTTTAGCGTAACATGAAGACAAATCCAATTTCAATTACAGGCTAGGACCCCTTAGAAACCCCCCCAGTAGGGTACTCCCCCTCAGGTCTAGGATCCTTGTGCAGTCAATCAGTCTTAATTCCCACAACCTAATCAAATCCAGTTTCAATAAAAAGCTTCTAAAAAATCTTTTAAGCTTTATCCTGTTATGATCCCAATAAACTATTTTTTATTTTTTTTATTACGCTTGAGTAGACCATTTTGGCAAGCAAGAACAAATAGTTAGGTGCCATCGACACCTGACTTTCACATTCCAATTTCTAACCCTGGTTTCGCTGTGGCTGCTATATTACTCCGTTAAGAAACTTCCCGGCGACATACATTTGATAAACACATGATCAGCCATTTGGTGAGAATTCACATCATGTGATATCACATGATTAGCAATTAACGTGTTAAATATAAATATTTATAGTTGATGAATGTCATTTCTAAATAAACTCCAATTTATCATTATGAAACAGATTAATACATACATACTGATATGAATTAAGTTTGACCTAACAACATTTCAACTTTAAAAACCAGTATATTTTATCAATTGAAATTTTCAATAATAGTGTGTGTTTATATAAATAAACTACTAAACAAATAACATGTGAATTTTAAGAATTTTTTTATAGTAATATTTTCTTAAGATTCAGATGAAAACAAATATATTATATTCAGACTATGTATATTAAAAGCAATAAAATCACAAAAATGAAGAAAAGAAGAAAATGTTGCCAGTAATAATTAATTAATTACAAATTTATATATTTGTTACAGATCTTGTGTTAATAAGAAAATAAAAATTATCAGATTGTTGTTCACAGCAATTCAAAAATTTTCCTTGAATTTAGAAATCAAAAACTTTGAAACAAACACTATAAAAAGTAAAATATTCTGCTTTTATGGTGTTTTTTTTCACAAAGATTTTAATTATTGCTTTTCAACACCAGTCTTCTAGGTGCATTTTTAAATGCTTAAAAATTAAAATGATCTTCAGAATTTTATTAGATAATCAGGATCAAAATTCAGTTTTTAATTATCTTATTTACAGAGATGCCAACTTCTAATGACAAAAAAAGCAGGAGATTTTTTAACAGAAATCACGAAACTTTTTCCAACAAGAAAGTTTGTAAGAAAAATGAGTAAAATAATGAAAATCTAAAGTAAAGCTTTATAAGCTTAGGAGGTATTTACAAAGCATCAGTATTAAAATCAAATGAATAATATATGTTTCATGCAGTAACAAAAAAAAAAAAACAAAAAAAAAAAAACAACCTCAGACATACAGTTGTTTAAAATTTAAGTCAAAATAGACAGATTTGATCATTCTGCTCCTAATATAAAACTTTGGCGCAGCATGTCCTACTTTGGACCTTGCGCCAAAAAAAGCCATTCAACCAACCAACCAACCTAATATAAAACAATAAGAATCCTAATTATCTTTGTAAAAGAAAAGGTAATAAAGAAATGAAAATATCAGCTATATTCTAATGAAATTTGAATTCTTCAAGTTTTCAATAGTTATGGTATTAAAAAAAAAAAAATCTTTTGATAATAAGAGATATTTCATTATGCAAAAATCAAAGTTAGAAATTTATTCTTAACAAAAGTTAGTTTCAAAGCATTGTATATTAATTCACATTCAAACTGAACTTGATAAATTGAAGGGCAAGATAAATTTCAATTTTCTTCCAAATATTTTTACCCAATCCCACAAATTTTAAGCATAAATTATGCTAAGAGGGATAGATAAAAATTACATCAGAAAAGCAGGAGAAATGAGTGGAAAATCAGGAGAATAGAAAAACAAGCAAAAAGCAGGAGACTCCTGCTAAAAGCAGGAGAGTTGGCATGTCTGTATTTAACTGAAAACATGTTCACAATGAGCATTTTATTGAAGAGGAGGTAAAACTGATAACATGAACCTTAATTATATGTATATATTGACTATTTTTTTCTGTATTCTTTTGTCTCATTTCTCCCACTAAATCACATCATATGTCAACCCTTTTTTCTTTATGAATATTATGAAGGATGAATACTGATTGCAATGTATTAAATTTTATTCCAACTTCATTATTCATTTTCTTCATTACAAAATCATTCAATAATATGAACATACCTGCCAATGGTGCAAAATAATAATACAGTAGATTCTTATTCCAACACTTAAAATAACAACATAACCAGACTTAGCATAACATAACATAATAATTGTTCTTCTTTTCTTTTCTTTTTTTTTTTTTTATGTTTACTATTTGCATTTATGAACATATATTTTTACATACAAAAGCATTATTTAAAAAACTCAAAAATTTGAAATAATATTAAAACCAATAAGATTTATTTTTTATTTTTCCTATGTAAACTTAAGATTTATTCCATTTGAACATTATTGTCTAGGTGTTTTCTTCTATGAATTTATGAGAAATTTTCTAAATTTTAGAACTTTTAAAAAAGTTTTAAAAAAACCCCACAAGATTAACAAAAACCAGTAGACCAGGTCAAAAATTAGTAAGTAGGCTTTGTAGGTGTAGGTATGGTATTTTAATATTTTAAGTGCCCAGAAACCTTAGGATACTTTATTCCCCTCAGATGTGTACTCTAAGAAGAATTTTGTAACACTTGTGCAAGAATAAATGCATATAGCTTATATATAAATACCAAAGAAAAATGGTAGTTTATATTTGTCATATACAAAAATCATGAGGGAAAAGACAAAAAATATGGTAAAAATGTAGTTTACTTTTGTCATGTGCAAAAAATCATATGGTAAATAGCAAAAAAAAAAAAAAAAAAAATGAAAAGAGTAAGGTTAATGCCTTTTAAATTCCACGGCTAATATAACCCCGTAGAGGTGAAAGGTGCAGGTGTCAGATAACCCCGCAGGTGTCAACTAACATGTTAACACCCTGAAAACTGCTCCTTGTATGCACAATGAATGATGAGTGGAGACTTATTGATGATATATTATATAATTATTGTTAAAAGTGTTTAGTTATACCAATAATAAATGATATTTAGAGAGTTCTTAATACATAAGGCAAATTAAGCATTTAAAATAAAAATTTTTAATAAAAAAACAATTTAATATAAAATTTAGAGGCAGCAATGTTAATTCAGGGGTAATCCCTGAAAAGTTTCATTTTTGATTTTTTGACTTACTTTTTGTTCTACAGTCAACACTATCAAATAAAACAAAACTTGCCGCAAATAACACATTAATAAATTTAAAGGCAAATTTGTAGTAAACAGCAATATGAAAAATTGTCATTGAATATTCGAGATTAATAATTTCAAATACAGACAAATTTATGGTATTATTTTATAAAGCATTCTTCTAATAAAAGAAAATTTCTTATAAAAAGCAAAATCCTTTTTAAATCAAATTGATAAAAAATTTACACATTCAAGTTTTTGTATAAGAATTAATATATGACAAACTATCTAAGCAAAAAATACAATATACGTCACTAAAAATTAAGGGGGTAGATCACAGAATGTAAAGGTCAGCCAAAGTCCATGCTATTCTATGGATAAAAGTTGTTTACAGCATAGGTGCCAACTCACCAGGAACAAAAATAGGAATATTTTGTGTGAGGAACAAATTTATGATTTTCTCGACATATTTACATGTCATTATATATATATATGTATAGATGTGTGTGCAGGTTTGTCAACACTTATTCAATGCATAGATTAGTTATAGTAAAATCATTTTTAATTATTATTCATTATAATTTTAACAATACAATTGTTTAATAAGCAGTTTTTAAACATTCCTTAAACAGGTTAAGGAAGAGAGATGTTACAACAAAAATCACATGAGTGAGAGAATTTAACAATTCTACTTTTTTATCGATTCTAGAATGTAATAAAACAAGTTCAAAAATATCATTGACATTTATGTTGCTGATAAAGAAATATGGAGAATCACAAGGCTTCTTTTCTTGTAGGTGTTTGATCACCAATGAAGAGTGGGAGGTAAAAATTATATGTTTGAGAGATATTGAACAATTCTCCTTCTTTAACCTTTACAGGTTCTAGAATCTAATAAAGACAGTCAAAAAAAAAAAAAAAAAAAAAAAACATTGGCATTTATCAGGGTTTATACTCAAATATGGGGAAAAAATTCCCTGAGTTCCCAGATAATTTTCAAGAAAATATTAACGGCATATTACAAGAAACGCTTCTCTAGACAAGACAAAATACAGCCACTTCTGCTGTATGATGTCATATTACTGCAGATCATGCTAGGAATTCAGGTAGAAATCCTTATTTACATATGTATTTTCACAATACTTAATCATTTAAATTTTGATACAAAGCTAAACAAGAAAAACATAACTTGAGAGAGAAAAAAATTTTGTTTTTCTAGGTTTTATAACTGATTTTCCCTGACTTTTAATGAAAATTTTTATTTTCCCTGAGTTTTCTGTAACTTTTTTTTAACAAATTTCAAATTCCCTGAGTATTCCCTGTTTTCCAGGTTTTTCCCTGATGAGTATGAACCCTGATTTATGTTTTGGATGAAGAAAGACTAGTAATCTGAAAGATTGAAACGTTTGATAACTGGTCATTAGCAGGTGTTAGGGGGCAGGGGGACAAAAATTACATGAGTGAGAAATATTAAACAATTTTAACTCAATATACTTATTAAATTAAAAATACCTTATTAAAATCCTTATAAAATTTGAGCCTTTATATATTTCGGCGCCCAGACGGGGCCATCATCAGAGCTCGAAATGACAAGAAAAATCACTGCTGGACGGTTTGTTTACTCTTTTCTTCTTCATCCTCCTTTCACTTCGCTTTGTTTGCTGATATATGACGTCGAGCATAGCATTATTCCACCTGAGTGGCAACCCCTATATCAGCAAACAAAGCAAAGTGAAGAGGAGGAAGAATAAGAAAAGAGTAAACAAACCACACAACAGTGATTTTTCTTGTCATTTCGAGCTTTGATGATGGCCCTGTCTGGGCGCCGAAAAATATAAAGGCTCAAATTTTATAAGGATTTTAATAAGGTATTTTTAATTTAATAAGTATATTGAACTCAATCCTTTTTAAAACAATTTTAACTCTTTATAGATTCTAGAATCTAATAAAACAAGTTCAGAATGAACATTGATATTTATGCTGTGGACGTAGAAAGATTCAAAATCGCAAGGCGTTTGATCACAGATCCAGGGGTGATTGTGACTCAAAGGTAAAAACCCTGAAACTTAGAACCTCAAATTAGAAAAGACCCAAAATATCAAATAATACTCAAACTATTTAAGCCAGAAAACCTCAATCCTTTTATATTTCATTCACATATCACCTGGATAACAAATGAACAACCAATGAAAGCAAAAAATAACTTTATAGGAAATATGAAAATACAGAAGGGTTAGAGTAAAAACCCTGAAATCAGGGGTATACCCTGAACACAAACACCCCTGCAGATCGTTTTATTTCTTTTTAAATGTTATAAAGCTGAAAAATGTGAGCATTTTGGGCTAAAATCGTGTTTTCAAAACAGAACTAAAAAAAGAAAACCCGTAAAAATATGCGAAAATTGAAACACTTGGCAGCTATGTTATAGAATTACTCATTACCTAATTGTAATTTTTTAACTTTGTTTTCACATTCTGAAAAACACACAACCATGAAATTAGTACTCATTTTCTAAAAATTTTATTTTAAAATTTGAATTTTGAGTTTTTTAAAAGTATGAAAAAATAACTAGGCACATTTTCCTCATTTTTTAACTGTAAAATGAAACATTAAAATCTATGAAATTAATTTTTTTCTGAAAAACGAGTACTAATTTAATGGTTGTGTGTTTTCTGAATATGAAAAAAGAATTTCACATACCAATTGAGTTAGGAGTAATTCTATAAATAAATTTTGCCACAGATTTACATAGAATCTGGTGACCAGAGACTGAGCAATCATAAGAGGGAGTGAGCAACCTTAAGGAAGTAGTTTTTAAATGAGGTAAATATTGAAAGACTATATTATTACTAAAATTCAAGATAAATAAGTCTTCAATAGCTTGCAGTAAAATTCTCTGAGATAGGGTGTAGAATAATAGCAAATAAAAACTTTGTAAGCAAACACTATAAACTGCAAAATCTAACAACTGTTTCAGGTTGAAATAATACAGCACAACTCTTCATCAAGCGATAAAAATATACATGTGACAGGTGAGTGATATATGTATGTTGCCATTTTCCTGATGCAATTATTCTTCCTTTTCTTACATATGATGTAGGATCATGCTCTATTATTTCATTTCAAAATAATTGTTGTAAGGTTTTTTTTCGTTCTTTTTTTCCCCATCTTCAATTTTTTATTTATAATAGTCTTCTGTAATTTTAAGACTACAAAAACTACAATACTACAAAAAATATCACAAGTTAATCTTCAGGCCTAGATTTTGTTTGGGAAACTACACTAGCACTGTACTTTTATATAATATAAAAATAGAGTCATTATCTTAAGATCAAAATCTAATTTTAGCAAAAAACAAAATAAATAAAGAAATTGAAAAAACACACAATCACATACAAAACAATAACAATATACTGATTCATAGATAATTTCAAAACTTATATGGCCATAATTATTTTATTTTATTACATCTTTTAACAATATCAAATAGTTTTGCCTTTTTTAAACAACAAATGTTATGCTACAAAGAATAAAACATATCTGTATAAAAATTTAGAATAGTAACTAACAATTTTTTTTATTATTTTTTTTAATGGAAAGATATTTTAAATACAATTTAATAACTTCCATTTGGTACATGATAAGGAGAATAATAACTGTATCTTCATATATTTTACTCAATAAACTTCGCATGGCCCTTTGACACAAGTTTGGCCGAAATATTTATATCCTCTTTAGTATTTGTATCTAACAATGTAACTAACTGTGTATCATTATCATCAGTTCCTTCCCTCAAAGGTTTAGCCATGATCACTTTCCAACTTCCTAAGTATACCAATTTTTCAAATTCATCTATAGCTTCCTCTGTCCACTGATTATCAGCAGGGGTTACATCAGCGAGAGAACATTCTATGGCTTGGAATGGGATAGATAAATAGTCTTGTTTTAGAACGCATATAGACGATTTATTCAGCACAGCACAATCCCCGAAATCTAAATAAAAAACACTATAATTTTGAAACTCATCTTCATCAGTTATCTTCAGAATCTGAGCTCTGTACCAACTACTGTCGCCTAGAAAGTAAGCAGCGACAATATCGCCGACATTGAACTCATTTGGCTGGTATTTTGATTTGTTCTTTTCGTCATCGTAAAATTCAGTCATTTCAGTCGCCAACTTGTCCAGCTGTGTTGATTTAAAGCCGCTTATCTGTACCCAGAATTTGTTTGGAGTATCTACAGCTGACACATATACATCAATGTAGCCGTCTGGGTGACTAGGAATCAGTTTTTCAGTAGGTAAGTTTTTATTTTTCTGAAAAAGAAAAAGTACATGTAGCAAACATATATTTCACTAGTCAATATCATCTACTTCAAATTTGAATATTTTGCCAATATGTAGAAAAATAACACACGTCTGCATCTAAAACTTTCATTTAATAATTTTGGCTGATCTTTATGTTTTTTTGGTGTGTTGAAACTGAATCCAGTTTTTCTCTATCACATATAATTTTTTTTTCAATACAGGGTGTCTGCTAACGCAATTCCTTTCATTACTCTTCCACTAATATAATTATGATAGCATAATATTTTCCATGATTAATTATAATTAATCATAAAATATACTAGAAAACTACTAAAATGAAGAAATTGTGTCGGTAGACACCCTACATTGTCAAAAATCTATAAATGATAGAAAACAAACTAGCTTTCTTTTTGGTTTCAGAACATCAAAAATCATATGTATTAACTGAAATTATCAAATCAAATTTTGCCAAGATTATTTTTGTAGACCTGTGTAATCCACATTTGTAATGATAGATAGATGGTGCTTTTTCAGCTTTTGTTGTTAGTAAATATAATAGCCATGTGTATTTATTATTGTTCTATTTGTGTTACTACTTAATATTCATGCTATAATTTCTCTGCCATTACATCATGGAAAATTGATTGCTTTTGGAAAGAAATATTTCAGTTTATTCAAAGTTCGATCGGAAGTAGATTTTTAACTGAAGTTGAACAAATATTAGTTTCAAATCATCTGATTAATTCTTTACTTCCATTAGCCAAAGCAACTGAAATTTTGAATTTGTCATTTGGAAATAAATGGAAGCTTAATTCTGGATTTCTTGATCCTTTGGAGTTACACTGTAGCACACAACAGTATGTGTTATCTTTTTTACCAGATTTATTCATTTTTATTCAATGAATATATGTGAAACTAAACATCTGCAAACAATGGCGGCTTGATGAAAGCCGAATTAAAGCATGTTAATTGTAAATTCACCTTAGCCCACCAGAGGGCGAGCATTTCATTACAATCGTGGATTGATAAGTTAATCAAAAACTTAATGATATCAAGTTCAGAAAAAAGTTTGCCTGAAAGGTAAAAAGGAAACCAATAAGAAATTAGTAATAATAGGAATAAAAGTTTGAGATCACCTTGAAAAAATAAATGCTTGAAATGCATTGAGATGTAGCATATTATAACAATGCTTCTTTTAATTTTCATTTGTATGAGAATAGCAAATATTCATAGCTATATAAAAGATTTCTTTCATAAAATCATATTTTATTTGCACATATCTTTTGTTTGTAATATGCAGGACCAACGCAATGCTATTTTTTAGGAAAACTCAACATTACTGTAGTATGTATAAAGACAACAATAGAGACAATATACTGCAATCAGATAATTTGAATATCAAAAATATTAAATAACTGATAAAATATTACATATTTACACCATAATATTTAACTGAGAATGTATAAGTATTAAAATTTTCTTTGCTATAAATTTACTAACCAAATGTATACACAGGGGTCTGTCCAGGTTTTTTTTCCAGGGTCCTATTTTTATAAAAAATGTTCTTATTTTTTGTGAAATTTTTTTCTGACATAGTTTTTTTTTTTTTTTTTTTTTTTTTGCGGGGGGGGGGGGGGGGAATTCATTTCACAAATTTTATCTGCACACACACACATATGTATATATGTTTCATCTAGAGCAGACAGGAGGGCACTGTGCCTTTGACTGAAAAAATGGCACCTTTGTTGCCCTTAATCTAAAAAAGTTGCGTCCTTGCCTTTTATTGAAAATAACCTTCAAATTGAAGATATGTTATAAATATAAATAAATGTAATGTATTGTGTATAACAATCAACAGTCATTCATATATCAGTAACAAGCAAAATTAAGTTGTAAAGAAAGTTAATGTTTAAAAGTTTTTCTTTTATTCGTACTTAAAATCAAAATTTTAAAATAAATATCTGGATTTTAAATATTAAATGAGCCCTTAAGGATCCAAAACTGCCCACATAAATCTAGAAAATGCCTTTTCATTAGCTGCACATTGCCCTTTTTATAATCCCGGGGAACAACTCTAATATGTATGCTTATACTTTTAATGGATGATTATGACTCATAGGTAAACCCCCCCTCCCCAAAAAAACTAGTGTTTCAGGAAAAAAAAAAAAAAAAACTCTGAATTTCAAGTGATACTTAAATCATTTAGACAGAAGCACTAATCTTTCTGTATCTTGTTATGTTATCAACCAATCAATAAAAGAGGAGCAACGTATTTTTTTTAACGTAATAGTCCGAATTACGGGTATGGGAATTTACTCCCGTAACTGGCCGGCCTCGCTTCATCTTTACTATATGAAAGCGATCAAATTACTGACAGAATTACGAAAATACAAAATCACACATCTATAGCTATGCTACTCTACAAACCACACACTAAAGAATTACAAACTAAACAAAAACAAACACAACGCGGCAAAAAGATGTTGCCAAAATTTTTATGTAATTTTCCGCAGAAAAATTTCATCACACCAAGGAAAGGTACGCCACACCCATTATCGTGTTTGACGTCATTCCCTTACTAATCAGCGTGGACTCTGCGAGAAATGGAGGTGTGGTTTTATTGTCATGTAGTAGTGATAGTGACTAGAACGAGAACATAGGAGAAAATTGATGGGATGCAATGTTTATATACTGCTGAGCAAATGTTTTTGCTCGGCATTATTTTATAAATGCTTTGTTTTTCCAAAAAATTTTGGGAAAAGTTTGTTTTTCTCCGAATTGAATTTTGTGAAGGGTCCGTTTTATGAGTATGGAATTTTGTGAAGGGTCCATTTTATGAATATGGAATTTTGTGAAGGGTCTGTTTTTTTAGCCTGGAATTTTGTGAAAGGTCCGTAAACGGACCCAGTTTTCCCCCTAGACAGACCCCTGATACAGGTACTCTTAACCCCTTAACGCGCGGTGTCCTCGCCACAAGGACGCAAAATTTAAGATCCAGCTGCAAAAATTCATCCCGGAAATATTTTAGCAAAATTTCATGTTTATAACATATCAGAAAAGGCCGGTTTTTTAAACCTTAAAATTTCTTTTAGTTTAATTTAGTTCATGAATTCCGGTGGCAGTATAATTTAAATGCTTCAAATTGACTTGCGCCGCAAAGGGTTAAAAAAATTGTAGCAAATATTGTGAAAATTTCAGAAACATACCATCGATAGAATGAACTGAATTTCTGTTTTTCTCAAAAAGAAATAAATTGTTACGACGCTTAATAAAACATAAAATAAAACTCTACGATCAAAGATTTAACACATAAGCTTTATATCTAAGAATGCCACATTCACATCCCCCCCCCCATTAAATGAATATTTTTTTTACGAGCCTAATTATTCAACACTTTTTAAAAAACAGTCAGATATTTTTTATTCAGGGTGGCTAGCATTTAAACCTTTTCAAATTCCCTGACTTTTCCCTGACTATTTTTCGAGATTTTCCTCCATTTTTCCCTGACTCTCACGTTTATTTTCGATGAAAATTTCATGACATTAGCAAAAAATTTAGCGATTTAAAATATCATTAATAATTTAATGATTAATATAGCTTATTTTCACAAAATTTGTTAAAATTCCCTGACTTTAAAGGAAATTCCCTGACTATTCCCTGACTTTTCCAGATTTTCTAAATCCCCTGACTTTTCCCTGATTCTTTGATTTTCCCTGACTGCTAGCCACCCTGTTATTGCTTCTTTAAGTCATAGCATACGACTTCAACCTATCAATTGATACAAAATAGAATCTTCTACATTAGACATGACTGTCAATTAAAAAAACCCTCGAAGTTCATGTATATGGACCATATCTTCTGATGCACTAGGAAATACGATAACAGCACCACATGTTGAACGATTGATCAAACAGCACTAATTCAAGTCGAGATCTAACTAAATACCAAATTTAGTTAGATTTCATTCATTGGTTAGTAAGATACAGCAAACACAAAATTTATGATAGACACTAAGACAGACAGACATTTTCTAAAAATAGTACAATCATGTTCAGAACATCTCAAAATACTTAAATCCATGGAAAAATAGAGATCGAACATTTTCAAGAATTCAATATTTTTTTCTTATATATATGGAAGAAAGTAAAATGTAAAAAACTGCTGATTATGATGACAATATGACATAAAATATTTGGTTTTTTAGCAATTCCAGCTTTTTTAGTCTTAATTAAAAAAAAAAAAAAAAAACAAGTTGATAAAAAAACAATTTTATCAATACTTATTTTAGTTTTAGTTTTTTATTTAAAATTTAAAAATCATTTTAGTTACAAAATTATAATCAAAATTGAAAATTTTTAAAAAAGTTAAGTATTCAACTTCCAAATATTTAGTATTCTCAAAAACCTGGATCAACCCGTGAAAGTATGGTATAATTCAGAATTTGCTTCATAGAAGTATTTGGAGTAAAATTTGAATGAATATTTTGCCAAATGACTATTCTGTACAACTCTATTTGCTTCTAAAGTGAATCACCTTGATTCTACCTCTGGATCAAGAAGTTTTATGCAGGCAAGTACAATTTCTTGTAACACAGATATAGACGTACTTCAAAAGCCTTCCCCTTAATCCCTACTATAATTTAAACAAAGCTTTAGATGGAAAATATGGACTAAAACCATTGAACCTTACATACATACATATATATTTATTTATTTATACTTACAATACTTAGTGGATGAACTGATAAATTGTTGGGTAAGGCTCGTCCTGCAACATGAACGGATTTATTCGAAGTCACTTCCACTTCTGCAACAAGTTCATCAATTAAATACATTGCAGCATCCACTTCTTCCTTCTTTCCTTTAATGACCACTTTTGTTAAAGAAGAACTTTTATTCTTTGATGGCAGAAAATCAAAAGTAATTTTTGCTCTTGTTCTATCACATATTTGTCTATTAAAAATAAATATATATATATATATATATTTAGTTACAAATTAAACAAAACAATAATAGTGAAACAATCATGATTTGAAAACAAGTCCAAATATTACTATTGTGTTTCTTAAATGGGGAAGATTTTACATATGCAAAAAAAAAATAATAATAAATATGAAGAATAAAATGTGTCCTATATTATCCAAAATGTCTGACATTATAAACAAGGAGAATCCTTTTTTCTCCCCCATCTATCATTGAAAAAAAAGAACTCAATTTCCAGCAATTCTGCCTAAAGAGTCATTAGCAATAATAATATTTTATGCACATGACATAGCATAATATATTCATACTTTCAAATGTGCCTTTTAATGATAGCAAAAAATTTAATGTAAAGCAAAAAATACAGGATGATTCTAATATCACGGGACAAATTTTGACAGGTATTAAACTTGATAAAACAAGTAATTTTGTATAAGAAAATATGAGCAAAAGAGAAGTTTAGAAAGAGAGACAAACGGGGTTTAAATTGCCATTAGTTTTTTTTAGCATTTTGCTAAAATATGTCAGTAAGAATGTCACTAAAAAGCTAAAACTGAATAATTTAATAAAATATCTATCTATATAATAACCCCTAAATTTTTAAAAATATTCATGGGCAAAACTTATGTGAATTGTTATTTATTTTTGGACTGAATTTCAATTTTTAATAGTTAAATTTAAATGCAAAAATATTTAAAAGTACATCAGAATTCAAAATTTGATTCATAGAAACGTTCTCTCTCAGCACTAGTATTGCACAATGATTTATCCCTACCTACTACTCCCTTTTTAAATGTTTTTTTCATTTTGCATATAATGATTTAACTGCCTTTTTCTGTATTCTTGAAATCAAAACAGTTTCACTAATTCATGTTTCTTAAATCATAAAGATGGATGCTTAGTTAAAATCATTAGTGAGCAAAATATATAAAATACAAAATAGGGGATAATCAAGTTAAGAAAAAAAAAAAAAAAAAAAAAAAAAAAAAAAATCCACTAGTATCAAAGAATTAAACTAGTTAATTTAAAAGGCCTACCTGGAAATTTCTGTAAAAGCTTCTTTGATACGGGCCCGTACCATTTTCAGGTGTTATTCCAGGTATCTGTTTGTTCAGCACTTCAGTCACTCCTTCCTTTTCTTCTCAATTATTCTCCACCTGTCGATATCCATTGACAGTTCGTTCTGGTTGCAACTATGCACATATTCTTTGTTACAGGGTTGCCACTCAAATAGGAAAATAAAATTCCCTGACTTTTCCAGGTTTTCCAGACGTGTTTTAAGAAAATTCCAGTCTAGCCATATGTTGTGCATTGGTTGTGTCAAGGGCAAAATAATTATGGTACCACTTGAAAACACAAAATTTACATATTACTTTGACCTAAGGACAGATTGCCTTCATGTGGGGTCTTTTTAAGAGGTCTTGTTTTTAAAAAATGAAGAAAAAACAAGAAAAATGTCTGTTTGTTGGAGGAAAAATTCGTATTTTTGGCAATTTATTGTACGAAATTCCCTAACTTTTCCAGATTCTGGCTAAAATATTCAAATTCCCTGACTTTCATGGTCAATTTTCAAATTCCCTGACTTCTTCAGGTTTTCCAGGTAGCGTGGCAACCCTGTTGTTATTTCTATAGCTTCGTGATTCACAGCGTAACTGTAATTTTCATAATTTGCTAGTTTTTTTACATTATTGAAATCTATTTTAATGTTATTGTTTTGAAAATTTTTGGTTAGCACAGTGGTGGTTTTATTAAATTTTTATATTAGTTTTGTATTCTTTGATTTTGGTTTTATTCCAGCTTTGATTCTGGAACCAATATAAAATTTAACCACCACTGCAACTGCGCTAACCAGAATTTTTCAAAACAATAACATTAAAATAGATTTCTATAATATAAAAAAACTAGCAAATTATGAAAATCACCGCTACGCTGTGAATTGCGAAGCAATAGAAATAATAAAGAATGTGCACAGGTACAACCAGTACAAACCGTCAATGGACAACCACAGGTGGAGACATCTAATTGAGAAGAAAAGGAAGGAGTTACTGAAGTGCTGAACAGCAGACACTTGGAATAACACCTGAAGGTGGTATGGCACCATACCGAAAAACTTTCTGCAGAAATTTCCAAGTAAGCCTTTTAAATTAAATTTACTAGTATAATTTAGGAAGTTTTAATAAGATTAAAGCTAAAACACTTCTAGTGCATTTTAGCTAAAATGCTGAAGAAACTTTTTTCTGTCAGATTAAACCCTGGACACAATATGCATAATGCATTATTAATATACATAATGCATGAAAAGGAAAAACTTTGTTTATTACAGAACAAAGCCAAAAATCCGGAACCGTCGGGACCACAGCGATTCCGGATTTTCGAATTTTTGGTCATGCATAAAAAAATAATATTTTGGTTTAAGTATTTGGATAAAATGCAAATTCAAGTAAAAAATAATATATTACGATTTTTAAATGTATTCTGTAATTTTTTTTTTTTTTTTTTTTTTTTTTTTAATTAACTTTAACAATAAATAAATTAAATTAAAAATTAAACTTGAAAAACAAAACAGATTTATTAAAATATTTGCATACAAAAATTAGTACAAGTTACAACAGCAAAAAATTATTAAGAAAAACATACTACTTTTAAAACGTTCTATGATTTTTTTTTAGTACTTTAGGTTTTCAACAAATTTTTGATTTCGCTATTCCCTATTTGTCTGACTGTTGGAAATTTTATATTCAGTCCGCATTTTCTTAATTTTTCTACTGTTTAAACAGCTATCTTTCCTAAATTCTTATTGGCCACTCTCCCCACCTTTCCCGTAATCCTATTGGTTGAACTAAATCCGGCCCCTTTCCTATATGTACGAGCACCTCTAATGATTCAGAATCCTTTTTGCACTGAAGACAGTAGGCTATAGGCTACCAAAACCGCTGTATGCATTTGCAATATTTTTCTTTGGCGTTTCTGACGTAGTAGTTTATTCGGGTTTTAATATTCCAACGCCAAGTCTCCTGTTATTAATTGTTACTATTATTATAATCTTCTTCTTCCTCCTCTTTCAGACTTTGCAAATGCCGGTTTTGAAGATTACTAAGAAATAAAATACTTTTTAGTTTTTTTTATTTAGATATATTAATTCTTAAAAAAAAAAAAAAATGCTGTTGATGATGATGATGATTAATGCTACCAAAATTGTCTGGATTTTCGGCTTCATATTGTAATAATATTGACATAAATCACTTTCCTTCAATTTTTACAACAAATGCTCAAAATTATAAACACAATAATTATGGTGTGTACTTGTTGGCAACACTGCTAACAAAGTATGTTAAACACTCTTATTAAACTGCTAAGCTTATACAGTCGACACTCGTTATAACAACCCTCTGCGTCCCACAGTAAAAGATCTTCATAATGAGTAGTCGCTATAGTGGACGCAATTAAAGTACACATGCATGCTCAGCAGTTTTGTAAAGTAAAATAAAAAAAGGTGATTTTTAAAGAGATTTTAACTAAGTATTAAAATCAATTTTTATTGTTAGAGTCATTCCATGTTAAACCAACATACCTAAAAACCTGATCCCCCCCCCCCCCTCAGATATTTATGAAATTAGGCTCACTTATTTGTCTTACAGAGAAATGAATGTATACCAATTAATAAGTCCCTATCTCTTTTAGTTTTTGATATACAAAGCTGCAAAAATGGGGTAAAAAGTACAAATTTTCAAAATTCTTGTATTACAAATGTTCTTATATCTTTTCCTCTAATTGGCTGAGAGATATAAGATTGGTATCTATAGAAAGTTTTCAATACAGGCTTTCAAATGATATATCACATGCACATATTTTTAAAAAATTTCGTTTCAAGGTTAAACAATTTGACTTTTGACCTTCATTATCTCAAAAAACGCTTTTTTATTTTTATTTTAAAAATTATATGTTATTCTTACGTTTATTGTCTACATTTACTGTGAATTTCAAGATGGGAATACCATGGTATGCTGAGTTATAAATTAATATGCAACCCCTTCATCAGTATTTTCATACTAACATAACATAAGTTTTACCCATATTTTGTTCCCAAATTAACTTAGAGATATAAAATTGGTATCATTAGAAAGCTTATAATACAGGCTTTTAAATAATATACATCACATGTATATATTTTTTAATTTATTCATTTTAAGGTGAAAGATTTTGACCTTTGACTTTCAATATCTCAAAAAGCACACATTTAAATTTCTTTTAAAAATATAAAATATAAGTATTTAACATATAAATATTTAATTTTACATGTTATTCTTACGTTTATTATCTATAATTATTGTAAGTTTCATTATGGGACGGCTATTATTTTGTAAAACTTAGGTTAGGTTAGTATGAAAATACTGATGGAGGGTCACATTTTAATTTATAACTCAGTATCCCTTGGCTGTGCCGTGTTGAAACTTACAATAATCATAGATAATAAATGTAAAAATAACACAATTTTTAAAAAAAGAATAAACAAACATTTTTTGAGATATTGAAGGTCTCAAAGGTCAAAATGTTTGACCTTAAAATGAAAAATTTTACAAATATATACATGTGATATATCATTTGAAAGTCTGAATTATAAGCTTTCTAATGATACCAATCTTATATCTTTAAGTTAATTAGGGAACAAAATATGGGTAAAACTTAAAAACATGTTAGTATGAAAATACTGATTTAGGGTTGCATATTAATTTATAACTCAGCATACCATGGTATTCCCATCTTGAAATTCACAGTAATTATAGACAATAAACTAAAGCTGGAAATTAGCGGTCGCCACTCGCCACATGGCGACTAGATTTTTAAAAATGGCGACTAAAGAAATTGCCTTTGGTCGCCACTGCAGTGGCCACTTCTCTTCTACCCATTCTTTATAAAATATACCCCATTCCACGGCAAACTTGGATCGCGCGGCGGCTTTTTCGGGGTAAACGCGCCGCGCAAAGAATTCAGGCTGTTCTAAAATCTAACCTCGCCACTTGCAAACATATTTCGGAAGTCAATTTTAATAGTAAACACTTAAAATTCTTCTACCCATTCTTTATAGAATACCCCATTCCAATGCAAACTTGGATCGCGCGGCGGCGTTTTCGCAGTAAGCGCGCCGTGCGCCTCGAATTCAGGCTTTCTCAAATCTAACATCGCCACTTACAGACATTTTCGGAAGTCAATTTTAACAGTAAACACTGGAAATTGGCAGGTAGTCTTATTCATATACTAAAAAAACGTATGGCTTTTTTCCATTTTTCTATAAAAGTATTAGATTTTGATTTTAAAAAAATGTCAAAATGAGAGTTTCGGCCGACTTTCGGGAGACAGAGACGAAAAGGAAGCTCGTGAGATAGTAAACGTGGAGCTACAGATAATTCTGTAAAAATATCTTTTTTCGGAAAAAGGTAAGTGCGTTTTCTGTTATTATTAAAAAAAAAAAAAAAAAAAAAAAAATGTATATATGTATGTATATTTTTAGTTCTTAATCAGAAGAATGCCTAATTTATTGAATATTTTATTTATTTACTACATATTATTTAATATTTGTTATTGCATATGAACTATTTTTTACTTTCTTCTATATGTAATATAGAGAAAGTATTGGATTCGCGAAAATTTTCGACCTTCGTTTTTTGACGGATCTACACGTTTTGGGGTGTCCTGAACACGAATTGATAGTTTTTTAAAAATGTCTGTGTGTGTGTGTGTTTGTGGTTTAGTGTTTTCACCGTGTCTCACGAACCAATGAATGAAATTCAACCAAACTTGGTATATAGTTGGACCCTGGCCAGCCACAATCTCTAAATTCAGTTAGAGAGGGGGATTATAATTGCAAATTATTAAAAATTCATTATTATTAAAAAAAAAAATTAATTTATAATTCATTTGTAACATGGAAAAAAAAAAAAAAAAAAAAACGGAAAAAGAAACTTGCAAAATAAAGTATTATTAAAAAAATATTTTTTTTATTTACATATACTAATATATTTTCATGAATCAAAGATGTTTTTTTTTTTTTTTTTTTTTTTTATGAAAAAGTAGAAAATCGACACCATTCAGGATAGTGAAGGGGCAATATAATCAGAATTGTTCTGCTATAAAATATTATAACCAAAAGAGCATTTTAAACATATGAGTTTTGTATTGAATAGTATTTTCTTACATTCATAGTATAAATTATGTAAATCTATTCCTATTTCATTTATTACAATTTATCAGCAATGTATTATTGTGGATGAGTTTCAAAAAGTTGACTACCTTAATTATTTTCTTAATGATTTGTCGAGACTGAACATTGAAAAAATTAAAGAAAAGAAAATTTTTTTTTACTTTTACTTTTATCAGCGAGTGGCCACTAACTTTTTAAAAGTGGCCACTAAAAAAATGAAGGCTAGTGGCCAGTGGCCACCAACCAAATTTCTTAATTTCCACCTTTACAATAAACGCCAGAATAACATATAACTTTTAAAAGAAAAATATTTTTTAAAAATGTTTTTTTGAGATATTGAAGGATATTCAACTGTATTACTTTTTGTCAGGGCTGGCAAGTTTCTTTCAGGGTGTAAAAAACCATGATGTAAGTATGTATCTGTGTATGTTTATGAATGAACACAATAGCGTCTAAATGCATTGATCGAATGAGCTAAAAGTTGTACAGTCGGTGAAAAAAAAAACGCAACACCCGCTGCAATTTCGTTCCTAATTGACGCAGGAATATCTAATAGACATCATTCAACACGAAATTAAAAGCACTTTCTGAATATGTCGTCAAGTTTTGAATTAGGGGTCATCTACATATTGAAAAGAGCGCCAACTTTGATTTTTTCAATAGCAACACCCAATTTTGACTTCATTTTTGAATTTCTGAGAGTCTGGCAGTGCGGAAAAGTATACTGGTTGTATACCTTATGTTTAGTGTTTATAGAGTTATAATCAAAAATGTGTTAGGGGGTTATCTATAAATGTAGAAAAATAAAATTAAGATCCTATAAGATTTAGGGAAAATTTTAATGTTTCACACCGGAAATCTTTCAGGAAAAAAATATTTATACAAATTAATAAAACGCTGCCTCTTTTCCAGTTCCTTAATTATCTTGAACTCAATTTATTTAGATTTGTATATACTTCAGTACTTTTTTAGATAATTTTAGGTCTATTTAAATGCATGACACTTGCGATTAGTCCATACAGTACTCTTTGAAAAAAGTGCAATATTTTTCAAGTAAAAGTGTCTATTATGGCTGTACTGATCACCAATAAAGCTTAAAATTTCTTTCGTAGGTGTAACATAATATACGAAATGAAAGAATATAGATATAGATATATACAACAATGCATAAACTAAATCTTTTCGGATAAATTATTGTAAGGGTTCATGAAGTAAATATTAAACAATTTTAATCGCACTTACCAGTTTTGGGTCAGTTGAACTCTTTGGAACTGTACGATTCGTTTTATAATTTCTATGAAAATATAATTTCTTAATTAACCCTTTCGCGACTGCTTACATAGATACACGCCATTTGAAAATCTGTAACTCTGTCAGTGGGCGTTTCTTTCTTAATTTGTGTGTTACACATTTCTTAAGTGTGTACCCAGTGTTCATATTTTTGCAATAAAATATACTATGGATAGAAATGGTATATTGATTAGAAAGAATATAATTATAATGTATATCCATTTGTAATATAATTGTGAATACAGAAAATTTGTTCTGAAATATTTTATTTTGAGAGTATATACGCCCGTAGGCGGGTCTTACTGTCAAAAAGACAAAATCCTGCAGTCGCAAAAAGTGTTAAAATATATTTATAAAAGTTAAAGTATGTTTTTAAAAATGTATAGAGTTAAAATATATTAATAAAATTTTAAGACTAAAGTGTCCTTAAAATAATAATCGTCCTCCTACAAAATAAACAAATCAGTAAATAAATAAAATAAAATAAAGCAATATATGAAGCAAATGATTAAATCTTTTTTAACTATGATGGTAGTTAAGAAACAATTTTACTGTCTTGCAAACTAATAAAACTTACAAACTAATTCCATTCGTTTTTTATATTTGACAATTTCACATTAAACCTATTTTTCTATTTAAAACAGTAAACCCCGCCTATTTAGTTAATTTTTTTTCTTCTAGTGTTTGTTTAAAAGATTCAAAATATATCATCAATTAATCAATGAAGTGCATATTTTTGTCAACATAAAATAAGGGGTTTAACACGAATACTCAATGTCACATTAACTTTTCTTTCGTGTATTGTTTTGTTTTGAAGAACGATGAAGGCGGGGCTTGTCTTCTTTAGAAAACAGGAATTCTTGATGCTAACACTAATGTCTAAAAATCATAATTTTTTTTTCATTTATTTGCGTTTGACGTTGTTGTTATATAATTTGACCCGTAAATAAAAAATAAAATTATTTTGTTTAATTTTCTTTGTTATTTTTTAAGATTTGATTCGTTATCTCATGCAAAACTTTATAAGAGACGGCCCCCTATACCACTTCAATAGAAAGATTTATTTATATCTCGAAAACTAATAACTGGAATGAGCTGCAAATTTGCACACCCATATTTTTCAGCATTAGGATTCATTTTATGTAAAAATTAATATAGGTCATAATTCATAATTTTTATGAATATGAATTTATTAATATTTTTCAGAATCAAAAGTAATGATGGATTATGTTTGGGTTTCTTCACTGTATCTCGTAAAAAAAAAATTAAATCCATCAAGTTATTTTTTGTGAAGATATTAATAAAAGTTTGAAATATGAATTTAACATTAGCACCTTCAAACTTTGAACGCTTATAACTCTGCGAAAAAATTAGTAAAATATACAACCAATATACTTTTTCGCGTTGTTGCGATCCCAGGAATCCAAATATAAAATAAAAATAGGGTGTTACCATTGAAAAAATCAAAGTTAGTATGCGTTTAAATATGTAGACGACCCCCAATTCAAAATTTCAGTTCATTTTCTGAAACTACTCATAATTCCCCGTCGAATGATACCTATTACATTTTTCTACATCGATTATCAACGAAGTTACGTTGAATGTTGCGTTTTTTTTTTCCCCCGACTGTACATATGTTATAGGTCATCGTAGTACCAACCCTATTGATTTTAGTAAATCTGGCACTTATATTTTTTTTACAGAGACATAAAGAAAAATTCCTTATAATTATGGTCTATCGGCCCAAAGTATTTAAAGTACGACAGATCTAAATGCTTTACTTGAATGAACAAAATTTAAATACGTGTTATTATAGATCACCGTTGCACAAACTGTATGAATTTTAGAGAAACTAGCACTTACAGCCAAAAGGCATGATATTTCTGTGATTGATTGCAGAAACATTTTGCCGCTAATTAACAAAATTTATGCTTAATCTTTTTTCAGTCATCTCATTTTAAAATTCATCTAATTTTATGAAGGGCATATTTTAAGTTTGTCGATTTTTTTTGTCAGAAGGGTTCACTTTTAATTCCGATTTTTCCTGATATACCATCTTATATGTATCTTCGAGAAAATAAAATAAACAAAAAAATTGTCAATTCTTACAGTTGATTTTTTTTTTTTTTTTTTTCTTTATATATATCCAGGAATAGTTTTTTATTTTTTTTATTTTTTTTTTTAAGAGAGATATGAATTGAACAATTATATATAAGAGCGAAGCTTTAGCTAGAAGAAGGAACAAAGGCCACCATACTTTAATATGTATGGGTGGAATGGGTTAAATGAATTTACCTGGCATTCAAGTTTCCCCTAAACCTCTACAAGGCCATATGGAAAAAAAGAAAAAAGTTAAAAATAATTACTGCATATAAAATAAGTAAAAAAAAAATTTACACAAGCAAAAAAAAAAAAAAAAAAAATTGATTGATCCAAGAAAGATTTAATTAATTTGCATAGTAAATTATATGACTATAATTAGACGTCCCCATCACTCGCCATCAGGGTTGGGTTTTTGCCGGCAAAAATGCATTTTTGCCAGGACAGCGGCAAAAAGTGGAAAAAACCAGGCAAAAAGTGGCAAAAATGGAAAAAATTGGCAAAAATGGAAAAAATTAGGAAAAGTGGAAAAATAAAATTAGAACAACACAATCATTTTCAATTTTCAACCCTTACACTTTGGCACCTCAATGAAAAAAATGCTTGAAGCTTTTTTAATTTAAAAAGTAATTATAATTAATTAATTATTAATAATATATAACCAGACAACCAGTGTCCGACAAATTCCGGGTGCCAGGGTGACTATAAATATCCATTGGTGACCAGTTACGGCAGACTGACAAATTTTTTTTTTATTTTTTATGTAAATATATTTTTTTTCTCATTTCGTATTTTAAAGCCAAAACTTAAACACTCTCAATATATTTGATGATTATATTAAAGGTAAAAATAATATTTATTTCTGTGGATTTTTTCCCCCCAATAGTTTGTTTTTATCTTTATAAATAAAAAATAGTTATTTTCTTAAAAATTTCCTAAGTTCACATTTTTAACTGAATAGTTCATTTATTCAATGTAAAATAATATGTGAATGACCTGCATTAATTATACAATTATGAAATATTATTAAGTTTTGCTGTGAGTATTGTCATAGAAATAATTCAATATTTCTGGCTCCTAAAATATTGAAACTTTGTCAGTCCCTGAAATTAACCATAAAAATAAAAACTACAAAATTATATTTTTATTTTATTGAAGTAAAAAAATCTTAAGTAAGACATATTCAGAGAGAGAGAGAGAGTTTACTTGCAATTTACATTTCAATTCCAAAAAATGCATGATCAGTGACTGATTGGCAAATTTTAGAACAACTGAGTCAATATTTGACTTTTCCCCACTGTAAACAAAAATATGTAATACTTTGAAAAACACAAATATTATAGTAATTAATTATAGAAGAATATTTTTTAGATAGGCAATTTAAATATTTTTAAAAATGAAAAAAATTAGGTTAATTGTTGATGTTAAAAATTTCATTTTAAAGAAATTTTAGAATGCATTATTTTAATGATTTACATAAGAATCAGTTGATCAAGAGTGTAATTAAATCTCTGGTTTTAATTTGTTAAAATTATGATTTAAAAATTAAAATCGTGTAATTAAAATCCTTAAAACTCTGTTTGAAATACTGGTAATTTTTGCCACTGGCAAAAATTGTGGCAAAAACTATTTTTGCCGGGGCAGATTTTTCCACGGTTTTTTCCACTTCAGCAAAAATTGGCCAACCCTGCTCGCCATAGTAATAAAGTAACCACCCAAGTATATAGAAAACCCAATAGTAGCAATGAAATAATCCACAAAAATAGTAAAACACCTTTCAAATATAAAATTAATGCTATTCAAGCCCATATCAATCGCGCTATTATAATTTGTAAAGACCCCAAAATCCTCAAAAACGAAATAAAAAAATATTAAAAAATTCGCCCAAAATGCCAGTTATTCAAATAAACTAATTGACAATTTATATAAAAGACACTTAAAAAGTTTAAATCAAATCAATAATTTTCAGAAGCCACCACTAAAATATACCACTTCAATTACATATGATCGCGGAGTTTCAAATAAAATTAAAAAAGTTGCAGCTAAACATAATATAAACATACCTGTCAAGCCAAACACCAATATTTTTCAGCTGATTAGGAACGATAAAGGCAACATTAACCCTTTAGAAACCGCTGGTATATACAAAATCCCATATAATAACAGCCAAGGCCGTGAGATGTGTTACATAGGAAAAACAAAAACAAAAATTAAAACGCGCATTAAGGAGCACAGCCACAATATAGCCACCGGAAAAATAACTACTGCTTTAACACAAGTAAATAAGGACGACAATATCAATATTAAATTCGAACAAATGAAAAAATTAGCCAATTATCATAACCACAATTATGCCGCTATTAGAGAATCCGTAGAAATTTTGTCAAATTTTAACAATTGCAATGGTAATGATGGGGCTCTACTGGACCGGCAATGGTGCCAAGTCTTTAAAAGAGAAGGAGGTGTATACTGCCAGTTTCAACGAACTTCAAGCACCGTGTCGCCAGAGACCAAGCTGGAGCGCCCCATGCGAAACTAGTCGGCAAGTGACATGAAGAAATAAAAAAGGTTGTATATTTTAAATGGATGTTAACTTCATGGTTTAGTTTATATAAAGTATAATTAATTTTTTTATTATTATTTTTAATGAGATATGAGACTCATTGAGCTTAGTAATTTTAAGAATATCAACAATTATGTCAGGCAATATTTCATATTATTTAGACACTCAATAAATTCAATTTCAATTTATGTATGTCAGCAACTATTCTGCAGGAAACCCATTTGTTCTTTATAGCATATCACATCTTTCAGCATATTCTACTTAAGAGGGCACTTCATTTATCGTTTCTTGCATCCACATCTCTTATGCTATTTTAGGGAGAAATTTCTTATTATTTATAAAATTAATTTATTTTTATTATTTTACTATCTGAAAGAATGCTCTAAAGTGGAAAAAATTAATTTAATACATTTTTGCAATGATTTTATAGCTTAAAAAAAAAAAAAAAAAAAAAAAATTGTTTATGAAAAATGAGAATTAATATAAAGGTTGTGAATTTTCTAAAAGTGAATATGAAATTTAAAAAGATACATTAGAAAGCAATCTGCATTATAAATTTTTTTACAGATAGAATAACAAGAGGTTAGGCTACTGGCTGTGTTCGGTGCAGTGCAGCCTCCCCTTAAGGCTGCACTGCCCCTTTCAGATCCCCTTTTTTCCTTCCTATGTTATCCTATGGGATTTCTGTTGCTTCATTGTGCAAGGATATCTCATTCAAAAATGAAGATTTTTGATACGACTCTTTGAAAATATCGCCATTTAGCTTAGTGAACATTTTTTTGAAAAAATTTATTAGTTTCACGTGAGATCATTTGTTGCGATGCTGCAACATGTTTGAACGTCTTCACATCGTGCTGTTCAGCGATGAAACTGGTGTTTCTTCCACACTTTGATCTTTAGGTCTCAGCAGGTAGCACCATTTCTGGTCTAAGCTTATTATAGGGTCATTTTTGTTGCAACTACAATTAATTGTAAATATTTCATTTGTTTCCCGATTCAGTGCATAAATATGATTTTCGTAATTTGCTAGGTTTTTAGTGTTCTCAAAATTTATTTTTATTGCTTTGGTGGATTTTAGTTAGGGCAAGTTACTTTAAATTAATTTGGCAAATATGTTACTTTATTATGCAAATTTAGGACACTACGTTTTGATTTCTAAATGAAATATTTAAATTAATTTTTTTCAAAAAATTGCTCAATAAGCTAAAAGGCAACACATTCAAAGAGTAACATTCAAAAAATAGAATAGAAAAACTTCATTTTTAATGAGATATCCTTATAAAACGAAGCAATACAAATCCCACTGGATAACATGGGACCAAAGAAAGAAGGAATCTGATTGATGTACAGCCTTAAAAGTATACAAATACTAAATAAACATAAAAAGTCTTCAATGTGTAGAATGCCAAGGGGAATAATTATTTCTAACTATACTTACCTAATTATATTGATATTTTTGAATATAGAATTTGAAATGTTTTCTGTGACATCGATCTCTTTAGTTACAGTTCCATGACGAGAGGTAATAATTTGATTTATTTCATTTACAGCTTCTTCCACCTCATCTGGTGAGCCAGACACAGACGCAATTGTGAAGTCTGAACCTACAGATTTAAAAACAAATAGAATAAGTAATTTCTGATGCTAATTTTTTAAGCACAAATATTAATTTAAATTCTCAACTTAAGTAACTTATTTATATAAAATAGAATTGTGCAACAAACAAAAATTTCAAATTACCATAATGAAAGCTATGAGAATACAATACAGTCAGAATCATTCTGGTTTTCAAACATTACGATTCCAGATTTTGAATATTACCGTATTTTCCAGCTTATAATTTGCAGGTTTTACACCAGAAATTTTAACCACTTCACAGGCCATCCCGAGATAACTCGGGGGGGAAACGTAGCCTTCCATAAAAATATAAATAATTAGAAATATTTTTCATTAAATTCACCCTTTAAAAATAAGTGCCTTTAATGAAATAAAAAAAATCTCATTTAATAGTTTGTCACTTTATTGCTTGTGTTATCACTAGATTTCACATTCGGTAATTTATAAGATTTTATCTTTCAGCCTAGTAGAAAATTTTTTTTTAATATCTACAACTAAATAATTTTAATTAATCTGATTATTTTATTAAAAACAAAATTTTATAAATTTCTAAACTTGCACATAAATTGTATAACACTTATACAGCGCACACATTTCAAAACACCTACTATTATAGCTTCTATGAGAAAATTCTCAGAAAGATTATTCTCGAGAATTTTACAACTCTAAGCCCAGCATAACAATAGCCCTGCATAAACCCAGTATAAAAACAGCAAAAATTTAATAAATTTGATTAAATATCATAACGATTTTGAAATGGGAGCTGAATGGCACTATTTTGCCATGTTCCATAGGAATGTGTCAGTATTGGTGGGACAGTTAAAAGAATTGTGAGAAAGTTTTCAAAAAACAGACAAATGCACAAAAAATATAGAGGATTGATGTTTTATTTTGTTTTAAGGCAAGATATTGAACAGATTGAGCAACAACTGCAGACAAGATACCAACTTGTAATTTGTGTACCTCAAACATGAACATTACACAGTTTTATTCCTGTCAGCCTCAGTGTTCTTCATATCCATGTAACCCCAGTGGCAGAAACACGCGTCACAGTCGCAGATACAGAAAAACAGCTTGCGGACAGTTTTTGTCTGCACTGAGAAAAAAATTTGTCCGCAACTTTCGGATAACAATTCACTTATAAAAGTTTCTGTATCAAAACTAAAACTAATACTTTTATTATTTATAATTATTTATATTGTGTTGTGTCAAACATTGCTATAAAATATTTAATTGAATGAATACAATTGTTTACACTATATTATTTTGTAGTAAAGTTGTATTCGTATTCGTGTATTGTTGCACGAGATCACCACTGATGTTAAGCCCCCTCTCCCCCCCCCATACCCAGTTCCCATCAGCTTTCAGGCTTTTTGAGTGTAAGCCATTTTCACCCCTGATATCACACAAATTTTACAGACAGATTATGAAATTTTAAAAGCCTGTCGCAGACAGCTTCAAAACTTTCTGCCACTGGGCATGTAACATGTTTCAGAGGAATTCAAGGTTGTTACTGTCAGTAAAGAAAATCCAGCTCAACCACAGGCTGAACTACAGCGAAAAGTAAACAATTATGTGTGCTATGTGCAAGATGATTGGTGGCTGGGTGAGGTTATGGAAGTGAAAATTTACAATTAACCCGGGGGAACGCGCACATATTAACCCCGCAATTAACCTGCGAGGACGCGCAATGGGTCTCTCAGACCCGGCTAGCATTTTCTGTTAAATAATTCTACTGAGAATGGCTTTTATCTCATCAAATGCATTTTCTAAGAAAGAACAGACTCTAAGCATACAGAAAAAATGAATAATTAAAAATATATTTACAATTTATTCACATTCTTTACATATGTAAGTAGTGTGTTCACTACAGATATTTTTATCACACTTAGCAGAACAAAGTGCAGATTTTCTGTTTTTTTTACTCGGACAAATATGACATCTTTTCCTCTGGCCACATGTCCTATATCGCTTCATTTTACTCTAAAAATATCGCCACCTCACTAAAAAATTGGGCTGAGATCGGAAAAAACAAGCACGTGCGTCAGGCCTGAAAGACCCGAAAATCCAATATATCTACAAAAAAGAAATTCAGGAAATTGTGGAAATTCCAACCCTCAGAAAGATGATGACCTTAAATACAGCTAGCGGGGATCTGGACCAGATCCGAGAAAAAGGGGTGTTTCTACGAGGGGTTTTTGGAACGAACGGGCCTGTAAGACGCGACGCGCCTGCTCCCGGGTTAAATGAAGAATTTAGGATCCCTATCTCCAACTCCATCTTAGAGGTCCTGATGCAGGCACACGTTCTAAGAAGTCAGCCAGCGACTGTGATTCATGGACCCAGAAGGAAAACATTTTAAAAATTCTCACACACTGTGAATTGTACTTGACAGTTACAGGGAGAAGATAGAAAATAACTTCATAGTATATAAATGAGCACCCGTCAACTTTGTCGAAAGAGAAAATTACAAAATAAAGAAAAACTTTATAAGAAATGTAAGTTTTTTTTTTTTCCTTTCAGGTCACATTATATTTTGTAAGTGTATTTCTGGACACAGATAAATTTTGTTTTGTGGCAGATAGATAAGGAAAATTCAGCTACTGAGTGTAAACCCAGAATAGCTAACTCTGAGGAAGGTCATTACTGTCTTCATATTCCCACACCCTTTGTCAAATATTTTTGGGGAAAGTTTTAGAACATGCTTAAGATTATCATAAGGAACATGGCAGTTTAGAACAGTCAAAGACTATTTTGTCATAAAATCGTAAGGGTCTGGTCATTAATAGCAATGTATATCGAAATACAGGAAAATATACAAAATAATTTTGATTACTCCAGTTAGCTTTACTTCTGTTGACAGTGTTGACTTTAGGCTGATTTTACAGAGTGCAGCACACAGTGGCCTTTTTTTTTTTTTTTTTTTTTTTTTCTCTAGTGTCCAGGAGCCTTTAGATACTATTCTTCCTAACACAAAACTATCTGTGGTTGCAAATAATGCACTTTTTACAGAGTATCGTCTGGCAGATCTTATAATCTTTGTTTCCGCAACTTTATTTTTATATTGAATGGCAACGGAGACTAAAAATTATTATGTAAAACAGTATTAAAAAAATAAATAATATAAAAGTATATAGACAATGTAGATATATATTTTTTTTAAACTGAAAATGGTGTTTTAAATGTAGCAAGCGCTAGAGATTTATTAATCCGATTAGTTAAATTCAAAGCAACTACATTTAGAAATAAAGCTTACCTTGATCATCGAATACGATTCTTGCTCTAGTTTTTTCGCGAATACTTTTTATGGTGGCTCCATGTCTACCAAGTACATGACCAACAGAACTTCTTGGAATTTTAACTGTCCTTGTCACACGATTTCGCTTCGTCTCTAAAACTTCTTCTTTATTTTTACGATGAAGCAAATGAATAGCACAAGTACAAACACCAACTCCTATCCCTAATCCTAAAATAATATATGGTTTTTTTAAATACATCATACAAAGTAATAATCGTCACAATCCCCAAAATTAATTTTCGGCGGGACAAAGGACAAGAGAAATTTGAGATTGATCGATTGATTGATCATTGAGGCATGTTTTCCATTTAAGTCACAAAATTGCCCTTTAAGCCGATAAATTTACAATTTTACTATTGAACCCACGGAGTCGAATTAATCCGTGCGAACCATAAACAAATATAAACAGCTGTGCACTACATAGATATAGTAATAAGACATAGATTGATCATTGGGGGGCTCCGACTAAATACACACAGATAATTTAGAAAATAAAATTTATGAATAATTCATGTACTAAAGGTGATTGAAAAACTGCAGATACAATTTCAAATTCATTTTTCTTTTTCTTTCTTTCTTTTTTTTCTTTTATATATTTATTAATTTAGTTAATATTTAAACTCTTTTCATGTACTAAAACTAACATTTTTTACCCACGCCGTTGCTAACCATATTTAAAAATTTAAAAAATTCTATATTACTTACTAATATAAAATCTTAAAAAATATCAAACTTTAAGAAACGTATCCCATTAAAAATCAAACCAGATTTTATTTCATAATAATAACAAAGCAACTGATTATAAAAATTATATTTTTCATAATTTAGTCAAGTATAATTTACTTTTATGATAACTTATCCATTTCTTTTCATAAATTTATTAGAAGAATGGAAACACGCTATATTTCGACATTTTGAAAATTCATCAACATTCTATTCTATTCCATTACAATTGCCGTTTCAATGGTTTCAATACCACTATATGGCTGATGCCAAGAAATTTTTTTGGCATCAAATATTTTTGCATGATAACAATGGGATGATAGATCTATATAAATTACTATATCTATGCTACAATGTAGCATAGATATAGCAATTTATATAGATCTATCATCCCTTAAGGTGTATGTAGCAGCTACATACCTTTACATCCCATAAGGTGTATGTAGCAGCCTCATACCTTTTGCTACATACCCTTAAGGTGTATGTAGCAGCTACAGTTGGTAACAAAAGTGTCCGAACACTAGCAAAAATTCCTATATAAAAAAAGTACACTTCATACGGTTTTGTTGAATAAATCCTTATCGAATCTTGTTCTTAGACTAACTAAGAACAGGATTCGACAAGGATTTATTTAACAAAACCGTATGAAATGTATTTTTTTTTAGAGAGGAATTTTTGCTAGTGTTCGGACACTTTTGTTACCGACTGTACATACACCTTAAGGGTAAGGTGACCAAACGTCCTCCAATCACGAGGACAGTCTTCGAATTTCGAGATTTCGACCCATGTCCTCAGAAATTTGAAAATCATTTGAGGACATCAAATATCCTCGAATTTACAAATTTGTTCTCAAATTTAAAGTTTTTTTTTTACTCGCTAAATATATAAAAGAAATTGCTTCATCCAAAAGAAAAGAAGTGAAAAATACATAACTCATGCTTTGAGTTTCGTAACAAATTGTTAAATGACAAAGATCTTCTTAAATACATACATTCTTCTGAAAAATATAATTTTTTATAAATGTTTACATTTTGGGAGGCATACTATTGTAACAATCGCAGCTATCGTACATCACAAGTCGGATACTTTTTTCAGACAGGGATTATTGCTAGTGCTCGGATACTTTTGCTGCGGAGTGTACGATCCGACTTGTAATCTACGATAGCTGCGATTGTTACAATAGTATGCCTCCCTAAAATGTTTATATTGTTACAAAATTGTAAATAATTGTGTTTATTTTCGTGTAAATTCTTTCAAAGAGGCTTAGTTAGTCGATAAAATGCTAATTTTGTGCATTTCTAGTCGTTTTAGCATTAATATAGCCTAATTTTCCCGTAAAAACGCATTAAAAAGTTCCAATAAGGCAGGTAATGGATTTGACGCCAAATTTGGTGACTTTTCACCTCCTTGGCCATTTTTTTGGCGACCTTGGCGAGAAAATCCTTATTAGGGATGTACCAAATATGGAAGCTGTAAGGTGAATGGTTGACCACTTTCTAGAGTTTTTTTCAAAAGTCTGGGTTCGATGGAACAGTATATAAGGAGCGCTTTCTCGCCAAGGCAAGTCAGTTCAGTTCAGTCTGAGATCAGAGTCAGTCAGTTTCGCCAATGCTTGCATTGCAATTGAAGGAGTTCTAAGCCTCTTTGAGTGAGTCTTGTTTTCTGTGCTATTGCTATACAGTTTGTACTGTGGTTTTGCTGTTGACAGCTGTTTATTAAGCTATGTATACTGATTGAATTGAAGCTGATACTCACAAGGAAACTCTTTCAAGTGATAATCACCGATTTCCTTCAAAAAAATTACAGAATATAGTTTATGTTTCATTTAATTCACTGGTAAAAAAATTAGCTGCTGAATCGCAACAGGAAAGCCGCAAAAAATTATTAAACTTTACGTTTTGAACGCCAAATACGAAAAAAGTCATCGCCAAATCATATTAACCTTCCTTAAATGATGCCAAAGAGCTTAAGTATAGGAGGGTAGTATTTTCTATCGCTCTAGGGGTTACTGAAGCAAGGAAGCCATCTCCTCCGCGGAGGATAAAAATTAAGATGTCATGTCTCCGGAACATCTCTAAGTGTGAATATAAGGCAGGCTTTAATTTCCCACTGCGTAGCTATAGTGCGACGTTAAAGCCACCAACACTCAAGATATTTTCCGAAATCTAGAAATTTCTATTTAGAAAAAGTGACGCTATGTTTTATTTTAGATCCAATATTTTCAATTATTGTATGTAATGTTTCAAAATTGCATTTATTTAAAATAATGCAATTTCAATTTCAGATTTACTTTTACATTACTCCAGCTTATATCTAATCTGGAGTAAATTAATGTTTGAAGTTCTCGGCATGAGCATTTATATAAATTTGCAGACGATTTAAAAACTAATCTGATTTATAGGTTGGTTGGCTACGTTTTACGTCGCACTAGTGCTGTGTAATGGGCAATTGGCGACCAATATGAATTATAATATTTTATTGAACATTTAATTATTTGAATAGTCGATTGAAATTAATACTCAAATAAATAAATCAAATTTATAATATTTAAGATATTTGAGGTTGAGTAGGTTTTAAGGGCCCTCTTCTCTCACCGCCGCCGGATGCCGAAGCCAATGCTATTCTATGGGAAATTTTTCTTTACAAATAACTTATTAACTAATACATATTTTTAAATTCTGTTTTCACATTCTGAAAATTCCCAGCTGTTAAATTGACGGACCTTTCTGAAAAAATTATTTTTTTTAAATTTTTATATTTTATTTTGAAGCTGCAAAATACGAATTTTCAATATGCGAATTTTTTTCATTTTGTAATTTCAAAATAAAATATTAATAATTTAAAAAATACATTTTTAAAAAAGGTGCGTCAATTTTACAGTTGGGAATTTTCTGAATGTGAAAACAGAATTTAAAAATATGTATTAGTTAATAAGTTATTTGTAAAGAAAATTTCCCCATAGAATAGCATTGGCTCGGGCTTCCGGCGACGGTAAGAGAAGAGGGCCGTTAAGTTTTAATTCGCACTACAGGTATGCAAAGGCGACAGTCTGGGACATATTCCTAGAGATGGTCTTTAGATGGGCTATTACAATTTTGATCTTTTACGGAGGTTTATTTAAAATTCGAAAAATATGTGCATAACTACTACTTTATGGCTTATGACATTTCTGGCAATTTATTTTATATATGTTTACGAATAATAATATAAAGAGTTTTGTAAATATATGCATTAGAATTTCATAAGGTTGGCTGGGTTTTACGTCACACTAGTGCTGCACAATCAATTTCATAGGGAATTTTATAGAATTATTAACTGCGAAATCTTGTTGTTTTAAAAATAATTGTTATGCTGAATGCAGACCCTCTGTGGTCGAGTGAGTATGTCACCTTTGCTAATCGCCTTCAAGTGTAAAAGAATGGGTTCGTTTCCCCAGCTGACACAGGGTGATTTTTTTTTTTTTTTTATTTTAATCCGGTTATGTTATATCTGTCCTCATCTCGACGAAATTTACAGGGGTATGGGGCGGGGGATGTCGAGTCAAACATACAAATCGGATGTATAATTAAAAATAAATAACATACTGCCGGTAACAAAAATGTCCGAACACTAGCAAAAATTCCTATGTAAAAAAAGTACACTTCGTACGGTTTTATTAAATAAATCCTTGTCGAATCCTATTCTTAGTCAGTGTAAGAACATTATTCGATAGGGATTTATTTAACAAAACCGTATGAAGTGTACTTTTTTTGCATAGGAATTTTTGCTAGTGTTCGGACACTTTTGTTACCGACTGTACGCAGAATGCAATCATTTATCACCTGCAGATGTCACCGGACCATCCTCAGAAGCTCATCGCAAACCGTCGTCAATTGCCCATAGTGCAGTACTAGTGCGATGTTAAACCCAATCAACAAACAGGTCGAAATTTAGGGTAGAATCATAAATCGTCTCCAATTGCTCATTGCGTAGCTCTAATGAGATACTGGATCCACACAACTCATAGTCTGTTGAGTTGCTTGTTTGTCGAAGGTTGGTAGTGCTTAATAAAATGATCAGACTTATAAGGAAAAAATGTGTTCGGATACGAAATGCTTTCATTTTAGTTAAAAAATAACAGCTTTGTGTTTTAATATATAATGTTTTATTTTATTTAAATTTATATAAAAGTCTTGATCATATATTTTTTAAATGTCGTTATTAAAAACTTGGCGTTAATGCTCTTGCAGTTGTTATTGACACAGCTTATTTAATTGAAATATTAAATATTATTTAGAATTTCGACTAAGAAAGTCTCAATCTGGTAAATTATCTGGTTTTTGTTAACTATTCTGAATTCTCAAGTGCTCGACAGCGTATGGAGTTCTTATGGCTGTCAAATAGATGGTTGGTTGGTTGGTTGGTTGCATTTTAATGGCGCAAGGTCCACAATGGGACATACTGCGCCAAGCAAATATGTGAAATTAAAGTATAGCTTCTGGATGGGTTTACCCATCCAGATGGTCACTAAAACACAAAAATGGGTAAAAAGTTAAAAAAATAATGAAGTCAAAAAATCAAAAATAATAGATAACAGGGCAAACAGTGTATAAGCTGAAATGATTTAAAAATAATGAGCAGTGTATACAATAAAACTAGAAGTAAAAAAATAGATAAGAGTATATAATAAAAACAGATGTAAAAAGATGAACAGTGTAAAAAATAAAATCAGATATCGCAATAAAAATCAGCCTCTTTTAAAAAGTTTGTCAGTAAAGGATGAGGATTAGTACCTATAAGGCTTGTCAGATTTGGTGATGATGATTTAAAATAATGTCTGTACAAATGACGAAGGCATGGGCAATCTGTTAGTATATGGCGAATGGTAAGTGAAGTAAAATGACATTTAGGACAGTCAGGTTCTTGTTCTCCCAGTAGTAAGTGCTTATGTGTTAGCCTGGAATGCCCTATTCTGAGACGGGTGAGAATGACATCGTACTTCCTTGGTGAGAGTGTAGGCCAGACTATTATGTGTGGTTTGATATTTTGTAGTTTATTATTCACTTGACATTCCCACTCTCTTTGCCAAAGGATTTTAAGGGACTGTTTGAGGGCATGCTTTAAATCTTCGTATGGAACTGGGCAGTTAAGAGTAGTTAAAGCCTGTTTTGCAGCCTTATCAGCAGTTTCATTACCTTTAATCCCAACATGTCCAGGAACCCAACAAAATAAAATATCAAATCCCTTTTTCAACAGGTCGTTATATGATTTTAAAACTGAAATAAATGAGGATGAATATGAAATGGAATAAAGAGAATCGAGAACACTTTTTGAGTCTGTGTAAATTATAAATTTTCTATAGCGATGAGAAGAAATGAAGTTAAGTGCGACCTCAATTGCAAAAAATTCTGCAGAGAAAACTGAGAATGTACTTGGAAGATGATAGCTAAAAATAGTTGTACCAGAAACAACACCAGAGCCTACTTTATCGCCTGCCTTTGAGCCATCTGTAAAAATTTTGATGTAGTCCTTGTAACTGCAGCAATGAGAAGCATATAGTGACCGGAAAATTGAAGCATCTGTGTTTGATTTGTCAAAATTTTTAAAAGGGTGAATGCAGGAAATAACCCTAAAATTCCATGGTGTAATAGCCAAGAGAGGCCTACTACGAACATTAGTGTCAATGTGAGGCATACCAACAAGTATGTTCCTCATTCTTAGGCTAAAATGAGGAATGCAAGAGGGGCGATTCTGGAATAAAATGTGATCATTGTTGCAAAAATGAGGTTGGAGTGGATGATGAGGATATGATAGAATGCGGAAATATAGTTCAAGTGAAAGTTTTTGCCTGGTCATAGTGAGAGATGGCTCTACACAGTCAGTATATAGACTAAGAATGGGAGATGTACGAAACGCACCAGAACAGATTCTAAGTGCAGAATGGTGCACCGTGTCAAGTTTCTTAAGGTACGTGTTGCGAGTTGAACCATAAATCTGACAAGCATAGTCTAGCCTAGAGCGGATGATTGCTCTATAGATCTTAAGCAAGGAAGTACGATCAGCACCCCAGGAAGTATTGGAAAGCACTTTCAGAATATTTATTTTTTTATCACAATTCGTCCTAAGATTTAAAATATGTGGAATGAAAGTAAGTTTCCTGTCAAAAATTACACCCAAGAAGCGAGCAGAGTCAACAACTGAGATAGGTCTGTTATTAATAGAAAGTTCTGGATCAGGGTGAAGATCACGTCTACGACAAAAATGCACACACTGTGTTTTGTCAGCAGAGAAGTTAAACCCGTTTTCATTTGTCCACTTAATAATATTTTTGATAGCAAGTTGTAATTGGCGTTCAATGAAACGCATGTCATTACCCTGGCAAGAGATTTGCAGGTCGTCCACATATAAACTACCATGAACGCTTAGCGGTAATTGTTTTAAAATGTTGTTAATTTTTAAAGAGAAGAGTGTAACGCTCAAGACACTGCCTTGAGGTACACCTTCCTCCTGATGGTAGAAATCCGAGTATTCTGAACCAATGCGAACTTGGAAGCGTCTGAGTTTTAAAAAATTTTAAATAAAAATAGGAAGATTTCCACGAAAGTCTAAATTAAAAAGATCCCTTAAAATACCATATCGCCATGTCTTATCATACGCTTTTTCAATATCGAAAAATACTGAAACTAAGTGATTACGTTTTACATGAGCTTTTCGGATGTTTGTCTCCAGCAGTAAAATATTGTCAATTGTTGAACGGCCACGTCGAAAACCACTTTGCCATGGAGAAATACTCCTATTACTTTCCAAGATAAAAACCAGTCTTGTATTTACCATTTTCTCAAGAATTTTGCACAAACAACTAGTGAGGGCTATTGGTCTGTAATTTTTTGGATTAGTTGCATCTTTGCCGGGTTTTTGAAAAGGAATGACAATAGCATCGTGCCATGCAGCAGGAAATACTTGTTCAGACCAGATCCTATTGTACAAGTGAAGTAAGTTTTTGAGAGATTCCTTTGACAGATGTTTGATCATGAGATAGGTAATGCCATCAGACCCGGGAGCAGAATTATGACAACATTTTAAACAAACTTTTAATTCGTTTTCTGTAAAAGGTGCATTAGGCTATCAAATAGAAAGAAGAACATCTACATCTATTAAATCTTCATTGCAATGAAATTCCGAAGAATGCAGTCGCCAAACAGGCGCTTTTTTGGAAAGATTGCAGACATGCTTGCATTTTTAATAATTTTTTATAGTTTATCTACCCGCGTTTGTAATGATCGATAGATGGCACTTTCTCAACTGCAGTTGTTAGTAAATTATAATAGCCACGTGCATTTATTATTGTTCTTTCTTGTTGTTCTATCATTGTTTCAGAGTGAAAGCTATCAGTGGTGTGATAATTTCACCTTAGCCCACCAGAGGGCGAGCATTTCATTACAATCGCGGATTGCGACTCAGCAGCTAATATTTTAGGAAGATGCTATTCATAATTGAATCTTATGTCAGAATTTTTTTCAAGGACATCGGCGATTATCACTTTAAAGAGTTCCCTTGTCATTTTAAAGTCTTGTATTCTTCTGGAACTTTCTGTAAACAACTTTGAATGAGTCTTGCTTTATGAGTTATTGCTATACGGCAGTGTTGGGCAAAATTGATTAAAAAGTAATTGAATTACAGTTAAATTACAATTATTTTACTGCGAATCGATTAATAAGTAGTAATTGATTACATATTCAGTTTATTTGTAATCAATTACTTGTTAATCGATTGACAGTAAAATAATTATAATTTAATTGTAATTTAATTGTAATTCAATTATTTTTTAATCAATTATGCCCAACACTGCTATACGGTTTGAACTGTGGATTTACAGCTGACAGCTGCTAATTAAGCTGTGTTGACTGATTGAATTGAAGCTGATACTCAGTGTATAAGCCTGTATTCTTTTGGAACTTTCTGTAAATAAAACTCCTGAATTTTTAGAAGTTTCGCCTCTCATTCTCGGACAACTTACGAACCCCCGAGTACGCAACATTTCTGGTGTCAGAAGTGGGATTGTCTGTGAATGGTGATAACTAGAGCTATGGAGCAAGAAATGAAAAAGTTACTGGAAGGTTTAACTGGCCAGATGAATGAGTTAAGATCTGGATTGATAGAGAAAATAGAAACAGGACAAATAGAAATGAAAGAAAGTATGGAAACCCGACAAAAAGAATTGAAAGACGGCTTGACTGAAGAAATGAAGGAAATGAAAGACAGTTTGGGTGAAGAAATTAAATCTAATCAAGAAGAGATGAAGAAAGAACTATCATCAGAGAGAGACGACTTAGTAAACGTGAAAGAAGTGATAGAGTGTAAGTTATCAGATGTGGAAAACAGAATTGATGGAATAGAAGAAAAAGTTATAAAGATTGAAGAAAATTTTGACGAGAAAGTTTTGAAAATAGAAGAGAATTTTGAAAAGAACGCTATGTAGATAGAAGAAAGTGTTATGAAGGTTGAAGAGAGTGTTACGAGGATAGAACAGAGTTTCGAGGAGAAAGTTAAAGAAAATTTTGATCAGGAAATGAAAGGAAGGTTTTCAGAGATAGAAGGTAAATTGAAGAGAATATAAAAAGATCTGGAGAGAAAAGGGGAAGAAAAGTTAGAATCCATGCCCCAGGAAACTGAAAAGAAAGACAGAAGAATCCAGAATCAGGAATTTATCAAGCTATACACCTACGACGGCAGTTCCTCCTGGCATGTATATAAGACGCAGCTTTCCATCGTAGCTGAAGACGTCGGGAGAACGAACATCACCCAGCACAGAATTAATACAGGAAATCATCCTCCAATCAAACAACATCCAAGAAGGCTTCCATTTGCTAAACAGGAAGAGGTGACTGACCTTCTAAATGAAATGCAGCCCATGACGTCTTCGAGCCATCAATGAGTCCTTGGGCCTCTCCCATAGTACTGGACTGGTGTGAAAAAAGGATAATTCAACAAGATTTTGCGTGGATTATCGTCATTTGAATGACATCACAAAGAAAGACAGTTACCCTATTCCCAGAGTTGACAACACATTAGACCACAGATTATTATATAGATAGGACACTCCTGTATATTCTTCGGTAACCGAAATTTGAAACGGTTGTAAGTTTCTCGAGCTCTCCAGCTTACGCAATCGCTCGTCTTATTTTTATTATATCTATGTTCATATCGTAATATTAGTGCAACGTTAAACCCAACATCCAACCAACTAACCATTGGATTGATGTTTACGTTTGGCAACTTTGTTATTGTTTACGAACTTGATTGTCGAAAGCAATTTATTTTAAGAAGCAAGTACTATATATTAAGCAAATAAATTTCAAAAATATACATAAACCATAAATATTTTTTTCATTTTAAAGCATTTTGTATTATTTAAACCAAGCAATGTTGAATATTTAAGATTTCATACTATACTGCTATTTCAGCATTACAGTTTGTTATATTAATTTGTACACTTGAACACGAACGTGTTTGGCAAAATTTATTTTCAAACATAATAAAAATTAGTTTTATATCTTACAAAATAGCTGTGAATGTTACGATTTTGGCAATTTAAAAGTAGTAGAAAAAGTGAAGGAAAGAAAACTGCACATACGTTTTCGTTTGGCAACTTTATTATTGTTTACAAACTTGATTGTCGAAAGCAATTTATTTTAAGAAGCAAGTGCTAAATATTAAGAAAATAAACTTTGAAAATATACATAAAATAAAAACATTTTTTCATTTTAAAGCATTTTGTATTATTTAAACCAAGCAACGTTAAGTATTTAATGATTTCACACTGCTATTTCAGAATTACAGTTTGTAATTTTAATTTGTACTTGAATATGAATATGTTTGACAAAGCATATTTTTAAACATTATGAAAATTAATTTTTATTTCTTAGAAGAATAGCTGTGAATGTTTTGAGGATAATTTTGTGAATTCAAAACAATAGGAAGTGAAGAAAAAGAAAACTTCCCATACTAACCTGGTACGCTACTAACTACTCCCGAAATAGAAAAACAATTTTCGATCAAAGATGCTATTCATGTAGACTTAACACATGTAGTTCCCCTCTGTTGACACTAGTGGTGCTACTATATTTCCGGTTCGCGTTTTAGCTTCACTGTCCTATCTGTATGATAATCTGTGCATTAGACACACTTGCTGGCAATAAATGGATCACGACTTTGGATCTGAAGAGCGGTTACTGGCAAGTAGAATTACAAACCTGATGATCCTGAGAAGACTGCATTCACCACGGGACAAGGACTGTGGCAATTTAAAGTTATGCCGTTTGGATTATGTAATGCACCTGCCACCTTCGAACGTCTGATGCAAACAGTGCTAAAAGGACTTTCCTATGAAGCCTGTCTGGTGTATTTGGATAATATTATAATTGTGGGGCACACCTTTGAAGACCATCTACGAAACATCCGAAAGGTGCTGGAGAATCTCAGAATGGCTAACCTTAAATTGAATCCAGGCAAGTGTAACTTGTTCCGTCGTGAAGTGAGCTACCTCGGCTATATCATCTCTGCCGAAGGTGTGAGAACTGATACTGAGAAGATCTCTGCAGTCGAGAACTGGAGTTGCCCTGAAAATGTACACGAACTACGAAGTTTCCCGGGGTTATGCTCTTACTACAGGACGTTTGTCAAGGGTTTCTCAAATATTGCCAGACCACTCCACAAGCTGACGGAAGCCAAACAGAAGTTCCTGTGGACAGATGAATCGAATGTGAAAAAGTGTTCAAGCGACTTAAAGAGGCCTTAACATCATCGCCTATCTTGACGTATCCACAGCCCGACAGACAGTTCATACTTGATACAGATGCCAGCTATGAGAGCGTCGGTGCTGTTCTGTCGCAGGAAATTGATGGTCAAGAACGTGTCATTGCCTATTAGAATAAATGCCTGTCTAAACCGGAGCTAAATTACTGTACCACCAGGAAAGAGCTACTCGCCATCGTAAAAGCCATAGAATATTTCCATCATTACTTCTATGGCAAAAGATTCCTGCTCCGGACTGACCATGTATCTTTAACGTGGTTGCTCCAGTTCAAGAAACTGGAAGGACAGATTGCCAGGTGGATACAACGCCTCCAGGAATATGACTTCGAGATACGTCATCGTAAATAAATAAAAATAAAAGAATAAATAAAAAACTTAAGTCTGATAAAAAAAAAAAAAAAAAAAAAAAAAAAAGTTTTTAAAAGGCGTTAATGGAAAAAAAAATATGTTGGTGCATTAAAAAGCAGTCCCACTTCATAGTAAAATTTAAAATAACAAATCACTATTACAAAAAAGCAAGTTATAGAGCTTTTAGGTAGATTCCTTATAGGAGATCTACCTATTGCAATGGCACGACTTCTGAAAAATTTCTTCATATCTTCACCGATCATGACCCCTAGAACCCAAAACCACCCTCCGTTCAAAAGTTTATATATATATATATATATATATATATATATATATATATATATATATATATAGGTATATATATATATATAACGCTTTTTCCCATGTTAAGTTGTGAACACGATAACTGGAGTAATTTTTATTTAAATTTAACCAGCTCAGGATATGTTGTCAGGACAGTAAAAATCTCGGTCGAGTTCGTAGATGGGGTATCCAGCTCAAAGGGGGTGGAAATGGTGGGGGGTTGAAATTTTCATTTGCCCATAATTTCTATAATATTGAAAACAAGAAAAAATTTCAAATCAGGCGAATTACCGCCTTACCCTAAAGAACAATTTTTGTAATTAAACTTTTTCGATAGCTTCAATTGCTTAGAAGTTACAAGCTAAAAAGTGATTTTTCGTCAATTGTTCTATATAGCCGATATTTTCTATATAGCTTTCATTGCAAAAATTTATAATCTGATGCATATGTCACGTGCAAACGATAATAAAAAAGACATGGAATAATAATAAAGGAAGAAGAAGCATAAGTGTTTCTACATAAGCGGTTGTGTTGCCACAACAAACAGCGATAATAGCGCTGAGGATGGGTGCCCTACTTCAAGTTGAGAGGAGCAAAAGTAGTTTTCGCTGGCATTTCACTAGAAGGGGTTTGTAAGCATTAAGAGTATTGGCGTGCTCCTTCTTCCTTTATTATTATTCTATGAAAAAAGATCACTGAAAATAAAATAAAATTTTAATCATGTTTTTAAACAATATAATAACCTGATTTGAAAAAAAAAAAAAAGGTTAAATTTAACAGAAAATATGACGTCAGAATTACAACAATGTACTGAACTACTGAGAAAAATGAAATAAAATTTTATCCGTGATTTTAAAACAAATAAAATAAAAATTAATAAATAAATACATAAATATGTAAATATGTAAATAAAATCAACATATCTTAGGGCTAAGCAGATTTAGACTTAGCTTTATGACATAGATGCTATAATGTAAAAGATAAATGTCATCGTAAAAAAATAAAAATCGTGTAAATCGATGCTAAACGAATTAAACTGGCATGATAGAAAAAGTAATAAATTTGGGGACATTTAGGTATGGACTTTATGCATCATACGTCACTGCGGGTATATTAAAGTCTCTACGCCAATCGCTGAGCTTGAAATTTTTGTTTATTGCTGTATTAGCCAATACCAGTCGCTGAGATAGGTAAATACCCGCAGTCGTTGCCACTCGTGCATAAGGTCCATTACCCCTTTGACAAATAAACTAGGGACGATTTTAGTGAATTTTCCTTTGAAGTCTACTTTCACAAAAACTTAAATTTAAACTAAATTATTTCATTACTCGAATTCCCTTATTTTGATAAATAAAATTATACCATTTTTTAAAAAATAAAGAACACTCTTTTATTGAAAAGTGAACTAATAAAGAATTTAGAAAACTATTACATACTTTTAAATCTTTATTAAAAAAAAATAATTGTTGCCACTCTACATTATATAAATACGTCCAAATCCAGTGTCACATACGATAGTTAGTTCCCCATCATACTATAGGTATGGGGAACTTAGGTAATCGTGAAAATTTTCGACCTCGGTTTTTTGACTTTTTTACACGTTTTCATGTGTGAAGAATCCGAATATGACAAAATTTGTATGGTGTCTGTTAGTGTGTTAGTGTGTTAGTTTGTTAGTCTGTGTACACGATATCTCAAGAACAAATTGTTGCAGATAGGTCAGATCAGTTTTAAAATATCACTTTCGACACTGGCAAGAACCCTATTCATTTGCAACATTCGATTTTAAAAACTTCGTAAGTTATTAGAAATTTACGATTTTCTTAACATGGGAGAATAGGACAAAAATTCACTTAAACGTGCATTAAATGGAAACTTTTTACTGTAAAAATGTCAGACCAGTTTTAAAATATCCGTTTTGATGCTGGAAGGTACATCCAGCTCAAAGGGGGTGGAAATGGTGGGGGGTTGAAATTTTCATTTGCCCATAATTTCTATAATATTGAAAACAAGAAAAAATTTCAAATCAGGCGAATTACCGCCTTACCCTAAAGAACAATTTTTGTAATTAAACTTTTTCGATAGCTTCAATTGCTTAGAAGTTACAAGCTAAAAAGTGATTTTTCGTCAATTGTTCTATATAGCCGATATTTTCTATATAGCTTTCATTGCAAAAATTTATAATCTGATGCATATGTCACGTGCAAACGATAATAAAAAAGACATGGAATAATAATAAAGGAAGAAGAAGCATAAGTGTTTCTACATAAGCGGTTGTGTTGCCACAACAAACAGCGATAATAGCGCTGAGGATGGGTGCCCTACTTCAAGTTGAGAGGAGCAAAAGTAGTTTTCGCTGGCATTTCACTAGAAGGGGTTTGTAAGCATTAAGAGTATTGGCGTGCTCCTTCTTCCTTTATTATTATTCTATGAAAAAAGATCACTGAAAATAAAATAAAATTTTAATCATGTTTTTAAACAATATAATAACCTGATTTGAAAAAAAAAAAAAAGGTTAAATTTAACAGAAAATATGACGTCAGAATTACAACAATGTACTGAACTACTGAGAAAAATGAAATAAAATTTTATCCGTGATTTTAAAACAAATAAAATAAAAATTAATAAATAAATACATAAATATGTAAATATGTAAATAAAATCAACATATCTTAGGGCTAAGCAGATTTAGACTTAGCTTTATGACATAGATGCTATAATGTAAAAGATAAATGTCATCGTAAAAAAATAAAAATCGTGTAAATCGATGCTAAACGAATTAAACTGGCATGATAGAAAAAGTAATAAATTTGGGGACATTTAGGTATGGACTTTATGCATCATACGTCACTGCGGGTATATTAAAGTCTCTACGCCAATCGCTGAGCTTGAAATTTTTGTTTATTGCTGTATTAGCCAATACCAGTCGCTGAGATAGGTAAATACCCGCAGTCGTTGCCACTCGTGCATAAGGTCCATTACCCCTTTGACAAATAAACTAGGGACGATTTTAGTGAATTTTCCTTTGAAGTCTACTTTCACAAAAACTTAAATTTAAACTAAATTATTTCATTACTCGAATTCCCTTATTTTGATAAATAAAATTATACCATTTTTTAAAAAATAAAGAACACTCTTTTATTGAAAAGTGAACTAATAAAGAATTTAGAAAACTATTACATACTTTTAAATCTTTATTAAAAAAAAATAATTGTTGCCACTCTACATTATATAAATACGTCCAAATCCAGTGTCACATACGATAGTTAGTTCCCCATCATACTATAGGTATGGGGAACTTAGGTAATCGTGAAAATTTTCGACCTCGGTTTTTTGACTTTTTTACACGTTTTCATGTGTGAAGAATCCGAATATGACAAAATTTGTATGGTGTCTGTTAGTGTGTTAGTGTGTTAGTTTGTTAGTCTGTGTACACGATATCTCAAGAACAAATTGTTGCAGATAGGTCAGATCAGTTTTAAAATATCACTTTCGACACTGGCAAGAACCCTATTCATTTGCAACATTCGATTTTAAAAACTTCGTAAGTTATTAGAAATTTACGATTTTCTTAACATGGGAGAATAGGACAAAAATTCACTTAAACGTGCATTAAATGGAAACTTTTTACTGTAAAAATGTCAGACCAGTTTTAAAATATCCGTTTTGATGCTGGAAGGTACATCAGTAACTATAAATATGCTACTTTGAAAATTTCGCAAGTTATTGGAAATTTACGAATTTCTTAACATGGCAGAATACAGCAAAATTTCACATAAACGTCAATTTTTAGGGATATTTTCATCGTAAAGATGTCAAACCACTTTCGAAATATTATTTAGGTTACTGGCATGAATATCATAGACTATGATTTTTCCAGTTTAAAAAATTCGTAAGTTATTTGGAATTTACGATTTCCTTAACATGTCAGAATAAAGCGAAATTGAGCATAAACTTCCATTTTGAGGATCATAAATACATTAGACAACTTCAAAATTACATTTATGATATTTTTTTTAACATGATTGAATACAAATATTCTAATAGGAAAATTTCGTAAATTATTCGTAATTCACGATTTTATCAACATAGCGAAATCATAATTTTTTTCATATAAATATGAATTCTGAGGATTATCGCATTGGAAATAGTAACATGAAACATAAACAACGGAATTACCCTGATAAAATAAATTAATAGATTAGAATAAGATAAATATATCGAAGTGAACGATGGATAGCCTATTAGGCGGGGATTTCTTTCTGTCACTGTATCAAGCTTTGGTCAAATTCATTTTTTTTAACATGATTATAATATGTCTCGCACTAGAAATTTATGAGACCATAAATATGGTGGGGAACTGAGCAGAGTCCACCCATGCCAACTAGTTTTGTATAAGTATAGATTTTTTGTTTGCCCCTGAAACCTGCCCCTGATGAGAAAAGTGCCTGGAAATATTTGTATCTAGTATTGTCATTGATTATGAAGTCGTCTGCAAAATTTCAGGTTCTTCGGACGACAAGAAGTTACCGAATACGTTACATACTTTAATAGTTGCATCATATCAAGTTAATAAAAGTGCATTAATTAAAAACCATGTTAAACGCTTTAATTAATCATTTAAAAATATAAAATTAAAATAATACGTCAATCTAATATACAAATACCGTTTGTGGTGAATAGTTTAGAATGTCGGTTTAGGCAAGAATTTAAAACTTACGATTGAGAGTAATACATTACAGCTTCCTTTGACTTTTTATCTCGTCGAAAGAAGATATTGGTATGTGAAGAGATATGAGGTTTTCACGTGGAATGAAAATATAATGACGCCGAAGCTGCCTTTCTCCATCACCAAGCTCGCCAAATTTTGTCGTCTGACAACGAATTGTGTCGCCAAGTCAAAAATTTCGTCGTTAACTATAAAATTTTGCCGCCAAATCACAAATTTCATTGATAAGTCGCAAGTTTTACCACCAAAATCTCGCCAAATCCCAATTTACTAAATTCATAACAATTAACATTGAAATTCAGCGATGCCAAATGGTCCAATGTTAACTAATGTTAATGTTCCAGCTTATGTAAACTAAAACAGTTTCACTTTACAATTTTTACTCGTCTGACAATAAGAATCATAAAAACACAATACAAAACTTTCAATAATTCAATAAAAGTTACAATGAAATAACTATCTAAAAACCGCTACCACTTAACTGTATTTAACTTGACCATAGTAACGCCAGGTTTACCAGTGCTTGACCATAGTAAGGTCACAAGTGCATTTTCACGTTTCTATTATTTTTTCTTTAAAAGAAAGATATTGAACTTCAGTTATATGGAATTTATATAAAAATTATAATTTTGATTAAGCTTGGGTGGGGAGGGGGGTGTAGCCCAATACCCTCTCCGGGATTCACCATTGATAGGATTGTATATATCTTTAAGACTTCTATTTGTTGAATGATTATGAGCTTGAATTTAAAAAAAATTGAAGCATTTACTGACCAATAAATCTAGCCTAAATTTTAAATAGATTGAATAAAATTCTTTTTTAGCTGAAAATTAAATTTCTTGAAAACAGAATAGCGACGTAAAAAATCCAATGTGTGAGAGCAAAGCCATTGGCTAAGTATTAATGCATATGTAAAATTTCTTTACATTTGTAACATTAACGTAAAGGAATCTACCTTTGCCTTTAAGCTTGCCGAAAAGGGATTTTTTTAAATCTTGTAGTAGGCATAAATAAAACTTTTTTGATAACCTATCTTATATATATATAAATGTGAATGTCCGTGAATTTATTTGACTGAGTTTCACGCCAAAACTGCTCGACGGATTTCGATGAAATTTGTAATGGAGATAGCTTATACCCTAACTTAAAAAGTTGGCTAACTTTTATTCCGAAAAAAAATTTGTTTTTGCGATTTTTATGCATAAAATAGCAATTTTGTAAGCTAATAATAGCAAAAAATTAGCCATTTATATTTATCCATAATTTAATTGTTGCCGAAAAAAAAAAAAAAACGAATTTATTTATTTTTTTCAACAGGAAAATAAATACATTTATCTAAACGTGAACGATAAAAATTATAAAAAAAAAAAATTATGCATCTCACAAAAATTGACGTCATTTTTAATTAAAAATTTCTTTTACACATTGATAAAGTGCTAATACGCAAGCGAAGTGATGACGTCACTGGCCGTTCGTGGATGCAAGAAAAATATTTCCTATGTTAAACGTTCATTGGATTTTTTGTAAAAAATTATTAAAAATCGCGGAAAATTATTTCCCGATTTTAATCCCCATATTTAGGTATAGGTATGTATTAATTATCATGTCCATGCGTTAGATTAAGTTATTTTTGTTGTAAAATTGACAAAATTTGAATTTTTAATTTCAAAAATCTAGGAAAAAAAAAAAAAAAAAATGGCAAATTTCCATATTTGATTGAAAACACAAGCATTTCATTTCAAAAGATGATATTTACACAATAAATATCCAACTAATATACTAATTAAAAGGAAAATGATAAATATTCTATCATAATTTGAAGTCAAATTTGTTTTCAAATGTCTAAATAAAGTATCTGATATAAGATACTAATATGTTGCAGCGGAATAGATTTGATATCGGTCATCTTTAGCAGAAAAAAAAAATATCGCCAAATTATTTGGCGAACATAATTTAATTCCTTTCAAAAATCATGGTTATTTAACAACTTATATTAAGAGAGTAATGAATAATATGAAACAATATTTCGTACAATGCATATTACGAAAATATACATCTGGCATGCATATTTTCGTATTACGTTTTAGATCACCAAATACAATAAGCGACAAGAACGATGGAGTTTTGAAATTCAAAATTAAAATTTCGTCAATTTGACAGCAAAATAACTCAATCGAACACATGCACATGATAACTAATCTATACTAATATTATAAATGCGAAAGTTTGGATGGATGTTTGTTACTCAATCACGCCACAACGGCTAAACGGATCTGGATGAAATTTTGTACAGAGATAGATAATAGTCTGGAATAAGACATATGCTACTATTTATACCGAAAAAAAATGTAAATTTTTAATTAATATATAATATAGATATTTCTTCTAAAATAAAACTTTAAAATAATTTATTTTAATTTTTAATTGTTGCCAAAGAATATTTCACGCGAATAATAATAAAAAATAATAATAAATATTAAATTTGCTTAGGCACATGGCAACATAACGTTATTATCAAAATTAAATAATACGAAAATGAAAGCTAATTCATATCTGTATTAAAGAGCTTTATTAGTTGATAATCCTGGGTATATTTTTAATTTTAATACTGAAGTAGATAGGACATTTTACGCCAAGGACTCTATTTTTGTGACAGCAACCTTAAGCCAAGTAGTCCATAAAAATATAAACAAATCTGTACATATAAAAGAGTAAACTCACTGATTCACTGACTCAACACTGCCATGACGATTCTGTGGGAAAGAGGGTCACAAATTTTAGTGACCAGGTTGGTTTTCGGAGCCTGACCCCCAACTAAGACGGAACTTTGCAAAATACCCCCCCTGTCCCCCTTGGGGGGGCAGAAGGCTTAACTCGGCTCCAAATTACTTAACGGTGAAGAAATTGCAGATGGAAAGACCAGACTTGAGTACAAAAAAATTATTTTCTGAGATTTTGGAATTTTGGATTTTTAAGGGGGGAGGGAAGGGAAAAAGTTTTAGAAGAAGGGTACTCAACACACGAGGAAATCGAACTGAACACACACTACAAAGGGATTTTATGAAATTCCACCTTACCGCCCTTTGGAGAATGGGGGGCAAAAACATGTATTCATACGTAACGCTGCACTAAATTACCTAAGGTTGGAATTTTTTTTATGTAAGGGACGATTATATGTATCTAACTCATAGTATGAAGAGATTTTGCGAAATTCCCTCCTCCTTCCCTCCTTTAAGAACGGGGGGAGAGCTTAAAAAAAAAAAGTTTCAAAGCATAGCTCAGCTTTAAATAATTTCAGGATCACAATTTTTTTATGTGTCGGTTAGGTATGTGTATGCAACATGCAATATAAAGTAGTTTTGGAAATTTACCCCCCCCCCTTCCTCTTGGGGCGGGCGGGGCAAAAACCACATTTTGAAGCTTAAATCCGTCCAAATTACCTAAGAATGGCTAATTTTGGTGTGTGGGTGTTAATTAAGTGTGCGAAATATGCACTTTGATGAGATTTTGTAAAACTTTCAACTGTAACCGCAAGGGAGGGGGAGTAAAAAGCAGGTAAGGGACTGCCGAAGGCATTGGGGCTCCAGACTCGACTGTGACGAGCGGGAATACCGCGACAGAAAGTAGCAGGAACTTAAAATTAGATTTTGACGGATTTTAATGATTTTTTTTTTTTTAAAGATATTTTATTATTATTAATGATATGCTGTTTTGGGGATTCATTTCAATATAATGACCAGCGAAGCGGGCAAAGCCTGCTAGTTGATAATAAAAGCCAAAGTTTCTCGAAAGTAACGCTCGAAACTGATGCCACTGCTAAACAATAAATCGAAATAAAGAAAAAAGTTTTTATCCTTGCTTTTGAGGAATTGTTCAAAAAATTATTTAATTAATAAAATAAATATTTATTCTTGGTTGGGAGGAATGAAGAAAATAATGGAAGAAGGGTGATTTAGCAAAAAAAAAAAAAAAAAAAAAAATTATTATTATTATTATTTTTTAATATATTGATGCTACTGTGTGTTTTATTGAACAATATTTTTAACCCAGACTTCCTCGTACTGAATGTCTGATGCTATAAAATCTAAATGCTAATTTGAAGGACTGGTGTAATTCTATGTAAGGACTGCCAATAGGCGATTTTCTTTCTTGGCCACAATGCAAATGATAATAAATTACAACCGAAAACAATTATGGTTGTTTTCCATCGGCATCAGATTCAGGTAAACTTACAAAAAAAAAAAAAAAAAAAAAAAAAGCATTATACGCTCGGTCAAATAAACTAACAATGATATTGAGGAAATTTCGCTAAAATTAATTTTCACAAATAATTAAATTTAAATTGCATATGACTCGAATTTTATTATTTTGATAAAAAAAAAGTTAAATTTTAAATAGTCGTTTAGATTTAGTGAATATGACAATTTTGAAAATGTCAACTGCTGGGGTGTGCGAAGATCGACTAGTATAAAGAATGAAATAAAACTTTATTTATTTTGCCTTGATTTTCTTTGACAAAATCATTTATTACAGTATCAAACTAATCATTATCAAGCATTCATATTTTAAAACCAGAAAAAGATAATAAATGTGCAAAAACAAACTACGTATAAAACTTTTGCTATGATATGAAGAGAATAATTTGAAATTTTACACATGAAAATTTTGTTCATGTACTTATTATTTACATGAACAGTGAAATAAATGGTTCAGTATCTAACTTATCTTTTATTTTCTTGATCAAAATCGTTCTACTTCCACAAACAATACTTAAAAATGTGATTGTATTTTCATTTGCTAGATAGAATATAATCTATATTTAATAAGCATTCTTTGAAAAAAAAAAAAAAGAAAAAAAAAAAAAGAAAAGAAAAGAAAAAGAAAAAAAAAAAGAAAAAAAAAAGAAACAATATTGCTAATTTTTAGAAAATAATCATATTGTCAAACCGTATGCATTGTAGTATAATGGTTCACTAGTATATAATTATAGTTACACTGTTAATAATACTTACAAAACCAAAACGTCAACCATAAAACAATAAAATATTTTTTTTTAAGTTAAATTACATGCTTTTCTGTACAAAGTTCAATATTGTAATGACATAAATATCATTATATGCTAATTTTCAGATTGAAAATTTTGAAATATGAAAAATAAGTGTTTTTCAGCAAAATACATGAAGGAAAGTGATATCCATTTACGCATTATAAAAGTTTCAAATTATAAAATCAATAAAGAAGTTTATTATAATTAAATAATACACACAAATATAATTAGACAGAAACAATGATAGTAAGAAGTAACTAACAAAGGGCCTATAGTCTTCAGAATTTCTATGAAAATTTTACCACTTTATTGGTTGGATATACTTTCATTTTCATATTTAAATTACAGAAAATAAACTTACACCTTGGAGTTATTCTAGACCAAGGACTCACTTTCGATCAACACATTACCACTGCGCGAAAGAAATTTCGAGCGGTTAAATCGAAATTAATGCCCCTAATTGCTCAGAACAGTAAATTAAACATAAAAAATAAGATGCTCTTGTATACGTCCTATTTACGGCCCATTCTCATTTATACATGTATGGTATGGCCATATGCTCCAAAAATTCCATATCAAGTTACTCATTAGGGCACAAAACGCAACAATTCGGCAAATACTTGATATGCCATAGTATGTTCAGAATTTTCACATTTATAAGGAGATTTCTACTCCAATTCTCAATAATTTCATTCAGTACTTAAATGTACAATTTCATTTGGCTCTAGAATCCTTAGATAACCCAGCTTTAAACACACAAGCAGCGTATGAACATAACGATCCTGTGAACAGACGCAGACCCAAAGCGGGTCTCGATCTGAACTCCCACCTTTAACTTTTTTGTTGTTTTACTCTTCGTTATGTACTTTTTCTCTTTTCTATCGCCTTCGGGCACGGACTTCTCCTCGGAGATTATACCCTGTGTTGTCCTGTGTTTGTTTATCTTATGTTTGTCATTCTCTGTTAAAATTATAAAATAAAAAAAAAATAAATAAAAAGGCAATAAAAATTAAAAAATTTGTTCCTAGAAAATACAAAAATATTTTTACTATCCTTAAACTTTCTATTATAGTTTGTAATGCTATCCTTAACCTTCCTTATTTTCTGATTTTTTTTTTTTTTTTTTTTTTTTTTGTACTTCCTATTTTATGGATGGATGGATGGGTTTTACGTCGCACTAGTGCTGCGCAGATGGGCAATTGGTGACGGTCTGGGACACACCCCTGGAGGTGGTCCGGAGACATGCCATCGCAATTTTGATCCTCCACGGAAGGGAGCGTATTTTATGAATTCCAGGTTTACGTATTTATGTTTTGGTGTGCCTTCTTTGTTTTCCCTCCCTCTTTCCGTTGTAGTGATTGTGATTTTTTAGGACTCTCGCCTCGTTAGTTCCATCCTTAGACAGAGGAAGATGCGTGACTTTTGTCACAGGTGCTTCCATCCAACAGTATCCGAAGAATAAACTTACATTATATAATGAAGGAAAGAATATGGTAAAACTCTCCAGAATTTGCACATATCCGTTTGAAATGATGAAAAATGCTATCATTTACGCATTTTTATTATTTACAAGAACATATCCAAAACAAGTAAAAAATTTAAACAAGCCAACATGTTTTAGAAGTTTTTATTAATTTATGTAATAAATATAGTCGTATTTTAAAATTACGCTTTCATTTACAGTTAAATATACATATGCGTTAAATATACGCATTCATTATTAATAATATCTACAAAAAAATAATGACAAGAATTAAGCATTTTCTTTTAAAATTTGACACACCTTGCCTTTAATTTTGCAAAATCATAAATTATATCATTATGATCAATATCAGAAGCAATTTCACTTTCAATTGTCAGTATTGATAAATTTGAAAGGCGCTCTTGAGTCATCGTAGATCTTAAGTAGTATTTTATAATTTTTAATTTTGAAAACGAGCGTTCACTACTAGCAACTGTTATCGGCAAAGGTAAAAGAATTCTTAAACAGATATAGGTATTCGGAAACACTTCAACTAAGTTATTCTTATGCATGTGATTTAAAATATCAACAGCTTCATCCCCTTTTTTACGGTATTCCTAAAAATTAACAATTCGTTAAATAAATTATTTAACTTGATATCATTGGTTAAATGATTATGCAAGACATTGCAGTAGTTAAAAATAGTGCTTGAGTTTACTTCAGTTAAGGAAGGAATATACAAAAATTGAAAAACATTGCTATGGTCGTTTAATTGTTTAAACCTTTCGGTAACTGAATTTTGGCATATATCGACAAGATAATCAAACACCTCAATTTCAAATTTTTTTTATGGGTCTTCGATAGGAGTGTCGGTTCTTTCATAAGCATAATATTCCTTCACAGTTTACTTTTGCATTTAATTCTTACCGAACACGATGGCTCAAAATCATTACTTATTTCCATTTCATCTGCAATTTGTTTTGCGGAAGTCATAATCTGTTGGAAGCCATTGTAACGAAGGTCTTTTAAAAATGATTTTAACGATTCTAAAACCTTAATAGGTTCCTGTATGACCATTTTTGGACGTTCTAAATGTTTTGAAATAATATTTATTTTGTTCAAAATGTTATTCCAATGTACAACACTACAAATGAATTTAAATTTTGCTATTTTATTAGTCAGTGATTTACTCTTACAGACTGTTTCAATATCTTTTGACATATCTAGAGAAATTTCGACTAATGCGTCATATATTTTGGGCAAATCATTCCTAAGCTGTTTTACAGTCTCAGTCCGGCTTTCCCATCGAGCCGTACTAACACTTTTTAAAGTTAAAGAAGTTATGTGTTTTTTTAACACTGACCATCTGGACGTATATGCCGAAAAGAAAACAAAGAGCTCTTCAATAAGTAAAAAAAGTTGCATAATTCACCGGATTTTTTAGCAGCATCGTTAATAATCAAATTCAGTGAATGACATGAACAAGGTAAACAAAAAACTTCTAAAATTCTTTTTTGCACACCTGAATGAGACCTTTTCATATTAGTGCCGTTACCAGGAAAATTCGTCATTTCCAGGCTTAGCAGTCAGTGGACAATAGATTGCAAAGAGTTAAATTTAAAGGTTAAAGGGTATAATAGTATAGTAAGTACAAAGTACATGCAGTTAGAAAATGTTTCATAATCTATACAAACCACGAAATAGTTTTTTTTTTCTTTCTTCACGTAATGAATTCTATGTTCAATGTAAATGCGCCAAATGCTGCCCCTTGCATCATTGCGCGTGAGGCGGCTGCCTCAGTTGCCTCACCCCTGGTGCAGGCCCTGGAGTCCCTTAAATAAAACATATAGGCCGGCGCATCGCCGCCATTTTGTTGCCTCGGATGAGGGCAGCATTCCCGCTTGGCGTTCTTATCGCTTAACTAGTGATTTTAAGAAATCTTGATTTAAAGCTACTAGTCATCATTTAGAAAGTTACCAGATATATGTTTGGAGCAACTTGCTCGAAAAAGAGGTTATTACAATGCAAGATCTATGGTTAATAATCAGAATTTTAAATGTCCATTCAATAAGTTTGTAAAAACATAATTATAAAGCATTTGGCAACATAACAAAAAAAGAATATATTGATAAATTAATGCACTACTATACTGCTGAGCATGTGTATCTATTTTTCAAAATATTCATTTGATAAATGATGATACGCCGATGTTTTACAACCTCAGGCAGCAATTCTGACTTTGGTCACCTTATGGTCTCTGGTTCTGAGAGTGACTCAGAAAGTTACAACATTGTCATAATCTTCGTTAAATATTCAATTACGAAAAAAAAAAAAGAGCAAAACTTAAGAAAAAAAAAAAAAAATTCTTTAATTACAAAATTGGCATTGTTGAAAATTTTAGAGAAAAATCTTATATAAAAACATAATTACATTTTTTTAAATAACTTAAAAACTAATTTCTAATGTGGATTTTTTTTTTTTTTTTTTTTTTTTTTAAATGCAAGGAACAGGATATACAATTAATTGCCTAAATAAATAAACAGCAAGATTTTGATTAAAATTTAAGGAAATCAAATAGATAAAATGAATCACATTATATCTTGTAACTGGAGGTTTAGTTGAAAGAACTCAATATTTCTTTATTTGCTTAACCCGTTAGTTGTCGCTAGACGCTAGTTGGTCGATTTGCCGCCCATCCTTCAGTGTTGCCAGATTTTTTTATTCCTTTTCCACCAAAAATTTTTAAAAGTGGCATTTGATATACATAAAACGCGAATAAAATCGAAGAAACGTCGATCACATAACTTCTTAAAATTATTGGTGACAGTTAAATAAAAAGTGCGCAATCTGTAAAAGGTGGCGCTGTCAATAGCGACTACTAATGGGTTAAAATATCTGAAATTGAGTTGTACTAGAAAAATCTCATAAAGGTGTTAAATTTAAAGTTAAATAATAACAATAATAAAAAAATCTCAAACTTCCAGATGAATTTTTTTGAATAGAGGATTACATCCATTATCCAATACCACCAACTATTAAAAAATATGATTTTGTGTTCGCAAACTATGCTTAAAAATAGAACAAATCGAAAAAAGTAAAAATCAAAAGAATTTTGATAAAATGAACCCTTGCATGGTCTTACTAATTACCTTGTACAGTCGGCAGCAAAATTATTGATGTGCTAGCAATAATTTCTATTTAAAAGATGTGCACCTAATACTATTTTGTTAAGTAAATATTTATCGAGTCATGATCTTAGTCTTATACTGTTTATAAAAAAGTAAGTTTATGATAAAAATTAGCGATCAAACTAAAGAAAAAAGAAAAATATAGACGTGTGTTTCAATAATTTTGCTGCCACTAGCAGCCAAACCCCATCATATTCAAAACAGAAATTCGTTATGATAATAACCTCTGTTTTTTTTTTTGTTCTTTTTTTAATTCTGTTTACTTTCAGAAAATTCACAATTGTTAAATTTGTTCTTGTTTTTCAAAAACAGATTTTTTTTTTTTTTTTTTTTTTTTTTTTAAATGTTTTATTTTGAAATTATAAAGTGCAAAAAGAACTTTGATCACAAAGGCAAATTTAATTTTTCTAGATTTTTTATTTATTTATTTATTTTTTTTAATAATGAAAACAGAAAAAAAGAATCATTAATTCTCATAAAAATTTTACCTACATAATAAAATGGGGTTCAGCTGTTGGCAGCGATATGCGAGGGTCTTTGACAGCAACAGAACGTTCACAGCATGAAAGTAGAGAGAGAAGGAGGAATATCTCCTATGGCGTTTCAGAATCAAAACCAGTCCTAAAATTCATTTCGCCGCATCGTGACGCTAGTATCGGTACCTGCGTGCCTACGTCCATTTAACTTAGGAAATCTTTATAGGAAATCTTTATTATTTTGTTTATTAAATTAATATTTTAAAGTAATATCAGCTCAAAAATGCAAAAAAATTATTCACTAAAGTTAAGGTACAACAGGCAAGTCATAAACACTTTTCAACTCTGTTAGAAAATATTAAAAAAATAAAATTAAGTTTTTATTAAGGGGGGAAAATTGTATAAAATAATGTTTAACGAATTTTTTATTAACTTATTATTATTTTTTATTATTTGCTTGAGTGCATGTGTGTGGACATAAGTTTTAATAATTGTTTAAATTTAATACATATTTATTTTTAAACAGAATTATTTTAATTTAATTTGATTTAAATTAATTTAAAACATGTTTAATTTATATTAAACATAAGTAAACGATTTATTCTCTTATTTAAAATATATTAAAAAAAAAAAAAAAATTAAAATGCTTTTTAAATTACCACAAACTAATAATAATTACTATCAGAAAACTATATGAATAAACAATGTAAATTTGAATAATTAAAATCATTTTGAATTATTTTCCAGAACTACGATTTTCTCTATTAAAAGGCCACTTTGTAAAAGTCCAATACTTGAAGGTATAGTTGGTGTCCTTTTTAGAAAGGTTTCGCTGTATTTTATTGCCTAGTGATATATTCTATGAAAAAAAAAAGTTTTTACTCCCCTCCAATAGCCGAGAAGTTTTGCTCTCGAAGCTAGAAGACGGGAAGTGCCGGGTGCGATCCCATGTAGCACTTGCCAATCTAGCCGTTCGGAGTTTTCTCCTAAATTCATGGATGATAACCACCTAGAAAGACCACCACCAGAATCCATCTTCCCTTACGCACAAGTCCCCAGTGCAGACAGTAGGTCTTAATCTATATACCATACCATACTTGTCTTGTAAATTTTGTCAAAATATTTTCACATTTAAATTAAACATAAATAAACGATTCATTCTATTATTTAAAATAAATTTTAAAAAATCTTTAAAAATTATCATACACTAATAATAATAATTATCGGAATAGTATATAGATAAACAATGTGAATTTGAATAATTAAAATCATTTAGAGTTTCCAGAATTCCGATTTTGTCTATTAAGAGATAACCTTTATAAAGGTCCAATATTTCAAAGTACGGCTTGTGGCCTTCTTAGGAAGGTTTCGCTGTATTTTATTGCCTGCCGATAATTTTTGTGATAATTTAACACGAGAGGTGCTGCTATCGAAGCTAGAAAACGGGAAGTACCGGGTTCGATTCCATGTAGCACATGTCAACCTAGCCTTTGGGTGTTTTCCGTGTTTTTTTTTCGAAATTCGCATTAATGCGAGCTGGAACCATACAAAAAGACCCCAATCAGAAAGCATCTTCCCTTATGCCCAGGTCCCTAGTGCAGACAACTGGCCTTAACCCAAATACCTTACCTGTAATTTTTATCAAAATGCTTTTACATTTGAATAAAACATAAGCACTTCAAAAAGGAATAAAAAAAAAAAAAAAACATATTATCAATAACTTATCATAGAAATAATACTGAAATGAAAATAAAACTAAATATGATATAATATTGAAAGTTGAACAATTTGTTCTAGAACTAAAAATGTTTTTTGAAAAACAAAATTATTCCTGAAAAGCTTTTATGATTAAAACAAAAATATATTAATGATTGTCAGAAAGATATATAGAAAAATTATGCAAATTTGAATCGTTAAAATCATTTAGAATTTATTTTATAAATTAAGATTTTTTATATAGGTACAATATTTAAAGGTATAATGGATGGCCTTTTTAGAGACATTTTATTGTATTCATTTCTAATCAATAATTTTTGTGATAACTGTAATTTTTTCACCCCACCAGTGGTCGAGAGGTTCTGCTCTCGAAGCTGGAAGACAGGAAGTGCCGGGTTCGATCGAAAATAGCGCTCATCCATTTAGCCGTTCGGTTTTTATCGTGTTTTTCTCCGAAACTCACATAAATGCGTGAAACTCAGAAAAGACCCCCCCCACACACACACACACCGAGGGCATCTCCCTTAAAAAAATTCCCTATTATAGACAATTAGTCTTAAGCTGAATACCATACCATAACTTTACTTTCACATTTAATCAGAATATAAGTACGTCAAAAAGGTATAATAATAATAGTAATAAAACACATTATCAATAACTCACGATAAAACTATTACTAAACTGAAAAATGTGTTCTGTATGGTATATGATTTTTTTTTTTTTTTTTTTTTTAACAAAATTATTCTTGAAAGATTTCAAAATTAAAACAAACTAATATTAATAATTATCAGAAAGCTGTATAGATAAATTATGCAAATAGGAATAATTAAAATCATTATTTAAATCTACAGTTTGTGGCCTTTTAGAGAGGTTTCACTGGATTTTGTTTCTAATCGATAATTTTTCATAACTGTAATTTTTATTAAAATATTTTCACATTTACATGACACATAAGTACTTAAAAAAAAAAAAAAAAAAAAAAAATAGCCAAAACTTTTTATTATTATTATGTTTTTTGTTAAACAACTTTAAAATAAAAACCTCTTGTCTTATATAGCATACATTTTTTTTATTACCTATGAATTATAATTTTTTTAATTAATAATTTCACGCGAAAATACAGAATATTTTTACTTAACAAGATATTTCAATTTGTATTCTGTGTTAAAAATACAAATATTAATATTGTTGCGTACTTGGGGGCTTCGTGAGTTGTCCGAGAATGAAAGGCCAGACGTAAAAAAATTCAGTAATTTATTCACAGAAAGTTCCAGAAAAATACAGGTCTATAATCTAAGTATCAGCTTCAATTCTAACAGTAAACACAGCTTAAACAACAGCTATCAATAGCAAATCCATAGTACAAACTGTATAGCAATAACACTTGAAGCAAGTCTCTTTCAAAGAGGCTCAAAACAATGCAAGCATTAGCGAAGCTGGCTGAGAACTGAACTGACTCTGACCTTGGCGAAGAAAACGGCCTTTATATACCTCTGTCGAAAAAAGTGGAAAGTTCCGGAAATTTCCGTATCTCATCAGCCAATGAGATTAGAGCTTCCATATTTGGTGTATCCCTAATAAGGATTTTCTCGCTAAGGTCACCAAAAAAATCGCCAAGGTGGGAAAAAGTCTCCAAATTTGGCGCCAAATCCATTACCTGCCTTATTGGGGCTTTTTAATGCGTTTTTAAGGGAAAATAAGGCTATATTAACGCTAAAACGACTAGAAATGCACAAAATTAGCAATTTATCATCTTACTATGCCTCTTTGAAAGAATCTATACAAAACTAAACAGAATTATTTACAATTTTGTGACACTGTCCCCCTCCCAAGGCCTGCACGTCCCGGGCACTGCAACCCTTGGTCGAGAGGTGAAACTAAACAAATTTACACAAGCTAAAATACAAAAACTAAGTTGCACATAACGATAACATAGAAATATAAATAAAGTGAGAAATATTTACAAAATTCACAAATATGTACAAATATTTATATACAAATATTTACATTACGCATGCGCAAATTTTATCAGTATTTACATTTTAAATTTTAATATTAGCGTTAATTATGGTACTTGGCTAGCCTGTTATAGTGAACCACCTTCGGTTTTGATGAAGGTGTTTTAGTGATCCGCACCACTACATCATTCAGCCTTTTTAAGACTGTGTACGGTCCTTTCCAGTTGCACTGTAACTTGGGGGAGAGTCCTTTGCGTCGAACAGGATTCACAACCAGACCTTGTCGCCTTCCTGGAACTGATGTTGTGTAGCCTTTAGATCGTACCTCGTCTTCATTTTCTCTGTTGCCATGTGAATCCGCTCTCGAGCAAAGTTGTGTACGTCTTCAAATCGTGCCTGGAGATCTTGGATGTACTCCTCGGGCGATGAAGGCGCATCTGGTAGACAACCAAACTGAAGATCACATGGGAGACGAAGTTCGCGTCCAAACAGCATCTGAGCTGGAATATAGCCGGTAGTCTCATGGACAGCACTTCGATAAGCCAGAAGGAACAATGGGAACTTCAAGTCCCAATCTTGGTGGTTCCTTGATACTAGAACTAGAAGAGAGAGGTTTTTCAGGATGGTACGGTTGAACCTCTCGACCATGCCGTCCGACTGGGGATGTAAAGGTGTGGTCTACGTTTTGTCTATGCCGAGTAGTTGACGCAGTCCTTTGAAAACAGCATAGTAAAGTTCCTACCTTGGTCGGGATGAAGTTGTAGGGGCGTGCCGTATCTTGACACCCATTGCTGGACTAGGTCCTCCGCAACTGTGCATGCCTCTTGATCGGGAATAGGATATGCCTCAGGCCACTTGGTGAAATAGTCCATCACGACGAGGATGTATTTATTTCCACTGGAGGTCCGTGGCAAAGGACCCAGGATGTCGAGTGCAATCCGTACAAATGGTGCTCCCACGTTATACCGTTGCAGTCTTCCTCGACTTCTTTTCTGCGGGCCTTTACGTGCCGCACAAGCATCACAGGATTTACACCATTTCTCCACATCCTCTCTTGCCTTGCACCAGTAGAAACGTTCCCGAACTTTCTGCAGAGTCTTCATTACCCCAAAATGGCCTCCGGTAGAGCTACTATGCAGTTGTTCTAAAACTTCTGGAATTTTTTATTTTGGTAATACAGTCTGCCATCTGAAGCTTTTCCCATCATCAGATTCCCGCTTTCTGTATAATACACCGTTTCTGATATGGAGAGAGTCCCAAAGTGCCCAATAACTTTTCGTAATGGGACTAAATCTGGAAATGTCCTGCCAGGTAGGTCTGTTGCTGGTCGTCTTCTTCAGCTGTAATATTGGCTTTATGTCAGAATCTTCTATCTGGGCTTGTCTAAGTTCTTCGTCACTCCATGGATCGAGATCTTGTTCTGATGGTGTTGAGACAGTAACTTGGCGAGCAACTGGCTTTATTCTTTGGTGTTTATCCTCGGCTTTAGAGCTGTATTTATGATCTTCAGATGGAGGCTTTCGCGAAGGCATCTGGATTTTCCCGAAGAGCTCCTTCTGGGTGGCCTACTTCTGAGACATTCTTGGTTGCTTCTCTATGTGTTCTTACTGGGCAGCTTCGTTTGATATGCCCGTCTTTTCCACAGCCCCAGCATTTAGTTGTTGGAGTCTTCCCTTCTTTTTTACTCTCAAGAATGCGTAGTCTTCTATTAATTTCTGCAATCATTTTCTGAATCTCTTTAAGTTCATCTTGAGAGCCGTTCACTTTGTCTGCTGTGCCGTTCTGGCGATGTTTACGGGAGGTTTGTTCGGCTGGCTGCCTCGAGCTTTAGGGCATACACCAAGGCTGACTCCACATCCTTCACGCCGGAGAGTCTGAGGGCTTTTTGAATTTCTGGATCTCCGACAGCATCAGTGAAATATTTTAGGGCCAGATCATTACGTGTTTCAGGATGACAGTCCGAGAAAGCCCAATGTGAAAGCCTCTGAATGTTTGATACCAGTTCTTGTAAGCTTACCCCTGGTCTCTGATGACGGGAAATTAGCTGGAGTCGACTATATTCATTGGACCATTTCGCTCCAAAACGTAGCTCTAGTGCTCTGGTTAAAGATTCGAAGTCATGTCGCTGCTCCTTCGAAAGGGTCTCCAGAATATCTGCGGCGTCGCCCCGCAACGACCCTTCCAGATGAGCCGTCTTTGCAACAGAGTCCCAGCCGTTAGCTTCAGCTACGATGGAAAACTGCGTCTTATATACATGCCAGGAGGAACTGCCGTCGTAGGTGGATAGCTTAATAAATTCCTGATTCAAGATTCTTCTCTCTTTCTTTTCAGTTTCCTGAGGCAAGGATTCTAACTTTTCTTTCCAGATCTTCTATTCTCTTCAATTTACCCTCTATCTCTGAAAACCTTCCTTTCAGTTCCTGATCAAAATTTTCTTTAATTTTCTCCTCAAAATTATCTTCTATCTTCATAAATCTCTCTTCAAAACTCTCTTCTATTTTCAAAACTTTCTCTTCAAAATTTTCTTCTATCTTTATAACTTTCCCTTCTTTATATCTTTATATCTATTTCTATCTTTATAACTTTCTCTTCCATCCATTCTATTTTCCATCACCGTTAATTTACCCTCTATTGATTCTTTCGCCGTTGAAAGCTCTCTTTTCATCTCATCTTGATTAGATTTAATTTCTTCGGTCAAACTGGCTTCCATTTTTTCCTGAACTGCTTTCATTTCCTTCATTTCTTCAGTCAAACCGTCTCTCAATTCTCTTTGCGATGTTTCCATTTTCTCCTGTACTGCTTTCATTTCTTCAGTTAATCTATCTCTCACCCTTTTTGTCCTTCTTTCATTTCTCTTTGTTCTTCTTTCATTTCATTCATCTGGGTAGCTAAGCTTTCTAGAAGTTTTTTCATTTCTTGCTCCATAGCTCTAGTTATCACCATTCACAGACAACCCCGCTCCTGACACCAGAAATGTTGCGTACTTGGGGGGTTCGTGAGTTGTCCGAGAATGAAAGGCCAAACGTACAAAGGTTCAGTAATTTGGTTCAGTAATTTATTCACAGAAAGTTCCAGAAAAATACAGGTCTATAAACCGAGTATCAGCTTCAATTCAAACAGTAAACACAGCTTAAACAACAGCTGTCAATAGCAAATCCACAGTACAAACTGTATAGCAACACTTGAAGCAAGTCTCTTTCAAAGAGGCTCAAAACAATGCAAGCATTAGCGAAGCTGGCTGAGAACTGAACTGACTCTGACCTTGGCGAAGAAAACGGCCTTTATATACCTCTGTAGAAAAGTGTGGAAAGTTCCGGAAATTTCCGTATCTCATCAGCCTATGAGATTAGAGCTTCCATATTTGGTATATCCCTAATAAGAATTTTCTCGTTAAGGTCGCCAAAAAAATCGCCAAGGTGGGAAAAAGTCTCCAAATTTGGCGCCAAATCCATTACCTGCCTTATTGGGGCTTTTTAATGCGTTTTTAAGGGAAAATAAGGCTATTTTAACCCTAAAACGACTAGAAATGCACAAAATTAGCACTTTATCATCTTACTATGCCTCTTTGAAAGAATCTATACAAAACTAAACACAATTATTTACAATTTTGTAACAATATATTATTCTTATTTAAGAAATATAATAAGCAGAACAATTAATAGGAGGTAAATATTTCTAACAATTTTTTTTCTCTTGATAACAACATGATTTAAATAAATAAATGAAAATAAAAATAAAAGAATATTCAGTATTGCTATTTATTTTTAAATGATAAAACGAAATAACTGCATGCGTAGTGCGTGCATAAATCAAATTAATAAATACACTTTCTAGTTATGACAACAGATGGCGCTAGTCCTGATACATGCGTCCTGAAAAGTTCGTTTAGGGACCGGATTTTACTCTGCCGTTATCGTATTTGAGGATTGTACTACCATGGTTCACAGGCACCTTTTTTATGTAGATCATTCAACCATAATACGTACGAAACAGTCATTAAAAATTACAACTTTCTTGATTTATACATGTTTAATAAACCATTAAATCATTATTTCTGTGTTTTGCTTATTAATATCTTTTTGAATTGAATAATTATTCATACTTTTCTTTGAATATTTTTGTTTACTTGTAGCTTTTAATGTATTTAGTTTTATTTTCAAAACCTTCGTAATTTAGAGATGGAAAAATTTCGATAAATTTTCCGTTTCAAAATTTTCCGGAAAACCCACACCCCTAGCAACAAGTAATACCCCTAACAACACATTTATACACAGTATATTCTTGGTATGTTTTTCATCCTCAGGATATTGTGTGGATGTCCTGGGTATAAGATGTGTTGTTAGGACTGTTTCAAAAACAAATCATAACTTTTTGAAAAAAGAAAAAATTGAGCTTGCTGTTTAAAAGTGGAAAATCTTTATTTATTTACTTACTTTTTCTGCTGTTTCTAACATATACCATTCATTAAAAAAAACGAATCTTAAAATAAAAATGTATTTACGGCGCGGAAACAAAAACAACTTTGGCGACCTCAGAAATTTCAAATAATTTTCGACCATCTGGCATCAACGGAGTAAGAAATAACTGGAGGGGAAACTCCAATGGCCGAAACCTTGAAAACTGCAATATACTTTTAGGTAATATAGATGGCACCACTCGTCAGTAGATGTCCGATTATCTTCGTTCCGTAATGCTTTTCAATTGTAAAAATGTTCATTTATTAACTTTCTTTAACGAAAATAATGATTTTTGAAAAAGTCAACGAAAAATGAATTCGATTACACAGCGTTTTCTTAACAACATATATTTTTTACAAGAAGTACGTGATACTTGTTATTTTAAAAAAGTCAGTTTTGTATAAGCTGTCATCAAAAGGAATATTTATTAAAAGGGACATTTTAATTTCAAATAATTTATAAATATTTTTTAAAAAGGTATTTTTTATAATTTTTATTATATTATATAATTATTATTATTATTTTTTATCTGAATGAAATATGAAATTAATTCCATAAAAAAAAAAAAAAAAAAAAAAAAGAACGTAAAAAAAGTAATAAATATTTTTGATTGTCAAATGCAATTTTACTATATGTAAACTGTTTGAAAAAGTAAATTTTAGCCTCATTCGCAGTGTGATGTTGGGATTATAAGGCCAATTGGGTTTTAGGCCTGAGTAGAATGCCCTCAGTGTGTCTCCTTATGGGATCCTAGCCAGTAGCTATGCAAGTTGCGGAGAAAATCACGGAAAACTCCGATGGGATAAGTCCGCGAGCGCGACTTGAATTAAACTCGACATTTCCCGTCTATAAGCTTGATAAGGACACCATATTAAAGAAAAACACTCTGTTTACAGTAGGTGTCCTATTGTCTTCGTTCTGTAATGCTTTTCACTTGCAAACATGTCCATATAAAAAGTTTTTTAACAAAAAGAATGATTTTTGAGAAATTCACGAAAAATGAATCTGATTATACTGGGTTTACTTAACAACATATATTTTTTTTACAAGAAGTATGCGAGGCTTGTTATTTTAAAAAAGTCAGTTTTGCGTAAGCTGTCGTCAAAATGAAAATTAATCAAAGGGATATTCAATTTCAAATAATTTATATAAACAATATATTTTTTTTAAATATATTTTATTATTTTTATTACATTATATTATTATTTTTATTATTATTTAATCCCAATGAAATACGAAATGTATTCTATTAAAAAAAAGTTTACAAAAAAGCAATAAATATTTTTAATTTAAAATGGAATGCAATTTTAGAGTCTTAAGCCAATCAGGTCTTAGACCTGAGTAAATACCCTGCCCTCCATAGTAGTTTTTTTTTTTTTTTTTTTTTTTAAAGTATATTTACATTATATTTATGCGAGCTTCGGAAAAAACCACAGAAAACACCGTGCGATAGGTTGGTAAACGCGACTTGGTATCAAACCCAGCACTTCCTGTCAAATAACTTTGAGAGCATAGTCATTCGGTCAATCGTGCGGCAGGTAAAAAACAAAATTCTTTAAAAATATATGTTTAGACGAAATAATATGTTGGTGTTAAGGCAATTAACTACACGAGGCTTTTATGATCCAACTCAGTTATGTGTTCTCAACACACAACTCAAGGAGTGAAAAGCGGGGGACTTTCTATAGGATCCCAGCACATATTTACCGGAGTTTCAGAGAAAACCATGGAAAACTTCGAACGGCTATTCGACGAGCACAACCTAAGATCGAACCCAGCACTTCCAATCTACCAACTTCAAAAGCACTATCACGCCACTCAGAAATGTGTGAAAATTGATATATTACAAGGTGAAAAATAAATTATTATTTTATAAATATTAATATTTATAAACTAAATTAATCATATGTATATTATTTTTAAATAATTAGTTATATTTATAAATTAATTTTATAGAAACTAAATCATATATTATAAAAAAAAAAAAAACCTCTTTGTACAGCTAAATGTAATAATGACAAATCATAATCATAAAATTCATTTATACTATTAAGATATTTAAATAATGTATAGAATCAACCTCAACTTAGAAGTATAATAACAATAAGAAAATAATAATAGCATTAAATAAAATAAATTTTTTCTTCTACTTATTTATAAATTGCTTATAAATTAAAATTGAAATGTATGATTAAAAAAAAAATTATTAATATACGATATATTTCTTTTCAATCTACATTTTTCTTTATTATAGATATCATTTATTTCCCTCCCTAGTCCTTTTAAATGTCCCTGTGTCCCTTTAAATGTCCCTTTAATTCGTTATGATTTTGACGGAAGCCTATAAAAATTTACTCTTTTAAAATAACAAGTGTCCTATGCCGCTTGTAAAAATTTTATGCTGTTAATAAAACCCTATACATTCAAATTCATTTTTCGCCGATTTTCTCAAAAATCATTCTTTTCGTTAAAAAAATAAAATAAATGAGCGTTTTTCCCATTGAAAAGCATTACGGAATGAGAATGATCAGACATCAGCCGAGAGTGGCGCCATCTTTTAATCAAATAATTGGATAACACACATTTTACGCTAGTTTCCCCTCCAGTTATTTCTTACTCCGTGCTGGCATCAATAGTCGGAACTGGCGGGCGACCAGTGTTGCCAGACTTGGGGATTTCTCCCCATTTTGGGGAGTTTTGAAGCTTCAGGGGAAATATTTGGGGACAGAGATTTAGTGGGGAACAGTTTGGGGAAACGAAAAATTTTGGGGAAATACACGGGGATTTTCTTTAAAATTAGCAAAAATTGACATTTTCCTAAAATTCAATAAAAAAAAAGGGCAATTCTGGATGCTATTTGTATTTCAGAAACAGAATAGCAACTTTTTCATCTTTTTGATTATAAAATTTATTCTGTTTTTTTTTTTTTTTTTTTTTCTCCACTTGTAATCTCTGATTCCGGGAATTATTTGGTTTATATGTGTTGTAGCAAGTATAGTGAATTCTAAATACTTATTGATTACTGCTTCGCTTGAATAATGAAACTTATAGTAAGCTGGACCAGCATAAATTTGGATGCTTTGTCTTAGCTACCTTGAATTAAATTTGCAGGGATGGAATATTCAGTTTGATGAAAGCTCTTTAAGCTCTCTGGGTCTGGGTATATCTTGTTTTTCATGCATTTAAAAAAAAAAAAAAAAAACTGTTTTTATATACTTATGGGTTAAGTACAAATGATTAGAAATGAGGAAACTCAGAAAGTTAGACAAATAGACTCAGACAAATAGACAAAAGTTACACAAATATAAAATTTTCCAAAAACTAGCGTATTGAAATTTATTTTTGTAAATGGGGATTTTTTTCTATAAAGTGCTTCATTTGGGGAAAAATGTGAGCTTAAATTTATTAAATATTTTTTAACTTTTTCAAAAAAATATACATTGTTTTGTATAAATTGAGTTGGGGATTTTTTTGAAAAAAACCCTTGTTTTGGAGAAATTTGAGAACTGTTTGGGGAAATTCAATTTGGACCATCTGGCAACACTGCGGGCGACATTGACTGACGGGGTGCATCGCATGTTGCTTTCGTTCGATGGGATGTTGTTTCACGCTTTTTCGATTTTTAAAATTTAATATACTGCTTAATGTTCATAGAATAGAACTGCTATTAGTATTATATATTTTACTGTGTATTTATTTTCCACTTTTTAGGAATAATAGCAGTATCGGCGACAAAGTCGGTTTTGACTGTGTATAGTAATGGCTTCCATTGTGTCTTTACACTTGCTCGTACTTGTGCTTGTGTACGATATCAAGAATATGAACTGAATTGCGTTATGTAATTTAGGAGTATCTTTTCTTTCTTTCCTTTTTCTAAATCCATTTTGAGGGATTAATGTTTAGTATAGCAATTTTTATTATTTCTTTGTTCATTGCACGAATTGATTTTCATGGCATAATTAGTAAAAAAATTTTATTTATAAACTAAATATTTATTAGTTTGGGGGGATCAGAAAACAATAGTTGATTTTTAAAACTGTAGTTTAGTTTTAATTTGTGATAAAACTGCTGAACTCGATTGTAGTTGTTGGAGCTATGAGGACTTTTGTGATGCAGTTTACGCGAAGTTGATCATATGTTCCGAAAGTGAAGAAGGAGTGAGTGTACTAGGAAGGAGGCTCCTATGAGCCCTCTTTTTTAATTTTCAAATAATTGGGGGGGAGGGAGACTTATTTTATTCAACCATGGATGAATCTGCTTTGAAGGCAGAAGCTGGCATGAGTGGTTTGTCTTAAGCTTGCAGTGGGTACAGTGTTTAAAGCTCTCTTGGACTTCATGAAATTTGTCCCCACATAAAATTCTAAACGGTCATCTGTTCCTTGGTGGCTTCATTTGCAAAATTGTTTCAGAATACTTTACATCAGAGGTAGTCTACCTTTTAGTACCTTTTTTTAATGTATGTTAGTAGCAAAATTTTCTGTCGGCTGAGGTTCCTCAAAAATAGCAATTTATAATGTAGAGAAGTTACTTTACTTAGTAAAATAGGGTTGTAGTAAGTTAAGCGTTTTTTCCACTTTCAATGTTAAAGATACAACAAAAAAAAAAAAAAAAATAGTGATAAGTTGGGCAAAATCCGTATCAGCCGTCCATAAATGTCAACTAGAGAAACCATATTTGGTGACAGGGTATAATCGGCCGCTCAGTGCATGCATGCTAGGGAATAAATGAGAAAAAGTTAGCAGACATGTGATTGCTAAAAATAGAAATTAGCTGAAAATGTCTCGCTAACATGATTGGTTGATTGATTGGTTGAATATTGATAACGTTATTTTTAATAAATTAACTACCTAAACAGTTATACATATAACTTATCTACATAAAACATTTTCAGGATTTTTTCCTTAACATAAAAAGAAATTAAACTGTAATAATAACTTTTACATTCACATAAAACCTTATTAAAATTTCATGTTAACACAAAAACAAAATTTTCAAACAAATATAGAATATAATTTTTATGTATGTACATTAATCATACAAAAAAAAAGTAACGTACTAATTATCAGTTTCAAATGTGCACAAAACCAACTGAGTATTAATGTTCTTAAATTGGTTTAGAAAAAAAAAAATTCTACCTGAAAAACCAATCCATTTTTCCCCTTGTTTACTCATTTGATATAGATAAGAAATATAAATATTTAATTGAGGATAAATAAATAATTTCATCAAGTTCAGTAATAAAGTCTAAAAATAAATACATATATGAGAAATATTGAGCACGTTTATCACATTATTGTTTCTAGAATTGATCATTGATCACTATTTGGAGATAGGGAAAGAGGAAGGGGATGGGGGGGGGGAATAAAAAAAATAATTACATGAGTAAGAGATATTAAACTCTTTCAGTTCTACTTTTAAAATCTAATAAAACAAGTTTAAAATGAATATTGTCATTTATGTTGTGGATGAAGGAAGATTGGGAAATAAAATACTTCGGCAGAACTTTTGAGTGCTGATCGCTAGTTGGAGATAAGAAAAAGGGGGTGGGGAGGGGCAAAAAATAATCACATGAGCAAGAGATATTTAACAATTCTATTTCTTTATAGGTTGTAGAATCTCATAGAGCAAGTTAAAAATGAATATTCACATTTAGGCTGTGGATGGAAAAAGATTAGGAATAAGGAGGCTTTCTTACAGCATTTGATCACTGATCCTTAATGGGGTTTCTTCTTTTTTAAACGAACGATAGCCGCGACTTTTTTAAAAACGGAAGAAATTAATTCGCGGAATTCCGCGAATCAGGGAAAAAAAATTCGCGGATTTCCGCGAATTCGCGGAAAAATCACATGCCTGGTTAGAAGAAAAGTTTGGGTGTTTAAAGTTATTTATTGATGTCTGCTTGATCGGGTGTGTGCATATGCTGAGAAATATCGTTAAAAGGATATATTAGAAGAGTAAGATTTTAAATATCGTTACTGTGATATTAAAAAATATTGATAAATAATCCAATCATATTAGAGATTGTACTTGGCGAAAATCGTAACTGCCAATGTTTTATTTATTTACATAATTTAATATATTGTTCTAAATCATTTTAGTTTTTATTTTACTTATTTTTAATTCGTGTAGTCAAACTGACAAAATATTTAAAAATAGTTGATACGTTATTCTTTGTAATTAAATTTAGCTCTTTTAAAAGTTTTAACTTTTCTTTAAGAACACTTTTGAACTTTGTTGAAAAATGATGAAAAAAAAAAATATATATATTTATTGCAATGTGAAAAGTTATTTTAAAAACAGTTTATTTCGGTTACAAGACTATTCTGTTACCTAATAATAATAATTTGTCAAATTGAAATTTTAAATGCCAAAATAGAGATAAAGGGCCAAGCATAATTGGTTCGTATCACATGACTCATGTTGAACCACAAAAAGATAATCTTTATCCGTTGAATCAGCCATAGATATAGTAATATATTGATAATCGTGGATTAAAAAGTGCTTCCTTTTCACTTGGAGAAAAATCCCGTTTAATGTCAGTCTTTCTCGGAGTGAATACACACGGATAATTTAAGCAAATGAAATTTATGTACTAAACGTGAATGAAAAACTGCAGATACTCATTTTTCTCCTCCCCCCCCCTTTTTTTTTAAATAAAGTAATACAAAAATATTTAATTTTATTCTTTTCTTTAAAATTTTTTTTTTTTTTTATATATTAAAACTAGCGAGCTTTGCCAACACCACTGGTAACTATATTTAAAAGAATTTTAAAAATCCATTACATTATTTTATCTTCAATTAAATTAAAATTTATGGAAAATGTCATTGCAAATACAGCTCGAGTTGTTCCTCCGCTTAAATGTGGCTGAGGCAGTTTCATTTAAATATCACTGTGTTCTATGCTACTATTGTCCTCTTTTTCAGGAAACTAAAATTTTCAAGAATCTTGCTTCCTTCTCATAAAATTCACCTTGTAGCTCTCTTCCTCTATTCCTTCTATCTTTCATACAGTACTTTTTTCTTTCCAAAAAATTCAACGAGAACAAAGGCATTAACTTTTATTTTCAAATTATCAGTTATTTCAAACTCTATTTGTACTTAAAGTTCTGAAGTAGTAGATATCAAAAAGTCTTCACAATCTGATTCACCGTGTAAAGAAACATCTGCACACTCACTGTCAGAAGATTCGAAATTTTTTTTGTGTTGTTCACGTCGACTTGAGTTCGGTTTTATTAGAAACTAATTTCCTTTTCCAATCTTTTAAGGGTTTCTTCTTCAATGCGATTCTTTTCAGGTGTTTCGGTTAATATTTTTGACTTTCCCTTTTTCATTCCACCCTTTTTGGCTTGGCTAACTGCTTTCGGATAAGGCTTCACATCTTCAGGTGTCATTACTTTAGGCACATTGGGTTTATTTTCAGTTACCGGTGTTGGTGTACATGAAATAAGATTTTCTTTACTTGTGCTGGGGAGACTTTCTGTTGCACACCTGTCTTGATCAATTGAATCACCAGGTAGAACTTCGCCAAAAGTAATAGCTTGCTGAACAGGTACATCATTGACAGAAGGTTCATAGTCTTCATCAGTGAAAACCAGATGGGAAAATGGACAGATGCCAGTTTTTTAGAAGGCTGCAGTGATGTTTTTGTTTGTAAATGAGGCAGCATATGCAGTATTTGCTGTTGAAGCCAAGTTATGTGTGCTATTGGTCTTGTTTGGATTTGATAGAATCCAATCATTTTGTGCTACTCTCAACTTGGATTTGAATGGTCCTAAGACTCTAACATCCAAAGGCTGGAGACAGTGAGTGCAGTGTAGAGGGAAAAGTCAATAGCACTATACCATGATTCTTTGCAAATAGCACAGCATCAAGACTACAGTGACTTTCATGATTATCCATCAGCAAAAGTATTGTCTGCTGAACAATGAGTGTGCTTTTTAATGTGCTTGAGAACCTCCAGAAACAGAGATCCTGTCATGTATCAACTTTTGGGATTGTTAATTAAACTTAAACTGTCTGGTGGTGCCCCAAATAACATCGCGTCGGGGAACCTCGCCCTCGGGAAAATAAATGCAGGAGGGACTTGTATTTCCTAAAGCATTGATTATCATACACATGGTAATCATGCTCCCACGCTCACCAGAATCTGCCTGCCCTACCTGACGAGTTCTTAGCTTGGCAACAATGTTAAGAGCTTGAACAATTGTTGAAAAACTCAGTAACATTAGCTTTATTAAAAGCTGTAGCTCTTGCTAAGCTGGTATTTTCTGGTTTTCCTAATGTAAGCTGTGGATGACGCTTCATGAAACCCTTAACCCAGTTGATTCCAGAAGTTTTATTTTCATCCCAGGTGCTGTGAATTTTTGAGTTCAAATGTTTTGCATAATCATAGGCAGGTTGTCGAACTTGTGTCTGTATGTTAAACCACAATTAAGAACTGAACATTTAATTATATGTTCACAAAGAAGGGTTTCTTGTTCAACATTAAAAATTTGTCGGCTTATGTATTTGGAGGTGTAGCATTTTGTGTTTGTTTTATATCTAATTGTTTCATCATCAAGAGAATTAAACACTTTGTTTTTTTTTAGTCTATAAAATAAAGCTGAAAAGTCCATTCCAAATAGGTCTGCTGCTGCTCGCAAAGACATGCCATTTTGGACAGCTTCCATCACTTTTTTAATGTCCTCTTCGCTAACCTCTCGTTTAGTACGCTTCTTATACGTTCTCACCATTTTTTTAAAATTTGAAGATAAAATAATGAGGCTAAGCATTTTAATTATTAAGATCTAATATTAAAATATGTCTTAAACTTTTCAAATATTTTAAATATATATATATATAATTCAGAAACAAATAATAAATTGCCTTGAATATTTTAAGCGATTATTAAAATTTTAAGAGGTTGGACATTTTTATTAATGCTTCTAAAAAGTTCAGTGTTTATAAGTTCTAATTAAAACAGTAACAAAACAAAACTGAGTGTTTTAAATGTAAAAACTTTGATTAATAGTATAGACATGTTTTAAGCCTAGGCTTCTCATGCTTCATGTAGTCATTGTTTTGTGACTGATGTTAGATATGTTAGGCCTAATTTATAAAAAATGTTTTCAGAACAATTACAATTTTAAGTTGTTTTATTTACATAATCTCTTCATTTATAAACTAAATTTCAATAAAAAATATAAGATTTTATACATACCTATTAATTTATTTGACAAACAACAAGATAAACATTCAGCACCTCTAACAGAACAACACATGTGCAAAAACTGATGTTGCCAAACTCAGTCTATTAAAACTTACAAAAAATGTGTTGCCAACTTTTCTGGATAATTCTATAAAAATTAATTATATTTACACTGTAGGAAAAAAAATTAAATGCAGGTAGTACTATAGAATGAAAAAGAAAAAATGCTGTGATGTCTCTAGTTTCATAAAATTGCTCTGAACTGTAGGTAGCCTAAAATTATCCTGAAACTTTTTAATCCAAGCTAGTTGTTGGTCTCAGAAAAATTGTAAGGGGCACCTTTCAACACTGTTGAAATGTACCTCCCTAATCTCTGTTGAAACCTGCCCCATGTGCAGCCATTTTGGTTAAAGTATTATCAGCCATTTTAGAAAAATACTTGTGACTTATTGATACTGTATTTTGAAGCACAATTAAATAAACTATCAGGAGGATAAATATAACTTACCTGATTAATAGATTTCTGGTGTAATAAATGTTTCAAAACTAAAAATCCCTTTTCACGTTTGCGGTGTTAGAACTTGTTCAACTGTGTAACACAACAGTTGTAAATAGAAATAACTGAAAACTAAATGTCAACAATACTCTTACTTAAAGCTTATTGGCTGGCATATTAGCCAAGTATTGTGCAGTATTAGAAGTCAGATATTCCAGCTGTTAAAGGTGCCCCATGTTGAAATGTACCCCCCTCTCCCCTAAATGTCTTTTCAAATACATTTTTCAAATAATAGTCTAAAGAATAGTATTAAGAAAGCTCAGCTAATTTAATAAGTAGAATTGTATATATTTTACTGTAAAATTTTATAAATTAGATTATTTAAATAATATAATTCTATTTAGTTCTTTATTCTATAATCATGACAAAAGATATCTTTTCATATTACAAAGTATTTTGAAATAGTTTTTTTTTATTAAAAGCCCAAATAATAATATTAAGTAATTTGATCTAAATTATTAAAGAAATATTTTTGATAATTAAAATAGTTTTTAGTTATAATATATCATTAATTAGTTTTTATATAATCGATTAAAATAACTTTTTATATAAAAAATAATTTAGTGGTAGTAATTTTGTTGTTAAAGCCGGTTGAGAACATGCATGGTTCAACGACCATGACCTGAGCTGAGATCGAACTCGGCACTTCCTATCCACTAGTTTGGAAAGCAAAACTGCTCAGCTTATTAATTAAAAGTCCAAATAATTTTATTCAGCTATTTGAACTAACTTAATTATAATAAATTATATTTTAAAGAAATAAATTAGTTTTTTTAATTGGAATATTTCATTAAATATTTTTTTTAACTATTAATTTTTTTATATAATCATTTATAGAAAAAAAAAATCTTTTTAATATTGAAAGTATTTTAAAATATTTTTTCTATTGAAAGCTGAAAAAAATTGTATTGAGCAATCTCAGCTAATTTAATTATTAAAATTATATTTTTGATAATTCATTTAGTTCTTAGATAGTTATTCTCTCTTCCCTTTTTTTTAAAAATAAAATTTCAATTAGACCCTTATTTCTATCATCAGTTACAGAAAAAAATATTTTTATGTTCAAGAGCATTTTGAATTAGATTTTTCACTTTAAAACTCAAGCAACAGTATTAATTAAGTATTCTCAACTAATTTAATTATTAAAAATTTATATTCTTAAAAATTTATTTTTCATTAGAATGTATTACTAAATGATTTTGAATTAATATTTTTTATATATGGGTCATTCTCCTGAAAAGGGGTATTTTCAAAATTTTTGAATTTTAAACATGAAATAAAAATTGTTGTTATTATGTTTTCTATTAGATATAAACTTGCTGTATGAGGTTATACTAATGGCCAAGATCATATTTGAGAAATTTTAAGAAAAAACAACTTTTAAATTTTTACTTGTCCACAGATGTGATGCTGAATCCACGGATGTGACACTGAATTTGTGAAATAGATTTAATAGTAATGGAATTGAGATATGACTTTTGTTAAGATATCAAAACTGTTTTTCATGTTATACAATTAATGTATTACTATTTCAATTTCAACAAAAAGCATATATAATAAATGTTTACAACAAATTCTTAAAAGAAATCCAAATAACTTAATTCATTAGTTGACTTACAGTAAAAATATACTTTTATTAATACAGAAATTACAGATTTACTTTCAAACTGCAAGTAAACTAAGAATTCAAAATTTTATTCGAGGTTTTTATACGACAGTATATCACTAAATATATATTGTCCTCTATTGTTTAAAAGGGGTGGCTTTAGTTCACTAACTATATCTTTTGCTTCTACAACAAAGATACGATCTTCAACATCTGGAAAAATAAATTTGTTGCTGCATGATCGTCTTAGGTACTTGACATTGTATTCATCCAAACCAGAATATGACATTATTACAGCAATATAATGCTTAATTGTCCTTTTGCCTTCTATTTTCACCACAACATAGTCATTTGCTTTAAAATGTTTTTCTCTTGACGGAAGTTCTGGATTCACATAAATATCATCTATTGATAAAATTGATTCATCATCAGTGTCAGAGTAAATTTTCTTGTAAGGAAGTTTACTTTCAGATGGTGCCTCTAAAACGTAATTTAGTTTTCCAATTCCATAATGTGGACATTGAATCCCAGCTGTACATTCAGTGCAGCTTAATCTTCTTACTTGAAGTGTTTTAGGTTTTTCATGAGACCAGTTTACCTCGTGTGCCTGTAAAGTGCCCTTGAATGCAGGTACATTGTTTGGAAGGTGGATATCAAGCGAATTGATGTCTGTGTCATTAATCTTATAAATGGTGATACCCTTGCAGTTTCTATTCAGCTCTTTAACTAGTACATCTATATCTGGTACATCCTTTCCTTGACCAACTAAGCTGTCTGCAATTCTTTTCACACACCCACCAATGCCGTCTGGTGCTCCTTTCCCATGACCCTTTTCAGAATAATGCCAGTGTATACTTCCAGCATCTAGTTCTTTTGGAAGTAACGTTGCAATCAAGAAAAACATATTTTTGTTTCGATACTGCACACTGGGGCCATCACTAAGAAAGTGTACTTTTTTAAAGCATTGTACATCTGATTTAATGTTTGCAATAACTGGTTTTAAATGAGCCCAGATTGCAATAGGATCATGACATGAACTCTCCGACAGAGTACAGAATGACTTGTTCTTCACCGATTCACTGTTCTGATAATAAACAACTACTGTGTGTAAAGAAACCTGATTTCTTGATCCGCCAAAGTGTACTGCTTGCACTTCCTCAGAATATTTGCAGTTATAATTCTGTGAAAAATCGCAGTGTATGAGGATTTCATTTTCAGACAAACTCTTCTTTATTTTGCTTGTAACATCATACTGGTGTTTGATGTTGCAAGTGTGTTGCATAAATTCTTTTATCGAAGATTTAAACTGCAAAACTAGATCTTTTTTGGTGCATAAGATATCCTCTTTTACTGTTTTTTGGCACTTCTTTAACTGACCTTTTATTTTAATTTCTACTTTCTTTGAAATCCATTGACAAAATGACACACCTTCATCTTCAAAATCATTTAATGTAACATTTTTGTTGCAACACCTTATGCAGCTTCTCTCTAAACATCCTTCTTCCATTTTTCCTTCACATGTAATTTTTTTCAATATATCAGTTGGATTGCTTTCATTTAAGATATTTAGGGAATTTAATTTATATACCACAAGGTTAAAATTGGAATGAAGCTTGCAAAGGCAAGTATTTCTTGTTCTATAATCTGGAGTTAGAATCCAAAATGGACGAAGTTTGCAAAATTTACTATAAGACATATTCTTGTGGTATCTAAATTCAGAAATAAATTCTTTGTATAAGTTTTTTAATGTATCATTTAACAACCGTTTTTGTTTCTTTTGTTTTTTACGAGTTATAGTGTCTTTTTTTCCGGGGCATAGTCTACTGCTTTTGTCCCTTTCGAGAAATTCGATTACATCTTTAGAAGCTCTTAAAGCAGTGCTTATGGGAAAATTCTTATTTTTCTTGAGAAGTTTACGTGAGGTAAGAGATTGGACATAATTAATAAATTTGTATTTTTTTATTATTTTTCCAGTTAGCATATTTACAAAATCCCTTTTCTTTTCTAAAACCCTTTCTGTTTTAAAATTGGATGTTATTTGTTTTCTAATAACTTGGCCAAATAAAAGCTCTCTTTTCACTTCAGGGGAATATTTCTGTCTTCCAAGCATTTTTTCAACACTTACACGTGGTGAATCAGTGATTTTATTTTGATGTCTTTTATTGTATTTGAAAACTTCCCTCTGCAGCTTTTTATTTTTCTCCTCCAGCATTTTAATTTTTTCAATCAGTTTTTTCCTATTTCTTTTCCTTTGCTTTGCACCATTTTGCTTTCTTGATATAGATGGTGTCTGTTCTCCAATAAAACAATCAGAAGGTTGACTAGCAGGTGTTGAAGTTGGTGGACTATTAAGGGTTAAATTTGGTGGTCTGTCAGGGGAATAAGCCTTTTGAAGAGCTGCATGTTTCTTATTTTCACGGCTTTTTTTTGCTCTTTCCCTCCAACCTTTTCTAATTTTTCTCTTTTCTCTTTCATTCATTTCTGAAATCTTTTTTCTATGTTGTTTTTTCCTTTCTCTGTCTTTCTTTTTTTGTTCTTCATATGCCTCTGGATTGCTTCGCAGTTTTTCCCTTGCTTTTCTCATGCTAATTTTTTTGCATTCTCTTCTTTTATTTACCTTGGACATTTTTATTCGTATCATTTAACCTGAAAACAAAAGATAAATGTAGCCAATTTAATAAAAATCTATTTTAGATAAAGTTATGTTTGAGTGCTTTAATTTTGACACTACATTGGAAAAACATTAAAGGAAAAATTTACTCCTTTTTGTTTTAAACAGATGTCCAACTAACTATATAATTGATATGTAATTGTGTAAATTAAAAATTGTAAATAATGTCAGATTTAAATATGAAATTGTCAGTAAGTTTACAGAAATCAACAGATTCAGTGTAAAAGATGATAGTGTTATCAGTGATTTTTAAATGTAAATAATTTAAATATTAGCTACAATTTAGATAAAATACAATAATAATATGGTTTAAGTACATTAATATAGGTTAATAATGTAAATTAATATAGTTTTTATCAACAAAAATTATTTATAAATATAAAAGATTACACCATTGTTGTATGTGTCACGTCTGTTACTTAGCTGTCACATCCATGGACATTCAATGTCCACGGATGTGATGAATTCATTAAAAACATTTCACGAATGATGACATTTTGATTTTGAGAAGTTGTTCTTTGAAATGTATTGCATATATTATTCAATTTTACTATAACTACAATAGAAATTTAAATATAGTAATTACTTACAGAATTATGATGTCCACAGATGTGACTCTATGAGCTTGCCCCACCTCAAATTTTGATGTTTTATGGCAAATTGAACTCTATTAAAACACTCAACCTGAAAACAAAAGTTCTCCAAGGCCAATATGGCTGACTGAGAATTTTTTAATCACAGAATTGGTGCTTGTACTGCCATCTATGAGGAATTAGCAGAAATAAAAACTTTGTCCACGGATGTGACTAAAATTCTTGGGACATTTTGGTTTCTGCTGTAAAATTGATTTTGTAAATATGTTCATTATATAGGTTTGAGGTATTATAAGTAGGGATATTTATTTATTTCATAGAGTATTTTTTTTATTTTCAATGAAATTATTATTTTGATTTTAAATCTTATTATTTTAAAACTTCAGTCTTGGGACAGTCCATTGATGTGATTTGTCACATTCCGTGGACATATTTTTTCAATAAAAATAAAATTAAATTGCTTCTTTTATATTGTTGCTTAATTCTCTTAGATACATGTTGCAATTTCCAATAGCATACATAGAATGTTTACAATTATTTAGATTAAAAAATTGCTTGGACAGCAGAATGTACCCTTTTTGGAGAATCACCCATATAATCATTTATATATATAAAGTTTTTAATTAAAAATATTTTGGTGGTTGTGGTTTAAGCGTTAAAATCCATTAATAAAATAAAGGTCCTAAGCCTGGGTGAAGAGAGTTCTTTCAAAGGAGCCCTGGCCTGTATATATGCGATTTTCAGAGAAAACAATGGAAAATTTCAAATGTCTACGTCAGGGCCCGAAATTTCAACTCAGATTACACTCGCCGAAGAAAAAGTTTTACTCGCCACAAAATAGGGTTGTCTCTCTCTCTTTTATGCATTTTGGGTTTTTTATTTTTCCTAACTATTTGAAATGCTTTTACAAATATGCCTAAAATTATATATATTAAAAGTGTGTCGAATATCATCATGTCTCATAATCATCTATAATTAAAAAATAAATTACTATTAACGTATTGCATTTGATATTTGAAAAAGATTAAAATATCTAATAACATACATGCAAAGAGTCGTTGAAGAAAAAAAAAAAAACTGTTTGTCGAACAATATCCTGTGAAAATCTTTTTATTGTGAAAGATTAGTTTCCTTATTTTACCTATTTATTTATTTAACTTTTTACATCAGAAATATCTTTTTCATCCAATTTATTTTTGTTATCAGACGGATTGTCGATGTGTATAATTTTTTCGGTAAAATCGTTACTTACAAATAATTGCAAGCTCAATTCCTTGGCATTTCAGTAAAAAACTGTAAAATGTCAACTTTTTTTTTATCATTATTCAACAAAGTAATCATATGCAGTCTTATTTAAAAGGGCTTGGGCTCATTTTCATGTGCCAATATCGCATGGGCAAACTTTCACATTTCTCTTCTCTCGGGTAGTGGGCAATGGGCAGAGAGACTCTCTGCTTTTCACTCTGCTTGGAGAAATCACAGTGAGAGAAGCAAAACTACCGACCGAAGAGATTAAAACTTTTGTATGCATGCACTAAGCATTTTTTCTTTCTCAGGCTGGGGCGATCGTGAAACAGCACAAACACAGACTCGGTACTCCGAGAAGAGAAAAAGGAGAGGCTAAATATGAAGTTATAAGATGGCAAGATTTTGCCATATTTATATCTATAAAAAGAATGTTTTCTGTCACTGTATCGTGTAAGAATTCTATCTATAACTAGACCAAATTTTTACTCGCCAGAGTAAACATTCCACTCGCCGCTGGCGAGCGGAAATTTTGCGCCCTGGTCTAGGTCGACAATCACAACCTTGGATCGAACACGGCAATTCCAATCATTCAGGGCCCACCAGCAGCTGAGCAGTTCTGAGCTTAAAGCTGGTAGATGTGAGGTGCTGTGTTCTATGGCAGGTTTGCACTCGTCAGCCTATCTGTTCAGAGTTTTTCGTGATTTTCTCATAAACTTGCATAAATACAGGCTATGACCCCTTAAAAAGACCTCCACAGAAGGTACTCCTCCTTCTGGCCTAGGATCCTAGAATAATCAATCGGCCTTATTCCCAAACGCTAACACCATCTGTCAGATTGGAGAGCAGAACCGCTCGGCTACTGAAATAGGTCTTTTAATTAAAAGTCTAAAAAAAAATAGTATTAAGTAATTTCAACTAATTTAATTATAAGAAATGTTTTTAATAAATAAATAATTTTGTGATTAGAATATTTTATTGAAAATTTTTGAATGATTTTTTTTAATCTAGCTTTATTATTATTGTTCATGGAAAGTAAAATCTTTTAATAATATTAAAAGTATTTTAATATAGATTTTTCTATTAAAAGCTGAAACAATAATACTAAACAATCTCAACTATTTGAATTTAATTATTTAAAGAAATATTTTTTAATAGTTAAATTAGTTTTCTAGAATTTTTTTTTTTACTGTTTTTTAATCTTTAATTATCTATAAGAAAAAATATTTTAATATTAAAAGTATTTAGAAATAGATTTTGCAATTAAAAGCGGAAATATTTCTATTGGACAAAATAATTTTATTATTAAACATTTTGAATTTTAATAAATGCAATCATTTTTAACAATATATTAATATTAAATATTTCTTTTTTTCTTTAATCTCTCATAGGAAAAAAAAAGGGTATTTTTATAAAGTTTCCATATATGTTCATCTGTTTATATAATACGCAATAACAATGGTTGAATTTTAGCAGAAATATAAAACATGTAAAAAATATTGAAGAAATGGAAGTACGTAGCTAAGCTTGTAATGTTAAGCAATGGTGCTTTATCCAATCTTTTGCCTACATTCTAAAGCATGTGGAGAATCGTGTGTCAATGTTTATCGCAGTGACATCAGGTACACCTGCTCTATACATTGATCGGCATTTTAAAAATTCATCAACATTGTGTTAATGTGTCAACAACTAGCCGAGTTTCAATACCAGTTAATGGCTGATGCCAAAATATTTTCTGGCATCAAAAATCGTTGCATGATAACATGGGGATGATATATAAATTACTATATCTATTTAATAAAATAAAATTATAATGAAGTATTTTTACATAATTAATAAATATAATAAATCTTAAAACATACTTCATGCTTGGTCGTGAATATTTTCTGCTGGGTGCCCAGCTTTTCTCAAATGACATTCATCTGTGACGCATTTCTCAGAGTGATGGTCTTCTATAGTTGTTTTCATAAGTTCGTGCTACATTTGGTCAGGTGCCATTGCACCGCTATCGTTGCACACATCCGGGGTAGCTATTTCGATGGCTTCTCTAAACATTGCATAATTATAATTATTATAGTTTGCCAGTTTTTTTAGCTTTTTCAAAATTTATTTTAATTTCTTCATTATTGAAAGTTTTAGCTAACGCGGTATTGATTTTTCCAGTTTTTATATTGTTTTTATGTTCTTTGATTCCAGTTTCAATTTTTCTCTTTGTTACATCAAAGTGTGAGCCTGGTTTATTGTCTTGGTTATTGAAAGGTATTTGGTATATTCCAGCAGTTTCTGAAAGGGGGGATAGGGTCTTTATCATTACTAATTTTTCGTAATGATTACGAATTTTTCGTAATGATAAAGACCCTATTCCCCCTTTAGAAAAATCCCCCCAATAAACCAGGCTTATACATCAGTGTAACAAAGAGAAAAATTAAAACTAGAATCAAAGAACATAAAAACCGGAAAAACAATACCGTGTTAGCCAAAACTTTCAATAATGAAGAAATAAAAAAAATTTTGAAAAGAAAAACTAAAGAAACTGGCTAACTATAATAATTATAATTATGCAATGTTAAGAGAAGCCATCGAAATAGCAACTACCCTGGATGTGTGCAGCGACAGCGGTGCAATGGCACCTCACCGAATGTGGTGCCAACTTATGAAATCAACTATAGAAGACCACTACTCTGAGAAATCCATCACAGATGAATGTCATTTGAAGAGAGCTACGTGTCCAGCCGAAAATATTCACGACCAAGCATGACGTACGTTTTAAGGTTTATTATATTTATTAATTACTATATCTAATTCATTTATCTCGTTGGTTGGGATCAACAAAAATTCAAGAGTGTGTCACTGATTGAAAGCGTTACTACAAACAAATGGAAGGTGTCATCTTCAAAAAGTATTGAAAAAAAATATATGTGATTCTACTCTTCGTAAAACACCAGAAAATGAAAAAATTATCACCTGAAATTAATTACAGCGACCACAAAAAATAGTCAAAATTAAGCATATTTGGCGATTTAGCACTTTTAGGTGATACATTTGCTAGCACCGAGATTGCCGTGTACGAACAGAAACGTGTTTTGCTTTTCCGCCAAGTACTCAAAATCAGTCGCCTAGCAGTGTGAAATTGCCAAATATGCTTAATTTTAATAATTTTTTGTGGCTGCTGTAATTAATTTCAGTCGATAATTTTTTCATTTTCTGGTGTTCTATGAAGAGTAGAATCACATATTTTTGAAGATGACACCTTTTGAATGTTTCCTTGTAAGTAAGATTTATCTAACTCCATGCTATAAGGAAGCCTTCATACCTGTAACTTGACACGGAAGTGGCAACATTGAATGCAATGCATCACATTTTGCTTTCGTTCGATGGCATTGTTGTTTCAAGTTTTTTAGATTTTTAAAATTTAATATACTGCTTAATGTTCATAGAATAGGACTGCTTTTAGTGTTATATATTTTTACTGTGTATTTATTTTCCACTTTTTAGGAATAATATTAGCAGTATCAGCGACAAAGTCAGTTTTGACTATATATAGTAATAAATGGCTTCCATTGTTTCTTTACACTTGCTCGTACTTGTGCTTGTGTACAATATAAAGAATATGAACTGAATTGCATTATGTAATTTAGGAGTGTATCTTTTCTTTCTTTCCTTTTTCTAAATCCACTTTGAGGGATTAATGTTTAGTATAGCAATTTTTATTATTTCTTTGTTCATTACACGAATTTATTTTCATGTCATAATTAGTAAAAATTTTTTATTTATAAACTAAATATTTATAGTTTGGTCTGTAAACATTAATAATTGATTTTTAAAACTGTAGTTTAGTTTTTGTGATAAAACTGCTGAACTCTATTCTGATTGATAGAGCTATGAGGACTTTTGTGATGCAGTTTATGCAAAGTTCATTACATGATCTGAAAGTAAAGAAAAAGTGAGTGTACTAGGAAGAAGGCTCCTATGAGCCCGCTTTTTTAATTTTCAAATAATTGGAGGGTGGAGGGGAAGACTTATTTTATTCAACCATGGATGAATCTGCTTTGAAGGCAGAAGCTGGCACGAGTGGTTTGTCTTCAGCTTGCAGTGGGTACAGTGTATAAAGCTCTTTGTACTTAATGAAATTTTTCATCACTTAAAACTCTAAACGGTCATCTATTCCTTGGTGGCTTCATTTGCAAAATTGTTTCATAATAATACTCTACATCAAGGGTAGTATACCTTTTTGTACCTTTTTTTATGTATGTTAGTAGCAACATTTTCTAACTCGGCCAGTTCCTCAAAAATAGCAATTTATAATGTAGAGAATTAACTTTACTTAGTACAATTTATAAGATAGAGTTGTAGTAAGTTAAGCGTTTTTCCATTTTCACTGTTAAAAAAACAAAAATAGTGATTAGTTGGGCAAAACCTGTATTAACCTGCCTTAAAAGCTTGAACGCCATTTAATGGGTGATAGGGACCAAATTTACTGTACTGCAGAATGCCTCCAAATACTAATTGTTTGAGTGCCTGTGTTTGTGTTTTACCTTCAAGCAGGGTTTGAAAGAATTACTATTATTTTTTTAAAAATTAAATGAAAATCTTTTCTTTTTATTATTCAAATTAAAGTGAAAAAAATCGATTCAAGTTAAATTAAAAAATGTATTAGGGTGAAGTAGTGCAATTATGGGTTAAACATAATCCTTAACTTTATCTGCTAGTTTTAATAAATATTATATATTATATTTTTTTCAATTTGACATATACCATAGCAATTTTATGTTATTTCTCTATTATTTGTATGAATTAAGATGAAAATCTTTTAAGAGCGGACAATACCTAATCTCGCCGGCAACCTTCGCCCATGTTATTCTATGGGAAAATTTGTTGCGATAATTACTCATTGCCTAATGAATATTTTTCAATTCTGTTTTCACATTTAGAAAATTCATAAGCGTTAAATTAATACTTGTTTTCCGAAAATTGATTTTTTAAAATTTTAGTATTTCATTTTGCGAGTAGAAAATGAGAAAAATGCATTTTGGGAAAAATCGCATTTTTGAACTCAAAATTAAAATGTAAAAATTAAAAAAAATGAATTTTTCGAAAATGAGTACTCATTTAACAGTTATGAATTTTCTGACTGCAAAAACACAATTAAAAAATCTGGAGTGACTCCACTCGACTTTCCGAACATTGAGTAACTAACAGTTTTGTAGATAAAATAAAGAAAGAGGTGTTGCTAAACAAACAAAAAAGAGAAAACCATAACAGAGTGTTTGAGTATTTTTCTCCATATATCACACGATGTTTTATTTAACGCTACTGAACTTTGAGCCCTTAGATCATAAGGATAAAGAATTTTTCGTTGTGTCCCTGTAAAAAATCTATAAATGCTAGATTCACCAAAATGCTTATAGTTAGTGCAACAGTGATTTATAATATTCATACAAATTTTCAGCTCAATTGAATAAGGCGTTTAGATGCTATCGCTGGTCTCATAGGCCATAAAGATAAAGAATTTTTCTTTGTGTCCCTGTAAAAAAACTGTAAGTGCTAGATTCACCAAAATCTATACAGTTGGTTCAAATGTGACCTATAACATGTGTACAAATTCTTTGCTGAGATTAATAAGGCGTTTAGACGCTATCACACTTTTAAAAATTTGGCAAAGATTTTTCTTTGTGTCCCTGTAAAAAAACTATAAGTGCTAGATTCTCCAAAATCTATACAGATTGAGTATCTGTGACCTATAATATGTGTATAAAGTTTTTGCTCAATTGAATAAGGCGTTTAGATGCTATCGCACTTTTAAGATTTTGGTCCCATAGGCCATAATGATAAAGAATTTTTCTTTGTGTCCCTGTAAAAAAACTATAAGTGTTGCATTCACCAAAATCTATAGGGTTCGTACTTTGGTGACTTACAATATACGTACCAACTTTCAGCTTATTCGAACAAAGCGTTTAGACGCTAGCGTGTTCACTCACAGACATACACACATACATACACACACACATACATATATCATCGTAAAAATAGTGAAAACGGGCTCGTTGGACTTCGAAACGTATAGAAACATCAAAATCTCGAATTCGAATTTTTGACATGATTACAATACTTTCCTCACTATAGTGTCGGAAAGTAAAAATATACATTAGGTAATGTGTAATTATCGCAACAAATTTTCCCATAGAATAACATGGGCGAAGGCTGCCGGCGAGATTAGGTATTGTCCTCTCTTAACTCTTATAAGAGGAGTCAGAGAATATTTTTTTTGAACACCCAACTACCAGTCAGGTATTCAGGGGGAATCGCACATCCTAGGCCGGTGTGATCTCCCCCCCCCCTCCTTTTTTATTGTTTGTTTCCCTTTTTTTATTTTGTTTTAGTTGGCAATTAGGTTGTTTTTACTGCTTTGTTTGTTACTTTTGGATTGTCTTTTCCTTTTCATTGTCAATAAGTTCTTGGCCCATTGTTTTGTTCTAAAAAAAAAAAAAAAAAAAAACCAAAAAAATTAAAATTTTTTTGAAATGCACAAAAAAATTACACCACTCACGGGTCATTCCATGTCAAATCATCCAGAATTTTTAAGAAATGACACCCACCGACTCCGATTTTGATGAAATTTTTTACAGTTATAGAACTTTTCATGCTGATTCTAGAAATGTCAATTATTTTGAGATCAGTGAAGTAGTTTTCAAGTTATCAGCATTTAAATGCATGCCAAAATTGCTGCCTGACGGCCATGTTGAATGTTGCATATAAAAATATAAATGCTTGTATCTCCTCTCATTTTTAACATAGAATCTTCAAATTTTTTTTGGTTTATTTAGAATATAACAAGCTTTTATTTATCAAAGTTTTGTTTTCTTAAATCTTTACAATTATTTATAATAGTGACTTTTTCTTGTTTTTCTTCATATGTAATTTGAGTAATTTTAGCAGACAATTTCTTCCATTGCCCCTTCTTCAATTTTCACCAATTTTTGTATACAGGCAGCCCAAACTATGTTTTTATGACTGATAAAAAAATTTTGATGGGCAGTTAACAGGATTTTCGTTTAAACAATTTTAACTTAACCTCCTCGACATTACCCCTTCCACAAAAAGATAGTTTCCTATTTCATTCTGATTTTAATATAAATCCCATGCTTTACTGTGAGAATTTCTTGTTTTACAACACAATTTAATTACACAGCTTTTTAAATACTTGAAAACTAAGAAAATAAAACTTAACTAGATTTTTTTCTCTGCACTTCCTTTTTTTTTTTCATAATATTCTGTATGCAAAACCATATTTAATTATACATCATTAAATATCAAATTAACTATGATAAAATTGAAGTATGTAAAATAAAAGTATAATAGTATAAAAATTGAATGCATTATAATACAGTTAGTTTTCACTACATATTAATAAGAAAAATTGTTTTAACAAATATTTCATACATAAACCAAAACACTATATCTATCAATAGAAATTAAAAATAACATAAGTATAATAAAGAATATAACTTACAGTCCGAAAAATGAAAATAACTATATGTTATTAAGTTAAAGTCTTCCCTGTTTAATATTATATTTTGTCCATTTTGAATTCACTAAAGCAGTGGATTCATCACTGAGTTTATATGGTTATTTGCATTTTTCTGACTGTAAGTTATATTCTATATTATACTTATGTTATTTTTAATTTCCATTGATAGATATGTTTTGGTTTATGTATGAAATATTATTTGTTAAAAAATTTTTCTTATTAATAATATGTATTAATTTCTTATTAATAATGCGTATGTAATTCTAACTGTATTATAATGCATTCAATTTTTATACTATTAAACTTTTATATTAATCACTTAATTTTATACTTTTATTATACTTTTATTTTACATACTTCAATTTTATGCAAAAAAAAAAAAAAAAAAAAAAAAAAGTGCACAGAAAAAAATCTAGTTAAGTTTTATTTTCTTAGTTTTCAAGTATTTAATAAGCTACGTAATTAAATTCTATTATAAAACAAGAAATTCTCAGAGCAAAGCATGGGATTTATATTAAAATCAGAATGAAATAGGAAACCATCTTCCTGTGGAAGGGGTAATGTCGGGGAGGTTAAGTTAAAATTGTTTAAACGAAAATCCTGTTAACTGCCCATCAAAATTTTTTTATCAGTCATAAAAACATAGTTTGGGCTGCCTGTATACAAAATTTGATGAAAATTAAAGGGGCAATGAAAGAAATTGTCTGCTAAAGTTACTCAAATTAGGTATGAAGAAAAACAACAAAAGTCACTATTATAAATAATTGTAAAGATTTAAGAAAACAAAACTTTGGTAAATAAAAGCTTGTTATATTCTAAATAAACCAAAAAAAAAAAAAAAATTGAAGGTTCTATGTTAAAAATAAGAAAAGTTACAAGCATTTATATATTTACATGTACCATTCAAAATGGCGGCTAATCGGCCATTTTTCCATGTATATCAATGCTGATAGCTTGAAAACTACTTCACTGATCTCAAAATAATTGACATTCCTAGAACCAGTATGAAATATTCGATATATGTACCAAATTTCATCCAAATCTGTGTCGGTGGGTGTCATGGCCTGGATGATGTGACATGGAATGACCCCTGCACCTCATTTTACTACTATACTTTGGTTTTGTTCTGAATCGCCCCATTTTTTTCTGTGTTGGTTGATATTTAAAAAAATAGAAAAACTAAAAAAAAAATATATATATATAAAACTATACAAGACAACAAAAAATAAATACACTAACTATTAATCTATTAACCTAGTTAAGTCAGGTGTTGATGTGGCGCTGGCTATTGGGGCAAAGATTTTGGTGAGGGTGCAACGATAGTCTAGTCTTGGGATCACACTGGGAGACTGGTGCCCTTGGTGAAGGTGAGACAACAGTGACTACTCGAACGAGAAACACTGGCCTAACACGACTACCACATGTGATGCCTGAACTGAGTCGGTGACCTGGTAGCTGGTGAGTGGTTATGGGTGTCCCAAAGAGGATTCTTAAAAACCCTTTGCGTTTGTGTGTTGGAAGAAACACTCACCCCTTTTCCCTTTTTTCTCTTATTATGGCGACAAATTTTCGTATTTCGAATAATGCGTCTGGCTCGGGCCAAGCTGTTAAAAATTCAAATGTGAAATCTTGGGCGGAGAGAATGGAAGAATTTTCTTCCACCCTTAATGAGAATAACGTATTCATGAATTCCGAGGCAAGATTTTTTGTGCTAAAGAGGAATGAAGGAGATTTCTTGCGAGCATCTCCATTTTTGATCCAAAAAGCGCTACAATCTATCACGGGTGATCCAAAATCCGTAAAGAAATTAAAATCAGGTGAGTTGTTGGTTGAGGTAGAAAGTCAGAAACAAGGTAATAATCTCAAGAAATGTACCCAATTCGCAGACATACCAGTTACTGTTAGTCCACATAGAACATTAAATATTTGCCGTGGTGTCATATCAGAATCTGATCTTCAATTTATCCCAGAGGCCAAAATTCTAGACTACCTTAAAGACCAAAAAGTAATTGCAGTGAAACATATTTCCATTTTTCGTGACAACAAGCCCATCCCAACAAAACACATTATTCTAACAATAGACGCCCCCAGGGGGGTACCTTCTTCAGGTATTCAGGGGGAGTCACGCACCCCGGGCCCGAGTGATCTTTTTTCTTCTTTTTTTTTTCTTCTCATTTTTTTCCTTTGTTTTCTTTTTTTCTTTTTCTTCCACTTTTGGGTTGTTTACCTTTTTTTTTCTCTGCCAATAAGTTCTTGGTCTGTTTTTTTTTGCTTTGTTTGTTTGTTTCTTTTAGATTGTCTTTTATTTTTCATTTCCAATAAGTCCTTTGTCCATTGTTTTGTTGTTTAAAAAAAAAAAAAACGAAAAAAATTAAAAAATTTTTGAAAAGAAAAAAAAAAAAAAATTCTACCACTCACCTTGTTATACTAATATACTTTTGTTGTGTTCTGACTCACCCCTTCTTTTTCTGTGTTGGTTGTTATTAAAAAAATAGAAAAACTGTAAAAAAAAAATAATAAAATTAAATAAAAGGCAACAAAAAATTAATATACTAACTAATAATCCATTAACCAAGTTAAGTCAGGTGTTGATGTGGCGCTGGCTATTGGGGCAATGATTTTGGTGAGGGTGCCACGGTAGTCTAGCCTTGGGATCACACTGGGAGACTGGTGCCCTTGGTGAAGGTGAGACAACGGTGACTACTCGAACGAGAAACACCGGACTAACACGACTACCACATGTGATGCCTGAACTGGGTCGGCGACCTGGTAGCTGGTGAGTGGTTATGGGTGTCCCAGAGAGGATTCTTAAAAACCCTTTGCGTTTGTGTGTTGGAAGAAACACTCACCCCTTTTTCCTTTTTTCTCTTATTATGGCGACAAATATTGGTATTTCGAAAAATGCGTCTGGCTTGGGCCAAGCTATTGGAAATTCAAATATGAAATCTTGGGCGGAAGGAATGGAAGAGTTTTCTTCCACCCTTAATGAAAATAATGTATTCCTCAATTCCGAGGCAAGATTTTTTGTGCTAAAGAGGAATGAAGGAGATTTCTTGCGAACATCTCCATTTTTGATCCAAAAGGCGCTACAATCTATCATGGGTGATCCAAAATCCGTAAAGAAATTAAAATCAGGTGAGTTATTGGTTGAGGTAGAAAGTCAGAAACAAGCTAATAATCTCAAGAAATGTACCCGATTCGCAGACATACCTGTTACTGTTAGTCCACATAGAACATTAAATATTTGCCGTGGTGTCATATCAGAATCAGATCTTCAATTTATCCCAGAGGCTGAAATTCTAGACAACCTTAAAGACCAAAAAGTAATTGCAGTGAAACGTATTTCCATTTTTCGTGACAACAAGCCCATCCCAACAAAAACACATTATTCTAACAATAGACTCTCCTAATCTACCACGCTCGATAAAGGCTGGTTACCTTGAATGCCCAATTAGACAATACATTCCAAATCCGCTACGCTGCTTCAATTGCCAACGGTTTGACCATTCTAAGACTTCATGCCGTGGAAAACAAACATGTGCTCGTTGTAGTGCCATTGGCCATGACAGTGAAAATTGCGAAGCCCCAACCTGTTGTGTTAATTGTAAAAAAGATCACCCATCTTACTCAAAGTCCTGTGAAAAATGGAGAACTGAAAAGGAAATTCAAACTGTTAAAACAAAGCAAAAATATATCATATCCCGAAGCAAGGAAAATTGTAGAATCACGAACCCCTACCATAGGAAAATCATATGCTGCTGCCATAGTTACCAAAAAAACTTATCAATCTATTGCAATCCAAACAGACACTCTCCTGAATACTAGCTCTCCAATCGAAACTACGTTAAACAATTCTCAAAACTTACAAACCAAACCAAATCACGCTTCTAACTCTTACCAGTCCTCTTCATCAAAATCAAGTAATTTAAAGAAAACTCCACAAATTGCTAAAAGCTTCTTATCTGGCAAAAGTCATAATTCTACCTCTCTTAAACATTCTAACTCACCCTCTCGACTCAATATCATTAAAAAAAAGAAACTAACAAAATTGCCCACTTCGACTCCAAATAAAAATAATAAAGTTAACCCTAAAAAACAAGATGATACGATCAGCCTTCATCCTTCTGATGGGGAGGATGGTATGTCTACTGCTTTAGAGGACAATGACGTGGATGTTATAATCTAAAAAAAAAAAAAAATCATGGCTAATTTCATTTCATGGAATTGCCGAGGTTTTATGAATAAACGAGATGAAATCAGAGATATTATCTCTGATCATCGTCCTATCTGCTTCCCCTTTCAAGAAACGTACTTAAGACAAAAGGATAATGTTAAAATCCGTGGCTATCAGTGTTTTAGAAAAGATTTTACACATTCTGACAGAGCTACAGGTGGTGTAGCTCTTTTAATTTCTAATAATGTTCCACACTCTAATATCATATTAAATACAGACATCCAGGCCATTGCTGTTCAGATCCATATACACATACTTATCACCATCTGCACTGTTTATTTGCCGCCAAATATGACTTCGACAATGTGACCTCAATAGGCTTCTTTTGCAACTTCCAACACCTTTTGTAATTCTTGGTGATTTCAACGGACACAATCTACTTTGGGGTAGTCCTGATGTTAATCCTCGGGAACAAATCATTGAAGACCTAATTACTGACCATAATTTATGTATTTTAAATAATGGTGAAAATACATATTTTCATGAACCTTCTAGAACTTTTCATGCAATAGACCTGGCCATTTGCTCTCCTATTCTTTATCCATATTTTAATTTCTTTGTTAGTAACGACCTTCATAATAGTGACCATTTTCCTCTATTTTTATCTTTTTATAATTTTAATGATCATCATCCTACAAATCCACATTATATTTATGACAAGGCCAACTGGGCTACTATCACATACGAAATGACTGAGGGTGATATCAACAGAGCAATCACTGAAGTCACAAATAGTAACAGAGCAATCACTGAAGTCACAAATAGTATTATAAGTGCAGCCGATATTGCTATTCCAAAATCCTCTGGACGTCTCAGTAAACATTCAAAGCCATGGTGGAATGATGAATGCAACAATGCAAAAAGACAGCAACAAAAAGCTTGGGGAATTTTTAGGAGGTACCCAACTACTGCGAATTATATCGCATTCAAAAAAGCAAGGGCAGCCGCACGAAGAATCCGCATAATCTCCCAAAGAAATTCCTGGATAAAATATGTGTCCAGTATTACCTCCAATGTAAGCAGTAAACAGCTTTGGCATCGTGTCAAGAAAGCAATGGGAATATATTCTAATCAAAGTATTTCATTTTTAAAAGATAATGGCCAAACTATAACTTCTACTAAAAATATTGCAAACACCATTGGTAAAACTTTATCTCATATCTCCAGCTCTAATTCATATTCCGAACCTTTTTTGTCTCATAAACGTAATTCTGAACAATCATCAATCAATTTTCACTCCCGCTCTTCACCAGACTACAATAGACCTTTTACAGAAAATGAATTAAAAAATGGTTTGAAACATTGCCATAACTCTGCTCCCGGACCCGATGGTGTTACCTACATTATGATTAAATATTTATCTAAACAGTCTATTAAAAATCTCCTTCATCTTTACAATAGAATCTGGACTGAAAATATATTCCCTGTTGCTTGGCACGATGCTATTGTTATTCCTTTTCCTAAGCCAGGCAAAGATGCTACTGACCCAAAAAATTACTGGCCCATTGCTCTTACAAGCTGTCCATGTAAACTACTTGAAAAAATGGTAAATACTAGATTAGTTTTTATTCTCGAAAGAAATAATTTGATTTCTCCATGGCAAAGTGGTTTTCGACGGGGCCGTTCTACGGTTGACAATATTTTATTATTAGAGACAAATATTCGCAAAGCTAATGTGAGACGTAACCATTTGGTGTCAATTTTTTTTCGATATAGAAAAAGCGTACGACAAAACATGGCGCTATGGTGTTTTAAAAGATCTTTTTAATCTGGACTTTCGAGGAAATCTCCCCATTTTCATTCAAAACTTCTTAAGAGTCAGACGCTTTAGGGTTCGAATAGGATCAGTTTATTCAGATTTCTATTTCCAGGAGGAGGGTGTGCCTCAAGGCAGTGTTCTGAGCGTCACACTTTTTTCTTTGAAAATAAATGATATACTAAAACAATTACCACAATCTGTAAATAGAAGTTTATATGTTGACGACCTGCAAATTTCTTGCCAGGGGAATGACATGCGTTTTATTGAACGCCAATTGCAACTTGCCATCAAGAATATCATCCACTGGACAAACAAAAACGGGTTTACATTTTCTACTGACAAAACACAGTGTGTGCATTTTTGCCGCAAACGAGGGATTCATCCTGACCCAGAAATTTTTATGAACAACAGGCCAATTTCAGTTATTGACACTGCTCGCTTTTTGGGTGTTATTTTTGACAATAAATTGAATTTTAAACCACATACTTTACACTTAAGAATTAAATGTGACAAAGCTCTTAATATTCTAAAAGTCCTTTCTAATACTTCTTGGGGTGCCGATCGTCCATCTCTCCTGAAAATATATAGAGCTGCTATTCGGTCTAAAATTGATTATGCCTGCCATGTTTATGGATCAGCACCCGATTCTTACCTGAAGAGACTTGACACAACGCATCATAGTGCACTTAGAATTTGTTCAGGAGCCTTCCGTACTACGCCCGTCTTTAGTTTATATGCTGAATGTGTGGAACCTTCTCTTACTGACATCAGACAAAGACTTTCATGTGAATTGTACTTTCGCATCCTCTCACATCCTAATCATCCTCTTCATTCACTTTTAAATAGTAACGATCATAATCTTTATGTGAATCGCCCATCTTGCATCCCACATTTCACTCTTAGAATTAAGAACTTTCTTGCTGGCACCTCTCATATTCATACAAAAGTTCGTCCTCGGTCTCTTTTAAACGTGACACCTTGGAATTTCCAGGTTATTTCTTGTCTTCATCCATTCAATGGGTTTGACAAATCTAACACAGATGCTTCTAAATTTCAGTCCCTTTACTTATCTCATCGCTCCCATTATAAGGACTACATCGATATTTTTACTGACGGATCAAAGACCACTAATAAAGTCGGCTGTGGTGTTGTCATTGGTAACACCACTTTTAGCTATCAACTGCCTAACTCCTTTTCCATTTTCTCTGCAGAGTTTTTAGCTATTGAGGTTGTGCTTAATTTTATTTCATCTCATCCAAATCGTAAATTCATTATATATACAGACTCAAAGAGTGTTCTTGATTCTCTTTCATCTACCTCTTGTAATCCATCCTTCACTTCAATTTTAAAAACTTACAACGACCTTCTGAAAAAGGGATTTGACATCTTGTTTTGCTGGGTTCCTGGTCATGTTGGCATCAAAGGCAATGAAGCAGCAGACAAAGCTGCAAGGCAGGCTTCTATTCTTTTAAACTGTCCTGTACCATACGATGACATGAAGCACACACTTAAAACCTATTTTAAAAATATTTGGCAAAGGGAGTGGAATAACCAAACCAATAACAAATTGCAAGAAATAAAACCTGAAATTTTAATCTGGCCTACACTCACCCCCAGAAAATGTGATGTCATTATTACTAGACTAAGAATCGGGCATTCAAGACTCACACATAAATATTTATTGCTTGGGGAACAACAACCTGATTGTCCGAAATGTCATTATAGTGCACTAACCATTCGCCATATTCTCACCGACTGCCCTTGCCTTCGTCATCTATATCGACATCATTTTAATTCATCTTCACCCAATCTGACAAGCCTTTTAGGTGCAAATCCTCATTATCACTTGACATATTTTTTGAAGGAGGCTGGTTTTTATTTTGACATCTGATTTTATTGTTTACAATGTTCATCCTATTTTACATCTGTTTGTTATTGTATACACTGTTTTTATTATTTTTGATTTTATCTTGTATGTATTTTTGTTTCTTATTTTTAATGTGTTTTTTTAATGACAATCTGGATGGGTGAACCCATCCAGAAGCTGTTTTTTTATCTTTTTACATTTTTGTGTGGCGCAGCATGTCCAAATATGGACCTTGCGCCAATAAAAGTTAATCAACCAACCAACCATCTAACAATAGATGCCCCTAATCTACCACGCTCCATAAATGCTGGTTACCTTGAATGCCCAATCAGACAATACATTCCAAATCCTCTATGCTGCTTCAATAGCCAACGGTTTGGCCATTCTAAGACTTCATGCCATGGAAAACAAACATGTGCCGTGCCGTGCCATTGGCCATGACAGTGAAAATTGCGAAGCTCCACTCTGTTCTGTTTATTGTAAAAAAGATCACCCATCTTACTCAAAGTCATGTGAAAAATGGAGAACTGAAAAGGAAATTTAAACTATTAAAACAAAACAAAATATATCATATCCCGAAGCAAGGAAAATTGTAGAAACACGGACCCCTACCATAGGAAAATCATATGCTGCTGCCATAGTTACCAAAAAACATATCAATCTATCGCAATCCAAACAGACACTCTCCTGAATACTAGCTCTCCAGTTGAAACTACATTAAACAATTCTCAAAACTTACAATCCAAAACAAATCACGCTTCGAACTCTTCAGTCCTCTTATCGAAATCAAGAAATTTAAAGAAAACTCCACAAATTGCTAAAAGCTTATTGTCTGACAACAGTCATAACTCTACCTCTCTTAAACATTCTAACTCACCCTCTCGTCTCAATATCATTAAGAAAAAGAAACTAACAAAATTGTCCACTGCGACTCCAAATAAAAATAATAAAGTTAACCTAATAAAACAAGATGATACGATCAGCCTTGACCCTTCTGATGGGGAGGACGGTATGTCTACTGCATCAGAGGACAATGACGTGGATGTTATAATCGAAAAAAAAAAAATCATGACTAATTTCATTTCATGGAATTGCTGAGGTTTTATAAATATACGAGATGAAATCAGAGATATTATCTCTGATCATCGACCTATCTGCTTCGCCTTCCAAGAAATATACTTAAGACAACAGGATAATGTTAAAATTCGTGGCTATCAGTATTTTAGAAAAGATTTTACACATTCTGACAGAACTGCTGGTGGTGTAGCTCTTTAAATTTCTAATAATGTTCCACATTCTAATATTTTTAATACAGACATCCAGGCTATTGCTGTTCAGATCCATATATACGTAATAATCACCATCTGCACTGTTTATTTGCTGCCAAATATGACTTCGCCAGTGTGACCTCAATAGGCTTATTTTGCAACTGACGACCCCTTTTTTAATTCTTGGTGATTTCAACGGGCACAATCTCCTTTCGTGTAGTCCTGATATTAATCCTCAGGGACAAATCATTGAAGACCTAATTGCTGACCATAATATATGTATTTTAAATAATGGCGAAAATACATATTTTCATGAACCTTCTGGAACTTTTCATGCAATAGACCTGGCCATTTGCTCTCCTATTCTTTATCCATATTGTAATTTCTTTGTTAGTAACGGCCTTCATAATAGTGACCATTTTCCTTTATTTTTATCTTTCTATAATTTTAATGATCATCCTATAAATCCACATTATATTTATGACAAGGCCAACTGGGTTACTTTCACTATAAATGCAACTATCAAATACGAAATGACTGAGGGTGATATCAACAGAGCAATCATTGATGTCACGAACTGTATTATAAATGCAGCTGATATTACTATTCCAAAATCCTCTGGACGTCTCAGTAAACGTTCAAAGCCATGGTGGAATGATGACTGCAATAATGCAAAAAGACAGCAACAAAAAGCTTGGGGAATTTTTAGGAGGTACCTAACTACTGCTAATTATGTTGCATTCAAAAAAGCAAGGGCAGCCGCATGAAGAATCCGCAGAAACTCCCACAAAAATTCCTGGATTAAATATGTGTCTAGCATTACCTCCAATGTAAGCAGTAAACAGCTTTGGCGTCCTGTCAAGAAAGCAATGGGAATATATTCTAATCAAAGTGTTTCGTTTTTAAAAGATAATGGCCAAACTATAACTTCTACTAAAATTATTGCAAACACCATTGGTAAAACTTTCTCTGATAAATCTAGTTCTAATTCATATTCCGAACCTTTTTTGTTTCATAAATGTAATTCTGAACGATCATCAATCAATTTTCACTCCCACTCATCACCTGACTACAATAGACCTTTTACAGAAAATGAATTAAAAATTGTTTTAAACATTCCCATAACTCTGCTCCTGGATCCAATGGTGTTACCTAAATTATGATTAAACATTTGTCAAAACAGTCTCTTTACAATAGGATCTGGACTGAAAATATTTTTCCTGTTGCTTGGCACGATGCTATTGTCATTCCTTTTCCTAAGCCAGGTAAAGATGCTACTGATCCCAAAAATTATAGACCCATTGTCCTCACAAGCTGTCTATGTAAGCTGCTAGAAAAGATGGTAAATACTAGGCTTGTTTACATTTATAAAAAAATAATTTGATTTCTCTATGGCAGAGTGGTTTCCGACGGGGCCGTTCAATGGTAGACAATATTTTATTACTGGAGACTAATATTCGAAAAGCTAATGTGAGACGTAACCATTTGGTGTAAGTTTTTTTTTGACATGGAAAAAGCTTATGGGAAGACTTGGCGCTATGGAATTTTAAGAGATTTATATAATTTGAACTTTCGAGGAAATCTCCCTATTTTTATTGAAAATTTAAGAGTCAGACGCTTTCAAATTCGCATTGGATCAGTTTGTTCAGATTTTTATATCCAAGAGGAAGGTGTGCCTCAAGGCAGTGTCTTAAGTGTTACTCTTTTTTCTCTAAAAGTTAACGATATTCTAAAACAACTACTTCAAAGTTTCTATGGAACTTTATATGTTGACGACCTGCAAATTTCTTGCCAGGGAAATGACATGCCACTAAGTGCACAAATAAAAATGGTTTTAAATTTTCCACTCACAAAACACAATGTGTGCAGTTTTGTCGTAAACAAGGTCTTCATCCTTATCCCGAGGTTTTGATGAATAACAGGCCAATTTCCGTTTTTGACACTGCTCGTTTTCTGGGTGTTATTTTTGACAGAAAATTGACTTTTATTCCTCTTATGTCATATTTAAGAATTAAATGTGATTAAGCACTAAACTTTTTAAAAGTCCTATTTAACACTTCTTGGGGAGCAGATCGTCCATCGTTGCTCAAAGCTTGATTATGTTTGCCAGGTTTATGGATCAGCACCTCACTCTTACCGTAAAAAACTTGACACAACACACCACAGTGCACTTAGAATTTGCTCAGGAGCGTTCCACACTAGTCCTGTTTTTAGTTTATATGCTGACTGTGGGGAGCCTTCACTCTCTGATATTAGACAAAGACTTTCACTTGAATTGTACTATCGCATTCTTTCATATTCCAATCTCCACTTCATTCACATTTAAAGAACAACGATCATAACCTTTATGTGAATCGCCCATCTTGCATCCCTCATTTTGCTCTTAGAATTAAGAACTTTCTTGCAGGCACCTCTCATATTCATACGAAAAGTTCGGCCCCGGTCTCTTTTATGCATGACACCTTGGAATTTCCTGGCTATTTCTTATCTTCATCCATTTAGTAGTTTTGACAAATCTAACACAGGTGGTTCCATTTTTCAAACGCTTTTCTCATCTCATCGCTCTGAATATAAGGACTATGTCGCGATTTTTACTGACGGCTCCAAGACAAGTAAGAAAGTTGGCTGTGGTGTTGTCACTGGTGACACGATTTATAGCTGTCAACTCCCAAGTTCTTTTTCCATTTTTTCTGCAGTTTTTTGCATTTGAAGTAGCTCTAAATATTATTTCATCTCATTGTAGCAAAAAATTCATTTTCTATACGGACTCAAACAGTGTTCTTGACTCTCTTTCTTCTAGCTCTTGCACTCTTTCTTTTATCCCTGTTTTAAAACATATAACAACCTTCTGAAGAAGGGATTTCATATCTTGTTTTGTTGGGTTCTAGGCCATGGCGGCATCAAAGGCAATGAAGAAGCAGACAAAGCCCGAGGCAGGCTTCTATTTTAAACTGTCCTATACTTTATGATGACATTAAGCACACACGAAAAAGCATTTTCAGAAATAATTGGCAAATGGAGTGGAATAATCAACAAAATAATAAATTACTTGAAATAATACCTCAAATTGCGGTCTGGCCTACACTTAGTCCTAGAAAACATGACGTCATAATTACTCGTCTAAGAATCGGGCATTCAAGGCTCACACATAAATACTTACTACTTGGACAACAGGAACCTGACTGTCTGAACTGTCATTTCTGTGTGCTTACAATTCGCCATTTACTCACTGACTGCCCTTATCTTCGTCATCTGTATAGACATTATTTTAATTCATCTTCACCCAATCTGACAAGCCTTTTAGGTGCAAATCCTCATTATCACTTAACAAATATTTTGAAGGAGGCTGGTTTTTACTCCGACATCTGATTTTATTGTTTACAATGTTCATCCTATTTTACATCTGTTTTTTATTGTATACACTGTTCTTATTTTTTATTTTATCTTGTACGTAGTTTTGCTTATTTTTTCTACTGTGATTTTTTTAATGACTTTCTGGATGGGTAAACCCATCCAGAATGTTCCTTTACTTGTTTGTTTGGTGCAGCATGTCCTACTTTGGACCTTGCTCCAAAAAAAGCCATTCAACCAATCAACCAACCCAACTGCCAGAATTGTACCAACCATGGGGCAATTATGTCCCTTAGTTTCTCCTGTATTTATATTGTGCTAATCCTATAGCAATCATGGTATAAGCCTCTTTTAACTGTTTAAAAGGATGTTTTAAATGTTTCTTAGCTCCATTTATAAAGAAGTTATGAATAAAAATGCCAGATAGTACAAACAGCAGTTAAAGAAAAAAAAAAAAATTATTCTACTCAACCATCTAAAAACAATTTAATAAAAACTCATAGCTTAAAAATTCTTCAATCACAATTTAAAACATTTAGGTACAATCTCTACATACTTTTGAAAATGTAAATAGTTTATAGAGTCAGCTGAATTAAGACACTTCAAGACATAACACAACTAGTGAATTCTTAATCAAGCTTTGAGACTGGGAGAAGTTCATCTCTGTGCTTACGAGGGCTGTTCGATAAATCCGTGCAAAATTAATGGAAAAAATGTTTTTTTCTTAAGTTTTCTGCTATTTTTCAACATAGTCCCCTTTTAGTTCTATGCATTTCATCCAGCATTTTTCTAGTTTTTTTTATACTCTCTGTATAATATAAATTTTCTCAAGTCCAACAAAATACTTCTTGGTTTCTGTTATGACCTCATCATTTGATGAGAATTTTTTCCCAGAAAGCAATTTTTTCATGTTTGCGAACAAAAAATAATATGAAGGGGCTAAATCAGGAGAATAAGATGGATATTGTAAAATTTCAAATCGTAATTCAAAGAATTTTGCTGTTGCAACTGTGGACTAGTGCGCTGGTGCATTGCCCTGAAGAAACAATGGCTTATTCTTTGCAAGATGGGGTCGTTTTTCTTTTATTTCTTCGACTAAATTACTTAATAAGGATGCATAATATTCACATGTTATAGTCTTGCCTTTTTCCAAAAAATCAAAATTACACCTTGGCTATCCCAGAAAACGTTGACCATGACTTTGCCAGCTGAAGGTGCAACTTTGGCTTATTTGGGTGATTGTTCAGCAGCCTTTAACCACTGTTTTGATTGTTCTTTAGTCTCCGGTTGGTAGTGATGAATCCAGGTTTCATCCACTGTGATAAAACGTCTAAGAAATTCATTTGGATTTCTCTGAAAAATTAACAAATTCTCTTTAGAAATGTTCACATGCTCACGTTTTTGATCGATCGTTAACAATTGTGGCACCCATCTTGCTGACAGTTTTTTCATATGCAAATGTTCATGCAATATGTTATGAACATGGTCCAGGGAAATGACAGCAGCCTCAGCAATTTCACGTTTCTTTAATCTTCTAATAATATTTTATGAACAATGTTTTATTAACACTTGAAACTCACTTTGCTCCATTCCTTCAAAAATTTGACTACACGTTCATTCTTTTTTAGAAAAATATTCACAAACAGTGCCCTTTCTTATATTATACCTGATACTGGCTATTGAGACTATGCAGTAATCGAAGAAAATGCCATTTTCTGGATAGTGCTGCCATCTAGTGATTTTGTACAGAATTAACGAACAGCCCTCGTAGAAACAAATTCGTATATTTTCACTGTGTCTTCACTTTGCTTTATTATTATAAACGGTTCATGACCATTTACAAATATATTCGAAATATAAAAAATGTTATTAACTAATTTTACCTCCCCCACCCCCTCCCCATATCATAAGTGTTTACAAAGACATAAATTGAGCTGACCTCAAACTGGATCTCAACAAGTATTATTTTGATACAATTTATTCTTCAGTTTTTATATTCTTGAAAAAGAGAATGCTACCATAATTGCCCCAGAGCACAATGAAATGGGGCAATTATAGCACCCTTGGTAATCATGAAAACTGCAGTTTTTCGAGTGATGCAAGTGGGAGGATAAATGGAATGCTGTGAACATTTACGGCTAGTTTGACATCTAAGAGATTTGTAAAAGCCGACACAGCAAATATGCCATATTTTGTTTTGATCTTTTGAAAACAGTCTTTTATCTTTGGTCTTAAGCTATCCTGAAATTTTTATATTTCAACATGCAATATGTTTTGAGATCTGAATCTCAATTTAAAGCCAAATGGGGAAAAACAATGGTGTAATGGACTAAAATCATGAAAAATATCTCTAAAACAACACAAACAATTTTATTTTAATATATGTTGTTAATGGCATCTTTCTGAATCTAGTAACGTCTTCATTTTTTCAGGAAAACTTTTTTTTTAAATAAAAGTTGTTTTAAAAATAGAACCATATTATTCCGCCAATTGTATGCTTTTCTTCGGCAAAAATGCCCTGATGCGGTTCTTACTTCTTACTTGCAATGCTTGAGTTGCTCAAACGTGAATGCAGACGTGACAAGTTGCTCACGTTGGCTGACCAACGTGAATGCAGTCTATAAGTTTTTGTTATGAAGAAAATATTTTTAATTTTAAAATTTCCCATTTCATCAAAAAAGCATTTAGATAATATTTAAAATAAAAGTACAAAATTTAAGCATAATCCATATAATAAAAATAAAATCTGAAGATTTTTTCTAATTTTACTGTAAATATGACCAAAAGAATGTTTGGAGTAATTAAAGGAGAGACAGAATTTATAGAATGGAGAAAGAAAGCACACATCAATATTTAATGTTTTGCATACATATTTTAATTTGCTCGCATCTATAATATTCCATTTCAGTTACAATATGACAGTGGTGCCTTCTATAATCTGTCAAAAAAAAAAAAAAAAAAAAAAAAAAAAGAATTTTTTTTTATAAAAATACTTTTAAAATCACATAAATTTATAAGGCAAAATAATTTAAAATAAATTTTAATAGTGATTTGTGTTTTCTTTACATTCTATAACATACTTGCCAACTTTTCCGGTTTTCCCGGAAGACTTCCGGTTTTTTAACGTCTTTTTTAACGTATATTCCGGTCTTCCGGGCAGATGATGAAATCTTCCGCTTTAAAAAAAAATCGCGGATATCGTTCGTTTTAAAAAGAAACCCAAATATTCTATGAAAACTCCTGATTCCCAATCTTTCTCCATCCATAACATAAATACCAATATTCATTTCAAACTTGCTTTGAGATTCTAGAACATTTAAAGAAATAGAATTGTTAAATATTTCTTGCTGATGTAATTATTTTTTGCCCCCCCCCCTTTATTTATTTACAACTAGTGATCAGCAATCAAATGTTCTGCAGAAGTCTTTTCTTTCCTAATATTTATCCATCTGCAACATAAATAATAACATTAATTTTAAAGTTATTACATTAGATTCTAGAAGTAGAGTTGAAAGAGTTTAAATATTTCTTACTCTGTAATTATTTTTGTATCCCCCCCCCCCCCAATCCTTTCCCCGGATTGTGATCAATTCTAGAAACAATAAAGCAATGGAAGTGCTCAATATTTCTCACATATGTAATTATTTCTAGATCTTTATTGCTGAATTTAATGAATCTGTTTATTTTTCCTTAATTAAATTAAATATTTGTATGTCATATTTATACCAAATGTGTAAACATGGGGAAAAAATGAAGAATCATTTTTTCAGGTAGGAAAATTTTTCCCAAATCAATTTAAGAACATTAATACTCAGTTGGTTTTATGCACGCTTGAAATTGATAATTAGCTACTGCTACTATTTCTTATATGTATGTTTAATGTACAGACACAAAAATCGTATTCTATATTTATTATGTAAAAAATTAGTTATACTTTAACTTAACTAAGTTTGTCTATTGTTAAGTAAATTTCTTACAGATTCAGTTTTGTAGATATATTTATATGTTGAAGAGGAATAACTTCATTTAAAACTTTTATATATTTAGTTTTTAGTATAATCAATCTATAGTAAAACGTTTTTATAGATTGCTTGCTTCTAAATATTAAAATTGTAAAACTGTATTGTTTAATACGTCAAAGAGAAAAAAAAATCTTCCTCTTTTTTATGAAATCTTCTGGTTTTTTAACAAAAATCTTCCTTTTTTTTTAATTAAAATTGGTTGGCAAGTATGCTATAATTACAATTTATTTGCCCTTAGAAATAGAATATGCTACTCAGGGCCCGAATAAATATGAATACATTTAATACTTTAGCAAGTTAATTTGCTCATTAAATTTTTAATAATAAATTATTCTATGCATATTTTTACTCGTATAAAATATCTATATTTTTAAGGTTATTCTTTTGAAATTATTTTTTTCTGTAATATAGTACAGAAATGAAATATAAGAAATCAATTTAAAATTAGATTTAAAAAATAAAATAAAATAAAACTTCCTTTGATTTTAAACATCTACCTTCATTTTTTCTAAACAAAGTTATCAATTGATAAAAGTTAACTTTTAAAGAACAATAAACTCAGACTATTAATTTTAAGATTCTTTTTTTCTTTAAGGAACTGAAAAAAATATTAGGAATATTGTATATGTTTATATGATAAAAGATAGCGCCACAAAAACTCTTAAAATATTATCCTGTGTAGGAAAATTTTTGGTGAAATGAAAATGCATACGGAGATAGCCGATAAGTATTTGCAAATTGCTTTGTTTTTAATATTACTTCCTTGGAAAATATGAATCAATGAATTGATTGTGTGAATTGTTTTCATTATTGAGCTTTAATCAGGCGTCTGCCAGACATGTGGGATATCAATGTCGTCTGCTCAAATTCTATCATCGATGTTCATATTGCACTGCATAAAAGGGAAGGAATACAGTAGAAAGCCAGAAATCTGCCAAAGTCCGAAATCCGCACAGCTTGTCAGATACAAACAATGAAATTCCCTATTAATAAATTAAAAAATTGCAAATCAGAATTTTTGAAAAAGATCTTGATTACAGATTTTATGTTTGCATTTTACGATTACAAAAAAGAAAAACAAAATAATAATAACATGAAAGACTGAAAGTGCCAAATTGCTGTTAATGAAATTATTGACAGTATATTAAATTCATCAAAAGACAATGGTAGTGATATGATGATATCAATCAGGTAAATAATTGCAAACTAATTTTTTTAAATGCTCTCTGATTAAGGCATAATTTGTAAGGAAGAACTAAACAAAATTTGTAGAAAAATAAATAAATCATGCAGGTTCAAATTTAGTTTTAAACTAGCTACATGTGAACAGATTTTATCTATTGACAAATATTTTTGTTTCATTAGTATTTGTTTTCATTACATATTTTTGTTAATGCTCATTATTATTCTTATGTACCTAGTAATTTAATGTTCAGTGTTATTATTCACTAGTATGTGTTTAGTTTGAATAATGTTCTGTTTTTATTATTCAAAGTGAAAATCCTTTTTTATGGGCCCCGAAATCTGCCAAATCCTAAAATCTGCACAACCTCTGGTCCCGAGCTGTGCGGATTTTTGACTCTCTACTGTATTCCTGTTCTGAATTGGTTCATGTTTTTCTCGCGCATGCCCAGATTGGGTGATTTTGGTCTTAAAGAAATACCCTTGTGTTTTAATATTATAGATTCTATTTCATCATTATTCATAATAAATAAAAAAATTTTTTAAGCGAAAAGTTTAAATCACTCATGCGCACGAATTTATGCCATGGTTAATTGTCTTTGGAGCGCATGCGCACATCATCCAGATACAAAACTTTCGGGGTTCGCTAGATGCTAGCTGTTTAAACTGTATCCCTCTGCTTGTGTTTATTTTTTTCAATACAATACAACATAAAATTTTTTGGCATGATAATTGTACTTTTCGAAAATATTCTCATTTGGCTTGTCCCCACAAACCTATATACAATGTATAGGAATTTTGAACATTAACAGAATTTCTATATTTTGAGCCCTTGACTGCAGGGAGTGATTTACCTGGAAAGCTAATGTTCGATTCAATTCATTCTATTATAAAAGTCAATCTCTAGGTATTTAGTTTACCTTGTATTTTTTACTAAGGGACTCATTCATTTGTAAATAGGTACTTTTTCCCTTTTCAACAACGTTAGGTTTCAATATCTCATTTAATCATAGATAGAAAATAATTTGTCTAAATTACTTTCTAATATAAACAGAAGTTGCGAAATGTTTCATTTCCTGTGATTTGTGCTATCATAATAAGTTATTTCAGTCTCTTTGACGTTAACAGATGCTGGATTCGTTTCTTTTAATAATAATAATAAAATAAAAAAAGAACAAATAAATTCTTAATGATATATTCTTGCCGCCGATAAAAAGTAATTATGTTTGGCATAATTTATGTTGCCAAGCCTGTCTTTAACTTTTGGATAACGGATTAAATTTTATAAATTAACCAATTACAACATTCTTTTGGCGCTTTATTTGGCATTAGTTTGTTAATTTCAGGTTTGAATTGGCGAATGCAATTCAGTACATCTTTCACTTTCAAACTGTTAATATCTCTTGTTTACTGGTTTAAGAAACATGTCTCCTAGTTTGCTCTCCCTCTGTCTCTGCCCTATAGATTATATGAGGACTATTGTAAGTGATTGCTTGACAATTCATGTTTTTAAGATAAAAATGAAAAACAGTTTCTATTGCAAGTGACTTCTATTATTTATGTCAAGTGACACTCTTTTTAAAAGACTATATGGACTTCCAGCCTGGCGTATTGTGTTCAGCGATGTACTATATATTGTGGTTCCACTAATTTCTCGGACAATATCTCCTTTACAGACACTGTAGGACTTCACTTCGAATTTCACTTTGTTGACAATCATAGTACATAAATTTTATGTAGCCGTCTTACAATTCTCCTTCATACATTACTGCAAACAGAATCAAGCACAGACAAAAATCTATTAGATGGTGTTACTAACTTCTTATATACCTTCATTTCATTATCTTCAAAATTGACCTCTACTAAAGGTCTATCTTTTTATTATTATGTAGATAACACACAGTAAAAAGGGTTTCAATAATAATAACATGACCAGTGTCTTAAACTAGATGACTCATCAAATACAAAAGTTTTTAAACAAGAACAAATTTTATTTAGTAAAACACAAAAATTCAAAATATAACAGATTTAAAGTTACCTCATTTATAAAGTTGATGAACAAAGCCACAAATGAACCATAATCACAATTCGTTGTCTAACAAAGCCTCCGCGATCGCCAAGTTGATCAGCGGGAAAGAGGATGATGAACTACACTTCCACTGTCACTAAGTCGATCACAGAAACAAGATCACATAATTGAAGATTTGCACATTATAACTTGCACATAGAAATCACCATTATATTTAACTAACTCTCTAACTCAGTTAAATTTATTATTGAATACCAGCAGCTTTTCCTAAGTAAAGATTTACTAGAAATATTTCAAACTTAAACAAATGTAGCTTAAAAGCTACTAAACAATTTCAACATTAATCAAACTATCAAATATAACAGCCTCAGTTCAAAAAAAACATTTATCACTTTAAATTTTAATTTCGAACATTCAAAACGTCGAAACTTTCATGAGATTAACTCATACTTTCATAATGTAAAACTTAACAATGTATAAAGAGCTTCAACAATGGCAGCCTTCAATATAAAACGTAACAGCTATAAAACAACATATTCAGCTGTAAAAGCCAAAGGCACACCTCCTCTAAGTGCCCCACTTTACCACAGCTTAAAGCTGTTCAATTATCAAAAGTAGTTAATACTTCATAGCTGATTGAAGGCGCTAACAACTGCCCTGTTACAAATTCGCCGCGATCTTTTATACTGACTGAAAAGTAAAAAATCTACATATAAACAGAACATCGCTGCTGCCACTCAACGATTAAAGTCAAAATACAATTTCTAATAATTATTTCTACAAAGTGGCAACAGCCATAAATGGAAAAATTAAGCAGATTCAAAGTGGCAACGGCAAAGATGTAAACAAAATATCAATGTTAACGTGTAGTGCATGAAAAACTGCAACTTAGATTTAAAATAAAAAAAATAAATAGATATTGAATATACTTAAAAGAAAAAGGTAAGTTAAAAGTTCTTTTTCAGAAAATAAACATTTATATATGAGAACTAACAATGTTTTTATGTGTGAGGACATTTGACAGCTATCAAAAATATATCTTATCAAATCTACGATAGACAGCTGCAAACACACTACCTGAAAGACTGGTTTTGTAGTTACTTGTAACTACAATCTCATCAGGTCTAATTTTCATGGATGATCCTTTTACTTCAGCAATAAATGGATATATGTCAGCCCAAATTTTAAGAAAATAACCCAAAAAACTATTATGGCAAGGTTCGACATCAGAAATCAAAACATATTTTTCATTTTTATAACCATCCCACCATTTTGTAATATTTTTTACATACGCAACTCTCTTTAAAAAATTAAAAACAGAAAAATCCTTACCTGTACCAGGCGCACCGTATAACCATAATCCACACGGTTCTTTCAAGCTAGCAAGGTCTTGTTTATACAAACTCTCAATAGTATTTTTGTAACGGATATACATGCCTGGATATGTATCCTTAATGGTATCAATTTCACCTTTTTCAGCACATACAAGTACATCACTAAACGCATTTTTTCTATTACACTTAGGTCGTACACCATATTCTCGGAAGTTCCCATCTTTCAAACAAAAATTAATATTGTCTTCAGGTGTGCAAAAACTCTTCTCAATGTGTGTGCCTGGTACCATCTTCTGCACACACGTAAATCTCTGCCTTATTTTAAAAGATACAAAGCCCTGGAAATGCTGCTTGCCCGTTTTTGGACAAGTCTCGATACCGTAACATAAGTATTCTATCTTCTCTGACATACATTTAGGCTCACTTTCTCCAAATAATGTAAAACACCAATTAAAATAGCCCGCCGACTGATAAGCGCCATCATATCACTGCCCCAATCTCATATTTGTCATCACGCGGCTGCTAGAGCTCATTTATATACTTTTTAATCGCTATCAAGGAGAAAATCTCGCCTTTCGCTTGCAAGCTCAAATCTGAAATACAAGTTATTAATATAAATAAATCACAAACACATAGTACATTCGTACATAACATTTATTTAATTAGATGTTAAACCTTTAAATGTACAATTCACATAACATGTGCATTGCAATAAAACAGTAAATGGAAAAACATTATCAGCACTAACAGTGCTAGCTATACTTTCAATAACAGGTGATATAGTACCACTAAACCAACCAGGATATCTATATTCATCTTTATCCAATTTTAAATAAGTCTTTCAAATTGTCAGTGTAAGAACGTGATACGGTATTATGTCATCTTTCTTTGACGAATTTTGGAAAATAAAAGAAGCTTATATCTTGCTCAATGCTTTTTTTTCCCTAATCTAGAAAGTCAGATTCACAATAAAATGTAAAATCAGTTAATTTTAACTGAACTGTTCGGTTAACTGTTCAGTTCACAATGTGACATAGCATGAAATTTTCTATCACGCATACAGCACTTTTGATTTCCAGTTTCGACATTTTGAGAATGAATATTCATTAAATAAGAATAGAAATTTTTTCTCAAACTTAAACTTACACAAATTTTTCACAAAAAATTGGATCAAGTGGCCTTGAAAAAACTTTTTTCTAGCAAAAATTTGCGACATTATAATATAAATAATAACAAGATAATGAAACTAATATGAAATAAACAGTAAAACATATGTAAAAATATAAGTGAATAAAAATCGTCATTCACTAAAAATGATCAATCTAAGGAGTGGTTCGCATAGATATATAATAGATTATTATTCTATTTGATTATCTTTGTTTACTATAATGGTCCGTATGCTGTACAGAGAATCATTCAAAAAGTGATTCGTTCTCTGAAAATCAGAAGTAGACTGCAATTCTCCTGTGCATGTGTAAAAAGACTGCCATAAGCCCTTAAAGTTACAGCTGACGTAGCTGTAACCACTTCGTAAAATTTTTTCAAGAAGCTTCTGTGTGTGTGGTAAAAAAATTAAAGCTATTGTTAAACTGAGGCCCATTTCAGATTTGAATGATTTGGTTGAAAAACTAAGAAATGTATGTATTCAACTACTTTTTTCATACAATCTGATGAGTTATTGGATTTTAACACAATTTCTCTTTTATGCGAAATAAACTCATGATCAGTTTAGTGTACTTGAATCCAGAATGAGTACATATGCTTTGTTTGTTGCCTCATGTTAATGGACACCTTATCATAAGTAATTCTTACCGAATATTTATAAAATCTAATCCAGAAAAATGTGTTGTGCCAATTTCTTCAGAAGTTCTTACAAATGGAGAATGTCTCATTATAGGTGGAAGTTGTAATAAATACCAATAAATAATTTGCCTGAACCAACCATCATTTTTATTCATAGTGTCGAAGGTTTCAGATAACTTCATGTGAATGTGCCTTAACAGTACACTAGAAACCATAGACACTGTGTCTAAAATAAGCAAAGCCAAATTATTTAACTCAAAATGAATAGAATTTAATTTATCTGATAATTTAGTGTATTTAGGTATATTGCCATGTTCTATTGATTATTGCAGTGAACTATTGTTTCTCCTGTTCAGACACAAATTTTCTCAAGATTGAATTTGGAATTAATCTTATTAACATTATTTGATATACAAGTATTAATTTTTTTTAATATAAACACACCTTTAATATAAAACCCCACAACTTCATTGAAAACACATTTTTGATCTACATTTAAATGTTCAATCATACAATCAAAATCTTCTCTTTCATTCTCTATTGGTTCTACAAAAAAATATTAAAGTTATCATGGTTATTTAAAACATTTGTTTTTCTATATTTTCCATTTCTGAAATCAAATCACTTTTTGCCTGCTGTGTTTAATCTAAATCCTCACAATACTTCATTGCCTAGAATAATTTTCCTTGCAATCAGTAAAAGACTCGCTATACGTCTAAAATTCACCTCTTTAGTTCAGAAACAGCTCTGAATGGTTTAAACAAGATTAATAAACAGAAATAATGATTTTCTAGCTCTTGTTTACAGTAGAAGTTAAATGGTTAATTAAATATGGAATTTTTCTTTTACATAAATGTTTTTGTCCATACTTATCAGATTTTTTAAAATCTAAAATATGATACTATCTGAAAAAAAAACAAAGTTTTTCAATCTGATAACCGTACTAGAATCTGTCCTAAAATGTGAGTGTAGTGATAAAGTGATAATGTTTGTAAACTGAAATCTCATAAACGAGTATATAAAGGTTTGGTAGAATAAAAATCACTGAAATCATCTGTTACAAATGATTTTTCAGCTTTGTTTAATGTTTTGTTACATAACTAGTTAAATAAAATTATCTATGTGTGTTGTGTGAATTTTTTTTTTTTACTAAAGAAAAAAACCAATAATATAATTAAAAAAAAAAAAAAAAAAATAAGATTTTTATTTAAATATTTTTTCTATTTACAATATCAGATACATACATTTTTTTTCTATTTACAATATCAGATGCATAAATTTTTTCTAACTATTTCAGTTATATACATTTTTTTTTCTATTTACAATTTAAGATATATATAATATTTTAAAATTTACAAAATAGAACAATCTTCTTGAGGGGGAATCAACAAAAAAAGCCTGTAAAAGAAAATAAAAATTAATTAGGTTACAATATTTTCCAAAAACATAATAATATTAGATTTTTTCATACTTCTAAAAAATGTATTACCACAAAACTTTAATAGCCATACGACAGGGTGGTCAAATCCGGTTGAATCACACGTTTATCATAAACCACCCTGTACAGTTTCGTCTCTTCTTTGTTGATGACCTTACACTTTTTGACATCTCTTGTGATCTTTGAGGGATTGTGCAGTGCAATAGTTTTAGTGGAATTCATCTCTTTCACTAATTCACGTACAGTTAGGAAATTGAGTCTCTGTGAATTTATAAAGTTCAGAGTGAAGCCTCTTACTTTGCAGACCGTCTTGCCACTGTTTGTTTAATATGCATAGTTTTTGGGGCCACATAAAAATATAAGTATATATATATATATATAAAAAATCATACAGAAATATAGGAACATTCATTTTCATACAGTATAAAAAATTACTTACCAGATATGAATGTTGATATCGTATCACCATCCAGTTCGTCGGTGAATTCTCCAAGAAAGTTACCGAGGGGCGGATCATTCACACCATTACTGGCGTAAATAATCGAATCTGTATCGTGTTACAGAACACTGCCTCCTAACTTATCCATCTCACTATACAGCTTGATACGAGCCCAAGCTGTAGTAAAAGCTGCGATGAATACATTAGTGGACGTGTCCTGCTCCACGAAATCCTTGGCAACTTTCATCTGAATGGCTGCTATCTCTGGTGTGGGGAGAAAGACATCTTTGATCTAGAAAAGAAAAAAATAATTATAAAATCATAGAAGCAAAAAAAAAAAAAAAAAAAAAAGAAATAAAATAAAATATTGATATATGTCATACCTCTTTGGTAGGATCATTTAATAACTTGTTAAAGTTACTGAGATCATTAACAAAGGTCAGCTGGTCTTTGTTGATGTTTATTCTCCACCTGAAAGGAAAAAAAATGAATTTATTATTTTAAGTAGGATTTATTATTTTTAGATAAATCAAGAAATAAATGGATTATGTAGAATAAAAAAGTGATAAACTCACCTTCCCCAAAAACTATTTAGTGCTAATTTTGCTACTTGTTGGCGCCTGGGGTTTTAACTGATGGATGCCGAATTGAGCTTTACACCTTCACGCTCTTCATACTGGCGAATATATTCAGTCTTTTGGTCCTCAGTCGGCCAACCATTGCTTTCTTGTTTGATCTTCAGAAACTGATCAATGAAGGATCTGAACAGTTGATCAGATTTTTCTTGAAAGTGGTAGACCTCATAGATCTAAAGTAAAAGAAAAAGAAAAAACATATTAGCAAACTAAAAAAAGAAAAAACATGTTTACATTAGAAAACAAAAAAGTACTTACATGTGTGATTTGGTACCCTTTTTTCTTCGCCAGCTTCACCTCCTCTCTTACCCATGTACCGACAAAAGCCCGCTCGTCGTCGGTATGGGTGCAAGGACTTTGCTGAAGGTGTTCTGCACAGGTCCGGCATAGAAGAAACATCAGTTTCTTCTGACATCGGTAGGGGAGCACTGGCAGGTAGAGTCTGCATGGAGGAATCACTTGGCACTGGATGATACCGAGGTAATCCTCCACATCCCCGAAACCTTCAGTGATTATGGTGGGATGACCAATGGGATACGTGCAAAACTTGTTTACCTAAATATACTAAAAAAATATAATCATATACGAGAAGAAAAGTACAAAAGTACATGTCAAAGAAAAGTAAGTAAATATTACAATAAAATGAACTTAAAAAAACTTACCCAAGGGTACAATGAGATAAATCCACGTATTTGATGTTACCCGCGTGATATAACTTGACCGCGTTGGTCCTCCCTCCAAAAAAGGCGTCTCTAGGATTCAGCTGATCCTGAAGCGCATGAGTCTCCAAGAAAGCTTTCAGTTCCGGGGATTCTCTCTTTAATTGTTGAAAGGTGTGCTCCCACATTTCGATGACAGTGTATCCTCGTGCGCGTAGCTTCTGAACACTCTCCTCCGTCTGGTTATGCGTCTGCATACGATATCAGAAATGAATTAACAAATAACAATGTAATTTATACTCCAGAACCGTCAACCATTGGAGGGCAAAGTTCTCGTGTTCAGGAGTGTTTTCCTACTAAAATTACAAACTTTATACATCACCTGGTAAAGAAAGTAAATCGGATGAAAGCAAGGGCCCTTTTCAAAAAAAATCACCCAATTTTTAAGATATAATTTTATTTAAATGATTCAGAGACAGTATTAGACACAGGTGCCAACACATGTCAAATTTTTTTATCGCCAGTGGTTTTGTATTAAATAGTTTCTTTTTTATTATACTATTAGAAGTTTGTATTTAGACTGGTTGATATTGTTTCTATGGACATGGTGTCAAATTATTGCTACAGAATATTTACTAGTCAATTTCTAAGTATTTCAAATTGTTTTATTATATAAAAGTGTACAAGGTCAAAATTCTGTCATTAAGTTTTTAAAATTTTTTTATTTGAATTATGACTCTTATTCATATATATTTGACATTACTTATATTTTGTAATAGCATATTTTGAAAGTGCAAAATTATTTTAAATTCAAAGCTTTCGGGAAATATAAAATCAATCGCAAAAGTAAATAAATTGCAAATTAATTGTGTAACGGTATAGGAGAAATTTTATTAAGAGTTCATTTTTAAAGAGAATTATTATATTAATTAGCTGTACACTTAACATAATTTATATTTATTATTAGAAAATATATTAAAAATCACACAGCATAAATAGAATATTCAAGTGGAGTCTTTACATCAATAATTTTGTTTTTCTATTTTTAGATTTCCTTATTTCGTTTCAGTTGCACTAAAGTTTAAGCACACTTACCTCCACAATGAAAATTCAAATTACGATAATGTCTAGATTTTTAGCTTTGTAATATCTTCAATTTTACTTGAAGATGCCTAATCTTTAAAATCTACGCCATCCATAATTCCTGATTTTAATGCTATGAATTTGTCCATTGTTTCTCGATCAATATTCTCCTTCACCATTCCCCGTTGGTCAAATAGACAGCTGAACGTGACTGAATGAATCAGTCGCAGAGCCTTCCTAAAAATAGGCTTTCAACTCTCAACATCAAATTAATTTAGTATAATAAAGATCATTATTCAGTTCTTCGAAAATAATTTTTTTTGTGCATATAATAACATTTTTTTGCAACCTTGTCACAGGAACAAAAACAAAATTGTTCTTAATTCTAAATATTCATTGCTCATTTTATCAATATGCTGATAAGTGTAATTATTATTGTTTATAAATTCATCCAGAAAGTTATAAAGTAACATATTAAATTATATCTCCATTTATGAAAGCAGCATCAATAGGAGTATTATATTTATAACAAATAAATCTAAATAGTGGAAGATATTTTTTAATGCATCAATTTCTGCATTTAGAGCTTCAATTGTTCTGTGAAAATGTCTGCTTTCTTCTACGAGAATCTCAATTAGTGCTTCGGTTGATGTTGATGGATATTGCTCGTTTTCGAACATTTCCCCAATGGAATACGCACATTCACATGTATTGTGTTTTAATAGGTCCACTTTTGTTTTACCAATCCAATTGCATGCAGTAAATTGTATGTTGCAGTGCAAACGTTAAGCACATTTGCATTGCATGTTTTTTTGGGGAAGAAATTCAGCCTTGCATGATATTACATACTTTGATCCAGACTTCGAATATTTAAATTTACTTGGGCATTTCTATTAAAAAAAGCAATAGTCCTTTGAATATTCACAAACGTTCATGAAACACTCGCAGTTTTTTTACAACACTAAAGTCGATAGTCTTTTAGACGAAAATGAACATTCACTCAAATGGATGATGACTAGAGCACTGATAATTTCTCCCTTTCACAGTCTTTCTTTGCCCGTCGACTGTTCGACGAACATGATATGTTGTGGAAATGCTTTGTCCGAATGTTCTATGAAATAACTGACCCGAATGAGTTTAGATTTACATTGGGTGTACTACAGTGATGATGGTGGGCTCTTAGTCCTGTCGAACCTGGCCGAATAATAAATATATACCTGCACTCTGTTGCGGGCCTTGGTTACGAATTTCAACGTGATGTATTTCTGTGGAGACCGATCCTTTGTAAAAATGTACATTTTTGAAATACAAAAAAGATATAGTGTTTTATGAAGACATGACTTGAAGGTTGAGCAGAAAAGAAAATAAGTACAGCATACAAAGTTGCAATGTAGTTTTGTAAAAAAAATTGTAAATGTTTAGTTTAATAGATAATGTACATTGTTACAGTAGTTATTATGAATTTCTGCACACACACGAATATTATATATACAGTATAACACCTTTAATTCGTAATCAACAGGACCTCACCGATTCCGAATTACGGAAATTTCCGGATAATAGATCTTTGTTTCAGAACTCGGATGCATTTAAGTTACTAAAATATAATATATGGATGTTTGTTTAATATATAACTAGTATCTTGTGGCCACCACAAGACTTTCTTCTATATCTTCCTATACAAATTCACTCAGTAACAATATAAAAATAAAATAAAAAATACGATTTATTTTCAGTTTTTTTTTCGTGAAAATTTTTAAAAATCGATAACTTTGTTTTAAATTATCACAGATTTATAGTTCAACCATTCGTTTTAAAGGTATTGACGAGACCTTTCGAAAGATACCCATCTTGAAAATTTACCCCCCTCCAGGTGGGAACAGATGCCCCCCTATGCTCAATAATTTTTTTCTAGTTAACTACTACTATTATCAATAATTCATAGTAATTTTACAATCACAAGTTTAAAATAACACTCATTATGTACATTTTATACGAAATTTTGTCCTATACTTCCATGTTAAAAGTTCACATAAAATGCGATCACAGTGCCATTGCTGAGCGATTGATCCCAAAATCTAATCAGCACCATTCCATATCCGAGTCCAACTATGTACCAAGTTTGGTTGAATTTCATTCATTGGTTCGTTAGCTACGCCGCGTACAAAATTCGTGACAATGACAGACAGACACACATATTTTAAAAACCATCAATTTGTGTTCAGGAGCATCCAAAACGCGTAGATCTGTCAAAAAACTGAGGTCGGAAATTTTCGCGAATCCAATACTTTCTCTATATTACATACTAGCAGGCTTTGCCCGCTTTGCTGGTCACTATATTTAATGAATTAAAATAAATATCCAAAGAAAGACAGTTTTATTGTATATAAATAACATTAAAATTATCACGTATTTCTTCACCATCCTCATAATTTCTCAAAATTCCATGTTATTACTCATAAACTTTAATTCTTAAGTAAAGGAACTCAAAAAAAAAAAAAAAAAATTAGCCTCGGGTAAAAAGTCACATAGGGTTTTTGAATGGTCTAACTCAATTAAAAATTTATTGGCACCTCACCTCCTCTGATAATTATACTTTCAAAAATATTCTTATTCGCCTTGTAGGCCTCCACAAACCTACAGATATAGAAATTTTGAACATTAACAGAATTTTTATATTTAACCTTTGACTGCAGGAAGTGATTTTTGTGGTGTATACAAAATTTTTCCTTCCCACTTCATCAAGGCTTAGGACTGGAAAAAAATAAACCATTTACAGTCATAAGTTAACGCAAATGAAAGGTGATTGGTTTAAATTTTGGCGTAGTTAAAAAAATTTGTAAAAGCCACAGGTGCCAACACATGGCAAAATTTTCTACTCCATAACTGCCAGGTGTCAAAAGATCACATGGTCAGGGATGTTTCCCTACTAGAATTGCAAACTTTAGACATCACCTCCAAAAGAAAAAGGATATCAGAAATTAATGATAATAGAGAAGCAAGAATGGAAGACGAGTCGTCATAAACAAGAGAGAGATGGTAGAATTAAAGACCAAATGAAAGCAGTTATTATGCATGATGGTACTTATAGTATGGCTGAGATATCCAAACTTTTATTATTACTCATTGATGAGGGGATAAGAAAGCATTTAATAGACTATCTTAAGGATATGAAGCTCAAGCCTAAATATGGCAGTAGTTATATAGTAAAGTTACTGAACAACATGAATTAATACACCATCTAGAAAAGAATGATTATATTTATCAGGGGTGAAACTACGTATCTTGTAAAAACCCTGAAAACTGTGACTTGTATGCAGATAGGGGAGATTTATACTGATATATATCATATGGCTACCTATAATAAGTGATAATTAGAGATTACTGAATACATTATAAGGCAAAATAGACATTCAAAATGAGAAATTTCCATAAAAACAGTGCATGTTTTAAAAAACCATTTGGATACGATATTTGTGTGTAACAAACCAAGCATTATTGGGCTCACCCCTGACTCGATACAATGGCTTATGCATCTGCATACGGTATCAGAAATGAATTAAAGAACAAACCATTTTCTACTCCATAACAGCCAGGTGGCAAAAGATCACATGGTCAGGGATGTTTCCCTACTAGAATTGCAAACTTTAAACATCACCTCCTTCAAAAAAGGATATCAGAAATGAATGATAATAGAGAAGCAAGAATGGAAAATGAGTCGTCATAAACAAGGGAGAGACGGTAGAATTAAAGACCAAATGAAAGCAGTTATTATGCATGATGGTACTTATAGTATGGCTAAGATATCCAAACTTTTATTATTACTCATTGATGAGGGTATAAGAAAGCATTTAATAGACTATCTTAAGGATATGAAGCTGAAGTCTAAATATGGTGGTTGTTATTATAGTAAATTTACTGAACAACATGAATTAATACACCATCTGGAAAAGAATGATTATGTTTATCAGGGGTGAAACTACGTATCATGTAAAAACCCTGAAAACTGCGACTTGTATGCAGATAGGGGAGATTTATACTGATATATCATATGGTTACCTATAATAAGTGATAATTACAGATTTCTGATTACATTATAAGGCAAAATAAACATTCAAAATGAGAAATTTCTATAAAAATAATATAATTTAACATAAAATTCTGAGACTCTGTACTCTGTACATTAACTTGGGTAATCAATCTGTTACATAGACTTGGTTTTAGTTATAAAAAAAATAAATTGATTTCTAGGAAAATAGATATAAACAAAAACTACAAAATTATTTTTAATTCAAAGCGTTAATGAAATTTAAAATCAATTGGAAAAGTAAATAAATTGTTTTTTAAGAATGAGGAAGACCCTAACAGGAACCCCCCAAGTGAAAATTATGTCCCTGTGATGTAAAAAGTGTGTGAAGTATTTTAAATTTAGAAACAGTGAGAAAGAAGGCTTCACCTCAACCCCAGCTGTGGTGAGGTCTTTGTAAACCTAATGAAAGTGTCCCGCTGGATTGTGAAATATTGTGTAGCTAAGGGTAAAGAAAAGAACTTTAATAAATGAAAATTTAATAAAAGAAACATTGAAAATTTAATTTAAGTAATCAAGAATTTTTTTTTTATGGTTGGACGTGAATTCTACAGATATCTCAAATACCCTTTTATCACTGAGAAGGAAAAAGAATTAACAAACAATGTAATATATATTCGAGAACCTACAACCAATATGGAGAAAAACCGATCACATGTTCTGGTATGTTAGGAAATGAATTGCCACCTAATTTTTTAGATATAATTTTTTTTTAACTTTGGCTTTTTGCAAATGCTCTCAGCATACTGTAACATAATAATGAAAGTTACAGAATACCTCAGCATTTTGGCACCTGCAGGCCTACTTTACATTATCATAGTTGTGGGGTTTATTTTTCGCACAGGTGCCAGCATCTTCCCACAACTCAAGTGTGAAGTCAAGGGCCAAATGATGTAAAAAAAAAAAAATTGTCTCTTATAAAATTATTAATTTTAAAGATAAATTTAATACATATAATTTGCAAAATATTTCACCAAAAGTATATAAAAACATGCATAATTTTAAATATTGAACCAAAAAGTGAAGCCTTTTAGCCGTTACATAACTTAAAAAAGTAACGCTTCCAGGGAGAACCACATGGAGGTAGGCTTCATTCTCCCCCTTTTTTTTTGGGGGGGGGGGGAGGTGGAAAATTCTGCTGTCATATAACATTATGCAAAATTTGCATTTCCAATAAGTAAAAAAAAAAAAAAAAAAAAAAGCAGGTTCTGTTTCGTTTCTTATGACTATGATGGCAGTGGTTCAATGTCCAACAATCTAGGGATAGTGTTTTCTTGTATTATAACAGAGAAAAAAAGTTATTTCATTAGATAATGGCGTGTAGCTAAATTTTTATAAATGGGGCTTAAGGGAAAATTTCATGAAAGGTAATGTATTCGAATTCACATTTTCATGCAAGGCAAACTGTAAAACATTTCTACAGCCACTGCACTCAAAATAAAATAGTTAAAATAAACTCTTGTTTTGAGTATCTCATTTTATGCAGCCAACAAAACAATGGGCTAGATCTTTTTTCAAAGTGAAAAGAAAGGAAGAAGATTTCTTTAAGACTTCTCCTTTTCTAATTAAAAAATTATTGCAGTCAATAATGGGTGATCCGAAATCTATTAAAAAGCTTAAATCAGGTGAACTACTAATTAAAGTCGAAAATAACAAACAAGCTAATAGCTTAAAAAAATGTACCCACTTTGCCAATATACCAGTCACTGTAAGTATACATAGAACATTAAATATCTGTCATGGTGTGATTTCTGAACCAGATCTACAATATACTCCAGAGAGCAAAATATTCGAGAATTAACAAGACCAAAAAGTTATTGCCATTAAACAAATTTCAATCTTCCGTGATAAGTTGCCTGTTCCCACCAAACACATTATTTTTACAATAGACTCACCTAAACTTCCCCAATCAATAAAAGTTGGTTATCTTGAATGCCCTGTAAGACCATACATCCCGAACCCTTTAAGATGTTTTAATTGCCAACATTTTGGCCACTCAAAGACCTTGTCGTGGTAAACTAACATGCACCCGCTGCAGTGCAGTCGGCCATGACAATCAAAACTGTGAAGCTCCAGTCTGTTGTGTTAACTGTAAAAAGGATCACCCTTCGTACTTGAAATCTTGTGAAAAATGGAAAGTTGAGAAAGAAATTCAAATTGTTAAAACTAAAGAGAACATATCATATCCTGAAGCTAGAAAAATCGTAGAGTCCAGAACACTTACTATTGGGAAATCTTTTGCTGCAGCTGTTTCTGTCAAAAAACCTTATCAGACCATAGCTACATAAACAGACTGCCTCATAGAAAGTTGCCCCACAGTTGTCCAGACCAGCCAACCGGTTGCACCCTTAAAAAATAGCACAATACAATCAAAACCTAATCAAACTTCTTAGTCTTCGCAATCATCCTTAAATTAACTTACAATTTCTAAAAAAAAAACATTGTCCGACAAAAGCCATGCATCTGTGTCATATGAACATTCTAATTATCTTCACACAAAAGTACAGTTAAAAAGCAGAGGTTTTAATCACAAACGGGATGACATTAAATATATTATTTTTAACCATAGACCTGTTTGTTTTGCTTTCCAGGAAACTTACCTAAAACAAAACGATAATGTTAAATTTCGTGGCTACCATTGCTTCAGGAAAGACTTTCTAAGAACTGACAGAGCTACATGTGGTGTAGCTCTTTTAATTTCCAGCACTGTTCCGTACACTAATATCCTTTTAAATACCAACATCCAGGCTATTGCAGTTCAGATCCATATAAACATGCTTCTAACTGTCTGCACAATCTACCTCCTCCAAATATGCCTTTACATCAGCATGATCTTAACAGCCTTATTTCTCAACTTCCTCCCCCTTTTTTAATCCTTGGAGATTTTAATGCTCACAGTTCTCTTTGGGGTAGCTGTGATTTAAATCCCAGGGGGCAAACTGTGGTAAACATTATTACTGACAGTTGCTTGTGCATTCTAAACAATGGGGACAATACGTATTTTCATAAGCCCACTAGGACTTTTCATGCTATCAACCTTGCCATATATTCTCCTACACTCTATCCATATTTTAACATCTTTATAGGTGACAATCTTCATAAAAGTGACCATTTTCCTTTATTTTTACCTTTTCATAATTTTAACCAAACCATTTTTAAAAATTCACGTTAAATTTTTGACAAAGCTGATTGGAGTGTATTTAATGCTCATGCTGCTATTACGCATGGGATGACTGAAGGTGATATTGACAAGGTAGTTGCTGATGTCACTAACTGCATTATCAACTCCGCTAACCTCGCAATTCCGAAATCATCTGGTCATCTCACAAAATTTTCAAAACCTTGGTGGAATGAGAACTGTAAAATTGCAAAGAGGAAACAAAGCGAGGGGTATTTTTAGGAGGTACCCAACCACTGCCAATTACATTGCATTTAAACAAGCAAAAGCAAATGCACGGAGAATCCGCAGAAAATCACAAAAATCATAAAAGGATTCCTGGATTAATTACATATCAAGCATTACCTCTAATGTAACCAGCAAGCAGCTTTGGCACCGTGTCAAAAAAGCAAAGGGAATTTATTCTAATCGAAATATTTCATTTTTAAATGATAATGGCCAAACTATCACTGCAACTAAAAATATTGCTGACACCATAGGTAGAATCTTATCTAACATCTACAGCTCTAACTCCTATTCTGAACCGTTTCTATCTTTATAAACATAATTCTGAACGCTCAATAATAAATTTCCACTCCCGCTCTTCCTTAGGATACAATAGCCTTTTACAGAAACTGAATTAAAAAATAGTTTGAAATACTGTCATAACTCTGCTCCTGGGCCTGATGGTGTTACATACCTTATGATAAAACATCTGTCAAAACAGTTTCTTAAAAATCTCCTGTCTGTACAATAGGAACTGGATTGAAAATATTTTCCCTGTTGCTTGGCACATGCTATTGTTATTCCTTTTCCTAAACCAGGTAAAGATGCTACTGACCCAAAGAATTGCAGACCAATTGCACTAACTAGCTGCCTTTGTAAACTTCTAGAAAAAATAGTTAATACTAGGCTGATTTATATTTCAGAAAAAAATTATTTAATCTCTCCATGGCAAAGTGGTTTCCGAAGGGGCCGTTCTACGGTTGATAATATTTTACTATTGGAGACTAATATTCATAAAGCAAATGCAAGGCGTAACCATTTGGTGTCAATTTTTTTCGATATGGAAAAAGCTTATGACAAGGCATGGCGCTATGGTATTTTTAAAAGATCTTTTTAATTTGGACTTCAGGGGGGGAATCTTCCTATTTTTATTGAAAATTTTTTGAGAGTCAGACACTTCCAAGTTCGTATTGTTTTTGTGGTTAAGAGGAGTGAAGGAGACTTTTCACAAACGTCTCCCTTTTTGATACAGAAAGCACTGCAGTCTATTATGGGTGATCCAAAGTCGGTAAAGAAACTCAGATCAGGTGAATTATTGATCGAGGTTGAAAATGAAAAACAAGCACACAATCTTACTAAATGTACCAAATTTGCAAACATACCAGTAACTGTTAGTCCACACAGAACACTAAACATCTGCCGCGGTGTCATCTCAGAATCAGATCTTCAATATGTACCAGAATCCGAAATTCTAGAAAACATGAAGGACCAAGGAGTTATTGCAGTTAAACGTATTTCTATATTCCGTGACAATAAGCCTATTCCAACAAAACACATCATTTTAACAATAGATTCCCCTAAATTACCACGCTCCATAAAAGCTGGTTACCTTGAATGCCCCATAAGACAATACATTCCTAATCCTCTACGCTGTTTCAATTGCCAACGTTTTGGCCACTCTAAAAATTCTTGCCGAGGAAAACAAACATGTGCCCGCTGCAGTGCAGTAGGCCATGACAGTCAAAACTCTGAAGCTCCAGTCTCTTGCGTTAATTGTAAAAAAGATCACCCATCATATTCTAAGTCATGTGAAAAATGGAAAACTGAGAAGGAGATAAAAACTATTAAAACAAAACAAAACATATCATATCCCGAAGCACGGAAAATTGTGGAATCAAGAACACCCATTGTTGGAAAATCATATGCTGCTGCCATAGGTACCAAAAAAACATATCAGTCTATTGCAATCCAAACTGACACTGTTCATAATACTAGCTCTCCAGTTGTAACTGCATTAAAGAGTTCCCCAAACTTACAACCCAATCCAAATCAGGCTTCTAACTCTTCAGTCATCTTCATCCAAATCAAGAAACTTAAAGAAAACGCCACAAACTACTAAAACCTTATTGTCTGGGAAAAGTCTTAACTCTACCTCTCTAAAACATTCAAATTCACCCTCTCATCTCAATATCAAGAAAAAGAAACTAATGAAATTGCCCACTCCTACTACAAATAAAAGTAATAAAGTAAACGTTCCAAAACAAGATGATACGATCAACCTCCATCCTTCTGATGGGGAGGACGGAATGTCTACTGCATCAGAGGAGAATGACGTGGATGTTATAATCTAAAAAAAAAAAAAAAAATGACCAATTTCATTTCATGGAATTGCCGGGGTTTTATTAATAAACGTGATGAAATCAGAGATCATCTCTGATCATCAACCTATATGCTTCGCTTTCCAAGAAACATACTTAAGACAACACGATAAAGTTAAATTTCGTGGCTATACCTGTTTCAGGAAAGATTTTACACAGTCTGACCGAGCTACAGGTGGGGTAGCCCTTCTGATTTCTAATAATGTAACACACTCCAATATACCTTTAAATACGAACATTCAAGCTGTTGCCATTCAGGTACACTCTCATCTATTAATGACCATTTGCACTCTCTTATCTTCCACCAAACGCTTCCATAAACCAGCATGACCTCAATAGCCTTATTTCTCAACTTCCAACTCCCTTCTTAATTTTTGGAGATTTCAATGGGCATAATTCGCTGTGGGGAAGCCCTAATAATAACCCCCGTGGTCAAATCATTGAAAATGTTATTTCTGACAACTCCTTGTGTATCTTAAATAATGGGGACAATACTTACTTTCATGAGCCTTCTAGGACTTTCCATGCAATTGACCTTGCCATCTGCTCTCCCAATCTATATCCATATTTTAATTTTTTTGTGAGTAACGATCTACATAGTAGTGACCACTTTCCTTTATTTTTATCTTTTTATAATTTTAATGAACGTCATCCACATAATCCACATTATATATGTGACAAGGCCAACTGGACTGCTTTCACTATCAATGCAACTATATCCCATGATATGATTGAAGGTGATATCAACAAAGCAATCACTGATGTCACTAATTGTATAATAAATGCAGCTAATCTTACGATTCCAAAATCATCTGGGCGTCTCCATAAACATTCAAAGCCATGGTGGAATGATGAATGCAATATTGCAAAAAGACAGCAGCAAAAAGCCTGGGGAATTTTTAGGAGGTACCGTACTACTGCTAATTATATCGCATTCAAAAAAGCAAGGGCAGCCGCACACAGTATTCGCAGAAAATCCCAAAAGGATTCCTGGATTAAATATGTGTCCAGCATTACCTCCAATTTAAGCAGCAAACAGCTTTGGCATCGCGTTAAAAAAGCAATGGGAATTTACTCTAATCATAGTATTTCTTTTTTGAAGGATAATGGCCAAACGATTACTTCAATGAAAAATATTGCAGATACCATTGGTAGAACTTTATCTGATATATCTAGCTCGAACTCCTACTGTGAACCTTTTCTATCTTATAAATATAACTCTGAACGTTCAACAATAAATTTTAGGTCCTGCTCTTCACAAGATTACAATAGCCCATTTACTGAAAATGAATTAAACAATAGTTTGAAACATAGTCATAACTCTGCCCCTGATCCTGATGGCATTACTTACCTCATGATCAAACACTTATCAATACAGTCTCTTAAAAATCTCCTTCATCTTTATAATAGAATCTGGACCGAAAATACTTTTCCTATTGCTTGGCACGATGCCATTATCATTCCTTTTCCTAAGCCAGGCAAAGATGCAACCGATCCAAAAAACTACAGGCCAATTGCTTTGACTAGCTGCTTATGCAAACTGCTCGAGAAAATGGTTAATACTAGGCTGGTTTATATCCTTGAAAAGAAAAGGTTAATCTCCCCATGGCAAAGTGGTTTTAGGCATGGCCGCTCTGCTATTGACAATGTTTTACTTCTGGAGACCAATATTCGGAAAGTTAATGTTAGACTTAACCATTTGGTGTCAATCTTTTTTGATATGGAAAAGGCATATGACAGGACATGGCGCCATGGCATTTTGAAGGATCTATTCAATTTGGACTTTCGTGGTAATCTTCCCATTTTTATTAAAAATTTTTTGAGAGTCAGACGCTTCCAAGTTCGGATTGGTTCAGTTTATTCAGACTTTTATTTTCAGGACGAAGGTGTACCTCAAGGCAGTGTCTTGAGTGTTACACTCTTCTCTTTAAAAATTAATGATATATTAAAACAACTTCCACAAACTGTTCATGGCTGTCTATACGTTGACGACCTGCAGATTTCTTGTCAGGGAAATGATATGCGCTTCATTGAACGACAGTTACAACTTGCTGTTAAAAACATTCTTAAATGGACTAATAAAAATGGTTTTACTTTTTCCAGTGACAAAACACAGTGTGTGCATTTTTGCCGCAAACGTGGTCTTCATCCTGATCCACAAATTTTTATTAATGACATACCTATTTCGGTAATTGACTCTGCCCGTTTTTTGGGTGTCATTTTCGACAAAAAACTCAATTTTAAAGACCATATTTCTTATTTAAGGACGAAATGTGAAAAAACTTTAAATATTTTAAAAGTACTTGCAAACACATCTTGGGGTGCTGATCGCATTTTTCTACTAAAAATCTACCGCTCTTTAATTCGTTCAAAATTAGACTACGCCTGTGAAATTTATGGGTCTGCTCCTAATTCTTACCTTAAAAAACTTGACACAGTTCATCACAGTGCACTTAGGATCTGCTCAGGGGCCTTTCGAACTTCTCCAGTCGTCAGCTTATATGCTGACTGTGTAGAGCCTTCCCTTACTAATATTAGACAGCAGTTATCTTTACAACTGTACCATAGGATACTTTCTCATCCTAATCATCCAATTCATCCTCATATCAATGACAATCTCTTTTTAAACCGTCCATCTTGCATCCCACATTTTGGTTTCAGAATCAAGAATATTCTTGCCGGCATTCCTCATCTTCATACCAAAATTCGTCCTAGGGGTTTTTTAAATATGACTCCGTGGAACTTCCAGGGTATTTCATGTCTTCATCCTTTCAAAGGTTTTGACAAAGGTAACACTGATGCCTCTATCTTTCAGACCCTCTACAAAGCTCACCGAAGCAATTATAAAGAATATACCGAAATTTTTTACTGATGGTTCTAAAACAAGCAATAAGGTTGGTTGTGCGATTATCTCTGACAATGCTACTCTAAGCTATGAACTTCCTAACGCTTTTTCTATTTTCTCTGCAGAGTTTTTAGCTATTGAAGTTGCCCTTAATTTTATTTCATCTCATCAAAATCGTAAATTCATTATATATACAGACTCAAAGAGTGTTCTTGATTCTCTTTCATCTACCTCTTGTAACCCATCTTTCACCTCTATTTTAAAAACTTACCACGACCTTCTGAAATAGGGATTTGACATCTTGTTTTGCTGGGTTCCTGGTCATGTTGGCATCAAAGGCAATGAAGCAGCAGACAAAGCCGCAAGGCAGGCTTCTATTATTTTAAACTGTCCTATACCTTATGATGACATTAAGCACACACTAAAAAGCACTTTCAGAAGTAATTGGCAAATGGAGTGGAATAATCAACAAAATAATAAATTATTTGAAATAAAACCTCAAATTGCAGTCTGGCCTACACTGAGTCCTAGAAAACATGATGTCATAATTACTCGTTTAAGAATTGGGCATTCAAGGATCACGCATAAATATTTACTACTTGGACAACAGGAACCTGACAGTCCGAAATGTCATTTCTGTGTGCTTACCATTCGTCATTTGCTCACTGACTGTCCTTGTCTTCGTCATCTGTATAGACATTATTTTAATTCATCTTCACCCAATCTGACTAGCCTTTTAGGTGCAAATCCTCATTATCACTTGACAAATTTTTTGAAGGAGGCTGGTTTTTATTTCGACATCTGATTTTATTCTTTACAATGTTCATCCCATTTTACATCTGTTTTTTATTGTATACACTGTTTTTATTGCCTTTGATTTTATGTTGTATGTAGTTTTGCTTGTTTTTTTCTACTGTGTTTTTTAATGACGTTCTGGATGGGTAAACCCATCCAGAAACTAGTTTTTCTTTTACCTGTTTGTTTGGCGCAGCATGTCCTACTTTGGAACTTGCGCCAGAAAAAGCCATTCAACCAACCAACCAAGTTCGTATTGAATCAGTTTTTTCAGATTTTTATTTTCAGGAAGAAGGTGTACCTCAAGGCAGTGTCTTGAGTGTTACACTCTTCTCTTTAAAAATTAATGACATCCTCAAACAAATTCCACAAAGTGTCCACGGCAGTCTATATGTTGTCGACTTGCAGATATCTTGCCAGGGAAATGACATGCGCTTCATTGAATGCCAATTACAACTTGCCATCAAGAATATCATTAAATGGACTAATAAAAATGGTTTTACCTTTTCTACTGACAAAACACAATGTGTGCATTTTTGTCGTAAACAAGGTCTACATCCTGATCCAGAGATTTTATGAATGACAATCCTGTTTCTGTTGTTGACTCTGCTCGTTTCTTGGGTGTAATTTTTGACAGAAAACTCAATTTTAAATCTCATATATCATATTTAAGGGCAAAATGCGAGAAAACATTAAATCTTTTAAAAGTACTATCAAACACTTCTTGGGATGCAGATCGCATTTCTTTATTGAGAATCTACCATTCTGTTATCCGTTCAAAATTAGACTATATCTGTGAAGTATATGGGTCTGCTCCTATATCTTATCTTAAAAACTAAATACAACCCATCACAGTGCACTTAAGATATGCTCAGGGGCTTTTCGTACCTCTCCTGTGCATAGTTTATATGCTGACTGTGTGATGCCTTCTCTCACTGACATCAGACAAAGACTTTCATTTGAATTGTACTTTCACATCCTCTCACATCCTTAAATAGCAACGATAATAATCTTTATGTGAATCGCGCCCCCAGGGGGGTACCTTCTTCAGGTATTCAGGGGGAGTCACGCACCCCGGGCCCGAGTGATCTTTTTTTCTTCTCTTTTTTTTTTTTTTTTTATCTCTTTCACTTCTGGTTTTGTTTCCCCCCCTTTTTTTTTTTTTTTTTTTTTTTTCTATTTAGTTTTTGGTTTTTTTTCTTGCTTTTTCGTCCTTGTTTGTATTTTTGGTTCTTACTGCCAATAAGCTCTTGGTATTTGTTCTTGTTCATTGTTCTTGTAAAAAAAATAAAAAAATGAAGAAAAAATAAAAAAATTGAAAAATTTACAAAAAAATGAAACAACTTACCTTGTTTTACTCACCTTTTTGGTTTCTACTTACCTTGTTTGTTTCTACTCACCCTTAGTTTTTTTCTTGTTCTTGTTGGTTACACTAAAATTTGTTAATTTCTAAAACATTAACCAAGCTGAGTTCGGTGTAGATGTGGCGCTGGTTATTGGGTTGGCGATTTGGTGAGGGTCTCACGGTAGTCTAGCCTTGGGAGCACACTGGGAGACTGGTGCCCTTGGTGAAGGTGAGACAACGGTGACTACTCGAACGAGAAACACCGGACTAACACGACTACCACATGTGATTCCCAATCTGGGTCGACGGTCTGGTAGCTGGTGAGTGGTTATGGGTGTCCCAGGGAGCGATTCTGAAAACCCTTTGCTTTTCCGTCTGTTCAAGAAACGGGCTGACTTGTGGGACTAAGGAAACCCTCGACCCTTTTTTCTTATCTCAATATGGCGACAAACAAAGGAAATACGAATAATGCGTCTGGCTCGGGCCAAGCTGTTAAAAATCCTAATGAGAAATCTTGGGCGGAGAGAATGGAAGAATTTTCTTCCACCCTTAGTGCTAACAATGTTTTCTTAGATAGCGAGGCAAGTTTTTTTGTACTGAAGAGGAAAGAAGGAGATTTCTTAAGAACATCTCCATTTTTGATACATAAAGCGCTGCAATCAATCATGGGTGATCCAAAATCAGTGAAGAAGCTAAAATCCGGTGAATTATTAGTTGAGGTAGAAAATCCGAAACAAGCAAATAACCTTAAAAAATGTACACAATTCGCAAATATACCAGTTACTGTTAGCCCACATAGAACTTTAAATATTTCTCGTGGCGTCATCTCAGAATCGGATCTTCAGTTTATCCCTGAGGCCGAAATTCTAGACAACCTTAAAGACCAAAGAGTAATTGCAGTAAAACGTATTTCTATTTTTCATGACAATAAACCCATTCCAACAAAGCACATTATTCTAACAATAGACTCCCCTAAATTACCACGTTCCATAAAGGCCGGTTACCTTGAATGCCCAATAAGACAATACATTCCGAATCCTCTACGCTGCTTCAACTGCCAACGGTTTGGCCATTCTAAGACTTCATGCCGTGGAAAACAAACATGTGCCCGTTGTAGTGTCATTGGTCATGACAGTGAAAATTGTGAAGCCCCAGTCTGTTGTGTTAATTGCAAAAAGGATCACCCATCTTACTCAAAATCATGTGAAAAATGGAAAACTGAGAAGGAGATTCAAACTATTAAAACTAAGCAAAACATATCATATCCTGAAGCAAGAAAAATTGTAGAATCGAGAACACCCATTGTTGGAAAATCATACGCTGCTGCCATGGTTAACAAAAAAACATATCAGTCTATAGCAATCCAAACTGACACTGTTCCCAACACCAACTCTCCAGTTGTAACTGCATTAAACAATTCCCCAACCTTACAATCCAATCAAAATCAGGCTTCTAACTCTTCACAGCCATCTTCATCCAAACCAAGAAACTTAAAGAAAATGCCACAAAATGCTAAAACTTTATTGTCTGAAAAAAGTCTTAATTCTACCTCTCTAAAACATTCTAATTCACCCTCTCGTCTCAATATCATCAAGAAAAAGAAACTATCAAAATTGCCCACTCCCACTACAAATACAAATAATAAAGTAAACGTTCCAAAAAAAGATGATATGATCAGCCTCCATCCTTCTGATGGGGAGGACGGAATGTCTACTGCATCAGAGGACAATGACGTGGACGTTATAATCTCAAAAAAAAAAAAAAAAAAAAAAATTATGACCAATTTCATTTCATGGAATTGCCGAGGTTTTATTAATAAACGAGATGAAATCAGAGATATTATCTCTGATCATCGACCTATCTGCTTTGCCTTCCAAGAAACATACTTAAGACAACACGACAACGTTAAAATCCGTGGCTACCAGTGTTTCAGAAAAGATTTTACACATTCTGACAGAGCTACAGGTGGTGTAGCTCTTTTAATTTCTAATAATGTTCCACACTCTAATATCATTTTAAATACAGACATCCAGACTATTGCTGTTCAGATCCATATACACATACTTATAACCATCTGTACTGTTTACTTACCTCCAAATATGACTGTTCGACAATGTGACCTGAATAGGCTTATTTTGCAATTACCGACTCCTTTTTTAATTCTTGGTGATTTTAATGGACACAACCAACTTTGGGGTAGTCCTGATATTAATCCTCGAGGACAAATTATTGAAGACCTAATCACTGATAATAATTTATGTATTTTAAATAACGGTGACAATACATATTTTCATGAACCTTCCAGAACTTTTCATGCTATAGACTTGGCCATCTGCTCTCCGATTTTGTATCCTTATTTTAATTTCTTTATGAGTAATGACCTTCATAATAGCGACCATTTTCCTTTATTTTTATCTTTTTATAATTTTAATGATCATCATCCTATAAATTCACATTATATTTATGACAAGGCCAACTGGACTACTTTCACTATAAATGCAACTATCACTTATGAAATGGTCAAGGGTGATATCAACAGAGCAATCACTGAAGTCACAAATTGTTTCATAAATGCAGCTGATATTGCTATTCCAAAATCCTCTGGACGTCTCCGTAAACATTCAAAACCATGGTGGAATGATGAATGCAATAACGCAAAAAGACAGCAACAAAAAGCTTGAGGTGTTTTTAGGAGGTACCCGACTACTGCTAATTATATCGCATTCAAAAAAGCAAGGGCAGCCGCACGAAGAATCCGCAGAATCTCCCAAAAAAATTCCTGGATTAAATTTGTGTCCAGCATAACCTCCAATGTAAGCAGTAAACAGCTTTGGCGTCGTGTCAAGAAAGCAATGGGAATATATTCTAATCAAAGTATTTCGTTTTTAAATGATAACGGCCAAACTATAACTTCTATTAAAAATATTGCAGACACCATTGGTAAAACCTTATCTCACATCTCCAGTTCTAATTCATATTCTGAACCTTTTTTGTCTCATAAACGTAATTCTGAACGATCATCAATCAATTTTCACTCCCGATCTTCACCAGACTACAATAGACCTTTTACAGAAAATGAATTAAAAAATAGTTTGAAACATTGCCATAACTCAGCTCCCGGACCCGATGGTGTTACCAACATTATGATTAAACATCTATCAAAACAGTCTCTCAATAATCTCCTTCATCTTTACAATAGGATCTGGACTGAAAATATTTTCCCTGTTGCTTGGCACGATGCTATTGTTATTCCTTTTCCTAAGCCAGGTAAAGATGCTACTGACCCCAAAAATTACAGACCCATTGCCCTCACAAGCTGTCTCTGTAAGCTGCTAGAAAGGATGGTAAATACTAGGCTTGTTTACATTTTAGAAAAAAATAATTTGATTTCTCCATGGCAAAGTGGTTTTCGACGGGGCCGCTCAACGGTTGACAATATTTTATTACTGGAGACTAATATTCGAAAAGCTAATGTGAGACGTAACCATTTGGTGTCAATTTTTTTTGATATGGAAAAGGCTTATGACAAGACTTGGCGCTATGGCATTTTAAAAGATTTATATAATTTGGACTTTCGAGGAAATCTTCCTATTTTTATTGAAAACTTTTTAAGAGTCAGACGCTTCCAAATTCGCATTGGATCAGTTTATTCAGATTTTTATTTCCAAGAGGAAGGTGTGCCTCAGGGCAGTGTCTTGAGTGTTACTCTTTTTTCTTTAAAAATTAACGATATTCTAAAACAACTGCCTCAAAGTGTCCATGGAACTTTATATGTTGACGACCTGCAAATATCCTGCCAGGGAAATGACATGCGCTTCATAGAACGCCAACTGCAACTTGCTGTAAAAAATATCACTAAATGGACAAATAAAAATGGTTTTAAATTTTCCACTGACAAAACACAATGTGTGCATTTTTGTCGTAAACGAGGTCTTCATCCTGATCCTGAGATTCTGATTAATAACAGGCCAATTTCCGTTGTTGACACTGCTCGCTTTCTGGGTGTTGTTTTTGACAGAAAATTAACTTTTATTCCTCATATTTCATATTTAAGAATTAAATGTGATAAAGCACTAAACATATTAAAAGTCCTTTCTAATACTTCTTGGGGAGCAGACCGTCCATCGTTACTAAAAATATATCGGGCTACTGTTCACTCAAAACTGGATTATGCTTGCCAGGTTTATGGATCAGCACCTCACTCTCACCTTAAAAAACTTGACACACCACACCACACCACAGTGCACTTAGAATTTGCTCAGGAGCATTCCGGACTAGTCCTGTTTTTAGTTTATATGCTGACTGTGTGGAGCCTTCTCTCACTGATATTAGACAAAGACTTTCACTTGAATTGTACTTTCGCATTCTTTCACATCCAAATCATCCGCTTCATTCACATTTAAATAGCAACGATCATAACCTCTACGTGAATCGACCATCTTGCATCCCTCATTTTGCTCTTAGAATTAAGAACTTTCTTGCAGGCACCTCTCATATTCATACCAAAGTCCGGCCCCGGTCTCTTTTAAACATGACACCTTGGAATTTCCGAACTATTTCCTGTCTTCATCCGTTTAGTGGTTTTGACAAATCTAACACTGATGCTTCCATTTTTCAAGCGCTTTTCTCATCTCATCGCTCTGAATATAAGGATTATGTTGAGTTTTTTACTGACGGCTCCAAGACAAGTAATAAAGTTGGCTGCGGTGTGGTCACTGGTGACGCCATTTATAGCTATCAACTTCCTAGTAATTTTTCCATTTTTTCTGCAGAGTTTTTTGCAGTTGAAGTAGCTCTAAATATTATTTCATCTCACTGCAGCAAAAAATTCATTATCTATACAGACTCAAAGAGTGTTCTTGACTCTCTTTCTTCCAGCTCTTGCACACTTTCTTTTATCTCTGTTTTAAAAACATATAACGACCTTCTGAAGAAGGGATTTCATATCTTGTTTTGTTGGATTCCAGGTCATGTTGGCATCAAAGGCAATGAAGCAGCAGACAAAGCCGCAAAACAGGCTTCTATTCTTTTAAACTGTCCTATACCTTATGATGACATTAAGCACACACTAAAAAGCACTTTCAGAAATAATTGGCAAATGGAGTGGAATAATCAACAAAATAATAAATTACTTGAAATAAAACCTCAAATTGCAGTATGGCCTACACTTAGTCCTAGAAAACATGTCATAATTACTCGTTTAAGAATTGGGCATTCAAGGATCACGCATAAATACTTACTACTTGGACAACCGGAACCTGACTGTCCGAAATGTCATTTCTGTGTGCTTACCATTCGCCATCTGCTCACTGACTGTCCTTGTCTTCGTCGTCTGTATAGGCATTATTTTAATTCATCTTCACCCAATTTGACAAGCCTTTTAGGTGCAAATCCTCATCATCAGTTGACAAATTTTTTAAAGGAGGCTGGGTTTTACTTCGACATCTGATTTTATTGTTTACAATGTTCATCCTTTTTTACATCTGTTTTTATTGTTTACTGTTTTTATTATTTTTGTTTTTATCTTGTATGTAGTTTTACTTCTTTTTTCTGTGTTTTTTAATGACTTTCTGGATGGGTAAACCCATCCAGAGGCTACTTTTTCTTTTACCTTTTTGTTTGGCGCAGTATGTCCTACTTTGGACCTTGCGCCAAAAAAAGCCATTCAACCAACCAAGCAACCAACCAACCAACCTTTATGTGAATCGCCTATCTTGCATCCCACATTTCGCTCTTAGAATTAAGAACTTTCTTGCTGGCACCTCTCGCATTCATACCAAAGTTCGTCCTCTGTCTCTTTTAAACATGGCACCTTGGAATTTCCAGGCAATTTCCTCTCTTCATCCGTTTAACGGGTTTGACAAATCTAACACAGATGCTTCCATGTTTCAAGCACTTTTCTCATGTCATCGCTCTGAATATAAGGACTATGTTGAGATTTGTACTGACGGCTCCAAGAGAAGTAATAAAGTTGGTTGTGGTGTTGTCACTGGCAACACCACGTATAGCTATCAACTCCCAAGCTCTTTTTCCAGTTGAGGTAGCTTTAAACATTATTTCGTCTCACTGCAGCAAAAAATTCATTATCTATACGGACTCAAAGAGTGTTCTTGACTCTCTTTCTTCTATCTCTTGCACTCTTTCTTTTATCTCTGTTTTAAAAACATGTAACGACCTTCTAAAAAGGGGATTCAGTATTTTATTTTGTTGGGTTCCTGGACATGTTGGTATTAAAGGCAATGAAATAGCAGACAACACCGCAAGGCAGGCTTCCATTTTTTTGAACTGTCCTATTCCTTATGACGATGTTAAGCATAGCCTCAGGAGCTTTTTCAGAGATAATTTGGCAAAGGGAGTGGAATGGTCTATGTAATAACAAATTACATGATATTAAACCTCAAATTGCAATCTGGCCGATGTTTACTCCAAGGAAATATGATGTACTTATTTACCCGTCTACGAATTGGGCACTCTAGGCTTACTCATAAATACTTATTACTTCGACAGGCGGAGCCGACCTGTCCTAAATGTCACTACCATACACTTACCATTCACCATATTCTCACTGACTGTCCTTGCCTTCGTCAAGTCTAACTAGCCTTCTAGGCATGAATCCTCATCATAAACTAACAATTTTTTTAAAAGAAGCTGGTTTTTATTACGACATCTAATTTTATTATTTACACTGTTTACCCGTTTTTATTATATACACTCTTCATAACTTTTTACATCTGTTTTTCATATACACTGTTTACTCTGTTTTCTGTTATTTTTAAACATTTGTGTTTTTTATATTTTAACATTTTACATATTCTTGTTTTAACTTTAAATGTGTTGTTTTTTACTGACCATCTGGATGGGTAAACCCATCCAGAAGCTAATCTTTATTCTATACTTCTGTTTGGTGCAGTATGTCCCATTGTGGACCTTGCGCCATTAAATGGGAACCAACCTTGCCTTCGTCATATGTATCGGCAATATTTTAATTCATCCTCACTAAACCTGACGAGCCTTTTAGGTAGTACACCTCATTATCATTTGACAAATTTTTTAAAAGACGCTGGTTTTTACTATGACATTTGATTTAATTTTTTACACTCTTCATCTCATTCTAAATCTGTTTTTATTATCTACAATGTATTTTATGATTTTGATTTTACCCTATTCTTGTTTTCAATTTGTGTTAATGACGAACTGGATGGGTAAACCCATCCAGAGGCTAAATTTTATTTTTTTTTGTTTGGTGCAGCATGTCCCATTGTGGACTTTGTGCTATAAAAAGCCATCCTTCCATCCAAGACTAATTTTTGTTTTAAGACAAAAATTTTTCTAATTTAAGTTACACATCGCGACAAAAAGATAAAAAGAAAAGTTTTTTTTTTGTTTTAATTTTTGAATATGAATATTTTGCATATTATTCAAGTATTTAATATGATAATATTTTGTTATGATAATAAATGATCAGCACAATTTAAATAATGTTATTTTATGAAAAATTAAAAAAAAAAAAACCTTTGTTCCTATCTTTTTGTCGTGGAGTGTAGTCTTAAATTAGAAAAATTTTAGTCTTAAAACTTTTCTAAATTAGTCCAGGAGTAGTGTTATTTTATGATAATAATAAATAATAAGCACAATTTAGATAATGTTATTTTATGAAAAATCAAAGAAAAAACCCTTTGTATCTATCTTTTTGTCGCGGGGTGTACATCCGTCTATAACACCTCAATATTTGGGCATGACATGGAGGTAAATGATAGCCAATGCTATTCTGGATCAGGCATGAAAATCTTCTACTGTCTTGATAGTAACTCCTTTAGACTCATCGATCTCGGGCAGCGTTTCACTTTTATCCACAATACCAAGCATTCTTTTCTATCAAAATAAACCTAATATTTTTTCTCCAAGTAGTGTAATTACTTCTGTTTGATTTTTCAATTCCAGTAAAAAACTTACTGCCATTTTCTACCTTCAAAAACAAACTTTACTCACAAAAAAAAAAAAAAAAAAAACTGCAAATAAAAAATGAGCTGAGATACAATCACAATGCCCATAACCAACTATAGCATAAAGCTTCAAAAGTGTGCAGAGTAATTAAAGAATGCATCAGTGAAAGTTCTTTTTTGTTTCAGCTCGAGGTGTTTAGTGTAAAAAGTATTTTAGCAGTTCAATGAGAACAAGCTTTTTTTTTTTAAACAAACTATATTTTATTAAAACCATTGAAAAAGATAATAAATGTAACAATAACAAATTTAACAAAATTAATTCTAATAATAATTAGTATAATGAAAATTTCAACAACCATCAAACTATTTAAATTTTATATTTAAGAACTTTATTACAACAATAGAAAATTCCAGGCAACAGCTTAAAAAAAAGAAAAAAAAAAAAAATTTTGGTAACCAGCACCGCTAAACTTAACAAATCATTCAGCAATAAACTTTTAAACATTTATCGGCAAATTTCAAACTTGACAACTTATAATAAACTCTAACCAGTATATCATCGGCAACTAGTTATAAATCTCTAAAACGTAACATTATATCAGCAACTAGCAATAAACTTTTAAAAACCTAACTCTTAAAGATTATCAACAGCTAACCATAAATCTCTAAAACTTTATACTTAAATATCAAACCGACATAATATCAGGAACAAGTTATAGATCTTGGAAACTTAATAAACCGATACAACATCAGTTTACGCTATTATTTAAAATTTTTTTCTGCCGAAGTTAATGCATTATTCTTTTCTGTGGCAGATGACAGCCTATTATCTAACATAACATTCGTATTAGAGATTCCACGGAATCTTTATTTAATCGATAGCGATATCGGAATGCCACATTATCCAAATCATTTAATGCACCGTCCTTTTCCTTCTTTCAAATGCTTCAAATAGTTCTAAGCTTTCAATATCGCCATGTTTGTTATTTGTTTACGAAGCTGAGCTGCGGAAAGCGCATGCGTTACAAAAAGATCCGAGAATTATCTCTGTTAATCCTCGGATATCCGAGGATCAAAAATGTTGTGTTAAAGTAGCCAGTGAACTGCAGATTTTCTTGGAGAATACCAATTTTCCTATAATCGAGCGATTACTGCTGATCCGAGGTTTAATCCGAGTGTTAAGAAGTTGGTGAATATGGCCCTTAAAAGGTGAATATATGGCAAAATATATTTATTTATTTTTTCTTTTTTCATATCTATATGTTATTTTTTTTTTTCTGCTGTTATAAAATTGATGAAATCTCAAATTTCCTGCTAAATAAATCCTTTAATAAATGCAATACAAAAATAAAATTATGAAATATATCACTGAAATTTATCTAAACATTCGTTTAAATTATTTAAAAAAAATAAAACTTAAGGGGAAAAAAAACTTTATTTTCTATTAAACATGTAAAAGTTAATAAAAACTTATTTCTTTAAATAAGAATGAAATCTTACTTTATCAATCAAATTTACTTAAAAAAGGAGTAAAAAATGACTTATCAAAGAGGAGTGTAGTCACTCATTTAACATAATGATTCAGTTCAAATAAGGAGTGCTTATTGTTAATCAAAAAGGAATGAAAATGAACTATCAAAAGGAGTGAAAATAATCACTGCGCAAGATAAATGAAATTCATTCCTGTAGGAAAAGTGCATTTCATTACTGGAAAGGAGTGAAAATTAACTCAGTCTGAGCTAAAATCACTGGATTTTTTTAAGAGAGTGTTTAAGCATTAAGAACCGGATAATTCAGTCCTACATATGGATCGTCTTTAATCAGCACTTCGAATTGTTTTTCATTTAACCCATATTTGGCTAGTTCTGGGTTGTCTTTCCAGAAGTTCATCATTCTTTCATCTGGATAATCTGTTGCACAAGCGAAACTGGACTGAGGGAAAACATTTGATATTCCGTTTTTAGTCTTTTGCGTGGAGGGATCTGATAAAGACCATTAGTAAGTGGTCTATCTATTAAGTTTAATATTAAGCAAAGTCTTGCACAATAGAAACTTTAAATTTTGAAAATGTAAATTGACTAGTGATTATAAAATTTGATCTCAGTAAAAACAAGAAAATTTAAAACTTAACAAATTTATTAATATCAACAAAAACATATGTAAATATATATAACAAGAAAACATTTAATCAAATACGTTAACAAAGTAACAGTATGAGCTGAATACCTTTGATGACATCATATAAAAGCATTCAGCTTTCGATGAAAACACTTAATACATTTAGTTTGAAGAAAGTCCCAAAGTTCCCTTTTAAACAAAATTTTATAGCATAATTAGCATGAACCTCAAGGTCGCCAAGTTGACCATTGAGAAAATAAAAATGATACTAACTGAAGAAAACATAGCTAATGCAGATAAACACTAATAGAACTTATAAATAATTTTGTATTATACCAATGGTCGCCAAGTTGACCATCGGGGAAATAACCATATAGATACGTTAACTTCCAAACGTTCGCCTGGTTGAACACTGAGAAAACAAAATGATGATATCAATTGAAGAAAAAACTTAATTAGTGCAGATAAACACAAATAAATGATTTCATATCATACCAATGGTCGCCAAGTTGACCACCGAGATGAAATGACAATCAAAACTTTAAACTTCATAAATGAAGAAACTTATCATCTTTAAAGCAATGGGAGACAAGGACAAATCTTCAAAAACTTTTAACTTTATATATTATCAGTTATTAAATATTTTAACTTCAAGAAAAACCAGCATCAATTTTTAATTAAAAAATATTTTAACTTCCTAAGTTAACTTCATCTTTTAAATAAAGAACTTTTAACTCCACATACTTCAGCATACTTCATATTTAAAACAGGAAACCAGCTCACTGAAAACACATCAAAACATCTTGTTGCTGTTGCACTGCTGCTACTGCCCCTTACTACGATGGAATCAATCTTTTATATCATTAACAAATGTAATATTTGCATAAAACCATCAGAAAACTATCGATAATAACGCCACCCTGTGGTCAAAGCCAAAACAGTAAAAATAATGATGACGCCACCTTATGGCCAAAGTTGAAACATTTCATAATTAAATTAATGAATTAAGATATGATGGCAACAAGGAGAAAAAGTTACTTTAGCAATGTAGAGAATGGCAACAGCAATAAAGTAAACAAAGCCGCGAAGCAGCATGGAGTAAATAGAAGATTTAAAAGAGTGAATTAAACTTGAAACAATAGTAAGTAAAAGATATTTTAAGTTGTATACGAGGGCTGTCTGAAAAGTTTCCAACCTAACAAAGAAAAGAGATATTTTTTTAACATAATTAGTGTTATTTTTCAACATAGTCTCCTTGTAAGTCTATACACTTTTCCCAGCGATGCTCCCATCTTTTTAACCCATCTAAATAATAGGTGGAATCTTTCTCTTGAAAATAACTGTTCACAAAGTTTATCATCTCTTCATTTGACAAAAATTTTTGTCCTCAGAGTGCTTCCTTTAGTTTAAGAAACAGAAAAAAATCACTTGGGGCCAGGTCTGGTGAGTAAGGGGGATGGTCAACCAGTTCAAACCGCAACTCATGAATTTTCGCCATTGCAACAGCTGAGGTGTGAGATGGAGCATTATCTTGGTGAAACAAAATTTTCTTTTTTTGCAAATGTGGTCGCTTTTCCACAATTTGTGTCTTTAGCTTCTCAAGCAAGGTTGAATAATATGCTCCAGTAATTGTTTTTTCTTTTTCAAGGTAATCTATCAGTACAATTCCATGGCTATCCCAGAAAACTGTCGCCATCACTTTTCCAGCAGAAGGAACAGTTTTTGCTTTTTTGCAGTCCACTGTTTTGATTGCGTTTTTGTCTCTGGGGTGTAATAATGAAGCCAAGTTTCATCTACAGTAATTAAACGGCAAAAAAACTCCGATTTATTGCGTCTGAATTGCGCCAACAGAGCAGTGCAAATGTTCATTCTGACACGTTTTTGGTCCAAAGTGAGCAAACGCGGCACCCAACGTGCAGACAGCTTACGCATACCTAAATCTTGGTTCAGTATGTGGCAAACACGTTCTTTGGATATGTTCATAGCTTCTGCAATCTCTCTTACCTTGATTCAGCGATCGTCCAGCACCATTTGGTGAATTTTTGCAATGTTTTCGTCAGTCGTTGCAGTTTTTGGTCATCCTGAATGTTCATCATCACCCAAGCTGGTACGGCCACGTGGAAATTCAGCTGCCCAAAATTTTACCGTTGTTAATGATGGAGCAGAGTCCCCATACACAGCATCCATTTTCTCTTTAATCTGTGTAGGAGTATTACCCTTCAAAAACAGGTACCTAATGATCACTCGATACTCGGTTTTATCCATTCTTTCAAATAAAATCACATCAACTCAGAACAATAACTGTCAAACGCAAAATTCACATTCATAATGGCTGAAATTTCAGTTCAGATCTATCAAAGGATGCCGAAAGAAGTTCCCCCACTTTCGTTGATTAGTGCTGCCATCTTCATGCAGAGGCCGGAAACATTTCAGACAGCCCTCGTATATACAAAAACAAATACAGTCAACTCCCACTAATCCGCAAAAGTTTTGTCCAGAGGTTGTGTGGATTATAGGAATTTGCAGATTAGAGGTGATGTTTTCCATTTTCTTTTGCAGATACAAAGTCAGTTATTATTATTAATTCATAAATAGTTATCAAAATGGAAAGACGATGTCTAATAAATATTAGGATAAACTATTTCTTTAATATTAATAAAATTAATCAACCATATTCATATATATGATGGTGAATAATTTAAGCATATTCAAATAATACATACCAATAAAATGTAAACGTACGTTTTACTTAAAAAGTACAAAGAAAAATAATTTTTTTAAGTACAGAAGTAATATTTTCATAACTGATTATTTTTAATTTTGTTAAATATTAATCTAATAGTAGTTTGTTTTAAGATTTTATATACTTTCCTGGCAGTCTTTTACATGACTTAGCACTAGTCTGTATCTATTACAGGATATTAAATACAAGAATCTTACTGTTTTTTCGCCAATTGTGTTTGAAAGCAAGGGTTAAGCTAAAAATTTCATTTTAAAAAAGTAAAAAATGTGAGAAAAGTTGCTAATTGTTTCGAAATATCAGCTGTAAATTTCTTTGTTTACATCCAAAAATAAATTGCGGATTAAATAGATTTGCGGATTATAGGTCTGCGGATTAGTGGGAGTTGACTGTACATTTAGAAATGTTTTTCTATTAAATGTGAGGACCAAGAGATAACCGAAGTTATCAGGATCATGTCAAAGACTGATCATTCCTCCAAATTACTGATCTTCATACTGTCGCACTTTTTTCTTTTTGGAGTCTCGTTCTTTTGGCTCATCTAAAAAAAGAAAAAAAAAAAATCTGATATAGACACGAATATGAATTCCTTATACAACCATAAGAATATGTATATTTTTATGAAAATATTGACAGTTTTGTGTGAGGTAACTGATTCATAAATAAACAGGCAGGTTCCAATTCGTGAACATTCTTAAAAAAAAAAAAAAAAAAAAAAAAAAACTTCTGCTTGAACAAAAAATTTTGCGATAATGCTATTAATTATATATTCAGCCAAGACAAATATACAAAACTGCAAATTAGAATTTTTGACAAAGATCTTGAATACAGATTTTTTGTTTGCATTTTATGATTACGAAAAAGAAAATAATAATAATAGGAAAAACTGCAAGAGCCAAGTTACTGCTAATGAAATTATTGAAGGTATATTAAATTCATCAAAAGTAAATAATGATTGTGATATGATGATATCAATCAGGTAAATAATGACAAACTAATTTTTTTTAATGCTTTCTGATGGAGGCAATTTGTAAGGAAGAACTCAAAAAATTCGTAGAAACATAAATTTGTGTTACTACTATTTACAATAAATATAAATAAATCATGCAGTGCAAGTTTAGTTTAAAAGCTACATGTGAACAGATTTTATCTAAATTTGACATTTTTCATATTTATTTATTGTTTTCATTATCTATTTTTGTTAATGTTCATTATTATTCTTATGTACCTAGTAATTTAATATTCAGTGTTATTCTTCACTAGAATGTGTGTACTAATTTGAATAATATTCTGTTTTTATAATTCACAGTGAAAATCATTTTTTATGGGCCCACGAAATCCACACAACCTCTGCTCCCGAGCTGTGGGGATTTTTGACTCTCTACTGTACTTTCTTACAGAATGTTAGCTGCTGCCTGAGAAACAATGATAAACGTCCATCTAATTCAAAACTTGCCATTGAAAAAACTCAAACCGTATAAAGTCAATATATTTAGAAATCGCTACAAACTTATAATACGTCGGTTATTTTCAGGTATGAGAATTTTCTGCAGATCTGTGATTTTCAAGCTTTTTTGCGATTTCCGTTAATTTTGCAATTTTTTTTTTTTTTGTTTAAATCAAACTCCAATAACAATCAGTGTTCAAACGCTCCACGAAAGAATCAAGATTCTCAATCTTTCTCCATCCAAAATATAAATGTCAATATTCATTTTAAAAGTACTTTATCAGATTCTATAACATATAGAAGAACATAATTATTCAATATTTCTCACTCATGTAAATTTTTTTTTTTGTCCTGCCCTCCCCCCCCCCCCCCTTTTTTTTTATATCTGTAACCATCGCCAATAAAACATTCTGTGGGAAGCCTTTTATTTTTGAATATTTATCCATCCACAACAAAGATGTCAATATTAAATTTAAACTTACTTTATGATATTCTAGAACCCATAAAGAAGTAGAATTGTGTTTAATATTTCTCACTCATGAACTACTTTTTACCCCCACTCCCGGGGGGGGGGGGTGTACTGTTGGATATGAAGGATTTCATATCCACAAACACTCTATTACAAATTTATATTAGCAGAGTGCAGAATATTAGCAGTGAAATGTGGTTGAAAGTTTTGAAGTTTATGAGAATGCAGTTTCAATTTAATTTAATAAAATAAATGCATGAAGACAAATAATGACAAAGTTTTTAATTAACCAAATAAGTTTATTAAAGTTTAATAAAACATATGTAAAATAAAAATATAACAGTATAATAAAGTAATACTTTATCTTATAACAAAAATATGTTTTATTAATTATTTAACTTTTACATCTTAATTGCTAACAATTGGAACTTCCAAGTTATTTCTCACCTTCATCCTTTTAGTTGTTTCAGAAAATCTGACACATAGATTATGCTTCAATTTTTAAGGCACTTTATGCTGCTCATCGAAGTGCTTATCAGGATTATATTGAGATTTTTACTGATGGCTCTAAGACTTGCAATCAGGTTAGTTGTGGTGGTGTTTCAGGTGAAACCATTTTTAGTTATTGACTTCCTGTCTCATTCTCCATTTTCTCTGCAGAGTTTTTTGCAGTTGAAGTTGCACTTAATTTTATTTCATCTCATCCCAACAGGAAATTCATCATTTACACTGACTCTAAGAGTGTCTTAGATTCTCTTTCTTCTAGCTCTTGTGCATTTCCTTTTATGTCAGTTTTAAAAACCTATAATAATCTTTTAAAAAAAGGCTTTGACATATTATTCTGTTGGGTTCCTGGTCACGTTGGCATCAAGGGCAATGAATTAGCAGATAAAGCAGCAAGACAGGCATTGATTGATATTAACTGTCCAGTTCCATATGAGGATATTAAGCATTCCTTTAAAGGTTTCTTAAAAAATATTTGGCAAAGAGAGTGGAATTATCAGACCAATAATAAATTACAGGGAATCAAACCACACATTTCAGTCTGGCCTACACTTACTCCTAGGAGTTATGATGTGATAATTACTCGTCTCAGGATTGGGCATTCGAGGCTCACACACAAACATTTACTTCTTGGAGAACAGGAACCTACCTTCCCCAAGTGCCACTTAAGCTTACTAACCATTAGCCATATGCTCACCGATTGCTATTGCCTTCGTCATTTGTAGAGACACTATTTTAATTCATCATCAAATTTGACTAACCTGTTGGGTATTAATCCTCATTATCATCTGACCAACTTTTTAAAAGGCAGGTTTTTACTACGGTATATGATTTTATTATTTACTTTATCATTCTTCATCTCTGATTTTATCATTTACACTGTCATTTTCTACATATTGTTTATAACTTTTACATTTTGTTTATGTTATACACTGTTTACTCTATTTTTTATCATATATATCTATTATTATATACATCTTTTACTAGTCTTATTTTTTTTTCTAGACACTGGATCAGTAAAGTTTGGCACAGTATATCCAATTTTGGATCTTGCGCCACTAAAAACCATCCAACCAACCCCCACCCCTCCCCCTTTCCCATATTCCACCACCAGTCAATGATTAAATTCCTAGCTAATTTTTTTAACATATGTTTTATTGTGTTGATGTGCATTATTCTTTTAGTTTAATTTGTCACTTTTAAAATATTTTGTATAGTTTTTCCCTGTGAGCATTATTTCTCATTTGAAATAAATTTATGAACAAATTTGTATAGTTTTCCCCTTGCACGTTATTTTTCATTTGAAATTAATTTTATGAACACACATGTTTCCTCTTTTTTTTAATTTTCTGCACTTTAATGCCCATATTTTGAAATATGAATTTATAACTAATTTCCATTTAAAACATAAATCAACATAACATGTAAATCACAAATCTGCAACCAAAAGATACCATCTTCCAAAACAAACGACGATATATTTATACGGTTGTTATCTACAGTTTGCAGTATAACTAGCAGTTAATGTCATGCGATCGCAAAACCTCCGTTTCACCTGGAAGCGACTACTAACAGCCCTGCCATCTATGTGCTGCGACAATTTACAGAGAGCAACTCAACCGGCGAATGCAAACATAAACAATGCCATCAAAAGCACATTGACATTTCAAAAACTGTATTTCTGAAATTTATATGTGAGTACACCTTTAAAGACATTATTTTAAAAGATTTTATAACTTATATATTTTCCAGTAGCGATGTTTAAATCAAGAACATCCAACTGAAACATTTCATTAAAAAAAACTAAACATGAAAAGAACTGTTTAAAATGTTGTTTTCCCCAACTCAAACATAACTAGTGGAATGTTCCAACTTCTAAACGATACAAAAAGATGTGGTATCGGTGATTTTCGCCAAACGTGCCAAGTGGCACCTCAAAGCAATTTTTCTGCAGTAGTGCCTTGATCTTGGGAAAGTGAGGGTTAAAAAGCCAACCAACCCTTGGTAATATGGTGAGCATGGGAAATTCATCTGTTCTTATATCCAATTTATATTCTGAAATACCTAGTGTCACACTGAAATAGACACCTACAGAGGAATCTTCCTCTGTTTAAGAAAGTACTAATACTGTAACTTTATATTGCTTATGTTCAAAATATTCCGATTTACCAGCTATCCATACTGGTCTAATCATTCCCGATAATTGGTTCCCTACTGTATATAGACACCTACAGATGAATCTTCCTCTGTTTAAGAAAGTACTAATACTGTAACTTTATATTGCTTATGTTCAAAATATTCCGATTTACCAGCTATCCATACTGGTCTAATCATTCCCGATAATTGGTTCCCTACTGTATTTCTGTTCTTTTATTGGATTTGTACTCTTTCAGGATTTATATCAAAGCATCTCTTTTATTGAAAAAACAAAGTAAATAATAAATAAAAATGTAATAAATAAAACACACAATCTAACTATCATGACAAATTAAGCTTAGTAACTCAGTTGTCGGACAGTATACTCGTAACAAACAGGCATAACTGAAAATTACTAACTTTTGAATTAGACTTGGTGAATCACAAGCTGTTCCTGGTAAGTCATTACTCTTATTACTAGATGCGATCTAGATGGGAGAAGACGTAGATCCACTAGAAAGAATAGCAGATGAAGAAATGGATTTATAACAGCTAGGCATGTAAGGATTTGCAATATGTAGCCTTAGTACTCAGACACAGTCAGGAGGATAGGAGAAATGAGAAATCTAGAAGTTTTTGTCACGTGGCAAAAATTGAATTACCACATAATGGGGTTGTCGTTTCCCTCTTTAGCTAAATTAAAAGCTCAATGTATAAATCAATCTTATTTAATCTAAATATTATTCAACATGAGCTATGCAACCCCCTCCCCCCCTTTTTTTTTCTTTAAGTAACTTTAAATACTTTTCTTAAAAAATTGTTAATAATCATGGAAAAATTTGACTATTAGATTTTGTTATCTGTCTATATATATTTGATATAAGAAATGAAAACTATGTGAAATAAGGGCAATATCCAAACAAATGAAGTTGAAATAACAATAAAAAGGAGCAGAGGTCACCACGGCTTAAGATGGGTGGAATGGGTTCAACAAATTTTATGGGCATCCAACTCTCTCCCAAAACTCTGTGAGACCATTTTTTAACAGAGTTAAAATAAAGATAATAATTATTGCAATAAAATAAACTTAAAGCGGAAACCACGAAAGATTTAATTATTCTGGTGCTTTCTTTAAAAACAATTTACTCCCTGTTCATTATTTAAATTATAAGCTTTCTTTTAAAATTGTATATTAAACTCTGCCTGGACTTTTAACCTTACTCATAAGAAATCTAATCTTCACATAAAATTTATTAATTTAATAAATATTAAGTTTCTATAGATTACAAATAATTATTATCTATATAATTTTTTTTTTTTTCTTTTTTTTAGTAGAAAATTTTAAAGTTCAGAAACACAGAATTTTCCCTGGTTTTCTACTGCCAAATAACAATTTTCATAGTACAGGTTTACTTCCAGGCAAAGTCAAATGCATTTAAAAAAAAGAAAGCACCAAAAATTTTTAAGCCATTTTCATATAGGGTAATAAATAAAATTTAAACTCTTTACCCCTCTTCAGATTGAATAAAAAAAAATATAATTTTCCTACTCAATCAAACAAAAGACCTGCGTAGTGTAACTACAAATTTATACCCAAGTAAAAACAGCAGTGATAACAGTGCCTTATTCTACTATTAATTTTCTTGAAGAAAAACTACATCTGTCTATTAAATTTAATTCTTTAGTATGATCATGTAATCAAATTTTCCCATCTTTTCTCTTAAAATCCTCAATATTTTCTAACTGTCATTCAAGTACTTAAATTACCAACAGGAATAGTCAGTTCTCAAAAAAAAAGGGAAAAATAATTTTTATTTCTGCAACAAGTCTGGACCTGAAAAGAAAACTGTTACTCTAGTCCTCCTCTGGAATTGCTAACAAAACCAAAATTCCTATATTCTTTTATCATCATCCATTCAAAAATTTTCTTTATTCATTTTTTTTTTTAAATCTAACTATTAGCAGTCAACATACAATTCCAAATAGAGGACTAAACTAACTCACTGACTTAATCCTGTTCAATGTTAGATTCAAAAGACACATGGATTTTTACTTGCTATCTCTTTTATCTATTCTTATAGGAAGATCAATACAAGCTACCTATAATATATATAAAAACTCTTTTCCTAAGCATTCCTATCAATAAAAACTCAATCTATAGATATATATATCTCCCTATCCTTTTAAATACCTCTACATCTAAATGATATAAAACACTGCCATCATTGCTGATATAAATAAATATGTTTCAAAAATCTATCCACCTGTATATTCTTTAATGTATAGATGGATCTCTTCAAATAAATAAAAATATAAACTCTTTGTAAAACATATATATATAATAAAAAGAAAATGTATTATTCTCGCTCATATACAAAAAAAAAAAAAACCAAATGAATAGCCACCATATTACAGATTAAATTGAAATAAAGTTTTATTAATACTAATTTTAGTAAAATACTAGAGATTTATACAACTTCTCTTAATCGCTGACCTTTAGAACAATAATAAATAACACTGCATTACTTTGAAAGTTCATGAGTATTAGTCTAATAATTTTTAAGTTAAAAGCAAACAATAAATAACTCAAAAAAAGGTTTTAACACTTACAACAATGAAGACTTGAAGTTCCTGTCCATAGAAGACTATTGTTCTGGATGTCAGATACTGGGGCTTTCAGGACCTTAAGCAGGGGCTTGAATTCGGACTTGATAGAAGGATATTGGGACACGGACTTTCAAAGGTCACTTTTCTACACAGCTTTTCACTTCCATAGCCTGGTTCAGATTCACCGTTATTTATTACTCGGACTCCATTGAATAATCTAGGAGACTAGATACCTAGATCGGGCAGCGAGCAGCCTAAAATATTAATGGCCTTTGTGTTTCTGAAGGTCTTAGTGTCGCCCCATCTCCCACCTCGTCGTGAAGTCTTCTACGATGGGGTAGTCGACACAACGTTTTAAGCAGAGGTACGCCGGGTTATAGTTACTCGCTTCGCTGGACATCACCTGAGTCTATGCCGAGGCTCACCGTCATATCTTGCTAGTATCAGCCGCTGGAGTGCGCCTGGGCCCGCCACCGTTTTTCACTACTAGCCTGCATGCTGTGGTGTTAAGGGAGCGCAGAAAGAAAACGACCCATCTCGATGGAAGTTCACGAGCTAATGCCTAATCTGAGGGAGCTCGAAAGCCCCCTCTCCTTTTTAAAGAGAACCCAGCTACATGTCTATCCTCGATAGAGGCTTAACGTCGAATGCCCCATTTCCCCCCCAAAAAGAGCAGATCAACTCAGAAACGTTGCCAACAGGCATTTTCAAAATTATTCACTGCCCAATGAAAATTCACTTAATCAAAAAAAACTCCACCTCGCCGTGATTCCCCAAAGAGAGGATAGGCTACCGCGCCTTAAGGAGGGGCATGTCTCACCCCTATGCAATGAAGTAAAAATAAAAAAAAAGTTCCCGCCGGACGCCCTGTTTGTGACAGAAAAAACATCTGGGAATTCTCCGTCAACCCCACAAAATTCCAGTTTTAACTTTTTTGACCTTGACACGGCTTAAGTCAAATCCTTGTGTCACAAAATCGCGAATTTATGTAATCACAGATACCATAAAATCTAAAGTTACATCACTCCCTCATGACATCTGGCAATTTAAACTCGCCATAACATTCCAGCTCACCCTACAAGTGCAATTTTCTCATACAAAAAAAAATCAACGACCCCCTACAAAGCATTTCTTTCTACTGCAGTTTTTCCAGGAAAAACTCAAAGTCCCTGCACCAACTCTCTCAACACATCTGCGGGGATCTCTGCTGTAGTGAAGGAGAGAGAAAGAAAAAAAAACAATAAAAGTCAGATTCCAAACACAATTTCTTAAGTGCAATTACCAGAAAATTTTAAAGAAAAAAAAAAAAAAACCATAGTTATTTAAAATAATAAAAGTTTTGTAAACAGTTCTTGTAAAATTTAAAACAAATATAATTTTTGTAGAATTAAAAAGTTTAAAAGTAAATTAAATTTAAAAGTATAGATTTTGTAAATGAAATAAAAAAAAAATAATAAAAAATAAATAGTTTTTGTAGAATTGAAAAGTTTAAAAGTAAATTAAATTTAAAAGTATAGATTTTGTAAAATTTCACCTTAACAATCATCCTCCCTTTTATGCAAAAAAAAAAAATAAAATTTATTTATTTATTTATTTATTTTTTTTTTTGTAAACCAAATTTTCGAAGAAAAACGAGGAAAATGTTAAAGCCCCCCTGTCAAACGTGGAAATCAAACACCGATTCTCACGCCGACATGAGTACTTGTACACAAAACCTCCCCTATCAACTCAAACAGGCCTGATATTTGAGCTACAGATATTTCTCCTAAAAAAAAAACTAAGTTCCCGAAATTACAGTTGCAATAAATATAATAAAAGTAACTCTGTCTATTTAATAAATTCCTACAATAACATTCAAACTAGCTTACGACTGACTTTTAATGTAATTAAACTCCCATGAGAGCTGGTGAAGCAAGAATACGCAAACTCCACGTTCCGCAGTCCGTCGCGAAGGAAACACTCTCGTTGCTACGACAAGACTTGTTTACTAACAAACGCAGCTGATCTCTCCTCTCATAGCGCGCCCTAGAGCAGACGATCTTTTTCTATCACCATCCTTTCGTCGCTCTGCCGTACTGTTATCCTAAAAATCTTTTTCATATCATTTTTCAAAGTTTAAAAACGTTTATATTGCCTATTAATTATGAGGAGAGCTTATTTTTTTGTTTTAAATGAATAGCGTTTAGTGCTATGTATAAGTCAAGTTTAATTTGAAAATATAAACAATACAATGTATTGGTTTAGTATAATATTTAAAGATAGGTTTTATTAAAATAACTTTACTTAAAGATATAACTTACCTTTATCCTTTATTCAAGCAAATAACTTATCTTTTTCTATTTTTAAATACATTTGATATTATACTTCATTTAATTCATATAGGATAAAATTGTAATCTTTGTTTACATTCTTTGAACACATCGTTCAGGCCAGTTGAATTCCAATATGGCGATACTTACTTTTGCGGCCCATAGATGGCGTCAGTCGTGTTCAGCGTCGTCCGTTGTCACGGTAACAGATTACGTACAATGGGCGTGTTTTTGGATCGCCTGGAAGGGAGAAATGTGTAGCCTGGTGATTGGCTGTTCTGAAATCCGGTGATAAATGTATATAAGGATGTCTTACATAGTTTTACTCTCTCTTGCTTATAATTTTCGTTTGTAATTACGATGATTTGAAAAATTTAAATACGTTTTAAGTATTTTTAGTTTGCCTCAAAGTATGAGGGCATTTTATTTTTGTTTAATTAAGTTGCAGTATATATATATTAATGTTATTTGAAGGCCAGCATCCTTTTTTGTGCTAATGCTGAGCAATGAAAGCATTAATTCTACTTATAAGCAGTTAGTTTTGGTAAATAGTTTTTCCCTCATGGCAAGTTTTCTAACTATCACTAGCAAAGTCTATATTTTCTGTTAAGTTTGAAATTTCTTGTTAAGTTTTAATAAATATTGTTATGGATGTTAAACTCTGTTTTTATTCAAAAACTGCACACTATGCCTTGTTTCATAAAAGTATGAGCCAAATATTTCACTGCAATCTCTGGATACATTTTTAACATGTTAAGACAGTTAATTTAGTCTTCATGATAACACGTACCAATCAATGAAACCACACGAAGATCGCGCGAAGAACTTAAATACTTTTTTTTTTCTTGTTAGCCAACGGCAGTCAACCACTCAATCTGAAGAACCGAAGAAGTATTTTCTCCTTCCTCTTGGGGAGTCTCCCAACCAACCAACCTATGTTATGTACGCTTCGTTAAAAATAAACAAGTGAGGAAAAATTAAAGTATGCGCTCTGCACTTGGACTGGAATTCTCGGAATTGGGATTTTCCTAGGTAATAAGGGTTTCTAATCTATCGGACAGGGCTACAACCGGAAAAGCCATTTCCAATTTATGTATTAAATAACAATAATAAGAATAAGAAAATGAATGGACATCACCATAAGTAATACAATATATATATGCAAGTACAATGCAGCACATTGTTTTGTTTGGCCCACCGGTGGGCAAATTGGTAAATATAAATAAATATAAAGAATAATAAGTGATAACATATGTTGTTAGATATATATAAATGGATACACAGAAATAAATAACATATATTGGTATAGGTATATCTAAATAAATGCTTAGTGACATCACAACAAACAAAAGAAAAATGTTCTGATCAACCAGGACGGTTGATTAACCTCTCCTCGCAATACGGTTAAAAAGAAAATTACTATAACAAGAAAAAGTCCATTGCATATAGTATCAAAACAGTCAAAGGTAAGAATTTTCTCTCTCATTCTCTCTTTCTCAGCGACTAACTGAGTGTAGACAAGTAAATTTGTTCCTTTAACATTTTATAGCACTTAACATTTATAATCAGGTAGTTCCTGCGTTATACTGCAGTACAATGAAAACAAAAAAAAAAAAAAATATTTTCTTCTGGCCCCCTTTTTTTTTGAAACCCACATACAATGAAATAGTTAAATATAAACAATGGCTCAAACAGGACATGTTTGCATAAAATGCTTACATTTTCCTTAAGAAACTCCTTCGAAACTGCCAAGTTTTCACTTCGCATCCAAAGAATACAATAAACAGTATAATAATTTGCCCTAACTTAGCTTTTTGCTATCCTGACAAAACCAAAACGAATAAAATGAAAAGTTTTCCTTACATTTTTTTCAAGTATATAAATGCGAGAAAAGTAAAAATGACAGTTTTAAAAATTCTCGCATTTAAAAAAAAATACCAATATAAGACTTGAGCGTTTACTTATACTAATACATAACATATCAAAATAAAGGTTATCAAAAAAAAATTATTTACAAAAATTTTATATACAAAATTCACTTTCGCTTTCTAAGTGAGTATTGGTGAGTGGGGATTTTTGATGCACTTTTTGAATTAGCTCTAGACCTTTTCACTTTTGACTGGCCTATCATATGCGATAAATCTTGTTCAGCTTCACGGACAGTAGGAGAGAGAGATTTTTGTGTAGACCCCTGGGAGGGCAAAGGATATAAGGGATTTGAACCCGGCACTTCCTCATTTTCAGTTTCACTAACTGTAGGCGAGTAGTCTAGAGGGTTAAACACCCGGGAAGGTAGAGTATGCATGGGATTCGAACCTGACACCTGCCCATCTAGTGTCCTATGAGAGGAATTTAACTCGAAAACAGTATCAAACCCTGGCTGACCCTGAGAACTGTGAATAATCTGAGAATCACTTTCTGGTGAACCAACTAAATTAAAGAGGAAACGTTTTCTCCTCTTTTCTCTTCTCGCAAACCTGTACCTTTCCCAAATATCCTCCACTACTGGGTCTAGGTCTCCATTAACTTGTCTTGGCTGTGTTGTATTGTTTTCTGGCAGTTCATTCTGTAAACTATCCAAGACAGGGAATATGGGTTTATTTAGTATTTTTGATAATCTGTCAATGTGCACAATTTGATTATTGTTTGGATTTTTCACTTCCTGTATCTCATAATTTACACTTCCTAATTTTCTCGTAAGACGAAAAGGGCCTGAGTTCTTCTTGTTAAATTTTTTACAAAGGCCTGGTTTAATTGCTGGAGTATACAGCATCACAAGATCTTCTACCTTTAAATGTTTATCAACAGCAAACTTTTTCCTATAACTTTCTTGCCTTTCTGCGGATTTTTCTAATAATTCTTTGGTTTGTAAGAATGTATGTTTTAGAGAGGGAATTAGAAGCTCACAGTATGAAGGGTAGTCATTATAATTAATAGGTTCCTTTTGACAGAAAATATTATAAGGAAGTTGAATATCTCTGCCGTATGTTACAAAAAAGGGTGTTTCATTAATTGTGAAATGTATACCTGACCTCATAGCTAAAAGTACAAATTTTAATTTATCATCCCAGTCATTGTAATTATTATTTACTAAATGAGCGAGTGCATTATTCATTGTTGCATGTTGGCGTTCAACTTTTGAGTTACTTTGCGGGTGATAACTGGAAGTGTGTCTGTGAGTAATTTGTAGTTTACTGTATACCTGTGCTATTGCTTCGCTCATGTAATTTTTACCTTTATCGGTAATTATTTTTGTGGGTGCCCCATGTCTTGAGATAAAGTCTGTCAATGTTTCTGCTAAGGTATCAGAGGTGATATTTTTTACTGCATAAGCTTCTGGCCATTTACTAAAACTGTCAACATATACTACAATATATCTATTTCCCTTTTCGGTAATGGGATAAGGACCACAGATATCTGAGTGTATGGTATCAAACGGTTTATCTGGAATTTCTAATCTCTGGAGCTCAGCTAATTTTTTTGGTTTGTGTGCCCTAAATTCTAAGCAAGATTGACACGAAGCCACTAGTCTTTTAACGTCTGAATACATCCCTTTCTAGAAATAATTATTTTTTATCCTAAAAATTGTTTTGTAAAAACCCGCATGACATGCTACTGGAGATTCATGAGTCATATGAAAAACTTTTGGAACAAGAGCTTTTGGCAAAACAATTCTTTCACCTTTTTCCTTTTTGTGAATTGGGTTAATTTTTTCGCACACAATAACTTCATTATTTACTGAAAATTTATAATTTTTAGGAGCAATAGGTAAGCCTTTACACAATTCTAGCACTAATATATTTACAAAAATTATCTTGGCTTTGAGCACGCCTGATTTCCTCTAAAAACTCTACATTACTTAAGGTGTGAATTTCTTAATTGACATTTTCCAGTACATTACAGTCTATAGGAGGGTTATCCTCAACTTGTAAATCATGATCTATAAACCTTGACAAGAAATCCGCTACAGAGTTACACTTTCCTTTTATATACTTGGCAACAAATTCAAATTCACTTAAAGCACATAACCAACTAGCAATTCGAGAGGTGGGGTCCCTAAGTTTTAACGCATAAGTGAGAGCTGCATGGTCAGTGTAAATAATGAATTTTCGATGGAAAATGTAACATTTGAAATACTGAGTTGCCCAAACCAGAGCCAAGAGTTCTCTCTCAGTAGCCGAATACTTTCTCTCAACCTCTTTTAATTTTCTACTAGCAAATGCTACAGGTGGGGAAAACCTGAATTATAATATTGACATAAAACCGCCCCCATGGCTTCTGCTGAACTGTCTGTATACAAAATAAAATCTTTTTTCATGTCGGGAAGTAACAAAGATGGAATTTTAGCAATTTCATTTTTCATATCTAAAAATTCTTGTTCAGCTTTGTCTGTCCATTGAAATTTAGCCCTCTCCTTTGTCAAATTAGTTAAGTTTATTGTTCTTTTTGAATAATCACTAATATGTCTTCTATAAAATCCCACAGATCTCAGAAAAGATCTAACTTGCTTTCTGTTTACAGGTCGCTTAATTTTACTGATTACCTCTACATTTTTGTTAGTAGGAAAAATTTTACCATTTTTAATGTTAAAACCAAGAAATGTTATTTGAGATTTAAAAAAATGGCATTTAGAGGGCTTTAGGCGTAAATTATGTGTTCTTAACCTATCAAAAACTAGATCTAATTTTTCAAAATGGGATTTTATGTCTTTAGAAGCCACACAAATGTCATCGATATAAATTAGAATGTTTAAATGTTGTAAGTCACTTAAAATAAAGTTCATTAATCTCTGGAAGGCTGCGGGGGAAGATTTTAAACCGAATGGACTTCTGGTCCATTGTAATAGCTTATCGTGCGTCACAATTGCCGTAATATGCTGCTGATTTTCAGGTATCTTTTGTTGAAAAAATCCACTAGTAAGGTCTAAGTGGTGAAATATTTGGCACCTGCCAAAGAGTCTATTGTTTCAGAAATATTAGGGATGGGGTAGTTGTCACTAACTATTTTATTATTTAATTTCCTAAAATCACATGCCAGTCTAAACGAACCTTCTGCCTTCTTAACCAAAATAATGGGTGATGCATAAGGAGAATTAGATGGCACCAAAATTTTGGCTTCGATGAGTGTATTTATTTGTCGATTCATTTCATCTCTTAGACTATAAGGAACTCGATAGGGAGAACTCCTAACAGGGGTGTTATCACTTAAATTTATGTTGTGCATAACAGTGTCACACACTGGTAAATCAAGTACTGAGGCAGCAAAAACATCAGAGTTCTTTTGTAAAAATTTCTGTACCTCCTCTTTTAAATTTTCATCTAAGTGATCTAATTTAAACTCAGTGTCCCACTGCAAATTTATATTTTCCACCGCTCCAATTTCTGTCACTTCCCCAAAGTTTACTTGGGGCTTTGGCTCTTCCTCCCCAATTTCCTCTAAGTATCCAAGTTGACAATTTTTATTTAAATGAAAAGGCTGTTCTGTTAAATTTAAAACCTTTACATACAACTTATTCGGGTTATTTAAGCAAACTGTATGGCTAATGACAATGGAATCAGAGATAAATTTATGAGGGTAAATAAACACATTTTTGGAACTAGAATTGTTCATGTTTCTTACTTTTACAGGTATTACTGATTCTGAGAGAGAAGGAATAATTTTTTTTGTTTTTGCATATATAGGGATAGGGTTGAGCATTGCAGTGCCAAAATTAACAGACCGGTCTTGTTGAGACCCAAATAAAATTTCAAAATTATCTCTCGCAAGTGTTTTGTTTTTGAAATCTACTTTAACATTGTATTTATTTAGCCAAGGAATACCTAATATAATTTGAAAATTAGGGGACAGAGAGCCTTCACATATAGCAAAAATGTCAGAAAATTCAGTTTGTCCTAATTTAAACTGTAGCTCTGCCTTACTTCTTAAGGTAACTTCACCACCTAATAGTGTTCTTAGATTGGATGGGTATGTCTGTTTACTTACTCCACTAGATTTTTCCACAATATTACTCGTTATTAAATTGCAGGAACACCCTGAATCGATTAACACATTATGATGTTCACCCTGATAGAAAAATGATAATATAGGCAGTTCATTTGCAAAAGATTTGTTCCAACCTGAGTAAAAATATTCTGTATTTTGGGATATTTGAGTTGAATGTGCAGGATCCCAAGCCTCTACCCCCCCCTAGGTGAGATCCCTTCTAGTTTAACGGTTTATTTTCATTGTGGGTATTATTTTGCAATCTCTCTGTGCCTACTTGTGCCCCTCCCCTACTCTGGGAACGATAATCGCTTCTAAAAGCCGAAGTTTGAGATCTCTGACCTGTGTTTCTCCCCTGTTGTAAGTCCTTTTGCCTTGTGAAACATTCATTTTTGTAATGTCCGGGTTTACCACAATAATAACATAAAATGTCTTTTTTAGATTTCGGAGGTGGTCGATCATTTCTCCTACTCTCAAGGCTTTGGACTTTTGAGGTCAGCTGCGAAACTTGTACTGATAAATCAGCAATTAGATTAGCTAGAGTCTGGTGGGAAGTTGCTGACCTATACTTGGGCCGCACAGGCCATCTCAGCCACATAGCTGCTTGAGCTAGAGACTTGCTGGGGGCTAACAGAGAGAAAAGCTTCCTCTTCCGCGAGTGCAATGCGTTCGACTTCAACCGAGATTGGGGACCTAGCTATTACTCCCTTTCTTATTTCTGGCCTTAGGTTTTTTAGTAATAGAGCTAGAAGTCATTCCCTTTCAGTTTGCGCTAAATTTTCAGGGGGAATTTTTTGAGCTTCGAGAGCCTTCCTAGCTCTAACCTTAGCTTTGACTATAAAATCTGCTACAGATATATCCGGTGTTTGTACAAAGGACCAAAAATCGTGAATTACACGATGCAAGTCTTCCTTAGTCCCAAATCTATCTCTCAATAATTTTTCTAAATCACCAAAATTGTTCACATGCATTTTGTGGTCCCTGTACATTTGCTGCGCTGCCCAGCCAAGCGCTGAGTAGCAGCGAAGAAAAGCTCTTCCTGTTTCCATCCTAAGAATCGAGCGAACTCGTGAAATTTTGAAAAGAATTCGCTGACAGAAAAAGAGGGGTCTCTCCCTGTAAAAACTGGGATGAAAGAAAGATTATCCAAGAGGAGCGCTCTCCTCTGACACTGTGCATTTTCCACCCCCACTGCCAGGGCTGCACTCGAATTCTGACTTTGCGAAACTAGGGAATCATTCTGAAGTCCACTACCTTCCAGCCCAGGCTCTACCGGAGTTTCTTTTGGATTGTCACCTGTCATTTTAGTAATTAATCTGTTAATTATATTTTAGCTTTATGTTATTAAAAAAAACATCTACCTCCTCCTTTTTTTTTTTTTTTTTTGAAAATAGTCTAGAAAATTTAAAAATTAAGCATAGAATTAAAGATAATTTTGTAAAAGTTTAGCATTTAAACAGTTTTTGAGTAAAATTTATCAAAACCTTTATTATTTTTTTTTGTTATCATGAATTTTGAATTAAAAACATATATATTGGGGGTAAGTTAAAAAAGATGTAGTGAGAGAGAGAGAAAAAAAAAATTACTCTTCCCTTGAGGGAAAACTTCAAAGGCAAGGAGAGGGCAATAAAAAAAATCAATACATAATACAGTTAAAAATGGTACTCTCTTATATTGCTATAAAATAATCAATAAAGCACAAACCACAATATCTTGCATCCCTCATTTTGCTGTTAGAATTAAGAACTTTCTTGCTGGCACCTCTCATATTCATACCAAAGTCCGTTCTCGATCTCTTATAAGCATGACACCTTGGAACTTCCAGGTTATTTCTTGTCTTGATCCGTTTAGTGGATTTGACAAATCTAATACAGATGCTTCTATTTTTCATGCCCTTTACACCTCTCATCGCTCTCATTATAAGAACCATGTCGAAATATTTACTGACGGCTCCAAGACTAGTAATAAAGTCGGCTGTGGTGTTGTCATTGGTAACACCACTTATAGCTATCAACTCCCTAACTCGTTCTCCATCTTCTCTGCAGAGTTTTTTGCCATTGAGGTTGCTCTTAACATTATTTCATCTCATCAAAGTAGAAATTTCATTATTTACACAGACTCGAAGAGTGTTCTCGACTCACTTTCATCTATTTCTTGCAACCCATCTTTTATCTCGATTCTGAAAACTTATAACGACCTTAAGAAAAAGGGATTCGACATTTTATTCTGTTGGGTACCTGGACATGTAGGCATCAAAGGCAATGAAGCAGCAGACAAAGCCGCAAGGCAGGCATCAATTTTCTTAAACAGCCCTGTTCCTTATGATGACGTTAAGCATACACTTAGAAACTTTCTCAGAAATATATGGCAAAGGGAATGGAACACTCAAAACAATAACAAATTACAAGAAATTAAACCTCAGATTGCCATTTGGCGTACCCTCAGTCCTAGAAAATATGATGTTATCGTAACTCGTCTGAGAATTGGCCATTCCAGACTAACTCATAAATACTTACTACTTGGGCAGCAGCAGCCTACTTGTCCCAACTGCCACTATGATATACTTACCATTCGCCATGTACTCACAGATTGCCCTTGCCTAAGACATTTATATAGGAGATATTTTAATTCATCATCACCATGTCTGACAAACCTTTTAGGTATCAATCCACATCACCATTTGACAAATTTTTTAAAAGATGCTGGATTTTATCACTACATATGATTTTATATTTTACACTGTTCATCTTTTTAATATATACACTGTGATTTTATATTTTACACTGTTCATCTTATTATACACACTGTTCATATAATTTTACTTCTGTTTTAATCATATACACTGTACATAACTTTTTACATCATTTTATTTTATACATATGTATGTTCTCTTTTACTTTTTTAAATGTCTTTTATATTTTATTATTTTACCTATTGTTTAACTTTTATTGTGTTGTTTACTGACCATCTGGATGGGTAAAACCCATCCAGAAGCTAGTCTTTGTTTTTATACCTTTGTTTGGCGCAGTATGTCCCATTGTGGACCTTGCGCCACTAAACGGCAACCAACCAACCAACCAACCACAAACCACAATAATAAAAAAAATTATAAAGAGGTGAATAATTCCCAAGGATAAAACAATAAAACAAAATGTTATTTACCCACAATGAGATTTATATATATATTTCTTATGTCCTCACACACCAATATATACCCTGATATATTTAAATATATATATATTTTTTTCTTTTATATTCCCCTATTTTTTTTTTTTTTTTTTTTATTTACTATTCAAGATTTTTGATAACTAAGTTATACTAGAATAAAAACTTATTAGAAATATTAAAAATCATTAAAATCAAAATACAATTATCCAATAAGGGAATATAAATCTTTTATAAGAGAAATACCATACTCCAAATCAACAACATTAAGCATCAACAATAAAAAAAAATGAATCTTTTTTAAAAAAATAGCAACCTGGCGCCAATAATATTATCGTAAATAAATTTATTAATATCCTAAATTTGAGATCCTAGTGTCACGGCACCATAATTTATTCTGGTGCTTTCTTTTAAAACAATTTACTCCCTGTTCATTATTTAAATTATCAGCTTTCTTTTAAAATTGTATATTAAACTCTGCCTGGACTTTTAACCTTACTCATAACAAATCTAATCTTCACATAAAATTTAATAAATATTAAGTTTTTATAGATTACAAATAATTATTATGTATATAAATATTTTTTTTTTTTTTCTTTTTTTTGGTAGAAAATTTTAAAGATCAGAAACACAGAATTTTCCCTGGTTTTCTACTGCCAAATAACAATTTTCATAATACAGGTTTACTTCCAGGCAAAGTCAAATGCATTTAAAAAAAAGAAAGCACCAAAAATTTTTAAGCCATTTTCATGTAGGGTAATAAATAAAATTTAAACTCTTTACCCCTCTTCAGATTGAATAAAGAAAAATATAATTTTCCTACTCAATCAAACAAAAGACCTGCATTGTGTAACTACAAATTTATACCCAAGTAAAAACAGCAGTGATAACAGTGCCTTATTCTACTATTAATTTTCTTGAAGAAAAATTACATCTGTCTATTAAATTTAATTCTTTAGTATGATCATGTAATCAAATTTTCCCATCTTTTCTCTTAAAATCCTCAATATTTTCTAACTGTCATTCAAGTACTTAAATTACCAACAGGAATAGTCAGTTCTCAAATCAAATAAAAACGAAAAAAAGAAAAAATAATTTTTATTTCTGCAACAAGTCTGGACCTGAAAAAGAAAACTGTTACTCTAGTCCTCCTCTGGAATTGCTAACAAAACCAAAATTCCTATATTCTTTTATCATCATCCATTCAAAAATTTTTTTTTTAATCTAACTATTAGCAGTCAACATGCAATTCCAAATAGAGGACTAAACTAACTCACTGACTTAATCCTGTTCAATGTTAGATTCAAAAGACACATGGATTTTTACTTGCTAACTCTTTTATCTATTCTTATAGGAAGATCAATACAAGCTACCTATAATATATATAAAAACTCTTTTCCTAAGCATTCCTATTGATAAAAACTCAATCTATAAATATATATATCTCCCTATCCTTTTAAATACCTCTACATCTAAATGATATAAAACACTGCCATCATTGCTGATATAAATAAATATGTTTCAAAAATCTATCCACCTGTATATTCTTTAATGTATAGATGGATCTCTTCAAATAAATAAAAATATAAACTCTTTGTAAAACATATATATATAATAAAAAGAAAATGTATTATTCTCGCTCATATACAAAAAAAACCAAATGAATAGCCACCATATTAGAGATTAAATTGAAATAAAGTTTTATTAATACTAATTTTAGTAAAATACTAGAGATTTTTTAAAATACTTACAACTTCTCTTAATCGCTGACCTTTAGAACAATAATACTTTGAAAGTTCATGAGTATTAGTCTAATAATTTTTAAGTTAAAAGCAAACAATAAATAACTCAAAAAAAGGTTTTAACACTTACAACAATGAAGACTTTTCCAGTTGAAGTTCCTGTCCATAGAAGACTATTGTTCTGGATGTCAGATACTGGGGCTTTCAGGACCTTAAGCAGGGGCTTGAATTCGGACTCGATAGAAGGATATTGGGACACGGACTTTCAAAGGTCACTTTTCTACACAGCTTTTCACTTCCATAGCCTGGTTCAGATTCACCGTTATTTATTACTCGGACTCCATTGAATAATCTAGGAGACTAGTTACCTAGATCGGGCAGCGAGCAGCCTAAAATATTAATGGCCTTTGTGTTACTGAAGGTCTTAGTGTCGCCCCATCTCCCACCTCGTCGTGAGGTCTTCTACGATGGGGTAGTCGACACAACGTTTTAAGCAGAGGTACGCCGGGTTATAGTTACTCGCTTTGCTGGACATCACCTGAGTCTATGCCGAGGCTCACCGTCATATCTTGCTAGTATCAGCTGCTGGAGTGCGTCTGGGCCCGCCACCGTTTTTCACTACTAGCCTGCATGCTGTGGTGTTAAGGGAGTGCAGAAAGAAAACGACCCATCTCGATGGAAGTTCACGAGCTAATGCCTAATCTGAGGGAGCTCGAAAGCCCCCTCTCCTTTTTAAAGAGAACCCAGCTACATGTCTATCCTCGATAGAGGCTTAATGTCGAATGCCCCATTTTTACCCCAAAAAGAGCAGATCAAATCAGAAACGTTGCCAACAGGCATTTTCAAAATTATTCACTGCCCAATGAAAATTCACTTAATCAAAAAAAACTCCACCTCGCCGTGATTCCCCAAAGAGAGGATAGGCTACCGCGCCTTAAGGAGGGGCATGTCTCACCCCTATGCAATGAAGTAAAAATAAAAAAAAAGTTCCCGCCGGACGCCCTGTTTGTGACAGAAAAAACATCTGGGAATTCTCCGTCAACCCCACAAAATTCCAGTTTTAACTTTTTTGACCTCGACACGGCTTAAGTCAAATCCTTGTGTCACAAAATCGCGAATTTATGTAATCACAGATACCATAAAATCTAAAGTTACATCACTCCCTCATGACATCTGGCAATTTAAACTCGCCATAACATTCCAGCTCACCCTACAAGTGCAATTTTCTCATACAAAAAAAAATCAACGACCCCCTACAAAGCATTTCTTTCTACTGCAGTTTTTCCAGGAAAAACTCAAAGTCCCTGCACCAACTCTCTCAACACATCTGCGGGGATCTCTGCTGTAGTGAAGGAGAGAGAAAGAAAAAAAAAAAAAACAATAAAAGTCCGATTCCAAACACAATTTCTTAAGTGCAATTACCAGAAAATTTTAAAGAAAAAAAAAAAACATAGTTATTTAAAATAATAAAAGTTTTGTAAACAGTTCTTGTAAAATTTAAAACAAATATAATTTTTGTAGAATTGAAAAGTTTAAAAGTAAATTAAATTTAAAAGTATAGATTTTGTAAATTAAATTTAAAAGTATAGATTTTGTAAAATTTCACCTTAACATAATAAATTAACCTAGTATTGATTTTACCACAAGGTGAGAAATTGGTTTGGTTTAAAATGAAAATAAAGACTATAACGAGAAAAATCAGTTGTGAAGGCAACATTTCATGTAAGACATGCATTAAAATCAGTTTTAATTAAATACAGTTATTTATCTTAAGCACCTTCATTAATAACTTTATTTTTGTAAAAAGTTTTAATTTACAGTAATGTTATTTTAAAATGGGGGTTAATTTAATTAATATGTAATATAAGTTTAAAGCTTAAAATTATAAAAATTAGTTAATTTGACAAAATGTAGCTCAAACTAGGGTCATAAAAACAGATGAAACTGTTACCTGTATTACATAATGTGTGTCATTAAGAATGAAGTTACTTTTCGAATACATTTATTTCCCAAAGAATTACTTTAAAGTCAGTAGCTCAGTAGCACCATATTTAATACTAATAACTATTTTTTATCATATATATCTATTATTATATGCATCTTTTACTAGTCTTATTTTTTTTTTTAGACTCTGGATCAGTAAAGTTTGCAGTATATCCAATTCTGGATCTTGCGCCACTAAAAACCAACTAACCATATATACCTATATATGCGTGATTGTGCATGTTAATAGGTACTTTTGAAAGCTATATAAAGAAAATTATTTATTCAAATATAAAAATTCAATTTTTTAAAATTTTTACTTAAAATTAAAATTAATTTTTATAATCAATAATAAGAATTTATTAGTTTTTAAATTCTTAATATATAACAAATTTTTAATAATATATATTGTTCTTGCGATGTTGTGTACACATAATAATTAACTAACAAACACACGGATAAACCATATCAGTTTTATGATTTTTAGATTTCTCACAACTCAAAACGTGTAGAAATGTAAAAAAAAAAAACCGACGGTTTAAATTTTTATAACTGCCTAAGATCCCCTACCTATAGTATGATGGGTTACGAAAAATATGCACATAGTGATAAACATTTTATAATTCTTTTTCTTTTTTTAATGTAGAATTGTAGATTGCTGTAAAAATGCCATACGACAAAGGTGTAATTGAATTATTTAAATAATAAAATAATTTATTATTATAAAAACAACTTTTTCTTGCTATTACCTAATAATAATTTGAAAGTAATAAACTGTATGTGTTTTCGGTAATTTTAATTTTAATTTTTTTTTTTTTTTCATATTTTACAATTATTTAATTGATATGATACAAAACAAAATATATTAATTGATTGAAAATAATAATTTAAGCATGCTTTATATTAAAATTAATTTTTCTAGCTATTACTTATTAAGACTCTTAAGTAATAAAATACTTTTTTCGATTAAAAGTAATTTTAAAAAAAAAATGTTCAAAGTTTAGAGTAACAAAATAAACTCAAATTATTGTTATTAGTAGTAGTATATGTTTTTGCATATTCATTTTAGAGGGTGGTAGGATAATAGATTTGCGTAATAATAAGAATAATGCACATTAACCCGACCCGAGCCCGACAGGTAAGTTTTAAATCAACCCGAAACCCGATCCGAACCCGACAAAAAAATTTTCATCAACCTGAAACCCGACCCGAACCCGACAAAAAAAATTTCATCAACCCGAAAACCGACCCGAACCCGCAACAGATAATTTTTTGCGACCCGAACCCAAAAAATAAATCAACATTACTTATTCATCTAAAAATCATGCAAAACAATGTAAAATGATATAACATGATATAAAATAAAGTAAATTTTCATTGTCACACAGTTGGTAAATTAAAAAAAAAAAAAAACTAGTATGTTGTGGCCACCACAAGACATTCTTCTATATTTTTCTGTCAAATTCACTAAGTGCGAATAATTTATTAAAACTATTATTAAAAAGTTTAACGTGATGAATGCAAATAATTTTCATCTTAGGGAAATCTAACACTAAATATCCAAAGAGAGACAGTTTTATCGTCTATAAATAACTTCTTAAACAATGTGTTTTTATAATGGTTATCTCACATATCATGGTTCGTACAGTTATATGGCATAGAAGTTGAGATATAGCCATCCTGTTATCGATGAAATTTGCAGTATAACAGCGCCACCTATTGGTCGACAAGCATTCAAACTGAGTCAGCATCTCATAATCGCCTTCTCACATATTAAGTTTTGTTTGATGATACACAATAGAACCTGAGATATAGCTTTCCTTGTAATTGTGGAAATCGCTGTGTAGCATCGCCACCTTTTGAGCGGTTTACACCAAAAGTTGACAGGCGCTAATACATATTAAAGGGCACCTACATACAAATTTATATGAAATTCTGTGCGGTAGTTCTTGAGATATAGCCTTTCCTTAAATTGCTGAAATCGCTGTTTAGCAGCGCCACCTGTTGGCTAATAGGCATTCAAATTGAATCGGCGTCTGTTTGTGTGTCTGCGTGAAAAAAAAAAAAAAAAAAAAAAAAAAAGTGCGACTGTATCTCGGGAACTACTGCGCTTAACTGGATATAAATGTATATGCAAATGTACCTTGACCTAAAGTAGTACCTATCAACTTTTGTTGTCAATTTCTTAACAAGTGGCGCTGCTGGACCGCGATTTTCACAATTTCAAGAAAGGGTATATCTCAGGAACTACTACACGATTTTGTATATAAATTTATATGCAGATACCCTTTGACATAAATTAGCGTCTACCAAATTTTGTGTCAATTGCTCAACAGGTGGTGCTGTTATACGCAGACTTTCTCATTTTCAGGGAAGGCTGTATCACAGGTTCTGTTGTGTATAACAAAACTTAACATGTATCTGTGTAGCCATTATATGACATTACGCTGATTCAATTTGGATGCCTATCAGCCAATAAGTGGCGCTGCTATAGTGCAATTTTCACTGAGAACGGGATGTGGCTACATCTCAACTTCTATGGCATATAACAGTATGAAACCCGATGTATGAGGTAACTATTATGAAGACGCTTTTTTAAAGACTTTTAAAGCTATTATTTATCAAAATTACCTGCCATAATGAATGCAGACGATTTTCATGTTAGAGAAAAATTACATTGTACAAAGAAAGGCAGTTTTATTCTCCATAAATTGTATATTAAAAAATGCGTTTTCATAATGGTTATTTCACTTATCAAATTTTGTACAGTTATACACCATAGAAGTTGATATATAGCTTTTCCGTTTTCGGGGAAAATTGCAGGACAGCAACGCCACCTATTGGCCGATATGCATCCAAATTGAATCAGCATAATGTCTGATAATGGTCTTTTCACATATCATTTTTTTTTTTAATTATACACAATAGAACCTGAGATTTCTCTTTCCCTTAAATTATGGAAATCGTTGTATAACACCGCCACCTATTGAATTATTGGTACCAAAAGTGGAAAGACAATAATTTATATCATAGTACATCCACTTATACATTTATGTGCGATTTCGTATAGTAGTTCCTGAAATATAGCCTTTCCTTTAACTGTGGAAATCCCTGTATAGCAGCGTCATCTTTTGAGAAATTGACATGAAAAGTTGATAGGGACTAGGTTATGTCAAGGTGCATCTACATATAAATTTATATGCAATTCTCCCCCCCAGGGGGGTACCTTCTTCAGGTATTCAGGGGGAGTCACGCACCCCGGGCCCGAGTGATCTTTTTATCTCTTCATTTTTTTTTTTTTTTTTTTTTTTTTTTTAACTTTTACCTTCTTTTCTCTTCTTTTTTATTTTTATTTTATTTTATTTTATTTTTTCTCTTTTTAAGTTTTTGGCATTTTTCTTGCTTTTTCGCCCTTGTTTGTTTTTTTGTTTTTTAATGCCAATAAGATTTTGGTACTCGTTCTTGTTCATTGTTCTTGAAAAAAAAAAAAAAAAAAATTGTAAAAAAATTTGATAAACTTACAAAAAAATGAAACTACTTACCTTGTTATACTCACCTTTTTGGTTTCTACTTACCCTGTTTATTTTCACTCACCTTTATTTTTTGGTCTTGTTCTTGTTGTTTATACTAATATTATTTAACTTCTAAAACATTAACCAAGCTGAGACCGGTGTAGATGTGGCGCTGGTTATTGGGTTGGCGGTTTGGTGAGGGTCTCACGGTAGTCTAGCCTTGGGAGCACACTGGGAGACTGGTGCCCTTGGTGAAGGTGAGACAACGGTGACTACTCGAACGAGAAACACCGGACTACCACGACTACCACATGTGATTCCCAATCTGGGTCGACGGTCTGGTAGCTGGTGAGTGGTTATGGGTGTCCCAGGGAGCGATTCTGAAAACCCTTTGCTTTCCGTCCGTTCAAGAAATGGGCTGACTTGTGGGACTAAGGAAACCCTCGACCCTTTTTACTTATCTCAATATGGCGACAAACAAAGGAAATACGAATAATGCGTCTGGCTTGGGCCAAACTAGTGAAAATTCAAAGGCGAAAACTTGGGCGGACAGAATGGAAGAATTTTCTTCCACTCTGAATGAGAGCAATGTATTTATGACCTTAGAAGCTAGATTTTTTGTGATAAAAAGAAAAGAGGGTGATTTTCTAAGGACATCGCCTTTTCTTATACAGAAAGCATGTCAATCAATAATGGGCGATCCAAAGTCTATAAAAAAACTGAGATCGGGCGAACTTTTAATTGAAGTCGAAAATGCCAAACAAGCTAACAACTTAAAAAAATGTAATCAATTTGCAAATATTCCAGTCACTGTTGATGTCCATAGAACATTAAATACTTGCCGTGGTGTCATATCTGAACCTGACCTCCAGTTTATACCAGAAGCCGAAATTCTTGAAAACCTCAAAGAGCAAAAAGTTATCGGAGTAAAACGTATATCCATATTTCGCGACAATAAACCAATTCCAACTAAACACATTATCTTAACTATAAATTCCCCAAAACTCCCAACATCAATAAAAGCTGGGTATCTTGAATGCCCCGTCAGACAATACATACCAAATCCGTCACGCTGCTTCAACTGCCAACGTTTTGGCCATTCTAAAACATCCTGCCGTGGAAAACAGACATGTGCCCGTTGCAGTGCCATTGGTCATGACAGTCAAAATTGCGAAGCCACAGTATGTTGTGTAAATTGTAAAAAAGATCACCCGTCATATTCTAAGTCTTGTGAGAAATGGAAAATAAAAAAAGAGATTCAAACCATTAAAACAAAACAAAATATATCATACCCAGAAGCCAGAAAAATAGTAGAATCTAGAACACCCATCGTTGGTAAATCATATGCTGCTGTTACTTCCACCAAAAAAATTTGTAAAACAATAGCTACACAAACTGACTCTCTAATCAATACCAGCCCCCCAGTTGAAACTGTTTCACGTAATTCTACAAAAATACCCAATACTAGCTCTCCACTCGAAACTACAGTGAACAATTCCCAAAACTTACAAACCAAACCAAATCAGTCTTCTAACTCTTCACAGTCCTCTTCATCAAAATCAAGAAATTTAAAAAAAATTCCACAAACTGCTAAAACCTTATTGTCTGGGAAAAGTCTTAACTCTGCCTCTCTAAAGCATTCTAATTCACCCTCTCGTCTCAATATCATCAAGAAAAAGAAACTAACAAAATTGCCCACTCCCACTACAAATAAAAATAATAAAGGAAATCTTCCAAAACAAGATGATATGATCTGCCTCCATCCTTCTGATGGAGAAGACGGTATGTGTACTGCATCAGAGGATAATGACGTGGATGTTATAATCTAAAAAAAAAAAAATCATGACTAATTTCATCTCATGGAATTGCCGAGGTTTTATTAATAAACGAGATGAAATAAGAGAAATAATCTCTGATCATCGACCTGTATGCTTCGCTTTCCAAGAAACATACCTAAGACAAAACGATATTGTTAAAATCCGTGGCTATCAGTGTTTCAGGAAAGATTTTACACATTCTGATAGAGCTACAGGTGGTGTAGCCATTTTAATCTCTAATAATATTCCACATTCATGTATCACTTTAAATACCGATATCCAGGCTATTGCAGTTCAGATCCATAAACACATACTTATCACTATCTGCACTGTCTATTTACCGCCAAATATGACCATTCGTCCAAGTGACCTAAATAGGCTTATTTCACAACTGCCGACACCTTTTTTAATTCTTGGTGATTTAAACGGGCACAGTCCACTCTGGGGTAGTCCCGATATTAATCCTCGTGGACAAACTATTGAAGACTTAATCACTGACAATAATTTATGTATTTTAAATAATGGTGACAATACCTACTTCCATGAACCTTCCAGAACTTTTCATGCAATAGACCTGGCCATCTGCTCTCCATCTTTGTATCCGTATTTCAATTTCTTTGTTAGTAACGACCTTTATAATAGTGACCATTTTCCTTTATTTTTATCTTTTTATAATTTTAATGATCATCATCCTACAAATCCACATTATATTTATGACAAGGCCAACTGGACTACTTTCACTATAAATGCAACCATCACATACGAAATGACTGAGGGTGATATCAACAGAGCAATCACTGATGTCACAAAGTGTATTATAAATGCAGCTGATATTAGTATTCCAAAATCCTCTGGACGTCTCAGTAAAAATTCAAAGCCATGGTGGAGTGAAGAATGCAATAACGCAAAAAGACAGCAACAAAAGGCTTGGGGAATTTTTAGGAGGTATCCAACTACTGCTAATTATATCGCATTCAAAAAAGCAAGGGCAGCCGCACGAAGAATCCGCAGAAACTCCCAAAAAAATTCTTGGATTAAATATGTTTCCAGCATTACCTCCAATGTAAGCAGTAAAAAGCTTTGGCATCGTGTCAAGAGAGCATTGGGAATTCATTCTAATCAAAGTATTTCATTTTTAAAGGATAACGGCCAAACTATAACATCTATTAAAAATATTGCAAACACCATTGGTAGAACTTTATCTGACATATCCAGCTCTAATTCCTACTCTGAACCTTTTTTGTCATATAAAAATAATTCTGAACGATCATCAATCAACTTTCACTCCCGCTCTTCACCAGGCTACAATAGACCTTTTTAAAGAAAATGAATTAAAAAATAGTTTGAAACATTGCCATAACTCTGCTCCCGGACCCGATGGTGTTACCTACATTATGATTAAACATTTATCAAAACAGTCTCTTAAAAATCTCCTTCATCTTTACAATAGGATCTGGACTGAAAATATATTCCCTGCTGCTTGGCACGATGCTATTGTTATTCCTTTTCCTAAGCCAGGCAAAGATGCTACTGACCCCAATAATTACAGACCCATTGCTCTTACAAGCTGTCTATGTAAGCTGCTAGAAAAGATGGTAAATACTAGGCTTGTTTACATTTTAGAAAGAAGTAATTTGATTTCTCTATGGCAAAGTGGTTTCCGACGAGGCCGTTCAACGGTTGACAATATTTTATTATTAGAGACAAATATCCGCAAAGCTAATGTGAGACGTAACCATTTGGTTTCAATTTTTTTCGATATAGAAAAAGCTTATGACAAGACATGGCGCTATGGTATTTTAAAAGATCTTTTTAATTTGGGCTTTAGAGGAAATCTCCCCATTTTCATTCAAAACTTTTTAAGAGTCAGACGCTTTCAAGTTCGTATAGGATCAGTTTATTCAGATTTTTATTTTCAAGAGGAAGGTGTGCCTCAAGGCAGTGTTTTGAGCGTTACGCTTTTTTCTTTAAAAATAAACAATATTCTTAAACAATTGCCTCCAAGTGTCCATGGGAGTTTATATGTTGACGACCTGCAAATTTCTTGCCAGGGGAATGACATGCGTTTCATTGAACGTCAATTACAACTTGCTATAAAAAACATAATTAAATGGACAAATAAAAATGGTTTTAAATTTTCTACTGACAAAACACAATGTGTGCATTTTTGTCGTAAACGAGGTCTTCATCCTGATCCAGAGATTTTAATAAACAACAGGCCAATTTCAGTTGTTGACACTGCTCGCTTTCTGGGTGTTATTTTTGACAGAAAACTGAACTTTTTGCCACATATTTTACACTTGAGAACTAAATGTGACAAAGCACTTAATATTTTAAAAGTGCTTTCTAATACTTCTTGGAGAGCAGACCGCCCATCTTTACTTAAAATTTACCGTGCTACTATTCGCTCCAAACTCGATTATGCATGTCAGGTTTATGGTTCAGCCCCTCACTCCTATATTAAAAGACTTGACACAACACATCACAGTGCACTCAGAATTTGCTCAGGTGCTTTCCGCACGACTCCAGTCCTTAGTTTATATGCTGACTGTGTGGAGCCTTCTCTCACTGACATCAGACAAAGACTTTCGTGTGAATTGTACTTTCGCATCCTTTCACATCCTAATCATCCACTTCATTCACTTTTAAATAGTAACGATCATAATCTTTATGTGAATCGCCCATCTTGCATCCCACATTTCGCTCTTAGAATTAAGAGCTTTCTTGCTGGCACCTCTCACATTCATACCAAAATTCGTCCTCGGTCACTTTTAAACATGACGCCTTGGAATTTCCAAGTTATTTCTTGTCTTCATCCATTTAAGGGGTTTGACAAATCTAACACAGATGCTTCCATTTTCAAGCACTTTTCTCTTCTCATCGTTCTGAGTATAAGGACTATGTCGAGATTTTTACTGACGGCTCCAAGACAACTAATAAAGTCGGTTGTGGTATCATCATTGATAACACTACATTTAGCTATCAACTCCCTAATTCATTTTCCATTTTCTCTGCAGAGTTTTTTGCACTTGAGGTTGCTCTTAACATTATTTCATCTCATCGGAGGAGGAAATTCATTATCTATACCGACTCGAAGAGTGTTCTTGACTCTCTCTCTTCTAACTCTTGTAACCTGTCCTTCATTTCAATTCTCAAAACTTACAACGACCTTCTTAAAAAGGGATTCAACTTTGTTTTGCTGGGTTCCTGGCCATGTTGGCATTAAAGGAAATGAAGCAGCAGACAAAGCTGCAAGGCAGGCTTCTCTACTTTTAAACTGTCCTGTACCTTACGATGACATGAAGCACACACTTAAAAGCTATTTTAAAAATATTTGGCAAAGGGAGTGGAATAACCAAAACAATAACAAATTGCAAGAAATAAAACCTGAAATTTCAATCTGGCCAACACTCACCCCTAGAAAATATGATGTCATTATTACTAGACTAAGAAGTGGGCATTCAAGACTCACACATAAATACTTATTGCTTGGAGAACAACAACCTGATTGTCCAAAATGTCATTTTAGTGCACTAACCATTCGCCATATTCTCACCGACTGTCCTTGCCTTCGTCATTTGTATCGACATTATTTTAATTCATCTTCACCCAATTTGACAAGCCTTTTAGGTGCAAATTCTCATCATCACGTGACAAATTTTTTGAAAGAGGCTGGTTTTTATTTCGACATTTGATTTTATTCTTTACAATGTTCATCCCATTTTACATCTGTTTTTACTTTGAGATCTGATTTTATTGTTTACAAATTCATCGTATTTTACATCTGTTTTTTATTGTATACACTGTTTTTATTATATTTAATTTTATCTTGTATCTTGTTTTGTTTCTTTGTTAATGACTTTCTGGATGGGTAAACCCATCCAGAAGCTCTTTTTATTTTTTTACCTGTTTGTTTGGCGCAGCATGTCCTTTGGACCTTGCGCCAGAAAAATGCATTCAACCAACCATATGCAATTTTCTGCAGTAGTTCCTGAGATATAGCATTCCCTTAAATTGTGGAAATCACTGTATAGCAGCGCTATCTGTTGAGCGATGGGCACCAAAAGTTGATAGGCACTAATTTATGTCAAGGCGCATTTATTTACAAATTTATATGCAATTATGTGCAGTAGTTCCAGAGATACAGTCGCCACAAAAGTTTTGTCACACACATACAGACTGATATTTTCTAGAAAAAGTCAAATCGTATTCGGGATTCTCAAAACGTGCAAATTCATCAAAAACCGGAAATTGAAAATTTTTACGAATCTAATACTTTCTTCTACTGAATATAGAGGAAAGTAAAAAAAAAAAAAAAAAAACTTGTAAACTGCGAAATCTTTTCAGTTTCCAGAATGTAAATGCGAGGTTATACTGTATTTGTATTTCTTTAATTTATATATTAACAACAGTCGAGAAAGATTTATAATACTTTTCTAATTTTCATACAATTTCTACAAAAGATACATATTAGTTCCGATGAAGAAAAGAAAACAGATCTAGATACAAATACGGATCTATTTTTCTGGCGGATATGAATAGGGAGCTCCGGTACATGTCTGCCCACCAGCGGCCGAGCGGTTCTGCGCTCAAAGCTGGTAGATGGGAGGTGTCGGGTGTCCCAGGTCGCGCTCATCGTGGTTTCCTCCGAAACACGCATAAAAACGGGCTAGGACCCCTTAGAAAGACTCAAACGGAGGGCATTCCCCCTATAGGCCTAAGATACATCTGGAGTCAATCGGCCTTAAATCCTCCAACCAAACAAGTCTAGTATGTGCAGAATGTTTAAATTAGTTACATAGTTGTAAACATGCCTATAAATTTATGTTTATAATTGTAAAAATATTTTGAAAGTTGTTCTCAAGTCGACCCGACTTGTTGAAAACCAAACCCGACCCGCAAGAAAAAAATTCAGTCAACCTGACCCGAACACGACCCGCACAAAAAAAAGATCAAGAGAAAAAATCGTGTTCAGGACATCCCAAAACGTGCAAACCCATCGAAAACCGGAGTTCGACAATTTTCACTAATCCAAGAATTTCTCTATATTACATATAGAAGAAAGTAAAAATTCTTTATCGTTATGGTTTATATGGGCCCAAATTCTTCAAATTCTTTAAACTGCAGTAGCATCTAAACACCTTATTCAGTTGAGCTGAAAATTCATACACATGCTATAAGTCACTGTTGTACGAAGTGAATAAATTTTGGTGAATCTAGCACGTATAGTTCTTATACAGGGAGACAACGAAAAATTCTTTATCACTATGCCCTATGGGCTCAAATTCTTTAAAGTGCGATAATGTCTAAACGTCATATCGGATTGAGCTGCTAATTTATATACATGGTTTAGATCACCGTCACACTAACTATATCCACTTGGGATTGGGACTATGTAGCACTTATAGTTCTTTTAGAAAAACAGAAAAAATTCTTTATCATTGTGCCTTATGGGCTCAAATTATTTAAAATGCGATAGCGGCTAAACGCCTCCTTCGATTGAGTTGAAAATTTACATACATATTACAGTTCACTGTCGCACAAGCTGTATAAATTTCGGTGAGTCTAGTACTTAGAGATTTTTACAGAGACGCAACGAAAATTTTTTATCATTATGGTCTATGGGCTCAAATAAAGTTCGATAGCATCTAAACGCTATATCCGATTGAATTGAAAATTTATATGCATGTTGCAGATCTCCTTCAAACGTACTGTACGAATTTTGTAGAATCTAGCACTTATAGTCTTTTTACAGTGACACAATTAAAAATTCTTTATCAATGTGGCTTATGGGCTCAAATTATTTAAAGTGCGCGATAGCGTCTGAACGCCTCATTCGATTAAGCTGAAAATTTATATAACTTATAGGTGACCGTCGCACGAACTGTATAGATTTTAGTGAGTCTAGCATTTATTGAGTTTTACAGGGATACAGCGAAAATTTACTTATCATAATCTATGCTCAAAATATTTGATGGGGTTAATTTAAAGAAAATGATACATAGGGAAAAATATTTATATACCTTATTATCATTTTCCCTTTTGTTTATTTAATGACATCTCTTACTTTATTTATACAACCGTTAATTACTTAATATTCGGAAAGTCGAGTGGTGTCACTCCAGATTTTTAATACAAATATTATTATTATTAATGTTATTTTGGAAGAGGGCTTGCAAGGGAGATTTCCATCAAGTCTAGTAGAGAGGCCTCTGATTAGATAGTTCAATATTTTGTGCGTAGGCCCTGTATGGGAATCTCGTCTGTATTTAAGTCAAAACCAACCAACCCCCATCCCTCCTCCTTTCCCATATTCCACCACCAGTAAATGATTAAATTGCTAGCTAAATTTTTTTTTTTTAACATATGTTTTATTGTGTTGATGTGTTATTCTTTTAGTTTAATTTGTCACTTTTAAAATATTTTGTATAATTTTTCCCTGTGAGCATTATATTTCATTTGAAATAAATTTTATGAATAAATTTGTATAGTTTTCCCTATGCATGTTATTTTTCATTTGAAATTAATTTTATGAACACACGTTTCCTCTTTTTTAAATTTTCTGCAATTTCATGCCCGTATTTTGAAATATGAATTTATAACTAATTTCCATTTAAAACATAAATCAACATAACATGTGAATCACATCTCTGCAACCAAAAGATACCATCTTCCAAAACAAACTACGATATATTTATATGGTTGTTATCTACGGTTTGTAGTATAACTAACAGTTAATGTGTCATGTGATCGCAAAACCTCTGTTTCACCTGGAAGCGACTACTAACAGCCCTGCCATCTGAGTACACCTTTAAAGACATTATTTTAAAAGATTTTATAACTTACATATTTTTCAATAGCGATGTTTAAATCAAGAACATCCAACAGAAACATTTCATTAAAAAAAAAAAAATAATAAATCAACATGAAAGATCTGTTTAAAATGTTGTTTCCCCAACACAAATGTAACCAGTGGAATGTTGCAACTTCTAAACGATACACTCCCAGGGGGGTACCTTCTTCAGGTATTCAAGGGGAGTCACGCACCCCAGGCCCAAGTGATCTTTTTTTCTTCTTCTTCTTTTTTTATTTATATGTATATTTTTCCTTCCTCTCTTTTATTTCTTTCACCTTTTGGATTTTTTTTTTTTGGCTTTTTTGTCCTTATTAGTATTTTTAGTTTTTACTGCCAATAAGCTCTTGGTACTTCTTCTTGTTTATTGTTCTTGTAAAAAAATTAAAATTGTAAAAAAAAAAAAAAAAAAAAAAAAAAATTTGAAAAACAGAAAAAAAAAAAAAAAAAATGAAACAACTTACCTTGTTTTACTCACCTGTTTGGTATCTACTTACCTTGTTTGTTTTTACTCACCTTTGTATTTTGGTCTTGTTCTTGTTGGTTATACTAAAAATACTTAATTTCTAAAACATTAACCAAGCTGAGTTCGGTGTAGATGTGGCGCTGGTTATTGGGTTGGCGATTTGGTGAGGGTCTCATGGTAGTCTAGCCTTGGGAGCACACTGGGAGACTTGTGCCCTTGGTGAAGATGAGACAACAGTGACTACTCGAACGAGAAACACCAGACTGACACGACTACCACATATGATTCCCAATCTGGGTCGACGGTCTGGTAGCTGGTGAGTGGTTATGGGTGTCCCAGGGAGCGATTCTGAAAACCCTTTGCTTTTCGTCTGTTCAACAAACGGGCTGACTTGTGGGACTAAGGAAACCCTCGAGCTTTTTTTCTTATCTCAATATGGCGACAAATAAAGGAAATACGAATAATGCGTCTGGCTCGGGCCAAGCTATCAAAAATTCAAATGAGAAATCTTGGGCGGAAAGAATGGAAGAGTTTTCTTCCACTCTTAACGAAAATAATGTATTCCTGAATTGCAAGGCAAGATTTTTTGTGGTAAAGAGAAATGAAGGAGATTTCTTTAAGACCTCTCCATTTCTGATTCAGAAATCATTGCAATCGATAATGGGTAATCCAAAGTCTGTTAAAAAACTTAGATCAGGTGAACTACTAATTGAGGTCGAAAATAACAAGCAAGCTAATAACTTAAAAAAATGTACCCACTTTGCCAATATACCAGTCACTGTAAGTATACATAGAACATTAAATATCTGTCGTGGTGTGATTTCTGAACCAGATCTACAATATATTCCAGAAAGTCAAATACTCAATAATTTAAAACACCAAAAAGTTATTACCGTTAAACGAATTTCAATCTTGCGTGATAATAAGCCTGTTCCCACCAAACACATTATTTTGACAAGTCTCACCTAAACTTCCCCAATCAATAAAAGCTGGTTAACTTGAATGCCCTATAAGGCCATACATCCCTAACCCTCTAAGATGTTTGAATTGCCAACGTTTTGGCCACTCAAAGACCTCTTGCCGTGGTAAGCTAACATGTGCCTGTTGCAGTGCAATTGGCCATGACAGTGAAAATTGTGAAGCCCCTGTCTGTTGTGTTAATTGCAAAAATGATCACCCATCTTACGCAAAATCATCTAAAAAATGGAAAAATGAGTAAGAGATTCAAACTATTAAAACAAAACATATTCATATCCCGAAGCACGGAAAATTGTTAAATAAAGAACACCCATTGTTGGAAAATCATGTGCTGCCGCCATAGTTACTAAAAAAACGTATCAGTCTATAGCAATCCAAACTGACACTGTTCCCAATACCAACTCTCCAGATGCAACTGCATTAAACAATTCCCCAACCTTACAATCCAATCGAAATCAGGCTTCTAACTCTTCACAGCCATCTTCATCCAAATCAAACTTAAAGAAAACGCCACAAAATGCTAAAATCTTAACTCTACCTCTCTAAAGTTTTCTAATTCACCCTCTTGTCTCAATATCATCAAGAAAAAGAAACTAAAAAAATTGCCCACTACAAATAAAAATAATAAAGGAAATCTTCCAAAACAAGATGATATGATTAGCCTCCATCCTTCTGATGGGGAGGACGGTATGTCCACTGCATCAGATGACAATGACGTGGATGTTATAATCTAAAAAAAAAAGTATGACCAATTTCATTTTATGGAATTGCCGAGGTTTTATTAATAAACGAGATTAAATCACAGATATTATCTCTGATCATTGACCTATCTGCTTTGCCTTCCAAGAAACATGCTTAAGACAACACGACAATGTTAAAATCCATGGCTACCGGTGTTTCAGAAAAGATTTTACACATTCTGACAGAGCTACAGGTGGTGTAGCTCTTTTAATTTCTAATAATGTTCCACACTCTAATATCATATTAAATACAGACATCCAGGCTATTGCTGTTCAGATCCATATACACATACTTATCACCATCTGCACTGTTTATTTACCGCCAAATATGACTGTTCGACAATGTGACCTCAATAGGCTTATTTTGCAGTTACCGATTCCTTTTTTAATTCTTGGTGATTTTAATGGACACAACAAACTTTGGGGTAGTCCTGATATTAATCCTTGAGGACAAATTATTGAAGACCTAATCACTGATAATAATTTATGTATTTTAAATAACGGTGACAATACATATTTTCATGAACCTTACAGAACTTTTCCTGCTATAGACTTGGCCATCTGCTCTCCAACTTTGTATCCTTATTTTAATTTCTTTGTGAGTAACGACCTTCATAATAGCGACCATTTTCCTCTATTTTTATCTTCTTATGACAAGGCCAACTGGACTACTTTCACTATAAATGCAACTATCACATATGAAATGATCGAGGGTGATAACAACAGAACAATCACTGATGTCACAAAATGTATTATAAATGCAGCTGATATTGCTATTCCAAAATCCTCTGGGCATCTCAGTAAACATTCAAAGCCATGGTGGAATGATGAATGCAATAATGCAAAAAGACAGCAACAAAAAGCTTGTTGAATTTTTAGGAGGTACCCAACTACTGCTAATTATATCGCATTCAAAAAACCAAGGGCAGCCGCACAAAGAATCCGCAGAATCTCCCAAAAAATTCCTGGATTAAATATGTGTCCAGCATTACCTCCAATGTAAGCAGTAAACAGCGCTGGCAACATGTCAAGAAAGCAATGGGAATTTATTCTAATCAAAGTATTTCCTTTCTAAAAGATAATGGCCAAACTATAACTTCTACTAAAAATATTGCAGACACCATTGGTAAAACCTTATCTCACATCTCCAGTTCTAATTCATATTCTGAACCTTTTTTGTCTCATAAAACGTAATTCTGATCGATCCTCGATCAATTTTCACTCCAGCTCTTCACCAGAGTACAATAGACCTTTTACAGAAAATGAATTAAAAAATAGTTTGAAATATTGCCATAACTCCTCTCCCGGACCCGATGGTGTTACCTACATGATGATTAAACATTTATCAAAACAGTCTCTCAATAATCTCCTTCATCTTTACAATAGGATCTGGACTGAAAATATTTTCCCTGTTGCTTGGCACGATGCTATTGTTATTCCTTTTCCTAAGCCAGGTAAAGATGCTACTGATCCCAAAAATTATAGACCCATTGTCCTCACAAGCTGTCTATGTAAGCTGCTAGAAAAGATGGTAAATACTAGGCTTGTTTTCATTTTAGAAAAAAATAACTTTATTTCTCCATGGCAAAGTGGTTTTCGACAGGGCCGCTCAACGGTTGACAATATCTTATTACTGGAGACTAATATTCGAAAAGCTAATGTGAGGTCATTTGGTGTCAGTTTTTTTTGACATGGAGAAAGCTTATGACAAGACTTGGCGCTATGGTATTTTAAGAGATCTTTTTAATTTGGACTTTAGAGGAAATCTCCCTATTTTTATAGATAACTTTCTAAGAATCAGACGCTTTCAAATTCGCATTGGGTCAATTTATTCAGATTATTATTTCCAGGAGGAAGGTGTGCCTCAAGGCAGCGTTTTGAGCGTTACACTTTTTTCTTTATAAATAAATGATATTTTAAAACAGTTGCCTCTAAGTGTACATGGAAGCTTATATGTTGACGACCTGCAAATTACTTGCCAGGGAAATGACATGCGCTTCATAGAACGCCAATTACATCTTGCAATGGACTAATAAAAATGGTTTTAAATTCTCAACTGACAAAACAATGTGTGCATTTTTGTCGTAAACGAGGTCTTCATCCACATCCTCTGATTTTGATGAATAACAGGCCAATTTCAGTTGTTGACGCTGCCCGATTTCTGGGTGTTATGTTTGTCAGAAAATTGACTTTTATTCCTCATATTTCATTTTTAAGAACTAAATGTGATAAAGCACTAAATATTTTAAAAGTCCTTTCTAGTACGAGGGCTGTCTGAAAAGTTGCCAACCTAAAAAAGAAAAGAGATATTTTTTTAACATAATTAGTGTTATTTTTTAACGTAGTCTCTCTCCTTGTAAGTCTATACACTTTTCCCAGCAATGCTCCCATCCTTTTAACCCATCTAAATAATAGGTGGAATCTTTCTCTTGAAAATAACTGTTCACAAAGTTTATCATCTCTTCATTTGACAAAATTTTTTTTCCTCCGAGTACTTCTTTTAGTTTAGGAAACAGAAAAAAATCACTTCGGGCCAGGTCTGGTGAGTAAGGGGGATGGTCAACCAGTTCAAACCGCAACTCATGAATTTTCACCATTGCAACAGCTGAGGTGTGAGATGGAGCATTATCTTGGTGAAACAAAATTTTCTTTTTTTGCAAATGTGGTCGCTTTTGCACAATTTGTGTCTTTAGCTTCTCAAGCAAGGTTAAATAATATGCTCCAGTAATTGTTTTTCCTTTTTCAAGGTAATCTATCAGTACAATTCCATGGCTATCCCAGAAAACTGTCGCCATCACTTTTCCAGCAGAAGGAACAGTTTTTGCTTTTTTGCAGTCCACTGTTTTGATTGCGTTTTTGTCTCTGGGGTGTAATAATGAAGCCAAGTTTCATCTACAGTAATTAAACGGCAAAAAAACTCCGATTTATTGTGTCTGAATTGCGCTAACAGAGCAGTGCAAATGTTCATTCTGACACGTTTTTGGTCCAAAGTGAGCAAACGCGGCACCCAACGTGCAGACAGCTTACGCATACCTAAATCTTGGTTCAGTATGTGGCACACACGTTCTTTGGATATGTTCATAGCTTCTGCAATCTCTTACCTTGATTCGGCGATCATCCAGCACCATTTGGTGAATTTTTGCAATGTTTTTGTCAGTCGTTGCAGTTTTTGGTCATCCTAAACGTTCATCATCACCCAAGCTGGTACGGCCACGTGGAAATTCAGCTGCCCGAAATTTTACCGTTGTTAATGATGGAGCAGAGTCCCCATACACAGCATCCATTTCCTCTTTAATCTGTGTAGGAGTATTACCCTTCAAAAACAGGTACCTAATGACCACTCGATACTCTATTTTATCCATTCTTTCAAATAAAATCACATGAACTCAGAACAATAACTGTCAAACGCAAAATTCACATTCAAAATGGCTGAAATTTCAGTTCAGATCTATCAAAGGATGCTGAAAGAAGTTCCCCCACTTTCGTTGATTAGTGTTTCCATCTTCATGCAGAAGCCGGAAACTTTTCAGACAGCCCTCGTACTTCTTGGGAAGCAAACCGTCCATCGTTACTCAAAATATATCGGGCTACTATTTGCTCCAAGCTAGATTATGCTTGCCAGGTTTATGGATCAGCAGCTCATTGTTACCTTAAAAAACTGGACACAACACGACACAGTGCACTTAGAATTTGCTCAGGAGCATTCCGGACTAGTCCTGTTTTTAGTTTATATGCTGACTGTGTGGAGCCTTCTCTCACTGATATAAGACAAAGACTTTCACATGAATTGTACTATCGCATCCTCTCACTTCCTAATCATCCACTTCATTTACATTTAAATAACAACGATCATAATCTTTATGTGAATCGGCCATCATGCGTCCCTCATTTTGCTCTTAGGATTAAGAACTTTCTTGCGGGCACTTCTCATATTCATACCAAAGTTCGTCCCCGGTCTCTTTTAATCATGACGCCTTGGAATTTCCAAGTTATTTCTTGTCTTCATCCGTTTAAGGAGTTTGAAAAATCAAACACAGATGCTTCCATTTTTGAAACACTTTTCTCATCTCATCGGTCTGACTACAAGGACTATGTTGAGATTTTTACTGATGGCTCCAAAACAACTAATAAAGTCGGTTGTGGTATTATCATTGGTAATGCAACTTTTAGCTATCAACTCCCTGATTCATTTTGCATTTTCTCTGCAGAGTTTTTTGCGGTTGAGGTTGCTCTTAACATTATTTCATCTCATCCAATTTTTTTATGAACTTGAATCGTCATTTCTTCTTATTTTCTGATCTTCTAACTTTTCTAAGATCTTGCAACTTTATTTTCAATCTTCTAATTTTTAATTTTTGATCTTCAATCATCATTTCTTCTTTTTTCTGATCTTTTAACTTTTCTTAAGATCTTGCAACTTTATTTTCAATCTTCTAATTTTTAATTTTGATCTTCTAATTTTTCTGTGATCTAGCAACATCATTTTCATTCTTCTAATTTTCTTTCTTGTAAGTTTTTGATCTTCTAATTTTCATTCTTCTAATTTTCCTTCTTGCAAGTTTTTGATCTTCATATGTTGAAATCTTCAGTTTTTTCTTTGATGATTTAAAGGGGACCCACCATCCACCCGCCGCATGTATGCGACGCCCCAATTTTTTATGAACTTGAATCATCATTTCTTATTATTTTCTAGGATCTTGTAACTTCATTTTCAATCTTCTATGTTCCAGGTCTTCTAATTTTTCTGGGATCTTACAACTTCATTTTCAATCTTCTAATTTTTCTGTGATCTTGCAAGTTTTCGATCTTCTAATTTTCTTTCTTGTAAGTTTTAGATCTTCAGTTTTTTCTTTAATGTTTTAAAGGGGTCCCACCATCCACCCGCCGCATGTGTGCGACGCCCCAATGTTTTATGGTCTTCTAACTTTTCTGAAATCTTGCATTTTTCATATTTTTTTTCATTTTTCTTATTTTACAATTTTTTTCATTTTTCTTAATTTTCATTTTTTCTTCATTTTTCTCATTTTTCATTTTTTCATATTTTTTTTATATATATATATATATATTTTAATTTTTAAGTTATTTTATAATGCCCATAGGCTAATGAGCTGACTCCATCATCCAAAATGTATCTCTTATCATCAAATGGAGTAAGAGAAATTTTATTTTGTTTAAAGGTATATATATATTGTATGACATTCCTGCCCAATTCTCGTTTGTTCTGATATATTATATTTTAAATTATTGAGGCAATTAAGATAATCTTCATGTTTAATTTTTTTCTTGACTGTTATTGTGGAAATCCCCTTCGCGGTTTTCTTTTCTCCATCTTCAGATTTAAGGCTGTACATTTTGGCTTTGAGGCCTACAAATTCATGAATGAACCGCCCGTTTAATTCGTCTTTGAACTTTCCCAAAACTTTCTTGTTGTGCTGTGAATGAAGTAGATGGTCTGTAGGGTAATCGGATGTGTCGAAGATGTCTTGATGTTGAAGCATGTCTTGATAGATGTCAGGTGTGGTGATGTGATAGGTGAGCGAGTCTGTGTCGGTGAAGAGGAGTTTAGCTTGATCTTGGAATGTTGGTTTTATGAAATCATAGTGAAATCTGTACATGTGTAGTTTGGAAAGCTCCAGGATGGTAAAGCCGATGTAAACGGGACGGTTCATCAAGATGGATTTTTTAACCCGCTCCACTGCCGCTAAATTTTGATTAAATATTTTAAAATTGGTGTAATGAGGTGAGGCAACAATCTTTTCTGCTCTTACGGGGGAGTTTGTAACTTCTATGGATCGGCGACGTCTGAGATTTTCTATTGTTTTCCCGAACACAGCATTATTCAGGAGCTTGAAAAAGTTCTTCTCAAAGGCGGACTTGGATTCTTTTCTTTTTTCTGTGTTGAAGGCGATGTAGGGTTTGAGCCAGGGTGCTTGTTTGAATTTTAAAACTTTATGTATCTTGGTAAGAATTAGACCTTGTTGAAGATAATGTAGGTTTCTGTAGTGGGTGACATATTGAATTTTATTGTAGAGATTAGGTGTGAGTTTCTTGGAAGGGTGGGTTTTTCTGTCTTGAAGCATGTGTTTGGCGAATGGTGAGAGCATGTGTTCTGTGATGTGTAGAGGTTCTGGTGCTAGTGGATAATCGTTGTGACTGTCATGAAGATGTTGTGGATATTCCAAGTCCACCTCGAAGATGAAACCTTCTGCTGTGTCGGGTTGTAAGTTTAGGATTATTTGAGAGTTGAAGACTTCAGGGTCAGCCCACTGGAAGCTTCCATAAGGCACAGGGTCCGAAGCGCTGAGGCCGTAAAGGTTATTGGCATCCCAATACATAATGTATTGGGATAAAGCAGAGGGGTCGTAGTATTCAGTTCTTGGGATATTGGATCTTGCGTGGCGGTGACTTATCATGGAAACCCCACCTCTTACACCTTTTTCTATGAAGAGAAGCATATTGATGTCAGTGAGTAGTTCGAGGTCTACCCCTGTCATTTTTAAGCATGCCTGCCATGACAGACCGGGTGCTGTGAAGCAGTGTGTAGGATCTAAACCATAGTATTTTAAACAAAGTCTTCGAAAGTTTTCGAAAACATCTGCTAACAGCAGCACGTCGGTCTTAACGTACAGGTCATGGTACTCCCCAAGATCTTGGATGTTAAAGGCCTCCCACACTTTAACAGCATGTTCATAATCGTCAGAAGAAATGTCTTCATCAGTTAAATCGTTGTGGAAGGCCCTTGGGGGTGGCAGCTGATTTTCACCGAAGGTGTTGAAATCGGTGATATGACTATAGGGATAGACCCCTTTTCTTAAGAGGAGAGAGCAATCTGTTGAAGGAGGAAAGTTTTCAAATAATAATTTAAATTGATTAGGATCTTGGTTCTGCACGAGTTTATCTAAAGATGAGGGGAGGAACTGAAGAGAGTCCAGGAAGGTTAGTTGGATGGGACAATTTTTCTTGATTAATTTAAAAGCTATGTATTTTTCGAGGGTGTTGGGGATGACTTCTATGGAGTGGTCTTGCAGTCTTCCAAGTTGTGACATGAGGTGGTGGGTATCGTAGTTCTTGCTGTTATGAAATATGATGGGGATGGATTTGGGCTGTTTATTATTCAAGTTGCAACTATTGTGAGCCGCGCCACGAAAAGCTCCGGAAAGATGATCGTGGTCGCAAACTCTGTTTTTATAGAGCCTGTTGTTACTAGAGCCCCTTAAATAAATAATAGGCTGGCGCATCACCGCCATTTTTTTGCCTCGTAAGAGGACAGCATTTCCGCTAGGCTATTTTATCGCTTCACTTGCGGTTTTAAGAAATTTTCATCAAAAAATAAAATCGGCCAAAAATGATAAGCAACACAAGCAATCTGTTACTGTTTCTTAAATAATTCATAACATTTGAAAGGGGGGGGGGGGGGGAGAGCGTACCAATTAAAATTGGAAAGTTTTTTTTTAATTAATTTTCTTTTCTCTTCCTCGTATATATATGATGGAGAAAGTATTATTTTTAAGTTAAATTTTTAAAATTGAGTTTTTGTCACATTTACACGTTTTAAAGTCTCCTGAATCCGAAAATCATGTTTTTAGCGGTTAGTCTGTGTGAAGAACAAGTAGTAGCAGAAAGTCTAAAATCGGTATTCTCAATGTCTATCATATAGGGATGACACATTTATACTTTTCGTTGAGATCAAGGAAATAGTTCGTGTAGAGTAACATCCTAGAGAATTCCAATACATTACGTCTATGGAGTAATTTCTGATAAGCACATTAGAGGTCTGTACGGGTCAAATTTACGGGCCGGGTTCGGGCCGAATTTTTTAATTTGCTGTCGGGCCGAGCCGGGCTCGGATTCATTTTTTTTGTGTATACTCGGGCCGGGCCATGAGGAAATTTTTTATGGGCCATTTCGGCCCGAATCTTTTTCTAGCTTCCTCGTTAATCAACGAAAAAGGAAAATGATAAAATCTTCAGTCATTTATTTTACATAATTTTACAGGCTGGTATGTCATATATATATATATATATATATATATATATATATATATATATATATATATATATATTCAATGTCTGTAACTTCAATTTAATTGTCTATCAGTCTGTTCGCGATCTGATTTTCTGCAAATATTTTTAGCATGTCTCGAAATTAATATATTTTATTTAAAGTAATATTAGATGGTTTCCTATTCAAAATAGAATGCTTGCCACTACTAGTTTGGCACATGTACAAACAAAAGAAATTAAATACGTTACTATGTGCCCTTACTGTGTATGTTATTTTATGTCCTATAGTCTGTAGAGTTTAGGTGGTATGAAGCGATGAAGGCTATAAAAATCATTCCGCCTTAACTTTTTCTCTAAGGATCCCTTTTCTTTTCTCCAGGTCAATGGGTAAAAGTATCATCATTTTTAGCATGTGCAAAAGCATCTCTTTAATTGAACATGGTTAGATTAGCATTAAGGTTTTGTTTACTGGATCGCATGAAAGATTCGGATACATTACAGTATATAAGAGGAAATGCTTGAAAGTGCATTTTTAGTAGTATTAATCATTTTAAACACCTTCTTATATTTTTTGATGAATGCTAATATTTTTTATTTGACTTTCTATCAGTCTTTTTGCCTTCTGTATGTCTGTAATAATGAACTTCTGTTTTTTATAATTATCTTGTAAGTATGGAACAGTTGTGTTAAAGAACATTCCATTGCTTAGCCATATAAAACCTCTACAAAACACATAATAAAATTATTTTTCATAAAAAAGCAGGATTTTTTTTTTTTTTTTTTTTTTTTTTTGTTATTTTTGTTATTTTACATATTTATGAATAGGGCCGGGTCGGGCCAGATTTTATCGTTTTTTGTCCCGTCCGGATCAGACCGTACACTGGTAAAAATAAACAGCCCGGATTTTTCGATTTCGTACTGGGCCGGGCCTCAAACAGACCTCTAAAGCACAGTGTAACATCTCTAGGCTGTCTTAAAAAAACGAAATGAATAAATAAATAAATAAAAATAGAAAAAACATGCATAAAACCATGTTTTTTGTTGAGTGTGATATGGAAATGCTTCATCATTCGTTTACAGGGCTACCAAAAGTATTTGGATATATTGGGGTTATACTTGGAAATTGCTAGAATTGTAATTCATTTTGTGTTAGATGTTTTTCACATAAAACTAAATATAAATACACAATATTGTTTATAGTTCTTATTATATTGTTCATAGACAATATACAGGGCTACCCAAAATTGAGCTAAACGTTCTATTGAATATAATTTATGGAAGTACTTTGCTACATTAACTATGTCAGCGAACTGCTCAGCAAGGTAAATTAATTTTTCATGCCCATACTGTAAACAAAGAATTCTTTAAAGTTCTATTTTCATTTTTATTTATTTACTTTTTTTTTTTAAAGTATAATAACACGATTTGAGTTGCCCTGGTTACGAAAGTCCAATTTTTAGCGGTTGATGTGTATGCATATTTGTTATCAGCATAACCTAAAAACAAATAACTGAAAAGATTTTTTTTTTTTTCATACTACTGTTTTATATCGCTTTCATAACGAAACTTTAAAAAAAAAATAAGTTGCAGTTTTAAAGGAATTAAGTTAGCAGTCATTATTAATATGAATTTATGTACAGTTACGTGATGTATATGTAATATTAATATAGAGACGTTTATTTCAATTTAATGCATTTTTTTTTAAGTTAAAAAAATAATGAAAAAAAAAAGAAAATGTATGAATTTTTTAATTTTTTTTTTTTTTTTTTTTTTTCCCTTAGAAAGTGGACATAAATTGCAATATGAAATAAATATCTCAAGAAAAAGAAATCTAAAAATAGAACAAAATAATTAATTAATTAATCAAAAGTTCAATTAAAAAAATATATAGTAGGTGTTTGTATAAATTCGTGCGGTTTTTTATTGCTTCATTTCATAAAAATACATCAAATGAAATGACAATTTTTAATCAAAATACTCTCTATTACTTTCTACAACCTGTGCCCATTTTTCGGGTAACAAATGTATATTACGGCGATAGAAGCTCTCGTCTTTGGAGGCAATAAAAGGATCCGCATCCGCACGAACTTTTGCAACGACCTAATAGATACTATCAGGACACAGAAACAAGACAACTTTGGCGAACCAAAAAAACGTCGCCAAGACACTACAAACACACAGTAAAAAAGCGTTTCTTAAAATAATTTATGGTTATTAAAATACATAGTTAGATTTAAATAACACCTTTTTTTTTAATTTTTTACTTTATAAATGTCAGAAATGCAAAGAAAAGTATAAGTGAATAACAATAAAACTTACTATGCAAAGCTGTGCATTAGGTCCCGAGATCCAAGAATCTGAACGACAATTCACTGCCCATTTTCTCCTTCTTGCATTATCCGAAGGAAACCTAGACATTTTGTATCCTTTTCTGGAGTGTTTACAGCAGTTTATCGCTGAACAACCTCCCATATTGTAGTTTATTTCACTAAAATTACGAGCAAGACGGTAGAAACAATGGCTGCCGTTTGTTTATCACGCTGGGTACATGCGGCAACCCTAAGGCAAAAAAATGTCGGATGCGCCAGCTCGTATATATAGGAGCCTTAGTTGTTACATATGGAACATCTTGTTGCTTGTTGAAAGGCTCTCTCCTCATCTGGGGTAAGCTGCATAGGTACTATTGAAGTTAATTTTTGGGCTATGTCTTCTTTTTCGTACAGGATGGCTTCTAAGAAGTGCCCAACGGCGTCGTCTCCCCTATAGATCTGAATAGGTTTATAAGATTTATCGTCGGGCCCTACGATAAGATAGGCATAGCCACAAGGTATATGTTCAGATGTTTTCATGGTGAAGGAGGTGTTGTTATTAGGTGCGACAGTGGAGACGGGTTTTAAAATAGACTCGAAATCTGCATAAATAACGTATGATTTTAAGTGTTGCATGTGGATGGAGGTGAAAGAGAGAATATTATTATTATTGGATGGCATTTTAATTTGTTGAACAGAGTGATTTTTGCAATATTGTAGGTGGTCTTTTAATAAATCAGTGTTTGAAAATCTATGGAGGCATCTATAGCAGTAGTAAGTTTGATGTTCATGTCTGGTTAAGTGGCCCATTAATCTTGAAAAATTTTTAATATAAATGTAATGCTGATTCCCCTCAGAATCTTCTAATAATAATAAATTAATGACATCTTCATCCTCTCTTTGAGAAATGTAGAGAGGACAAATGTCTTCATCAGCATCATATATAAAAATATTTATTGTTAAATTATTAAGTTTTTCTATTTCTGGTATTTTATTATAAGGAACTGGGCAGGGAATGTCATTTAAAATTATTTCATGCTCATATGGGTAATATTTATTCACTCTCTCAGCATATCTTTCAAATTTATATTTATGGGCCAGAAGACACCATATGAGACATTTATTATCTGAGAAATTTTGTATTTTAATTAAGGCCTTCTTAGCTTTTAATTTCTGAGGAGTGTTTATGAATGAGCCGCCGCGAAGGGGAATGTATTTTGCCACTTTTAATTCAAGGCATTGAATTTTATTAAAAATCCAGTCGGATCCCTGATTTTGGAAATCTTCTATGTTATTTTCTATTTTTGCAAACATATTATTAATATTATTATTTAAGTTGTCTGGGGTTAATTCTATTGCGCATTTTGAGGAGAAGTAAAATGAAGCTCTCTCTTTAATTTCATCTCCATCCACCTTGATAAATTCAGCCTTGATTATTGCATGCCATTTTATTGATTTATTAAGATTAATTTCATTAGTTAATATATTATTTATTTCATTATGGCTATTATTGGCAAAAATATTTATGCTGCTTTCCTCCTCAGGCTCAGGATAAAGATAGAAATTTTTAAAAACGTTGAGGGCTTGTGTGGTTTTTCTTATTCTATTATTATTAGTTATTTTTATTTTCTTAGATGTTTGAGTGCTATTACTAGCCACGCTTCCATGAGCTGTTCTTTGGTGTTGCAGCAGATTAAATTTTAAAGGGAACTTTTGACTGCATTTATCGCATGAATGTGGAAGGGTCTTTTCATGTACTATCTTGTGTCTTCTTAAATCATCCTTTCTATTAAAAACTTTTCCACACTCATTACATTCAAAAGAAGTTTCTCGTTGATGGATTCTTAGATGTCTATCTAAATGTTCTTTTCTGCCGAATTTTTTTTCGCAAACTTCACAGCTAAACAGCTTTTCGTTTTTATGCACCTTCATGTGCCTCAAAAGATTATGTCTCCTCGAAAATGTTTTTTCACACTGTTCACATTGGAATGCCTTCTCATTAGTATGACTTCTTAGATGGCGATTGTATTTACCCGTATGGGTAAAAACTTTTTTGCGAACAGGACAAGTCTGAAATAGGCAAAAAACCTATTTTAGTATTTTAATTATTTTTAAAAATTTTAATTATTTTTTCACTAACAAGTGTTTTTAATCTAGCAAGATTTTTTTCTAACCTACTTTTACTAACTTAGAGGAAAACTAGTTTTTTGGAAACCTAGCAAGATTTTTTTCTAACCTACTTTTCGAGAGAATTTATTTTAAAACTTAAAGAGAAATTAGTTTTTGAAAACATAACATTTTTTTTTTTTTTTTCTAGAGGATAGGAAAGATAGAGTTTGCGTCTAACCGCGGCGGGTTTTATAGCGGTATGCGTCTGAAATTTAGCTCGTGCCAGACTACAAAACCCATGAAAAAGGGCAAACTCTTAAAAGCCACGAGGAGTTTTTACCTTTGATTTTGCAGTTGTCTCTTCCATGACATCATCATCAGAACTATCTGCGTCCATCCCATCATCGGTAGGTATGAGTGCGGTGTTGCTGCAAGCACTCTCGCCAGTCAACCACTCGCCTCCATCTCCAGAAGCTACTTGATTAGAATCCTAAAAAATAACAAAAAGAAAAGAAAACAAGTTTTAATTATTTTGTGTGAACAAGTTTTTTCAAAAGGGGATTTTATTCTAAGTAAAAATTTATTTTAAGGAAGCTTTTGTCTAAACAAAACTTTTATCATTACTTTTAAGAGTGAATTTAATTTTTATTCTAAGTAAAAATTTATTTTAAGTTTATCTAAACAAGTTTTTTAAATTACTTTAAAGAGAGAATATTTTCTTTACAACTTCAAAATTTTTGAAGTAAAAATACCTTAGTTGAATTGCCATCAGATCTCGACATTTGTGGAATTGGTTGTAATGTACTGGATTGTTCTGCAACATTTATTCCAGATCCTGTCTGAACAACCTTGAACAAAAAAAGAAAAGAAAACATATTTTTAAAATATTGTATATTATTCAAACAGTTAAACAGAAAAAGTGAAATAATACGTACCATATGACTTTTCAGATGAGTTCTTAATTCACTTGTATTGTAAAATCCTTCACCGCAAACTGCACATAAAAGAGTCGCCTCTACAGGTGCTTCACTCAGATGCGAAGGTCCACCCTCAGTATTTAATGATGGTGCCTGAGAAAAAAGTAGAAAAATATTTTAAGTCCAAATCGTATGTTGAAATTTGATCCTATCTTTGAAAGAGAAAAAATTCTTTTTTCTTACAGATTTTCGAAGGAGCGAGCGGTTAGCAGGTTCCTGGTTCGAGCGACGGATAGGATCGAAGTTTTCAAAACCAGGAGGTACTTTTACAGTAGACTTATCGGTGGTCTCAATCTGAAATTAGAAAAAAAGAATATTTTGAGTATAAAAAATATATTTTAAAACATTCTACAAGTTTTAAAAGTAATTATATTTACTTCCATATCGCTGTCGGAAAATTTAAAGTCATCCTCCCATTTCAGATCATTGACTGAGAATAAGTCATTAACTTGCGTAGATGATAATCCAAACGTTATAATCAGCCTATAAAGAGGGGGAAAAAAATTATGTTTTTACATATTTTATCAAAAATTTATATAAAAAATGTATAACTTTTTTAATATTTATTTGAAAATAAATGTTTTTATACGTACTGGAAAATCGTTAAATTCAGAATCCCAAAAGAACTCCATTATTTTTGAAATGGTAAAAAGTAGAAACACGTAAAAAGAGAGAGCGAGAGAACTTGATATCTTCTCAGCACAAATTCTAAATACAGAATGAGAGAAACGTATATGATTTTTCCCATCCTGGATGGGGTGTGTCGAAGGGGGGAAAGAGGTTGCCCGATCCATATCTAATACCCTTTGGTAGGTTGGATGGGGGATGAACCCCTCATGCATCCTAGAGAGTGTAACAGGGTGCAGTCGTTGGAATGTAGTCTCCAGCATCATAAAATTTTAAGAGTTGGCATTTTTCCCCTGGAGACGTGACTTGTTTGAATGCTGCAAGATTAGACAAGGTAGCTGCATTGTATTGGATGCACAGTAACATTGGAAGAAAATGTAGAATTCTTTTACAGATATTTTTTTCTTTCGAAATTAATATTTCTATTTAAAGGAAATTTAATTTTTTTATTCATTCTAAAACAGATTAATATTTTGTTTTTATCCCTCAAATAAATTACTTCATGTAAATTAATATACTCTTTCATAAGAAGAATTATTCTTATTTCATACAATTTTTAATTCTTAAGTAAGTTTTTTCCCCAAGTTTCACTTTATAGAAAAAGATTTCTCATTGAACAATTATTATAAATGAATTATTTTTCAAAAATTAATATATTCTTAATTATTTTTTCTTTCTTATAAATATAAAAATAAATAATTTATAAATTAATGTTTTTCTTTAACAATAATTTTTTTTTTTTTTTTTTTTTTTTCTTCTTTTCTCAAATAAGTTTTTACCTAGAAAATAAAATACATAAAGAATCTAAATAAATAAGTTAATAATTTGTACTCTTTCAGACATATAAATATTTTTTGTAAATTAATGTTTTTCAAGTAATTTTTTTCTTCCGATTAAATATATTCTTTTTATTTATCAAATAAGGTTTTATTTCTTTTTATTTTTTCTTTTCTCAAATAAGTTTTTTACCTAGAAAATAAAATACATAAAGAATCTAAATAAATAAGTTTGAAATAAAACATACAGATTTTATATTGAAACAAAAAGTGATTTATTCAAACCATTTATGCATTATTTGAGAAATATTTCTCAAAATAAGTTTGGAAATATTGCATAGTCAACTTATTAAAAAAGGATTCATTGAAATTACACAAACAATGTTTTGAAATAATGTTTTGAACAATTTTAAAAGTATTCAAATGTAGCAAAACAGTTTCTTGAGAAAAGATATATTTGTCATAAGTGTTTGTCAGTTCGATCACGATTGTTTAATGTTAATCTATATTCAAATCGCACCCGTTACATTCGAAAAATGTATTAATATTTGATTGAATTTCACTACAAATTGATGTTAGATAATGGTTTTGCGCTTCATCGAAAATCATATGTTCCTCACATTCAATTCTCTTGTTTGAAATCAAAGTTGGGATTTGTTTCACGAGAACACTTTCCATAAGGCAATGTGAAATCTGACTTTTCAATTCGACCAATCTGTTCATTTGATCTTTGAACAATTTTAAACCATTCGGCTTGAGATAAAAACCTGCATTATTTGTGTAAAACATTTGTTGCAACAAACACGTCTTCATTCACAAATGCTGTTAACAGTTGGTTGTTTGATATAAAACTATCCTTCACAGAATTGAATTTAAACGAAGATATATTTTTTTTGGAAATATAGCCAGGTTATCGGTGTGAATATAACACCCAATTTTGTAGGAAAACGATCACCAGTACTATTTTCTGTAAAATTATGAATGTGCACTCTTAAATTTTTTTCATTTTCCAAAATGATTTGCAAGAATGTACACCAACCTAAATCCCATTCTCCTAGAATAGGATTTGATTTCTGCGTATGTTGAAAAAATTTATCCAACCAGTCATTATTTGGAATTTCGCAAGACAGTTCACCACTAGTAGATTGTTCATTTTTAACACAAGAAAGTTCGTTATCACATTTTGAAGCTAATAGTTCATTAGAGGATGATTGTCCAATATTATCAGAGGGCGATTGTTCGTTTTTTTCACTAGAAGACTGTCCACCATTATCAGGAGACAATTGTTCTAAGTCCAATCTAGGTCTTTTCAGAGGTCGAGAAACAGTAATAATATGACGAAAAGTAAGACTTATTCTTGCATTCTTTATCGAAGGGTCTACAGCAATACCGTGAGTGAAAAGTTCATTCGTAGGTTTAGCCATAGTGTATAAAGACCCATTGTCTAATTCAATCACTGTAGAAGGTGTGTTTGGCTTTTTAAATTCAATTTTCCTTGGTACACCAAAACTGAGGACTGCGATAGGGAAAGTATCATCCAGACTAAATTCGTTATCTTTATGTTGGGAAATGTAACTTTGTCCGTTCGGATACAGATTTAATAAAACATAGTTGTAGGCACATCCAACATGCTTTTCGACAATATTTCTAAGTTCCATCATGATTGGGATCCAAGGTTGGGCAGCAATTTGAGTACCACTGAATGCATACACCAGGCCCTCATCGCCAAATGCTAACACCTGACGTTTCGGCATAACATCTTTTCCCCAAATGTTGAAGGTGGGAGTGTAAAACGGTAAAGTTTTCAACTCGTTAAAATAGCCATCAGCTTTTTCTTTCTCGATAAAGTTAGGATAATAACTAACATTAAGACCTTTTTCATAAAAGTGGATACTCATTTTGAAATAAAGTTTAGCACGATGAAAAAATACAACTTACAAAAGCGAGAACAGGAGGCAGAATGAATGCTACCCCCTCAACTCTTGACGTCAAACCCACGCCCGCAATTGTTCAAAAATAACCAATGACCAACCTGTGACGTCAAACGCGGGAAATCAATAGTTGCCACACACCTTAAGACTGTTAAAGGAATGTCGTCTACCTGCACCTGGTACCTTCCAACCAACCTGTGTGGTCAACTGTGGGAACCCAATTGTTACCACATACCCTAAAGCTATTCAAGGAATGTCTTCATCCCCACCACCTGACCCCTCTCGGGTCTTGTCCAAACTTGCACGTGTCTACATATTTTAATGAAAGAATGAGGAGACTGAAAATAATAAAAAAATTAATTTTATTTAAGACTAATCCAAAATGGGTTTACATGGGATTGTTTTCGAACTTTAGGCGTTGACATAGGACGTGATAACAAATTTTTATCTTTAATGAAACTTTGAGGTACATGCATTTCTTTGAGAACTTGTAACAGTTCACCCTGTGCGTTAATAGGTACTTTTTTGTTTGGAGAAAAAATTAAATGAAAAAAGTCTGCAATATTAGAGTTCTGTATTTTTTTATTTTTAAAAGACACTATTCCTTTTTCATTCCACTCTAGTTTGTGAGGACTTGTCTTAAGAAATTCTAGTAATTTCAAAGCTTGTTTTTTCATTCTTGAAGGTACTAAAGTTAAAAGAAGTTGGTTATAGTCAATTTCTTGTTTGATATGTTCAGGATTCACAGTCTCTTGTGTTGTTGTTATTGTGGGTTCTTGTTTCACAGAATCTTGTTCGTGTTTTGCAGGTTGTTGCTCAACTTCTTCATCAGAACGTTGAATCCACGGTAGATTGTTTTCTTGTAAATTCATTTTTCTTTGCAATAATTCATAATAGCGTTGCACTTTTTCATAATCTGGTAAGGAACTGTTTAATATTTTTAGCAAAGCTTTATCCAATTCACTTAGCTGCTTTTGAGAAGGTGTGTGTTTGTTCAACACCTCTTCAGGCACCAAAGCAAATTTTTTAGCGAATTCCATGGAAGAGTGTGCTGATGGCTGATATGGCAGCGGGGATTAAAATGTTTAAAAATCCACCTTGTTGAACAATCAGTTTCTTTTTAGTGAATAAGGATCCTTTTTTTGTTCCAATCTTTCTAAGAGTCGATTTATATTTCGCCAACGATCGTTTCTGAGTAGTAGAAAGAGGCACGTTTCCTTTTAAAACATTCAACGTACACTCGCAGATGGCTTTAACAGTACAATTAGGTAATTTTTTAAGAAAATGTTTACGTAATTTATTGGGACATGAGCGAATCAATTCCAGGTCTCTAAGTTGTTCTCTTGACAAAGTCATGTTAGCAACTAACTCTTCACACACACTAATACTTTATTTATACTTGTATAAAAACTGAATTTGATTGGGTAGAATTTGTGTTCGCAATCTCATATCTTCATCCGTTTCATTTTTTAAATCGATAAACAAGTATGAGAAGGGTTTCTTTGTAGCATCTTCATACACTTCTTGAAAAAATTTAGATTTTTTAGGGTACAACTGCCTACCCAATAGCATAATTTGGCTCATGTCGCGACGATTTTTAAACAGAAAAATGTACTGAGCATTTAAAGACACTGTTCTAATTTCACTCCCTTTTTGAAAAAAATTTTGGGTTAAAAAAACAACACTTAGATTTAAATGGTGACTACCTTTCGTGAATAACGAAGTCAAACGTTTATCGTTACTGCATTCGGTCATTAAATCATCTATCACAAACAAAGTATTACCATTCAAATAATCTTTATAATTTGATGGGAAACCTTCTACAAAAGTAACATTAGGTATTTCATCATATAAAGTTTGATAAATACCATAAAACCAAACCACTTTGTCGATGGTAGGATGAAACATTTGTTCTTTAAAATGTAACAAATCTCTCATAAAAAAAGACTTGCCACAATAGCTGTCTGTGTAGGTGGTATCAAAAACAAGTCCAGTTCAGATTTGAAACAGGCAGGTGAATCTTTATGAATGAGACCCGACATGATTAAGCAAAAATATCGTGTGTCTTCGCTCTCTTCACTTTTGGACGAATGATGGTTTTATTAGATCGCTTTCTCTTTTTATAGCGTTGTCCTGAACCAATCATTGTTTTCATTTTTGTAGCAGCTTTGTCAGTTAAATTTTTTCCAGCTTCTTTCAACCGATGTTTAGCAACATTTTTTATATCTTCACCTCGTGACAGGTCATTCAACACATCTACACCCGTATGAAACAATTGTTTACCAACCGCTTTCGCACCTGATTTAAAAAGGGGTACTGCAGCTCGAAAAAGTGATCGAAACAGTCCACCTAATCCATATCCTTTTTGTAATGTAGAACCTTGGTAGTAGTTCAAACCACTAACTGACTGGTGAATGTAATAATCTTCAAAAGATTTCGCACAACACTTGTAAGGAACAAACATTATGAGAGGTACTTTTGTCTAAAATGAAGTTTCACGATCAACTCCACGCTCGAATGACACCAATCGTCCTGTGTGTGTCCTTATAACAGTTTCAATTGTTTGAAAGTTTTTCCTTGAAAGAGGGACATAGTGTGGTCTGTCAAACATTTCGTGAATCATATCACCATCTTTACCTTTCACAGTAATTACTCTAAGCAAAGGGGATACTATATGACCAACGATCTGAGGTTCTGCTATATCCGAATATATGTAAAGTAATTTTAAATCGAAATTGGGGCAGCCTCTTTAATCCCTTCAAAGTATTTAAAAGGACTATCGCGTATAGGGTCCTCATTGTTAGCCAATTCGATAGGATAAAAGCCTAAAGTTTCGGCAAGTCCTGGTAATAACTTTATTCTAGCTGTTGGTTTTAATCCAATTTTCACTTTTCTAGTATGTTTGTTGTAACTTATCTGGATTAAACCGTTGAAGTCTTGATAGTTCATCCATTTAATAATGTCTGAAGGACTTTCAAAAAATCCAAAGGGGATTTTAGTTCTTTTCATCGTTCCAATACCTGCATCGTATTCGTATTCATTTCCACCGTCAAATATATTACTCCACATATGCGGGTAAATCAATTCCACAAGTCCGACCTCCCATTCACCTTTCAGATCAAGAGGGGAAGGTAATCTTGTAATAAAATGTGAAATTTTATTTTCTGGGTAAAATTTCAAAGAACTGTCCGAAGGTAGCGTCACGTAGAAAGACATGATGGTGAATGATTCTCAAAAGAAATGTCGTTTCAATTTATAAATGAAATAAATTAGAAGCCAGTATCCATTGGTCGAATTTAGAAGGATAACCTTTATATTTCACTTTATTTCGCCCTTTTCTCATTCGCTTTTTTAAGATTTTTTCGATAGCAAAGTTCTCTTTAGGTTGAACTTTTTGAAGTTCTTCTGTGTAAAATGTGCCTAAGATAGGTTCGTTCATCAAATCCTTGATCCGGTAGACGGGCGGTTCCCGTGGCACGCACTCGGTCACGACGAAGAGTTCTTCCGTCCAATTAGTTTCGTATCCTTTTTCAAAGGTTAATTTTTGTTTGGATACTCGAACCGTATCTCCCGGTTTAAACACGCAAGACTTTCTCTTTTCATTCCCCATATCCCCGTACAGAGTAAACCACACGTCACTTTCGTTTTCCGGAGTTACTTCGGCGGGCACCCTTTTAATACTCTAATGATAAGTATGGTTATAACTATAAAGTAATTGATCTAACACGTCTATGTAGCGGTAAGTACTACGACTGGTAAAATATTTCCACATTTTAGTTTTTAAGGTGCGGTTAAATCGTTCTACTACGGACGCTTTCGTGTTGTTAAAAGTTCTGAAAAATTTCACACCTTCCTCTTTGAGAAATTTTTGAAACTTGTTATTCAAAAATTCCCTTCCCGCATCCGTATTCAAACAGTTGGTTTTTCGTTCAGAGAAAATTTTTTTAAAAGCTTTCACAATCTCTTCACCTTTTTTAGATTTCAGAGGAACCGCCCACGCTCGTTTTGAGAGGATGTCTATACAAGTTAAAATGTAGCGAAATCCATCGTTAAACTTTTGAAGAGACGTCAGATCAGCTAAATCTGCTTGCCACTGTTGATCAATTCTGGATACTATGACACGGTTCGTGGGGAATTTTTTTCGAATCGGTTTGTGAAGTGAATATGCATCTATTTCTTGTAACCATTCTCGAATTTTTTTCTTTGATAACTTGCCGCGGGCAGCACGGTGTAAGGCATCTACACCTCCAAAACTTGCAACCGCTTTCGGGTCTCGATAAGTTTCCTCCATGACAGCACGCATGTGAAGACATTACATTGAAAAGGATAAATTTCCCGTATCGTTTAAATTTAAAATAAAATCAATGTTAAACTTCCCACCTTCAGAAAAAATATAAAGAATCGAAAAGACAACACACATCACAAAATAAATGCAGAACACGAAAATCCCTTCCTCTCGGGACGGTAACATGACGAACACTAAATGATATTCAATCGAAAAATTCATATTTATATCTAAGATACAGTCATCAGGCTATATTTCCATAGGTCCGTGGTTTCGCGATCGAAAACTACTGTCTTATGGAAATATTTTTACTGCAAGGTGCCGGGTTCGAGCCCCAGTCAAACCTCTCTATTTCTTTCATAGTATATTCGCATTCTTAAATTCGTATATTTTATTCATTCCTTATTTTCAAATTTTTTTAAATTTTTAATTAATTTCTTAATTAATTTCTTAATTAACCTCCTAATTAATTTCCTAATGAGTCACAAAAAATATTCTGCTTTTTTCATTCATCCGAAAACATCGCTTTAAAACCATCGTCACCTTTTACAATAAACCACTCATTAAATTTTTTAATTAAATTTTCCTCATTAATACCCTCGTCATCTTTCACGATTAAGTTGGAGGATGTCTCAAGGTCAATACCAACCCATCTAGACCCCTCAGGGGGTGGTGTGATACCCGCACGGCTTGCCGGTCCCTCGGTCCCTCCCCCGCATGCGCCAGAACCGGCCTTTCTTACCTACTAGCAACTTTATGGCTATATGAATTAAAAATTTGGGTCTTAAAATATCAAATTTTCAGTGACGCTCTGCTATTAATTAAAATATACAGAGATTTTCTTATTTGAATTTGCTTTTTTCTTCTATTTATATTTACAGTGTAAACGTTATTTTCAGCATAAAATAACATACAGCATTTACTCACTGATACCTTTTCATTCACATCTCTTATAATATCAAAATATGTGTTTTAAAAGAAATGATATGGAATTCCAGCAACGCAGTGGTGTTACATTAAATAATTTGTTTTTAAATATCCCTGCAATTATTTTGTTTGCATATTAAAGTATATTTGCACATTGAAATATTGCTTTTAATTTTCAAATACGCTGTCAAATATATCACTTTCATTAAGTATATATTATGTACTGAAATGTATTTATTTCAATGAATTATTCTATCTTTTGCTTCACGCTATCCAAAACTGTAAGTAAAATTTATGGAAATGTTTACTTTGTGTCATCTTATCCAAATTAATTGAAAACGCATGCAAATAGATATTGTGATGCAAAGAAAAAAATTGCGAAATTTTTATTTTCAGTTTTGGATGGCATGACGCAAAAGATAGATAATTCATTGAAATAAATACATTTCTGTACATAATATAAGCTTAATGAAAGTGATATATTTGACAGAGTATTTGAAAATTAAAAGCAATATTCTAATGTGCACATATACTTTAATATGCAAAACAAAATAATTGCATTGGAATTTAAAAACAAATCATTAAATGTAACATCACTGTGTTGCTGGAATTTCATATCATTTCTTTTAAAACACATATTTTCATGTTATAAGAGGTGTGAATGAAAAGGTATCAGTGAGCTTTTTGTTCTTACATTCTTTCTAGAAATCTCACTTTGTTTTTGAGTAAGGATAAGTGAGTCTCACCCAGTTTTACCACTGATGAGAACTCTCTCTCTCTCTCTCTCTGTGTGTGTGTGTATACAGTTCCCGCCGCTTATTAAAATCACATTCGTTCTGAGCCAAAGTGATTTTATTAAGCGGCTGATTTCTATATCCGGCGAACGTTCCTGCTCTTAAGGAAAAGGTATTACTTCCCTGAATTTTGAAAGAAACTTGAAAAAGTAACGAATGGTATAGTTAGTAAACAATATTAATTAATTTTTGGTAGATAATTAACTAATTGCTTCTTCGATATAAGTAAATTAAACGCATTGTAAGTTCCCGTGCACTTTTTTAGAGGAAAATCATAATTACTTCATCAAAAGTTCACGCTGTTCTTATAAATTTAAAATCTTTCCGTTTAAACCTCACGAATTAAAGTAATTTCAAAGCAAGAACTAGAAATTGCCTTCTAATAATTAGAAAAAAAAATCATTTCAAATCAAATTTGTATTTTATTACTGCGTTTTGAAAAATACGTTCCTTGAAATTGTTACGGAGATAAGTTGTGGTGTTTAATTTGTAACTGTGCTGCAAGTATAAAATCTTGAACAATGAATGATAACGGTGGGTTTTTTGTGCTTTAATTTCTTTTTCTATTAAAAAAAAAAAAATCGCAATGTAAATAAAAAAAAAAAAAAAATTGTGTGCATAAATGATATTTTTGGCTGCTGAGAAGATATTTTTGAGTTTATTAACCGGCGAGGCTGATTTTATTAAGCGGCGGCTTTAAAAGTCGTTTGTATTGATTTGATTCCGGTCCTGGCGATTTGATCATATTAAGCGGCTGATTTTATTAACCAGTGATTTTATTAAGCGGCGGTTACTGTATATGTAATTTAGATATCTTGAGAATTCTTTTTAATAATTTGAAAGAGTATTTATTTGGGCTGACGTATAAAGCATAATAAACTAAATAGTTCTAGAATTTAATCCATTCGGAAAAAAAAAAAAAAAAAATAAATAAATAAAATATATATGTATGTATAATTTGTCAAAAAAAAAAAAAAGTTTATTCTCTCTATGCGTGTTTGATTCTTTTGTTTTTGTTTAATGTCGTTTTTAGGTAAAGAGAATTTTTCAATTTAAATAGCAAATAACTATCTTCGAATAATATTAAAGTAAATTTGAAGTTAAATTAATAAGAAACTCGATAAGAGTAAAAATTTATCCTTTCAAAAATAAAAAAAATAAAATAAATTGTTCCAGTAATTAACAACAAGTCTTCACATTTAATTTTAATTTGATAAAATTTTATTCTTATTGGTTTATGTGGTTTCAAGAGTCTTAATTTCTTCTGTTGTTCGGCTTTTACTACAAAATTAGAAAAATAATTATATACGTCATTAACAGTCGTCCATATTTAAACTGCTTGCCAGTTATATATTCCTCGGTAATTACATCATAATCATTAAATTTTTAGCATATTAAAAAGTTACCTTGAAACACTTTTATAATTTTTTCTTTTGCGCGTTTTTAAGTTATGGAAAAGTCACAATATTCTATCTTTGGAGAAGCGCAAAACCCTCGCTCACTTAGAATTCCTGCGCTCTCCGGTGACATCATACCACATGACGTCACTTCAGCCAGGGGAAAATTTCGTCAGTAGATTGCTCTTCTACCTGAGCTTTAGTAGCAGTGTTTTTGCGCTCTCGGATTTGCTCTTTTTTACGCGAAGTGATGAAATTTAAATGTGTAGAGAGATTTTTAAGGAATTTTTTTCCATCTAAAACTGTAAGTACTTTTTCTTTTAACTATTAGAAATTGTTTAGAAATTTTAAATACTTGCAAAATAATTCATTATCTTTGTGTAAATATTTTTTAAAGAAGTTTTCTTAGTTGTTTTGTTTACTTTTACATAAATTTGTAGTAAAAATTTAAAACTACGACGAACCGTGCAAAAAATGCTAAATATTAATAAAAAAAAAAAAATACCGTCTAATATTTTAATATTGCTTATGAATTTATATTTTTAGCTATTAAAATTTTTGCGCTGATAAACAATTTAGGGAAAATAAATAAAACTATTTTTGTTTATTTATTTTTTTTAAATATTAATATTATTATATTTCAAATCAGATTTCTATATGAGCTTAATAGCAATATCTTTCTATTCTATTTATTTATTTATTTAATACGACGCGATGAAATTTAAGTGTGTGGAGAATTTAACCCACCCTCCCACTCTTCTCTGTAATAGTTAGTACTTAATATTTCATTGTTATTTAAAGAAATTGATTATAAATTTTTAAATATCTTCAAAAATACTCTTTATTTTTGTAAATATTTTTCGAAGCAGTTTACTTTCTCGCTTGTTTATATTTTATTTGCGAAAAATATGATATATCTATTGCATTAAAGTTCTTAAATACAATTAATATTATAAATATATATTAAAAAATTGTAGTAAAAATAGTTATTTTACAGAACTATAAAAACACTAAATATACATAAAAAAAATAATAATTAAAATATACTAATTTAGTATTTTTTTTTTTTTAATATGATTTTTTAAAACTAAATAATTGTTTTATAATAGCAGTAGTATGATCTTATTAAAAACAAGCTAATTTATACTGCGTAACACTGTGCTTACTTGCAGCGTAATTTATCTATTGTTAAATATTTAGAAGCTTTATTTTATTTTAATATATTTTCACATTTATTATAACTTCAGTAAACTGTTCAAAAGGACTAAGATGAGAACTTAGATTTATACATACGGTATATATAAGAAATAAAATTATTAGCCCCATAATTTGATTTTTTTTTCCCTTTTTAAATTCGTTTGTCTGTAGAATTATGCGTAAATGGGGGGGGGGGGGGGAGATCATTATATTAAAATATTTATTGAAAAACTATTACAATATCGATTTTTCAATTATATTTTTTAAGTATACACACACATATATACACATAAAACAACATATAATATTAGAAAAGTTTTTTTTTTTTTTTTTTTTTTTTTAAATATTAAATATAATTACTTGCATATATACTTAAGAAATAAAAATAGCATAAATATATATATATTAAACTATGCAAAAGTTTTTCTTGTATTTATTTCTTTTAATTGCATATCTTTAATATTTCACTCAATATTAAACTTTCAGAAAGTCTGCCTCAAGAAACTAAAATTATGAAAAATATATTTAATTTCAAATATTTTTTAAATATTTGAATTTAATTTAATTAAAAAATATTAAATACATCTTAATATATTTTTTGTGTGAAACAAATCATCAATAAAACGTCTGCACTGTGACTAATTGAAATAAAAATTTTTTTATGTGTTTTGTTTCTTTTTTTCTTCTTTTGAAATCCAATGAGACATACTAATTTATTTTTTTATTTGACCCTAAACACTTCTTAGCAAAATATCAGTTTTTTGGGATAATGTTACCACCTGCCGAAATGACGGGCAAATCCTAATAGCTATATTAAGATTTTCCCGTCAATTCGGCACATGTTTACATTACCCAAGAGAGCTGATATTTTGCTAGAAAGTGTTTAGGGTCAAACAGGAAAAAAAAAAAAAAAAAATTGGAGAGTATGCGTATCGGAGTTTAAAAAAAAAAAAGTTTTCCCTATTTATGTGATTTTCTAACATAAATATGTATATATTATAACGCGGTATAGAGAGATTTTGTTTACTCCCCACGCCCCCCCCCCCCTTTTTTAACCTATATATGTACTATGCGACATACACCCCGCGACAAAAAGATAGGTACAAAGGGTTTTTTCTTCGATTTTTCATAAAATAACATTATCTAAATTGTGCTTATCATTTATTATTATCATAAAATAACACACTTCCCGGACTAATTTTTGTTTTAAGACTAATTTAGAAAAAAATTAAGACTAAAATTTTTCTAATTTAAGACTACACTCCGCGACAAAAAGATAGAAACAAAGTTTTTTTTTTTTTTTTTTTAATATGAATATTTTGTTTTGATAATAAATGATCAGCACAATTTAGATAATGTTATTTTATGAAATTTTTTTTTTTTTTTTTTTTTTTTTTACGAAGCATGTTTTTGAAATGCAGCAGCAGTGAATTTAGTGTACGTCGAATAATATACTCAAAAAAGGTATTTATATTGAAAAAGAACATTAATAATTCATATATCTAAAATTACATACAAATTGAAAGACGATTGCAAAATTATATATATGTATCTTGAAAAAAGTAAATTTATGAAAAATACATTTCTTCTTTAATTATATAGTATTTTATTTTTTATATCTTTTGTGCGAAGGACGTTTTAAATAAAACAACAGCGGGGGATACTAAATGTACGACGAGCAACGTACTTAGGGAAACTGCACAAAAATATTGATATGGAAACAGAATATAATAAAAATTTATAAAATAAATAAATACATGTGTGTATCTATATTAAATTAATCAGTATTTTATTCGTAAAAAAAATTAGTCTTATTATATGTTTTTAGTAAGAAGCTTGTCTTTTTTAATAAAACTACAACGGTGTACGACGAGTAATGTACTTAGCGAAACCGAACAAAAATATTGATTAAAAGAAAAAAAGAAATTATTCATTTGTATACATAAATACACATTAAAAGACGATTGCGTAAATGTGTATGTGATCTTGAAAAAGCAAATTCATGAGAAATATATTTCTTTTTAATTACTCAGTAATATATATATATATATACGTATTTAGAGAAACTGCACAAAAGTATTGATATGAAAAACGGAATAGAAATAAATCATTTATCAAGTAATCAAATACACATTAAAAAATGATTACATGAATATATATGTGTGTATCTTGAAAAAGTATGAAATATAAAAACTACAGCGGTGAATTATTAGTGTACGAGACGAGTAATGTACTTAGCGAAACTGAACAAAAGTATTGATAAATAAAGAAAATATTAATTCATTAGTATAGTACTTGCATACACATTGAAAGACGGTTGAGTAAATATATATATATCTTGTATCTTGAAAAAGTAAATTTTCGGGAAATACATTTCTTCAATTACTGAGTATTTTATATTATATATAAGTATTAGTCTTTTTATATATCTTTGTACGGAGCATGCTTTTAATGAAAGAACAGCGGGAAATTATTTGTGTACGACGGGTAATATATTTAGAGAAACTGGACACACGTGTTGATAGTTAAAGAAAACATTAATAATTCATTTATTTAGTAATCGCATACACGAGAGACGATTGCATAGATACGTATGTGTATGTTGAAAAAAAAAAAAGATATTTATGAGAAGTACATTCTTTTTTTAATTACTCAGTATTTCATTTAAAAAAAAGTCTTTTATATATTTTTGTACGAAGCATGTTTTGCATAAAATTATAGCGGTGAATTATTGAAGTACGACGAATAATGTACTTAGAGAAACTGAACTAAAAAGACACAGTTTTATTTATTACTAGCAAACCCGTGCGAAATATTCGCATTTTATTTCTTTTCTTATTTACCTTTAAAGTTTGAAACTCATAAATGTTATACCAATTTCACCACGTAATTAAAATTTTAATTTACCAGAAGCCAAATTATTAATAAAACCAAATTAATATTGTACAATAGTGAAACCAAAATCATTCAAAAAAAGGTTTCCAAATAAAATTCATGGTTCACGACCCAATTTTCATACTTCCACATGCAGTCCAATTTTAATATAGGACTCTCACGACACACCTTTTAAATTTTTGTCGTCATGTTGGCGATGACTTTATTAATTTTGTCATTGTTATTATTACTATTTTTAAATAAATAAAATATTTCCTATTTTGATTATATTTTTTATGATTGTGTTTCTTAGTCAATTTATGACACAAAAGTTCATATTCTTTATATATCTTTAAAATATTGCTAGGTTTAAAATGACGCTTGCAAAGATTCTGAAGAAACAACTGTTAAAAATAAATTTTTTTCATAAAATAATCTCATCAGACAAATGTCGTCATTTTTTCTTATTAGTCCATTGAGTTAAGTCCGCGTGCTTAAATATTGTTCATGTATAAACATTATTTTTTTATCCTCTCGTATCGTTTCGACAACAAATAATTGAAAATGGTCCACGTTAGAGAAATATTATATAGATTATGTTCATGATGGGGGAAAAAATACATATACAAATTACATATCATTGATCATTATTCATACACACGCATTCATATATGTATACATAATTCTGTATTTATCACAGAGAAATACAAAATTACACACACACACACACACACACACACATATATATATATATATATATATATATATATATATATATATGCCTGTGAAATGAAATTAATAAATTAAATGTCATATAAATATTCATAAGAGTGAATTGAAATATATGTAAATAGAAAGAATAATTTATATATGCCTCTAAACATTTTCATTAGAATATATTATGCGTTATTTAAAAATACATTTATATAATTACATTTTAATATCATATTGTAATATTTGCTAAAACACATTATATATACGTATGTGTGTGTTGTTAACTTATAAAAATATGTAAAACAGAAATAAAATTGTTCCTTAAAATATAACGGAAAAAAAAAAAAAAAATGGAAGCTTAAAGTTTTTAAATGAAATTTATTCATTTAATAGAACCGTTCCATTAGAATATATGTTGTATAAATTAATTTTTATTTAAAATTTTTTAAATACATTTTGTGCATTTAAAAGCTACACATTTGTATCTTTTTATTCGAAATATTAATACGCAAGCTTTTTGTAAATATAGACATTACTCTTTTTATCATTATGCGCAGATTTTGATAACGTCATATATGAAAAGATTTATTTTTTATTTTTATTGCTTCTAAAATTATATTTCTTTCTCTTAAGCATTTTTAATTGTTGCCGCTTATTTAAAAATAACTCGTGAGAAATATTGATCGCGAAAATTTTGTTGCGTGAATCGCATGATATGTATTTGAAAACACATTGTTTGCAAACACATTATTATTATATTTTGGCAACCCATGCATGTGATTTTATTTTATTAAAAATTTTCGCGATAGAGTTATTAACAAGTAATATAAACGAAAAAAAATTAAAGTCAATTCCTACTTAAAAACACTATCGAAGAATTTTTTTCTTCTTCTTTTTTTTTTTTTTTTTTTTTTTTTGAATTAGGAAATAAAAAGTGCACGTGAAAAGAAATAAAAAAAATTATAAGATAAAAAAAAAAAAAACTTTATATATACCATGTTTTAGATTTTCTGATGAATCATAGAGCTCTTATCAATGTGCATAAAATTTTTAAATTGATAATGACGTCAATTTTTGTGAGATGCATAATTTAACTTTTTATAATTTTTTAATGCTCACGTTTAATTAAATGTATTTATTTTTATGTCGAAAGGAAATGAACTCGTAAATTTTTTTTGACAACAATTAAATTATAGCTAATATTTTAATGGCTATTTTAACGCTATTAAGATGTTATTATATTCATATTTTAATTAATTATAAGAAAACTAATAAAAAATTTGAAGATCGGACTTCGAGTCACCGTGCTCTGAAGCAATCCTGGAAGTTTCAAATTTCTAGCTAGTCGGGAAGTTAGTTAAAAATCAATTGCAAGATTTGTACAAGAGGGAGAGTGTGAACTAATAATAGGAATTGAAAAATAATTTGTTTGAAATCAATTAAAAATTATTTTCATTAACAATAATTGTTTATTTCGTTTTCTGTGCATTTAATTACAATGTTATTATTATTAATAAATAAACGATGTTTTTAATTTCAAGGGTTTATTAATTTATAACTATTTTAATAATTGTATAAAAAATAGACTTTTTTTTATTATTAAAGTGCACTCGTACGTTAATTATAAACCGAATTTCATGATTGTGTTCTGTGAAATATTGTTTCGGTTTAAATTTCCAATAAAGTTACTGAGTTTTGAATTTTTAGTGCGGAGGACTATTAGTCTCAACTTACGGATAAAACGTTGTCGCCAGTTTTGCAATGGTTGGACATTTATCGAAAATATAATTGAATAATTTGAAAGCGATGTTATAATTTGAAAAAAAAAAAAAAAAAAAAAAAACTAATAGACCTCCGTAAACTAAATTCTGCTTTTTCCAGAATTTTATCAAACTAGCTTTTCTTTTTAAAGAAAACAAAATTAATAATAATTAGTATCGAAACGGACAGTATCGAAAAAGATAAAGAAGTCCTTTTTTAGACAAAAATATATAATTTGTTCTAATTTTAGATTGTTGCCAAAAATTTTTACAAATTGATTTAAAAAAAAAAAAAGAAAAAAAAAACGTAAATATTAAAATTGATATAAAACTCCGTGAAACATTAAACTTGCAGGGTAAAATTAACGTCATTATAGCTCTAAAGGTATTTATTTGTTTATTTATTTTAAATATGTATATTAATTTTTAATGATTTTCAGTGCAGTTTTATTATGCCAATAATATGCCGAACTGTATGCTAATGTGCCAATTATTTGATCTCTGACTATGAAAAATAAAATTATTTGAAATCGTATAAAAAAAAAAAATTAAGTATAAAAAACATTTATCATGTACTTGAAATATTTTAAAAATTTATTTGTAGTCATGAATTTAATTCATGAATAGAATTAAATTCAATTTTCGGAATGTTTATTCTTCCGGAAAAAAAAAGTTTTTTTTAATTCTGTTAAGTTACACTTTTTGTTTAAAATTAGGTTTGTCTTTTCTTCTTTTTTTTTTTAATCAAGCAATTAACCTTAATGAGAAGATATACGAGCATTGAAAAGTGAAATTGTATTTGTAAGCACACTTGAACACACACTTTCCTCCCGTATTTCAACGGACACTCTCTTAATCTGGGACTGTCTTCCACTTTCCGTTATTCTCATACATTTCTCCCTTATTCTAAACATTTAAAATTATACCTATAATTCAGTTAAAACTTACAAATTTTCAAATTTTAAGCAAGATTTTTGCTTTTGCTGAAAAAAAAAAAAAAAAAAATTCTGGTGAATCCTCAATATGTTACTATTTTTAATTAATAATTACTAAATTTTTAATTAATTAAATTTAACTTACCCATATAGATTTTTGATAATTTTAATCATGGGTTAACACGTTGAGCGCCACGCGGTTTCTTAAGGAAATCCCCGTCAGGCCACGCGCGCTGTTTAGAAACACGTTATGTTTACGGTGTTGTAATAAAATGCATTAAAATTCCTTAATGTTGTAATCCTGTAATAAATAAAAATTAAGTAAACTTGAAGTATTTTTTTTTTTTTTAGTTTTATATCATATTTGACACTTGGCACTCAATGTGTTAAACTATGGACAATATTCCTGTGACGTCACAGTAGGTAAAATCGCCGAACACGTGGCCGATATTTTGTAAACAAATTAGATTCAAGATCCCATTTTATTGTTACGCATAACATTTTCCTAAATATTTCTCCAGTGAAATTTAATAATCAGATATCTGTTCAAACAAGAACAAAAGAGAAATGTAAACAACTGAATCGAATGATAAAGTTAAGACTATTCCATATCGTAAAATTGCAGAACATTTTATGTATACACAAACGCACACACACGTGTATGTGTGTGTATATATATATATATATATATATATATATATATATATATATGAATAAAAGATTAATAAGAACATTTTATACACACACACACACACATATATATATAGACATCAAAGCTTAAATAATTAGAATTTCAATCACTTTAATAAAGGAATTTATTAAATGGAACATCCATATTTGTTAACATCGCCACAATTCACATGACAACTTTTAATATTACATATGTTGATTAATGGTTGGTTGGTGTCGTGTCCATGGGGAAAACTATAGAAAACCATGAGTGTGCAAAACACAGCCGGCCAACTCCTTGATGTTATCGGAGTACAGACTCTCGATGTGAAAGGGGGAGAATTCCCCAAGCTGAGCCAGGGATCTTAAAATGGCTGGGCAGTCAAAATAATATTAAAGTATATTATTAATTTTATACTTTATAATATAATTATACTTAATAATATACTTAAAGTATATTATAAAGTAATTAATATTAAAGTATATTACTAAAACTGGATTAAAAACAAAACAAAGATATTACTATATCACTCTTACTTCAATTTCATATAATCTGTAACTCTTATAAATAATATTGCAAGATAAAAATTTGCAAGCCACAATGCTTTGCTATGGTAGAGTTGAGGATTGTTTGCCTAACCAGCTGATATTCTTGAAGCCTCGAACCCAAAGTGGGAATATGGTCCATTAAATATTGTGATATGTCGAAAACTCATCAATGTTTTCTAAGCCTGAAAATGCTACTTATAAAATCTGCATTATTTTGATCCTTCAATGTTAGCAGGTATGTGTCAGTGAACTGGCTATTAATATACTACAAACATTTTAACTGTAATGCGTATGAGCCAGTTAAAAGAAATGTATAAGTAAAACTGATAAATTAGTCGTGGCATATACATATGTATATATTTAACAGCTTTATATCATTTCAGGAATTACTCACACTTGTTGTATTATTATTCTTTAAAATATATCGCTCCGCGGCAAGTAAAGTGCAGACATGCCAAGTCTCCTGCTTTTGGCAGGAGTCTCTTGATTTTGGCTCGTTTTTCCATGCTCCTGATTTTCCACTCATTTCTCCTGCTTTTCTGATGTAATTTTTATCTATCCCTCTTAGCATAATTTGTGCTTAAAATTTGTGGGGTTGGGTAAAAAAATTTGAAAGAAAATTGAAATTTATCTTGCCCTGCATTCTATCAAGTTCAGTTTGAATGTGAATTACTATACTAATGCTTTGAAACTAATTTTTGCTAAGAATAAATTTTTAACTCTTATTTTTGCATAATAAAAAGTGTCTTATTATTAAAATATTTTTTTTTTTTTTTTGAAATACCATAACTATTGAAAACTTAAAGAATTCAAATTTTATTAGAACATAGCTGATGTTTTCATTTCTCTATTACCTTCTTTTTTTTTTCAAAGATAATTAAGATCATTATTGTGTTATATTAAGAGCAGAATGATCAAGTCTGTCTATTTTGACTTAAATTTTAAACAACTGTATGTCTGAGGTTTTTTTTTTTTTTTTTTTTTTTGGTAGTTTGTTTTATTGCAAGAAACATATGTTATTCATTTAATACTGATGCTTTGTAAATACCTCCTAAGCTTATAATGCTTTACTTAAAATTAAATTTGCATTATTTTACTCATTTTTCTTACAAACTTTCTTGTTGGAAAAAGTCTCTCGATTTCTGTTAAAAAATCTCCTGCTTTTTTGTCATTAGAAGTTAGCATCTCTGAAAGTGACACAATAAAAAAAATGCAGTACTTGAGAAAAATGAACCGTATGCCATTAACTAGTGTTGACATAAAACTGACACAATTGCCTTTCTAATGGATAATTTTCGAAATAGACATGCGTCGCTTTTTGTATATGTCGGGATACTTCATACATATTTTTCAGTAACATAAATAGGAAATTGCCATTTTTCGATTTGCATCTTTTCTTCTTGCAAGGAGTGCAATATAATTCAATAAAAAATACATTGTTTGCAGTTACAGTAGATCTTTATGACGCAAATATAAAAATAAAAGGTTTTGCGTTATATAGACCACACATCATTAAATTAACTTTGTAAACATGGCCAAACATGTCTGAAACATATCAAAGAGTATCTCTGTCTAAAAAAAAAATGCAATTTTGTTGCCAGAAATTCTCTGTGAAAATTGCAGATTTCTCTGTAATTTAAGAAAAATCGTAAATTACGGAAAAATTACATTGACAAAACGTATTTTTCTGTAACTTTTAGAGAATTCTGTAATTTTCACAGATAATTTGGCAACAAAATTACATTTTTGTAAAGAATAGGGCAGTTTCAAGTTACTTTCCCTGGAACAGATATTAAATGAATCATACCTTTCATTATTAAATTTATTTTAGAGACATAATGCATGTATCCCAATACCAAATTGTTTATTATATTACTCATTTACAAAAAAAAAAAAAAAAAAAGCATAATTATAGCAATTTTTTTCATTAAAATGCTCCAAATTAAAGAGATAAAGAAAATCAAATGTTTACATTTAGTTCTGCACAGAGTAACAGTTTTTACAAAATGTTTTTTAACTGCAAAATTTATTATTTATGCCTGAGAAGTTGTGCGTTATATAGAGAATTGCATTATGTAGAATTGCGTCATAAAGATCTTTTACTGTTTTATTATATTTTGGGAACCTAAATTCTTTTTCTTGTAAAAATTTTCAAGATAAGGCTAAATAAAATAAAATTTGTTTAAAATCCATTTGAAGTAATTTCTATTTAAAATAACTAGGGGCCTTTGCCCCCTGTTCGCTCCGCTCACCAACCCCCGATTCACGTCACTTATTAACCCCTGCGAGGCTTTTTATTGAATAGTAATATTAATAGTGTACAACACAAAACAAAAGCATAGAAATTCCCATATTTAATGTCAAATTGAAATACATAATATTTAATACCACATTCTTTTTTGCTTTTTAAATGAAATATTATGCTAATATTATGCATTTTTTTTTTTTTTTTTTTTTAAGAATAGAAAGAAATTTACAATATCTAAACTATTTTGTTTTGCAACTTTAGTACTCGTATATGACACTCTTAGGAACTTTTATATTTTTGTCATTATTTGGCGATGAATTTTTTAGTCTAATTGCTTCTTTTTTTTTTTTTTTTTTTTTTTTTTTTTAAGAAGAGAAAAAAAAAATCTATTATTTATAATCTAATTCCTATACTTTTTCCTTATGCCTATGCTTGTTAGGTCATGAATTTTTTTCTTGCCGTAATTAGAAATATGAAATGTGTCCCAGAAATGTCCAGTTCTGTAATGTTAAAAAATTATCGGTGCGAAATTACAAGATTTATAAATGAGTTTGATTTTGACTCTATTTGGAACAACTTGCAGGTTGGTCCACAACTGTATTTGGCGATTTTCTTTTGGTGATTAAGGCGAAATGCGATTTTCGGAATTGGTTGCCATGGATTTTTAAACGTAAACGAAGGAAAAACGCATTTTTCAAAATGCATCTCTTTTGAAATGCACATAAAAAAAAAAAAAAAAAAAAAATGAAGCCTATTTTTAATATTAATAAAATAAATATTTGAAATTAACTTTTCTTACTTTGCATGAAACAATAACAAGGATCATCAGTATGCATAAATATATATATACATATATACTTCCCGTACGTTTAAACCCTTTAAATGTTCTGCAGTTGCCGAGAAAATACGATTATACAAACCAGATTTACTAATCCACATTTTTTTTTTTTTTTTTTTTTTTTTTTTTCCAAAAATTCCAAAAACATTTCCCTCTAAACAATTGGCTGAAAAAAAAAAAAAAAAAAAAAAAAAAAAAATTCTAATACATTCACCTTCTTTTCCGTAATAGGCCTATCTTTGGTTAAATAAAATAGCAAAAATAAAATATAAGTTTAAAAAAAAGTTTAATAAAAAAAGATAAATAGAAATGGTGCTTGCTCACAAGGATGATAATTTTAAAAGAATAAATAATCCGATTCATAATAAATGCTATTTTGGAAATCAAATTTCCAAACCTAAATTCAGTAACTCTTTTAAAAACTTATGCTGACCTTTTCTAACTACCTGAAATGCCTTCCTTGAAGCATTCTGAACACATTGATACCTCTCATGATGCAGAGCACTTTGCCCTCCGGTCGCAGACAAAAAGAAAAAAAAAACTCCAGCGAGTTACTTTTTTTTAATATATAGAAGATTATCATATCTTAGTTTCAGTACATTTACTTGCAATATGATTACTGTTAATAAAAAAATAGTTTTTTTTTTTTTTTTTTAAATTTATTGCTACTTTAATAATTTGAATATTTAATATATAAATATTCGTTATTAGTATTAACCTTAGAATACTAGTGTACGTAAATTTTATGTGCGGTCTTCCTTTGTTGGTATACATAGTTTTCAAATATATTTTTAAATACAAATAATTATTCAGTTAATGAAAAGTTAGCAATATTAGTTAAAACAGTAAATAATTAAACATATTAAAAAATATCAATAATGTAATATAAGCAAATAAAACGAATTTTACATTATTTTACATGAGCACGTAAATTTTATGTATCTCCAGTGATATGAACACGCTAGTGTTCTAGGGTTAAAGAAGTTAGGGAATTATTATTAGAGAATGTTTCCCATACTTTAATTATATAAAAAATTTCATGATTAATCTTTTCGATAAAATCTTTTTATAGTGTAAATTTGATTCGAGTTTTTGATTCCTGTTTTAATAACCAGGGAAATGACATGCGTTTCATAGAACGCCAATTACAACTTGCTATAAAAAACATAGTTAAATTTTGTGACTCAGAATTTTAATTCATTCTGGATAGCATTAAAAGTGTCTTTCTCTCTTTTTTTTTTCTGACATATTACGATTATGATTTACATAAATTTTACATACAACACAATTTTATAAATGATTCACATGCTGCATTAAAATAAATTAAATAACTAGCATAATTTAAGGGTCTACAATGCTATGTTGAGTGCGATACCACTCAAAAAATCTATTATTGATCTGCTTGTTCGCATCTCGATGCCTTTTCAGTTGTTAACCCCTTAACTGCCCCGGACGAATTTATTCCTCTCACTAAGCCGACACGTTAACTGCTTCGGGCGTATATACACGGCTTTCGGAAGTGCGATCCTTTAAGTTACGCTGCTACTAGTGAAACTAGTCCCATAGTTTTGAAATGCAATAAAATGATCTTAAATGTGACCTTGATAGTTTTTACGATGGATTTACTTATTTCAGAGAGGGATTGGAAGGAAACGTCCGTCTGTGGAAAAACGGTAGCAATGTGAAGGGAATCTCGTAAATTTTCCTCGCCATGTGAGGGGTTAAAAGGTTAGTGTTTATTTGTTTCTCTCTACATGCTACCTTCGTGTTGATAAAAAAAAAGTTCACCCTCGAAGAATGCCCTCTGCACTTGTAACTGCTCTTTTTTAATTTTCTTTATTATAGGAAAAAATCCTACATGAAAATTTGTGACAAGTGTTTGTCTGAAAATATAGAAAAAAAAAAAGTTGAATTATTAAATTATTATTATAGAAGATATTTGATTTATGAAAAAATTACACATGTATGGAATTGTGGTCACACTCTGACATTCCAGACTATTAAGATGATGGACAACAGATTGTTTCATTTTAAACAACGCTTTATTAAAAATGACACATATGGAATTATGAAGACACTCTGACACTTGTTAAATAAGTATTTATAGTGAAATAAATGATAGCGAGGGAAAGATCTGAAGCCCTGACACACACATTGTAATTCTATCTCTCTAACCATCTGCCTATATAATTTTTAAGATCATAAGGAAGTTTTATTCTAAATGAAAACAATTGCAAAGCTCAGAAAATGTCCTTACTCGCCTGATTTGAATCCTATAGATCATTACTGGTTTAAGATAAAAAATGAAATTAGGAAAGTTGTAGGAGATTTTGAAACATTCTATGATGCTGTTTTTAATAGAGCTCACCCTCGAACTATGTCCTCTGCACTTGTAACTGCTCTTTTTTAATTTCCTTTATTATAGGGAAAAATTCCTACATGAAAATTTGTTGAAGTGTTTGAAACCATCCGAGTCATGTTTCGACTCGATTTTGTGTTCATGGAATATTGTTATGTATTCGATCAAATATGGATTAGAAATCTGGATAAAATAGAAGTGAACTACGTTTATTTTTTCAACTTATCATAATTTAGATTATTTCACCGTGCACATAGTTGTCTTTTAAGTAACTGAACTACCTCATTTGTTTCATCCGGAATAAGAAGCTTTACCTTCTCAAATGCAGATGCCATTAGGTATTATGAAAGTAAAGTATGCAACGGAGCCTCAAACTAAATTTTTCATCTTCGCCACACTTTTCTTGAGAGTACTTCGGCTGGAATATAGCACCACAGACATAGTCCTAAATGGGGGAAAAAAAAAACTTTATTAGCAGCGTCTGGGCATTCTTGATTAGAATTTTTCAAAATCATTGATTATGAAATGAGGTTTCAACTTTATTGCAGTGCTACCACTTAGTTTGATTTCTTTTTCCAGTTTTCTCAATAGCATCTTTCGCTAAAACATTTTTTATTATTTGAATGCGGCATTTTGTGCTGCCCAGTATAATTTGTTCAGCAAATTTTGAATCACTAAATATAACCTGACACATAGACACCAAATCTGCAACAACATTTCTAGCAATATTATGTTCTGCAAAAAATCCAGCTTATTTTATTTCTATAGTTTGACTTTATCATCAAGTGTTGAAAAAGATTTTCCCGGGAAAAAGAAGAAGAAAAACAAAAACCTCTCTGCATACTATGCATTTAACTGGAATTTATGCTTCTGCTTGCTGTATGTTTCTATAAATTACTTTTGCCATATTTTGAAGATTTAAATTCGTAGTATGAATAATGGTCCATGTGATGAAATAGCATTTGCTTCATTTAAAGTTTTTTTTTTTTCCCCCTCCACTGATTCACATTTTTCATTGTTGGATTCCAAAGAATTGATATCTTTTTCATCTTACATTGTGACGCCTAGGTAATACGGACGTCTCAAAGAGAAAAATAACATTATCAAGTTTTATACATTATAGGAAAATATCTGTAATCTGTCAACAGAACAGCTTTGTCATGTTAAACTGCAAAGTCTTTCAAACTTTGAAATAAATGAATATAACTCTCTTCTGATTTACTTGTCATCAGAGCGTAAACAAGTGCGTAATACTTTTGAGATATCTCCCCATTTCCATCGGGAGAATAGTTGGAAGAAAAGTCTTGGTATAATTTTAAATGCTCATTCCAAATCCAATAAAAACTTCCTTCTTCTTGTTAAGAACAATATATATATATTTTAGTTGCACACAAAAATATACATTTATTGTTAAAAGATAAATCGCGAACTAAATTATTCGCCACCAATAGTCCCAAGTTCTGGCCGGAATAACAATATATTCAAAAGCAGTTGTGCTCTGGAGGCCAATCTTTCTTTCGAGTTTTTTTTTTAATAACTTAACATAAGCAAGCATGGTGAGAAGATAGTGGAACTTGACTTTGTTCCCGAAGCATATTGGTCTCGTCTTGATATATTTGAACGGTATTGTCTTGAGTTTGTGAGGTCTTTCGTTTATTGCTATTTACTGCAACTGCAACACCTTTTTATGTAGCCTCAAGGGCATGTTAAACTCCTTGTAACTCAGTAGGATGTGTTGTTTAGCTATGAATACCGTATTTGAGTATCCTCCCATTGTTTCTCGTATCACCAATAAAACGGATCACTTCTGTTTTTATCTTTGCACATTAAATAGCCATTAACAATTAATTTAAAAGGACCTCTTGCTGAAAATACAAATTCGCAAAGTTAATTAGGATCCAATAAAATAATAAAATAAATAAATAATTACTTCCTATACATTCACCTAATACATAGTAAATAGGAAAAGGCACAGGTTCCAGACTTTGAACTTTTTACGCTTGGAACATTTAACACTTATTAAAAAATCGCAGAGACATAGCGGAAAGCTAAAGATTTTCTTTCCTCTGATAACTCTTACACTAGTAGAAGTAACATGTGTTTTCTTTCTTTTGTTAGTTTGTGACAAGTTACTGTAATGATTTCAACCGTTGAACATATTGCGCTGGCTGAATGTTTAATTCTATTTATTACAAACACAAATAATATTGATCAGAGCTCAATAACTGTATAAAATATTGTAATATTGAAAGTAGGCAGAGAGAATGTTTAGCATATGTACATTTTCAGTTTGGCAACTAAAGAAGAAAATGTTTTTAATATCCTTTTTTACTGGTAATTTGTATGCTAAATGCAATGTATGGGGAATAGGTAATTGTATGGGGAATAGGTAATCTAAATTATGTTTCTCTCTCTAAAAAAAAAAAAAAAAAAAAAAAAAAAACATGTTCTTTTTTAGAGAGTTCGTTGAAATCTATTGACGTCAGACCCACAAATATGTGCATTGTATATTTAGTGCTTGTAGCTGCATTGCACACTTCGGCCATTATTTCAAGTTTGACAATAAAGGATTTTCCATTCAGCGTAATGTTTAAGGATTTTACAGATTTTAATGCATTCCTTATGCACTTGATGATTTTGGTTGAATCATTTTGGTTGAGTTGGAGTTATTTTCAATAAAAAAAAAAAAACAGGTTTTAGTTTTTTGAAATTTATGAAAACAATCATTTCTAGGCAGCAGTAAATCAAGAACCAATGAACATAAAAATTTGTTTTTTTTTCAAACTGACATGGGGATTTATAGAATTCGCAAATATTTTTTGAACATATCTATGTACATCGTGAATGTTCCAGAACTTAAATAAATAATCTATATTAGCTCTATAATCGCCGCAACTCGTCTATTTATGTTTTCCAAGCCTTCAAGATTATCAAAATAATCTAATGTTTTAAAAATTTTTCTTGTTTCAGTTTCCCCAATATTCACGCGGCATATGGAGCATATTCTATTTATTTTTAGCCATTCCTCAATGCACGATGTTTGAAATCTGTCCACACGACAAACAATTGCAGTCTCCTTCACTGAATCAATGCAAATTACGCACTTTAATGCTTCATTTTCTTCTATGATTTTGTCCATTTTCTTTTTTTTTTTTTTCGGTCTGACTTCTTAGGAATTACGAATGACGATTTTCTTCAGACATTTCACCTACATAAAGAGATAATTATAAGAACTTGCACAATGAAAAAATATTGATTATAAAATAAAAAAATTCCATAAGGCATTGAAGCAATTGCATTAGTTTAAACCAATGCTTACTTTAATAAAAAATAATAGAAATATGAATATACATTAATAAAAAATAAGTCAAAGATTAAATCTAGAATTTTGTCTCTGAAATGAGCTTTGCCAAGGAGGCAATCATTCAGAGGGGAGTAAGGAGATGTTAATCCTCTCGAAAACGGTTTTAATGTTTTTGATGAGGGATTGCGGTAAACGTTACCCTTCATCCGCTAATTACAAAAATGGTTGTAATTGGGTTTTCTCAGAAGTAGATATAACGATTTTGGTGATAGTGTGTTGTTAATGGTTATTTGAGGGGAAAAATTGATTGGACTTTTCCTCATGTTGTGGAGATTTCGCTTTCTCCGTAAACCCTTTATCAACCAATGGCGAAATATAGCAGAAATTAGGTTTAATCAGAAACGAATTATTTGATTTATAATTTCTTATTTTTTTTGCTACGAATCACTAAAAAGAACATTTTCTGCTTCTTTCACACATTTTTTATATGTGTTACTGAATGCATACTAAAGGCTTTTCTAATGTTTTCATCTAATCAACTTTACAGTCAGTGTAACGTCATTTTGATTATAGAATTATAAACTGACTTGGAGATTTATAGAATTCGCAAATATTATTTTTTGAATATATCTTTGTATTGTATATCATGCATGTTCTAGAACTTAAATAAATAATCTATATTAGCTCTATAATCGCCGCACCTCGTCTATTTATGTTTTCCAAGCCTTCAAGATTATCAAAATAATGAAATGCTTAAAAAATTTTCCTTGTTTGAGTTTCCTCAATATTCACGCGGCATATGGGGCATATTCTATTTATCTTTAGCCATTCCTCAATGCACGATGTTTGAAATCTGTGTCCACACGACAAAGAATTGCATTCTCCTTCACTTGAATCAATGCAAATTACGCAGTTTAATTCTTCATGTTCTTTTACTATTTTGTCTTCTTTTTTTTTTTCTTTTTCGGACTGACTTCTTAAGAATTACGGATGACGATTTTATTCAGACATTTCACCTAGACAAGACGTCTATTTATTTCAAATGCGTTATCAATCATTGGTCCAGAATTGATGTACGAATTACCACACTCACAAATGACAGCTATTTTAAACCCTAGGCCTCTTGGAGTTGCTTGATTAAAAGTAATTTTTTTTTGACAAGTTTTGCACACCACTAACTTGCTAATTGCACTAAAAACTGAGATAAACTGTAAAATACAATATCCATGAGATGGGTCAATCACAACATTATCGTCATTATTCTGTAATAGTTTCTCTGCGGACGTACTGGTATTCGCAGTAGATTGCTCAAATGTATGTCGGTTTCCGCTAAACTTTCATTTTTTTTTATATATTGATCGATGTCTGGGTACATCGTGAGTTCCTTTTTTATTTAAATACGGAGATTGTTCACTCATTTTCAGTAAAATAAAACGTGCTAACTTATGAAGTGCTAGATACAACGGTCACAATAAAACTAAATATATCTGGCTCCGAAAATACGTCACGTGGTAGTAAACGTGAAACTGGAATTGTATTATAATCGTTGCAACCATTAGGAAGAGACGGTAGACTCCGAACAATACTTCAGGTACGTCCCGTATGCTAATACAACTATTAACTGCCGAGCAGTTACTCATCAAATGGCTGTAACTCAAAAACTATTTGAGATATCGATTTAAAATTTTAGTATGTTATTTTTAAAGGTAATGAAGTGTAATCGAAATATGAAGTGGAAAAAAAAAAAAAAAAGATTTTTTAAAAATTTCACACTAGGTATGCCCCTTAATCAGAAACGAATAAAACTGTTTGATTTATAATTTCTTAATTTTTTGCTACGAATCACTAAAAAAGAACATTTTCTACTTCTTTCACACATTTTTATATATGCTACTGAATGCATACTTAAAGGCTTTTCTAATGTTTTCATCTAATCAACTTTACAAACAGTCTAACGTCATTTTGATTATAGAATATAAACTGTCTTGGAGATTTATAGAATTCGCAAATATTTTTTGAATATATCTATGTATATCATGCATGTTCCAGAACTTAAATAAATAATCTATAATCGCCCCAACTTGTCTACTTGTATTTAAAAAATCTTCAAGAAGTGTGTCAAAATTTTCCCTTGTTTGTTTCCCCAACATTCACGCGGCATATGGGCATATTTTATTTATTTTTAACCATTCCTCAATGCACGATGTTTGAAATCCGTGTCCACACGACAAAAATCGCAGTCTCCTTCATTTGTATCAATGCAAATTACGCACTTTAATTCTTCATTTTCTTTTTGAGACTTCTTTCTTTCTTCTCCAGCTCTTTGTTTGTTTCTTTTTTTTTTTTTTCGGTGCTTCTTAGGTAGTAACGATGATTTTTCTCAGATATTTTACCTACATACAGAAATAATTATGAGAACTGGCACAATGTAAAAAAAGTTATTCATTATAAACAAAAATTGAATATCTCATAAACGTCAACATGAATGCCCTGGAGCAATTGCATTAGTTCAAACCAATGCTTACCTTAATGTAAAATAATAAAAATATGAAGGTGAATTTAAAAAAAATAAGTCTGCAAAATTAAATCTAGAATTTTTTCTCTGAAATGAGCTTTTGTAAAGGAGAAAATCATTCAGATTGAAGCTAGGAGAGTACAGTATAATCCATTTTCTCGAAGAGTGTTCTAATGATTTTGATGAATGATTGAGGTTAAAAAATTTTTAGGATGAGAAATCGATTTGCTTTGTCCTCATATTCAGGAAAGTTGGCTTTAGAGGTTAACCCTTCATCTGTTAATTGCAAAATATGGTTGAAATTGGGTTTACTCAGAAGTTATAACGAGATATATGAGCAGCTTGTCCACACATGATAAATAAGTTGTCATCAAATAACATATTCATATTTAAACTCACATGTTCAGAAAAAGTAGCAGTCTTTGTTAATTCATGCTTTTCCTGGAACAAAATATAACGAAACCAGGTTTTCTAGGAAGCTGCTTGAATGATTCTAATAAAATTTTATTGTTAGGGGTTTGAGATTCTAATTCAATTTAAATTTTCTTATATCTAGGAAAATTAAATTTCAGTGGTAATCCGTGCTACTCCGGGGGCATACTTGCCAACTTTTCCGGTTTTCCCGGAAGACTTACGGTTTTTTAACGTATCTTCCGGTCTTCCGTACAGATAATGAAATCTTCCGATTTTAAAAAAGTCGCGGATATCGTTCGTTTTAAAAAGGAACCCCAAATGTTCTACGAAAACTCCTGATTCCCAATCTTTCTTCATCCATAACATAAATGTCAATATTCATTTCAAACTTGCTTTATGAGATTCTAGAGCATGTAAAGAAATAGAATTGTTAAATATTTCTTGCTGGTATAATTGTTTTTTGCCCCTCCCCCCCCCCTCCTTTTATTTATCTCCAACTAGTTATCAGCAATCAAATGTTCTGCCGAAGTTTTTTGTTTCCTAATCTTTATCCATCTGCAACATAAATGATAATATTAATATTAAACTTCTTTCATTAGATTCTAGAAGTAGAGTTGAAAGAGTTTAATATTTCTTACTCTGTAATTATTTTTGTATCCCTCCCCCCCCCCCCCTTTCCCCAGATTGTGATCAATGATCAATTCTAGAAACAATAAAGCAATGGAAGTGCTCAATATTTCTCACGTATGTAATTATTTTTAGATCTTTATTGCTGAATTTAATGAATCTGTTTATTTTTCCTCAATTAAATATTTGTATGTCATATTTATACCAAATGCGTAAACATGGGGGAAAAAAATTAAGAATTTTTTCAGGTAGGAAAATTTTCTCCAAATCAGTTTAAGAAAATTAATCCTTAGTTCGTTTTATGCATGTTTGAAACTGATAATTAGCTACTGCTACTTTTTTTTTATATGTATGATTAATGTACATACACAAAAATCATATTCTATTTATTTAAAAAATTAGTTATACTTTAACTTAACTAAGTTTTTTGTCTATTGTTAAATAAATTTCTTACAGATTCTGTTTTGTAGACATTTATATGTTGAAGAGGAATAACTTCATTTAAAACTTTTATATATTTAGTATAATCAATCTATAGTATAACGTTTTTAATTTTATAGATTGCTTCTAAATATTAAAATTGTAAAACTGTATTGTTTATTACGCCAGATAGGGAAAATTTGTGTGTGGCGCAGCTTGTCCTACTGTGGACCTTGCGCCAAGAAAAGACATTCAACCAACCAACCAGATAGGGAAAAAAAAATTCTTCCCTTTTTTTATGAAATCTTCTGGTTTTTCAACAGAAATCTTCCCTTTTTTTCTTAAAATTGGTTGGCAAGTATGCGGGGGCTAGAAAATAAGAAACATATTTTCGAAAACAAATCTCTATATTTGCATTACGGATGATTTTTACGACGTCGATCGTCCAGATACTAATTAATTAATAATGTATGCATGCATATATATATATGTGTATATTAAATATTTTATTGAATACTCCTGTATGCAACACGATTCCTAAGATAATTGCCGTTATATGCTTTGAAGAGACAGGCGTAAAAATTTATAAATTTGAGTAAATTATTCGTAGAAAAACAGGAAAAAGAACTCATAATAATAATAAAAGTAAATAAATAGATAACCAGAAGAAACTCTAAATCTGACTAATGTACGAAACATTCTATCGTTAACTAGAGATTTGATTTATAATTTCTTAATTTTTGCTACGAATCGCGAAAAACTACGTTTTCTACCTCTTTCACACATTTTTATGTATGCTACTGAATGCAGACTTTAAAAAGGGCTTTTCTAATGTCTTCATGAACACAACTTTATAGTGATTCTAACGTCATTTTGATTATAGAATATAAGCTGACTTGGAGATTTGTATAATTCGCAAATATTTTATGAATATGTATGTACATCATGCATGTTCCAGAAGTTAAATAAATAATCGATATTAGCTCTATAATCGCCGCACCTCGTCTATTATGTTTTCCAAATAATGTTTTCCAAAATAATCAAATGTTTCAAAAATTTTCCTTGTTTCAGTTTCCCCAATATTCACGCCGCATATGGGACATACTCTATTTATTTTTAGCCATTCCTCAATGCGCGATGTTTGAAATCTGTGTCCACACGACAAAAAATTGCAGTCTCCTTCACTTGAATCAATGCAAATTACGCACTTTAATTCTTCATGTTCTTTTACTATTTTGTCTTCTTCGGACTGACTTCTTAGGAATTACGGATGACGATTTTCTTCAGACATTTCACCTACATTAAGAGATAATTATAAGAACTGGCACAATGTAAAAATATTGATTATAAACAAAAATTCCATAACGCATTGAAGCAATTGCATTAGTTCAAACCAGTACTTGCCTTAATCAAAAATAATAGAAATATGAATATACATTTAAATAAATAAGTCGGATTAAATCTAGAATTTTGTCTCTGAAATGAGCTTTGCCAAGGAGGCAATCATTCAGAGGGGAGTAAGGAGATGTAAATCTGCTCGAATAGCAGTAGATAAATCCTCTCGAAAACAGTTTTAATGTTTTTGATGAGGGATTGAGGTAAACGTTAACCCTTCATCCGCTAATTACAAAAATGGTTGTAATTGGGTTTTCTCAGAAGTAGATAGAACGATTTTGGTGAAAGTGTGTTGTTAATGGTTATTTGAGGGGAAAAATTGATTGGACTTTTCCTCATGTTGTGGAGATTTCGATTTCTCCGTAAACCCTTTATCAACCAATGGCGAAATATGGCAGAAATTATGTTTAATCAGAAACGAATAGAACTATTTAATTTATAATTTCTTAATTTTTTGCTACGAATCACAAAAAAGAACATTTTCTGCTTCTTTCACACATTTTTTTATATATGCTACTGAATGTATACTTAAAGGCTTTTCTAATGTTTTCATCTAATCAACTTTACAAACAGTCTAACGTCATTTTGATTATAGAATATAAGCTGACTTGGAGATTTATATAATTCGAAAATATTATTTTTTGAATATGTATGTACATCATGCATGTTCCAGAAGTTAAATAAATAATCTATATTAGCTCTATAATCGCCGCACCTCGTCTATTATGTTTTCCAAGCCTTCAAGATTATCTTAATAAAAAACTTTTCAGGGGGTGAAACTTTTCAGGGGCTACCCCTGAATTCAGGGTTTTTGAAAATTTTACTGTCTTTGAATTGCATGTTAAATTACTTTGTTTTTACAGAAATTTTTCATTTTGAATGTTTAATTTGCCTTATAATGTATTACAAAATCTGCAAATGTCACTTAATATAGGTAGCCATATAATATATCATTAATAAATGTCTCCTATCTGCATGTAAGGAACCGTTTTCAGGGTTTTTGCAAGCTAGGTAGTTTCACCCCTGCAAATGTTTCAAAATATTTCCTTGTTTCAGTTTCCCCAATTATTCACGCGGCATATGGGACATATTCTACACTGTTAAAACTACAGGTGACACATGGCACCTTTTAGGGGTGAAAAGCTTGTCTCACTGGTGACACCCCTAAGGGAACCAAAATGGCACCCTTAACTAAGGTGAAAGGACGGCACCCTTAATCTAAGGTGCCCCAAGAGGAGAAAGGATGGCACCTCAGGTGAAAAATAAAGGCACCTTTTCTTCTAGGTGCTTGGTGGGGTGAAAGGATGACATTCCAGAAGAGAATAATGGCACCCCATAAGGAAAAGCATCATTTAAGAGTATTTTGAGTAGTTTTAAGCTTTTTTATTTCTTTTTTTGGCCAGAATTAAATTACAGATTAATACGTGATGTGTATAAAAACCTGTAAGTAATATTATACAAGACTCTACAAAGGAATTCAAGTATTATTTCTTGCTTTTGATAAAAATTGCCGCAGTGAGTTTTCAACCCATTATGCGCTGTTACTCAATTAAATTTTAACAGACTGTGTGTAATACATACAGTCGGCTCTGCTTAATCAGATAATAGATGAACAAGTACATTGCTGAAAAAGAAGAAAACCTTCAGGAACGAGAAAATTTCCCCAAATATGCAATGCTAAAGTGCTACTCTTAATCGAATATTTTTCCGGATAATGCAATAAAGACTTGCGAGATTTAAAAATATTTTTGCAAAAATTTTTTTTTGAATAAATAAAATAAGAGTAACTTTTAAATTAATCTTAGATATGACCATTGAAAATCTGCAATGGCTTGCAGTTGTGCAATTTATTCTCTCGGTGCCACACAGCAGCACCAATTGATTTTGAGACTTGCTCTTTTCCTTTTATGATAGCAAACTGCACGATGTAAATTTGTTTTAATTGTGTGGCTTTCTTTAAAATATGATCTTTGGAACAAAGAAAATATAAGCTATGAAGAGTTCCAATCAGAAGACTGCGAAAAAAAATTCAAGAACGTCTTTCAGAATTCATGGAATTTGCAAAAGATGAAGAAACAGAAAAGAATGAGCTGGCTTCATTTTCTCAGAACTTTCATGTTTATACAGATGTTGACAATGATGACGATGTAGTGGACCCTCCCTAATCTTAAAATGACAAACAACAATTGATAAATGTTACACAAAGGCACTTAAGGAATTGAGATGTTGACTATAATGTACAATTTGAAAAAAAGAGTTACAAAAATGTTCGCAAAACATTTTGTGCAAGCAATTTTTTTTTTATAATGGACATTTTCAAGAAGTAATGCGATGAAAAGCGACAGAAAAAAGTTTTCTTGAAAATCAAGTATATAAAATCATAATTTTTATAGTTTATGATATATACTATAAGTACAAAAGTCAGTATTCCATAAAGTCACCCGGCTTATATGATCACTTTTTAAGAGTCATTTATTAACTGAATATGGTCATCCCTTTATATGGTCAGAGTTCCCTGGTCAGCTGTGGTGACCATATAACCGATACTGACTGTATTATTTATTTATTTCATTTTAGCTTATTTGGTTTATTAAAAAAAACTTGCTTTTTACTAATGAAATTAAATACTTATTTATAATTATTTAATTGATTAAGAAATACATTGAGACAGGTATCAATTTAATACATTGGATAAAATTTCACATCTATGATTTATCATATCGACTGAGCTCGATACTATATTATACGGAGTGAGTACTCAACGGAACATTTTCGTCTGCTAAAAAACAAATTACAGCTTCTTGAATCTGGCTATTTAGTGGAGACAACGATATATAGTACGCTAGGTTTCTTAATATAAAATCTATAATTTTAAACAAATAGCTAGTTAAATAGAAAGCATCTATATTTATAAATAAATACATTAATAATTGCAGAATAAACAAATTAAAAAAAAACTAGGTGTCAAGTGAGTAGGACATTTATAATCAGTGATATGAGCAATAAATAAGTTTTAATAAAACGAGTAATTTTTAGGAATATGTACAGATAAAACTGTAGCATTTGGTCTTCGGACTGATATTTTGCTCAGCTTATAGTCAAACAAGAAATTACGATAACATATTTTTTTATTTGAACGGGAAAAAAAGCATTAATTCTCATAACTGCAATAGTGTGTAATGTTTTGCCATACTCGCTGTATGAATTGAAAGTAACAGAACGAGTGAGTATGGCATTTCATTTTCATCCCCCTTAAGCAAGATCCTATGCTAAAATCCGTATTTATAGTGTTGAGCTCAGTGACTATATATCAAACTTCAATCAACAAAGAAAATATAATGAAATACATTTAGCACTGTGAATAATAGAAAACTTTATTAAAGTAATAGCCTTTTATTACAAACAGAAATTTTTTTCTTTGAGTAACCACTACTGGTACACACAAAAATACAAAAAATTAATTTATAAAATAGAATTATAAAGAGACTTTACGCTTCTTGGAATTGGTGTTACTGAACACTTTCTGAAAATGAATGTATCCAAGAAGGTTAAGAATTTTACATGGTTTTTGCTATACCCAACATCAAACAGCCAATATAAAGTAAACCACAAAGTGACTGCAATGACAATATTGTCAACTTTCGTCACCATCTGCTTGTCCAAAAACAGTTCATAAGATGAATTATTGAAAACATTGGTGCAGTTACGGTAAACAATGATAGGTTGCAGCACCGAAATTTCTACTTCCTGTTCAGCATACATCAATGGATATTTTTCTTGCATCAGACAAGGTAAAACAAGTAAAGTAAAAGCAAGTTCACTCTCTGAAAAAAAAATGAACTTTATTAAAAAATAATAACTTTAATTATACAACAGATTATCCAATATATCGTCAAAACACAGCAATTTTTCGCAGGAAAATGAACAAAATAAAGAAAGAATAGACTCATTTGAGTGTATTCTTTCTTTATTTTGGTATCTACAGCCCTCAAAATTTAATTTCATCACTTTATTTTTCCTGGCTTCATACGAAAATTGGATGACCAATGGGCTTGCTTGTTATTCGGATATTTTTTCCTATGTATCATTAAGAGAGATTATTTAACAAACCATTTACATTATTAACCATATTACAATATCTTTAAAACTAATATATGCATGCATTTATCTTTTTGTTTGTAAAAACAAATTTATATAAAACTTTTTTTGCGAAAACGAATTAAAGTTAAATTATTCAAAACGAACGTATTGATTATAATAGCAAAGTTAGCGACAATTAAACACATCTAATATATGAAACAGGGGCTATATATTTTTTTAAACAGTAATAGTGCGGATACTATAATAAATTTTGCACGAGAAAATAAATTTGAGTCACACTCTATAGATAATTTATTTATTCAGACTTACTAAAATGTTATCCCCCCGCCCTTTAGGTTATAAGGATATATATTTTATACAGCATTTAAAAAGCATGCTTTAGGACAATTCAAGCAGGCCAGTTAGGACAATTCAAGCAGTGAAAATTAGTCCCCCATACTTTCAGGGTTGATAAAAAATTCTATTTATTTGATTAAAATCGGGTTATTTGATAAAAATCTGATTTTTTAAATTTTAAACAAGATTTTTTTAATTAATATTTTTGTATATATATATACAGTAGACTCCCGATTATCGGCGGTCGGATTATCCGCTTTGCGGATTATCCGCGGTCCTCAAGAGCCTGAATTTAAAAGGAATTTAGAAATACAGAACAAACTTATTACAAAAAAGATCGAAGAGAGTAATGACCTTCAAGGCTTTTGGAGATATTACACGATTCTTGACAGCATTTATGGCATACACACTGCTTGGGAGGTAGTTAAGCAGTCTACATTGGTAAGATCTTGGAGAAAAATTTTACCAAATGTAGAAAATACTTTGGTAGAGTTGATAGAGGATGAAATTTCTGCTCATGATTTGGCAAATTTAGCTAAATCTGTTACTGGAGGAGAAAGAGTCAATGAAGGAAACATTGAAGAGTGGATTAATTGTGACGCCAATGATCCAGCTATTGAACACCTTACAGATGAACATATGTTAACATTAGACACAGTTTCAGAAGATAATGAAGAAGAGGAAGAAGGAGATAAAACTCAGCAGAGGATGAGCCACGACGCAGCCCTAGCATATGTAGATGGACTTATAAAATATCTCGAGGAACAGGACGATGTATCACTTTGTGAAAAAATGCTGATAAAGAAACTGCAATCGCAAATTAAGAAAATGTGTTTTAGTACAAAAAAAAAAAAAAAAAAAAAAAAAAAAAACGCTTCACCGATTTTTTTGTTAAAAATAGAGCAAAATGATAAATTATCCAATGGTAATTTGGGATTTTTAATAAATATAAACTCCTTGTTAAGATTTTGAATTAAATTTAAAAAAACTGTCAAAAAAAAAAAAAAAAAAAATCCCATTATAATAGCATTAATAATATTTTGATATTGTTAATACTATTGATTATCAGCATAATCAATATTTTTCTTTCGAAGAGTAATGCTTTTTTATAGATATGGATATTTTTCTTTTCTGTCTTTGAATATCTTGAATCTGTTTCAAAAGTTTGAAATATATTCTTCAATTAATGCTTCTAACGTTTCTAACTTCTTAGCAAATTCAAATGCATAGTTTTTTCTTGATAAAGAAAAGACATCAATATATTATACATTATGTAAAACTGAGTAAGTGAATAATGTAAGGAAGATGGACAAGTATTAATATTGTCATGCGTCAAATTCAAATTCCATTTTTCATCTACTTCAACGATGAAGATTCCAGTTTCAAAGGCAGTGAGTGGATGTTTATTTTTAAGATTTTATAGTACATGCACTCACACACACTTATATATAAAGGTTATATGGCAGATGCGTACATGACATTTGCGTACAAGCTGAAATTAGTGACACTTGCGTACAAGTCCAGGTGTTCCAAATATTACAGATCTGTTTTCGAAAAATCAAGTGGCATTTCCGTACAAAATTTGTTTCGCTGTATTTTTCGTTTGTAACACAAAGGGGTTGTATCCATATGTTAAACTTGAAGAGAAATACTCTTATATAAATACGTCAATTTTCTCTTGTGCATGTAGTCTTACGACTGACAAAGTTATGAGCTTAAAGCATATAAAAGTTGCAAGCTATAATAGCTGTAGTTATTTTCTGAAATGACATTCAATTATTTATTCACTGAGTCAAGATCAATAAAGGTCCTTATAAATGCTATTAAGGTCTTTAAAAATATTTTTATTTCTTAAATACTTTTTTATTTTTTAACAATATCAATTTTTTTGCCTGCAATAAAGAAAAAAAAAAGTTAAAAAAACGATCTCTCTTCTTTATCAATAACGAATTCAATCATATTCCAGTTCCTGAAATTATTTGTCGTTCACCTATATACCTCGCTTTCTCTCCCCCCCCCCCCCCCCAAAAAAAAAAAAAAAAAAAAAAAAAAATCCTCTTTCTGTCATTTTTGTTTTTAATTCAAAAAGTAGAAACAGAGTACGTCTTTCATTTAGTTCTGAAGCAGTAGAAAAAAGTAAATCACTGTTCAAACTAAAACAAATTTAAGTCAATTTTTGAACTGTTTAAAAAAATTGACGGTCTTAAAACGAATCCTTTACAAAATATTAACGATCTTTAAATTTATTTCTTTAGGAATTAGTCTATTGAAACCACTTAGTTTATTTTTTCTTCTCTTTATCTACGTATCTATATATAAAGGAAAATTTATCAGCACGATATAATGGTTGGTTGGTTGGAGGATTAAGGCCGATTGACTCCTTATGTGTCCTAGGCCTATAGGGGGAATGCCCTCCGTGGGGGTCTTTCTAAGGGGTCCCAGCCCGTATTTACGCGAGTTTCGGAGGAAACCACGGAAAACTCCGAACGGCTAGGTCGATGAGCGCGACCTGGGATCGAACCCGGCACCTCCCATCTACCAGCTTTGAGCGCAGAACCGCTCGGCCGCTGGTGAGCCCCAGCACGATATAACTTCCGAAATAATGAACTAAATCAAAATAAAGTTTGACAGCAGATTTATGTTTCAAATATATTCGATGAATTCGTTATGTAAGTTGTTCTGCCATTTTCTTTCCAAGTTGCACCCACTTAAAAATTTATCATCATGATAAATTTTGAAATACCGAATTAATTTAAAACAAAATTGGATTTATCTAACAAGTATCATGAATGAGCTCCCAGAGCAACTTGCTCCGCAATTTCAATTGTCACATATTTTGAAATGCTGCAATTATTCAAATCAATGTTGGACAGTGGATTTATCTGACAAATATCATGCATCAGTTTGCTGAGCAACTTTCTACAAAGCTTGTTTCCAAGTGACGGCTATTTAAAAATTTCTAATCAGGATAACTTTTTAATTATTAAATTAAAGTTGGGCAGTGGACTTACATTACAGATAACTTCGACGAGGTTGGACTAATTTGATCCATCATTTTGCTTCCAAATGGGGCCACTTAAGAAATTTGTCATTACGTTATCTTTCGACTTTCTGAATTAATTCAAACCGAATTTGGGCAGATTTATTCAATATGTTCGTTGACGAACTTAATCTGCCATCTTATTTCCAAGTGTTAGTCACTTGAAAGTTTCAATTTAACATAGAAAAGGTTTTTATGAATCGATTTGCTTAGAACTTCGTATAATGTATATAGCATAGCCCACATCAATGTGTCGACCGAGTTTGCTGTGGTTTTCTTTTTTCATTTATAAGTAATCTTCTACTTGCATTTGTAATATTAGTTGCATTCTGTGATCTATCACTTACTGAATGTGAAATAAACTGAATCGCTTTTCTTCACTTCAAAAGAGAAGTTTTAAAATGTACAGTGTAACTTGAGAAATACTGGAACAAAATTATCATACTGTTAAAGTTTAATCATACTGCGTAGACCTACAAATGAGAAAACAAACCTTCTTGAGCCTATAGGGACATATTTCCTAAAGATTTTTCATCAAGATATTAAATTAAAAACTCAGATAAAATAGACACAATGAAAACGGTTTTCATTTTTTACTTTCTTATACAATGTATAGGAAAGTATTACAAAAACGGATTTACGAAACGAATTTTGTACAGTGTTTCTTTAGGTACTTTTTCGAGGGACAGTGCTCCAAAAAACCCGGGAGAAATTCGAGTGGTTGTTATTTACAGAATATAAATAATTTGAATTAAAACACTACAATTAAAAACTGATATCTATATTGTGAAAATCTCAAAACTTCTTGTTATATTATTCTATATAATAGCGCCTCTTACCCTTTAAAATGCTTAAAAATTTAACCATAGATTCTCACAATAAAATGTTCATATATGGAGATTGGTGCAATTTTAATCAGCGGATACTAAGATGTAGCCATGTGAAAAATCACAATAGTGGCTCCACCTGTTAGCTGATATACATCCAAATTAAGTCAGCATTCATTTTCATAACGGTTATCTCACATATCAAGTTTCATGCAGTTATATGCCATAAAAGTTTAGATTTAACCTTCCTATTCATGGGGTAAATTGCATCGAAATAGTGCCACCTGTTGGGCGATATACACCCAAATGAAATTAGCATAGTGTTTCATAACAGCTGGTTCTCTCACATAGAAAGTTTTGTGCAATATACACAACAGCATCTGAGATATAGCTTGCCTGTTCCCTTTTAAAATTCCAGAATAGCAGGCCACCTATCGACTGATATGCACTCAAATTGAATCCATATTGCATATCATAAAGGTCTCATATCAAGTTTTGTTTCCTTATACGCAAAAGAATCTGAGATATAACCTTGCTAAATTGCAGAAATCGCTAAATAGCAGCACGATCTGTTAAGCAATTGGTACCAAATACTGATAGGTACATTATATGTCAAAGTGCATCTATTGTACATATAAATTTATATGCAATTCTGTGAAGTAGCACCTAATTATATAGCTTTCCCAAAATTAGAGAAATCGCAGTACAGCTGAGCCATCTGTTGAGAAATTCGCACCATGCCATAGTGTTATAGTGAAACTGCATATTTAAGTCAGTGCAACTGTTTGTAAATTACATGTAATCGTGCGCAGTAGTATCTATGATACATTTGAAAAAAATTTTTTGTCACACACAGATGATTGACAATTTAAAAAAAATGATTAAATCGTTTTCAAGACATCAAGATAAGAGAGCAGATCTATATGAATCCAGTATTTTTTTCAATGAATATAAAGGAAGGTAGAACTAGTAACTTGTGGCCAACACAAAACGTTGTTCTATTATTATTCTATATAACAGCGCCGTTTACGATTTAACATAAAAGAACATTTAATTCTAGGTTTTCTCAAGAACTGTGTGTGGCTTATTTACGTGTGTCCAGCGCCTATTGTAAAGAGATTTTGCGAAAGTCCCCCCCCCTCTGGGGGGGGCAATAAATCCGTTTCCAAGTCTAACTTTACTTCACGTTATCCAGCAAGATTAATTTGCATATGTGGGTTGTTTATGCCTTCCCAACACGTTCAATAATGTGATTTTACGAAATTTCATCCTTCCCCCCCCCCTTTTAAGGACAGGGGGGGGGGAGGCAAAAATACACTTATAAGAGTAACTGTGCTCCAGATTATCTCAGGATAGCGATTTTTTGATATGTCAATTGGTTATGCGTACTGTAGATACATACTAACATACTACAAAGAGATTTTCGAAATTCCGTCTTATCCCCTCCTTGGGGTGGGGGAGGGAAAGCATGTTTCCAAGCATAAGTTTGCTTCGAATTATTTCAGTAAGATTAATTTTTACATGTGGGTTGTTTATGCATTCCAAACACGCAGTATAAAGGTATGTATCTTACGAAAATCCCCTACCTTCAAAGGCGGGGGGGGGGGACAAAAATGCTTTTAAGAGTATCTCTACTCCAAATTATCTCAGAACAGCGATTTTCTGATATGCAGATTGGTTATGCACACTCAAGACACAGACTACAATGGATTTTGGCAAAATTCCACCTTATCCCCCTTGTGGGTGGAGGTGCGGCAAAATCATGTTTTCAAGCGTAACTCTGCTCCAAACTATCTTAGGCGATTTTTAATCTGTGGGCTGGTTATGCGTTCCCAACATGCACTATAAGGGGATTTTGAGAATTTTCCCTTTCCCCCCCCTGTTAGGGCGGGGGGGGAGGCAAGGCCTGATTACCCAAAAGGCTCGGGAAGCACAAGCTTCCCCTCTGAAATTTAAGAGGGGGCCCCAAAATGACTAAAAAACAGGGTCTTGAATTTTCTGTTTCATATTTTCACACTGAGATTGAATTTTTTATGAGAAAGTTCGCCAAAAGCAAGATAAAATACGCACTATTTTGGGAAAAATCTATTATTTAACCTCAAAAATCTGAATGTTCTTAACCCATATTTGTTGAAATTTCATTTTTCCGACTGAGCGAAAATAATGCCTGGAAAGGGAGTCGAACCCCGGATCTTTGACTTACAATGTCAAGGCTCTACCAATTGAGCTATCCAGGCCGACAACCGGTCAGCATTACTCACTCAGACAACCTTTTTGGCAGAAATATCTGGTCTATCATATAGATAGCTGAACAGAAACAAGCCGCAGGTAATGGAAAACACTATTAAACAATGGAAAAGAAATACAATTTTTTTTATTAAAATCCACAATCAACTGATTGGAAGAAAAGCATATTTGTTGAAATTTCATTTTTACGACTGAGTGAAAATAATGCCTAGACCGGGAGTCGAACCCCGGATCCTTGACTTACAAGGTCAAGGCTTAATGACCTTGTCCGGGGTCATTGTCAAAGATCCGGGGTTCGACTCCCGGTCCAGGAATTATTTTCACTCAGTCGGAAAAATGAAATTTCAACAAATATGCTTTTCTTCCAATCAGTTGAGTGTGGATTTTAATAAAAAAAATTGTTCTTAACCCAATCAGGTTATCGTGGGTCACTGGAGACCTGTTTTTTTTTTTTTTTTCATTTGTTTCATCTCTCAGAACTCACATATAGAAGAAATACTAATTCATCATGTCCATGATTTTTCTCATAAAAATACCATTCTTGAATTTTATTATGCAATTTGAATTTTTCAGATATCTAATTTGCTTAAAAGTTCTGAATTTTTTAGTAAATTCCTGCATGATGAAAAAATTTGTTTAATTTTTGTGCAATATTCATTGTTTACCTTTAAAGTAAAAATATTCTAGAGTGTTAAAGAATTTTATCGGATTTTTTTTTTTTTTTTTCATTAAAAATAACGTGTTCTAACATTGCTCGGGTCTTCAGTGACCCATCATAAACTGACTAGATGCCGAAAAAAGCAATAACCTGATCGGGTTAATTAATAAGTTATATGATTTTAATGTTGTGTGTAGAAACCACCCAGATATATGAATGGAGAAAAACTATAAACACACACTAATTTTTGGTCTATAGTATTTTTATATTGCAATATGTAACAGGAAAACAAGATTTTCCGAAATGAAAGGGGGCCCCAAAATGATACTGAGCTTCCCCTAGCTTCAAAGCTTAATCAGGCCCTGGGGGGAGGGGTGGGGTGGCAAAAACACGTTTTAAAGAGTATGCTCCAAATTATCTCAGGAAAGCGATTTTTTGATCGGTCGATTGGTTATGTTCTCAACACACACGAACTACAAAGGGATTATTTGAAATTCCGTGCTATCACCCCCCTTGAGAACAGGAGGGGGGGCATTAAAAACATGTTTACATGCGTAACTCTGTTCAAAACTATCTTAGAATGGCAATCTTTGATGTGTTGACTGCTTATGCGTATTCAAACACACACTATAAGGTGATTTTGTGAAACTTCACCCTACCTCCCCTTAAGGGGTGGGGAAGAAACATGTATTCATGTGTAACTCTGCAGTAATTTGTCTTATGAAAAAGATTTTCGATGTGTGGGTCAGTTATATGTATCTAACTCATAACATAAAGATATTTTTCAAAATCTCCCTCCTTTCCTTTAAGAGCGGGGTGGGGTAAAAAACACGTTTTAAAACGAAACTCTGTTTGAAATATTCTTAGACTATCGATTTTTTAATATGTAGGTTAGGTAGTGTATGCAACATGCACTATCAAAGGGATTTTGTGAAGTGTGGCGAGTGGGAAAACCGCTATCGAATGTATCGAGAACTTTAACTTAGTTTTTGACTGATTTTAATGATTTTATTATTATGAATGATATGGTATTTTTGACTTCATTTCAATATAATGACCAGCGAAGCGGGCAAAGCCTGCTAGTGAAGAAATAAAATTTTAATATTCTTATTTTAAGGCTTTTAAAATTGTTCTTTAAATGTATTTATTTATTTATTTTTTACTTTTCTTATCTATATATTTAGTAGAGAAAGTATTGTTCTTGGGTGAAATTTTAGAAATTGAGTTTTTGTTATACTTTCACGTTTTGAGGTTCTCTGAATCAGAAAATCATGTTATTAGTGTTTGCTCTGTGTGTGGGGGTGAGGGGTGGGGTGGGGTCTGTTATCAGCATATCTCAAGAACAAATAGCAGCAGATATTCCAAACTCGATATTCTAAATGTGTATCATATAGACTCTACACTAAGCTTTTCGTTGAGATGAAGCAAATCGTTCTTAGGGACACTCAAGAGTATTCAAATACATTGCGTCTTTGGGAGAAACTGCGGTTAATTAGAGTTTAACATCTATAGACTGCACTAAACCAAATGAAATGAATGTATATTTTTTATATGCGTAAAAACATGCCTCAAGAATATGGCAGGGAAATCCTTCACTGTTCATTTACAGGGCTACGCAAAAGAACTAGATTACAGTGCAGCATTATATTGTTACAAAATTGTAAATATTTGTGTTTATTTTTGTATAAATTCTTTCAAAGAGGCTTAGTAAGTTGATAAAGTGCTAATTTTGTGCATTTCTAGTCGTTTTAGCGTTGAAATAGCCTTATTTTCCCTTAAAAACGCATTAAAGAGATCCAATAAGGCAGGTAATGGATTTGGCGCCAATCTTGGCGATTTTTTCCCTCCTTAGCGAGAAAATTCTTATTAAGGATATACCAAATATGGAAGCTCTAATCTCACTGGCTAATGAGATACGGAAATTTCTGGAATTTTCCACACTTTTCTACAGGAGTATAAAAGGGACGTTTTTTCGCCAAGGCTAGTTCAGTTCAGTTCTCAGCCAGCTTCCGCTAATGCTTGCATTGCTTTGAGCCTCCTTGAAAGAGACTTGCTTTATGTGTTATTGTTATACAGTTTGTACTGTGGATTTGCCATTGACAGCTGTTGTTTAAGCTGTGTTTACTGGTTGAATTGAAGCTGATACTTGGTTTATAGACCTGTATTTTTCTGGAACTTTCTGTGAATAAATTATTGAATTTTTATAAGTTTCGCCTTTCATTCTCGGACAACTTACGAACCCCCAAGTACGCAACAGTATGAAAATTTATAGAAGTGCATTTTATGTTGTACCGTATATTATTACTATAAGATTATATTGAGATACGCTATGCGGTTTGTATATATTCTTCAAAAGATATACAGGGTTGCAAATATTTAAGAGATAACAATCTTTTTTATTGTTAGTGGAAATGCTTTTCTATAATATTTCACCATGCACAGGAAAACTGCTCAGGAACAGAAATGAATTCCTCGTAGACATATGATAAATAATTTACGTTTGCAAGCTAAATATTCATCTTTTTTTTTGTGTGTGTGTGTGTGTGTTTACACGTTTTGAGTCTTCCTGATTACCAAAGTCAAGTTTTTTAAAGTTTGATCTTTGTCTGTGTCTCTTAGAGTAACTTAAAAAGGAATAATTTCAAAAGTTCCAAAAGATGTATTTTCAAATTAATATAAATTTGTTGCTGGTCTATGAACAATTCTGTGAAATTAAGTGAACGGTAAATTTTAATAACAGATTTAAATTCTATTGTAAATATAGGTGCAGTAATGAAACGGGGGGGGGGGGGGGGTTGAGGCCCCCCTCACCCCCCCCCCCCTTCCCTTCACATAGAACTATCTATCATATAAAATTCTTCCGAAGCCTAATTTGAATTACTTTAACATAGGTTTGCATAACAGTACGCGTTGTTACCTCTTAATTTTCAACCTGTATTTATAGTATTAAATTTCAGGGTAAGAGAAAGTCGTGTGAGTGACACACCAGATTATTTAATTTCAAGATGCGATTTGCTAACGTTAATCATCAGTTAAAAAAAAAAAAAAAAAAAAAAAAAAAAAAAAGCGCCGGAAGTTTATTTACGCGGATTAAGCAGCGTGAAGTTTCTCTTTGCACTTCCACATTTGGCGAAAATCGCACTGTCTGGCGAAAAATTGTGAATTTGCTCTTTACGCGCAAGCATAATGCGATGGTTAACCAATGCGATACACTATCTATACGACGCTGCCGGTGGTATTGCTTTACTCTCATAACCCAACTTGCGTATAGGCTATATATATCTCGTCTTCTATAGTATACGTTATACATCAAATGTTATATTTAAGATGGATATTATCAAAAACCGTGCCGATTTAATTAGTATGCATATGCATATCGGCTTTTTAGTGGATCTATTCTGCTGTAATTTCTCCTATTTACAGGAAGGCAATATCTTTACTTCTACAGCGTGTTAAAACGTCATACTCAGAGACCGATTTACTCACTTGGAGGCCCAGGGCACTCATGTTTAGTGGGCCCCCCTCCCCGTACTTTAATATTTACAATCTGATGTTACATTAATTACACAGAGAAAATATTTTTAAGTTAAAATATTTTTTCTGCACAGTATTATACACTAAGGGACCAAAAAAAAAAAGCTACACTTGGATGTTTTCCTTTTCTTTTTCTGCAATCGCCAATTTTAATTTTAAAAAGAAAATTTTCGAACAGATTTTACTATGTCGTCTTCCACGTACACGTTAGGATTGATCCAAGTGTTAAAAACAAAACTCAGTTTTCAGAAAAATTGTAATTTTAGAAAGTATTTCACTTTTCAGTATTAATTTTTCAGAGCTTAGTATAATTTTTCAAGAAAATTTATATTTTTGCAATAATGAAAAAGTTATAATGAAGGATTAAATGACCGCAGATTTATAAAACAGCACAGTAGTATCGCTATCTATTGAAGAAAAAATGGCAAACATCGATCATCATAGCAAAATTAAGAAAATTTTCATTTTTTTTTTTTTTTTTTTTTTTTTTTTAAATGTATGATGCAATTTCTTGCGGCCCCTTCAATGTGAGGGCCCAGGGCACGTGTCCCGAATGCCCTGCTATAAATCAGGCACTGGTCATACTTGATATACGTAAAGACTAAAACGAAAAGCTAAGCTGCCTTAATTTGAGTGCATATCAACTGATAAGTGGCACAGTTATTCAGCCTTTTTCAGGTTTTACGTAATTTTTCGATCTCACATTACATTAGAATGATACAGAAGCATATTTTGTGATAGTCACAACATAAAAGGTTTTATTATTATTATTATTATTATTTTGTCTTTCATTTACGACATAATAGTCTTCTTCTACTCTTACAGCAGTACATATAAACAAACTTATTAACTTTAATACAGATTTAAAAAAAATATATTTTTCGTTAAAAAGTATTAGTAACAATATATATATGATGTAACTATTTATAATAGTTCATAATTTTCATAAATTTTCTACAAAAGATCCGTATTAGATCCGTTAAACAAGAAGGAAAAAAACTAGTTGGCATAGGTGGAATCTGCTCAGTTCTCCATCATATATATGTTCTCATAAATTTCTACTGCAGAACATATTATAATCATGTTAAGAGAAATAAATTTGACCAAACGTTTGACACTGTGACGAATGAAATCTCCGCCTAATAGGCTATCCACCGTTCACTTCGATATATTTATCTTATTCTAATCTATTAATTTATTTCATTAGGGTCAGCTTCGTAGTTTAGTTTTCATGCTACTATTTCCAATACACACCCCCAGGGGGGTACCTTCTTCAGGTATTCAGGGGGAGTCACGCACCCCGGGCCCGAGTGATCTTTTTTTCCTCTCCTTTTGTTTTTTTCCCCTTCCCTTTTATTTCTTTCACTTTTGTTTTGGTTTATTTTGCTTTTGTTGCCAATAAGTTTTTGCTAATTCCTTGTTCCTGTCGTTTTTGTTCTTATATAAAAAAAAAAAAAAATTCTTTAAAAAATTATAAAATTTGAAAAAAAAAAAAATGAAACTACTCACCTTGTTCACTCACATTTTTCGTTTCTACTCACCTTGTTTTTACTCACCTTTTGTTGTTCTTGTTCTCATTTGTTAAGCTAAAAACCATAAAATTACTAATCTATTAATTAAGCTAAGTCCGGTGTAGATGTGGCGCTGGCTATTGGGTTGGCGATTTGGTGAGGGTCTCACGGTAGTCTAGCCTTGGGAGCACACTGGGAGACTGGTGCCCTTGGTGAAGGTGAGACAACGGTGACTACTCGAACGAGAAACACCGGACTACCACGACTACCACATGTGATTCCCAATCTGGGTCGACAGTCTGGTAGCTGGTGAGTGGTTATGGGTGTCCCAGGGAGCGAGTCTGAAAACCCTTTGCTTTCCGTCCGTTCAAGAAATGGGCTGACTTGTGGGACTAAGGAAACCCTCGAACCTTTTTATTTAATTTAATTATGGCTACAAGTAAAGGAAATACGGATAATGCGTCTGGCTCGGGCCAAGCGAACCAAACACAGTCAAGTTCTTGGGGAGAGAGGATGGATGAATTTTCATCTACTTTGAATAATAAGAATATATTTAATAGTGATGAGGCTCGTTTCTTTGTTATAAAGCGAAATGAGGGAGACTTCTCTAAGACTTCCCCATTCTTAGTTCAAAAATCCCTGCAATCAATGGTAGGTGAGCCAAAAACAATCAAAAAGCTTCGCTCAGGAGAATTGTTGATAGAAGTGGCAAACAGCAAACAAGCTATAAATTTAAGAAAATGCACTAACTTTGGTAATATACCTATAACGGTAACTGCCCACAGAACTTTAAATACTAGCCGTGGAGTAATCTCTGAAACTGATCTGCAATATGTATCTGAAACAGAAATCCTGGAAAATCTTAAAGAACAAAACGTTGTTGCTGTCCGCCGGATCTCTATTTTTCGAGAGGGCAAACAAATTCCCACCAAGCATTTAATTCTTACAATCGACTCACCGCAACTGCCACAATCAATAAAAGCCGGATATCTGAAATGCTCTATTAGACCATACATTCCAAATCCCCTTCGATGTTTTAAATGTCAACGTTTCGGCCATTCAATGACTTCTTGCCGTGGAAATATAACATGTGCTCGCTGCAGTGCAGTAGGCCATGACAGTAAAAATTGCGAAGCTCCTATCTGCTGCATTAACTGCAAAAAAGATCACCCAGCATATTCGAAAGTATGTGGAAAATGGAAATTAGAAAAAGAGATCCAGACTGTCAAAATAAAAGAAAACATCTCATACCCTCAAGCACGGAAAATAGTAGAATCCAGGACGCCTACCATTGGTAAGTCATACGCAGCTGTCACTTCAAACAAAAAGACTTATCGTACAATAGAAACACAGACTGAATGCCTCAACCAAACTAGCCAACCAACAACTACTCTAAATAACACAATACAGTCCAAATCTAATCAAACTCCTCACACTTCACAGTTGCCCTTGACTAAACCTACAGTACCCAAGAAAATCACACAGAATTTGAAAAAAGCAGTGTCTGACAAAAGCCATAGCTCTGTGCCTTACAAGTATTCAAACTCACCGTCCAACAAAAGTATGATTAAAAAGAAAAAAACTTCGTTAAAATCCACTACAAATGCTCAGAAGACTGATACCTTAAATAAGGTTTCGCAAGATGATTTAATTAATCTCCATCCTTCGGAAGGGGAAGACAATATGTCTACTGCATCAGAAGACAATAACGTAGATGTTCTGATCTAAAAAAAAAAAAAAAAAAAAAAAAAAAATTATGACTAATTTCATTTGCTGGAATTGCCGGGGTTTTAACCATAAACGAGACGATATAAAAGAAATTATTTTTAATCATAGACCTGTGTGTTTTGCTTTTCAGGAAACTCACCTTAAACAAAACGATAATATTAAAATTCGCGGCTATCAATGTTATAGGAAAGACTCTCTCCAAAGCGACAGGGCTACAGGTGGTGTCGCTCTTTTAATTTCCAATAGCGTTCCACATACTAATATTCCTTTAAATACCAACATACAAGCAGTTGCAATCCAACTACACATCCGTATGTTAATAACTGTTTGCTCCATCTATTTACCACCTAACATATCTATAAACCAGCATGATCTTAACAGTCTCATTGTACAACTTCCTACTCCTTTCATAGTTCTTGGTGATTTTAATGGCCATAATCCACTTTGGGGAAGTCCTGATCTGAACTCCCGTGGTAAAATAATAGAAGACCTTATTAATGACCATAACCTATGCTTATTAAATAACGGAGCCAACACCTACTTTCATGAACCATCTAGAACATTTCATACTATTGACCTTGCCATCTGTACTCCTACTCTTTATCCATATTTTAATTTCTTCGTTAGTGACGACTTGCATAACAGCGATCATTTTCCTCTTTTTTTATCCTTTTATAATTTAAATCATAGTCACCCTCGTAATAATTATTATATTTATGACAAAGCCAACTGGGGGAACTTTACATTACACTCAACTATTACGTCTAACATGGTGGAAGGTGATATTAATGATGCAGTCACACAAGTAAGCAAATGTATTATAAATGCTGCTAACCTCTCAATTCCAAAATCATCTGGTTGTATGAAAAAACATTTAAAGCCATGGTGGAATGAGGAATGCCATCTTGCAAAAAGAAAACAACAAAAAGCGTGGGGAATTTTTCGAAGATACCCATCTACAAACAATTATATACTTTTCAAACAGGCTAAAGCATATGCACGGAGAATCCGTAGGAAAGCACAAAAAGATTCCTGGGTAGACTACGTCTCCAGCATAAATTCAAACACTAGCAGCAAACAGCTATGGCATCGTGTCAAGAAAGCAGTGGGAATTTATACTAATCACAGTATTTCTTTTTTAAATGACAATGGTCATACCATTACTTCACCTAAAAATATAGCTAATACCATCGGCAATGCTTTCTCAGACATCTCTAGTTCCATTTCTTATACTGATCCTTTTCTTTCTTTCAAACAACGGTCTGAACGTTCAATCTTAAACTTTACCTCACAGTCCTCACATAATTACAATAGCCCTTTTACAGAGAAGGAATTAAGTAAGAGTTTGAAAAGTACCCATTCCTCTTCTCCTGGTCCTGATGGCATTTCTTATCTTATGATCAAACATTTATCTATAAATTCTCTAAAAAACCTGCTCAAACTTTACAATAGAATCTGGACAGAACAAATTTTTCCCACTGCTTGGCACGATGCTATTGTTATTCCATTCCCTAAACCTGGAAAAGATGCAACCAACCCAAGAAATTACAGGCCTATTGCTCTTACAAGTTGCCTTTGTAAACTCCTTGAAAAAATGGTAAATACACGGCTAGTTTTTATTCTTGAAAAAAACGGTTTAATTTCTCCGTGGCAAAGTGGTTTTCGGCGTGGTCGTTCTACAATTGACAATATTCTTATGTTGGAGACTAATATACGAAAAGCTTTTATTAGACGTAACCACTTGGTTTCAATATTCTTCGACATTGAAAAAGCTTATGATAAGACATGGCGGTATGGCATTCTTAGAGACCTTTTTAATTTGGGTCTGCGTGGTAACCTTCCCATTTTTATTAAGAATTTTTTAAGTATTAGACGTTTTCAAGTGCGTATTGGAACAGTTTACTCAGATTTTTATTTTCAAGAGGAAGGTGTTCCTCAGGGTAGTGTTCTAAGTGTCACGCTTTTCTCTATTAAAATCAATGGTATACTGGGACAATTGCCACCTAATGTTCATGGCAGTCTTTATGTTGACGACCTGCATATATCTTGCCAGGGAAATGACATGCGTTTTATTGAACGTCAGTTACAGCTTGCTATCAAGCATATTACTAAATGGACTAATGAAAATGGTTTTACCTTTTCTGCTGATAAGACACAATGTGTGCACTTTTGTCGTAAACGTGGGCTTCATCCTGATCCCGACATTTTAATTAATAACAGACCAATTTCAGTTGTAGACACTGCCCGTTTCTTGGGTGTTATTTTTGACAAGAAACTTACATTCATTCCACATATTCTTAGTTTAAAGACAAACTGTTTTAAAAAATTAAATATTCTCAAAGTCCTTTCAAATACTTCTTGGGGTGCAGATCGCATTTCTCTTCTTAAAATCTACCGTGCAGTTATCCGTTCCAAAATGGACTATGCTTGTCAGATCTATGGCTCAACCTTTATTTCTTACATCAAAAAGCTAGACACAGTGCACCACTCTGCCCTCAGAATTTGCTCTGGAGCCTTTCGCACCTCACCTGTTTTAAGCTTATACGCTGACTGTGTAGAACCCTCTCTCACTGTAATTAGACAACGACTTTCATTAGAATTGTATTTCTGCATTCTATCTCATCCGCGTCACCCACTTCATCCTCATTTTGACAATAAAGATTTTAATTTATTTCAAAATCGTCCCAGGTCCATACCACACTTTAGCTTGAGAATAAAAAATATACTTGCTGATATGTCTGATCTCGACGTTCAAGTTCGTCCTCGAACACTTTTTAATATGACCCCTTGGAACTACAAGGTTATTTCATGTCTTCATCCCTTCATTGGTTTTGACAAATCCAATACAGATGCTGCTGTTTTTAGGACTCTCTTTGCTTCTCATAATTGTGCTTATAAGGACTACATTAAAATTTTTACAGATGGTTCCAAGTGTAGTGATAAAGTTGGCTGCGGTGTTATTACTGATAACACCACCCTTAGCTATAGTCTCCCAGGCTCCTTTTCCATCTTCTCTGCTGAGTTTTTAGCCATTGAACTTGCACTTAATTTAATTTCTTCACTTCCTAACCGAAAATTTATCATCTATACTGACTCCAAGAGTGTACTTGATTCACTTTCATCTAGTTCTTGTACAACCTCTTTCATTTCAGTGTTAAAAACCTATAACGACCTTTTAAAAAAGGGATTTGATATCAAATTTTGTTGGGTTCCAGGGCATGTTGGCATCAAGGGTAATGAGGCTGCTGATAGAGCAGCCAAGAAAGCTTTAAATCCTCTTAATTGTCCTGTTCCATATGAGGATCTTAAACATTCTCTAAAATATTATCTAAGACGCAATTGGCAGAGAGAGTGGGATTTCCAAACCAGCAATAAATTATGGGAAATTAAACCATATATTTCACTTTGGCCAACACTTGCTCCACGCAAACTTGATGTAACTCTTACTAGACTTAGAATTGGACACTCTAGGATTACACACAAGCATCTTCTCCTTGGGGAACAGGAACCATTATGTACTAAATGTCATTTCAGCACACTTACCATTCGCCATATTTTGACTGATTGTCCCTGCCTACGTCATTTATATAGGTTTTATTTTCATTCATCTTCACCAAATCTGACGAACCTTTTGGGCGAAAATCCTCATTCTGGACTAATTAGTTTTTTAATCGAAGCAGGTTTTTACCATGAAATTTGATTGCGTTTTCTGATTTTATTTTTTTACACTGTTCATCATTATTTACAAGTGTTTTTATTTTATATACTCTGTTAATCATTTTTTTTACTTCTGATTTTATTGTATACACTGCTCATTAATTTTACATCATTTCATCTCATACACGGTTTTCTTTGATTTTTGATTATTTGACTGCATTATTTTTTAACCTTTTACCTATTCTTGTTTTAACTTTAGGTTTGTTTTTTAATAACCATCTGGATGGGTAAACCCATCCAGAAGATACACTTTATTTTTATACATTAGTTTGGCGCAGTATGTCCCTTTGTGGACCTTGCGCCATTAAAAGGCCACCAACCAACCAACCAATACACAATCTACAAAATGCATATTTACTGAAAATAGAATATCGTCCAATTTTGCTATGTTGACAAAATCTTAAATTACGAATAACTTACGAAATCATCCTATTAGAATATTTATAGTCAATCATGTTCAAACAAGTATCTTAAATATTATTTTGAAGTTGTCTGATGTATTTATGATCCTCAAAATGGACGGTTAAGCTCAATTTTCCCCCATTCTGCCATGTTAAGTAAACCGTAAACTCCAAATAACTTAGGAATTTTTTAAATTGGAAAATTCATAGTCAATGATATTCATGCCAGTATCCTAAATGATATTTTAAAAGCGGTCTGACATCTCTACGATCAAAATATCCCTAAAAATTGACATTTATGTAAAATTTTGCCCTATTCAGCCATGTTAAGTAATCCGTAACTTTCCAATAACTTGCGAAATTTTTAAAGTTGCATGTTTATACTTAGTGATGTTCATTCCGGCATCAAAACGGATATTTTAAAACTGGTCTGACATTTTTTGCAGTAAAAAAATTCCATTTTATGCACGTTTAAGTGAAATTTTGCCCTATTCTCCCATGTTACGAAAATCGTAAATTTCTAATAACTTACGAAGTTTTTTAATTCGAATGTTGCAAATGAATAGGGTTCTTGCCAGTGTCTAAAGTAATATTTTAAAACTGATCTGACTTCTCTACGACCATTTGTTCTTGAGATATCGTATACGCAGACTAACAAACTAACAGACGGACACCGTACAAATTTTGTCATTTTCAGATTCCCACACCTGAAAACCCGTAAAAAAGTCAAAAACCGAGGTCGAAAATTTTCACGATTACCTAAGTTCCCCATATCTATAGTATGATGGGAACTAATAAATAACTGAATATTTCTCTTGTCTAAAATTTGTTTAGGACAGAATTTTTATATAATCTTCCTTTCTCTTCATTTTTAGCGTTTTCCGAAAAAGTTGAAAAAGTCCCAGAATGTCAATCTATAGAATGAATTAAATTTATAAAAATCGCTTGGTATATAATATATTAAATATCATGCAAAATTTAAAAATGAAATTTTAAATTTATTAATAATTAAAAATAATGCTATTTAATTCTTTTAATTATATTAATTCATTCTATAGATTTTAGTTTTGGGAATATTTTAACGGAAGCTACATGTTAATGCATAAATTTTTAATGAAATTAGCATACAGATCATGGAATAAAATAAAACATTTGACTGCCTTTTTAATATACGTAATAAATTATACTAATTTTATAATTTTTCAAAAGCTGAAACGAGCTTTAAACCACTGTACAACTTTTGCTTAATTTTAATGCGAATTAAGAAACTGATGATTCATTAAAATAGATCCATTTTTTTATTGTACTAAAACATTTAAAAAAGCTATAAGACCGTATAAGATTATTATTACTTATTTTACCACATTAATATATTTCTACTTTTTATGAAATTCTTTATTATTTTTAAAATCTTATTAATTTGTTACAACATGTTTCATCATTGATAGATTTAAAAACAAAAATTCTGCAAAACAATAATCTTTATTGAAAGTTTTAGCAATTTTTAAAGGCTGGTTTCAATAACTTTGTAACATTTTGTATTACTTATGTTAATGACATTTTATTATTCATGAATAAATTACTAAGTTTTTATTTGAAATTGTCTTTGAAAGTTCGTAGGTGTTTATTTATTGAATCAAAATGAGGCTATAACCTTATCAGGTTAACTCAACATATCATATCAGTATGTACGATATATTCCTTCTGTTTTATTTATTCTAGTTTAGCAACGTACGCTAAGGATTTTAAGAATTTTTTAACATCCCTTGTAATGACATACTCTTGCTTGATTCGTGCTATTGTCTGGTCTAATTTCACATACTTTTTGCACCGTTTCTTTCCTTCGAGGTTGAGGTGCGTTCGATTTATGATAAAGTCGCTGTATTTCGCTTCTTCTTTCAATTTGAGAATCAGAAACTTTATCTTTGGATGCTGTCTACTTATAAGAGTATTAAACTTATTATTCCAACCCTCCAAAGCATTGTTTGTCCTGTGTTTTAAGTGATAACAGTTCCACATACTTATTGTTATGACTGGATTTTCCAGCCATTCATTGACAAAGTAATCATAGAATTCCTGCAGTTTTGAATGCTGAGGAGAACTTTCCTGAATAACTAACCATCCGTCGTCGATATCTTCTTCGGGAAGGTGCGCCAATGCCGCACACATGCGCACATGAATGTTTATCTCTTTATTATTCTTGTAATCCCTCGAAAGACCTATAGATTGCACATGCCTCCACAGAGACTGATTGAAATGGAAATTGCAACCACAAATTTTCGCTTGAGGGAATTTTTTCTCCAGGGCTTTGATCGACGCAATTTCAAAATCCACAGTTATTAAAGAGGGGTTCCATCCAATGTCCTTTAAAATGGTAAAAAATCTCAAATATGTTTCTTCATTCTTCCTCGGCAGTAGCCCAAAAATTATTGGCACAATGTTCACTTCTTTATCCGTAATTCCTAAATCAGCATGTACAGTATATAACTGATAAAATTGCTTACTGCAACTTTTGAAAGTACCGTCAGCGAAGAAGTTTCTAAAATTTCGAAGAATATTTTTTCCCTTCTCACTAGCGAAAACCAACATTCGGTCGCCGTTATTGTCATCAGCTAGTAGGAAAGTAGTGCCATCTCCCATTTCTATCACTTCATCAGGAATCTCAATATCACCTGATGTAGCTGGCTCTTTCCCTGATCCCTGTGCCTTACGACGAATTCTGCAAAGTTGAGATCTAATTTGCGGCAAATTAGGGATGTTTGTCACAATATTGTATCCTCTATCAAACAAAGGGTGCAATTCTTCCAAATAAATCTTCGATATGGGAAGATCTTCTTCTCGAACTCGTTTTCTTACGTTCGATACACTTTTAGCAACAATTGTCAATGCTGCATCTGATTTACATGTATGATTAGAAACATTCAAAACTTTACCATCTTTAGATTTCAATGTACCTCGACACATAGAACTTCTTTCTTTTATGCATAACCAGCTAATTATATTTTCTTTACTTATTCTATGCTGACGATATTGATATCCATCAAAAATTATAGAAGGTTTCTTTTTTGTTGTTTCTAAAACTTCTACAGAATCCATTACTAATAAATTATAACTTTAATATATTTTATACTCACAAGTCGTCAATGAAAAAGCAATGTGAATGATTTGATATAAATATTCCAAGTTTTCGCGCTTTAATTTCCCTCGCATTCAAGAAAAGAAAAATATATGGCAACCCTTCCTCTCTTCACTTATCGAAGTTATTTCTTTCTGTTTCATATAAATAAATTAGTTGAGTTGGGTTACCATTAACTGTAAGCTGTAAGTATCATTTTAATCTGTGAACACCTGCGGTGTTGTACTTTATGAAAACGTACGCTTCCTACTAAAACTCTTTACGATAAAAATAGATGAATTAGATTTAGAGTTTAATATCTTTTTAAGAAAAAAAAAAATATTTTTTACAAATTTTTGATAAAATCACATTATGTGACAAATGGTACTTATATATGAACTTGCACATGTGTAATATATAAATTTCTTGATAAGATTTTTTTTTTCTTCTGATTAAAATAATAGGATTTACTCATTATTCATATAAGACTACTGAAGACGTATAATTCAATGGTTAATCCAATTCAATGGTATCTTTTAGAAATGTACGTATTTAATAGATGTAATTTAATAATAAAAATAATTTGGTGCATCACTCACCCGACTTTCTCTTGCCCTGCATTTCAATACTATGAAGATAGATCACAGATTAAGTCGTAAGATCAATAAGGTATGATAATAAAGTTCAATGTACTTTAAAAATGATCTAAAATAAGTTTAGGAAAAGCTTTATTTGATATATAATTCTGTGTGAGGAAAGTTCTCGTCCACGTCAACCTCTAGTTCAATTAAAATACCTACATGTATTTAATATATATATATATATATACCAAGCCCATTTGCCTGAAAATTTGTCAATCTTGGCGGAATTTTTCAAGTGGTAACCTAATACAAACTTCAAAATAACAAATTTGAATTTCCTGCAGTTATTTCTTTTTCAGCTATGCTGATAACAGATATGCATACAGACCAACCGCTTAAAATTGGACTTACTTTTCTATTCATGTAAACCTGAAACATGATATCATACAAAAAGCCAGAATTAAAAACGATACTTAAAAGAAAAAAAAAAAAAAAAAAAATCTACAAAATGGTTACCAAAAAGTAATTTCCATTCTTGAGCAGTGTTTGTCGACTCAGTAAAATATAGCAAAGCACATCCATCAATTACATTCAATAGAAAAGAATGTATAGCTTAATTTGGTTAGACCTGTATATTGTCTACAACTATATGCTCATAACATTGTGTACTTAAATTTAGTTTTATTTAAAAAGCACCTAACACAAAATGAAATGCACTTTCTGCAATTTCGAAGAATAACCTAATATAATCAAATGCATTTTCGGTAGCCCTGTAAATCAATGATGAATGATTTTCATAACACAATATACACAAAATGGCAAAATTTACTTTTATGCAAATAAAAAATATGTCCATTCCATTATGTTTAGGGCAGCTCTAAATGTCAAACTGTATACTTACCAGAAATCCCCCCCCCCCTCCTCTCCGTAGAACTAATGTATTTGAATTCTCTTAGATATTATTCCATTATTGTACACGAATCATAGTTGATCTCAACGAAAAGTTTAGTATAGCATCACCATAGAAATCAGATTCTGAATATCGAGTTTCGACTTCCTGCTACTATTTGCTCTTGTGATGTGCTGATAACAGACACCGACACACACACACAGTTCAACCGCTAAAAAAGGATTTTCAAATTCAGGGAGCCTCAAAAATTGTAATATAACATAAATCAATTTTGAAAATTTGACCCCAAAACAAAACTTTCTCCAGCATAGTAAGAAAATAAAATAAAAATCATAGAAGAAACATTTCTTAAAAATCCTATTATTGTATTTTATTTGTTTAATTGCTCACATATATCATTGAAATCTCTGACTATAGAAAACCCTCACTTGGTGGTGACTGCGTTGCACTCGGTTAAACCGTGCACTCATATGTACTTTCACTTGAAATATAACTAACTATTCGTGCACTGTGAAAATGACCTTTCAAAATACTGACCGTGACCGTAACAAACTCGCATATGGTGGCACCTACAATTCCTTAATCTATCCTAATAATTTCACACTTTGATGATAAAATAAAAAATAAATTAAACATGTGCAATTTTATTTTAAGACAAAATAATAATAATAATAATGATATTCAGCAGCAGCAGCTTCAACTTTATGCGTATATCGGATGACAAGTAGCGCTGTTGTCCTCCGCTGAAATAGTTTAATCTTGTGCAATTTTAAGAAAGAAAAAAAAAAAAACGATTCAGCGACTGTATAAAAATTTGTGTGCATAAAACAAAATAATCTTGATCGTATGTGGGTGTTCATCGTTCGGAAGGTGGCGCTACTCTTTTGTATATTCCACGATTTAGGTTTGAGACTATATTTCAATTTCTATTGAACATTACGGACTTAACAAAATGTATCAGTCGCTCAATTTTTCTTACTCTTGTTAAAATTTGCGTGTATATCGGCCGAAAGGTGGCGCTGTTGTGCTGTAATTTTCTTTGTTTCTGAAAAACACATAACTCAAAATCTAATGTGCATAACGACATTTGTTGTTTTCCTCATTGATATTTAAAATTCTGAACATGTCGACCGAAAGGTGCTGTTACGTTGTAAATTTTGTTTAAATGCCTGTGTATATAGGCCGAAAGGTAGCGCTGATATGCTGAAATTTTTTTTTATTTACGAAAAAGGTTATTTCACAATCTAATGTGCATAACTACACATTTTTTTTTTTAGTGTATATTAAACGAAATGTTGTTTGCTATCAGCTGAAAGGGGATGCTGTTATGTTAAAAATTTCCTTAAATTTTACTTGATTAAGAAAAATGAGACTTCAAAATCCAATGTGTATAACTACACAAGTTTTTCGTCACTCATGTTTAAGTTTTTCTGCATTTCGGCCAAAAGGTAGCGCTGATATGCTGTAATATTCATTCTTTGCGGAAAAAGCTATATCTCAAAATCTTATGTGCATAACTACATAGGCAAAATAATATATATGTATACTATATAATAATTGTAAAGTTAAAACAACCATCATGAGCGACAAAGGGTACAGATATTAATGAATAACTTCGATTAATTTTAAACTCAAAATGTTTAAATCTTTGCAAATGGACTAATAAATTTCGCATGTTTAATTTATTAATGGAATCAATGAATGAATCTTCCAGAAAAATGCAAACCATGGAAACAATTTCCCTTTCTTTATCTCAATATATTGTAGGGACTGTGATGTAAGTTTTTCCATTAAATTATCCTTTTTTATTATTACAATCAGTTGATATGCACACATAGAAACCATGGATAAAATTTTACTTTCTTTATTCCATTTCAGTTTTTTAGCTATGACGTTATTTTCATTGTTAGTTTCGAGGATTTTTATTAACCTTTAAAAACAGGATTTTTAACAAAAAATAATTAAAAGAAAAAAAATCATAAAAAGATAATTTAATTTTGTACCCGAGAAATATTCTTGACTAAGACTTTTCCACATTAGGTATTTGTAAATGCTTAGAATTTATAAGAGACTATTAATTCTTTTTATTCAAAATTCATGGGAAAGCAAATTTTTCCCATCTGAAAAAAAAAAAAAAAAAAAAAAAAAAAACTATGGTTTTAATAAAAAAGAAAAGTTTAGGTTTCGTATAATGGTTGGACATATATTTCTAATTTATTTGTCTATTTAACGCTGCGCAAAGGCTTTTTTAAGATCAGGATTAACTTGTTTATTAATTGACATGCGCTGACGTTTTAATTAATACCTCCACAATTAACGGAAAATTTTATTTTTATTTATTTACTAGCCACCTTCTGCGACCATTTGGTTCGCGATCCTTGAAAAATTCGATTTTACGAAACTCCCGCTCGGTGGCAACAGCGGCGCTTTTTTTCCCGTTTCAGGTCCTACAGCAGCTTATTGACATATAGTAAAAATAGCTTTATTGAAAATTTTAATCACATTAAATTCCCGCTTGCTAGCGCCCGCGGCCCCACTTCCCTTTCAATATCTAAAACGGCCTGTTCGCTCACCGTGTTATGATCTTTCCAAATTCTGACTTTAGCAAAGTCCCGCTCGGTGGTGACTGCGGCGCATTCTCCCCATTTTAGAACTTACAACAGCTTTCTCTGTCATAGCGCAAATAGCTTTGAAATTTTTAACCGTGACTGCGGGCTACATGGTGTTAAAAATCCTTAATACGAAATGTGAGCAGAGTATCGGAATTCGAAAGATTGCATCATAATTAGAGTTGGAGATATTATAATAAAGGTGTTCTGGCTTTTCTCTGAAACTCCCGTACGGAATTTAACGGCTGATATCCAGTTTAAAAGTTAGCAATATTTTAAATGATGTGTTATAAGTAATTAAATCATAATTAGGTGTGTGTTGGTGTTAGGGATTAAGGCCGATTGACAACACTGGGGTCCTAGGCCTGAGGGGGAGTGCCTTCCGTGGAGGTCTTTCTAAGGGGTCCTAGCCCGTATTTACGCAAGTTTCGGAGGAAACCACGGAAAACTCCGAACGGCTAGGCCGACGAGCGCGACCGGGGATCGAACCCGGCACCTCACGTCTACCAGCTTTGAGCGCAGAACCGCTCAGCCGCTGGTGGGCCCAAATCATAATTAGGATTCTAGATATTGAATTATTTAAATATCAATGCGCCCTCTGGAGACAGAGATTTGCAACATATACTCTTCAATTCCAATTCAAATAAATTTTAAAATGATATATTACTTATCAAATTATGTTAATAAGAAGCTGAGATACGTGATATAAACATTTTATAAAAAGATTTGTGTCTGATTTATCCATGGTTTACCCGAAACATGAGTAATTCCGGGCTATATAATGTTAATAATCCTTAGTACAAAATGTAAGCGGAAATTGAAAATCGAAACTCTACAAAATATAAAATGATAAAGGTGTTCTGTGTTTTCCGTTGTTTTCTCCGAAAGACCCGTTCCTTTTCTACATTTTTGCCCCCCCCCCCCACCTTTTCGTCACTCATAATACATTATCTCAATTTAAAATACTACAAAATTTTAAAGAAAACTTAATCTTAACTTTTTTTTTTTTTTTTTTTTTTTTGACGTGAGTCGTGATAAATATAATTCCCCCCAAAAATGTAACTTATTTGTTTAGTCACATATTTTCATGAAAACTGAACTGTCGCTTTATAATATGCTGTCTAAGCCAAATATTAAATTAAATATAACGTGAAGGAAAATTTGAAAAAGTTTGAAAATTGCAATTTTTCCCTCCACGTTAAAACTCGTGACATCTTAATTGGTTACAATCATTTCTTTTTTTCAACTGCAGACAGTCGTCTGCAGTGAAATGTTGTTACCACCTAAAATTCACACTTAGTTAATTTAAAAAAATCTAATTGTTGTATCGATAAGCCGCTTGCACTCTTAAATTCAGAAAAAATGCCTCTTTCATTTGGTATCAAATTCGTAACGATCGGATTAATATTTCTAATTTATTTTTCCCATTATTCTGCTTTTAACTCCGTTAAAATTTTTCCCAGTTGACTATCTCTATTACAAAAAACATATATTCGTTTCATTTGGTTTAGTGCAGTCCAACGAAAAGCTTACTGTAACATTCCTATATGATATACATTTAGAATACAGAGTTTGGGATTTCTGCTACTATTTGTTCTTGAGGTATGCTGATAACACAGACAGACAGACACACAGACCATTCGCTAAAAACATGATTTTCGTATTCAGGGGACCTCAGAGCATGTAGATATAACAAAAACGCACGTTCGAAAATTTGACCCTAAAACAATACTTTCTCGACCCTATGGGTAAGAGAAAGTAAAAAGAAAAGAAAAAGAAGGAAAGAATAGAAAGAAAGAAAAAGGTTTTAATGTTTGCATCATATGGATACAACCCCTTCATGCAATGATCCTCAAATAAAGCGAAATAAATCTTGTACGCAAGTGCCACTAGATTTTTTGAAAACACACCTGTAATATTTAAACCACCTGGACATGTACGGAAGTGCCACTGTTTTCAGCTTGTACGGAAATGTCATGTACGCATCTGTCACAACACCATATATAAATAGGTGTACACATTTAGGAGGGGGGGGGCACCTGTATTTTGTTTAAATATTTTCAAATGTTGCTTTCTTAATTTATTTTTACCTTATTACTACCTTTAAAAAAAATTGCAAAGAAAAAAAATATTAAATCTATTTATATTTTTCTTCCCCCCTACCTTTGCATAAATCACTATTTCTGTAATAAGTATAATGAATTTTTTTTTTTTTTTTTTGTTCTTCATAAATAGGTGTAGTGATATAATAGTGAATTAAAATTTGTAAGTTACTAATATTTACTGTACATTTAAACATGATATGTATACAAATTTAATAATTTAATTTGGTATTGTGTCACACAAAATCCTAAGGCCCCCTAGGCATTTATACTTTGGGGAATCTTACATGCATCTTTTTTCATTGCAACATGACATGTTTATGGATTGGCATCTTTTATAATATGTGTTCTTAACTGCTTTTTTTATTTTGTTACACTCTTTTTGTACATCGTACACACTTCCTAATAATCAATCAGCTATGAAAAAATTTATAAATATAGTGTAAAAGTCTATCTTATAAACAAATTAATATATATATATTTAAAAAACTTCATACAAACAGTTTAATAACAGAACTGCTTTGTATATGGTTGTTAATTAATCATTGTCAAATTTAATGTTTAAAATGTCAATAATAATGTTCATATATTTACAAAAAATTAAAAAGATATAAGATTTTTGAAGTAACAGTGTAAACTATGGTTTAAAAGCGTCAAGACATTTTAAACCAAGGTTAAAGGCGGTTTTGCCTAAAACTGTCTTGCTAAAAACTTGCCATCTCTGTCCAAGACTAAATCGTATATTAATAAAAAGAAGTACAAACAAAAACATATTATAATAAAAATTGAAACGTAATTTCTTTTTATAAATGTTTGAAACGAATTAAGTTATTATATTTAAGTTATTAAATACATTATTGATATTAATACTTTTAAAATAGTAAGTTATTTTTTAAGCAATACAAAGCATAATTTGAGAATCGGAACTAAAAAATCTAGATTTGGGGAATACATCCATACCTAAATTTTTTTGTACGAGAGAAACATCATAAGATTAAAATTACAGTGGATATAACGACATAAAAGTAAAATAAAGAATAACTTTTAGTGAACTTACCTTAATTTCAGGCTTTGCAAGAAGAACACTTAAAAAGTGGCGCTATGTTTATGTCCTGTCCATCCGCTCCGAGTCGGTGTTGAAAATGGAAATACACGTCACAGTGCGCATGCGCGAAATGCTAGTCACCCATAGGGTGCCATATTTCGACTCTGAGAGCCAGCGCAGGTCCACAAAATTGGCTGGTTAGCTCATTTGGCACCCGGATCACATTTCCAAGCGTCTATGGCACCCTAAGGTTCCAAATGATACCGTTTTTTCACCCCGGGGTCCCAAACGTCACCGATTTGTCACCTTCAGTTTTAACAGTGTATTTATTTTTAGCCATTCCTCAATGCACGATGTTTGAAATCTGTGTCCACACGACAAAAAATTGCAGTCTCCTTCACTTGAATCAATGCAAATTACGCATTTTAATTCTTCATGTTCTTTTACTATTTTGTCTTTTTTTTTTTTTTTTTTCGGACTGACTTCTTAGGAATTACGGATGACGATTTTCTTCAGACATTTTTCACCTACATAAAGAGATAATTATAAGAACTGGCACAATGTAAAAATATTGATTATAAACAAAAATTCCATATGTCGTCAACGTGAATGCATTGAAGCAGTTGCATTAGTTCAAACCAGTGCTTACCTCAATCAAGAATAATAGAAATATGAATATGCATTAAAAAAAATAAGTCGGATTAAATTTAGAATTTTGTCTCTGAAATGAGCTTTGCCAAGGAGGTAATCATTCAGAGGGGAGTAAGGAGATATAAATCCTGTCGAATAGCAGTATATAAATCCTCTCGAAACGGTTTTAATGTTTTTGATGAGAGATTGAGGTAGACGTTAACCCTTCATCCGCTAATTACAAAAGTGGTTGAAATTGGGTTTTTTCAGAAGTAGATAAAACGATTTTGGTGAAAGTGTGGTGTTAATGGTTATTTGAGGTGAAAAATTGATTGGCCTTTTCCTCATGTTGTGGAGATTTCGCTTTCTGCACTAGTGGCGACATATAGCAGAAATTAGGTTTAATCAGAAACGAATAGAACTATTTGATTTATAATTCCTTAATTTTTTGCTACGAATCACTAAAAAGAACATTTTCTACTTCTTTCACACATTTTTTATATATGCTACTGAATGCATACTTAAAGGCTTTTCTCATGTTTTCATCTAATCAACTTTACAAACAGTCTAACGTCATTTTGATTATAGAATATAAACTGACTTGGAGATTTATAGAATTCGCAAATATTATTTTTTGAATATATCTATGTATATCATGCATGTTCCGGAACTTAAATAAATAATCTATATTAGCTCTATAATCGCCGCACCTCGTCTATTTATGTTTTCCAACCCTTCAAGATTATCAAAATAATCAAATGTTTCAAGAATTTTCCTTGTTTCAGTTTCCCCAATATTCACGCGGCATATGGGGCATATTCTATTTATTTTAAGCCATTCCTCAATGCACGATGCTTGAAATCTGTGTCTACACGACAAAAAATTGCAGTCTCCTTCACTTGAATCAATGCAAATTACGCACTTTAATTCTTCCTTTTCTTCTACTATTTTGTCAATTTTCTTTTTTTTTTTTTCGGACTGACTTCTTAGGAATTACGGATGACGATTTTCTTCAGACATTTCACCTACATAAAGAGATAATTATAAGAACTGGCACAATGTAAAAATATTATTGATTATAAACAAAAATTCCATATGTCGTAAACGTCAACTTGATGCATTGAAGCAGTTGCATTAGTTCAAACCAATGCTTACCGTAATCAAAAATAATAGAAATATGAATATACATTTAAAAAAATAAGTCAAAGATTAAATCTAGAATTTTTGTGTCTGAAATGAGCATTACCAAGGAGGCAATCATTCAGAGGGGAATAAGGAAATATAAATCCTCTCGAAAACGTTTTTTATGTTTTTGATGATGGATTAAGGTAGACGTTAACCCTTCATCCGTTAATTACAAAAATGATTGAAATTGGGTTTTCTCAGAAGTAGATATAACGATTTTGGTGAAAGTGTGGTGTTAATGGTTATTTAAGGTGAAAAATTGATTGTACTTATCCTCATGTTGAAGAGATTATTATTAAGTATATATATTTTTAATTAAGTATATATTTTTACTAAGATACCTTTTGTTTATCACGAATGCTGCTGCACATGAACATTTTATTTTGAATTGGGAACAGAATAGCTAATAATTTAAACTCATATTATTTTTGGTTAAATTTGTTCTGGGAAAAAAAAAGTTTAAAAATTTGAAATAGCAAATGGTTCTTAAATTTAAATGTGCTAAAGAATGAAACAAATAACAAGAAATTAAGTATATACTTTTAATAAGATACCTTTTGTTTATCACGAATACTGCTGCACATGAACAATTTGATTTTGAATTGGGAACAGATCAGCTAATAATTTAAACTCATTATTTTTGGTTAAATTTGTTCTGGGGGGGAAAAAAAAGAAAAAATAACTAAGAATATTAAACCTTTCAGTACAATCATCAGTCATTTAAATGAAACAAATAACATGAAGTTGATTGGTTGGTTAGCTTTTTCTGGCGCAAGGTCCAAGGTAGGACATGCTGCGCCAAACAAAAGGGTAAAAGAGAAAGTAGCTTCTGGATGGGTTTACCCATCCAGAAAGTCAAAAATCACATTAAAAAATGAAGCAAAACATACAAGATAAAATCAAAAATAATAAAAACAGTGTATATAATAAAACAGATGTAAAACAGGATGAACAATGTAAAGAATAAAATCAGATGTCGAAGTAACCAGCCTCCTTCAAGAAGTTTGTCAGATGATAATGAGGATTTATACCTAAAAGGCTCGTCAGAGGGGGGTGAAGATGAATTAAAATTTTGTCGATAAAGATGACGAAGGCAAGGGCAGTCAGTGAGGACATGACAAATGGTTAAAGCACTATTATGACATTTTGGACACTCAGGTTCCTGTTGTCCAAGTAGTAAGTATTTATGGGTAAATCTTGAATGCCCGTTTCGTAGTCGTGTAATAATATCATATTTTCTAGGGGAAAGTGTAGGCCAGACTGAAATTTGAGGTTTTATTTCATGCAATTTATTATTATTTTGGTTATTCCACTCCCTTTGCCACATATTCTTAAGATAGCTTTTAAGTGTGTGCTTAATGTCCTCATAAGGAACGGGACAGTTTAAAAGTATGGAAGCCTGCCTTGCGGATTTGTCTGCTGCTTCATTGCCTTTAATGCCTACGTGGCCAGGAACCCAACAAAACAAAATGTCAAATCCCTTTTTCAAAAGGTCGTTGTAAATTTTTAAAATAGAAATGAAAGTCAGGTTACAAGAGCTAGAAGAGAGAGAATAAAGAACACTCTTTGAGTCTGTATATATAATGAATTTTCTACTGTGCTGAGATGAAATAATGTTAAGGGCAACCTCAACAGCAAAAACTCTGCAGAAAAGATGGAAAATGAATTGGGCAGTTGATAGCTAAAACTGGTGTTACCAATGACAACACCACAACCAACTTTATTGCTTGTCTTAGAGCCGTCTGTAAAAATCTCGACGTAGTCCTTGTAATGAGAGCGATGAGATGAGTAAAGGGCCTGAAAAATAGAAGCATCTGTGTTAGGTTTGTCAAATCCTTTAAACGGATGAAGACATGAAATAACCTGGAAGTTCCAAGGTGTCATGTTTAAGAGAGAACGAGAACGGACTTTGGTATGAATATGAGAGGTGCCAGCAAGAAAGTTTTTAATTCTAAGAGCGAAATGTGGGATGCAAGATGGGCGATTCACATAAAGATTATGATCGTTACTGTTTAAATGAGAATGAAGTGGATGATTAGGGTGTGAAAGGATGCGATAGTACAATTCAAATGAAAGTCTTTGTCTGATATCAGTGAGAGAAGGCTCCACACAGTCAGCATATAAACTAAAGACTGGAGTCGTGCGGAAAGCACCTGAGCAAATTCTGAGCGCACTATGATGTGTTGTGTCAAGTTTTTTAATATAAGAATGAGGGGCTGAACCATAAACCTGACAAGCATAATCAAGTTTGGAGCGAATAGTAGCTCGATAAATTTTGAGTAAAGATGGACGGTCTGCTCCCCAAGAAGTGTTAGAAAGGATTTTTAAAAAGTGCTCTGTCACATTTAGTTCTCAAGTGTAAAATATGTGGCATAAAGTTCAGTTTCCTATCGAAAATAACACCCAGAAATCGAGCAGTGTCAACAACGGAAATTGGCCTGTTATTTATCAAAATCTCAGGATCAGGATGAAGACCTCGTTTACGACAAAAATGCACACATTGTGTTTTGTCAGTTGAAAATTTAAAACCATTTTTATTTGTCCACTTAGTGATATTTTTTATAGCGAGTTGTAATTGCCGTTCTATGAAGCGCATGTCATTTCCCTGGCAAGAAATTTGCAGGTCGTCAACATATAAACTCCCATGGACACTTTGCGGCAGCTATTTTAAAATATCATTTATTTTCAAGGAAAAAAGCGTAACGCTCAAAACACTGCCTTGCGGCACACCTTCCTCTTGAAAATAAAAATCTGAATAAACTGATCCAATACGAATTTGAAAGCGTCTGACTCTTAAAAAGTTCTGAATGAAAATGGGGAGATTTCCTCTAAAGTCCAAATTAAAAAGATCTTTTAAAATACCATAGCGCCATGTCCTGTCATAAGCTTTTTCTATATCGAAAAATATTGAAACCAAATGGTTACGTCTCACATTAGCTTTGCGGATATTTGTCTCTAATAATAAAATATTGTCAACCGTAGAACGGCCTCGTCGGAAACCACTTTGCCATGGAGAAATCAGATTATTTTTTTCGAGAATAAAAACCAATCTAGTATTAACCATTTTTTCGAGCAGTTTACATAGACAGCTTGTAAGAGCAATGGGCCTGTAATTTTTTGGGTCAGTAGCATCTTTACCTGGTTTAGGAAAAGGAATAACAATAGCATCGTGCCAAGCAACAGGGAAAATATTTTCAGTCCAGATCCTATTGTAAAGATGAAGGAGATTTTTAAGAGACAGTTTTGATAAATGTTTAATCATAATGTAGGTAACACCATCTGGTCCAGGAGCAGAGTTATGACAATTTTTCAAACTATTTTGTAATTCATTTTCAGTAAAAGAACTATTGTACTCTGGTGAAGAACGGGAGTGAAAATTAATTGATGAACGTTCAGAATTATGTTTATATGACAAAAAAGGTTCGGAGTAGGAATTAGAGCTGGATATGTCAGATAAAGTTCTACCAATGGTGTTTGCAATATTTTTAATAGATGTTATAGTTTGGCCATTATCCTTTAAAAATGAAATACTTTGATTAGAATGAATTCCCATTGCTCTCTTGACACGATACCAAAGCTGTTTACTGCTTACATTGGAGGTAATGCTGGAAACATATTTAATCCAAGAATTTTTTTGGGAGTTTCTGCGGATTCTTCGTGCGGCTGCCCTTGCTTTTTTGAATGCGATATAATTAGCAGTCGTTGGGTACCTCCTAAAAATTCCCGAAGCTTTTTGTTGCTGTCTTTTTGCATTATTGCATTCTTCATTCCACCATGACTTTGAATGTTTACTGAGACGTCCAGAGGATTTTGGAATACTAATATCAGCTGCATTGATAATACACTTTGTGACATCAGTGATTGCTCTGTTGATATCACCCTCAGTCATTTCGTATGTGATGGTTGCATTTATAGTGAAAGTAGTCCAGTTAGCCTTGTCATAAATATAATGTGGATTTGTAGGATGATGATCATTAAAATTATAAAAAGATAAAAATAAAGGAAAATGGTCACTATTATGAAGGTCGTTACTAACAAAGAAATTGAAATATGGATACAAAGTTGGAGAGCAGATGGCCAGGTCTATTGCATGAAAAGTTCTGGAAGGTTCATGGAAGTAGGTATTGTCACCATTATTTAAAATACATAAATTATTGTCAGTGATTAAGTCTTCAATAGTTTGTCCACGAGAATTAATATCGGGGCTACCCCAAAGTGGATTGTGCCCGTTTAAATCACCAAGAATTAAAAAAGGTGTCGGCAGTTGTGAAATAAGCCTATTTAGGTCACTTGGGCGAATGGTCATATTTGGCGGTAAATAAATAGTGCAGATGGTTATAAGTATGTGTATATGGATCTGAATTGCAATAGCCTGGATATTGGTATTTAAAGTGATACATGAATGTGGAATTTGATTAGAGATTAAAAGGGCTACGCCACCTGTAGCTCTATCAGAATGTGTAAAATCTTTCCTGAAACACTGATAGCCACGGATTTTAACAATATCGTGTTGTCTTAAGTATGTTTCTTGGAAAGCGAAGCATATAGGTCGATGATCAGAGATTATTTCTCTTATTTCATCTCGTTTATTAATAAAACCTCGGCAATTCCATGAGATGAAATTAGTCATGATTTTTTTTTTTTTTAGATTATAACATCCACGTCATTATCCTCTGATGCAGTAGACATACCGTCTTCTCCATCAGAAGGGTGAAGGCTGATCAAATCATCTTGTTTTGGAACGTTTACTTTATTATTTTTATTTGTAGTTGGAGTGGGCAATTTTGTTAGTTTCTTTTTCTTGATATTGAGACGAGAGGGTGAATTAGAATGTTTTAGAGAGGTAGAGTTAAGACTTTTTTCAGACAATAAGGTTTTAGCAGTTTGTGGAATTTTCTTTAAATTTCTTAATTTTTATGAAAAGGACTGTGAAGAGTTAGAAGACTGATTTGGTTTGGATTGTAAGTTTTGGGAATTGTTTACTGTAGTTTCGAGTGGAGAGCTAGTGTTGGGTATTTTTGTAGAATTACGTGAAACAGTTTCAACTGGGGGGCTGGTATTGATTAGAGAGTCAGTTTGTGTAGCTATTGTTTTACAAGTTTTTTTGGTGGAAGTAACAGCAGCATATGATTTACCAACAATGGGTGTTCTTGATTCTACTATTTTTCTGGCTTCTGGGTATGATATATTTTGTTTTGTTTTAATGGTTTGAATCTCTTTTTCTATTTTCCATTTCTCACAAGATTTAGAATAGGACGGGTGATCTTTTTTACAATTAACACTACACACTGTGGCTTCACAATTTTGACTGTCATGTCCAATGGCACTGCAACGGGCACATGTATGTTTTCCACGGCAGGATGTTTTAGAATGGCCAAAACGTTGGCAGTTGAAGCAGCGTAACGGATTTGGTATGTATTGTCTGACGGGGCATTTCAAGGGGAATTTATAGTTAAGATAATGTGTTTAGTTGGAATTGGTTTATTGTCGCGAAATATAGATATACGTTTTACTCCGATAACTTTTTGCTCTTTAAGGTTTTCAAGGATTTCGGCTTCTGGTATAAACTGGAGGTCAGATTCAGAAATGACACCACGGCAAGTATTTAGTGTTCTATGGACATCAACAGTGACAGGAATGTTAGCAAATTGAGTACACTTTTTTAAATTGTTAGGTTGTTTGCCATTTTCAACTTCAATTAATAGCTCGCCCGATCTCAGTTTTTTTATCGACTTTGGATCACCCATTATAGATTGACATGCTTTCTGTATAAGGAATGGAGATGTCCTTTGGAAATCCCCCTCTTTTCTTTTTATCACAAAAAATCTAGCTTCTGATGTCATAAACACATTGCTCTCATTCAGAGTGGAAGAAAATTCTTCCATTCTATCCGCCCAAGTTTTCGCCTTAGAATTTTCACCAGCTTGTCCCGAGCCAGACGCATTAATCGAAATACCCATAGTTGCAGCCATAATAAGAGAGAAAGGGAAAGGGGTGTGTGTGTTTCTTCCAACACACAAACGCAAAGGGTTTTTAAGAATCCTCTCTGGAACACCCATAACCACTCACCAGCTACCAGGTCGCCGACCCAGTTTAGGGAACCACATGTGGCAGTCGTGTTAGTCCGGTGTTTCTCGTTCGAGTAGTCACCGTTGTCTCACCTTCACCAAGGGCACCAGTCTCCCAGTGTGATCCCAAGGCTAGACTGCCGTGGCCCCATCACCAAAATCTTTGCCCCAATAGCCAGCGCCACACCAACACCGGACTTTACTTAGTTAATAAATTAATGGTTAATATATATATATTTTTTTTGTTGCCTTTTATAATTTTATGATTTTTTTTTTTTTTTTTTTTTTTTTTTTACAGTTTTTATTTAATAACAGTCAACACAGAAAAAAACAAGGTGAGTCAGAACATAACAAAAATTAGTAAAACGAGGTGAGTGGTATATTTTTGTGTTTTTCAAATTTTTTTTTTTTTTTACAGTTTTTTTTTTTTACAGAACAACAAAACAAAGGACCAAAAACTTATTGGCACCAGAAAAAGTAAAACAAAACCCAAAATAAATGGAAAAGAAAATACCAAGAGCTTATTGGAAAAAAACGTAAAAGGAAAGACCAGAACCTTTGGCAGGAAAAGTAGAAAAAAAAAAAAAATTAAATTAAAAAATAAAAATAAAATAAAAAATAAAATAAAATAAACAAAAAAAAATAAATAAAGGAAGGGGAAAAGAAAAGATCACTCGGGCCCGGGGTACGTGAGACCCCCTGAATACCTAAAGAAGGTATCCCCCTGGGGGAACATGAAGTTGAATATATATATATTTACCAAGATATCTATTATTTATCGCTAATAATTAATATTGTGTCAGAAGAACAATTTGATTTTAAACTGAGAACAGAATATAGTATGTAGTAATTTGAATTCATATTATTTTTGCTCAAATTAGTTCTAAAAAATTTGTTATCAAACAGTTGATAACTAAAATGAGAATTTTTTATTACATATTACAATTATCAACCATAAAAGATACATTTATTTATTTAGAACTAGAAATTAAAGGTGAAAAAAATAACAGGTAAACAAAGAACCTTTTTAAATTTTTGAATTCAATTTCATTAAAAATTTTAAATATAAAAAAAAAAAGTATGAATATTATATTTTTGTTCTGAGATAAAATGTTGCATATGAATAATTTAATCTTTCATAAATTTTCATCCCTTGGAAATCCAAATACTGATACTTTAGGACCATTTGAGTAGTTTCTTTGCAACCAGGTTCAGAAAACTCGTTCCCCCAGGGGGGTACCTTCTTCAGGTATTCAGGGGGAGTCACGCCCCCCGGGCCCGAGTGATCTTTTTTTTTTTTTTTTTTTTTTTTTTTTCTCTTCTTCCCTTTTTTTTTTTTTTTTTTTTTTAAATTGTCTACCTTCTTATCTTTTATTTATTTCACTTTTGGTTTAGTTTTTTTTTTCTTCTTGCTTTTTCGTCCTTGTTTGTATTTTGGTTTTTGCTGCCAATAAGGTTTTGGTACTTGTTCTTGTTCATTGTTCTTGAAAAAAAAAATTGTAAAAAAAAAAAATTAATTTTGAAAAACTTAAAAAAAAAAAAAAAAATGAAACTACTTACCTTGTTTTACTCACCTTTTTGTTTTCTACTTAACTTATTTGTTCTCACTCACCTTTATTTTTTGGTCTTGTTCTTGTTGATTATACTAAAATTACTTAACTTCTAAAACATTAACCAAGCTGAAAACGGTGTAGATGTGGCGCTGGTTATTGGGTTGGCGATTTGGTGAGGGTCTCACGGTAGTCTAGCCTTGGGATCACACTGGGAGACTGGTGCCCTTGGTGAAGGTGAGACAACGGTGACTACTCGAACGAGAAACACCGGACTAACACGACTACCACATGTGATTCCCGATCTGGGTCGACGGTCTGGTAGCTGGTGAGTGGTTATGGGTGTCCCAGGGAGCGATTCTGAAAACCCTTTGCTTTTCCGTCTGTTCAAGAAACGGGCTGACTTGTGGGACTAAGGAAACCCTCGACCCTTTTTTCTTATCTCAATATGGCGACAAATAAAGGAAATACGAATAATGCGCTTGCCTCGGGCCTATCCCTCAATGCTAACTCTAATAATACTGCATGGGCAGATAGAATGGAAGAATTCTCTTCCACCTTACCTGAAAAAGTAATTTCCACATACGACGAGGCAAGATTTTTTGTAATCAAGCGTAATGAAGGTGACTTTTTTAAAACGTCACCATTTCTAATTCATAAAGCTATTCAATCAGTTGTGGGTGAACCAAAGTCAATTAAGAAAATCAAATCAGGAGAGCTCTTAATCGAAGTAGAAAACATCAAGCAAGCAAGTAACCTCAAAAAATGTACACTTTTCGCTAATATTCCCGTTACTGTTACTACTCACCGAACATTAAATACCAGTCGTGGAGTTATTTCAGAGCCTGACCTTCAATACATACCAGAACAGGAAATACTTGAGAATTTAAAAGATCAGAAAGTTATAGCAGTTAGGCGCATTTCAATTTCCCGTGAAAATAAACAAATCCCAACTAAGCACATAATACTCACTTTTGATTCTCCGAAACTCCCACGCTCTATAAAAGCTGGATACCTGGAATGCCCTTTAAGACCTTACATCCCAAATCCTCTGCGCTGCTTCAAATGCCAACTTTTTGGTCACTCAAAAAATTCTTGCCGTGGTAATCTCACATGTGCCCGCTGTGGTGGTGTGGGCCATGATAATGAAAACTGTGAAGCTCCCATATGTTGTGGCCGGGAACGGTGGCGTGTTCCTGTAATCCAGCGACTCGGAGGCTTGAGCTGGTGGACGACGTGAGGTTGGGGGTTCTGTCCTCGGTGGCCCCATGTTGATCGGGTGTCCGTACTGAATGTGATGTGGATATGGTTGGATCGGGGGAGCTCGAGACCACCCATATGTTGTGTAAACTGCAAAAAAGACCACCCATCTTATGCTAAAATATGTGAAAAATGGAAATTTGAAAAAGAGATTCAAACTGTGCGTACCAAAGAAAATATATCATATTTTGAAGCCAGAAAAATTGTTGAAACCAGAACACCCACAATTGGAAAATCCTTTGCTGCTGCTGTTGCTTCTATTAAAATACCCAAAAATTACAAAACAATCTCCACACAAACAGATAGTATTACTAAGAGCATCCCTCCTGAAGAAGCCAAAAATAATTTGCGCAAAGATCAAGAAAAGCCTACTCAAACACCTAATATATCACACCAAACACATAATTCTTCAAAGCCAACATATCCTAAAAAAACCCATGTCTCATAAAAATCGCAGCTCTGAACCTCTAAAGCATGGAAATTCTCAAAACAACTTGGTTAAAAGAAAAAAAATACCTAAGCTAACAGAGTCTATAAAATCAAAAGAAAATAATACAGCTAAACAAGCAGATTTAATTTGCCTTCATCCTTCTGATGGAGAAGGTATGTCTACTGCATCAGAAGATGATGACGTAGATGTGTTAATCTAAAAACCAAATTATAATGACTAATTTCATTTCCTGGAATTGCAGAGGTTTTAACAATAAACGGGATGAAATAAAAGACATTGTCTTTGATCATCGACCAATTTGCTTTGCTTTTCAAGAAACGTATCTAAAGCAAAATCATAAGACTAAAATTCGTGGCTACAACTGTCTAAGGAAAGATTACATTCAATCTGACAGAGCTACAGGTGGTGTGGCTCTATTAATCTCCAATAATGTTCCTCACACAAATATACCTTTAAACACAAATATTCAAGCCATAGCTTCCCAAATCCACATCAATATGCTAATAACCGTCTGCACTGTTTATTTAACACCTAATATGTCTGTACAAAAACAAGATCTGAATAATTTAATTTTGCAACTCCCTACCCCATTCTTAATTTTCGGTGACTTCAATGGACATAACCCGCTTTGGGGGAGCCCCAGTGTTAATTCCCGTGGACAAGTCATTGAAGATTTCATCAATGATAATTCCTTATGTCTTTTAAACAATGGAGACAATACTTATTTCCACGAACCATCTAGGACTTTTCACGCAATAGACCTCGCAATCTGTTCTCCAATTCTTTACCCATATTTTAATTTTTTTGTTTCTGACGATCTGCATAACAGTGATCATTTTCCTTTATTTTTATCGCTCTATAATTTCAATCAAGTTAACCATAGTAATCCTCATTACATTTATGACAAGGCCAATTGGACTACTTTCTCTTATAATGCCTCCATTACTTCTGCCATGATTGAGGGCGATATTAACAGTGCAGTTTCCCATGTCAGCCATTGTATCATTAATGCAGCTAACATTTCGATTCCAAAATCATCTGGATATCCTTTTAAACACTCTCGACCTTGGTGGAATGAAGACTGTAAAATTGCAAAAAGGCACCAACAAAAAGCGTGGGGGATTTTTCGGAGATATCCCACTACAGCAAATTATATTGCATATAAACAAGCTAGAGCAAGTGCACGAAGGATTCGTAGAAAATCCCAAAAGGAATCGTGGATTGATTATGTATCCAGCATTACATCAAATACTAGTAGCAAACAATTGTGGCATCGTGTCAAGAAAGCCATGGGCATTTATTCTAATGACAGTATTTCTTTTCTTAAAGATAATGGTCAGACAATCACTTCCACCCAAAACATTGCAAACACTATTGGTAAAACTTTATCCCACATTTCTAGCTCAAACTCATACTCGGAGCCCTTTCTATCATACAAACTACGTTCTGAATGCTCTGATATTAACTTCAGATCTCGCTCATTATATGAATACAATAGCCCATTTACAGAAAATGAACTCAACAATAGTCTTAAACTCACTCATAACTCCGCTCCTGGTCCCGATGGTATCAGTTACCTTATGATCAAACATCTATCCAAAGCATCCCTCAAAAATCTACTTAATCTCTTCAATAGAATCTGGACTGAAAATATCTTCCCCATTGCTTGGCACGATGCTATTGTTATACCCTTTCCAAAACCTGGTAAAGATACTACAGACCCAAAAAATTATAGACCTATTGCCCTCACTAGCTGCCTTTGTAAATTGCTTGAGAAGATGATAAATACTAGACTTGTTTTCACTCTTGAAAAAAATAATCTAATTTCTCCATGGCAAAGTGGTTTTAGACAAGGCCGTTCTACTATTGACAATATCCTCTTGCTTGAGACTAATATACGGAATGCTATTGTTAGACGTAACCACTTGGTGTCAATTTTCTTCGACATTGAAAAAGCATATGACAAAACCTGGCGTTATGGCATTTTAAGGGACCTTTTTAATTTGGGTTTAAGGGGCAATCTTCCTATATTCATTGAGAATTTTTAAGGTGAGACGCTTTCAAGTTCGAATTAGATCAGTATACTCAGACTTTTACTTCCAGGAAGAGGGTGTTCCTCAAGGTAGTGTCTTAAGTGTAACACTGTTCTCTATAAAAATTAACAATATACTAAAACAACTACCTCGAAATGTTCATGGAAGCCTGTATGTTGACGACCTGCAAATTTCTTGCCAGGGAAATGATATACGTTTTATTGAACGCCAGCTACAAATAGCTGTCAATAACATTATTAAATGGACAAATGGAAATGGTTTTACTTTCTCTGCTGACAAGACACACTGTGTGCATTTTTGCCGCAAACGAGGACTCCATCCCGATCCAGAGATTTTTATTGACAATAGAGCTATTTCCGTTGTTGACTCAGCCCGTTTTTTAGGTGTTGTTTTTGACAAGAAACTCAATTTTAAGCCTCATATTGAATATTTAAGGACAAAATGTGACAAGACTTTAAATCTTTTAAAGGTACTTTCAAATACCTATTGGGGAGCAGATCGTACTTCCTTACTGAAAATTTACCGAGCTCTTATCCGTTCTAGACTAGATTATGCCTGTCAGGTTTATGGTTCAGCTCCTGTTTCCTATCTTAAGAAACTGGACACCGTACATCACAGTGCGCTTAGAATTTGTTCAGGGGCTTTCCGCACTTCTCCAATCCTTAGTCTTTATGCTGACTGTGTGGAACCTTCTCTTGCCAATATTAGACAACAACTATCGTTGGATCTTTACTATCGCATTCGTTCACATCCTCATCATCCACTTCATCCTCATTTAAATAACAACAATGAAAATCTTTTTCTGATTCGTCCATCTTGCATTCCACATTTTGTTCTTCGGATTAAAAGCCTTCTTGCAGGCACTTCTCATGCTCATACCAAAGTTCGTCCTCGGTCTGTTTTGAATATGACTCCTTGGAACTTCCAAGTTGTTTCTTGCCTTTATCCATTTAAAAACTTTGACAAATCTAACACGGATGCCTCAATTTTTAAAACGCTTTATGCTGCTCATCGCAGTGATAATAAGGAATATGTGGAGGTCTTTACAGATGGTTCAAAGACAAGTGACCAGGTTGGTTGTGGTGTCATATGTGGTTATACAGTTTTTAGCTATAGACTCCCTAATTCATTGTCCATTTACTCTGCAGAGTTTTTTGCAGTTGAAGTTGCACTTAATTTTATCTCATCTCATCCTTACAAAAAATTCATAATTTATACAGACTCAAAGAGTGTCATCGATTCACTTTCATCCACTTCTTGCAACTCTTCTTTTATCTCTGTTCTAAAAGCCTATAACGACCTTCTGAGAAAGGGATTTAACATTTTATTCTGTTGGGTTCCAGGTCATGTTGGTATAAAAGGCAACGAATTAGCAGATAAAGCAGCTAGGCAGGCTTTAGTGACTATAAATTGTCCAATTCCTTATGAGGATATTAAGCACTCAATTAAGAAATTTTTGAAAGATATATGGCAAAGAGAGTGGGGTTATCAAACTAATAATAAACTACATCTGATCAAACCAAACATTGCAGCCTGGCCCACGCTTACACCTAGAAAATATGAAGTAATTATTACTCGCCTTAGGATTGGACACACTAGGCTCACACATAAGCATTTACTTCTTGGGGAACAGGAGCCTTCTTGCCCAAATTGTCATTTCGATTTGCTTACTGTTCGTCATTTACTCACCAACTGCCCCTGCCTTAAAAGAGATAGGCTTTTACTTTGATATTTGATTTTATTATTTACACATTTTATCACATTTTACATCTGTTTTTATTATATATACACTGGTTTTAACATTTCACATTTGATTTTATGATATACACTGTTTATTTTTTGTTTTTATGTTGCTTTTACTTTTTAAATTATTCAGACCTTTTTATCTTTTCTTATTTTGTATTTTTAACGTGGTTCCTTTTAAATGACAGTCTGGATGGGTAAACCCATCCAGAAGCTATAGTTTCTGCTTTATTTTCAATATAACTGTTTGGCGCAGTATGTCCCATAGTGGACCTTGCGCCACTAAAAGCCAACCAACCAACCAACCAACCAACCAATCAGAACACTTCTGAACCATCTTCAGGGAAAAATAAAGTGTTGCAATTATGTGTATAAAAATATTAGTATGCGCTTAACATAAAATGTAAATAATTATAGTTCAGACAAATTAAATATGCTTATTTTTATAATACAACGATACGTAAAACTAAGATTTATAATAACGTATTTTAAATTTTATACATTTTAAACAGCTTACATTAAAACAAATTCTAAATACGATTCATATTGTTAGATGATTGCTAAAGCTTAGAATTCCCAATTTACAAATATAACAAAGCTTACAAAAAAAAAAAAAAAAAAAAAAAAAAAAAAACAATAAAATAAAGTATTTAACACTTACTTTTGGCTGGAAACTCGATTCGTTGATTATTAAAATCTCTCGGGTTCTTTAGTCTTCTAAAAGGAAAATTATCAGAAACATGGTAAACGACATCAACGATTTAAAAATTCTAATAAGAAAGTATTCGAATTTCAAATTGGACGCTCGCATTACGTGTGAAATAACTGGCCCAAATTCTCTTATGTCACACCACTTTCGGTTTTGCGGTTGGAAGGCCTTGATTAGAAGGTATTGTTATGACTCGTTCTGTGACTGGACGATGTATCTATAGACCACGAAATATCGGTTTAAATTTAACATAAAACCAGTTTTATTATTTCTCTAAACCGATACACCACAGACATTAATACATCTTTACAACCTTACACCGTTGCATCATAGTTTCTTGTTTTGTATTTTTAATGTGGATTTTTTAAACGACAGTCTGTATGGGTACACCCATCCAGAAGCTATAGTTTGTCTTTTCTTAATTGATATATATGTGTTTAGGGCAGTATGTCCCATAGTGGACCTTGCGCCTTTAAAAGCCAACCAGCCAACCGTTGCATCCTAGAACGCAAAACGCACGCGAGAATGTGAACGGGCTAAATTTTTTAGCAAGTGCGTTGATTCAACCAAGGCCATCTAGATAGCTTACTTTGTTTCTCCTATTCTTAATTATATGAGCCATGTAAAAAAAAAAAAAAAGTTTTGAGATTCATTAAAAAGATGACTGATAGAACATTTTAATTCCTTGCTTCCTCATATTTTTACAAATATATTTGTATTAATACGATTGTTATTCGAAATTATAGAAATAACTATAAAACGGATATTTTCCATTAGTAAAAGAACTTCTTATGTCATATCATAAAGATTTTCTATATTTAATCGGTTAACTGGTACAAATGCAACAATTTCTTTGTTTTTGGAAAATAATTAAGTATACACGAATGCCTGTAGTGTTGTTTGTTACTTCATTTAACGAAAGAACAAACCTAATAAGTTTATTAATCACTTTAACATAAATTTTGTCAGTTTAACAGGTTAACTATTTTTTCATTATGTTTCAAAATTTTCGCATTTTGTTTTAAAAATTGTTTCATTTTCTATTGTTTCGATACCAGGATTAATTTTCATATTAGCAGATATTCTTTGTCTTAAGAGGCAAACAAATTAATTTAGATTCGTATAATCAGCAAGATGTTGATTTCATATAAATTCAAATGAAAATATTAAATTACTACTGTAATTTCTGCCGTGTACAGATTTTTTTTTTAAATAACACCATTTATTTTACTAAGATAAAAAGAACATGTTAGAATATCAGAATTTTGAGTTAGTAACAATTTCCAATGCTCAACAGATGATCTATTTTATCTTAATTGAATTCATAATTTTAACATTAGTTAATATATTTTCTAACCCTCCTCCCTAACAAGTAAAAGTGTCATTACATAGAATATCATTAAAGTTCGTAATTAATTTCTTACCTGCATACACACTTTGTTCTTCATCAATTTGAGTAGATTTTGCAATCTCTATATTCTTTTCATATTATCTAAACATATTTTTCACAATTATGGGTATATATATTATTGTTCTTCAGAAACTAAGCGATGCGGTTATTTCCTTTATGCAGTTCTTTTACACCAGAAAAAGAAATTATTTATTGCAAAAACTCATCTAAAATATTTGTTGTCAAGTTTTTCCATTTTTGTTTCCTTTCAATAACCACCGTTCTTACTGAAATACTTTTATTCAAATAACTTGGACAGCCTGGAAATATGGTAGGGATGGCAACATCAGACATTTTGGGACATTTTCTGTGATATTTTTTTGCAGTTCCATCCTTAAAGCCGTTTGATTTTTAGTTCCTAATTCTTCGGAAATTTTAAATGTCTTAATATATTTCTTACCGGTTCTATTTCATTTACAGTTCAGAACACAGCAATTTGTTCCCATTTCTGATTATTTATTGTAAATCAGGTGTATTCATTAGATTTCGAAGAAATAAAATCTTTTTAAAATAAACATAAAATCTAAGAATATAAAAGAATTATGTCATAGAAGGAAGCACGTGTATCACACGAGCGGGGTTATACTATTGTAAATAAAATTCCGAAGAGCCCCTGTTGTTATCAACAGCAACCAGGAATGACACACCAAAAAATGGTCATTGCAGTTAGTATGGGGTACTTTTCCATTCCACTCCAGGGACACGTATAGAGATAAGATCACTCGAAAATAGAAACGAACATACTTCTAGCATGTACTAACTGTAGTTGTAATGTGAATAAGCATGTATACCTTACTTTAGTTAGTTACACAATCATCAGAAGTTACAATGCAAGATCAATAAACCGCAAGCTCCAAACCAACGCCCAAGAAAACCAGATAAATTTGGCTACCATATTTACACAGTGATATATGAGTCTAGTTCTACCTGCCCGGGTACCCCGTTGTGCCCTATATACAATACAAACTTTTGTCTGCAATTAAAGGGTATTATTTATGTGTGTACTGCAAGGTGTGTTATTTTTTAAGAATTTTTTTAATTAAAAAATCATGCATTTAAGGGCTAAAATTTAGGTAAGTACATGAAAAATTGGGCAATTTTCTATTACTTTGCGAACTAGTCTCTCTACGGAAGATAATTTAAGGCAAAAAATACATTGCACAAAATTGTTTTAGATAATAATAATACATCTGTAAACATATATAACCAACTGTAGTAAAAAAGAAAAATTAATACGTGTAGTTATCACAAAACTTTCTATTTTGCCAGAAAAGTATATCTGCGATTTGTACTCAAATATATTTTGCATAGATTTTTAAGAGGACCTTTTCACAGTTTGATGCACTTATACAATTTTTTTTCGCAAACCACATTAACCCTTATACCGGAACATCGATCTCTGAGACCGCTAAAGGTTAGGCTTAGTGTAGGGACTTGCGGATGCATATTTCTAGAATAGAGTACCGGCACGTTTGGCGATAAATGTTGAAGACGCCAAGTCTATCTAACTGCAGCACTAGTGCGACATAAAATACACTCAACCTGTAGAGGATGGCATATCTCGGAACAACCCTAGGGATTAGTCCCGAATCGATGCCAATTGTTCACAGCGTGGCACTAGTACAACGTAAAATCTGTTTAAACAAGGAAGTGAGCAGGGCCCGGAGCCGCTTAGTGTTGACGGTTGTTTGTTTGGTTCGATGGGTTTTACGTTGCACTAGTGCTGCGCAATGGTCAACCACCTTACTTAATGTTGAAAAAAAAACAAAAAAAAACATGTAAAATGTTATGAGAATATTATGAATCTCTATTTTTGAGCGCTAACAGACACATTACGTAGAAATGCCAATAATTGCAAATTCTTTCTAAAAGTTTTGTTTTTAAGTTTGATTGCTTTTCTTAGTACAGTCGGTAACAAAAGTCTCCGAACACTAGCAAAAATTCCCATGTAAAAAAAGTAGGCTTAATACAGTTTTGTTAAATAAATCCTTTTTTTTTACATAGAAATTTTTGCTTTGGTTCGGAGACTTTTGTTACCGACTGTAACTCAATAGTCGAAACAGGGTGACAAAATTTCTTCGAATCCGAGCGCAGACTCATTTCTTGCAGTTCGAAAAATAATAAGAAATTGTTTATTTATAATCTTTCATTAGTGTGGTTATTTAGAATTCAAAAATTAACGCCTTAATTACATTCTTTTAATAATTTTAATGCTTCGTATTTATAAAAGTACTCTAAACTGGTCACTATAATCATATTAAAAAAGAATAATTTCAGAAACCAGATGATTCAATCATATAATATACCAAATTATAGCTCTGGGGGTCACCTAAGCGGGGGAGGATCAAAATTATGATGGCATGTCTCCGGACCCTCCTTAGGCATCCCAGATCGTCGCCAATTACCCATTGCGCAGTACTAATGAGACATTAAATCCAATCAACCATATGATACCCTGCCGTCCCTATAATACATCATGATTGAGAAAGTAAAGTTATGGCTGCAAGAATTCACAATTTATCGCCACGAAATTTCGCTAAATATATTCAGTACCTTTTTCTAAAAATAGCGGTCTGGGAAACCGATGTTCCCGATAAGCATGATGAAAGCATGTTCCGGGCAAAGGGTTAACCATACATCTCGAACAATACTAATTTTAAGCCCCTTCTCCTATTAAAAGTAGTTAAAAGCATGCAATAAGTTTCATGTTCGCGTATTAATATTTTGATACTTCTCTGAAAGGAACATTATCTGCATTCTTCATGGAAAACACTTATAATGGGCAGTTTGTAATATAAAAGATCCTGTTTGTGTATAAAAAATTTTTTCGGCCTTCTCGCCTATCATTAGATTTGATTTTTTCCCCCTGCAACCCACATTAACAATTACTTTCGGAAGACAATTTTAAGCCCCTTCTCTCATTAAAAATAGGAAAGAAACGAGCTACAAATTTAAGGTTTGCTTGTAATATATAGATCTAAAAAAACTAATCACAATTATTTTTTCCACTCTTTCAGGGTACCATGCACCCGTATCTCAATTTTTGTACTTCTCCGTTTTGCATAAGCTGAACGTATAGATGAACAGACAGACATCTTTTATTATTATAGATAATTAACTGAATCATTTAGAGTAATGAGTAAATTGTTTTAATTATAACACCACTAAGCGCCACAATGATTGGATAATTTCACGATAGAATAACACTCTGCTTTTCTGTAGAAGAAAGATGATCACATTAAGTGTTGACCTTTACAACATCTTTTTAAGTTCTTTTACATTATGTACCTGACCTCACAATGACTGTCCTTATCTTTCTTCTCATCTAAGTTATCTTTTATGACTAGAAAGAACTGTTGCTCTTCAAAGAATTCGACCGTATGTGAAGTATGCATGTTATTAAAATCGGGAAAAAAAGTCATTTTGTAAGAGTGTCAGTGTTCCATACGATGTCCTTGAAATCAGCTATCTATATCTGGAATATGCCGCCAAAAAAAAAAAAAAAAAAGTAACTAAGGTTAAAATGGTGTTTATGTATAAGAAGTACTTTACAGTTTATATCAAATGTTATAATATGGGATAAATTGAAATGAATTGCAATAAAATGAAGTTAGAATATGTTTTACGGTAAATATATTCGAAATCCATGAAAATGAAAGTCGCATTTAAAGAGATAGCTGAATAACATATAAATAACTTTATTACACTAATATAAATTAAAGTGACGTTCATAGTCACGTAACGCATTCACAAAATGTTATACTGGCTTAGCTACCACGTTCTTCTTTTCTTGATGAGAGCTTCGCTTTCTCGTTCAGGTTCTAAAAATGTAAAAAAAAGAAACTTTGTAATAATAGATAAATAAAAATAGGTGCCTATGTTAGCACAGCATTTCTCTCTCTCTCTCTTTTTTAATTTTGCAGATAATAAATAAAGGGAAACAAGAAAAATCGCTAAAATACTTTTTTTTTTAAATGCCCCATGCAAAGCAGGGTTCAATTATAAAAAAAAAAAAGTACTCAATAGTAGTTTACGATAACAAAAACAGTAATAAAAATGAAATGACACCGCAGTTAGACCAAAAAATTGTAACTGTCACTTTTTCTTAATTTCCACCAAAAAGTTATATATTCTGAAACCGATTAATGTGAATGAAAAATTTCTGCACCAAAATTTCTGCAATCTTGTAGTAATACTAAAAGATTAACTACATTTAATATAGTTTAAAAATTGGATTGTTAATAAAGTCAAATCTCGATTTAAAGATTACAATAAGTTTCTCGAAATCCTTCGTTAAATTGGCATTAACCATAGGTTATAATCGATAACGAATAAATGCCGATTATTGAATTTTCAAAAATCAATGTTATTTTATATATTTTGTTTCATTTATAAATATGCACTATTAGAGGAAAAAATAGTGAAAGAAAATTAGAAATTATTATTTTCAATTTAAAAATTTGCGGTTTAAATGCGCCTGCTATTGATGCACAGTTTAATACTATCAATAACAATGGTTGAAAATTACAGCAATCTCCGAAGTTTTTGCAATAAAAATTGTAGTTAAGATTTTCGTTTTTTAAATTAAAATCAGGCATGTTACTTTTCAGCCTTAAGGCTGAATTCAGCCTTTTTAAGCTTGAAAATTATTATTCTTGGGATCAATGCAAATCCCGCATTAAAACTTTTTGGACGTGTGTGTGTGTATGGGGGGGGGGGGGGGTCAGCCTGAATTTGTGCTTTCAAGAAATGTCAAATTCAAACTTGGAGAAAATGAAAAAGAAATAGCATTTGCACTTACACTGCATTTTCCTAATGAACTTGAACTACATTATTTTGCTAATCAATTGCCCCAGCAATCAATGCTTCTATAGAATAAACTTATTTTCAAGTATATGTAATAAGTTTGTCTGTTTTTTAAGCACTTACCCCTATTTTAATTATAATTAATATGATATTCAATGTAAGATTTATTGTTCCGATTTTGTTTATTGTGTGTACATGTATGCAATCAGATTTAACGTTATTTTTATTATTGAAAAATTTATATTGTGTCAGTGGCCTAATACCACTTTTGAGAGGGGGGGGGGTCGTGAAAAGTTCAGCCTTTTTTTCTGTAAGCTTGTACCATGTCTTTAAAATTCAGTTTTCATTAAATAAAAAATCACGTGTGTATTTTTTCGCATGTCGTATTAGACCAATACAAATGAATCACAAGTACACTTGTACTATGGTTAGCTTAACTGCTTTTAAAAAAACCCGTTAAAGAGAGTTTATATTAATTTTCACTATCAGTGTTACGAAGATTTATTGCCGTAGTGATCATTCTTACCAAAGAAACACTATTGTATTCAGGACGTCATTAAATGCAACAGTGGTGCACAAAATTTAAATCTTAAAAAGGGAAATGTACAAAACTTTTGAGATGTAGGAAGGATAATTATATGTACAAATTATCATTAAAACCTTACAACTAGATATCATTTATTAAAACCTAGAGTTACAGTACGTATAAAAACATGTGTGTGAAAATGTGTTAATGTAAGAGAAAAATTTTCATACAAACGTCCGAAAACAAACTTTTTTTTATATATACAGGATAAGCCAAAATAATCAATTTATGAATGATTAATTAAAAAATTTTCCCACAAGAATTGAAAGATCAGTTTTATAAAAATGAGAAATGTTTAAATATAAAATATTTGTAAAATGTGTTTGTAAGTGTGTGAATAGTGGAAAATGCTCACCTGCCTCCTATAAACATGCAATCTCGAATGATTGCAGAGAAAAATATTCTCATTTAAATTATTTTAACTATTATTTTAAGAAAAGTATAAAATGTACATTGTAAACGAAAGTGCTTGATATCATTATGTAAATTTGAAGTATTTTTAAAAGTTTAGCAAGAAGATTTGAGAACATTTTAATGAAGGGCTAACCTATTTGTGACAAACTATCCTCAGCTATAAGTTTAATATATTTCCTTGAATGCAAAACAAAAATGAAGAAAAAAAATATTGAAGTATGTATTGTATTCCAAAATTTGAAAATATTTATCGTCATATAAAAATGAAAGTATAGCGTATTATTTATTTATTTTTATTATTATTTTTAGAACAAGTAATATATCTTTATTTTAAAATTCAGTTTCAAGTATACTTAGTAGGAAAAAATTAAATCGTTTATTTACACATATAATATTGAAAAAAAAAAAAAAAAATAGAGATCTAACAAATACTTGATTACACATGCGAATACTCTAAAACAGGGCTGGCCAACCCGAGGCCCGCGGGCCGCATGTGGCCCGCCTAGTAAGGTTCTGCGGCCCGCAACAGAATTCACGAAATTTCTAATTTTACATCTTCGTTTAAAATATCTAAAATTAAAAAATTGTTTTCTGATTTTTTTAATGAAAATACTGTTTAAGGTAGCTAAAGAAACAAATATCGCTCTCATTTATGTTAATAAAATATTACCAGATCAATATATGATTCCTACTATTACACTTATGAATATATAATCATAAGTTTTTGGCTTTTTTATAATTATTTTATGAAAAAAGACATATTTAATATTCATATTTTCTGTTTTAGATCCTCACGAGCCCACCGAAAAAGAATTACTTTATGTAATATGGTTCATGCATTTATACAGTGCGGCCCACCTGAATAAAATACATTTCCAATGCAGCCCGCCATGTATTTTGAGTTGGACAAGCCCGCTCTAAAATATAAAAACATAAAATTCAAAATTAAAATCCTTGTTTTCATACAAGGAAAAACTCATGTGGAAAACAAAATACATGTTTTAGAATTCTTTCATGTTATCACTATCATTATACATACTGAAGAAAAAATAATGAATGTGAACACTTTCTCCAAAAAATAACAGAAATAAAAAAAAATGTAAATTTAATTTGCTTTACTGCAAATATTTTGTGTTTATAATACAAAATTAAATTAGCCTTATATAAGTATAATTATTTGTACTCAAGCAATTTGCACAAGTTGTGTAATAAAATATGAATATGTAAACGTACTTGAAAAACTATGTATTTAAAAAAAAAAAAAAAAAAAAAAAAATCCTCCTTTCTAAGTAATTTTCATTGGCATGGTAAAATACATTCAATAGAAAATGTTTTCGCTTAATTTTGAATGTCCCTGTATATCGTCTGATGTTATATAAATACCACACTGTATACATTAATTTAGGCCTATATGAAAACACCTACCACAACCTGCAAATGCATTCCTAGCAATTTTCAAGTATAGTTTCAATATAACCAAATTCTTTTAGTTAGTCCTGTATATGAATTATCAGTTATTTCCATAAAATATTTTACACAAAACATGCTTTTATGCATATAAAGAAGATATTCTCATTTAATTTTGTTTAGTTCAGCCTATTAATGTTACATCAACTTCACGTACCAGAAATTTCGGCCATAGACGTAATTTATTTGAATTCTCTTGGATGGCCCTGTACAAGAACCATTTGCTTGATCAAGACGAAAAATTTAGTTCATTCCAGAAAATTATGGAGTGGAAGGCTGATTTTTTATACACATGTGAAAAATACCAGAGCCGGGAATCGAACCCGGGCCTTCCGCTTTACGTGCGGATGCTCAAACCATCGAGCTAGGCATTTCTCACATAACATTCGTTGGCAAAGTCACCGAGTCTGCAAACACAGCTGTATCAAGTGGCATTATTAATCAGGGCCCGGGTTCGATTCCCGGCTCTGGTATTTTTCACATAGTTGGTATAAAAAATCAGCCTTTCACTCCATAATTTTCTGAAATGAACTTTCAGGCTTGATGAATAAATTTCTAAATTAAATTGAGAAATTTAGTGTTTACCCAGTTTAAACGTCCTGCTGATGTTTGTTCGTGTGATTTGTTGATAACAGACACACACACACACAGCCCAACCACTAAAAACCTGTTTTTCAAATTCAGGGGACTTTAAAACATGTGAATAAAAAAAAAAAAAAAAAAAAAAAAACACGTTCGAAAATTTGACCCTAAAACATTTTCTCTACATTGTATAGGTAAGAGAAAGTAATTATTTGTATTACCAGTCTGACATAATTCTTAGCAGCGTATGAAATTATAGTAATTGATAATTTAATACTTATTTTATTGGGCCAGTGTAAAAAATATAAGTACCATTAATAAAATATGTTACTGAACTGTATATAAGAACTACATAATTTTGACCCAATTACTTTTTAAGTAATATTGTGTTTTATATGTTGTACTATGGTCTGATAGTATGATACCAAAATAATAATAATGCATTTATTTTTAGTTGGCAAAATATTGTTTATTTAGCTAACCTTTTTTTTTTGTGGGGGGGGGGGGGGAGTAAAAATTATCATCGAACACTGAACTAAACTCTATAACAATTACATTCTAGCAAATAATATACTTATATGTACATATTTGTTCTTGATAAATATCCGTTAGGACTATGTATAGTACTTTAGCCGGCATGACAATTGTATTCAACTGTTACATTTCGCATGGTATAAGACACGCTATATTTATCTATCTCTGTTCTATGTTTCTCCGCTTGGAAAATTTCCACATGAACATTTCATTTAGTAAGTAATAAGAATTCTCTTTCTACAATTAGTAGCTTGGCAAAATGACATAATTGCTTATTTGCTTTGTTTAAGCGGGTGACCTTTTCAACATCCTTTTAAATCTTTATTTATAGTAAATTATTAGCTTATTATTTTATTCATGCATGTTATTTTTGCTTTTTTACAATTTGGATCATTTTCAAAGGGAATTTAAACGTAACTTATTGAATCTCTGTACTTAATTAGCTTATAATTCTTCTTATCAGTATAATAATATTTAAAGGGATGTCATTTATCTGGCTGTATCATAACAGGATTGAAAATATTTCAATAAAGGAATTCGTATTTCTTAATCTGTAACGGAGGTTTTAGATAGCTAGATGTAATAAATGTGCGTGTTTTAAAAAATAACGTAATGTAAACTACTGAATGAAAACTTCGTAAGCTTACAACAAAATTTTGTAAATATCGAAGTAAATCGAATTTGATAATTTTTGAACTAAGAACAGAAGATAGAGGTGGGGGGGGGGGGGTTAAAAAATATTTTAGATGGCAGAAGTATCGCCCATGTTTTAGCATTTTGTGGCGACATTTTGGTCCTTTGTGCATATATATTTTTACATATATATATATTTTCTTTGTGTGTGTGTGTGTGTTCTTAAAAAAAAAAAAAAAAAAAAAAAAAAAAAGTAAGCTAACAACAAAATTTCGTATCTATCGAAGTAAATCGAATTTAATAAATTTTGAACTATGAATAGTAGAAGGGGGAGGGGGAAGGGGGTGTTAAAAAATATTTTAAATGACAGAAGTATCGCCCATGTCTGGTATTTTGTGGCGACATTTTGGTCCTTTGCACATATGTATTTTTACATATATATTTTTTCTTTGTGTGTGTGTTCTTAAAAAAAAAAAAAAAAAAAAAAAAAAAAAAAAAGTTATCACTTAAAAATATCCCTAGATATCCATACTTTTAAAACCATTATTCTTAAATATACATATTGTTATATTATGTGTGAATTCTTAGAAGAAAGTTAATTATCACTTAAAAATATCCCTAGATATCCATACTTTTAAAACCATTATTCTTAAATATACATATTGTTATATTATGTGTGAATTCTTAGAAGAAAGTTAATTATCGCTTAAAAATGCCTCGAAATATTTATACTTCTAAAATCATTATTTCTTAGAACAATAACATAAACAAATAAAAAAACACGTAATATATATATTTTTTATTTTCATCCAATTGTTAAAGATGTTCTGAACACTTATTGGCTGGTTTATATTATATAACTCTCAAAAATATTCAAATACGTTATGGGATATGATTAGAAATTGCTCGAAATGCATTTTTCAGTATGTTATACGTTTTTAACACTTTAATAAAATATACTTGAAATATACAGGTGTCTCTGAATTCGTGGACCAATCTTTAAGGATAGGTAAAATATACAGTCGGCAGCGAAAGCATCCGAACACTATAATAACAGGAGACTTGGCCTTGGAATATTAAAACCCGAATAAACTACTACGTCAGGAACGCCAAAGAGAAATATTGGAAATGCATACAGCTGTTTCGGTAGCCTAAAGCGTACATACTTCAGTGCAAAAAGGATTCTGAATCAGGAGAAGTGCTCGTATATATAGGAGTGGGGCCGGATTTAGTTCAACCAATAGGATTACGGGAAAGGTGGGGAGAGTGGTTCCTATTCCTATTGGCCTTATTGTTCCTAAATTCCTATTGGCTACTCTCCCCACCTTTCCCGTAATCCTATTGGTTGGACTAAATCCGGCCCCTCTCCTATATATACGAGCACTTCTCCTGATTCAGAATCCTTTTTGCACTGAAGACGGTACGCTTTAGGCTACCGAAACAGCTGTATGCATTTCCAATATTTTTCTTTGGCGTTTCTGACGTAGTAGTTTATTCGGGTTTTAACATCCGAACACTAGCCACTAACTCCGATATCAAAAAAGAACACTTAATACTGTTCGTTAAATCCTTGTCGAATCATGTTCTTAGACTGACTAAGAACATGACTCGACAAGGATTTATTTGACAAAACAGTGTTAATTGTACTTTTTTCAGACAGGGATTATTGCTAGTGCTCAGATACTTTTGCTGCCGTCTGTATTTAAAAAAGCATTTTTTGTTTGTATGGCATCATGGAGTTGGAAATGAAAAATGTAGGTGGAAAAACAAGAAATGCTGAGGAAATAAAAGACAGTGCTTTACTTAATAACATTACGGAAAGTGCTCAAATGTGTGCAGTATTCGTATTAATATAGTCAGTGTTTTAAATGCATCGATTAGAAGCAGTATATATTATTATGAATATATTTTTTATGCGATCATTTGCACGAGAAAACAGTTTATTAAAAATGCAACATTCAAAAGCGACTCCCGTATCCGTTAACCCTTTAACGATCATTGATTTCGCAGCGAAACCAAACATTTGACATAATTTAACAATTTTTTTTTTTTTTTTTTTTTGCAGTAGCAGTTTAGCATTTCCCCCTTGTTTTAATCAGGTTTTAAACTTTTGTTTCTTTTCTGTTCGGTAGATAACACTATTCGAAAATTTAACAAATAATGCTTCATAGGAAGATAAATGCATAAGCCACTAAGTTTCTTAGTGGGCGCGAGTGCAAATTGCTGGTTTGATGATGCACTCATGCCTAGTTTTTTTCATTAAATGAAGAGCTGGACTATTATTTTCACCTGAAACAATTTTTACGAGTTTTTGTAGTCAATAATGTTTACTTACAAAGTGTTTTATTTATTAAATTAAATATTATTTGAATTTAATGAAGTTAACTTATAGATGTTTTAAACAAAAATTTATCGAAAAGGAACTATGTTAATTTTTTATATTTAAATATTTAAAAAGTGCCAATAGCCTTACTGCATTTTCAGTTAAGAGAACAGTTAAACATTCTTTTCATGAGCGTTTATATATTTTAGTAAATATGTTCGTCCCTTTTAAAAGTTTGAACTATTACCTTTAGGGTTTAAGAAAGAAACATTCTCATCAGCACTGAATACTCTTATTTGAATCATTCAATATTGGTAAACATTTTTTTTCTAATAGGCAATTATAAATAACTTGAAATCATTTTAAGTATTGTTTTCACCGATAGAAGCTCTAGTTACGGTCAAATTCTGAGCTATTCTATAAGTAATTCTCGAATTTCTTTTCTAAAATGAATTGAAGCGTTTTCGGCCTGGTCTGCCATCATGAAATGAGTTACTATTTCGATTAATTTCTATCATCAGTTGACGCACGGTGGTCATACCGACATCTTTTTTCATTGGGAACTCGGCTTTTGCGGCTAAAATTATCCATGAACAAATCATATCTCCTTCTTCAGATGAAAGAATCGATTCTTTTCCAATTTTTGCTTCAATGCATATTGTACCTTTTTGACTCTTCATGTAAAAGAAATGCATTTTCAAAAAACAATGAAAAAACTTTTTTATTGTATCTTACATACTCAGATTTTATTTTTTAGAAAACAAATGGAAACGAAATTAAATTAAAAAGAAACAAAATATCAAATATATCTGCTCTTTAAAGTGTTTTTTTACGTCGTAGTAGTGCAATATGGTCAATTGGCGTCTGCCGGAGACTCTCCCCATCGGCTGGTCCTGAGACATTCCATCACAATTTTGATCCCAGCGGATATGGCTTTCCCCATTTCTGTGACTGAGAGATAATATTTTGGATGAGACGCATTAAAGTTTTAATACAGAATGGAGGTTAATTCATTCTTTTTTTTTCTTTTTTTCCTTTTACCTTGCCACTTTCTTTCAGTACCCAAAATCGTTTTCAATTTTTAAAATATTTTTTCCGTTGTATAAATCTTTCAACTTTTTAAGCAAAGCAAACGTAATTCTCACTAGAGGTAGATTCTTTTAGTGAGACCGCTAATATTTTTTTCTTGTTAAAAAACAACCCATATAATATTTTCCAGAAATGTAAACTTTTTTTTTGGGAAGATTTTGTAAAAAAAAAAAAAAATCTGGAATTGTTTTACAAATTTTCAATATAAATTTACTCTTACTTCTATTACTTAAAATCCAGAAAAGATCAAAATTAGTACTCGCACAAAGTTTTGCAATAAATCAATAACTTTGTTTTAAAAAGTTTTTTCTCCTTTTGATTTATTGCCGTTTAATTATAAAAGCTTAGAGTGAAAATTTTAAAAGAAGAGCAATTGTTATACATTCAGTTATAAATTACTAAAAAGATTTTCTTGTTTACCTCTAAAATTAGTCTAAGAAGACAGCTGATTATTTTTCTTAAAAAAAAAAAAAAAAAAAAAAAAAAGTGCAGTGGGTACTTTGCGTTTTTAAGCTATTTTTAATTCATTTATTTTAGAGGTAATTGCTTAATTAGAAGTCCTGTATAATTAAGAAAATTATATTTTGGAGAGAAAAATATCATCATCAAAATGTAAGTTTTTGAACGTCAAGCTGAAGTTTTTTAATGAAGTCAGGCCAGTTTTGTTTAAGAATCCATTCAGTTTATCGTGTTGTTTTCTAAGCATAGCACTATTAATCACAATTAAACATATTTGTATCTAAAATTTCGTATGTTACAGATTACTTTTTTTAATTATCTTGACATGTCTGATTACTATTGACTAAAACTAAATTAAGAGAAACCTTTTACAGTTACAAGAAATAAACACTTCCTTACGCCCCACCCCACAATTTTTTGTCTCCCCCCCCCCAACCTTACATAGGTAGACCACGCATCCCCCTCATTATCTGTCTGCGACATGAGCTAGTTTTCCCAGCTAAATTTTCACGTCATGCGGACCTGAGAGAGAGACGAGAATAAATGAATATGTGATTTTTCCATAGGAAAGAAAATAGTTTTGAGTTTTTTAATTTCTGTATTGTACACATACTTTTTATTTAAGCCTTTAGATTTACGCATCGTTGGAGAGCTAAAATGTCATAGATTAATTATAAAAAAAATTTCTTTTGTGAGAAACCATTCTCAAGGGGAGAATTTTGTGTTTGAATTCTTACAAAAATAAGTGCTTTCTTATGAAAGAATCTCCCTCAACTCTGTCACGTGACATACAGCGCTGTCCGCAAAGGATGAAGGTTTCAGATTACACCCTCATGTTGAAGACATTCACTATAATGGAAAGTCCTATTGGTCTATATAAGGTATATGCCCCCAACTTTTGTATAATGGTACACTAAAATACTCTTCACTAAATCCTCATTAATTACCATGATCCGTTAATACCCATACTTTCCATTGCTTATATATTTAATAATTCTTATGTAAAATTCCATCTCATATAGAGACATGATATCCCACGTGTATTTGTAGAAAACCACAATTTATAAAAGAATTCACTGTAAAACACGTATAAAAAATATTTAATTAAAATCATTAAACTACATATCGTGTCAAGGCCTTTCGCCCTGAACATCAGGGCATCATCAGGACATAGCCATTTTTAACAAGAAGTACAGTAACATTATATATACATAAGAGACATATTTCGGTTACAGTTATAAAACATGAAATAGATGAAACAGATCAATTACAAATGAAAACTGTCCGAAGGTGATGAGTCAAGCTTTATTTGGTTTACTATTGAGACACATATTTGTGGAACAGTTGAGGCTATGCATTAATCTGTGTTGAGGAACATGCTGAGGGACTTGTATTAATTTAGATCTTTACCAGAAAAAGTTGGCTGGTTGGGTTTCACGCCACACCAGTGCTGCGCAGATGGGAAATTGGCGACACAAGAACAAGGAGAAAGACTTGTTGCAGAACCGCAACTTTCAAATAACTTTAATGAAGAATTCTTTAGGTGGAATAGTAGAGACAAGAAACTTGCAATAACAGTAGGAATTATGCAGAAAAACTTTCACTGTAAACAATCATTAAAACTAAGAAACTGTTGAAGGAAATTATATTAGATATTTGGTTGTATTTGAAAATACCATATTTTAGGAAGAAACGCAGCATCTTTAAAATTGATTGAATTGTATTTAATTATATTCAGAGCTTCCGAAACTGTTAATTCTGAACTAGTTGATGGAGCAGAGATGATTTCTGCTTGGTCAAAAAGAGGTGAAGCTGAGGTTTCGTAAATAAAATTGACTAAGGCTGAACTCTTTCCTTCTTTGACGTTCCGGATGTGCTCTTGAATTCTTTTGTTTAAAGTTCTCTTGGTTTGTCCGATATAAAAGAAAACATCTTGTTTGAGTTTTAGTGGAATTTTATATATACCCCCAGTGGGTCTAGTTAAATCCCGATCATTTAAGCTTAAATGTTTAATTGTTAAAGGAAATATGTTCATTATTCACTTATATCAATTAATCCACACATACACACACACACACAAAAAAAAAGAAAAACTTTAATTTTTTTAATAACTCTGTAAACCAAATGTTAAAAAAAAGACTCAAATTACTAACACTTGTAAACTTTTAGTCTTTTATAAAGCTACATTTGCAGACACTTGACAATAGAAATAAAGAAAAAAAACTGCGTTAATCAGGAAAGAATTAAAAAGCAAGTTAATAAAATGTTTGGCCATATTGATTTTTGACTCGGTAGCTTACTACAACGTGGAGGTCTATATCCTATAGGCCTACCTATATTTTTAATCATTCATTGTTATCGCTTCTTTCAGTGTCTGATTTGTAGTACACTTCTTTTTATTTATATATCTAAGAAGTGACATTCTGATTGCAGGAAACAGTTCTTGGGTTTCATTAAACCGCACCTTCTAGAATTTATTTTTATTGCAGCCTATTCACAACCTTCTAAAGTAACTTTAGCTTTAGCTCTTTCAACAAGCCTATTGTAATTTAACATAATTTTTCCTGAAATATGAAAACCTGCATTAAAAATCATGCCGTTCTGAATTTTATTCATCAGTTTCTGAAAAGTTATCCTTAACAAATGAAATACATAGAATAACAGCTCAAAATAAAAATATTCAAATGACGTTGAGGAAGTTTACATACCTCACGATCCTTTGTGGCAATGACGATTCTAACGTAGGTCACAAAATTTACTTGTGCAATAGAAAACACGATAAATAATTTTATCTCGAAAACAACGCAATGCTATACTTCCAAACTTACGCAGCACATTACAATAATCAACCTGTTCACTCACTTGACGCGACAGGTTCTGGAACTTACCGGCTCATTCAGAAAGCCCTATGGCACTACTTGCCCCCTGGCACAACTAATCCCGGTCTCCCCTACTCAGACAAAATTGTTTTATTAAAGGAATCGGTCATTTGTCACAAAAGGTATACTTAAAAAAAAATCGAGTTTGATTAACTCTTGTTTTAGTCTTATTTTGTACATGTAATAATTTTCTCTTTTTAATATTCTGTATATCAAACTAATTATTTCTTTATAGAAATGTTAGCATTACTTACTTAAATAGAAACTAAAAATAGTGGTAGTATTACTTATTACGGCCAATTATTTATTTGAGAGATATGCACTATATATATATATATATATATATATATAGAAAACTATTGACAGGAAAATATATAAAAATATAAGTTTTACTGATTAGAAAAACCAATAGGAGAATTACAAACCAATGCGCAAGATTGCAGCGAAAGGAAATGCAAAACTTTGATATAGTAATATATAAATGCAGAAATATATAAACGAATGAATGAAATTAAATGTAGAAATATATATACACAAATGAATGAAATTATACCCCAAAAAACACTGAGATCTTCATCAGGGAGGCCCCTCAGTGTAGGGGTGAATGAGAAGTTTCTGAAAGGACAGTAGCTATAAGCTAATAACTATCCTTAGCCCCCAACTTCTCACCAAACAGAAAACCACCAATAACTGAAGAGAAATCAAACTTACATATAATGTATAAAACCACTAAAATATTTTATAAAACCATCAAATTGTAAAAGTTATAAAACCACATCAATTCATTTAAAAATATATACAATACAAAAGAGAATTACCGAAGATAAACAAGAAAGTATAAAAAGAAATAAAAATTACAACCTTTCAACTGGAATACAAACTATCTTCGGCCAACGGGGCTACTCGTTGGTACTTCAATATCGCCCTTAAATGAGGAAGTAGAACCAACCGAGACAGGAAAACTCTGAAAAGTCACAGTTAAAAATTGTGACGGGTAACAGTTAATTTGCAAGGTACTTTTTAAATCTTCAAGAGCATATTTTAAATCATCTTCATTATTGCAAATAGAATGAATTCTTTTAAGCTGTGTGAACATAATATTTTTTAAAACTTTTCTACTCATATTTGAAAACCAATTAGTAAGACTATTAACTTTAAAATTAAAATCCTTTCTTTTATCATATAATCCAATTAGCCATTTATCTTCACTTCTCTTTATATTTAAATCAAGGAAAGAAATTTTATCGGTATCTGTACGGTTCAAAACCAATTCCTTAGGATATATTTTTTTAGAGATATTTTCGAAACAATTACAGTTAAAAACAATTAAATCATTGTGATTTAATTGTTTTTAACTGGTATATTTCATAATTTGATTTATTTATTTCTGAAAATAGAAATCTGATATTCATAAAATTTCCTAATATACATTAGGGAAAGTGGGTCGAAGTTTGTCTTATCCAAAATGGGCACTAGTTAATAGTTATAGCTTGGCTTTATGAAAATTTTTGCAAAATATTATTATTTTTCTTACTATTATTCTTATTCTTATTGTTATTATTACATCATCTTCAGCCTGCGCAAGAGGCTTAAATACTGAAATAGCGAATTTTCTGTAATATTTTTCTCGCATCTTGTATTGACAAAATAAATTTATATTGATTAAATTAAAATAAATTTGAAAAATAATGCTTTTCTTTATAACTTTTTACTATTTTTAGCTTGCATATCTAGCGATTTTTCAGCCTTTTTGTCATAATTACTTCGAGAATTTTGAATTTTCGAGTTTTTTTTTTTTTTTTTGCGAAAAAGTGCGTTAGCTTCTAAATGTATGTTTAACATATTAACAATGCCCCAAAATTTACCTTTTTAATAGAAAGTGTAGGGGAAAATTGGAGAAGTATCACAAAAAAAAAAAAAAAAAAAGCACAAACATTTGTAAATTTAGGTTTTTTATACAGACTAAAGAAAATACCAATGTATATACACACATATATATATATATATGGAATAAATCCGTATATTATTGTACATAAATTACAGGATTCTACATATATATAAATATATATATATATATATATATATATATTCGCCGTAAAATTCTTCTCAGGCTGTTTTCAAGGCCACTCTCCTGTCTATAAAATAATTTTAGCTGGCCCCATCAAAAAAAAAAAAAAAAAGAAAAAGAAAAAGAAAAAAATGCAAGTGTTATTTTCAAATTTTAAGATTCCTCACGTATGGCTTTACGTGTCATGACTTATTGTAGATATTATTTGATAAATAAAAAAAAATTCTTTTGACTCTATCAGAATTCTTTCCGTTACGCCTTTTCGTGACTTCTGAAGAATCGATACAATGTTAGTCTTATACCTGCAATCTTTGATACTTTTTAACACCTTTGATATTTCAATTTTCGTTTATTACGAGAATGCTTCTTTTGTATTATGAAAAAAAAAAAAAAAAAAAAAAAAAACACGCTTTGATATTTAAATAAAATTTAAACCATTGTGTTTATTTCTCGGAATTTTCAAAAAATGGTATTGGCGTTGATATTGGAGTTACATCTAATTGTCTACATTTGGGTGTTAAGCTTGGACGGGATTGCGACAGCCATTTTATTTCATCGCAAAATGACAGCAAAAATTTAAAAGCCGCTAAGGGGCGCCTATGCTAAAGCTATACCAAAGAAATTTTAAGAAATTAAAATGCGATGCTAGGGAATGAAACACAGTTAAAGCATACCTTTATATGGGAGAATGTAATAAAATAAGTCCTCTCGCACTAAAGTAAATTCTATTTTGTGCGGAATTTTATATCTATTACTTAGAAAACAAAAATAGGCTTAGGGTTTTCTTTACTTTTTTATTCGATAAATTAAAAAAAGAAAAAAAAAAAAAAAAATCTTTTGACACTATCAGAATTCTTTCTGCTCCGCCTTTACTTATATATATATCTTTGATATTTCAATTTTCGTTTATTATGAGAACGCTTCTTTTGTATTGCGAAAAAAAAAAAAAAAAAACCGCGCTTTGGTATTCAAGTAAAATTTAAACCATTCTGATTATTCCTCCAATTTTTCAAAGAATGGTGTTGGTGTTGAATATTGGGGTTGTGTCTAATTATCTACATTTGAAAGTTAGGCCTGGATGGGATTGCGATAGTCATTTTTATTCATCGTCAAAATGACAGCAAAAACTTAAAAGGTGCCAAGGGGATCCTATGCTAAAGTTATGCAAAAGAAATTTTAAGAAGTAAATATAATAATCCAGGCTAGGGAATGAAACACAGTTAATGTATGTCTTTATATGGAAGAAAGGATTAAAACAAGTCTAGTTGTTATTATTAAAATTCTGTTTTGTGCAGAATTTTATATCTATTACATAGGAAACAAAAATTGTCTTAGAATGTCTTTTTAAATTAGAATGTCTTTCAAAAATTGTCTTTTCTTGACTTTTCTTTTATATTATTATTATTATTATTATTTTCATATTTTATATTAATGTTCGTTTTTTATATTAAATTTCGTTTTTCATAGTTAAATTCTACCCACGATCTTCTTAAGGCCACTGTTCCGTTCTATAAAATAACTTCAATCTGCCACATCAAAAAACGAAAATGGCAGCGCATTTTTTTTATTAACTTTAAAATTAACTTTACTTTAACTTTAAAATTAAAATTAACTTTAAAATTAAAATTAAAATTAGCTATTAACTTTAAAATTAAAATTAAAATCAAAATCAATCATTTTAATTTTAAAGTTAATAGTCTTACTAACTGGTTTTCAAATATCAGTAGAAAAGTTTTAAAAAATATTATGTTCGCACAGCTTAAAAGAATTCATACTATTTGCAATAATGAAGAAGATTTAAAATATGCTCTTGAAGACTTAAAAAATACCTTGCAAATTAACTGCTACCCGTCACAATTTTTAACTGTGACTTTTCAGAGTTTTCCTATCTCGGTCTGTTCTACTTCCTCATTCAAGGGCGATATTGAAGTACCGACGAGTAGCCCCGTCGGCCGAAGATAGTTTGTGTTCCATATGAAGGGTTGTATTTTTATTTCATTTTATACTTTCTTGTTTACCTTCAGTAATTCTCTTTTGTATTGTATTTTTTTTAAATGAATTGATGTAATTTTGTAACTTTTACAATTTGATAATTTTATAAAATATTTTTAGTAGTTTTATACATTATATGTATGTTTGATTTCTCTTCAGTTATTGATGGTTTTCTGTTTGGTGAGAAGTTGGGGGCTAAGGATAGTTATTAGCTTATAGCTACTGTCCTTTCAGAAACTTCTCGTTCACCCCTACACTGAGGGGCCTCCCTGATGAAGATCTCAGTGTTTTTTGGGGTATAATTTCATTCATTTGTGTATATATATTTCTACATTTAATTTCATTCATTCGTTTATATATTTCTGCATTTATATATTACTATATATATATATATATATATATATATATATATATATCTAGATCGAAAGATATATATTTTCTATACGTGAAATTTTTCCGAAGGGATCTGTACTCACATTTAGAAATATTTAAGAGAAAATAATCTAAAATACAAACGGAAGCATAATGATGTATACTAAAGAAAAGTGATATGCCTTATAAATAACACTGTTGTGTATATCCACCTACAAGGTTCTCAACAACCACTAATATGAATACTACTTTTCTTTTTTAAATATAATCTTCATTAATTATTTGTAGAACATATCTCCGAAAGAACTATACAAAGATTGCTTTTTGGCGACACCCTGCCCGTTTTTAAACTTAAGTGAAATTTTGATAATCGTGTAATGATTATACACAAGACAATGTGCTTAATATTTTTCATTAAGTTTTAAACAGTTTTTGATGGTAAAAACTACCTGTCAATCCGTGAGAATTATTTTAAAATTTTAGGTGAATTAATGTGAAAATTAGGGGAGAAAGCAGGGGCTACATTCTAAAACATTTAAAAAATATTTAAAAAATATTTACAGAGCAAGAGACCATTAATAACATGAATTAAAATTCTCGATTTTTTTTTTTTTTTTTTTTTTTTTTTTTTTTGCCTTGTAATAATCGTTTATATTTGAAAACACAGGAGGAGGATACAGCTATAATAATAAGGGAAACGTAGTAATTTGAAATTGTAATGTGAAATTTTTAATGTAATACTACTGCGAATGTTAAACCTAGTCTTTATTTATTAAATCTTTATGCTCAGCAGTTATTATGTGGTTTAATTAGTAAAAAAATGATTGCTTTTGCAAGTATACTATTTCTATTGAATAATGCTGTGCAGTACATTACTTTAGAGATACCATGGCATAATATTTAATATATATATACATCAAATATAACATTACAAATTGAAATTATTTGTCAGTACAATCTCACCAGGAATGTAAAATATTGGGTGCATTAACTTATTTTGTTTTCTTGTTCTTATATCATCGGGAGATTTAGTTACATGTTTTGTACACATAAAAGCCAGGAAATATTATTTTAAAAAGGCATGTTATAAAAGAGAATGATGATATAAAACGATTCTAAAAAAATCTCAGAATTCTAAGAGTGATTCCAGTAACTTTAAAAATCAAGTTTAGCCAATAAAGTTAAAGTTCAAAGATAGTGAAACAGTGTTGTGAAAATTGTCCAGACAGGGAATCAAAACGGGAACCTATTCCAGCCCAGTGCTTTTTATTTAGCTCATTTGATAACAATCAGAAAGCAATTTCTTACAATATAGATTTTTTATTTATTTATTTATTTATTTATCAACATCTCCTCATGCACCACAGAATACAACATGAGGCTTACAGAGGCATGTAGTTAACAGCCAATTACAGAAAACCAAAGAAAAAAAAAGCAAAGCATACACACACACACACACACACACATAAAGAAAAAAAAAAAAAAAAAAAAAAATAAGTAAAGAAAATGAAATAAAGAAAATAAACATATGTACATATAGAATACATAAAATGAAGTACGAGAACAGAAACAAATATATAAAGGTACAGAAGTAACATAATGAATAAAGTTGCAACAGGTCGCAAATACGAACTTGTTTTCAACTAAAACAGCCTAAGGGGGAGGAAAATTAATATTTACAGAATTCTATGCATTAATAATAAGTAGTGCTTTTCTGCCTTTAGTGAGTTTCGTATAATTAAACAGTAAATGTTCAACGTTTTGCACTTCTTCTAAGTTGTAAAAACACAAGTCAGTATGAGATACACCAAATCTTTTCAGACAGCATCAAAAATTTCCGTGACCAGTCAGGTATTTAGTAATTTCAGAGTTACAAAAAAAGTGTTTGTTTTTGAGTCTGTCAGAAATTGAAGGAAAAAAAATATTTTCGTCACCGCAGCTTTCGTAGCGTTCTGGTATTGTTCATTCCACTCTTGAATGGTTTTGTTATAACTTTGATTTTTGAAGAAAGATTTCAGTAATGACTGGACGAATCGTAAGAAGGTTAGTGGCTTTTTTAGCAAACTAATCAGCTCTTTTCCATAAATCCCAGTATGATCTACCTTGCGCCAAAAAAAAAAAAAAAAAAAAAAAAAAAAAACAGCCAACCAACCAACAAAGTATGGTCTCGTACAAGTCTAAAAGTAACATTTACTCCTTTGTTCTTTCCCAATCACTCCTTTTTGATATTGAACGCAATCAAAATACTGTACGACAGGATATACTTAAGTGCTAAAAGTAAGGAAAGCGAGTTGAAGCATACCAAGAAATTTGAGGAGAGCTTATGATGATTGTAAATCCAGATTATTAATTCATAGAGACAAACACGTTCTGCTTCGAAAACACTGCATTCATAAGGAATTCTAAACAATTTATGCTCTAGTTCATTGCTGTTATTAAAGATAAACTACGCTAAACCGACTCGATTGAGAATTTTGCTGCCATCAGTGTAACATACAAATTTAAAATCTTTTTAGATATCAGAGTCAGGCCATTAATTTAATCGGAGAGCGATAGGCAGGATGAGGAAGGACAGCGATCGGTACATAGTTAAAGATTAAGAATTCCATCAATAATATTGTGTCTGATGTCATTTAAAATGTGAATATCAATCGCTGGAAATCTCACAATTGTAAGACAAGCTTCATAGCTAATTGTTAGATAACCTCGTACAATCCTAAGCATAATCCTTTATGGACTCTGCAAAAAATGCGCACATTAATCTTTTTTTGCAAAGTGGTGCCACAACCTCTACAATATCAAATTGCATCGCTGTCTAAACAATTTTTCACAGCATTATTTCATTTTCAATGGGAAATTAAAATAGTATTGAAATGCAGTTTTTAACCTAAATTTATCATGATATAAGTACCAAAATAAGTATCAAATAAGTAATAATAACTTCTCAAAGATGGTCTGCGGCTCTAAAATTATTATTCTTATTCAAAAATGCTAAAAATTTTAAAGCATATTAGACAATTTTGCAATTTATAATAGCAAATGAAAATGAATAAATTATTCAAAATTAATTACTAAATTGCTTGCTTTCTCCCCCCCTCCCTAAAAAACAAAAAAAAAAAAAAAGAAGAAAAAAAAAATTCCGACAAAGCGGAAATATTAAAATAAGACAAAGATTTTTTAAGTTTTCGAAATAAGGACTTCATTATTTTAACAGAATTTCGAATAACGTATTTTTAAAAAAGTGCTTGCATAGATTAAGCATATTCACAGTCATACTCCAACAAAAAAAAAAAAATTCAAAATCTGTGGTTCCTGTTCCTAACACAAGTGGCACCAAAGCAGACAGTTTAGGCACGCGATTTTAATATCTACGGCCTCTTCTAATTGACTTTACAAGATTCATTTCTTTTTCTCACGTCCAAAGACATGATATTAGGCTGGGTACTTTTTTAAGCAGTCGTTTCATGTACATAAGATTCATCCCTAACAGTTTATACTTTATCGAACATGCTAATAATTTCTAAAGCAGATAGGGGCCAGAGTTTTTCAATGTCATGTACCAATACTCTTGATTTTATGTGTAGACGCTGTGTGGCATATGTCTAGTTCGTAGCAGGTGAAATATCATGTATGTCAATTGATAAAATTTATAGTATTCAAGAAGAGACTTTCGGGCAATCTCATGCGTATCCCGAGTTTCATATTTAAGCAGAATCGGTTGACATTCCGCACAGCTGTACTGGTTTTTCTTTGATCTTGATTTTTTAACACCTGTATTTTTGCCCTTAACATATTTAGTCATTTTATTAATTGGCGCATATCGTGCACAAAATTTAATTATGTATAAATATGATACATAAAATTTACATTATGCTCATTTTTTAATTATGGTTTCATAGCACTTTGTTGACCACCTATGTTAAGGCTTCCCAATACTGGATATTTTCACACAATGTCTTGGGTATTTACTCTAATAAGTGCTCGTTTTGGCATAGGATTGAATTTTATTATTCAACCACAATGCGAATTGTTTTTCGGATCAAACGCTTTTCCGGCATCAAAATATCATTTTTCTTTAAACCCCCCCCCCTCCCCCCCCCCCCCCAAAAAAAAAAAAAAAAAAACGAACTCATAATTAAAAACATGTTTCTAATATCCAAGACAACAATAATGTCTTGTTTTATAATCCACTCCTGTAAATCTAACAATTATGGCTTACAAAAATGCTCTCATTTTCAACCTCTAAGCTGGAAACAACATCCTGGACTTTGTTAAGATCAGGTGTCTTTATGAAAAAGAATGTTGATTGTCATTTCAATGTGCTTTCCACATAACTGCCCTGTTCGTAAATATGCTTGTAACATTTGATGCTGCGTGCTTAGTGACCGACAATATAGCATTCTTAAAATTTGGGGCTGTATCTAACGCATCGTTTCAAGTAACTGTGCTTGCTTTCACAACGCATAGCCCAAACTAAAAGTAATGGACTAAACTGCCTGTACATCCAAGCATAATGCCTGAGGTAATGATGTTTTTGTCGCAACTTGACGAGACGGACAGGTTTTACTTTTTCTATATACACGATTCTATGACATCCTGAAAGTAGTTAATTTCTCTTTCATGAAGTTCTGGAGCACAAGCATATCGTGCTAATTTTTTATAACTTAACAGGAAAGGCAGGATGAGGAAGGACAGCGATCGGTACATAGTTAAAGACTAAGAATTCCATCAATAATATGATGTCTGATATCATTTAAAATGTGAATATCAATCGCTGGAAATCTCACAATTGTAAGACAAGCTTCGTAGCTAATTGTTCTATAACCTCGTAAATCCTAAGCATAATCCTTTATGGACTCTGCAAAAAATGCGCACATTAATCTTTTTTTGCAAAGTGGTGCCACAACCTCTACAATATCGAATTGCATCTCTGTCTAAACAATTTTTCACAGCATTATTTCATTTTCAATGGGAAATTAAAATAGTATTGAAATGTAGTTAACCTAAATTTATTATGATATAAGTATCAAATAAGTAATACTATAACTTCTCAAAGATGGTCTGCGGCTCTAAAATTATTATTCTTATTCAAAAATGCTAAAAATTTCAAAGCATATTAAACTAATTTATAATAGCAAATGAAAATGAATAAATTATTCAAAATTAATTACTAAATTGCTTGCTTTTTTACCCACCTGCCTTAAAGAAAAAAAAAAAAAAAAAAAAAAAAGTCCGACAAAACGGAAATATTAAAATAAGACAACGATTTTTTAAGTTTTCGAAATAAGGACTTCATTATTTTAACAGAATTTCGAATAACGTATTTTAAAAAAAATGCTTGCATAAATTAAGCATATTCACAGTCATACTCTAATCAAAAAATTCAAAATCTGTGGTTCATGTTCTTCGACGCGGTAAATACAAGTGGCACCAAAGCAGACAGTTTAGGCACGCGATTTTACTATCTACGACCTCTTCTAATTGACTTTACAGCTTGTCCATAGATTCATTTCTTTTTCTCACGTCCAAAGACATGATATGAGGCTGGGTACTTTTTTAAGTAATCGTTTCACGTACATAAGATTCATCCCTAACAGTTTATACTTTATCGAACATACTAATAATTTCAAATGAAGATAGGGGCCAGAGTTTTTCAATGTCATGTACCAATACTTTTGATTTTATGTGTAGACGTTGTGTGGCATATGTCTAGTTCGTAGCAGGTGAAATATCATCTATGTCAATTGATGAAATTTATAGTATTCAAGAAGAGATTTTCGGCCAATCTCATGCGTATCCCGAGTTTCATATTTAGGCAGAATCGGTTGCCATTCCGCGCAGCTGTACTGGTTTTTCTTTGGTCTTGATTTTTTAACCCCTGTATTTTTGCCCTTGGCATATTTAGTCATTTTATTAATTGGCGCATATCGTGCACAAAATTTAATTATGTATAAATATGATACATAAAATTTACATTATGCTCATTTTTTAATTATGGTTTCATAGCACTTTATGTGGACCACCTATGTTAAGGCTTCCCAATACTGGATATTTTCACACAATGTCTTGGGTATTTACTCTAATAAGTGCTCGTTTTGGCATAGGATTGAATTTTATTATTCAACCACAATGCGAATTGTTTTTCGGATCAAACGCTTTTCCGGCATCTTATTTTATATCGCAATCGTTAATTAACTGTTTTGAAAAATTAATATAAGAATAGTGAAAACTAATGAGACATTCGTCCTGTCTTAAGGTATTTGTATAGTTTCTGCTACAGATTCTGGCTGTGATACTATGGGCAATGATACTGTGAGAAAGATGTGGCAATATTTGTAGATATATTCCTCTAGCTGGCAGTAGCATTCATATTGTTTGAGGGAAACGTATTTTCAGCCACAAGGGCGCTAAATATGTCTTCAGAATCGACATCTATGCAGTTACATTCTATAACAACCACCAAACCTGATTCATTTCCATATCTAAGTTTTAAGGCTCCTTCTAGCCTAAGTCCTTCTTTACGCTCAGATCGTAATTTCATAACTTTATGCGTGACATGATTTATCCTGTAATTAAAAAAATAATAATTCTTTCACAGAAATATAACATAATATAATGTTTCATGAAATGATTAGAGTTGTGTCATAGCAAAATTAATGACTATCTTTGTAAAGATGGTAATTGCATTAAATAAAAAACATTATTTTGTTAGTTTTTCAGTTTAAGGATTCCTTGAGTATTTATTAAGCAGAAAAGAAATATACAAAGACAATATTCAAAAAAGAAATATACAAAATGACATCATTTAAGATTAAATATATGGATTAAAAATGAGCTCCATATCTTTTTTTTTTTTTCTGTCACGTTCATGTTCATCTATTTTGGCCGTCAACCAAATGACAGGAACCCGGCAAAAATGTCTCCTCGTTAATAATCTGTTTCAAATGCCCTAAATTAAAAATCGTATAAAAAGCAAATTGTGCAGCAGTTTTTCCTTTTAAGTCACAATACATATGAAAATGGGATTTTTTTTTTTTTTTCAATTAACGTAGGTACTATGACATGTATTGAAATATCCAAGACAACAATAATGTCTTGTTTTTTAATTCACTCCTGTAAATCTGACAATTATGTCTTACAAAAATGCTCTCATTTTCAACCTCTAAGCTGGAAACAACATCCTGGACTTTGTTAAGATCAGGTGTCTTTATGAAAAAGAATGTTGATTGTCATTTCAATGTTCTTTCCACATAACTGCCCTGTTCGTAATTATGCTTGAAACATTTGATGCCGCGTGCTTAGTGGCAGTCAATATAGCATTCTTAAAATTTGGGGGTGTATCTAACTCATCGTTTGAAGTAACTGTGCTTGCTTTCACAACGCATAGCCCAAACTAAAAGTAATGGACTAAACTGTCTGTACATCCAAGCATAATGCCTGAGGTAATGATGTTTTTGTCGCAACTTGACGAGAAGGACAAGTTTTACTTTTTCTCTATACACGATTCTATGACATCCTGAAAGTAGTTAATTTCTCTTTCATGAAGTTCTGGAGCACAAGCATATCGTGCTAATTTTTTATAACATAACAGGAAAGGCAGGATGAGGAAGGACTAAGAATTCCATCAATAATATGATGTCTGATATCATTTAAAATGTGAATATCAATCGCTGGAAATCTCACAATTGTAAGACAAGCTTCATATCTAATTGTTCTATAACCTCGTACAATCCTAAGGTACAATCCTCGTATAATCCTTCTTTGGACTCTGCAAAAAATGCGCACATTAAGCTTTTTTTGCAAAGTGGTGCCACAGACTCTACAATATCGAATTGCATCTCTGTCTAAACAATTTTTCACAGCATTATTTCATTTTCAATGGGAAAATAAAATAGTATTGAAATGTAGTTTTTAACCCAAATTTATCATGATATAAGTATCAAATAAGTAATACTATAACTTCTCAAAGATGGTCTGCGGCTCTAAAATTATTACTCTTATTCAAAAATGCTAAAAATTTTAAAGCATATTAAACTAATTTATATTAGCAAATGAAAATGAATAAATTATTCAAAATTAATTACTAAATTACTTGCCCCCCTGCCTTAAAGAAAAAAAAATTCCAACAAAACGGAAATATTAAAATAAGACAACGATTTTTTTAGTTTTCGAAATAAGGACTTCATTATTTTAACAGAATTTTGAATAATGTATTTTTAAAAAAGTGCTTGCATAAATTAAGCATATTCACAGTCATACTCCAATAAAAAAAATTCAAAACCTGTGGTTCCAGTTCTTCGAAGCAGTAAACACAAGTGGCACCAAAGCAGACAGTTTAGGCACGCGATTTTACTATCTACGGCCTCTTCTAATTGACTTTACAGCTTGTCCATAGATTCATTTCTTTTTCTCACGTCGAAAGACATGATATGAGGGTGGGGTACTTTTTTAAGCAATCGTTTCATGTACATAAGATTCATCCTTAACAGTTTATACTTTATCGAACATGATAATAATTTCTAAAGCAGATAGGGGCCAGAGTTTTTCAATGTCATGTACCAATACTTTTGATTTTATGTGTAGACGTTGTGTGGCATATGTCTAGTTCGTAGCAGGTGAAATATCATGTATGTCAATTGATGAAATTTATAGTATTCAAGAAGAGATTTTCGGGCAATCTCATGCGTATCCCGAGTTTCATATTTAAGCAGAATCGGTTGACATTCCGCACAGCTGTACTGGTTTTTCTTTGATCTTGATTTTTTAACACCTGTATTTTTGCCCTTGACATATTTAGTCATTTTATTAATTGGCGCATATCGTGCACAAAATTTAATTAGTATATATATGATACATAAAATTTACATTATGGTTTCATAGCACTTTATGTGGACCACCTATATTAAGGCTTCCCAATACTGGATATTTTCACACAATGTCTTGGGTTACTCTAATAAGCGCTCGTTTTGGCATAGGATTGAATTTTATTATTCAACCACAATGCGAATTGTTTTTCGGATCAAACGCTTTTCCGGCATCTTATTTTATATCGCAATCGTTAATTAACTGTTTTGAAAAATTAATATAAGAAGAGTGAAAACTCATAAGACATTAATCCTGTCTTATGGTATTTGTATAGCTTCTGCTATAGAATCTGGCTGTGATACTGTGAAAAAGGTGTGGCAAGATTTGTAGACATATTCTCGTTCACGTTCATCTATTTTGGCCGTCAAGCAGATGACAGGAACCCGGCAAAAACGTATCGTTGTTAATAAATTTTTTTTGAAATTTCATACATGTATCTGTATAACAAGCAAATTGTCTGTTTCAAATGCCCTAAATTAAAAATCGTATAAAAAGCAAATTGTGCGGCAGTTTTTCCTTTTAAGTCACAATGCATGTGAAAATTGGATTTTTTTTTTTTTTTTTTCCAATTAACGTAGGTACTATGACATGTATTGGAAGTGGATGATGGTCAAGAAGATTTCTGGTAGAAGTGCATGCTATAGTTAAAATTATGTTATCTTCTATTTCTTATGCTCTTAAATTTAAATCATGCATGCTATTCATTCTCTTGGTAACTGTAAAGTATCATTTTTCTTTAAACCCCCCCCCCCCCCAAAAAAAAAAAAAAAAAAAAACTATCGAACTTATAATTAAAAACATGTTTCTAATATCCAAGACAACAATAGTGTCTTGGTTTATAATTCACTCCTGTAAATCTGACAATTATGGCTTACAAAAATGCTCTCATTTTCAACCTCTAAGTTGGAAACAACATCCTGAACCTTGTTAATATCAGGTGTCTTTATGAAAAAGAATGTTGATTGTCATTTCAATGTGCTTTCCACATAACTGCCCTGTTCTTAAATATGCTTGTAACATTTGATGCTGCGTGCTTAGTGACAGACAATATAGCATTCTTAAAATTTGGGGGTGTATCTAACGCATCGTTTGAAGTAACTGAGCTTGCTTTCACAACGCATAGCCCAAACTAAAAGTAATGGACTAAACTGTCTGTGCATCCAAGCATAATGCCTGAGGTAATGATGTTTTTGTCGCAACTTGACGAGAGGGATAAGTTTTCCTCTTTTCTCTATATACGCTTCAATGACATCCTGAAAGTAGTTAATTTGTCTTTCATGAAGTTATGGAGCACAAGCATATCCTGCTAATTGCTGTAACAATAGAAACAGGTTCTAGTATTTATTTTCTGGCTGAATTTTATCATGTATAAAATTTCTTATTAAGCACCAATTTTGGAAAGCATCGCAGCCTGAAGTTTTTCATGTTTATCTTAAAACTTAGTGTTTATTTATCAGTTATCAAAATCTTTAAATGGAAATTATTTCATTACTACATTAATAATAGCTATCGAAAACCACTGATGAGCTACCAGTTTTTCCAAAATTAATGGGACATCATATTGTGTAAAGATAAACGCCGATGTAGTGATGGCCGCCCTTATAAATTATTCATACTTACCTGCTGTCTAATTAATCAACAAATCAGAGTCAATTTTAAAACATAATTAGAAACACTTTAATTGGAACTCAATTTAGGGGGGGAAATGTGACTACTTTTTTGTTAATGACTTATGAAACGCAAATATTCTGCCCTTCTCATATAAATATAAACGACGATACTTTCAATAGCTTAATAAAAGTTAATGGCCTGATAATTTAAATTATATTACTCATTCTGGTGTCAGATTTGTTGATCCTTAAATCGTACTCTTTTAGATCTCTGAAACATTCGTGGCTGGAAATACCCTCCAAACTTTTGCCGCCGTATCACACTGCTAGAGCCGGACTCATTCAGCACAAAGGCAGAACCATCTTAGCCACTCGGATCACCTAAACCACACCGAGCACGATTTCAACATTTCTTTTATACCTTAATTTAACATTTTTCATTCAACCCTGTTTTCAACAAACTTGCACTGAAACTCTTAATATATTTAATTCTCACAAAATATGAAGCTTCCCATTTAAGTTCTCAACTCCTATCTATCTATCTTAGAGTGTTGTAGTAAGTAGAACAAAAGTAGCTGATCCAACTCGGTAACCTTACAGCTCTCACTTTGGGAACTTTCTACGAAAACCGCTTAATACCTCACAATTGCACTACCTCTTCAAATAAATCGTGACCTAAGCAGGGAGTAATGAAAGACATGGAAATATGTGAGTTCATTGAATGGTGAATTTCTTTTAATTTTCCCCTTCCGTGGAAGATAAAAATTGTGATGGCATGTCTCCGGAGAACCTCAAATTGTGAGTCCCAGACCGTCCAGTTGCCCATTGCGTAGCACTAGTGTGGTTTAAAACCCAGTCAACCAACCAACCATCTTTAATTTTATGCTTTATTCTCTTTTCTTTGTGTGTACATAGGTGTTGATCTGCTTTTGCATAGTTCCTGGGTGTTCGCTCATTAGCGCTATATGAACGTGGATTTTTTCTTGCAAATTCTTTTCATCTGAAAAAAAAAAATTCCGGCAGAAGTAATCACTATAGCTAAAATTATTTGAAAAACCTCCGATTATAAAACTGCCAAGATTATCACTTAAAACGTATAACAAAATACCTTTTATTGCATGTTCATTTCAAGTTAATTTCACTTAATTCTCTACTTTCTTCAAATTATTTATAAAAACTTTTTCAATCCTCAAAATTTGATTTCGCAATTGCAGTTGATTCAGACTCATCTTCTAGTGAGCCAATGCTTACCAATATATTTTACCACTGTTCTTTGGAAATGCTACCAAATGCTTCTTTCGTAGTTAATGTTTTCAGTGAGGCTAAGCTTAGTTCAGCGCTAAAATTTCTTTCTCTCACATACTTTTTGGTGTCAGCCCAAGTCAGTTCTATGGCATTGGAATCACCATGGTAAGCGAGTATTTGTAGTACATCAGGGCTTTTTTCCTTCAAAAGTTCTTGAATGCAGTACTTTTTTGTTGGGGGGTGCATTTTCATCAACTAATTCGGAAAGTTCAGTTTTTCCTCAATTTGAAGATTAAGAGAAATTTATCTCCTCTTGTAACTACTCAATTACTTTTTAGTGGCATACGTGGATGGATAGTTTTGAATTTAAAATTTTGAAATGGTAAAGAGGTATTATCTATATACAGATCACTTTATTTGGTGGAATATTAGGAAGTTTCTCTTTTACTATTTTGAAAAATTATCAAAATTTATTTGTCCGTGCTAATCCCCTAAAGAAGAGCGAGACTTAAAAATCAAAAACTCGCTCCTTCTGTAAATTCATCTTGGTTACCAGCATGCAACACTATCAATCAATTTGCAGTACTTTTTTCCTGTCTACCAACATTTTCCAAGACATAGATGTTATCTATCCAGTTTTCATCCAAATAAATAATTACTCGGTTATTCTCTCTGAACTTTTTTATATCTTGCAAATATCTGAATCGCCACAGTACAGTGTCTGGTCTTGCCTTAGCGACAGATCGTTTGTCGGGACTACGCTTAGCTTCTATCGAAATCCAATTTAGTGTGACAGTTTACGTAACGTTTATTTTTTCCAGGGGAAATCAATTATTTCTTTTACAACTGGCAACAAAGTGGTTAAAGAAAGAATTTTTGTTATTTAAATAAAATTCATTGATCATTTGTCGAAAAACACGTAGATCGAAATCATCCACATTTAAAACCACATTCCGTTTTTGATTAGGTTTCCTTCGTTTTCCGGGAGTTGATAGTTTAAGCGTTTAATTGTTCTTATGGATGGATACACCAGTTGCAAAAGCTGTTCACTTATGAACCTGCTGATGAATAGGAATACATTAGCTTCTCAGTAGCTGCTTTCTTCTTAGAAAATTCTAGCACTTTATGGACCACTCTTCTTTTCTTTGAATGAATTGTTCTACCTTTTCCAAATATTTCTTTTTAAAGAGAAAAAAAGTTTCAGGTATATTTCAAAAAACTTAAAGGTAATAATTTTTTAGAAATTCAACTGATTTAAATATTAGAAATAAACACAAATTATAAGCAATAAATACAGCAATAATGACTCATTGATTTTTTACACATATGATGCAATAATTATAACAATATTGAAATCGACAATGTTTCAGTGATTTTCTATTGAAATATGGACAATAGACAGTGCGACCGCTCGTAGTGAAAAAATTACAATTTGCCCTTTTTCAATGCCAGTCAAATGGTTGAATAAAGTGAACTGTTAATCCAATTTCCTCAAATAAAATTAAATTTCTATGTAATCTGAAATGTAAATAAATAAATAAATAAATAAACATATACACCGTCTTTTAAAACCCGTCATTACAAGTTCCCGTTGAAAATTAGCTTTAAAGAAATTACTTTTGAAAAAACTATGTTTCCGTTCTCCCTCTTCCTTTAACCCGATCAGCCTATCTCTTTTTTTCGGCATGTTAGAACACATAATTTGTAATGGAGAAGAAAAAGAAAATCTGATAAAATTCTTAAACATTCCTGCTTTAAGGGAAATATGGACCTTGCGCCAATAAAAGTTATTCAACCTACCAACCTGCTTTAAGGGATAATTTAAGGGATCCGCGGATAATGCAAGAAAAATTTAAACAAATTTAAACAAAAAATATTTAAAGAAATCTTTTTACTTTTTGTCATAAACACACCCGCCTGCCAAAATTGTAGGCATTGACTAAGAAATTCACAACTTTTGAACTAACTGGAATATCTGAAAAATTAAATTGCACAATAAGGTTTAAGAATGGTATTTTTACGGAAAAAATCACGGATTCGATGGATGGATGTTTCTTCTGTACGTAGATTCTGAGAAATGGGGCAAAAGAAAATAGCTCGGGTCTCCAACGAAAATTTTGAAATAAGATAATAAAGCCAATTTCTTTCTTTCTTTCTTTCTTTCTTTTCTTTCTTTCTTTTTTTTTTTTTTTTTGAAAATATCTTTTGGTAAATATCAGTTTTTTCACCATCCTGTTACCATTTTTTTTTTTAAATTCCTCTCTAAATCGGGATTAAAGTTTGGCATTTATAACTAAAATTAACGAAAATTGAAAATAATAATAAAAAGTTTGAATCGTTACTTCATCTTATTATTTAAAACGAGGTAATCTCTCTTATCTGGAAGCAACACTAAACATTTATATGAACTTATAATAAAAATTTTAATTAGTATTATTTTTATAGATAATTGATACTGATATCGAAGGTTAAGTCACTTGTTTCGAATCAGCATTTTATTCGAATTTCATTAATTTAACATAGGAGTCTTTAGTTTAACCCACAAACATCTGGAATATAGCTAATCATAACAGATTTCCCCATCAAACATTAAAAGTTCCGCCTTAATTTAACCGTTCTAATTTTCATAACTGATCACTTTTCAATATTATAAGCATTGGCATCATTTGTTAATTTATGGAACAAATTTCATTTTGAAATCCTTGAATTTTTCCAGAATTTCTATGTGAATCTTCAAATGAAAGCTGTCATTTAACAATGCAACTAATGCCTCAGAAAGAGTAAAACAGTTGTGCTCTAAGACATTATAAATCTATATAGAAATCGCATGCATATTTCTATTTACTTTAGTGAAATGGAGTAATTGTGATATAAATTTATTTTTTATCACTATTATTAGAAAACGTGTATACATAGATGTTACCAAAACAATTTCTCCAAAGTTTTCAATTAATCAATAAATAACGCTTCAAAACTTTTATCCTGTTTAAATGACATCCAATAAATCGAAGCTATAAGATGTTACCTGAAGAAAGAACATCAGTTATTATATAGGAAATGTATTGATAAGTTGTTGAAAAGTTTGTTTTGTATCTCTCTGAATTACTTTAACAAGACCGTTCTCATTTCGATAAATAATAAGTTTATTGAATTCCTTGAACTACTTTTCCTATTCAATGCATTCTAGAAATGAATTTCTAAATAATATTTTATTGTTGTTATCACATAAGTATTATTATTGTCTTTTATATTTAACGCAGAAGAAAGTATTGATTTCGCAAAAAAAAAAAAAAAAAATTCGACTTAATGTTTTCGGTATTTTTACGTTTTCAGAGGCCCAGAATACAATTAGACAATTTTTAAAAATTTATATCTGTCAGTGTGTGATAGAAGTTTTGTTGTGGTAGCTTTAGTTCAAGAACTAATGTACAGAATTCTAAACAAACGTGTAGTAGTAGGTACCCCACTACTGCGGAGAGAGGGGTGAAAAAGTGGAAGGAGAGTATTTTTTCGGAAATGACCCTCGTCCAGAGCCGTGAAAAAAGGGGAGTGAAGGAATGTCTCCCCCTTCCCTCCTGTGACAATAAATTTCACCCTTTTCCCGCCGTGAAAATACACGAAGGAACGGCTAGTTATCCCACATATTTACTTGTTTCGTTGCTTGCAGTGTCAGGTTAAGACATTAATTTATAACGTGCTTAAAATGTGAAGAAGGTGTGATTTAAAGGCCGGTTTCCATTGCAGTTGGAAGTTCGAGGTTCTAAAAACCATTAATCACGCTCCCGACACAAAGAGCCAAATGTCTTGTCATCAGTTGTAGCCTTTTTTTTTTTACCAGATTACGCAGTTACTTCAAAGGAAAGCATGCAAAATCGACAAAGATATGTGCGTCTGGCCCCTCAATTATCTCAGCAGGGGGTTAGGACCAGGCACTTTTCCCTTCGAAGCAACCTCGTTGAACCAGGTTCAATCGCTTGACCACATCAAAGGATTCTGAATAGCGCCGATCGGAACATTTTGAACCTACCCTCAGTGGAAACTGAGCTCAAAGTGTTGTAGTTCTATAGTTGATTTAGAAGGTGCTGCTGAAGATGAAAGGTTTTTTTGAATCAGAGCGATGCTGATTAATACGTAGATGTAGAGGAGTGGAAGTTTCACCTATATAATTGAGTTTATGAAGACCACAACTGATTTTATAAATAACATTGTACGGCTGACAAAATGGAACCAAAGAGTGATTATTATTTGTGTGAGCGAGGCCATAGGGATCCAAGGATATCCCTATAAATGTCCTTGTACCGGGCACAATAGCTGCTGTGAAGCTAAGTATTTTTTGCCAGGATCTAAAAATTTACTAAATAGAGTCATTGTAGAGGAAAAAATGTTGTTGATTATTCATAAATTAAATTCAATCAACTAGTAATATTGATATGAATTTAGAAATCACAAAGCAAGTAAATATTTACATTAGTTTTATATCGAAAGTTGGCTATACCAAATTCAATAACATAATTAAGTTTATTCTTGATTAATAAGTATCTGGATTAATGAAAAGTTAAGTGAAAAATTATCAAAATCAATATTAAAAATAATTAAATCATCGATAAGCATGTAAACAGATATTATGAGTTACAGTGAACTGATACTCAAAGAAAAATCAGAAAAGATTAGCCGCACTGGAAGAGTAATTAGTTCCCAAGCCAATACCGTGAGATTGTTTGAAAATTTCATTATGAAAAAAGATGTAGTTATTATTTAAACAAAAATGACACAGACTAAGAAAAAAATCTCGAGAGATATCCAATTCATCTTCAATATAAAAAATGTCAAAAATATTTTTAATGATATAGAGGTCATTTATAGGAATATTACTGAACAGGTTTTCAAAATCATAAGTTTGAATAGATGAAGGTTAAAGACTATTATGAATAGACCAAAAATAACTAGAGTCCTTATATTTAAATTTAAAAAAATCATAAATTTCTTTAAGAAAAACTGCAATTTAATATTAAAATTTTTACCAATACTATTGGTTGTACAACAAATAAATCTAAATTTAACAGGATTTTTATGAAACTTAGGTGTCAAAAATAAAAAGGGAATATTACTTTTATTTAAGACCTTTATATTATATGAAAAAAGCGATTTAATCTGTTTAGAATAAGCTGTAAAACATTTTTTAACAATCGTAGATTTCAAATTCAATTTTGTGTAGTAAAAATCGTTATTGAGTTCATCTAAAGTTCTTTCAAAATAAAATTTCTTTAAAATTATACCATAATTACTAGCAGCTTTATCAACAGGAACCAATATAAAATGTTTTTAAAAAAATTCTAAGTATTCATTATCTTCCTTATAAAATTTCTGATAACTGTAACTAACACAATTTAAACTTTCACTTAAAAAATTATCAAAATAAGCAATAAGATTATATTTTTTCCATTCATGAAAAGCTTCTATGGGTGTTTTTTATTTATAAAAAATTTTGTAAATAAAACTATCAATATCTTTCAAAATAATTTCCTTTACATTTGATTTTTTAAGTTTTTTATTTAATCTAAATTTAGTACGCAGATTCATCAAAAACCTTATATTATCATTTTTTATTATATTAAGATTACCAGTTATAACATGTTTATAATTATTATCAATATAAGAGTTAAAATCATCACTATTACATATACAAATATTCGTACGGGAAGGATCAACTAATAAAGCAAATTCTCTATAATTAAAAATCTTTTTACTGAATGGTTTATTATATTTAAAAGCAGTTATAATATTTATAGTTTTTACTGGAAAAAAGAAATTATTTTTAAAAGTAGCTTTATTCAATTTCAAGTGATCAAATGATTTTTGCAAGAAAGAAACAGTAAAATATTCATTTAAAACATTATTTTTACCAACTTTTAGAAGTTTGAAACTTATTAAATCTGTAACTAAATCCTTAAATTGATTGTTAACAAAATTATAATTAGAAAGCAAAGGTAAGATCTTTTTAATGGTTTGATTTTCAAAGAAAAAATTGAAGTCTTTAATTTGTTAACATTTAAAGAGTTTACAAAAATTCTTTCTTGTTCATTTAACCAAAATAAAGGTATGATGTCATTTACTTTCTTATTATTAATATGAGAACCCCTTTTGCCTCTTTTAATTGAAATTAAATTATTAACTTCATAAAATAAATTATATACATTAGATACCTTGTTTACATTTAGATTATTGAGTTCTGTATTTAAGCCATAAGGGTATAAAGTTTTAAATTTCAAAATATAATCATTTTCCTTAAAAAGTCTTTCATTTTCATCAGTAACATGGTCTAAAATTTCAATTTCAATATTTTCAAATGAATGTTCTTTAAAATGGGAAAGTTCAAAAGAGGGGAATTTGGATTTATTTATTTGTGACCTGTGGTAATTCATTCGAAGTTTGACCAATATAACTCTGGAAACAATGTAAACATCTAATTCTGTAAATAATATTACTAAATTTACAAAAACTAATAAACTAGGTGGCAGCACATCACCATCAGCTTTAGCAACAAGACAATTTTTACTTAAAATATTTCATAATTGCTAATTTAAATAATTTTTTATTCAAAATAAGCGCTAAAGCAGCTATATTCATGTTTATTAACATTGTTTGATAAGTTTTCTTGTTGTTTGTTACATTTCACTTTCATGACATCATTTAACTTTATTTAAATATATATATATATATATATATATATAAATAATAGATATCGTAATAAAATTTAATCTTAAAATTTAGCAATTAATAGAACTAAAACAATAACAGCACACTAAAATATAGAACTCAATTTAACATAGAGGAAATATAAATTTTTTACGGATTTCACAAAATATTTTAAGATAGAGTAAGTTAAATTGTAATACTGGATGTTGGCAAGCATTTTCGAAGTGGAACACAATAATTTGGTAAAGAAGCAAAATGCCAGATTGAAAGAAATAGTCCTGTCGTACTAATAAAATAAAAAGATATAACAGAAAAAAAAAAAAAAAAAAAACATGCTTTGCTAGATCATTTGTCATTTTCTTAAACTCACTAATATCTGCTATGTAGGAGATCTGATCCTTGTTTTACTTTTCATACCCCATCTTCTCCCAGAATGAATTCAAAGCAAATTTGGCCGCCTGTCTTCTTCCAGGATTTTTACATATTCTAAGATTCTAAGACGGAAAGAAGCCGCTCACCACTATGCAGTGGTTTTGAGCGTTTTTAACCTTTAGAGAGGGGCTCCAAAGCCACTGTGGAGATTCAGAAGAGCCCGTCTCCAAAGGTTGGTTGGTTGGTTTTTAGTGGCGCAAGATCCAGTATTGGACATACTGCGCCAAACTTTAATGTCTGGATGGGGGATCCCATCCAGAGTCTAAAAAAAGACAATAAGAATAGTAAAAAATGTATATAATATTAGATATATATGATAGAAAATAGAGCAAACAGTGTATAAGATAAAACAAGATGTAAAATTTATAAACAATGTATATAATAAAATCACAGGTAGAAAATGACAGTGTAAATGATAAAATCAGAGATGAAGAATGATAAAGTAAATAATAAAATCATATATCGCAGTAAAAACCTGCCTCTTTTAAAAAGTTAGTGAGATGACAATGAGGATTGATACCCAACAGGTTAGTCAAATTTGGTGACGAATTAAAATAGTGCCTGTACAGATGACGAAGGCAAGAGCAATCGGTGAGGATATGGCTAACGGTGAGTAAGCTGAAGTGGCATTTGGGGCAGGTAGGTTCCTGTTCTCCAAGAAGTAAATGTTTGTGTGTGAGCCTCGAATGCCCAATCCTGAGACGAGTAATTATCACATCGTAACTCCTAGGAGTAAGTGTAGGCCAGACTGAAATGTGTGGTTTGATGCCCTGTAATTTATTATTGGTCTGATAATTCCACTCTCTTTGCCACATATTTTTTAAGAAACCCCTAAAGGAATGCTTAATATCCTCATATGGAACTGGACAGTTAATATCTACCAATGCCTGTCTTGCTGCTTTATCTGCTAATTCATTGCCCTTGATGCCAACGTGACCCGGAACCCAACAGAATAATATGTCAAAGCCTCTTTTTAAAAGATCATTATAGGTTTTAAAAACTGACATAAAAGAGAGTGCACAAGAGTTAGATGAAAGAGAATCTAGGACACTCTTAGAGTCGGTGTAAATGATGAAATTCCTGTTGGGATGAGATGAAATAAAATTAAGTGCAACTTCAACTGCAAAGAACTCTGCAGAGAAAATGGAGAATGAGTAAGGAAGTCGATAACTAAAAAAGGATTCGCCTGAAACAACACCACAACCAACCTGATTGCAGGTCTTAGAGCCATCAGTAAAAATCTCAATATAATCCTGATAAACGCTTCGATGAGCAGCATAAAGTGTCTTAAAAATTGAAGCATCTGTGTCAGATTTTCTAAAAGCACTAAAAGGATGAAGGTGAGAAATAACTTGGAAGTTCCAAGGAGTCATATTTAAAAAGGAACGAAGCCGAACTTTTGTGTGAAGATGAGGGGTGCCAGCAAGAAAGTTTTTAATCCGAAGACCAAAATGTGGAATGCAAGATGGACGAATCAGAAAAAGATTTTCATTGTTGTTATTTAAATGAGCGTGAAGTGGATGATTAGGATGTGAACGAATGCGATAGTAGAGATCCAACGATAGTTGTTGTCTAATATTGGCAAGAGAAGGCTCCACACAGTCAGCATAGAGACTAAGGATTGGAGAAGTGCGGAAAGCCCCTGAACAAAATCTAAGCGCACTGTGATGAACTGTGTCTAGTTTCTTAAGATAGGATATAGGAGCTGAGCCATAAACTTGACAGGCATAATCTAATTTAGAACGGATAACAGCTCGGTAGATTTTCAGTAGTGAAATGCGATCTGCTCCCCAAGAGGTATTTGAAAGTACCTTTAAAAGATTTAATGTTCTATCACACTTTGTCCTTAAATTTAAAATATGTGGCATAAAATTCATCTTTTTGTCAAAGATAACGCCTAAAAAGCGGGCAGTGTCAACTACAGAAATAATTCTATTGTTAATAAAAATCTCTGGATCGGGATGAAGACCTCGTCTGCGGCAAAAATGCACACAATGTGTTTTGTCAATTGAGAAAGTGAAGCCATTTTTATTTGTCCATTTGGTAATATTATTGATGGCTAGTTGAAGCTGGCGCTCAATAAAACGCATATCATTTCCCTGGCAAGAAATTTGCAGGTCGTCAACATACAGACTAGCGTGAACACTTGGAGGCAGTTGATTGAGTATACCATTAATTTTTATGGAGAAAAGTGTTACACTTAAAACACTACCTTGGGGAACACCCTCCTCCTGAAAGTAAAAATCAGAAAAAACTGATCCAATACGAACTTGGAAGCGTCTGACCGTTAAGAAATTCTCTATGAAAATAGGAAGATTTCCTCTAAAATCCAAATTAAAAAGGTCCCTTAAAATGCCATAACGCCATGTTTTGTCATATGCTTTTTCAATGTCGAAAAAAACTGAAACCAAATGGTTACGTTTAACAATAGCATTTCGTATACTAGTCTCTAGCAATAAGATATTGTCAATAGTGGAACGGCCATGTCTAAAGCCACTTTGCCAAGGAGAGATTTGATTATTTTTTTCGAGGATAAAAACGAGCCTGGTATTTACCATTTTTTCGAGCAGTTTACACAGGCAACTAGTGAGGGCGATCGGCCTGTAATTTTTGGGGTCACTAGTATCTTTACCAGGTTTTGGAAAGGGTATAACGATAGCATCATGCCAAGCAAGTGGAAAGACATGTTCAGTCCATATTCTATTGAAAAGTTGAAGCAGATTTTTGAGAGATGATTTAGATAGATGTTTGATCATGATATAAGTAATACCATCAGGTCCAGGAGCAGAGTTATGGGTGTGTTTTAGGCTATTGGTAAGTTCGTTATCTGTAAATGGGTTATTGTAGTCATGTAAAGACCGTGACCTGAAGTTAATTGTAGAACATTCAGAATTGAGTTTGTAGGTCAAAAAGGGCTGAGAGTAAGAGTTGGAGCTAGAGATGTGGGATAATGTTTTACCAATAGTGTTCGCTATGTTTTTGGGTGCAGTGATGGTTTGATTATTGTCTTTAAGAAAGGAGATACTTTGGTTATGATAAATACCCATAGCTTTCTTGACATGATGCCACAGTTGTTTGCTATTAGTATTAGAATTAATGCTAGAGACAAAATTAATCCAGGATTCTTTTTGGCATTTCCTACGAACTCTCCGTGCACTTGCTCTAGCTTTTTTATATGCTATATAATTTGCTGTAGTAGGGTACCTCCGAAAAATTCCCCATGCTTTCTGTTGGCACCTTTTTGCAAGTCTGCAATCCTCATTCCACCAAGGTCGTGGATGTTTATTGGAGCAGCCAGAGGATTTTGGAATTGAAGCATTGGCAGAATTGATAATGCATTGGGAGACTCGTGAAACTACACTGTTTATATCGCCCTCAATCATGTCAGATGTAATGGATGCATTTCGAGAGAAGGTAGTCCAGTTGGCTTTGTCATGAATAAAACGAGGATTATAATTATGGTTAACTTGGTTAAAATCATAGAGAGATAAAAACAGAGGAAAATGATCACTATTATGGAGATTGTCACAAATAAAGAACTTAAAGTACGGGTAGAGAATTGGTGAGCAGATTGCCAGGTCTATAGCATGAAAGGTCCTGGATGGTTCGTGAAAGTAAGTATTGTCTCCATTGTTCAAAAGACATAAAGAGTTATCATTGATAACTTCTTCAATAATTTGTCCACGGGAATTAATATTTGGGCTGCCCCAAAGCGGGTTATGTCCATTAAAGTCGCCAAAAATTAAAAAAGGGGTAGGGAGTTGCAAAATTAGATTATTGAGATCTTGTTTTTGTTCAGACATATTGGGTGGTAAATAGATGGTACAGACAGTTATTAGCAGTTTGATATGGATTTGGACAGCTATAGCTTGAATATTTGTGTTTAAAGGTATATTTGCATGGGGAGCATTATTTGCTATTAAAAGAGCTACACCACCAGTAGCTCTATCAGCTTGGAGGAAGTCTTTTCTGATGCAATTAAAGCCACAAATTTTAAATTTATCATTCTGTTTAAGATAGGTTTCTTGAAAAGCAAAGCAAAGTGGCCGATGATCAGAGACTATGTCTTTAATTTCATCTCGTTTGTTATTTAAACCACGGCAGTTCCAACAAATAAAATTGGTCATTTTTTTTTTTTAGATTAAAACATCTACACCGTTTTCCTCAGACGCAGTTGACATGCCCTCTTCGTCAGATGGATGTAGATGGAGACATTCATCCTTTTTATTTGATACAAGCTTAGTTTCAATTTTTTTCTTTTTAGGAGCATTATTTGCAGAAGTTGATTTTATATGTTTCAGTGACAAGGGAAGAAGTTTTTTCCCATTTTGGAGATTTTTTATAACTTTGGTATTTTTTTTTGGGAAGACAGGTTTAGGTGAAGGCTGTGAGGGATGCAAAGATTGACTAGGGTTTGTCTGCAAACTGAGAGAACTGTCCTTTTTTATATTATTTTCAGGAGAAGTACTTTTGTTATTATCAGTTTGTGTAGCTATGGTTTTGTAAGTTTTATTAGTTTGTGATGAAGCTGCAGAGGCATATGTTTTTCCAACAGTAGGAGTTCGAGACTGGATTATCTTCCTTGCTTCTATGTAGGTTAGATTCTGATTTGTTCTGATTGTCTGGATTTCCTTTTCTAATTTCCATTTTTCACAAGACTGAGTAAGAAGGATGTTCTTTTTTACAGTTTACACAGCAAATTGGGGCTTCACAGTTCTGGTTATCATGACCAACTGTCCCGCAGCGGGCACACGTCATATTCCCACGGCAAGATGTTTTAGAGTGTCCAAATCGTTGGCAGTTGAAGCAGCGTAAGGGGTTTGGGATATATGGTCTTAGAGGGCATTCGAGGTAACCAGCTTTTATAGAACGTGGAAGAGTGGGAGAATCAATTGTCAAAATTATGTGTTTAGTAGGGATCTGCTTATCTTCTTTGAAAATTGTTATCCGTCTGACTGCAATGACTCTTTGATCTTTCAGGTTTTCGAGAATCTCGCTTTCTGGAATATATTGGAGATCAGGCTCTGATATTACACCACGACTTGTATTTAGGGTTCTATGTGCGCTAATAGTTACTGGTATATTTCCAAATTGTTTACATTTTTTTAAATTAGATACTTGTACACTATTTGACAATTCGATTAACAGTTCTCCTGACTGAAGTTTTTTAACAGATTTTGGTTCCCCTACCATCGATTGAAGTGCCTTATGAATAAGAAAAGGAGAAGTTTTGGAAAAATCTCCTTCTACTCTTTTAACCACAAAAAATCTTGCTTCATTACTATTGAAGATATTCTCATTTATGGTAGAAGAAAACTTCTCCACTCTGTCAGCCCAAGAATTTGAGTTTGCATGGCCCGAGCCAGACGCATTATTCGTATTTCCTTTATTTGTCGCCATATTGAGATAAGAAAAAAGGGTCGAGGGTTTCCTTAGTCCCACAAGTCAGCCCGTTTCTTGAACAGACGAAAAGCAAAGGGTTTTCAGAATCGCTCCCTGGGACACCCATAACCACTCACCAGCTACCAGACCGTCGACCCAGATTGGGAATCACATGTGGTAGTCGTGTTAGTCCGGTGTTTCTCGTTCGAGTAGTCACCGTTGTCTCACCTTCACCAAGGGCACCAGTCTCCCAGTGTGATCCCAAGGCTAGACTACCGTGAGACCCTCACCAAATCGCAAACCCAATAGCCAGCGCCACATCTACACCAGACTCAGCTTAATTAATAGATTAGTAATTTTAAGGTATTTAGCGTAACAAATGAGAACAAATGGTGAGTAAAAACAAGGTGAGTAGAAGCCAAAAAGGTGAGTGAACAAAGTGAGTAGTTTCATTTTTTTGGTTTTTCAAATTTTATAATTTTTTTTTTAAGATTTTTTATTTTTTCAAAGAACAAAACAACAGGAACAAGTATGTACCAAAAGCTTATTGGCAACAAAAGCAAAATAAACTAAACCAAAAGTGAAAGAAATAAAAGGGAAGGGGAATAATACAAACGAAGGAGAGGAAAAAAAAGATCACTCGGGCCCGGGGTGCGTGACTCCCCCTGAATACCTGAAGAAGGTACCCCCCTGGGGGCCGTCTCCAAAGGTTAAGCCTCCCCCGTTGTTTATTGCATAGCAAATAACAAAAAAAAAAAAAAATTACAAAGGTCGCCAGAGCAGAGCTCTCCCGCGACAAAAAGCGACAAAGTTGCATGAAAGTGAAGAGGACCGTTGCCAAGTGGAAGCCTAATTACAAAGTTCATTCAGGTAATGTACAAATTTCACAGTCTTTATACAATGTTCTCGCAGTCTTTATATCAAGCCCAAACACCCTAAGAACAATGTTGGTTAGCAACGTCATGCGCAGGATGATTGCTTTCCGAGAGCACTTCAGTGGAATTCTGTAGCATCAGACATGACCAGTATTCGCCATGTAGGAGAGGAGGAAAAATTAAGGAAAGATAGGGAAGGAATTTAGTTTGTTGAATTTGATAAATCTTGAAGGAAGGCATAGATGCGCTTTAATTTGAACCTTGGGGGCTTTCTAGTTATTATATTGTTCAGCCAGGTTGCTGGTCTAGGATAAGGGTTCCTTAAATGGTAAGGTATTGTTAATTTCATGCCTTCTTCTTCCATGTATTCTGCTATATATTTATCATTATCTTCTGCTGTCTTAAATGGTCAGGCCATCCAGAAGATTCTTGTTTAATTTTGTAAAAACAAGTTCCTGTATTACTTTCAATGGTCACTTGAGCTTTTATCGGAATGATATACTTCATATATCTAAAAACGAAAGTAATAAACGGTGAATAAGACCTAATTTCAAAATTAAAGAATAATAAAAACAATATCAGGTAGTTAAACATAAAATATTAACTGTGTGTATTTTTACGTAAAAAGACTTACTGTCTGTAGGAATAACCTTTGCTAATGTTTTTTTTTTTTTTTTTTTTTTTTACTACTTCTGCCACCATGTACCAACGAGAATTCGTTGTTCGTCTGTATGACTGCAATTGTTTTGTTCGTTAAGTGAAACACATTCATGACACAGAGGGAAAGTCAGTTTTTCGTAAACCTGTATGGCAATACGAGGTGAAAAAGTTTTCTGGGTGGTATGATTTGGCACTTGATAATACCAAAAGAGTTTCTTAATAATTTTTGGATGTCCACAAGGATATATGCAATATTTGTTCACCCACGTATAAAAGCTCGTAAATTCATATTTTTCATTTCCTTCAAAATATAGCTGAATAGCATTTGTTCTTCCTCCTTAAAACGAGTCTCTTGGATTCAAGTGGTCTTGTAAGTCCAACTGCGATAAAATATCTCTAATATTTTTCTCTTTTTTATTTCTGTGAATTCATGCTCCCATATTTCTTCACACCTGAACCCAGCTTCAAGGATTTTCTGTTTTATTCAAGTAGTTTTTTTAATACTGCTGACTCATTGACAGTTTTGTTTAGGGGTTTATGACAGCTTTGTCGAAACGTGAAGGACAACCATGAAAAAAAAACATCCGTGAAACATGAAAACTATTTTTTCATTCTGGCAATACCCATCAAAATAATGACCAACCAATCTTCTTTCACTTGATCTATTTAGAGCATGCACAATGATTATATTGCATGAGTGACTAATGTATTCCAACCACCGTACCGCGTGTCTACTGCAAGCAGATCTGCTAACGTAGCCACGGTTTGGAATAACCCTATCGTTTTTTTTTTTTGTATATGATGAGCTCTAAAAGTCGCCATACAACCAGAAGCAATTGTAGTATATCTGAATGGATCAACTTTTGCAACAGAAATAAATTCATCCTGAAATGCAATGCAACATCTTCATAATATATCCACGTCAGAACTAGGAAAGGAAGAATGAAAAAATGCAAATACTTTTCGATATATTGATATTTTTAAATATATATATATACATATATTTTCAGTTATACTCAGTTCATTAAAAAATATATATATATATATATATTTCCTTTTTGAAGTCGAAAGGTAACTTGCTTCTTTCCTGATAGCACAAATAAAATTCCTTGCGCATAGAGTTGACAACGTATCTGGATTGTAGTACTTGGCCTCTGGTAAAGCTCCCACATAGTGTTGGTTTTCCATAGTTTTGAACTTGTGTGGGAAGAAACCTTTTTTGAGTTCGTCGATTCTGAATGTTTTCGGAAGTTTAGATAAGCGGTGAAAAGCTGTAGGAATCTGTAAAAGTTATTCCTATGTATTTCATCAGCTTTGAGCAGCAGGGTACAATCTTTTTGTTTACGACCTAATATGAAAAAAAAAAAAAAAAATCTTTTTAGCAAATTTTTTCAACTTGAAGGGGGGAAAAAAAATCATTGTTGGCAAAAAACTGACCGACAAATCGCTTCAGCTTATGTGCAATGACAATGTAATTTTTATGTTCTGCTCAAAAAAGAAACTTGTAAAATTTATCTAAGGCATCGTAACCAGAAAACACGTTTTCTTGTCATTTCTATATTCGGCTACAGCAAAGTTTACAATGTGTTCTCCGCTTGATTGGTCCGTTTCAAAGTTAAAAAATATAAATTTTATCCGAAGGACTTTTAGGTTCTAGCTTGTTCATATAACATAGATGTTTACTCATATCTGTATATTCTTTGCAAACTGAACAGATGGAATGCCAACATCTATGCCTATCTCTCTCTCTTTTTTTTTTTTTTTGTTAACCGATGACAATCTGTATTTTCATAGAAACGTTGACAGATCGTGTAAATCTGCTTTTCTTTTATGTCTATCAAAATACTCTTGCGATTTGCAGACGTTGTTGCATTCATAGCAAAACACTTCGTTTTCTTCTAAACAGTTGGTAAAATAGCAAATTTTCCATTGTAAACAGCAGGAGTGATCTTTTACATGGTCATATGCTTTGTCGCATTCTAAACGATGCATTCTTCCCCGTAGAACGCATTCATCGACTTGATGACATCATGATATCCATTATGGAAGTATAAATAAATTTTATCTTTTTTCGATGGGCCTTTATAGATACATGATTTTTTTTCTCATTTTTTCAAGTTAATATGCAATCAATAAATACACTATTATTTTTAAATTAACTATATAATCTTAAGTTCAAATATAACTAGTCTTGTTGAACTGATGGCTCGAAACGGCAATAACTTGAACATTTAAATGTTTTTCAAAAAGTCTGTACTTCTGGAATGCTATATGAACCCATTTCTACTTTGGCATCCTCATGAAGTTTTAGGGCCAGTTGTGACGGCAAGTTTCACCTTTCATCACGAATTGTTTTCAGTGTACTGTCATTCTTCAAAAATGCATTTCTACCACTGTTGCTCGAACTCAGCATAATTTGTATTCGGCGTAGATAATGTTAACTATTGATCTATAGCAGAAAAAAGATAAATTGTAATTGCTTGTGCGTATAAAGAAATACATGTTTGTTTCATTTTGTTAATTGCACGAGTAAACTATTGCAATATCTAAATGTGTTAAATTGTACAATACGTACCAGAAATATCGCCTACAGACATAATGCATTTCAATTATGTTGGATATCCTCATATAAGAATTATTTCTGCGATTTCAATAAACAGTTTCAAATAGCATTCCCGTATGATACAGATTTAGAATATAGAGTTTGAACTTCTTGTTAATATATGTTTTTGAATTTTGTGAGTAAGTCTCACACACAGACATATACAGACTGCTAAAAATTTATCTAATTCTGGGGACACCAAAACGTTAAATACAGCAGAAACTCGATTTCGAAAATTTAATCCCAAAACAATACTTGTCTGCCTTTTACAATGGTAAGGGCGGGGGGGGGGGGGGGGACTTTAAATTATTACGCTTTTCTGGGAGCTGTTGAAAAGCAATGTAAATTACATTTTAATACTATTTTCTGAATTTTAAATGCTACATATATTCCACGGAGAAAAAGAAATGTCATTTTTTATGATAATGAAAATGTGTTGATACTTTTGAGACATCTGCGTTGCACTATATTGTACTGATGATTTATAGTTCCCTGTATTGTATAATGTTTGTGTTTATATTTATAATATTAATAATGTATATGAATTCTTTTGAATACAATTAAAACAAACACATTTAGTTTTTTTTTTTTTTTTTTTTTTTAAATAAAATATACGAAAATAAAAACTCACCTCACAGGTATTTTGCTTGATGTCAACGGAAACTTTGTATATTTGGTGTTTTTTCATTTCGGCTCTTACTGTCGCTAATACAGAAATAATTGCCTTTCCGTCAGTATTTACTTTTTTCTTAAAATAAACATCTACAAATTTTTCGAAAAACATCTCCGTCCCTTTTCTGATCTCATCCGAAAGTAAAGTATCAACACTGCTAGCACATAATGATCGATTAATTTCTTCCCTATAATTTAATATTTTTAATGAATTAAAGTCTTTTATATACAAAGGATGATCTCTCAAACTGAACATCGTATTCTTGATTGTTAAAAAGGAAAACAAAACAGCATACGGATTATATTATAAATAAGAATAAAAATCAAATACTATAAACTAAATAATAACTGGTAATAAATGCAACAAAAAAGATTAATAATAATAATGTAAAATTGAATAAAAAGTGATAATGTATAAGAAAAACAACAGAGAATATATTGGACTGATCTAAAGTAGAACAATAAAAGCGTTATCTCAGCGATCGCTATTGATAAACATTGAAGATTCCGTCCGCTATTGGTTTTGTTTTTCCTCTATCATGTGACCTGTGACGTCAGGTGAGAAGAGCCCATTTATTTAAGCTACTCTTTAAGAAATATGTTTTTAAACTCTGAAATTAATTCTAAAGCTACAAAATGACCGTATTAGTCGCAATAATATCAGTTACATTATATTATTAAAATAAATAAACAAAAATATAATGTAATTTAATAATAATATAATAAAAATGTAAAATAAATTTAACTTTCAGTAAAAAATGTATTTCTTCTTATATCGTTCACATTGATGAAACTATTTACAGTGTTGTCCAGGTTAATATTTTTTGCTACATCTTTATGAATATTTAAAATAGCGAGATCATTTAGTCTTTTTTGCGTCATTATCGACCTCAAATAAGTCTTTAATCTTCGTAATGTAGAAGACGATCTTTCTGACGTGCACAATGCAAAAGGATTAGTTAACATTATCTTTAAAAATTTTGTAAATTCTCAGAAAGCGAAGGGTTTTCTGGCTTTTTTAAGACATTTATTATATCTGCGATCGATTTTATATCATAGTTTTTATTTTTACATGTATATCAAAATACATACCGGTGAAGCGGTAATTTTTCTTTATTAAAGTTAGTCTTGTAGAATTCTGTGATATAGTCAGCAGATATTTCACCGACAGCAAATGCCTCAGCCTAAGAAAACAGTTCCAAAAATATTTTTTCGAATCTATTATTTAGTCAATTTAAAGTTAATGAATAATAAAAAAAAAAAAACTTTTTTCGATATAGATCTTTGGTACAAACGAGCACATTAGCAGGACAGCCATCATTATAGCGTTTGGGAAATTTTCTTTTTCTGGGAAGAGTTGGTTCATCAATATAAAATTTTTTTGCATTGCTTACAACTTCATTCCATAATTTTGAAAACTCGTTTCTTAGGCTCTCTAAATTTTTACGCAGATTTTTAACGGGATCTTTGATGTCACAATAATCTAATGACTTTTTTTGAGTGTAGAATGTATTTAATTCTTTCAAAAATTACAATAAGAGTTTTCAATAAAAATACAAACTTAAATTTCTCCATGTTTCTCAAATATCTGCTAGCTTTTCCCCCTGCTTCGTTCTTCTCCTCAGAAATGTTTTCAAAAAATGTTAGTAATGCACTGTAATTATGTTAAGTTTTTAATGATTTTATTTTTACGCACTATCTTGTTAGACAAAAATGGTCGCAGAGCTGTCGAATTTTGACTAAAGTTATCTTCTTGGAGCGACTGAAAAATAGCTAAACGTTTCGGGGAAAGTTTTACAAATGATATAAGATCCCGTAAAACTACTAAAAAGTCTCGAACTAAATTAATGTTTTGCAATGCGCCTTGCACCACTAAATTTAAATTATTAGCTGTGTAGTGAATAAAGATGGCTCTTAGTTCAATATCTAAGATTTTTTTTTCTATAATCCACTGACGTTGGCAGCACCATCGTAACATTGGCCTCGACAATTTCTAATATCTAATGCAAAACGAGTTAAAGCATCTTGTACAACTTTAAGTAATTCAGGAAATGTTGTTTTAGATGTTTCATAAAAACCTAAAAACACTTCTTCAATTTGCAAATTTTTGAACACAAATCTGAAACATATACTTAGTTATTTGTTCTTTCATTGTGATATCCGAAGTTTCATCCATAATAATTGAATAAAAAATCACTTCTTTTATTGATTGTACTATGTTCGGTTGCACTTTCTGGGATAGCAAAGAAATAGTCTTATTTAATATGTCGTGAGAAAGCCATTTATATTTTCCCCACAACTTAAGCTCTGGAACTTCTTCTGATCTCAAAAGTAATAATTGATATATGTTGGACGACTCGTCTTCATGCCCTCTAATCGATAATCCTTGTTGAGTTAAGTAATGCAGAGAAGATATAATTTTTAACAGAGCTACGCGAGCCTTTTTCATTTCTTCCAACTTTGCTTTAGAAATTTGGAAAACACATTTGTCCCTTTTTTAATATTCACTTGAACAGACATCGAAAATCTATTAAACGCTCCATTTTCATCCTTTTTTGAAACGTTCGATGGCTTTTTTCCAAGTCGAAAATCCTTTCTCAAGAAAAGCTTTATATGAATCTTTCTCTGAATTAGTTGCGACAGTAGAGGGCGCCATTCCACTACGCAAATCCTTACAAATACTGCAAAAAACTTTATCCAATTCATTTTTTTAAGTTCATCCTATACTTTTTTATTAATCATTTTCTGTTGAAGGATTATTACCACAATTTAATTTGGCATCATTCGCATTGACAGATTCACATCTTTGTATATTGACCTTTTTTAGTTTGCTGCTGGATGAACGTATTACAAATTTATCTATACCACATATAAAATATTTCTGTATTATTTATACAGCTTTTTTCGCAGGAAAGGAGTACATTTAAATATGATCTGTCATGTATTGCATGAAGTGTAACTATCATTCGCAATAATTTAGTTACTTTTAGAAAACTCCTGCTCCTACTTCCTGCAAAAAAGAATTGGATAATGTACAAATTCAACTGAACAGATAGACTGGCTAACTGTAAATACACTAAAAAGGTTATCTTACTCAAAGAGAAATGCAGCAACAACTTCAAAATTAATGGTTAAATAACTATAGCTGACAAAGATAAACATCTGTAGCTTGTAATTAGATACATTACCTGATAAAACTTCTAAGGGAAAAAGAAAAAAAAAGTTTCTAATTATGTGTATTTTGCTACATATGTGTCCCTCTGTAAACATTCTACAAACTGAAAAAAAAAAGAATTAAAATACTTACCTATTACTTTAGTGCACGTATTGCTATACACTCAATAGAGTATGAAAAATTTCGGTAAAAAATGTACACAGTTTAAATCTACAGTAAGTATTATAATAAATGTGAACTCTAGCATCTTTCTTTATCTTTATTATGAAAGAGACGACATGTGTTTAGATTGTGTTGAAACTTGAGAGAACCGCGAGAACAGGAAGAATTCAAATAACGTGGTTTTCCCCAACCTATAGGAGGTCGGTCGTCTGGAAGACGTCGGTTTTCAACCCGTAATTTTTCTATCTGAAGAAAAATCGTAGCTTTTCAACCCGGAAGTAAATTCTATCCCGAATAATAATGGATTTTATGTTTTTTGTACTTATACTTTGAAAAGTTAACTTCCCTTCACAATTCATTCAGGCTTAGAACTGACAGCAATTGCTGCTGGCGTGTTTAAAAGGTTTTTTTTTTTTTTGTGTGTGTGTGTGTGTGTGTTTCATTTATTACAAATTACTATAAGAAACTTAAAAATAACACTCAAAATAATTTAAAATTTACATTTCAAAATTTACATATTACAATTATTCGAGTTTATAGACATGCTTTTAAAACATTTTTTATGTTCAAGGATATATAGTGCTTGTTTAAAATTTTCCTTATTCGTTCATACAATTTCATACATTTCCGCTTTTTTTTTTTTTTTTTTACCTTCTAAACTTATACTGTTTATCAAAAAATTATTATATTTTGCTTCGTTTTTTAAATTTCTTATTAATGCACAGAAATTAGGATGTGTTTTTTTTGCTATATCGTTAAGTCTAAAGTTTCATCCTTCGGCGGTGTTATTCGTACGGTGCGACTTTTATTACTGTTCCTCATGTTTGGTGTTATTACTTTATTTTGTAACCATTGTTCAACAAAATAATCATAAAATTTTGTAGATTATCGGTGCAAGGAGAAGTTTCTTATATTTCAATCAGCGCGTCAATATGTTGTACAGTTAAATATGCTAGAGACGCACTTATCCTAATGGGAATTCGAATTTGTAATGCGAACTACGATTTTTCGTGAGGGTTGAAAACTACGATTTCACTTGAGGATTGAAAAGCTACGGGTTGAAATTTGACGACACAGGTCGTCTGAATGGTGTAACTACAAGAAAATCTGTCAAATCGAAAACAATTGTTTGTTTAACAATAGAAAGGAAATGTTTCTTTCTCTTTTCATCCCTACTATAACTGCACAGATTGGAGAAGGCTATACATTCGTACTTGAAATTTATTTGTATTTTTAATTGGAATTTCAAATGAAATTTTATATATACTACTCCGATTCAAAAAATTAGAATAATGTAAAAAAGAATGAGTTTGATGTTGCTAACGCGTCAATTTGCATACTGCGTCCAGGAAAAAATATATTAAAAGTATCTAATTATCTTCAGAGCATTTATAAATATAACATAAATATTTATTTTTATCTGATATATTAATAATTAACTATTTAAAAAATATTAGAATAATTCAAAGAAATAGAATACCTCGATAGCATGGTTCAAAAAATTAGAATATTCAAATTTTTCTTATATGTTGAGAGAACGGCTGCGGGATTAACATCTGTGGGACTATAAAATGTGCTCCGTTGAAAATGAAAAGTCGTTTGGCATTTGATTGTAGCGTAGTATTTGCTTAATATGGGACGAAAGAGCGATTTATCTGAGGCTGTGAAATATCGTATTTTGTACTTGCACGAAATAGGAAAAACACAACTTTTTATAGCAAAAGAAGTGAAATGCTCTCAAGTAAGTGTGAGTAGAGTTTTGAGAGAATATTCTAATAATAAGTGTTTTCAAAATAAACACTTTAAAAGTGGTCGAAAGCCAGTAACTTCAAGAAGAGATGAAAGGCAATTGAAAAAGATTGTGAAGAAACATCGTTTTCGGAGTGTGAGATATGTGCATAGAAAATGGAAAGAAATGGGTATAAATGTCTCTAAATCTACAACACTACGACGACTTCGCAAATTAGGTTTTAGATCACGTGTGCCTAAGATAAAGCCATTCTTATCATCTAAGCAAAGGGCTGCTAGAGTTAAATGGTGTAAACAAAGGCTATTTTGGGATCACGACGATTGGAAAAAGATACTTTTCAGCGATGAAAGTGTGTTTTGTGTGTCTCACGGAAATCAAGGTATACGTGTCTGGAGATTCAAACATGAAGCTTATAAGAAAGAATGTTTAAAACGTTCGTTTAAATTTGCGACCTCTGTTATGGTATGGGGCTGCAAGACTGCTGAAGGCCCAGGCAGGTTGTGTATTGTTTCCACAACAGTCAATTCAGAAGTCTATCAAGAAATTCTTGAACATTTCATGATTCCTTCAGCTGAGGATTTATGTGATGACGATTTCTTGTTTCAGCAAGATTCAGCTTCTCCCCACACTTCCAAATCAACAACTAAATGGCTCAAAGAGAAGGACATACCTGTACTCCCTTGGCCTGCAAACTCACCCGATCTAAATCCTATCGAAAATTTGTGGGGAATTATGAAGAAACGACTTCAAGAAGTTGCGCCTAGAGACAAAAAAGAACTTATTTCTAGTATAAAGAGCATATGGGCGAATTTGGATAAAAAAGATTGTGAACCTTTAGTTAAAAACATGCCAAATCGTTTAAGAGCTGTCATTAAAGCTAAGGGTGATGCAACAAAGTACTGATTAGCAAGTAAAAATACTTAGAGTTTAAATTATGTTCAATATATTTTCATTATTCTAATTTTTTGTTGTTAGCTGATTTAAATATATTTTCTATTTCATTGTAATGTGTTTACATTTTTATAATCTGCAAAATATGCAGATTCATATTATAGTACTTTATATTTGATATTATTGATTATTTATTTGATAAATTCGATTTTCATTTCCCTTGACCATATTTCTTTTCATTATTCTAATTTTTTGAATCGGAGTAGTATTATAGGTAAAAGTAATCGGTTCCTTTAGTGTAAAATGATGCCGATAATTCTTAGAAAATCTAGCTAACTGGGACATATATATATATATATATTTAAGAGGGCTCCTGCAATAATAACAATAATACAATTTACAAATTCCTATCTTAAAGATTTAAATAAAAAAATATTTTCCTTTTCTAGATTTAGAAAGCAAAAACGAAAACACTAATTGATTCTGTGATAGTATAATAAACAATTAATAAAACCAAATTATGAAATTACATAACAGGTGTTTTTAAACGACCTGAATGTGATATATATTAATTATTATTTATTACATATAAACAACATTTATCTTTTATGTAATATATTATTAGATAATCATAAGACGCTTTTTTTTATGTCTTAATCACCATACAAATTGTTTCATTTAAAGCAGCATTTCGTTTAAAGCAACATTTCGTTTAAAGCAGAAAAGAAATAAAGTTTTGCTTAAAACTGAAATAAGAATAGTGTATGTTAATCCGTAAAATAATTTTAAAAAGAGTAAATTAAATAACCTTAGGATGATTAAACATAACTAATATGAAATGAGTGGGTTTCTCTAATCTAGTATAAAAAGAATATGAGCTTTAAGTAATTAAAAATACCTTAACAGTATTTTATAACGCGGAAATATATACTTTACTATGGAAATTTAGAAGTGACTAGGTTCCGCAATCTACAAGAAATTTTTAAAAGCTGTTAAAAAAAAAAAAAAAAAAAAAAACGATTGCCGAATTACATAATTCTCAAAATACGAAACGAAATCTTCATTTTTGTAGTTTGATTTCCGAAATGAAATACTCGCTATTTTTAAGAGAGATTGTCGAGATGTAGATTTATTTCCCTGCAAATTCACAAAAAGCGCGTTTAATCCATAGTTTAATTTCAGATAATTTACTCAAATATGCGTTTTTTTTTTTTTTTTTTTTTTTTTTTCCCACTGCCAATTGCTTAAAGGGAAATCGTCCCATCGTAAGCGTCAAAAGCCGTGCTTATTTTTAAAGTTGATTTGCGATAAGTCTTTTTAACAATAAATATTTTGCAGCAACATTTCAAGGACATACTTTTTACCTTTTGCGAACACTAAATATGAATTTCTATTCTAGAAGGAATTAAATATAACACGTTCTACATGTTATTGGAAATAGTTTTACTTACGTCTTATATTCAGAAAAGTTCTTTTATGCTTTTCTAGTATTGTACTATTTATTTTGTCTACACTCTGGGAGTTCTTTTTCCTTCAAGTTTATTTCCGGCTCATAGCTTATGAAAACAAACAACATTTGCTTTTCTGAGTTTCTCAGTCGCAATATTTGGATATTCCGCATGATATATATTTTCTTTCTTTTTTTTTTTTTTTTTTGTAGTCCTAGAAGGAAAAAAAAATCCTGACGAGCTGCTAAGCTAACACGTTAAGGAAAAATAAGATTTAAGTAAAAAATCATTTTTTTTTTAAGTTATACATTTTTTATTGTGAAGCCCTAAAAAGCAAAAAATAAAATTTATTCTGGCAAAAACATGCTATAAAGAAATGAAAGTTTCAACACTAAGAAAATTTTAGAGAAAAATATAGGTAGTTATGAATTGGGCATTAACCCGGTGGAAGGCGCGCGCTAACCCTCGAACTGTTGGAATTCAGTTGCAGCTGCCTGATACCATAAGTGTGCTAATTCGCCAAAAATAGTAAACTCTCATTTTGTTCCTTCTGCTCAGTTTGTGTCAGCGTTTTCTCATCATTGACCCCATCATTACATTATTGTTAGCAACACATGGAGCAAACAGATTTAGCGAAAGCCTCATATTTGTGCAAACAATAATGAAAGTGTAATTTGAAATGAAGATCTGCCATACGAAATTTGTATACGAAGGTTTACATAGCTCGAATAGTTTTGCTTTTTAAAGTAAGATATGAAATGGAATATTAAACGGTTTGTTGGTTGGGTTTTGCATCACATTAGTGTTGCGCTTTGGGCAATTGGCAAATAGTCTGGGACTCACCCATAAGGATGGTCCTGGGGAAGTAAATGGAATTGGTGGTTTGAGAAAAATGCTATGAATAGAATTACAAGTCTTAATAAAGTTTCAAGTTGTATCGGAATTATGGCTTTTGATAAATTTTTAATATTGTAGGTGCATTGGAAAATATTTTTGATGAAGTTCTGTTATGATTATCATTCAAAATGATTCTCCGCTTTAATCTATTTTCACCATGAAGGCTCCATTCCCCTCCATGGAGGACCAAAATTTTGATGATATGTCTTCCAGTGGCGGCTCGTATTGGGGGTACTTCATCGAAACGTCTAGAAAAAGTACAAAGAATGGAACTTTTATTCACCTAATTGGCTGATTCGCTTATTTCGACAATCTAAGTAAATATGTTAACACTTGAAGAGCCAATTAAAAGAAAACGTTTTCGTTGTTAACATACTGTTTTCAGTCATTAGCCTGCAGCCCTCCAAAAACGTCACTCACGAGCCACCACTGATGTCTTCTGACCACGTTTCGGGGCGTATCCTAGACAGTTGCCATTTATCAATAGTGTAGCACTAGTTCTACCTAAAAACCTATATAATCTCAACCATGTACATACATTTATCGGTAAATATAAGATGTCACCGAAGCAAGGGAGCCATCTACTCCGTAGAGGATCAAAATTGTGATGGTATGTCTCTGGACCCTCCTTTAGGAGTGAGTCCTTGTACGTCGCCAATGTCCAATAGTGCAGTACTAGTGCGACGTTAAACCCAGCCTGCCTACCCACCCTGAAAATATACACCCTTAAGTGGTGTGTCCTAGACTGTAGCCAATTGTCTTAGCGTAGCACTAGTGTGACATAAAACGCACGTCCGCTCTCTCTCTTAGGGTTACATACAAACGGAACGCTTGCAATTTCGATGACGTAAATTTTGCAAGTTTTTTGCAAATACAGTCAGCAGCAAAAGTAACAGAGCACTAGCGAAATTTCCTATGTAAAAAAAGTACACTTAATGCAGATTTGCTAAATAAATCCTCGTCGAATCCTGTTCTCAATCAGTTTAAGAACATGATTCGACAAGGATTTATTTAATAAAACAGTGTTAAGTGTGCTTTTTTCATATAAAAATTTTTTCTAGTGCTCGGATACTTCTGCTGCCGACTGCAGTCATGGATTTGGAATGCTTGCAAATTGCTTTGCAACTGGAAGTGTTTCATTTGTATGTACCCCTAAAAAGTTTTAGCAGTTGTGGTGACTCAATCATCCCATGCGTGTGCTACCGGTTTAATTAATTTAATGATATTTTAATGAATACAAATTAAGGGATCCGCGCTGAGCGGGATTAACGTCGCGTTATGCTACGCAATGGGCAATTGGAGACGCTCTATAGTTAGTTAGTTGATTTTTAACGTCACACTAGTACTGCGCTATGGGTAATTGAATGTACCCCTAAAGATGGTCCGGAGACATGCCATCACAATTTTGATCCTCCACGAAAGGTATGACCTCTTAAGGTAATATATTATAACTAAATTTAAATATTCAGTATTTTTTTTTTTTTTCGTTATTTGAAGACGCTCATTATATACTTATAGAGATTAGTGTATAATCGATTTTAAACATTTTTCCCCAGAAGTTATTTTTAAAAAAATGGCGTTTGGAGGAGTTTTTCATTTCTTTCCATCAAGAATGAGATTGAGTGAGTTTAACGTCTAGCTAGAACTGCGCAGTGGGATATTAGCGATAGTTTGTGATTAACTTTAAGGGATGGGTTAAAGTGTTATATTATTTACATATAATATTATGTGTATTTAATTTTATATATAATGTTTAAATTATATATATATATATATAATCAAAACATGTATGTGTATATATAATAAATTGTTTCCATACGTATTTTAAACCCTAGGCTTAAAATCAATATTGTCTCCAATAGCTCACTATGCAGTTCTAGAGCGACACTAATAAACCCTTTCTAGTCTAATCCACATGTATTCAGCGTTCTGTTTGACGTAACTCGCACTCTCTTACGTATGCTGTGGAGGGTTGCAATTTTCGGCACGATAAGAAAAGCGCCATGTTGGCGATTTTTCGAAACCGGCTACCTATTCCAATGAATTGTTTTTTTTTGGGGTAACTGAGTCACCCCAGCGAGTGCTACCGGGTTAATATTTGTAATTCATTTTTAGCTTTAGGCTTATATACATATATATACCGAAATTCAGTATTATTTGCATACATTAACTAAAACTAAAAATATTACATTGTTTTAAGTAATTACTGCAAATTTATTTAAAATTTGCTTAATTTTTATATATTACAAGATATCAAGGAACTTTAATGGATTTTATTAAGCATCCGTATGCCACTCAACATGTTGAAAAAAAAAAAAAAAAAAAAGCGACAGAAAAAGGGCTAAGAATTAAACATTTTGATAATAGATTAGTTATATTTTCTAGATAAAAAATTAAATTTCAACAAGTTCAAAATTCCAATGTTTATAAAACTAATTTGCATAAGTGATAAACTAAACATTCGTATTAAGTGATGAATAAAGAAAACAAGAACATATATATACGCTTTAAAACTGTGGAGGAAGGACATGAAATTTCATAAAGTTCTATTGTAACACTACTGAGGTCTATGTACAATGAATTACGTTAAGACACACAATATTGCTAGTTATTTTGTTTTGATTTCAAACCTCCGTTTAAAATGAGTAATGACAGCTTACAACAAAATAATAAGTAATGACAGTTTGCAAGAAAAGCAAACCTCATCATAGTAACTATTTTAATACTTAGGTTAGAGAGGCATGTACAATGACGCATTAAATTTTGTTGCTTTATGTATTTGATTGTTTACAATCAAAACACCATCGTACACTAAATGCACCTTTATCGCCAACTTACACACCAAAGTTTCCTGGACATGCTATATCTACTGATTTTGCTAAGTCCTTTTGAAAATGATCATTCTTTACTGATTGTAATCGACCTTTTTTCAAGACATGCAGAACTTTATCCCTTAACGAACATATCTGCACAAAAAAATGTTAAATATTTATTTTCTTACATATCCACGCATGGTCGTCTCTCTTTAATCCTTTCAGATCTTGGACCTGAATTCATGTCACATGTTTATAATAATTTCAATAACACATTAGGTATCAAAATTCTACACTCTTCTGTTGCTCATCCACAATGCTGCGCGATTTCCGAGAGATTAAACAAAAGCATAAAATATTCCATAAAAACTCTTATTACAAGAAAAACACACATTTGTCAATGCTGTCGACATTCATAAATCTTTATACAATGGTGCTAGACATTCCTCCACATTATATTCACCAAATTTCCTACACTTCGGTAGAGAATTATCTTTAATTTTTGACACCTATGATGCTCAATAATAATATTAAGGTGTTTTTTTTATTATTATTATTTAAAGAAAGAGGTATGTTTATTTTGGTTAGGACTTTGATTGGCAAAAAGAACGAAAGTAAAAAGATGACAAAAATATTGGAAATGTTTAGTTGAGTTTTAATGAGAAATAGTGTGGCCCAATCGTACTATGGTAGGTATATGTTAGGTTGAACACCACCTGTTTTGACAACCTCTAACTGCAGCCATGGATCTAATTATTATTCGTAATTACTACGATACAACAAACATATCCATTTTCCTTACGTGTGAATAAACTCTCCTCATATCCCTCGACATTCCATAAAAATGTTAAACTTAGAAGCAAGAAATGAAGAAAGCAAGAACTGATATCCAGGTTTTTATTTTTGGAGCTTAATTTTATATAAAGTTAAATAGTTTTGTAAAATTTAATTATTAATCAAAATAAAAACATGCTAAATTTATATTTAAATCATTCTCTATAATGTCTAACCAAGGTAATAGAGTTTCACAGAATAGGGTACATATATGGCTAAATTATAATTAAGCTAAATGACATAATGGTAAAGCTACATAATCAGATTTGTATGGTAAAAGTACCATTTTATATTTATATTATTTTAGCTAGATAAACAATAAGTCAGTTAAATTATTTCAGGATCAAACTAACCAATGCAATAAGGGAGTGTATTTAAGAAGTTTTAACTACATTATTAAGAGGAAATGTGGCACCGATTAAATAATTAGAGTTATGATTAGTGGATCTTGTTAATGTTAAACCTAAAATAATGAAACTAATAGTTGATCTTAATATTATTAAAACCAAATTATTAAGAAGAATTAAATGTTAAGTTGTAAAAAGACTCAATCACAAGCAATAATCTCAAAAAGCAGACATGTAATGATAAGCAATACAAGGCACTCTTCAATAATTAAAGTTATTATATTAAATGTGATGATTTTTTTTTTTTTTTTAATATTATTATTGTTATTAAATTGGATTGATTGTTCAAACTAAACATGGGAAGCCACCATTAGCCAAATGCACGCAATTAAATTTAACGAAAAAAGAGTTATTTTTTCTGGTTGATATTATGAAATATGAAGAATGTAACTTGCAATAGCAATAATCCCATTTATTTATTTATTTTTATTTATAAGAGGGATTTTATTTATTTTTATTTATACATAAGAGGGATCAGCACAACTACAAGTCACAACAAAAGATAAATTAGACTTAATGACTGAATTATAGTTAAAAATTAGGCGTTAAGTGTAATAGGATATTTAAATAAAAGTGCGAGAAATATGTATGTCTTTAATTGGAAACATGCAAGATTTATCATTAAGAATGGATGAAATATTAATGCTATTAAATATTTGATTAGAATAATTTAGAATAAGCTGTGAATTAGATTTTGTGATGTTTTTTAGAAATATTTAAATTGAAGTGTTTTAGTCGGTATAATAGTAAATCATAGAAAATATCAGAAAAATGTTGATTATAACATTGGTTTTTGAAGACATTTAAGTAAATGGACAATTGCTTTTTTTTTTTTGATAGCCAATAAAAACTTTCTAATGTTAAGCCAATCATAATTGTTTAGATGATGATTTGTAAAGCAAGTATATTCTTAATAATGAGATTTTTTGATATTAAACAGGCATTAGATTTATTAGATTTTTGACCTTGTTTTGATCGAGAAGTTTTATGGTTGACACTATGATTAAGGACAGAGTAAACAGGGGAATAATCATGAAGGGGATTTATGTTAGAATAAACCTTAACAACCCTATTAAAATGTTCATGATTAAGACCATATGGATAGATTGTATTAAAATATTTCATGTAGTGAGATTCAAAGAAAATGCGTTCACTTTCATTTTTTTTAATCCGATGAATTTCAATAGTACATGAACAGAAATTATGTAAATTAAAATGTCTTAACTGAATAGTTGATTTACTAGTAAGGACAGTTGATGATAACTTTTTAGAGTCTGAGCGATGTTGATTAATTCTAATATGTAAAGGGGTTGAAGTTTCACCAATATACTGCATTTTACACATACCTCAACTTAATTTGTATATGACATTATATACCTGACAGAAAGTAACCAATTTTAATTCATCATAAATTTGGGACAGTAATGCATTTGGGCAAGTTTTGCAACGAGAAGAATCACACTTTCTAAACTTAAGTTTGGAAGGAGGAGAATATAGGTAGCTTGATTTCGATCTAGGAATTTCCCTATAAATATTCCTGTACTGGGCACAATACTGAGGGAAACCAAAGCATTTCTTGCCAGACACTGCAAACTTACTAAGAACATTCATAATAAAAGAGTGTGATTTTATAGGAAATATCTAAATCAACTTTAAATTTAAATTAAAAGTCATCAAACTATACATATTAAAATATATTAACACAATCAGATTGAAAATCAAAAGATAAAATTGCTTGAATAAATAGAAAGATGAAATTTGAAAATTAAAAGATTATAAAATTGAAAATTTCTTGATTAATAAGGCTAGAAAAATAGAAAGATAATAAAATTGAAAATTAAATATTCTTGTTTAAAATAGGCATTATATAAGTAAGATAATAATAATAATAATATATATATAATGTTTAACCTTGCAGTTAATCAGGGTTAAATACATACTAAACTATACACAATATTTACAAAAAGTTCCAATCCAAAGTATAAGTCATCCCAAAGCAATACGATTAAAAAGCTTACAACCAAAAGTAAAAGACTAAAATTGAATAAATTAACCCTCTGTAACTCATGACCTTTAATATTTTTGTGTTTATTTGTTTCGTAATAATTGGAAAAAAATAAAATACACGTGTTTCAGGTTTTTTTTTATTTCTCATAAATTTCGAAAAAACAAACAAAAATAGGATTGTTGCCTCAAAGCAACATCAAATGAATGTATCAAAAATTACAAAGCAGCACATGTTACGAGAGGTGGAAGTTTCTAAAGCAGTTCTTAGTTTTAGTGTAGCACAAGGCAACCCCACATTTTTCACATAAATTGTGCGTGAATCCAAGACACTTCGGGAACTTACATCTTATTTTTTTATTAGACCATTGCGGACAGTGCCCAATTTGGTCTTGGCGGACAGCTTTTGGAGGCACGTGTTGAGCAGGTCCTTTGTGCTTTTTAGCTTGAATCTCGCTCTCCAATGATCGCCGACTTCGCAAATTTGGCTTTATACCCATTTTGCAAAGGGTCTCCGCAACATTGAGGCGAAAGTCTGCTGATCGTAAGCGGCCGGACCCTTCAAGGTTTTTGTATTTAGCAACTCTTTTGTAAAGTAGCCATGCATTGGCGATCGTGAGGTCCAAGTAGTGATAAAAAAGACGCGTATGCCATCGCTTGCTTCGCAACCGTATCTTATAGATGCCCATGATGCTGTCAAGAAGGTCGACGCCACCCATATGACGATTGTACTCTCCAACCACATTGGGTCTTTTTATGCTGACATATCTTGAATTTTGTTTATCCCATCTTCGAACTTCGGTTTCAGGCTTTTGCCCAGCGAATGTAGAAGCCAGATTGACAATTTTGTTGTCCTTCCAGGAAACAATTGAGACATCGATGCCATTGACGTCAGCTACATACTCTTCTGAATACCCTCTTTCTTTTTTCATAATTATCTTTTCTGTCGACAGCTTACAATCCGGTATTCTATTTCTTCTCACTGTGCCAAGACTGAGGACACCTTCTTTGGCTAGATATTCCAATAGACGGAGAGACGTGAAATAATTGTCAAAATATAGCCTGTAGTTCTGGTGTCTTGGAATCATACGCGCTAACCTCATGACTACGTTAGATGAGGCTCCTAAATCTGGCTCTAAATCCAGGACAATATTTTCCTTGCCGGTTTCTATTTCTGTTTTGTAAGCAAAGCCTGAAACGCCACTCAATACAAAGATCTTATAACCCCATTTATGTGGTTTGTTAGGGTTGTATCTTTTCAACATATTACGTGCTTTAGTAGAGCACATTTGCTCGTCGACGCAAAGCTGTTCTTCCATTGGGACTTTGCTATATGCTTCATTCAAGGTGTCGATTACTGGGCGGATTTTGAATACTCGATCACGATCAGGGTTATCCCTTGGAAGGTCTTTCGTGTTGTCGTTGAAGTGCAATGTTTGACGCATTTTTTCAAACTTATTCAATGACATAGTTTCCTGTATTAGTGGAGTTCCAAGTACTGAATTCCAATGGTTAGTAACTCTAGGTAATTGAATGAGAGACATTGCATATACTGTCTCTATGAATTGCCTGACATCCATTTCAGATACCCGAAAAGTGCTGTTAGGGTCGTTTTGTACTTGGTACAGGTTGGTCTCCTCAGAAATTTTTTTGATCAGTTCTTGTGGAAACAAATAAAAAAAGAACTGTATGGGTGTGTCAAGGTGAAATATCATCTATGTCAATTGATGAAATTTATAGTATTCAAGAAGAGATTTTCGGGCAATCTCATGCGTATCCCGAGTTTCATATTTAGGCAGAATCGGTTGCCAATCCGCACAGCTGTACTGTTTTTTCTTTGGTCTTGATTTTTTTAACACCTGTATTTTTGCCCTTGACATATTTAGTCTTTATTAATTGGCGCATATCGTGCACAAAATTTAATTATGTATAAATATGATACATAAAATTTACATTATGCTCATTTTTTAATTATGGTTTCATAGCACTTTATGTGGACCACCTATGTTAAGGCTTCCCAATACTGGATATTTTCACACAATGTCTTGGGTATTTACTCTAATAAGTGCTCGTTTTGGCATAGGATTGAATTTTATTATTCAACCACAATGCGAATTGTTTTTCGGATCAAACGCTTTTCCGGCATCAAAATATCATTTTTCTTTAACCCCCCCCCCCCCCCCCAAAAAAAAAAAAAAAAAAAACCTATCGTACTCATAATTAAAAACATGTTTCTAATATCCAAGACAATAATGTCTTGTTTTATAATTCACTCCTGTAAATCTAACAATTATGGCTTACAAAAATGCTCTCATTTTCAACCTCTAAGCTGGAAACAACATCCTGGACTTTGTTAAGATCAGGTGTCTTTATGAAAAAGAATGTTGATTGTCATTTCAATGTGCTTTCCACATAACTGCCCTGTTCTTAAATATGCTTGAAACATTTGATGCCGCGTGCGTAGTGACAGACAATATAGCATTCTTAAAATTTGGGGGTGTATCTAACTCATCGTTTGAAATAACTGTGCTTGCTTTCACAACGCATAGCCCAAACTAAAAGTAATGGACTAAACTGCCTGTACATCCAAGCATAATGCCTGAGGTAATGATGTTTTTTTCGCAACTTGACGAGCAGGACAGGTTTTACTTTTTCTATATACACGATTCTATGACATCCTGAAAGTAGTTAATTTCTCTTTCATGAAGTTCTGGAGCACAAGCATATCGTGCTAATTTTTTATAACTTAACAGGAAAGGCAGGATGAGGAAGGACAGCGATCGGTACATAGTTAAAGACTAAGAATTCCATCAATAATATGATGTCTGATATCATTTAAAATGTGAATATCAATCGCTGGAAATCTCACAATTGTAAGACAAGCTTCATAGCTAATTGTTCTATAACCTCGTACAATCCTAAGCATAATCCTTTATGGACTCTGCAAAAAATGCGCACATTAATCTTTTTTTGCAAAGTGGTGCCACAACCTCTACAATATCGAATTGCATCTCTGTCTAAACAATTTTTCACAGCATTATTTCATTTTCAATGGGAAAATAAAATAGTATTGAAATGTAGTTTTTAACCTAAATTTATTATGATATAAGTATCAAATAAGTAATACTATAACTTCTCAAAGATGGTCTGCGGCTCTAAAATTATTATTCTTATTCAAAAATGCTAAAAATTTTAAAGCATATTAAACTAATCTATAATAGCAAATGAAAATGAATAAATTATTCAAAATTAATTACTAAATTGCTTGCTTTTTTTCGCACCTGCCTTAAAGAAAAAAAAAAAAAAATCCGACAAAACGGAAATATTAAAATAAGACAACGATTTTTTAAGTTTTCGAAATAAGGACTTCATTATTTTAACAGAATTTCGAATAACGTATTTAAAAAAAAAATGCTTGCATAAATTAAGCATATTCACAGTCATACTCTAATCAAAAAAATTCAAAATCTGTGGTTCATGTTCTTCGACGCACCAAAGCAGACAGTTTAGGCACGCGATTTTACTATCTACGACCTCTTCTAATTGACTTTACAGCTTGTCATAGATTCATTTCTTTTTCTCACGTCCAAAGACATGATATGAGGCTGGGTACTTTTTTAAGTAATCGTTTCACGTACATAAGATTCATCCCTAACAGTTTATACTTTATCGAACATGCTAATAATTTCAAAAGAAGATAGGGGCCAGAGTTTTTCAATGTCATGTACCAATACTTTTGATTTTATGTGTAGACGTTGTGTGGCATATGTCTAGTTCGTAGCAGGTGAAATATCATCTATGTCAATTGATGAAATTTATAGTATTCAAGAAGAGATTTTCGGGCAATCTCATGCGTATCCCGAGTTTCATATTTAGGCAGAATCGGTTGCCATTCCGCGCAGCTGTACTGGTTTTTCTTTGGTCTTGATTTTTTAACACCTGTATTTTTGCCCTTGACATATTTAGTCATTTTATTAATTGGCGCATATCGTGCACAAAATTTAATTATGTATAAATATGATACATAAAATTTACATTATGCTCATTTTTTAATTATGGTTTCATAGCACTTTATGTGGACCACCTATGTTAAGGCTTCCCAATACTGGATATTTTCACACGATGTCTTAGGTATTTACTCTAATAAGTGCTCGTTTTGGCATAGGATTGAATTTTATTATTCAACCACAATGCGAATTGTTTTTCGGATCAAACGCTTTTCCGGCATCTTATTTTATATCGCAATCGTTAATTAATTGTTTTGAAAAATTAATATAAGAATAGTGAAAACTAATGAGACATTCGTCCTGTCTTAAGGTATTTGTATAGTTTCTGCTACAGATTCTGGCTGTGATACTATGGGCAATGATACTGTGAGAAAGATGTGGCAATATTTGTAGATATATTCCTCTAGCTGGCAGTAGCATTCATATTGTTTGGGGGAAACGTATTTTCATCCACAAGGGCGCTAAATATGTCTTCAGAATCGACATCTATGCAGTTACATTCTATAACAACCACCAAACCTGATTCATTTCCATATCTAAGTTTTAAGGCTTTTTCAAGCCTAAGTCCTTCTTTACGCTCAGATCGTAATTCCATAACTTTATGTGTGACATGATTTATCCTGTAATTAAAAAAATAATAATTCTTTCACAGAAATATAACATAATATAATGTTTCATGAAATGATTAGAGTTGTGTCATAGCAATATTAATGACTATCTTTGTAAAGATGGTAATTGCATTAAATAAAAAACATTATTTTGTTAGTTTTTCAGTTTAAGGATTCCTTGAGTATTTATTAAACAGAAAAGAAATATACAAAGACAATATTCAAAAAAGAAATATACAAAATGACATCATTTAAGATTAAATATATGGATTAAAAATGAGCTCCATATCTTTTTTTTTTTTCTGTCACGTTCATGTTCATCTATTTTGGCCGTCAACCAAATGACAGGAACCCGGAAAAAATGTCTCCTCGTTAATAATCTGTTTCAAATGCCCTAAATTAAAAATCGTATAAAAAGCAAATTGTGCAGCAGTTTTTCCTTTTAAGTCACAATACATATGAAAATGGGATTTTTTTTTTCAATTAACGTAGGTACTATGACATGTATTTAAAGTCGATGATGGTCAAGAAGATTTCTGGTAGAAGTGCATGCTATAGTTGAAATTATGTAATCTTCTATTTCATATGCTCTTAAATTTAAATCATGCATGCTATTCATTCTTTTGGTAACTGTAAAAATATCATTTTTCTTTGACCGAAAAAAAAAACCCCCTATCAAACTCATAATTGAAAACTTGTTTCTAATATCCAAGACAACAATAATGTCTTGTTTTTTAATTCACTCCTGTAAATCTGACAATTATGTCTTACAAAAATGCTCTCATTTTCAACCTCTAAGCTGGAAACAACATCCTGGACTTTGTTAAGATCAGGTGTCTTTATGAAAAAGAATGTTGATTGTCATTTCAATGTTCTTTCCACATAACTGCCCTGTTCGTAAATATGCTTGAAACATTTGATGCCGCGTGCTTAGTGGCAGTCAATATAGCATTCTTAAAATTTGGGGGTGTATCTAACTCATCGTTTGAAGTAACTGTGCTTGCTTTCACAACGCATAGCCCAAACTAAAAGTAATGGACTAAACTGTCTGTACATCCAAGCATAATGCCTGAGGTAATGATGTTTTTGTCGCAACTTGACGAGAAGGACAAGTTTTACTTTTTCTCTATACTACACGATTCTATGACATCCTGAAAGTAGTTAATTTCTCTTTCATGAAGTTCTGGAGCACAAGCATATCGTGCTAATTTTTTATAACATAACAGGAAAGGCAGGATGAGGAAGGACAGCGATCTTTACATAAAGACTAAGAATTCCATCAATAATATGATGTCTGATATCATTTAAAATGTGAATATCAATCGCTGGAAATCTCACAATTGTAAGACAAGCTTCATATCTAATTGTTCTATAACCTCGTACAATCCTAAGGTACAATCCTCGTATAATCCTTCTTTGGACTCTGCAAAAAATGCGCACATTAAGCTTTTTTTGCAAAGTGGTGCCACAGACTCTACAATATCGAATTGCATCTCTGTCTAAACAATTTTTCACAGCATTATTTCATTTTCAATGGGAAAATAAAATAGTATTGAAATGTAGTTTTTAACCCAAATTTATCATGATATAAGTATCAAATAAGTAATACTATAACTTCTCAAAGATGGTCTGCGGCTCTAAAATTATTATTCTTATTCAAAAATGCTAAAAATTTTAAAGCATATTAAACTAATTTATATTAGCAAATGAAAATGAATAAATTATTCAAAATTAATTACTAAATTACTTGCCCCCCTGCCTTAAAGAAAAAAAAATTCCAACAAAACGGAAATATTAAAATAAGACAACGATTTTTTAAGTTTTCGAAATAAGGACTTCATTATTTTAACAGAATTTTGAATAATGTATTTTTAAAAAAGTGCTTGCATAAATTAAGCATATTCACAGTCATACTCCAATAAAAAAAATTCAAAACCTGTGGTTCCTGTTCTTCGAAGCAGTAAACACAAGTGGCACCAAAGCAGACAGTTTAGGCACGCGATTTTACTATCTACGGCCTCTTCTAATTGACTTTACAGCTTGTCCATAGATTCATTTCTTTTTCTCACGTCGAAAGACATGATATGAGGGTGGGGTACTTTTTTAAGCAATCGTTTCATGTACATAAGATTCATCCTTAACAGTTTATACTTTATCGAACATGCTAATAATTTCTAAAGCAGATAGGGGCCAGAGTTTTTCAATGTCATGTACCAATACTTTTGATTTTATGTGTAGACGTTGTGTGGCATATGTCTAGTTCGTAGCAGGTGAAATATCATGTATGTCAATTGATGAAATTTATAGTATTCAAGAAGAGATTTTCGGGCAATCTCATGCGTATCCCGAGTTTCATATTTAAGCAGAATCGGTTGACATTCCGCACAGCTGTACTGGTTTTTCTTTGATCTTGATTTTTTAACACCTGTATTTTTGCCCTTGACATATTTAGTCATTTTATTAATTGGCGCATATCGTGCACAAAATTTAATTAGTATATATATGATACATAAAATTTACATTATGCTCATTTTTTAATTATGGTTTCATAGCACTTTATGTGGACCACCTATATTAAGGCTTCCCAATACTGGATATTTTCACACAATGTCTTGGGTTACTCTAATAAGCGCTCGTTTTGGCATAGGATTGAATTTTATTATTCAACCACAATGCGAATTGTTTTTCGGATCAAACGCTTTTCCGGCATCTTATTTTATATCGCAATCGTTAATTAACTGTTTTTAAAAATTAATATAAGAAGAGTGAAAACTCATAAGACATTAATCCTGTCTTATGGTATTTGTATAGCTTCTGCTATAGAATCTGGCTGTGATACTGTGAAAAAGGTGTGGCAAGATTTGTAGACATATTCTCGTTCACGTTCATCTATTTTGGCCGTCAAGCAGATGACAGGAACCCGGCAAAAACGTATCGTTGTTAATAAATTTTTTTTGAAATTTCATACATGTATCTGTATAACAAGCAAATAGTCTGTTTCAAATGCCCTAAATTAAAAATCATATAAAAAGCAAATTGTGCGGCAGTTTTTCCTTTTAAGTCACAATACATGTGAAAATTGGATTTTTTTTTTTTTTTTCCCAATTAACGTAGGTACTATGACATGTATTGGAAGTGGATGATGGTCAAGAAGATTTCTGGTAGGAGTGCATGCTATGGTTGAAATTATGTTATCTTCTATTTCTTATGCTCTTAAATTTAAATCATACATGCTATTCATACTCTTGGTAACTGTAAAAATACCATTTTTCTTTAACCCCCCCCCCCAAAAAAAAAAAAAAAAAACTATCGAACTTATAATTAAAAACATGTTTCTAATATCCAAGACAACAATAGTGTCTTGGTTTATAATTCACTCCTGTAAATCTGACAATTATGGCTTACAAAAATGCTCTCAATTTCAACCTCTAAGTTGGAAACAACATCCTGAACCTTGTTAATATCAGGTGTCTTTATGAAAAAGAATGTTGATTGTCATTTCAACGTGCTTTCCACATAACTGCCCTGTTCTTAAATATGCTTGTAACATTTGATGCTGCGTGCTTAGTGACAGACAATATAGCATTCTTAAAATTTGGGGGTGTATCTAACGCATCGTTTGAAGTAACTGAGCTTGCTTTCACAACGCATAGCCCAAACTAAAAGTAATGGACTAAACTGTCTGTGCATCCAAGCATAATGCCTGAGGTAATGTTTTTGTCGCAACTTGACGAGAGGGATAAGTTTTCCTCTTTTCTCTATATACGCTTCAATGACATCCTGAAAGTAGTTAATTTGTCTTTCATGAAGTTATGGAGCACAAGCATATCCTGCTAATTGCTGTAACAACAGAAACAGGTTCTAGTATTTATTTTCTGGCTGAATTTTATCATGTATAAAATTTCTTATTAAGCACCAATTTTGGAAAGCATCGCAGCCTGAAGTTTTTCATGTTTATCTTAAAACTTAGTGTTTATTTATCAGTTATCAAAATCTTTAAATGGAAATTATTTCATTACTACATTAATAATAGCTATCGAAAACCACTGATGAGCTACCAGTTTTTCCAAAATTAATGGGACATGATATTGTGTAAAGATAAACGCCGATGTAGTGATGGCCGCCCTTATAAATTATTCATACTTCCTTACCTGATGTCTAATTAATCAACAAATCAGAGTCAATTTTAAAACATAATTAGAAACACTTTAATTGGAACTCAATTTAGGGGGGGAAATGTGACTACTTTTTTGTTAATGACTTATGAAACGCAAATATTCTGCCCTTCTCATATAAATATAAACGACGATACTTTCAATAGCTTAATAAAAGTTAATGGCCTGATAATTTAAATTATATTACTCATTCTGGTGTCAGATTTGTTGATCCTTAAATCGTACTCTTTTAGATCTCTAAAACATTCGTGGCTGGAAATACCCTCCAAACTTTTGCCGCCGTATCACACTGCTAGAGCCGGACTCATTCAGCACAAAGGCAGAACCATCTTAGCCACTCGGATCACCTAAACCACACCGAGCACGATTTCAACATTTCTTTTATACCTTAATTTAACATTTTTCATTCAACCCTGTTTTCAACAAACTTGCACTGAAACTCTTAATATATTTAATTCTCACAAAATATGAAGCTTCCCATTTAAGTTCTCAACTCCTATCTATCTATCTTAGAGTGTTGTAGTAAGTAGAACAAAAGTAGCTGATCCAACTCGGTAACCTTACAGCTCTCACTTTGGGAACTTTCTACGAAAACCGCTTAATACCTCACAATTGCACTACCTCTTCAAATAAATCGTGACCTAAGCAGGGAGTAACGAAAGACATGGAAATATGTGAGTTCATTGAATGGTGATTTTCTTTTAATTTTCCCCTTCCGTGGAAGATAAAAATTGTGATGGCATGTGTCCGGAGAACCTCAAATTGTGAGTCCCAGACCGTCGCCAATTGCCCATTGCGTAGCACTAGTGTGGTTTAAAACCCAGTCAACCAACCAACCATCTTTAATTTTATGCTTTATTCTCTTTTCTTTGTGTGTACATAGGTGTTGATCTGCTTTTGCATAGTTCCTGGGTGTTCGCTCATTAGCGCTATATGAACGTGGATTTTTTCTTGCAAATTCTTTTCATCTGAAAAAAAAAAATTCCGGCAGAAGTAATCACTATAGCTAAAATTATTTGAAAAACCTCCGATTATAAAACTGCCAAGATTATCACTTAAAACGTATAACAAAATACCTTTTATTGCATGTTCATCTCAAGTTAATTTCACTTAATTCTCTACTTTCTTCAAATTATTTATAAAAACTTTTCCAATCCTCAAAATTTGATTTCGCAATTGCAGTTGATTCAGACTCATCTTCTAGTGAGCCAATGCTTACCAATATATTTTACCACTGTTCTTTGGAAATGCTACCAAATGCTTCTTTCGTTTTCAGTGAGGCTAAGCTTAGTTCAGCGTTAACATTTCTTTCTCGCACATACTTTTTGGTGTCAGGCCAAGTCAGTTCTATGGCATTGGAATCGCAATGGTAAGGGGGTATTCGTAGTACATCAGGGGTTTTTTCCTTCAAAAGTTCTTGAATACAGTGCTTTTTTGTTGGGGGGTGCATTTTCATCAACTAATTCGGAAAGTTCAGTTTTTCCTCATTTTGAAGATTAAGAGAAATTTATCTCCTCTTGTAACTACTCAATTACTTTTTAGTGGCATACGTGGATGGATAGTTTTGAATTTAAAATTTTGAAATGGTAAAGAGGCATTATCTATATACAGATCACTTTATTTGGTGGAATATTAGGAAGTTTCTCTTTTACTATTTTGAAAAATTATCAAAATTTATTTGTCCGTGCTAATCCCCTAAAGAAGAGCGAGACTTAAAAATCAAAAACTCGCTCCTTCTGTAAATTCATCTTGGTTACCAGCATGCAGCACCATCAATCAATTTACAGCACTTTTTTCTTGTTAAATCTGTATTTTTTCCTGTCTACCAACATTTTCCAAAACACAGATGTTATCTATCCAGATTTCATCCAAATAAATAATTACTCGGTTATTCTCTCTGAACTTTTTTATATCTTGCAAATATCTGATTCGCCACAGTACAATGTCTGGTTAGCGACAGATCGTTTGTCGGGACTACGCTTGGCTTCTATCGAAATCCAATTTAGTGTGACAGTTTACGTAACGTTTATTTTTTGCAGGGGAAATCAATTTTTTCTTTTACAACAGGCAACAAAGCGGTTAAAGAAAGAATTTTGTTATTTGAATAAAATTCATTGATCATTTGTCGAAAAACACGTAGATCGAAATCGTCCACATTTGAAAGCACATTCCGTTTTTGATTGGGTCTCCTTCGTTTTCCGGGAGTTGATAGAATAGACGAAATACTAACTTCTTGCTTTAAGCGTTTAATTGTTCTTATGGATGGATACTCCAGTTGCAAAAGCTGTTGACTTATGAACCTGCTGATGAATAGAAATACATTAGTTTCTCAGTAGCTGCTTTCTTCTTAATTCTAGCACTTTATGGACCACTCTTCTTTTCTTTGAATGAATTGTTCTACCTTTTCCTAATATTTCTTTTTAAAGAGAAAAAAAGTTTCACGTATGTTTCAAAAAACTTAAAGGTAATAATTTTTTGGAAATTCAATTTATTTAAATATTAGAAATAAACACAAATTATAAGCAATAAATACAGCAATAATGATTCATTGACTTTCTACACATATGATAAAAATATTATAAGCAATAATTAAAACAATATTGAAATCGACAATGTTTCAGTGATTTTCTATTGAAATATGGACTATAGACAATGCGACCGCTCGTAGTGAAAACATTACAATTTTGCCCTTTTTCAATGCCAGTCAAATGATTAAAGAAAGTGAACTGCTAATCCAATTTCCTCAAATGAAATTAAATTTCTGTGTAATCTGAAATGTAAATAATAATAATAATAATAAAAATTAAACGTATACACAGTCTTTTAAAACCCGTCATTACAAGTTCTCGTTGAAAATTAGCTTTAAAGAAATTACCTTTTAAAAAAAACCCTATGTTTCCGTTCTCCCTGTTCCTTTAACCTGATCAGCTTATCGCTTTTTTTCGGCATGTTAGAACACATAATTTGTAATGGAGAAGAAAAAGAAAATCTGATAAAATTCTTGAACATTCCTGCTTTAAGGGAAATATGGACCTTGCGCCAATAAAAGTTATTCAAGCTGCCAACCTGCTTTAAGGGATAATTTAAGGGATCCGCGGATAATGCAAGAAAAATTTAAACAAATTTAAACACCGCCACTTTAGAATGTAGAAAAAGGGGGGGAAAAAAGCTAAAAACCCCATAGAAATAGCATGGGAAGAAACGCAAAAAAACTCACAATGTCAAGTGTGTTAAAAAAAAAAAAAAAAAAAGAAAAAAAAACGCTCACACCGGAAGTGATAAAAGGACAAAATTCACTAGAAAAAGACATTGAACAGCGCATAGGACCACCGCCACTTTAGAATGTAAAAAAAGAGGGGGAAAAAGGCTAAAAACTCCATAGAGATAGCATGGGAAGAAAAACAAAAAAAAAACTCACAATGTCAAGTGTGTTAAAAAAAAAAAAAAAAAAAAAAAAAAAAAACAGGCTCACACCGGAAGTAATAAAAGAGCAAAATTGACTAGAAAAAGACATTGAGCAGCGGGAACGGGCGGGCTGGGGCAGCATTGACTAAAAAATTCACAACTTTTGAACTAAATATCTGAAAAATTAAATTGCACAATAAGGTTTAAGGACGGAAAAATCACGGATTCGATGGATGGATGTTTCTTCTGTACGTAGATTCTGAGAAATGAGACAAAAGAAAATAGCTCGGGTCTCCAACGAAAAATTTGAAATAAGATAATAAAGCCAATTTCTTTCTTTCTTTCTTTTTCGAAAATATCTTCTGGTAAATATCAGTTTTTTCATCATCCTGTTACCATTTTTTTTTTTTTAAATTCCTCTCTAAATCGGGATTAAAGCTTGGCATTTATAACTAAAATTAACGAAAATTGAAAATAATAATAAAAAGTTTGAATCGTTACTTCATCTTATTATTTAAAACGAGGTAATCTCTCTTATCTGGAAGCAACACGAAACATTTATATGAACTTATAATAAAAATTTTAATTAGTATTATTTTTATAGATAATTGATACTGATATCGAAGGTTAAGTCACTTGTTTCGAATCAGCATTTTATTCGAATTTCATTAATTTAACATAGGAGTCTTTAGTTTAACCCACAAACATCTGGAATATAGCTAATCATAACAGATTTCCCCATCAAACATTAAAAGTTCCGCCTTAATTTAACCGTTCTAATTTTCATAACTGATCACTTTTCAATATTATAAGCATTGGCATCATTTGTTAATTTATGGAACAAATTTCATTTTGAAATCCTTGAATTTTTCCAGAATTTCTATGTGAATCTTCAAATGAAAGCTGTCATTTAACAATGCAACTAATGCCTCAGAAAGAGTAAAACAGTTGTGCTCTAAGACATTATAAATCTATATAGAAATCGCATGCATATTTCTATTTACTTTAGTGAAATGGAGTAATTGTGATATAAATTTATTTTTTATCACTATTATTAGAAAACGTGTATACATAGATGTTACCAAAACAATTTCTCCAAAGTTTTCAATTAATCAATAAATAACGCTTCAAAACTTTTATCCTGTTTAAATGACATCCAATAAATCGAAGCTATAAGATGTTACCTGAAGAAAGAACATCAGTTATTATATAGGAAATGTATTGATAAGTTGTTGAAAAGTTTGTTTTGTATCTCTCTGAATTACTTTAACAAGACCGTTCTCATTTCGATAAATAATAAGTTTATTGAATTCCTTGAACTACTTTTCCTATTCAATGCATTCTAGAAATGAATTTCTAAATATTTTATTGTTGTTATCACATAAGTATTATTATTGTCTTTTATATTTAACGCAGAAGAAAGTATTAAATTTGCAAAAAAAAAAAAAAAAAAAAAAAAAAAATTCGACTTAATGTTTTCGGTATTTTTACGTTTTCAGAGGCCCAGAATACAATTAGACAATTTTTAAAAATTTATATCTGTCAGTGTGTGATAGAAGTTTTGTTGTGGTAGCTTTAGTTCAAGAACTAATGTACAGAATTCTAAACAAACGTGTAGTAGTAGGTACCCCACTACTGCGGAGAGAGGGGTGAAAAAGTGGAAGGAGAGTATTTTTTCGGAAATGACCCTCGTCCAGAGCCGTGAAAAAAAAGAATGAAGGAATGTCTCCCCCTTCCCTCCTGTGACAATAAATTTCACCCTTTTCCCGCCGTGAAAATACACGAAGGAACGGCTAGTTATCCCAAATATTTACTTGTTTCGTTGCTTGCAGTGTCAGGTTAAGACATTAATTTATAACGTGCTTAAAATGTGAAGAAGGTGTGATTTAAAGGCCGGTTTCCATTGCAGTTGGAAGTTCGAGGTTCTAAAAACCATTAATCACGCTCCCGACACAAAGAGCCAAATGTCTTGTCATCAGTTGTAGCCTTTTTTTTTTTTACCAGATTGCGCAGTTACTTCAAAGGAAAGCATGCAAAATCGACAAAGATATGTGCGTCTGGCCCCTCAATTATCTCAGCAGGGGGTTAGGACCAGGCACTTTTCCCTTCGAAGCAACCTCGTTGAACCAGGTTCAATCGCTTGACCACATCAAAGGATTCTGAATAGCGCCGATCGGAACATTTTGAACCTACCCTCAGTGGAAACTGAGCTCAAAGTGTTGTAGTTCTATAGTTGATTTAGAAGGTGCTGCTGAAGATGAAAGGTTTTTTGAATCAGAGCGATGCTGATTAATACGTAGATGTAGAGGAGTGGAAGTTTCACCTATATAATTGAGTTTATGAAGACCACAACTGATTTTATAAATAACATTGTATGGCTGACAAAATGGAACCAAAGAGTGATTATTATTTGTGTGAGCGAGGCCATAGCGATCCAAGGATATCCCTATAAATGTCCTTGTACCGGGCACAATAGCTGCTGTGAAGCTAAGTATTTTTTGCCAGGATCTAAAAATTTACTAAATAGAGTCATTGTAGAGGAAAAAATGTTGTTGATTATTCATAAATTAAATTCAATCAACTAGTAATATTGATATGAATTTAGAAATCACAAAGCAAGTAAATATTTACATTAGTTTTATATCGAAAGTTGGCTATACCAAATTCAATAACATAATTAAGTTTATTCTTGATTAATAAGTATCTGGATTAATGAAAAGTTAAGTGAAAAATTATCAAAATCAATATTAAAAATAATTAAATCATCGATAAGCATGTAAACAGATATTATGAGTTACAGTGAACTGATACTCAAAGAAAAATCAGAAAAGATTAGCCGCACTGGAAGAGTAATTAGTTCCCAAGCCAATACCGTGAGATTGTTTGAAAATTTCATTATGAAAAAAGATGTAGTTATTATTTAAACAAAAATGACACAGACTAAGAAAAAAATCTCGAGAGATATCCAATTCATCTTCAATATAAAAAATATCAAAAATATTTTTAATGATATAGAGGTCATTTATAGGAATATTACTGAACAGGTTTTCAAAATCATAAGTTTGAATAGATGAAGGTTAAAGACTATTATGAATAGACCAAAAATAACTAGAGTTCTTATATTTAAAAAAATCATAAATTTCTTTAAGAAAAACTGCAATTTAATATTAAAATTTTTACCAATACTATTGGTTGTACAACAAATAAATCTAAATTTAACAGGATTTTTATGAAACTTAGGTGTCAAAAATAAAAAGGGAATATTACTTTCATTTAAGACCTTTATATTATATGAAAAAAGCGATTTAATCTGTTTAGAATAAGCTGTAAAACATTTTTTAACAATCGTAGATTTCAAATTCAATTTTGTGTAGTAAAAATCGTTATTGAGTTCATCTAAAGTTCTTTCAAATTATACCATAATTACTAGCAGCTTTATCAACAGGAACCAATATAAAATGTTTTTAAAAAAATTCTAAGTATTCATTATCTTCCTTATAAAATTTCTGATAACTGTAACTAACACAATTTAAACTTTCACTTAAAAAATTATCAAAATAAGCAATAAGATTATATTTTTTCCATTCATGAAAAGCTTCTATGGGTGTTTTTTATTTATAAAAAATTTTGTAAATAAAACTATCAATATCTTTCAAAATAATTTCCTTTACATTTGATTTTTTAAGTTTTTTATTTAATCTAAATTTAGTACGCAGATTCATCAAAAACCTTATATTATCATTTTTTATTATATTAAGATTACCAGTTATAACATGTTTATAATTATTATCAATATAAGAGTTAAAATCATCACTATTACATATACAAATATTCGTACGGGAAGGATCAACTAATAAAGCAAATTCTCTATAATTAAAAATCTTTTTACTGAATGGTTTATTATATTTAAAAGCAGTTATAATATTTATATTTTTTACTGGAAAAAAGAAATTATTTTTAAAAGTAGCTTTATTCAATTTCAAGTGATCAAATGATTTTTGCAAGAAAGAAACAGTAAAATATTCATTTAAAACATTATTTTTACCAACTTTTAGGAGTTTGAAACTTATTAAATCTGTAACTAAATCCTTAAATTGATTGTTAACAAAATTATAATTAGAAAGCAAAGCAAAGATCTTTTTAATGGTTTGATTTTCAAAGAAAAAATTGAAGTCTTTAATTTGTTAACATTTAAAGAGTTTACAAAAATTCTTTCTTGTTCATTTAACCAAAATAAAGGTATGATGTCATTTACTTTCTTATTATTAATATGAGAACCCCTTTTGCCTCTTTTAATTGAAATTAAATTATTAACTTCATAAAATAAATTATATACATTAGATACCTTGTTTACATTTAGATTATTGAGTTCTGTATTTAAGCCATAAGGGTATAAAGTTTTAAATTTAAAAATATAATCACTTTCCTTAAAAAGTCTTTCATTTTCATCAGTAACATGGTCTAAAATTTCAATTTCAATATTTTCAAATGAATGTTCTTTAAAATGGGAAAGTTCAAAAGAGGGGAATTTGGATTTATTTATTTGTGACCTGTGGTTATTAATTCTAAAATTTAATTCATTCGAAGTTTGACCAATATAACTCTGGAAACAATGTAAACATCTAATTCTGTAAATAATACAGTGGAGCACCTTTTATACGTTTCTCATTTATACGTTTTTCTCATTTATACGTTTTTCGACTTCGGTCCCAAATCATTCCATTGAATTCTAATGTTAAAATATTTCGTTTATACGACACAAGTAAATTCTTAATTTCACTTATACGTTTTTTTCCCCTCCTTGTAAAATCCGAAGTTTGAGTTTCATTCCAAGATTAAAAAAGAAAAAAAAAAAAGATGAATGCCCTTTGTTTTATTCTTATTTTTTCGATTATTTTTTCTTAGAATTATGGTAACAAAGTGCGGGTATAGAACAAAGTGCGACTTGCATCGATAGCCTGGGGGGAAGGGGGGTTAGAGAAAATTTCAGAGATAAGCCAAGTAGCCAGTGACCACCCACTATCTCTTTTAATTGATTCCAGGAATGGGGTATGAAAGGAAAAAAGCCCACAACTTTATAGGCATTTTGTAAACTTGAAGATTTATTACTCACTTCCGATTTTCTTATTGTGTTTATTTGACACGGTTGGAGAAATTTTTTTTTCTTTTGTTCCTTTTAATTGTTTGCAAAAATGTCATCTTCGTTTATAGAACAAAAAGCTTTGTCTTTTAAGGACCCTTCAGGGACTGGCAACTTAAAGCTGCAAGTCGGCTCTATTGATATTTCTTTGATGTGATTAGGAGATCGACGCTCGCTGCAATCGAAGCTCACGAACCTTCTAGTGAGATAATTGCATGAGAAGGGGTGTCTCTTTTGTAAAAGAGCAATAAAAAGTAATGTCCTTCATTGTAAATGTGTGCAAAATTTCAAGTGTCACTTTCGGACAATACATAATTTATGAGTTTTGACGCTCTGTATGTTGCCAGTCTCTGAAGGGTCCTTAAAGGTTAAAATTGAAATCTTGAAAAAATTTTCTGAATTTCTATATTTTTAGTTATCATTTAATTTTTATTCAACGTTTTAAAAATATTTAAATATAATTAAAATATATTTTATTCGAATAAATGTAAAGGAAATCATGAAAACTGATTAGACTTTTATTATTAATATGATACTTTATTGTGTTTTAATGTTAAAATGAATTTTCAGTTGTACGTTTTTTTCAGTTATACGTTTTTTAGGAACGGTCCCTTGAAAAACGTATAAACGGTGTTCCACTGTATTACTAAATTTACAAAAACTAATAAACTAGGTGGCAGCACATCACCATCAGCTTTAGCAACAAGACAATTTTTACTTTTTCACTTAAAATATTTCATAATTGCTAATTTAAATAATTTATTATTCAAAATAAGCGCTAAAGCAGCTATAATTAATAATAAAGCAGCTATATTCATGTTTATTAACATTGTTTGATAAGTTTTCTTGTTGTTTGTTACATTTCACTTTCATGACATCATTTAACTTTATTTAAATATATATATATATAAATAATAGATATCGTAATAAAATTTAATCTTAAAATTTAGCAATTAATAGAACTAAAACAATAACAGCACACTAAAATATAGAACTGAATTTAACATAGAGGAAATATAAATTTTTTACGGATTTCACAAAATATTTTAAGATAGAGTAAGTTAAATTGTAATACTGGATGTTGGCAAGCATTTTCGAAGTGGAACACAATAATTTGGTAAAGAAGCAAAATGCCAGATTGAAAGAAATAGTCCTGTCGTACTAATAAAATAAAAAGATATAACAGAAAAAAAAAAAAAAAAAATGCTTTGCTAGATCATTTGTCATTTTCTTAAACTCACTAATATCTGCTATGTAGGAGATCTGATCCTTGTTTTACTTTTCATACCCCATCTTCTCCCAGAATGAATTCTCTCACCCGTCTCAGAATAGGGCATTCCAGGATAACACATAAGCACTTACTACTGGGAGAACAAGAACCTGACTGTCCTAAATGTCATTTTACTTCACTTACCATTCGCCATGTACTAACAGATTGCCCATGCCTTCGTCATTTGTACAGACATTATTTTAAATCATCATCACCAAATCTGACAAGCCTTATAGGTACTAATCCTCATCCTTTACTGACAAACTTTTTAAAAGAGGCTGATTTTTATTACGATATCTGATTTTATTTTTTACACTATTCATTTTTTTACATCTGTTTTTATTATATACTCTTATGTATTTTTTTACTTCTAGTTTTATTGTATACACTGCTCATTATTTTTAAATCATTTCATCTTATACACTGTTTGCCCTGTTATCTATTTTTTTTGATTTTTTGACTTCATTATTTTTTTAACTTTTTACCCATTTTTGTGTTTTAGTGACCATAGAAGCTATACTTTAATTTCACATATTTGCTTGGCGCAGTATGTCCCATTGTGGACCTTGCGCCATTAAAAGACAATCAACCAACCAACCAACCAACCCAGAATGAATTCAAAGCAAATTTGTCCGCCTGTCTTCTTCCAGGATTTTTACATATGGCTGCAAAGTCTAATTTCATGCCTTCTTCTTCCATGTATTCTGCTATATATTTATCATTATCTTCTGCTGTCTTAAATGGTCAGGCAATCCAGAAGATTCTTGTTTAATTTTGTAAAAACAAGTTTCTGTATTACTTTAAATGGTCACTTGAGCTTTTATCGGAATGATATACTTCATATATCTAAAAACGAAAGTAATAAACGGTGAATAAGACCTAATTTCAAAATTAAAGAATAATAAAAACAATATCAGGTAGTTAAACATAAAATATTAACTGTGTGTATTTTTACGTAAAAAGACTTACTGTCTGTAGGAATAACCTTTGCTAATGTTTTTTTTTTTTACTACTTCTGCCACCATGTACCAACGAGAATTCGTTGTTCGTCTGTATGACTGCAATTGTTTTGTTCGTTAAGTGAAACACATTCATGACACAGAGGGAAAGTCAGTTTTTCGTAAACCTGTATGGCAATACGAGGTGAAAAAGTTTTCTGGGTGGTATGATTTGGCACTTGATAATACCAAAAGAGTTTCTTAATAATTTTTGGATGTCCACAAGGATATATGCAATATTTGTTCACCCACGTATAAAAGCTCGTAAATTCATATTTTTCATTTCCTTCAAAATATAGCTGAATAGCATTTGTTCTTCCTCCTTAAAACGAGTCTCTTGGATTCAAGTGGTCTTGTAAGTCCAACTGCGATAAAATATCTCTAATATTTTTCTCTTTTTTATTTCTGTGAATTCATGCTCCCATATTTTTTCACACCTGAACCCAGCTTCAAGGATTTTCTGTTTTATTCAAGTAGTTTTTTTAATACTGCTGACTCATTGACAGTTTTGTTTAGGGGTTTATGACAGCTTTGTCGAAACGTGAAGGACAACCATGAAAAAAAAACATCCGTGAAACATGAAAACTATTTTTTCATTCTGGCAATACCCATCAAAATAATGACCAGCAATTCTTCTTTCACTTGATCTATTTAGAGCATGCACAATGATTATATTGCATGAGTGACTAATGTATTCCAACCACCGTACCGCGTGTCTACTGCAAGCAGATCTGCTAACGTAGCCACGGTTTGGAATAACCCTATCGTTTTTTTTTTTTTTTTTTTTTTTTTTTGTATATGATGAGCTCTAAAAGTCGCCATACAACCAGAAGCAATTGTAGTATATCTGAATGGATCAACTTTTGCAACAGAAATAAATTCATCCTGAAATGCAATGCAACATCTTCATAATATATCCACGTCAGAACTAGGAAAGGAAGAATGAAAAAATGCAAATACTTTTCGATATATTGATATTTTTAAATATATATATACATATATTTTCAGTTATACTCAGTTCATTAAAATATATATATATATATTTCCTTTTTGAAGTCGAAAGGTAACTTGCTTCTTTCCTGATAGCACAAATAAAATTGCTTGCGCATAGAGTTGACAACGTATCTGGATTGTAGTACTTGGCCTCTGGTAAAGCTCCCACATAGTGTTGGTTTTCCATAGTTTTGAACTTGTGTGGGAAGAAACCTTTTTTGAGTTCGTCGATTCTGAATGTTTTCGGAAGTTTAGATAAGCGGTGAAAAGCTGTAGGAATCTGTAAAAGTTATTCCTATGTATTTCATCAGCTTTGAGCAGCAGGGTACAATCTTTTTGTTTACGACCTAATATGAAAAAAAAAAAAAAAAAATCTTTTTAGCAAATTTTTTCAACTTGAAGGGGTAAAAAAAATCATTGTTGGCAAAAAACTGACCGACAAATCCCTTCAGCTTATGTGCAATGACAATGTAATTTTTATGTTCTGCTCAAAAAAGAAACTTGTAAAATTTATCTAAGGCATCGTAACCAGAAAACACATTTTCTTGTCATTTCTATATTCGGCTACAGCAAAGTTTACAATGTGTTCTCCGCTTGATTGGTCCGTTTCAAAGTTAAAAAATATAAATTTTATCCGAAGGACTTTTAGGTTCTAGCTTGTTCATATAACATAGATGTTTACTCATATCTGTATATTCTTTGCAAACTGAACAGATGGAATGCCAACATCTATGCCTATCTCTTTTTTTTTTTTTTTTTTTTTTTTTTTTGTTAACCGATGACAATCTGTATTTTCATAGAAACGTTGACAGATCGTGTAAATCTGCTTTTCTTTTATGTCTATCAAAATAATCTTGCGATTTGCAGACGTTGTTGCATTCATAGCAAAACACTTCGTTTTCTTCTAAACAGTTGGTAAAATAGCAAATTTTTCATTGTAAACAGCAGGAGTGATCTTTTACATGGTCATATGCTTTGTCGCATTCTAAACGATGCATTCTTCCCCGTAGAACGCATTCATCGACTTGATGACATCATAATATCCATTATGGAAGTATAAATAAATTTTATCTTTTTTCGATGGGCCTTTATAGATACATGATTTTTTTTTCTCATTTTTTCAAGTTAATATGCAATCAATAAATACACTATTATTTTTAAATTAACTATATAATCTTAAGTTCAAATATAACTAGTCTTGTTGAACTGATGGATGTTTGTTTCATTTTGTTAATTGCACGAGTAAACTATTGCAATATCTAAATGTGTTAAATTGTACAATACGTACCAGAAATATCGCCTACAGACATAATGCATTTCAATTATGTTGGATATCCTCATATAAGAATTATTTCTGCGATTTCAATAAACAGTTTCAAATAGCATTCCCGTATGATACAGATTTAGAATATAGAGTTTGAACTTCTTGTTAATATATGTTTTTGAATTTTGTGAGTAAGTCTCACACACAGACATATACAGACTGCTAAAAATTTATATAATTCAGGGGACACCAAAACGTTAAATACAGCAGAAACTCGATTTCGAAAATTTAATCCCAAAACAATACTTGCTCCGCCTTTTACAATGGTAAGGGCGGGGGGGGGGGGACTTTAAATTATTACGCTTTTCTGGGAGCTGTTGAAAAGCAATGTAAATTACATTTTAATACTATTTTCTGAATTTTAAATGCTACATATATTCCACGGAGAAAAAGAAATGTCATTTTTTATGATAATGAAAATGTGTTGATACTTTTGAGACATCTGCGTTGCACTATATTGTACTGATGATTTATAGTTCCCTGTATTGTATAATGTTTGTGTTTATATTTATAATATTAATAATGTATATGAATTCTTTTGAATACAATTAAAACAAACACATTTAGTTTTTTTTTTAAATAAAATATACGAAAATAAACTCACCTCACAGGTATTTTGCTTGATGTCAACGGAAACTTTGTATATTTGGTGTTTTTTCATTTCGGCTCTTACTGTCGCTTCTACAGAAATAATTGCCTTTCCGTCAGTATTTACTTTTTTCTTAAAATAAACATCTTCTACAAATTTTTCGAAAAACATCTCCGTCCCTTTTCTGATCTCATCCGAAAGTAAAGTATCAACACTGCTAGCACATAATGATCGATTAATTTCTTCCCTATAATTTAATATTTTTAATGAATTAAAGTCTTTTATATACAAAGGATGATCTCTCAAACTGAACATCGTATTCTTGATTGTTAAAAAGGAAAACAAAACAGCATACGGATTATATTATAAATAAGAATAAAAATCAAATACTATAAACTAAATAATAACTGGTAATAAATGCAACAAAAAAGATTAATAATAATAATGTAAAATTGAATAAAAAGTGATAATGTATAAGAAAAACAACAGAGAATATATTGGACTGATCTAAAGTAGAACAATAAAAGCGTTATCTCAGCGATCGCTATTGATAAACATTGAAGATTCCGTCCGCTATTGGTTTTGTTTTTTCTCTATCATGTGACCTAAGACTCCTATAATACGAGCTGGCTCACAGCTGATCATTGTTGCCCAGCGGAAATATAGCTTGGCGACGTTCAGTTGCAGACGTATTACTCGGCGTCTTTATCGCCTAAAATGGCGAGTTTGCCTACACAGAAGAGCGAATTATCGTTTGTACTTGATAAGTTTGGCGGTAATATTTGGCGAAATTTTCTCATAACCCTTGTAAAAAGTAGCCATCGCTGTTGCTGTTAAATTAGTTAATTTTAAATATTTATACACTTTGAAAAGTAGTGTAGGCTGTAAAATACAACATTTAGATAATCAAACAGCAATAAAAACAAATAATTGATACAAAAAATGCAAGAAAACATATCATAATTACATTTCATATTTGTGATTGAAAGCTAAGCGTCCAATTTTCTTTTAGACAATAATAACTAATTTCTTTCGCCTTTCTTCATTTGTTGGGAATCTAAACATTCTAAAAGCAGTTCTGGTATGATTTGAGCAATTTTCGGCTGCACAACCCCGTTTTATGTGATTTGATAACACTTGAAATTCGGACCGCGTGGGCAACAATCGCTGAGTGGGAAACAAAATGCCTGATGAGCCAGCCTGTATTGAAGGAGCTCTAATGTGACCTGTGACGTCAGGTGAGAAGAGCCCATTTATTTATGCTACTCTTTAAGAAATATGTTTTTAAACTCTGAAATTAATTCTAAAACTACAAAATGACCGTATTAGTCGCAATAATATCAGTTACATTATATTATTAAAATAAATAAACAAAAATATAATGTAATTTAATAATAATATAATAAAAATGTAAAATAAATTTAACTTTCAGTAAAAAATGTATTTCTTCTTATATCGTTCACATTGATGAAACTATTTACAGTGTTTTCCAGGTTAATATTTTTTGCTACATCTTTATGAATATTTAAAATAGCGAGATCATTTAGTCTTTTTTGCGTCATTATCGACCTCAAATAAGTCTTTAATCTTCGTAATGTAGAAGACGATCTTTCTGACGTGCACAATGCAAAAGGATTAGTTAACATTATCTTTAAAAATTTTGTAAATTCTCAGAAAGCGAAGGGTTTTCTGGCTTTTTTAAGACATTTATTATATCTGCGATCGATTTTATATCATAGTTTTTATTTTTACATGTATATCAAAATACATACCGGTGAAGCGGTAATTTTTCTTTATTAAAGTTAGTCTTGTAGAATTCTGTGATATAGTCAGCAGATATTTCACCGACAGCAAATGCCTCAGCGTAAGAAAACAGTTCCAAAAATATTTTTTCGAATCTATTATTTAGTGAATTTAAAGTTAATGAATAATTTAAAAAAAAAAAAACTTTTTTCGATATAGATCTTCGGTAGAAACGAGCACATGAGCAGGACAGCCATCATTATAGCGTTTGGGAAATTTTCTTTTTCTGGGAAGAGTTGGTTCATCAATATAAAATTTTTTTGCATCGCTTACAACTTCATTCCATAATTTTGAAAACTCGTTTCTTAGGCCCTCTAAATTTTTACGCAGATTTTTAACGTGATCTTTGATGTCACAATAATCTAATGACTTTTTTTTGGAGTGTAGAATGTATTTAATTCTTTCAAAAATTACAATAAGAGTTTTCAATAAAAATACAAACTTAAATTTCTCCATGTTTCTCAAATATCCGCTAGCTTTTCCCCCTGCTTCGTTCTTCTCCTCAGAAATGTTTTCAAAAAATGTTAGTAATGCACTGTAATTATGTTCTAAAGTTTTTAATGATTTTATTTTTACGCACTATCTTGTTGGACAAAAATGGTCGCAGAGCTGTCGAATTTTGATTAAAGTTATCTTCTTGGAGCGACTGAAAAATAGCTAAACGTTTTGGGGAATGTTTTATAAATGATATAAGATCCCGTAAAACTACTAAAAAGTCTCGAACTAAATTAATGTTTTGCAATGCGCCTTGCACCACTAAATTTAAATTATTAGCTGTGTAGTGAATAAAGATGGCTCTTAGTTCAATATCTAAGATTTTTTTTCTATAATCCACTGACGTTGGCAGCACCATCGGAACATTGGCCTCGACAATTTCTAATATCTAATGCAAAACGAGTTAAAGCATCTTGCACAACTTTAAGTAATTCAGGAAATGTTGTTTTAGACGTTTCATAAAAACCTAAAAACACTTCTTCAATTTGCAAATTTTTGAACACAAATCTGAAACATATACTTAGTTATTTGTTCTTTCATTGTGATATCCGAAGTTTCATCCATAATAATTGAATAAAAAATCACTTCTTTTATTGATTGTACTATGTCCGGTTGCACTTTCTGGAATAGCAAAGAAATCATCTTATTTAATATGTCGTGAGAAAGCCATTTATATTTTTCCCACAACTTAAGCTCTGGAACTTCTTCTGATCTCAAAAATAATAATTGATATATGTTGGACGACTCGTCTTCATGCCCTCTAATCGATAATCCTTGTTGAGTTAAGTAATGCAGAGAAGATATAATTTTTAACAGAGCTACGCGAGCCTTTTTCATTTCAAGTCGAAAATCCTTTCTCAAGAAAAGCTTTATATGAATCTTTCTCTGAATTAGTTGCGACAGCAGAGGGCGCCATTCCATTACGCGAATCCTTACAAATACTGCAAAAAACTTTATCCAATTCATTTTTTTAAGTTCATCCTATACTTTTTTTAAAAAAATCATTTTCTGTTGAAGGATTATTACCACAATTTAATTTGGCATCATTCGCATTGACAGATTCACATCTTTGTATATTGACCTTTTTCAGTTTGCTGCTGGATGAACTTATTACAAATTTATCTATACCACATATAAAATATTTCTGTTTTTTATTTATACAGCTTTTTGCGCAGGAAAGGAGTACAAAACTCTTGCTCCTACTTCCTGCAAAAAAGGATTGGATAATGAACAAATTCTACAACTGAACAGATAGACTGGCTAACTGTAAATACACTAAAAAGGTTATCTTACTTAAAGAGAAATGCAGCAACAACAACTTCAAAATTAATGGTTAAGTAACTATAGCTGACAAAGATAAACGTCTGTAGCTTGTAATAGATACATTACCAGATAAAACTTCTAGGGGAAAAAGAAAAAAAAAGATTCTAATTATGTGTATTTTGCTACATATGTGTCCCTCTGTAAACATTCCACAAACTGAAAAAAAAAAGAATTAAAATACTTACCTATTACTTTAGTGCACGTGTTGCTATACACTCAATAGAGTATGAAAAATTTCAGTAAAAAATGTTTAAGTGTTACAATAAATGTGAACTCTAGCATCTTTCTTTATCTTTATTATGAAAGAGACGACATGTGTTTAGATTTAGTGTTGAAACTTGAGAGAACCGCGAGAACAGGAAAAATTCGAATAAGGTGGTTTTCCCCAACCTATTGGAGGTCGGTCGTCTGGAAGCCGTCGGTTTTCAACCCGTAGTTTTTCAATCTGAAGAAAAATCGTAGCTTTTCAACCCGGAAGTAAAATCTATCTTGAATAATAATGGATTTTATGTTTTTTGTACTTATACTTTTAAAAGTTAACTTCCCTTCAAAATTCATTCAGGCTTAGAACTGACAGCAATTGCTGCTGCCGTGTTTAAAAGTTTTTTTTTTTTGTGTGTGTGTGTGTTTCATTTATTACAAATTACTATAAGAAACTTAAAAATGACACTCAAAATAATTTAAAATTTACATTTCAAAATTTACATATTACAATTATTCGAGTTTTATAGACATGCTTTTAAAACATTTTTTAATGTTCAAGGATATATAGTGCTCGTTTAAAATTTTCCTTATTCGTTCATCCAATTTCATACATTTACGCTTTTTTTTTTTTTTTTTTTACCTTCTAAACTTATACTGTTTATTAAACAAAAAATTATTATATTTTGCTTCGTTTTTTAAATTTCTTATTAATGCACAGAAATTAGGATGTGATTTTTTTGCTATATCGTTAAGTCTAAAGTTTCATCCTTCGGCGGTGTTATTCGTACGGTGCGACTTTCATTACTGTTCCTCATGTTTGGTGTTATTACTTTATTTTGTAACCATTGTTCAACAAAATAATCATAAAACTTTGTAGATTATCGTTGCAAGGAGAAGTTTCTTATATTTCAATCAACGCGTCAATATGTTGTACAGTTAAATATGCTAGAGACGCACTTATCCTAATGGGAATTCGAATTTGTAATGCGAACTACGATTTTTCGTGAGGGTTGAAAAATTACGATTTCACTTGAGGGTTGAAAAGCTAAGGGTTGAAAATTGACGACACCGGTCGTCTGAATGGTGTAACTACAAGAAAATCTGTCAAATCGAAAGCAATTGTTTGTTTAACAATAGAAAGGAAATGTTTCTTTCTCTTTTCATCCCTACTATAACTGCACAGATTGGAGAAGGCTATACATTCGTACTTGAAATTTATTTGTATTTTTAATTGGAATTTCAAATGAAATTTTATATATATTATAGGTATAAGTAATCGGTACCTTTAGTGTAAAATGATGTCGATAGTTTCTAGAAAATCAAGCTAACTGGGACATATAATTTTTTCTTTTTTAAGAGGGCTCCTCCAATAATAACAATAATACAATTTATAAATTCCTATTTTAAAGATTTAAATAAAAAAATATTTTCCTTTTCCAGATTTAGAAAGCTAAAACGAAAACACTAATTGGTTCTTTGATAGTATAATAAACGATTAATAAAACCAAATTATGAAATTACATATCAGGTGTTTTTAAACGACCTGAATGTGATATATACCAATTATTATTATTATTTATTACATATAAACAACATTTATATTTCATGTAATATATTATTAGATAATCATAAGATGCTTTTCTTTTTTCTTTTTCTTTTTGTCTTAATCATCATGCAAATTGTTTCATTTAAAGCAACATTTCGTTAAAAGTAGAAAAGAAATAAAGTTTTGCTTAAAACTGAAATAAGAATATTGTATGTTAATCCGTAAAATAATTTTAAAAATAGTAAAATAAATAACCTTAGGACATGACTAATATGAAATGAGTGGGTTTCTATAAACTAGTATAAAAAGAATATGAGCTTTAATTAATTAAAAATTTAACTTTATTCATCACATTTCTTTTTTCTTTCTTTCTTTTTCTTTTTTTTAAGAGGGGACCGAGATAAATTTGCGCCTTTATATATTTAATTAAAAAAAAAAAAAATCACCTTAATAGTATTTTATAACGTGGGAATATATATACTTTATAAGAGAAATTCAGAATTGACTTGATCTACAAGAAATTTTTAAAAGCTGTTTTTGAGCGATTATTTCACAAAAAATAAGAAATGAAATCTTCATTTTTGTAGCTTGATTTACGAAATGAAATACCTTCGACATCTTTATCGAACACATTTTAATTCATCTTCACCCAATCTGACGAGCCTTTTAGGTGTAAATCCTCATTATCTTTTGACAAATTTTTTGAAAGAGGCTGGTTTTTAGTTCGACATCTGATTTTATTATTTACTAGCAGGCTTTGCCCGCTTCGCTGGTCACTAAATTTAAAGGAAACTCTTTTCTATATAGCTTTATAAAAATAAAATAAAATACTAAAATTGCTCAAAAGCTCGCTTCGGATCCCTGCTGCCTTCGGTAGCGATTTGGTCATCCGGTAAAACTCGGGCGCTTGTCCCTATTACCTGAGACAATGGTTTACCAATAGGCTTCCATTAAGTCCTTATTAGATAACAGTTTCGAAAAAAAATGAAGTATCCCCTTTACATTTGAATCCCAGTTACATATGAACAACACTATACGTGGTGCACATAATATTTGCTTTTACGTTATTTCCTATGTTTATTTTGTTTATCCCCGATCAACCATAAAAATGATAACAATTTCACGCTAAATATTATAATATGCTATGACCGGCTACGTCTGTTGCATGAGACAATTAATTTTTTGTGGTTATATATTCATGGTTTGTAAGCATGATCATAGTACCGCCTTAATATAGCTCTCTTTGGCGACTTTTGAATTTTTGTCACCATTTTAGATTTTAATCCCTTGTAAAAATAAGACTTAATACCTTGTAACAATATGCTATGAGCGCTATTTCTGCCATATTTTAGACAACTAAACTTTTAATGGTTATATATATTTCCCATTAAACATATTTTTATTTTCATTTATTTATTTAAATATTGATGAAATTTGAACTTCAATTTGGTCTAGTGTTGTACAGGCTGTATACTATATGTTAAAAAATTCAAAACTGCAATTTTTAATCCCACTTTAAAAAAAAAAAACATGTGACTTAATCAGTAGCACATTTAAAAAAAATTTCCAAACGGTTTCCATACAATCTCCTTCTCTTGCCACCTAAAATACATACATTAGTTAATTTTAAAAAATCTAATTTTCCGATCGATAAGCTGTTTAGTTTAATCCGTTGGATTCACAAAAATTGCATCTTTCATTTGGTATCTTATTTGTAACGATACGACTGATATTTCTAATTTTTTTAATTTACTTTCCTCATTTTAAATAAATGTAATTTTTATTGTTCACGGTTTTTTTTTTTTTTTTTTTTTTTTTTCTGTCGAAAAAATAACGATGATTTTTTTGGCAACATTTAAATTAAGGAATAAAATTAAATATTTTAAATAAATGTAATTTTTATCGTTCACTTTTTTTTTTTTTTTTTCCTGTCCAAAAAATAATTTTTTTTGGCAACAATTAAATTAAGGATTAAAATTAAATGGCCAATTTATCAGTAATTAGAAGGTTTTTATTTTAACATTTTAATTAATTAAAAGAAAACTAAAACAAAATTCGAAAATCGGGCTTCGAGGTGCATCAGGAGAGGTCATTACGAACCACCATGCAAATTTTTGTAGCTCAACCATCAGCCGTTTTCTTAAAAAGCTCTGGAAAGCATACACAATGACACACACACAAACATCTTATTTTATTATATGTATAGATAGAAGACTATGTTCATCCTGTTTTACATTGGTTTTTATTGTCTACACTGTTTTTATTATTTTTGATTTTATCTTTTGTGTATTTTTGTTTCTTATTTTTACTGTGTTTTTTTAATGACAATCTGGATGGGTGAACCCATCCCGAAGCTGCTTTTTGTTCTTTTACTTTTTTGTATGGCACAGCATGTCCCACTGTGCACCTTGCGCCAAAAAAAGTTACTCAACCAACCAACCGAAATGAAATACTCGATATTTTTACGAGAGATTGTCGAGATGTAGATTGATTTCCCTGCAAATTCACAAAATGCGCGTTTAATCCACATACGTTTAATTTCAGCTAATTTACTTAAATATGTGTTTTTTTTTTTTTTTTTTTTTTTCCTTCCTACACTGCCAATTGCTTAAAGGGAAATTGTTCCATCGTAAGCGGTCAAAAGTCGTGCTTATTTTTAAAGTTGATTTGCGATAAGTCTTTTTAACAATAAATATTTTGCAGCAACATTTCAAAGACATACAGTAATTTCACATAATTTTCAATAAAATAATCTTCTTTTTTTACCATATCCTTTTGCGAAAATTAAATATGAATTTCCAATTAAATATGAATTTCCATTCTAGAAGGAATTAAATCTAACACGTTCTACATGTTAGTGAAAATAGTTTTACTTACGTCTTATATTCAGAAAAGTTCTTTTATGTGTTTCTAGTATCGTATTATTTATTTTGTCTACACTCTGGGAGTTCCTTTTCCTTCAAGTTTATTTCCGGCCCATAGCTTATGAAAATAAACAACATTTGCTTTTCTGAGTTTCTCAGTCGCAATATTTGGATATTCCGCATGATATATATTTTCTCTCTCTCTCTCTCTTTTTTTTTTTTTTGTAGTCCTAGAAGGAAAAAAAATCCTGACGAGCTGCTAAGCTAACACGTTAAGGAAAAATAAGATTTAAGTAAAAAATCATTTTTTGAAGTTATAGCTTTTTATTGTGAAGCCCTAAAAAGCAAAAAATAAAATTTATTCTGGCAAAAACATGCTATAAAGAAATGAAAGTTTCAACACTAAGAAAATTTTAGAGAAAAATATAGGTAGTTATGAATTGGGCGTTAATATTTGTAATTCATTTTTAGCTTTAGGCTTATATACATATATATACCGAAATTCAGTATTATTTGCGTACTTTAACTAAAACTAAAAATATTACATTGTTTTAAGTAATTACTGCAAATTTATTTAAAATTTGCTTAATTTTTATATATTACAGGATATCAAGGAACTTTAATGGATTTTATTAAGAATCCGCATGCCACTTAACATGTTGAAAAAAAAAATAAAAGCGACAGAAAAAGGGCTAAGAATTAAACATTTTGATAATAGATTACAGTACGAAGCCGAAAATCCGGACTCTAAAAATCCGGACAATTTCGGCGGCGTTAATCATCGTCATCAACATTTTTTTTTTTTTTTTTTTTTTTTTTTTTAATATAAATATATCTAAATTAAAAACCGAAAAAGTATTTTATTTCTTATTAATCTTCAAATCCAGCATTTGCAAAGTCTGAAAGAGGAGGAAGAAGATAGTAACAATTCTCAAACATTTATCTAATTGAGAGCTAAATTCTATTATAATTTCAATTATACTCAAACTTTTAATTAAAAAACGTAAAGTACTTAAAAAAAAAAAAAAAAATCGCGGAAATGTTTTTTAAAATGGTATGTTTTCCTTATTTCTTTTCTTTTATTGTAACTTGTACTGATTTTTGTATGCAAATATTTCAATAAATCTGTTTTGTTTTTCAAGTTTAATTTTATTTATTGTTAAAGTTGATAAAAAAAATATTACAGAATATATTTAAAAATCGTAATATATATATGTGTATATCACTTGAATTTCCATATTATCCAACCCCCAGGGGGATACCTTCTTCAGGTATTCAGGGGGAGTCACGCACCCCGGGCCCGAGTGATCTTTTTATCTCTTCTTCAATTTTTTTTTTTTTTTTTACCTTCTTTTCTTTTTTCCTTTAATTTTTTTTTTTTTTTTTTTTTTTTTTTTCCCTCTAAGTTTTTGGCATTTTTCTTGCTTTTTCGCCCTTGTTTGTTTTTTTGGTACTTGTTCTTGTTCATTGTTCTTGAAAAAAAAAAAAAAATTGTAAAAAAAAAAATTAAAAATTTGAAAAACTTAACAAAAAAAAATGAAACTACTTACCTTGTTATACTCACCTTTTTGGTTTCTACTTACCCTGTTTATTTTCACTCACCTTTATTTTTTGGTCTTGTTCTTGTTGTTTATACTAATCAGAACAAAAACCCTTAACGGGTTAAAAGTTTTTGACGCAGCACTTTATTTCGATATGAATTGGAAATATGGGTCTTAAAAATAATGATATCAAATTTTGAGTGACGCTTTGCTATTAATTGAAATATACATAGATTTTTCTTATTTCATAATTTGCTCTTTTCTTCTATTTATATTTACATCACAGTACATTCATAATATTTTCAACTTCAACGTGAAAAAATATAAAGAATTTACTCACTGATGCTTTTTCATTTGCATCTCGTGAATTCAAAATATGAGTTTTAAAAGAAATGATATAATTTCAGTGACGCCTGAGTGTTACTTTAAAAAGATTTCTTTTTAGATTCCATAACAATCACTTTTGTTTTGTTGAATAAAGTGTATTTACATATTGAAATAATGATTTTAATTTTTAAATATACTGTCAAATAATCAAACTTTCACTCAATGTACATTATAAATTGAAGTTATCTAGTTCAATGAATTGATTTGTCTATTGCGTCACGCTATCCAAAACTGCAAGTGAAATTTCTGCAAATGTTTTCTTTTTGCATCACACAATCTCTTTGTATCATAGTATTAACAGTGAAAATGCGTGCAAAGTAACATTTACATAAATTTTACTTACAGTTTTGGATAGCGTGACGCAATAGACAAATCAATTCATTGAACTAGATAACTTCAATTTATAATGTACATTGAGTGAAAGTTTGATTATTTGATAGTATATTTAAAAATTAAAATCATTATTTCAATATGTAAATACACTTTATTCAACAAAACAAAAGTGATTGTTATGGAATCTAAAAAGAAATCTTTTTAAAGTAACACTCAGGCGTCACTGAAATTATATCATTTCTTTTAAAACTCATATTTTGAATTCACGAGATGCAAATGAAAAAGCATCAGTGAGTAAATTCTATATATTTTTTCACGTTGAAGTTGAAAATATTATGAATGTACTGTGATGTAAATATAAATAGAAGAAAAAAGCAAATTATGAAATAAGAAAAATCTATGTATATTTCAATTAATAGCAAAGCGTCACTCAAAATTTGATATCATTATTTTTAAGACCCATATTTCCAATTCATATCGAAATAAAGTGCTGCGTCAAAAACTTTTAACCCGTTAAGGGTTTTTGTTCTGATATCATTACTTTTTAAGGGTTATTGATCAACTGATCAAGTCCTTCCAGCTCATAGAAAGAGTAGATTTTTTTTTCTTATCATGTAGCTGCCATTTTATTTAAAAATGGCGGCTACAATTAATTAATGGACTTAATGGAAATATTAATGAGGGCTACGTATATATGGAGTTTTAAGTAAATTGGATCATAAATACCTTTTTAATGAGAATTTGAATATTTCAAATAGCTGGCACTCGAAACAAGATGGCAGATCATATAATATTCATATAATTTTACAAAAATACTTTCATTTATTAACGATTATTTATTTTGATAAATCAAATTTCAATTCCTTTTTAAAGAATAATTAGATGCAGACAAAGTTTAGTTTATATTAATATATTCTGCTATCCCCCCCTCTTTTTCTGTTCTTTTTTTTTTTTTTCAGCAATGCACCGAAGAAATAATATATACTTTCTTTATTTCTTTTTAAATTCTTTTTAAAAAAAAAAAAAAAAAAAAAAAAAAAACAGCTTATAATTGGTTTTAAAATTAAAATCATGTAAAAGGAAATTTCATTAACCTAAACTATTAATATCTGAAGTGCTTGTGTGTAGGGGGGGGGGCGAAATATTCTTGTTTTACTGGTAGAAATACATAATGGACATTTAATTATTTAAAAATCATAAATTGCCTAATAGCAAAATAATAAAATTGAAGTATATTTTAATGATTTTATTGTTATTTATACAGCAATTGATTATAGACTACCATTCATTAAGAACAAAATAATAATACATAATAATAATAATAATTTAGTCATTTTACCAATAATATGTTTATCTTCCATTTTTTAAATAAATATGTTTCCCTATGATTATGATACTTCAAATATTAAATTTTAATATACATGACCAAGCCTTTCTTATTTAATATATATAAATTTCTTGTAATGCAATATAGAGTAATCCTTTTATTTTCCATTTTGTCTTAATAGGGGAAAAAAAAAAATTAGCGCACCAGAATTACATCACTCAATTCAAAAAAAAAAAAAAAAAAAAAAAAAAAAAAGGAGAGCGAGAGAATGGTAATTAATAAAAATTTAGAAAGGAACTACGAATTACAAAAGAAAAATATAGAATCAATAATGAGAAAGCGATCACACTCGTTTTTATAGTAACTCTATATTAAGTTAAAAGATGGCGCCAAAATTTTTCTCTCTGAATAATACTTCGAAATTCTTCTCTAAATTGGAGCATGCGCAAATTGAGAGGAGCTCCGCTCCCGCAAACGCCTTGTACAATAAAACCACAACAGCCTCAGCCAGTCAGAGAGCGCAGGAAGGAAACACCAATCAGAGGCGGCGAATGAATACATGAATGATGAAAAAAATTAATCGGTTGATTGATTAGTTGGGTTTTACGTCGGAAAAAATTAATAGGAAAAAAATGTGAAATATTTTCTCTTAAAAAATTATAAATTTATTATGAATACTTATTAAATAGAATACATATAATTACAAAATATTTCCTTATTTGAAATATTATCTAAATAGTATTTTGGCGAAATGTGAAATTTTAAAATCAAATAATTTCCTTCATAACAAAAAAGAAAGAAATATTTAAGTAAAATTTAATTTAGTATATACAGTTGGCAAAATAATTATTTGTACACTTCATTTTCTTAAATTATAATATAATAAAATAAAAGATGCAAGCAAACAACAATGTAGTACATTAATTTAATGCATTATAATAACATAAAAGCAAAAACAAAAAATAATTATCAATTTGTTACATTTTAACAGACAAATATGAAAATATATATAGCAAAAAAAGTATTTGTACACTTCATTAGTGTGCTATAATTAAGAAAAATTTAGTTGAATAATACAAATTAATACTTTGTGTGAAGACCTTTGGCTTTAATGACTGCTTCAAGACGTTGAGGCATAGATTCCACTAACTTTTTTGTAACGGTTGGGTCTATGTTATTCCATGCTTCAATCAGAGCTCCTTTTAAACTGTTTTTACTTGTGATATTAGTTTTTCGAATCTGTGCATCCAATTGCATCCATAAATTTTCAATTGGATTCAGGTCTGGAGATTGTGGAGGAGTTACCAGACGCCGTCGAGCATTGTAGAGTAACCATGTCCTAGTGACCATAGCAGTATGCTTCGGGTCGTTGTCCTGCTGAAAGTGGAAAGTTCGCTCCAAGCCTAATTTTTTAGCACTGCTTAATAAGTTATTCCGCAACACATCAATGTATGTTAAAGCTGTCATTTTAGTGTCAATAAAGTCCAAATTTCCTACTCCATTTGAAGCCATGCACCCCCAAACCATAACATTTCCCCCACCATGCTTGAGAGTTGGGAGTATATGTTTCGGATCAAAAGCAGTTTTATTTTTGCGCCAAATTTTTCGAATGCTTGGTGGAGAGAAAATTTCAAACTTACTCTCATCAGAAAAAATAACCGTTTTCCAGAAATCCATTGGTTTATTTCTGTGGGCCAAAGCAAATTCCAGGCGTTTCCTCCGGTTTGTTTCACTGATGAATGGCTTTCTCCTTGGAGCTCTTCCTTTTAAACCTGCATTGTGTAGAACATTTCTTATTGTTTGAGGTGTTACTATAATATTAGAAGATGTTGCGAGGTCTTCAACAATATTTTGAGCTGAAATGGTAGGATTTTTTAAAGCTGTTTTAACAACACTTCTTTTTACCCTCATTGTTAATTTATTGGGACGTCCTGGTCTGGGTTTGTTTTCGATGCTTCCAATTTCTTCATACTTTCTCACTATGTATCCAACAGTGGTGAATGGTAATTTAATAGCCTTTCCAATTTCTCGGTATGATTTTCCATTTTTATGAAGCTCAATAATGCGATTTCTCATGACTAGAGATACCTCTCTAGTTTTAGGCGTCATTCTCAATTACTTCAAGAACATTGCAGATAAAATGTCAGAGATAAAATACTATTGCACGGAGTTAAAAATTATTTATAGCTAATGTACAATATTCCTTTAAACCATCAACATTAACTGCAGTACGTACCTTGCTGAGGAAGTGTACAAATACTTCTTTTGCAAGAAATTAAAAAAAATTTCCGGTTAAAAACTCATTATTTAACTTCATCAAAATGTTTTGTATTTTAATCTAAAACGTACGGTAAATATGTTGTATTATAACAATTTCTGTCAAAATATCTGTTTTAATTCAGTTATAAATTAAAAATATTGTAGTGTACAAATAATTATTTTGCCAACTGTATATAATAAGTATTTAAAACAAACAATGAAGTTTCCTTTTTGCATTTAATAAAAAAATCTAAATATTTTATTGACTGCATTCAGATTGGACCAACCAACCACAGCCTCAGAAAACCGAATGACGCCTGTTTTGAATTCTGAGAATCTGCGGTTCAAATCCATGCATGGCGGAGGAAAAATAGTTCGATTTTCAAGCTAAATTATCTAAGAAACAAGAGTTTTTTGGGAAAAACAGAGAACGTCATGCGTCTCAGACAAAATAAATTAATATCATATATCAATTTCATAAAATTTCTTCGAGCCGTTTTCGAGAAAAAAAACTCACACAAAACACATTTTTCCTTTGAAGTCTTAAATTGCAACTCCAGATCTCAAAATATATACAATGTTGAAGTGTGAAACTTTCAGGATAGCATCATGCAGAAGACAAAAGATTATTCTGAAAATATTAGATCAGAATATCTCCAATTTACTGAGATATTAAATGTCGGCGTTTCCAAATTCCTTTGATGTTAAATTAGCTGTATAATAGAGTGTCGCTGCTAAGCTTTGTTTGAGCTTTGCTGCGTCACTCAAAAAACTGCCGTTTTTTATGATATTACTTAACTTCTAAAACATTAACCAAGCTGAAAACGGTGTAGATGTGGCGCTGGTTATTGGGTTGGCGATTTGGTGAGGGTCTCACGGTAGTCTAGCCTTGGGAGCACACTGGGAGACTGGTGCCCTTGGTGAAGGTGAGACAACGGTGACTACTCGAACGAGAAACACCGGACTAACACGACTACCACATGTGATTCCCAATCTGGGTCGACGGTCTGGTAGCTGGTGAGTGGTTATGGGTGTCCCAGGGAGCGATTCTGAAAACCCTTTGCTTTTCCGTCTGTTCAAGAAACGGGCTGACTTGTGGGACTAAGGAAACCCTCGACCCTTTTTTCTTATCTCAATATAGCGACAACTAAAGGAAATACGAATAATGCGTCTGGCTCGGGCCAAGCTATCAAAAATTCAAATGAGAAATCTTGGGCTGAAAGAATGGAAGAGTTTTCTTCCACCCTTAATGAGAGTAATGTTTTCATAAATTGCGAAGCTCGATTTTTTGTAGTGAAGAGAAATGAAGGAGATTTCTTTAAGACTTCTCCTTTTCTAATTCAGAAATCAATTCAATCGATAATGGGTGATCCAAAATCTGTTAAAAAGCTTAGATCAGGTGAACTGCTAATTGAGGTCGAAAATAACAAGCAAGCTAATAACTTAAAAAAATGTACACACTTTGCCAATATACCAGTCACTGTAAGTATGCATAGAACATTAAATGTCTGTCGTGGTGTGATTTCTGAACCAGATCTACAATATATTCCAGAAAGTGAAATACTCGATAATTTGAAAGACCAAAAAGTTATTGCCGTTAAACGAATTTCAATCTTCCGTGATAAGAAGCCTGTTCCCACCAAACACATTATTTTGACAATAGATTCTCCTAAACTTCCCCAGTCAATCAAAGCTGGTTACCTTGAATGCCTTATAAGGCCATACATCCCTAACCCTCTAAGATGTTTCAATTGCCAACGTTTTGGCCACTCAAAGACGTCTTGCCGTGGTAAACTAACATGTGCCCGTTGCAGTGCAATTGGCCATGACAGTGAAAATTGTGAAGCCCCAGTCTGTTGTGTTAACTGCAAAAAGGATCACCCATCTTACTCGAAATCATGTGAAAAATGGAAAATTGAAAAGGAGATACAAACTACTAAAACAAAACAAAACATATCATATCCCGAAGCACGGAAAATTGTGGAATCAAGGACACCCATTGTTGGAAAATCATATGCTGCTGCCATAGTTACCAAAAAAACATATCAGTCTATCGCAATCCAAACTGACACTGTTCATAATACTAGCTCTCCAGTTGTAACTGCATTAAAGAATTCCCCAAGCTTACAATCCAATCCAAATCAGGCTTCTAACTCTTCACAGTCATCTTCATCCAAATCAAGAAACTTAAAGAAAATGCCGCAAACTCCTAAAACCTTATTGTCTGAAAAAAGTCTTAACTCTATCTCTCTAAAACATTCAAATTCACCCTCTCGTCTCAATATCAAGAAAAAGAAACTAACAAAATTGCCCACTCCAACAACAAATAAAAATAATAAAGTAAATGTTCCAAAACAAGATGATTTGATCAGCCTCCATCCTTCTGATGGAGAGGACGGAATGTCTACTGCATCAGAGGACAATGACGTGGATGTTATAATCTAAAAAAAAAAAAATAATAATGACCAATTTCATTTCATGGAATTGCCGAGGTTTTATTAATAAACGTGATGAAATCAGAGACATCATCTCTGATCATCGACCTGTCTGCTTCGCTTTCCAAGAAACATACTTAAGACAACACGATAAAGTCAAAATTCGTGGCTATACCTGTTTCAGGAAAGATTTTATACAGTCTGACCGAGCTACAGGTGGGGTAGCCCTTCTGATTTCTAATAATGTACCACACTCCAATATCCCTTTAAATACAAACATTCAAGCTGTTGCCATTCAGGTACACTCTCATTTATTAATGACCATCTGCACTCTCTATCTTCCACCAAATGCATCCATAAACCAGCATGACCTCAATAGCCTCATTTCTCAACTTCCAACTCCCTTCTTATTTTTTGGAGATTTCAATGGACATAATTTGCTGCGGGGAAGCCCTAATAATAACCCCCGTGGTCAAATCATTGAAAATGTTATTTCTGACAACAACTTGTGTATCTTAAATAATGGGGACAATACTTACTTTCACGAACCTTCTAGGACTTTCCATGCAATTGACCTCGCCATCTGTTCTCCCAATCTTTACCCATATTTTAATTTTTTTGTGAGTAACGATCTACATAGTAGTGATCACTTTCCTTTATTTTTATCTTTTTATAATTTCAATGAACATCATTCGGGTAATCCACATTATATATATGACAAGGCCAACTGGACTGCGTTCACTATCAATGCAACTATAACCCATGATATGACTGAAGGTGATATCAACAAAGCAATCACTGATGTCACTAATTGCATAATAAATGCAGCTAATTTTACTATTCCAAAATCTTCAGGGCGTCTCCAGAAACATTCAAAGCCATGGTGGAATGATGAATGCAATAATGCAAAAAGACAGCAGCAAAAAGCATGGGGAATTTTCAGGAGGTACCCAACAACTGCAAATTATATCGTATTCAAAAAAGCAAGGGCAGCCGCACGAAGAATCCGCAGGATCTCCCAAAAAAATTCCTGGATTAAATATGTGTCCAGCATTACCTCCAATGTAACCAGTAAACAACTTTGGCGTCGTGTGAAGAAAGCAATGGGAATATATTCTAGTCAAAGTATTTCGTTTTTAAAAGATAATGGCCAAACTATAACTTCTATTAAAAATATTGCAAACACCATTGGTAAAACTTTATCTCATATCTCCAGTTCTAACTCATATTCCGAACCTTTTATGTCTCATAAACGTAATTCTGAACGATCATCAATCAATTTTCACTCCCGCTCTTCACCAGACTACAATAGACCTTTTACAGATAATGAATTAAAAAATAGTTTGAAACATTGCCATAACTCAGCTCCCGGACCCGATGGTGTTACCTATATTATGATTAAACATTTATCAAAACAGTCTCTGAAATATCTCCTTCATCTTTACAATAGGATCTGGACTGAAAATATTTTCCCTGTTGCTTGGCACGATGCTATTGTTATTCCTTTTCCTAAGCCAGGTAAAGATGCTACGGACCCAAAAAATTATAGACCCATTGCCCTCACAAGCTGTCTATGTAAGCTACTAGAAAAGATGGTAAATACTAGGCTTGTTTACATTTTAGAAAAAAATAATTTGATTTCTCCATGGCAAAGTGGCTTTCGACGGGGCCGTTCAACGGTTGACAACATTTTATTACTGGAGACTAATATTCGAAAAGCTAATGTGAGACATAACCATTTGGTGTCAGTTTTTTTTTGACATGGAGAAAGCTTATGACAAGACTTGGCGCTATGGCATTTTAAAAGATTTATATAATTTGGACTTTCGAGGAAATCTCCCTATTTTTATTGAAAACTTTTTAAGAGTCAGACGCTTCCAAATTCGCATTGGATCAGTTTATTCAGATTTTTATTTCCAAGAGGAAGGTGTGCCTCAGGGCAGTGTCTTGAGTGTTACTCTTTTTTCTTTAAAAATTAACGATATTCTAAAACAACTGCCTCAAAGTGTCTATGGAACTTTATATGTTGACGACCTGCAAATTTCTTGCCAGGGAAATGACATGCGCTTCATAGAACGCCAACTGCAACTTGCTATAAAAAATATCACTAAATGGACAAATAAAAATGGTTTTAAATTTTCCACTGACAAAACACAATGTGTGCATTTTTGCCGTAAACGAGGTCTTCATCCTGATCCTGAGATTCTGATTAATAACAGGCCAATTTCCGTTGTTGACACTGCTCGCTTTCTGGGTCTTTTTTTTGACAGGAAATTAACTTTTATTCCTCATATTTCATATTTAAGAATTAAATGTGATAAAGCACTAAACATTTTAAAAGTCCTATCTAACACTTCTTGGGGAGCAGACCGTCCATCGTTACTAAAAATATATCGGGCTACTGTTCGCTCCAAACTTGATTATGCTTGCCAGGTTTATGGATCAGCACCTCAATCTTACCTTAAAAAACTTGACACACCACACCACAGTGCACTTAGAATTTGCTCAGGAGCATTCCGCACTAGTCCTGTTTCCAGTTTATATGCTGACTGTGTGGAGCCTTCTCTCACTAATATTAGACAAAGGCTTTCACTTGAATTGTACTATCGCATTCTTTCACATCCCAATCATCCGCTTCATTCACATTTTAATAGCAACGATCATAACCTTTATGTGAATCGACCATCTTGCATCCCTCATTTTGCTCTTAGGATTAAGAACTTTCTTGCAGGCACCTCTCATATTCATACCGAAGGTCGGCCCCGGTCCCTTTTAAACATGACACCTTGGAATTCCCAAGCTATTTCCTGTCTTCATCCATTTAGTGGTTTTGACAAATCTAACACAGATGCTTCCATTTTTCAAGCGCTTTTCTCATCTCATCGCTCTGAATATAAGGATTATGTTGAGATTTTTACTGACGGCTCCAAGACAAGTAATAAAGTTGGCTGTGGTGTTGTCACTGGTGACACCATTTATAGCTATCAACTCCCTAGTACTTTTTCCATTTTTTCTGCAGAGTTTTTTGCAGTTGAAGTAGCTCTAAATATTATTTCGTCTCACTGCAGCAAAAAATTCATTATCTATACGGACTCAAAGAGTGTTCTTGACTCTCTTTCTTCTAGCTCTTGCACTCTTTCTTTTATCTCTGTTTTAAAAACATATAACGACCTTCTGAAGAAGGGATTTCATATCTTGTTTTGCTGGGTTCCAGGCCATGTTGGCATCAAAGGCAATGAAGCAGCTGACAAAGCCGCAAGGCAGGCTTCTATTCTTTTAAACTGTCCTATACCTTATGATGACATTAAGCACACACTAAAAAGCACTTTCAGAAATAATTGGCAAATGGTGTGGAATAATCTACAAAATAATAAATTACTTGAAATAAAACCTCAAATTGCAGTCTGGCCTACACTTAGTCCTAGAAAACATGATGTCATAATTACTCGTTTAAGAATTGGGCATTCAAGGATCACACATAAATACTTACTACTTGGACAACCGGAACCTGACTGTCCGAAATGTCATTTCTGTGTGCTTACCATTCGCCATCTGCTCACTGACTGTCCTTGTCTTCGTCATCTGTATAGGCATTATTTTAACTCATCTTCACCCAATCTGACAAGCCTTTTAGGTGCAAATCCTCATCATCAGTTGACAAATTTTTTAAAGGAGGCTGGCTTTTACTTTGACATCTGATTTTATTGTTTACAATGTTCATCCTATTTTACATCTGTTTTTATTATATACTGTTTTCATTGGTTTTGATTTTTATCTTATATGTAGTTTTACTTCTTTTTTCTGTGTTTTTTAATGACTTTCTGGATGGGTAAACCCATCCAGAGGCTTCATTTTCTTTTACCTATTTGTTTGGCGCAGCATGTCCTACTTTGGACCTTGCGCCAAAAAAAGCCATTCAACCAACCAACCAACCATATTATCCAAATACTTAAACCAAAATATTATAATTTTTAGATATGACCAAAAATCCGGAAAATCCAGAAATCCGGAATTGCCGCGGTCCCGACGATTCCGGATTTTTGGCTTTGTACTGTACTTATATTTTCTAGATAAAAAATTAAATTTCAACAAGTTCAAAATTCCAATGTTTATAAAACTAATTTGCATAAGTGATAAACTAAACATTCATATTAAGTAATGAATAAAGAAAACAAGAACATATATATATGTTTTAAAACTGTGGAGGAAGGACATGAAATTTCATAAAGTTCTGTTGTAACACTACTGAGGTCTATGTACAATGAATTACGTTAAGACACACAATATTGCTAGTTATTTTGTTTTGATTTCAAACCTCTGTTCAAAATGAATATTGACAGCTTACAACAAAATAATAAGTAATGACAGTTTTAGTGTTTAGTTTAGTTTTTATTATTAGATTTTATTTTAAATTAGGCGAAAAAGATTTAATAATGAATATCATGATTAGGTTAAATAACTATTGATATAGAGTTAGAGGTTAAGCCCAGAAATTTTTAAAATGAAATTTACGGGACAACAATTTGTATTAATTTATATTTAAAGATTTAATTTTTTTAACTCAAAACATATTTAAAAGGATAGATCTTTACTATGACCAATTTAGCGATTTTTAAAATTTGGAAATGAAAAAGCTGGAAAGATTTTTGCCAAGGTACGCAACCACAACAGCCATTTTAACTAGCTATGTCTTTAATATAGAGATAAATTATAAAATGGTGCAATAATAATGGTAATAAAGTCCGCAACCTATTTTTGTTTTTTAAGCATTGATATAAAACTTTGCAAAAACAGAATTTAAGTTAATACGACAGGGCATTTTTCTTTCTTTCTTTCTCTTTTTGTCTATTTTTCCATATAAAGGCATGCAGTTACTGCATTGCTGAAATATTTTAGTTACAGCTAACATAGGACCCCACTGGCAAATTTTAAAATTTTCATTTTTTTTTTTTTTTTTTTTTTTTTTTTTTTTTTTGACGATAGCTTAAATTATCTATCGCAATTATGAATGTCACGATTTTCGCGAGAAATGCCGAAGCTATTTTGGTGCCAAATTTCGAATTTCGCCAAGAGGTTAAACTGTAGCATTGCTTAACACTACTGAGGTCTATGTTCAATGAATTACGTTAAGACACACAATATTGCTAGTTATTTTGTTTTGATTTCAAACCTCTGTTCAAAATGAGTAATGACAGCTTACAACAAAATATAAGTAAGGACAGTTTGCAAGAAAAGCAAACCTGACCATAGTAACTATTTTAATACTTAGGTTAGGAAAATATTTAATACATTTATTAATTAGAAGCAAAGAAAAAAAATATTAAGAGGGTGTTTTTTTTTTTATTTTTTTATTATTATTATGTAAAGAAAGAGTTATGTTTATTTTGGTTAGGACATTGATTGGCAAAAAGAGCGAAAATAAAAAGATGATAAAAATATTGGAAATGTTTAGTTAGTTTTAATGAGAATGGTGTGGCCCAATCATACTATGGTAGGTGTATGTTAGGTTGAACATCACCTGTTTTGACAACCTCTAACTGCAGCCATGAATCTAATTATTGTTCCTAATTACTACCATACAACAAACATATCCATTTTCCTTCCTTATATATTTTATTAACATGCGAATAAACTCTCCTCATATCCCTCGACATTCCACAAAAATGTTAAACTTAGAAGCAAGAAATAAAGAAAGCAAGAACTGATATCAAGGTTTTTATTTTTGGAGCTTAATTTTATATAAAGTTATATTTTTGTGAAAATTAATAATTTTAGGCAAAATAAAAACATGTTAAATTTTATATTTAAATCATTCTCTATGATGTCTAACCAAGTTAATAGAGTTTGGCAGAATAGGGTACATATATGGCTAAATTATAATTAAGCTAAATGACGTAATGGTAAAGCTACAAAATCAGATTTGTATGGTAAAAGTACCATTTTACATTTATATTATTTTAGCTAGATAAACAATAAGTCAGTTAAATTATTCCAGGATCAAACTAACCAATGCAATAAGGAGCGTATTTAAGAAGTTTTAACTACATTATTAAGAGGAAATGTGGCACCGATTAAATAATTAGAGTTATGATTAGTGGATCTTGTTAATATTAAACCTAAAATAATTAAACTAATAGTTGATCTTAATATTATTAAAACTAAATTATTTAAACTTAAAGTCAAAGTATTAAGAAGAATTAAATGTTAAGTTGTGAAAAGACTCAATCACAAGCAATAATCCCAAAAAGCACACATGTAATGATAAGCAATACAAGGCACTATATTAAATGTGATGATTTTTTTTATTTTTTTTAATTTGTTTTTATTGTTATTAAATTGGATTGATTGTTCAAACTAAACATGGGAAGCCACCAATACCCAAATGCACACAATTAAATTTAATGAAAACAGAGTTCTTATTTTTTCTGGTTGATATTATGAAATATGAAGAATGTAACTTGCAATAGCAATAATCCCATTTATTTATTTTTTATTTATAAGAGGGACTACAAGTCACAACAAAAGACTTTAAGACTGAATTATAGTTAAAAATTAGGCGTCCAAGTGTAATAGGATATATTTAAATAAAAGTGCGAGAAATATGTATGTCTTTAATTGGAAACAAGCACGATTTATCATTAAAAATGGATGAAATATTAATGCTATTAAATATTTGATTAGAATAATTTAGAATAAGCTGTGAATTAGATTGGATTTTGTGAGGTTTTTTAGAAATATTTAAATTGATGTGTTTTAGTCGGTATAATAGTAAATCATAGATAATATCAGAAAAATGTTGATTAAAACATTGGTTTTTGAAGACATTTAAGTAAATGGACAAATGCTTTTTTTTTTTTTTTTGATAGCCAATAAAAACTTTCTAATGTTAAGCCAATCATAATTGTTAAGATAATGATTGTAAAGCAAGTATATTCTTAATAATGAGATTTTTTGATATTGAACAGTCATTAGATTTATTAGATTTTTTACCTTGTTTTGATCGAGAAGTTTTATGGTTGACACTATGATTAAGGACAGAGTAAACAGGGGAATAATCATGAAGGGGATTTATGTTAGAATAAACCTTAACAACCCTATTAAAATGTTCATGATTAAGCCCATATGGATAAATTGTATTAAAATATTTCATGTAGTGAGATTCAAAGAAAAGGCGTTCACTTTCATTTTTTTTTTTAATCCGAAGAATTTCAATAGTACAGAAATTATGTAAATTAAAACAGAAATTATGTAAATTAAAATGTCTTAACTCAATAGTTGATTTACTAGAAAGGACAGTTGATGATAACTTTTTAGAGTCTGAGCGATGTTGATTAATTCTAATATGTAAAGGGGTAGAAGTTTCACCAGTATACTGCATTTTACACAAACCACAACTTAATTTGTATATGACATTATATACCTGACAGAAAGTAACCAATTTTAAATCATCGTAAATTTGGGACTGTAATGCATTTGGGCAAGTTTTGCAACGAGAAGAATCACACTTTCTAAACTTAAGATTGGAAGGAGGAGAATATAGGTAGCTTGATTTCGATCCAGGAATATTCCTGTACCGGGCACAATACTGAGGGAAACCAAAGCATTTCTTGCCAGGCACTCAAAACTTACTAAGAACATTCATAATAAAAGAGTGTGATTTTATAGAAAATATCTAAATCAACTTTAAATTAAGTCATCAAACTATACATATTAAAATACATTAACACAATCAGATAGAAAATCAAAAAATAAAAATTGCTTGAATAAATAGAAAGATAAAATTGAAAATTAAAAGATTATAAAATTATAAAATTGAAAATTAGAAGATTATAAAATTATAAAATTGAAAATTAGAAGATTATAAAATTATAAAATTGAAAATTAAAATTTCTTGATTAATAAGGCTAGAAAAATAGAAAGATAATAAAATTGAAAATTGAATATTCTTGATTGAAATAGGCATTACATAAGTAAGATAATTATATATATATATATATATATATATATATATATATATATATGTTTAACCTTGCAGTTAATCAGGGTTAAGTACATACTAAACTATACACAATATTTACAAAAAGTTCCAATCCAAAGTATAAGTCATCCCAAAGCAATACGATTAAAAAGCTTGCAACCAAAAGTAAAAGACTAAAATTGAATAAATTAGCCATTGAAAATCTATATTGGACAGTGTGAATAATAAATGCTCATAATGTCAGAATTTAACCACATGAAACATTAGAAGTTACTTAATCTTAGTTGTTCAGAATATTGTGCATGAAACACTAAAACTTTTAAATTGCATGATAAAAGTCAATACTCAATTAGGCGCATTCAAACCTATATATATATATATATATAAATGATGAGGGAAAAATATATATATATATATGAGAGAAAATGCCTGTTACTGAAGTTAAATCGCACCGCCACACCTCCGAGAAAATGGTAATTGCCTTAAAGGGAGAACACATAAATCCAGGACCCAGAAAACAACAATTCTAATGTTAGGAAGGAAAAAAAAACCTTCTGATTTAAGTTGGTAACAATATGTGCATTGAGACCAGCTATGTTAGTGTTGATAATTGAATAAGAAGATAAGATAATGAGATAACATAAGCAATATGTGTTGTAATAAACTGAATAAAGTTAAAAAAAAAAAGAAAAGATTTTCCTATTTTTTAATAATTTAAATGTGAACTTCTCCTCCAGAAGGAATTATTCTAACACATTCTACTTATTATTAAAAACTGTTTTACAAACGTCTCATACACAGAAATTTTTTTTCACACGTCTTTAATATTTTACTATTTATTTTAACTGCGCTCTGGGAGTTTTTATTTTTTTCCTCTCCGTGTTTATTTCCGGCCCATGTCTTATGAAAATAAACAGATTTTGCTTTTGCAAGTTTCTCAGATGAAATATTATTTGGATAATCCGCTTAGTATGTTTTTTCTTTCTTTTTAGTTCCAGAAGGGGAAAAAATCCTGAAGATCTGCTAAGCTGATGCATTAGAGAGGGGAAAAAAATCGAGTATTTAAAAACAGTCTTCGTAGATAGGAGTGCTATTGGAGACAATGTCAAATGATTACTTGTGCTGAAGTTGATTTTTCTAAAATAAATCCTTTAATCCAATCACTAATTTTAGATCAAGAATAAAATTTTATTTAAAAGGACTCTTTAAAATAATAAACATATATGTATTACTCTTATCAAAATTTTTACGTATTTATTATTTATAAACGGGCTGGTTCTCTTCTTATTTTTATTGCTCTAGTAATAAATGGTTTTTCAGAATTAAATATTTATATGCTTCATAAATATATTTTCGTATAAGGTATAATTTATATTTTTTAAAAATCTGTCATTTGCCTTTGGATTAATTGTTCCATATGGATTTCTTTTTCACTTCTAGTCTTTCCAAAGTCATCATAAGGGGGAAAAAATTAACTATGGAAATACTTCGTGCACTTACATAGAAAATTAATTTTAATAGATGGATTCTCATTTGGTCACCATCATATCTGTTCTCGAAAATTACACCGATTGGAAAAGAACTTTAAAGTAAAATTGATGTACGTTCAAATGATTGTTCGGAAAGCTAATTTCAGAATTTACAGTTAGATTTCGTAATCAGTTTTGCGTCATTTGCTGTGTGATAATCAGATTATATTTTTTTCAGAGGTTATAGCCATTGGTTCGATAATGCAAAGGAATTACGATAATGCAACTTTAACAAAAATATTAATAAAATATAATTAAAAACAATAAATTGCCTAATTTATTATTTGCAATTTGTAATTATATGATACCCATAAAATTGTCTAAAATATTTGAAATAAAAAATCTTGTTTTTTAATACATTGTTCGTTTTAGTGATAACTTTCAAGCTACACGCACATGCTACTGTTATACATTTACGCGAAATAAAAATAGTTTTGTGCTAAAAACTTCAACAACGTACATTTTAAATTTAAAATGGATTTAATTTTCTTACATTATCTTTCGCAACTTCATGAATATCCAACCCATTATTCTTATCAATCTCGTTCTTATCATTATCCTCGTTGGCAAATTCAATATGTTTCTCTTTTTCGACTCTATTATCTTCGAAGATTAAGACTTTCACTTTTTTCATCGTTCAGTTCTTTCATCTCGGATATAGAATCCTAGAGCAAATTATATAAATGTTTGGCGCAGTATGTCCCATTGTGAACCTTGCGCCAATAAAAGTCATTCAACCAACCTAAAGCAAATTAAAATTAAATGTGCAATTTAAGTGCTCTCAGGATACATATATTGAAAACAATTAATTCAAACTAATAAATACTGTTTTGGCTGGAGAGTAGGGGAAATTGACATAAATGCACGCGATGTGTAAGCTAAAAATGGAAGCATAATCATGTGAAGTTTAACTTGTTATACAAAAGAAATTGATTTTTTTTTTAATGTATATATTTAATTGAAGATAAATAGTACTTCTTGCAACGTTATTAGCGGTTTAGGTACAATCAAAACTAATACGACCTCAAATTATTGCTGTAAAACTTGTACATTCAACAAAATCTCAATCCCTATCATATATCTCATATCCTGAAAATAAATTTGCATAATTTTAGTAGTTAAAACTTTTGAAAAAAAATTAAAAAAAAAAAAAAAAAAAAAAAAAAAATCTAATGAGGCTAATGTCGTCATTTTTTCTTATTATATCATTGAACTGAGTCCATGAGCTTAAATATTGTTCATTTATAAATCTTATTTTATTTTTTATTTCATTTTACACGCGCGCTTTCTATTTCTAATTCAAAATTATAAAAAACAACTTTTTCGATAGTGTTCGTTTCGAAACTGATTATTTATAATATATATACAGTAACCGCCGCTTAATAAAATCACTGGTTAATTATGGACTACGAATTGGGCATTCAAAACTCGCACATAAATACTTATTGCTTGGAGAGCAACAACCTGAGTGTCCGAAATGTCATTATTGTGCTTTAACCATTCGTCATGTCCTCACCGACTGTCCTTGCCTTCGTCATCTTTATCGACAACATTTTAATTCATCTTCACCCACTCTGACGAGCCTTTTAGGTGTAAATCCTCATTATCATCTGACAAATTTTTTGAAGGAGGCTGGTTTTTACTTTGACATCTGATTTTATTCTTTACATTGGTCATCCTGTTTTACATCTGTTTTATTGTATACACTATTTTTATTATTTTTGATTTTTTCCTGTTTGTTGTTTTGCTTTTTTTTCTACTGTGATTTTTTGATGGCTTTAAGATACTTTCTTTTTTACCCGTTTGTTTGGCGCAGCATCTCCTACTCAGGACCTTGCGCCAAAAAAAGCCATTCAACCAACCAACCAACCAACCAATTATGTGACGACGTAAAATTTTTCACATTAACTTCTGCTTGCTTCAAAAGTGCCCATCTCTTCAAATCGTAATTATGTGCAATTAGTTTTTTAGATTTTGCTTTGACAAACTCATCAAAGGTATGTTGATCTATTTCTTTTAATTTGTCAAATCGATTTCCAGACTCTGCAACTTCTTTTTTAAATCGTCTCAATTGTCTTTCATTATTAAAACGCGATAGCGCAATGTAACTGTTCTCAAATGTAAACGGCCCTTTTTTCCACTTTCCCAATATTCAACAATTTCCTTTTTTTCTTCCAAGGATAAATGATTTCGTACCTATTTTGCAGGACTTGCATAGGATACTATTTCGTCCTCTGGTTGCGAATCATTACTACTGCTATCATACCACAGTTGTCCACCATCGTCAATTTCAGGTTTCATTTCTTCGAAATTAAAAATCGTACACTTATCGACGAACAATGTACTCGAAGATACGCACTCGTCAATAATTTGCACCAGTTGTGATTTTAATTCAAGAGCTGTATCCTTGAACTCCTCGTAGATCATTTTTACAACATTGAAAGGGTTTATTTTTGCCATTTTTCACTATAGCTAATACAGATTTGATTAAAGCAAAGTCACGTTAGTTTAAAACAAAATAAAAACATTATTAACTTGAAAAATACAAGAAAAGATTGCTAAATCTGTACACACATTTTTTTCAAAAAAAAAAAAAAAGAAAGAAAAAAATAGATGGCGCAGTGCTTACGGGTAAAAATAAGTTTCAGTAACTTGTAATGCGATATCTACAATACAGTTACCTTTTGTTCGTCTTGGATAATTCGCCCTTGATATTTGTGTAAATAAATTTGTGGTTTGAATTACATTTTAAAATGCTTTTTTGTTGTTTGTTTGAAATATGTAACTAAATCTCAACTTTCAAAAACCCATTATATTTAGAAAACATGAGCCATAGCAAATATTTCTTTCATAAAAAGTATTAAATGCATGTTCGCAATCAGAAGAAAAAAAACATTGAAATCAGAGCCGGACACTTAGGTGATGTTGTCAGTATAATTACATGACGAATTATCAGTTCGTTTCAGTGGGAAATGTTTTAAATTTGAATGTTTATTTAAAAAATTATCGCCATCTCAGTGTGAAACATTTAGTTTCTACAAGCAAAAATGTTTTTTTTTTTTTTTTTTTTTTTTTTTTTTAAACGCATGTTGAAAACATAATTTGGTTCTTAATAAACTGGCAAATCAGTCTATATCTACTCAGAAAAAATTCAATAAACACATTAGGTAATATTCAACATGTTGCAATGCAAGCAATAGTCTTTTTTATTTTAAAATAGTGGACCAGCCACAAGACAAGCCAAAGACCAATTCCTGTAGAACAAGCACACAAATGCATTGCTACGTCTAGAATGCACTCGTGCGGTGAAAATTTTACCCAAAATTTTAGATTTGTATGAATGATAGTAACACAAAACCTGAGTGAAAATTAATATAATTACACATGATGAAATAAAAATTAACTTATTTATATTTGAAGAATTATTTTAGCTTTATTATTATTATTATTATTATTATTATTATTATTAATAATTGTATTAAAACAAATAAATTATTCGTAAGATCTGAAACAAAAATTCTAAAAAGAAAAAAATGTGCAACAACATATTTATTTAAACAAGAGTTCAAGTTATAAGTGCTGACAAAAAAAAAAAAAAAAAAAAAAAACTTTTATATATATGTGTGTGAATGTAAATTTTAAATTAATTAAATTATTAAAAAAACCTGTACTTTATGTAGCAATATATATGTATATATTTATTAAAATAATTGGAAATGTAAAATTACAAAATTTAAACAAATTACTCATGAAATCACAATTTAAGGTGTTAACAATGTGGTTAAAGGCTGTATTTATAGATCATCATTACAATTACAGAAGAATGATGAAGAGACACGATTGTAATCTCTTTTTTTTGTAAAAAAAAAAAAAAAAAAAAAAAAAAAAAACTATTATTATTAAAATTAGAATTAAAATTGCGGAGTGTTCCAAGACCAACTTAACTTTGAAAGTTATGATTAATGCTAGAAATCAATGTAATACATAAAACAAGAAGTTGTTTCCTTTTTTAAAAAAAATATTTATGGTATAAGGACCATAAAATCAAACAAAAATATAGTCAGTGCACAATGATAATAAAATTTGTCGACAAAATAAAATCAATGTATAATAACATTGAAAAAGAGCAAATATATATATGTTAATGTATTTTCAATGGCCATAACATATTTTTTTCCAAAAGCTTCGATTATTATTGAAATCTCAAATACTAAAATATCATGAATCAAATCAGCTGATAACCAAGTGGCCAAAAACTTTGCTGAAATAAAATATTGATGTTCATTTAAAAATAAATATGCTAGCAAAACTTTATTATTAATGTCTAATTTTTCCGAAAGCAATGCAATGCCATATTCTGTTTCGTTCTGTCTGCAGACATGAATTAGAAATAGCACAAACATATATACTTATTTATAACATGAAAAATGTTTAATAATCATATTATTATTATTATTATTTTTTTGTGGACTATAATTGTGTTGATTTCTTGAATATAATAGTATAGATCAATAAAATTTATTGAAATGTTTTTTCCTATTAGTATTATTATTATTTAATAACAGAATTATAAAAATGTGTAAGTGTGACAGAAGAAAAAAATCAGATTTCAAGGTTCACGATCAGGCATGTCAGGATTTCTGTGAGACCATCCAACACAAAAATGTAAAATATGTTACAAAACTTCTAAAATTCTTGTAAATTGGAAAAAAAAAATAATTAAAATATTTGCATTAAAATTTACTATAAAAGTTAAAATTGATGAGGAAATGAATGTATTATGTTATTATTCGAAAAATTATATCTTGGAAAAATTACAACCAAGAGAAACATTCAAAATGATAAAATTGATGTTTAAGTGTACCCAATAAATACATATAACTTAATTCACCTTCTTCATAAGCCATTATATATGATATTTTATAAATGTCTATGTATATTAAAAACAAAAACACTGAACCTTTTGTTCAAGACTAACATATTAGTTAAATTCACATTAAAGGCAACACACTTAAATATTTGCAAAAATGATAAAAAGAAAAAGTGATTGTGCATTACGTGGGGCTATTCAAAACTAGCATACAAGTGAAAAACTGTGCATACAAGCTAGAATTATTTGAACTCGCCACCAAAAATGTGAAAATACATGTGAATAAGTGTGAAAATTCTGGAAAAAAGAAAAATTTTCTTGGACATATAATACAGCAAAACTGTTAAGCACATACGGTCTCCAGCCGAGAAAAGGGGCCCGCATATTCTCAACCAAAGGCCGCTCAATACCCAACAATTATATAAAAGCGGCAAATTTCGTTAATCTTGTTTAAAAGTGTAAACATGTTAAATGATAATGTGTTATAATGTAGAGAAAGTGTAAACAAATCAAAAACTAAATGTGTGTGTGTATTTATTATTAAATGCAAAATGCCAAAAGAAACAGATTAACTCATTCCATATGGGATCCAACAAATATCCTGTACAATTACATGACCAGGCACATCAATCACAATGATTGACGAAAATACCAAAACAATGTAAGGTGTAATGTGTGAATACAATGAAAAAAGTAAATAAAACTATGAAAAGAGACAATGAAATTGTGTATTTTTTTGTAAAGCCATGGTTTGTAACCTAGAACATATCATAAAGACATCCAATCCAATAATTAATCTGTGCATCAATTTGTAAAAAGAACTTAATGAAAACAAGATATGTATGGTAAGTGCACCAATGATTGACACTTTTAGAGCAATCTGATGTTTTTAATGTTCTAGTCATCAGAGAATATTTTTAGAAATCGTAAGTTAGTACATATAGTATGAAAGACATTCAGAACCACATATATGTTAAAAAATATACATTTGATAAAAAAAATTTTTTAATGAATTTTTGACACCCACTCAATGTTCCAGTGTTTTGACACTGCTAGTTATTTATTTTACCAGTTATTAGCACCCTATGTTCCAGTGTTTGACATACAATTTTATAATTTTTCTTATTATTTTGGGATATATATGTCAATTACTGGAGCATGCCAATCACTGAAGCACCTACCCTATATAGAGAAAAAAAAATGTGGATAATTTAAAATGTATCAATTTTTGAAAGAAGGATGATGTATTCAAAAGAATGCAAGAAAATGTATTAATCTTTGACGACCTTGACAGCAATAGAACAATTTAAAAAAATAATAATAACAGTGAAAATATAAACATTTCCATAAGACACATGCACCCTCAGATTATTCAAAATGTGTTACGTAAAAGTTTTTGGGCCGTATTCACCAAACTTCATTGATCGAGGATTAAACCATGGATCAGCAAATCCGAGAATGAAAGCTAACACCGGATTAATTTCCTATGGTATTCACCATCAGTCGATTACGTGATCCATGGATTAACTGGGGGAGAAATAAAAGCTTCGTTTTGATTGGCCAAGAACGAAGATAGCTTTTATTCACCGGCATTTGAAACATCGTTAATAGCTCTCGAAGTTGAAGACTGGCAGACTTTCGCTCAATCTCCAAGAACTATCTGAAAACTACCCGTTGCATAGAATCGTAACGCTATTAAATTTTTTTCTGCCGAAGTTAATGCATTATTCTTTTCAGTGGCAGATGACAGCCTATTATCCAACATACGTGTTTGAGATTCCACGGAATCTTTATTTAATCAATAGCGATATCGAAATGCCACATTGTCCAAAGAATCCAAATCATTTACTTTAATTTGATGCACCGTCCTTTAGCTTCTTTCAAACGTTTCCAATAGTTCTAAGCTTTCAATATCGTCTAGTGAGAACAGATCGTCAGCCATGTTTGTTATTTGTTTACGATTATAAGCTGCGGAGTGCGCATGCGATACGAAAAGATCCGAGAATTATAACTGTTAATCCTCCGATATTCGAGGATCGAAAAACGAAGTGTTATAGTAGCCGGTGAACTGCGGATTTTTGTATGATCGAGTGATTACCGCTGATCCGAGGTTTAATCCGAGTGTTAAAAAGCTGGTGAATACGGCCCTAAGTTTCTTTGTAACGCAAGAAAGGAATAATATTTTGTAGGCACTTTTCGGAGTATCAAAGAATACTTATAATAAATATTGTCATGTGGGGAAAAAATGACATACGTAAAGTTATGAGTTACCTTGAGAATGTGTATTTCCAAATTTAACTCTTTTTTTAAATACCCTACCTGTATGCTAAACTACGGACTATATAGAGCTGCTAAATAAGAAGTTTGCTACTTTTTATTTATTTTTCTTAATAAATTATCTAAGAAATATCTTTGTATTCTGTAAAATATGAAATACCTGCAGAGTTTATCAATACGTAAAAACTCATATGTATGCATAAGATAGAGGGGATTTGTTAATTTAGGAAGCGGTAAAGCAACATCCAGGTAACATGAACCAAAGAGAAAGAAATCATATAAAATATTGTGTATGTGTGATAGGTAAATGAATGTCTGTAAATAATTAAAAATGAGTTTAATCTCTTGACAGAAAACACATTGAACATTGACAACAATGAAAATCGAAATAATTTCAATGAACAATGAGAAAAACTATTAAAACGCGTGTGTAATCCAAACAAGGGATAAATAACGAAAGAAAAATTACCTAACAGAAATATGTCAAATGCTATATATATCTCAATGAATAAATCAATTTTAAAAAATATATAAAATAATAATGTGTGAGAATGTAGCATATGTGTAAAAGGAGTATGTGTATCAATGTGTAACATATTTAGGAAACAAAAAATTGTCATGTAAACAAATTGCTGTCACATATTTAGGAAACTAAAAATTATCATGTAAACGAACTACTAATTAGGATTTTGCAAAAATAAACTGTTAAAAGATTTCCTTCTATTTTCTTTATGCACTTTTTTTTTAGTCCATATTATTTGAATTATCTTATAAAAATATTTTTCCAATTCCTATCTTCATTTTCAAATATAAAATAAATCACTGTTGCTAATAATTGCATAAAAGAAAATATAAATACTTTTAAAATATAAAACAGTAAATTATATACAAAAGTCATGTAATAGGACACTCAAAAAAAGCTAAATAAATAAAGCAAGTAAATAAACAAACACAGAGCACCATGTATAATAAAATAATAAATCAAAGCTACTTACTTTCTAAACACTAAAAAAAAAAAAATGTTAATATTTATTATGTTTATATTATATAATGTGAACGGCACATTATCATAAACTGTAACAACGGTTTTGTTAAAAACTATGTAATTTCAATATTTTATTTAATTTAACCCGCTCATCACTCTTGGAGCGATGTAGAGTGCTTCTAAGGGGACTACTCGTAGTTTATTAAAAAAACTCAAAAGAAAAAAAAAAAAATACAAAATTCGCCAGGCCTAATCCGAGCTATGCCCCACGCGACAGGTGGCATGAAGTATTAAAAACATTTCAGTGAATGGATGACATTTCAGAAGTAAGTTCATTGCATGGCTGTAGTAAAATTTAGTTCTCGGGTTATTTACCCTACGCGACACAGGGCATGATGGCACTGAACTTCAGACGTTGAATTTTCGTAAGACTTATTTTATTTTATTTGTCTATAATATGCTGCAGCCATCATTGAAAATAAATTCTCTAATTTTTTTACTGATTTTTTTTTTTTTTTTTTTTTTTTTTTTTTGCCGTTGTTATTTTACAAGCGCCAAAAATAACGTATAATCTCGCAGTCGATCGAAATGTAACACATTTCATAACACAGCTTGGTCACCGAATAAAGCACTTTGAAGAAAATAAAAACACTGCCGAAGAATGACTTCGAAAAAAAAAAAAAAAAAAAATGTAGAAGAATCAATCGAAAGAAAAAAAAAAAAAAAAAATTGCAGGGAATCACTTCGAAAAAAAAAAAAAAACACTGCAGTAGTATAACTTTGAAGAAAAACACTGCGAAGCACGATTGTTTCAGCATATCATTAGCTCAGAATTATTTAGGGTGAGCAGATAAAAGTTGGGAACAATCTCCACAGAAATGGCAATATACTGATGAAGGAAAGTACATTTGCTTTCTAAATAAACGGTGCACATACTGACCTAATTGAAGCACTTTAGCATCCTCATTTAACAATATGTCGATCCAGGAAAAAAAAAAAAGTTGTTCTAGAATACAAGAATTCCGTAATTTTTATGTTGTTTCACACCATTGAAAAATAAATCCAGATTTTCTATTCACTTAAAAATAGCGAAGGCGGGATGCAAGCTCAAAGTTGCACAGAACCCTCCACAAGCTTTTCACCTTTATGAGCACTTGAAAGTTAAATTTTTAAATCACTTTAGGCATATTTTGAGAATTTAACCTTTTTTATCAATTTGAGAATACAGAAGAGGTACGAAATGTATGCATCGCAAATATCTTGCATTAAATATTCGTTTATATCAACAAAAATAATAGCACTAAAATATTCTCAGCATACGTTGACAGCAGACAATACCATTAGCCGACGAATCTTCTGCACAGTAGCTGTTCCTAACAGTCAATAAAATTTCTTTTTTTATAATGAAACTGAAATGTACTTGAGCAAAAAAATACAGCTCCGTTAAGTGCTTAATAGGAAGAATCACACGGTGATTCTAAACTGCTTTACGGGAGATAAAATTCTGGAAAAGCAACGTATAAGAGTCCAGAACACTTGGCAGGATTCAAAAGTTAAAGTTGAGAAAAAACACAGCCTACTTTCCTTAAAAAAAAAAAAAAAAAAAAAAATCTAATAGTCGTGGCACTAAATATAGTATTCAGGTAAGGCGCCGAGATCGTAGCAGTACATCGCAGGCAACAACACAAGTCCGTAGAATATACTGGAACTTTAAATTGAAAGACATGACAGTCAGGATCCAACTTGTTTTATTTAGGAAATCATAAATTGAAATTATGTCTATCAAGTAGATGAATGTTATATAAAGAGAATTGTTGGTAAAACATAGAGATGCACATTACGGATATGAAGAGCTGAGGGTAACGGTTCTCACAATCAGTTTTTCATGTTACTAGAAGCGAGTCCCGAGATAGAATGATGACCGGGAGCAAGCGAGAATAAATTTCTAAATATGCCAAAAGCTGGTAGCAATGGAAAAATTAAGCGCCAGCACGCCAAACACATTTCTTTTTGTCGAAATGTTAACTTTATGGGAAATTTTGAATTTTGGAATGATGTTGTAATATTACAACCCTTAATTTGACCTACTTTTAGAAGCCAATAAAAATTATATTAGTCATAGCGACACTAAGTCTGGAAATAATAGATTAAGTGTAATCTAAACTGCAGTTTTACTTCTATATAAAGTCTATAATAAAATATATAGCTTTTTAAAGTAAACAAACGAAATCAAATTACAACGGAAAACGTTTTCTGTTTTTTAAATAGGGAGAAATATAAATAAAATTATTCAGATAATTGCTTTGAAATATAAACAATCGTTTCTAAATTGCACATTATAAAGAAATGATTCTTTTGGGAAACAGGAAAACTTAAATGATGTTTAAAATCCCTCACATATATATTGCAATTAAAAGGAGATCAATGAATTTATTATTGAAATTTTACTATTATTAATGAAAGTTATTTAATTTAATTAAAAATTGGATATTTATTAATTTTGTACTAAATTAGATGTGATTAGACTGTGTGAGCAACTTGCTCACAGAGGCCCAACACGTTATTAAAGAATACGTACAGAGTTTTTATAAAAAGTTATGTTTGTGTGCTCCAGTACTTTTTTTATTCAGACTTTTCGTTAGTACACCAGAGGTGTAAAATTGTATAGTCATTAGATATAAGCAATATAAATATTTTGTTAAAATTAAATAGTTGATTTTTCTTTCAAAAATTGTTTGAAAGTTTGCCCCGGTACCTTTTTTTAGCCCCTATACCCTTTTTAGCAACTGCATATAATTTTAGTACTAGCCGCCTTCGGCGACCAGTTGTTTCGCCTTTTTATGAAAATAGTTTTAAACATGATTGGATCTTTCTTACAAAAAATCCGAACTTTCCCTGAAAAGATGCAACGCAAACAAAGAGCTATACTCAATGTTAGGATAGAAAAATTAAGGGTTTGGATTTTAGAATTTTGAAGTAAATAAGATAATGAGAAATGGCCGAACGTGTTAAGTTAGGTATAGTGGTTTAATTATGCGTATATAGTGCCGCGGCTCATTAACACTTCCTGAAATAAAATCTTTTAAATTGAAATCAATAATAATAATTTATATTAAACAAATAAAATAATGATAGAAAAATTATAAATTGTAATTAACTTACCCCAATGTAGCACACAAATATATCTAAAAGAAAAAAAGAGTTAAGTAATCCGTGAGAATGCACTGAAAAAAAACGAAATTTTCCTTTAAAACACACATTTATTTATTTTATGCACATCTAATATCTTGCAAGTATCACACACTATATCTTAGTGTAATTGTACCGGTACAAATCAACCACTTTAAGCAATCTGTTATTATTATCACTAACATATCATTTTTTTTGCCTTTAACAGATATTGGATTTTTCTATTATATTACGTTACACCACATGATGAAATTATTTAAAAAACAAGTCTTCAGTGATTTTAAGTGAGAAATGTCCTGTTAATTGTTCATAAAAATAAACATTTTTAAATTCAGGCCATCATACTACTGGCGATTACGCTTATTTGAAGTGATCTGGGCAGATTCACGCTGTTTAGACAAACTCTAGGTACACCTATAATTCTTGTAGTTATGCCGATTATTTCCGTAAATATTATCACCCTATAAAATGCTCTTTAGTGAATGCTGAAGTGCTATCAAATGATCCATTGCTCTGATGGATTTTATTTTACTTTTCAAGCAACATCATGTTCCTAGTACGTAAATTTATTCACATTCCACGTGATATATTCCTGCTAGACTGAATTACTTCATCAGTCTGAAAGGCTATCACATGATGTATCCATCTGTTGGATTTTGTTCATAGTTAGTAGATAACAAAATCCTCACAAATCCATCGTACGGAATATTGAGGAACTTTCAGTTCACTCGAATTGATATTTACAGAGCTGAATCCTTTGGCCTAAACAGACCACATTCTAACATCATTTTTATTTAGATAGGACGCTCACTCTTGACTGCCGCTGGTTGATACACTTAAAGTTCGATACACAAGATATTTTTATATATATTAATCATTGATTTGAAGAATACACATGCTAAAATAGAAATAAGAATATTTTTCACGGCAAATGCCGTTTCGACGATCACAGCCGCGGCTAAGCCGCCCTGCGACTTTCCTCTCCCACTGCTTACATTTTTGAGAAGAGTCTCCAAAAATTCCTCATCCAATTTCTCGCGCCCCCGGAGTTAGCCAATAAGCTCTCGAGAAAGAGACGAGACTGACGTCAGCTATGACGTTCTCTGCGTCACATGGAAAGTTCGACGATGTTCTAGAACATCTCTAGCGCGGGAAAGTACGGAATCTTTTTAGCAATAATGGCTGACTCCCTATTTTACGAATATATCTAATAAAAAATAGTAAATTTGGATAAATGATTTTTTGAAGAGAAAATGCTTAAATTTTGGGCTATAATTATGAGTGATGGCTTGAAATAAAGGGAATTAAATAAGGAATCTCCCTAAATTAGAGTTACAAGGAAATTAATTTTATAAAATCATTTTAAAATGTAAAATCGGAAATTTGGAAAATATTTAAAAAATGCAAAATCGGACTGAACTGAATTTTGAAAGAACGGACTTTTAAACTTTTAAATAGATAAAATAAATGAAATAAATAATAATTAAAGTATTTTCCGGAGGATTTTAATAAAATAATAAAAATTTAAAAGTGTTAAAATTAAGGATTTAATAAAATTAATAAAATTTAAAAGTGTTAGAATTATTATTCTTCCTCAACAAACGCGTATTTTTATTGAAGTTTGCAGGGCTAGCGTTACCCAAGAAACAGCACGTGAAGGGTCGCTATGCGTCGTTTCTCTCGTGGAGCTTTAATTATTATTTGCAGTCCATTATTTTGCGGTAACTTATTTAAGTTACCGCAAGGCTCATGGATCATATTAGTCTTGGTAATTTCATATAAGAGAAGATTTTTCACAGGATCTGATATTTCTGCACAAATAACACTATTTTATCTGGAGAAATCCGTTGTTGTAACCACAACAAAATGTGTATATGAGGTAAACCGCGTTTTTGCCATTCAACAAAGTATGTAAAACAACGGACTTTCCAAAACAAATTCCCTTTTATTAGCAACGACATTAACGACTTACCTTTTACGTGAAATATTCTAGCTATTATATCATGACGGTCGTAGGGTTTTTACCCAGGCAGTAATGCATTTGCAATATTTTTCCATCGAGGTTTACGCGTAAATGTAATGACTAACTCAGGACGAGCGTAGTAGCGAACATATATCATGGCGTTGTGAGTCTTTTCATGCATATATCGTGGTGATCCAGTGAAAGATTACGGAAGCACTACTATTGGCCAAGCTGAGAGACATCCGTATGTTGTCTTCTTATAGCATATCTAAGATGTATGTAACTATCAGCTCTTAATTGCGCTTGGTTGCTTCTGATGAAATTTAATCGTTATGTCTCAACTTTTGCGTACATATCAACTAAGTACTGACTAAAAGGTGATCGACAGTACAGTAAATCGCTAGTTTCATTTGCCTGATCATGATATGGTAGGATTAAAAGTTCAGTGCAGAAACTAGTTTTTGAAGGGGTAATTTCTTTTTTGGGTGAATTTGGCAAATGTTAATGGAGTAACTTCATCACCACGACAGAAAAGTAGCGGGTACTGTATGGTGTCATATGAACGGTGCACTTCGCTAATACGTTGCTATTTGTTATCACCGTGTTGTAAAACAATATCTCATTTATCAGATTGCTGTCCAGCTATGACCATTGCTTCTTCGCTTGCTGTTGGCACAGTAAAACGTCCTCTGTGAGCATTGGCTGGTTTCCTATCAGCGTGTATTACAATATGAAAACTTTTACGATTTTTAGGTACTTTCTCGAGAGTAGTTTTTAAGTCCTTTATGTACGAGTTGTGCTGCAACTAGAGATGCAAAAAACCCGGGAGTTTTGGGATTTTTGCGGGGAAAAAACAAATTAGAAATCTCTAAAGTATATAATAAGTTGTTTACTTGATATAAATGGAAATTTTAAGGACTTTGATATACTGATAGGTTTATAACATTATTTTAATTTATCATTTTATTTTCAATTTATCAGAACTGCCGCCAAATCAAAATTTGAAAAGAAACTTAAAATTTCTTTATTAAATTAGTACTTAAGATAAATGTATCGGTACAATGTTGGATACAATTTCCATGTTATACAAGCTGAAGAATTAAGGAAAACAATATACATAATCCTGTAATAGTTTGAGAAGAGAAATAATTAAGATTTGAAAAGTTCTTTAAAAATTTCTATTTTGTAAAACTAAAGAATTTATTTAAAATAATGAAGTGGTTTTTAGAAAAAAGAGGTGACATTTTATGCAATTACTACAGTGGTATAGCTTCTTTTACAAGTTATTTTCAGAAATATTTCTTATTAGAGTTTGTAAAAAATTGATATTAAATTTCCTACAATGAAAATTTTTTGATAAAAATTTATATACATATATATTTTTAAAAAAAGTTTCTGCATATCTAACACAACAAGTATGGAAATCTTTAAAATTAATTATATATTTCCCTAAAACATATTAAATTTTAGAACTCTTTCTCTTTTTCTTTCCTTTGTTCTAATTAAAAAAAAGAACAATTTAAAAATTATCAGGTAACAAACTAATTTCTTAAATACTTCAGTTAAGTTTAATGAAACTTGAATTTAGTTGGTTTTTTCCCCCTAAAATCTTAAGTCCAATTCTCTAATTGTTTCATAGTACATTCATAAACCAATTATGAATAAAAAAAATTAAATGTTATTAATTCTCATTAAGAATGGAAAGGATATCTCAAGAACATAACAAAGTAATATTAATGAATAATGACAAAAAATCACTGCTGGTGTTAGCACCACATTAATTATAATTAATTATTTTCTTCGTTTTCGGAATAAACATCGAAGATGCTCGAATTAGCTGGAAAGGGAAACGAAAAGGAAATCTATGCAGGAATTAAAGTTGAAGTTAATTTAAAGATCGGAGACTAAATAATTAACAAAAGTTATAAAAATATTCATAATTTCAAAATTCCCAGTTTTGGGGAAATTTCATCTTAAATTCCCAGGGAAAAAACCCGGGTGTTTTGAAAACCTTGCATCTCTAGCTGCAACATCATCTGCAATGGCTTTACATCAGAGAATTTCTTGCATCTTAATTGTGTTTCGCTCTCATTATCCCCAACAAAATATATCTGTAGGAACTGAGGGTCTTGTTGAGGCAAAGGTTGCTGCTACCAATCAAATGATACACCTGACCCTGCACTTTGAAAGTGGGCATAAACATCTTCTGTAATTTGTTTCGCTCCAAAAGAAGTCATTTGGAAGCAGCTATTGTATTTTCTAAGACAATCCATGAAATGTATGTGCTCCGAATGAAGACCTGTGATCAAATTATAGAGCGGCTTAGGCGGAGGAAAGAAAGGCGGAAGCTGCACTTACCAGCACTACAACACGTACCAGGTGCTTTTTCTTTAAATTCAAGGGCTTTTTAGAATACGCATTTACGATTCATAATACCCAATGATACGATTTTATCATCTTCATTAGCTGTCTGCGAGTCATACATCATCCCAGAAAAACCAGAAAAAGCTTTAATTTTCCATGGACGCGATCGCCTTTCCCATCGCCTATTGGTTTACGAACGACATCTCTTTGAAGTTCTGGGTGATTTTATTAATACTTCACTTTTGATTCTCTGTAGAGCTGTGGGTGAATTTGTTGATACTTAGCTTTTGCTGCTCTGTGAATCTGTGGGTGATTTTGTTGATACTTAGAGTTTCACAGAGCAGCCAAAGCTAAGTAGTTTTGTTGATACTTAGCTCTTGCTGCTGTGATTTTTTTTTTTTTTGACTTGATATTTAGTAGCAGAGTCTATGAGCTGTTTTTTTCTAACTCTGTAAATCTGCCATGATTTTTTTTTTTTTTTTTTTTTTAAGTATGCTTATGAGAAATGGGTATTATACCATAGTTGATAGTTTGAAAAATGTTTGTAGTGAGCCTATCTTCATGAGGCATATAAACATTAAAGTGTCCATGTAATAGATCTCCCATCGAACTAAAACGCAGTCTATTAACGGGATTCCCTTCTACATCAAATTTATCGTACAACTGTCCATTTAGTTAAAACCTCGAACACTGTAAAGAATATCTGTCCTGCTATTAATTCACACAAACCTCCATAAGTATCACAGCGCGACATATCAATAAAGTACTCGGTAGAACTACTGTAGTTATTTCTATCACTGTCATGTGACATGATAGAAAATTCTTCCCAGCGACTAACAACGTGAGAAACCATCTTTTCACGTAACTCTCTGGCCATAACTTGTGTGTCATATAAAACAAAAGATTGCCCTAAACAGGTGAGGCAATCTTCGTCACCAATAATTGGAATAATGGCATGTGGCGTCATTGTGCCGTTTATGTTCAAAATTTCATAAACCATACTAATTTTTCTTAAGTATGATAAATTTATATATATATATAAATAAGAAATAATATTGCAATAATTTAAATATTGCTTAAGTGTGTGTGCACAATTTACGTTAAATATTTCAAAAACAATAGGCGTCATTGTGCCATTTGCTCAATATGATCATTATTTCAATATGTTCAATGTATCAAAAACCATACTAAATTTTCTTAAATAAAAATTTTTCAAATGTATAAGCAGTGCGTAGATATGAGGGGGAGGGGGTTTAAGACAAAACCACCCCCCGAAACTTTTCGAACTTTTTTTTTTTTTGTCCAGTTTTACAGTTGCACAGTATATATGAGGAGCAAACATTCAAACCGTGTTTTCTCCTTCGAATGCAATTTTTCAGAAAACACAAAAAACTGATAAATTAAAAAATAGCCCTTCTTAGACCCTAATTATCATTTGTGTAGTTGTATTATTGGTTACTAGGAAGATCTGTAGGCCTACTTCACCTAATAAACTTAGGGTTAATTAGAAAAATGCATTTGAAATTTGGAGAAAGCATGTTTTGACCGAAACACAGAGGAGAAAACATGTTTTGAATGTTTCCAATGTGGACAAAACATTTTTTTAATGAAAAAGTATGTAGCTCGAATATTGATGAAATAACATTCTTAATGTAATAAAGTAATCAACAGAACAGATTTTGTTATGTAATTATAAAATTAAATTAAATATTTACGCTTGAAAAATCATCATGCAACTTGTAGGGAAGAACTAAAATTTTTAAGCCAATTTGAAATTTAAATTTTTAAACCAATATCTTCACTTAAGCAATTTCATGCTTCCTCTGTTTCTTCATATTCTACATGAAAGTTATTAGTAATGATATCTTTATACCATTTAAAATCAGGCTGATTTTTTTCACTCTTCACCATACAGTAATTGTAAAAGTTTGTCTACGTCATTCTGATGCCTTTAAGTTTGAGATGATTTCTCTTACCTTGTTTTTTTTTTTTTATTAATGTTTAAGTGGCTTTTTCTATCACCTCCTCTCTTTTCCTCAATAGGTTCACCAGCATATACCTTAGTAACAATATCGGCTAGCATTGTACGACCTATTTTAGTTATAGCCATGAAATTGTTTTTACACACGGGAATTCTCCTACCACTGCTACTAGTAATAAAATAAGAAGCAGAAAATGCATGCTGTAAGCCAGATGATTGCGATTTATTTTGGGTTGGGTTATTAGGTCTACGTCGAGTTACATTTTTTGTAACAACCAATGAGGCTATAATAGAATCTTGTCGCTGGTTGTCCGGAATTTCGTAAAGTCTATCCCGAAACTTCTTAACGTCATTAGGTCTAACATCAGTGCATGAAAAAGTATTAATAGAATGTTTGCATGGAGCATAAATGTTGTTATCTAAAGGTGCTGAATATCGTTTCTTTTTAGCTTCTTTTTTTTCTCACCAATTCTCTGTCTTTTTCTAGTTCCATAATTAGAAGTACTCACTAATACACTATCTATTAATTCTTCCATTTGAAAAAAAAAATAAAAATAAATAAAATAAATAAATAAATAATAATAATAATAAAGTACATTCCTCTAAAATGAAGAAAACAAGATAGAACTAACGAAAAAACAAACATAAAAGCTGGTACATGTACGAGTCACGCGACCAGAAAGAGCAGTACTGACTTTGGTTGGCTGGAGAAATCACAGTTTGACTGAAAACAGGCTCTGGAGGAAACACTGTTTGATTGAAACCCTAACTTTCTAAGAGCATTTATAATGTGATAAAAATTATTTTGGTTTAAAATAATAGTATAATTTTGTGCTATTTAATGTTGAGTTCACAGAAAAATCACTAACTCATTTTTTTTTATTTTTGGAGAAAACACGGTTTGAATGTTTGCTCCTCATATTTCTTACAACATTTCAAAAGGTGTATTTTTATCTTTTTCAGATAATAGAATAAAAAGTTATTTCTACAGCATCTCTAATTTTTACAATCCTTCAGTGTTACTGAAGAAACAACATGGCATTCTTAGTGCCGAAAGAGCTATGTAAACAAAAACTAAATAACTGTGTTCGGTGAGGTTCAGCCCCGTTTATTCTTCGACCACATTTCATGAAACCATGGTAGCATCTGCACCAGTGTTAACTCAATGAGTTCAATGCTAAAATAAGGGTGACAGTCAAAATGAGTAATAACAGAGCGCGGAATTACTGGATGTTTTCCAAATTTCAAACTGTAGGTCAAGCTGGCATCCCTCCAACATTTTGGACGCATCCTCACTGCTAGTTTTAGGATATGTGGCTGCACTGTACAAGAGCATATTCGTAGACCGAAAGTAGCGAATCTAAAACAACGAAAACGCTCTGGTTGGATCTTATACGTGTAAGTGGTCAGTATAATTTATTAGGTGTGTGGAGAGAGGGTTAGATTTGTATCTCCTTGAGTTTTCTGGTGTCTAATATAACTACCAATACAAAAGTAAATTGAATCTCTTTGAAACGACTCTTTCCTTAGTTGAATAGTTTAATTAGTTAGTTTAGTCTAGTCTAGTCACAGATGTGCGAAATCTTAATTTTCAATTTTTTTTTTTTTTTTTTTTCTGCACTGCGTTAAGTGTCTCTAATGTGTTTTGAGACGCTGAATTCAGAATATCTTTTCTTTCTATCACGTAAGGAAGTGTGCGAAATCTTAATTTTCAATTTTTTTTTTCTGCACTGCGTTAGGTGTCTAATGTGTTTTGAGACGCCGAATTCAGAGTATCTTTTCTTTCTATCACGTAAGGAAGTGTGCGAAATCTTAATTTTCAATTTTTTTTCTGCACTACGTTAGGTGTCTAATATGTTTTGAGACGCTGAATTCAGAATATCTTTCCTTTCTATCACGTAAGGAATTTTCACTAAGTAAGAATAAAGATCGGAAGAACTGATTCGCAGGCTACAGCACATTCGAAACAATTTATGTATAAGACACGTGAAAATACGATATTATTTACACATTATTTTTTAAATGCGTTTTTTTTTACGCAGAAGCTTCCTTTAAAGCTTTTCTCTTATGCTCGGCTTGAATGCCTTGTGAGGGGAGGGGAGGGGGAGGCTAAGGATTGTCTATGCAGCATCCAATAATCTGCCACATGTTAACACTTCATCGCTCCTGATACCTTCTCTACGTTTCTTTGATATCTTGATGAAATCATCATCATGTGCTTTCGAAGTACCTACGGCTGTCGAGACAGCCGCTTACCTTCACCAGAGGAAGACAAAATACAGAAAGAGGGCTTGCATCATCAAGAGGATCGGAACAAGGTCTGAGTGGGTTCCCAAGGAACCCTGGCGTTTGATGAAATAGGTTTCCTTATTCTTCACTCACATTACCCATATTTTATGAGAAATAACTCAGATGGGAGTTGAAAAAGTAGAACTGTAAGCGCACACAATCCATTGTTTTGTTGAAATTGTACGTGATGGAAATTTTTGAATAGTTTTTCCATAATCAGCATTCAATAATACCCCCAGAAAAACACATCACCTTGAAGAGAAAAATTTCATCGTTGAACTGTGTAATACCGCGATGAAGCTAAATTATGTTGTTCATTTTCATTGAAAATTTACTTACAAAGTAAACGATAGATCAATACTTAAGTAATAAAAAAGATTAATAAAAGCTATCCTAGGATATAAAGAAGAATGATTCCCGCAATGACAGTAGCGAAAGTCGTTTAATTTTTAAAATATTTTTTCCTTTATTATTTTCTTCTATATGTATAAGAAGAAAGTATTGGATTTGTGAGTATTTTCGAACGCAGTTTTCGACGATTATACACGTTTTGTGATGTCCTGAACATAATTTGGCTATTTTTAGAAATAACTGTTTGTGTGTGTATCTCACGAACCAGTGAACGAAATTTAATCTAACTTGTTATTTAGTTGCTCACTGATCTAAACTGGTTCTGATTAGATTTGGAAGGCAATCTCTCAAGAGACCGCTTTGATTTCATTTGATTTTAATTTTTAATGTAGTAAAAATGTGGGTCAAAATTTCTGATAAATGAGCATAATGAGAGTTATTTTTATCGAATGGCTGAAAAACTAATTATTAATAATAGAAGTGATAATCCTTAACTGAAGGTTTTTGTAGAAGATCTAATTCAAATTCATTGAGTAAACTATTTTTTGCGCGTCCTTATAATTAAATAAATAAGTAAAAATACATAAATATATTAGAATTTAATTCATTTGTTTTCTATTTGGAGTTGAAAAAAGTAGTGGTAAAGTATATATATAAAAGTAATATAAATGTCGCAAAAAAAAAAAAAAAAAAAAAGAAAGAAAGAAAGAATCACTGGAGGTTTTATCTGAATTAATATAGTAACCGCTGCTAAAGAAATCAACTTTATATTTTAAAAAGATGAAAAACCATTTCTAAAATATATCACGTTTGTAATATGCAAAATAGCCTTGTCGCACTAAATTAAATTATGTTTCTGATACCCGCCCCCTCCCCCTGAAATTGGTGTGATATTTGATTTTTATACTTTCTCTTTAAAAATGACGTGATAAAAATAATTTTTGATATTTCTTTGACTATGATAACTTTAAAAATAATTTTGAAGCTTCGGATGTTTTTCTGGACAATAAACAGTCCGCTGTCTACAAAACTGACTTTTCTTTTGGCTTTGTGTTTTAAAATTACACATTTTATTTTTCTCGGGCATCACGCAAACTATCATCTGGCCATCAATCAAAAAACAATTGGACATTCGGATATCCTGCCGTGTTCCTACGGCAACGTCGCGAGTTCGCCTTTCTGGATGGACACTGTGTCGTATCGAACGGAGTTGGGTGGAGCAGCGATCTAATAAAATCGATTACAGGTGTTAATTGCTAAATGTGCTGAACTTGCAATTTCTTATTGTGTTCAACGTTTTTTAATTTTTAAAGCAGAAGATTCATTATTGTTTAACGAATTACTTTTTGACTAAATAAATTAAAGAATAATTCTTCGGAACAATTTTTGGAAAATTTGGTACCAAATTTTAGAAAATTAAAAAATTTCTATGTCATTCCCATACTATTTTTATATCTTAATTGGTTAGATTTTATCTATCTCTAAATGATTTATTTATTTTCTTTTAAGGACTGGACAGCTATTGTTTTAAATGACCTGGAAAATGATAGATTTTCGAATGAAAGTATTTCATTCGTTTTATTTTTAGGAAATGTATTCGTATCTTATTATTTATTATTTAGTACAACAGGACTAATTTTTTCAGTTGGACATTTCGCTTTGTCATCATTTGTTGTGTTTCACTTTGAATATGTCAGAATATTCGCCAACATTTAATTTTTGCCATTTTATTTCGTTACTTATCTTTTTACAACGTTTAACTTTTGGATTGACAACGACAAGTAGTAAAATAATATGTTGAACTTTTTGTATACAATCGGATTCAAAAACATGGAGTAAATTATTTTTCACCCGTTCTTACTGTTAAATAAATAATAATAATAATGATAAAATTTTGTAATATACAAAATAGGCCTATCGTACTAAAATTCTGTCTGCGACAATTTCTTTTTCTTTTCTTTTTTTAAATAATGTAAGTAAAAAAAAAAAAAAGGGGGGGGGGTCCGCATTTTGTTTATTAGTTCGACTGGTTGTTCCATTTCTTTCACATATATTGATTTTAAAAATATATGCATTATACAGTGATTAAATGTAATTTCAACATAACAAGTAAGCACTTCTTATGCTATGCATCGGTTCAAAAATATATTGCTATAACAAAGGAAAAAATATTATCACCATGGAAATTAAATGTTTATAATGAGTGTGTGTATTCAATAATAATTGTTTTTTTTTTTTTTCGTCTGCATACTGTGATAAAAATGTTCTATAACTCTATATATTAATAAATGCGTATTCCCTTGAAATATCAATAAAATAACCCAGTTGCATATCAACATTAACTTAGACATTAAAATTTAATAACGAATGCGATTTGAACATAGTTTTTCCATTTCATTTTAAAGATATGTTTTTATATTTATGCATGACTAATGAATAAGAACTTACTAAGAGAACAGCAACAACAAAAGCTTATAAAAAATTACACTAGAATTTTTCAAGAGTTAGGCAAATGCCCCTAATTTGCTCCAAGGTGCACAGGTCAATGTCCTTCGACATCAATCATACTTAAAACATACCCAATTTCAAAACATATGTGATATGTTACATACACAAAATATGATAGGAAAATTAAAATTACAAAAAACTTTATAAGTAAGTTTGTATGTGTTTACACATATGTATATATAAATTCACAAATTAAACTCGTGAGATAATAAACAAAAAAGCTTTTTGTTAATAAATTATGTGTCAGATTTCTTAAAGATATTCTGTTTTCGCTTACCGATGTATATTCTGAAACGAAATTTAGTAATTGAACACAGAAAAATTCAATTTTCTGTATATTAAACTCATTAAAAAACAGTTGACAGATCTCTTAAGGATTGGTAGTTTGTGAAAAAACGTAAAATGAAAAGGTATAACAACAGAAGATAATCCCAACTCTTTTCTCTATAATTATTTTCTAACAAAAAATTATACTAAACACATTAAAAAAAAAAAAAAAAAAACATTTGAAGGATCTCTTAAAGATTGGTAGTTTGTGAAATAACGTAAAATGAAGAGGTTTAATACCAGAAAATAATTCCAAAAGTCCAAGAAAAATAGACGTAAATTAAAACGAGAAGCATCACATTATTTTTTTTATATATAAATTCATGTAAAATTTACATAAATTAACATATACATTTATTCATAGCTGTAGAATATATAATTTATTATTGCAATTTCCTAGAAAAAGAGGAAAAATGGACCAATTTAACATACCGTCAATTTTTGAAAAAATATCGGAACTTGAGAACTTTTAAAAAAATCTAATTTATTTCTAAAAGGCAATAGAATGTTTTGAATTTACATAATTCAAGCCTGTTATAAAGCCTAATTTTGTAAATTGTATTATTATTATTTCTATTGCTGCTACAATGTACTGGCATATACTTTTCCTTTTTTTAAAGACTATAACTTTGACATAGCAGAAAAGTATATATTCTGAAAATATTCAGACACAATAGCAACTTGTCGATTGCTCAAAATTTTTTTTTATTACTTCTTTCTTTTTTAAAAAGTTTATGAAATTGGTATTTGTTTTTAAAATGTGCTGCAGAACCATCTGTCATATATACAAAAAAAAAAAAAAAAACTATTTTTTTTAAAGCCGTACAGTTTAAATATTTCTTCTTTTACTGCATTTATGGTAAGAAGAGAGTGAGCTGTAAATGATGGTTGTGTCATAAAAAAATGGCAATAAAACTTTTTTCCTCGTCCTTGTATTCAATTACACATAAAGAGATTCATTTTTATATTTTGCCAGTAATAGCTTTGAAATTTACTCTGGCAGAAATAAATACTTACCAATTTTCATCAAAATCAAAATTTATTGGTAGAACCGAATCTGCATTTATCATTAGTTTTATCTCAGTAATTTCCTTCTATTAATTTTTCTTACATGATTATAAGAAATATCATTTTTAACCCGCTCCACCAGTGGCCGAGAGGTTGTGCTATCAAAGCAGGTGTATATGAGGTACCTGGTTCGATCCAAGGTCGCGCTTGTCGCATAGCTGTTCAGAGTTTTCCGTAGTTTTCTGCGAAAATGCGGGCTAGGTCCCCCAGTAACCCAAAGACTCGCAGTGAGGGCACTCCCTTCAGGCTCTGAAGCTTAGCTTCGTGAACTAGCCTTAATTCCCAACACTACCACCATTTTTTAACTCAGTACTTCATATCTTTTATAAATCTTAAAGGTGCATAATTTTTTAAGTCCCTACCTTATATAATGCATTGTTCTTTTCATTCAAATCAAATGCTGCTGTTGCTGTAATAATTTCAGTACCTGGGCACTCAACACTCTCTTAGTCAACAATTTTGATTGTTTATGTGATAAATATTTCATTAAAAGATTTCACAGACTACAAAAATCACTTATTGAGAGCTGCTTAGTTTATAAAAAGGGAAAGGGAACAAAAAGAACCTTTTTTACAAAAAATGGTAAAATTTATAGTTCAGTTTCACTTAGTGTTTTGAGCTTTTAACCTTTTTAATTCAGAATTAGACTCTAGAATAATTTCTACATTAACTCTGCGCGTTTACTGGACTCATGGACGAATTTTGCAATGTTTTTTCCAGTGCCTCCATCATATTTCGGACACATTGTAATTTGAACACGTTTTAGACATAGCTAAATTTAGTTTATGAGCAGAACAATGCGTGTATATTGCAGAAGGCTGCAATTTCTTGATGCGTGCTATCTGAATGAGTGAACCCATTCAGAAGCTATTTTTAATTTTTTACATATTTGTTTAACAGCGGCATGTTCCACTGTGGATCTTGCGCTAAAAAAGGCAACCAACCAACCTCGATGCGTGTTTGCACATCTTGAAATTTTCCCGACATAGTTGACGTTCCGTCGTATCCTTGTCCTCTCAAATTTTCTAACTAATCCAAGTTCGTTCAGTTTCTGTAAAATTTTTTCAGAGAGGGCTACACTATTCACATCGACAGTAGGAACAAGCCATAGAAACTGTTCTTCTAGTTTACTGTTTCTAGGATCTATATAACTTACGCACAAACTAAGTTGTTGTATTTTGCTTGATGTCCATAGTTTCATCAACTAGTAGTGAAAAAATTTTGACATTTTTAATTTTTTCAATGTTGTTTTTTGTAATAAGATGATGGCAAACCTCTATAATTTCGTTTTGCGTAATTTTGCTGATGATGATGGCGTTTTTGGGAGCTGTTTCTAGATGCCTTCGAAGGTCAATATTACCAGCATCAATACGAAATTTTAACAAAGATCTGAATTTACCTTCAGACGTTTCTTTTCATCAAGGAAAGAAATATCGCCGTCGTCTCGATGACCTCGCAGAGGTATATTTTCTTTTCCACAAAGTATAACTGTTTTTATTATGGGGAGTAAACGCTCTCTATTTTCAGCAATAAATTTGCTTTTTTCGTGTCTAAAATAACATTTGTAGCAGATTCTGGGTTATCATGCGTTTTTGAAAAATTCATAAATTGCAGTACCGCCATTTTATGATATTCGGTAGTAGAATAGCTCTTGAATGTTTCCAATGCTTTTTTACTTTATCTAGTGATTTCAGTTTTAAAAAAGTACAACGACCTTTTAATAAAGGGATTTGATATGTTATTTTGTTGGGTTCTAGGACATGTTGAGATTAAATGTAACGAGGCTGCTGATAGAGCTTCAAAACAAACTTTGATAAATATTAATTGCCCAGTTCCGTATGAAGATATAAAGCATGCTCTCAAACAGACCAGATAGATACATATGACAGAGAGAGTGGGAATATCAAGAAAATAATAAATTGCAGGAGATCAAACCGCACTTTACAGTCTGGCCTACTCTCGCACCAAGGAAGTACGATGTCATTGTTACCCGTCTCAGAATCGGGCATATTAGGTTAACACACAAAGCACTTACTTCTAGGACAGCAAGAACCTAATTGTCCCAAGAGCCATTTTAATTCGCTTACCATTCGCCATGCCATATATTCACAGACTGTCCCTGCCTTCGTAATCTGTATCGACAACATTTTAATTCATCTTCACCCAATCTAACATTCTCCAAGCTCCTTTTGGATCTATCTGCAACCTCTTAAAAAAAAAAGAAAAAAAAACACTTATTTGTTTCCTTTTAACCCCACCTACCATCCAATGCCCCTCCACATACTTCCCTCTACCAAACTTACTTTAATCCACCTCCACTATAACACCTTCGCCGCCAGTCGCAACACTTTCTTCTATCAGAGACACCACACAAACCTCACTACAAAACATATACCAATCAACAACTGTATGATGAAATACTCCTATCTCTTGCATAACACTCATTCGCCACTTTCAAAAACCAGTATCTCGAAAAACCATAATCTGACACAAATTCAAATGGCTATGGCTGAAACACCAACTTTTCCTCACATTCCTATAAACATCATGCGCATTCACTTTCCCTTGCTTCCTACATTGCCACTCATACTCATCCGTTAACTCCTTTCTCTCAGTCAATCGCATTTTCTGACCGCACATGGGGCAAAGATACAAACTCGAAAGCAAACCAGCTTTCATGAACCAATCCACGGATGGTGAATGCGAAAACTTTCTAACCCAGGGTTAAGGGAGTGTTAACTCGAACACAAGTGTTACGTGAACCATGGGTGAACACTGATTTGGTGAATAAGGCTGTGAATGTTCCCCTGTTGACTGGTCGGTCTCCAGATCAAAATATATAAGTTTTTCTAAGAAATGTTTGGCAGCAATCGGACGAAGATAACATAGATTTTCGAAAGACGGACATCTTGTTGTGAATTATTTGTATAATTCTTTTGGGCACTGTCTGCTTAAGATTACGTTGCTACAGTTCCTGAATTGATAAATCTAGAAAAAAAAATGTATATTATTTATAATTTATTTGTGCATATTATTTAATAATTAGAATTATACGTAATAAATAACTGTTTTTAATACACTTACCTTATCACATAAAGACAGTTAACCTTCTTTAGACCGACAGGACCCTATCACAATCCTTGCAACGAAGAGCTTCACCGGGTGTGCACTGGCTTTCCTGACATATGGGGCAATTAGAAGGACAGTTATGTTCTCCCAAATTTGATAGGGCTTCTCACAAGATTCACAGTAAAAATGAGATCCATAAGATTGATGTAAAAATTTAATCACATCGTAATGCCCCTCATGCAGCCAAAGATTCTTTTTGGTCTGTCGGTACCCTTATAAGATACCTAAAAAAAAGGGGGGGGGGGATCATATACATATATTTTCTTTTCACGGAAAAAAAAATAAATTAAAAATATATACATATACAAAAAATTTTGTGTCGAAAAGACAACAGTTTGCATATTTAAATATTCTTCCAATCTTTTCACTTCATTGTAAGTGCAGGGTCCTAGAGGCACATTTGCATCTTGATGCAATTTTCGGGCTGCGTTTATGAGCGTTAGACGTCGATTATCCCTCAATCCACTGATTTTACTTTTATCTCCAAGTAAATGGGCTTCAGCATATATTATAGCTTTGGCGCAGCACAACCCCTCTTCGTCGCCTGGAATGGATAATAATGCAGCCTTCTTTAAATGGTCGACTTCTACGTTCACGATTCTTAGTCGACCTGCCCCTCTATATCGTTTAATCGTTATTACGTCTACTATGAAGCCACAGTCAAGCTTGATTTCCTCCTTTGATTGTAAAACTTTCATTACAACAGAAATGATTTTTTCCCACTATTAAATCTGCAACCGTTCATAAGCGTAGTCGAAATTGGCTTGTCAAGTCCGGTGGCATCAATACAAAACCGAATAAAGTCCGTGGGTAACAAATTCTGTGTGGCAATGTCCTGAGAAGAATATCAAACAGTTGACGCACGGCTTCTACAGCAGCTATAATGGGATTTTTCTTTGACATGTTGAGGTAGTTTTTCCCATTCCGAAACTAAGCGTTGCCATTCTTAAAAAAAGTAATTCTGTTTTGTTATGAGTACATATTTTAATTATGTCTCAAATATAATTGATATACCTGATCATTTTCTTGTAAGAAGTATACTATTGAACCTTCTGGTAAGCACTTGAAAATTTTTTCTTTATCAATATCAGTGCCATCTTCCATAAAAGCTGTGACATTTGATAGTAGCTTCAATTTGAAGCATCCTAAAAATAACTGGCAACAATATTTTATGTAACAACTAAGATATAGTATACATAAATGGCAAAATATGGGTTAATTATTCTGAAAGCTCCAGGGCTGGCCACATCCAGGGAAATTAACAAATCAAGCCTTTTTTAAACATGTGCTCATGGCACTCATTTTGGCCTGTAAAATTATGAAATATCCATGCTTACAGAGAAGGGAATAAATGCCCAAAACATTTTTAGCCAATTTATAAAATCATTAGTGACCTTAAAAAGATGTTAGAAATAACTAAAATCGGAACTGTATTATTCTTTCCTTCCTTTTTTTTTTTTTTTTCTAATGCATTGATATATCAGTAGCATGTAATTGGAACATACATCAATTTTTTCCACACAGAAATGTTTCTTGCAAAAAAGCAAATGATATTTCTTAAAAAAAAAAAAAAAAAAAAAGATTTCAAACAAATGTATTTTAAATTTGCCTTTGTGAGGAAAACTGTTCCAGATTATGATGAGTCTTGCAGCAGAGCCAAGTCGACTTTTCAGGTAATCCTATTTTCGCAGGCTTTAACATGGATAAAACTTTGTAATCCAGTACAAGGACTTAAAAGCAAAAATAATTCACCAACTTTCATAATATACCACCAGGGTATCTGAGATAACTCATCTAATTTCGCATACCCATTTCAGTGTATATACATGTTAAGTATAACATAAGACCTCATATTTGGCCATATAAGGGCTTATAGGACACCTTGTAATATATTAAAAGTAGTGTGTTCCCACTAGGTGCCCTATTTTTGCTAAATCTAGTGCCGTTTTAGTGACAAGCACTCTGCCTTTTTTTCCCTAGAGTGAACTGTTAAAAGTATATTATGTTTTCATTTTATGCAAGAATTGTGCAAGGTGTGTGTGTGTGTCAAGATTTATTCAGCCAGAAGTCCTGTTCATTTACTGCTTACATATATTTAATTGATTGAAATTTATGAAAATGTTTTAAATTAAGAAAATCTGTGTAATAAAACCATTAAGACGCGTCCCGACCTGGACAGTTACCTGTGATCCATAAGATCACCAAAATCGATTGCCCATATTTGTAAAAAATCAAAACAAATAACACACAAATGCAAGTATTTGATTTGCATATGTATCTAAATTGAGATAGCCTGGCCTTATAAAAAATGTATATATATGATACATACCTTTAACCTTCAGACTTACTAAATCATTTGCCACTACAGCCTTCTTCAAGCCGGCTGCATTCCACATTTTATACAACATAGTTTTCAAATAATAAAGCACGCTTACATTCAGATTTTGGGAGACCATGGGATACTCATAATATGCTATCAAATTAAAATATACCAGAAAAAAAAATCACGTTTTTTAAATCATTATGCATTATGTTACAACTTGGAGTATTATAAAGTAACAGAATCTTTTCTTACCACATGAATCTACGAAATTATTTAAACTGTTGAAAGCTTCATCTACTCACATTTCCGGAATATAACTTACTTTCAACTACAAACTGAATATATTAGTGACCTTAATACCTGTATTAATGACCTTCATCGAGTATTTTTATACAGTTATGGATTAGTTTGCAAACATTAAAAAAAAGTATCATATTTAGCTATCAACAGGGGAGCTTCAAATGCCATTAATTTCAATTTCTTTGTCTGTTTAGTCATTTCTTCATTCTGATCACGGACAAAAAAAAAAAAAAAAAAAAAAAAAGAAAGAAAGAAAAGAGAAAAGAAAAGTCCATTGATTGCAGGAAATAAATCTTAAATTTCGTCATCCGGTTGCAGGGAAGTATAATTAAATTGTCAATCAGTTGTGTGAAAAAAATCTAGAAATTTGCCAGTCACTCACCTGGAAAATTCTCGAAATTCTTTAATCGGTCGCGGGGGAAACAACAAAACATACACAATTCTTTCATCCACTGCATGAAAAAAAACTTGTGAGTTTTGCCAATCTGTTGCAAGAAAAAAAGCAAAATTTACCGCTGGAAATAGAATATTGCAAAATTAGTCATTCAGTCGTCGGAAAAAATTGTTAAAGTTCATCAGTCGATCATCGTAAAATATTTTAAGAACTTATTCAGTTAGTCGCTTTAAAATATAGAGAAATTCATCAATCATGAAGGGGGGGGGGGGGTCGAAATCTACAATCGGTAGAAGGGAAAAAAAATCGTGAAATTCTTCAGTCTGTTGCAAAAACAAAAAAGTGAATTTCATCGATTGCCCCCCCCCCCCCCCAAAAAAAAAAAAAAAAAAAAAAAAAAAAAAAAAAAACTGCGATTTTTGTCAATTAGTGACAAGAAAAAAAGCCGCAAAATTTGCCAATTGGTCACGGAGGAAAAAAAAAATCACGAAATTTAATCGGTCGCGGGAACATATCGCAAAATTCTACTGATAAAAAGGAATTTTTTTTTTTTTTTTTTTTTTTTTTAACAATGTGCCCTTTTAAAAATTCTTGCCTGACAGCCATTTTTTTTTTTTTCTTCTCTAGAAACAATACAATGAAGTTTATTCAAAATCATCAGAGTCAAACACCATTTCTATTGTAAATTTCATAAGGTGGAAGGGCGTCCCAATAAATCAAAGATATTTGTTCTACACAGTCATAAGAGCTATTAATTGAAACAGTAAAAGATCCATAATGTGAAATATAATCTACATTGCATTTCTGTACAAGAAACCAAACATTTTTTTTCAAACAAAAGTAATATTTCAATTTTTCCAAATATCTTACTTAATAGAAATCCAATTATTACATAATCGCTAATTTTATATTCTGTACTACCAATGGAAATTTTAGGAGCACAAGAGACATTAATGGATGGTAATTTTTCTGCGATTAAGTTTTGAAAAGTAGCATCTAATACATCAATATTAAGAATGTTGGTTATTTTGAGCTTTTGCATTGAAAATACCTCGCCAGGATTGATGATAAAAACATTGTGCAAGTTTATGTCTGAGGGATAAGGTATATGGTGAATTTCTAAATTGGTTGGCTTCTCTGGCTATATTTTTTATTATCTTATGTTTAGCTTCGAATCTCATGCACCTATATGAAACAAGAGGGCCAAAATTTATAATATGTTGCGGATAATGCATGAGAAAATGATGCTTGAGTTTCAATGTTGACTGGGAAAATAAATGTTTGAAATCTTCTAAATGTTGCCGTATTTCAGACCGCAATAAATCTATGTACCCAATTGTAAATATAGGGGAAAGTGACATTTCTGTTATTAGCTTCAATTGAAGGAAAAAAATTCCATATCACATTATCTTCACGAATTTTGGATCCAATTAAAACAGGAAGCGAACGAAGTAAAGTCCAATTCTGAGAGGCCGTACCAATTATTACATTTTTATGTAGTTTTTCTATTTCTGGTTTATTTCTGCTGTCTCATGACTTAATCGCCAAATTGTTAATTTAAAGTATAAAATAATCCAAAGTAAATACATTATCAGATATTAACTTCCTTAAAATGAAAGAAAGTTCAAAAGGAAAAATCCCTTCCAAATGATCATGCATTACATCAAGTGGGGTCCACGAGCAACATAAAATTCAGGAATTTCATTCAATGAGGACATGAATTTAATTGTTTACTAGTCTGATCACTATCAAAACGCCCTTTTAAGCATGCACAAGCTAATGCAGTTATGTTGTTAAAAACACATTTTTCTTGTTCTAAAAAACATCGTTGACCTCGAAAAGGATGATACAATTCACCAGTGCCATCCAATATTGCACTTTCTTGTTCTAAATTTATGGTAAACATTTCTAGTAAAAAATTTACTGCAGAACTGCTTCCGAATAAAGCAGCTGCCATAAGCACCGTGCATTGAATTCCTTCAAGTGTACATAAAATTTCTTTCAAGATTATGTGAATGTCTTTGTCTGGAAGAATACATAAGGTAGTATGCATTAAACACAGATTATCTTCAAATGCTGCTTGACACAGATTTCGTCTTGCTATATCCATAATATAATCTAGTTTTGCTAAAAAATCTCATGTAAAAAGAAGGTGGTCGCGAAGTCCTCCAAGTTCCCATCAAAAAATTATACCTCTGGGGGTACCGGAACATGGGTTTAACTCGCTCTGATCCGGATCAAAATTCGAGTTCCTGTTGTCTGGCTGGTGCTGCCATCTTTCACCAGCTTCTAGAGCAAAAGTCGTTCTTCCTCCCTATGAGGCGCTCCTAATAACGGAAGACGCACCCCTCATGCCTTAAAATATATCCGGATAGTTCCACTTCCGGGGCTCGGAATTTCCGAGTGGCACACGACAACAACAACATGAATTTAATGCTTTGCAGAAATCCACTCAGATGATTACTTCCTAAATTGTCGCAACTGAAAGATGATAATCTACATTTAAAAACACCAATTTCAGAAACATCAATGCCTGAGAGGTTCCAAAATCTTTTCCAAACCAAAATATTTCATGTCAATACTTCTGCACAGCATGCATGACTGAATTGCTTTAAGGCATGAACGATTATTTTTATAAAGATTTCCGAGCACATAATAAAACCCACAAATTTTATGATTTGTTTGATGAGTTCCAACAGGATTGGTAACTTGAAATTCATCTTAAGATTAAAAACACGTTTTCTAAAATTATACTTTATTTAAAAATCATTTTTAAATTATCCAAATCTTTTCGCTTTGAAAAATCAAAGCATCACCAGGGATTTAATACATGTTTCCAATGAGCAGTTTTTATATATTTTTTACATTTCACGGTTAACAGTTAAGTTCTTTAGTACTAAATTGAGGAGTGTTGAACAAAAGCAATAGTAACTTGTGAAGTCTGGTGAAGGTTGGTTCAAGGAGCGAAGAAAAGGAAGGAGTGAAACTTTCATGATTACTAAGGCACTGGATGTAACAGTTGTAACTATTGTACGATCAACAAAGTGCTGCAAGTCGAAGCTATAACTATTCTAGGATCATAACAATTAGCTGTAAATATTGTAGGATCAAACAATTCATCATGAAACAGCAGACTTTGTTATACTACACTTGCACTATCACTACTTAATAAAGCACTAGATTTATGGAACTGGCCATCTGAGAAGTCAGCGATAACGTCTTTATTATTACTTCTCGGATTTAAAACTTGTGTGATGACATCTTCATGTTTTAATAACTGCATTAATGTTGCACCTATTGGAATATACTGTAAGCTATATAGCTTATTTAATCGATTTCTCTCTAAAGCAAGAGTGTGTTGTTTCATTAATGATTTTTTTTTTTTCAAAATATGTGTATCTTTTATATTGAGTAGTAAACAACTTCATTGCATCGGAGTGTTCATTTGTCAAGAGTTGTAAAATATCTTTATCAATACCTGCTGTTTCTTTTTCTGACAGAATTTGAAATAAAATCTCTAGCAACTTTTCTTCATATATCTTGACCAGTCCTTCAATATCTCTGATCATACATTCAACAGTACTTAATGAAATATTATAATTGGCCTGAAACTTAAATAATATATGTTCAAGACATTTAGATAACTCATCACTTGAGTCAGTATTTATTGAACCCCAATTGGTACACTTTGAATATCATTTGTACTAAAGGTTTTATTCTGATTACTAGACATTTTTTTATCAACTATATAGCTTTTATAGGTTGCTCATTTATGATTATGACATCTACTTATATGTGACCTTAATGATGAGGATGCAATTAAAATATTTACAACATCCTAAAAATGGACATTCAACATTAGTACCCAGACTTATATGTTTATGAAAATGCGATAACAATTTTAAGGCCTTTAAATGAATTCTTGATTTGTGGGATGTGAATGACACTAAAACATTAAATGTTTCGTTACACAGTTTACAAGACAGTCGAATTATCAGTAAATAGAATAATTCTTAGACTAATTACTAAATATGTTATAAACTAACATTAATGTCTATAATTTTTTGAAAGATAAAGAAATATCACTCACAAGGAAGGTCTCCCTAAAGCGATTATGAAAAAAATTACAGAAATACTGCTTACATAGATAATACAACATCTGTAAAATTCATCGGCGGAATCTCACTAAAAAAATCTGAAAAAAAAGAAAAAAAAAAAAAAAAAACTTCTAATATTTGGCGCAAAAAGACAAAACGTGCACGCGATTTGGCGAGCAACATCCTTCCCTGCCAAGTTCAAGTAATTTTAAGCAAAATAAATTTTTCTGAAGAACATTCTAGTAAATATAGTTTGAAATTATTCGATGGAAGAGTTGTCTGTTTCTCATAAAGCTTGTAGTATTGTTTCGTTGTTGTATAAAAAATACATGGGAAAAAAAATATGGCATTCACAAAAGTTACAGAAATGGAAATTATATTAGAAAACCACATTTCTGAAATTTAAAAAAGTATAAGCGTGTAAGTTACGAAAAATTTGAAGGCATTCATTCCTAATGATGCATTACCTTCGTTTAACGAAATATCGCAATGATGAAAATAAGTATACTACCGAATTAAAGATGTGAGATATCAAAATAAATATATGTAATATATAAAAAATATTAATATATACTGTGGTTGACGGGATGGTGTACGATCATCTTATGTAGTAAAGTAGACACCTTATATAAGAGAGTAGAGGGAGTCCATTTGAGTTCGAAATATCTTTTATTAAGTTCTAAATGCAGTCTGAATAGATGATGCAGTCATTGGCCGATTGTTCGGACATCCTTAGCGGTATATGTGCTCTTAGTTCCGGCATCCGAAAAGCTACGGTACCGATGGCCGGTAGGCATCCAAGCCGCGGAACCCCGAACGGTCGCGAGTTTAGCTAGTAAGACTATTACATGATGGAGTATTAATTAACGTGAATTTATTAGGCAAGTGATGGTCGTAAAAAGCCACGAGTTTTCGTGTGCTCCCGCTTAAATACTGCATATTTCGGCGGGAACCGAAACTATTCTTATGAATGCTTATTGGATAATTAGTTAATCTAAAATCCGCCTACCTTCTACGATTGGTTGACCCGGGCATCCAGGATTTAGTATTTCGCAATGCCTTGCCGTTTATTTCGACTATTGCATAATTTTGATTACGAAACTTATTCTGAAATCAGATTCCCGCTCTATGAAGCTCTGATGAGAAAACAACTTTATCTGGGCACTCAAATAGAATTCTCATAAAATTGTTCTTAAAATTAAGATTTATTCTGAGATATTAATATTAAGTTATCACTTAATATTAATTTAAATACTAATTTAAAATATTGCTTATTTTATCATTTCATATCCCCCCCCCTCCAAGCCGACGCTCCCCCATATTTGCCTGCAAATTTGTGGGAAGTCCCTCAGAAGTAGACGATACTCCAGGAGAAAGTTTAACTTAAAATGGAAAATTTGACAAGTTATAAAATTTAACTTTTTTGGAAAATTTATTTAAAACTGGAAAATTTTATTTTTTTTAGAAAATTTTGTCTGAAAAATTTTATTATAGAATCGTTATTATTGGTATTGTCACGAGAAAAATTCTAAAAAAAAAATGAAAATAAAAATTTAGCTTATAAAATCTTAAATTTGGCTGCATTAAATTTTAACCAACTCAGGATGTCTGTGGCCTGTACATGATAAATACAAAATATTATACAGTTTCTGAAGAATACAAACAAATGTTATGAAAACGACTGGACAGAAGATACACACAACGCCTTTTAAGATTAACATTGAAAAATTTTGTACTGTTGTACTCTATCACAACCTGAAAAATTTATATAAATGTGGTATACAAACAATATAACATCATGACACCTAAATATTTCTTCTAGTATAATAGTGGCATTATTAACATAGAAATATAATAAAGAGACTAAATATGTAAGGTGAATAAAACGAATAATAGTATATGAAAGTATAAAAACACTAGACAGTTTTTTTTTTTTTTTTTTTTGTATATGTAAAAATGTACAATTAAAACACAACTTGAAACCTGAAAAAATATTATATTAGAAAATATCAACATATAAAATAGGACAGACGAAAAGTAAAAAAAAAAAAAATATATATATAGGTCTGCAGGTGAGTATCCTATTTCAGATAGCGTCTCCAGATTTTCAAATTCTGCAGTGGCTTCAACGATTGGATACCCCCCGTGACCAGGGATCTTGGTAAGTACTTTAAATCCAAAGTGTTCCCGACATTAATTTAGTGACTGAGCATCGAAAGTCTTGCTCAGTGACTTTTAAAGTCCCTAACTTAACCTTTTAAAGTTTAGAATTTCCTCTGATATTTTATAATAAATAAATGAAACATAAAAATTTACTATTAATTACTACTTCTATACACAAGGGGAAGAAAAAAAAAATATTTACATTAATATACAAGTTAACAGTTTGGTTTAACTACAGTCATTTTATTTGAATGCTAATGAGTCAGGTGACTTTTTGTTTATTTCACAGGACGAATTTGTAAATGAGTGAGTTGAGAGCGCTTGCCCCGGACATATTAGGAGAAATGTAACAATGATTATTTTATTTAATTGTGAAGTCTTCATGACTTTTACCCCAATTTTGCCTGAAACAACTCCAACAATTATTTAACACTGCAATTTTGTCAAATTTTCCTTATGTCGAATTGCGAATGATAATAATAATAATAAAAAAAAAAAAAATGACATCTTTTCCCGGAGACTTAATTTTATGAGTATTAATTTAGTTTCTGTTTATGAGGTTTCAAGGCTGTAAAATTGTTTATACTCTGATCAGGATATCCAGTTGATCAGAGCAATTTAATGTTTTGCGACCGGTTCTATGCCAAAAATACCTCAGAAATATTCAGTACTCATATTGTTGTCTCGGTAAAATTGATGCTTGAACTCGTGTCGAGATAAAAAAAAAAAAAAAATAAAATAAAAAATAACGTTTTATAACCGTTAAGTAATGTGTGATGAGTATGATACAACTTTAATGTATGATGCAACTTTTATTTCGCAATGCTCATGATGAGGCTGGATTTGTACCAACGCAATATTGGTCCTGTGAATTTTGAAAACAATGACTGTAGAAACTCTTAGTTAAAAATATTTACAATAAATATATTAATGTACTTTGATATGAATGAGAAGTGATGTAGTTACAATAAAAACTTTAACACGTAATAAAAATTAGGAGTATAAAATGTACACATTATCAACAACGCTTCATAAAAATGAAAAATTTAAGCATGTAAAAATATTAAACAAAACACTGATAATAACACTGCCTGAATATTAAGTTAAGTAACTATAAATTTTATGAAGAATAAGAGCAATGTTAATATTTATAAAACGTAAACACGCAAATGCAGACATGAAAAAACACACTTTATATTTCATTTATATCATCACCAATTCATGCACCAGACACACAAGAATACCTAAGTACCACCATTTATAGGCTATATGCAACAGTATTAAGCAGAAATAGGTGAGAAAAATTTCTTAAAAATCAAATGTAAATATTAACAGATCCAATAAAACTCAATAATTTGTTTTATAACAGAAAAATACTTCATATCAAATTGAGAGCTATTTTTTTTTTTTTTAATTCGAAATTTACTTCAAAATTATTACCTATTTTACTTTTATTTACCAATGTTTAGGTAAAAAAAAAAAAAAAAAAAAATTATAAAATTATAAGACATACTTACTTATAATACCTATTGTATTATTTTTATTTTTTATTTTTCTATTATAAAATTTATTTCATACTTTGATTCATTATTAGTATAGTTTGCTATTACAAATATTAAATTTAAATCTATGAGAATTGAAATTCACCATTTCAAACCAACAATTGATAGTGCACCTTTACCAACAGCTGAATGAACTATAAAAATTTCCTGGATAATCAGTGAAAACAAATAATCAAATAATTTTAATTATGCAATGGATGTCAATACTTTTTAAAATTAAAACTTTACGTTTTACAGAAATATACTGAAACTCTTAAAAATTATAAAAATTTAGCATTAACTTACTGTGAAGATTTAATAAAGATCTGTATAATTTTATTTTTTTTAATATCACAGTGAAATCACCCAATAAATCCTAATAATAAATAACACATCTTAAATAAATAAATCAACTTTATTGTCGTTCAAAAAAAATAATTGACTTTTTCTAATATCACACAATAAAACTCTTTATTTCTGAAAAATGAAAAACATTTTTTTTTTTAAACTCTCCATATAAATATTCATGACAATTTTACTTTCATTTTATTTTATCTTTATTTTATTTGTTTATTTATTTATTTTTTTATAAAGTAGCATAATTAATTTTTATTAATAGAATTCAAACATACCATTAAATGAACTTGTAAGATTTGAGTTAAATTAAAACTGTACTTACATTACTTTCATCCGTATGAAAAAAAATATAGAAGAACAAACTAAAATAAAGAAACTCTTTCACGCACAAATCCTTTTCCCGTGAATCACTAGCGAACAGGTGTTTGTTTCCTTAATAATAATTTGTTTACACTCAATTGTTGAACAGCTGATGACAAGATGCGACAGATGTTTCAAAAGCGAAAAGTGAGTCCTTTCAGGATCATTAGAAAATGTTTTTAATAAACATGTTGGTCTTTATGTGAGTAAACACTTGTTTAAAAATTAGCCGTTGACATTTATTGAGCAGTGATAAGAATCATCCACTTTCAGATTACAGACATGTGGTATTTTTCACATTGCGGCACGATACGAAGCAGACGAAAAAGAACTTGGGTGGGACAGAACGGTGTAGGTCTGTGAGAGGGATCTCCCCTTTTCTCTTCTCCGAGGTAGCGAAAACGAAGGTGCGAGCGCTTCACATTATCAGCACAAATCTTTCATCGGAAAATATTGATGGTTGCGATACGTATTTATCTCTTTGAAAAATGCAAAAGTTTTGAAGAATCAGTTTGTTGCCAATTCCTTCAGCTTTTTAATAAGCTTTAGTTTACTGCATCTCAATAATTTCAGACGAAATGTTCAATCAAAATAGAACAAAGTTTCAACGAATGTGGCGTTCAAAAATAAAGTTTTCTTGATGATCAATAATCAATTGGTCTTTTACCGTCTGTTATTTTGACAATTCCGATACTGGAAAAACTTTTCGTCGATTCTCCGCAAACAGGCACACATAATCCTGGTCGACTTCTGTAATATATTATTTGATATTATTTTAACTCGTCTTGAAAGTGTGAGAAATGGTGACAGCATTTCAGATGCCCACCTGATGAGAAGCTCGGGATTCTCTTTGATTGTTTCATTAAGTTTGGGTCTAGGTAATAATAAGTTCCGAACATCAAGTCTATAAATGGGAAATCTAATCAACATAAACATTATTTTGTTTATCCAGCATTGAAGTTGACGTAATTGACTGAAAGAAGGAGTGATATAAAAAGTGAATGGGAGAATACATTCTCTTGAGAACTTTCTCAATGTTGTCTTGATTTCATATGCTAGAATCCTTGATAGAGTGATATCTAAGCTTGTACCCCCTTTCCAAGATTCAGAAGATGGCAAGAAATGAGATGCATATTCTATCAGCCAATGAGACGCCTCAGGTAGTATGAGACGCGATCTTAAAGAAGGCCAGATGGAATGAGGGTTCTGTTGAAGTTCAACCATATAACAATCTTCTATGGAGAGTAAACTTGTTTCATGTAAATCAAAAACAGATTCTGCCCGATCCATTATGCATATAACTGATAAAGCTTTTAATATTCTGGGGAAACCTATTGATAAGAATTCCTGTATATCCAAACCTCTTGTTCCTGGGCACGGAGAGTACTCATTTCTGCCTCTGTAAGAGGAGAACATGATTCTTCTATGATTACTTTCCATAAGACATGCCGCTGCTTCAGCAGATGCAGACAGGACAGATTTATTACTAATGTCAGTCTTCCTAAGTATGCTCTTAATTGGAACTATCTCTCTGTTTTCCACACTTTCGATGTTAGTAAACAACAAAGGAAATTTTTCATAATCAGGGTATTGAATTGATGCTGGTCCAAGGGTAACTTTAATATCTTCTATTTCTTTTGTACACGTTTTACAGGTTACATGAGCATGGAGGACTGTTCTACTTTGGTATTGGTTATCAACATTACAAAAAGAATGAAGAATGGATGCTCCCATAAGAAACATTCCTTGAAAATGCATGGTAACATCTTTAGCTCCTCTTGCGTACTCTTGTAATGTGTCTGAGGAAATACATATGTGAGTGAGAAAGTTTGGTCTTAAGTTTGTTAACACCTCATGACTCGTCATGGGGTCATTATATCTGTGGGTCAATGAGCCGCCATACACATATCCATAGAACTTCAAGAGTCAAGTTTGTACGGCATGATATGATTTTTCTTATTATATTTTGTGTATTTGGATCATCACTGAATGCCCAATACAGCACTTGGCTGAGTCTTTGAGCAGCTCTTAAACTAGGAGTTATTCAAGGAAGAGGAATCATAGTACCGGTTTTCTTCTTTGTTGTTTGATAGCCAAGATAAGGAACGTATTTCCCCTTGTTATAACAGGGTCTTTGGTGGAGCTGATACTCTTTATTTAAAGGTTCAGGGTCATAAATCATAAGGGAGTAGGGAACTGCTTTCATAGTACGAAATGATTCATGTATGATTTAAGAGAACTGTTTTATAGGATGAGGTACAGTGACTCCCACTACTGTACATGATCCGTCAGGGTACCATGATTTGTCACGCAATTGCTGGGCCAATTCAGTAAGGCAGGGAATTTGCTCTATGGGTTTACACAATTCTATTTCATTTATAATTTTTTCTACATGTCTAATCCATGCTTTCTCTGATAACTTTATTTCATCTACCGCCTTATGTTTCTTCTCATCATCTAATGCTAGTTGAGTAGATCTCATATTAGAAAAAGTGGCCAGAAAGCCGAGACGCTGACCTGTTGGGCTTTTCATGTACAGGTCATTAAGTATCCTTGGAGCCATTGGACGTGCTGCAGATAATGATTCCATAAATGCTTTGTCTTCCTGTTCCCATGATGCATTAAATAATAGTTCTATGTCTACGTAATTATTAATACTCTTTACACATTCCGCCAGATAGTTTTTGAGAATATTAGATGGAAGCAAAGGATTGTTCCAATTAATTGAGGGAGGGTCTTGAACTAGCATGGTGATATCTACATGAGGATTCATATTAGGAAAAGTACAGAGCCAAGATATTCTCTGTTTGAATATTTTGTTTTCATGAGATAATATTTTTATAAAGGATAAGGCCTCTGTAACTGGATCGGGATGTCCTCTATAAAAATAAGAAAGAATGTTACTAGTGGGATAACCTCCTTCTGCCCGAGGAAAGAGACAACTGAACCGGAGAAACTTAAGTATATTGTCAGGATCTGATTTTATTAAGTGAGTTTTAAGAGGGCCACTCCAATTAGAATTCTCATAAAATTATTCTTAAAATCAAGATTTATTCTGAGATATTAATATTAAGTTATCACTTAATATTAATTTAAATACTAATTTAAAATCTTGCTTATTTTATCCTTTCATATATATATATATATCATGTGACTGTAAGAAGAAGGTTGTAAATTACTGGCATAATGTGAATTCTGTAAATTCATGGTGCTGCTTAAAAAGTATCTCAACGACGTTTAAACATGCAAAAAAATTGCGTGAATTGTATCATTGTTAGAAACAAACAGAAAATATAAATATAATGAGTCGTAGAGAAAAAAGGAAAGCGTCTCGGGACAGCCCACGTGAACTTCGGTCCTAGCATAGCTCAACACCGCTCTTCGAGCGGTGAGCCGGGGCTGCTCTCCTGTTCATTGAGTCGTAGAGAAAAAAGGAAAGCAATAAAAACCTTTTCTCTTGGAGAGGGGGAGGGGATAGAATTACGTCTAGTGAAGCATCTTTCAATATCAAAGCATATGCTCATACAAATAAATTTGTTTTTGTGCATTTTTGCTAATCCAAAGACCTCTTTTACTTCTCCTCTTAATCTATGATTATTATTCAAACTCATTAAGAGCTTTAAATTTTAATTCTTTCATTTATCTTTTCATTGAAATCGAAGTTTGAATAAATTAATAAAACATACGCAGTTTAAATATTACATTTAAACAAATGCACCTTTCATCAGTTAAACTTATTTAAATTAATTTGGTACGTAAAGTTAAAAAGTTATTTGGTAAATTATATTTGACCAATGTAATAAAAAGTAAATTATAATAAAAAAGGTATACATTTTCAATATTAATATGTAATCTATACTAAAATCTGAGACTTAAATTTAAGTTTGAAATAATTTTATTAATTTAAATTTTGATTTAAATTACTGGTTGTGAAATCATTGTTCTTCGAAAACACAAAATAATTAATAAATAACCAATTCATGCACCAGACACACAAGAATACCTAAGTACCACCATTTATAGGTTATATGGAACAGTATTAAGCAGAAATAGGTGAGAAAAATTTCTTAAAAATCAAATGTAAATATTAACAGATCCAATAAAACTCAATAATTTGTTTTATTACAGAAAAATACTTCATATCAAATTGAGAGCTATATATATATATTTTTTTTTTAATTCGAAATTTACTTCAAAATTATTACCTATTTTACTTTTATTTACCAATGTTTAGGTTAAAAGAAAAAAAAAAAAAAAAAAAATCTAAAATTATAAGACATACTTATCTATTGTATTATTTTTATTTTATTTTTCTATTATAAAATTTATTTCATTCTTTGATTCATTATTAGTATAGTTTGCTATTACAAATATTAAATTTAAATCTGAGAATTGAAATTCAACATTTCAAACCAACAATTGATAGTGCACCTTTACCAACAGCTGAATGAACTATAAAAATTTCCTAGATAATCAATGAAAACAAATAATCAAATAATTTTAATTCTGCAATGGATGTCAATACTTTTTAAAATTAAAACTTTACGTTTTACAGAAATATACTGAAACTCTTAAAAAATTATAAAAATTTAGCATTAACTTACTATGAACATTTAATGAAGATCTGTATATATTTTTTTTTAATATCACAGGGAAATCACCTAATAAATCCTAATAATAAATAACACATCTTAAATAAATAAATCAACTTTATTGACGTTCAATATAAATAATTGACTTTTTCTAATATCACATAATAAGTCCTAAAAGTAATAAATATCACACAATAAAACTCTTTATTTCTGAAAAATAAAAAACAATTTTTTTTTTTTAACTCTCTATATAAATATTCATGACAATTTTACTTTCAATTCTCTTAACATGAAATATAATAAACAACTATAAAAATTCATATTATTTTATCTTTATCTTTATTTTCATTTTATTTTTTTATTAAGTAGCATAATTAATTTTTATTAATAGAATTCAAACATACCATTAAATGAACTTGTAAGATTTGAGTTAAATTAAAACTGTATTTACATTACTTTCATCCGTATGAAAAAAAAAAATATAGAAAAACAAACTAAAATAAAGAAACTCTTTCACGCACAAATCCTTTTCCCGTGAATCACTAGCGAACAGGTGTTTGTTTCCTTAATAATAATTTGTTTTCACTTAATTGTTGAACAGCTGATGACAAGATGCGACAGATGTTTCAAAAGCGAAAAGTGAGTCCTTTCAGGATCATTAGAAAATGTTTTTAATAAATATGTTGGTCTTTCTGTGAGTAAACATTTGTTTAAAAATTAGCCGGCGACATTTATTGAGCAGTGATAAGAATCATCCACTTTCAGATTACAGACATGTGGTATTTTTTACATTGCGGCACGATACGAAGCAGACGAAAAAGAACTTGGGTGGGACAGAACGGTGTAGGTCTGTGAAAGGGATCTCTCTCCTTTTCTCTTCTCTGAGGTAGCGAAAACGAAGGTGCGAGCGCTTCACATTATCGGCGCAAATCTTTCATCGGAAAATATTGATGGTTGCGATACGTATTTATCTCTTTGAAAAATGCAAAAGTTTTGACGAATCAGTTTGTTGCCAATTCCTTCAGCTTTTTAATAAGCTTTAGTTTACTGCATCTCAATAATTTCAGACGAAATGTTCAATCAAAATAGAACAAAGTTTCAACGAATGTGGCGTTCAAAAATAAAGTTTTCTTGATGATTAACACACACAGAACTAATCCATTGGTCTTTTACCGTCTGTTATTTTGACAATTCCGATACTGGAAAAACTTTTCATCGATTCTCTGCAAACAGGCACACATAATCCTGGTCGACTTCTGTAATATATTATTTGATATTATTTTAACTCGTCCTGAAAGTGTGAGAAATGGTGACAGCATTTCAGATGCCCACCTGGACCTGATGAGAAGCTCGGGATTCTCTTTGATTGTTTCATTAAGTTTGGGTCTAGATATGGGAAATCTAATCAACATTAATATTATTATTTTGTTTATCCAGCATTGAAGTTGACGTAATTGACTGAAAGAAAGAGTGATATAAAAAGTGAATGGGAGAATACATTCTCTTGAGAACTTCCTCAATGTTTTCTTGATTTCATATGCTAGAATCCTTGATAGAGTGATATCTAAGCTTGTACCCCCTCTCCAAGATTCAGAAGATGGCAAGAAATGAGATGCATATTCTATCAGCCAATGAGACGCCTCAGGTAGTATGAGATGCGATCTTAAAGCAGGCCAGATGGAATGAGGGTTCTGTTGAAGTTCAACCATATAACAATCTTCTAGGGAGAGTAAACTTATTTGATATAAATCAAAAACAGATTCGGCCCGATCCATTATGCATATAACTGCTAAAGCTTTTAATATTCTGGGGAAACTTATTGATAAGAATTCCTGTATATCCAAACCTCTTGTTCCTGGACACGGAGAGTACTCATTTCTGCCTCTGTAAGAGGAGGACATGATTCTTCTATGATTACTTTCCATAAGACATGCCGCTGCTTCAGCAGATGCAGACAGGACAGATTTATTACTAATGTCAGTCTTCCTAAGTATGCTCTTAATTGGGACTATCTCTCTGTTTTCCACACTTTCGATGTTAGTAAACAACAAAGGACATTTTTCATAATCAGGGTATTGAATTGATGCTGGTCCAAGGGTAATTTTAATATATTCTATTTCTTTTGTACACGTTTTACAGGTTACATCAGCATGGAGGACTGTTCTACTTTGGTATTGGTTATCAACATTACAAAAAGTATGAAGAATGGATGCTCCCATAAGACACATTCCTTGAAAATGCATGGTAACATCTTTAGCTCCTCTTGCGTACTCTTGTAATGTGTCTGAGGAAATACATATGTGAGTGAGAAAGTTTGGTCTTAAGTTTGTTAACACCTCATGACTCGTCATGGGGTCATTATATCTGTGGGTCAATGAGCCGCCATACACATATCCATAGAACTTCAAGAGTCAAGTTTGTACGGCATGATATGATTTTTCTTATTATATTTTGTGTATTTGGATCATCACTGAATGCCCAATACAGCACTTGGCTGAGTCTTTGAGCAGCTCTTAAACTAGGAGTTACTCTAGGAAGAGGAATCATAGTACCGGTTTTCTTCTCTGTTGTTTGAGAGCCAAGATAAGGAACGTATTTCCCCTTGTTATAACAGGGTCTTTGGTGGAGCTGATACTCTTTATTTAAAGGTTCAGGGTCATAAATCAGAAGGGAGTAGGGAACTTCTTTCATAGTACAAAATGATTCATGTATGATATAAGAGAACTGTTTTATAGGATGAGGTACAGTGACTCCCACTACTGTACATGATCCGTCAGGGTACCATGATTTGTCACGCAATTGCTGGGCCAATTCAGTAAGGCAGGGAATTTGCTCTACGGGTTTACACAATTCTATTTCATTTATAATTTTTTCTACATGTCTAATCCATGCTTTCTCTGATAACTTTATTTCATCTACCGCATTATGTTTCTTCTCATCACCCAATGCTAGTTGAGTAGATCTCATATTAGAAAAAGTGGCCAGAAAGCCGAGACGCTAACCTGTTGGGCTTTTCATGTACCGGTCATTAAGTATCCTTGGAGCCATTGGACGTGCTGCAGATAATGATTCCATAAATGCTTTGTCTTCCTGTTCCGATGATGCATTAAATAATAGTTCTATGTCTACGTTATTATTAATACACCTTACACATTCCGCCAGATAGTTTTTGAGAATATTAGATGGAAGCAAAGGATTGTTCCAATTAATTGAGGGAGGGTCTTGAACTAGCATGGTAATATCTACATGAGGATTCATATTAGGAAAAGTACAGAGCCAAGATATGGTCTGTTTGAATATTTTGTTTTCATGACATAATATTTTTATAAAGAATAAGGTCTCTGTAACTGGATCGGGATGTCCTCTATAAAAATAAGAAAGAATGTTACTAGTGGGATAACCTCCTTCTGCCCGAGGAAAGAGACAACTTAACTGTAGAAACTTAAGTATACTTGTAGGATCTGATTTTATTAAGTGAGTTTTAAGAGGCTCACTCCAATTAGAATTCTCATAAAATTGTTCTAAAAATTAAGATTTATTCTGAGATATTAATATTAAGTTATCACTTAATATTAATTTAAATACTAATATAAAATCTTGCTTATTTTATCCTTTCATGTATATATATATCATGTGACTGTAAGAAGAAGGTTGTAAATTACTGGCATAATGTGAATTCTGTAAATTCATGGCGCTGCTTAAAAAGTATCTCAACGACGTTTAAACATGCAAAAAAATTGCGTGAATTGTATAATTGTTAGAAACAAACAGAAAATATAATAAGTTGCTCAAACTAAGGGGTGCCCTCAGGGCTCATGCCTGGGACCTATTTTATATAACATCATAGCCAACTCGATCCTCGTCCGCATGAACTCTGAGGGTCACACTACCTACGCGTATGCTGATGATTTCTCAGTCATTATCTCGGGAAGAACCAGGAAGGACCTGGAGACTCAAGCCAAGGAGGCCCTCCCTCTATTCAGTAAACTATTAAAAGACTTAGATCTGTCACTCTCCCCTCTAAAACCCAAGCACTATTTTTAGGCTTCCCCTTTTTGCTCCAAAGATCTCCCGTGGTGAGAATCGTCGGCGTCAGCGCCCACCATGTACCCCACTTTAAACTTCTTGGCCTGACCATCGACAGGAAACTTAGCTGGACCGCCCACCTGCACGAACTAAAACTTAAAACCTTAACAATTTACCATAACTCCATAAAACTAGCAGGAAGGTGGTGGGGCATCTCCACTTCTTTCCTGAAAACATGGTACCTTACCATAGTGGATAAAATCTTAACTTATGGTGCAGGAATATGGGGTGGCCACCTGTCGAAACAAAATGAGGCCAAATTAGATTCTATCCAACGTCCTTTTCTTCTTCAAATCTCGAGAGGTTACAGGACGATTTCAACTGACGCCCTCACTGTCATCACGGGAATTCCTCATGCCCACCTTCAACCTCATAGTAATTACCTCAAAACCAACATCCTCCAACTAAACAATCAGCAAATCATAAACTCCATTTTCCCCAACACCCCGCTGCAACTACTTAATCGAAGCTGGGACTTACACCCTGCAGAAGACGCTGCATCCCTCATAGTAAACAATCATAAAAACAGCTTTGATCCCTCAGTTCCTGTGGCGGTGTACACGGATGGCTGAAAGACGGACACTGGCGTTGCAGCAGCGCTCTGCGTCATGGTCAATGGTCTTGAGGCACATCGGTGGGCGTGCAGGCTTGAGAATTTCAACACCGTCTTCCAAGCGGAACTCTATGCAATCCAAAAGGACCTTGATTGGGCAAAAGACAACACTCAGCTGTCACCTTTTAACATCTATAGTGACAGCCTCTCGAGCCTGCAGGACATCATAAGCCACAAGACAAAACATCCACAAGTATTCGATATAAAATGTAAAATAGCTAAATTAAAACACTTAATTTCCCTGGCACACGTTTCTGCCCTTAGGGGCGTCGTCGGCAATGAATTGGCTGACTCCTTAGCGAAGGCCGCAACAGAAGAGGAGGTTATTCAGCATTCTCTTCCAGCTCCCTCATCTTATGTCAAGAAAAAATTAGAAAACTTACTGAACCAACAGTGGCAAGCCCTTTGGGATGAATCCCCAAAAGGGAGATTCACGTATAACTTAATACCAAACGTTTCAAACGTCTGCTGGAATCTCACTCCTCCTGTAGCGGCATTTCTGACAGGCCACGGGCCTTTCCCCACCTACCTGAAAAAATTTCATTGTCGCCGGTCGTCCTTATGTCCTTGCGGCCAGGAGGGTGCTCCTGAACACTATTATTACTCCTACCCACTAACTGCTCCATATCATCTCAGAAACCCATCTCCTAGACCCCAAAACTGGCTCGAAAACATTTTAACGCGTAAATCCCTCCTTTTCAAAATTTATAAAATTTATTTTCTACTTAATAACTTTACAAACCTAATAGATTAATCTTTCCCACTTCCCTTGAACTTGGTCAAGTTGGAAAACAACTAAAAGCTGCTCTGACACACAAAGAGTCTGTCTTGCACCTCTTGCCCACTGTCGCGGGGGGTCTTACCCGGCAAGAGGCTGACATGACTATCACCTTTTCTCATCTCCATTCTTCTTAGACTTAACAGCACTACAATGCAGTACACCAGCATGCCCTCTGTCGCGAGGGGCCGGCTGGGCTCGGCAAGCTGAACAACAAAAGACTATGTATATAAAAACTTGTCTCTCTCATCGCCCATTGTCGCGTGTAGGCTCTAAACCTAGCGATGAATTATGTAATTTTTTTTTTTTTCTGTTTTTCAATAAACGTCTCGGGACAGCCCACGTGGACTTCGGTCCTAGCATAGCTCAACACCGCTCTTCGAGCGGTGAGCCGGGGCTGCTCTCCTGTTCATTGAGTCGTAGAGAAAAAAGGAAAGCAATAAAAACCTTTTCTCTTGGAGAGGGGGAGGGGATAGAATTACGTCTAGTGAAGCATCTTTCAATATTAAAGCATATGCTCATACAAATAAATTTGTTTTTATGCATTTTTGCTAATCCAAAGTCCTCTTTTACTTCTCCTCTTAATCTATGATTATTATTCAAACTCATTAAGAGCTTTAAATTTTAATTCTTTCATTTATCTTTTCATTGAAATCGAAGTTTGAATAAATTAATAAAACATACACAGTTTAAATATTACAGTTATACAAATGCACTTTTCATCAGTTAAACTTATTTAAATTAATTTGGTACGTAAAGTTAAAAAGTTATTTGGTAAATTATATTTGACCAGTGTAATAAAAAGTAAATTATAATAAAAAAGGTATACATTTTCAATATTAATATGTAATCTATACTAAAATCTGAGACTTTAATTTAAGTTTGAAATAATTTTTATTAATTTAAATTTTGATTTAAATTACTGGTTGTGAAATCATTGTTCTTCGAAAACACAAAATAGCGCACTGATAAGTGCAGTTTACCATTGGTTCATTTCCAAACTGTTATGTACGTTCTTTTTACCCTTTGCGGCGCAAGATAATTCGGATTATTTAAATTACACTGTCACCGAAATTCACGAATAAAATTAAATTAAAAGAAATTTAAAATTTTAAGTTTAACAAAAACGGCCTTCTATGCAACGTTATAAACGTAAATTCTTGCTAAAAAATTTCCAGGATCTGTTTTTGCAGCTGAAGCTTAATAATTGCGTTCTCGCAGCGAGGACAACGCGCCACAAAGGGTTAATTTATTAGGCAAAACAAATAAATGTGCATACTTTTTTACTTTAAGCCATAATATTTAAAGCTCAAGTGAAATTTAAGTTTAGTTTAAGTATTTCATGTTAAACTAAAGGTTGTATAATTTGATCTTTAGGTTTACTTATAAATATATGGGACAAAGTTATATTTATGAAAGTGTATTTATTTAAAGTAAAGCTTGTGAAACTAGTTTAGTGTAAAGAGTATAAAAAACTTTTTCTCTTGTATGAGTATTTATTAAAAACCGTTTTGCATCAATTTTCATTCTGTAGCCAATGAGCGATAAACAGCCAAGAATCTTACATTTTGAATATTTTTTTTTTACGGACGATATATAGTGATTTCGCCGTATTATATATATATATATATATATATTATATATATATATATATATATATAAGTATATTTGTTCTCATGAGGAGAATATTGTGTAATTTTTTCAAAACTTTTTGCCTATGCGCCTATGGAGACCTACCTTGTCAGTATGACTCTGCCAGTGTTCGAGAGGTTCTACTGTGAAATCTGGACAGTGGGATGTGCCTGGTTCGATTCCAAGACATGCTAAAAAGCTTAAGTATATTTTTTCTTAAACACATCCTAAAATACCATCAAATTGTTTATAAATCATACCAAATTCTTATTAAAAGTTATTAATATTTCTGCATTTATCACCAAATTCTACAGGTTTACTCTAAAGTAATATAAGGATTGTATTCATATTTTTAACAATGTTAAACATATACTCAACTCATCTTCTAAATGGCTGCATTCACTTTTATAAAAATTCGCAAAATAATGCTATTTAAATCCATTCTCCAAAAACCTAATAAACGTCTGGCAATTAAAACATCTTATACCTGAAATAAATCTTTCGACAAGGCAGTTATTGAAACCCATCAGAATCTTACTTTTTTGTACCAGCGTTCTTGCAGAAAGTTCATCAAGCTTTCGTTACATAAGGTTTACTTGGTCATTTCTTCTTCTCGACATCCGGTATATTTTCATTTCTGTTGGCTTGCCCTGGGCTCTCTGTAAAGGTTTGTCGAAGAATTGTTCTTTATAGCCTCATATCTGGTCGTTTTCTTCATGAATTTCAGCTCTTATGGTGATTCCTATTTCAGGTGTTCGTGCTCCAAATACAGGGATGAGATTTTTCAGCTTTTTTGTAAATTTAGCTTTTCAGCCTTTTTCAGTTTTCTCAACTTTTTTTGTGTTTTTGATGTACAGTCGGGGAAAAAAAAACGCAGCACTCGATGTAACTCCGTTGCTAATCAATGCACAAAAATGTAATAGGTATCATTCGACGGGGAATTGAGAGTAGATTCAGAAAATGAACAGAAATTTTGAATTGGGGGTCGTCTACATATTAAAACGCGCACCAACTTTGATTTTTTCAATAATAATGCCCCATTTTTATTTTATATTTGAATTCCTGGGATCGCGACAATGCGAAAAAGTATATTGGTTGTATATTTTACTTATTTTTTCACAGAGTTATAAGCGATCAAAGTTTGAAGGTGCTAATGTTAAAATCATATTTCAAATTTTTATTAATATCGTCACAAAAAATAACTTGATCGATATAATTTTTTTTTTACGAGATACAGTGAAGAAACCCAAACATAATCCATCATTACTTTTGATTCTGAAAAATATTTTTAATTCTGAAAAATATTAATAAATTCATATTCATAAAAATTATGAATTATGACCTATATTAATTTTTACATAAAATGAATCCTAATGCTGAAAAATATGGGTGTGCAAATTTGCAGCTCATTCCAGTTATTAGTTTTCGAGATATAAATAAATCTTTCTTTTGGAGTGGTTTAGGGGGCCGTTTCTTAAAAAATTTTGAATGAGATAACGGAGCAAATCTTAAAAAATAACGGAGAAAATTGAGCAAAATATTTTTATTTTTTATTTACGGGTCAAATTATATAACAACAACATCAAATGCAAAGATATGAAACAAAAATGTTGATTTTTAGACATTAGTGTTAGTAACAAGAATTCCTGTTTTCTAAAGCCCCCCTTATTTTACGTTGACAAAAATATACACGTGGTATTTGCTTCATCGATTACTGGTGATAAATTTTGAATCCTTTAAATGAACACTAGAAGAAAAAAATTAACTAAATAGGCGGGGTTTACTGTTTGAAATACTCTCAAAATAAAATATTTCAGAACAAATTTTCTGTACCATAATTATATTACAGATGGATATACATTATGAATATATTCTTTCTAATTAATATATTTCTATCCATACTATATGTTGTTGCAAAAATATGAACACTGAGTACATACTTAAGAAATAAGTTACACACAAATTACGAAAGAAACGCCCACTGGCATAGTTAAAGATTTTCAAATGATGTGAATCTTCGTCAGCAGTCGCGAAAGCGGTAATTAAAAAATTATATTTTCATAGAAATTATAAAACAAATCGTACAGTTCCAAAGAGTTCAACTGACCCAAAATTGGTAAGTGCTATTAAAATTGTTTAATATTTATTTATGAAACCTTATAATAATTTATCCGAAATGATTTAGTTTATGCGTTGTTGTATATATATATATATATATAGCTATATTATTTCAGTTTGTATATTATGTTACACGTACGAAAGAAAATTTAAGCTTTATTGGTGATCAGTATATCCATGATAGATACTTTTTAATTGAAAAATATTGCACTTTTATAAAAAGTATTGTCTGACCAATCGTAAGTGTAATGTTTTTAAATATACCTAAAATTATCTAAAAATGTACTGAAGTATATACATATCCAAAAAACTGAATTCATGATAATTAAGGTTCTGCAAAGGTGTTCTTATTTTTATTTCCTTTTATAACTCTTTTGTTCTTGAAATATTTCCGGTGTGAAACAGTATAATTTTGTCTAATTTTTGTAGGATCTTAATTTTTTCTACATTTAAAGATAACCCCCTAACACATTTTTGACCATAACTCTATGAATACTAAAGATAAGGTATACAAACAGTATACTTTTCCGCACTGCCAGACTCTCAGAAATTCGAATATGAAGTCAAAATTGGGTGTTGCTATTGAAAAAAAAAATCAAAGTTGGCGCTCATTTCAATATGTAGATGACCCCTAATTCAAAATTTGACGACATTTTCAGAAAGTGCATTTAATTTCCTGTTGAATGGTGTCTTAAATTTTTCTGCGTCAATTAATAACGAAATATCATCAAGTGCTGCGTTTTTTTTTCCCGACTGTACATTTGTTATATCAGATAATATAATAAAACTTGTATGAATACAAAAGCAATAATCATTTGTTCCTTTTTTTTATATATTGAAGATTAAAAAACATATTATTACTGTAATATATTAGATTTTGTCATGAAAATTCTAGTATTCATTTCAACATCTTGCCTTTGCGTACAGTTTCAGCTTTTTTGTCTTTTTGCTAATCTCATCCCTGCAAATAGTACCACTTTGAGCTTTTTCTGTTTTCCTTTCATAATTTCTATTTTGTTAGTCAGAGATTCCTGATTGTACAATTTTTCTTTTAGTTTTTGTATTGTCGTCTTCATTGTTGCAGTGTACTATTAGTTTATTTGACTTCGTTGATCTGCACCCTGATATATTGATGTCTTTGTTATTAAGTTTGTTCAGTGTGTTTCTAATTTCATTTATATTCTGTTATTCTTCCTTAGTACTAATTATGAGTGCCGGTTTTAATTTTCTCGGCATCGGTGCTGTAGTAATGTTTGCATACGTGTCTGAATATGCTCGAAAGGCATCTTCTTGCCTTGTTATGGTTTGTTGTAGTGGAGCCAATTCTTTTCTGAGTATTTCTGAGAAAGCGTCTTTTATGTTGTCTTTTGCTGCTGTTGGTAGAGCTTCCTTTATGAATGTAGTTATCATGTCCTTGATTTCAACAGTATTTTCAGGTGTTATTTGTGGACAGAGTTTGTACATTTTGTTATCGATTTTTCTGCCTGTGTCAGAAATTGTTTACACTTCTCATTTGATCCTTTATCTCTTTTCGGTATTTCTACCTTTGTCTTTTCTAAGTTAACTATTATATGTTTGTATAGTTCATCAAGAGTCTGAGAAATGTTTTCATGATGTTCCGAAGTCGTCGTTGAAGCCCTTGAGGAATCCGGTGGGAAGAAGACATTGTTTTAAACTATGTGTCTTTTTTATACAATTGAATTGCGTTACTGGTAGTTTTTGGAATATACTATATGCTTTTTTTTTAATATAATAAAAATAACCTCTGAACCGCTATTACAATCACGGCGAGGCTTTTGCCAGCTCTGTCGATGTCCCTTAAAGGAAAGGAATATAGTAAAGAAGGCAGAAATCGAAAAGAGTACTTATTGCTTGGACAACAAGAAGCTAATTGTCCGAAATGTCATTACAGTGCACTAACCATTCGCTGTATGCGCACCGACTGCCCTTGCCTTCGCTATCTGCATCAACAATATTCTAATTCATTTTCACCAAATCTTACTTGCTTTTTAGGTATTAATCCTCATCATCTATTGACAAACTTTTTTTAAAGAAGCTGCTTTTTTAATTGGAAATCTCATTTTATTATTTACACTGTTTATCTGTTTTTATTGGAAAAATGTGTGCCATTGCCTCGGAGAGGTGGGACTTCTACCTGTTGGTCCGCGGAAGGTATTTTATTTCCCTTCTACCACCCACTGGAGTGGAGGCATTCCCCGATCCGCCACCTGGGGACGCGCCCTCTAGGGGTTACAGGTTCCCCCGAGGGTTGGTATTGAAGAGAACGAGGAAGCAGACAAGCTGGCGAGGGACCTAAACTTGGAAATTTGCAGCACCGTAACTTTAGGTGACGCGAATGCAGTTGCTAGATACAGACTGAAAGAAAAACACATCAAAAAGAAACATCAACTATGTGTTATCAATGCAGACAGGATGATTACCAAGACTATCTCCAGACTTAGAACCCAACACTTTGGTGGAATGACAATAAATACAGATGGCACCAGAACTTACAAATCATGTAGGAACTGCCTGGAGGAGGAACTCACCCCAGAACACATTTTCAACTGCCCGGCCATCATAAGAAACTTACAGGCCTTTGACGAATTTCCCTTTCAGGGAGGTCTCTACAGTGACAGAGTTGTGGACATTGCCAGGGCCATAATTTTTGCACATGGAATGATTTGATTTGACTTCAATTGGACACGACACCAACCAATCTGTTTTTATTATATACACTGCCCATAACATTTTACATCGTTCTCATTTTATACACTGTTTACCTTTTATTATTATTATTATTTTTGATTTTTCGTTGTTTTTACGTTTAACCTTTAACCTTTTCATGTTTTTAATGTTTTGCGTGTTTAATGACAATCTGGATGGGTATCCCCTTCCAGAAACTACATTTTAGTGTTTACATAATTGTTTGGCGCAGCATGTCCCATTGTGGACCTTGTGCCACTAAAAAGCAAGCAACCAACCAACAATCTTCTTCTTGAATTTAAGCTCTTGTTATGATTCCCATTTCAGATGTTTGTGTTCTGAATAGTGTGTCCGGGGATGGAGCTACAAGCGCTAAGATTTTTAAAATGGGCGTTAATGTAATACAATAAGTACAATAAAATAAACAAAATTATGGTAAAAATACAGTTCGAAATTAGAAAGCTGGTATTCTCTCTAATCGTCTCGACGATAGTAATCTCGTAACTGTTTGATGAGAATCGATCAAACACCTCTAAGTTGCTTTGTTAGCTATATTAATTCGTACTCTGCTATTACTTCTATAATGTATATACACGTTACCTTTGAAATAAATTTATGAATAAATATAAGAGTTATTGTTTTATGAATGGAAAAAATTGGGAATGGAAGGGTAAATGAAAAATATTTCCTTAAAAATGTGTAAATTAAAATGTTTGGAGATATTTGTTAATTTTATTTGTGAAAGAATCTTAAAAGTAAAGAAAATAAACCCATTTCTGTATATAGAATTCTTATCTCAAAACATATAAAATAAATAAAGAAGGAAAATATTCTGAAAGAAAAATGTTCAGAAGGAAAATGTTCAGACTGTTTTAAAGCTTTACCCGCAAAAAAGTTTTATCGGTGAAAAGATATTCGAAAATGCAAGAAATAAATACATTTCACTGCCTGCAAAAATATTCATTTTAAATATTTATAAACTAAATAAATAAATAAAACGAAATGTTAGGAATGTTTTTTGCAGCTTTATCTGTGAAGCAGTATTCGAAAGTTTAATAAATAAAATAACGTTTTTCTTTCTCTCTCTCTCTCTCTCTCTATATATATATATATATATAATTCGTCAAATTGTTATTATTATTAATGTCAGGAAAAATTGTTTAAAAGTTTACCTGTAAAACGGCATTTAAAAATTAAAATATTAAAACAGAAAAAAAAAGTTTTACTCGTGAAAACATATTGAAAAGTAATGTTTATTTACTTTGAAGTTTGTAAAATAATAAATAAAGTATCAGGAATAATTCTGTAAAGCTTTACTGTGATACAATATTCAAAAAAAAAAAAAAAAAAAAAAAAGAAAATAAACACATTTCTGAATATAAAATATTTATTTGAAAATTTGTAAATTAAACAATATACAACCTCTGACAATAAAGTTCGGTGAATAGTCCTGTAACATTAACGTAGATGAAATATTAACGAAAGTAACTTTACTGTCCTTCAAAATAGTCACCTCCCATAACTATCCACCGCTGAGATCTGCTATACATGTCCTGTAAACTTTGCAAGAAGTCTTTGTTTGGGATGGTGTTCAAAAGCCTCGTCACGTGTCGTTGGATGTCAGGATTATCGTCAAATCTCTTTCCTTTCAAAGCAAATTTGAGTCGTTGGACTAGGAAGAAGTCTGGAGGATTGAGATCTGGCAAATATGGTGGATGTTCAATTTGCACCACCCTCTAAACATGCCTGCTTCTGATCGTCAGTCAAGGGATGTGGCACAAAACGAAACTGATTTTTTAATTTCTCTGTTCTCAGTTAAGAACCAACGCACTAAACAAGCACTTTGTAAAACAAGTCTTACACGGAACACAAACGACGCTCAACTGAACAACGGTGGGGGCAGATGGTCAACACCTGCCACTACACAGGTGCCGCGTTTTGTTTCGCCAGTGTTGCCAGATCGGCCGTTCTGACTTCATTCACCGAACTTTATTGTCAGAGGTTGTATATATATATATGTATTTAAAGAGGGGGAGATAATCGTTTTATTTTATTTATTTCTTTTCTTTTCTTTTCTAGGCAACAGGTTTGTTGAGAAAATGCATCTAGTTTCTGCTCATTAATATGATTATGTGTGTATGTGTATATATATATATATATATACACAATATATATAATAGGATAAAAAAGAGGTAAAAATTAAATTAATACTCTTATATTTTAAATTATTATTTTCATACTTTAGGGTATTATTTTCATATTTTAAATTAACATTGCAAAATGAATTAAAAGAAATCTCATATTAAGGTGTAAGTTACTTTTAAATAATAGAAAAAACAAAACGGAATTTCATAATCGCGTTCATTCAAAAATGATGTGTGTAAAAAAATCTGGTAAAGTAAATTGGAATAAACGTGTCAATAAATTAAGTTCAATGAGTATCTGGCGCTGGATATTCCAGCAAGCCTGACTGTTTCCTTGTGTATTCCATGACTATAAGACAGAAATACATGATACACACACATATAAAGCTAGTGTGTAATAACTACACGACTTGAATTACCCATTATATGCATTTTTTTGGAGAAAATGTGGTCAGAAGACGTACAATTGGTCTAAGAGATTAGACATCTAACTTTTTTTTTTTTTTTGGTAAGATAAAACATACATATTTCGTGGAGACATATGGAACAGAGACAACATAGCGAGTTTTTAAAAAATCGGTAGAACCGTTTTTTGAAACACCTAATTTCAAGTTCTGAAACTGACCTACCTAATCAGGATAACTGTCAATTTTCCTGCAGTAACCACGTAATGCATGCGAAAGAATATCTGGAAAAAAAAAAATATATATATATATGGAGTAATTTTCAAGAAAAATCATTAAAGCCGTTTTCGAGATATCGACTTTCATCAAAACTTGGCAAACTCAATTGTTGATCGGGAAACAACAATTACATATGCAAAGGTATCTAAAAGGGTGTTTATATGGCGAGTTTGAAAAAAATCCGTGCAACCATTTTTAAAGGAACTCATTTATAAACCTGAAGTTGACCTACCTATACAGGATACTAACCAACTAATGCATGCGAAAGAACATCTAATACGGTGTGTTCACCAAAAGTTTGAAAACTCATCTGTACACCAGTACCTGTCTCAGTTCTGAAGTTTCTTCGTTCTATCTTTCTTCGTTTTGGTGATATAATAGTCAAATTAGTCCCCCCACACATACACACCAACTGCCAAACAACAATTTTTTGGACTCAGGAGACCTTAAAACATGTAAATGAGGTGAAAACTCAATATCGAGTTTTTTTGACCGGATGCTATACTCCCATTATTTACACTGTAAAAAATATGTCCTACTTGTTGCCAGAAATTCTCTGTAATTTGAGAAAATACGCGTAATTTACGAAAAAATTACGTTTCAGAAAATACGTTCTGACAACGTAATTTTTTCGTAAATTACGCGTAAAATTTTTTCGTAAATTAAGAGTATTTCTGGCAGCAAGTAGGACATATTTTTTACAGTGACTGTTGTAGTCGGGTAATAGAAGTAATAATTCACACTTTGAATATTTTTGTTGGAGAATAATATTAACGTATGTATTTTCTCCACAAACCTGTTATCATTCCTGCTCTTTAATACGAGTGGAAAGATAACAATTTAGAGTTTGGAAACTTGTTAGAGAAGAATTTAAACATTATTTTGTTTCATTTATGTCATTTCCCCCGCTAAGTCTTGTCATTTATTCACTTTATCAAGAAAGAAAAGTTGCTTGACTCAGCTTTGGGAAGCTGCTTGGGCGTAAATGATTAATGGAGGAGGCCTCTTTATTAATAAACTTAAGTTAAGCGATGAGTTATCCACGCGTGTAAACAACTTGTTGTCGGTTTAGGTACTCGAGGATATTATGGAAAATTAATATAAAAGTCGATTTTATTTCTTTTAAGGGCGAGTATCGCTGACAATAGAAAGAAACTTTTGATATTTTAGAAGAATTTATTTAAGAGATATTCAAAAACGAAGTTAACCCTTTATCTACTGACGGTACTTTAAAGTACCGTTACTTTAAAAAGATTATAAAATCGAATTTATAGAAGAACTTTCAAAGATATTTATAAAAAAGGAACAGATGTACCTCCCTTTAATAAAAAATAAAATTTTGCTGGTTTATGTACCAGAGAAATACCATGAAAATTTAATACAAAAATCGATTTTTTTTTTTTTTTTATTTATTTACTTTTTTTTTTTTTTTTTTTTTTTTTTTTTTTTTTTAGGACGAGTGTCTCTGACAATAGAAAGAAACTTTTAGTGTTGCATAATAATATGTTGGCCCTAAATTAGCTGAGCAATTCTGCACTCAAAGCTTGTAGGCAGGAAGCACCGTGTTCGATCCGAAGTCGCGCTCGTCGACGTAGCCGTTGGGAGTTTTGCGTAGTTTTCTCCGAAACTCGCCTAAATACGGGGAAGCTTAGGAAGATCCCACGAAGATCTCCCCTTAGGTCCAGGTCCCTAGTGTAGTCAGTTGACCTTAACCCTAACCCAAATATCAACACCAAAATAATTTGTTATATTCTAACAGTATATTTAAAAGCAGTTATTTTTAACTGACTTTATATGCAGCAGGCCATTTGAGAAAACAAACATTATTTACACAGTAAACTAAATTATAATTTAAATTTTGCAAATAAAATTTCCAAATTTCTTTACATTATCGTTTTTTTTTTTTTTTTTTTTTTTTTTTTTTTTTATATGCCTACATTTGTCGCCTACTTATACATTGAGATACTCAATAATACTGAAACAAATATATACAAATAAATATTAATACCGACAAAAGCAGTATCTGAAAGGAAATTATTAATTCAAACTTATAAATACAAATAAATAATAATCCTGGAGAAGAAAAAATGAAATATAATAATTACTTATAATATTTAAATGAATATAAACAAATGAAGAATAAAACTGGCAGTGGCAAGAAGCGATACATAATTACGTATACATTGAAACTCATCAATTAAAAAAAATTAATAACAGTGGCAATATGCGATTGTTTATAAAATTAAGCTCATGTTTACAAATAAATAATAATGCCAGCAAATGATAATGCTGTACATTGAAATTTATAAATACAAATAAACGATAATAATGACGAAGGAATAATGTTATATACAATTACTTATACTTTGAGAAGAATATGTGTCTCATAGTATAAGTAATTTTATCTAACATTATTCCTTAAAATAAATATGAATACCGACAGTGGCAATTTGCGATAGGAAATTACTTATCAATTCAAATTTATAAATACAAATTAATAATAATCCTGGAGAAGTAAAAATGAAATATAATACTTACTTATAACATTTAAATGAATATATACAAATGAAGAATAAAACTGGCAGTGGCAAGAAACGATACATAGTTACGTATACATTGAAACTTATGAATTAAAAAAAATTATTATCAATGGCAATATGCGATTGTTTATAAAATAAAGCTCATGTTTGCAAATTAAATAATAAGGCCAGTAAATGATAATGCTATACATAATTATTTATACATTGAAATTTATAAATATAAATAAACGATAATAATGACGAAGGAATAATGTTATATACAATTACTTATACTTTGAGAAGAATATTTGTATATATTTCTCTCATAGTATAAGTAATTTTATCTAACATCATTTCTTAACATAAATATGAATACCGACAGTGGCAATTTGCGATAGGAAATTATTTATCTAAAAATATGGATCGCTAAATGCATATTTTGTAAAAATGTTTATATGGTTCGAAAGAGGATTAAATGAACTTTCCAAATGTACTAGTTGTTAAGAAATGGAACAGTTACTCGGTCATACAGGGCGTTTCAAAAAAGACGATCGAGAAAAAGAGATTTTCGACTCTTTTTAAAACTTTTTTTAAAAATATAAAAAATCCGTATTTAAAAAAAAAAAAAAAAAAGTTGTACCGTAAGAATCGGTAATAAATGCTCTTTCTTTTGGTAGAGGTGTATTTCGAGCAGGATCGCTTTACAAAAACCCACAAAATTTTCTTTTTGCTTTTTCTTTTCAGGTACGCGGTTCCGGTCGAAAATGATGATCGGCTGCGATTTTGAATCGTTTTTTGGTTTGACATGGGTCGACATTTTAATTAATATCTCCTCTAATTAGGGTCGCATCGTTTAGCAAATTAGATATCGTACATCTGCGATAAATTCTCTGTCCGACGGTACCTGTTCGAAGTCCGTGCGACCATTAGCGACCGAGCCTTAGCTGCTTCTAGCCGTTTCTCTCTCTCTCACACACACATACGTACAGATTTTAATAATATAACAGATTTTATCTTGTATGTAGTTTTGCTTCTTTTTTCTACTGTGATTTTTTAATGACATTCTGGATGGGTGGATGGCTACTTTTTCTTTTACCTGTTTGTTTGGCGCAGCATGTCCTACTTTAGACTTTGCGCCAAAAAAAGCCATTCAACCAACCATCCAACCAACCCTGCTAAAAATATTTCCATCCCAAGCTCTGAAAAGCAATAGTTTTTTAATTCTAATATGCAATGAGTTGTGGCATATAAAGCTGAATGTGTTTCTTTAATTAAAATTCCTGTAAAAAATTTACAATTTTCCCTTTCTTTCAAGCCAATCTAGGAAGTTGTTTAAGAATTCTTCCTTTGGGTCACTATTATCATCTTGTGTAAAAGGTTATTGAAAAACATTATTCAATCGTTTTCCTTTAAAAGGGGATTTCACATTCACTATGTTCCACCATTTACAAATGTTCAAAATAAATTCAGCTGTACTTTTTGCAATTGCTATATTCCTCTCAACACCATATGTCAAACAGAGCATTTCCAACATACTCATTAAATATTTGCAAGGCCAATTTTACTTTCTGCCGTTTCAATGCTTGATGGAGCTAATGCCCTGTTAGTTAAACTATAACCATATTTTATCGAATTAGTGCATTCTAAACGATATGAATCTTGTACTGCTTTAAACGAAGGTGCCTGAACTTGCGTGTTATCTGAATCTGCACTAAATCCTGGTAAAAAGAATTGCTGGCCATCATTTTTTTTATTTAGCCAGTTGTTACGAATCAACTTTAAAATGTGAACTGTGTCTGCAGCAATAAAAAGGGGTCTCTGTGCATTAGTTGGATGTTTATATACAAAACTTACTTTAGGGGATGAATTACAGAAAGAAATTGCCTTTTTATTTATAGAATTGTTATCACTTATTATACAAATTACTCTATTACCTATTTTTTTCAATCCACATATTACATCTTTAATTATTGTATGCAGTGTAAGCCATCTATCTTTTGAACAGGTAACACATGAGCCACTTCTTTAAATTTAGACTGTATGCTCTCAGTCATAAAAACGAATGCCGAAGTAGCAGCTTTCTCATTATTAAATGCAACTCCAGCTATATTACCTCCTTTATAATCAAAATATGGTTTTAAGTGGATTTCATCTAACATCACAGCGTCTGATAAACCAATAATTTTACGCCTCATATAAGACAAAATTTTGACTCTTTGTTCCATTTGCGGATTAATTTTTATAAGTTGAACATAAATTTCTAGCAGCATTAGGATGTGGAAGAATAATTTTATGACATGTTCTAATAAATTTTTAAGTATGAGGCGAAATAGTAAATAAAATGCAAGCAAAAATCGTAGTATTAAAGGAATATCATCTACAGTAGTGGACAAAATTGTGGAAACTTTTTGAAAAAAGTTGATTTTAGTGGTTTGATGTCTAATAACACCACTTCTTTTTGTACCAATACTATAAAGTTATATATCATTGGAAAGGTAATTTAATCAAGATCGTAAAGCAATAACATTTGTTCAATTATCTGTATTATATCAAAAGTTATAGCTAAATAACAAGAAAAAAGAAGCATAGCTTGCTTAAGTTTATAGGAAGTAGCTGTCCTTCGTTTGAATGTAGCCAATGGGCATGAGTGTTAACAGAACCAATCAGATCTCATCTTGTTCTGGAAAAGTTTGGGCAATGAGACAACAGGTCACAGGACATTTATCAGTGTGTATTGTAATTGCTATCAAGTTTTTATTTTTTATTTTATTTATTTTTTTTTTTTACTAGTGAGCTTGTGAAACGTAATAAAAAAAAAAAAAAAAAAAAAAATCAATATAAAATTAAAGAAATGGCGCAAAGAGTTGACTGGTCACCTAGGAAGCGATGTAAAATAGTAACATTAAGTGAAAAAGGCTACAGTTATGAAGAAATTAGAAGAAATATTGGGGAAAACTTAACCAAAGGTGGCATTTCTAAATTTTTGAAGAGGTACAAGGAGACTGTCATTAGAAAACCAGATTGGTAAAGGTAGAAAAAGGTGCACAATAGCAAGTGATGATAGAAGAATTAAAAGACTGTGCCTAGGTGACAGAAAAAAATCATCTCGGTGTATACAAGGGGAAATGTTACAATGCAATGTGACGGTAAGTGCAAGGACTGTTCGGCGCAGACTGTAGGAATTTGGTCTGAACACCGGAATTCCACGAAAAAAGCCATTTTTGTCTGAAACAAAGGTTGAAAAGATTATACTGGGCTAAAGCTCATGTTAACTGGACAACAGAACAATGGCACAGTGTAATTTGGAGTGATGAGACCAAAATCTCCCTGTTTGGTAGTGATGGCATAAAATATGTATGGAGAAGAATTGGAGAAGATGTCCATCCTGAGTGCCTTACACCTACCGTGAAACACCCAGTTAGTATTATGATTTGGGTTTGTATGACATCAAGAGGTGTGGGTAGAATTGGCGCGATCAATGGGAATATAACTGCCCAAAGATACATAAATGAAATACTTGGGCCCAAGCTGCTGCCTTCTGAAGGTGATCTTTTCCAAGATAATGAAGTATTTATATATCAACAGGATTCAGCTCCATGTCATGTTGCTGGTGTGTGCAAGAAGTGGTTTCAAGATAATCATATTCAACTGCTGCAATGGCCTGGGAATATCCCAGACATTAACCCAATCGAAAATCTATGGAGCCGGCTAAAGGAACTTGTTAGACAAAAGCAACCCAGCAATAAAAATCAATTAACAGCAGCAGAACTAAAGAAGTTGGTTCACTCCATGGGAAATCGCTGTAAGGCCGTAATTAAGGCAAAAGGTTACTCAACAAAGTATTAACTGGTATGGTGAAAATTTTTGTATATCTCATTTTTTTATGTATATCACCTTTCTTCTTTATAAACGCTGTTCTATTAAAAAACTATTCTTAAATAATATTGCTTTACAATCTTGATTAAATTACCTTTCCAATGATATGTAATTTTGTAGTATTGATACAAAATAAAGTAGTGTTATTGGACATCAAACGACTAAAATCGACTTTTTTCAAAAGGTTTCCACAATTTTGTCCACTACTGTAGCTGTAATTTTTTTTTGAATCAAAAAAACTTGCTCTGATATGAAAGCAAGAGTATTTTCTGATCCCCTTCTGTAACATTTTCTAATTCTGATATATTTACAAGAGAATTAAAAAGAACGTCTGTTACACTTGCTGCAGCAGATATTGTACTGTTGCTTATTGTTTTATCAAAATTTTCCAGTCTATCTAAAATATCAAACAGCACATCAATATTACATATAGTATCAGGAATGGCAAATGACTAACCAGTATTTTTTAAATTTTATGCTTTTAAAGAATACACTTATATGTAGATCATCACTAATTAATAAACTATGTTTAATAGATGGAAAAGGAGAATAATCTATATTACAAATTACAAAATGGGTTTGATCCAAAACAGGCCAAAAATTAGAGAGTTTTCTTAAGTGAATTTTGATATCGTTAACAGAATTAATTACTTTCTTGACTTGTTCCGCTTGGTAGGAATCTAGAGATGCTTGAATTGATTTTTGGATGGCAGCTGCTTCTTTCAATTGTGATCTTTCTTCAGGATTTTGTCTTGACGTACTTGGTTTTAACAGGTATGAAGGCAAACCACTGAAAATTGAAGGAATAGCGCCATCTTTTACGACTGGTTTAGTTCGTGGAACTTGATATAACTTTCCTTCATTTTTATTGTTTGTATAATTTCTTCGGGTTTGAAATGGAGCTCACAAACCTTAAAAAAAAAAAAAAAAAAAAAAGAGTACGATTAGTTTAGGAAAGCATTCACGAGATTTTTTTTTTTTTTTTTTTTTTTTCCTAAAATCAATCTAGTTTTATTAAAGTTTTTTTTTTTTTTTTTTTTTTTTAATTTTTGAAAATGTTTGAATGAATATATCGTTGTAAGTACGCGATTCTTAAGCCTATTTGAAAGTTGACAACCATATTATAAACGCTATCTTGATAATTTATGTATGTACCGAAAAATACAAAAAGTCCAATACATTATAGTCTATGGACAGAATTTTTTTTTAACTGTCTTTTAGCATATTTTTACTACACTAAATGTAAACTAGTATGTTGTGGCTACCACAGGACTTTCTTCTATATTTTCCTATAGAAATTCACTCAGTAAAAATAATTTATTAAAAATTAAAAAAAAATTATCTTCCATGATAATGCAGACGATTTCCATATTAGAGAAGAAGTATAACACTGAATATCCAAAAATGTCCATTTTATTCTCAATATTTAAAAAAAAATAATAATAAATAAATATATATATTTTTTTAAATGAAAAGAATTGATAACTTTATTTTAAACTAGCAGGCTTTGTCCGCTTCGCTGGTCACTAAATTTAAAGGAAACTCTTTTCTATATAGCTTTATAAAAATAAAATAAAGTATACTGAAATTGCTCGCTTCAGGTCCCTGCTGCCTTCGGCAGCAATTTGGCCATCCGCTAAAACTCGGGCGATTGTCCCTATTACCTGCGACAGTGGTTTACCAATAGGCTTGCATTTAGGTGCTTATTAGATAAGTTTCGAAATAGATAGTATCGAAAAAATTGAAATATCCCTTTTATATTTGAATTCCAGACACATATGAACAACACTATACGTGGTGCACATAATATTTGCTTTTACGTTATTTCCTATGTTTATTTTGTTTATCCGATCAACCATAAAAATGATAATTTCACGCTAAATATTATAATATGCTATGACCGGCTACGTCTGTTGCATGACACAATTAATTTTTTGTGGTTTTATATAATTCATGGTTTGTAAACATGATCATAGTACCGCCTTAATATAGTTCTCTTTGGCGACTTTTGAATTTTTGTCACCATTTTAGATTTAATCCCTTGTAACAATATGCTATGAGCGCTGTTTCTGCCATATTTTAGACAACTAAATTTTTATTTTTGTATTTATTTCCCATTGAACATATTTTATTTTCATTTATTTATTTAAATATTAATTTAAATTAATCAAATATTTCTGTTTGACAGCGTGCAAGTGCAGTCACACACAGAGGCTCATTTATTTGTATGATAGATTAGCATAGTGATTAGTATATAAAAAAATAAATAAGTAGGTAAACATTATCGTGCTACACAACTGTATTATGCCGCTCCATTGGCAGCTTTTCAATTTTTGTCGCCATATTAGCGATGGATTTTATTTTATTTATTTATTATTATTATTATTTTGTATGAAAAGTTTAAGAATTCTGCATATTCTGTTTATATTTTTAATGGTTTTTTAGGTTTAATATAGTACTTGCTGAAATAAATTTGCTATCTTTAAAACTGCATTTTTTCTATAAACTTTCTATAAAAATAAATCATTTATGTGACTACTATTTAGGTTAGATAATATTTTTTCTTTTTGTGATACTTTTTGTAATACTTTTTTTTATATTTTTGATGCGCTATTTAGAATAAAATGGCTGCTGCTATATTAAATTTCTTGTCGAAAAACGTTTGGTGTACTTCAACACCAAAATTTAAAAAATCGCCCAGGAGGATCTGTTAATGAAACTGATAAAATAAAAATATGGTTCATAGAGTTTATTATAAAAAACTTTTAAAACCCAAATTCTTAACGTATCGTAGGGGGAGTCACGCACCCCGGGCCCGAGTGATCTTTTTCTTTCCCCTTCTTGCCTTTTTTGTTTCCCCCCCCCCTTTTTTTTTTTTCTTCTACATTTGTTTTGATTTTTGTTTTCACTGCCAATAAGGTTTTGGTACTGCTTTATTTGTTTCTTTTACTTTTTTAATAACTTTTCGTTGCCAATAAGTTCTTGGCCCATTATTGTTTTGTTGTTCAAAAAAAAAAAAAAAAAAAAAAAAAAAAGAAAAACTCAAAAAAAATAAAATAAAAAATAAAATAAAATAAAAAATTTTAAAAGGGAAAAAAAAGGATACCACTCACTCCGTTCTACTAACCTTTTTGTTATGTTCTGACTCACCCTGTTTTTGCTGTGTTGACTGTTATTAAAAAAAAAAAAAAAAAATATGAAAAAAAAAAAAAAAAAATCATAAAATTATAAAAAGGCACCAAAAAAAAATTACTTACCTTTAATCCATTAACCAAGTGAAGTCTGGTGTTGGTGTGGCGCTGACTATCGGGGCAAAGATTTTGGTGATGGTGCCACGGCAGTCTAGCCTTGGGATCACACTGGGAGACTGGTGCCCTTGGTAAAGGTGAGACAACGGTGACTACTCGAACGAGAAACACCGGACTAACACGACTGCCACATGTGATGCCTGAACTGGGTCGGCGACCTGGTATCTGGTGAGTGGTTATGGGTGTCCCAGAGAGGATTCTTAAAAACCCTTTGCGTTTGTGTGTTGGAAGAAACACTCACCCCTTTTTCCCTTTTTTCTCTTATTATGGCGACAAATATTGGTATTTCGAATAATGCGTCTGGCTCGGGCCAAGCTACTAAAAATTCAAATGTGAAATCTTGGGCAGAGAGAATGGAAGAATTTTCTTCGTCCCTTAATGAGAAAAACTTATTCCTAAATTCTGAGGCAAGATTTTTTGTGATAAAGAGGAATGAGGGAGATTTCTTGCGAGTATCTCCATTTTTGATCCAAAAAGCGCTACAATCTATCACGGGTGATCCAAAATCCGTAAAGAAATTAAGATGAGGTGAGTTATTGGTTGAGGTAGAGAGTCAGAAACAAGCTAATAATCTTAAGAAATGTACCAAATTCGCAGACATACCAGTTACTGTTAGTCCACATAGAACATTAAATATTTGCCGTGGCGTCATATCAGAATCAGATCTTCAATTTATCCCAGAGGCCGAAATTCTAGACAACCTTAAAGACCAAAAAGTAATTGCACTAACGTATTTCCATTTTTCGTGACAATAAGCCCATCCCTACAAAACACATTATTCTAACAATAGACTCCCCTAATCTACCACGCTCCATAAAGGCTGGTTACCTTGAATGCCCAATCAGACAATATATTCCAAATCCTCTACGCTGCTTCAATTGCCAACGGTTTGGCCATTCTAAGATTTCATGCCGTGGAAAGCAAACATGTGGCCGTTGTAGTGCCATTGGTCATGACAGTGAAAATTGTGAAGCCCCAATCTGTTGTGTTAATTGTAAAAAAGATCACCCATCTTACTCGAAGTCATGTGAAAAATGGAGAATTGAAAAGGAGATACAAACTATTAAAACAAAACAAAACATATCATATCCCGAAGCACGGAAAATTGTGGAATCAAGGACACCCACTGTTGTAAAATCATATGCTGCTGCCATAGTTACCAAAAAAACTTATCAGTCTATCGCAATCCAAACTGACACTGTTCATAACACTAGCTCTCCCGTTGTAACTGCATTAAAGAATTCCTAGGCATGAGCCGTGAGGGCAGCCTTTAGTTTGGGGTTAAACTGACATGCCCTCGCCCCAGTTAACAAGGATTTTTCTCTCTGAGAGGTAAGAACGGATGACTCCCGCAAGATTCCCCGGGCAGTTAATTTCTTGAAGAGTGCGGAAAATATGGGGCCACTCTATATTATCAAAAGCCCCTTTTATATCCAGGGAGACGATGGTGGTGTAATTCTTGGCGTTAGCGCTAATGGCGGAGGAACTTTTGATTGATTGCAAAGCCTGTTCGCAGGATCTGCCCTCTCTGAACCCAAATTGATTTTCATGGAGGAGTTGATTTGTTTCGAGAAAATAATTTAGTCTTGTTACTATAAGTTTTTCTAGTAATTTTCCTAGAGTGGGGAGCAGGCAGATCGGTCTATATGATGTGGGTTTAGAGGGAAGTTTCCCTTGCTTAAGAAAGTACACCACTTCGCCTCTGCGTAGGGTTTCTGGAAAATATTGTAAATCGAGACATTTATTCGTTCAAGCTATAAGTATTTGCGGCATGGTATTAAATACGTTTCTTAAAATTTTGAAGTCAATGTTATCTGTATCAGGGGCCTTGTTAACATTGAAGCTAAAAAGAGTGGCTTTAATTTCGGCCTCCGTGAAAGGCACATCCGAGGGAGCCGAGAAGGTGGGTTCAGTGAAACGCGGGTAAATTGAATTTGGAAAAAGAATTTCGGTTAGGTATTCAAGGTTATTTTTCTTAGAGAACTGAGCTGGAGAACGTTGAAGTTTCAGCTCTGTGGGTGTGAAGTATTTGTTACTGAAAAATTTCTGTGCTGTGCCAAAAGTACGTGTTTGTGAAGTGCAGAATTTCTTCCATGCGTTGCATTTTGCTAAATTTACTTGTTTTTTAAAAATGGCCGCGTGTAGTTTTATTTTCTGGTTATGTTGTTGTTTAAGGGAGGGATCCAAATATTTTAATTGTCTTTTTAGTGCAGTTAGGTGGTTTCGCATGGAACGAAGTTGGGGAGACCAGAAGGTGTAAGTGAACTTCCGACCCGACTTTTTCAGTCTGAAGGCAGAGGTGGCAGCTGTTTGAATTATTTTAATAAAATTTTGAGTAAAGTTTTCTAATTGATCTAAGTCTGTTATTGAATTTAAATTGTCTGTTAAAGAGTTAGTGTGAGTGGAGAGAAGTTTATTAAATTTCTTAAAGTTTCCACATTTTGTGGCAAAGCGTTTTGAAGGTGTGATGGATGGAATAGAATTTATCGTAAAAGTTATGTAGTTATGGTCTGAGTTGTTCGCGATATCTAGGACTGACCAGTCATTAATCTTGGCGAAAGTTTTAGGATTGCACAAGGTGAAATCTGGCCAGCCCTTAGCATTGTCTTTGGTGAAAGTTGGGGCCGAGTTTTCGAAATTGGCCAAACAAATGTTATTGGAGGTTATATATTCAATGAGGCTGCGACCCCTTGCGTCCTCCCGCGGAGAGCACCAAAGCGGGGAGTTAGCGTTGAGATCGCAGCAGCATAGGAAAAGAGACTTTTGGGTTATTAAATGCTGCCACTCCAGCAGACAGTCATCAAAGTCTGCGGACGGGGGAGCATAGGCACTACCCAAAATTAGCTCACCCTCCTTCGTGGTCAGTGTGACAAATACACAATGATCCCCAGTGTAGAGATGAGTGTAGTTAAGATTTTGTGTCGCGATTACTATGTGTGCAGAGTTTTTCTTAGAGCTGAACTTGGACCAGGTGGAGGGGAAGCCATACAGATCACCCCCAACAGTGCAATAGGCGTCCTGCAACAGCCCGAAGTCGATAGAGTTTTTCTCCATAAATACTCGAGCCGTTGAGTTCGCCGCAGCACAACCGTTGAGGTTGATCTGCAGGAATTTTAAATTATTGAAATTTGATTGAGTGAGAGAGGACGTTGCCTCTTGGGAGTGGGAAGAGGGAACTTTAGAGACTTTTAAATTATTAGACGCGAATTTTAAAAACTTTTAAGGTTAGAACAAAAGAAAAGGATAACTTGGTTACCTGCGTGAAGGTCTCGAGGTGCTGCGGTGGTAAGGCGCTTCATATCGCTGCCCTGGGTATGTGGAAGGTTGTGTATATTCTCCATAGTTCATTGGAGGAAAAGGAAAGTCATAGAAGTATGGATGCTGAGGCAAATCTGAGTAATAAGTATTTTGGGCATCCGGGAAATATCCTTGATAGTAATCGCTGTTATAGTTGTAGTTTGGATTGCGATTCCTTTGTCTTTGAAATGAAGATCTAGATCTGCTTGGTGATCGATGAGGTTTATTCTGCATATTGGAAGGCTGAGATCTGTCGTTCTTTGCTGATCTGTTTCTTGACTGATTGAGCCTTTTTGGACGTGTAGAGTTTTGATCGTTTCTTTTTGAGTGCGAATCTTTAGAGAACTGATTAGGGGCTTTACTGTTGCCTCTCTGTTGTTGCTGTATGTTTCTATCTGATGTAGGTCTGGACCTTGGTGGATTATCAGAAGGAGGAGGTGGTTTTGTGATAGAGTATTTGGCGTCTAGTTTTTCCCTGCATTTGTTGTATTTCTCCGCATATAGTGGACATTCAAGTGAATATGCAGGGTGTTCTGATGAGATAGACTTTCCCCCATTTTTTCTGTTCACGCTATTTTGTTTTTGGCAATTTATACAATTGGCTCTCGCTGTACAGCCCTCATTTTTATGATTGCCCGAGCATCTGGAACACACAGCATCGCCAGAACACTGTGCCGTGACATGCTCAAGCGATTGGCAATTTGTACAGCGAGAGACTCTAGTATAGGGGCGAAAATAGCTAGTGTAGATTCCCAATGACAGTCTTTCAGAAGTTATTAAGGCATCTGCTATTGGGAGTGGAGCCTGTAGAATTACATTCTTTAAGTAGTATGATTTAGTGTCAAGATACTTTATAATTTTTAGTTCTTGGTAATCATTTGGGAGTCCACTGGAAGTTATAATCTTTTGAAGGAGAAGAGATTCATCTAGGTCTGCTGGGATACCAAGTAGGATAAACCACACATTTGGACACGGTTTGGGTTTAATAATTAATTTTTCTTTGATAACAGAATTTGCTAGAAGGTCTGCCATTACAATTTCTGCATCTTTCGGGGAAGGACAACGAAGGTCAACCGAAGCCCTGAAGATTTGTTTTCCTTCGATTTTTGCCAGTGTAGCTAGATTATAGATTTTTAGCAGGTTCATAATGTCTATTCCTCTATGAGTAGAAGTTGCCGACTTCACAAAAAGAGTGCTGTTAAGTTTTTTATGGGCTGCTAAAGCTTGATACATCCTACTGTGAATCGGATTTAGAGGAGTTTGGGGTTGTACTTTATTTCTTTGATGAGCAATGGTTATAGTTTGTGCCATAGTAAGACTTTCGTTAGATACTTGTGAAGCTGGCGAAACTCTCTGGGACAATACTTGGTGAGATGGTTGTTGTTCTGTTTGAAGTGGGCGAGGCAAGTATTCCTTGATTAGAGTTTCTTGTTGTTTGAAATTGACATTTAGACTGTTTTGTAGACCTTTTCTTGAATATTTTGGTTTATTTCTGTAAGACGATTTTGGATACTTTTCTGATACTCCCTCAGAGGTGAGTAAATCGCTTGAGTAGAGACAGAGTCGGTGCTTGCACTGGCTTGTTGTGATTGGGGCTGGGCTAAGGAATCATGTGGAGAACTTGCCTCTTGGTCTTGAGAAGTTTGTAAGGCGATGATGCGAAGAAAAGCGCATTCGAAAATGTTTAAAGGGGCTTTTAAGTTCTTTTTTCTTACAGTAGAGATGGTTGAGATTGCGGCTCTTGCAACATCGGTGACCGTTGTAAATTGAAGAAAGTCTTCTTTGTTTCTGAACTTATCTCCCGTGGGAATAAGTGCTGGGGTTTGGATCAGTGTAGGGTCAGCGACATCCTGCTTTGCATTAGTCGTTTTTGGTGATATGAGCCTTTCTTCATCGATGTTATCCTCTACACTTGAATTGCCAGCTGTAGGAGATTGAACAGGGGAACAGCCCCGGCTCACCGCTCGAAGAGCGGTGTTGAGCTATACGAGGACCGAAGTCCACGTAGGGCTGCCCCGAGAAGCTGTAGGAGATTGAACAGGGGAACAGCCCCGGCTAGAGCGGTGTTGAGCTATACGAGGACCGTAGTCCTCATAGGGCCGTCCCGAGAAGCTGTAGGAGATTGAACAGGGCGCAGCCCCCGCTCACCGCTCGTAGAACGGTTTTGAGCGCTTCCAGAACTGAGGTCACGTGGGCTGCACAAAAAGAGTGCTGTTAAGTTTTTTATGGGCTGCTAAAGCTTTGTTGGTTGGTTGGTTGGTTGCCTTTTATTGGCACAAGGTCCACAATGGGACATGCTGCGCCAAACTGTGATGACAGAAAAAACAAAGGTAGCTTCTGGATGGGTTTACCCATCCAGATGGTCAAACGAGAAAAAGATAGTAAAAGAAGACATGATAAACATATAAAAGATCACACAAGTATAAAATAGTACAAAACAGAGTAAAGAGTATATAAAGTAAAAACAATATAAAGAGTTATGAGCGGTGTATATATAGTAAAAACAGAAGTAAAAATAGATAAACAGTAAAAAAATAAAATCAAATATCATAGTAAAACCCAGCCTCTTTTAAGAAGTTAGTCAAATTGTAATGAGGATTAATACCTAAAAGGCTTGTCAGATTTGGTGATGATGAGTTGAAGTAATGCCTGTAGAGATGGCGTAAACAGGGACAGTCGGTTAAAATATGGCGAATGGTGAGTGAGCTATAATGACATTTCGGACATGAAGGCTCCTGTTCCTTTAAGAGAAGATGCCTGTGGGTGATTCTAGAGTGCCCAATTCTTAGTCTGGTAATAATAACATCTAGTTTCCGTGGTGCGAGTGTTGGCCATACTGTAATATGTGGTTTAATTTCCTTTAGCTTGTTATTAATTTGGTAATCCCATTCTCTTTGCCAATTGCCTCTCAGATAATATTTTAGAGTATTTTTAATATCCTCATATGGGATTGCACAGTTAAAAGGAACTAAAGCTTCCTTTGCCGCTTTATCAGCAGCCTCGTTTCCCTTGATGCCGACATGCCCTGGTACCCAACAAAATAAAATGTCAAATCCCTTCTTCAGAAGTTCGTTATATTTTTTTAATACAGAGGTGAAAGAGAGATTACAAGAACTAGATGACAGTGAATCAAGAACACTCTTTGAGTCTGTGTAGATGATAAATTTCCGATTAGAATGAGATGAAATTAAATCAAGAGCAAGTTCAACAGCTAAAAATTCCGCAGAGAAAACAGAAAACGAGCCCGGCAGACTATCACTAAGGGTCACGTTGTCAGACACAACACCACATCCAACTTTATCACCTGACTTGGAACCGTCTGTAAAAACCTTAATGTAATCCTTATAAGTAAAAGAATGAGAGGTGAAGAGAGTCCGAAAAATGATAGCATCTGTGTTAGATTTGTCAAAGCCATTGAAGGGATGAATACATGAGATTACCTTGTAGTTCCAAGGAGTCATATTTAGAAGTGTCCGGGAACGAATTTTATTGTCAAAATGAGATGTGCCAGCAAGAATATTTCTTACTCTCAAGCTGAAGTGTGGAATGGACCTGGGACGATTGTGAAATAAATTAAAATCGTTAATGTCGAAATGAGGATGAAGTGGATGACGAGGATGAGACAGAATACGAAAATACAACTCCAAAGAGAGTCGTTGTCTGATTACAGTGAGAGATGGCTCAACACAGTCAGCATATAAACTTAGAATGGGAGAAGTTCGAAAGGCACCAGAACAAACTCTTAAGGCAGAGTGGTGCACAGTGTCAAGCTTCTTGAGGTAAGAAATGCAGGTTGAACCATAGATCTGACAAGCATAATCCATTTTAGAGCGGATGACTGCTCGGTAGATTTTAAGGAGGGAAATACGATCTGCACCCCAAGAAGTGTTTGAGAGGACTTTGAGAATGTTTAATATTTTATTACAGTTCGTCTTTAAACTAAGGATATGTGGAATGAAAGTAAGTTTCTTGTCGAAAATGACACCCAAAAAACGGGCTGTGTCTACAATCTTGATTGGGCAGTTATTAATTAAAATATCTGGATCCAGATGAGGACCACGTTTACGGCAGAAATGCACACACTGTGTTTTGTCAGCAGAAAAGGTAAAACCATTTTCATCAGTCCATTTGGTAATACGCCTGATGGCAAGTTGTAGTTGCCGTTCAATAAAACGCATATCACTTCCCTGGCAAGAAATATGCAGGTCGTCAACATAAAGACTGCCATGAACATTAGGTGGCAGCTGCCCCAGTATACCGTTGATTTTAATAGAGAAGAGTGTGACACTCAAAACGCTACCTTGGGGAACTCCTTCCTCTTGGAAGTAAAAATCTGAGTAAGCTGATCCAATGCGTACTTGAAAGCGTCTAATTTTTAAGAAATTCTGAATAAAAATGGGGAGATTGCCACGCAAATCCAAATTAAAAAGGTCTCTAAGAATGCCATAGCGCCAGGTCTTATCATAAGCCTTTTCAATGTCGAAAAAAATTGCCACCAAATGGTTACGTCTAACAAAAGCTTTTCGAATATTCGTCTCCAGCAAAAGGATATTATCAATAGTAGAACGACCACACCGAAACCCACTTTGCCAGGGAGAAATGAGACTATTATTTTCTAGAATATAAACTAGGCGGGTGTTCACCATTTTTTCAAGAAGTTTACACAGGCAACTTGTGAGAGCAATAGGTCTGTAATTTTTAGGATCACTGGAATCTTTACCAGGTTTCGGGAAGGGGATTACGATTGCATCTTGCCAAGCAATAGGGAAAATATGTTCAGTCCAGATTCTATTGTAAAGTTGAAGCAAGTTTTTAAGTGAGTTTTTGGATAAATGTTTAATCATAAGGTAAGTAATACCATCAGGTCCAGGAGAAGAGTTATGACAGCGTTTCAAACTATTATTTAATTCATTTCCTGTAAAGGGACTATTGTAATCTTGTGAAGAATGGGAAGTGAAATTGATAATAGAACGTTCACAACTTTGTTTATAGGATAAAAAAGGTTCTTTATAGGAAATAGAGCTGGAAGTATTGGATAGAGTTTTACCGATGGTATTGGCTATGTTTTTAGTGGAAATAATGGTTTGACCATTGTCATTTAGGAAAGAGATATGCTGATCAGGGTAAATTCCCATTGTTCTTTTGACACGATGCCAGAGCTCTTTGCTGCTAGTGTTAGATGTAATACTGGAGACATATTTAATCCATGAGTCTTTTTGTGCTTTTCTTCGAATTTTTCGTGCATAGGCCTTAGCCTGTTTAAAAAGGATGTAATTACTAGTAGATGGATATCTTCTGAAAATTCCCCACGCTTTTTGTTGTTTTCTTTTAGCAATGTTACATTCGTCGTTCCACCAAGGCTTCGAATGATTTTTGAGACAGCCAGAAGATTTTGGGATAGAAATATTAGCAGCATTTATAATAGAATCGCTGACATCTGAGACTGCCCTATTTATATCCCCATTAACCATGCTTGGAGTAATATTTGAGTTTAATGTAAATTTGGCCCAGTTAGCCTTGTCATAAATAAAGCGAGGATTTCTTTGATGTCTGTGATTAAAATTATGAAATGATAAAAAAAGAGGAAAAAGATCACTATTATATAAATTGCCACTAACAAAAAAATTTATATAAGGATAGATGATTGGTGAACAGATGGCAAGGTCTATGGCATGGAATGTTCTAGAAGGTTCATGAAAGTAAGTATTGTCTCCATTATTCAACAAGCATAAGTTATTGTCAGTTACAAAATTTTCAATAAGTTGTCCCCGAGGATTCAGATCAGGGCTCCCCCAAAGAGGATTATGTCCATTAAAGTCACCAAGTATTAAAAATGGGGATGGGAGTTGGGAAATAAGGTAATTGAGTTCATGCTGTTGAACGGGCATATTAGGTGGTAAATAGATAGAGCAGATAGTGAATAACATATGAAAGTGAATCTGCACCGCAATTGCTTGGATGTTAGTGTGTAAAGTGATATTGGTGAAAGGAACACTATTAGAAATGAGAATAGCCACACCACCTGTAGCTCTGTCATTTTGTATGAAATCTTTTCGAAAGAAACTGTAACCACGGATGTTGACAGTATTGTTCGGTTTTAAATGAGTTTCTTGTAGACAAATGCAAATTGGTCGATGATCAAAAATTAATTCTTTGATTTCATCTCGTTTGTTATTAAAAGCTCGACAGTTCCAGCTAATAAAATTAGTCATAGTTTTTTTTTTTTAGATGAAAGTATCTACGTCATTTTCAGAGACAGCAGACATATTATCTTCTTCGTCTGAAGGGTGAAGTTGGAGACAATCATTCTGTTTTAATAGGTTTGTTTTTTCAATTTTACTTTCATTTATTTTAGATTTGACAGACATTTTTTTTCTTTTAACCAGATTGTGTTGGAGAGTGGAATTTTGATGTTTAATTAATGGCAGGTTTTTGAGAGACTGAGAATTCTTTTTTGGATATGTTGGTTTTGACGATATTTGAGAAGATTGGGCATTCTCACTATGCTTAATTTGCTGTTTTTGCGGAGTTACATTCTTAATATTTGCAGAGGATGATATATTACTACAGTTATCAGTTTGAGTTGCAATTGTATTGTATGTTTTTTGAGTTTTTGTTGCGGTAACAGATGCAAATGATCTACCAATAGTGGGTGTTCTGGATTCTACAATTTTTTTAGCTTCATAATATGATATATTTTGCTTCGTTCTAACAGTTTGGATCTCTTTTTCATTTCTCCATTTCTCACAAGATTTAGAATAGGCTGGATGGTCTTTTTTACAATTAACACAGCAGATGGGGGCCTCACAATTTTGACTGTCATGGCCCACTGCACTGCAGCGGGCACATGTGAGATTTCCACGGCATGAGGTTTTGGAATGTCCGAAACGTTGGCAGTTGAAACAACGTAAAGGGTTTGGGATGTACGGTCTGATTGGGCACTCTAGATAACCTGCTTTTATGGAACATGGGAGAGTTGGCGAATCAATTGTTAATATCAAGTGTTTAGTTGGAATTTGTTTATTGTCTCGATATATAGAAATGCGACGAACTGCTATGACTTTTTGTTCTCTAAGGTTTTCTAATATTTCAGAATCGGGAATGTATTGTAAGTCGGGTTCAGAGATTACACCACGGCTGGAATTAAGTGTTCTATGAAAGCTTACTGTTACAGGGATATCAGCAAGTTTTTTACAGGTTTTCAGATTTTTAGCTTGATTATTGTTCTGAACTTCTATTAAGAGTTCACCAGTACGAAGTTTCTTTATAGATTTCACTCCCCCCACTACTGACTGTATTGCTTTCTCAATTAAAAATGGTGATGTTCGTGCAAAATCTCCCTCATTTCGCTTTATGACAAAAAAACGTGCCATGTCACTATCAAAGACATTTTTTTCATTTAAAGATGAAGAAAATTCCTCCATCCTATCCGCCCATGATTTATCACTTGCGATTTGATTAGTTTGGCTCGAGCCAGACGCATTAATCGATTTTCCTAAGTTTGTAGCCATAATAAGAGATGAGAGAAAAAGGGGTGAGTGTTTCTTCCAACACACAAACGCAAAGGGTTTTTAAGAATCCTCTCTGGGACACCCATAACCACTCACCAGCTACCAGGTCGCCGACCCAGTTCAGGCATCACATGTGGTAGTCGTGTTAGTCCGGTGTTTCTCGTTCGAGTAGTCACCGTTGTCTCACCTTCACCAAGGGCACCAGTCTCCCAGTGTGATCCCAAGGCTAGACTACCGTGGCACCCTCACCAAAATCATTGCCCCAATAGCCAGCGCCACATCAACACCTGACTTAACTTGGTTAATGGATTATTAGTTAGTATATTTATTTTTTGTTGCCTTTTATTTAATTTTATTATTTTTTTTTTACAGTTTTTCTATTTTTTTAATAACAACCAACACAGAAAAAGAAGGGGTGAGTCAGAACACAACAAAAGTATATTAGTATAACAAGGTGAGTGGTAGAATTTTTTTTTTTCCTTTCAAAAAATTTTTAATTTTTTTTTTTTTTAAACGACAAAACAATGGACCAAGGACTTATTGGAAATGAAAAATAAAAGACAATCCAAAAGAAACAAACAAACAAACAAAGCAAAAAAAAACAGACCAAGAACTTATTGGCAGTGGAAAAAAAGGTAAACAACCCAAAAGTGGAAAAAAAAAAAAAATAAATAAAATAAATAAATAAATAAATAAAAATAAAGGAAAAAACGAGAAGAAATAAAAAAAGAAGAAGAAAAAAGATCACTCGGGCCCGGGGTGCGTGACTCCCCCTGAATACCTGAAGAAGGTACCCCCCTGGGGGGCTGCTAAAGCTTGATACATCCTACTGTGAATCGGATTTAGAGGAATTTGGGGTTGTACTTTATTTCTTTAATGAGCAATGGCTATAGTTTGTGCCATAGTAAGACTTTCGTTAGATACTTGTGAAGCTGGCGAAACTCTCTGGGACAATACTTGGTGAGATGGTTGTTGTCCTGTTTGAAGTGGGCGAGGCAAGTATTCCTTGATTAGAGTTTCTTGTTGTTTGAACTTGACATTTAGACTGTTTTGTAGACCTTTTATTTCTTGAATATTTTGGTTTATTTCTGTAAGACGATTTTGGATACTTTTCTGATACTCCCTCAGAGGTGAGTAAATCGCTTGAGTAGAGACAGAGTCGGTGCTTGCACTGGCTTGTTGTGATTGGGGCTGGGCTAAGGAATCATGTGGAGAACTTGCCTCTTGGTCTTGAGAAGTTTGTAAGGCGATGATGCGAAGAAAAGCGCATTCGAAAATGTTTAAAGGGGCTTTTAAGTTCTTTTTTCTTACAGTAGAGATGGTTGAGATTGCGGCTCTTGCAACATCGGTGACCGTTGTAAATTGAAGAAAGTCTTCTTTGTTTCTGAACTTATCTCCCGTGGGAATAAGTGCTCGGGTTTGGATCAGTGTAGGGTCAGCGACATCCTGCTTTGCATTAGTCATTTTTGGAGATTGAACAGGGGAACAGCCCTGGCTCACCGCTCGAAGAGCGGTGTTGAGCTATACGAGGACCGAAGTCCACGTAGGGCCGTCCCGAGCGTTTGAACAAGGAGAGGGACGCCGCTCATCACTCTTGGAGCAATTTTGAGCGCTTCTATGGCGATCTCTCCACTTATTGAAAAAAAAAAAAAAAAATACAAAAACGCCAGGACTTAGTCCCAAACCGACAAAGGGCGTTGATAGTATACACATTGGAGAAAAGTCCACAGGACAGGTTTTTCATCCGAATCAATGAAGTGCAGCATAGTGGGCAAGGAGCTGAAACACACATTTGTACAAAAAGAAGGAAGGAGAGAGTGAAGAGAGAAAGAAAGAATAAGTAAATAAAACGTTACGATTAAACTTTACATTTAAAGTGAAATGATTTAGTAAGACTTTAAATTACATTTCAAGTGATTTTTAGGACTGGAAGTGATTTTTAAAAACTGCTAATTAGATATGACGTGAATTTAATCTGTTCTGTTGGAAATATCCATCAGAAGATTGTAGATTCTTTTTAGTTTAATTAAGAGGGATGGACGAGAAATAATATTTTCGAGCCAGCCCTCTGATTTTCGTACAGGATTTTCTTAAGTGGTACGAACTTGTTATAGGGCAATTGAAATAATAATGTTCTGGTGTACCCTCCTCTCCACAAGGACATAGGGGGGTGCGTCGGCGATGGAATCTATACAAATATTGTGGGAAAGGCCCATGACCCGACAGGAAGGTTGCAGTCTCTGGTGGCAGCGACCAATCATTAACGGCCACATTTGGAATCATTGAAAAGGTGTATCTACCATTCTCGGAATCTTCCCACCAGGTCTGCCATTCCCGAAACAAAATCTGTTTGAGTTATCTTTTGATAAAAGAGGGAGGTGCTGGCAGGGAAATGTTAACACTAACATTCTCAGTTGCACTTTTGGCTAAAGAATCTGCCAATTCGTTTCCGACCACGCCCCTATGGGCAGAAACGTGTGCCAGGGACGTTCGAAGATTTAGATCCTTCAAAAGGTGTTTGATTTTAAGAACCTGAGGATGTCGGAACCTGTGGCGGACAATTGCCTGCAGACCCGATAGACTGTCGCTGAAAATATGAGTTTTATTATTGATGTTGGTTTGAGTGGTGACCCACTCCAGGGCTTTTTCTATGGCGAAGAGCTCCGCCTGAAAAACAGAGTTAAAGTCCTCGAGTCTGCATGACCATCGGTGGGTACATTCATTGTTATTGAGGACACAGAAGGCTGCCGCCACTCCATGTTCTGTTTTTGAACCATCTGTAAAAATCGCCACAGAAGCTGACTGGGAAAAACTGTTTTTTGTACATAATGTTAGTAAAGAGGCAATGTCCTGTGCTGGGTGAATTTGCCAACTGGGAAGAGAGTATTGGACATTTACACCGGGGAATAATAAATTCTTTAGTTGAGTATTATTTAGCTGCAGGATGTTAGTTTTCCTGTAACAATATTTTAACCCAAGATGAACATGAGGGATCCCGGTGATGACTGTGAGGGCGTCTGTAGAGATAGTTTTATAGCCACGCGAAATTTGGAGTAAAAATATTCTTTGAGCGGAGTTTATTTTAGCTTTTGCTTCTTTTGTAAGAAACCCTCCCCAGATACCTGCCCCATAAGTTAAAATTTTGTCCACAATTGTGTTGTACCAGATTTTTAATAATTTAGTAGAAATACCCCATCTCTTACCGACCATTTTCGCGGAGTTATGGAAAATTTTTTATGTTTTGATTTTCTGTTCATTAATGTGTGCTAGCCAATTAAATTTTTTGTCAATTGTTATTCCTAAAATTTTGAGATGAGGTACATGTTTAACACTGACGCCATCTATCCTCATCACCGGTGTCCTTTGTAGTGGTCTTGGTTCCGAAAAAGTCAGTGCTTGAGACTTAGAAGTGGATAAGTTGAGATTAAACTGAGAAAGAAGATCGCTGAAAAGGTTTAATGCCTCTCGGGCCTGACCCTCCAGGTCAATCCTCCTTCTACCAGAGACAACCAGGGAGAAGTCATCCGCGTATGCAAAAGTTTTGAAACCCTTTGAATTCATTTCCATGAAGATGTTGTTGGCTATAATATTCCACAGAAATGGGCCCAAACAAGACCCCTGTGGACAGCCCTTTGATTGTTGAAGGTCTTTCGATTCTGGCCCCCAATTGATCATTATTTTCCTATTTGATAGATACGAACGGATGACCCCTGCTAGGTTACTCGGGCAATTAAGTTTTTCAAGAGTGTTTAGTATATGAAACCATTCGATGTTATCAAAGGCCCCTTTGATATCAAGTGAGATCAGAGTGGTATATTCTTCAGACTGTATGTTAACGGCGCAGGAGCTGAGTATTTCTTTCAATGCGTGTTCACATGATCTGCCCTCTCTGAACCCAAATTGCGAGGGGTGAAGTAGTTTGTGGGTTTCCAAAAAGTGGTTTAATCTTATTACTATTAATTTTTCCAGCAATTTTCCTAATGTTGGTAGAAGGCAGATTGGTCTATATGAGGAGGGTTCAGAGGGAAGCTTCTCTTGCTTTAAGAAATACACCACCTCTCCCCTGCGGAGTATTTTTGGAAAATATTGGTGTTGCAGGCAGAGATTTGACCATCTGTGTATAATTTGTGGAATAGTGTTAAAAGTATTTCTGAGAATTCTAAAGTCTATATTGTCGGGACCTGGAGCCTTTTGAACAGGGGAGCAGCCCCGGCTCACCGCTCGAAGAGCGGTGTTGAGCTATGCTAGGACCGAAGTCCACGTGGGCTGTCCCGAGACGTTTATTGAAAAACGAAAGAAAAAAAAAATTACAGAATTCATCGCCAGGCTTAGATCCTACCCGCGACAATGGGCGATTGATCTTTTGACTTTTCTTCCGAAGGCATCATAGTTGCTTGTTTGCAGGGGTGAATTTATTTTTGCTGCATTATTTGGCTTCAGGTTGACCTTTGCTGCACTTCTGACGCTACAAGAGGGTAATGGGGTAGTGGGGAAAGTTAGCGTTTTGCTGGGTACCGAGAAGCACATTAGACAACTTGGAGAGTGGGAAAAAAAAAAAAAAAGGAAATAAAATAAAAATTTAATTAAATAGATAGAGAGAGAGAATTATTTAATTTATTTAAGTTAATTATTTAATTTATTTAAGTTAATTTTGGGACCATGATCAGTTGGTCGTTATTATTAGAAGAGTTACTTGGGAGACTTTTAATCTGTTCGATTGGATATATCCATTAAGAGGGAGTAGATGCTATTGAGTTTATGGATTAGGATTTTATTGGTTAGGATGTTTGGAAGCCAGTTTATTGGCCTAGGGGTTGGGTTTCTAAGATGGAAAACTTCTGTAAGGGGGCATGAGAAATAGTAGTGATCCGGCGTTCCCTCCTCTCCACATGGACACAGGGATGAGCGCCGGCAATGAAATCTATTTAAGTAGGAGGGGAAAGGGCCATGGCCACTTAAAAAGGCTGAGATGGGTGGTGTTAAGGTCCAGGTGTTTGTGCTAACATTTGGGATAAGATTATAGGTATGCCTACCTTTTTCGGAGGTAGACCATAGGTCTTGCCATTTTTGCATGGTCAGATTTTTAATTTTCCTTTTGACAAAGGAGGGGGAGGCTGGGAGAGAGACGTCTATGACTTCCGACTCTGTTGCGGCCTTTGCAAGAGAATCAGCTATTTCATTGCCGGCTACGCCCTGTGGGCTGAAACGTGAGCCAGGGAGCAGTTACAGTTTAGGGTGCTAAGGGAGTTTTTTATTTCTATTACTTGAGGGTGTCTGCTCCTGTGTCGAGCTATGGCGAGCAGACCTGAGAGACTATCGCTGAAAATGCTTATATCTTGATGTTTTGCCTCTGAGATCCAGTTAATGCCTTTTTGTATTGCATATAATTCCGCTTGGAAAACAGAGTTGTAGTCTTCGAGTCTGCCCGCCCACTGATGGGTCACGACGCCTGAAGCTAGGACGCAGAAAGCTGCAGCCACTCCAGCATCCGTCTTAGAACCATCCGTGTAGACCGCCACAGGGACAGACGGGGAGAAGTTATTTTTAGAGCAGTTTGTAATGAGAGGAGCAACATCCTTACCGGGGTGGAGGGCCCAGCTGCAGGTAAGATGCTGGATTGGGGTGTTGGGAAAAATGGTTGAGCTAAGTTCTGGGTCTTTAAGTTGGAGAATTCTGGATTTTATGTTGATTTGTGATACCTGCAGGTGGGCATGGGGAATCTCTGTGATGACGGTGATGGCATCAGTCGAAATGGTTTTATAGCCTCTTGCTATTTGTAAGAGGAACGGACGTTGGGCTGAGTTTAGTTGGGTTATTGCATCAGATCTTAGATGGCCGCCCCAGATGGATGCCCCATACGTGAGAATTTTGTCAATTATTGTGAGGTACCATGTTTTGAGGTGGAAGGTGGAAATACCCCACCTCTTGCCAACCATTTTTAAGGAGTTGTGGTATATTTTTTGCGTTTTGATTTTTAAGTCTTTGACATGGGGCAACCAGTTGAGGCGTCGATCAAAAGTGACTCCTAGAATTTTGAGTTGTTCCACGTGGTTGACGCTGATGCCATCGATCCGCATCTTGGGATATCTTCTATTGCTGAGGGCTTTTGGAAAGGCTAATGTGAGTGCTTTTGTTTTTGAGGGGGATAATTTGAGATTAAGGTCTTGTAATAGACCACTAAAGAGGGAGAGGGCTACCTGAGCCTGGTCTTCCAAATCTTTCCTTATGCGGCCAGAGAGAATCAGGGAGAAGTCTTTAGCATACGCGAAAATCTCGAAGCCCGCCGAGCTCATTTCTCGAAGGATGCTATTGGCGATTATGTTCCATAGTAATGGACCAAGACATGAGCCCTGCGGGCAGCCTTTAGATTGAGGGAGTTCTGAGGAGCCTTCCCCCCAGTTAACTAGGATTTTTCGTTTTGAGAGATAAGATCTGATAACTCCCGCCAGATTCCTCGGGCAGCCAAGGTCCTGGAGAGCTTGTAGAATGTGGGGCCACTCTATGTTGTCGAAAGCTCCCTGTATGTCTAGTGAGACGATGGTGGTGTATTTCTGGGCATTGCAGCTGACGGCGCAGGAACTCTTGATGGCTTGCATTGCTTCGTCGCACGATCTGCCCTCTCTGAACCCGAATTGGTTTGGGTGGAGCAGGTTGTTTGATTCGAGGTAGAAATTTAGGCGTGTTACTGTCAGTTTTTCCAATAATTTTCCTAACGTTGGTAGGAGGCAGATCGGTCTGTAGGATGAGGGTTCAGAGGGGAGTTTCCCTTGCTTCAGGAAATACACCACTTCGCCTCTGCGGAGAATTTCTGGAAAGTAGTGAAAGTTTAGACAGAGGTTTGACCATTTTTGTAGGAGGTGTGGTATTGTTAGGTGTACATTGCGGAGAATTTTAAAGTCTAAATTGTCGGGACCTGGAGCTTTCTTTACATTGAAGCTGAATAGAGTGGCTTTGATCTCGGCCTCCGTGAAGGGGACATCCGAGGGAGCCGAGAAGATGGGCTCTTGAAAGTTTGTGAGGAGAGATTCTGGGAAGAGTGTGCTTGTTAGGTATTCCAGGTTGTTACGTTTGGAAGAGAGCGCCGGAGGGCGCTCCAGTTTCAGTTCTGTTGGTGTAAAGAATTTGTTACTGTAGAATTTTTGCGCTGTTCCGAAAATCTTGGTCTGTGATGAGCAAAAGTGTTTCCATGCGTTGCGTTTAGCTGTGTTTATGTGTTTTTTGAAAAGGGCCGAATGAAGTTTGATTGCTTGTTTTTGCTGTGGGATTAGGGATGGATCGATATATTTTAATTGTCTTTTAAGAGCTGTGAGTCGATTACGCATGGAACGTAGCTGGGGGGTCTAGAAGGTGTAGGCGAACTGCCGTCCCGACTTCTTCAGTCTGAATGCTGAGGTTGCTGCAGTGTGGATTGTGGCTATGAGGTTTTGAGTGTATGTTTCTAACTGGGCCTCGTTAGTGATTGTATTTAGCTCCGAGATAAGTTTCGATGATTCCTTTTGAATTAGGCTATTGAATTTTTTGAAATTGCCATGCTTAGTGGCGAAGCGTTTAGAGTGTGATATTGAGGGTATGGTGCTTGTTGAGAATGTGATGTAATTATGATCTGTGTTGTTGTGTATGTCCAGAACTGACCAGTCGTTTATTCTTGCGAACGCCTTAGGGTTGCAGAGAGTAAAGTCAGGCCAGCCCTGTGCATCGTTTTTATTAAAGGTAAGAGCAGAGTTGTCAATGTTGGCCAAGCATAGGTTATTGGAGGCTATAAATTCTATTAGTTCGCGACCTCTGCGATCCTCGTTAGGTGAGCACCACAACGGGGAATTAGCATTGAGGTCGCAGCAGCAAATGAATAATGACCTGTGTGTTATGAGGTGTTGCCACTCCAGCAGACAGGCCTCGAAGTCTGCAGACGGGGCGGCATAAGCGCTTCCAAGTAGCAGTTCACCTTCCCTAGTGGTAAGTGAGATGAATACACAATTTTCCCCAGTGAAAACGTGTGTGTAGTTAAGGGTTTGTGTCGCTATGACTATGTGGGCAGTGTTCTTTTTGGAACTGAAACTTGACCAGGCAGACGGAAAGCCGAACAGATCACCCCCCACAGTGCAGTAAGCATCCTGCAACAGCCCGATGTCTATGGACTTTTCTTCCATGAATTCCCGGGCCGTTGAGTTCGCTGCCATGCACCTGTTGAGGTTGATCTGTAGGAAATTTAGGTTATTGAAGCTGACTTTTGGTGTTGAGGAGGATGTTGCCTCTTGGGAGAGAGAGGAGAGAGCCGATGGTATTTTCTTTTTCTTCTTAGACTTCCCCATCTAGGGGAGAAAAAAAAAAAAAAAGGGAAGGGGGAAGCAGAGGAAGAGGGCGGGGACAGGAGGGGAAAGAGAAGAGAGAACGAGTTACTCCTGTACTCCTTGAGCGTCTTGTATGCAGCCAAAGGGTCCAGATGGTGAAAGGAACCTCTGATTTCCCTCAAAGTAGAAGTTCCTTGTTCGTGACCTGTAGCTGGTGTCTACGTCGTTGAAGTTGTTGTGCTGATTGCCGTTGAGATTGGTGAATTGGCCTTGTGGGAGTCCACTTGGGTGAGCCATAAAGTGTGTGAATGGGTTGAACAGCCATGGGTGGGGACTTGCAGGGGCTTGATGGCTATTGGGCTGGTTACTCCTTTGTTGCCTGCGGTTGTGGTCAGAGGAGCTTTGATTCTCCTGACTGGAGTTTTCCTGCTGCTGCGGACGGTGTGGTTGCTGTGCCTTTTCATCTTTTGCTACGTATTTTTTATCGAGAGCTTCCCTGCATTTACTGTAGGCTTCCATTCGAACCGGACAGGTGGGAGAGTAAGCTGGGTGGTTATTGTCTATGGGGCGAATGCCTTTTTTCGCATTTTGGAGGTTTATTCTTGCACAGTTTATGCAACTGGGCTTTTCATTGCACTTATCGTTTTTATGGTTTTGAGCACAGTGAGAACAATGGATATCTTGGTCGCAGTGGGCCTGCGAGTGCTCGAAACTTTGGCACTTTGAGCATCTCATTGCCTGGGTGTGAGGTTTTATTGTACAGCGCATGAGACCTAGTTGGAGAAATTTTGCTTTTATTATTGATTCTGCTATTGGGAGCGGTGCTTGTAAGATGTGGTTGGTGAAACTCTGTGCCTTGGAGGGGAACTGTCTTATATGTTTTATTGCTGTTGCAGATAAGTCATTGAGATGACCCTGTTCATAGAGTCCTGTCATGATGTGGTCCTTGGAGAGTTCTTCAGGAACGCCCATGATTATGAGGCGTTGTTGGGGGCTGGGTTTTGTCTTGAAGATTAGTGTGGAAGTGAGGTCTGTGCTGTTTGTGTAATCTTGGATCAGTGTTTGTGCGTCGCCTCTAGTGTTGCAGATAATGTCTATGGAGCGACGGAAGGTGTTGTACTTTGATATTCTCGCCGCTGTGTTTACTCTTGAATTTCTCATCAGTCGGAGGATTTCCGTGCCGCTTAGCTTTGAGTCTTTGGACGTGATGTAAATTGTGCAGAGGGTTTTATAGTAGGCGTTGGTGGCTCTGATGTGGCTTTCATTTTGGGTTGGTTTTGGAGGTGGATTGATTGGGGAGTTGCGTCGGTTTTTCGTCTTGCTGGCTTCTTCCAGTGATGGGAATTCTGCTGTTGTGGTGGGTGTTGGATGTCCGTTGGTTGTTAATTGGTTTGCTGTGGAGGTTTCTTTTTCTGGTTGAGTCTGAGAGGTGGAGGCTGTGGGTAGGTCTTTTACTTGAGGGCGGGCGTGTGTTGTTATTCTTCTAAGTATTTCTTCTTGTTGTGCCGCGATGGTGTTAAGTTGTGTTTCCACGCGGCGATGGTGCTCTTTTAGGGTGAGCTCTTGGTTTGGTCTGTGTTGGGATTCTGTAACTGAGTCATTAGGATCTGTTGAGGTAGCAACGTCTGCTTTCTGTGGAGGTAGGATGATTGTTTCTTGTTGTTCTGTCGATGTTGCTGTGTCTGTTTGTTGTGGTGTAGTGACTGTTGATGCTTCTGCTGTTTCTGGTTAATTTGTGCAGTCTTTTTGTCTAGCTCTCTTGTGTATAGCTCGTATACGTTGAAAGGCTTTGTATAGGAGGGCGAGAGGGGCCCTATGTCCCTTTGCCCTATTGATCTCTATTATGTCCATTGCGGCCTTAGAGACCGCGAAAATGGATTTGAAGGTCTTGAAATCTTCCTTTGGGTTATAGTCCTTTGAGGGGTACTGCTGGATTTCAAGAATTGTTGGCTGTTCATCGTAGAAATTTTTGATTTGGATTTTTTATTCCGCTTAGTTTGAGACCTGGTAGAAGTCCCTGATTTAGCTAAGATGATGGATTCGTCTGATGATGTTTCTGGTTCGTAGAGATCCAGGGCCTCTGAGATCTCTAAGTCAGTCTTTGACTCGTCTTCTGATTCTGCCATTTATGTTGTTTTATTTGGCTTTAGCTTTGAAAAAAGCTTTTGTTTTTAAAGATTCCTTAGCTGGCTAAAGATTACGTTTTTAGAGAGAAATTAGCTTTTATAAAAGCTTTTAAAAATATTTATAAATATTAAGTTTAACTTTTCAAAATAAACTGCGGGGGGGGGGGGGTTCCCGGCCACGCATACGCGCGCCAGACGCAGAAAGTCCCGGCTCAAAAAAAAAAAATTTTTTTTAATATTAATATTAATTTTAAGAACCCTGGGAAGGAGGAGAAAAAAAAAATTAATTTTAAGAAAGAAGTTATTACGTTATTATTTAAATCATTACGTTAATTAGGGTGAGCTCTAGATTGGAATTTGAAGAAACCATAACTGTAAATTGGTTCCACAGGCGCCAGAAAGCCTCAACTCAAGAAAAGCGCAGCCTGGATTACTTAGTTTGAGAAAACTGAACAAAAGGTAATGAAGAAAGAAAAAAAAAAAAAAAAAGGATGGGACCTGGAGCCTTTTGTAATTATTCTCCTTGAACGAGGAATTCCTATTGAGCGCGAGTCATTAGCTCATGTTGATTACGTCCCTGCCCTTCGTAGACACCGCCCGTCGCTTCAGTACAAAGCGGCGATTCCGGATTTCTGGATTTTCCGTCATGCCTAAAAAATTATAATATTTTGGTTTAAGTACTTGGATGATACTCAATTTCAAGTAAAAATATATGTATATATCAGTGGCGTATCCTGAATGACGTTTAGGGCATGCTCCACATGAGTAGTTAGAAACAGTACATTAAAACTGATATTTAAGCATCTTATTAGCTAATTCGCTTGTTTCGAGAAACAACGTAGATATTACGACATTTAAGCAGCCAGTCAAATGAACGAGCTTTCCATGATAACGAGCTGTTCCTAGCCACCAGTATGGAACATACCCAAAACGTCACTCACGATACGCCACTGGTATATATATACGACTTTTAAATATATTCTGTAATATATATCTATATTTTTTTTCAACTTTAACAATTATTAATAAAAATAAATAAAATTCAAATTCAAACTTGAAAAACAAAGCAGATTTATTGAAATATTTTCATACAAAAATCAAGACAAGTTACAATAAAAGAAAATAAATAAGAAAAACATACCATTTTTAAAATATTTCCGCGATTATTTATATTATTATTATTATTATTATTATTATTATTTAGTATTTAACGTTTTTTTAATTAAAAGTTTGAGTATAATTTAAATTATAATAGAATTTAGCTCTCCATTAGATAAATGTTTAGGATTTGTTACTATTATAATCTTTTTCCTCCTCTTTCAGACTTTGCAAATGCCGGTTTTGAAGATTAATAAGAAATAAAATACTTTTTCGGTTCTTAAATTTATATATATTTATACTTAAAAAAAAAAAAAAAATCATTGTTGATGATAATAATTAATTTCGCCGAAATTGTCCGGATTTTTGGCGATTCCAGATTTTTGGTGTCCGGATTTTCGGCTTCGTACTGTACTACCGATTGAATGATTCAGTGAGGTCTTCGGACTGGCGCTCGCAACGGCTGTCGGGTCGCGGCGTGCCGGAAAGATGATCGAAATTCATCATTTAGAGGAACTAAAAGTCGTAACAAAGTTTCCATAGGTGAACCTGTGGAAGAATTATTACCGTTGGGTCTCCCCTCAGGAGACTGACGACCATTTTGAATCCCGGCCGCACTGTATCAGGGCTTGCCTCGACTCATTCGTACGCAACTGCTGTCTACTGGGTGCCTGTTCCCTGCGGTTTCCTCTGTGTCGTGGGGTACAACTCTGGGGTGCCAGGCTCGATACATTGGGGGTGCACTTCCCTCGCCCGCCTCTGACTGCAACAGTCTCACTCCGAGCTTCGGGGTCTCCTTCCTTCAGGTCGGACGGGAAGCGGGACTTTCTATTCGATAACCGCGTGGCTTCTGCCTTCCCTGGGAGAGGCCACTGTGTGGGCCCCTGAGGAAACCGGGGAGAAGGCTGACGTTAAATTTAAGTCATTTTAAAATTAAAGTTTTAGTAAAAATACTTAGTCCTGGGAGAGGGGGAGGGGAAACCTTAAAAGTAAAATGGTATCGCGTCATAACATCGCCGGAAAAGCATCGCGCTTCAAAACATAGACGTCAAAACATAGCTACGAAAACATCGCCGTGCCAATAACATCGCTGACCGAAACATCGCAAAAGAATAAGTTTTATTTCTACATATAATAAAAAGTGTATATTTTTTTGTGTGTATGTTGGTCGTTTTGAGGACAAACGGATGCAAGCAAAACTATAAAAAGGTCTGTTTTGACCCTTCATCATGCACATCGAAGCTTGCTTTTCGAATTTTTTATTAGAGTTATAAAAATATGAAATTTGACTTTGTAACAAAATGGCCCCATGATAGAACGTTTAAGAACGAACTCGGGCATTCCATTATTTAATATTTTAATTATAATAAAACACAATTACAAAACTACATACAACGCGCGCAGTAAACAGAACATTAGGTTACAAAAGAACGAAGATAACTTCTTACAGGCCGCTGCCTGCGGCCTGTAGCCAGAGGGACGTCTTACACGAAAAACGACTACATCTTTCAGCGAGAGCCGACGAACTTCTGAGAACAAAATGTTTTCACTTCACTTTAATGATCGGCAAAATATCATTAGATATTTTGCCGAGAATGGCGACAGCGCCGTCTATATTGTTTTAAATGATAGGGAAGATGGCTCAATAGTAATTACGCTATTTAATCTATTCGTAAGAGTTTGAATTTAGCGCTACATTCTCCCCCTCTGTTCCCGAACCTACGTCCCGAGGCGGGAACAGCACTTAAAAGTTTCCGCGTATACCACAGGAGATTGAACTTTTGTAACTATAACATTTTAACATGACGATGAAAGCCGATGCGCAGTAGATACCAAAATTTTAATTTAATCAGGGTTTACTATTTCAAAGGTACTACATTCTCCCCCTAGTCGGAAGATTTAATTAACTAGACCATCACACTTGTATTTATATGATTACTACTTATGCGTTTAGTTAATTCTATAAAACAAGTTAATTTATTCCAGAAATACGGCTATTCATTTTAACAAGTTGAGACATCGATTGGGATTCCGATACGGCGGAATGGAATACGATTCCCTGAAAACTACCTTGGACCATTGCGGCTCCATTCCACCTCAGAATCATTGCTATACTTTCAAAAAAAAAAAAAAAAAAAAAAAAAAATAGAAAAGCCGTTTCTCTCTCTGAGTAAAATAAATTTCCTTTTTTTTTTTTTTTTTTTTTTTTTTTTTTTTTAATTTCTAATTTCGATTTATTTCTATTATAAAATTATGAAAATTATTCACGTCGACCGAGAACAAATACAAAATGAACCCATTTATTAAAAAATACTATTTCATGTTCTTGTTGTATAATTTAAGAACAAATACACAATTACTGTTAATAATACCGTTAAATTGTCCATCTTCCCTTTACAATGAAATATAAATAAAATCAACTTTCAAAATACTAAGAAAATTAAGAAATAATAATTAAAATATTATTGATATATCATTATGGCGGGATATATTTCCTCTGAAAATTCTTTTTCGTAAATACACAAAATATACCAAAATATTATTCAAAATATATATATGTAATATAAATTAAAAAATTTCACATTAAAAGTTTCATTGTTATTTTCAGAACAACTCTTTGAAAAAAAAAAAAAAAAAAAAAAATGTATTAAAATGAATATAAAACATATTCCGGAAGTGCGTGGCAACCTTTAAAAAAAAAATAAATTACTCATTCAAACTTGGTCGAATAACAATAAATAAAACAAAACACTTCGAAACCAAAATAGAATAGCATTCGTTAAAGAACAGAAGTAATTATTTAAAGACTAGTTTCGTAACTGTGTACCTAAAAACAAAGTTTATATTTTAAGAAAAACATATTCCGTATTTTCCATATTTGACGGTGGGGAGAAGAAATCCTCTCCATGAAAAACTTATTTATTTATTTTCATCAAATAATACACTGAGTAGCCAAATGATTTTTTTTTTTTTTTTTTTTTTTTTTGCTTAAACCTTTTTATCATTATTATTTCCCAAGTGACAGACTGAAGATAATAAAGATATTATTGCACTTGCAGTTAACAAAAAACAAAATCAAAAAATAAATATTTCGATTTGCTTATCATCTGTGACTGGAAGAAGGGGAGAAAAAATAGTCTCCCCATTAAGAATTATTCACTTTTAGCAGAAATCGTCTCCATTTTTTTAATTTTTTATTAGGAGCGTTGTTATAAATAAGAATTTGTATACAAACAATAATTATTAATCATAGTAAGAAGTGTTATAGGAAAAAGAACATTTATGCAAAGAATATTAAATCACAAAAACAATATATCGTTATTTCACACATGTCACTTACAGTAACTTTTATATAATGTGCTAAATAGTTCCATTAAAATAATCTCATATCGGCAAATAAAAAGAAAACAGAAAGAAACACAAAATTTTAACCAGTATATCCGTTATTACTACAGAAAAATAAAGCATGTTACAATACCTTGCTTATATTAGAATAAGAACTTGATAATTAATTTTCAAACTGTTCACTTTATTGTCCACATTTCATAAGTCTTTCGGAAATATATCAGGATATTACAATAATAAATACTTATTAAGTCTTCTTTAAAAACGAAGAATGTTCATGTTATTATTTACTTTTCAATTGTTCTCAAAAAGAAAAGACTATAAGTCTCGGAAAAATGAAGTGAGAGAAAGCGTGATGAATCGACATCACGACAGTCATAAAAGTTTTAAAGAAGTTTTATAGTTTAACATTAGAAATGCAAATATCACTACTTACACAAAGATGAGTAGAGCTAAAAAACTCGTCGAAGGTGTCAGGATGACTTTGATTACACTAAATACTTGCATAAACAATAATAAAGAGAACTACTGTCTCTTTTCTTGGATCGCATGCTATATTATTTGTAGAAAAAAACTCGTTTATTGTATATTCTTCTTTTTACAAGTAAAACAGAAATTCCCTTTCCACGATAATAACTTGAATAAAGCAGAAATTTAAAAAAAATAATAATAATAAGTGACTTATACTATATTATTACATTAAAATAATGTTATTCCTGAAAACCTTCTCAAAAATAACAGCAAATCATAATCAAATGTTCTTGACAGTGCACAAAACTTCTTCGCAGAAAAAAACACAAATGTATCGCAGAACACAAACTGATTTTCAGTTTTAAACAAGCAGGTTTGCCACTTTTATAAAAGGTGAAATTTTGTTTTTAAACAAAACGAAAACACATTTCACAACACTAATACTACTTTTAAGCAAGCAGATTTCTTCACGATAAATAAGAACACTAATATTTATCTTTAATTTTTCGTTGGGCGCCAGTGTAACAGAATGGCCCCATGATAGAACGTTTAAGAACGAACTCGGGCATTCCATTATTTAATATTTTAATTATAATAAAACACAATTACAAAACTATATACAACGCGCACAGTAAACAAAACATTAGGTTACAAAAGAACGAAGCAGCGCCGTCTATATTGTTTTAAAAAATGATAGGGAAGATGGCTCAATAGTAATTACGCTATTTAATCTATTCGTAAGAGTTTGAATTTAGCGCTACAACTTCGTTTTGTGTTTTTCCGGCGATGTTATGACGCAGTATCTCTTGCCAGTTCCCTCTTGCAAACAATTCTCTTTCAATAACAGATATCTTGTCTGGAATAAAAGATAATTACATTTTATTCTTTAAGGTATTGGGGTAAAATTAAGAACGCCGTAAATACCATAGAATTGTGCCAATTTTTTCAATGATTTGTAAATCTGACTATTTCTATGTTTTGACCAAATGCTGTGAAAATCAAGTTCCTAAGTTAAAAATTGCAGATTTTACAATTTAAATATTTAATTTTTGAAGTTTTTTTCGTATCCATTTTTTCTAAATACCAGTCATTGAAACGCATTTTGAGTGAATGAATGGTAAATCGAAATTTTATATAACTGAGCTTAACACAGTAGCTTTATTTGTTAAAAAAAGAAAAGCTTGCAGTTAACTATAACTGACTACTTACTTTCGAATTTTATGAATTTATTGCTTTTATCTCCATACATAGGAAGAAAGTATAGGATTGGTAAAAATTTTCGATTTCTGATTTTCGATGAATTTACACATTTTGAGATGTCATGAACAAGATTCGGCTAAATTTAGAAAATGTGTGTCTGTGTGTTTTAGCTAAACATTGTGGATACTGTATCTTACGAAACAATGGTCAAAATTTAACCGAACTTAATATTTGGTTGAAACTTAAATTGGTGCTGATTATTTTTTCAGATATATCACCCAACAGGTAGCATAGCCATGTTAAGGTGAAACTATAGCTCAGCTTCTATAGTGTATCAAGCTTAGTGAATGAATTGTATATTGTGCAAGACTCTGCTGTTTCAATTTGGGTGCATATCGACTGACAGGTGGCACTGGTATGCTGCAATGTAATCCTGTTTCAGGGAACGCATATTGAAACGGTACATCTCAACTTCTATAGTGAATAAATGCACAACACTTGATGTTTGAGATGAATATTATGTAAAACTATGCTGATTCAATTTGGCTGCATAAAGGGCGATAGGATAGATGACGCGACTGTGCCGCAATATTTCTTGTTTACAAGAAAGCTAAAATTCTGTTTCTATGATATATATAAACGTGACAAACTTAATATATTAAATATATATTATGAAAAAACATACTTACTGGATTTTGGTATGTATCGGCCGGAAAGTGGCGCTGCTATTATTTTTTTGCGATTTCTCAGTTGTATATATCTCAGCATCTACTGGTGAAAATTGTACTAAATTATTTATGTAAAATGTTAATTGTGAGAAGCTATGTTGGATTAAATCTGTGCATGCTAAACGAAAAGTATAATATATAAGAAAAAGGAATTGAAATTGAATTCGTGAAAATTCCCGTATTCTGGTTTTTGATAACGTTACACGTTTTAAGATGTCCTGAAAATGATTCATCCTTTTTTAGAAAATATGTATATATCTATCTGTGATGCTTATGATATGACAGCAAACTTTGTATCTAGAGAATCAAAACACGAAGTTTTAACGAAGCTTGGTATTTAGTTAGATCGTGACTTAAATTGGTGTTGATTTGCTTTGAGACATATCGCCTTATTGGTGGCGCTGTTAGGCTGCAAATTTCTTTATTTAAAGGAAGGCTATATCTCAGCTTCTATGGTATATAAACGTAACAAACTTAGTATATGAGATAAATATTATGCAAAACTATACTGATTCAATTTGTGTGCATATCGGTCGCTAGGAGGCGATGCTGTGCTGAAATTTAATTCTGTTTATGGGAGGGCAATATCTCAGTTTTTATCATATTCAAATGCACCAAATTTCGTATGTGAGACGAATTAAATGAAAAACTATGCTGATTCAGTATAGGTGCTTATCACTGCAGATGGCGCCACTATACTGCAATTTAATTTCGTTTACAGAAAGGCTATATCTCAGTTTCTATATTACATAAATGCACGAAATCGGTATGTGATACATAAATTATTCAAATTTGCTGATTAATTTTGGGTATACATCGCCCGACAGGTGGTGCTGCTTTTAATTTCTGCAAATTTCCAAATGGTTGTGTCTCAGCAACTGTTGTTTAAAATTGCACCAAAATTCGTAGAGAAATGTTAATAGAGAGAAAAGTAACAGCAGTGTCACCTTTCGAACGGTATACACCCAAATTCAATCAGCGTAATTTTTTGTAACATAGTAGAGTCTCGATTATCCGAGTTAATGTGGACCGAGCTCACCTCGGATAAGGGAAAAACTCGGTTAAACCGGAATTACATAAATGGATTTCTAAATAAATGACTGAAATATTAATTTATACAGAATTTATTAATTAAATGGTATACTTAGAATTTTTATTGATATCCACTGGTAATACTTGTAGTAGAATAAAAACAGGGAATGCAATTGTTCATTTGAAATAGTCCTTAATAATTTTTTGTTTGTGAATTGATAACCGTTTCTTGGCTGCAATATTACGCCATTTAGTTAGATTCATTAGGATTTCAGGTGTAGCCTCTTCTTGCTGCTCAATGTATTCAATAGTTTTTTCAATTGATTTTAGACCTTCAGAATGCGTAATTTTTTTCTGTTTAACACAGTTTTCATCATCACTGCTCTCTTGCTCTCGATTTTCAACCATATCTGCAATCATGTCATCTGTTATTTCTTGCTGCTCATCTGCATTCATCCACTCATCAATATCTTTCTCAGTAAGAGATTCAGAAACAGGAAGTGTTTTTGCCAAGCTCAATAATGATTCGTCATGAGATGCTTCATTTTCATCATTTGGCTGCACTTCTGATGATAAAATTTTCCGCCACGATTTCTGTAGAGTCGTTGATTGAATTTCTTCCCATGCTTCGGCTATCCAATACACGGCATCCTTCAGTGTAATCTCTTTAAGACATTCTGTTACTCCTTTTTCTTCAAGATCTTCAATCAACTTTCCTAACAACTTTTTTCTGTAATTTCTCTTCAAGTTCTCAAGAACACCTTGATCTAATGGCTGTACGAGTGAAGTCACATTTGGGGGCAAAAAATAAGCTTTGATATCTCCACTTGACAGTTGCTCTTCATCCGGGTGGCATGCGGCATTATCTAAAAGTAAGAGTGCTTTTCTTTCCAAATTTCTATCTTTTAAAAATATTTCCACTTTAGGGACAAATTCCTCAGAAAACCATTTTTTAAAAAGTTCGCCACTCATCCAAGCATTTTTTTGATTTCTGTAATATACAGGAAGACTCGAAATGTTTATATTTTTAAATGCTCTTGGTTTCTTAGACTTTCCGATGATCATGGGTTGAAATTTAAAAGTACCCGATGCATTACAACAATTTAAAATGGTTATTCTCTCCTTTTTTTTTCTTATATCCGGGAGCTGATGATTCTTTTCTGGCAGCTAAGGTTTTTGATGGCAACATTCGAAAATTTAATCCTGTCTCATCGGCATTGAACAGTTGATCCCTACTTATATTATTTTCCTTAATAAATTTATGGAAATCTTCTTTGAATTTAACAACTGCTTCGGAATCTGCAGATAACTTTTCACCAGTTATATTCAGTTGGCGAATTCCGTAGCGTTTTTTCCACCTATCAAGCCATCCAACACTTGCAGTAAAGGGTTCACCATTATAAAATTTCTTGTGAAAATCCAAAGCTTTTGATTTTAACATTGGTCCCGATACAGGACTACCCTTTTCTCGCAATTGCGTAAACCACAAAAACAAAGCTTCAGAAGTTTTTTCAAATTCACAATGCTTCATTGTTTTTCTTACTTGGCTGCAGTTTGTTTTGTCGGCAAAATATTTTTCAATCTGAGCTCTATTTCTTTTCCAATCACCAACAGTTACTTCTCCAACACCCAGATGTAACGCAACACTTTTAATAAATTCTCCTTTGCCCAACCGCTTCAATGCTTCAATTTTTCTTTCTATCGAAACAACGATTCTTTTCCGTTTTTTGTCTTTGGAATTCATTTTTTATTAAATTTTGAAATTTTAAGCACGACACAAACGTAAAAAGTAGGACTGAAAACTGTCTTTTTCGTTTCTAGAATGTAGATAAATATCCAATATGAATTTCTTGAAAGAATGCAAGAAACTCTTTTTCAAGTGTGGGAAAGATAAGAAACATCTTGGCACACTGCCATTAAAATTAGACCAGCCCGGAAGTCGGGAAGCTATCATTGTGTGTTTGTGGGGGGTGGAGAATTTGTCCTCTTTCTCCTTTCAATACCCTCTTTCCTTTATTAGTAATAGATCCGTCTTATCTATTCCTGTTATACTACTTAAGTGACGGATTTTTAAAATTTGGCTCTGCAGTACAATTGAGTGTAATCTTTTCCTGATCCAGAATTCCATCAATCACAGAATACAAAACCGCTTATTTAGGGCTGAGTACATACAACTGACACTCCTCAGTACATTGTTAAATTGAAAGAGAGATAATTCGAATAAGAAATTGCCTTAGCCAAAGAAAGTGTAAGGTAGAAGTAGAAAAAAAATAAATTCTTAATTTAAAAAAAAAATAATATTTTTTTTTTGGGAGTACCTCGGTTAAACCGAAACTCGGTTAAGCGGGACTCGGATAATCGAGACTCTACTGTATCTCACATACCAAGTTTTGTCCTTTTATATAACATAAAATCTGAGTTATAGCTTTACAGTGAATAGAAAATAATGCAGTATATACGCGTCATCTGACGACCGATGTATACCCAAATTCAATCAGTCTAGTTTTACATGCACATCTCACATGCCAAATTCGGTGCATTTATATATGATAGAAGTTGAGATATTGCCTTCTCGCAAAAGGGATTAAGTTACAACATAGAAGCGTTACTTATCGGCCAATGTGCATTCAAATTTAATTTGTATAGTTTTGCACAACGTGCATTCCACGTGTCAAATTTAGTGCATTTATACGCTATATAAGCTGAAAAAAAAAAAAAAAAAAGGGAAATTATAATTTAGCAGCGCCACATTTTGGGCGATATACCTCAAAAGCTAATCAGCACCAAATTAAGTTAAGGTTTTTACTAAATATCAAGTTTGGTTAAATTCCGTCTAGTGGTTCGTGCGATACGGCATCTATAAAATGTTGGTAACACACATACAGACAGACACTGACACACGGTCATTTTTTTAAATGGTCAAAACATGTTCAGGACATCTAAAAACGTATAAATCCATTGAAAACCGAAGGTCGAAAATTTTTACTGATCCATTATTTTCTTTTTATGCGTACGGAAGAAACTAATGAAAAATATGTTAGAAATATTTTTGGCATGACAACAAATCATCACACATTAATTTTTAATCTTTCGATCCATGTTGAAAAAAAAAAAAAAGTTTAGAATATTTCATTCCAATGTCTAGTCAAATCAGTATATAAACTTTTGCTTGGCTATGTTTTTTACAGGCGATGTTATTGACATGGCGACGTTTTGGCGGGCGATGTTTCGATATAGACCCATTTTTTTTTTTTTTAGACGGGTAACTACAAACGCTGTTGCCCCGAATTATCCATCTTCATAGTTTCATTTATTATTTTATCACTGTATACAATTTGTGCATTAGTGACACCTACTGAGAACAGTCAACATCCTTCGAAATTCAGTAATTATGTTTCTGAGACGTTACAAGAGTTTTTTTTACAAATTTGGTATGACTTTGATATTTATAGTTCTTGGCAGTTTTTGGATTTGGCGATCAAATCGTAATATAAAAATATACATGCGAGATGTATATTTTCGTAATATACATTGTACGAAATATTGTTTCGTATTCTTGATTGCTCTTTTAATATATCTTATTAAAATAATCATGATTTTTGAAAAGAATTACATATGTTCGCAAGATAATTTGGCGATATCTTTTCTTTTCGCCAGAGGCGACAGATACCATGTCAATTCCGCAAACTTTTGCAGCTTAAGAAATCTTAACTGTGTTTGAAATAAAATAGTTTTCAGCTTTGTTTTGTGGATGCCAAAGTATATTTCGAAAACAAGTTAATTTTTTATTGAATAAAACTATCATTTTTTATTTAATTTTGCACCGACTTCAAAAGTTATGATTAATTGCAGTGTTTATGTTGTTTGGCGAAAGAATTTATTTCATACTTTTAGGCGCAATTTTTGATTTCATTTCATTTTTAGTCGTTTGAATAATTATTGTTCTTTGAGGACGGTTCTATTTTTTTGCAAAAAGATTTTATTTTTTTTCCTTTCAGTGGAAATGTATTCAGAGCAGAACATGAGAAGGCATTCGATGGCAGTCTCATATATCGGAACTAGCGAGGAAAGTGACAAACTCTAAAAAATGGTAATTTTGAGTAAATGTCACTGAAAAAAAAAAGATGAAGAGCCCCAATGTGCACAAAAAACGTTACGTTTCCATCTTGAAAATTATCCACTTGGGAGGCAGTCGTGTCAGTTTTATTCAAGTCAGTGCTTTATTTTAAAGTTAATTTTTCTCAAATACTGCGTTTTAAGTTTGTGTTACATCTTCCCTTTCTTCATAATGTTTTCGAGATAAAAACGCTATTTCTGCAATTTTCCACCGAAGGCGCTGTAAGTGGTTGCATCTCGAAGCGCAAGGCCACGCTATTATACTACTATTATGAGTGTAGCTGCAGCCGTTCAGCATTTAAAAGAACGTAAACGGACTTTTGTGAGCATCCTGTAATTTGTTTAGATTTTAATGAAATCACAATGGGACCTATTTCTTGCCAAGATATTTAGAACGAAGAATGTAATGAAATCGGAGCATCTGCTATGAAGTTATAAGCTAACAGCAGCGACAATAAAAATATATGGTTTGAATTAAGAACCCCTCCTTTGTTAATTCGATTAAAAACGACAATGCGTTATACGATGTGATCGCTTACAGTAACCGTATTTTGAACTACGTAGCTTGCGTGTGCTACGCTACAACGTGTGCAATGTAGTTCAAGTGTACATAGTGCAAGAAATTGCGAACAAGCAAATGCACGTTTTTAGCGTTCTATTTTTAGCATCAATGTCTACAAACTGTCTTTTTGGTACTAAATCGATGATACGGTTCAACTTTGTAATTCATTTTTTTTTCTCTATTTGGAACGTTTTCGAGATAAGAACACTAACTCCGCTATTTTCCACCAGGTGGCGCTGTAAACGGTTTCATCTTGTGGCGCATGACCACTTTACTATGCCTACATCCCACTTTTATGACTATAGCTGCAGCCGCATCAGTTAAAAGAATTGGGACTGGCATTTTTGGGCTCCCTGTATTTTCTTTAGATCGTAAAGATATTACAATGGGACCTACTTCAGACCAAGACCTTTTCAACAAAACAAAAAGTATCAAAATCGGAGCATCCGTTCAGAAGTTATGAGCTAAAAAAAAAAAAAAAACATACGCTTTGAATTGAAAACCTTCCTCTTTTTTGAAGTCGGTTAATAACGAATACAATGGTTGGGATTTTTCTGAATGTAAAAAATGCATTGGCATTGGGTAACGAGTAATTGTAAAAACAGATTTACTCATAGAATATCGTAGGCGTTGGCTGTCGGCGAGATTAGGCATTGTCTGCTCTTGAACAGTAGAGTATTCTCAGGAAGGAAAACAGAGATTTTGCCCGCTATTTACATTTGGTAACAGAAGAAAATGCATAAATACGATTGCTGTGTTTCTATTTTCACATACATTTTACAAGCCTGTCTCTCCTTTATTTTTAGTAATATTATATCTTTCTTCCAAGTGTTTTCTTACACATGATTATTTTCAGGAGGATAGCTGCACCATAAATACAACTTTTTACTACCCGTTAAAAACGTGCAATTCTGGGCGGGCTCTCTTCATTTTTAACTTTAAGTGTTTTCTTACAGAATTTTAGACTCGAAAATTAGATAATTTAACCGTTCCGTCGTCTTCCTTACTTTTCTTTTGTTGCAAAAAATTTTCCCCTGTCTCTAAACGCAATATAACTTCTAATTTTAACTTTAAATTCGTTTCAATCTTGCTAGAGAGGCTTATGCTTCCTAGTGTTGTTCGATGAAAAAAATATCCAGAGTATTCTTTCCACGAAATTTTAGGAATGTTTCACACTGGTTTTGCAAGCAATTACTTTTGATACGATGGTAGGGTTTGCAGATCTGTCAGAAAGGTTACACATTAATAAATCCCAAACATCTTACCCACAAAAAATAAATAAATAAATAAATAAAAATTTAGAAAAAGTCATGAACTTTTAGGGTAAGTTCAAAGTGAAGGTTTTTTTTTCATCGTAAAAAAAAAAAAAAAAAAAAAAAAAAAATCAAAATGTGTTATAAACTTCTCAATAAGTGTATTGTAGTAAAGAATACACATGATACTTAATATTACATATTTTTAAAGTTGTCTAAGTACATTTTTTGGTGGGGTTTTTTACTGCGTCTCTTATTAACCGGGCTTCCCCTATCACATAAGTTACGTTTAAAAAGAAAAAAAAAACTGTCTTTAGATGTTTTCTTCATTTTTTTTTTATTTATATATATATATATATATATTTTTTTTTTTCAGACCATATTTCTGTACTGATAAGTATAAAGGATTTAAGTCCAAAAATGTCGATTTTGAGTTAAGTACATAGTAAGACTCAGAAAAAAATTCTCAATCAGTTGGTATAAAGGATTTAAGTCTGTGTCATTTAGTCTTTGAGAAAATCCATTGGTAAAAAAAGATTCAAGTCAGAAATTTACCATTCATGTATGGTATAAAATATTTAATTCAATTTTTTCCCGTTATTAATTGAAGGTTGACAATCACTGAATGGTATAAAGGGTATAAGTCAACGAAATCCCTTTTTCCTAATCGATTCTTCTGATTTGTTTTTAATTAGTTTAAATTTATTTTTCGTCTCCTAAAAAAATCAAGAATATGGACTTAAATCCTTTATACTTATCAGTACAGATTTAACCTGGTATTTTAGCTATGCTTATTAATGCTGCTGAGCGCTGAGGGAATAACGATGGCATGAATAATAATATTGTGCTTGCTTCCCCAGTGAGATACCTTCTTTTGACCAACTGTTTTTGATGCACAACATTAACTTTTTTACAGTGAGTCCTTTAGGAAATTTATATGATCTACGTAAAAAATTCAAAAGGAATTCATTGTTCTTAAAAATGCAAAGAATGATATTTCTTTCTTTTTTCTTGCCTTTACGTACATCTTTTTAAAAAATATATCTTTTTAAATTATAATTGCATGAATAATTAATAAAAAGAAGATAAATACGTATATGTATATATTCATATACATATATCTATATATTTCTTTCGTACTACCTTTTTAAATAATATGCTTTTTGTCTAGCAAGAATTTTTTTAAGCCATTTTTCCAGGAAAAGGAAATTGAGTACAACTAATTTATTTATTTACTAACAGGCTTCGCTGGACCCTATTTTTAAATGAATCACTATAATTACTGAATTCTCAAAATTGCATTAATTTTTACCACGTGTAAAAAAAAAAAAAAAAAAAAAAAAAAAAGAGAGAAACAAAATCTGATTAGGAAAAATGTCGCACCGGGTTCTCACTGCCTTCGGAAAAAATTCCCAAAATGCTCTAACTCTTATTTCTGTTATTTTCCCCCTTCGCCCCCCCTCCCGTCTATTCTAATAATTTCACAAATTCGAAAATATCCGCAATCGATTTGTAAATATCAAAAACCTCTATGCACCAGTTTTGAACGATCTATCTCTATTTTTAATTTTTTGCCCCACCACTCCGCCCCCCTTCCCAATAATTTTAAAAATTCGAAAATATCCGCAATCGATTTGTAAGTATCGAAAACCTCTTGTACCAATTTTGAATGATCTAACTCTATTTTATTTTTTTTTTGCCCCTCCGCCCCCCTCCCGTCCCTCCTAATAACGTTACATTTTCGAAAATATCCCCATTCGACTTGCAGGCCTCTAAAACCAATCTGTACCAATTTTGGACGGCTTAACTGCATTTCTATTTGTTTTTGCCCATAGGCCTCCTTACCGCCCCTCCTAATAATTTTACAAATTCAAAAATATCCGCATTCGATTTTAAGTATCGAAAACCATTTGTGTACCAATTTTGAACGATCTAACTCTATTTTTATTTTTTGCCCCCCCCCCCCCCCAATAACTTTACACTTTCGGAAATATCCCCATTCGACTTGCAGGCCTCTAAAACCTATCTGTAACATTTTTGAATGCCCTAACTATATTTCTATTTGTTTTTGTCCATAGCACCCCCCTTCCCGCTCCACCCTCTTCCCGCACCTCCTAATAATTTTACAAATTCGAAAATATCCGCAATCGATTTGTTTGTATCGAAAACCTCTATATACCAAATTTGAACGATCTAACTCTATTTTTATTTTTTTTGTCCCCCCCCCCTCTCCCCTTCCCTCCCCTCCTAATAACTTTACACTTTCGAAAATATCCCCATTCGACTTGCAGGCTATTGAAACCTATCTGTACCAATTTTGAAAGGCCTAACTGTATTTCTAATTGTTTTTGCCCCTGCTGCCCCTCCTCCGATGCTGCCCCACCTGGGGGCTGAATTTTTAAAATTCCAGAAATTGGTTTTTAGATATTTGTATTAGCTATATTTTATAGCAAAGATTTCACGTATACCTGTTTTTTTTTTTTTTTTTTTTTTGAGATATATAGGATTATGCGAAATCGCGTTTTACGCATGTGAAATCCCGTTTTGCCCGCCCCCCCCCTTCCCCCCCCTTGGGGACCGAATTTCGAAAATTCCAGAAATCGGTTTTTAGACATTTATATTAGCTATATTTTAAAGCAAAAATTTTACGGATATCTGTTTTTTTTTTTTGTTTGAGATATGAAGGATTTTTTGAATTCACGTTTTGCCCCCTTCCCCCCTTGGGGGGCGAATTGTTTCATTTTTTTTTTCCTAAATATTCCCTTACCTATAAGAAAAACAAAAACAAAAAAAGAATGATCGAAATCGGTCAATCCGTTTACGAATTTATAAAGGACATACAAACATTCATTTATATATATATATATATATATATATTTACTTTTTTCTTTCAATTCGGAAGCCAATATTCACCAAGAAAATTGTCTAGTTAATAACAATGTGCATTTTCAATCATTGTATTCAATTATTTACGTGAAAAAAAAAGTAAATAATATTTTTTTCTGAAATAGAAGCACATTATATTTGATGATTTATGAATAAAAGCAAAGTTAAATTTATAAAGGTAACTGGCGTACTATCTTTTTTAATAAATCATTTTTACCGTTATCGTTAACGACAAAAATTTAAATTAGTTAGATAAAAATTTCAAATAAAATCACTTGAAAAAATAATATATATATATATTGCTATAAGTTGAAACAAACTAAATTTAAGATCTTTTCCTCGAAAGTAAGAGAGCTTACGTTTCTATTCCTCTCCAAACATAATATATTGGCCCTCTGGAAATGAAATTGTGTTATTCAAGTGAAAGTTAGCTTCTAGAAATTTTCCTTATTTCTCTCTCGCCCTTTTTGCGTATAGTTGAATGGGGGGTGGGGGGGGGGGGTGATGCGCTTATCGTCAATTAAATCTTGGTAGCAGATGTTCGAGTGAAGTGATGTCTTTGTGTGAAATTAATATGAGTGAAGTCCTTTTTACAAATCTGCTTTTCGCTGATAACTTCAAGGAGATAGTTTGGTATAAATAGATTTATTTGAGTGCTATTATTCTTTCACTTATCTGAGTCGAGTAGAATTATGTGAAGCATTTAAATTATAGTGAAAGAACTTTAGAAATAATTTAGATCTTGATGTTGTATTATTTCTCTTTCAGACAGCGATTTTGCGTTGTTACCATTTCGCGGTCAATCACCTTGAATGAACGTGCAAACTTTTTTTCCCCTTTCTTTTTAATATTAGTAATATATATGCCTGAAAATTTATCGTTGAATCTGTCCAGATTTTTAATTCGCTATACAAAGCTACACTATTTAACCGATCGCAATAAAAATTGGTACAGTTATTAATTAGGACAAAATCTAACTAACGCCGTATTTTATTATTATTATTTTTTGAGAATCTGACAGTTGATTAAAAAAATATCAACTAAAAACCCCATTTTAACTTTAAAATTATTAAAAAAAAAAAAAAAAAAAAAAAAAGAAAAAGAAAAACAGTAGAAAAATCATGCTACAGAAATGCATTATCTTTTTTACACAGTTGCGATAGCCATTAAATTCATCGCCAAAATGACAACAAAAATTTAAAAGCCGCCAAGGGTGAATAATAGATTAAAGTGAATACTAAATTAAATTCTGTTTTGTACAGAATCTTCTACCCATTACTTAAAAAGCAAAAATGGGCTTTTTTTAAAATTAGTTATATATTTGTTTAATATTTTAAGTGCTTTAAAAGCACAGTATTTTCCTTACAGTTAATTAAAATAGATAGACAATTATCGTTATTAAAAGCTACAGCTTAAAGAAAAATAAAACACATCTAAAAATTCCGCTATCCATTTTTTTTTTTCTCTCGACCATATTCAACCTGTTCTTTTATTGTGTTTATTAATGCAGTCCAAGGAATAATTATGTTTGTACTATGATAAATTATTATTAGTTCCCCACGATACTGCAGATAGTGGACGCATTCGTAATTATGTATTCGGAGACATTTTCGGCTTCAATTTTTTCATGTTTTGAGATTTGAGGAATCCGAAAATCATAAAATCTATCTGATGTTCTTTTGTAGAGATCCATCTGGTGTTCATGTGAGCAGAAAATTTATCTGAAATAAACTGTAAATAACGGTGAACGTGGCAAATAAAGTAGGTTCAGCCTTAAATATATGGCTAAAATTTGACATCAAAGTTTCAGTTTTTTTACTGTGTAATACTTATTACTTGTAAAACGCATTTAGTTGTCCGTCTCCCGTTTTTATCCTCGTGTTTGATTTCTTTTGTTTTAAAATTGACATTTTAGTTATTAAAAATATATGTATACAGCTTAGAAAGTGCATACAAATGTTACGTAGTGTTAACATCATGATATTCTCTCTGTCTCTCTCTCCTCCCTCCCCCTCTTTTTTTTTTTTTTTTTTTTTTTTTTTTTGTGTGTGTGTGTGTGTGTGTGTGTGTGTGTGTGTGTGTGTGTATTCATATTATAAAGTTTTAGCAGAACCAAAAAACAAGTAGGGTAGGTGCTCCAGTAATTGACATCGATCCCGAAATAATTAATAAATAGGAATAATAATAAAATCATATATTTTATACATATAAGAATTTTAACATTTTATGTGAAACACTGGAGCAGAGCATATGGTGCTAATAACTGGTAAAATGAATAACTAGCAGAATGAATAACTAATTACTGATAAAATGAAAGACTGGCAGTGTCAATTACTGGAACATTGAGTGGGTGTCAAATAAAAATTCATAAAAAATAAATAAATAATAATAATTGTTATCAAATGTACATATTTTAACAAATATATGTGGTTCTGAATGTTTTTCATACCATATGTACTAACTTAAGATTTCTAAAACTATTTTCTGATGACTAGAACGTTAAAAACATCAGAGATTGCTCTATAAGTATCAATCACTGGTGCACTTACCCTATCTTTAAGATTTTAAATAAGAAAAATATGCTGCAAAAAAATATTGTGTTATTATTTCTACTTACTCAAATCTTTATTTTTATTCAAGTATAAAAGATTCCAGAAAATGCTTAAAAGCATTTCATTATAAGATTAAGGCTTCATCTAAATAAATTTACATTCTTTTTTTTCTACCGAGACAACATTAATTTTGCGTCCCTTCCTTATAAGCGTGAGCGATAAAAGCCTCTAAAAGCAGGAAACCTATTTTTTTTTAAAACTGGATTAAATGCAAGTTTATTTTAGTAAATTAAGGCTTCTGCGGCTCTTACCCTTTAGGGTATTCCATTATATTGTAATTTGGGTATTATCTAATTTGTTCTAGTTGGAGGCAGATTGAGAAGCGCTTTTTTTTTTTTTTTTTTTTTTTTTTTTCTTTCTGTTCATTTTCCAGATTTAGAGAAATTGTTTATTAATTTTCTAAATAATTTAAATGAATTTGTTTTAAAGTATTTACTTAACTTTGCTCTTAGTTTTTAAACAAAATACTGTTTTTCGTACTTGTCATTATTGGTTCATATTCTGTTTCTGCAATGGGTTTATTTAATAAAATGGACAAAACGTTTATTTTCATTCGTAAATGACTCATATCTCGCATTATTTCATTTAGTCTTCTAGAAAAATACGGTTTATTAATCGATGTAATATTATAGTAACGATTTAAATAGCAAAAATAACAGAAAATTAAAATAAGAGCATGTATCTTTAGTGAAAGTATTTTGAAATTCAAAATAATCGAAAATCGTAATTTAGCAACAGTGCGTTGCCAACTGTGTATGGTAGGTACTTTTTATTTAATAATTACCACTAATTTTTATGAATGGCGTTGAACATATACGACAGTCGATTACATAAACATCATAGACCTATTACTTGGGGGGTGGGAATCGATTAACAGTTTTAATTGGGTTAATCGTAGCTCATTAATCGAATTTTTAATCGATTTTCATTTTTCTTTATATAATTTTATTTGAATAATAAATATAACTCTCCAATTTTTTTTTTTTTTTTTTTCAAAATAGTATACGAACAATAAAAATGATATAGATGTTAAATTTAACTAGTTCCTTAAACAATAAATAATAATAATAAACATGCAAATAAATAATGAAAAATATATTCCTAAATAAAATTTTTATTCGGGAATACAACTGAAAAATTTACTTATATTTATTATTACTTTTACATACTGAAAAATAAATTCTCTTTACTAAATTTTAATAAATAAATAAAAAGTAATAATAATAATTTGATCACCCATTGTAAGTCTATGGTCCCCTGAAGTTGGCAAAACTGTTTAGCGAGTCCATTCGATGGATAATTAATGCATAAAGCATCCCCCCCCCTCCCCCTAAATTTCCACGTTAGAGAAATTATTCATTATATTTCCATATAATTTAAAAAAATTTGTTTAAACGTTTTATTTAATTTTTGAACAAAATACAGTGTTTGCAGTAGTCCTTATTGGTTTGTATTTTGTTACTTACAATATTTATGCAATGAAATGCCTTATTAAATTCACCATTCATGAATGAATTTCATCTTGAGTTATTATTATTATTTACCCTTTTTTTTTTTTTTTTTTTTTTTCGGGGGTGGGGTGAGAGTACCTGGGCCGCAGCTGACCTATGGAGGAGTTTAAAATGTTATTTCCAGCCGTAATTAAACTAACCCAGGTGTTTATATTACATTGATTTCGGAGATAATTTGTAAACTTATATTGATTTTATTGTATTTAATCCATTGTATACTTTAAAGTGTGATCACAATTTTAATCATTTTAAACTGTGATTAAAACATATACATTTTATATTTTTATAGCTGTAGTTTAAATTGCGGTTTTATATTATTAAATTCCAATTTTGTGCATTTGATGTATCTTTAATGAGATATAATAGATATTTCAAAACTTTATATTGCAATTCCATTTTTTATTTCTATTACACGACTACCTGTAGGTAATGGAAGCATTGAATTTGGTCCAAAGATTTGTTATCGAGATTTCACCTGATTTACATGTTTTTAGGTCTCCCGAGTCCAAAAAATTGTTTTTGGCAATTGGTCAGTGTGTGTGTGTGTATGTGTGTGGGGAAATCTTCTAGCTATTATATCTCGAAAACTAATAAAGATAGAACTACGAAACTTTAGAACTGAAACAGGTCTGGTGTATAGATGATTTTTCTAAATTTTGGTGAAAATTGGAAAACCGGAAATCCGTATCTCAAAAACGGCTCTAACGATTTTCTCCAAAATTGTTGTATAAACACTCTATTAGATGTCCTTTCGAATGATATAGTTAGTTGGTTCAGGAAAATTGACAGGCGTCCTGCATAAATAGCTGAATTTGAGGTCATGCAAGTGCGTTCCGTTCAAAACGACTGTATGATTTTTTTTTTTCAAACTTGCCATATTAATCCTCTTTTAAATATCCTTTTGCATGTAATTGTTGTTTTCTGGTCAACCATTAATTATGCCAAGCTTTGGTAAAAGTCTCTATCCTAAAAACGGCTATAACGATTTTCTTGAAAATTGTTACATAAACCCATTTTAGATATCCTTCCTCATGCTTTACTTGGTTATCTCAGGAAAATTAATAGTCATCCTGATCAGATAGATCAGTTTTAAATCTCGGAAATTGGCGTTTCAAAAAAAAAAAAAAAAAATCTAATTTTCTTTACTTTTCCCCTTATAAAAAAAAAAAAAAAAAAAAAAAAAAAGGAAATCGCTGTGTAAACTTTGTTTTATATGTCTTTACATGTATATTAACTGTCTCTTTTAGGTATCTATTTAATTTTAAATTCTTTTCTATTAAATAAATGTTTAGGTGTCTATTTCATTATGTCAATTCTATGTCTTCTTATAACATTTTCTCCAAAAAGTGCATATAATACGTGTAATAGTTGGTAATGGAAGTCGTGTGGTTGTTTCACACCAGTTTTTTTTTTTTTTTTTTTCCCTTTACTTTTAGTTATCTCTAAGTACAAGTATCACAGACATCAGAACTATTTGTTCATTAACATATATATATATATAACTGTTTATTTTAACTAAGACATTTTTCAAACTAATTTAGAAGGCTGCTTTTTCTAAAAACGGATATATGTGTAGAGCAATTAAAATTTTTCAAAATCACTCATTTATACTCATACAGAAATGTAATAGCATGCTGTGCGCTGTTTACTAATTTAAAATAGCAAAACTTATATTTAGAAAAAGAAAATGTAGAAAAAAAAAATGCTTTTCCTCGGAACGTGCCAAGTGCATAATTTTTGTGAAATTATTACGTTTTCTTAGTCTTTTTTTATTAGCGACTGAAAATAAAGAATATATTTTTACTTCCCTGTACAGAGTATAAGGAAAAATTGCGATTTGTTTTATAAGGTAAAAAAGCTCATTAAGAGCTCTATTAAGTCTTTAAAATCTCCATATTAAAGAAAATATACTTTTTAAAAAAGAATATTCAGTCCCTATTGCAAGCAATTTTAGAAATATATATTTTTTTCTTACACGTGGTCTTGCTGGGAGTAAGAAAACTAATCGTGTGTGATTAATAATTCATATATACACAGCATATACATAGTTAAGAATTTAATAACGTTATAAAATTTAGCAATTAATAGATACGTGATAATACCAACAACACATATGCATTTGTGCATATGCAGCATGAATTAAAACAAGTTAAAGTTATTAGTAAAATAAGATCTTTTCTTACCAGTTACAGCATTTACCCCACCCCTTTTTTTAAGTAATTATAATCATGACATCTCAGAAGTATTTTACAACTTAAAAATAATCTAGTTTGACCCTCACATGACTTTCTCTTACCCAGCCTTTCAATATTCAAAGACGGAAGGAGGCCCTCACCACTCTGCAGCAGTTTTGAGCAATTTCAACCTCCAAAGATGGACTCTGATGACAAATGTCACATTAAAGTGCGAAATTTTGAAAGGGGTGAGCCTCCATGTATACTCGGGCCGCCAAATTGGCTGATCTGCAGGATTTTCAAGTTGTCAGCTGAAACTAAGTGTTATTAGCAGTGTTAGTATTATCCAGTAATTCAATTAATTATAATTTTGCGTGCAGTTGGAGTAATTAGAATTAGGGAGCGATTTACCATATAAGTAGTAGTCCCGTCGCTGTAGTTGACGTCTGTCCTTGGGAAGACGGGGCATGGATATAGGAGGATGAGAGTCTTTGTCCAATGAATGTCCATTGTAGCTGGGTGGGAATTTCAGAAACGGCGTTGCTCTCATTCTCGTGGAACGTAATAGTATTGCTGGTGCAGTCTATTATGACGGAGGTGGAAGTTGAGGAGGAGGATATTTGTTGTCTAAGTATTCTCTGAGACCAATGTATTCTTCCTGGTAGGAAAGGCAGTCAATTGAGTAATCTGGATGGTCTGTATGGAAGTTAGCGTCTTTTTGGTTGGCCCTACAACCGTTGATTTAGTTGGGGGATGCTGAACAATACTCATTTGCATGGGGGCTCGCATATTGAGAACACTTTAAGGGCTGGTTGCAGAATGCAGTTGTGAGCCTGAAACTTTGGCATTTTGTGCATCGGGTTACTCTGGTGTAAGGTCTGTCTGCAACGGTGAAGACCACAGTTGAAAAGACCCGTTGAGAGGGGGTCCTCAGCGAGGGGAAGGGGCATCTGGAGGAGCCAGTTCCGAGAGTCTTTGTTTCTGAATCTTAAATTCTTGATGATATCTATTGTCGAGGCACATGTTTTTGATAAATTGAAGGAGTTAGAGAGGGCCAAAAGAATGTCAGCCTTGTGATCCTCCACTGGGGGAGCCTCATCTGCCTGATTCTCTTTTATTGAACTTGGAGCCGTTCTCTCACTTGGTTGTTGAGAAGATCGAAGATCAGTTGTCTGGAATCCTCCGACGATCTGCAAATGATTTCGACCAGACGCTTCCGGATGTAAGTGGCTGCATTTGGTCGTAACTGTTTTTATTTGCTGCGATTTTAATAGACACATTATGTCTCCTCCTGTCTCGCTATTTCTTTTTGATGTTATACACAAGGTTTTTTCATAGAGGCTAATGACTGAATCCACCAGTGTGGGTTCTGGAATGGGTGGATTAGGAGAGCTCTGAAGGTTAACTGAGGGCTTGATGAGATAACGGGCTGGATTTGTTTAATTTGAATTTGTTCATGTACCGTTTCTGTTGAATTTATATGGCGAACTTTCTTAAATTGGTTGTTAATATCTGTTTGTTGCTGGAGAATCTGATGGAGAAGTGAGTTTGTGCTTTCGCATGCTTGTAGAACATTGCCTTTATTGCTCGAGAACTTTTTCTCCATCACTTCTTCGAAATGAGTTTGTCTGCTGTTGCTATAAGTTCCCCATCATACTCTAGGTATGGGGAACTTAGGTAATTGTGAAAAATTTCGACCTAGGTTTTTTTTTTACTTTTTTACACGTTTTCAGGTGTGAGGAATCCGAAAATGACAAAATTTGTATAATGTCTGTCTATAGGGTGTCTGTTAGTGTGTTAGTCCGTTAGTCTGTGTACACGATATCTCAAGAACAAATTGTCGCAGAGGGGTCAGATCAGTTTTAAAACATTACTTTCGACACTGGCAAGAACCCTGTTGATTTGCAACATCCGAATTTAAAAACTTCGTAAGTTATTAGAAATTTACGATTTTCTTAACATGGGAGAATAGGACAAAAATTCTCTTAAACGTGCATTAAATGGAAACTTTTTACTGTAAAAATGTCAGACCAGTTTTAAAATATCAGTTTTGATGCCAGAATGAACATCAGTAACTATAAATATGCTACTTTGAAAATTTCGCAAGTTATTGGAAATTTACAAATTTCTAAACATGGCAGTATAGGGCAAAATTTCACATAAACGTCAATTTTTAGAGATATTTTTATCGTAAAGATGTCAGACTACTTTTGAAATATTATTTAGGACACTGGCATGAATATTAATTACTATGAATTTTCCAATTTAAAAAATTCGTAAGTTATTTGGAATTTACGATTTACTTAACATGTCAGAATAAGGCAGAATTGAGCATAAACTTCCATTTTGAGGATCATAAATACATTAGACAACTTCAAAATTACATTTATGATATTTGTTTGAACATGATTGAATGCAAATAATTTAATAGGAAATTTTCGTAAATTATTCGTAATTTACAATTTTACGAAATTGTAAATTTTTCATATAAATATGAATTTTGAGGATTATTGCATTGGAAATAGTAGCATGAAAACTACACAACGGAATTGACCCTGATAAAATAAATTAATAGGTTAGAATAAGATAAATATATCGAAGTGAACGGTGGATAGTCTATTAGGCGGGGATTTCCTTCTGTCACTGTATCAAGCTTTGGTCAAATTCATTTCATTTAACATGACTATAATAGTTCTCGTACTAGAAATTTATGAGAACATAACTATGTTGGGGAACTGAGCAGAGTCCACCTATGCCAACTAGTTTTTTCTAGTTTGATTCTTTTTCTCAATATATTTTCGAGTGTTTTCAAGTCGGTTTTATCACGTTTGGATTTAGTACTTCTGATCGTTCTGAGTTCATATTCTGCGAGAGATATTTGATTGATATTTACAGTATTGTTACAAATTTTGTTTTGATTGTTATTTACATCTTTAATCATTGCTAAAGAAAATGACTAAAGATGTAAATAACAAAATACAGTTGCACGGTGCAGGCTTTCCCAGCCACAAACATGTCTCAAAAAAAAGAAAAAAAAAAGAAAGAAAAAACTAGTTATCCAGCGTTTAATGGTAGCATAAGAAAAGAAGGTAAAAAAGGACTATTAAATAATGGTAAGGAATTTTTAAGAATAAATGAAAGTCTCTAACTATCGGAGAAAAGTTAAGTAAAAAAAAAAAACCTCAGGGTGCTCTAAAGGAACAAAAGAATGCAGAATGCCACCTGGCGGATCCGGATCATGATTGGGGGCGAAAGAGAAATGCAAAAGCTAACAAACAATGTACTATGGAAATGGAAGAAATTATAAGTAGTGGATAATGAGATATAGACCAGATGCAATGTTAGAGCGCCATCTGGTGAAAAAGAAACGAAACTCAGCTGACCAGGTAGAGTGGCCCAAGAGTTTTGCAGTGAAGTAGAGATTAAGAAAGACTGACAAATAGAGCTGGAGCTATTAAGAAGAAACCAAGGGGGAAAAAAAAGAGTTATATAGTTGTAAAAAGAAAAAAAAAAAAAAAGAGCAGAAAATCAGTGTAAATTTAAGCTAAAACCTAAAAAAGTCAAAAGAAAAAGAAAAAAGACTGTTTCAAAAGCCCCACCTAAAAAACTACGTGAATTAGAACGGATGTTATTAGAAAAAAAGAATAATTAATGTTAGAAAAGCGCCACCTGGGAATAAATTGAGTTAGTGAAAAGATATACTGGAAAATTTACGTGAAAAGTAGTTTTAGATAACTTTGACAAAACTAAGGAAAAGCTCCAGATCCTCGTCAAGCTTCTGAAAAATATTAAAAAGAATTTTTTTTTTTAAAGAATAATTAATTTTAAAAAATTTTGTTTGTTAATTAGTGTGTCTTTTCCATGAATCGGAAAAGTAAAAACGAACCTTAAACTTAAAAAAAAAAAAAAAAAAAAAAAAAAAACTTAATGATTAGCTGCTATTTAAGCAACGAATTTAATACAGACCCCAAGATCCGGACCCTCCAAAGTAAGACCCCACCTAAAACACCAGTTTAAATCATCAGAAAGAAAAGTTTCAATTAATTATTATCTTAAAAAGTAAGAGTTGAACAATATTTTTAATTTTTTATATATCAAAAAGCATAATGAAAGTAACATACATCATTTAGATTATATTATGCGTATGCAATTTCAAACAATTTTCAAGGCTATAAAAAGTATTTTATGATTTCCTTTTAAAAAGAAAGAAATTTTAAGGTGCTATCACTTTGGTAAAATACATTAAAGGTGAACTAAATTATTAACGGAAAAAATTAGTTGGAAAAGCTGTATAATACAGTAAAACCTCTCTCAAAGTCCACCTCTATTCATGAGCCAGTCCCCAATGTTTTCAAGAGGACTTGATGCAAATTTACCTCTATTACAGAAGGGAAGGAGGGACACTCTTAGGTATATTTCACAGTGGCCTAATTGGCCTAGCCTGTATTCATGCGAGTTTCGAAAAAATCCGCAAGAATCTCCGAATGGCTAAACCGACGATTGTGAATTTCGAACTAGGCACCTTCTATTTACCTGCTTTAAGAGCAAAAACCTTTGAGAACTGAATGGATTTATCTTTATTTTGCTAGTTGGTTGGTTGTAGGGTTTAAGGCAGATTGACTATGCTAGAGTCCTAGGCCTTAGGTGGAATGGCCTCCGTGGGAGTATTTCTAAGGGGTCCTAGCCCGTATTTACGCGATTTTCGAAGAAAACCACGGAAAACTCCAAACGGGTAGCTGGATGAGCGTGACCAGGGATCGAACCCGTCACTTCCCAACTACCAATTTGACCGCAGCACCGCTCAGCCGCTGGTGGGCTTTGTTTTACAGGTAACATTGGGTAATTCTCACTCCCCTAAAATAAAACACAATGTTATCAGTCATATTTTTGTTATCCATAAATGCATGGTTATAAATCCATTTTATTTTATTTTATTTTACACTTTATTGATATACAGATTTGTTTAATTTACTCGAAATTTTTTTTATACAATAGTAAAAATAATAATAGTTTTAATTACCTAATCACTCTATATCATATGAGTTATTTCTTTTTAAGCTAAAAGAATTATTTTTTATAAAAAGAAAAAAAAAAAAAAAAAATGAAAGTAGAATTTGCAGAAGACGTGAAATTTAGCAAATGATATATCTATTTTACCAAAAGAAAAAATTGCGTAAAATTTGAGTTTTGTTATATTAAAATTTCTGGTAAAAGCGGTGAAATCAGAAAAGTAGTCCAGGTAAATTGATTGACAAAGAATAAAGTACTAATAGTAGTGGATTAAATAATAAATGTCGATTTAGTGTTTAAAAATCTACACACATACACAAAAAAGAAAAGGTTTCAGAACATCGTTATCTTAAAGTATTATCTTTCAACAAATACGCAATTTTTCAGTGAAAAATGAATGTCGGTGGTGTGGCCACATGACTGTACGAGTGCCAAGTTATGGATGGAATGCCCTTTAAGAGAGGGGAGGCGGGGAGAGATTCCAGGATACGTAGTCCGTATTTAAATGAGTTTTGGAGAAAACTACGAAAAACACTAACAGCTAGGTTGCCGAGTACGACCTGGGTTCGAACCCGGTACCGCCTCTCTCTGTTTTAAGAGAAGAACCTCTCAATTCCTGATGGAGAGGAAAATGAATGAGGGAGATGGGGGAGGGCGATTAAAAAAAGAAAAATCTGTACTGTGTTAAGGTTTTTAAATTTTTGTATCTACAGCTGAAAATTGAAAATATAGACTTTACTTATGAAATCTTAAAACGGCTTAATACATATATATATTAAATATATTTAATTTTCTCATTATTATTATTATTATTATTATTATTATTATTTGTTGTTGTTGTTTAAGGTAAGGGAAATTGAAAAAAAAAACAATTGAGTAATTTGTGTTCTAAATTCTTAGTGTAATTAATCTTTCTATCTTTTAATATTCGCTTTCGATAAGACTTTGTCCTCGAAAGGACTTATTTTTTAGTTCTGAAAAGAACTTTTTTTTTTCTTTTTCTTTTTTTTTTTTTTTGTTAGTTCTGAATTTTTTTGTTAGTTCTGAAAAGGACTATTTTTAGCCTTGAAAGAGAAAAATTTCTTATTCATCTAATGGCTCGATTCCGCTAAGCGCTAAGGCTATCATCATTATCCGTTGACTGTTTAGATTCACCCGAAGAACTATTAATATTAAACCTCATGGTTGCAACAATCTGTTCTTCCAAACCATCTAATAACCACATTCTTCTTTCTTCTTCAATTATATATTTCATGCAATTACTCCAAGAAGATGATGTTTTTTCTATTCCTTCTTCTGTAAGCTTTTCAACTTCATCTGTCTTGAATGTATGATTTTCTGACGAAACATGTCCTTTTACTTGACTCCATATCAGCTCAACTGGATTTAATTCGCAATGATGTGGAGGTAGTCGAAGAATCGTATGGCCATACTGAGCAGCTATTCCGTCGATTCTGTTAGCTTCATAGTTTTTTTTATTATTATTATCATTAACAAGTTTAAATAATTCGACTTTTAACATGTCTCGAGTCCAATGGGTGTTTTTCTATGTCAGCCATGTTTGTACATCTTTTTTTGTGGATCTTGTGGGAAGTTTTTCAAGATGTACTGACAAGGAAGGTCTCCTTAAAGCGCATACTCAGAATATTGTTAAAAAAAATTACAGTAATGCAAGATCAGTCAAATTTATCGGCGGAATCCCACTAAAAAGTCTACAAAAAAAAAAAAAAAAAAAAAAAAAAAACTACGAATATTTGGCGCAAAAAGACGAAAAGTGCACCGATTTGGCGAGCAACATCCTTTCCCGCGTTTAAATTAATTTCTTACAAAACAAATCTTCCTGAATACTCGTAGCGTGTTATAGTAAATATAGTTTGAAAATATTCGATGAAAGAGTTGCCTGATTCTTGTACAAGCTTGTATAGTATATGCATGTGGCCTTTTATTAAACGTATTTCATTTTAACTTAAAAAAAATTACTAACTGCAAATATTTAAATTTCATGTCAAATACACATCTAACACGTTGAGCGCCATGTTAGCCATTCTAGACATTTTGTCATATATCTGTGTACTGAAGGAATCATCTTGAAACTTTAGGAGTGTGCAGAACATGTTATACTTCAAACATTTCAGAGAAAGTTTTACCCCAAAAGTAAAAGCAGTACCATACTTGCCAACTTTTCCGGTTTTCCCGGAAGACTTCCGATTTTTTAACGTGTCTTCCGGACAAATGATGAAGTCTTCCGTTTTTAAAAAAGTCGTGGATATTGTTCGTTTTAAAAAGAAAACCCAAATGTTCTACGAAAACTCCTGATACCCAATCTTTCTCCATCCATAACACATATGTCAATATTCATTTCAAACTTGCTTTATGAGATTCTAGAGCATGTAAAGAAATAGAATTGTTAAATATTTCTTTCTGATGTAATTTTATTCCCCCCCCCCCCTTCCCTTTTACTTATCTCCAATCAAATGTTCTGCAGAAGTCTTGTTTCCTAATCTTTATACATCTGCAACATGAATGATATTAATTTTAAACTTCTTTCATTAGATTCTAGAAGAAGAGTTGAAAGAGTTTAGTATTTCTTACTCTGTAATTATTTTTGTATTGCCCCCGCCCCAACTTCCCCGGATTGTGATTAATGATCAATTCTAGAAACAATAAGGCAATGGAAGTGCTCAATATTTCTCACGTATGTAATTCTTTTTAGATCTTTATTGCTGAATTTAATGAATCTGTTTATTTTTCCTCAATTAAATTAAATATTTGTATGTCATATTTATACCAAATGTGTAAACATGAAAAAAAAAAAAAAAAAGAAGAATATTTTCAGGTAGGAAAGTTTTTCTCAAATCAATTTAAGAAAATTAATTCTCAGTTGTTTTTATGCACGTTTGAAACTAATAATTAGCTACTGCTACTTTTTTTTTATATGTATGATTAATGTATATACACAAAAATCATATTCTATATTTGTTTAAAAAATTAGTTATACTTTAACTTAACCAAGTTGTTTTGTCTATTGTTACATAAATTTCTTACAGATTCTGTTTTGTAGATATTTATATGTTGAAGAGGAATAAATTCATTTAAAACTTTTATGTATTTAGTATAATCAATCTATAGTAAAACGTTTTTATAGATTGCTTCAAAATATTAAAATTCTAAAACTAATGTTCAATATGTCAAAGAAAAGAAAAGAAAAAAAATTTCCCTATTTTAATGAAATCTTCTGGTTTTTCAACAAAAATCTTCCCTTTTTTTATTAAAATTGGTTGGGGGGGGGGGGGGAGTTTAGAATTGCATCTTCTAATAAAACATCTTTCAATAACAAAGCATATGCTCATACAAATAAATTTGTTTTTGTGCATTTTTGCTAATCCAAAGACCAATTTTTCCCCTCTCCTAATCAATGATTGTAATTTAAACTCATAAAGAGTTTAAGAATTTTCAATTTAAATTTGATTTAAAGATTGAATATAGTAACAAAAGATACACGGTACAGAAACTGGAGCTATACAGATGCATTATTTATTTTTTAATTTAAGTTAAACTTATTTAAATTAATTTGATGCGTAAAGTTAAAAAAGTTATTTGGTATATCATATCTAACCAGTGTAACAAGAAGTAAATCATAATAAAAAAAAGGTGTAAATTTCCAATATTGAAGTGTAATCTATACTGAAATTTGAGAGTTAAGTTTGAAATATTTTTTATCAATTTAGTCTTGATCTAAATTATTGGTCGTGAAATCTTCGAAAACACAAAATAGCGCATTAATAAGTGATTGCCGTTTACCATTGTTTCATTCCCAAACGTTCTTTTTTTAAAATTTATTATGCAATATAAATAGATGTACGTACTGTTTTATTTTAAGCCATAATTTTTAAAGCTAAAATTAAACTAAAGCTTATAGTATAAGTATTTCACATTAAACTAAAGTTTGTATGATTCGATCATTAGGTTTACTTATAGATATATATGACAAAATTGTAGTTATCATTCTTGAAGAAAAAAGAATGCACTTTTCTTCGAATAGCTGTTTTTGTAAAGTCATCATACCTCTGCATCCATGTACTATTAACTTTCAAAGAACGTTTCTTTCCTGGAGTAGAAAGTTTCCCATTCGTCTTTATTTCAGCTTTTATTCTGTTTATAGATGATCGGGAAATTCCTGTCAATTCAGAACACATCTCAGTAATTTCCTTTTCTGATTTCAAGGGATTTTATTCTCTGAGTTTAATAAAAACGTTTAAGATTAAGATGATAAACTTTGCAAAGCTTTTCCTTTTCTCAGAGGCCCCCAGGGGGGTACCTTCTTCAGGTACTCAGGGGGAGTCACGCACCCCGGGCCCGAGTGATCTTTTTATCTCTTCTTCATTTTTTTTTTTTTTTTTTTTTTTTTTTTTAACCTTTTACCTTCTTTTCTCTTATTTTTTATTTTATTTTATTTTATTTTATTTTTATTTTTTCTTGCTTTTTCGCCCTTGTTTGTTTTTTTGTTTTTTAATGCCAATAAGGTTTTGGTACTTGTTCTTGTTCATTGTTCTTGAAAAAAAAAAATTTGAAAAAAAATTAAAAATTTGAAAAACTTACAAAAAAAATGAAACTACTTACCTTGTTATACTCACCTTTTTGGTTTCTACTTACCCTGTTTATTTTCACTCACTTTTATTTTTTGGTCTTGTTCTTGTTGTTTATACTAATATTATTTAACTTCTAAAACATTAACCAAGATGACACCGGTGTAGATGTGGCGCTGGTTATTGGGTTGGCGGTTTGGTGAGGGTTTCACGGTAGTCTAGCCTTGGGAGCACACTGGGAGACTGGTGCCCTTGGTGAAGGTGAGACAACGGTGACTACTCGAACGAGAAACACCGGACTAACACGACTACCACATGTGATTCCCAATCTGGGTCGACGGTCTGGTAGCTGGTGAGTGGTTATGGGTGTCCCAGGGAGCGATTCTGAAAACCCTTTGCTTTCCGTCCGTTCAAGAAATGGGCTGACTTGTGGGACTAAGGAAACCCTCGACCCTCTTTATTTAATTTAATTATGGCGACAAACAAAGGAAATACGAATAATGCGTCTGGCTCGGGCCAAGCTATTAAAAATTCAAATGAGAAATCTTGGGCTGAAAGAATGGAAGAGTTTTCTTCCACCCTTAATGAGAGTAATGTTTTCATAAATTGCGAAGCTCGATTTTTTGTAGTGAAGAGAAATGAAGGAGATTTCTTTAAGACTTCTCCTTTTCTAATTCAGAAATCAATTCAATCAATAATGGGTGATCCAAAATCTGTTAAAAAGCTTAGATCAGGTGAATTGCTAATTGAGGTCGAAAATAACAAGCAAGCTAATAACTTAAAAAAATGTACACACTTTGCCAATATACCAGTCACTGTAAGTATGCATAGAACATTAAATGTCTGTCGTGGTGTGATTTCTGAACCAGATCTACAATATATTCCAGAAAGTGAAATACTCGATAATTTGAAAGACCAAAAAGTTATTGCCGTTAAACGAATTTCAATCTTTCGTGATAAGAAGCCTGTTCCCACCAAACACATTATTTTGACAATAGATTCTCCTAAACTTCCCCAGTCAATCAAAGCTGGTTACCTTGAATGCCCTATAAGGCCATACATCCCTAACCCTCTACGATGTTTCAATTGCCAACGTTTTGGCCACTCAAAGACGTCTTGCCGTGGTAAACTAACATGTGCCCGTTGCAGTGCAATTGGCCATGACAGTGAAAATTGTGAAGCCCCAGTCTGTTGTGTTAACTGCAAAAAGGATCACCCATCTTACTCGAAATCATGTGAAAAATGGAAAATTGAAAAGGAGATACAAACTACTAAAACAAAACAAAACATATCATATCCCGAAGCACGGAAAATTGTGGAATCAAGGACACCCATTGTTGGAAAATCATATGCTGCTGCCATAGTTACCAAAAAAACATATCAGTCTATCGCAATCCAAACTGACACTGTTCATAATACTAGCTCTCCAGTTGTAACTGCATTAAAGAATTCCCCAAGCTTACAATCCAATCCAAATCAGGCTTCTAACTCTTCACAGTCATCTTCATCCAAATCAAGAAACTTAAAGAAAATGCCACAAACTCCTAAAACCTTATTGTCTGAAAAAAGTCTTAACTCTATCTCTCTTAAACATTCAAATTCTCCCTCTCGTCTCAATATCAAGAAAAAGAAACTAACAAAATTGCTCACTCCAACAACAAATAAAAATAATAAAGTAAATGTTCCAAAACAAGATGATTTGATCAGCCTCCATCCTTCTGATGGAGAGGACGGTATGTCCACTGCATCAGAGGACAATGACGTGGATGTTATAATCTAAAAAAAAAAATAATAATAATGACCAATTTCATTTCATGGAATTGCCGAGGTTTTATTAATAAACGTGATGAAATCAGAGATATCATCTCTGATCATCGGCCTATATGCTTCGCTTTCCAAGAAACATACTTAAGACAACACGATAAAGTGAAAATTCGTGGCTATACCTGTTTCAGGAAAGATTTTACACAGTCTGACCGAGCTACAGGTGGGGTAGCCCTTCTGATTTCTAATAATGTACCACACTCCAATATCCCTTTAAATACAAACATTCAAGCTGTTGCCATTCAGGTACACTCTCATTTATTAATGACCATCTGCACTCTCTATCTTCCACCAAATGCATCCATAAACCAGCATGACCTCAATAGCCTCATTTCTCAACTTCCAACTCCCTTCTTAATTTTTGGAGATTTCAATGGACATAATTTGCTGTGGGGAAGCCCTAATAATAACCCCCGTGGTCAAATCATTGAAAATGTTATTTCTGACAACAACTTGTGTATCTTAAATAATGGGGACAATACTTACTTTCACGAACCTTCTAGGACTTTCCATGCAGTTGACCTCGCCATCTGTTCTCCCAATCTTTACCCATATTTTAATTTTTTTGTGAGTAACGATCTACATAGTAGTGACCACTTTCCTTTATTTTTATCTTTTTATAATTTTAATGAACATCATCCGGGTAATCCACATTATATATATGACAAGGCCAACTGGACTGCGTTCACTATTAATGCAACTATAACCCATGATATGACTGAAGGTGATATCAACAAAGCAATCACTGATGTCACTAATTGTATAATAAATGCAGCTAATCTTACGATTCCAAAATCTTCTGGGCGTCTCCATAAACATTCAAAGCCATGGTGGAATGATGAATGCAGTATTGCAAAAAGACAGCAGCAAAAAGCATGGGGAATTTTTAGGAGGTACCCAACCACTGCTAATTATATCACATTCAAAAAAGCAAGGGCAGCCGCACGCAGAATTCGCAGAAAATCCCAAAAGGATTCCTGGATTAAATATGTGTCCAGCATTACCTCCAATTTAAGCAGCAAACAGCTTTGGCATCGCGTTAAAAAAGCAATGGGAATTTACTCTAATCATAGTATTTCTTTTTTGAAGGATAATGGCCAAACAATTACTTCAATGAAAAATATTGCAGATACCATTGGTAGAACTTTATCTAACGTCTCTAGCTCGAACTCCTACTGTGAACCTTTTCTATCTTATAAATATAATTCTGAACGCTCAACAATAAATTTTAGGTCCTGCTCATCACAAGATTACAATAGCCCATTTACTGAAAATGAATTAAACAATAGTTTGAAACATAGTCATAACTCTTCCCCTGGTCCTGATGGCATTACTTACCTCATGATCAAACACTTATCAATACAGTCTCTTAAAAATCTCCTTCATCTTTATAATAGAATCTGGACCGAAAATACTTTTCCTATTGCTTGGCATGATGCCATTATCATTCCTTTTCCTAAGCCCGGCAAAGATGCAACCGATCCAAAAAACTACAGGCCAATTGCTTTGACTAGCTGCTTATGCAAACTGCTCGAGAAAATGGTTAATACTAGGCTGGTTTATATCCTTGAAAAGAGAAGGTTAATATCCCCATGGCAAAGTGGTTTTAGGCGTGGCCGCTCTACTATTGACAACGTTTTACTTCTAGAGACCAATATTCGAAAAGCTAATGTTAGACGTAACCATTTGGTGTCAATCTTTTTTGATATGGAAAAGGCATATGACAGGACATGGCGCCATGGCATTTTGAAGGATCTATTTAATTTTGACTTTCGTGGTAACCTTCCCATTTTTATTAAAAATTTTTTGAGAGTCAGACGCTTCCAAGTTCGGATTGGTTCTGTTTATTCAGACTTTTACTTTCAGGACGAAGGTGTACCTCAAGGCAGTGTCTTGAGTGTTACACTCTTCTCTTTAAAAATCAATGATATAATAAAACAACTTCCACAAACCGTTCACGGCTGTCTATACGTTGACGACCTGCAGATTTCTTGCCAGGGAAATGATATGCGCTTCATTGAACGACAGTTGCAACTTGCTGTTAAAAACATTCTTAAATGGACTAATGAAAATGGTTTTACTTTTTCCAGTGACAAAACACAGTGTGTGCATTTTTGCCGCAAACGTGGTCTTCATCCTGATCCACAAATTTTTATTAATGACATACCTATTTCGGTAATTGACTCTGCCCGTTTTTTGGGTGTTATTTTTGACAAAAAACTCAATTTTAAAGACCATATTTCTTATTTAAGGACGAAATGTGAAAAAACTTTAAATATTTTAAAAGTACTTGCAAACACATCTTGGGGTGCTGATCGCATTTCTCTACTAAAAATCTATCGCTCCTTAATTCGTTCAAAATTAGACTACGCCTGTGAAATTTATGGGTCTGCTCCTAATTCTTACCTTAAAAAACTTGACATAGTTCATCACAGTGCACTTAGGATCTGCTCAGGGGCCTTTCGGACTTCTCCAGTCATCAGCTTATATGCTGACTGTGTAGAGCCTTCCCTTACTAATATTAGACAGCAGTTATCTGTACAACTGTACCATAGGATACTTTCTCATCCTAATCATCCAATTCATCCTCATATCAATAACAGTAATGACAATCTCTTTTTAAACCGTCCATCCTGCATCCCACATTTTGGTCTCAGAATCAAGAATATTCTTGCCGGCAATCCTCATCTTCATACCAAAATTCGTCCTAGGGGTTTTTTAAATATGACTCCGTGGAACTTCCAGGGTATTTCATGTCTTCATCCTTTTAAAGGTTTTGACAAAGGTAACACTGATGCCTCTATCTTTCAGACCCTCTACAAAGCTCATAGAAGCAATTATAAAGAATATACCGAAATTTTTACTGACGGTTCTAAAACAAGCAAAAAGGTTGGTTGTGCGATTATCTCTGACAATACTACTCTAAGCTATGAACTTCCTAACGCTTTTTCTATTTTCTCTGCAGAGTTTTTAGCTATTGAAGTTGCCCTTGATTTTATTTCATCTCATCCAAATCGTAAATTCATTATATATACAGACTCAAAGAGTGTTCTTGATTCTCTTTCATCTACCTTTTGTAACCCATCTTTCACCTCTATTTTAAAAACTTACCATGACCTTCTGAAAAAGGGATTTGACATCTTGTTTTGCTGGGTTCCTGGTCATGTTGGCATCAAAGGCAATGAAGCAGCAGACAAAGCCGCAAGGCAGGCTTCTATTATTTTAAACTGTCCTATACCTTATGATGACATTAAGCACACACTAAAAAGCACTTTCAGAAGTAAATGGCAAATGGAGTGGAATAATCAACAAAATAATAAATTACTTGAAATAAAACCTCAAATTGCAGTCTGGCCTACACTGAGTCCTAGAAAACATGATGTCATAATTACTCGTTTAAGAATTGGGCATTCAAGGATCACGCATAAATACTTACTACTTGGACAACAGGAACCTGACTGTCCGAAATGTCATTTCTGTGTGCTTACCATCCGCCATCTGCTCACTGACTGTCCTTGTCTTCGTCATCTGTATAGGCATTATTTTAATTCATCTTCACCCAATCTGACAAGCCTTTTAGGTGCAAATCCTCATCATCAGTTGACAAATTTTTTAAAGGAGGCTGGGTTTTACTTCGACATCTGATTTTATTGTTTACAATGTTCATCCCATTTTACATCTGTTTTTTATTGTATACTGTTTTTATTATTTTTGATTTTATCTTGTATGTAGTTTTACTTCCTTTTCTACTGTGTTTTCTTAATGACCTTCTGGATGGGTAAACCCATCCAGAGGCTCCTTTTTTCTTTTACCTTTTTGTTTGGCGCATCATGTCCTACTTTGGACCTTGCGCCAGAAAAAGTCATTCAACCAACCAACCTTTTCTCAGAGGTTGAAAAATATGAAAAGTAAGTGGGGATCCAACTGAAAAAGATGCCATTGAAACGATGAGATAAGGGGCTTGTAGAACAGAGAAGAAAGAGGGTAAAAGAAAAGCAAGCGTCAATTCTTTCTGGTGTCCGAGAAAAGAATGACCCCACGAAACGAAAATTCCAGAGGTTGGGGGTTGCCGAATTTCGCTCTTCTGAGTAAATCGCCAAACAAAGAAAGCTTTTGACTGGACTGGTACTCGGGGCAGTTGATAGTGTTGTTAAGCCTGGAGAAATTGTACATCCGCGAAAAGAAATAGTTCCTTTATGAATTCGAGTATAATAGTCTTCCTACTTGACTTTTTTTCCTCCTACTAAACTGAAAAAAATATGGCTTTTTAAACTAGTATTATTTATGACCAACCTTGATATTTTTTGTAACAATGAGGCGTAAATTTAATATAAATGTATTGTTTCGCGAATAATGTTTCATGGCGAAATATTGGCGAAAGACTGAAATCCGGAAGCAACCTTGGGATCCCCGCAGAGGGTTCGGAAACAGTTTGATGGGGATAATTGCCTCCTTTACTTACCATAATTAATGATGTTTAAAGCACTGTCCGTTTTTTTTACTTTCAAAACTATCAAAAATAGAGAAAAAAATTTTGATGGATTTGAATTTTTCAGAAAATTTCACTTCAGATACATACCAGGAATGCCAACGAAATATTTTTAAATAACAGATATAAAAGAAATTATTTTTAAACAAATACGTCTTATTTTTGTACTCACATTTTTAACTCATGATATAATTTTCATTTAACTGTAAATAAAATTATAAATATTTTTTATTCTCGCTTCAAACGACTAATCAGGTGTTTTTATGTCTGTTGCATTATTTTATACTTTACATTATGTACGAAAATTTAAATTTATTTTAATTTTACTTTTTCTTTTAGCGAAACAATCGCTATTTCTTTTACACAGGTAAGAAAATGTAAATAATAATAACTTTTTTCTTAATGAATCCATGAAACAATATTATATTTAAATAATTTTTAAAGAAATTCTGTCAGTAAATTAAAGTAAAATAAAAATAATGTCTCAAGTATTCCTCCCTCCTTAATTTTTTTTATTACGAATATGGTAGGGAAAGAAAGTATTGTTTTTCCGTAAAATTTTCAAGATTGAGTTATTGTCATATTTCTATGTTTTGAGACCTCCTAAATCCGAAAGTAATATTTTTAGCGGTAGGTCTGTGTGTGCATCTATTTCAGCTTATCTCATATCCACACTGTAAACAAAGTATTTTTTGTCATTCAATTTTCTATTTTTTTTTTTTTTTTAATAATATAACGTTTTAAATTCCCTTGAATATGGAAGTCAAATTTGTTTAGCGGTTAATCTGTATGTACCTGTTAAAGAAATTCAAACTTGGTATTTTGAAGTTCGCGTAAGGTTGCTGCTTGAAAAGTTTAATCAAGATTGACAAGTTATAAGGTAAATTAATAACAACTTTGAACTTAAGTTTCAAGTGCAAATTAATAACAACCTTGAACTAAATAAAATAATTAAACTAATGTTTTCAAACTGCAATTGGTGTGCTAAAAGTTTTCAAAATTCACTATTATTTTGTAGAATAAATTTCAGAGTTTCAGCAAATATATATACATAAATCACAATGAAAAAAATATAGTAAATATTAGGAGGAAAATTAAGCAAAATTAAATAAATTGCAATTAACATAAGATGAAAATGATCTCTAGTGGAATTTTATGTACAACAGGAGAAAAAACAATGTACATATATATATACAAAATAAAAATTACAACCAATTAAATTATCACGTATTATTAAACACTTAACTTTTGTATTAATATGCTCTGGGGCGGGCCATACTCCTAAAATCTCTCGGGGGGGGGGGAATACAAAATTTTCAGTTTTCTACTTTTAGCAGCATTTTTCTTTCCTTTTTACAATTTTGGAGCATTTCAGTTTTTCCATTCTATATTCAATAGAAGAAAGTATTGGATTTGTAAAAATTTTCAGTTTCCAGTTTTCCATGAATATACACGTTTTGACCACGATATTTTTAGAAAATGTCTGTCTGTGGCACGATGATCTCCAAAACCACGAGGAGTGCTAACAAATGGAATGGTACAAATATTAACAGTAATATTATTAACAGTATTGCAGTTTTTGATAAGTACTCATGTAATGTGTCCCCTCGTCGGGGAATTTCTGATGCTACTACTGCATATGCTTGCAATACACATACAAAGAAATAAAATTACTAAAACTAATGTTTTCTAACTGCAATTGAGGTGCAAAAAGCTTTCTTGACTAATATTTCGTATAATAATTTCAGAGTTTCAGCAAATATATTTATATACATAAAATCACAATGAAAAATGATATAGTAAATACTAAGAGGAAAATTAAGCAAAATTAAATGAATTACAATTAACATAAGATAAAAATGATCTATAGCGGAATTTTATGTACAACAGGAGAAAAAACATACATACAATAAAAAAGTACAATCAATTTAATTATCACATATTAATAAGCACTTTTGTACTAATATGTCTGCAATATATATACAAAGAAATAAAATTCTTAAAAAACTTAATGATTTCAAATTGCAATTGGGATGCTAAAAGCTTTCAAAGTTGATTAATATTTTGTATAATAAATTTCAGAGTTTCAGCAAATATATATACATAAATCACAATGAAAAAGAATATAGTAACTATTAAGCAAAATTAAATGAATCATAATTAACATAAGATAAAAATAATTGTCATTTACTGATCTCTGATGGAATATTAATGTACAATAATAAACAAAAGGAGGAAAAACTACTCTACCAATTATGAAATCATTATTCAGTTTTAAATAAGAGGTTATTAAGTTAAGGATTATTTATTTATGTTATATAAGCTATCCATAGTGTGGGGGTTATTCATTAATTTAGATTAATGCTATTTTAATCTATGAAGCTTTAAATATTTCATTTTTTCAGCACTATTATTTTTTGTTTTGTTTACACCTTTGACAAAAAAATGAAGTCTGCACATTATATAGAATTTCACTACTTTAAGTGTTAAACTGAACTTATGTTGAATGCATCCAATAATACTGATAGCTTTTTTTTTTTAATTAAATCTAAGATATCTAATATACTGTCTCTATGTAAATTATCTGAAGTGAAATACACAGTCAATATTTCTTCTAATTGGCAAAATAAACTTAAAACAGTATTTGTAGGGAAAACAAACCTCCCTTGTCAAAATGTTTAATAAATGAACCAACAAGATTATTGTCCTTAGGATCTCTGAGACACATTTCAGTACAAATATTACACTTTAATGGGAGTAGGCATTTTCTTAATACATAACCGACAAAGTGAGAGAGCAGTTCAATTTCCGTTGAACTCTGAATTAGTTCTGACTGCAAGTTTAATTTTTCCAAGTTTTCAAAATACACAGTTTCATTTAATTGTTCCAGTACATGTTTCTCTGGAACATAATCTCACAACTTATTAAAGAATTTATAATTTCCTGTTCGCAGTTTCCCCCTTTAACAGGCTTTGCTACATTATAAAAACTTAAGCATTGAGCAGTAATTAGAAATTCGTATGGGGTTGAATGGTCGTTGCAACCTGAAGACTGGCGTATTATACCAAACAGATTTTCTATTTTATCCTGACTCAAACAAGATATCATTAGATATTTATAGCTGTGGGTTTCAGATAGGAATTCTAACAAATCTAGTGTGCTTTTTATTGTCACCCGCACACCTGATGCAGTGCTTAAGCTCAAAAATCCTTCAGAATTCCTTTTTGTTGATATGGTTTCCCATTCATTTAAATAATTTAAGAAACTGAGCAGGACTTGTTGCTTGTCTGAATTTAAATACAAACTGTTTTTTGGAAATCTTCCAGTCATGGCTTCTATGAGATGATTTATTTTATTCACAAAGGAAATGGTTGTTTCGCAGTTACCATACTGATTCTCTATCGTGCTTTTATAGAGAAACAAACCTTTCTCCACCCCTAAACTAAAAAGCTGAAAAGCATAGCTGACCCTCATCTTTTCAAAATTGTTCGGGTTGAGATGGGAAAAGGAAATTTTAGGCATGGCTTTCAAAGTGCTGTTTTCTGAGTCTGCTTTCCAGGCTGCTTTGATGTGCTCGAGACATGCATTCCCTTCTGGCAAAATAAACCCTTTCTTTAAAAATAGGTTTCGCAGACATTTTATAAGATGACGAAAATCTGATATTAAAAAAAAAAAAAATCTTGAAATGTCGACAGGATGGCACATTTTATTATTTATATGCTCCAATGAAGCAGAAATTCCATAATTTTTTCACATAGATCTGGTCCATGAGGCTGCATCACAGGTTACAAAATCTACAAATAATCCTGCATTTTCACACAAAACAGATGCTTCAATAATCAGTTTAGACAAAAGCTCTCCGCTTATATTATTACTTGTTGAGAATATTTCAAGTATTTGGCTCCAGTCACCAACCAATGGCTGAAATAAAATTATCAGACCATGGTTAGTCATCAGTCTTTTGATTCTTTAGACACAGATTTGTGGTACGAGGAAAAACATATAACAACTTTATTCTTTTTTGGACAGTAGGATAACAGAATATTTTTACCATCGTAACCATATCTAGTCGTGCCAGCAGATGCAGTTTGTGTAAAAGAAACTGGAATATGTCTTTTATTTTTTCGAACCGTTCCGAGCATTGTCAACTTGTATTTATCTTTCATTTTGTTGAAAATTTCAATGGATGTGAACCAATTGTCTGTCGTAATATGTCTATTGGTACCATAAATTGGCCGACACAGATTTCGCACGTAATAATCAGGTATAGACTCTCCGCGTTCAGTATTGACTTTGCCAATGTACGGGATAGCATTGAACAGATAAAAAGTTTTAGCATCATTGAGAGTTATAATTTTGATGCCGTACTTTGCAGGCTTCCATTTTATGTAGACTCGAGCCGAAAACTTTCCTCGAAAACCAAGCAATTGCTCGTCAATTGTGAGAAAATCGGAGGGTGTATAATTGACCTGGCAGTTCTTGATGAAAGCATCCCATAATTCGTGAATCGGTGCGAGAGTAACAGAATCTTGACGAATCGTTCGAGTATTTTTATCATCGAAACGAAGCCTCGAGGATATAAACTTGAAACGTAGTTCTGTCATTGTGTTTCTATATAAACAACTGCCAAATTCATTCGACCATAGTTCATCGATCGCAACATTGTTTTGTCTTTGATACCCCGATAAGTACAACAGGCCTATATAAGCTTGAATTTCGATTTTAGTTACATTAGTTTGTTGTGCTGGCGGATATGTACATTTGTTTGACTTGCGATAGTTCTCAATTTCTGCATTAGTGTACTGGACCAGTATGTCAAGCATCGTATCAGTGAATAGCAAACTCCAAAAATTAAGTGGGGGTATTACAAGGAGTATCACCCTTCCTCCATGGTAGATGAATTGCCAACTTTGACCTCCGTCCTCGAGGATCTGGGACTTCCGTCGACCACTTGTGCCCATTTTTTCCATACACAAATTTCTTTTTCCTCGAAGTTTCAACACTCTGCCTTCCAGTCTCTTCTTCATCTTCTATAACTCTTTCTTCTCGTTCATTTCCACTGTCATCATTATCGGAACAACTGTACTGTGTTGATTCTTCGTAAACGTAATCGATCTCTCCTTCACATTCTTCGTCCAAATAATTCACTGAGTCATCACGCGGACGAAGTATTCTGGATAATTCATTAGACCCACGATGAGTCATGCTATAAGAAAGGAAAAATCAATGTATGATTCTAAAAAATGTATAATTTTTCGAATATATTAATACATTTTATAAAAAAAGCAAAAACTTACCTTGTCATTTCAAACAGTTCCACACCACAGTTAAAGCTATCATGGGTCGCTGGTGACCCGACACGAATTTCACTCGCCCACTACTAGGACCAGATCGATACCAGTGAAAAAACGAAGTTCGAGAAATGATGAGTGCCGAGTACCCGGGGCCAAAATGGATATGCCCCACACCTCAGCAAACCAGAAGATAGAGAAACAGAATAAGTTCAGATACCAGTTGATAAAAAAAAAAAAAAAAAAAACTGTTTATAGACGCCAGTCAGATCGAGAAAAAAAGACAAACAAGAGAAGAGAATAGGTCATTGCAATTGAAAGGGGAAAAGGAACGCAGTATTCCGATTAAGGAAGTGCCTGCAGTCCGAAAACTTCCCAGAGAATTTCAATTTTGGTCACTAAATTATCAGCTTGTTTCACTCTATTTAGGATGGATTTGAATTTATTGATTAATTCAGTGAAGTTTGGAACATGAATTTCTTTTGCTATATCATTTAAGATGTTATTTAACTCAGAAAGTTGGCTAGGAGCGTTCTGCTGAGAGTATATATAAGAGGGAGTGGTTGCCTGAGCGTAGGAGATTTTGGATTGGTCGGAGGGCGGAGTCTTAGTAGGGAGCTTCGGGAAATCGGATTTAATGATTTTAGTGGAATTTCTGTTTTCCGGGAATTTCGGACATCCACGAAAACTCGCGAGATGGTCACCATCACAATTACAACATTTTTTCTCTATAAAAACTTCTGTGCCAAGATTACAATCTTTAGTGAGATGCTCGCCTGAGCATCTAACACATCTAGCCTTCATATGGCAGTTCTTTGCCGAATGAAAAAATAATAGACATTTATAACATTGCTGGGTTTTAGTTGGGTTACGGTAATTTTCTATAGCAACTCTATAATACATAAGCTGTTGGATTTGAAAAATAGATTTACTTTGATCATTATTAGGGAGATGAATTTGGAATAAGGGCAGGGGCTGTTTGGTTTTAAAACTTACGAAGCGATTTATTTTAAGGATTTCGTAGTTAAGTTTAGTAAGGGCATCTTCAATTTCAAGTTCAGCAGTATCGATTGGGAGTCCACGTATGACAGCCTTAAGTGGCGCAGTAGCCCTATCATTTTTTAGGTAATATTGTATGCTCATTTCGTCTAGTTTAGAAGTTAAAATGTCATGATCTTCAGGGGAGTCAGGAAATATTTTAATGAATTTTCCTGCAGGTGCCGCAGTGAAATTGCAATGACCTATGCTTTTCTCCAGGTTTTTGAAAAGTTGATTTCTATTACCGCATTTCACAGTAATAAATCTGCCTTTTGGCAAAGCAATTTTAGGATTTTTCTTGATATTCTTAGAATTTTGAGTCACTTTCGTGGCGCCATCTGGTGGCACTGACTGGTCTGAAAGTAACTTTTCATCGAGACTCTCAAATTGATTTTGAATCGGGATGTTGAATAGAGATTTAAGATCAGCTTTTTTAGTATTTGGAGAGTCATTTTCTAATTTTCGCTTAGGAGTCTTAATTTGAATGGTAATATTAGTTTCTGGGAGGAGATTGCTAGAGTCAGTTAGTATATTATTTGAAACATCAGATACCTGTGGGGAGTCATCCATTGATTCAGAGTATTCATCATCTCTGGTCCAGTCAGATGTCTCGATTTGTCCGTGACCTATTCTGAATTCAGGAAATTCAGTGATTACAGTTTGTATTTGAGAAGCGGTGAAGTCTTTGATCTGACCCGTGATTGATTTTCCAGTATCAGGATCGGTTAGCGATATTTGGAATTCAAGGAATTTTTCATAATCATTGTCAGATAGTCTTTCTATCATGGATCTTTTGATTTCCCAGAAATGCCAGGAACGGAATAGCATGGCAAGTAACTCTAGGTTGGTGTATTTCATTCCCTTGAAACGATGGGTGGCGTTGTCTTTGTCTCTGTAAGCAGAAATTTCAGATGTAGTGGAGGAACTGCAAGAAAGATTCTCTCTGGCCTTCGAATACTGGCCCTGAAAAGGGTCTCTAGGAACCAGTGAATCATCTTTGCAATTTTCAGTTTCCATATTTAGATAAGTAGACTCAAGATCTTTACTGGCCTTCGAAAGCTGGTCCTGAAAAGGACCTCTAAGAACCAGTCGATCACTGAGTGGATTATCCGTAGAGTCCGCCTGAGGGCGGCTTTAGGAGCTAATCAATGGCACGTCTGATCCCCACCTTGGCAGGGAATGATCTCCTGAATCTCTGAGATCATCATGTGTGTGTCATACCAGTGAAACCTAAAGGCCAGTATCCACTTGGGCTCAAGATCAACGCTCAAAACGTCATTAATCACACTTCCGACACAAAGAGCCAAATGTCTTGTCATCAGTTGTAGCCCTTTTTTATCATATTGCGCAGTTACTTCAAAGGAAAGCATGCAAAATTGACAAAGATATCTACCCCCAGCCCCGCAATTATCTCAGCAGGGGACCCCGTTCCAGGGTTTTGAGCTGGGGTGACCACATCAAAGGATTCTGAATAGAAGCCGCCCAATGAGCCCAAGTGGAAACCGGACTTAACTCAGCGCGAAGATACCCAACAGGTTAAAGTTTTTTTTCCGGTGGGGGTAGATATTTCTTCTAATCATGAATTTTGAGAAATAAGACAAGAGAAAAATGGCTTGGGTCTCCAACGACCCACGATAACCTGATCGGTTTAAGTAAAATCACTGCGTAATTTAAGTAAAGATGATATTTGTTTTCTTTATATTTTCTAGTAAATTTCTCTTTCTGTTATTTATATTATTTTCCCTTCTTGTTATTTCCTATAAATTTTTAAAAGCATTAAAAACTCAGTAACGTGTAAATTACTGCTATAATTAAATAATAACAACAGTATTTTTTTTTTTTATTTATTATTATTTTTTTTTTTTTTTGGTGCAATCGCTTTATAAAGTTTTTATTTTTTTTTATTTTTTTTATTATTATAAAATTAAGTACATAAATGAAGTAGAATGTTTAAAAGCATTTAATTTTTAGATTAAAGTGTATTTTAAATAAATTTGCGTCAATTGCTTGAAAATTAACATCCTTTTTCATTTGTTGGTGAAGGAGTAAAGAAATGTAATTCACAAAATCTTTTATTTAAACTAGCTTAAATGCAAATTTGTTTTAGCAACTTAAAATTCAGATATGTATTTTACTGAATCATTATTAACTCACTTGTCTTTTTTTGTGCTTGAATAATGAAAACGATTTTTGTTAAATTTTCTTTGTTCAACAAATTTTCAAAGTTATCTAAATCCCTTTTAAAATATTTTGTTTATTTTATTTTTTTACTTTTTTATAACTATGTTTTTCTTGCATTCGCTGATTTTTAAACCGAAATAATACAATTGCTAAGTAAAGCAACTTCGTATTTTAACGGCCGTCTTCACTCACCGTCGCCGGAAGCCCGAGACAATGTTATTCTATGGGGAAATTTTCTTTACAAATAACTTATTAACAAATACATATTTTTCAGTTCTGTTTTCACATTCTGAAAATTCCCAACTGTTAAAATGACGGACCTTTTTAAAATGTATTTATTTATTTATTTATTTATTTTTTTTGAAATAGCAAAATGAAAAAATTTCACATATTGAAAATTCGTATTTTTACAGCTTCAAAATAAATTATAAAAAATTAAAAAATTAATATTTTAAAAAAGGTTCGTCAATTTAACAGCTGGGAATTTTCAGAATGTGAAAACAGAATTTAAAAATATGTATTAGTTAATAAGTTGTAAAAAAAAAAAAAAAATCCCATAGAATAACATTAGCTTCGGCTTCCGGTGGCGGTGAGTGAAGCGGGCCCTTAAAATGAAAAACCGTTTTTTTTTTTTTTTCTATCCCCAGAATAGTCCTAAGATTTTTGTTAATAGGAAATACGTAATTAATACGTTTTATCTCAATCTGCATTTCTATATATTTATCAAATCCATTTCTTACGATTATTTTCTAAAAATATCAATAGATCTGCATTCGTGACATTTTTTCTGTAAGACAGCCACGGCATTATGGTAAAAATATTATTTACTAAAGATTCAATGGAGGTTATTGTATGAGAATTCGTTATTAGAGAAAAATATTCTACGAGATAAATCCCAGCGACTTTTTTTTTCTTCATACACAATGCGTTAGGATAAATGAACCTTTTCACGAATATTTCTGCAAGGAATTATTCTGTAAGTATGGCATCTAAATGAAAAAGACATGTCGCTGATTGGTTGTAGGAGGTTTATCTATAAAAATGGGAGAGCTTTTTTTCATTCAGAAATATCAATAAATATTTAGACTATTTCATGAATAGACGCATTCCAGAACTTTTTTAAATTTAATTTATAATTTCCGAATGCATTTATATTATATTTATCAAATGTATTTATTCAGATTTAATCCATTTGGTGGTTCAATGCTTAAGGTTTTAGCCTTTAGTTAAGGGCCCTCTTCACTCACCGCCGTCGGAAGCCGAAGCTAATGTTATTCTATGGCAAATTTTTCTTTACAAATAACTTATTAACTAATACATATTTTTAAATTCTGTTTCCACATTCTGAAAATTCCAAGCTGTTAAATTGACGGACCTTTTTTTAAAAAAATATTTTTTTAATTTTTACATTTTATTTTGAAGCTGCAAAATACGAATTTTCAATATGTGAAATTTTTTCATTTTGCAATTTCAAAGTAAAAAAAAAAAAAAAAAAAAACTTTTAAAAAAGGTGCGTCAATTTAACAGTTGGGAATTTTCTGAATGTGAAAACAGAATTTAAAAATATGTATTAGTTAATAAGTTATTTGTAAAGAAAATTTCCCATAGATATAACATTGGCTCGTGCTTCCGGCAAGTGAAGAGGGCCGTTAACAGGCGCGGGGTTCGAATTAATTATTCAGGTATAAATGTTGGTCGTGACTCATTTTAGAATGGATCACGGTTTATGCAATAAACCCTAATATGAAAATAAACAGAAAAACCTTAAAGGGAGAAACCGAACTTAAACTAATCTTCGGATTTAATCCCTAAAAGTAACTAGTAAAATTGCATTTTAGACATTTTCCTTAACAAAATGATATCCTTTTGTATTTTAGAAAAATCACTATTTATTAAATATTCAATAGATGTCATTGTCTCAGAATTTGTTATCGGAGAAAAATAATTTCTGAGATAAGCTGCATTTCAGTTACCCCCCTCCCCCTCCATACGCAATGTAATGGGAAAAATGAGAAATTTTCATGAGTATTTTTGTAAACAGCACTCCAAACCCGTTAAGCTTGGACCAGTCCAGGCTAAGGCTCCTATATATACGAGCTGGCGCATCAGGCATTTTCTTGCCTTAGGGTTGCCACATGTACCCAGCGCGTTTCTCTGATAAACAAACAACAATTTTTTTTTTTTTTTTTTTTTTAGTCTTACGTTACTTTAGAGTAACTTGTTTTATTATATTTCATAATTTTAGCTAAGTAAACTATGATATGGAAGTTTGTTTAGCGATAAACTGCTATAATCATTCTAGAAGTGAATATAAAGTGTTCACAGACCTTCTATTATAGGGTGTTTGAGTTTTCGCGATATTTTGTGAAAGAAACAGAAACCGCCCTAACAACACATCTTACCCCAGTACATCCATAGGATATCCTCAGAATAAAATGACATCCTGAGAACGTACTGTGAAAAAAATGTGCTTTTAGGAATATTATTGTTGCTTATTGCTCTTATCTTGACCGGATTAGCTTCAGATCAAGATTTCTTAAAATCATTAGGGAAGCGATAAGGACGCCAAGCGGGAATGCTGTCCTCTTTGGAGGCAAAAAAATGGCGGTGATGCGCCGGCCTATTATTTTATTTAGGGGCTCTAGTCCAGGCAGGTAGAGGCTGTCCAGCATTTTTGTAAAGAGCTAACTATTCTGCTAAAATACTTCTCTAGATATTTTAAAAAGTTTTATTATAATGAACACTTTTTGTCTCATCTGTATTTCTATATATATTAATATATTTAGTTTCTAAAAATGCAAATAGATCTGTATTAGTGAAATATTTTTCTGAATAAAATTTTACTCCACTGTATTAACCCTAGAACACTAGAGTGTTCATATGTGCTGCTATCACTAGAGATACGTAAAATTTACGTGCTCGTGTAAAATTCATTTTATTCGCTTATATTACATTAATGTTGTTTTTAACCTCTTGTCTACGGGTGGGGAAAAGACACAATTTTCTTTCAATATTTGAATGGTTACGATATAGCACTCACAAAATAAAATCACACAATAAAAATAGGAAGTATAAAATTTTACATTTATTATATATATTTTTTTTTTATCACAGAACATATAAAATGTTTCTCTTACATTGCATTCTAGTAAACAAAATGGGTCTCGCAGACCCATCCCGTGTACTGGCGGGTTTTAAATATGTTTAATTACTTGTTGTTTTACCCAATATTACTAACTTTTCATTAATTGGATAATTATTTGTATTTAAAACTATATTTGAAAACCATAAAAATGTATACCAATAAATGAAGACCGCACGTAAAATTTACGTACACTAGTGTTCTAGGGTTACGTGGGTTTCAGAGGCTTAAAAAAAAGGTTTTTTCTGTTTTGTTTTATATTATTATAATAAATAAAAATTTTACTCAAAGTTGTGAGCACATAAAATAGCAACATTTAAGCAATATTTTATAAAATTTTCATTAAAAATTTGGAAAATTCAGCATGTGGGTGCTGGTTTTCAGAGACCTTTCAGAAAAGCAGTACACAGGATTTCTCAAAAACTAATGTACCAATCTTATTAAAAGTTTGGAAAGTTATTCAATATAGAACTGACTAATGCTTGATCAAAGGATTTTTCTTTTCTCTTTCTCCCCCCCCCCCCCCCCCCTCAACACTATTTTTGCAAATTCGTATGTAAAATGATCTCTTGAATCCGAATATGACTCCCATTTTGCCCTATCACCCACTATTTTTTAGGGACGACCTCCTATTTTTATCACTTTTCGGTAATTTTATGGCTATAAATTTGATTTGTAGAGGGGGGAGGGTGAGATTATTTTAACTGTTAAATATCTTCTGAGGGGCCACAAAGTTCTAATGCATGAACGTTTGCGGCAAGGGGGAAATTTAGGGGGAGGGGATTTAACACTGAAATTATGTATTACATTATATATTTTTATTAAAGTTAATTACACTGAGAAAAAATTCTGTAACTGACATCTAGAATATAAGTTGTGGCTCTAGAAAAAGTAGTTCCATGTCATCCTTATAAATTCTAGTCCCCTTGGAAAGCGAGTTCTAGAAGCCTCTATTAGAATTCTAGAGTGTTTGCCTATATTATCGAGGGCAAAGTTATTTAAAAATCTCTGCAAATAAATGACACTACGAGAGGCGGGTTTCAGCAACTATAATCTTAGTTTATTACCAATTTCTAGAAAATCAAGTGAGAATTTCAAATGATTCAGAATATTGTTTCACCATCTACAAATGTGTAAACTAGAAATTCTCGATAATGTCATCTATTCAGTTTATTGGCGTGCCTTACGCGCATAGCTCGGAAATCTATATTTCTAGTAAAGGGATTTAGAAAATGGCCACTTACTAGAGGAAGGCGGTTTTTTTTTTTTTTTTTTCTCAGTGTGTTAAACATTATATTTTTGTGTTTTTAAGTGTTTAATTAATTCTTTTTCATTCTCTAAATCAAATTCATGGCCATAAAATTACCGAACAGTGGTAAAAATTGGCGGAGGGGTGGTGTCCCCAGAAAACGGTGAGTAACTGGGCAAAATGGGGATCATATTCGGATTCAGGAGGTCATTTTACAATAAGAATAAGCAAAAATGAGTGCTCGATTTTTTTTTTTTTTTTTTTTTTTTTTACAGGCATGAGATTCTTCCGCAGATCCGTGGTTTTCGTACGCTCCACGAAAGACTTTAGATTCTCAGTCTTTCTCCATCCAAAATATAAATATCAATATTCATTTTAAACGTGCTTTATGAGATTCTATAACATATAAAAGAACAGAATTATTCAATATTTCTCACTCACGTAATTTTTTTTGTCCTGTTCCCCCGCCCCCCCTTTTTTTTTCATCATTTCTAACCATCTAACCATCGCCGATCAAACATTCTGCGGGAAGCCTTTTATTTTTGAATATTTATCCCATCCAAAACAAAAATATCAATATTAATTTTAAACTTACTTTATGATATTCTAGAACCCATAAAGAAGTAGAATTGTGTTTAATTTTTCTTACTCATGAACTACTTTTTACCGCTTTCCCATTTTCCACCACCAATCAATGATTAAATGTTAATTGCTAGCAATTTTTTTTTTTTTTTTTTTTTTTTTTAAACACACGTTTTATTGTGTTGATGTGCATTATTCTTTTAGTTTAATTTGTCACTTTTAAAATATTTTGTATAGTTTTTCCCTGTGCACACTGTTTTTCATTTGAAATAAATTTTATGAACATATTTTGTATAGTTCACCCCGCGCGCGTTATTTTTTATTTGAAATTAATTTTATGAACACGCGTGTTTCCTCTTTTTTTTTTCTTCACTCTCATGCCCGTCTTTAGCACAGTGTTACAACTAATTTTACAAACAAGGCCTGTTATACGTGTAGTAAAATGTACCGGAAATTATACTATTTTTGCATACAACTCTGCCAAAAATTCAAATTTATTATTAACGTTATTTTTTTATTTTTATCCTTCATTCAAGCATTAGTCAATTCTATTTTGAAGAAGTGCGCAAAATTTTAATGTGACCACCTATGCATTAGTTTTGGAGAAATCGTGGCCACCGCTTTTTTTGAAGAACATCTGAAAACCAGAACCCACCGTCTAAATTTTTGAAAATTTCAATGAAAATGTATAAATGTAGGTTAAATTTTCCTATTTTATATGCTCAAAATTTTAAATAAAATTTATTATAAATAATAATAATCGAGGAAATATTTTTTTCTTAGCCTTCAAAACCTATGTACAGATGGTAACAAAAGTATCCGAACATTAGCAAAAATTCCTATATGAAAAAAGTAGAGTTAATGCTGTTTTGTTCAATAAATCCTTGCCGAATCATGTTCTTATAGACTGACTAAGAACAGGATTCAACAATGATTTATTTAACAAAACTACATTTAGTGTACTTTTTTTATATAGGAATTTTTGCTAGTGTTCGGACACTTTTGTTACCGACTGTAACCTCTTAAGGTAAATCACTGTTTTCTAAATATTCAATAAAAGGTATTGTAAGAGAATTCGTTATTGGAAAAAAATATTCTATGAGATAAATCCCAGCTACCTTTCTTTCTCCCTGCACAATGCTTTGGGAAAAATGAGACGTTTACATGAATGTTTCTGAAAAGAATTATTCTGTGAGAATGACATCTTCTAAATGAAAAAGACATGTTACTGATTGGTAAAAGGAGCTTTATCTATAAAAATAGGAAAGCTTTATATTCATTCATATATGTTACCGAAGATTCAGATTCTTTTATCAAACAAGGCATTTCAGATAAGTTTTTAGCTTCTATGTAAATTTTCATTTTAACAAAAATGTCAAACAGTTTTCAGAAATCTTTTATGTTTTTATTATTTTCTTGAAAAGGTATTGCTTTGCATTTATTCATTTATGTGTATTTTTTTTTTTTTTTTTTTTACGAAATGAGTTAAACGTTTTGAAAAATTGAATAAATATGGAAATGAGTATAATAAACAAAGAGTGTTGCAATGGTGAAAGAAAAAGAATATGCGAATATATTTGTAAATGTGAATAATATTTGTAAAAATAAGAAAGATTTGTTTTTGTTCATAAACGTAAAAGGATTTAGACTATTTTATAAAATGATGCTTTTTTTCTTATGTAAATTTTTATTTTCGCAAAAAACAAAACAAAATAATTTTAAAAGTTTTTCTTTATTATTCGTACGTATTTATTACAAAGCCGTTTGTGTAATAAATATGTGTTCACGTTCAGGTAATGAAATTGAAATGTGTATACAATATATTAATCAGTTTTTATAACAAAGAAGCTTAACAATACGCATATATTTGTAAAAATGGAGAAGTTTTTTCGCTCATTAATGTTAAAGGATTTAGACTAATAAAGAAATTATAAAAATAAGAATAAACACTTTTCAGCATATCAAACTATTTATAAAATATCTTTACATTCCGACGTTTCGGTTAATATTCACTTTTTAACCATCTTCAAGGAAATGACGTACATAAACTATAAACATAAATCAAATCAAGCCATTCTTGGATATTACAAACACTATTCATAAAGATATTAACACGTAATTACATAACTTATATAAAAAACGCTTTATATACATCTTAAAATAAGTTAAGAACATCTAAATAAACCACCATCATGCATGCACATTATAAGAAAAATAAAGCTCTTTAATAAAGGGAGTCGAAGGATCACAACGCAGGGTTGCCGGAAAAAGAACAACCGGGTTACCTTAAATTATTTTAAGCCTAAGAAATGAAGCCAAATTGAAGGGGGGGGGGGTTATGGATAATGTATAATCACAAATTTCAGATTTCCTTTTTATAATTTCAAAAGGTTCATAAAATAGTGCTTGGTTTCTATTGTTAGTACTGTAAGTTATACGGGCATTTTTAAAATCAAGTTCAATGGGATTAGTTTTATAAGTACGTGAAAAAGCAGTGCAGGATCTGTTATATTTTAAATCTGCAATATGTTCTTTCATTCAAAGGTCCAATGGACATTCCTATATAATAGTTTTACCATTAATTTTATATGGGATTTCATAAACACCTGATTTTAATTTGGAAGGAGGGGGTTTAATTTCTTAGAAAGTAAGGAATTTAATTTTAGGGGAGCTCTAGCAACAAGATGAACATTATTATTAATTAGACTATTTTATAAAACTGATGTATTGCATTGCAGATAAGTTATTCTTTCATATGAATTTTCACTTCCCCATAAATGTTTTTTTTTTTTTTTTTTTTCGTAATACGTTTATGACAAAAGCGTGCGTATAATACATATGTATATTCTGTGTGTTTATGCGTGTAATAATATTAAAATGTGTATATAATATATTACGAAGTGAATTTTTGTGCTGAATGGTATATATGTGTAGATAGAAATTAAAATGTGAGTTTTTGTAATGTGTATGTGCGACATGCGTTTTTATGCGTATTAAAATGCATGTATGTGATCTACTGTTACAGATTTTTGCTTTGTCAACTGAACTAACCAATAGCGACTGTTAGTGATTTCACGACTGTCCTATAAAAAACCATTGATAAGCGCAGCTTTTAATGCTATTGGTCAACAGTTAACGTTATTTTTTATGTAACAGGGATTTTAAACGGTGATAAAAATTTTTAATTTAACTATTCATCTGATAATTGTGAGCAATGCTCCTAAGATACTCTAATCTCTTTAGTAAATAATTTAAAATAATTTTTTGTTTACGCATGAAAAATATATAAATAAATAACAATAATAATAATAAATCAAAAACTACATCGGTTATTTTATTAGCCAAAGAACTTACCAAAGAACCGCGCGACAATAAGTTTTAACTATAAAAATCGAGTTCTTTTCTCAGATTATCATTGGCTTCCTTAAATTACGAAAAATTCTGTTCATCATTAATAAAAAATAAAAAAATATTGTTTGGTTAAAGCATTAAAAAGAAAAAAAAAAAAAAAAAAAATCCGAAATTACATTGTTTATTTTATTTCCCAAAGAACCTCCTGCATATGTGTTGCCATCTGATGACTAAGTTTAATGAGTTTTAATTGCAAAAAACTAGTTTCTCATTTTATCATTGGCTCCTTTAAATTAAGCAAAATTCTTTTCATCATTAATATATTTAGTAAATAATTTAAAATAGTTTTTTGTTCACGCATAAAAAATAAATAAATAAGGAATCATAAATTACATTATTTAACAAAGGTTTGACGAAAATTTAATGACATGAAAAATATCTATCATTAAATAAATTTTAACCGAAAAGGCTGAGACGAAAGCCGCGGCCATTTCGTGAAGGAAAGGCTGCGCGAAAACGGCCTCTCCGAAATGGATTTCGCGCCGAAACAGCCGCGCCGAATCGTCCCATTCCGCTTTTAGCTCATGTGGTACGCAAATACCGAGCTTCATAACGTATCTAAATCGTTTTTATTTGTTTTCAACACTCCATTTCGATATAAGATTCTCTGCAATCTTTCAAGTCGTTAAATGTCGATTGGATTGTAACAATGACTTTATTTTGTTGTCATCAACTTCGATTGGCCTTCCTGAGTGTGGCGCATCTTTAAATTCAAAATCGCCAGACATGAAATTTATCAAACCAGTTTTGACACTACCGTACTTTTAAGGCATCTTCATCATAAACATCACATAACTTTTTGTGAGCTTACACAGCGTTCTTCCTTTTCAGAAGTAATACAACGAAATATGACAAAAACGTTCCTTTTGATTTTCCATTTTGAAATCAACGCCAAACGAACAACTGTTTCCGAAATTGTGCGCTTTGTTTTTCTAAAATTAAACTTGAAATGTCTTCTTTGAAGTTACGGAATAACTTTGCAGTTTAAAAGGATGCTCGTTACATTTCAAACAGGTATTGTCATCTATTAGAAAAAACGCAATTACATTTTTTCCAACACAATATATACTCTGTCACAAAAAAAAAAAAAAAAAAAAAAAAATATGCACTCAGAGAGAAATGAGCTACAATCACGAAACTTAACATGTGTGTAGTGTATGGAAAGATAAGCAAATGATTAAAAATCTACAGCAAAAGATCGTTTAAGTAATAGGATGTAAAAGGTTACAAATCAGTAAGTAGTAAAGCCATCTTTGGCAGCTATACAAGCCGAAACACGGCGTGGCATCGAATCAGTTAGTTCATCTGTATCCCCCTGCGGAAGACATGCATAACCTTTGCAACTGAGCAGTTAATTCACCAGTATTCCGGCATGGCTTCAGTTGCCTTCTTAGCACGTCCCAGACGTGCTCTATTAGCGAGATGTCTGATGATCTGGTAAGCTATGGGAGCACGTCATATCCTTGAAGACTTTGTCGGGAGAGTCGAGCAGTATATGGGCGAGCGTTGTCTTGCTGATAAATGGCACCTGGGCGGCTTGATAGAATAGGCAGCACAATCAGCGTTAAAATGCTGTCTACGTAACTGCGAGTCGTAATAGTGCCTTGAAAGACGACTTGAGGTCATCGTGTGTCCCAACAGATCGCTCCCCACGCTGTTACACCTTGTGTAATAACTGCATTCCGCTCAACAACAAATGCCGTATCAGACCGCTGGCCTGGCTGCCTCCACATGCGTGTGCGATGGTCATCAGCACTGAGACTGAATCGTAATTTATCGCTGAAGATCGCACGCCAGGTCGGTCACACTTCAGCTTGCCTTGGGTCGACAAAAATCCAGTCGACACTGCTTATGATGTGGGTGAGGGGTAGGCGTCTTAATGGACGTCGGCTGTTTATACCAGCGTCGGCCAGTCGTATTCGAATGGTTTCCCTAGATACTGCTGGATGCTTAGAAGGTGGTAAATGGCGGTGAATGGATGCTGATGACACTGTTGGTGCGGACGTGGCCGCTCTTATGATTGCGCGATCCTTGCATTCATTTGCGCTCCTGGGACGTCTTGACCCTCCACAATGGTTGACTCTCCCTTCCGTGATCCACTATTTCCAATCCCGAGCAACTACCATATCGCTCCAAACGATGTAGCGGCTGATACGCCTGAACGACCAATCTGCTTCTCTGAGGCCTTTTATATGGCCCCTCTCACTATCTAACAATTGTCTGTACTGTCGCCTTTTACGTCTCAGAGGCATCTCAAGTCACATTACCGTCCATTAAAGTCGACAGATTCGTTTGAATATCTCTACGGCGTGAGAAGTCATGCTTTTAAACTCGCCCAGCTACGCAGTTCAGATGCGCATAACGCACTTAGCCGTATCTCATTGGCGCTGAAATTTTAATCATTTGCATATCTCTTACCAGACTACATTTGTATCGAGTTTCGTGATTGTGGTTCGTATATTATTTTGTGACAGAGTGTATTATTGTACAATAAATACTGCATGTTATATTTACCTACAAATTGAATTTATGAGAAGTAGGAAATATTCGGAAGCCATCGTTGTTGGCTGAAATTATTTGGCAAAAGTTTTCATCGTATAAACTAGTATGTTGTGGCTACCACATGAATTTCTTCTATATTTTCCTATACAAATTCACTCGGAGAAATTATTTATTATAATTATTATTTGTTAAAATTATCTTCTGTGATGAATGCAGGCGATTTTCATTCTAGAGAAGTATAACACTGGATATTTTAAGAAAGCTAATTTTATTCTCCATACTAGCAGGCTACGCCCGCTTTGCTGGTCACTATATTTAAATGAATTTTCAAAAGAATTAAATCACTATATTTTTTATATCGTCATAAATAAAAACTAAAAAAGGAAAAAAAATACATTAAAGTCACTCTAAACCCCACTTCCTTTACCCATTGCAATCGGCAGCTTTTCCCGCCTAACTGCAGTGTCGTGGTCCAAGCGCACGTATCTAAAGCTCACACCAGAGGAACGTGGCTGAAGCTCACATGCACCAGTATTTCGTGTTCCAAGTGCACAAATGTATTCACCCCTTTCCCCGACGCATCAACTTGACAGGTGGGAAAAGACTAATCCCTTTTTCCGAAGAGCAGAAGGAGGGTGAGGGGGGGAGGTCGAGGAAGATGGTTTTTTCGAAGCGCAATTCAGTTGAGTTATTTTTTGAACTAGGGCAGGAACTAGGAATAAAATAATTAAATAAAATTATTTTCTGTTTATTTACATAAGTTTAACTTTCGGGGATGGATAATAAAAAAAAAACTTAGGAATAATGGCCCGGAAGTAGTGCATATACAACGGTAAACACAATGGTTTCGGTTTTAATGTGCTCCCACACAATCGACATGCATGTTATACAGTTGAGCAAATTCTTTCGGGCATTTTTTGAAAGTCCCGTCGAAGAAAAAAAAATTCCTTCTTGTAAGAGGTTTTGTGCTTCGCTCCTTGAAAAACTAGAAGTCTTTTTCCAACATCATTTGAAAAGTCAAGCCGAAGAAAACTTTCTTGGTTTGAAAGAGTTATTAAGTTTTCGGGAAATTCAATATCGGAGTTGTCTGCAGGGTTTTGAAGGGTTCCTAAAATTCGTCTTGTCTCCCTGCACAATGCTGATTTGACGATTTCATATTTAGGAATATTTGCAATGAGATCATAGCCTTTATCGTAAAGTCCCGAAATCTCTTCCTCGAAAATTTTGTTGACAGGTACTGCTATTTCTTCTCGAACTCTTTTCCTGCATGTTTCCATCTTACGATTAATGCCAATTTGGACAATATCTGGAACGCAAGAGTGTTCAGTTTTTTTCCATTATTTCATATTTCAAATTTGTTTTAATGGTTCCTTTTCATTTCTGCGACTTTGCCTTGCAACATCGCCAAGATATTTTAGTGTCACTTCTAAACAGATGCGAGTTTGAGATGCGAGTTACGTGCGCTTCGGCCACGGTCTAATATAATCCCACCTGTCAAGTTGATACGGCGGGGGAAAAGGGTGAATATATTTGTGAGCTTGTGACACGATATACTAATGTATGTGAGCTTTTGCTGCTGAGTTAGCCGCTCTGCAATTGTTCAGGTTGATCTGCATGATTTTGATGTTTGATGGAGGAACTAGGTTAGTATTATTAGAAAATTTATTTTCATGCATTATTTAAATAATTTATGAGAGTTAATGTTTTTGTTATGGGAGATATTTGGATTGGCAGTTACCTTAATGATATGAGGGCTGATGGGGAGACCAACCTTCCTGTACATTAGGTTCTTGAGGTGAAAAGTTACTAAGATTTGGTGGCAGGAATTGTTCATTCTGGTACCACTGCGGAAATGGTGGAAACTGCCAAGGTGCACTCGGTGGGAGGAAAGGATGGGACAGGTGCGATAGCTGCTCTCCCAAGGGGAAACTGTGCTTGTCGAACAGTGGAGGAAGACCTTGATTCGTAAAGGGAGGAGGGAATCTTTCTTCAAGATATTTCCTTTTTCATAGTGCTTTTGATATGTGGGGCAGGCCGAAGAGTACGCCGGATGATCTGTTTTGAGGCTTCTGTTGTTGCTCTCAAAATTTACCCGCATGCAATTGACACAACCAGGAGAATTGGTGCACTGAGAACTCTAAGAGTGATTGCCTCCACAGTGGGCACAATAAGAACTGTTTTTACAGGTGCCTGAAGTGTGCCAGAATTCCTGGCAATGGGTACATCTGGGAATTGATGTAAAGGGTCTAACCCTGGATTTTATAATGCCGAAGTTAATAAAGCCTTCCCGAAGTAGAATTTCGGCGATTGGTTCCTGTATGAGTAGAATTTTGTTGAATTGTCCTGATTTCTTGATTTTTTTGTTTTGAGTACTTTGAAACTTGTTGCATGTTTTTTTGAGATGTTCAGTACCGTGGAAATATTGGATAATAACTGAGCGTCTTGAATACGTTCAGGAACTTTCATACACCCAGCAGAGGACTTTACGCATGCATTAATTAATACTAACATTAACTCCTTCTCTCCTACAGCCCCTGTGGCGATATATACAGATGGATCTAAGACAGACCATGGTGTGGGTGCCGCATTTTGCGCCTTTGTTGACGGGGTCTTAGTTCATCAGTGGTCCTCTAGGCTTGGGGACTGTAACACTGTTTTCCAGGCTGAGATTTTCTCTATCAGCCAAGCAATTTCTTGGTCAATTTCCTATTTTACCAATTCGAAAATTTATATCTACAGTGACAGCCTCTCAGGTCTTCAGGCTCTGGCTTGCCACAGGAGTAACCATCCTATTATTCAGAAAATCAGATCTCCTGTCTAAGCCCGACACTTTCTCTTTAGCTCATTCTCCGCTCACAGGGGCGTCGCGGGCAATGAAATGGCAGACTTCTTAGCAAAAACTGCCTCTAAAACGGAAGCAGTGGATTTCGTTCTGCCCCCCCCCCCTCTTACATCAAAAGATTTCTTAAAGCACGACTAAAGAAAGAATGGCAGCTATACTGGGATACATCTCCTAAATGTAGATTTACTTTTAACCTCCTCCCAAAAGTGTCAAATTATAACTTTGACCTTTCTCCAGCCATAACCGCCTTCTTAACGGGCCATGGCCCGTTCAAATCACATCTTCACAAATTTCATTTCTTGCGCACTCCACAATGTGAGTGCGGCGCTGAGGGTAATGCAAATCATTACTTTTTCTCATGCCCACTAACTCATGATTGGCGTATCCTTAACCCATCTAATAAACCTAACGACCGGCTTTTTAATATCGTTACCCGGCTTCCCCTACGTCAGAAACTAACCAGAATCTATAACTTCTTAATGCATCTTTCCAATTTGACCAACTAATTTTTCAATCTTCCTAGGCAGTTACCAACTTTTCTCTTGGAGGTCCATATAATTTTTCATCACAAGCTTTTCCATGCGAGGGAGAGCAAGGCTCCGTTCTTCTTTTTATATTCTTGTTACCTTGTCGCCCTCTGTCGTGTGAAAGCTCTGCTTTGGCGACCTCTGTAACCGTTTTTTTTTTTTTTTTTTTCCTGTTTATGCAATAAACAACGGAGGAGGTTTAACCTTTAGACACGGGCTCTTTTGAATCACCACAGTGCCATCGGAGCCTCTCTCTAAAGGTTAAAATCGCTCAAAACCGCTGCATAGTGGTGAGCGGCCACCTTCCGTCTTAGAATCTTAGAATGTATGTGAGCTTCAGCCACGTTTCCCCTACTGTGAGCTTGAAGCATGTGCGCTTCGGCCACGGTGCCCTGACTGCATCGGGTCCAGGTTCTCACTGCCAGCAGAAGGGTCTTTCCTGAACATTTCAATTTGGATATTTATCGACGGCAGATGGAACTGCTATTATTCAAGAACTACGATTTTAATGATTACTGTTTCTCAGCATCTATTAAATATTTTAGTTTTTGAACAAGTATTTTATAGACCTCGCTCTTTACACTATATTACCATATGATTCCGACCAATATAATAAATAAAAGAAATTATAGATTTACTTTTAATAGAAATTAAATAAACAAAAATAAATTGTGATAGGTTTAATCCTTTATACTATATTACCATTTTTCCGATAATAAATAAGTAAATAAAAATCCTTTTCACAGGTGTTAATTAAATAAATGAAAAATAGAAAATTGTTATATTGTAAAAATTATGTATGATCATAAGTGTTAAAAATAGTTTATTTTATTTAAAATTTAATGTATGTATTTTTCTCTACTGTTTTACCATTTGATTTCAGCCATTGTCGTGTATAATAAATTTAATAAAAAAAGGGGAGGGAGAGATTATTCAACCCTTCCTTTTAAAACTATTGACGTGTCTTTTGAAAGGTACCCTTGATGAAAATTTGTCCTCGTCAGGGAAGAGAGACTTCCCCGAGGGGTAAACGATACTCCTACATATACAAAAAATTTTCCCAGTTGATTGTCACTATTATAAACATTTTTAATTTCATAATGATTATTAAAAAATAATTCTTTTTATGCACATTTATACGAAAATTTGTTAAAAATTTTGAAAAAAAAAAAAAAAAACGGGATGGCAATGCCATCTGTTGGATGATTTTCACCAGAAGTTGATAGGCATTGATTCATGTCAAGATGTAACTATATATCAATTTGTATGAAATTCTGTGCAGTAGTTCCTGAGATATTTCCTAATTGCCATAAAATTTTGTCACACGCACAGTCTGACTGACATTTTCTAAAAGTAGTTAAATAGTGTTCTTGGCCTCTCAAAACGTGTAAATACATCGAAAATCCGAGATGGAAAATTTTTACGAAATTGGTACTTTCTTTTCTATTTAATATAGAAGAAAGTAAAAAAATAAAATAAAATAAAATAAAATAAAGGTAAGCATCAGTGCAACAATATTTTCTACTTTGGCATTGCAGTGATGATTAGCTTTTTTTTTTTTTTTTTTTTTAACGAGATGAAAGGTTGAGCTAGATGATTTCATGTCGAAACAATTGTTAAGATTTTGTGTTTTTCATGAAATTAATTTCAAAGTTCCTCTTCATCATCATCTTTCCACATCCGTGTAAAATATTTTTCATTGCTTATGGTTTACAGGCATCGAAATTTTTATTTGTTAGCTGTGTAGTGAACGTTTCCCTCTTGCTTTAGGAAAAATTTCCCCCAAAACATGTTTTCCTTAAGTGGCAATGTGAAAAACTGATACTGGGAATTTTATACATTACTTTTCCGTCATTTTGGGGTTCTTCTTAAATTTCAGGAAGGAAGCACTTGCTTTTCTAGTCTTTTGGGTGATCAGGCCCTGAACGTAGAAAAAAAGGTAGGTTTATTGTCACACTGGAGCTACACAGTAGAGGTAAGTTCGGGCACTATTTTTGCAATCGGAGCCCGCCCTGGCCCCGAAACATTTTTGAACTGAGCCCGCAGGAACCCGAAAAATTGTGTGATCAGAGCCCGAGCCCGCTATTGAAAGTGATGCGCTACGCAACGCATACACAATAGTAAAATTAAATACCTTTTTCTTTTTCAAATTAATTTTCTTATTATCAGTCCTCTTTTTAAATAAATATAAATGTAATTATAACAATCTATAATGTCTGTATCTGTATACATGTATATATTTGTGCCAATATATGATACTGATGCCAATATAGGATACTTGGCGAAATGGTTCTGTCCACATATCAATAGTCAAAGCACCACCAATATTTCGGAAAATATTGTTCAGTACAGACAAAATTTCACTTCTCGAATTTTCTGCTGTTTGTTTTACATGTCTCGATATTGTTGTTAGATGAGGCAAGACATCCGCAGCTTTAATTTTGTCCAAAAAAAGCACCAATATTTATCAAGTTTTGTGCTAAATGAACGAATTCTTACCCTTCAATTATATCAAATAGTCTAATATCTTCAATGCATAATTTAACGCAACTCTCCAAGATAGTATTCTTGTGATTTACTGTCACCTGCTTTGAAAGAACATGAAAATATGTTTGAAGGGGATTGGAAGTCTTTGAATGTGCACATTAGCATGACGAGAAAGTCTACTTGATCCTAGTGAACTTTTATATTTCAAAATAGATTTGCACTAATCGCACTGAACGAATTCCAGCTTTACATTTGTTTTGGAATCAAAAATTTCTCTGAAATGTTGCCACACTGCAGATTTTCCCAACATCATTCTTCATGCATTTGTAATCTCCCGAATTTATTTTACCAATAATAATTTTTGAATCTGCACTATTCATGATTTAAAAAGCAGCATAGGAATCATGAACTTCTCTCTCTGAAATGCAGAATGATTATGGCTTGCACACACAAATGCCAGTGTTGCCAGATTGCCGAAAGTCAATTTCTCCAAACTGTCTTCAGATTTCCCCAAATCAAGCATTTTTTCCAAAAAAAAAAATCCCCAACTCAGTTTATACTAAAAATGCAAATTTTTTTCGAAAAAGTAAAAAAAAAAATATTTTATAAATTTCAGCTCGTATTTTTCCCCAAATAATGCTTTTTATAGAAAAAAATCCCCAGATAAAAGAAAATGATAAACGAATAATAAAAATAACTTTTAACACACTAGTTTTTTAAAAAAATTGAGTCTGCGTAACTTTCTGAATCTAATTTCCTCACCTCTAATCATTTCCATTTGTGTATAATATATATACACTCGCACACGCATATATATATAATGTTTTTGTGAACTATAAAATGCAAGAAAAACAAGGTATACCCTGACAGTTTAAAAAGTTTGCATCAAACTTGATATTTCATGCCTGCAAGTTTAATTCAAGTGAAGATCAAATATCCAAGTTCACGCTGGTCCAGTTTGCTGATTATTACTGATCATTATTTACTTGATTATTCTATAGCTAAACGGAAATGAATACGTACTAAGCAATCGCTATGCTTGTTACATTACAGTGCACATAAAGTAAATAATTCTTGAAATCAGGGAGTACATGAGGAAAAAAACATGATAAATTTTATAGTTAGACGTTAAATATTTTACTCTCTTGTTTCTGAAACAGCATCCAGAATATGTACATTGTTCTCTGATAAATTCGACCTCTGTGCGTGATTTTAGGAAAAAGTATTCTTTTACTTATTAAAAAAAAAAAACATAGTTTTCCTTAAAATTTTTCTTTTCCCCAAAGTACTCCCCATTAAATCTGTCCCCAAGAATTTCCCCTGAAGCTCCAAAACTCCCCCAAATTGGGGAAAAGTCCCCAAGTCTGGCGACACTGGCAAACGCATACCAGAGACGACGAGAAAACCGCAAATATCCAGTTAATGTGATTTACTATACCCGGGGAATGTCTAACCTGATAGCATTGTAGGTGCTATGAACATCTTTTTACACACTTGGCGTTAATTATGTTTTTAGCAATGATTTACCAATGATTTGGGGAATTTTTTTCCCCATTGAATTTCCAAATATTTTTTCAAGAATATGTATTTTTTTATTTCTTTAGAAAGGAATGTACTCTAAAAATTGGTTACTTACAATCTTTTGTAGATCTAAATTACTACAAATTGAGTAATATACTTAATTTTACCTTAAGAAAAGAATAATACATAAATGTTTTGAAAAAAGAAAAAAATGATTTAATTCACAATGACGTAATTACTACTATCCATTTATTTATAAAATATTTTTATTGAAAAATAGGTTCTTTTTTTCCCTATAAGTGTAAAACAACTTTTATTAAAAATAGTTATCTAGTATTTTTAATGTTACATAATGGTTAAGTCTAAATTGATTCATTTTTCGCAAAAACACATAATTAATTGCTTTCACTGGGGAAATTTTTTTTTTTTGAATAATTCGTGTAAGCATGAAAGAAAATTCTAACGTATAGTATAATTTTGCAAAATGGAAATGTATTTGACAGAATGTGTTAGCTATGGAAAACTTGTTTAGTATTAAAAAAAAAAAAAGAAAACGTTTAAACACATGTGAAACAACAAAAGGTAATAGATTTTTAATTTGCATTATCATTTACAGGTTAAACAGTAAATTTTAAAAGTAGTAGGAAAATGAGAGTGGAAATAGTTTAATGCTTTCATGAAAAATTTAACAGTAAAAGAATATATATATATATATATATATATATATATATATAATAAATAATTTAATTCCTTTACAATACTCAGCAAATGAGAGAAAGATCAAAATACCAACAATGAAATTAAAAGTTAGATGTATTACGTATAAAGTTATTGTCTATATATTATTTATTTAAAATAATTTTCGGAGTCAGGAAGTCTCAAAAGAAAGAAATATGACAAAAACTCAATTTTGAAAATTTTACACAAAAACAGTCCTTTCTCTACCATATATATATATTGCTAATAAATAAAATAATAATAATAATAATAATAATAATAATAAAAGACCTAAAAAATTTAAATTATACTTGAGATATAATTTTTATTTCATATTAATTTACTGACATAATTTCTTTAAAAATTATTTAAATATAATATTGTTTCATACATTCTTTAAGAAAAAAAGTGTTTCCTAACTTCCCTCTGAACCATCGATTACATTAGCACATTTGAATAAAAAGACCGACCCAATTAAAAAATATCCTGCTGTCCGCTTATCAACGGCAAAAATCAAGCTAAAAACCGCCCCCAGGGGGGTACCTTCTTCAGGTACTCAGGGGGAGTCACGCACCCCGGGCCCGAGTGATCTTTTTATCTCTTCTTCATTTTTTTTTTTTTTTTTTTTTTTTTTTAACCTTTTACCTTCTTTTCTCTTATTTTTTATTTTATTCTATTTTATTTTATTTTATTTTTTTTTTTCTTGCTTTTTCACCCTTGTTTGTTTTTTTGTTTTTTAATGCCAATCAGGTTTTGGTACTTGTTCTTGTTCATTGTTCTTGAAAAAAAAAAAAAATTAAAAATTTGAAAAACTTACAAAAAATGAAACTACTTACCTTGTTATACTCACCTTTTTGGTTTCTACTTACCCTGTTTATTTTCACTCACCTTTATTTTTTGGTCTTGTTCTTGTTGTTTATACTAATATTATTTAACTTCTAAAACATTAACCAAGCTGACACCGGTGTAGATGTGGCGCTGGTTATTGGGTTGGCGGTTTGGTGAGGGTCTCACGGTAGTCTAGCCTTGGGAGCACACTGGGAGACTGGTGCCCTTGGTGAAGGTGAGACAACGTTGACTACTCGAACGAGAAACACCGGACTAACACGACTACCACATGTGATTCCCAATCTGGGTCGACGGTCTGGTAGCTGGTGAGTGGTTATGGGTGTCGCAGGGAGCGATTCTGAAAACCCTTTGCTTTCCGTCCGTTCAAGAAATGGGCTGACTTGTGGGACTAAGGAAACCCTCGACCCTTTTTATTTAATTTAATTATGGCGACAAACAAAGGAAATACGAATAATGCGTCTGGCTCGGGCCAAGCTATTAAAAATTCAAATGAGAAATCTTGGGCTGAAAGAATGGAAGAGTTTTCTTCCACCCTTAATGAGAGTAATGTTTTCATAAATTGCGAAGCTCGATTTTTTGTAGTGAAGAGAAATGAAGGAGATTTCTTTAAGACTTCTCCTTTTCTAATTCAGAAATCAATTCAATCAATAATGGGTGATCCAAAATCTGTTAAAAAGCTTAGATCAGGTGAACTGCTAATTGAGGTCGAAAATAACAAGCAAGCTAATAACTTAAAAAAATGTACACACTTTGCCAATATACCAGTCACTGTAAGTATGCATAGAACATTAAATGTCTGTCGTGGTGTGATTTCTGAACCAGATCTACAATATATTCCAGAAAGTGAAATACTCGATAATTTGAAAGACCAAAAAGTTATTGCCGTTAAACGAATTTCAATCTTTCGTGATAAGAAGCCTGTTCCCACCAAACACATTATTTTGACAATAGATTCTCCTAAACTTCCCCAGTCAATCAAAGCTGGTTACCTTGAATGCCCTATAAGGCCATACATCCCTAACCCTCTAAGATGTTTCAATTGCCAACGTTTTGGCCACTCAAAGACGTCTTGCCGTGGTAAACTAACATGTGCCCGTTGCAGTGCAATTGGCCATGACAGTGAAAATTGTGAAGCCCCAGTCTGTTGTGTTAACTGCAAAAAGGATCACCCATCTTACTCGAAATCATGTGAAAGATGGAAAATTGAAAAGGAGATACAAACTACTAAAACAAAACAAAACATATCATATCCCGAAGCACGGAAAATTGTGGAATCAAGGACACCCATTGTTGGAAAATCATATGCTGCTGCCATAGTTACCAAAAAAACATATCAGTCTATTGCAATCCAAACTGACACTGTTCATAATACTAGCTCTCCAGTTGTAACTGCCTTAAAGAATTCCCCAAGCTTACAATCCAATCCAAATCAGGCTTCTAACTCTTCACAGTCATCTTCATCCAAATCAAGAAACTTAAAGAAAATGCCACAAACTCCTAAAACCTTATTGTCTGAAAAAAGTCTTAACTCTATCTCTCTTAAACATTCAAATTCACCCTCTCGTCTCAATATCAAGAAAAAGAAACTAACAAAATTGCCCACTCTAACAACAAATAAAAATAATAAAGTAAATGTTCCAAAACAAGATGATTTGATCAGCCTCCATCCTTCTGATGGAGAGGACGGAATGTCCACTGCATCAGAGGACAATGACGTGGATGTTATAATCTAAAAAAAAAAAAAAAATAATAATAATGACCAATTTCATTTCATGGAATTGCCGAGGTTTTATTAATAAACGTGATGAAATCAGAGATATCATCTCTGATCATCGGCCTATATGCTTCGCTTTCCAAGAAACATACTTAAGACAACACGATAAAGTCAAAATTCGTGGCTATACCTGTTTCAGGAAAGATTTTACACAGTCTGACCGAGCTACAGGTGGGGTAGCCCTTCTGATTTCTAATAATGTACCACACTCCAATATCCCTTTAAATACAAACATTCAAGCTGTTGCCATTCAGGTACACTCTCATTTATTAATGACCATCTGCACTCTCTATCTTCCACCAAATGCATCCATAAACCAGCATGACCTCAATAGCCTCATTTCTCAACTTCCAACTCCCTTCTTAATTTTTGGAGATTTCAATGGACATAATTTGCTGTGGGGAAGCCCTAATAATAACCCCCGTGGTCAAATCATTGAAAATGTTATTTCTGACAACAACTTGTGTATCTTAAATAATGGGGACAATACTTACTTTCACGAACCTTCTAGGACTTTCCATGCAATTGACCTCGCCATCTGTTCTCCCAATCTTTACCCATATTTTAATTTTTTTGTGAGTAACGATCTACATAGTAGTGATCATTTTCCTTTATTTTTATCTTTTTATAATTGCAATGAACATCATCCGGGTAATCCACATTATATATATGACAAGGCCAACTGGACTGCGTTCACTATCAATGCAACTATAACCCATGATATGACTGAAGGTGATATCAACAAAGCAATCACTGATGTCACTAATTGCATAATAAATGCAGCTAATTTTACTATTCCAAAATCTTCTGGGCGTCTCCAGAAACATTCAAAGCCATGGTGGAATGATGAATGCAATAATGCAAAAAGACAGCAGCAAAAAGCATGGGGAATTTTCAGAAGGTACCCAACAACTGCTAATTATATCGCATTCAAAAAAGCAAGGGCAGCCGCACGAAGAATCCGCAGGATCTCCCAAAAAAATTCCTGGATTAAATATGTGTCCAGCATTACCTCCAATGTAACCAGTAAACAACTTTGGCATCGTGTCAAGAAAGCAATGGGAATATATTCTAATCAAAGTATTTCGTTTTTAAAAGATAATGGTCAAACTATAACTTCTATTAAAAATATTGCAAACACCATTGGTAAAACTTTATCTCATATCTCCAGTTCTAACTCATATTCCGAACCTTTTATGTCTCATAAACGTAATTCTGAACGATCATCAATCAATTTTCACTCCCGCTCTTCACTAGACTACAATAGACCTTTTACAGATAATGAATTAAAAAATAGCTTGAAACATTGCCATAACTCTGCTCCTGGTGTTACCTATATTATGATTAAACATTTATCAAAACAGTCTCTGAAATATCTCCTTCATCTTTACAATAGGATCTGGACTGAAAATATTTTCCCTGTTGCTTGGCACGATGCTATTGTTATTCCTTTTCCTAAGCCAGGTAAAGATGCTACTGACCCAAAAAATTATAGACCCATTGCCCTCACAAGCTGTCTATGTAAGCTGCTAGAAAAGATGGTAAATACTAGGCTTGTTTACATTTTAGAAAAAAATAATTTGATTTCTCCATGGCAAAGTGGCTTTCGACGGGGCCGTTCAACGGTTGACAACATTTTATTACTGGAGACTAATATTCGAAAAGCTAATGTGAGACATAACCATTTGGTGTCAGTTTTTTTTGACATGGAGAAAGCTTATGACAAGACTTGGCGCTATGGCATTTTAAAAGATTTATATAATTTGGACTTTCGAGGAAATCTCCCTATTTTTATTGAAAACTTTTTAAGAGTCAGACGCTTCCAAATTCGCATTGGATCAGTTTATTCAGATTTTTATTTCCAAGAGGAAGGTGTGCCTCAAGGCAGTGTCTTGAGTGTTACTCTTTTTTCGCTAAAAATTAACGATATTCTAAAACAACTGCCTCAAAGTGTCTATGGAACTTTATATGTTGACGACCTGCAAATTTCTTGCCAGGGAAATGACATGCGCTTCATAGAACGCCAACTGCAACTTGCTATAAAAAATATCACTAAATGGACAAATAAAAATGGTTTTAAATTTTCCACTGACAAAACACAATGTGTGCATTTTTGCCGTAAACGAGGTCTTCATCCTGATCCTGAGATTCTGATTAATAACAGGCCAATTTCCGTTGTTGACACTGCTCGCTTTCTGGGTGTTTTTTTTGACAGGAAATTAACTTTTATTCCTCATATTTCATATTTAAGAATTAAATGTGATAAAGCACTAAACATTTTAAAAGTCCTATCTAACACTTCTTGGGGAGCAGACCGTCCATCGTTACTAAAAATATATCGGGCTACTGTTCGCTCCAAACTTGATTATGCTTGCCAGGTTTATGGATCAGCACCTCACTCTTACCTTAAAAAACTTGACACACCACACCACAGTGCACTTAGAATTTGCTCAGGAGCATTCCGCACTAGTCCTGTTTCCAGTTTATATGCTGACTGTGTGGAGCCTTCTCTCACTGACATTAGACAAAGGCTTTCACTTGAATTGTACTATCGCATTCTTTCACATCCCAATCATCCGCTTCATTCACATTTTAATAGCAACGATCATAACCTTTATGTGAATCGACCATCTTGCATCCCTCATTTTGCTCTTAGGATTAAGAACTTTCTTGCAGGCACCTCTCATATTCATAGCGAAGTTCGGCCCCGGTCTCTTTTAAACATGACACCTTGGAATTCCCAAGCTATTTCCTGTCTTCATCCATTTAGTGGTTTTGACAAATCTAACACAGATGCTTCCATTTTCCGAGCGCTTTTCTCATCTCATCGCTCTGAATATAAGGATTATGTTGAGATTTTTACTGACGGCTCCAAGACAAGTAATAAAGTTGGCTGTGGTGTTGTCACTGGTGACACCATTTATAGCTATCAACTCCCTAGTACTTTTTCCATTTTTTCTGCAGAGTTTTTTGCAGTTGAAGTAGCTCTAAATATTATTTCGTCTCACTGCAGCAAAAAATTCATTATCTATACGGACTCAAAGAGTGTTCTTGACTCTCTTTCTTCTAGCTCTTGCACTCTTTCTTTTATCTCTGTTTTAAAAACATATAACGACCTTCTGAAGAAGGGATTTCATATCTTGTTTTGCTGGGTTCCAGGCCATGTTGGCATTAAAGGCAATGAAGCAGCAGACAAAGCCGCAAGGCAGGCTTCTATTCTTTTAAACTGTCCTATACCTTATGATGACATTAAGCACACACTAAAAAGCACTTTCAGAAATAATTGGCAAATGGAGTGGAATAATCTACAAAATAATAAATTACTTGAAATAAAACCTCAAATTGCAGTCTGGCCTACACTTAGTCCTAGAAAACATGATGTCATAATTACTCGTTTAAGAATTGGGCATTCAAGGATGACACATAAATACTTACTACTTGGACAACCGGAACCTGACTGTCCGAAATGTCATTTCTGTGTGCTTACCATTCGCCATCTACTCACTGACTGTCCTTGTCTTCGTCATCTGTATAGGCATTATTTTAACTCGTCTTCACCCAATCTGACAAGCCTTTTAGGTGCAAATCCTCATCATCAGTTGACAAATTTTTTAAAGGAGGCTGGCTTTTACTTTGACATCTGATTTTATTGTTTACAATGTTCATCCTATTTTACATCTGTTTTTATTATATACTGTTTTCATTATATTTGATTTTATCTTATATGTAGTTTTACTTCTTTTTTCTGTGTTTTTCAATGACTTTCTGGATGGGTAAACCCATCCAGAAGATTCTTTTTGTTTTACCTGTTTGTTTGGCGCAGAATGTCCTACTTTGGACCTTGCGCCAAAAAAAGCCATTCAACCAACCAACCAACCAAGCTAAAAACCGGCAAAAGTGCCCTCAGCGGCGTTTAATAACGCAGCGGGATGCATTCCGCTCATTGACAGGAAGCGATATTCATCTATATAAGAACATCTGGGATAGAACAAACTCGGCTCTCTTTCCCCCCTAATACCAAGAAAAGAAGTCCAGAAGGAGTGATACCCCGCGGTGTGTCCATTTTACTAACATTGACCACAACGGGAGGAAGGGACAAGGCTGAGATCGGAGGTGCGGTGTGAGAATAACAATATCCCTTATCTATTTTAATTTTACAAGGAACTGCAAAATATTTTCTTTACGAAAGAAACACTTTCCCATATAGCAACTGCCAGTTTTTTTTTTTTTTTTTTTTTTTTTTTTTTTTACATTTCCCAGTCAGTGAAGAATAAAATAAACGTAACTTTTATCTTGAACTCGAGCCCACCAGGAGCCCGAAGACTTGCGTAAGATTTGAGCCCGATCGGGCCCGGGCTCGGACTTAGGGCTGATCCTATATCATCTCTACTACACAGTACTCACTGAGCAATGGAGATGAAAGGCAATCTGAGATTTACTCCTAGGGTTTGTCCGGAGACATGCCACCACAATTTTCATCTTCCACGAAGGAAATGACTCCATCTCTATGGCAATCACGAGAAGTATTATTTTAACAAAACATGGAGGACGTTTTTGCCATGACAGATTTTACGTGCGTCATTCATCATAAATGTACATAGCGGTCTTTGAGGGTTCCGTACTCGAGCCATACAATTTTTCAGTTACACTTTATTAACCAGGCGCTACTAACCGAGTATAGTTAAAATGATTGACAATCCATGCTCATACTCTATACCGCGTCTTCCTAGAAAAGTATGTCTGGATGGGTAAAACCCATCCAGAAGCATCCTTATTTTTTTATCCTTTTGTTTGGCGCAGTATGTCCCATTGCGGACCTTGCGCCATTAAACAACAATCAACCAACCAACCAACCAACCTAGAAAAGTATGAACACTTTTATTCATTCATGTTTATAAGAATTCATACTCTTAAGAAATGGTACATCACATATATTGTGATTATCGCAATGTGCATTTCTATTGCATTTATTAAATATGGGCTAGGACCCCTTAGAAAGTCTCACACGGAGGACACTCCTCCTCGGGCCTAGGACCCTAGTGCAGTCACTCAGCCTTAATTCTCACAACCCAACTCTATTACATGTATTAAATGTATCTGTCCAGATTAACCCATTTGGTGGTACAATGTTTAATGCTCCTGGTCTTCAGTTAATAAGTGCTAGGTTCGAAACCTTGTTTAGGAATTTAGATAATGGTTCGGAGCCCACTTTAAGCAATAAGTCAAAGTCTAATTAGCCGTAAGTTTGGTTCTAAAAAATGACTGTGCAAAACTAAAAGCCATAACTAATTTTTATACTTAATCTCTAATTATAGCACGTAAAATTGCACTAATGACATTTTTCTTAAGAAAATGAATTGTGAATATGTTTATGAATATGAAATAAAATTATGAATATGTAATAAATAATGATTTTAACCATCTTATTTTGGGAAAATCGTTATTTCTTACATATGCAATGAAGATTATTGTATGAGGAGTTAAGGGTTATTATATTAGTTACAGGAGAAAAATATTTTCAGAGACAAATCTCAGCTACCTTTTTACTGTATGCACAATAGGATGGGAAAAAACAGAAATTTGCCGGAATTTTTTTTTTTTTTTTTTTTTTTGCAAGAATGGCAGCTAAAAGAAGAAAACACGGCCCTGATAAGTGAACGAAAGTTTCGTCAATACGATTATATCTGTAAAAATGGGAAGTTTTTGTGCATTCATTCATGTTAATAAGAATTTATACCTTTTTATGAAATGACGCATTTCAGGTATTTTTTCCTTTTATGCGAATTTCTACTTCCATAAAAGTGTCAAAGAACTTTTAAAAATATTCCTTTGTTTTTTTGTTTTTTTCGGATTGTGTTATGCATTTGGAAAAATCGAAAAGTTATAGAAAAGTGTGTAATAAACAGCGAGCACTGTAATGATATAATTAGGCATGGTTAGAATAAGATTTTTGGTCGCGAGAAATGTAAAATATAGTTATAAATATAATGTTAATTATTATCAATATAAATATAATATTAATGATAAATAAAAAAAAAATATTTTATTTGCGAGTTAAAATCAATGAATTAGTCGACATTTTCAACTCATTTCAACAAAGTCTGACAAAAGTTAGACATTGAGATTTTGGTGCATCTATACGTTTTGAAATCCCCCGAGTTCATTTTTGCTGAAGTGTGTGCGTGAGTGAACTCATTAGCGTCTACAGGCTTTGTTCAAATGAGCTGAAAGTTGGTACGTATGATATAGGTACAGGGGTCGATCCAGGCAAAATTTGTGTCCCTTTTGCGGCCCCTTCACAAAATTCCACATAGTAAAAAGGGACCTTTCACAAAATTCAAATTCATAAAAAGGGACCCTTCACAAAATTCAAATCCATAAAAAGGGACCCTTCACAAAATTCAAATTTATAAAATGAGTCCCTTCACAAGATTTTGTTTTATAAAAATGATCCTTTTATTAAATGTTTTCATATTTTCAGTATTATTTTTAATTTATGCCTTAATTTGGCTCAACGAAACTCTATTAACTTGATATTAAACATTACATAAAGTGATTGTAAAGACTGATGATTTTACAGAATATTTTACTTTTTCACAAAAATATTTTATATTTCACAAAAATAAATAAAAATTTCACAAAAATATTTTGTTTTTCACAAAAAAGGGACCCAAAAATTAAAACCTGGATCGACCCCTGAGGTAGCCGTAGTACGAACACTATTGATATAGGTGATCTAGTATTTATAGTTTTTTTTAACAGGGACACAAAGAAAAATTCTTTATCATTATGGCCTATGGGTTAAATTATTTAATGTATGATAGTGTCTAAACGGCTTATTAAAATAAAATGAAAATTTATACACTTATAGGTCACCGTCACACGAACTGTATAGATGATTTTTGTGAATCTAGCACTTACAGTTTTTTTTACAGGGACACAAACCATCCTTTATCATTAGGGCCTGTAAACTGGAATTATTTAAAGTACGATAGCGTCTGAATGCCTTATCCGATTGAGCTGAAAATTGATATGTTGGTTATAGGTCACTGTCGCAAAAACTATGTGGATTTTGGTGAAATCTAGCTTTTGTAGATTTCTGCAGAGACGCAACGAAAAATTCTTTATCATTATAATATTTGGGCTCATATTATTTGAAGGGCAGTAGCATTAAATTATGCATCATGCTTTATAGAGAAAAATACTCAAGCACCCTATTATAATTTTCTCTTTTGTTTATTTAACGATTTCTCTTTCTTTAATTTATTTATACAACCATTAATGTTCGGAAAGTCGACTGGAGTCACTCCAGATTTTTTTCATTTTTCTCATTAAGAACGACCATTGAAAGGTAAACGCGATTAGTGTATCAAGGAAATTTCAACGTTACGTTGTTGTTTGGGTGTAGTGTTGTTTCGATGCTGCTTTCTTGCATATTTGAAATAAAATGATGAATATAAATGCTTGATGAGGAGCCTTACTTGTTGAGTAGTTCGACTTAAAACAACCCTTGCATGTTTTTGCATTTTACGGTGTTTGTATGCAAATTGTTTTTTAAGATTATTCGTCTTCAATTTTTCAGTGTTGCAGTGATTAGATTTTTGTGTTAATTTATCACTCTGCTGTCGTATTAATGATATTTGAATACGTAACACAATGACACCAGTATATTGTTGTTTCGACAATTTAGGAAATAGTAATTCTATGTCACTATTCCTAGGTTTTTTATTAATAGAAAATACACAATCAACACATTTCAATTTATACATCAAAATATGTCTGTAGATTTAATTTCTAAAAATATAAAATTCCTATAGTCGCATTTTTACTTTCTTCTAAATGTAATATAGAGAAAGTATTGGATTCGTGAAAATTTTCGAACTCTGGTTTTCGATGGATTTACAAGTTTTGGGATGTCCTGAACACGATTTGATAGTTTTTAGAAAATGTCTGTCTGTCTGTGTGTATCACGAATTTTGTGGACGCTGTATCTCACGAACCAATGAACGAAATTTAACCAAACTTGGTATTTAGTTGGACCCTGACATAAACTGATGCTGATTAGATTTGGAGATCAATCGCTCAACAGGTGGCGTTGTGATCGCTTTTTTTTCTAAATTTTTAACATGGCTGTATAGGACAAAGTTTTGTATAAATGTACATAATGAAAATTATTTTTAACTTGTGATTGTAAAATTAATATGAATTATTGATAATAGTAGTAGTTAACTAGGGAAAAATTTTTTTGCATGTGGGGGCATCGGGGAGGGGGGGGGGAAATTTCAAGATGAGTATCTTTCGAAAGGTCTCGTCAGTACCTTTAAAACGAATGGTTGAACTATAGATCTGTGATAATTTAAAACAAAGTTATCGATTTTTTTTTTTTTTTTTTACTTTTAACGAAAACAAACTTAGAAAAAATCGTTTTTTTTTTTTTTTTTTTTTTAATATTGAGAATAAAATGACTTTTTTTTTTGATATTTAGTGTTTTCTACTTCTCTAATATGGAAATCCTCTGCATTATCATGGAAGATATATATATATATATATTAATAATTTTAATAAATTAGTTTTACTGAGTGAATTTGCATAGGAAAATATAGAAGAAAGTCGTGTGGTGGACACATGATACTAGTTCTTAATAAAATGGTAGTCAGCATATTCTGGAATAACCATTCTTTATTATATATACAGTAGAGGTTATTGTATGAGGAGAAAGTTATTGTATGAGGACGTTATTAGAGAAAACAATTAATTCTATAGTATAAATCCGAACTTCCTTATTTCTCCATACTTAATATATTACGAAAAAATGAGGTATGATTCTGAAAAGACTTATTCTGTAGAATGGCGTCTACTAAATGAAAAAGACATGTCGCTGATTGGTAAAAAAAAAAGTTATCAATACTAATATTATCTATAGAAATAGGAAAACTTTGATCTATTTCTATAGATAGTGATTTATGTTACGAGCGTACAATACCTAATTTCGCCAAGACCTATGCTATTCTATGGATTAATTTGTTTTCACATTTACTCATTACCTTAAAAAAAAAAAAAAATGTTTTCATATTTGGAAAGTTCCGAACCGTTAAATTGTTACTCATTTTTAAAATTTATTATTTTTAATATTTTATTTTGAGTTAAAAAAAAAAAAAAAAAAAATAATAATAATAATAATAATAATAATAAAAAACCTAAGGTCATTTTTTTGCATTTTTTAGCTAGAAAATATAAAAACGTGAAAAAAAATTAATTTTTAGAAAACAAATATTAATTTAATAGCTGTGAATTTTCTGAATGTGAAAACGGATTTTTCAATGAGTAATTGTGGAATCAAATAGGTGCTTTTCAGGTTTTTTTTTTAATACAATTTATTTAAGTCACAATATCTCTTTTTTTATTTATTCGTTTTTATTTTATTTTACTTTATTTATTTTCGTTAAAAAAAAAAAAAAAAAAAAAAAAAAAAAAAAAATGCGGATTACCTAATAAATTGGTAACAAATACTCCTTTTCTTGATTTTGAATAAATTTTGTCAGACTATACTTTCTGTACATTATTTAATATATATATTTAAGTAAGTCAACCCTTTTTTTCTAGGGGGGGGGGATGTCTTTCATACCCTTCATCTATTCATAGTTACACTGCTATAATACGAGGTAACTCGTACCGTCTTAGGCAACTGAACAACAAACTACGAGTTATGTCGTAATTGTCAGTCAACGTATTAATTCGTGTCAACGGATTCAGGCTCTTTTATGAAATAATGTATCTTAGATAATATTTAACGTTTCATGTAATTTTCTATTTTCGTAAAAATATGAAACGTCGATCGAATTGAATGATCGCTTTTCATCTTTTTGAGAATAATGTTTATTTTGTTAGGATTCCTTTTTTTTTTTTTTACAAACGTTAACAAATAAATAAAATGTTTCTTTGAACCTTTAAAAAAAAAAAAAAAAAAAAAAAAAAAAGAACTCTTATTAATAACAGTTTTTTATCTTAAATATTAATGGAATTTTTTTTCTGCGTGTTTTTACTACTTTCGTAAAAATAGGGGGGAGAGGGTATCCTATTATATACGAGAGGAAAATCACATTAAACTAGAAAGAAAACTTCCAGTTACCTTCTGCAGTCAAATATCCATTATGATATCGATTTTCTTTTTTTACCCCTCTCTCTCTCTCCCCTCTTGGTTTCCTTCATCTTGTTACCGGCAGAAATTCTTTTCAAAATAGACTAATACTATAGTGCATTGTTTCATTCTTGTTAACTGCTTGTGAGATATTTAAATTTGGAAAAATTGGGAGAGGTTTTTCTCACCATTTGGAAGATGTATTTATGGATTCGAAATGTTTCTCTAATATGTAATATTAAAAAAAAAAAAAAAAAAAAAATTCTAAACTTTTTCTTTATTGTTAGAATTTATGTAGTACAATTGTCTGTTCCATACAGTAAATTTGTAAAATTATTCATATAATGGTTTCTTTTTACTTTCTTCTGTGTGTGTGTAAAATATATATATATATATATATATACATATATATATATACAGTAGCCGCCGCTTTATAAAATCACATTTGTTTTTATCAAAACGATTTTATTAAGCGGCTGATTTTTATATCCGGCGAACATGCCCGAACTTATAAAAGAGTATTCATTATCTAAATATGGAAAGAAACTCTTCTTTGCCCTTCCATCCACAGCCATCCGCAGGAATGGAGTTTACGTTAATTATTATTCATGTAAAATTTTTAGCTTTTAAGGACAAAATTATGTAAAAGGGGGAAATTTTCTTTAACCCGGCATTCTTGTAGTGCTGCGTTGATTACTTTTGCTTTTCCTATTCATTTTCGCTTGCGGTTCACTCTTCTGTTTGGTACACATTAGGCAGTAATATCTTTATTCTTATGTTTACATGAAGAAAGTTGAGAAATTTCAAGCTTTGATGTCGCCTTCCTTTGACTATACATTTGAAGAAAACGATCATACTTTACCAAAATTTTCGCTTTACCTTCAAAAAAAAAAAAAAAATCCGCTTGCATATCCGCTTGCTAAGTTGCTTCAAAATAAAAACTAGAAACTCTATTTGAATATTTAAAGACAAAAAAAAAAAAAAAAAAAAAATACTCATTGGCCAATCATTTGGCGAATTCATTCTTTGAACTACAACACATGATAGGGCGTGTTTTTTTTTTTTTTTTTTTTTTTAGGCGTAAAATTTTTGACAATGTGATGGCTTGCTATGTTTTGTTTCTTTTTTTCATTTCAAAAATCCGGTGAGAAAATATAATTCGTTGTTTAGCTTATAGTCTAAGAGCCAGTGAAAAGCTACCTGTATGTATTTGACCAGACCTGGGTTTTTGTACATTGAGGCCCCTATACCTACCATACATGAGATGGGGAGTCACTAAGCCCAGAGTGGTGGACGCGGCGGGCGCTCAGGTAAGACAGGTATCGATTTTTGGCGAATTTTAAATTCATTTGACCACGTCTGCCGTTTGGAAATTTGAAAATATATTATTATTATTATCGGAAAATAACAATGGCAGACCATTATCGCGCGTTTAACATTGTGGCAGACAGTTTTGAAAGTGCTGAAAAAAATAAAATTTTGAAAGTAATTGACCAGATCTGCCATTGTTATATTTTATTTATTAAGGTCTTAAAAACTTATATTCGTCAAGGCAGACATTTTCATTGAGTGCATACTTCAGCAGATAACAAGACTTAGCTACTACCTGGTCAGATTTATGCATAGACTGTCTATATAGCTATCTTTCTTTTTCTTCCTATGTATCACTATTGCACTCATTCTAGCCCATAGTATTTTCTTTATAGTTACTAGCATTCAAATAATTGAAGGTTTATACCTGAGAGGGCCCTGTTAAGTTCCCACAAATTCAAACTCAACCGCTGCGAACATCGGGTCCGACAACATGAACGGGCGTCTGCCGACAGCTAGCTAAAAAAATAAATTATCCTCTGCATCCTTCCAAGGTGGTGGCCAGCGATGGAATATCCAGAAAGCCATTTTTTTAATATAAATTTATTTCTGACTTGTTACAACAACTCCGAATGCATTTTAGACATTTTCTAAGACATAAAAATATACAAATTTCTGAAGATATCATAGAAGAGATTGAACGATTACAGAGTTGTCAGACACCTTCATTTTTTATTCACAATGAAAGCTTGAAAGAGCTCTGTAATGATTATGCTATTTACGAGCAACAAACATTAAATGGTGAATATGGTAAAACAGCCCAATTTTATATGATTTACATCAAGCTCGTTCATCACTATTTACAACTGAGCAGGAGCATTCCAATTGTATCTTGGCATTTTACCGAAAATAACAAGTTTATTTTTTGTATGTAACCATCAAAATTATGCAAAATGGACAGTCCAATACCATTACAATTTAACAAAAGTTCTCACTACTCATCTTGGTTTAGAGCAGGACTTTCAAAAAGGATTTTTTGGAATCAAGCGTACCAGTAATCCATTCTCAAGACAGCCTATTGATCTTACATTATAGCAGACCATTAATGCAGATGCTGCGAGAACACTTACTGGTATTACACATCTTACTCACTTGATTTCAGCTTTCCAACGGTGGGCGAGAAGTCACGACATCCGCTCAAGTATAATTACACACGTGTTGGATGAGTTAGGAATTACCAAGAAATCAGATATTTCAGCTGAGTTGCAGCCACATAATATTAGGAAAAGTTGTCAACTTGAAAAGGTTATCAACTCGTTTGATCAATATGTGAATCCCTTCAGCTTAGATTTACCGACTGATCAGTTCTTTAACATAAGTTCCGGGAAAGCCGCATCATCTCAAGTGGAAGAGTTTCTCTTAAATATCCAAAAAATTGGTGAAGAGCTACGAACAAGTTTTATATCTGAATGTTCATCTGATCCGAAAAGATTTGAGAAAGCCATCAAAAAGACACCGATACACAACTTTTCAAGTCTACTTGTAAAGAAAAAGTCTGTAAAAATTGGAAATAAGCAGCAAGAGATCAAGTTACAGTGAGATTTATTTGGACGTTTGTTGGGAATTTTGATGGACCATCAAATTGATGTTCTCAAAATTTTAGCGTATCCAATAACTCCTGTACCTCTGGCTTTATGTCATGTAGATGATGGTTTCTGTAAAACTGACACATCTGTACTAGTAAAATGCCTTGAAACAAATATTGATCAGGAACCACCACGTAATACAGATGTATTCTTAATTGATGGATTTTTCATTCTACATTCTATGAAAGAAGTTCCCAAAATATTCGGGAGTATTTCAAAGAAATTTCTGCAAATGGTATCAAAATATTCCGCCCGGAGAATTTATGTAATCTTTGACCAATATTTGCTTCCGCCAATAAAAGATAGTGAAAGATGTCTACGTCATGAAGCATTGTTGATTGATTACACAATTTCGGGGCCTGAATAGGTGCGACCATCGGATTTTGCAAAAGAATTGAAGAATACTAAATTTAAGGAAGCTCTGGTAGATTTTTTTACAAATCATTGGTGTAGTGAGGAAATGAAATCATTTTTTGGGCAACCGACAGATTTTTTTAAATTTCCGAAATTGTCAATCGTATCATGTTGTTGATGACAAGATCCAATCAAGTGCTGTTGAAAATTTATGTTGTCCTTCACATGAAGAAGCTGATACCAAGATTATCTATCATGCTTGCAATATCTCTGAGCAGTCGAATTTTGTTATTAGAGCCTCTGATACCAATATTTTGATTATAATGATTGGGAATATGACACAATTACAAAATTCTAATTCTAATATTGGGATGCTCAGTGGAACAGGAAATAACGAAAGGTATATTGATGTCACAAAAATTTATAACGAGCTTGGTGAATTGTTAGTCAATAGCTTAATCGGCTTCCATGCGTTCACAGGATGTGATTTCAATCCGGCTTTCTTTAATAAAGGGAAGAAAAGATCTTTTAGTTTGCTGAAATAAAATATAGAATTTCAACAAGCATTTGCTACTCTTGGTGAAGAAAATTTGACTGAGGATCAGTTATAAGAGATATTTAACAGTATTCAGAAGTTTATCTGCCAGCTCTACAATGCAAACAAATTTATTGACGTTGATAATGGAAGTTACCAACTTTTCGTCAGCAATTATAAAGCTTCCGACGTTAATGAAAATTTTAGCAAGAAAATACTAAATTTTGACGCAAGCTCAATACCACCGTGTAAGAGTGTGCTTTACTAGCAACTTCTAAGAGCGCATTATATTTCAACTGTTTAGAAAAATGCTTACAAAAAGCAACCTACCACGTTGGACCCATTAGAGTATGGTTGGATTGAGCAAGACGATAAATTCGTATTCAAATGGTTCGAAGGAGATCAACTCCCAACTTCTATGAGTGACTTAATCGCCAAGGTCCCTGGTAAGTTCATAATAATTAATTTTTTACCGAATATGCTTGAATCAATTTACACATTCCTTTTATTCTATAATTTACGTTTTATTTTTACAGAATCCGATTCAATGGATGATGAAGACGAGTCACACAACGTCATATATGACTCCAATGATGGTTGGTTGGTTGGTTGGTTGAATGTCTTTTCTTGGCGCAAGGTCCACAGTAGGACAAGCTGCGCCACACACAAAGGTAAAAAAATAACTGTAGCCCCTGGATGGGTTCACCCATCCAGATAACTCCAATGATGATGAATGAAGATTCAAACCAATGGAAAGAAATATATATTTTGTAATGCATGCATGATTTGTTTTTTTAATTCATTTTTGTTAATTGTGTCTTAAATAAATAAAAAGAACAAAATAAAATAAATATTTGAATGTTTATCTGTTATCTGCAATAAACCTTACTATTTGAGATTCTTTTGAAATATATTTACTTTCTTATCATCAAACTTAAAAATTTTAGTCCATAGTTTACAAAATTAAATATTAATTACCATAAAAACATTGATAAAGTAAATCATTCATGTAAAACAGAGAACGTAATACATATACATCTGACCGTGTAGTTGCTAAGATTTTATTGCCTGCTGAAGTATGTACTCAATGAAAACGTCTGCCTTGACGAATATAAGTTTTTAAGACCTTAATAAATAAAATATATCAATGGCAGATCTGGTCAATTACTTTCAAAATTTTATTTTTTTCAGCACTTTCAAAACTGTCTGCCACAATGTTAAACGCGCGATAATGGTCTGCCATTGTTATTTTCCGATAATAATAATAATATATTTTCAAATTTCCAAACGGCAGACGTGGTCAAATGAATTTAAAATTCGCCAAAAATCGATACCTGTCTTACCTGAGAGCCCGCCGCGTCCACCACTCTGGGCTTAGTGACTCCCCATCTCATGTATGGTAGGTATAGGGGCCTCAATGTACAAAACCCCAGGTCTGGTCAAATACATACAGGTAGCTTTTCACTGGCTCTTAGACTATTATATACATGATCATTTCTACTGTTGAAGAAATTTTCTTTTGAGTTTATTAACCGGCGATGCTGATTTTATTAAGCGGCGATTTCTATTGATTTGATTCCGGACCCAGCAATTTGATCATATTAAGCGGCTGATTTTATTAACCAGTGATTTTATAAAGCGGCGGGTACTGTATATATAAGAGGAAAATATTGTATTCTTTAAAAATTTGACTTCCAGTGTTCGATGGATTTACACATTTCCAGAGATTCTGAACACAATTTCAAGATTTGTAGAAAATATTTGTCTGTGTGTGTTAACAATGTTTTGTAGGCACTATATTTCGCAAAAAGATGCCCGGGAATCCACACAGCTTTTGATTTTTTTTTTTTTTGTTTTTTATAAATTTGTGTCGATTAGGTTTTGGTATATATCGTTTTATAGATGGGCCATTCCTCCTCCTCATTCTTCCATATTATATAAGCCCGCCGCCAAACTATATCTCCTTCCAACCGAAAACGTACAATTGTACGGATTAGACCTCCACTCACATTTTTGCATCTGGAACAGTCGTATGTAATAAAATCAGGAAAAATAAACGATCGAGCTAATTAGCAGAAAGTGTAAAGGACAATTTTCAATCAACAAATGTTGGTTATAGTCCATATTATTCTATCAGTTTGCAAAAACAGAAGAATATAATGCTTTAAGGTAAAAATGTTCCCGGTCTTAAAGAGATAAATATATGATATGTATGACTTATGAAAAGCTACGCAAAATTTATTTGGATGCAAATCACCCAGTAGGGCTAATTAAAGGATAACTTTTATAAGGCGAAATATTTGTGAGAGGCTTGAGTTTTGTAAAGGCCTATTTTATGAAATAATATTTAATAAAGAGGCAGTAAAAGGACCCCGATTTTTGCCTGAATCGTCTCCTGCAATCACAGCGAACTTGATGTATGAAACGGGTATCCTCGAAAGCCACACTGATTCAACTTAGGGGCATATCAGCCAATAGGTGATGGGCCCTTATGCAGCGTTCATCAAATTAGATTTCTGGCAAATTAATATATTAAAATGTTATAGAAGAAAGTTTTATGTTTCCAGTTTTCTTTTCTTATATCACGAAATTAACTATTTGACCATTTTTACCCTTTTATTTTACATCTATTTTAAATATGATGTATATTCTTACTTTTACAAAAATAAAGTATTCATTTAAGACTTGTAGTCTTTGAAACTAAATAATAAAATATATTTTATATTTATAAAATAAATGCGACAAAAAAAAAAAAAAAAAAATCCTGTTTTATACAACATAAATAAAAATTCCAGTTACCTTCTCCTGTCATACATCCATTATGATATCGATTTACTTTATCTGCTCCCGATATCCCATCGTGATTTTTTTTCTTGATTTGATCAAAATTTCATCTTGTTACCGACATATATTCTTTTCGAAATAGATTACAGTAGAGTACATTGTTTTACTTTTGTTAACGGCTTGGGAGATGCACTGTCCGAATTAAACTGGGGATTTTATGAGATTTTTTCCACCCTATGAAAAGGAAATTTATGAGCTTAGTTTTTCTGATAAAATTTAAAAAAACTCATCCTTTGCTGGAAGTTTTATTGCTTTACTATGTAAGCTGTTTCTTTGCTACATTAAATTAGAATTTTATTTATTTTATTTTATTTTATTTTTCCAGACACCGATATCATGTTACTTCTGTATACACTGTTAAAAATTTCAACTCTGTGTAAGCTATTATATTAAGTCTTACGTAAAATTACAGAGAAAAATAAACGGAGATGTTAAAAAACTTATTTTATACATTCATTTTAATAACTATTATTAAATTTAACTAATTATTAGTGAGACTATATTTCGGACTTGGAATGCTTTATCTAAAGTAGAAACAGTGATTTTTAACTTAAATAATAAAATTAGGTAAAAATACAGAATAAAGATTGAGAATCTCGATTATTCACTTTTAACTAAGAATTAATGTAAATGTACATAGACTCTGGATAAATATTTACATTAAATTTACAGGAATTTTTAACAGTATACAAAGGCTATTGATTTCTTTTCCTTTCTTTTCTGGTTTATTTTAAAATTAAAGTTCTGCTTCCTAAAATTTCTAATAGAATAATGCTTTCGTATATGATATACTTATTCGTCTTAAAAATATTATGTGATGTGGTTTCAAATTTATAATTTTAACATAGGTATAGTTAACATTTACTAAAAGATATAGTTAACACCATATGATTTTTACACGTTCTATGCTTTAAATGATAATGGAATATTTTTAGACTGTCAGATGTTCATGAGAAGATAAATGAGATGAAGAGAAAAGACTATTAGTCAGTGGCGGATTTAATGGGGGGGGGGGGGGCTAGGGGGCTAAAGCCCCCCCCCCCCCCCAAAAAAAAAAACAAAAAAAAAACACTGACATTCACAATTGAATATTGAAATTGTAAATTTTTTATTGGTCTAGAATAACGCTTTGAAAATCTTAGCCCCCCCCCCCCTAAAAAGTCAAGTTCTGGATCCGCCACTGCTATTAGTCACTACAGAAATATTACAGTAAAAAAAAAAAAAAAAAAAAATCATTCTTTAATTAATAAAATATAATGTATAATTTTAGTGGCAATCCCCCCCCCCCCCTAAATTTTTCCCTTGCTGCAATTGTTCATGTTTTAGAATTTTCCAACGCTGTAGCACCTCAGAAGATATTTAACAGTTAAAATAATCCTTTCCCCCCTCCCCTACAAATCAAATGTATAGCTATAAAATTACTGAAAAGTGATAAAAATAGGGGGACGTTCCAATAAAATGGTGGATAATAGGGCAAAATGAGTGTCCTATTCGGATTCAGGAGGTCATTTTACATAAGAATTTGCAAAAATTGTGTTGGGGCCGATATTCATGCAAAGCAGTGTTATATGTGTCCATTGAAAGAACAGGGAATGATGAAATCGCTACAACACTAAAATTACATCTTTTATTAAAAAAATTGCTAAACTATGTAGGAATTTATTTTATTATTTCTTAAATAAAATTTAGACGCTTTAAATTTATCTTTTGTAGGTTTGAAATTTCGCAAAAAGAATAGTTATTTCGAATGATAATCGATGGATCGGTAGTTTGAGAAAACTCTATAAAACATGTGAATAACATCATTGTATAGTTCTTGAAGTAATATTTAGAAGTTTGGTTCAAATTTAAAAGTTATTTTTCTTATATTTCAAATTTTGTAAATGATCAGTTACTCAAAATGTTTCTTGCACACTACTTTAAGGGGATAGACTACTTTTAAGAATTTGAAAATAAGGAAATTTTCAATCAACATTCAGAATTTTTACTTTCCGAACACTATGTATTTTCCTAAACTATGTAGGAATTTATTTTATTATTTCTTAAATAAAATTTAGACGCTTTAAATTTATCTTTTGTAGGTTTGAAATTTCGCAAAAAGAATAGTTATTTCGAATGATAATCGATGGATCGGTAGTTTGAGAAAACTCTATAAAACATGTGAATAACATCATTGTATAGTTCTTGAAGTAATATTTAGAAGTTTGGTTCAAATTTAAAAGTTATTTTTCTTATATTTCAAATTTTATAAATGATCAGTTACTCAAAATGTTTCTTGCACACTACTTTAAGGGGATAGACTACTTTTAAGAATTTGAAAATAAGGAAATTTTCAATCAACATTCAGAATTTTTACTTTCCGAACACTATGTATTTTCCTAAACTATGTAGGAATTTATTTTATTATTTCTTAAATAAAATTTAGACGCTTTAAATTTATCTTTTGTAGGTTTGAAATTTCGCAAAAAGAATAGTTATTTCGAATGATAATCGATGGATCGGTAGTTTGAGAAAACTCTATAAAACATGTGAATAACATCATTGTATAGTTCTTGAAGTAATATTTAGAAGTTTGGTTCAAATTTAAAAGTTATTTTTCTTATATTTCAAATTTTATAAATGATCAGTTACTCAAAATGTTTCTTGCACACTACTTTAAGGGGATAGACTACTTTTAAGAATTTGAAAATAAGGAAATTTTCAATCAACATTCAGAATTTTTACTTTCCGAACACTATAGTGAGGAAAGTATTGTAATCATGTCAAAAATCCGAATTCGAGATTTTGATGTTTCTATACGTTTCGAGGTCCAACGAGTCCGTTTTCACTATTTTTACGATGATGTATGTATGTGTGTGTGTATGTATGTGTGTATGTATGTGTGTATGTCTGTGAGTGAACACGCTAGCATCTAAACGCTTTGTTCGAATAAGCTGAAAGTTGGTACGTATATTGTAAGTCACCATAGTACGAACCCTATAGATTTTGGTGAATCTAGCACTTATAGTTTTTTTACAGGGACACAAAGAAAAATTCTTTGCCAAATTTTTAAAAGTGTGATAGCGTCTAAACGCCTTATTAATCTCAGCAAAGAATTTGTACACGTGTTATAGGTCACATTTGAACCAACTGTATAGATTTTGGTGAATCTAGCACTTACAGTTTTTTTACAGGGACACAAAGAAAAATTCTTTATCTTTATGACCTATTAGACCAGCGATAGCATCTAAACGCCTTATTCAATTGAGCTGAAAATTTGTATGAATATTATAAATCACTGTTGCACTAACTATAAGCATTTTGGTGAATCTAGGATTTATAGATTTTTACAGGGACACAACGAAAAATTCTTTATCCTTATGATCTAAGGGCTCAAAGTTCAGTAGCGTTAAATAAAACCTCGTGTGATATATGGAGAAAAATACTCAAACACTCTGTTATGGTTTTCTCTTTTTTGTTTGTTTAGTAACTCCTCTTTCTTTATTTTATCTACAAAACTGTTAGTTACTCAATGTTCGGAAAGTCGAGTGGAGTCACTCCAGATTTTTTTTTCTGTTTAAGGCTTAATGCATATACAAACTTTGCTGTGAATTCCTTTCTATCAAATCATCAAGTGTCCAGATAGGTTCAAGTTTTTCCCCCACCTTTGAAAATATTTTATTACCCACTATGTAACAAACCCTCCCCAAACTAATTAAAAATTAAAAAAGTAAGAGATTATTTTCTTTTGAGATGCCAGAGTTTTTTCTTTTCTATGAAGTTTATCATAAAGTTATCAAATGTCCAAATCAGTCAAGTTTTTTTTTTTTTTTTTTTCTTAATTTGCAACAATCTACTAAACTAGCTCTTTGACAACCACCCCCGCCCCTTGGGAAAAAAAAAAAATATCAGAGAATGGAAAGAAAAATTTTTTAGAGTGACATTTAAATTCTCATTCAGCAGATTAACAAGCGTCTATCATTTAAGTAAGTTTACTAAATTGTTTATAAAAATAAATTTAAAATTTCTCCTCTTGTGACCTTCGAAATTCTTTTGGGTAAAGAGAAATTTTTAATAAATTAATTTTTTCAGTACTTTTTTGGCAGGTAGAAACCCTGAAATAATACAAACATGGCATACGCATTTAGATTACAGTATTTATAAATTCCTGAAACTGTTGAAATTTTCATTTAATAAAGTTTGAAAAATTGTTGGAATTTTCTAATTCTAATCAATTTCTGGACTGGTTCCATGACTACCTACATTGCAAATGATTTAGAGTAAAATTTGAGAGTTTAAATATTTAGGATCACATAAAATACAGGATTTAAACGAGGTGTAGTAGACCTGCAAAATAAAATTTAAATTCTCGAGTTTAAAACAGTTTTCCCCCCCAGGAGCATATAGCAAATTAAATTTGCCGACTAGTTTATATTAGGTCACAAAATAAAATATACTTTAAATCAGTTACAAAGGCAAATGAACATTAAAAACTACGTAATGAACTTACAAAATAAGGCGTCTTTTTTCTCTGAAAAATACTCCATGAGTAGACACATCATTAACTGACAATTGTTTTTTGGGTTCTGGGGAATGTCCAAAAATATCTTTTCCATGCCTGGTTTTTGGTTTTCTGTAACTCTAAAGAAATTAATGATAGTCTCGCTTTTTGTTTTACTTTCATCTAATTTTGTTTTTAATGTTAGTCTACAAGATATTCGAAGTGGTTATATAACCCAACATCTGTGAACTATTATGGTTTAATTTTCTTTCATAATTTCACTTATTAGCATTAAATTTTTACAAACAAATCGTATAGTGGTTAGAATAATTTTTTTTTAATAATTTAGTACAAAACGTTTACAAGTACTCATTAGTCACCCAAAAATACCTAACTTAGCCTTTTAAGTCCAGTTATATTGAAAATTTTTGAACTAAATTTTCACTTCCCACAAAATAAAAAAAAATAAACAGTTGGTGAATATACAGAACAACCCAAGTCCCAAATACTGACTCACAAGAAACTAAATGCAGATTTTAAAACAGTAGTATTCCAGATTATACAGTAAGTATATTCACCAAACAAAAGGAAAATAAAAAGAAATAAAACCTATGGACTAACATTCAACCGAAGAATTAACTCTTAATTTAGCTTATCTCACATTTGTTTTTCTAGGGTCTAATGAGTACAAAAAAAATCAAAAACCCAGCTCGAATGGAAACAATCATTTCCAATAAGAGAAATTTTACGCTTTTATTTCCTTTAGCTCCCCAAAGACTAATCCTGAATTATAAAAACAAAACCCCCATATTTTTTTTAAAGTAAGTTTCAATTAACCCAATAAAAAGACTAATATCTAAATAAAAACATACAAGTAAAAATTAGCTTTTAAACTTAAAAATTTATTGAAAGGTATATTTTGGTTTTTATTACACATTCCATAACATAAAATTTTGCTGTAAGTATTAATTAAGATATCTATCACAATACAAAATCTTTCTTGGTAACAGGTGATAAATAAACAGGCAGTGTAAAATTTTTAATTAAGTATTATTTAAGATATTTAGTATTAATTAAGTATGAATTAAGATATTTATCACAATACAAAATCTTTCTTGGTAAACACTCTTTCCATCCCGACAGGTGATAAATAAACAGGCAGTGTAAGATTTTTTTCCAATAACATATTTAGGAGAAAAGGGTAAAGTAAAAAATGACAAAATATTACTTATCAGGCAGCCAGGAGTGGTCACACAATTTTCGGCTTCTTGTCAGACCGCATAGCACCTCCACCAATTTTCGTAAACTCTTTAAGAAACCGTCAAAGAAAACTACGCAGTAGGGTCAGGCAGATCAAATGAAACTTTCAATTACGTCGGATGACCCTTTTAGACATCGAAATTCATACAGCATGGCCAAAGCCTGCTTCTTAACAAAAGAAGAGTGAAGCATCACACACTTAATTATCACTACCTCGCTCTTTTTCAGAAACTCGTACGCATCGGATATAATTTCCGAGCTCAAACAACTTCAGATTGATGATATGGCAAGGAGAGAGTGCGCGGAAATCATTTATGACCACTCGAAGAAGAATCATAGCAATAATAATAATAACATTGAAGGTCCCAAGGAACGAAAGGGCCCTAAGGCCCCCTCTCCCCTCAACAAGACCAAAAAATACAACAATAATCTCCACTCACACAAAAGACCATCTATATCTCTCGGACGAATCCAACGACAGCTCACCGCTTACCGATAAAACGCAAAAACTTGAAAAACAACGCTCGATCCAATCCAGAAGCGTTGCCACAAGGCTCAGCTCAAAACAAAACTCTCATTTGCTAACAGGTAACCGAAACTTTCTCCCTGGTCCCTCCTAGATAAAAATTTAATACGCCCACATTTAAAATATTTCTACAACCAAAATTTTCACGCCCATACAGTCAGCTCGACCTTGCACGACCTCAATTCGCCCCCTCAGGTAGACAGATATTTTAATCTCCGAGAGAATTTTCCATTTCACTCCCCCACTGTAACCGAGAACAGAACAGCTGAGAGGTACATTTGTGACCGCCACACCCACCACGCTGACCTTCAGCGACCTAAGAAAGACACATTTCACTCCGCTTGGAAACAAGAAAACACAGAACTGCTTCTCACGGAAGCAATGAATGAAAGAAAGAGAGGGACACACCTCTTTATTGTAAGAAAAATGCGAGGGGAAAAGCCTCCTTTTTTTTTTTGTTTGCTTACAATTCTCAAGAGAAAAAAATATATATACAAAGAATTCTTGACCAAAAATACTTCTCAGAATTGAATATCTTCCTACCGTGCAATACATGTGATTACAAAGCGTTTTGAAACTAAAATAAATATAGCTAAGAAAACCTATCTTTTTTTTTTTTTTACAGAATAGAGATTTTAATTATGAAATATTAAAAACGAACAAGCAGTTATAATTCATTATAACAACACCCCGTTACCCCAATGAAAAAAAAAATTTGCAAAAAATTTTTTTTTTGAAAAGCCGCTGAAAATTCAAAGGCAAAGTGACCAACCATCAAAAAGTCAAACATCGACCCTAAGACAGAAGACAGCTAAGGCCCCAAACCTTCCTGGATCCGCAAACAGACGTCTCTATCTGCACATCGAACTTGCCACTCTCAAAGACATTTATATTACAAACTGGAAAATAGCTATTGCCTGAACCCAGAAATCCTCCCTGAAAAGTATTAACACAGCCTCAAGACCTCCGTAAACTCACACATCCACACAGACACAACTTCCAACTCCAACCTGAACCAAAACCACATGGCAGAGCATAAGGACACGTGCAGCAGCCTAACCGACACTTTTAAACTCCAAAAAAAAAAAATCTAGCCAATCACAGATGACATAGCACGGCACAAAACTTTTAACCACGAAGGCATTCACAATACCGCACCAGTCGGGCCACAACTAGATTCTACCAAACCAGCCTTGACATGCACCCTTAACACTTGCCATCTATACCGCCCTTAACTATCAGACAGAATAGACACAATTCCCCTGGACCAACTACCTTAACGACCGGGGTGGGCAATGATTAGACATATTTTTTTTCTATAATCCACTACCAAAACAGGGACAACATGAACACTCCTGGCAACCCAAATACAATTAAAAAAAAAAAACACAATAAATATACATAAATGCAGAAAATATACAAATATACATACAAATAAACAAAACCATTACATGATAAATTTTTACAACACAACATTTGAAAACCTTTTTTTTTTTTTTTTTTTTTTTTACAGAATAGAGATTTTAATTATGAAATATTAAAAACGAACAAGCAGTTATAATTCATTATAACAGAACAGTAACGAACAGTTTTTAAGATGATTTCCTGTCGACATCAAATTGTTTATATTTACTCTGAGTGTAGTAAGTGTCTTTAAAAAAGTGTATCGCACTAACCTCAGAAATGGCGTTAGTGCCCTGCAAAGAGTACATTTCTATCATTCTGTTTTTCTTTTCTTCCTGACCTTCAGTCGTTTCTTCATTTGGCAATGCTGTGGGTTACCAGTTTACACACCCATATTGGTCAGATATTTTTAATTTCCTCTTTGGAGGTTTGTCTAAATCTTCACCCTCTGATAACTTATTTGTATTTCGTTTTGTTTGACTGAAAACATCACGGCGATTCAAATTATTAAATTTTATAACTGAAGTCTTAGTCAACAATTCATAACCTCCAGCTGTTATTTCATCGCAGATCGTATCGCTGAATGAATCTGGATATACCTTGTTAGCTTGTCTCGCTGTAAGTTTCAAATTTGCCTTCCCTGGATTTGGGCATATTGCATGAACCAGTTTTTTTTTTTTTTTTTTTTCTTTTTTTCAGTTTAAGTGATTAATGAAAAGAGAAATTATCGGTAAAGTATAAACCGTACTTTAGTCTGTGCGCATGTTCTTTTTAGCAAATTCCTGTCACTGTATTTTGTATTCCACCTTCAATTTTACAGCAGTTTTCTCTCTCTTCAGATTAGGATTTTCACTTATTGGCTCGGATTTATAGTCTCTTTACTCACTTGCAGTTGGCACTGTCATTTAATTTCAATGAGAGATTTTGTTGAATTCGATGCAATTCTCGAAATGTGCCTTTCTTGTCGTTCAGTCAGTTTTTTAGGACGATCACTTCGTCTTTTTATTTCATATGACCGCTTTTTTTGTAGCAAAATTTGGAATACACGTCTCTTAGATCGATATCGCTGGTTTACAATAACATATGTTGAAATGCATTCACTTGAAATAAAGCAGAAAGCTCAATCTTGATTTCTTTTTCTTTTCTTTAATTTAACGATAACCAACATTCAACAATAACACTTAACCCTTATACCGGAACATCGGTCTCCGAGACCGCTTAGGTTAGGCTTAGTGTAGGGACTTGCGGATGCATATTCCTAGAATAGAGTACCGGCACGTTTGGCGATAAATGTTGAAGACGCCAAGTCTATCTAACTGCAGCACTAGTGCGACGTAAAATACACTCAACCTGTAGAGGATGGCATATCTCAGAACAACCCTAGGGATGAGTCCCGGACCGTTGCCAATTGTCCACAGCGTGGCACTAGTACAATGTAAAAACTGTTCAAACAAGCAAGCTACCCTTTGGGGTTGGAAGAGTGAGCAGGACTCGGTTGGTTGGTTGCCTTTTATTGGCACAAGGTCCACAATGGGACATGCTGCGCCAAACTGTGATGACAGAAAAAACAAAGGTAGCTTCTGGATGGGTTTACCCATCCAGATGGTCAAATGAGAAAAAAATAGTAAAAGAAGACATGGTAAACATATAAAAGATCACAAAAGTATAAAAATAGTACAAAACAGAGTAAAGAGTATATAAAGTAAAAACAATATAAAGAGTTATGAGCGGTGTATATATAGTAAAAACAGAAGTAAAAATAGATAAACAGTAAAAAAATAAAATCAAATATCATAGTAAAACCCAGCCTCTTTTAAGAAATTAGTCAAATTGTAATGAGGATTAATACCTAAAAGGCTTGTCAGATTTGGTGATGATGAGTTGAAGTAATGCCTGTAGAGATGGCGTAAACAGGGACAGTCGGTTAAAATATGGCGAATGGTGAGTGAGCTATAATGACATTTCGGACATGAAGGCTCCTGTTCCTTTAAGAGAAGATGCCTGTGGGTGATTCTAGAGTGCCCAATTCTTAGTCTGGTAATAATAACATCTAGTTTCCGTGGTGCGAGTGTTGGCCATACTGTAATATGTGGTTTAATTTCTTTTAGCTTGTTATTAATTTGGTAATCCCAATCTCTTTGCCAATTGCCTCTCAGATAATATTTTAGAGTATTTTTAATATCCTCATATGGGATTGCACAGTTAAAAGGAACTAAAGCTTCCTTTGCCGCTTTATCAGCAGCCTCGTTTCCCTTGATGCCGACATGCCCTGGCACCCAACAAAACAAAATGTCAAATCCCTTCTTCAGAAGTTCGTTATATTTTTTTAATACAGAGGTGAAAGAGGGATTACAAGAACTAGATGACAGTGAATCAAGAACACTCTTTGAGTCTGTGTAGATGATAAATTTCCGATTAGAATGAGATGAAATTAAATCAAGAGCAAGTTCAACAGCTAAAAATTCCGCAGAGAAAACAGAAAACGAGCCCGGCAGACTATAACTAAGGGTCACGTTGTCAGACACAACACCACATCCAACTTTATCACCTGACTTGGAACCGTCTGTAAAAACTTTAATGTAATCCTTATAAGTAAAAGAATGAGAGGTGAAGAGAGTCCGAAAAATGATAGCATCTGTGTTAGATTTGTCAAAGCCATTGAAGGGATGAATACATGAGATTACCTTGTAGTTCCAAGGAGTCATATTTAGAAGTGTCCGGGGACGAATTTTATTGTCAAAATGAGATGTGCCAGCAAGAATATTTCTTACTCTCAAGCTGAAGTGTGGAATGGACCTGGGACGATTGTGAAATAAATTAAAATCGTTAATGTCGAAATGAGGATGAAGTGGATGACGAGGATGAGACAGAATACGAAAATACAACTCCAAAGAGAGTCGTTGTCTGATTACAGTGAGAGATGGCTCAACACAGTCAGCATATAAACTTAGAATGGGAGAAGTTCGAAAGGCACCAGAACAAACTCTTAAGGCAGAGTGGTGCACAGTGTCAAGCTTCTTGAGGTAAGAAATGCAGGTTGAACCATAGATCTGACAAGCATAATCCATTTTAGAGCGGATGACTGCACGGTAGATTTTAAGGAGGGAAATACGATCTGCACCCCAAGAAGTGTTTGAGAGGACTTTGAGAATGTTTAATTTTTTATTACAGTTCGTCTTTAAACTAAGGATATGTGGAATGAAAGTAAGTTTCTTGTCGAAAATGACACCCAAAAAACGGGCTGTGTCTACAATCTTGATTGGGCAGTTATTAATTAAAATATCTGGATCCAGATGAGGACCACGTTTACGGCAGAAATGCACACACTGTGTTTTGTCAGCAGAAAAGGTAAAACCATTTTCATCAGTCCATTTGGTAATACGCCTGATGGCAAGTTGTAGTTACCGTTCAATAAAACGCATATCACTTTCCTGACAAGAAATATGCAGGTCGTCAACATAAAGACTGCCATGAACATTAGGTGGCAGCTGCCCCAGTATACCGTTGATTTTAATAGAGAAGAGTGTGACACTCAAAACGCTACCTTGGGGAACTCTTTCCTCTTGGAAGTAAAAATCTGAGTAAGCTGATCCAATGCGTACTTGAAAGCGTCTAATCTTTAAGAAATTGTGAATAAAAATGGGGAGATTGCCACGCAAATCCAAATTAAAAAGGTCTCTAAGAATGCCATAGCGCCAGGTCTTATCATAAGCCTTTTCAATGTCGAAAAAAATTGCCACCAAATGGTTACGTCTAACAAAAGCTTTTCGAATATTCGTCTCCAGCAAAAGGATATTATCAATAGTAGAACGACCACACCGAAACCCACTTTGCCAGGGAGAAATGAGACTATTATTTTCTAGAATATAAACTAGGCGGGTGTTCACCATTTTTTCAAGAAGTTTACACAGGCAACTTGTGAGAGCAATAGGTCTGTAATTTTTAGGATCACTGGAATCTTTACCAGGTTTCGGGAAGGGGATTACGATTGCATCTTGCCAAGCAATAGGGAAAATATGTTCAGTCCAGATTCTATTGTAAAGTTGAAGCAAGTTTTTAAGTGAGTTTTTGGATAAATGTTTAATCATAAGGTAAGTAATACCATCAGGTCCAGGAGAAGAGTTATGACAGCGTTTCAAACTATTATTTAATTCATTTTCTGTAAAGGGACTATTGTAATCTTGTGAAGAATGGGAAGTGAAATTGATAATAGAACGTTCACAACTTTGTTTATAGGATAAAAAAGGTTGTTTATAGGAAATAGAGCTGGAAGTATTGGATAGAGTTTTACCGATGGTATTGGCTATGTTTTTAGTGGAAGTAATGGTTTGACCATTGTCATTTAGGAAAGAGATATGCTGATCAGGGTAAATTCCCATTGTTCTCTTGACACGATGCCAGAGCTCTTTGCTGCTAGTGTTAGATGTAATACTGGAGACATATTTAATCCATGAGTCTTTTTGTGCTTTTCTTCGAATTTTTCGTGCATAGGCCTTAGCCTGTTTAAAAAGGATGTAATTACTAGTAGATGGATATCTTCTGAAAATTCCCCACGCTTTTTGTTGTTTTCTTTTAGCAATGTTACATTCGTCGTTCCACCAAGGCTTCGAATGTTTTTTGAGACAGCCAGAAGATTTTGGGATAGAAATATTAGCAGCATTTATAATAGAATCGCTGACATCTGAGACTGCCCTATTTATATCCCCATTAACCATGCTTGGAGTAATATTTGAGTTTAATGTAAATTTGGCCCAATTAGCCTTGTCATAAATAAAGCGAGGATTTCTTTGATGTCTGTGATTAAAATTATGAAATGATAAAAAAAGAGGAAAATGATCACTATTATATAAATTGCCACTAACAAAAAAATTTATATAAGGATAGATGATTGGTGAACAGATGGCAAGGTCTATGGCATGGAATGTTCTAGAAGGTTCATGAAAGTAAGTATTGTCTCCATTATTCAACAAGCATAAGTTATTGTCAGTTACAAAATTTTCAATAAGTTGTCCCCGAGGATTCAGATCAGGGCTCCCCCAAAGAGGATTATGTCCATTAAAGTCACCAAGTATTAAAAATGGGGATGGGAGTTGGGAAATAAGGTTATTGAGTTCATGCTGTTGAACGGGCATATTAGGTGGTAAATAGATAGAGCAGATAGTGAATAACATATGAAAGTGAATCTGCACCGCAATTGCTTGGATGTTAGTGTGTAAAGTGATATTGGTGAAAGGAACACTATTAGAAATGAGAATAGCCACACCACCTGTAGCTCTGTCATTTTGTATGAAATCTTTTCGAAAGAAACTGTAACCACGGATGTTGACAGTATTGTTCGGTTTTAAATGAGTTTCTTGTAGACAAATGCAAATTGGTCGATGATCAAAAATTAATTCTTTGATTTCATCTCGTTTGTTATTAAAAGCTCGACAGTTCCAGCTAATAAAATTAGTCATAGTTTTTTTTTTTTTTTTTAGATGAAAGTATCTACGTCATTTTCAGAGACAGCAGACATATTATCTTCTTCGTCTGAAGGGTAAAGTTGGAGACAATCATTCTGTTTTAATGGGTTTGTTTTTTCAATTTTACTTTCATTTATTTTAGATTTGACAGACATTTTTTTTCTTTTAACCAGATTGTGTTGGAGAGTGGAATTTTGATGTTTAATTAATGGCAGGTTTTTGAGAGACTGAGAATTCTTTTTTGGATATGTTGGTTTTGACGATATTTGAGAAGATTGGGCATTCTCACTATGCTTAATTTGCTGTTTTTGCGGAGTTACATTCTTAATATTTGCAGAGGATGATATATTACTACAGTTATCAGTTTGAGTTGCAATTGTATTGTATGTTTTTTGAGTTTTTGTTGCGGTAACAGATGCAAATGATCTACCAATAGTGGGTGTTCTGGATTCTACAATTTTTTTAGCTTCATAATATGATATATTTTGCTTCGTTCTAACAGTTTGGATCTCTTTTTCATTTCTCCATTTCTCACAAGATTTAGAATAGGCTGGATGGTCTCCCTTACAATTAACACAGCAGATGGGGGCCTCACAATTTTGACTGTCATGGCCCACTGCACCGCAGCGGGCACATGTGAGATTTCCACGGCATGAGGTTTTGGAATGTCCGAAACGTTGGCAGTTGAAACAACGTAGAGGGTTTGGGATGTACGGTCTGATTGGGCACTCTAGATAACCTGCTTTTATGGAACATGGGAGAGTTGGCGAATCAATTGTTAATATCAAGTGTTTAGTTGGAATTTGTTTATTGTCTCGATATATAGAAATGCGACGAACTGCTATGACTTTTTGTTCTCTAAGGTTTTCTAATATTTCAGAATCGGGAATGTATTGTAAGTCGGGTTCAGAGATTACACCACGGCTGGAATTAAGTGTTCTATGAAAGCTTACTGTTACAGGGATATCAGCAAGTTTTTTACAGGTTTTCAGATTTTTAGCTTGATTATTGTTCTGAACTTCTATTAAGAGTTCACCAGTACGAAGTTTCTTTATAGATTTCACTCCCCCCACTACTGACTGTATTGCTTTCTCAATTAAAAATGGTGATGTTCGTGCAAAATCTCCCTCATTTCGCTTTATGACAAAAAAACGTGCCATGTCACTATCAAAGACATTTTTTTCATTTAAAGATGAAGAAAATTCCTCCATCCTATCCGCCCATGATTTATCACTTGCGGTTTGATTAGTTTGGCTCGAGCCAGACGCATTAATCGATTTTCCTAAGTTTGTAGCCATAATAAGAGAAAAGAGAGAAAAAGGGGTGAGTGTTTCTTCCAACACACAAACGCAAAGGGTTTTTAAGAATCCTCTCTGGGACACCCATAACCACTCACCAGCTATCAGGTCGCCGACCCAGTTCAGGCATCACATGTGGTAGTCGTGTTAGTCCGGTGTTTCTCGTTCGAGTAGTCACCGTTGTCTCACCTTCACCAAGGGCACCAGTCTCCCAGTGTGATCCCAAGGCTAGACTACCGTGGCACCCTCACCAAAATCATTGCCCCAATAGCCAGCGCCACATCAACACCTGACTTAACTTGGTTAATGGATTATTAGTTAGTATATTTATTTTTTGTTGCCTTTTATTTAATTTTATTATTTTTTTTTTACAGTTTTTCTATTTTTTTAATAACAACCAACACAGAAAAAGAAGGGGTGAGTCAGAACACAACAAAAGTAGATTAGTATAACAAGGTGAGTGGTAGAATTTTTTTTTTTTCAAAAAATTTTTAATTTTTTTTTTTTTTTTAACAACAAAACAATGGACCAAGGACTTATTGGAAATGAAAAATAAAAGACAATCCAAAAAAACAAACAAACAAACAAAGCAAAAAAAAAAACAGACCAAGAACTTATTGGCAGTGAAAAAAAAGGTAAACAACCCAAAAGTGGAAAAAAAAAAATAAATAAAATAAAATAAAATAAATAAATAAATAAATAAATAAAGGAAAAAAACGAGAAGAAAAAAAAAAAAAAAAAAAAAAAAAAGAAGAAGAAAGATCACTCGGGCCCGGGGTGCGTGACTCCCCCTGAATACCTGAAGAAGGTACCCCCCTGGGGGGAGCAGGACTCGGAGCCGCTTAGTGATGACGGTTGTTTGTTTGGTTGGATGGGTTTTACGTTGCACTGGTGCTGCGCAATGGGCAATCCCCTTAATGTTGAAAAAAAATATGTAAAATGTTGTGAGAATATTAGGAATCTTAATTTTTTAGCGCTAATACACACATTACGTAGAAATGTCAATAATTGCAAATTCTTTCTAAAAGTTTTGTTTTTTAAGTTTGATTGCTTTTCTTAGTACAGTCGATAATAATAGTCTCCGAACACTAGCTAAAATTCCTATGTAAAAAAGGTGCACTTAATACAGTTTTGTTAAATAAATCGTTGTCGAATTCTGTTCTTAGTCAGTCTAAAAACAGGATTCATTTAACAAAACTGTATTAAGTGTACTTTTTTTTATATAGAAATTTTTGCTAGTGTTCAGTGACTTTTGTTACTGACTGTATAATACCAAACTTCACAGACAGGTGATGTTATTAAGTAGGGAAATATGCTTCCACAATTGATGATTATTTAAATTCCATTTTCACATTTAGAAAATTTCACAACCATTAAATTTGCAGTCGTTTTCAAAAAAGTTTAATTATTTTTACTTTTTAAATTTTATTTTTGAATTAAAATAATAATAATAATAATAATAAATAAGTAAAAAAATAAACTGCACTTTTTTTTTTTTTTTTTTTTTTTTTTTTTTGGGGGGGGGGGGTGCTAGAAAATAAAATGCGAAAAACAAATTTTCGGAAAAAGAATATTAGGTAATGGGTATTGTGGAAACAGATATCCTCACAGAATAACATTGCTTTTGACTGCTAGCAAGAGTACAGTCGGCAGCAAAAGTATTCGAGCACTAGCAAAAATTCCTATGTAAAAAAAGCACGCTTAATACAGTTTTGTTAAATGAATCCTTGTCGAATCCTGTTCTTAGTGACAAACTGACAAAAGTAGTGACTGTCTCCAATAAATTGAGACATTCAGTCATTTTAGTCCACTCCCTAATTTTAGGACATTTGGTCACCCTAATTTAAATATCACATGATAGCTACGTAATGAGCAATTGGTGGAAGTCTAGAATCAACTCTACAAGTAGACCAGGACGATTCATGTGTACCAGCAAAAGTATCCGAGAACTAGCAATAATCCCTCTCAAAAGAGAAGTACACTTAATACTGCTTTGTTAAATAAACCCTCGAGTCATGTTCTTAGTCAGTCTAACAACATGATTCGACAAGGATTTATTTAACAAAACAGTGTTAAGTGTAATTTTTTGGCATCAGAATTATTGGCTAGTGCTCGGATACTTTTGCGGCCGGTTGTACAAGAAAGCTCAGCAATCACTTAGACACACGAATGTACTCCTTGCACACATGGAAAAAAAAAAAAAAAAAAAACTGGGTACCCCTCATTGAGCAGATATACTAGTAGAGTACGTATTCCCTATATTGTCTATGGAGAAAAATTCCCGGAACATCACTACGGTTTTTGCCCCTTCTTTTGGTAATAATCGCTTTCTTGGCAACTGGTTCTTGGGATTTTGCATGTTTTAAATGGTTTGTCCCTCTTAACACCAAAACTCCAAACAAAAGTCAAACGGAACAGCTTTCAAGCAATAACAAAGATTAGGTTACTTGCTTTCCATTTCAGCTAGTGTAGGTTTTGGTATATGTTTAATTTACACCCAGTCGAAATATAAAACAGCGATAACAAAGTTGGAGGAAACTTGCCTTGGTGGAATTTTCATGTCGGTTTGGTGGATGATTTGACTGAATGGTGGAGATCTGATGTTGGAAAGCAAAAAGGTTACTAGTCCGGGGTCTACTCTAGTATCTTGTCGATGGCACCGCTTGTGAATGGATGTCAAACTGCACGAAATTTGGTAACTCAATAATCGAAACAGGGTGACAAAATTTCTTCGAATCCGAGCGCAGACTCATTTCCTGCAGTTCGAAAAATAATAAATTGTTTATTTATAACTTTTTATTAGTGTAGTTATTTAGAATTCAAAAATGAACGCCAACATTACATTCTTTTAATAATTTTAATGCTTCGTATTTATAAAAGTACTCTAAACTGATCACTATAATCATATTAAAAAAGAATAATTTCAGAAATCAGATAATTCAATCATATAATATACCAAATTATAGCTCTGGGGGTCACCTAAGCGGGGGAGGATCAAAATTATGATGGCATGTCTTCGGACCATCCTTAGGGGTGCGTTCCAGACCGTCTCCAATTGCCTATTGCGCAGTACTAATGCGGCATTAAATCCAATCAACCATATAATGACCCTGTCGTCCCTATAATACGTCATGATTGAGAAAGTAAAGCTATGGCTGCAAGGATTCATAATTTATCGCCACAAAATTTCGCTAAATAAATTCAGTACCTTTTTCTGAAAATAGCGGTCTGTGAGACCGATGTTCCCGATAAGCATGATGAAAACATGTTCCGGGCAAAGGGTTAATGTAATAAATGACACTTTACATGGATTACAAATCTTTTCTTTTAAAAGCATATCTTGAAACATAAAATCGTTAAAAAACAAATTCATCTAACTCTAAACATGCTAACTGCAATGGACAGATAAATTCTTAAAATATATCATAAAATATCTAAAATAGTTCATAAAAGGCGCCGACAAAAGGGCGAAAAATAAACTTTTTCTATGTCTACATAGCTTTACAATTGGTCCTTTTAGAGCCCATTATCCCATAACTTTGTAATAAATAATAAATTTAATAAATTTAAACCTGCATGCAGATGCAGCACATGGAAATAATTTACAATTAATACACTAATTTTATGTTGAGTTAGCAATATGATTGGATGTTTTGCATTATACTAAAGAGGCGAAATTTGCAATCGTCCTCCCACCCTAAGTAAGCCCTCTTTATAAAAAGAGACAAAGTGAATATAGAGAACTTATTTTTGGAACAGATTTTCATAATTATATGCAATTAATTTCATCTTTAAAATATAATTGCTGAATATAAGATATAATATATTACCTGCATTTCACCTTTCACTTGTAGATAGAGGACAAGGCTCACCTTTGTTCATTTTCACATTACCAACTCTTACTTTATAATTTTTCAGAAACCTTAAACAAAAAGCTAAAATATCTACAATTTTAGTAAATGAAGAATATTTCTCAAAAAGCAAATCAATTTCAAAATTTTTTACAGAAACAGAAAAACATTGTTTAGTGTTCTTTTCCTCCGTATGAATAATGTCTAAGTTAGTCTTAACTGGTGGCTGTTCCGGCCAGTACTCCTTATGGAAAGAAAGCCACTGAGGTTCTTCCCCACAAAAGGGAGCGATTAGCCTGAGCTTTAGGTGACAGTCCTCTAAAGGCAATATCTGCTAGATTCCCTTTAGATGGTGCATTCGGTTAGCATTCGGATGGAACACAATCCAAGATTTCTGAAATTCGCTTCGCTACATAAGGTTTCCAGCACCTTGGATGAGATGACAGCCAAGACAAAACAATTTGAGAATGAGTCCAAACATAAAACTTTATAGAAATCCCTTTCAAAATTTTTAATATTGTGACATATAATGTTGAGAGCAATAGCGCTCCATTCAATTCCAGCCTCGGTATAGATACAGGTTTAAGCGGGACTACTTTGCTTTTTGATACTAATATAGTAACCTTTGATGCGGTTCTTAGAGGTTGTACTACATATATTACAGCTACATATGCTGTTTCTGACGCATCACTAAATCCATGACAAATAATTTCTTTACTGGCAGTTTGAATCTACCGACGAATACGTACAAGGCAAATTTGTTAAAATTCTCTTTTAAATAATTCCCACTTGACACGAAACCTTTCAGGTAAGGGCATATCCCAATCAAGTTTCATTAACCACAATTTTTGATAGGAAATTTTAATGGATATAGTGCATGGGGCCAAAAATCCTAAAGGATCAAACAGCCTTGCAGATTCTAACAGAAAAGTTCTCTTTGTCATGTTGTCACTAAATTTCAAGTTTACTTAAAAAATAAAAGAGTCATTAGAATAATCCCATATTAGACCCAGAGCTTTAGAACAATCATCAGGATGAATCTCTAGATCTGTTAATTCATCAAAATTGCATGCTAAAAATATAATAACATCAGAAGAATTTGATCTCCACTTTCTTAAATGAAAACCCGTTGTTTCTAACGTGCTTGAAAGTTTTGTAATTACTTTATGGCTTCTTCACTAGCAGTTGAGCCAGACATTAAATTATCTATATAAAAACAGTCTTTAATTATGGATGAAACTACAGGATCTTCACTTTCTATGTCTTTACTAATCTGATATAAGCAACGAGTAGCCAAAAATGGAGCTGAAGATGTATCATAAGTCACTGTTTTCAATCGGTACTTCTTTAAATATGAATGTCTTGAATTTCGCAAAATAATACGTTGTAATTCCTGATCACTTGGAACAATCAATATTTGTTTTTACATTTGCTGGATATCAGCACTAAAAGCAATTTTATTAAGTCTGAATCATACAAGAACAGTAAAAAGATCAGATTGCAAAATCTGCCTAACTGCCAAAATAGAATTCAAAGATTCAGCATTATAGAGTTACATGAACCACCAAATACCACACGCAACTTCGTGGAAATGAAATTGCTCTTAACCACTGAATGATGAGGAAGATAATAGACTTTGTTACTAGTAAAATTAAGCGAATCATCAATTTGTGTCACATGAACTAATTTTTCATATACTTGCATACATTTTTTATATTTATTCTCAAAATTTTTATCTAATTGAAACTTTTTTTCCGTAGCAAGTAAACGTGAAATAGCCATAGCCTTTGAATCCCCTAATAAATTAATGTCTTTAAAAATGGGCAAACTAACTTGAAATCTACCATCATCAGTATACCTGTAAGTTGATTGAAAATGTCCACCGAACTCTTCTTACTTGGTTAAATGTGAATTTTTAATATTTATTTCTTCCGTTTGCCAAAATTTTTGAAATATCTTATTAATATTTGATTCATTTTCCAAAGTAATAAAATGTACTTTAGCAGCATGGGGGGGGGGGGGAGGGATCGAATTTTCCGGCTACCACTCAACCAAACTTGGTATTTTGTGCAGTTGCTTTATCCTGATTAACAACAATTTTACCATGCCTCAAAATAGAAAAGAAACAATCAGAACCCAAAACAAGATCACATTCTCTAGGTTGCACAAAATCCTCGTTCGCTAGCATGACACCTTTAAGATAATCAAGATTTTTTGTATCAAGCAATTGAGATGTAACTATAGGTAATATATATGCTTTAACCTTTATAGATTCATCTGGCAGTTTTGAGCCAATTGTGAGAACCACTGAACCTCGTGTTTTTCCTGCCGATATCTCGGCAGTACCGTAAAGCTCTGAAAGGAAAAGCTTTACCTGCAGAACTATATAATAAAATCTTCGCAGTAGGCAAGAGAGAAATGCATTTAGATCTATTAAAATGAAGCACTAGAATTGATTTGTAATTTTTCTGATGTTGCTTCAGGCATTAAATTTTTATCAATCTGTTGACTCGTATTTTCACAATTAACAATACAAGAATTATTTCCATGAAAATCTTCATGTAAAAGCGTCCCTAATAGCACAGCCAGTCGATGTGAAGTCACTGATGTCATTAATGGTTACGGGGACGTCACAAACGATAACGGTACTGTTAGGAGTATTATGTTTAGCTTGACATTGTAAGCATTTTAAATGACTACTGGGACAATCTTTAATTTTATGAATATTTAAACACAAAAAATAACAGTTGTTACGTTTAACAAAATTTTTTCATGCAACATCATCCATAGCTTTAAATTTCATGTATTTATATAATGGATGCGCTCCTTTACATTTTACACAATTTTTTAATTGATTTCCATTAGAATTGACTCCATAGCCAACAAAATTTACATTTCTTGAGTCTTCTACATCAAATCCACCATTAGTAATAAGTTCTAAACCTGAACACCACATATTTAAAAACTCGAAAATATTCTTTAGGGTAGGAAAATCAACTTCATCTTTAGTATTTAGTAATTTTCTTAAATTCACACTATTAGGTTGAACAATAGACCTATGATCCAAAAAAAAATTAATAAAAGACGGCACAATTTGTTTTTTATTTTATTTGTTTCTTTTTCCATTAATTTTTCCCAAGCTTCGTTATATGATTCATTAGAAAGGTGTTTAATGATGATGGTTTATCTGCAAGCAAACCCCGTAAATATCGAAATTTCTGTATATTACTTAAATATACTTTCTAATGAATTGTTGATACAAACATATCTGTAAAATTCGTCCATTCCGTGAATTTCCCATAAAAAACGGGAATGTTAAGCTTCGGTAAGCGTATATTCGCCTGATTATGAATTGATGTAGAAAACATTACTAGAATTTTGCATTACAGCAGGCATAGAATTTGAAACATTCAATGTATCAAGTTGATCTTGAAAATCAGCTTTTAACATAAAATATTGTTCCTCGAATTCTGCTAATTCCGAATCTTCATCTGTTAAAGTCGAATCGAAGCATAAAACTTCCTTGATCAAATCATCTAACCCCTGCAATCTAATCTTGATTTCTGTTTTTGTATTTTACCCTGCTGCTGTGTTCATTTTCAATGGACAAAATGAACAATCATTTTTGAATGTATCAAATGGAGTCAAAACAGACCCAGTGTTTTAAATTTCAATACATAACCATACTTTCATTTTCTATTTTTGAACTAAATTTATGTAAGAATTCATATTTTTTTTTTATGGAGAGTATTTTACATAAAATACAAATTTTCATATGCATTGATTTTGGGCTAAAATGGACCCGAACACAGCAGCAGGGTTAAACTTTCAAAAGCATTTTTTAACCTCGTTAAGAAACTTTTAATCCGACCCCTCTCAATTTTAATCTGTAAAATTCCTTTTTTACATTTTTCTACCATGTTTAAATTATGAATTTCAGCAATGTATTAAAATAAAAAGTAGTTCAAACTCAACTTCAAATAAATCAAATTACGAAAAGTGCATGCCTTTTATAATATAACGGTACTGTTCGTAAACATATTATAAATATAAAATATTATTCAAATCTATAACTAAATAACAAATTTTTACCGTAAAATGTATCACAACTCTCTTTAAACTTCAATACTTTCTTAAACTTTCGAGTTCAGTCGCTTTTAGAAAATAACTTGCTTAACATATACGAACTAATTTTCTCAATATCAAAATATGCTTAATAAGATTGGACAAAGTATTCACATCTCGCCGGTGCTTCCATAAATTTGTTGTAGCAGATGTAGAAATGCATTCTCTTGAAATAAAGCAGGACGCTCACTCTTGATTTCTTTTTCTTTTCTTTAATTTAACTTAATAACCAGCAATAACACTTGACGTAATTCATGACTCTTTACATGGATTACAAATATTTTCTTTTAAAAGCATATCGTGAAACATAAAATCTTTAAAAAACAAATTCGTTTAACTCTAAACATGCTAACTGCAATGGACAAATAAACTCTTAAAATATATCGTAAAATATCTAAAATAGTTCATAAAAGCCGGCCGACGAAAGGGCGAAAAATAAACCTTTTCCCTTTCAGAGAAGGAACCGCATTCCAGACATCTACAAATTCAACTAAAAACAACCAGGTGTTGTCACTTTTTCAACTTAAGTAGAAAACTAAAATATTGATAGGAACTAAATCTATTACTTAATAAAACATAAAAAGAAAAAATCAAACTAAATTACACTGAAGCAAAGGTATAACTTTTATCTGCGGTACGCAGAGCTTCAATTTGAGCTTTTTCAACTACAGTCGGCAGCAGAAGTATCCGAGCACTAACAAAAATTTCTATTTAAAAAAAGTACACTTAATACTGTTTTGTTAAATAAATCCTTGTCGAATCGTGTTTTTAGACTGTAAGAACAGGATTCGACAAGGATTTATTTAACAAAATTGTATTAAATATACTTTTTTTATGTAAGAATTTTTGCTAGTGCTCGGATACTTTTGCTGTCGACTGTACAGTAAGTTCCTTGCCATGTGGCATAGTCGAAATAGACCTATCAAGATAGGCTTTTAACAGCGGTTGGTCTCTCTCTGTGGTATATATCTGCCTGTTATCAACATATCTCAATAAACATTAAGTAGAACCTAAGTAGTAGCTCAAACTCTATACATAAATTTGTATCGTATAGGGAAGCTACATTAAACTTTACGTGCGCAAATGTTTCGTGTGCACGAACATCTAACAGAATTCAAATATGTAGATTACGGTTATGGGCAAAATGTCTAATAGGTTCATTTTAACATCTATAAGCTACACTAAACAAAATGAAATAAATATCTATTTTTCTTTATATGTATAAAAGCATATGTAGTATGGAATTTGGTATGAAAATCATTTCTTCTTTGTTTACTGGGTTACCCCAAAAAACTAGAGTATAGTGCGACTATACTTGGAAATAGTTAAAAGTGCTTTTCAGGTTGTGGTGTGTGTTATTAATATAAAAGCTATATTTATGTACGCAGTGTGTGTAAATATATTATAGACGACATACAAGGCTACCAATTATTAAGCGAAAACATTCTTTTTTATTGAATGAAATTGGTGCTTTACTATATTTTACCATGTCCAGGAAAACCGCTCAAAAATGAAAATTTTTTGGCGAGTGCAAAAGTTCTACCCGTTTTTGGATATGCAAATTTGCAATGGAATTGACGTCACACATGACATTGTAATGATGCAAATCGGGGGCCAATCAAACGTGTGGTTGCCTCACATATAAATGCATCGTGTCTCACAAACTTAATTATCTCAAAAAAAGAAAAAAAATATATATATATTTATATATATTAGAGGGTGTAACATGGAAAGCGAGAAGGCGCATATAAGACATTGTTTGTTATACGAGTTCGATAAGAAGAGTACGGCAGCCGCAGCATGTCGCGATGTTTGTCAGGTTTATGGGGAGGATGCAACAGACGAAAGTACATGTCGTCGATGGTTTGGTAAATTTAGGGAAGGAGACAGAAGCTGCCAAGATCAGGCTAGGAGAGGACGGCCATCACACGTTGGAGACGACGATATTGACCAAGCCATAAGGAACAACCCGAACCCAACCGTGCAAGAATTAGCGGAGACCTTCAAGGTACACCGGACAACGGTCGAGAGATGGCTGGTTAAGTTGGGTTTTATGTGAAAGTTGGATCGTTGAGTTCCACGTAACCTGACAGCTAATGAACGAGATGATCGAGTCGCTACCTGTGTTTCCTTGCTTTCCCGGTACAAAAATGATCCCTTCTTGACACGATTTGTGACAGAAGATGAGAATTGGGTTATGTACCGTAACGTAAAGCGTCGTAGGACTGTGTGTCGCCCTTCTGATCCGCTTGCATCGACTTCGAAAGCTGAACTTCATCCCAAGAAAGTTTTATTGAGTGTTTGGTGGGATGTGCTTGGAATAATTCATTAGGAGTTTCTGCCACTCAACCAAACCATCAATGTCGCCTTCTACTGTCTACAGTTAAACAGACTGCATTCAAATTTGGTAGCAAAGCGGCCAGGTCTGATCAATCGTCGTGGTGTTATCCTTCATCACGATAACGTTAGGCCTCATGCTGCTGTCATAACTCGCCAAAAGTTACTGGGCTTTATGGTTGGGAGGTTATACCCTACCTTCCCTATTCTCCTGACTTGGCACCAACTGACTATCTCCTATTTCGTGCGTTGAACATTTCCTTCAGTCAGAAAATCTTTGATGATCCTGATGCTCTGAAAACTGCCATCCAAGACTTTTTGGACTTGAAACCACCGGAATTTTACCTCCATGGGATTCATCTCCTACCAAGAAGATGGCAAAAGGTCATAGATATTAATAGGGATTATGCACAATAATAGGTACTGTTCATTTTGCGTTTATTTGCTGTTGTATATGGGTAATAAAAACGGGTAGTACTTTTGCACCCACCCAATAATTCCTCATACCCATATGATAAGTAAAGTGTTTTTTAAGTTAAATTTTCAATGCTTGTTTATGTATACTTTCGCGTTTTGAGGTTTCTTGAATACTAAAACTAAGATTTTAAGGTTGCTAATTGTGTATGTCTGTTTTCAGTAAACAAATAATTCCGGGCAATTCAAATGTTGTATTTTGATGTTTAAATGAGGTTGCTACTTGAAAAGTGAGATCAAGATTGATAAGTTTCAAAGAGTGGGGCGACTGCACGTTTTCTGAATAATTTGAAATAAATTTCTAAATTTATTAACAATTTTGATTTCTGTAATAATATAGGTAATATATGCCAGTGGATGGATTGACAGAATTTTTTGTCAAATAAAACTTTCTTAAACCTAGTTTGAACTTTTTTTAAATATACTTGGTTTAATAAATAAATTCTTGGGGCATTTATAGTATTTCCTGTCAGTGTGGTTTATCATACATTGGCCAAACTAAACGCAGTCTTAAATTTCGTCTAAAAGAACATATGAATTACGTCCGCAAACAAGAAACCAATAAATCGGCTATTTCTAAACATTGCTGGGAGGAAAATCATAATTTTAAATTTAATTCAGCTAAAATAATTTGCAGACCTAAATCCATTCATGAACTCGATTTCTTTGAAGCTTTTCATATTTATAAAATTTTTAAAAACCTTGTAAATTGTGATTTTGCTGTTCCCTATTTGTCTGATTGTTGGAAATTTTACATTCAGTCCACATTTTCTTAATTTTTCTACTGTTTACACAGCCGACATTCCTAAATTCCTATTGACCACACACTCCACCTTTCCCGTAATCCTATTGGTTGAACTAAATCCGGCGCCTCTCCTATATATACGAGCACTTCTCCAGATTCAGAATTTTTTTTGCATCGCAAATATTTTTCTTTTGGCGTTTCTGATGTAGTAGTTTATTCGTGTTTCAATACTAGGTTTATATACAGTATTTGGTATCTTACCCTTTAATCTGCAATATGTCTTTATAATACTGAAATCTAGTGAAACCAATTTTTCAGTACTATATATATTCAGAAAGTCATGTGAATGCCACACCAGATTTTTATTTATTCATTCATTTATTTATTTAAAACCTTTAAAAAAAAATAATAATAACTCATTCCAAGAATAGTTTTTTTTTATTATTATTATTAAATAATAATAAAATATTTTCATGTTCGTAAAATAAATAAGACGAAGAAAAAAATCTCCTTTTATATACAACATAAATATTACATAAAACATAAAGAAAAATTTCAGTTACCTTCTCCAGTCATATATCCATTAAGATATTGATTTCCTTTATCTGTTCCCCATGTCCCCTCCTGGTTTCCTTTTTAAATTTCGTCTTGTTACCGACAGAAATTCTTTTCAAAATAGATTACAGTAGAGTACATTGTTTTACTTCTGTTAACGGCTTGGGAGACGTATTGTCCGAATTTAAACTGGGAATTTTATGAGATTTTTCCCACCCTTACGGAAAGAAAATTTATCAACTCGAAAGTTTTGCTGATAAAATTAAAGAACCGCACTTTTTTTTTCTGGAAGTTTTGTTGCTTTTCCGTATAAGCTATATATTCGTTAGATTAAATTAGAAATATTTTTTCAGACACCGATTTTATGTTACTTCTGTTATACATAGGGGTATTAATTTCTGTTTTTCTCTTTTGTTTCCTTTAACTTTTTTTTTTTTTTTTTTTTTTTTTTTTTGTTTCAATTAAGTCCTGCGTCCTAAATTTCTTAATAGAATAATAGTTTTAGTATATGGTATTTTAATCCTCTTAAAAAGATTACGCTGCATGCTTCCAAATTAATTTATCAGTTTTAAAGTAGTTGCAATTTTATATCTTATTTATTTATATTTTATATTTTCTTCTTCTTTTTACTTTAATTGATAATGAATTTCTTTTTAAACTTTCGGATATTGACGGGAAGATATATGAGATAAAGAAAAGTTCTGTTACATGCTACAGAAATATTACTTTAAAATAAGAAGAATTATTCGGGTATGCTGAAAATGGCCAAAATCAGTAGATTAAAAATACATCAATAGTTATAAAAAAAAAAAAAAAAATTGTAATAATTTTAAAATATTAACATTTTACAGTTTCTTAAATGTTATTTAGTATTTTTTACAAAAATTTAAACTTTAAATTTATTTTTCTTAGATTTCAAATTTCGAAAATAAACATAATTTTCAAGAAATTTTATTATAATTACTTTTTTTTTTTTTTTTTTTTTTTTTCATGTTTAGAAGAAAAATTTGAAAATATCAAATATATTTTGGGATACTTTTCTTCAGGAATACCGAGCACGTGCCCGAGTCTATATAGTTAGCCCGAGTCTATATACGTGCCCGAAATCTATATAGTTTAATTTGTTATTAGTTCGCATCATGTATGGCATGCAGTGGCGAAGCGTCCATGAAACCGATGGAAGCAGCGTTTCCCCTATTTAAGATTTTTAAAAAGTAATCAAGTAACGTCGCCTCGTCGAAAGACTGAATTAATTCTTCCTCTGCTTTTGGAAGCGCTTCGCTTCAACGCTTCTATAGTTTTCTGAACCACGCCTCGCCCCTGATGGTAGGGTTGCCAGATTTGGCCTTTTTTTTATTCAATAGTTACCAATAATTTTTATTTGTAAAGTTTGGCTAATCACTTCGAAGATTGATAGTCTATTATGTATATCAAATGCCACTTCTCAAAATTATTAGTGACTATTGAATAAAAAAAAAGGCCACATCTGGCAATGCTGCCTGATGGCAGCGTTGCCAGATTTGGTCTTTTTTTAATAAATAGTCTGCAATAATTTTTATTTGTAACGTTTCGCTAATCACTTCGAAGATTGATAGTCTATTATGTCTATCAAATGTCACTTTTCAAAATTATTGGTGACTATTGAATAAAAGTTGCTATCAGCGTTGCCATCATGATATTTATAACCATGAAATTCCAAGAGAATTCTTTTAAGTATTTCTTAAGACATTCGATAAAACGTCAAAATTTCAAGTGTCTGTACTGTATTAATACTTTTGTCTGTAGAATGTAGATGCATAGATAAACTAAACAATTGCAATAGGTCGATTTCTAAGGAAATCAAAGTCATGAGATCTTTTAAAGTCTATTGAAAAATGCAATATAAGCTTCGACAGTCATCGGACATTGTTGCACATAGAACGGAATGTTACTTGACATTTAAAAGAACAGCATGAAATGCCTCTATCGCTAGCGAGTGTCAATCGAATCTCATAATTAATGTATAATTAACCGTCATTCATGGATTTTACAGTTAACTGATCGATAGTTAATGAGGAATTTCAGAACTAACTGATTAATAGTTAATAAGCAATCGCATTGGAAATGGGACTAATCAATCGTAAAACTTTAATTTCATAAAGACGATTAATTAGTCATTTATCGTGAATTTGAAGTTTTAAAATTCGTGATTTTGCTTTATGCTAATTAAGTAGTTTTAACAACTGTTAAATTAGCGGGCGTTTTTTTAAAAACAGATTCTTTTAATTTTAAATGTTTCATTCTGAAGCGGTAAAATTAAAAATTTCACGTATTGAAAATCGTATTTTACAGTTTCAGAATAAAATTTTAAAAATCCGTTTTTAAAAAACAACCGTCAATTTAACAGTTGTGAATTTTCAAGATGTCAAAACAGAATTTAAAAATACGTATTAGTTAATGAGTTATAAGTAAAAAGAATTTCCCAATGAATAACATGGGCTTGGGCGTCTGGCGATGGTAACTGAAACGGATACTTGAGTTAGAAGCATAGGTATAGTAATTTATATAGATCTATCATCCCCATGTTAACGAGCAAAGATTTCTGATGTCAAAAAATTTTTTTGGCATCAGCCCTTAGAGAGTATAAAACTCGGAGATAGAATGGAATATTGATGAATTTTCAAAATGTCAAAATATTACATGGCTTTTGATTGTTCTAATAAATATATATATATATAAAAGGAGGATAAGTTTTCATAAGTAAATTATATTTGACTAAATTATGAAAAATATAATATTTTTAATCAGTTGCTTCGATATTATTATGGATTAAATATTGTTTTGATATATAATGGAATACTTTTTTAAAGTTTGATATTTTTTTTGCATTTTATATTAATAAGTAATATGGACTTTTCAAAATTCTTTTAAATACAGTTAGCAGCGGCGCCGGTAAAGAACGTTAGATTTAGTATATAAAAACTAAAAGATTTTAAATATTAACTAAATTAATATATATAATAAAAATAATCTGGTGTGCCACTCACACGACTTTCTCTTACCCTGAAACTTAATACTATAAATACAGGTTGGAGATTAAGAGGTAACATAACGAGAACTGATATGAAAACCTGTGTTAAAACAATTCAAATTAGGCTTCGGAAGAGTTTTATATGGTAATTGGTTCTGAGTGAGGGGGAGCTACCGCCCCCTCAACCCCTCCGTATCATTACTGCATCTACATTTATATAGAATTTAAATCTGTTATTAAAATTGAAAGTTCACTTAAAATTATTCTGACTACTTTCACGCGCAACATTCCTTGAAACTTATCAATCTTGATAAAACTTTTCGAACAACAAACTTATATTGACTTGAAAATACAACTTTTGGATCTCCTGAAGTTATTCGTTATAGGTTACTCTGAGAGACACAGACAAAGATCAAATGTTAAAAATTTGACTTCGGTAATCAGGAAACCTCAAAACGTGTAAATACACAAAAAACAAGCGATGAATATTTTGCTTTAAAACACATATTATTTACCATATGTGTATAAGGAATTCGTTTTAATGCCTGAGCAGCTTTCCAGGGCATGATAAAATATTAAAATAAAGCATTTCCACTAACAATGAAAACGAATGTTATCGCTTAAGCGTTTGCAGCTATGTATATCTTTTAAAGATCATATACAAACCACATGGCGCACCTAAATATGATCCTATGTAACAAAAATTCACGTTCGAAAATTTGACCCTAAAGCAATACTTTCTCTACCTTATAGGTAGGAGAAAGTAAAAAATTATCTTCCCTATTAGAGAAGTAGTATAACACTAAATATCCAAAAAAAGTTTGATTTATTCTCAATACTACATAAAAAAAAAAAAAAAATTTTTTTTTTTTTTTGTGGTTAAAAATGAAAAAAATCGATAACTTTATTTAAATTATCGGAGATCGACGGTTCAACTTTCGTTTTAAAGATATTGGCGAGCTCTTTCGAAAGATACCCATCATGAAAATTTACTCCCCCCCCCCCAGGGGGGAAGCGTGGCTTCTACATACACAAAAAATTTTTCCCAGTTGACTATCTCTATTACAAAAAATATATATTCGTTTCATTTGGTTTAGTGCAGTCTATAGATATTAAACTCTACTTACCTGCAATTTCCCCCATACACGTAATGTATTCGAATATTTTTGAGTGTCCCTGTACACGACCATTTGCTACATCTCTACGAAAAGCTTAGTGTAGCATCCCTATATGATACACGTTTAGAATACCGAGTTTGGAATTTCTGTTACTATTTGTTCTTGAGATATACTAATAACAGATACACAGACAGACAGACACAGAGACCATTCGCTAAAAACATGATTTTCGGATTCAAGGGACCTCAAAACGTGTAAATAAAATAAAAATTCAATTTTGAAAATGCGACCCAAAAAACAATACTTTCTCTACCTTATGGCTAAGAGCAAGTAAAAATGAATTTGAAACTGTATCTGGAGTTTTACGTAAATTATCCATAAATTGTATTTGCTAAATTATCCGTATGTATTCTTGTGTGTGTTTACTCGGGTTCCTCGAATAAAAATAAATCACCTTTTCCCCTCAATGATCAATTTATGTCTAATTACTATATCTATGGTTAGAAGTAGCACATACATTTCTTTAATATATTCTATCTTCTTATTCTGCAGTTTGAAGATATTTCTGAATTATTTTTAGAAATGACTTTAAAAAGTTCAATTTCGGATTTGTTTTGTAACGAGATTTTCCCTTGTGGTTAAGTGGATTTATGTTGCGATCACTTTTAGGGATTCCTTTCTTTAAAAGACTTTTTATTTGAAGTCGCTGGAAATGAAATACGCTAAACGCATGGTTCTGTTGGTATGTTGAAATTAAATTCATTTCTAATTTTAACTGTAACTACTGATCATTATAGAAGCAATACAGGTAAATTATTTCGCTGTTAAATAACGAATTAAGGACCCGCTTCATTCACCGCCGTCGGAAGTTGAAGCTAATGTTATTCTATGGGAATTTTTTCTTTACAAATAACTTATTAACTAATACATATTTTTAAATTCTGTTTTCATATTCTGAAAATTTCCGGCTGTTAAACTGACGGACCTTTTTTAAAAAAAAAAAAATTTTTAATTTTTTATATATTATTTTGAAGCTGCAAAATACGAATTTTCAATATGTGAATTTTTTTCATTTTGCAATTTCAAAAAAAAAAAAAAAAAATTAAAAAGGCGTCAGTTTAACAGTTGGGAATTTTCTGAATGTGAAAACAGAATTTAAAAATATGTACTAGTTAACAAGTTATTTGTAAAGAAAATTTCCCCATAGAATAACATTGGTTCGGGCTTCCGGCGACGGTAAATGAAGAGGGCCTTAAGTCTTATAGATAATTATTAATTGATGTTGTACTCAATTGTTGCGTACGTAGAAGTGGTTAATAGAACTAAGACCCTTCCCCCCTACCTCCTTCTTAATATTTCAGCCCAGTGAATATTTTTATTAAAGAAAATGTTTGTTTTCAATTAATTCAAACTGAAACATAGGAATATTTGAAGCGTTTGTATAATGTGTAACCACATTTCTCCCACCTAGCATTGAGGACGATTCCAGAAACTTAGAGAGTTACCAAATTGACAGACAGTTTGGAATTTGGTAAACAATTAGTCTTTTGGCGCTCTCTTATCACTATTTTCTCTCAATAACAAGTGTTATCATCCCTATTTTAAAACTGGATTCGTCGAGTCAGCACTTGCACAGAGACTCTCATAGTCTGAAGAAACGTGGTTGTAGAATATTTGTGTTTTAAACACTTTCCGCCAGGGAAGTTAAAAAGTTTTTATAACTTCGTTTAGTTTAACTATCTGATTAATAACTTTTATAAATACGCTTCGAAAGATACGAAATTCAAGTTTGTTATTATTTTACATTTTGTTTTTGCTGTTTGAGTACAAGCAGTACATACAATCTATCTAAACTGATAGTTAACTCTATCGAGCCGACTGTCACGCATATGTACCAGCAAGAAACGCACTTATTTCCTTTCCGGCACACCGTCGTGCCAAAGTATTTTCTCGTTCACCCTCTGGCTACACACATTTGTCCATGGAGCGTTTTAAAAATTGTAAATTTTAGCTCAAGATGACATTTTATGTCCGTAGGAATTGAGATATTGATATATACGATTTAGTGTGCGTCTGCGCCTCCCGTCGCGAAAAGGTTAATTAATAAAATATATGTATATGTATCCATACAAATGTATATAAAATATGATGTAACTCCTCCCTAATAATTTTTTTGTGGACTACTTGTGCACATATCAACATCCCGTTAAGGATCGTGGTGCAAATCAAAAAATGCCAATTTTGTTTATGTCACTGAAAAATATATGTGAATTGCCTCAACGTGCACAAAAAGCATCACATCTCTATTTCACAACCTGTTTCAGAGGCTGTGTTGTCAGTTTTATGTCAATGCTAGTCAATGCTTTATCGTAAAGTTGATCTTTTCTAATTTATTGCATTTTTCAGCTGAGTCACTTATTTACTCGGAGTGCTATATGTGTACATGAGTAAAAACCCGGACAAGCTAAGACGGCTCCACCTGTGGCTGAGCGGTTCTGTGCCCAAAGCTGGTAGACGAGGAGTGCCGGGTTAAAGCTCAGGTCACGCTCGTCGACCTAACCGATTGGAGTTTTCTATGTTTTTCTCCGAAACTTGCGTATCCATGCCTTGGAAAGGTCCACTGTAATAATTCTGTTAAATGCCGAATCCTCTGTGAGGGTCTGTGTAATTTTAGTGTACAGGGACATACAAAATAATTTCAAAACCGTACTTCTGTGAAAAACATTCATTTTATGTGCATTTTAAATTATTTATACTGCATTTTACATAATGGAATCAACATACATTGTTATCTTTGAAAAGCATGGTTTCTGCAGAAAATGGTGTGAATAGGGATTAATTAATCTGCAGGGCTATAGAAAAAATTCCAATACGTTTAGTATTCATTCGATGACTCTACACTGCATTTAGCATAATGACATTTACGTACATTAGAAAGATACTTAAAAAAAAATTATTTCTTAAGGAAATAGTGTGCATATATAATTAATATTTTATTTACACGGCTATGAAAATAAATAAATAAAATGAAATTACGACCCATTAAGTAGCTTGCATGATAATTACTGGATGTGTATTTTCGAGTAAAGAAGGAATATAATAAATGAGAAAGTATTATGCACTTACGTCTACATTAATTCGCCTGGTGAAGGATCGTGTTTCGTTATTTCGTCCCGAAACAGTCAGCGCGTATTTTTTGTAAATTTTTATGATTACTTACAAATCCTTTATTCCTCAAAATGCACTCGATATCTTTTGTAGAGGCTTTTAATTTATATCTGATTGTGATACATTTTATAACGTAAAATATTTAAATTTGATTTTGACTTTAGTTTAAAAAAAAAAAAAAGAAGAAGAAGAAAAAGAAATCTAATTTTGTATGAAAAACACAAGGAAAAAACACCATATTTATTTAATTAGATGCAGGAGTTATTTCCAGCCGCTAAACAGAAACACATGCAAAGTTATATATATATATATATATATATATATATATATATATAAACATATCTTTATCAGAATCTATGTATAGCTTTTCAGATGTTATGCATGTAAAAATAAAATATTCATTTTGTTTGAAAATATGTTTTCTTTTTAAACATAAAATTGAAAATAATCTACGATATTTCATAAAAATTTTATACGTAATTATTTTCTAGATACATTGCATTATAAAAATTCATTTGATTTAAACTATATGGAATTTTAGACATCAAATTTAATATGTATGCATATTTTTGCCGAAATATGCACAATCTGTATTGTAAATTTATATTCATAATGTTTAAATTTATCTTTGCCTCAATGAGGGGGGGGGGGGGAACTTGTAGACTTTATGCTTTAATTAATTAAAACACTTAAAGGAAGTCGGTTGAAGATTGAAATTTACGGCTTAAAAAAAAAAATAATAAGGTAAAGTTTCTTTACTGAATCGGTTCTCAAAAGAAGTTAAATCGAATTTTAATACTTTCAAAAAAAATTGAAATGTGCTTATGATTTCGATTTATCTGTCTGTCCGCGCTCTAACTTCCGTAAATATTCATGGAATTTTTGAAACTGATATATGTTATTCAAGTATTCGCAATGGGATATTCCTATCAAAAATGGAGTAAATACCGTCAGTGATTTGTGTGCAGTGCAGGGGTACCCAAAAGAATTTTAATGCACTGCATTCTGTGAGATGTATTTCTATAAGCAGAAAATAAAAGTTTGATTTACCAAATAAGGGGAATTAGAGGCTTATTTTAGATTCATAAACTTCGATTTATAAATGAATTACTTTATCGAAATTTTTTATATATCGAAATTATTTAATTTGTATTTATTTTTAATGCAGTTAAACCTCGAAAATTCGGAATCGGCGGAACGAATTCTTCCGATTTTAGGGATTTATTAAAAACAAATTTTTTATGATATTATAATAATATACGCAATGCAATTTTTATTCTTGTGAATATAAACGACGATCAAATTGGCAAATTAAATTATAAAATAGAAATATAATAGATTTAATTTAGAATTAAAATAATTTAGAATCTAGAATTACATTAACCCGATCAAGTTATTGTGGGTCGTTGGAGACCCAAGCCATTTTTCTTTTGTCTCAAACGTTAGAATCCATATATAGAAGAAATACCTATCCATCATGTCCATGATTTTTTCCTTAAAAATACCATTTTTAAATTTTATTATGCAATCTGAATTTTTTAAATATCTCAATTTGTTCAAAAGTTATGAATGCAAGACCCATGATAAACTGACAAGGTGCCGAAAAAAGCGATAACCTGATCGGGTTAATTACACACATTTTAATAAAATAAACACATTAAACTAAAATGTTATATACAAATGGCTGCTAAATAACTGCTAATAAACTATTCATTCATTAAAAAAAAAAAAAAAAAAAAAAAAAAAAAAAAGTACTCTTATAAAACTATACAAACAAAGTAATTTTTATGTTGACTTTTTAAGAACGTTTTAACAATTTAAAGCTGTTTTACTCTAATGGGATTTTTTTTTTTTTTTTTTTTTTTTATGTAAGATTAAGATTATATTTATGTGTCCAGTGTTCAATTAAAAGGATTTAAATGCATTCCACAACAAATGTATAAATAAGGCACAGTAAAATCTTATTTTAAAAGTAAAACTAAAACTGAAAACATGTGCGGACTTTACAGTTTTCCGGATTTTGGATGTCCGGATTTTTGAGGTTCAACTGTATAAGTAGAAATATATATATATAAATAAATATTTTATGCGCAAATTATCGTCCATGTGTGTGATTTTTGCATCATTTGTTTATGATATAACGACAGTTGTCGCATTGTCATACTGGCGCTAAGCATATGTATAAAATGTCTTATTGATTCATAGAAGAGACTATTATAATTTATATCTATATAATATATTTCTCAAATCTTTTTTTCTTACCATTATTTAATTTTTCGTCTATTTCTTGTAGTGAAATTTGAATTTCCATTCATAAGTAAAATATCATTTATCTGTGTAATCTTTTTATGTTAAAAACTTCTGTATTTACTTCTAATTTGGTTTTATTTTCCTTTTCAGGTGCTAAATGTCTGCAACGCTAAAATTTGATAAACAAAAATTTTTTAATCCAGCTCTATTTATTTTATATATTAATACGAAGAAATAACTTCAAATTTAACTGATATTTAACTGTCAGTTTCATTATTTAGAAGGCTAGTGTTTGATCATCTGGTATCCTTTCAATATATTCTGTGATAAAAAGGGCTTCATTGTGATATATCAACTTCAAAAATGCTTCTTTTAAATGAAGATGAACCGAAAACACCATTAAAAAATGGATATTTATTTATTTTATACAATTAACTTGAGATGAATTATCTTGGAAATTCTTCAAACACTGCGTTTTACAACTTCACCGCTTTTGGATTAGATTCAAGCGAAAAAAATGTGGAAAGTGCCCTGAAACACTCTTACGTTGACAACAGCTGATAGTGTTTACTTCCGTTATCTGTGGTGCATAACAGAAAAAAAAGAAAAAGAAAAATCCCCAGTTTTTAAAAAAAGAAAAACACATCAACGTGCTGTGCGCTGTCTAGGCATCTCAACGCGATAATCTTTAAACAAAGTTGACATAAATATACTTCTGAAAACGTCACAAAGATGCTGACGGATCAAGAGTTACTAAATTCGGCACCGAGGGAACCTGTCGAGCCAGACAGCAGCGTCTTTGAAGATGGCTGCAATACTCCCCCCGCCTCCCCACGTCCCACGCCAGGTATCATACTCACCGTGGAGGGATCTCCCGATGTTATTCACGTGGGTAGGCATAGGAGCACTAGAAGATCGAGCAGGAGAACTCGACAAGCGTCGTCCAGTCAGCATCGAAGCCCTTCCTCTTCCAGGATGAGTTCTACAAGACATCATCCACAACAGCAGCAAAATGGACACAGATTAAAGGACCCTACGTATTCTGCAGGTGTAAGCCGGTCGCAGTCCATGCGAACTGCTAGGCGTCCGCAATCTGTTGATCCTACACATAGGTTTCGTCACAGAATAGCTAGTATACCAAATGATATGACGTTGCCTTCTGACGGTTTTAGTGGTCAAAGATTAGCTTCTAACCAATCGTTACCTCTACCTGACGATGAAGACGTTTTGCGATTAAGAAACTTTGCGATCACTAGTAAAGGTATAGTGAATCGCGGTGATTCTTTCAGAGCGAAATCGAGGTCATCGCACAGTGTAGCTTCTATGGGGGCCAGTGGACAAATGCCGTTGACACCTTGCCACCAGAAAGATGATTCGAATGTGGATTACACAGCAGTATATGCACAACAGAATGCTGAAGAAGCAGAAATCATTGAAGTCGAAGGGGCTAGTGCAGCACCCGATGCTTCTAAATCCAAATACAAAGTACTTGTTTTAGGTCCTACAGATGTAGGAAAGACAGCATTAATCAACCAGTTCATGACGTCAGAATATATGTGTGCATATGATAATTCACAAGGTAAGAGATATTTATTTATTATTTGCTCTTTTGAAACTTTTTATATATCTTCATAGTGATCATATTAGACATTAGAGTATCTTTATAATATGAGCATTAAAAAACCGTAACAATTGCACAGATAAGGTTTATGGTTTATACTAAGTGGACTAAAACGATAATTATAATAATAAACATTTTTCTTACTAAAAATTTTCAAAACGATTCCAAAAATTTGACTGTATTCGAATTTTGAGTATATGTAATTTAGTTACCTATATATTTTGTGGCCTTTTTTTTTTTTTTTTTTTTTTTTTAATGCGCATATTGTATTTTGAAGAATGAATTAAGGAGCTATTTTTATAGGTCTATTTTAAAATTTACCATAACTGTCGAATTTAACCATTATTGTAATAAATTTTATGAATGTTAATAGTTTTATTAGTCATAAAATGATGTGTTTATTAAAAAAAAAAAAAAGAAAAGAAAAGAAATATCTAAAATTTAAAATTCTCGTGCATATACTATGTTCAGTAAAATAAACTAACATTTCTTATGTTTAAAGAAAATGCTGCTGTTGTTATTATTTTTATTGGAGGACGGGGGTTAGATTATATATGTTTAGAATATATTAATAAACTATAATTATGCAAATTCGAGGGGAAAAAACTAAAAAATTAATTAAAATTTTGAATTTTATTATTATTATTATTAATTTTAATAGATTTCATGAAATTTCAATGTATTTAATGACACATTTCAATCCATATGTATTATGGTGTATGTAGACCAGTATATATCTAAGAGAGTATTATATTCTGAAAATTCACCATACCGTTAATATCAATGTTCACTTTACCATACTAACAGATGGTAAAATCGTGAATTCCGCCACGGGCCGCAAAACTCTGCTAGACAGGTCGCATGCGGCCCGGGGACGCTGTTCCCAATAAACAGTATCGCAAATGTTTTAATATCGAAAATATGCAAAACCGCACTAGTCTGGGGAAAATCATTTAAATTTCGATGTGTTAGCACATAACACGACGCACTCATTCCTTGCGCGTGTAAAAAACTGCTAAATTGTAAAAATTTAAAAATTCACGAAACTTGGAAGGGAAAAAAAAATCCTACTTTGAATTTTTTTTTTTTTTTTTTCCGCCTTATGTGTATGTTTTTTATTATAGCTGTCAAAAAATATTAATTTATGTTAGTCGATATATCACTGTTTTTTACAGTTATTAAAATTAATGAAAATATTTTATTACGAAGTACTAAAAAAGCCTCTTTTCTTTTCTTTTTTTTTTTTTTTTTTTTTTTTTTGTTACTGAAGTTTGTATGGAATCAATCAAGAATTTTTATTAGTCATTTCAATTCCTAAGATGCGTTAATGGTTTTAACGGAAGTGTTTGTATTTTCGAAAGACATTGTTTAAAGTTTAAATGTTTTACGCATGTATAAAACTGCGAATTTACAATGCTCTAACAGTTTACAAAACTGCAAATATAAAGAATAAATATATGCAATTTTATTTTTTCTTATCTCTTTTTACTTCTTTTTTTTCAGTATTAGTTGTTATAAAGAATTATAAGAATAAATTAGCATTTTACGTATTTTTGATGCAAGGACCAAATCAATGTCAGAAAAGCAAAAAGTGAACAGGTTAGAATTCAAACCTGGATGCTATGGTCAGTGCTCAACCAGCTGAACTATCCGGTGTCAAATTTAAATTCTGTCCTAGTCATTTTTTGTTGTTATAGAAAATTTCGCCTTTCCATCAAAAATGCGTATAATACATATCGTAACTCCGCAAAATATGTGACACAAGAGTACAAAAAGATAATTTTGAATTTGTCATTGAAAAATGTATATGAAGTTCCCCAACGGGCACTAAAAACGTTACACCTCTATCTCACAATTAATTCACCTAAGAAATAGTTGTGACAGTTTTATTATATGCTAGTTAATGTGTTATATTATACTTTAAGTTTATTTTCATCAATTTCTGCATTTTTGAGTTGTGTCACTTTTCTTGCCGAGGTTCTCAATACGGAGTTTGAATTTTTCTTATTCACTTTTGTTATTAGTTGTTAATAAGAATTATAAGAATTAATTTGTATTTATATGCTAGTCAATGTGTTATATTATACTTTAAGTTTACTTTCATCAATTTCTGCATTTTTGAGTTGTCACTTTTCTGGCCGAGGTTCAATATGGAGTTTGAATTTTTCTTATTCACTTTTGTTTCTGTTTCCCAGTGTTAGTTGTTAATAAGAATTATAAGAATTAATTTGTATTACACACATTTTTGAAATAAAAGCCAAATTAACCCGTTAACGCCCAGTGTCCTCATTTGAGGACAGCTAATAAAATGGCACGTATATTTTTTGTGGTTTCTTGGAATGATTTCTGCTTTTTAGTGACAGTTTATAGCGACACTTTAAATGATCCCTGAAAGTTTCATATGCCTAATATTAATTATTTTATAATTTGGATAGTCGTTTTATGATTTTTCATTCGTCGCGCATATTTTTGCTTTTTGCGCAGGTATACTAACTTGAATAATATATATTATAATACTTTACTTTCGAGATCTTTATCAATATATAATAGGAAATTAATCTGTTATCTCAAAGTTTTTCTATCTCGAAGTTTTCTCGCTAGAACACTAAACGTCAACAAATGAGGATAGGCTTTAAATTATCAGAAGAATTGTTTAAGTTAATATATTCTACTGTCAGTTGTCTATATTAATTTAGAAGTAAAATAATTAGGTAATAATATTATACAAAATTAATTCGGGCGTTAACGGGTTAACTAAAAATGCGTATAATACATAAGGTTGAACTTCAATTTAAAATTAATTTATATTAGTTTACATAATGTAATCAATAATTTACGTTGTTGATTATTTCGAAATTTTTCATAGAAAATGAATGACTCGAAATCGAAATTATTTTATAATTTGTATAAGTAAACCCTTAACTTATATAAAATTTTAATATTTTCCCTCGGCAAAGACGAAGTTACAAAAATCAATGGGATCGCAGGGGCTTCTAATCTCTTCCACTCCACGCAGGAGGAGTTTTACAGCTAATTAAATGATTGCCTTTTCTCTTAAAAGATTACATACAACTCTGCATTTTCTTTTAAAAATCACTGAAACAGCAAAGGAATTCGACAAACTTATTCAAATCTAACCATATTCGTAATGAAAGCAGATTTTCAATAGTTTATTTGCTGTTTAAAATAACTACTATCGACAAAATATTTGAAAACAGTTAGTTTGCATCCCTTCGGGGCGGGAGATAATTTATGGTGAACTAATATGGTTCGCTCTCGGGGATTACAACTCGTTACGCTACCTTTTTAGAGTTCATTCAAACAGAAAATGAAACCAATGAAATTATTAAAACGTAGCAATATTTTAGAAGGAAAATTTATCTTTATTTTAATTAATCAGCTATTTTAAAATTGTTGTTTTAGAATCAACCTTTTAGTACTTATCTTGTGTAATCTGTATTTTTGTTTTCTGATATTCACTGTTGAAATGAATTAATTGCCAAAATGGCCATAAATGACTTTCTGTTTAGACTTAGAATGCATTTACTGTCTGTAATATGTACAGTGATACAGTGGTCGTAAAAAAGTCATCGGATGGGCTTGATATTTGATAGAAAGAGTTACATAAAATCAACTGTATATATTTTTTGTATTTATAATGTTTTTGTTACATGTACATCGGCACACTAAAGAAATGCGATGCATTACAGTTTATGTGCGACATTTCTTACAAATGCATTTTGACATTGTTACACTGCACTCAACATAAAAGATGCTCGTAATAATAACATACATTATTAACATGCTTAAAAAGCATAGTTCTTTTTAGGAAAAAAAAAGTGCATGAGAATTAATAATTATTATTGTTTACAGGGCTGCACAAAAGAGTTCATATACGTTATATATGATGCCAGCCAATTACTGGATATGTATTTTCGGTGGAATATACAAATATTTAGAGAAAAAAGAATAGATAGAAAATATGCTACAGGAATTGGATCGGGATTTAAACTCTATAAGCAGAGCAGAAGTATTTATCATTATTGAACGAGTCAAACTTATGTATATTTCTAGTACAGAATAAATAAAAACCAATTGCTTATTAATGGTTAATAGAAATGAAACATCGAGGCTCTTGATCTGAAAATCTACAAGTTTATACTATTTTACATATCGCTATCCTTAAACTGATACTATTTTACATATCGCTATCCTCAAACTGAGTGCGTGATAAATTCAAAATTCTTTATAAAATTAACGACATTCTTATGATGCGTACATCCAACACCCACTTAACATTAAATAGTCGAGCCGTTGTTGATACATCCCCAGTTAAATATAATTTAAATGCTTTTTCCGCGGCAATAGCGAAGTTACAAAAATCAATAGGACGATAGAGTTTCTAATCTTCTCCACGCAGGAGGAATTTTACAGCGAATTAACTGGTTGTCTTTTCTCTTAAGAGGCCTCTCCACTTATCGTCCCCCGTAGCCACAGCCAATGTTATTCTACGGAGAATTTCACCCCATTATAGCTTATTAACTAATATGTATTTTTAAATTCCGTTTTCACATTCAGAAACTTCACAACTACTAAACAATTTATCGCTTTCTAAAAATTATTTTTTTTTAAATTTTTAATACTTTATTTTGAGGTTGTAAAATGAGAATTTTCGCAATGTGAAATTTTTCATTTTTGAGCTTAAAAATGAAATCTTAAAAATAAAAGAAAATCAATTTTTAAAAAGCGATAAATTGTTTAATAGTTGTGAAGTTTCTGAATGTGAAAACGGAATTTAAAAATATATATTAGCTAATGAATTGTAATGGGGCAAAATTTCCTATAGAATAACATTGGCTTCAGCTTTCGGAGACGATAGGTAGGGATTAACACTTCGTATTTTCTTTCGAAATTCACTGTAATAGCAAAACTGATTCGACAAAATTATTGAAATATAACCATATGTTTAACGAAAAACAAACTTCGATATTTTATTTGCTGTTTAAAGTAACTGGTATCGACAAAATAAATGAAAACTCGGTTGATTTGCATCACTTCGGGGCGGGAGATAATTTATGGTGAAATAATGGTTCGCTCTCGGGGATTGCGGTTCGTTATGTTGTCTTTTAATGTTTATTGAAACAGAAAATGAATTCAATGAAAATATTCAAATGTTGCAATATTGTAGAAGGGATATTTATCTTCATTTTGTCTGCGGTTTTAAAATTGTTTAGGGTGCAGAAGCCGAAGGAATGCGCTTTTGGAATTTAGGTCTTAATTCCCCAGCAGAAATATTTGTAATTGTCTTGTGTAATCAATTTAAATATTTCTGTTAGTTAATTCTGGTTAATTATAAAGGTTTTTCGAATACTCCTTATTAAATATAAAATATATTAAAAAGTGTTTGAGTCAACACAACCTGGCAAAGCCTTGAAACGTTAAATGGATAAAATCTTTAAATAAAAATAATTAAAATGAAATAAAAATTGTCACATTTAAATAATTAAACATAAACATGCGCTTTCACCTGGCGGAAAGATGAAGAAAAAAAAAGTAGGCACGAATAAAATCACCAACCTTTAAATGTGGACCATTGTAAAATAGAATTTTTAAAACATACTGGTGTAAGTTAAGTTTAACCAATATTTATTTTATCTTGTCGGTTTATTTCTGACTGTTATGTTTTGACATAAGCGGTTACTTGCCGGAAATAGTGGTTGCACATTTTTTAATTTATGATGCCACCTTGCAAAAAGTTTTCATTTATCTTTATTCAACACTGTCATTTAAGCATATGTTTTATACAGTTATACAAGAAATAAACATGAAAACATTAGAGAAAAATGAAACAAGTAGCAATCAATTCTAAGTGTTGTTTATCTTTATTCAACACTGTCATTTAAGCATATGTTTTATACAATTGTACAGGAAATAAACATGAAAACAGTAGAGAAAAATGAAACAGGTAGCAATCAATTCTAAGTGTTGTATACCTTTATTTCACTGCTACAAAAATCGACATAATACTTTTAACCCTCCTTACCTTCTCTTGCAATTTTCCCTTCTCTGATCACTGAATTCCATGCTATTCTATGGGGAAATTTGTTTCCACAATTACTCATTACCTAATGATTTTATTATTATTATTATTATTATTCTCTTTTCACATTTTGAAAATTCACAACAGTTAAATTAGTTCTCTCTCTCTCTCTCTCTCTCTCTTTTTTTTTTTTTTTTTTTTTTTTTTTAAATTTAGTTTCATTTGAATTTAAAAATAATCTGGTGTGTCACTCGCACGACTTTCTCTTACCCTGAAATTTAATACTATAAATACAGGTTGAAGATTAAGAGGTAAGATAATGAGTACTGTCATGTAAACCTATCTTAAACAATTCAAATTAGGCTTTGGAAGTGTTTTATATGATAATTAGTTCTGTGTGAGGGGGACCCGTTTCATTAACGCACCAACATTTATATTATTGAAATACAACTGTATTTTTGTTAAAGAAAAACATGGAAGGCTTTTAAATACATGCAATTTTATTTGGTAGTAAAATATATTTATTATAAATATTAACCTTGATTTGCTGTAACAGTTCTTTATATTTATTAAACTATTTTAAATCATTTTCAGATTATTAATTACTGCAATAGGTTGGTAAAAGTTCTAAGGTCCCCAAAGTGTTAATAAATTGTTTTCACGGAACATTGTTTTAGTATATTCCAATGCTGCTTCTTTTTTTATCTGAAGTCAGCTGAAAGTCAGCATCTTTGGCTTTTGGGTCCAGCAAATAGGCAAGTAGTTGAGCTGGTGTGATTGCCATCTTATAGCGAGTATCTAATTTTTTCAGTACCTCTTTGTTCAGTTTTGAATGAACCATTGTTGTTTTTTTCAAATCTTTAAAAATATGTACAACTTCTCCAATTGTACAATTTCCACTTTGTGCCTTGTCTCTAAAACTATGTTAATTGGCTTCAATTGCTCTAAATAATCCACATTCCTTTTTAATGCAATATTTGCGACTAAACTTTGTATATTTTTATCTATTTTGTGTTCATTATTTTCACATATACTGATAAGAATTGGCCATGCTTTTAGATAACTTTCTAAAGCGTTGGTAAATGAATTCCACCGAACTTCACTAGGCATGATTAATTTGCATTTTGCTTGAAGCATGCATTTGCATATTGGAAATGAAATATTTAATCACATTCAAAATCTGTTCTTTAACATTTGAATAGTTCAAGTCATTTGCGAGTAAATTTAAAATATGGGCAGCACATCCTATCCATAAGTAATGATGCAAATAACTCTTCATTTTTGTCTAGCATCATTCTCATCTTTTGAACATTGGCTGGATTATCTGTTACAACAAAATACACAAAACATTTAAATTCTGGTTGACATTTTGTAATGACTTTATAATAGCCATATCATACAAATTTTCGCTGGTATGAGCTATATACCTGATGCGTCGATCGTATCTACTAAGAATGTGTTACCATCTTTTGTCGTTAATGTAGCACAGATTACGGGGTCATTGTGAATATTTGACTACCTATCTAAGGCTAAAGTTACAATTTCATTCTTTAATATTTGTGCACATTTTCCTTTTTCCTTGTCATGAGTAATATCCAACAAATCACCAGCAATTAGTTTTCTTGAAGGCGAAACAGTATTCTGGTCGGAAACTCTGAACCATTTTAATGAATTCGGGATGTTCTACAGTGTTGAAAGATGAGTTTGTTGCATAAATATATCTAGCAATCTGTTCATCAAATATCTGCTGTTGAGCTGGTGTTGATTTGCTGACAAAAGAGTCAAGATTAGTATAATTTATTTTCCTTATTCAGGTCTGATTTCGCGTGTTGTCCTACTTATACCAGTTCAATCCAGAGAACTTGAAATACTACTGGAAACTGAAATACCATCTACAAAAAAAAAAAAAAAAAAAAAAAAAACAGCGTTCAGAACATATTTCAAAAATTTTAATAACAAAACATTGAATACTTTTTTTTTGTTTTATTTTAAAGTAAACAAAACTGAATGATCCTGAAAAAATTCAACCATTTACTGACAATTTTTATAATTCTTAACCTTGTGTTGTTGATTAAAATACTATAATTTGTTAAATTCAAAATCCATGAATATTTAAATTTGCAATATAATTCTTTTATCGTCATAGTATTTCTGTTATGTATTATTTGCAAATGATGTAATAACACTAATTTATTTATTTATTTAAGGTAAAAATATTTAACTTTCATGAGAAACTTGTTTTAATTCTTATAGTCTTAAAATAAAGTTCCTTAAAAGTAGATTGATAATACTAGTTTGAAATTTCTTAATCTTTAATAAAATGCATTGTTTGTAGTCAAATTAATAAAATGATATCAGTACAATTTAACTTTTTAATCTTAAGAATTTTAAACTAATAATTACATTAATCTATTTAAGTAGATACTTATGAATCTTTCAACCAAGTATTAACAAATGATACAGCTTTACTAAAATTTATCAATAGAATATTCTGAATGCAAATAAAGAATATCTGTCTGAAATGTTTTTGTTCTCAAAATGCATTATTTGTAATTTTAATAATACTTTTAATAATAATAATAATAATGTGTAACTATTTAACAAATACAATAAAGTAATGATAACACTTACCAACAGAATCACGATCTGAATTAGATTTAGGCCTCGACATGTTTCCAGATGTTTCTTCATCCTGGCAATTTGTCCTTCCATTTCTTTGTTGCATATTTTGCACTTAGCCCTACGTCCTTTTCTTTTCTCATCTTTTAATTCATCAAAATATAACCAAATTATATCTTTCCTCCTGCCACTGTTAGACATCTTTTTCTTCTCATATAAAAAATTGCTTCAAAACATACATAAGTCAAACTGACTCAAGCCATTCAAGTATGGACAAGCAAGATTACTTTTGCAATGAGTTGAGTTGTTCAGTTTAAAGTAGAAGTTATTTATGTGAAATAATTTAAAAAATTCAGTTATTAGAAGAAAAATGTTTTTTGTTTTTAAATAAAAACTTTTGTTCAAATCATAATAGTGACTTAAGCTAGATTATTTCTGATATGAATTGAGTTGTTCTGACAAAAGTAAAAATTATGTACATAAATTTAGAATTTTCAGTTATAAAAAAAAATGTAAAAAGAAAAATTTGGATTTTTCTAATAGGGAGAAAAAGCCGCAAAAAAACATTTTTTTTTTTTTTTTTTTTCTTTGAGAAAAAAAAAAAAAAACATTTGGTTTAAATCATGGTTTTAAGGTTAACCACGGTTAAAACCACTTGTTTTTAACCGTGCCAACCCTGACTAAAAGAACTGAATATTGATAGATTTAAATAGGGATGGTCCACTGTGCCCCGGTCTCCCCTACTAAATTATGAGGTTTCGTAGAATTAGTTCTTGAGCTATACGGCCACAAAATTTTCGCTGTATAAAATTCCGATCATTATTTCGAGAAGTTAATTTCTGCAAAAGCTTAAAGTAAAAAATGTTTGCAAATGCGATAATTTAAATAGAACTGGCGAAAAAAAAAAAAAATAATAATAAGCACGTGTGCAGCTTGAAACGCTGAAAAAAAATTCTGTGATTGACATCTAGAAACAAAATTGTGTCTAGCAAATGGAGTTCCATGTTATCCTCATAAATTCTACTCTAGAAGCTAAATACTTATTGCTTGGAGAACAACAACCTGAGTGTCCGAAATGTCATTTCAATGCATTAACCGTTCCTCATGTCCTCACCGACTGCCCTTGCCTTCATCATCTCTATCGAACACATTTTAATTCATCTTCCCCCAGTCTGACGAGCCTTTTAGGTGTAAATCGTCATTAACATTTGATAAACTTTTTGAAAGAGGCTGGTTTTTACTTCGACATCTGATTTTATTATTTAGTATGTTCATTCTGTTTTACATTGGTTTTTATTGTGTACACTGTTTTTTATTATTTTTTATTTTATCTTTTGTGTATTTTTGTTTCTTATTTTTACTGTGTTTTTTTTAATGACAATCTGGATGGATGAACCCATCCAGAAGCTGCTTTTTATTCTTTTACTTTTTTGTGTGGCGCAGCATATCCAAATATGGACCTTGCGCCAGAAAAAGTTATTCAACCAACCAACCATCTACTCTAGAAGCACATTTTCTTCGAAAAGGATGTCCTGTGGATAAAAAGAAATCCTATGGACTTCCTCAGGATGTTCTGCGGACAAGTGTGTTACTAGGGTACTTCCTTTTGCTAGCGAGTTCTAAAAACCTCTATTAGGATTCTAGAGCGTTCGTCTATATCATTGTGGTGAAACTTCTCGGTAGATAAATGCGAACACAAGAGGCGAATTTTAGTAACTATAATCTTGACCCAATTCTAGGAAATCAAGCGTGAATTTCTCTCAGTACAAAGGATTCGTAATCTCCATAATATTCGTAATATATCGTTTCACCATCTAGAGAAGTATAGACTAGAAATTCTCGATCATTTCGTCTATTCAGTTTACTTGTTTACCTTGTGCACACAGCTCGTAAATCTATATGTCCAGTTTAAAGTTTCAGAAAATGACTACTTCCTTAACAGTACACTTATCCGTAATACATCTCGAGGATGTCCCTTAGACGTACTTTCATCCATAGGATATCCTGAGGATGCCTTGTGGATGAGATGTGCTGTTAGCTCTTAGAGTTTTTTGTTCTAGATGAAGGCAGTATTTTTTTTCTCGGTGAAGAGGAGAGATTCATGCTTCACTCACTCATGCCTAACAATATCGTTTGATGAAGTATCGCGCTCAATTATTTCGAACATAAACAATTTTTTTACATTTTTTTTTGTTCTTTTTATGGTATTTGATTACAAATTTTTATTTACCATAAACAAATTTTAATCTTGTAACAAGAATTTCGAGTAGCTTATATATATGTTATATTGACATTTTACCCAATTTCTATTTGCGCATTACATTAAATTTCCACAGTAACAAAATTTTGAACAATTTTCTTTAATGTATAAGTATAGTACTCTGGGCGACGGAAAGGGATAGTTATCTTATTTCAATACTTATTTTCACAACGTATCCCTCTGGCATTTAGAGAATAAGTTTTAAAGGAGAATTATTCATATAAGTTGCATTATCGATATTTTGAAAACTACACTGAAAGTGATAAGTTTCGTAATCTCTTCACAGATAATGGCAAAAGTTTTCTTAAATTAGCTGGAAAGTATTATATCTTCTGAACGTACTCTAAATGTCGGTTAGGGACATGCGTAACATTAAAGAAGTAATTTCACAAAAGCTAATGCTTTCTGGTTAGTAAGGTACTTCAAGCTGAGTTTTTTTTTTTCCTTATTTGTTTGTTTGTTGATATTAAAAATAATCTGGTGTGTCACTCACCCTGAAATTTAATACTATAAATACAGGTTGCAGATTAATAGGTAAGATAACGAGCACTGTTATGTAAACCTATGTTAAACAATTCATATTAGGTTTCTGAAGAGTTTTATATGATAATTAGTTCTGTGTGAGGGGGGCGGTAATCCCCCTCAATCCCCCCGTTTCATTAATGCACCTTCATTTATATAGAATTTAATTCGGTTATTAAAAAAAATTATCTTTTATGATAAGGCAGACGATTTCCATATTAGAGAAGTAGTATAACACCAAATATCCAAAAAAAAGTCCATTTTAATCTCAATATTAAAAAAAAAAATCGTTAAAAGTAAAAAAAAAAAATCGATAACTTTGTTTTAAATTATCGCAGATCGATGGTTCAACCATTCGTTTTAAAGGTATTGGCGAGCTCTTTTGAAAGATACCCATCATGAAAATTTACTCCCTTCGAGGGGGACTTCCCCCCCAGGGGGGGAGGTGAGGCTCCTACATACAAAAAAAATTTTTTTCCCAGTTAACTATCTCTATTACAAAAAATATATATTCGTTTCATTTGGTTTAGTGCAGTCTATAGACGTTAAACTGTACTTTCCTGCAATTTCCCCCATAGACGTAATGTATTAGAATTCTCTTGATTGTCCCTGTACACGAACAATTTGCTTGATCTTAACGAAAAGCTTACTGTAGCATCCCTATATGATACACATTTAGAATACCAAGTTTGAACTTTCTGCCATAATTTGTTTTTGAGATATGCTGATAACAGGCAGACACACACGGACACGGACACACACACACAGACCATTTGCTAAAAACATGATTTTCGTATTCAGGGGATCTCAAAACGTGTAAATATAACAAAATCTCGCGTTCGAAAATTTGACCCAAAAACAATACTTTCTCTACCTTATGGGTAAGAGAAAGTAATAAAGAGTATAATGCGTTTTCTTTGAAAATTAAATGGATGAAAAATTAATTTGGGAAAGTTCCCTTTTTTTTTTTTATGTAATTATTTTTTTGTATGTCGTGGCCACCACAAAATTTCTTCTACATTTTCCTATAAAATTCACACTATACAAATTATTTGTAATAATTAAATTTCATTAAGCGAATGCAGACGATTTTTATGTAAGAAAAGCGTAAAATTAAATGTCCGAAGGAGGTGAAGTATGTGTAACATCTGAGGAATTTATTTTATTTTATTTATTTATTTATTTATTCTCGAAAAATTTTCATAACCAATAACTTTTAAAATACTGCACTGGTTCGAACCAAAGTTGAACAGTGAACTTTTACTTGAAATATCTTGGATGAGTTTGTTGGGCAACTTGCTTCATCATATTGCCTTCAAGTGGTTGCCGCTTAAAAATTTGTTATCACGATAACTTTTGAAATATTTAATTAATTCAAACCAAAGTTGAAAAATAGAGTTATCATTCAAATATCGAGGATTTCGGAGGTCAAGTTTCTCCGATATTTTGCTTCCAAGTTACGGCCACTTGAACGCTACCGCACTTGAGAATTTATTATCCCGATAACTTTTGAAATACTGAATTTTTTCGAACCAAAGTTGGACAGTGAACTTATCTTACATATATCTTGGATTAATTCACTGAACAACTTGCTCCGCGTTTTTGATCCAAGTGGCGGCCACTTAATTTGTCAACACGATAATTTTTTAAGTTCTGAATTAATTCGAACTAAATTTGTACATTAGACTTATCTCACAAATGCATTTGATATATTTGTTTGTCAACTTGGCCCCCATCTTGTTTCGAAGTACCGGCCACTTGAAAATTTCAAATTCACATAAAATGTATCTGTGAACTGACTTGCTTAAAACTCTATATGTGCAGTGCCCAAATCAATATTTCTCCCTAGTCTATTAATAATTTGCAGCCGCCATTGTAAATCAAATTGGCGGCTGCAAATTATTAATGGGCTTGGTAGAAATATTGAATACTTCATAAAAAAAAAGAAATCAACCTACCCTTACGAATGAGCCGGAAGGCCTTGTTATATCATTTGAGTGTCCTGTGAACGTCAGTTCAGGACGTGCACATAAAATTTTAAACTGTGGCAGAAAAAAAGTGGTTTTCGAAGTGTAAAATGGATTCTAAGCAGTGTTGGGCATAATTGATTAAAAAGTAATTGAATTACAATTGAATTACAGTTATAATTATTTTACCGTCAATCGATTAACAAGTGATTGATTACAAATTAATTGAATTATTTCAAATAAATTGAATAAATAATTAAATTTATTTGTAATCAATCACTTGTTAATTGATTGACAGTAAAATAATTATAATTGTAATTCAATTGTAATTCATTTACTTTTTAATCAATTATGCCCAACACTGATTCTAAGCAGTAAGTTATTTTAAGGTTAGGTGATATATTGGTATTAGAAACAGCTTCTAAAATAAAATAAAAGAAAGATTAATAAGATGAAACTACTCGTATTAAAACACAATAGCACGCATATAAAAAATATATTTAACATGTCTGAATTAGAATTAACTGAAATAATCTTCAAAGCAATAAATTTCTAAAAAAGTACTTTTCTACTTTTCTCTCTCTTTCCCTCTCATTTTTTAAATCTCATTCTTAAAATTACAGCTGTCTGGGATGGGTTTATACATCCTTACTAGTTCCGTGGCATTCATAAAATAAGTTTTAAAGAAGAATTATTCATGTATTATCTACACTATCGATATTTTTAACCACGCTGATGACTTGGCTAGCAATCTGATCAAAGATAATAGGAAACGGTTTCTTAAATTAGCTGGAAAGATTATCGGGGTTGAACATCCTTTGAACATCGGGACGTATGTAGCATTAAAAAATGTCGTGGAAAAGCAGTGGCTTTGAAAAGGCATTAGGTTTGAAGCGGTGAATAATTAATAATTGTATTTTTTAAATTCAAAATAAAATTTTATTGTATTTTTAAATTCAAAATTCAAATATTAATATTTAAGAAAAAATCAATTTTAGGAAAACGAGTACTACTTTAACGTTTGTAAATGTTCCGAGTATATATATATATATATATATATATAAGAACTATTAAGTAATGAGTAGTTATATAAACACATTTCTCTGGGCACATTCTGTATTCTTTGAATACTCATTTTCAAAACTTGTCTCTCTGGCATTTAGAAAACAAGAGTTAAATAAAAAATATTTATATAAGTTGTATTAACGGTATTTTAAAAATTCCTCTGTTTATTTTAGAAGTGTTTTCTGTCGGTTAAGAAAACTCATCATTAAAAAAAAAAAAAAAAAAAAAAAAAACTATTAAATAATGAGTAGTTTCATAAACATATTTCTCTGGACACATTCTATATTCTTTAAGTACTCATTTTCAAAAATTGTCTGTCTGGCATTTAGAAAACAAGAGTTAAATAAAAAATATTCATTAAGTTGCATTAACGGTACTTTAAAAATTCCTCTGTTTATTTTAGAAGTTTTTCCTGTTGGTTTAAAAAACTCCTCATAAAAAAAAAAAAAAAAAAAAAAAAAAAAAAAAAAAAACTATTAAATAATGAGTAGTTCTATAAACATATTTATCTGGACACATTCTGTATTCTTTGAATACTCATTTTCAAAACTTGTCTCTCTGGCATTTAGAAAACAAAAATTAAATAAAACCTATTCATATAAGTTTCTTTAACAGTATTTTAAAAATTCCTCTGTTTATTTTAGAAATTTTTACTCTCGGTTTAGAAAACTCATCATTAAAAAAAAAAAAAAAAAAAAAAAAAAACTATTAAATAATGAGTAGTTCTATAAACATATTTCTCTAGACACAATCTATATTCTTTGAGTACTAATTTTCAAAATTTGTCTGTCTGGCATTTAGAAAACAGGAGTTAAATAAAAAAATATCCATGTAAGTTGCATTAACGGTATTTTAAAAATTCCTCTGTTTATTTTAGAAGTGTTTTCTGTCGGTTTGAAAAACTCATCATTAAAAAAAAAAAAAAAAAAAAAAAAAGAGAGAAAGAATTTTTTGGGCAGTAAGTAATTTTATTGTAAGATGTTTTCTCCGTATTAGAAATAACCAAGACGATGCATTTTCATTAAAAATTAAATTAAATGAAAAATAATTTTCAAAAGTACTTAACATAATAGTATAAAAAGTATAGTAACTAATCTGTCTTTAGTTTATAAAGGACTTAAATTAAAAGTAACACAACTTTTCTGTTACTTATAGTGCATTTAGCACTCTGAGAGGAAAAGGGTGGAGGCTAGAATTTATTTACAAAGCATATCATTTTGGCATTTCCAAAAATAAATTTTAAAAAGAATTATTCATTAAAGTTACATTATGGATATTTTTCAAACACTTTACATAAAAAAAAAAAAAAAAAAATGTAATTTCATAGTTAATGGCAAAAGTTTTTTAAAATTAGTTAAAAAGTATCGTAATGGTTGGATGTGCTTTGGAAAAAAGTTAAAATTCTTAAAATTTAAAGAGTGGGAGAAAAAAGTGGTTTTGAAAATGAATGAATTTTCTGTGACAAGTTATTTTACGCTATGACGTTCTCTTGATATTAGAAATAAAATGAAACTGTTATTATCATTATTTTTTTTTTATTTGAATTTTTGTAACATTATTATTATTATTATTATTTAAGAAATGAAATGCGTGGGAATATAATACAATAGACAAAGTATATTATATTATAGTGATGCATCGATAATCTGGAAACCTATAATCCGGCAGCTTCCATATTCCTGCACTGAAGAACCTTTTTTTTCCTTCCCCTATTTTCACCGATCGTAAATCGTAGAACTCAACGGGTTACTCGTAAATAACCTTCGAATAGCATACTTGCCATTTTTATGGATCATCGGTAAAATTTACAGACTTTCATTTAATTTTACTGATTTGCGAATTGACGTGAATTTTCTAAGGTCTTTGCAGAAAAGACGTAAGCATGAGAAAACGAACAAGCTTACTTAAAAATGAAAGAGTCTAAGGATCGAATTACGTTTTTAGCGTGCTTAAATTCAGCAGGAACACGCAAGTTTAAAATTCTTGTGATCAGTAAGATTAAAAACAATGTGGAGTGAAGATGTTTCCCATTCTTATCACAAACGTTATTTTAATTATTTACGTTTTTATTAAGGTATACATTAAGGAGGTATACATTTTTTAAAACTATTTTTTAAGAAATATTTCTTAGGATGTTGCGACTAACGACGATTTTGATAAATTTTTGGAATACTTGTGTAAAAATTATATTCGAACTTTATTCGAATCGTTTTCGAACTTTTAGTTTTTCTTAAGTGGCATCAGGAGGCTACGAAGAGTTTTTTAAAATTTGAACAAAAAATGGCAGAAGAGAATTGGTGAACGAATGTTTGGAAGAAACTGGCTTCAAAAGCCAAATGAAATGTTAATTTTAGAATGTGTAAATATTTATATGTGATAATGTGTGTATTTTTAAATATCTTTGTGCAGTTTCGTATTAAATTTACAAGTTGAAAAGTTTCTGCAGAGTCATCTTTTTGAAATGTGCCCCACCTTTTTTTTTTTGGATCTAGTCGGCATATATGAATCATCAGTCACGACGACAAATCCGTACTACTTATAATCCAGAAGAATCGGTAATCTAGCAACGTTTATTCTGCCGATGCCGGATTATCGAGGCTTCACTGTATATTTGCATATTGTATATTAAGTTGCGCCTTAACCTAAATTGTGGTACGAATCAAATTTGGAGCATAACCTGATTGTCCGAAATGTCATTAAAGTGCACTAACCATTCGCCATATTCTCACCGACTGCCCTTGCCTTCGTCATCTGTATCGACATTATTTTAATTCATCTTCACCCAATCTGACAAGCCTTTTAGGTACAAATCCTCATTATCACTTGACAAATTTTTTGAAGGAGGCTGGTTTTTACTCCGACATCTGATTTTATTGTTTACAATGTTCATCCTATTTCACATCTGTTTTTTATTGTATACACTGTTTTTATTACTTTTGATTTTATCTTGTATGTAGTTTTGCATCTTTTTTCTGCTGTGTTTTTTTTAATGACATTCTGGATGGGTAAACCCATCCAGAAGTTACTTTTTCTTTTACCTGTTTGTTTGGCGCAGCATATCCTACTGTGTGGACCTTGCGCCAAAAAAAGGCATTCAATCAACCAACCAACCAAATTTGGAGCATACCGTCAAGGAAAGGACATTGCTGTGCTGCAATTTACTCTATTTATGGGAAGATTATATCTCAGCTTCTGTAGTGTATAATTAATAAAAAGAAACTTGCTATGTGAGAAGGTCATTTTTAAAAACTATCATGATTCAATTTGGCCACCTATCAGACGACAAGTGACACTACTAATTCCTTTTCTGCGTGCTGCACTTTCTTCGTGCACGGAAAGCTATATCTCAACTTCTATAGCATATAAATGCACCCAATTCGATATGTGGTCATTATGAAAAAAAAATGCTGATTTTATCTAGGTGTATATTGGTCGTTAAGTGGCACTGCTAATACTCCCATCTGCGACTTTCCATATGGTACATCTCAGAATTTTTTGTCAAAATGGCATTTATAAAACCTTTATTGTGAGAAGCTATTAAATTTTTGCTTATCTTAACCACTAAGTAATATTGTTATATAGAATGATATCGAAGAAAATTTTGTTATGGCCAGAATATACTAGTTCTATATACGTTATCACATTCAGTCATTATCAATATTATCAGTTTACATTTGTTGTATCAAAATATAGTGTGCAAAATAATGACAAGGAAAAGAATAAAAGTGCATACTTTAATTAAACATTATTCTTTTGGATCATCTGCATGTTTTGACTTATTACATTTTATAGAATAAAAACAATCGATTTACCTAAGCATTTTTTTTTTCTATACGTGGTTGCTGTTGACTGCATTCGTAAGTAAATAGTTTCTGGAAAGTGCTTTTTTAAGAATGCTCTCTGTATGTCTGAGGTTCAAGGCTATTTCATCCATTATTATTATTATTAATAGAAAAATGTCAAAAACAAATACATTTTTATGTAAATAAAACGAGTTTCAAATGTCACATATTAACATACAAAAATGTGTGTTATTTTTTTATTTTATAAAGAATTGTTTAATAAAAAATAAAAGATCGTCTTGTCATACATATTGTCATCATCTTAAAATTAATTTCTTCCTTTCATCTCACTCGTTAAAGAAATATTTGTAAAAAACCTTTTTAACAACAGGAGAAAACATGCTGCATTTAACAAGCAAACCGAAAACATTGATAATGAGAATTCCTTTGGTTAGTCACATTGTTCTTCAGGAGTAAGGAAAAAGCTCTAGTCAGAAATTCATTAAAGTCATGCGAAGAATTTTATGACATATTTGTTTTTCTTAACAAAAACAATTTTTAGTCATTAAAGTTTTGAAAAAAATGATATGATTCGCATGCATATGCATATTTTATGTGCAAAACAAGTCTTCATTTAAAAAAACGTACGTTGGTATTTGGATATCGAAAATTATTGATATTCATCTTTTAAATTCTAAGAGTATTGTTATATATATATGCATGTATATATATACATATACTGTATATATATATTAATAAATACAGTCTGGGACAAGAAAAAGAAAAAAAGAAAAGCCGCACTGCAGAAAAATTGACTTATACCTTTTTTTTTTTCTTTTGTAATGGTTTCAAAACTAATGACTAAAACAAATGAAATTGACATGTTTGCATCATACCAAAGATAAGCACACATTCTAATACCTATGTACATTTTTGATTTAGTAATTCACTTTATTACATTCTCTGAAGTGCTTAATAAAAAAAAATAATAATCTGGTGTGCCACTCACACGACTTTCTCTTACCCTGAAATTTATTTAAAAGAAGCTGGTTTTTATCATGACATTTGATTTTATATTTTACACTGTTCATCTTTTTATTATATACACTGTTCATCTCCTTTTACTTCGGTTTTTTATATTTACACTGTTCATAACTTTTTACATCATTTTATTTTATACACTTATTACTCTGCTTTCTATTATTTCAATCTTTGTCTTGTGTTTTATTATTTTACCTATTGTCTTAATTTTCAATGTGTTTTTTACTGACCATCTGGATGGGTAAAACCCATCCAGAAGCATCTTTATTTTTTATCCTTTTGTTTGGCGCAGTATGTTCCATTGCGGACCTTGCGCCATTAAACAACAACCAACCAACCAACCAACCAACCAACTACCCTGACATTTAATACTATAAATACAGGTTGGAGATTAAGAGGTAAGAAAACAAGTACTGACATATAAACCTATGTTAAATAATTCAAATTAGGCTTCGGAAGAGTTTTATATGATAATTTATGACGTTCAGTATCCGAACTCTTCCACTCCCTCTGTCAATCCAAAAGCTTTTGTGAATTAAATAAAACATTTAAATGGATTTTCTTCATTTTCACAAATACATCAACCGTGTTTTTCTCGGTAGCCACTTTAGCTAACTTGTCTACTTCTTCTTCTCTCCACCTGTAACCTACGTGAGCCTTAATCCAGAAAAGTTCGAAAGAACAACCACCCACAAATTAAACAAAAAATATCCCTAGGAAAATTTCTACTAGTGTTTGGATGATCATTTGTATTATGTCTCATATCTGTCTCTGCATCATATTGTGCAGTGCTTGTAGAAGCAATATTGTTTACATTCATTTTAGATAAATCATTTACCTTGTCAGATAAAATTTTTAGACTCTTATTTGTATCAATCTGTTGCTGTAAAATTGAATTTATTTCAACTGAGGAAAATATATTCTGAACTGGACTACTATCATATGCATTTTCTATATTAGTAGCTATTTTAACAGCCTGTGAAAATTCAGTTGGATTTACTTTTTTAACTTCTATTCTAATTTCAGGTCTTAAAGCCTCTATGAATTTTGATAACTGAAGTTTTTGCACCAAATGTACAATGTTTGGGTCAGTCGAATTATTGGGATTGAGTCACTTTGTTGCGAGAAGAGTAACTTCTTCACTGAGTTCTCTCGCGGATTGTTTTGGTTTTTGTGCGATATTGTGGAATTTAACCTGACTGACTTCAAAATTTTTAGCTTTAGTAAATTTTTTTCTTAAACATTGCATCAGTTTATCTACATCTGTTTCTAAACTAGCAGTCACATCATTGATTAGAAAATCTAACGCCTTCTCTTTTAAATTTAGTTTTAAAATGAGCAATTTTTTCTCATTCGACCAATTCTCTAAAGCAGCTACCTGATTGATCTGATCCAAAGAGAATTCTACATTTTCATTTTCGGATCCCATAAAATTGGGTAGAGAGTTTGCTAAACTAACGTGCACTACAGAACTTGTGTTTTGATTAGTTACCCTCCTAGACATTTTGTTGACTTATGCACACTATAAAATTTCAGAAAAATAAATGTATGTCAAGATATACACTTAGTATATATATCTCCTAAACATATTCCTTAATTATACTGTAAGATTTATTCAAATGTAATCAGATTCACTGCATACACCACATGGTTCTCAACCTTATAAGCCATTATTTAATTTTTTGTTAAAGGCACCATTAATGATAAGGGGTGTTGATGTGGTGGAATTTTATTTTTTAAATTTTTAAATTTTGAAAATTTGTAAATCAAATCATCCATAAATTTAAATGACCATTTACGTATAGTGGGTATTTACATTAAAAAGTGAATAAATTTCAAGCGTTGTGGATTAATGAATCTCATTTATTTGTTTAGGAAATATATACACATCTATAAAAAACACAGACATTTTATATCACCTATAAAGAAGGTCTATGAGTAGCAAAACATATGTAATTGATGAAAAATAATAGAAACAATATTTCAAACTTTTCAATTATTACTAGATTATATTATATGATATAGGAAACACAGATAAAAGGAAATCATTTCCCCTTCTTGATTATTTTAAAATATAGTGATAAAGAGGAAAAGGACAATTCTCTAACTTATATTTATATCATTCATAGGCATATAGTTCACCAGAAAAAATCTAAAACCTACAATGTAGCTTTTTCTCCTGAGCGCGTTAGTGATGGTTTAAACCTATTTCGCACACATATAGCTTTTCTCCGGAGTATGTTGGTGATGGTTTAAACCTTGAATTTATTACCATTGCTTTACAACATATATTCACACATGGCTTTTTTTTCCCTTTCAATCACCCGCCGACGCCAGTAACGAACTTTTTTTTACACACGTTGCCATCAGATAAAAAAAGTCATTAAAAACAAGAAATACAGTTGGAGGATCAAACTCAATGGTCTTAAACCATGGATAAAGTGCTATATTCAGTGACCCAAAGGGTTTGTTTTGGTTGGCAAATTAAATATGTAAAATTAGCGATTTTACAGTCTACTTTGAATTAACTTGTCCTTTTCCCCAATGATGCCTGTCATATGGGAAATGACATTTGACTGATCTATTACCACCTTAATAAGATCTTGAACTTTAGATCTTAAGTTCTCTGTGAGCTCCTTTTTAATTTCTTTCTTAATAAATAAAGAAAATAATTCCTCTTGAAGAGTCATCGCCCTGGCGACAAACCCTTCAGTATCTTCTTCGGAGACATGACTTGTGTCCCCGATCTTCACCTCATCACCAGTCTCCGACATTTTAAGTCGTAGTTGTGAATAAAACACAAATGGTATCAATATATAACTAACACCAATAAAACTGAGCAATACTGAAACTTACAGACTCTCAGATTTAGCCACTATAAAATAGGTTTCTAGTCAGACCGCGTAGAGGTACTGAGAGCGGTCTTTGCTGGGAATAGACTATAGGCCCTTGTTCCCAGCAAACAAATACACCACAAGAAAAGTAGAAACAGATATTATATACAAGCTTTGGCAGTGGTGGACCCCTAGAGAAACCAGGTACCAAGGCCAAGATGGCGGATCCAGAATCTTAGCGAATGCAACCGAATTTTATCGCCAATAGACAGAACATTAGCATGTTTGTGAAGGAGAGCTATGGGAGCCAACTATGGGAGGAAACTTCAAGCCTCTTGATTAGAGAGGCACTCGCCATGGAAAGAGTAGCAGCACCATAATCTACCAGGCTCCCGATAGATGAAGTAAAAAACGTAACTAGGTGATGTGACCTAGCACCATAACTTCTCTGAGAGAGGGCCTTGAGGAAGTTAATTCTTTTAAAGGCTTTCACCCGCAGGTATTCAACATGCTTCTTAAAACCACCCCGACGAGAGAAGATAAATCCAAGAAATTTCACATCATCCGACCAATTGATGAGGCCGCTGTTAATGTTAAAATGAAAATTACAATCGCCCTTTCTGCGAGAAAGGTTAATAGCGTGGTTTATACGGCCGAATGGAAAGCTTCCAGTAAGTGCACCAACGGGAAACATTCTGTAGGGCAGCCTGTAGCTTCCCGTGACAATAACTTAAAGAGTCTCCCAGGCAATAAATAAAGATATCATCGGCGTAGACTAAACACCTGGTATTATGATCCAAAACTTCAAAAAAGTCAGAGAAAAAAATTGTGAACAAAATAGGGCTGAGGACCGCGCCTTGCGGAACCCCGCGCCAAGAAGAGTAAAGAGACGAAACCACGACCCTCCAAACAACATTGATAGAACGGTCAGATAAAAAATTATGGATTCAACGGAGCCATTTGCCCGTGATACCAATTTGAGCGCACTTTTGAATAAGGCTATATATGTAGATGGAATCATAAGCAGACTGCAGAACTAAGGAGATGCCAAGAATAAACTTTTTGTTTCTTTTTGCATTCATAATATCTTGATGAAGCATCATGACAGCCGTTTGGCTGTCCTGAAAGGGAGTAAAACCCAAGTGTCTATAATCAAGAGACTCGTTTTTGAGGAGAAAGGTATTTATTCGCTGGGCAATCATACGCTCACCAATCTTACAAATAACAGGTGTGAGAGCAATAGGACGGTAGGAAGAGGCGCCCTGCACTTAGGCTTGTCAGGCTTTGCAATGGGCAGAATCAGGGCAGAGGTCCAGTCAGGGGGAATATTCCCCGTAAGAAGAGAGTCGTTATAGATACCAAGTAACAGCTCAAGAGAGTGGGAACCGAGATTCTTGAAGAAATAAGCAGGATTCCTGTCCTCACCAGAACTAGTAGATTTTGTACGCCGAATATCAGCAGTCAGTTCAGACATACAGAAGGGATTATTGAGATACTAATCATGATCAGTCCCATAAGTAACAGGGAGGGGAGGATGGTCGAGCCCACCGCTATAATATTCTGCGAAGATCTCAGCTTGTGCGCCGGAGACAAGGGAACCGTCGAGAGAGGCAAAAGTTAGAGTCAGGAGAGGACGAAGCACGATTCCTTAATTTTCGGAACACCTTGAACAATAAACGGGGGTCACTAGCAAACCTGCAAGCAGAGTCCCAGAAGCATCTTTTGGCGTCCTTGATGGCCTGGCGAAGTAAAGCGGAGGACTTTTTGTACTTGATCCAAAAGTCAACAGAGGCTAGCTGAGTAGCTTTCTTGAGGAAAAACTTCTTCTGGGAGAGAAGGGCCGAGCACCGAAGAGACCACGAAGCAGGAAAAACTTTCTTAAGAGGATTAAGAATCCGGGAGTTTCTAGCCATCGCTTGCTGGACGGTATTCAGAAAAGTCTCATAGCTTACAGAGGGGGCAGATAGCAGAGAAATAACAACCTCATGGCCGATACGTGACCAATAATAGCGTAAACCGGCGGGCTGAGAGACTGGAGCCGACTCAACAACAAGGGACACAGGAAAATGGTCACTGCCGAAAGGGTCATCCATCACCTGAAAAGAGATCCGAGGAAGAATGTCAGCCGAACAAAGAGAGAGATCCAACAGGGAAAGAGAACCAAGGGGACACCTATGGGTATTACGAGAAGAATTGATCAAACAAAAGGAACTGTCGGCAAGCCACTCCACAAAAGTCTCACTGTACCGAGAAGTATGGGATGATGAAGGTTGAAGTCACCCAAAATGAGGCAAGAAGACCATGGCAGAAGGAGCGGAGATCCTCAGTGACTGAACCAGAGCGCGGATAGACATTTGTAATGTTCAGAGAACCTGAACCCGTAAAGACACGAACACACATAATCTCGTTCTCCGAGGAGGATACATGAGCTGGAACAAGGGACGAGGAAAGAGAGCGATTGACAGCAATTAGAAGGCCCCCGCCAGAACTTGAAGGCCTGTCCAAACGATACACGACTTTGCCAGGAATAAAGAGAGTTTTCTCAGGGCGAAGGAAAGTCTCTTGAAGCACCAAGATATCACAGGATGGAAAAAGGGTGTGGACCAGCAAGTCAAGCTTGTTTAAGATGCCTCTACAATTCCATTGTAGTAACTTAAGAGGACCCATAAAATGAAAAAGAAAAGAAAGAAAAACAGGTCTGACAGGACACACCCTGCAGCACAACAGAAGGATAAAAAGCAACCATAACAGCAGAAAAGTTATCCTTTCGGAGTCGTCGGAGAACTCCGGCGTTTACGCTTCTCGGGTAAAAGATCGCCAATGGACTCCTGAAAACTTTTGATTGAAGTAGTTAAACTAGATATAGCATCATGTAATGAATCCGAATTGCTTCTAATGACATCGTTTAAGACTTTCACCATAGCATTAGTGCGCGTTTCTATAAAATTCTTAATAGAGTTCATGTCGATATCTTTTGTGGTACTCGTTACTTTGGCATTTGATGCCTCCTTTGACGTTTTTGTGACAAAAGTTCTACGGGCGTCTGTAAACGATAGAAAGTTCTTGCATTTAAAGTTAAGTAATTCTATTTCCTTTAGCCGAGACGGACATTGATTGTAGTCTGAACGATGCTCTCCCGAACAGTTTACACATACCAAAGAGGCCGAACCGGGCCCCTCATGAGAAGTGCCACATGTAGCGCAAATTTGGTTTTGTTTGCACTTAGCTGAAACGTGATTGAATTTGAAACATCTAGTGCATTGTCTTGGTCTATCTGTGAACTGGCGTATAGCTTGGACGGAAACCCACAACTTAATTTCAGACGGGATGATAGTACCAAGGGTGGTTATAAGCACAGAGGAAAATTCCCTAGTACAGTTTCTTTCTACAAATCGTCGCAGTTCAAGGATGTGTACTGGATTGTTACTTTCTATTTCCTGAGCCAGCTCGCCCAGAGGAATACTGACCGAGATGTTAAATATCAAAAAACGATTCGTTATATTTTCCCAAATAACCCGAGAGGAAACCGCTACCCCCGCAAACTTGGTAATAATACATATCTCTTTGGCACAGTTTACATCCGAAGTACTTATAATGATACTGCCAACTTTTGTGTACCGCACATTCGCAATTTTCTCGTAAGACTTAATTTTAGATTTAATTTCTGCATGTGTAGTATGTGGGTCGCGCCTAGGGACCGTTCCGGTTTCAGTGCTGTTTATAAAAACATTAAAGTTTGAGCCCCCATTGCTACCAGCTATTTGGAGCAGGTTGCTAAATGGCGCAGACGGACGTAAGAAATTATGATTAACATTAGCACCAGTACTATTTTCGTTTTCAGTCGGAGCCATATCCACATTATTTACGTCATCAATATTTACATCTGCCGTAGACTCTACGACATTAAACCAGGAGTGGGCCAAGCAGCCAAAATATTATAAACTCATAATAAACAAACAAAATAAATACTTGAAATTCAGAACTAGAAACCAATAAAGAAAGAACAACGTTTACCTTTCGTTTAACAAATAAAGGAGAGAATTAAAACAAGACAAACCACGTTAAGATAGATGGAAACCCACAAGAGACAAAACAAGCCACGAGACCTAACCTCCAATCCCGCATTTGTATTAGATATCTTTATATTTTTTATGCGCTACTTGGCAATTTTGTAAGTAAACGCCATGGCGAGAATCGTTCGAGCTAATTCGGTGCAGAACATCAAATTTCGCAAGGAGGCTCTATACTGCAGCTGTTGCATTTCTTTAGTACGATTTTTCTCAGCTTTGTTTTATTTTAATTATTTAAAATATATATATGTAACGTAAAACGGGTCCGGTACTATTAAGTGGGTTGGTATTCCCGTAATGTGAGCATCTTAGAAAGGATGAGGAGTCCATTAGATTCACTAATAATCATTTATTAAGTTTACGATGCAGTCTTGGCCTAAAAGTTAACCATCCTGAGCGTCATATGTCCCGTAACTGTGCCGAACGTCGACCCTTCTCCGTAGCGGCATCCCACCGGGCCCGCGGGATTCGTTAGCGAGCTGTTACATGATAAGATTAATATTCAATGTAGATTTATTAGACAAGTTAATATCGGAAAAAGCCAAGATTTCTCGTGTGTCCTAGCTTAAATACCGGCGTTTTTGGCGCGAAACTTTACCACGCCTTCGTCTGATTATTGGCTATTAATTTAATGATTGACAGTCCAGCTCAGTCCTGGATTCCCAGGATTAATTAACATGCATTACTTAACCACAAGAAAAGGAAGATTGCACTTATTCAGCACTTTTTATTCTGAAAGTTGTTCAATTTTTCTGATTTTCGCGTTATGAAGTCTTCTGCTGTGAAACAAAGTTTAAAGGCGCACTTACGAATTATTAGCGATTTCTAGATTTTAAAATGGGGTTTTAATTATTTAAATTTAACTATTTTTTATCTCTTTCATATTCCTCCCCCTCCCAAGCGAGATCCCCCGGGCTTGCCTGCAAGACCGTGGGAGCTCACCTGGAGGTAGACAACATTCCAGGTGAAAAATTTGACTATTATGCAATTACTGATATTATTGTTAATGGCGTGAGAAAGATGCCCCCCCCCCAAAAAAAAAAAAAAAAAAAAAAAAAAAAAAATTCTTTTAAAACGGGGTCCTGTACTATTAAGTGGGTTGGTATTCTCGTAATGTGAGCATCTTAGAAAGGATGAGGAGTCCATTAGATTCACTAATAATCCTTCATTAAGTTTACAATGCAGTCTTGGCCTGAAAGTTAGACATCCTGAGCGCCATATGTCACGTAACTGCGTCGAAAGTCGGCCCTTCTCCGTAGCGGCGCCCCACCGGTCCCGCGGGATTCGTTAGTGAGCTGTTACATGATAAGATTAATATTTAATGTCGATTTATTAGGCAAGTCAATATCGGAAAAAGCCACGATTTCTCATGTGTCCTAGCTTAAATACCGGCGTTTTTGGCGCGAAACTTTACCACTCCGTCTGATTATTGGCTATTAATTTAATGATTGACAGTCCAGCTCAGGCCTGGATCCCCAGGATTAATTAACATGCATTATTTAACCACAAGAAAAGGAAGATTGCACTTATTCAGCACTTTTTATTCTGAAAGTTGTTCAATTTTTCTGATTTTCGCGTTATGAAGTCTTCTGCTGTGAAACAAAGTTTAAAGGCGCACAACTATTTTTTTTATCCCTTTCATATATATATATATATATATATATATATATATATATATATATATATATATATATATATATATATATATTTTAATTACTTATTAATAAAAGTATATTTGTATAAAAAAGGCGCCAAAGGCAGCACTAAAAATTATACAAAAATATATAATTTAGAAAATAGGGTGAAACTTGAAGACAAGTGGGCGTGTATAACAAGAAAAAACGTTAAAAAAAGCAACGAATTATAGTAACGATGAACAATTGTAAAAAACAACACTACATGCGAAAAACACCCTTCCGCTTCCTCTTCAGTGGGTGGGAGCAGCAGAATAGACAATAAATTAAATTAAAAGAGGCCTAACAGGTTTCGGAAACATGGCGAAACTAGCATACTCCCAACAAAATCAAGAATAAATTACTGGCAAATTATATATAACAATCTCCATGTAAATTAGCTATAACAAAATTGGTGCTTCATAAAAGTAACATAACTAAATTAATATAATAATCCAAAAACTACAAAGTTGATATTTGTGATAAAAATAATTTAATAAAAGGACATGCTAGATCGTCATGTTCCCACCCAGACCTGAAAGGCAAAAAGATATTGTAATGAACTGAACTTACTGCAATGTAGAAATAGGTCTTTAAAGCAAAAGCAGATGATTCACATGTAGTGGCTCAATACTGGCGCTGTCTTGTCCGATGTTCCAAAATCATAGTCCAAACTCTCCGAGTCGCTCAGCACCAAGTGCAAATATATATATTTGCACACAATGATCCTTTCTTTCTTTTTTTTTTTAAACAGAATTTTAAAGTTGAAATGGGGCTTTTATTTAATATTTTTTGAATCAGTTATCCGATTGAACTAAAAAATACACCGTTAGCTGAATTTTGTCCTTGTAAATAAATGTATAATACGGAGAGATACAATGATAAACATTCAGCTTTATATATATTAAATAAAATCAAAAATGTTTTCATGTTCATTCGAGGTGTAAGAGAATAAATGGCGACAATGCAAAATCACTGCTTAAAAGAAATAGTCCTGTCGTACTATAAAAAAAAAAAAGAAAAAATTCTGATACCCAAAAGCGTTTTTTATAGAAGTTTATTATTATTTATTTATCTTATTTTTGTGTGCGTGCGAATAACGAAAAGTAAATATCGTGTGAATGAGCAAGAATCTTTCCTCATTCAAAATGCTTCGTATGATTCACACATAAGTAAAAAAAAATCTGGTGTGAAACAACCACACGACTTCCATTACCTACTGTTACATGTATTATATGCACTTTTTGGAGATAATGTGATCAGAAGATATGAAATTGACCTAACAATGTAGAAACCTAAATATTTTCCGGTAAGAGAAAGTTAATGCACGTGTAAAGACACATAAAACAGAGTTTACATAACGAGTTAAAAAATAAGAACAAAAATTGTAGAGTTAACTTTTTCAAACGCCAATTTCCGAGATCTAAAACTGACCTACCTAAGCAGGATGACTGTTAATTTTCCTGTAATAACCATGTAATACATGAGAAAGGATATCTAAAATGATTTTATTTAAGAATTTTCGTTAGAGGCGTGTTTTTGAGAAATCGACTTTTACCAAAACTTGGCATACTCAATTATTGACCGGAAATCAATAATTATATACAAAAGCATATTTAAACTAGTATGTTGTGGCCACCACAAGACTTTCTTCTATATTTTCCTATATACATATTCAACCAGTAACAATATTTAAAAAAAAAAAAAAAAAATTTTTTTTTTTGTTAAAAGTAAAAAAAATCGATAACTTTGTTTTAAATTATCACAGATTTATAGTTCAACCATTCGTTTTAAAGGTATTGACGAGATCTTTCGAAAGATACCCATCTTGAAAATTTACCCCCCCCCGGGGGGGACTCCCCCCCAGGGGGGGAACCGGTGCCCCCACATGCACAAAATTTTTTTCGTAGTTAACTACTACTATTATCAATAATTCATATTAATTTTACAATCACAAGTTTAAAATAACGCTCATTATGCACATTTATACGAAATTTTGTCCTATATTGCCATGTTAAAAATTTAGAAAAAATGCGATCACAGCGCCACCTGTTGAGCTATTGATTCCTAAATGTAATCAGCACCAAATTATGTCTGGGACCAACTAAATACCAAGTTTGGTTAAGTTTTGTTAAAAAAAGAAAAATAAAATAATAATAATACGATTTTTTTTCTAAGTTTTTTTTTTTTGTTAAAAGTAAAAAAAAATCGATAACTTTGTTTTTAATTATCACAGATTTATAGTTCAACCATTCGTTTTAAATGTATTGATGAGACCTTTCGAAAGATACCCATCTTGAAAATTTACTCCCCTCGAGGGGGACTTCCCCCCCAGGGGGGTTGGCGAGGCTCCTACACGTACAAAATTTTTTTCCCAGTTGACTATCTCTATTATAAATAATTATTGTAAATTTCATAATGATTACTAAAAAATAATTCTCTTTAAGCATATTTATACAAAATTTTGTCCTATATCACCATGTTAAAAATTTAGAAAAAGCGGGATGGCAACGCAACCTGTAAGACAATTTTTACCAAAAGTTGATAGGCACTAATTTATGTCAAGGTGCAACTACATACCAATTTGTATAAAATTCTGTGCAGTAGTTCCTGAGATACAGTTGCCACAAAATTTTGTCACACACACACACACACACAGACAGACAGACAGACAGACATTTTCTAAAAATAGTCAAATCGTATTCTACAGCTCTCAAAACGTGTAAATCCATCAAAAACCCGAGGTCGAAAATTTTTACGAATCCAATACTTTCTCTATATTACATATAGAAGAAAGTAAAAAGTGTTAATATGGCGAGTTTGAAAAAAATGCGTGCAGCCATTTTTAAAGGTATGGACTTGAAATGTAGCAACTTCGAAGAAAATCGTTAGAGCTGTTTTTGAGATACAGACTTACGGTCCACTTCTGGTTTCCGATATCCCACTTCCAGTTTTCTAATTTTCAGCAAAATATAGAAAATTCATCTGTACCTTGTAAAAATCATCTGTACTGTGGAAAATTCATCAGACCTCTCTCATTTCTGGAGTTTCGTAGTTCTATCTTTTTTAATTTCGGAGATATGATAGTCAGAAGATTCTCGACATACATATACACTGACCAATTGCCAAAACTTACTTTTTTTTTACTCATGAGACCGTAAAACGTGTAAATCAGGTGAAAACTCGATATCGAATTTTTTGACCGAATACAATACTTCCATTACCTACGGTAATTGGGTAATGGAAGTAAAAAAAATAGATTATTAAGTAAAGCCTTTCTCAAAAGTGTTAATTGATCTACAGAAACTTTAAAAATTAAAAGTCATTTTTAAAATATTTTTTTATTTATTGCATTATTACCTCTTTATCTGTACATGTAAACGCATCTTTTAACTTAATAATAGCATAGCGAAATAATAAAATATCTTGCATGTATGACACTTTATGCTATTTATATCTCATAGCATAAACTTTCTAATAAAAAGTGACAGCAACATTAACTAAATTGCAGAAAATATCCCCTTCCGTAGTTCAAACTGACTTCAAGGAGAGGTTATGAAAGCTCATTTCTTAAAAGTATGATTAAGCAGCTGTGACAGAGATGTCTTCCCACAAATTGCCACGTCTCGAATAAATTACCAAAGTTCTGCATATTAAACACAGTAGCTTCTTGAATGTTACTGGACAATTTAGCTTCATTTAACCATAAAGAGGCTATTCTAATTTTTGAAAGAGCGAAAATGCGATTGCTGAAATGAGAGTGACGTGAATGTATTTTTAAAAGAGTTTAAAATCACAATGGCAGATTATTACTTTGCTTTAATTCTCGTGATACGTTTTATGGATATATATTTATCACCGTTTTCCAATTAAACTGTCTTTGTGAATTGTTTAGTTGTTTATGCTATTAACAATCATTCGTTTTTCACCATGATCTGTCTTACTATCAGCATTTTTATTTTCCGAACATACATATGCAAGAAAAGTATTGTAATCATGACAACAATTCGATTTTGAGATTTTGGTGTATCCGTGCGTTTTGAAGTCCCCTGGGTTTGTTTTTGCCATTTTTTCGATGATGTATGTATGTGTGAGTGAACACGATAGCATCTAAACGCTTTGTTCGAATGAGTTGAAAGTTGGTACGTACGTTATAAATCACCGTAGCACGAATTGTATAAATTTTAGTGAATCTACCACTTTCATATTTTTTCAAAGATACAAAAAGAATAAATAAATAAAAATCTAAGTCCATTACCGTATTGAGTTGAAAATTTATGTAAGTCACCATCACACAAACTGTACAGATTTTATTGAATCTAGCACTTATTTTTATTTCATTTAATTAATTTATTTTTTACAGGACATACAGAAATTTTTTTTAGCATTATGGCCTACAGGCTCAAATTATTTGAAGTGCGATAACATCTAAATGTTTTATTCGATTGAGCTGAAAATTTATTTACATGTTATAGGTTACCATCGCATAAACTGTATGAATTTTGGTGAATCTAGCACTTGCAGCTTTTTTTTACACGGACACAACGGAAAATTCTTTATCATTATGGCCTATGGCTTAAATTATTTAAGCTGCAATCGCGTTAAGTTAAACAACATACTATTTAAGGGAAAACTCAAACACTCCATTATACATATATATTGGCTTATCTAACAACTTCTCTTAATTTAATTAAACAACTGTTAATTACTTAATGTTCGAAAAGCCGAGTGGCGTGACTCCAGGTTTTTTATAGTAATTATCTTCATAGCACTATTATTTCTTTTTCCGTATGTTTATGCGGGCCGCGGTATAGCCCAGTCGGTAGAGCGCCGGCCTCGTAATTGGAAGATTGCGGCCTCGGTACTTGAGACGGCCAAAGACCGTCGTGTACTCTAATGCTGGCTGGTGCACGTAAAATCTGTCGTGGCCGCAATGTCCTCCATGTTCCCATCAAAAATTATACCTCTGGGGGTCACCGAAGCGGGAGAGCCATCCCTTCCGTGGCGGATCAAAATTGTGATGGCATGTCTCCGGACCACCTCTAGGGGTGTGTCCCAAGACCGTCGCCAATTGCCCATCTGCGCGGCACTAGTGCGACGTAAAACCCAACCATCCATCCATCCATCCGTATGTTTATGCTCTTTAACGCTTTTTAACAAAGTAGAAAAAGTGTTTATGACTTTGGTTTATCTCTCCGCATTCTGTAAATATTCATGAAATGAATTCAAACTAATATATATTATTCAAGTTTACTATGGGCTCTTTTCACTCTTTTGCAAATGGAGTAAATATACCACCACTGGGTTGTGTACAGGACAACCGAAAAAATTCCAAAGCATTGACTTCTATGATAAGTGTATAAATCGTATTTTAATACAGCTATTTTGCATAAATCTTGAGATTGACACTTACTATTCATATGCCAAATAAATAAATAAAAAGATAAAATAAAATAAAATGACAGACTTCCATTTTCGAATATAAACATAAACATTTAATTCCAATGAAAATAGATTCATTTCAAAGGAACAGATTTGATATCTGCCCGTTCTTGACGGAAAAATAATAATAATAAAAGATCGCCAAATTATCTGGCGAATATATTTAATTCCTTTCAAAAATCATGGTTATTTTAATAACGAGCAATTATTAATGGGGAACAATATTTCGTAGAATATATATGTATTACGAAAATATACATCTGGCATGTATGTTTTCGTATTACGTTTTTTATCGCCAAATACATAAAACACCAAGGATCACCAATATATCAAATCTATGCCCATTTGTTTCTAGAGTTTTGAAATTTAAAATTAAAATTTTGTCAATTTGACAGCAAAACAACTTAATTTAACTCATGCGTACGACGACTAATCTTTAATTATACCCAAATATGTGGATTAAAATCGGGAAATAATTTTCCTCAATTTTTAATATTTTTTACAAAAAATCCAATGGTCGATTAACATAGGAATCTTTTACTTGGCCCCAACGACGGGGAGTGACGTCACATTTCGCTTGCGGATATCGTGTACATATATAAGAAAAAAGTTTAAGATTTGGAAAAACTTTTGTTTTCGGTTTTCGATAAATTTACACATTTTGAGATTTCCTTGCATGTCAATTAACTGAAATTGATTACTTATTTTTAAAAAAGTGTACTTATTACTACCTTCTGCATGTATATGAAAAAAGTAGAAGATACGGAAAATTTTCGATTTCCGGTTTTCAATGAATTTACACGTTTTGAGATTTCCTTGCATTTGAATTAACTGATATTGACTAATTTTTGGGGATTTCCCGAACTCAATTCGACCATTTTTAGAAAATATCTCTCTTTTTGAGTTCGAATACTGTACTTTATGAGCCAATGAACTTAATTTAACTGAACTTGATATTTGGTTGGACCTTGGTTTGAATTCGTTCCGATTAGCTTTTGGGCTATATCAGCGAACAGGGGGCGCGATTTCCTCTCATTTCAGGAAAGGAACAGCGTCTAACAGTGTACTAAACTTAAAGAAATACACTAAGTAAAACTCTGCTGATTCACTTTAAATGCATATCGACAAACAATTGGCGCATCTGTGTTGCAATTTAATTCCCTTTACAAGAAGGCAACTACTTTGCTTTGCTTTGCAAAAAACATGGTCACGTTTCCACTACTGGGCGATACTGGTATTAATTAATGTTTGTCACATTCATTTAACATTAATATCCCTAGTTTGATCATAAATCTATGAAAAAATGAGAAAAATATATAAACTATACTTTTTTCCGAGCAGATTTGATCCAAATAATCCAAAAAACTTGTCAAAAAAGCGGGTTTTTTCATAAGAAAAAAAAATCTGATGTGGGCACCACATGACTTCCTTATACACTTTTAGAAATATACGTAATGTTAAAAAACATTGTCATTGGACCCGAAACAGTTGACTAAAAATATTTAAAAAAATAAATTATCACCGTGTGCCGTTCAGCTTTTCTGAAAGTTAGTTAAAAACCGATGCAAGATTTGTACTGGTAACGCTGACGAAGGCAGCAGGGACCCGAAAAAATTGAATAAAAGTATTAAAAAAATGCATTTTCACCGTGTTCTGAACTATTCTGAAAGTTTCAAATGTCTAGCTAGTCGGGAAGTTAGTTAAATAAATTTTCTGTTGAACCATATAAACGCTGTCGAAGGCAGCAGTCACCTGAAACAAATGGCTAAAAATATTTAAAAAATGCATTGTCACCGTGTTCTGAGTTTTTCCAGAAGTTTTAAATGTCTAGCTAGTCGGGAAGTTAGTTAAAAATAGATTGCAAGATTTGTACTGGTAACGCTGCCGAAGACAGCAGGGACCCTAAACAGTTGGCTAAAAGTATTAAAAAAAAATGCATTTTTACCGTGTTCTGATCTAGTCTGAATGTTTCAAATGTCTAGCTAGTCGAGAAGTTAGTTAAATAAATTTTCTGTTTAATCACACAAACGCTGCTGAAGGGCAACAGGTATTAGAAACAGTTGGCTAAAAATATTTTTAAAAGTGCATTGTCAACGTGTTCTGAACTTTTCTGAAAGTTTCAAATGTCTAGCTAGTCGGGAAGTCAGTTAAATTGCAAGATTTGTCCAAACCGTTTTTGAGTTATTACTGTTTTTTGATACATTTTGGCCATTATGAACCTAATTTTCCTAAATATCTCCAAAACGGAAAATCATACAAAGTCCAAAAAGGGAGGTGCACAACTAGATGTTATAACAAATCTATGTACCAATTCGCAACTTTCTACGTCCAACCGTTTTTGAGTTATGCGACATACTCACACAGACACACATACATACAGACGTCACGAAAAATTGTGTAAAGTCCCTTATATCTCTAAAACGAGAGCTCGTGTTAAGACGACACTTGCACGTGTACAACTAGACATGACAGTCACACGTATAAATTGGCAACATTCAGCGATCATTCGTTTTCGAGCAATGTGAAATGCAAAATCAATTTCGCAAATCGGGATTACTATACTTCCTTTGAAACCTTTGGACGGCCCCTGCCTGCCTGGGCTCGGCCAAGCTTAACGGGTTGCATGCCGTCCGCCGGAGCGAATAAATCGCCAGATCTCCGCGTGGAAGCTACTGGGCAGCAATGTGACTAGATCGCCAAAACTCAGGAATTGCAGGGTATCGACCTCTGCCTTGGAGACACAGCTCGATTTGTACACCACACCCTCCAGGATAGCTACGGTGGAAACACATAGACACGCTCCAGGATGTTAAGGAATTTGGAATAAGTGCACTTACTAGCTGAGAGTCGAAATAACCGGAATTATGCAAAATGAAAACAATTTTGAATTTAGGTAGGGAGGGAGAAAAAAAAAAAACGCTGGGGAAGCCACTAAAGTTAGTTGTGCACACAATAATTAATGCCAAAAGAGGAGGCCATTTGAACAGGGGAGGGAGACAACACTTAAGAATTGAGAAAGACAAGCTGAACTAGGAAGGAACAATGAGATTATTATAATAATAAAAAAATAAAATAAAATAAAATAAAAATAATTACGTGAAGCCACTGTGGGATGGAAGATAGTTTTGGGCGCATAGCGAAAATTTTGAAGTTTTTGAAGTGGCATGGCCTAAATAATCCTAATTGGGAGGGAAATTACTATGCGCAGGGTGGCCGAATGGAGAAGAGAAAGAGGGACCATCGCAATTTTGATCCACCACGGGGGGATGGTTCCCCGCGTTGGTAGCCCGACGACTGCTAAACGACCCCATCGAGCACTTGACGGTGCAGCACAGATTAACGAGGACCAGACACCGCCACACCCTCATAAAAAAAAAAGAGATTAAAATAAATAAAATAAAAATAATAAAAATAAACTAAATAATAAAAAAAAATATATATATAGAATAAAAATAATAATAATATAGAATAAATAAATTAATTAATTAAAGTAAGTAAGTAATTTCATACACTAATAGAAGTAATAAAAAAAAAATAAATAAATAAAATAAAATAAACATTCATGCACAGTCATGGGCGTGGCGCGGACTTACGGACTTATAAGCCAAGAACCGTTTACATTTTTTATTTTTATTTTTTTTTTTCATTTTTATTTATTTATTATTTTTTTTAACAATTATTTTTTTTTTTTTTTACTTTTTATTTCTAGATTTTCTGATTTTACATTTTTATTTTTACCGGGGCTCAGACTGTATAGGTACCCGCCGCTTTAACTTCAAGGACCACGATCATGACCAAAAATAAACAAAAAGTCCCCTGATCTAGTAAATAAAAATCCGCCAGGTCCTCTTCTTCAGATTTTGACAGTACGTGGCTGGTTCCTGCTGCTCAAAATGTTGGCTTTTGATCACTGTGAAATGTCGTCTATGTTGTTTGTGATCCAACTGACCATGTGTTTTGCCTTGTTCTGTACGTGTTCATTGTTGGCTAGTTGTTTATACCAGAGTTGTTCATTGTCCTGTGTGATTTGGGCCAGATGGAGGTTTTCCGTTAGCGGACAGGCTAGTAAGTAGTGTAAGGATGTTCCTAACTCGCCACAGGCGCAATCCGGGCTCTTCTTCCTCTTAAACCGATGAAGATAGGCCGGAAATGCCCCATGGCCCGTGTATATTTGTGATAGAAGCTTGCAGCTAACTAGAGTCTTTGTGTTTACTGTTGGGTAGTATCTGTGAGTTAGCCTGCCCGTGTCCCCGTAGTCCCACTCGAACTGCCATTGGTCCATAGTAAGCTTTTTCAGATGTTTCTTTAAGTATGAGATTGGTTTTTCTAAGTAGTATTGTTCTTTATTGTTTGCATTATCGGCTGCCAGTTTTGCTAATTTATCAGCCTCTTCATTTCCTAGTATGCCTACGTGGGCCTTAACCCATTCAATTTTGAAGCTGTTATGAGATCGAGCTATTTCATTGTGGATTTTATGGATCAATTTATCGGTGGAAAATGGTTTGGATATTGCTTGGATGGCCGACATGCAGTCCGAGTGGATGCTGTATGTGATACCCATTGTATTGCCCCATTCTGCTGCCTTGAGGATTGACAGTAGTTCGGCCTGGAAGACACTGTTACACTTTCTTAGAGGCACTGACCATTCGTGAATTTTTTGAGAGTTGTTGAACGCTACAAAGGCCGATCCTGTAGCACCTGATTCCAGCTTCGACCCGTCCGTGTGTCGTCAGCAGAAGACCCTATTAATGGCTCTGGGGTGTCAGCAGGGTGTTTCCACCAAATGTTTTGCTTTTTTGTAAAGTGTGTGGTTGAATACGTGTTCCTGAAGCTGGTAGTTCCTGTGTAGTCTTGTAATTGTACCATACGCAGCTTCATATTTTAGTTGCAGGTGTACTGGAATCAGGCCAGAGAGTACCAGTAGTGCCGAGGTCGGGGCTGTTCTATAAGCCCTCACAATGGCCAATGCAAAGTGTCTCTGGCAGCTAAGTAATTTGTCTTTACTTTGCTGTGTTATTTTATTGCCCCAGATTGGGGCTGCATAGGTCAGTGTCTTTTCCACCACGGTCTTGTACCATGTTTTAATCAAGTTAGGTTTTATCCCCCATCCCCTTGAGACCATGCGCCCGAACAAGCTAAAGGATTTATAAATTTTTTTCACCTGATGTTCTACATGGGACTGCCATTTAAGATTTTTGTGAAGGACCACTCCCAGATACTTCATGGTTTCTTTAGTCTCTAATTCAATATCGTTGTAGCGTATTCCTTCAAGTTTATATGAATTTTCAGTTGGGAGGTTTCCTGTGTGAGGTCTGTTAAGGTACAGCAGTTCTGTTTTGCTCCAATTAATGGTTAGGTTGTTCCTGTTTGCCCAATTGCCGAATTCGACTAATGCTGTGTTTGCCGTGTTAATTAAAGTATTTGGGTCTTTCGCGCTTATAGTTAATATGAAATCGTCTGCAAAGGCTTGGATCCTAACGTTGTTCCCCCAGCTACGATTAAGTGCTGTCTCCGCTATTAGTAGCCAAAGGAGTGGTCCTAGGCAGCTCCCCTGGGGACAGCCACCAAAGATTTGTTTGATCTTGCTTATTCCATTTTCCTCCAGCTTGACATACCTGTCCTCCAGAAAGCTAACTATCCAGTTGACTAGATATGTCGGACAGCCGGATAGTTGGAGGTTACCTAAGAGTGTTGGCCACCTGATATTGTCAAAGGCACCTTTTATGTCTATTGATATTAAAAGTGTCTGTTTTTTGTCTAGTTTGTCTTGCTGAATATTGTCTAATAATTTTTTTAGCGCGTTTTCTGTTGATGTGCCTTGCTTGAACCCGAATTGGTTAGGGTTCCAATATTTAGTGATTGTGAAGTAGTGATTCATCTTGCCGTGTATTATTCTTTCCAAAATTTTGCTGATAGCTGGAAGGAGGCAGATTGGCCTATAGTTTTTTGGGTCTTTTGGATCCTTGCCTTCCTTGTGGAACAGAACCACTGTACCCATTTTGAATGGCTTCGGAAAGTGTTTTAGCTGAAGACATTTATTAAATAGGGCCAGGAGTAGGTTTTGGCTAGTATGGTTTATTCTTTTTATTAGATTGTAATCGATGTAGTCGTGGCCAGGAGCTTTATTCTGTTTGATATTTTTAATTATCCTGTTTAGTTCTTGTGGAGTTACATTTTTAGGGCTATTTTCTGCAAAGCAGGGGGGTGACGGATTTAGTTTGTGTGGTATGCTAGCGTCGGTTAGATAAAGCGAGTCCAGGAATCTATTTAAGGTGCTGTCTATATTTACAAGGTCGTTATCATCCAGAACATTACAGAGCTTCGCAGGGGTTGACATTTTTCCTGAGGCAATCTTATATTGGGGGCCGTAGGTATCTTTGGCGCTTTCACAGAAAGCTATCCATGCCTTAGATCTTTCCTTATTTATCAATTTCTTATATATGGCTCGTTCTCTTTTGTACAGTATATGTTGTTGTTGTTTCAAGTCAGGGTCTGGCTGGGATTGATACCTACGGCGGAAGGCTCTTACTTTATTCCTAGCAATTTTGATTTTGTCGGTCCACCAAGTGGGTTCTTTTTGATCCGGGGTTTTTCGCAATTTGTAACATGCGAAGGCCAGTGTTTTAAGTTCACTGAGGAGTTCTGCCGTAATTATGTCTAGTGTATTCCTATCCTGTGCTGATGTTATTGGACCGACAAAGCGTTTGCTGAGTTTTCTAACATTTTTCTCAAATTTCGAGTGTTTGCCATGTTTTGTCTCTAGTCTATGTCTGTGATAACTGTGATTGCTGTAGTCAAGCGTATACTTAATGAATTTGTGATCACTTCCAGAGTGATCGTCACTTACTTCCCAGCCCTTAATGTTGTTCAGGAGGCTGGCCGTTGTGATCGTTAGATCTGGCCAACCCCTGCTCCTGATCGTTTGGAACGTAGGTGGGGCTCCTGGTTCGTTTCTAACCAGTACAGAGTGTTGGGCCAGGAAGTCTGTCAACTGTCTGCCTCTAGTGTCCACCTCATCGTACCCCCACTGGGTGGAGTGAGCGTTAAAATCCCCTGCCAGAAGGATATTTCCCTGAGTTCTTTGTAAAATGTGATCTATTTCTTGGAGAACCGATTGAAATTTTGAGCTCGGGGGGCATAAGTGTTTATTATAGTGATTTTTTCCTTTGTGTTCTCGATTAATATCGCTACTGTGTGTTTTAGATTGACAATCTCAAGTGGATTCGTTCGTAGCTTAGTTATGATAGCCGCCCTATTATTTGGTGTCCTGAATGCCTGCCAGCCCGATCCCAGGCCCGAGATTTTCCCAGTGTGTTTATTTTCGTGAAAGTCCTGAATTAAAGCTATGTTGATTTTTTGCTGTGCGAGGTAGCCAAATAAGTCTCTTGTAGCGTCTTTGCTAGAATGAAGGTTTATCTGAATTATATTGATTGCGCATGGCCCCTTTGTGTTGTTACTGTTCTGTTGTGGCTGTGTGTTGTGTTTGTGTATTACATTTTCACCGTCCATAATTTCTTGCATAATTTCGCCTTGGTCGGTCTTGATTTATTCTTACTGGCTGGTTTCTTCTTGTGAAATTTCGTCTGTTTGTTACCCGCTGATATCCGTCTTCTTCCTTCTTTAGCTGGTCGTAGTTAATCAGCGGTCTTCCGCCTTCTGTTGAGTAAGAAATCGATGTGTTCCCTGTGATGACATCATAAGCAGGTGTTAGCTCCGTCTTGCCATCTTCTACTTCCGCTTTCCGGATTGCCAGTATTTGTCTGTATACGTAGCAATGACCAGAATATGCCGTGTGATCTGTGGCTAGCTTTGGTTTGTTTCTGTATGCGTTCTCATTGTTATAAAGCGAGCAGGGGAAGCAGCCAGTCCTGTCAGATGAACAATCTGCCGTTCTATGCCTCCCGGCGCACCGCGCACAGCGGGTATCCCACCGGCACAGTCGTGCCGTGTGATCATAGCCCTGGCAGTTGTAACACCTAGTGACTATTACTTTGGATTTAATATGGCATTGCTTTAATCCTAAGCATATTGTTTTTTTTTCCAGGAGAGCCTCTGCCAGTGGAATTGGAAGCTGGACTGTTAGATTCTGGAGTTTCAGGTCCTTCTTTTGTAATTGGTCGGAAGTAAAAAAGAAGTTGTTGATACCAGTTTTAACATGCAGATGATTTCTAAGCAAAATCTAATTATACCGTTATAAACTAAATGTTATTACTAATTAGTTGCACCAGCCGCATATTTATAGGACGATTTGTGAAAAAAAAAGGGGGGGGGGTTCACGTATTAATTAATTAATTTGTTTATATATATATATATATATATATATATATATATATTGCTGACTGTACGTGCACTACATGATGAAAAATTAAATAATTTCTTTAAAATTTTGAAATTTAGAGTCCTAAATTAACTTAATAAAACAAAATATTTAAATTTACTAGGGGGCTCTGCCCCCTGCTCGCTCCGCTCACCAACACCCGAGGGAGGCCTCGCCTCCCCCGACTCACTTTACTCATTAACACATGCAGAGCTCTAAACGCCTATTCGCTGTGCTTTCCTTTCTCTCAGTAAGGCAAGGGCATGTTTACAAACAAAAGCACCGTCAATCAATCTTTGCCACTCCTGAGTGGCCATAGACCAACATGTATTGGTGGAAATACAAGAAGTTTGCCATTCTACCCATAACTTGATTGCGAGTAACGTCACGTGCTTGTTCCTATAGGAATATTAATAATTCATAACACAAGACAAAAGCAGAAAATTACTATAAAAATCCCCATATTCAATGTGAAATTGAAATATATATTTACATATTATTTATACACTCGAACCTCTCATTAAGGGACACCCATGGGACCAGGCATTTTGTCCCTTAAATAGAGGTGTCCCTTATTCAGAGGGTCAATGAAAATTTTTTAAATAGACTTTACACTCAATTACTCATCAAGTAATCAATGCACTTTGGCAATGCAAATTACACACTAATAAAGTCAAGTCTTTTTAAAAAGAAAATTACTTACATGATATAGTAATTATTATATTACGACCAATTTTACTGAACTTGGCTATGCACATAAATTTCTAATTCAAATCATAAAATTACAAAGCAAATGCATAGCTCAAGAGTACTACACATTTTTAATATCACTATTTTTTAGTGCAAATTTTTGTCATATTTAAACACAGAAAATTAAAGGAAATGTACTAGAAATTTATTATGAATAATACTTTTATAAAAAAGAAGAAAAATGGTAGAGAAAAAATGCAGTAGTTGGCAGCTATGCAAATGCATACTGAATACAGAATTAAAAAAAATTAAATTAAATTAAAAAATAGAAACTTACGTGCCTGTAAAATATAACTGATTTTTATTTCATATTAGTTACACTTAAAATATTCCGAAATAAGTGTTTGTCTGTTTGCTGTTTTTGATACATTTTTTTTCAATGTGGATGTTTACATTACTAATTAATTGTAGTCCATCATGGTCTCCAGTATTAATGAAAAATTTTCGTAACTGTTCTGCATGTTTTAAAGCATCTTTATTTTCTTTATCACACATTCTTCTTCCAGATTACATTCGTCGTCCTCATCACTTTCAGCCTCGTTCAAATGCTGCTTTGTGCATTCCATATTATCAATGTTCATATCCTAAATAAGTTTTGAATATCATCGCTATATTCCTCAATATCCAAATTGTCATCAATTGTTACATATCCATCTGCTGTTACATTACTTCCAGCATTTTCAATAAGTTGTGATAGGTCATTAATATTGTCATCAGGAACACTTAAATCACTTGATACGTCGACTGATACATTAAACCCAGCATTTTTGAATTATTGATAAATGCATTCGCGTGAAACAGATTTAACTGCTGCATCAATCCACTGAACTGCATTGAGTACATTAACAGATTTTACGATTTCTTCAGCAGAGTTACAGGTAGTACTTTTTGAAATGATGTGTCTTATAAGGAGTTTTCTGTATGCAATTTTAGCACTTCTAATTACACCCTGGTCCAAAGGCTGTAGAACTGATGTTGTATTTGGAGGAAAGAATTGTATTTTGACAAAATCCAGTTTTAAATCTTTTGGGTGAGATTTCACTTGTCCATGAAAAGTAAAATTTTCCTTCCTTTTTTCCGCATTTTATTGTTTAAGAAAATAAGCCAGTCAGACATTATGTTCCGTGTCATCCATGCTTTGCTGTTATATTTCCATAGAACTGGTAAAGATTCAGTACTAATATTCTTGAAACATCTTGGTTTCTTAGATCTTCCAATTACAAGAGTTTTCATGAAATCTCCTTCTGCATTGCATCATAGCAAAACTGTCAAGCGCTCCTTAGAATTCTTACCACCTCTGCATTTTTCTCCTTTAAAGCTAAGAGTTTTATTTGGAAGCACTCTGAACAGCAATCCGGTTTCATCAGTATTGTAAATATTTTTTACTTCATATCCTTCACAAATGTGCTTTAACTTCTCTAACCAATCTAAAACTTCTTCGGGATCCACAGATTTTGACTCCCCAGAAATTGTCTTGAAATTTATGTTATGGCGAAGTTTAAATTTTTCTAACCATCCATTTGATGCTTTGAAATTTTCCACCTTTAAACTCTCAGCAATTTCTCTGGCCTTTTCTTGGAAAAGAGGTCCACTTACAAGCATATCTTTTGCTCTCATGATGCAAAACCACTCAAACATAATTGAGTCAATATCCGATCCTTCTGTTTTTCTAAACTTCACTCGGCAGTTTGATCTTGCTTGTTCAGGTCAAACCATCCGAGCAACATAATTTTACAATTTTTATTCAAATCCTTTTGTTCATGTCCTTCTTCAAACGTTATATATTGTTGACCATCTAGATGAACAGGAAGCCTTACGACAGTGTGACTCCTGTTGTTTAAGGGAACCCCCCCTTGTGTTTAACCTCCACGCTGCTTCCATTGGTCCAACGTATCGACTGTCAATATATGTCTGCACTTCGTATGTTTCGTGTTGCTTTAATTCTATCCGTGCACGATCATGCCCTTTGTGTACGTATTTATAAATATACTTTAGGGCCATTTCTGAAGAGCAATACTCAACATTTATATGGCAATCGAATTTCTTCAGGAGGTAAGGGTTATGCGGTACCACCATCCTATTATCCACGTAGTGAATTTTTCCTCCGAATTTTGAATGGTAGGCGTACAGCTTATCCACTTTGTGTCGTCTTTTATACTTAGGAAATCCATCTCCAGTCATGTCTGTCTCATTGCAAAATTCTTTCGGGAATTTCTTGGAACATTCTTGCTTTTCCTTATTCCATCACAAAAGCCCATCTATGTGGGGTCCATGCATCATGTATCGCAGCTGATAGTAACGTAGAGATGAATCTTTTTCTGATAATTCCGCAGGGATAAATCGATCCACTTGCTTGGGTTCTAGGAGTTTGCAGTCTGTTCTAAGAGCGGCTAAAATATGACAATGGGGAAGTCCACGTTTCTGGAACTCAATGGTGTATACATATGCAACGATTGGACCCAGTACTTGCTTCTCCACTAAATCGTTGATGAGTTGATTTACTTTGACCTGGAACACATCTGTCACTATTGTTGGAATATCGTTTTTTCAAGGACTTGGTTATTTCTGGCCATTTTGGATTGTAAGTCATAGTGATGAAAAAGTGTGGTCTTCCTACTTTTCGACAAATAACCATGGCATCTTGATATAAACCAATGTATGTAGCAGGTAGAATGACAGCTCTGTCGAGACGAACGCGATTTCCGTCGTTCAAGGTGTTATTCTGCACATAGTCTACTATCCCTTGATAGCATTCTGTACGCAAGGTCCGTTGATTATATCGAATAAAGTCCAAGCGTTGACATTCAACAGTTATATAACAATTTATTACGTATTGCTGTGTTAGTCGCCCGGCATGCAGCAGAGGATAAAACGGTGTATTAGAACGAAAGGCTAATCGGTAACCATAATACTGTACGGGTGTTATCTTTTTCCCTTTTTTAGTCGCCATGCTATAGGTCCATCCGAGATCACCACGCCCCCAGGGGGGTACCTTCTTCAGGTATTCAGGGGGAGTCACGCACCCCGGGCCCGAGTGATCTTTTTTTCCCTCTCCTTTTGTTTTTTTCCCCTTCCCTTTTATTTCTTTCACCTTTGGTTTGGTTTATTTTGCTTTTGTTGCCAATAAGTTTTTGGTACTTTCTTGTTCCTGTTGTTTTGTTCTTTGAAAAAAAAAAAAAAATCTTAAAAAAATTATAAAATTTGAAAAAACCAAAAAAATGAAACTACTCACCTTGTTCCATGATCTTTTTTCGTTTCTACTCACCTTGTTTTTACTCACCCTTTTGTTCTCATTTGTTACGCTAAAAACCTTAAAATTACTAATACAGTAACCAAGCTGAGACCGGTGTAGATGTGGCGCTGGTTATTGGGTTGGCGATTTGGTGAGGGTCTCACGGTAGTCTAGCCTTGGGAGCACACTGGGAGACTGGTGCCCTTGGTGAAGGTGAGACAACGGTGACTACTCGAACGAGAAACACCGGACTAACACGAATACCACATGTGATTCCCAATCTGGGTCGACGGTCTGGTAGCTGGTGAGTGGTTATGGGTGTCCCAGGGAGCGATTCTGAAAACCCTTTGCTTTCCGTCCGTTCAAGAAATGGGCTGACTTGTGGGACTAAGGAAACCCTCGACCCTTTTTTCTTATCTCAATATGGCGACAAATAAAGGAAATACGAATAATGCGTCTGGCTCGGGCCAAGCTAATAAAAGCGAAAATGGTAAATCATGGGCAGAGAGAGTTGAAGAGTTTTCTTCAACTTTAAGTGAGAGTAATGTATTCGTGAATAGTGATGCTAGATTTTTCGTGGTGAAAAGAAAAGAAGGAGACTTCTCACACACTTCTCCTTTTTTGGTACAGAAAGCACTGCAGTCGATTATGGGTGATCCGAAGTCAGTAAAGAAACTTAGAACAGGCGAATTATTGATTGAAGTAGAAAATGAGAAACAAGCAAACAACCTTAAGAAATGTTCTCAATTTGCAAACATACCAGTTACCGTTAGTCCACATAGAACATTAAATATTTGTCGCGGCGTCATCTCAGAATCTGATCTTCAATTTGTCCCCGAATCCGAAATTTTAGAAAACCTTAAAGACCAAAGAGTTATTGCTGTCAAACGTATTTCTATTTTCCGTGACAATAAGCCTATTCCAACAAAACACATTATTTTAACAATAGACTCCCCTAAATTACCACGCTCCATAAAAGCTGGTTACCTTGAATGCCCCATAAGACAATACATTCCAAATCCTCTACGCTGTTTCAATTGCCAACGTTTTGGCCACTCTAAAAATTCATGCCGAGGAAAATTAACATGTGCCCGCTGCAGTGCTATTGGCCATGATAGCGAAAATTGCAAAGCCCCAATCTGTTGTGTGAATTGCAAAAAGGATCACCCATCCTATTCAAAATCGTGTGAAAAATGGAAAATGGAAAAGGAGATACAAACAACTAAAACAAAACAAAACATATCGTATCCCGAAGCAAGAAAAATAGTTGAATCAAGAACCCCTACCGTTGGAAAATCATATGCCTCCGTCATAGTTAACAAAAAAACCTATCAGACTATAGCAACACAAACTGACAGTCTTCTTAAACCTAGCTCTCCAGTCGAAACTACAATAGTCAATCCCCCTAAATTACAATCCAACCCAAATCGGGCTTCAAATTCCTCACAGTCTTCTACCTCTAAACCACCAAACTTTAATAAACCTCAACAAACTGTTAAAAGCAAGTTGCCTGACAGAGTTCATAACTCTGCCTCCAAAAAACATTCCAACTCACCCTCCCGTCTCAACATGATAAAGAAAAAGAAAATAACAAAATTGCCCACTCCAGCTTTAAATAAAACTAATAAAACAAACAGTGCAAAGCAAGATGATTTAATCAGCCTTCATCCTTCCGATGGGGAGGATTGTATGTCTACCGCTTCAGAGGATGATGACGTGAATGTTTTAATATAAAATAAAATAAAATAATGACCAATCTCATTTCATGGAATTGCCGAGGTTTTATTAATAAACGAGATGAAATACGAGAAATAATCTCTGATCATCGACCTATATGCTTTGCCTTCCAAGAAACATACTTAAGACAATACGATAATGTTAAAATCCGTGGCTATCAGTGTTTTAGGAAAGATTTTACACATTCTGACAGAGCTACAGGTGGCGTAGCCCTTTTAATTTCTAATAATATTCCACATTCTAGTATCACTTTAAATACCAATATCCAGGCTATTGCAGTCCAGATCCATATACACATACTTATCACCATCTGCACTGTTTATTTACCGCCAAATATGACTGTTCGCCAATGTGACCTCAATAGGCTTATTTCACAAGTGCCGACCCCTTTTTTAATTCTTGGTGATTTTAACGGGCACAATTTACTTTGGGGTAGTCCTGATATTAATCCTCGGGGACAAATCATTGAAGACTTAATCACTGACAATAACTTATGCATTTTAAATAATGGTGACAATACTTATTTTCATGAACCTACCAGAACTTTTCATGCAATAGACCTGGCCATTTGCTCTCCCATTCTTTATCCATATTTTAATTTCTTTGTTAGTAACGACCTTCATAATAGTGACCATTTTCCTTTATTTTTATCTTTTTATAATTTTAATGATCATCATCCTAGAAATCCACATTATATTTATGACAAGGCCAACTGGACTACTTTCACTATAAATGCAACTATCACATATGAAATGATAGAGGGTGATATCAACAGAGCAATCACTGAAGTCACAAATTGTATTATAAGTGCAGCCGATATTGCTATTCCAAAATCCTCTGGACGTCTCAGTAAACATTCAAAGCCATGGTGGAATGATGAATGCAACAATGCGAAAAGACAGCAACAAAAAGCTTGGGGAATTTTTAGGAGGTACCCAACTACTGCGAATTATATCGCATTCAAAAAAGCAAGGGCAGCCGCACGAAGAATCCGCAGAATCTCCCAAAGAAATTCCTGGATAAAATATGTGTCCAGTATTACCTCCAATGTAAGCAGTAAACAGCTTTGGCATCGTGTCAAGAAAGCAATGGGACTATATTCTAATCAAAGTATTTCATTTTTAAAAGATAATGGCCAAACTATAACTTCTACTAAAAATATTGCAAACACCATTGGTAAAACCTTATCTCACATCTCCAGTTCTAATTCATATTCCGAACCTTTTTTGTCTCATAAACGTAATTCTGAACGATCATCAATCAATTTTCACTCCCGCTCTTCACCAGACTACAATAGACCTTTTACAGAAAATGAATAAAAAAATAGTTTGAAACATTGCCATAACTCTGCTCCCGGACCCGATGGTGTTACCTACATTATGATTAAACATTTTTCTAAACAGTCTCTTAAAAATCTCCTTCATCTTTACAATAGAATCTGGACTGAAAATATTTTCCCTGTTGCTTGGCACGATGCTATTGTTATTCCTTTTCCTAAGCCAGGTAAAGATGCTACTGACCCAAAAAATTATAGACCCATTGCCCTCACAAGCTGTCTATGTAAACTACTTGAAAAAATGGTAAATACTAGATTAGTTTTTATTCTCGAAAGAAATAATTTGATTTCTCCATGGCAAAGTGGTTTTCGACGGGGCCGTTCTACGGTTGACAATATTTTATTATTAGAGACAAATATTCGCAAAGCTAATGTGAGACGTAACCATTTGGTGTCAATTTTTTTCGATATAGAAAAAGCTTACGACAAAACATGGCGCTATGGTGTTTTAAAAGATCTTTTTAATCTGGACTTTCGAGGAAATCTCCCCATTTTCATTCAAAACTTCTTAAGAGTCAGACGCTTTAGGGTTCGAATAGGATCAGTTTATTCAGATTTCTATTTCCAGGAGGAGGGTGTGCCTCAAGGCAGTGTTCTGAGCGTCACACTTTTTTCTTTGAAAATAAATGATATTCTAAAACAATTACCACAATCTGTAAATGGAAGTTTATATGTTGACGACCTGCAAATTTCTTGCCAGGGGAATGACATGCGTTTCATTGAACGCCAATTGCAACTTGCCATCAAGAATATCATCAACTGGACAAATAGAAATGGTTTTACATTTTCTACTGACAAAACACAGTGTGTGCATTTTTGCCGCAAACGAGGGCTTCATCCTGACACAGAAATTCTTATGAACAACAGGCCAATTTCGGTTGTTGACACTGCTCGCTTTTTGGGTGTTATTTTTGACAGTAAATTGAATTTTAAACCACATATTTTACACTTACGAATTAAGTGTGACAAAGCACTTAATATTCTAAAAGTCCTTTCTAATACTTCTTGGGGTGCCGATCGTCCATCTCTCCTGAAAATATATAGAGCTGCTATTCGGTCTAAAATTGATTATGCCTGCCATGTTTATGGATCAGCACCCGATTCTTACCTGAAGAGACTTGACACAACACATCATAGTGCACTAAGAATTTGTTCAGGAGCCTTCCGTACTACTCCCATCTTTAGTTTATATGCTGACTGTGTGGAGCCTTCTCTCACTTACATCAGACAAAGACTTTCATGTGAATTGTACTTTCGCATCCTCTCGCATCCTAATCATCCACTTCATTCACTTTTAAATAGTAACGATCATAATCTTTATGTGAATCGCCCATCTTGCATCCCACATTTCACTCTTAGAATTAAGAACTTTCTTGCTGGCACCTCTCATATTCATACCAAAATTCGTCCTCGGTCTCTTTTAAACATGACACCTTGGAATTTCCAGGTTATTTCTTGTCTTCATCTGTTCAATGGGTTTGACAAATCTAACACAGATGCTTCTATTTTTCAGTCCCTTTACTTATCTCATCGCTCCCATTATAAGGACTTCGTCGAGATTTTTACCGACGGATCAAAGACCACTAATAAAGTCAGCTGTGGTGTTGTCATTGGTAACACCACTTTTAGCTATCAACTGCCTAACTCCTTTTCCATTTTCTCTGCAGAGTTTTTAGCTATTGAGGTTGCGCTTAATTTTATTTCATCTCATCCAAATCGTAAATTCATTATATATACAGACTCAAAGAGTGTTCTTGATTCTCTTTCATCTACCTCTTGTAATCCATCTTTCACTTCAATTTTAAAAACTTACAACGACCTTCAAAAAAAGGGATTTGACATTTTGTTTTGCTGGGTTCCTGGTCATGTTGGCATCAAAGGCAATGAAGCAGCAGACAAAGCCGCAAGGCAGGCTTCTATTCTTTTAAACTGTCCTGTACCATTCGATGACATGAAGCACACACTTAAAACCTATTTTAAAAATATTTGGCAAAGGGAGTGGAATAGCCAAACCAATAACAAATTGCAAGAAATGAAACCTGAAATTTTAATCTGGCCTACACTCACCCCCAGAAAATGTGATGTCATTATTACTAGACTAAGAATCGGCCATTCAAGACTCACACATAAATACTTATTACTTGGAGAACAACAACCTGATTGTCCAAAATGTCATTTTAGTGCACTAACCATTCGCCATATTCTAACCGACTGCCCTTGCCTTCGTCATCTGTATCGACATTATTTTAATTCATCTTCACCCAATTTGACAACCCTTTTAGGTGCAAATCCTCATTATCACTTGACAAATTTTTTAAAGGAGGCTGGTTTTTACTTCAACATCTGATTTTATTGTTTACATTGTTCATTCTATTTTACATCTGTTTTTTATTGTATACACTGTTTTTATTATCTTTTTTCTTATTTTTAATGTGTTTTTTAAATGACAATCTGGATGGATGAACCCATCCAGAAGCTGCTTTTTATCCTTTTACATTTTTGTGTGGCGCAGCATGTCCAAATATGGACCTTGCGCCAATAAAAATTATTCAACCAACCAACCAACCAACCGAGATCACCACGAGGAAACAATATTGGAAATGTGACTGGATCAGAATGCTGCGATGTATGGGATATTATTGTCGTTTCACGACCATTTTCCTGTTTTGGATACACTTTCAGATCTACACATGGAATGTTGCCATCTTTAGACTCAATAATTATCGCCACTTCTGAGGATGTCGGCTTGTTGTAGGTTCCTTTGTTATCAAATACATGTTTGATGAAATAGAGCATATATACTTCCCCAGAAATTGTCATCTGATGCAACATCTTGTACTTTTGAGCATAGGGGTTTATATGTCGAAACAGGTGTTCCAAATGAAGATTCAATTTCGGGTCGTCCAAGTCGATTCGCATTTTTGCTGCTGCTTCTAAATCATCGTATACATAGATCTGACCATTTCTGGGACTATTATCCCCTACATTAGCAAGAGAAGTTTGTTGCATGGTGATACACTTACCTTGGATTTTTATCAATGGAGGACCTCTAGCCTCATAATTTCAGTATGGGCTCCAAAAGATGCAAATGAGGAATTGTACGCTCTGATGTGTTGTCTAAAGTGTTTAGCTTCTTCTCTGTCAGATGTCAACAAATACTGAAGATCAGATGGATAATTATTGAGGGGAAGAAGCATTATCTGACCATTGTGGCAACAAGAGTGTACAGTTTTTCCTTTCTGTTCCGGAAACCGCACAGCTCCACAATGTACACACTGTACGTTTAATTCCCCCATCACGTACTTTTTCACGTTTAAGTATCCACCAGTTGATATGTCCCCTGACAGTTGCATTTTTTTGTGCTCTGTTTTAATTAAATTCTTTGCTTTGCTATCTATTTTATCAAAATCTTTATAACTTTCAGCATTCACATTCATGGAGATATAAAAATCACAGTTTTCGTCTTTCGCTAGATTTTCTTATTTTCTCTCAGCTACGTACTCACATAATTTTTCTTCTGTCCTCTCAATTTTTTTCAGAGACGACATGGGTAATAACGCTTCGTTATGGCCGCGGTCTAATCCACCTCTGAAAAGAATGAATATGGTCTTTTGCGATGTATCCGACCTGGCTATTTAAGGATTTTGCTAACTGTTGTTTGCAAAATATACTTGAATTGTGACATTATACAATTTTGAAATTGCAGGAACTTCAATGGGCCCATCATATATACCAGGTTTTTTCATATTGTTTTCATATTCTAGTGGCGAAATTACATCTTGAAAATTTTCTTGTCAATATCCATTCATAAATCCTACAAAATCATTCCAGTTTCGTATAACAAAATTTACAGAATTTTCTCTAATATTTTCATGTGCATTATTATGTTGGTACAAACCAAAAGAAATAGCACTAAAAAGACAATTACCATCTCCTAATATTGGGATAATTTTGAAATATGTGCTTTTATGAGTGAAAAAACTTTTATTCATGTTTAACGCAAAACCAAAAATTTCTTTGTGCATTTGTTCCTCTTCATACATTTCATTAATCATGCTTCCATTTTTTTTGTCTTTTTATTCGCACCAGATATCTGTTCATTAGAGAAATTTACTTCAGCATGGTTCTTGCTTCTGTTGGCAGCTCTCTGGCACTTTTTTCTTTCTGCAGACATATTTTCTTCTCTGTCTGCTGGACGTTTCTTTTGTAGTCGATAATGAGACATCTTTTTTGTCTTATCTGATCTGCACTTCTTCTTTAACTTATCATTCAACGATTTTTTGACCGGTTAGCAGCATGGCTGCATTGCAATTTATGATAAACAAGTTTAGCTCCAATTTTTTCCTTTTTCTTATTTTCTTTTGCGGCACGCTGCTTTTGAACATTCTTTTTCTTCTTAACCCTTTGAAGCAGATTTCTCATCAAACATAATTTTTACACTTTTTTGATAGTTTTAAGTTATTTTAGATCTTAATAAGTGTAAAATGTTATATTTAAAATTTTAATTAATTTTTGTTCTAAAATATAGAGTGGGGCACCGGTGTCCCTTTCTGCGTTAAAGGTAAATTCATCATGGGACACGGGCGTCCAATGAATAAATATTTTTACAAATTGCACTTATTTACTATTACTTAGATATAGGAGTAGCAATAATTCATTACTGATCTGTTTTAAATAATCAAATTTAATTAGAAATAAATTTTTGAAATTGGTTGATAAAATTTTTTTAAACTACTTTTATTTAACATTTTTATTTTAGTAAAAAATTTACTCTGATAATCTAATAGATTTTTTATAGTAACTATTAGACTCTCTTTTATAATAAAAAACTATCATATAATAATAGTATTTGTAATAAGAGCGTCAAAAAATAAATAAGCAAAAGGGACACCGGTGTCCCATCTGCGTCAAAGAGTTAACAATCACTTGAGATGTTTGCGATGTAACTAATCGATGACGTTCTACATCATTATTGAGCTTCCTTAAAATTTCTTCTTCAGTCATCCTCTTTCTTTGCTGCGTGCATGCCTGATTATGTCAGCACCAGTTACATTGCGCTTTCTTTTGGGCATGACTTTATAGTTTCAGAAAACTAAATATTAAACCCTTCGTAAAAAAATCTTAAATGGTACCAAAAAAAAAAAAAAAAAAAAAAAAAATCAAAATTTTAGTACTTTGGTCACTGAAAATTATATATTAAATTATAGAAATATTTATAGTTTTGAATTGACCGCCACTTTGAAACAATATAGCATATCAGGGTTGATTCATACATGTAGTCGAAACCTTAATATAAGCTAAATGCATACAAAGCATCATACAAATTTGTTTAAAATTACGTTATGCAGATTGCCATAGTCATAAGAATAAACAGCAAACAGGTTGACACATTACTTTGCAAATAATGCAGAACGACATCGCTATCATTCAAAACAGCGCCAATAATAATAATAATAATAATAATAAATAAATTGCCAAATAGGGTTGTGGACCAACCTGAAATTTCTACCATATGCATAAATAAATATATATTTTAAACAACGTAAGTTAAAATGTGCTGTATAGGAGATTTATGTGATGAAATGTTTTCTTGTCATAATTAGGTGTATGAAATGTATCATAGAAATATTTAATTCCTTAATGTAAAAAGTTTAACATTGTGAAATTATTAGATGATATCATTTTTTAATTATTTGATTCTGATCTAAAATATATTTTATGCCAAAAAATATCCTATATATTTTTTAATGGCCTACATTTCGTTAAATATTCTAGCAAAAATAGAATAGAATACTGAATATTTAAATACCGACCAAGTTATCTTCATAAAATCATTGAAATACAGGTTGCCGTGGTCGTAAAAATAATTAGCAAACATATTGAAATATCGTTTTGTTGATAATCCAAAATAATATCGTTATCGTTCAAATCGGCACCAAAAGAAAAATCGCCAAATAGGGTTGTGGAAATGCCTGAAATTTCTACCATATACATAAATATGTATGCATTAAACGACGAAGATTAAAATGCGCTCTATAACTGTAAAATTCATTACATATGTTCTATGTGATAAATTTTTTTCTTGCCATAATTAGGTACATGAAATATATCATAAAAATATTTAATTCGGTAATATAAAAAAAATTATCATTGCGAAATTATAAGATGCTGTCATTTTTAAATGTTTTGAATTTGATCTAAAATAATTTTTTTCAAAAATGCGTCCTGTATATTTCAAAATATGTTTAAAAGGCCTAAATTCCGTTAAATATAATCGCAAAAATAGAATAAAATACTGAATATTTAAATGCCAATCAATTTATCTTCATAAAAAATTAGAATACAGGTCATAAAAACAAACAGCAAACAGGTTGACATATTATTTTGCAAATAATCCAGAACAACATCGTTATCGTTCAAAAGATCGCCAATAGCAAAATTGCCAAATAAAATTGTGGACCAGCCTGTTTCTAACATATAAATCAATATATATATTTTAAACAACATAAGTTAAAATGTGGTCTATAGGAGATGTATGTGATGATTTTTTTTTTTTTTTTTTTTTCCATAATTAGGTATATGAAATGTATCATAGAAATATTTTAATCCGTAATATAAAAAAATTATCATTTCGAAATCATAAGATTTGATTTTGATCTAAAATATACTTTATGCCAATATATATTCCATATATTTTTAAATATTTTAAGAGGTACATTTCGTTAAATATTTTAGCAAAAATAGAATAGAATACTGAATATTTAAATATCGATCAAGTTATCTTCATAAAAACTTCGAAATACAGGTTGCCATGGTTGTAAAAATAAATAGCAAAGAGACTGAAATATCATTTTGTTGATAATCCAAAAAAATATCGTTATCATTCAAAACGGCACCAAAAGAAAAATCGCCAAATATGGTGCTGCCCGAAATTTCTACCATATACATAAATATATATTTTTAAACAACGAAGATTAAAATGCGCTCTATAAGAGTTTTATGTGATGATTCTTTTTCTTGCCATAATTAGGTATATGAAATATATCATAAGAAATATTTAATTTCGTAATACAAAAAAATTATCATTGCGAAATTATAATATGCTGTCATTTTTAATTGTTTTGAATTTGATCTAAAATATTTTTTTTTTTTTTTTCAAAAATATATCCTATATTTTTTAAAATATGTTTAAAAGGCCTAAATTTTGTTAAATATTATAGCAAAAATAGAATAGAATACTGAATATTTAAATGTGATCAAATTATCTTCATAAAAAATTAGAATACAGGTTGCTGCGGTCATAAAAATAAACAGCAAACAGGTTGACATATTATTTTGTAAATAATCCAGAATGACATCGTTATCGTTCAAAAGAGCGCCAAAATAAACAATGCCAAATAGATTTGTAGACCAGACTGAAAATTCTAACATATATATATATTAAACAACATAAGTTAAATGCGCTCTATAGGAGATTTATGTGATGATTTTTTTTCCATAATTAGGTATATAAAATGTATCGTAGAAATATTTAATTCCGTAATTTAAAAAAAAATTATCATTGAGTAATTATAATATGCTGTCATTTTTAAGTGATTTGATTCTGATCTAAAATATATATTACTAGCAGGCTTTGCCCGCTTCGCTGGACGTTAAACTTAAATGATTTGTCAAAATGCCATATCTTTATTAACAACCTAAGTTCTCGCTGTGATTGGTAGAGGTTTTCTCGCTCCCAATGTGAGGAGTCTGGGTCCCCACTGTCTTCGGCACAACTTACCCACTTCTTACTTCCCCACCCTCAGCGGGTGAGTTCGAAGTTTTGCAAAATCCCACTAATGTACATAATGCGTACACTTAATCAATATCCACACACCAAAATTCGCCATTCTAAGATAATTCAAAGCGAATTCAAACGGAAAACATGTTTTTACACATTTTTATTGCCATCCGACTCCGAGAAGGGGGGGGGGGGGGGATTTCGAATTTCGTGAAATGCAGTTACAATAAGTGCCGGATACATACAAACAATTTACGCACCAAATTTCGTGACCACAGAAGTCTTTAAAAGACAGTATTATAAATAAAAATAAAAATTATACAGACAGGACATTATTTCATTATTTAAAACATGAAAATCTGACATTGACAGATTTTAATTTAGTGCCAGAGGCCTACTGCTAAACTTGTTAATATCGACAAATTCTTCTTTAGTTAATTCGTGACGATCTAAATTCCATGATAAAGTTTTCATTAAATCAAACCAATGTGTTTCAGCTGCAGATATTGTAACAAATAACGTTGGAAGTCCAAACTGTCTTATAGCCGCAAAACAACGTTTTTTCTCTTTTTCCCAATGAGGGGGAGGTGTGCCTTGGGGGGACTCATGTCAAAGGTGTGCCTTGGGGGGGGGGAACTCATGTCAAAGTTGTACCTTGGGGGGGACTCATGCCAAAGTTGGGCCTTGGGGGGACTCATGTCAAAGTTGGGCCTGGGGGAGACTCATGTCAAAGTTGGGCCTTGGGGGGACTCATGTCAAAGGTGTGCCTTGGGGGGACTCATGTCAAAGTTGTACCTTGGGGGGGATTCATGTCAAAGTTGGGCCTGGGGGGGATTCATGTCAAAGTTGGGCCTTGGGGGGACTCATGTCAAAGGTGTGCCTTGGGGGGGACTCATGTCAAAGTTGTACCTTGGGGGGGACTCATGTCAAAGTTGGGCCTTGGGGGGACTCATGTCAAAGTTGGGCCTTGGGGGGACTCATGTCAAAGTTGGGCCTGGAGGGGACTCATGTCAAAGTTGTGCCTTGGGGGGACTTCATTCAATAAATCCCCATTCAATAAACCGACTGAAATAGGCCCTTAGCACTATTAAGAGTGTATTATAAAAATTCGACAACGCTGTACCGACTGAAATAGGGGTACCTTGGGGGGGGGACTCATGTCAAAGTTGTGCCTTGGGGGGACTTCATTCAATAAATCCCCATTCAATAAACCGACTGAAATAGGTCCTTAGCACTATTAAGAGTGTATTATAAAAATTCGACAACGCTGTACCGACTGAAATCGGGGTACCTTGGGGGGGACTCATGTGAAAGTTGTGCCTTGGGGGACTTCATTCAATAAATCCCCATTCAATAAACCGACTGAAATAGGCCTCTAGCACTAATTAAGAGTGACCTATAAAAATTCGACAACTGTACCGACTGAAATAGGCCTCTAGCACTAATAAATACAAAAAGCACAGCTTAAGTATCGGAACCCTTTGGTGACTTTAAATATTTTAATCCATTTTTGCGATGAACTGAATTGGCTATCTCAATTGTGCAATTAAAGATCTTGGCGAGAAACGTCCGAGCTATTCGGTGCCGAATTTCAAATTTTGCCAAAGGGATCGAATACTAAAGCTGTTCCATATCGAATCTGGGTTGAAAACGGAAAAAGGGTATTTCTAAGATAATTCAAAGCGAATCCAAACGGAAAAACATGTTTTTACACATGTTTATTGGGAGCGACTTCAGTATAAAACCACAACGGTATTTGGCGATTTTTTTTGTTGGCGATTATGGCTGAATCATAAATCTAAAAATCATAAATCATATATGATAAATGATAAAATCATAATCTAAATCATAAATCCAAAATAAGCAAAATATTAGGCTGCCATATTATATCGCAAACAGTCCAGAACGACATCGTTATCCTTCAAAACAACGCCAAAGAAAAATCGCCAAATTCAGCTGTGGGGTTATACAGAAGTTATACCGTTTATTGCCCTCCGACTCCGAGAAGGGGGGGGGGAGATTTCGAATTTCGTGAAATCCAGTTACAATAAGTGCCGGATGCAAACAAACAATTTACGCACCAAATTTCGTGACCACAGAAGTCTTTAATAGAAAATATAAATAAATAAGTACAAAATGCACAGCTTTAGTATGGGAACCCTTTGGTGACTTTAAATATTTTAATCCATTTTTGCGATGAACTGAATTGGCTATCTCAATTGTGCAAAGATCTTGGCGAGAAACGTCCGAGCTACTTCGGTTCCGAATTTCAAATTTTGCCAAAGGGATCCAATACTAAAGCTGTTCCATATCGAATCTAGGTTGAAAACGGAAAAAGGATAAAATAAAATAGAAATATCAGACCTATATTTATAAATTTTGTACCAAATGAAAGAGGCGATTTTTCTGAATCCAGGGGTGCAAACAGTTTTTCGATGCGACAATTAGATATTAAAAAAATAACTAAAGTATGAAATTTAAGTGGCAACGGAAAAACGGATAAAGGGAAAAATAAATTAGAAGTATCGGACCTATCGTTACAAAATCAGTACCAAATGAAAGAAGTGATTTTTCTGAATCCTGGGGTGTAAACAGTTTTTCGATACGACAATTAGATTTTTTAAAATTAACTAAAGTATGAAACTTAGATGGCAACACTTCATTTCAATCTTTTCATAATTTGTAGTGAAAATCACGCGAATACAAAAGTCTTTAACTTAAAAATTTATTTTTATATTTCATTTTTTCATTCAAACCATTTTAGTAAAAGATATTTATGGCGCATGCGCAGGCGTTTTTTACCCACAATTTAAACACTAATTATAATTTTGAAAATTTCTATATATATAATTTCAAGTTGGGTGAAGACCTAAGTTTCTGCCAAGCGCCGTTGAATTCCGTCCAGCCGTTCTCGAGTGATGCCCGGACAAAATGTTTTAGTCTTTTACCCCCTAGAGGGGAACGGGGGGGAATTTCTGAAAAGTTGATAGATATAATTTTAAGTTGGGTGAAGATCTAAATTCCTGCCAAGCATCGTTGAATTCCGTCCAGCCGTTCTCAAGTGATGCCCGGACAAACGTGTTTTAGTCTTTTACCCGCTAGGGGGGGGAACGGGGGTTAATTTCTGAAAAGTTGATAGATATAATTTTAAGTTGGGTGAATACCTAAATTCCTGCCAAGCGCCGTTGAATTCCGTCGAGCCGTTCTCAAGTGATGCCCGGACAAAAAAAGCGACATTCGGACACGATGACATACACACAGACACACACACACACACACACACACACACACACACACACAGGCAAAATTTTCTGAAGTCATTTTCGGCTTTCATGGGGTGTGAAACGTGAAGATATCGCAAAATTTTTCGATTCCGACAAATTTACAGACAAAACTCTGATTTTATTAATATAGATGCCAAAATATATCCTATATGTTTTTAAATATTTTTAAAAGGCTTACATTTCGTTAAATATTTTAGCAAAAATACAATAGAATACTGAATATTTAAATGTCGATCAAGTTTATATTATAAACTAATAAGTACCTAAAATAAGTAACTAATAAGTACTAATAAGTTAATAACCGTTTGAGCTAGCTTCATGAAATTTGGGCTTTTACATGTCCTTATGGATATAATTAAACACACGTAGTTTTATGTGTTTACGTTAAAGAGGTTTTGAGTTATAGAAGGGTCAAAAGTGGCACCAAGTGGTTCGTGTAATATTACACTCGGCGCTACTTAGCCTTTTCCTTTGCTTGAACTTGGCTTGACACGCTGCCGCGTGTCTAGATATGTTTAAAAGTCCTACATTTCGTTAAATATAATAGCAAAAATGGAATAGAATACTGAATATTTAAATGTCGATCAAGTGTATCTTCATAAAAATTTGGAATACAGGTTGCCATGATCATAAAAATAATCAGCAAGGAGGTTGGCATATTATTTTGCAAAGAATTCAGAATGACATCGTTATCGTTCAAAACGCAGCCAAAAGAAAACTCGCCAAATAGGGTTCGTTATGGACCAGCCCGAAATTTCTACCATATATATAATATGTATTATATATGCATACATAAATATAGTACAGTATTGTGGCAATTAATTGAGGAATGCATTTTTTTTTTTTTTTTTCATAAATTCAGTTTTATTCAAATTTTCTATGGATACATTTAAAACTAATAATTGATATGACCTCCCCGAGACTTTATAACATCACAGACACGTTTCGGCATGGAATGTACTAGACTGACGCATATAGTTTTGATTTCAACGTCTCTGAACCATATATCAATAACGGCTGAAATTAGCTTGTCCATCGTCGTACAGTCAAACTTATGAAGACGTTTTTTGAAAATATCCCACAAATTTTCTATCGGATTCATGTCCGGTGAATTCCCGAGCCATTCCAGTACAGTTTGTTTGTTTTCTGTGCAGAAATTTTGGATTCGTTTCTAAGTGTGACGTCGTGCGCCGTCTTGTTGGAAAACGCCATCTTCATTCGGCCGCAGTTTAGACATGGTTGGAAGCAATTTTCGGGTCAATATAACTTCGTAACTGGCACTATTCATCATTCCTTCGACGGGAACAAGATATTCTGTCCCCAAAACGCTGAAACAATCCCAAAACATCTTTTTGGGCGGATGCTTAGGTGCTTGATTGATGTGGTGCTGATTGAGAGGTTCTCCTTTGTTCCTTCGCACGAACTTAGATCTAAATCCCTGAACCACAAAATGTGTTTCGTCAGAAAAGAGAACCTTCTTCCAATACTTCTCAGTCCATGTTTTGTATTTCCGTGCCCATTCCAACCTTTTTTTCTTCATGCAAGGCGTGAGAAGCTGTTTCTTGTACGGTCGACGTGCTCTCCGGCCACGCATGGGAAAGAAGAAAGGGTGAATCTGGTTGATGGTCAGCCGTAAAGTATAATTGTTGCAAAAATGTAAATAAAATATCATTGCTTTTTATTTGTTAGAAAAATATATTTTTTAATTACATATATAATTGACTAAAATAATCACAATACATAAACGACAGCAAAAATGTGTTAAATTGCTTTTATTATATATGTTACTCACGATTTTTCCTGGAATGATCTAAATGACAATACTTTTTGCTTTATCTAAATAAGTCTACAACATCTTAATTATGTGAAAAAATCGAAAAATTTCGATGCAATTTTGAAGCCAATGCTGTTCATTCTAGATGAGGGTTTTACAAGATCCATATTTTTGAAATGCAGTACTTCAGATATCAGATGTACAATTTCTTTCACATTAATCTTCGCGTGGGTTTTACAACGGTTTCTGTGTGTAACATTCTACATGTCAGATTCTCTCGGGGATGCGTCATCACTGTTTGGCTGAACATTTCTTGTAAAAATGACATATTGAGATCATTACGGAATTCTTGAAGTAAAGATTCAGTTTTTTCTAGAGGTGAAGGTAAAAACTGACGGGTTTCACTGCTTTCCACGCTAATTTCTTGGATATCAACTTGACTGGATTCAGAACGTGACTCAATTGTTTGTTCAGAAGATTCAACTCTTTGTAAAATTGGAAACGGGCATTGAAAAATTACATCCTTTTCCATGCGGATGTCAGTTTGATTGGCTTGAGAAATTAATTGGCTTTGATGTGGATGAGATTCGGTTTTTTCTGATGGCGGAAGTAAATATTGAGGACTTGCATCATTCTTCATGGTAATTTCACGAACATCAGTTTGAACAGCTTTAGTGTATGAGCTTCGATTACTATTTGCAGAAAACGAATTGTATTTTTTGCATTTTTCTCTGATGGGTTTTGATTTGAAAAGTTTTTTCCATATCCATTCTTTTTCCGCTAGTGATCCAGTGTCTTCAAACAATTTATGTTTCAACAAAATTTCAGTTGATTGTCTAGATTCAGACGCAAGCCTTAGCCCAGCTCTACCGAAATTCTCTGCTATCTTTAACGTGCAGTTCTTGATGTGTCAATTCTGATAAAATGATCGGCATTCTTTGTTGAAGTTCTTTTTCTGGAAAAGAAAAGAAAAGAAAAATCTCTTTATATAATTATATACTATACTGTATAAATTTTTCTATTAAAAAGAATTATATAAAAAATAAGATAAAAAGAAAGTTAATCTCATTAGACTAATGTCGTCATTTTTTCTTATTATATCATTGAACTGAGTCCACGAGCTTAAATATTGTCCACTTATAAATCTATTTTTTATTTCATTTTTAACGCGCGCTTTTTATTTCCTAATTCAAAATTATTAAAAAAAAAAAAAAAAAAAAAAACTTTTTCGATACTGTCCGTTTTGAAACTGATTATTATTAATTCTCTTTTCTTTTTCTTAAAAAAAGAAAAAAAAAAAAAAAAAGATTTTGATGAAATTCTGGCGCAAAAGCAGAATTTAGTTTAGTACAAAGAACTATTAGTTTTTTTTTTTTCTTTCAAATTATAACACTCCTTTCAAATTGCCCAATTATATTTTCGAAAAATTTTCGATTTCGATAAATGTCCAACTATCGTAAAACTGGTATCGTAAAAATCCGTACATTGAGACTAATTGTCCTCAGTCCTTAAAAATAAAAGTTTTTTTAAATAAAATATAGTATGACTAAGCATTAAGATTTACAAGGCCACACAAAAAATAAATTAAGGGCTACAACTGTAATTTTTTGCAGTTGCATTTCCGTTATTATAAACGTTTTTAACACTTTCTAACAATGTTTAAAAGAGTTGGAGCAGTCTCCCTAGAAGAGCTCGAAATCACTCTACAAGTTGTGAGCAGGGACTGCTCCCTGTTAAATGTTTAAGAGTGATTATAATTTGTCTGTCTGCCTTTCTTTCCATCGGACTTTCTGCCTGCCTATCTGAACAGGGGACAGTCCCCGCTCATTGCTCTTGGAGCGATGTTGAGCGCTTCAGTGTCTCGGGCAACAAGTGTCCCAGACAGAGGGAACTGCTCCGAACGTTTATTGAGAATTCAACAAGCGTTTACAAAATTCGCCAGGCATTGAGCCTCAACTGATAGAGGGCGATAATTTATTTATAGCAGGTGTGCCGGGATTAAACTCCACGCGACAGAGGGCACAAGGAGGAATAAATAGCTTTGTTAAGACTTTGCAATGAGAATTTTAATCTATGATTTCATTTGTCCGCCTCCAATATCTGTAAATGTTTTCAAGATTTCTTCAAAAAGATATATGTCCAGTGCCAGATTATGACATGGGCACACAGGGCGCTGGCCCAGGGCCTCCAAATTTAGGGGGCCTTACCTCCAAAATCTACATACTACAAATTGTCACATGATATATCTTGTAAAAACAAAGACTTGTTAAAACTCTTTTTCTATATTACATTAATGAACTTAAACAACTGTTAAATTTTTCATTAATCTCTTAAACTAAGTCGATATTTATATTGGCAAATCATACTGCTTTAGATTTTCGATTGTCTTGACCATAAAACTAATGATTTTGTTATAGATTGGTAAAAATTAAGGAAATAGAAAGTATAAACGAAAGAGAAAAAAAAAAATAATGCGCTACAACTTAAATTGCTTTAAAAAAGTGGAAAAACTTAGAGGGTTTTTTTTTTTTTTTTTCCAGAATAGGTTTTTTATGAAGGGCAGCGGGGGGGCCTCCAAATAGCATCAGAGCTCCGGATTTTCAAAAAGCATAGTCGGGCCCTGTATATATCCTTCAAGTTCCTTATGGAATATTCCTTATTAAAAATGGTATAAATAGAATAAATGGTTTGTGTACAGGGACATCCACAAAAATGCCAGTGTATTGCATTTTATTACAGGAATTTCGTAAATCATATTTACATAAATTTGTGCTGCACAAATCATAATAAAATTGACATTAATAGTTTATATGGTAACAAAAAAGTTTTTATAGAATATGGTTTTTCTTTAGCGTTACAGGGTTTCACTAAAATATTCAAGCACATTAAAGGCTACAGTTAGATATTTCTAGAATTGCATTTTCGTTTGCGTTATGTATTTTTGACGCTTTCCGACAATGTTTAAGAGTTATTATGAATTTAATTATAGCCTATCTGTTTGCATTTCTGTCCTTCTGTGTGTCCTTTGTAGATGACGTAGGCAATGCATATTAAAAGTTAAACGATGTTACAGTTGGGAAGTGTTAGTAATCTTTGTGAACTGCATGATTTTTTGTTCTTTTCTGTTTTCCTGATAATAACACAATGAATTAAAAAATCTTTCACAGCTCTATTGCACTGATTTATATGACATATTATGCAAATTTACATCCCAGTAACCTAAATATTGTATTTCATGGTTTAAATTGCTTTGAAGGAGATTATGAAAAGTTAATTTAATAAAATAGGACTAAGCAGATGTGATAAAGATATCTTCCTTTAAATTGCCACGTCTCGAATAAATTGCCAGTTTCTTCATATTTAATTTAGCACCTTCTTGAATGTTTCGCAGAAAGTTTGCGATATTTAAGGTATCCTAATTTTAAGGAGAGCTAAAATATAATAGCTAAAATAAGAATGACAAGAAAAAACGGGGAATAACGTGAATGTATTTTTAAAAGCAATTTTAAATCACAATGGCAGAGTTTTTTTGAACTTATTTTTTGCTTTATTTATTCTTGTGACTCGTGAATATTGTAGGGTAAGTTCGGGAGAGATGGGCCATGTTTTTTCTTCGTTCTCTAAAAGCCGTACATTTACATATGTTTTACTTTTCGTTGTATATACATATAGTGTATGACGTTTCTTATAAAAATACAAATGTAGAAGGTCATATCTTTAAAGGAATTCCTGTTATGATTTTTTAAAACTTTTGCTGTGCCGTCCATCTCGCCCGAAGTAGTCCGGGTGAGACGGACCACTTGAATGAGAGAGACGGACCACAATAAAATAATGAAATAATTGCACATGTATTATGTTTATAAGTGTTTATTTTCATTACATGAGAATCAAATTAACTTACTTACAAGTAAATTACTTAATATTAAGTTTACATGTATTACTATTTGACTTTTATTGTGTATCAAACTTAAGTTGTTAAAGTTATTTCTTTAATTCTTATTGAATTCAAACACTATATGAAAATGTTTTTATACACTATGAGTTAAGATTGTTTTGTAGTCACTATTTCTTAATATTTAATTTCTTCCCACAATAATCGCATGTTACTTCAAACCGTGAACGTATTTCGTGAAGCCAACGCAAACAAGATACGCACTGTATCCAATCTACATTTTGTTTTGTCTCATTGTAATATTCACCGCATCCCGCGCATTCGTTTTCGTTCCAACCTTCTACATACTCTTTAACTACATTTCTCGCGACCATGGAAATCTCTGCGCAAGTGCGGATTCAACGAGTCCACTAGTAAAATAGGGGAGACAAGCTTTTCGTTGAGAGAAAATAAGCGATAAGGGAATACCGAATGACTGGATGTTTACTAAATTCAAACCTGTTGGTCAACTTGGAAACCCTCCACGATTTTCGACTCGTCTTCACTGCTAGGCGTAGGAAACGTGGTTACACTATAGTCATCTTCGTCATCACTTACCTATTTATTTATTTTTGAAATAAATTAAATAATGGAAGAAATATCCTTTCCAATTACCTTATATATTATGCTACTAGCAGGCTACGCCCGCCTCGCTGGTCATTGTATTTAAATGAATTTTCAAAAGAATTGAATCACTATTTATTTTTTATATTACATTATAAATAAAAACTAAAAAAAAAATCTGCATTGAAATCGCTCTAAACCTTACTTCGGGTACCTGTTGACCCGCCTTTTAGACTTCTGTTTTGCACTCGTCTTGCTTCCGCGGAGGTCAAAATTGTGATGGCATGTCTCCGGACCACCTCTAGGGGTGAATCCAAGACCGTCGCCAAATGCCCGTTGCGCAGCACTGGTGGGATGTAAAACTCAAACAACCAACCATGCACTCGTTTTGCAACAATGCTCTATGGTCTTATGTGAATGATTCTCAAGAATGAATCAGCTATTGTTTACAAATTTAATAGATTATATATGGGAAATAAGTACGCTGTAATTTAAAAATTGCAGCTCTTAGAACTTCAAATCTAATAACTTTTAAAAAAATTATTCATTATTCTTTAATATTAGACTGTTTTTTGTTTCATATTAGACTCTTATTTTAAGATAAAAGCAATCGAATGATATCGTGTTGTTAAACTTTGCATCGTAATATCTTTAAATCTAATAACTTGATGTATATAGTGTCCTCACAAAAAATTAACAGTTTTTAGAGCTCTTTTAAAAAAGCATAACATATATGCAGTATCTTTTAAAAAAATTGATCAGTTTTTAACTAAAAATTGGCCAACTTTCATGACCAAAATAGTTAAACCTAGACCAATAAAAAAATAGGAGAGGTCCGCCGGATGTGTTCCGCCGACAAACTCTTTGCTTTATTTATATAGATTCACATCATACTAATGTAACTTTCTAATAAACCAATATGTTGTGGCCAGAAGATTTTCTTCTGTGTTATCTTATACAAATTCACGCAGTAAAAATTATTTATTAAATTTATTTTTCATGATGAATGTAGACTATCTTTATCACAGAAATGCATAACATTCAATGCCGAAAGAAAATAATTTTGCGCCGACATCTAAAATCGATAACTTTGTTTTTTAAATTCTCACAGATCCGTCGTTCTGTCATTGGTTTTAAAGGTACTGACTAGTTATTTTGGAAAGACGCATATTGAAAATATACACAGCCCCACGCTCTCCCATGGGGGAGCGATGCTCTACATGCACACAAATTTGTTCCTAGCTTACTACTACTGTTATCAATAATTCTTATCAATTTTGCAACCATACTTTAAAAAAATTCTTATTATATATAATATTTATACGAAATTTTGGTCTATACTTCTGTGCTAAAATTTATGAAAAAATGAGATCTTTGAGAGATTGATCCCAAATGTAATCAGCACCAATTTAGATCAAGATCCACCTAAACACGAAATTTAGTTAAATTGAGTTCAATTGTATGTTAGATGCAGTGTTCCACAAAATTTTTGATATACACAGTAACGCATAGACTCACGGACACTCGCGCAGACAGACATTTTCTAAAAATAGTCAAATCTACTTAAGAGCAACTCAAAATGTTTAAGTTTATCGAAAACCGGAGTTTGATAAATTTCACTAATCCAAACATAGAGTAGAAAAAAAAAAGAATGACACCAGCATTGAGTAAATTGCAGGATATATCCTCTTTCGTATATTTCAAACTGAATTCAAGAAGATGGAAGCTCATTTCATAAAGTATGATTATGCAGCTGTGACAGGGGCATCTTTCTACAAAGTACCACGTCTCGAATAAATTGCCAAAGTTCTGCATATTAAGCTAAGCTTCATGAATATTAAACTGTTCACAGCCTAACTATAGTGGGATATTCTAGTTTTTGGGAGAGCGAAAATCTGTTCGCAGAAAAATATGAATGACAAAAATAGCCGGACATTCTTATGAGCGATTTCAAAACGCTAGTAGTAAATTTTTATTTTGCTGTAAAATGTACGACAGTAATGGTGTTGAAATGAATAAAAGTTTTTTAAGCAAACATTATAAACTAGTGGATCTGCAGATCAGGAGCCTCAACGTCCGCTTTCTATTACCGTAATGTAACCCGCGGCGGAAGGTAACCCGCAGCATAAAAAAAAATTATCTAAAAATAATTATAACCGAAAGATAGCCCGCACTAGAAGATAGCTCGTACTTCTAAAACCACATGGTCGGCGATCGCAGTTTGTAATTTCAATACCAATTGCTATTATTTTAGTAATAAGTAGGAAAAGATACAAATATACAAATAAATATAAATAATAAACAAATAAATTTACTTACCTATAATGAAAGAGCAAATAATCATAACTTATTATTAATCTTTTTCTCTATATAAATTACTATAAACTGGAGTAACTTCTAATGATTAACACTTTTATTCAATTTATAAGAAAATTATAGATTAATAATAAATTTATTTACAAAGTTCATTCAAATCCATCGAATTCGGATTTTTCTGTATTAGAATTAAAATGCTGCAATATTGTTTGGAACAGTTCGTCTGCATCATCCTTATTGTCCTCCTCATCAAATTTCTTTTCACTGTCCTCAATTTCATCGTCATTATACATTAATAATCTAGATTTTTTTAATCCAGATTTTACCGTTTTGATAGTAATAGTGTCCCAAACGTTAATACACATTCAGCTACTTTCACTAGAGATGCTTTGATTTTATCCTTGTTCGCGATAGATACCCCGCACCGGATGATAGCCCGCAAGACATACAAAGTCAGTTTTTTAATAGATTACCCGCGGGTTATATACGCGAAATTACGGTACTCAATAATGAGCAATTCATTTTCATTTATATTTTGTTGTATACATATGCAAAGAATAAAACGTTTAATTCTAGATAAACTTCCCTGTGACAGAGGCGTTGCAACCTCTTATATCCCCGTCGGTTTTATTTATTTATTTATTCATTTACCAAATATAGGTAATTTTACCATAAATACACATACCTACTGTAGTCACCGTGTATATTTTTAATTCTATGTACGTCAAATCAGAGAAGTACAAATATGAAATTTTACACAATATTAAAATAAAGAAAAATAGATACGCAAGAAAGACGCAGTAATGTTTTATCATAAAAATACAACGCAAAAACATTTACAAAATTATTATTATTATTATTTTTTTTTTTTTTTTTTTGTTGTTGTTACTGTTTAACTGTAGAAAAAATAGTTGATATAATGAAATATGTATAATAAGATGTATGTAATACATTATTACGATAAAATTTATTACCATTAGAAAGCAATAAAACAATATAAATTGCGGTAAAATTAAAATTCAAGAGGTTTTACAAAGTTCATCCAGTGATTACGGTTACAATCATAGAAAATAATACTTCTACATATATAAATTATATCCTTTGATATCCATTGTGGATTAATAGCATAAAACTAATTGTGTAGAAGAAATTTTACGAAATACAATATGTTGTTTTACGTTTTAACTAAAGAAATGTATCTCTACAAAAATAAAATATACAGAATATTTCTATTGTATAATTATAACCATAAATGTAATTCGCTTAAAAATCGTAGACAAGAGGTGTATTATCTGTTTATACATACACAAGAAAAAACCTTTTTAAAACATTTAAAAAATATATATATAATATTAATATTTTAAAATTAATTATGATAAAAATACAAAAGAAAATAGTTTTAGAAATATTTATTCTAATGTTTTAAGTTTCAGAAATAGAAAAAGTAACCTACATATATGAAATATGTACAATAACATGTCCTTTGAACGTTAATACCATAAAAATAAATTATTATAAAAAACATTTATCATAAAAATACGATACGTTTTGTGCAGTTTATGTCAATGAATTTGGTTTAAACTATAGATAAATTATTCTATATACATAAAAAATACATAATACAATAATATGTCCATTATGCTTATGCATCAATGCCATAAACTTAATTACTATAAAAATGCAACACAAAAGGTTTTTACAACATTCACTTCAAAATTATATGTTTAATTAACATAAAATTACCCTATATTCAACACATATAAAAAATATGTTTGTTTACATTAATGCGATAACATTAGTAACTTAATTTTATAATATTACAGTAAAATCAATGCTTCAATGGAACTAATTATTATAACAACGCAAAAGAAAAAAGTTTTTCTAAAATATTTCACTGTTTTAAGTTCCAACTATACATACAAAAGTACTCTATATACATGATATTTATATATAATAATCTCCGCTGTACATTAATTTTTTATTTTAGTTGCGATTTCCGAAGTACATTTTGAACAAAAATTGTAAAATAAACACAAATTTATGTAATATTATAACTCACCCATATATTTGGTTTTGTATATAAATCTGTTTACTATTTAAACTTTAGATGTTTTAATTAAATATATTTTACACGAATTTACTAAAAACAGTTTGAAAAGTTTCAAATATTAGAAAACTTACGCTAATTTGAATAGCCGCTCTTCCTCCTTCAGTCTCGAAGTTAACAGCTTGCATTTTTTAATACATTCTAATCTGCCGAAGCAAAAGTAAGGATCCAAAATGAGATCTGTAATACGGTGTACTTTGGACAAAGCGACGTAAGTTATACCGAGCTTCAGCTCCTGTAGAATTGGTCATTTTCTGTTTGACAACTTGGATTAAATTTTGGTAGTATTCGGACAACGTTTCCGCCATTTGATTAAAGCATTTCCTTTTTTAAAATACTGTGAGAAGAAATCGTACATGGATAAATCTTCTAATTCTGAAATTCGAAGTGGATATGCGTCTTAGAAATGCATGTGACTTGTGAAAGTTTTCTATCTCTTGATTCCCTTCTATTGGTATCGATTTATCTTCTTCCACGTTGACTCGTACAATTTCTAGTGAAGAATGGTACAAAGGCCATCCCATGGGAATGTGAAACAACTCTTGCGTTGAATAATCTCTCTCACTACATATTTTTCCGAAAAGTTTTCTAATTAATGATTTAACAGTAACTGCTTTAATTGAAGTTTCGTACAGTGCATTTTCAATCAGTGATTCAATCCCACCTGATTTTGGTTCACTTTTGTTTGCGTACTTTGCTATGTAATTCCATACGGCATCACTTGACGAAATGGGATAAACATCAGTATTCGCTCTACAGTGCTCAATTAAATCGAGTATGGTTATATAAAGGGGGTCGTTTCTTTCTGTTTTCAGAACCGATTTCTTTTCTTCCTTAGAAAGATGTGTTTTTTCCTCTAAATCGAATGGAAATTTAAAACGGCACACTTCTTCTCCAGATTTTTTGAGCTTCCTTAAACATTGTGGTCTATGTTTTGTATGTCTTTGACACGCATTCAGTAAATTGATATAATTATTAACATGGTCATTGACTTCCGAATAATGCAAAGTACAAGGATGAACCGGAGGTTTGGGAGCAGTAAAATTTAGGTTTATCGTACATATAATATTTCCGAAGTATTCAGCAATGCGATCTCTTTCTTCTTCAGTTTTGTTATTAATACTTTGTGAATAAAAAACTTTGCACGTTCCTTAAAAATGTAGCTGAAAACTAAAGGAGTTTAATTCAGGAGTGTCGTGCGTATTCTTATTTTTTCATTCTCACAGACATTTTCATCTACACTAGAAGCTTGGATAAGTCTAAACGCTTCAGACTAATACAAATCAGCAGCACTGAGAGTTAAAAATATCGTAGGTGAACCTAAACAATTTGCAATCAAAAGGCTTACCCAAAAAGCAATATTGTTTATAGGCAAAGCCCTTTCATATCCAAATGAAAGTTTGCTAGTGTCTGAGGATGGATTGATTACCGGCAAATTTTTCCCTCCAAAAGTTATAGTAAACCATGATACAGTCTATGGATCAAGGTGTAATTTTCAGCAATGAAATGGCACTACAGATCGAAACTTTTGAAAAATGTGATTCATGGAGTTCTAGGTTTCTATTCAGTGGTTCATCTAGCGAACCAATACGTACTGCTTCCTCTTAATGACGAATAAAAAGTCAAGAGCTTTCGAACAATTCCAGGATTTGATTGGATCATTTTTTTCAACTGCATCGGAGTGTACTTTTGAGGTTCAGAGTTTTTTTTTTTGGATGCAGATATTTTCTTTTTTTTTAAAGCTTCCCTCCGCTTTAAACTATTCATAGATAAAAAAATTAAATCTAGGATGTTTTGAAAACGTTGATCTTTGTACAATATTAAATGGCAGAAATATTCGAAAGGAGAAACATTTTGCTGTCTCGCATTTCTCAAATTACATGCTCCCGTTGGGAAAAGTGTCGGGAATGCCATTTCAACATAGCAAACATGGTAAATTCATTTATGGGGTTTGGAATCATTCGAGGCTAAGGTGTAGTAGCTCCCAAAGTTTTTCGGACAATCGCTTCATTCAATTACCTTGCAACAATCGATTCATTGTTGCAAGGTAATAAATCTAGTGCATTAGTAGTATTAACGATGCAATCGCCCTCCTCCTCAGGATTTATGACCTCTTCTTCTTGCGTTGATAACTGATCTAATGCATTTCCATCCTCTGGTATTGAGTCCAAAGTATCAGAGTCGATTTCAATGTTTTTTAATAAATGTTCCTTTTTTTAAACCAAAGTAATGGCTTATAAATCTTATTTCTGCTTACATTAAAATCAGTAAAACTTGATTCCACATTCCGTCTAAATACAATAATATTTCTCAACTCTTCGATACGTTTTTGAAGTACTTTTACAACTTCTTCATTATCTTGAGAAAAATTAATTATTTGGCCACTATAACCTAGCTGACCTCCACGTAATTTATATACGGATATCACTTGGTGGACTCGAGCAATAAGTTGTTTCCTCTATCATTGATAAATTTAGTAATTCCTGTGGTACCACTCCTGGATCCATATCATTTTTCAAACTGAATTTATTGAAACGATTTTCAAATTTGAGACATCTATTGCAAACCCCATCATTAGTTTTCATTCCTATAAAATTTTCAAGACAAACTTCACAACCTCTCCAACTGAACTTTTTTTTTTTTTTTTTTGTATTTCAAATGGTGTCAATTGGTACGTAGATACGTTTTCATCACCAGTAATAGCTTTCTTAACAGAATAATGTATTCTTTTCCAAAGTCTATTATTACTTTGTCCGTATCTCTCACCAATTCTAATTTTCGATTTGCGTATACGACCTTGTTTCATGCGAACAGCATTTTGCACATTAGTTTCCATGCTTCGAGATTTCGATTTGCTTAATTTGTCTTTCTGCAGTCGCACTTGTCTTTTTTTTATACTTTCCATTCTTCGGATTTGTGCAACATTTAGTCTTTTTCTTATCAATCGTACTTGTCTTTGTTCAATTGTTTCCATTTTTCGAGCTTTCGATATGTTTAATTTTACTTTTAATTTCTGCAGTCGCACTTCTTTTTGTTCAAAAGTTTCTGTGTATCGAGATTTCGATTTCTTTGTCTTTCTGCAGTCGCACGTGTCGTCTTTGTTTAGTACTGTCCATTCTTCGGATTTGTGCAACATTTAGTTTGTTTTCTTACCAATCGTACTTGTCTTTGTTCAATTGTTTTTATTCTTCGAGCTTTTGATGTGTTTAATTTTACTTTCTGCAGTCGTACTTTTCTTTGTTCAGTAGTTTCTGTGCATCGAGCTTCCGATTTCTTTAATTTGTCTTTTTGCAGTCGCCCTTATCTTTGTTTAATACTTCCCATTCTTCGGATATGGGCAACGTTTAGTCTTTTTCTTGCCAATCGTACTTGTCCTTTGTCCAATTGTTTCCATTCTTCAAGCTTTCGATGTGTTTAATTTTACTTTCTGCAGTCGTAATTTTCTTTGTTCAATAGTTTCTGTGCATCGAGCTTTCGATTTGTTTAATTTATCTTTTTGCAGTCGTACTTCTCTTTGTTCAATACCTTCTTCAGATCTGATTTTTACTTTTTCCAAACTTTTCCTTGCGTTGTTAAAAATTATTTAGTAAAAATGCTCATATTTCGCAAGATATTTAGCATTTTTGCATTCTGATTGCAGCATGCTGTGTCTAATACAGTACGCCAAATTTTCCAAAAATGGCTTTGCACTGGTTCTAATACCCCACTTGCTATAATTAAAAAAGTGCAAATTTTTTTTGCAATTAAAAAAAAAAAAAAAAAAAAAAATTATATCTCCATGAATATATGTGGTAACCTCATAAAAATTTATACAGATAATGAGAAAAATTCTCATAATTACATGATACAGCCAAAACGCATTTAAAGCATTACTTTTTACTGGTCCTTTTTTCCTCTTCAGGACATAACGATATCCGGAATATATGTGGTATAACATGTTCTTCCCACTACCAAAGTTTCAAGATTTGTGTGTGTGTTGATTCCTAAAGATCTTTTTTAGATATTTGACAAAACGTCTAAATTCGAAAGTGTCCAAATACTTATTGGTAAATAGTGTATTAAACATCTCAGATTTGTTATTTGATTGAATAAATTTTCGTAATAAATAAAACTCTAAAGCTACTTTCTATCTCGCAAATTACATTTTTTCATTTAACTGTTTTAGAGTGAGAAATCTTATCCGAGTGAATTAATTTAAAAATTTGCTTTTCCTGTCTGGCTTTTAATGAAATATAATTATTTTTTAATAAAAGACTCTGCTTGGTATTAAACCTTTTGAAAGAAAATGAGTTGGAATCATAATTACCATTTTAAGGCAAATTTATTAAAGGAATTAAGAACTGTCATAAACTGAATGTATTTTCTGTTTGATAAATGTGTCAAAAATTAGAGGGTTCATGTAATGCGTGGACTCTCTCCCGAATTAAATGTTGATTTGTTATTTAAATATTTCATTCGTAGTTTAAATTCGTAGATTCTGAAATGAAATTCGAACTAAATAAATCCAATACTGACACATGATACAGTCAAAATTTTATTTGCTTTCAGAATATACCTCAATTTATCTAATGCATTTTTCATTTTATTGTTACAGAATAGTTTAAATCAGAAATTTTATCCGAGTTTGATTAATGTATTTACATTTTCTTTCTCGTTTTCAATAACGTATAATTTTTTTCTAAGAAAATATAGCTTTCTCTGTTGGATTTTTTTAACCCTTTAATGTTTGAAAATTGCGAAATTATTGTTATAAAGGTCTATTAGATACGTAGCTGATCGTAAAATACAAGTTTAAAAATGGATAAAAACAAAGAAAAAAATGGCGAAAAATTATTGCATAAAAGGATGTCATATGTTTGATTTCATTTCAGAACCAATCAATGTTAAAGGATTAAAAAAGTGTAATTATTAGTCTTTAAAAAGTGCAATTTTTTTTCAATGAAAATACCTTACAGCGTATTATACATTCTTTGAAGTTTAAGAAAGGACAATTATTAATGTTTTTAAAAAAATATTTGAAGTAAATATTCTGTTTGGTACTGTATCTGCTTTGTCATTTAATTTTTTTTTTTTTTTCAAATGAGGCGGGGAAAAACATAATTTTCGATTGTGTATTTTTAAAATGTATTATCTTTATATTACAATATTTCTATTAAACGGATTTTCAATTGCTATTATTTAGTCAAATTCCTTTTAAGTTTCAAAGTAGCATAAAAGCAACTTGATTCGAAATAATTCTTCTGAAATATATTTATTCTTTTCCTTTTTCAGCTTGACTTTTATTAATGCATAATTATCTTTTGAGAAATCGATGCTGTATTCTTTAAAACATAATGAATGAAAAGCGGAATTACCATCTTGTACAAAAAGGTTTTCAAGGAATTAAGAACTGTTAAAAATTTAACGTTCCCTCTGAATTATAATTAAGTTGTAAATTCTTAAATTTCGCAGGCGTTTTTTATGTAACACACGATGATTCGTTACTATCTCAAATGTTTTAAATGAGAAATTTTTATCAGAGTGAGATTTTAATATTTGCATTTTCTTTTTAGCTTTTAATAAAGTAGAAACTACCCAAAATGAAAAAAATGTGTTGATAGACATTTTGTATTGTCAAAAATATATGCATAATAGAGAAAAACTGGCTCCATTTTTGGTTTTAGCACACCAAAAAACATATGTATCAGCTAAAATTATCAAATAAAATTTTGCTAAAACTATTTTGTTAGATCTAGGTAATTACACTTTTTACTTTCATTACTACTACGTAATGCAAGTATTGTATTCGGTCCAAAAATTCGATATCTAGTTTTCACCTGATTTATTTGTTTTAAGGTCTCCTGAATCCAAAAAAAAAACGTTTTTGCCAGTTGGTCAGTGTATGTGTGTGTATGTATGTATGTGCACTGTTAAAAATTTCTGTAAATTTAATGTAAATATTTATCCAGAGTCTCTGTAAATTTATAGTAATTCTTAGTTAAAAGTGAATAATAGAGATTCTCAATCTTTATTCTGTATTTTTACTTAATTTTATTATTTAATTTTTTATTAAAATGAAAAATGACTGTTTCAACTTTAGGAAAAGCATGCCAAGTGCGAAATATATTCTCACCAATAATTAATTAAATTAATATTAGTTATTAAAATGAATGTATAAAATAAGTTTTTTAACATCTCCGTTTATTTTTCTCTGTAATTTTACGTAAGACTTAAGACAATAGATTACACAGAGTTTTCTATTTTTAACAGTGTGGGTGTCTGTGTGTGTGTGGAATCTTCTGACTAGCATATCTCCGAAACTATTAAAGATAGACCTACGGAACTTCATAATTGAGACAGGTCTGGTGTACAGATGAATTTTTCAAATTTTGGCAAAAATTGGAAAACCAGAAGTGGGATATCGGAAACCGGAAGTGGGACCCTAAGTCCATATCTCAAAGCCTGACTCTAACGATTTCCTTCAAAATTGCTGTATAACACTCTATTATATGTCCTTTCGAGTGATATAGGGTTAGTACAGAAAAATTTATAGCCTTTCTGTATAAATAAATCAATTTCAGCTCTCGCAAGTATGTTCCCTTAAAAATGTTTATGCGGAATTTTTCCAAACTCATCATATTAATTCCCTTTTAAATATCTTTTTGTATGTAATTATTGTTTTCCGGTCAACAGTTGAGTATACCAAATTTTAGAACAAGTCGGTATCTCCAAAACGGCTCTAACAATTTTCTTGAAAATCGTTATATAAATTCATTTTAGATGTCCTCTCTCACATATTACGTGTTTATTACAGGAAAATTAACAGTCATCCTGATTACATTGGTCAGATTTAGATCTCGGAAATTTGTGTTTCAAAAAATAATTCTACTTTTTTTTTTTTTTTTTTTTCTTTCTTTGAAACACGCTACGTAAACTCAGTTTTATATGTCTTTACACTTGTATTAAGTTTCTCTTACCAAAAATGTTTTAGGTGTCTACCTCGTTAGGTCAATTTTATGTCTTCTGATCATATTATATATATATAAACATGTAATATGTGTAATAGAGGGTAATGGAAGTCGTGTGGTTGTTTCACACCAAATTTATTTAAATATCAGAGAAAATACAACACAGATCAGAATGTTCTTCATAGAAAGTACTTACAGACTGTAATATTTACACTTTTGTAAACTACAGAGCCGATACATCATCAAGCTGGTTATTTTCTTATAACATAATTGTATTTTATTAAATACTGCAATAAGTACACGACAGAGAAAATACAACACCGAATTGAGAATTTTCTTATTAAGAGTACTTTTTGAAACGCCAGAGCAAATACAACACCGAGTCATTTTCTTATTCAGAATATATTTTCAAATGACAGAGCGAATACAACATCGAGTAGAGCTAGATCATTTTCTCATTAAGAGTACCTTTTAAAACGGAAGTGCAAATACAACGCCGAGTAGAACATTTTTTAAAAGAAAATAATCGTATAGTATGTTTCCATAATTAATTATAATTAATCATAGAAACATACTATGAAAGTTATCACATAATTATATCGGTAGAAGACTCACGAAAAATTGTATCGGCAAACACCCTGTATTGACAAAAATCTATATGTAATATAGAAAACTAGTTTCATTTTTGGTTTCAGAACAACAAAAAACATAAAGATCAGCCAAAATTATCAAATCAAAATTTCAGATGCAGACCTGTGTTATTATAGTCTTAAATTAATAAAGTAAATAATAAAGTAAAATTAATAAAGTAAAATTATTTTCTATAAAAAAATATTTTGCTCGGTGTTGTATTCGCTTATTTTTATTTACATTACCCGATAACCATAGGTAATGGAAGTATTGTATTCGGTCCACAAATTCAATGTCGAGTTTCACCTGATTTACATGTTTTAAGGTCACCTGAGTCCAAAAAAGTAGGTTTTGGCAATTAGTCAGTGTGTGTATGTATGTGGGGAATATTCTGGCTATCATATCTCCGAAAATAATAAAGGTAGAACTACGGAACTTCAGAGTTGACAGGTCTAATCTGTAGATGAAGTTTCCAAATTTTGGCAAAAATTGGAAAACCTGATGTGAAACATCGGAAACCAGAAGTGGGGGACCGTAAGTCCGTATCTCAAAAACGGTTCTAACGATTTTCTTCATAGTTGCTTTATTAACACTCTATTAGATGCCTTTTCAAATTATATAGTTGGTTAGTTCAGGAAAATTGATAGGCATCCTCTACAAATAGGTCAATTTCGGGTCTCGCAAGTGCGTGTCTTTAAAAACGGCTGTACGGATTTTTTTTTTTTTTTTTTTAACTCGCCATATTAACTCTCTTTTAAATATCCTTTTGTATGTAATTGTTGTTTTCTGGTCAATGATTCTGTATGGCAAGTTTTCGTAAAAGTTGGTATCTTAAAAACGGCTCTAACGATTTTCTTAAAAATTGTTGCATAAGTCTATTTTAGATATTCTTTCTCGTGTATTACGTGGTTATTGCAGGAAAATTAACAGTCATTCGGATTAGGTAGATCAGTTTCAGACCTCGGAAATTGGTGCTTCAAAAAATATTTCTAGAATTTTTTTCGTTTTTTTTAACTGACTATGCAAACTCTGTTTTATGTCTTTACACACGTATCAAGTTTCTCTTACCGGAAAATTTTTAGGTGTCTTCTTTGTTAGGTCATTTTTATGCCTTTTGACCACATTATCTCTAAAATATGCATCTATTACGTGTAATTGTGGGTAATGGAAGTCGTGTGGTTGTTTCACACCAGATTTTTTTAGGTATGTATTATTTTCATATTACGTAATTTCATTAATCGCCACTGATTTAATCCTTTTTTTATGTTTATTTAAACATTAAAATTGATCTGAATTAATTCTTACGAAGTATAATTCTAATTTAACATTTTGCGTTATTTCCATGAGAAATTTTATTCGAGGTTGATTAAAGTATTTGTATTTGTTTTCTGGCTTTTAATAGAGCACAACTATCCTCTAAGAAATCGGTGTTGTATGCATTGTAACATAATACGTTACAAGCAGAATTATCGTTTTGTAGGCGGATTAGGAATTGGGAATTACTATATAATGTAGAAACTCTCTTTTGAATTAGATGTTAGAATTATATTTTATTTTTCCGTGTATAGTTTGAAATCGTGGATTCTTAAATGAAAACCGTACAAAATAAATGTAATATCGATACATGATACATCCAAAATATTTGCGTTTAAAATAATTTAATTAGGGCATTATCGTTTTCATTTTACTCTTTCAAAATAATTTAAATGAGAAATTTTATTCGAGTTAGAGTAAAGTATTTTAATTTCTTTTCTCACTTTCAAAAAAGTAATTTTTTTTTATCTATGAAAATATACTGATCGGTGTTTTATCATTTAAAAGAAAAGTACAATTGCACTGTTTAAAAAGTATTTTTTTTTCTATGTAAATATACTGATCGGTGTTATATCATTTAAAAGAAAACTACAATTACACTGTTTAAAAAGTAATTTTTTTTTCTATGAAAATATACTGATCGGTGTTATATTATTTAAAAGAAAACTACAATTACACTGTTTAAAACGTAATTTTTTTTCTATGAAAATATACTGATCGGGGTTATATCGTTTAAAAAAAAAAAAAAAGTACAATTACACTGTTTAAATTTTTTTTTCCTATGAAAATATACTGGTTGGTGTTGTATCGTTAAAAAAAATGTGCAATTACAGTGTTCAAAAATAGATCAAATTAGATTTGTTCTAGTTAAAATGTTGTCCAGCCAGTTTACTAGCCTGGGGGAGGGATTTCTGATATGGTGGGCAGACGTGAGGACACAGTTAAAGTAATAATGCAATGCATTTCCCTCCTCGGCACAGGGGTGGGCGTCGGCGATGAAATCTGTGGAGATAGCTTGGGAATGGGCCATGGCCCGTAAGGAAGGCTGTTATAGGAGGGGTAAGTTTCCAGTCATTGGTTGTGGCTATGGGGTTCGGGTTGTGCGTGTGTCTAACTTTTTCTGAGACATCCCATAGTAATTGCCAATTTTGAATCAGTTGAAGTTTTAATTTTTGTTTGACGAATAAGGGAGGGGCGGGCAAAGAATATTGTATAAGGCTATTTCAGTGGCAATTTTTTGCCAGAATATCAGCTAGTTCATTTCCGACGACACCCTTGTGGGCAGAAACGTGTGCCAGGGTTACATTAGATTTTAAGTTGTACAGTTTAGTTTTAATTTCAAGTATGATTGGAAGCCTACTCCTGGGGCAGGCAATGGCCTGTAGGCCCGAGAGACTGTCATTGTAGATGTTTATGAAGGAATGTATGTGGCGGTTTCCCTCTACCCATTCGATAGCCTTTAGAATTCGAAAAATCTCTGTCTGGAATACAGAATTGAAGTCTTCGAGCCTGCAGGACCACTGGTGGATAGATTCATTGTTGAATAGCACGCAGAATGCGGCCGCTACACCATAATCAGTTTTTGAGCCGTCTGTGTAGATTGCCACAGGAGCAGAGGGAGAATAGCTGTTAATGTTGCAATTAATTAATTCTGATGCAGCATCCTTTGCTGGATGTATTTCCCAGGTTTTGGAAAAGGTTTGAATCGGAATATTTGGATTCTGTGTTGTTGATGATATCTAGTAGCGAATCTTTTGGACAGGGTGATTGAGGGAATTGTGTTTATGGAATAAGTTATGTAATTATGGTCTGTGTTGTTGATGATATCTAGGACTGACCAGTTGTTAATTCTAGCAAAGATTTTAGGATTAACTATTGTGAAATCTGGTCAGCCTTTGGCATTATTTTTCTGGAAAGTTAGTTAAGAATTTTCTATGTTTGCTAAGCATAATTTGTTAGTGGTTGAATATTCTATGAGGCTGCTTCCTCTTGCATCCTCGCGTGGGGAACACCACAGCGGGGAGTTTGCATTGAGGTCGCAGCCACACAGAAACAGTGTTCTTTGGCTGATTAAATGCTGCCATTCTTGCATGTAGTCATCAAAGTCCGCAGACGGAGCAGCGTAAGCACTGCTGAACTTCAGTTCGCCTTCATTAGTGGTCAGCGTTAGGAAGACGCAATTCTCCCCAGTGTAGAGATGAGTGAAGTTTAGGTTTCTGGTGTTGAGAATGATATGTGCTGTATGTTGTTTTGAGCCAAACTTGGGCCATGAGGAGGGAAATCCATACAGATCACCCTCTTTAGGGCAGTACGCATCCTGTAGCAGCCCGATGTCTATGGAGTTCTTCTCCATGAAGTCCTGCGCTGCCGAGTTAGCCGCCCTGCACCTATTTAGGTTGATCTGCAGGAAACTAAGGTTATTGAATGAGGTTTTTGGCTGTGATTTTGGGGATGCTGCAGCTTGGGAGGACGAGGAAGGAATGCTTTTTGCCTTTTCAGAGAACATTTGTTATTAATGCTAGAAGAGAACTCGAGGGAAATAGTTAAATAGATTAGCCTTACCTACTGGCTCCGAGAGGAGTGGGTTGGTAGGTTGTCACAGAGTATTTTCTGAGGTAGTCCATGAAGAGTTGTGGAAGATGATTTGAATCTGCAGATAATGGAGGTGGGATTGGAAAGAAGTGGTATGGATATACTGGCCTAGTGGATGGGTGTTCTCTGCTGTCTGATGGAGGGTAGTCTTTGTCTTGTGGAGTGACTCTTTCGGACCCTGGATTGAGGCTTGGTCTGGAGATTTGGCGTGTCTGGCGACTTCTTGATCTTGTTTCCTGTGATCTCTTGTTGCTCCTTGGGCGGGAGCTGGATTGTTGGACTGTGCGGAACTTAGATTTATTCTGTTGGTTATTTTGGTTACTTCGTTGGCGAGAGTTGGACTGATGGGTTACGCGGTTGCTGGTAGCAGCATCTCTTCTCGAAATTCTTGCTGCGCCTAGGATATTTTTGTCCAATGTTTCATGGCAGAATTTATATCTTTCTTCGTCGATACTGCATTTGTTGGAGTAGTTCGGGTGGTCTGATTTTATTGAAGATAATCCACTTTTCTGTCTGTTCATGTTTTCCCTCTGGCAGTTTATGCAGTTGGGCCTGAAATTGCACTGCTCGTTTTTGCGTGTACCTGAACAATGAGAGCAGTATTGTTTGCTTGAGCAGGTAGTCGTTGGGTGTTCCAGGCTTTGACAGTTAAAGCACCTGATGACTTGTGTTAGTGGTCTTATTGGATATATTTGCAGGCCCAGTTGTATTGATTGGAGGTTTAAGAAGGCTTCTGCCAGAGGGGAGGGCGCTTGAACAACCCAGTTCTTCAGGTCGACGATTCTGGATTGTTGCGGTCAGATGATTTGTATGGCTTGTTCTAGTTCTTTAGGTAGACCACTTAGTCCGATGAGGCATTTTAGTAGCTGGTTGCTTTCAGCTTCCTCCGGCAAACCTAGAACTAGGAAGCGTTGCATCGGGCAAGGTTTCATTTTTTATTTTCAGATATTGTAGAATGTCACTGTGGGAGGCGAGGTCCTTTAGTAATTGTTGGGCATCAGTCTCTGAATTACATGTGACGTCTATGGATTTTCTGTATATGTCAGTTTTTACTATTTTTGCATGAGTGTTGAAATTTTTACATTTCAAGAGTGCCATGATTTCTGTTCCTCTGTCTGTGGGTTTGGCAGAAGTAATGTATACTGTTTTCTTGAAAATGTAGAGTGCCTGTAAGGCTTGTTCGAATTGCCTGTTCTGTGGATGTGCAGATTTATTGTTTTTATTTTGGTTCTGTGTTGAGCTTGATTGTGCTGCTGCCGCTTGGTGACCTGTGACCTGTGAGAAGCTGGGGTTAATAATGTTTGATTCTACATAAGAAGCAGGAGTATCTTGCGGAACACTGGCAGTGTTTTGTGGGGGTTGTTCTTGCTGTAACTTTTCATTCATAAGTTCCTGCAGGGTTTTAATTTCTTTTAGACTTCTGTCCATTTCTGAGAAGTTGTTTATGATAGAGTTTTGAATTTCTTGTAGCTGGATATTCTTTGTTGTATTTTCTGTCGTGGGAAGGGGTACTACATTGGTTGCTTGAGTTGGAGAGGTTGGTTGAGATGGAGAAGTTGGTTGAGACGAGGGAGGTTCATTGGTTTTGTGAAGAGCCCTAATTTGACGAAAAGCATGCCTAAGTAGCACAAGGGGGGGGTCTGTCTTTATTGTTCTTAACCAATGTTATGATGTCAATTGCCGTCTTGGCTAAATCATCAATGGATGTATATGTTCTGTAGGTCTCCTGTCTGTTGAATAGTACCCGAGTCGCTCGAGAGCGGGCGATTGGAGGTTAAGTCTCCTCTTCTGTTTCGTATTCCGAAAACACTGCATCTACGTCTTTAGGTCTCATGACGGGAGTGTTGTTATCATCTGCCATGTTGAAAGTGGGAATGTAGCTTTAAGAAAAGCTTTTTTTTATTTTTATTTTTAATTTAGCAAGATTAGCTATTAATTTTAGATACTAAACAGTAAAATTTTGTAATGGGTACCAGAAAAAACACAAGTATAAAATATGGATAAAAAGAGAAGCGTCCAGAAGAGTGGATGGGGTTTTCCCGACCGCATTACGTGTCAAAAAAAAAGGTCATTTTCAGTTCTATTGAGAAAGAGACTGTTAACTGTTGATTGAGAGGAGAAAGAGAAAAAAAAATTATTAATTTATGGAATTAACTTTAATGTTAAAAGAAGGAAGAGGTCTGAGCTTAATAAAAAAAACAAAAAACAAAAGAAAGTTTATTCATAAAATAAAATAAAATAGAAGAGGGGAAATAAAGAAAAAAAAATTTCCCTTTCTCTTTCTTTCCCCTCTTTTTTTTTTTTTTTTTTTAAGATGAACATTGGTGTTGATGCCAGATACAAGGGAAGAGAATGGGAAATAATAAAGGTTCATTTTGAGGGGGGGGGGTAATGTGGTTTACAGTCTCGTGTTAAGGGCCGCTGAGAGTTGCTGGAAGGTCCGTGGGGCCTCAAGGAGAGGGGGGCTAGCAAAGTTTCCAGGGGGGACTAGTATATGCTTGTGACACTGCTTGTACAATTACTGAAGAGTTTGTGGTGAAGCTGTTCGTTTGGGAGATTGACTTTAGTTTGTTAAAACAGGAAGAAAACTACTACGTCAGAAACGCCAAAGAAAAATTATTGAGGTGCATACAGCTGTTTCGGTAGCCTAAAGCGTACCGTCTTCAGTGCAAAAAGAATTCTGAATCTGGAGAGGTGATCGTATATATAGGAGAGAGACCGGATTTAGTTCAACCAATAGGATTACGGAAGAGGTGGGGAGTGTGGCCAATAGGAATTAACCCATACAGCACAGAATGTTTCAGTTATGTTGCAAAAAGCTTACAATCTTTCAAAAACGTAACACGTTTTAGTATGCTCTCTGATACCTTTCTGAAACATTTGCCCTTTTAGATTTTCTATCTGTTAAGTGAGTGTAATGTTTCTGTTACATATCTAATTTTTTGTTACGATCGCGGACATTTCTACGTTTTTGAAACTAATCGGAAAGTAATCTAAACAGTTTTAAACGTTTCGGAAGGTTTCATAATGTTTCAATGTTATATGATTGTTACGTTTCTGGAATATTTTGTGCTGTTAGGGAAGGAATGTGTAGCTGTGTGAACAGTAGAAAAATTAAGGAAATGTGGACTGAATGTAAAATTTCCAACAATCAGACAAATAGGGAACAGCGAAATCACAATTTACAAGGATTTTAAAATTTTTATAAATATGAAAAGCTTCAAAGAAATCGAGTTCATGAATGGATTTAGGTCTGCAAATTATTTTAGCTGAATTAAATTTAAAATTATGATTTTCCTCCCAGCAATGTTTAGAAATAGCCGATTTATTGGTTTCTTGTTTGCGGACGTAATTCATATGTTCTTTTAGACGAAATTTAAGACTGCGTTTAGTTTGGCCAATATATGATAAACCACACTGACAGGAAATACTATAAATGCCCCATGAATTATGCATATCAATAGGATCTTTAACTGAGAAAAGGTGATTTTATTGGAAGGCGAAAATATTATTTTAAAATCATATTGTTTGAGAATTTTAGCTATGGTTTGACTGGTTTTAGAAAAATAGGGTAAAACAATACTGATATTAGATGTGACTGATTTAGTAGACGAAATACGAGGGAGTTGTAATTTTTGGATAGCTTTGTCTATAATGGAAGGGTCATAACCTGTGTCAATTGCGATGGCTTTCAGGTATTTAATTTCAGATTTTAATAAAATAGGATTTGAATAAATATTATAGGTACTGCTTCCTATAATCTAGCTAAATTTCTCACCACAATTTTTGCTCCACTTCTTGCTGCTAATAGTTATACTGTTAAGAATTCCATAAATTTTGCAAAAAATATTCAAAACTGCCCTCACACTAATCTCACTATGGTTTCTTTTGATGTAAAATCTCTTTTCACTAATGTTCCAATAAGTGGCGCCCTCTGCTGTCTCGAAAATAGATTAAAAGAGTTTCATTTCACCTCTTTCGAAATACAAGAATTAATTTCTCTTACCCGCATTTGTTTATCACAAACCACTTTTTCTTTCCAAAATAAATTCTATCGTCAGTCTGAAGGTTTAGCCATGGGTTCCCCTCTCTCCCCAATTCTCGCAGACATTTACATGCACTATTTCGAAAGCAAGCTTTTTAAGAAAATATCTTTTCCTTTTTGGACCCGTTACGTTGACGACACGTTCACGCTTATCGACATATCTCATCACAATATTGACCATGTCTTAGAAACCTTAAATTCAATTGACAGTAATATCCAGTTCACATATGAAATAGAAAATAATGGCTCCCTTCCATTTCTTGATACCCTCGTCTCTCGCACTGTAAATGGATTTTCAACCACTGTCTATCGTAAAAATTTTGCTGTCTCCCTTCCTCCCCATGCGCGTTCATGTCACCCACCTAACCAAAAAATGGCTGCTTTCTATACTTTTGTAAACCGTGCCCTTAATATTTGTTCAAATCCTATTTTATTGAAATCTGAAATTAAATACCTGAAAGCCATCGCAATTGACAGAGGTTATGACCCTTCCATTATAGACAAAGCTATCCAAAAATTACAACTCCCTCGTATTTCGTCTACTAAATCAGTCACATCTAATATCAGTATTGTTTTACCCTATTTTTCTAAAACCAGTCAAACCATAGCTAAAATTCTCAAACAATATGATTTTAAAATAATATTTTCGCCTTCCAATAAAATCACCTTTTCTCAGTTAAAAGATCCTATTGATATGCATAATTCATGGGGCATTTATAGTATTTCCTGTCAGTGTGGTTTATCATATATTGGCCAAACTAAACGCAGTCTTAAATTTCGTCTAAAAGAACATATGAATTACGTCCGCAAACAAGAAACCAATAAATCGGCTATTTCTAAACATTGCTGGGAGGAAAATCATAATTTTAAATTTAATTCAGCTAAAATAATTTGCAGACCTAAATCCATTCATGAACTCGATTTCTTTGAAGCTTTTCATATTTATAAAAATTTTAAAAACCTTGTAAATTGTGATTTCGCTGTTCCCTATTTGTCTGATTGTTGGAAATTTTACATTCAGTCCACATTTCCTTAATTTTTCTACTGTTCACACAGCTACACATTCCTTAATTCCTATTAGCCACACTCCTCACCTCTTCCGTAATCCTATTGGTTGAACTAAATCCGGTCTCTCTCCTATATATACGATCACCTCTCCAGATTCAGAATTCTTTTTGCACTGAAGACGGTACGCTTTAGGCTACCGAAACAGCTGTATGCACCTCAATAATTTTTCTTTGGCGTTTCTGACGTAGTAGTTTATTCCTGTTTTAATATTCCAACGCCAAGTCTCCTGCTATTATTGACTTTAGTTTGGTTGTGGACCCATGTTATATAGGCTAGTTGCTTACGAGTGTATTGGTGTTGAGTGTTGTGAAACTGTGGGTGGAGAGAACTATTCAGCCTGTGAGTGTGACGATGCTTATAGCATGTATGTTTTTTCGTGTGCCAGTTAATTTTAGTTTATTGAGGCGTGTGGACACCATGAGGTACTCGCATTTTGACCGAAATACTCGCACTTTATTTCTTTTCTTATTTACCTTTAAAATTTGAAACTCATAAATGTTATACCAATTTCACCACCTAATTAAAATTTTAATTTACTTGAAGCCAAACTATTATTAAAACCAAATTAATGTTGTACAATAGTGAAACCAAAATCATTCAAAGAAAGGTTTCCAAATAAAATTCATGGTTCACGACCCAATTTTCATATTTCCACAGGCAGTACAGTTTTATTATAAGGACTCCCACAACACCTTTTAAATTTTTGTCGTCATGTTGGCGATGACTTTTTATTAATTTTGGTATATATATACAATATATAAACAAGTAAATAAAATAAAATAAAATAATTCCTATTTTGATTATATTTTTTATGATTGTGTTCTTTAGTCAATTTATGACACAAAAGTTCATATTCTGTATATATCTTTAAAATATTGCTAGGTTTAAAATGACGCTTGCAAAGATTCTGAAGAAACAACTGTTAAAAGTACATTTTTTCGTAAAATAATCTCATCAGACAAATGTCGTCATTTTTTCTTGTTAGTCCTTTGAGCTAAGTCCGCGTGCTTAAATATTGTCCATGTATAAATAGTATATTTTTTTTTATCCTCGCATATCGTATCGTTCAGACAAAAAATAATTGAAACTGGTCCACGTTCGAGAAATGTTATATAGATATTTAAAAATTTTCATCTCTTGCAAAAGTGAAATATCTATATTTTTCTCTAAATTTTCTTTGTGTTGAAACTTTCGTTTATTTATATTTTTTAGCATGTCAAGAATAAATTTTTATTTTATGCTTTTCAGGACTGCACAATAAAAAGCTTCTACTGTTATTTTTTATTATTATTATTATTTTTTTTTTTTAAGTTTCAGAATTCCTTCAATGAAAAATATTCATTAAAACATAACTTGTGCGACATGGAATTATCGCTTTGCAGGCGGATTTTTCAAACAAATTATTAACTGTCGTATTGTGCGCATTACTCATAGTTTAAAAATCTTGGATTCTGAAATAAAAATCGCTCAAAATAAATCCAACATAGATACATGATACGCCCAAAATTTTATTTGCTTTTAACAAACCTCAATTTGACCACTATATATTTCCTTTTACGTTTCACAATGATTTAAATGATACATTTTTATCTAGAGTAAGATCAGACTATTTAAATTTTCTAACTAAACTACGATTTTTTTACTTTCCGAACACTATAGTGAGGAAAGTATTGTAATCATGTCAAAAATCCGAATTCGAGATTTTGATGTTTCTATACGTTTTGAGGTCCCCTGAGTAAGTTTTCACTATTTTTACGATGATGTATATGTGTATGTGTGTATGTCTGTGGGTGAACACGCTAGCGTCCTAAACGCTTCGTTCGATTAATCTGAAAGTTGGTACGCATATTGTAAGTCACCATAGTACGAACCCTATAGATTTTGGTGAATCTAGCACTTATAGTTTTTTTACAGGGACACAAAGAAAAATTCTTTATCATTATGGCCTATGGGAGCAAAATCTTAAAAAGTGCGATAGCATCTAAACGCCTTATTCAATTGAGCAAAAATTTTATACACATATTATAGATCACAAATACTCAATCTGTATAGATTTTGGAGAATCTAGCACTTATAGTTTTTTTACAGGGACACAAAGAAAAATTCTTTATCATTATGCCTATGGGGCCAAATTTTTAAAAATGTGATAGTGTCTAAACGCCTTATTAATCCGAGCAAAAAAATTGTACACGTGTTATAGATCACAGTTGAACTAACTGTATAGATTTTGGTGAATCTAGCACTTACAGTTTTTTTACAGGGACACAAAGAAAAATTCTTTATCATTATGGCCTATGGGACTAAATTTTTAAAATTACGATAGCATCTAAACGCCTTATTGAATTGAGCTGAAAATTTATATGAGTATTATAAATCACTGTTGCACTAACTATAAGCATTTTGGTGAATGTAGCATTTATAAGTTTTTACAGGGACACAACGAAAATTTCTTTGTCATTATGATCTATGGGCTCAGAGTTCAGCAGCGTTAAATAAAACAACGTGTAATAGATGGAGAAAAATACTCAAACACTCTATTATGGTTTTCTCTCTTTTGTTTGTTTAACAACTACTCTTTCTTTACTTTATCTACAAAACTGTTAATTACTCAATGTTCGGAAAGTCGAGTGGAGTCACTCCAGATTTTTTTTCTTTCTAAAACAAAATTTTCCACTCAGTATATTTATTCTGTCGTTTAAGTATACTTATTTAAAAAAAAAATGATGTCTTTACTTTGCCGTTTAAAAATGTACAGGATTTAATAACATATAATTACTTTAAAAAAAATAATAATAGTTACATAAAATAATAATAATAATAATGGCTGTGTATCCACTCTCTCGTTTAACTGTGCTATTATTGCATTTTTTAATAAAGTATGATTATTTTCTATGAAAAAGTTTTGCTCTATGCGTAGTGTTTTCTGTGGCGTTTATAAAAGTAAAAAAATTATGACAGGTTGTATTAAAGTGCAGTTATTTTCTAAGAAAACATTATGTTCTGTGTTGTATTGCTCTGACCTTTAAAACATTATTTTCTAATTAAAAAAATTGTTTAATTTTCAACTTTTTTTTCTTTTTTTTTTCTTTTTAATGTATTACCTTCATATTACTGTATTTTTATTAATCACCATTGGTTTGATTTCTTTAACATTTTAAATAAAACATTTAATCAATATTCTCTGAAATAATTCTTACGAAATATATTTCTCATTTTACAGTTTTAAAATCATTTAAATGAGAAATTTTTTTCTGAGGGAATTTGTTAAAGCATTTAGTTTTTTTCTTGGCTTTTAACAAAGCTCAACTATCTTCAAAGAAATCGGTGTTGGATTTATTGAAACATAATACACGGGAAAAGCGGAATTATGGTTTCGTAGGCGGATTTTTCAAACGAATTATGAACTGTTGTGTCAAGAACAAAATCTCTTTTGATTTAACCCCTTAACTGCCCCAGGCGAACATATCCGTCTCGCTAAGTCCATCCGTTTAACAGCCCCGGGCGTACATATACGTTTTTATGTGTGAACCTTTCATACGATTTCATACAAAGTATGAATCTTCGTGTTACGCTGCTACCAGTGAAATTATTCTCACGATTTTGGAATGGAATTATAAGGTGTGCCCAAATGAAAAGGAGACCTTAGCTGCAGCGGCGTAATATCAAATCCCAGTGAGTTAATTTGTTGGCCGATATATGGTATGGTGGTATTGCTACATGCACATGCGCAGTTAACGGCTTCGCATCTATATCCTCATAGCTGGAGAGTCATTTACGCAGCTCTTTGCATGATGGATTCTTCCAGATCAGCACAAAAGGTGTGCCCAAATGAAAAGAAGACTAAAGTTATATGCGAAGAAATGTTAATAACAATATTCTAATTACAGTTCATGTGCTATAGTACAACTATAAATAATTGCCATTTGATACATTGATTCCAGCGCGTAGAAAGGGAGTGGATGGTTCAACAGATGGGTCAGGCAAACATCCATTCTATCCGTCTTCTGATTCTCTGACAGATGCTTGGGCACCCATTGTGCAGAAACTTTGCCATAACCAAGCTTTTTGTGGACTATGTGATGCGTAGTTCCTTTGTTTATCGACAGTTCAACAGCAATTTCACGTGTGGTGATCCGGCGATTCTGCCGTTTGAGCCCACAGCCGATCTTTTTGTGCTGATCTGGAGGAATCCATCATCCAACGAACTGCGGAAATGACTCTCCAGCAATTAGGATATTGATGCGAAGCTGTTAACTGCGCATATGCATGTAGCAATACCACCATGCCATATATCGTCCAACACATTAACTCACTAGGATTTGATATAATGCCGCTACAGCTAAGGTTTCCTTTTCATTTGGGCACACCTTATAGTTGGCCGTGACAGAGTTTAGAAGGATTTACTTATTTCCAGAGAAGATGTGGAGTGAGAGAAATCGGAAAAGGGAATGTTTCTGGAGCAGTAAACGCATAACAACGCGCGCCTATGTGAAAAATGGTGGCATTAGGAAGCGAATCTCGTAATTTTTTGTTGGCAGGTAAGGGGTTAAGTTTTAAATCGAGATTTTAATTTTTCATCCATTGTTTAAAATCGTGGATTCTGAAATAAAAACCAAATAAATCTAATATTGATGCATCACACATCTAAATCATTATTTGCCATTATACGTAATTCAATTTCATTCACATTATTATACGTGTTTCAATTTCATCATTATACATTCCCTTTTTCTGTTTGAAAATGATATAAATGAGGGTTTAAACTGCCATTAGTTTTTTTTTTTTAGCATTTTGCTAAAAGGTATCATATTTTGCAAAACAAGTCGGTCAGAATTTCGCTAAAAAGCTAAAACTGGATAACTGCATAAAATATCTCTATATAATAATTCAGATTTTTTTTTTTTTTTTTGTAATATTTGCAGGCAAAACTACGAAAGGACTGAAATTTTTGGGAATCCTTATTTATATAGTAATTTGGATTTATTTTTAATTTTCAATGATTAAATTTAAATGCAAAAATATTTAAAAGTATGTTAGAATTTAGAATTTGCTACTAGTATTTCACGATTATCTACCACTACACTTTACTTGATATTTAAATTGCTTTTTCATTTTACACACATGATATGAATACCTCTTTTTCTATTGATAAAATCAAAACATTGTTTCCCTGATTCATATTTTTAAAGTCATAAATATGGATGCTTCGTTAAAATCATCAATGAACAAAAGGAAAAGAAAACAAATCTGAGGATAACAAAGCTAAGTAAAAGAAATCAATGGTATCCAAAGAATTAACTTTCGAAAAAGCTAAAATAGTGCTTGCCTATTTTCGCTAAAATGCTAAAGTAATTTTTTTGCCAGGTTAAACCCTGATTTAAATGATCAATTTTTACAGAGTGAGATTAAAGTACTTTCATTTTTTATCTAGCTTTTAATAAAGATTGATTATTTTCTAAAACATAATGTTCTACTCGGTGTTTTATTTACTCAGTCGTTTGAAAAAAGTACACTTATTAAGAAAATGTTCCATTCGGTGTTGTATTTCTTCTGTCGTTTAAAAAAGTACACTGATTAAGAAAATATTCTATTTGATTTCGTATTTGTGTTGCTGTAAAATGTTAGCAGGGTTTAATAACACGTTGTAGGATTTAATATTGCAGGGTGGTTTAACAACCGTAATTATTATTATTATTATTTTTTTAAATAATTTGTTTAGTGATGTATCTGCACTTTCGTTTAGAAAAGTGTAATTATTACAGTCTTTAATAAAGTATAATTATTTTCAATGACAATATTCTGCTCTGCATTGTATATCTTCTGACGTTTATGAAAGTACAATCATTACAATTTCTGTTAAAATACAACTATTTTATAAGAAAATATGACCGTCTTGTATTTGTTCGGTACTTTAAAATCTTATTTTCTAATGAGAAGGGAGGGTTAATTTTCAACTTAAAAATAAATAATTTGGTGTGTCACTCACATGACTTTCTCGTACCCAGAAATTTAATATCATAAATACAGACTGGAGATTAAGGGGTAAGATAACGAGTACTCTTATGTAAACCTAAGTTAAAACACTTCAAATTAGGCTTCGGAAAAGCTTTCTTTGACAAATAATTCTGAGTGAGGGAGGTGGATTACCGCCCCTTCAACCCGCCGTTTCCTTATTGTACCTACATTTATATAGAACTCAAATATGTTATTAAATTCAAAAGTACATTTAAAATTATTCAGACAAATTTCATACGCAACATTCCTTCAAAATTTATCAATCTTAATCAAACTTTTATATCGCCTGAAATTATTTGTTTTTATTTTACTCTAATAGACACAGAGAGAGATCAAACGTTAAAAACTTGACTTCGGTATTCAGGAAGACTCAAAATGTGTAAAACCAAGAGATGAATATTTAGCTTAAAAAAAGATACATTATTTATCATATGTGTATGAGGAATTAATTTCAATTTCTGAGCAGCTTTTCTGGGCATGGTAAAATATTATAGTAAAGCACTTCCACTAACAGTAAAAAAGAATGTTATGGCTTAAATAGTGGCAGCCCTGCATATCTTCTGAAGGTTATGTGCACATCATATGGTGCGCATAAATATAATCCTATATTAATAACATACGGCACAACCTGAAATACTCTTCCATAAATTTTCAAATATTGTCCCACTATAATCTAGTTCTTTTGTGTAGCCCTGTAAATGAACAGTGAATGATTTCCATACCATATTCTACACGAAATATGATTTTACGCATATAATATATAGGTTTCATTTGGTTTAATGTAGTCTATAGATGTTAAACTCTACTTACCTCCAGTTTCTCCCATATTTGAATTCTCTTGGGTGTCCCTGTTCACGGACCATTTGCTTGATCTCAACGAAAAGTTTAGTGTAGAATCCGTATATGATACACATTTAAAATACCAAGTTTGGACTGTCTACTATTATTTGTTCTTGAGTTATACTGATAACAGACAGACACACACACAGACCAACCGCTAAAAATATGATTTTCAGATTCAGGGGACCTTAAAACGTATAAATTAATGTTTACGCGTAAATAGTAAATGTGTATAACAAAATTTCACTTTCGAAAATTTGGCCGAAAAACAATACTTTCTCTCTAATATATATGGGTAAAAGAAAGTAAAAATTTATTATCTTCTTATTACTGTATTTCTATTAATCGCCATTGGTTTAATTCCTGTAACATTTTAAATAAAATCTTTAAGCAATCTGCTTTGAAATAATTCTTACAAAATATATTTCTCATTTTAGAGTTTCTGAGTTATTTAAATGAGATATTTTATTCCAGGAAGATTAAAAGTAGTTTAATGTCAGGGGTCGATCCAGGCAAAATTTGGGTCCCTTTTGCGGCCCCTTCACAAAATTCCCCATAGTAAAAAGGGACCCTTCACAAAATTCAAATTCATAAAAAGGGACCCTTCACAAAATTCAAATCCATGAAAAGGGATCCTTCACAAAATTCAAATTCATAAAATGAGTCCCTTCACAAGATTTTTTTATAAAAATGATCCTTTTATTAAATGTTTTCAGTATTATTTTTAATTTAATGCCTTAATTTGGCTGAACGAAACTATTAACTTGATATTAAACATTACATAAAGTGATTGTAAAAACGAAAAATTTTACACAATATTTTACTTTTTCACAAAAATATTTTATATTTCACAAATATAAATAAAAATTTCACAAAAATATTTGGTTTTTCACAAAAAAGGGACCCAAAAATTAAAACCTGGATCGACCCCTGTTTAATGTTACTCCTGGCTTTTAATAAAACATAATTATCTTCTAAGAAATCGGCGTTGTATTATTTGAAACATAGTAAGTGAAAAGCGGACTTGCCATTTTAAAGCCGGATGAAAAGGATTCATGGCTTATTTTAAATTTAACGTTCTTTCTGAGTGATAATTGTGTTATAAATTCTAAGATTACACTTGCATATTTCATGTGTAATGGCGAATTCCCTTTTGAATTAAATGTTATATTATGATTTAAATTTTTCATTTATAATTTAAAATCGAGGATTTTCAAAGGATAGTCGAATAAAACAAATCCAAAATGCATATGCGTGATGTATATAAAATTTTATTTGCCTTTAAAATACCTTAATTAGCCCATTGCAGTTTTCATTTAATAGTTTCAAAATGATTTAAATAAGAAATTTTATCAGAGTTATAAAGTATTTGCAATTTCTGCCTGACCTTTAATAAGGTTCGATTATTTTCTAAGAAAAGGATTTATTTGGTGTTGTATAGGCTTTGCCATTTGAATAAATTCACTTTTTTCAGGATTCAATAAAATACGTTTCTTCTTCCTTTTTTAAAAAAATTTTCTACTCGTTTGTTGAATCTGCTCTATCATTAAAGAAAGTACGATTAATATAGTACAATAATATGTGAAGTAAATATTCTGCTTGGTGTTGTACGTGCTCTGCTTTTTAATATTTTGTTATTTTCAAATGAGAAGGGAAAATTCATTTTAAATTGAAATTTCTAAAATGTCTTTCCTTCATATTGCTGTATTTATATTAATGTGTTACATAAGTGTCGAAGGCTAATAACAAAAGCATATTTTCTCTCTATTTTTTAAAAAATATAATAAATAAATTTTCGTTTTAAAATTTTTGAACATTTGTTTTGAAAAATATAAGAACAACATTTAAACAATATTTCTTAAAACTTTTATTAAAAAATTTGGAATTTTCAGCCGGTGGGACCTGGTTTTCGGATACCTTTCAGAAAAGCGGTGGAGAGGGTAACGCCCGACAGCTTTAGGGTAAAGTACCCTAATTTCGTCCCCTTCCCTAATTTTGCTCCCTTTACTTCTCTGATTATCCGTGAATCAGTCACACAAGGCAGGAGAAATTGGAGGTATGAGGAGTCAGTAGTGAAAGATTCGTTCGTAAAAACACATACATCATTGGATTTCTTGTTTTCAGAAGAAGTGAGTTAATATTACGGCTTTTATAGAATGTTATTTACAAGTAGTATACTGTAAGTCATTTTTTCTCATAAACTGCATGTATTTTATGTTGGGTTGATGCTAAAGTAGCATTCGGATGTTCAGTTCATTTTACGAGAAATGAAGCTCCACCATGTTGGTAAGTAGCATGGTCCCAATTTCGTCTCCTTTGAAGCTCTTAATTTCCCCCCTTTCCCCGTCCTCCACATTACGACGAAAATTTCCTGGTAACTGATCAATCATCATCAAGTGACCTTTTTCAGCAAACTTCTCCTGTCATCAACTGTACACTGTTAAAATTGGTTTCTTAAAAATGAGTTAAATTGTCTCAAAATAGCTCCGAAACAATATATACTTACATTTGTACACCCATACTTACATACGTACACCCATGTACTCATACATATCAAACATGGGGATATTGGGATTCTTATTAGTCAACCCCATTTTTTGCATGTCAATATACTCAAAAAAGAGTACATAGGTTTTTCAATTTATCGTAATTTCTGGTAGATAAGCCGCAGGTAAAATGTGTCATTTCTCCACCAGAAATTTTATTTAATAGAGAAATCTATACTTTTTCGAAGGAAGAGCTCGTACAAATATAAATTTATTTATCAATTGAAATTTCTGGTGCAAAACAGGATTATATAACCTACGGGGTATCTACCAGAAATTGCAGTAAGTATGTATTGTTTCGGAGCTATTTTGAGACAGTTCAGCTTATTTTTAAGAAACTATTTTTTACAGTGTAAAGACATCAGGAAAGTTCCAGTAATCACATCATCGACTTTTAAAAGAGGAGATTCAGCAACATATATATGTTCCAAATGTTTAAATGCCTAATATTTCTTTCTGTTATTCTTCAATTGATTGATGCAGTTCTTTGTTCCTTTATTCATTTTTAAATAAAGTTTGATTCATAAGTAAAGCCTCGTTTTATTAGAATTTTTTGAGGAGAACGAAGTTGGAACCATTTTTACTTCCATTACCCTACAACCGTAGGTAATGGAAGTATTGTATTCGGTCTGAAAATTCGATATCGGGTTTTCACCTGATTTACACGTTTTAAGGTCCCCTGAGTCCAAAAAAAGTGGGTTTTGGCAATTGATCAGTGTGTATGTATGTGTGTGTGTGTGTATGTATGTGTGTGTGTGTGTGTGTGTATGTATGTGGAGAATCTTCTGGCGGTTATAGCTCAGAAACTAATAAAGATAGAGCTACGAAACTTTAGAATTGAAATATGTCTGGTGTATAGATGAAATTTCCAAATTTTGGTGAAAATTGAAAAAACGGAAGTGGGACATCGGAAACCGGAAGTGGGACCGTAAGTCCGTATCTCAAAAACGGCTCTAACGATTTTCTTCAAACTTGCTATATAAACACTCTATTAGATGTCCTTTCGAATGATATAGTTGGTTAGTTCAGAAATTTGATAGGCGTCCTGTATAAATAGCTCAATTTCAGGCCTCGCAAAGGCGTTCCTTTAAAAACGGTCGTACGGATTTTTTTTTTAACTCACCATTTTAACTCACTTTTAAATATGCTTTTGTATGTAATTATTGTTTTCCGGTCAATAATTGATTTTTGGCAAAAGCTGATATCTCAAAAACGGCTCTAACGATTTTCTTGAAAACTGTTATATAAATCCATTCCTTTCTCATGTATTACGTGGCTATTAGAGGAAAATTAACAGTCATCCTGCTTAGGTAGGTCATCTTCAGATCTTGGAAATTTGGGCTTAAAACAAAAACTCTAGCATTTGTTTCTCTTATTTTTTGCCTCGCTATATGTAAGCTTCGTTTTAAATGTCTTATATGTGCATAAAATTTCTCTTACTGTGAAAATTTTATGTTTCTTCTTCTTTGGGTCACTTTTATGTTTTCTGATCACATTATCTCCCAAAAATGCATATGATACGTGTAATAGTGCGTAGTGGAAATCGTGTGGTTGTTTCACACCAGATTTTTTTACTTTTGCCAAATACAGATAACTTTTGAGCAACAGGTTTTTGACTTGGTAAAAATAATTTTGTAGTCAATTTAGCTGTGTTTAGCTGTTTGTGGATAGTTAGTGAATGTAACATCGAAATCTCATAGGTTTTCTGGGAAAATTATACCTTACAAGGTTTTAAAGGTATCTGGTAGACGAAATTAGGGTACTTTATCTACCGTACCTGAAATTAAAATTAGTTGACATAGGTGGACCCTGCTCAGATCCCCATCATATGTATGTTCTCATTAATTTCTACTACAGAATATATTATATTCATGTTAAGAGAAATGAATTTGACCAAACGTTTGACGCAGTGGCAGAACAAAATCTCCGCCTAATAAGCTATCCACCGTTCAATTCGATATATTTATTTTATTCTAACCTATTAATTTATTTTATTAGGGTCAAATTCGTAGTTTAATTTTCACGCTTCTATTTCCAATGCAACAATCCCCCAAATGCGTATTTATATGGAATATCGCTTCATTTTGTTATGTTGATAAAATCTTAAATTTTGAATAACTTACGAAATTTTCTTATTAGAATATTTGTAGCCAATCATGTTCAAACAAGTATCATAAATTTTATTTGGAAGTTGCCTGATATGTTTATGATCCTCAAAATGGCCGTTTATGCTCAATTTTGCCCTATTCTGCCATTTTAAGTAAATCGTAAATTCCATATAACTTACGAAATTTTAGTCAGAGATGTTCATGCTAGTATCTTAAATGATGTTTCTCAAAGAGGACGTTTATGCGAAATTTTGCCCTATTCCTCCATATTAAGTAAATCGTAAATTTCCAATGACTTACGAAATTTTTAAATTGGAAAATTCATAGTCAGGGATGTTTATACCAGCATCTTATATAATATTTTGAAAGTAGTCTGACAACTTTCCGATGAAAATATCCCTCAAAAGGGACATTTATGCGAAATTTTGCTGTATTCTGCCATGCTAAGAAATTCGTAAATTTCGAATAACTTGCGAAATTTTCAAAGTAGCATGTTTCTAGTTAATGATGTTTATCCTGGCATCAAAACCGATACTTAAAAGCAGTTCTTACATCTTTACGATAAAAATATTTCTTTTCATACACGTATATGTGAAATTTTGCCCTATTCACCAACGTTAAGAAAATCGTAAATTTCTAATAGCTTCTGAAGTTTTTTAATTTGAATGTTGCGAATGAATAGGGTTCTTGTCAATGTCATAACTACTACTTTAAAACTTGTCTGACTGCGATCATTTGTTCGTGAGATATCGTGTACATATACTAACGGACTAACAAACCAACAGACGGACACCATATCCATTTTGATATTTTCGCATTCCTCACACCTGAAAACGTGTAAAAAGTCAGAAAACCGAGGTCGAAAAATTTCACGATTACGTAAGTTCCCCTTACCTATAGTATGACGGGGAACTAAAAAAGCAATCTTACTGTAAGTAGATGAGTATAGCTCGTGCTTGAACGAAGAATAAAAAAAAAAATAATAAATTTGAAATTTTGTCAGAATTATTTGCAAAACCACTACAATTTCCGGTGCATTTTACACCAGGTATAGTTTTATAAATTAATTGCAATCGAGAGAAAAAAGAGAAAACTTTCGTTCAAACACGAGCTAATTATCTACTAACAAGGAAAAAAAAAATTTTTTTTTTTTCTATTTTCAGATAAAGCTACACTGTAAAAAATTTTTGTAAAAATAATGTTAAATTTATCCAGAGTCTGTAAATTTACAGTAATTCTTAGTTAAAAGTGAATAATCGAGATTTTCAATCTTTATTCTGTATTTTTACGTAATTTTATTATTTAATCTTTTAATTAAAATTAAAAATGACTGTTTCTACTTGAGAAAAAGCATTCCAAGTCCGAAATATATTCTCACCAATAATTTATTAAATTAATATTAGTTATTAAAATGGATGTATAAAATAAGTTTTTTAACATCTCCATTTACTTTTCTCTGTAATTTTACTTAAGATAATACAGAGTTTTCTGTTGAAATTTTTAACTGTGTATCATGAGTTATCCACCATTTTTCTGAATGGTCTCCGGAAACTAGCTCTTACCGACTGAATTTCCCAAAAATTTTAATGAAAATTACATAAAATATTATTTAAATGTTGTTCTTTACATGCTCAAAAATTTGAATAAGATTTTTTATAGTTGTTAGTTCATAGAATTAAAACTATATAAGAACATTTTGATTACTTAAATAGTGGACTGTAATAAAACTTGAAACACTAGAGGTGATTTTAACATCACAACTACATTTATTTAAAACTTTAAAAATGGGAGTAATGAAAGCTGCCAGCCTCCCATGAGCGGAGTTACAAAACTAACTGAGCTCCGTAACGAAGGAGCGAACTTTACAGAGTGCGCAGGCGCAACATACCACCTGGCGTTGAAATGCAAATTTCAGAGTTACACAAAATTATACATGATACATAACCATAGAAACATATGTTGGAAATACAAACTGAATTATAGATTAATCACATTGAAAATAAAACAATAATTAACACAATTTTAACTTATACATGAAACAATCTATATATGCAAGGTAAGTAAATAAAACCAAAGGAAAACTTATATAGCAATATTAAGAAAATTCTGTATTATTTATTTTCTCAATTTTTAATAGATTTTTTTTTTTAAAGTACAATAAATACTTTTTAAATATATATTTTACAATATACCATTTTTTCATATCTAAATAAGAATAAAACAAATGTCCATATTATAAATTGTCATTTTTTTTTTTTTTTTTTTTCTATAGAATAGTAGTAAAATGAAGTTAATATTTTGATGATTTAGTTTGAATTAAAATTTATCCCTTATAAGAAAATAAAGCAAGAAAATAATAAAACACTATAATAACAATGCACATTTAATTCTCAATTGGCAATACTGCTATTTTGCCAATGGATCTTTTAAAGGTTCCGTGTTTAGTTTTAACCTGAAGTACACGTACTTTCGAATCCCCTCCATAAAAAACATTAACTATTCTGCCAAGAATCCATTTTCCTACAGGAAGATTATCTTCCTTAATAATAACCATATCACCGATTTTAATATTATTTTTTGCTATCATCCATTTGTGTCTCTGCTGGAGAGTACTCAAATAATTATTTTGCCAACCCTTCCAAATACGCTGTGATAGTTTTGTAGTTTTTTGCCAAAGAGTTAATCTGTTATCGAAAATGTGGGTCATACTAGGTTCTGGGATTGCCGTGAGAGGTCGACCAACTAGAAAGTGTGCAGGAGTTAACACCTGCAAGTCATCAGTATCCTCCGATAAAGGAGTCAATGGGCGGGAATTTAAAATACTCTCTATTTGACAAATTATAGTTAACAACTGTTCGTAAGTTAATTTGTAGTTGCCTGCAACACGTTTAAAGTGATATTTAAAAGACTTGACCGCAGCCTCCCACAGGTCACCAAAGTTGGGTGCTCTAGGTGGGAGAAAATTCCATTCAATGGATTCAGAAGAGAGAAAATTTTGTGAGTTCACTATCAGGTTTATTGAGTAAATTATGCAAGCGGCGTAATTCCAAATTTGCACCCAAGAAATTCCTTGCATTATCACTAAACAATTTTTGTGATTTTCCTCGTCTAGCGAAAAACCGTTTGAGGGTGGCGATGAATGCTTCAGAAGTAAGATCACAAACAAGCTCTAAATGAACAGCCTTTGTGACTATAAAAAAAAAAATGCAAACATAGACCTTATGAAAAATTCCCTTTCGCTAACCCCGATATTTTACAAAAAAATGGGCCGCTGAAATCCACCCCTGTACAATTAAACGGGAAATTAAAATTAACCCTTTCCTTGGGCAGATTGCCCATGATTTGTTCAGCTGTTACAGGTTTTGCTTTAAAACAAATTACACAATTATGCACAATTTTACGGCAATTTGATCTCCCTCTTAAGGGCCAAAACTCCCCACGAACAGAATAAAGTAAATTCTGAGGGCTAATATGTAAGTACTTTTTATGAAAGTGTACAAGTATCATATCCGTAAATTTATGTTTCGCCGGCAGTACAATAGGAAATTTTCGATTATGACTAACACTAGAATTACTCAATCGACCTCCCACTCGAATTATACTGAATTCATCTAAAAATGGATATAAATTTCGAATTTTACCTGTTGCAGGAATTCCTTTTTTCAAATTTTGAACGTCTTCTTTAAATTCTTCTTCTTGAACCAATCTAGCTAAAATTAACTTACTTTTACTCAGTTCCTGAAGAGTGATAGGTCCGCGTGTCTTCGAAGATGGACTCTTGGCATTGTTAGAAAAACTAAAAATGAAACTCAAAATACGAATTAATTTATAAAAATCATTAGTAATGGAAAGAAGATTAATTAAAAAAGGTTCTTTCACAGTGACCAACGACAGTTGCGTTGGTTTTACTTCAGCAAAATATTCATCGTAAGAGTCAGTAATGTTATCATTAAACAGTTCTATTGGCTCATGATGAAGAAACTCTGGTCCATTGAACCAGAACTCAGAAAGTTGTTGAGGATGGCTTCCTCGTGAAACAAAATCAGCTGGATTTTCAGTTGACTTAACATGCCTCCAACAAAAATTCTTCGTGAGTTCCTGGGTTCGAGATATTCGATTGGAGACAAAAACCTTGAGCACGTGGGGTGATGAGTTGATCCATGTGTTGAGTCGGTGTATAGATATACACTACTTAATTGTATATTTAGTGATGTGATTACCTTTGATATCAGTTTTGATAACAATTCAGCGGCACAAAGTTCTAGGCGAGGTATAGTCAACACTTTAAGAGGAGAAACTCGGGACTTACTACAAAGTAAGCTCACATGTATATCGTTTGAACTAGTGATCACACGTAAATAAACCACTGCTCCATATGCCTCTTGTGAAGCGTCCGAAAAGCCGTGGAGCTGCAGTTCACGACAATTAGAGTCTGAGAACACGAAACGAGGGATCGTAATATCTTTAAGCTCGTTTAGAGCATTTCGGAATTTTTTCCATGTGTTTTTCTCTTGTGTTGGAAGTTCCTGATCCCAATCAATTTTCAAAAGCCATAATTTTTGTAACAATATTTTAGCCTGTACTATCACTGGTCCTACTAGACCCAATGGGTCAAAGAGTCTCGCGATCTCTTTCAGAACACCACGTTTGGTGATTGTATTAGAATACTCTGATGATACCGTGAAACAGAAATTATCATCTTTGGGATTCCATTTTAGTCCTAGTGTTTTCACCGAAGTTTTATCATTTTTTTCGAAGTGATAGTCTTGCTCACTGTAAGGGACTTGTTCTAATAATTCTCTGGCATTTGAAACCCATTTATGCAACTCTAGCCCACCAGCCGATAACATTAACACCAACTGTTTCTGGAGTTCCAGAGCAGACGACACTTCATCAGTTCCCGTTAGAATGTCGTCAACGTAAAAATCCTTAAGTGTGGCGGCAGAAGCTAACGGATATTTAGCCCCTTCATCATTAGCTATTTGTTTTAGTACACGAGTGGCCAAATAAGGAGCACATTTTGTGCCGTATGTTACAGTTAATAATTTATAGATTTTAGGCTTTTCCTTAGGGGTTTTATTCCAAAGAATACATTGCCAATTACATTGTTCAGGATTAACCCATATCTGTCTATACATTTTTTTAACATCCGCAGTGAAAACTATTTTGTGCGTACGAAAACGTAATAAAATGGCACATAAACATCTTGCTCACCTCCATTTAATAAACAATCATTTAAAGATAACCCATTGGAAGTGGGTGAACTGGCGTTGAATACAACCCTTAATTTTGTAGTGGTACAGCGTGATGAGGAATAAAATATTTAACAATGTTTATTTTATTATCATTTAATTCTCGCATGAGGCCTAACTGTTCATATTCATGCAAAAAATTTACATACAATTCAGAAATGTTGGGATTTCTATTTAATTGTCTGCATAAATTATTTAACTTTTGTTTGGACGTATGGAAAGAATCTCCTAATTCAGAATTATTTTTCATTGGTAAGTTCACTATGTACTTCCCGTTATCATCTCTGCGATATGTTTTCACGAACTGCTTTTCACACTCTATCTCTTCCTTATTTCTCAAACTAGGTGAATCTAGTATATTTTCAATCTCCCAAAATCTTTTCATAATATTTTCTAAATTGGAGTTATCTGACTGGGAAATAATAGCACAATGCAATGAATGTGGAGTGCCTTGAACAGCTCCACTAAGCACATATCCAAACACAGTATCCTGTAAAATTGCACACGTTTCAGGAATTCTGATTTTATTGGTTAACATTAATTCAAAAAATATTTCGGCCCCAATCAGTAAATCAACATTGTTGTTATTTTTGAATAGTGTTTGATCGGCCAGTTTAATTTCCTTTGGAATATTTAATTTTAATATATTAGAATAGTTTATTGGTAACGCATCAATAATTTTTGGTACAATCAAAAATTCCAGATTAGCTGAAAACGAATTATTCTCATTTGTTATCAGTGCTTGTGTTTTCGTTTTTATATTTATCGGAATTCCTGACAACGCCGAAAGAGGAATGTTTTTTTTTTCTTTTTTCAATCCTAACTTATTTACAAATTTTGCTGTTGCAATATTAGACTGTGAGGCGCTATCAAGAACCGCTGTAGCTGGGTGATAAAAACCGTATTCATCTAATACAAAAACTGTTGCCGTCGCTAATATAACTCTTTTATTTTCAGAAACAAAACATGTAATCGGCGCCGACTGATTGCTTTCAGTCGATCCACCTGCTGCATCAAGCAGACGATCGCTATTAATATCACAGTTTGTTGGGGGGGGGGGGGGTTGCACTCTCTTTTGATAACGGAAGTAATAAATCTTTGTCTTTATGAAGTAATGAGTGGTGTCTGGAGCCACATTTACTGCATGCATACTTAGAATTACATTTTGCTATTTTATGGAATCCGAAGCAATTTAAGCAAAGATTATTCTTTCGAATAAATTCATATCGTTTTTCTGTTGTGAAATTCAAAAATATATCGCATTTATATAGCGTGTGAGAATTATTTTTACATAATATACACAAGTTAGAATTATTTCCTTGGGTTTTTACAACTAAACTTTTGGGATAACCAGACTTATCAGTAGTATATTTTGAGGACTTAAGCGGTAAATTTCGATGTACACTGTCTAAAACTGAACACTGTTTTTCAAGGAATTCTAGAAACTGATCAAAAACAGGAACATCGTTATTTTTTAACGTGAGTTCGTAATTTTTGCGAGTTTCCCTATCCAACTTTTGCAAAACAATGTTTAATAACATAATATTAGAAAGATTATCGCGTTCATATTTCAATACTTTTAACGCTCTTAAATTCTTTAAAATACAATCCAATAATTTTTGTAATTCTTTACCAGATTAATGAGTTATTTTTTCATAATTAATAATTGTTTTGATATGAGCATGTATTATAGCTCTTTTATTTTCAAACCGTTGTTCTAATGTTTTTAGCAGAGAATCATAAGTATCATCACTGGTTTCTACTGTTTTTGCTTCGCCTTTCAACGCAGCGCGTAAATAAAACAGTTTTTGATTTGTAGTTATTAAAGGATTATCATCCATTAAATTTAGAAACTGCGTTTTAAATACGTTCCATTCTTCAAATTTTCCTGAAAATACAGGCAATGGTATCTGGGGTAAATGCATACTATGATTTGGAAAAATGTTTCTTTCAGCTCCTAACGAGCTATTATTTGAATTTATGTTACTCACATTGTCACTACAGTTAATTAGTAAGGTATTGAATCTTACCTCTAATTCTTGAAATTGAGAATCTAACTCATTTAACTCATCTTCTATTGCAGGAAAGTCATCATCCTTTGCCACTTGGTAATATTCCGCTTTTAAATCTTCAAATTTATTTTGAAGTTTTTCTAAAATTGATATTCTCGAAGTTATTTCTCCCTTTGTAGTTAATTAGTCATTAGGAATGTTGATTAACTTTGTGAATTGGGCTTTAATATTCCCTTTTTTTTTCTATTTAATGCGGTTAAAGCCATTATTGTTTTCTTTTGAAAACGAAACTGTGCTGGTTGCGCTGTGGTCGCACAGACCAAAAAATGTTAGTTCATAGAATTAAAACTATATAAGAGCATTTTGATTACTTAAATAGTGGACTGTAATAAAACTTGAAACACTAGAGGTGATTTTAACATCACAACTACATTTATTTAAAACTTTAAAAATGGGAGTAATGAAAGCTGCCAGCCTCCCATGAGCGGAGTTACAAAACTAACTGAGCTCCGTAACGAAGGAGCGAACTTAACAGAGTGCGCAGGCGCAACAATAGTATATATTTACATAGAGATAATATGATATCTTTTAGCTTTCGAAGCCCTTGTAACACCTTAATTCCTTTTCTGTTTCAAATAAAACATTAAAGCAACCCGCTTTGAATTAATTCTTACAAAATGTATTTCTCATTTTACAGTTTGGTGTAATTTAAATGAGAAATTTTATCCTATTAAGATAAAAATATTTCAATTTCACGCTTGGTTTTTAATAAAACTCAACTGTTGTCTAATAAATCAGTGTTGAATTCAATGAAACATAATAGGTGAAAAGCGGAATTATCGGTTTGTAGGTGGAGTTTTCAAAGAAATTAGGAGCTCTGCCAAAACCCTTTTAAATTAAATGTTAAACTGTGATTTTAATTTTTCATTCATAATTTAAAATTGTGGATTTTGCAATGAAAACGGCACAAAATGAATCCAATATTCATGCATGATACATTCAAATTTTATTTGCTTTTAAAATAACTCAGTTAGTCCATTTATTTTTCATTTTAATCTTTGAGAATAATTTAAATGAGAAATCTTATCTCAGTGAGATTAAAGTATTTTCATTTTTTGTCTGTCTTTTAAGAAAGGTGTGCCTATGATTATTTATTAAAAAAAAAAAAAAAAAAAAAAAAAAAAAAACTACTGGGGTGTTTTATGTACACTGTCGTTTGAAAAAGATCATTTACTGCACTCTTTAATAAAATACAATTATTTTCTAATAAAATGTTCTATTTTGTGATGTAACGTCTCTGACGTTTAATAAAGTACAATTTCTACAATCTTTAATAAAATGCAATCATTTTCTAAGAAATATTCTGTTTTGTCTTGTAACTTCTCTGACTTTTAAAAAATACAATTATTACAGTCTTTGATAAAATACAATTTTGCCTGACAAAATGTTCTATTTTATGTTGTAACGTCTCTGACGTTTAATAAAATACAATTTTTACAGTCTTTTTATAAAATATAATCATTTTCTATGAAAAAATTCTGCTCTGAGTTGTATCTTTTCTGACGTTTAAAAGAGTATAATTATTAAAGCTTTTAATAAAGTAAATTTACTTTCCATGAAAAAATTCTTCACTCTGCTGTATCTTCTATGCCGATTAAAAAAGTACAGTCTGTAACAAAAGTGTCCGAACACTAGCAAAAATACCTATGTAAAAAAAGTACAGTTCATACGGTTTCGTTAAATAAATCCTTGTCGAAAGAGCAGGATTCGACAAGGATTTATTTACCAAAACCGTATGAAGTGTACTTTTTTTACATAGGAATTTTCGCTAGCGTTCCGACACTTTTGTTACCGACTGTACATACATACAGTCTTTAAAGTAAAATAATATAAGAAGATTATTTTCTAAGAAAATATTCTGCTCTGTATTATATCTTCTTTAACGTTTAAATAAATGTAATTATTACATCATTTATTAAAGTAATACAGGAAATATTCTGCTCTGTATTATATCTTCTTTAACGTTTAAATAAATGTAATTATTACATCATTTATTAAAATAATACAGGAAATATTCTGCTCAGTGTTGCATCTTCTATGACGCTGAAAAAAGCATAATTGTTACAGTTTTTTAAAAAAGTAATATTATTTTCTAAGAAAACATTCTACTTAGTGTTACTTTTATTTCGTGACAGAAATTAATTTTCTTAACTGTTTTTAAAATGTATAATCTTCATATATTACTGTGTTTCTATTACTAATATACATGGTTTAATCCTTTTAAAGTTTAAAATAAAGTATTAAAATAACTTGCAATGAAATAGTTCTCGCTAAATACATCTTTCATTTTACAGTTTCAAAATACAATTTAAACGAGAAATTTGATCCGATTAAATTAAAGCGTTTGTATTTTCTGCCTGGTAGGTAGTGAATTACAATTATTTAGTCAGAAAATATTCTGCTCGGAGTCGGTGTTACATCTGCTCTGCGATACAAAAATAGAAATATTGCAGTCTTTAATAAAGTACTACTATATATACTATACTATATACTACTATATATATATACGTTACTTGTACTTTATTCTTCTCGGTTGTTAAAAAAACTTTTTGTTAATTTTTAATGAGAGGTGCGAATCAAATGTATTTCAACTGTACCTTTTAAAATGTACTTATTCATATTCTATTTCTATTAAACACCCCTGGTTTAATTTGTTTTACATTTTAAATGAAATATTAAAGCAACCTGCTTTGAAATAATTTTTGAGAAATATATTTTCCATTTTACAGTTCAGTATAATTTAAATGAAAATTTTTTTCCGATTGAAATGAGCGTATTTGGATTTTCTGTTTGGTCTTTCATAAATCGCAATTTAAGTTTTCTTTAAAAATGCGTTCTACTCGGCATGTATGTATGTTTGTTGGTTTTAAAAATACAATTAAAGTATAACATAGCTGACAACATTTTAATTTATTCGGAAATATTTTTAGCCACACCTTTATTTCGCACCACTTTATTTACAGAATAATTTTCTCCAATTATAACTACTATAAAACAAGAAAAAAATATTTTCTTGAAAAAAGTGGTATGAAATAAAGGTGGGGCTAAAAAAACTCCTGAATAAATCAAAATGTTGGGATCTATGGTATAATTATTTTCTTAGAAAATATTCTGCTCGTTTGTTTGAATTATTTTTATTATTTTCTAATAAGATGGGGGCGGGGGAATTTATTACAACTTAAAAAATAAAATGTATTTATAATCATATTTCTGTATTTTTATTTATCAAAACTTGTTTAATTCCTTTTACGTTTAAATTAAATATTCAAGCAGCCTGCTTAAAAAAAATTCTTGCGAAATACATATTTCATCTTACAGCTTTAGATTGATTTATATGAGAAATTTTACCCGAGTGAAATTAAAGTATTTGCATTTCCTGTCTTACAATTATTTTCTAAGAAAATGTTTCACTCGGTATGTATTTTTTCTATTGGTTTTAAAAGTACAATTATTGCCGCCTTAAGGTGTAGTTATTTTCTTAGAAAACATTTTGTTCAGTCATTTAAAATCTTATTATTATTTTCTAATGAGAAGGAATTCATTTTAACTGTACTTTCAGATATGTATTAATCTTCATATTGCTGTATTTCTGTTAAACGTGTCACTGATTAGTTTCTTTAATTTTTTTCAATAAAACATTAAAACAACCTGCATAAAAACAATCCATGCGATATAAATTTTTCCGTTGATATTTTCAGAGTATATTAACGTATACATACACCTTCAGAGGTCTTTTTTTTTATACTTACTCTTTTTTTAAGGTTTTATCCGTTTGAATTTCTGCATTTGTATTAAAAAATATTATTATACATATATATATGAAAAAAAAATTATTATTATTACTATTAAAAGAAATAGCAAAAACACCTATGATTTATCTAAAAAATGACAGCTAAGCCAGACGTAAAACATAAAAATATAATCTCGTGTGTCACTCACACGACTTTCTCTTACCCTGAAATTTAATACTATAAATACAGGTTGGAAATTAAGAGGTAACATAACGAGTGCTGTTATGTAAACCTGTGTTAAAATAATTCAAATTAGGCTTCGGAAGAGTTTTATATGATTAGTTCTGTGTGAGGGGGCTAACGTCCCCCTTAACCCCCGTTTCATTACTGCAGCTACATTTACATGGAATTTTAATCTGTTATTAAAATTAAAAGTTCACTTAAAATTATTCAGACAATTTTCACATGCAACATTCCTTGAAACTTACCAATCTTGATCAAACTTTTCCAGCAACAAATTTATATTAATTTGAAATTACAACTTTTGGATCTCCTGAAATTATTCTTTTTTAAATTACTCTAAGAGAACTGACAATAATCAAACATTAAAAAACTTGACTTTGGTAATCAGGAAGCCTCAAAACGTGTAAATATACAAAAAACAGGCGATGAATATTTAGCTTAAAAACATACATTATTTATCATATGTCAATGAGGAATTCATTTCCATTCCTGAGCAGATTTCCTGGACATGGTAAAATATTATAGTACAGCACTTCCACTAACAATAAAAATCTGATGTGGGCACCACATGACTTCCTTATACACCTTTAGAAATATATACATAATGTTAAAAAGCATTGTCATTGGACCCAAGACAGATGGCTAAAAATATTTAAAAAATGCATTATCACCGTGTTCTGGGCTTTTCTGAAAGTTTGAAATGTCTAGCTAGTCGGGAAGTTAGTTAAAAATCGATTGCAAGATTTGTACAGGTAACGCTGCCGAAGGCAGCAGGGATCCGAAGCAGTTGGCTAAAAGTATTTAAAAAATACATTTTCACCGTATTCTGAAAGTTTCAAATGTCTAGCTAGTCGGGAAGTTAATTAAATACATTTTCTGTTAAACCGTATAAACGCTGCTGAAGGCAGCAGGTATCCGAAACAGTTGGCTAAAAATATTTTGAAAATACATTGTCAACCTGTTCTGAGCTTTTCTGAAAGTTTCAAATGTCTAGCTAGTCGGGATGTCAGTTACAAATCGATTGCAAGATTTGTCCAAACCGTTTTTGAGTTGTTACCGTTTTTTGATACATTATGGCCAAAACCTATGTATTTTTGGTCATTAGGAACCTAAATTTCCTAAATATCTCCAAAACGGAAAGTCATAGAAAGTCCAAAAAGGGAGGTGCACAACTAGATGTTATAACAAACCTATGTACCAATTCGCAACTTTCTATGTGCAACCGTTTTTGAGTTATGCGACCTACGCACACACAGACACACACACACACATACAGACGTCACGAAAAATCGTGTAAAATCCCTTATATCTCTAAAACGAGAGCTCGTGTTAAGACGACACTTGCAGGTGTGCAACTAGACATCATGACAGTCACACGTATAAATTGGCAACATTCAGCGATCATTCGTTTTCGAGCAATGTGAAATACAAAATCCATTTCGCAAATCGGGATTACTATACTTCCTTTGAGACCTTTGGACGGCCCCTGCCTGCCTGGGCTCGGCCAAGCTTAACGGGTTGGATGCCGTCCGCCGGAGCGAATAAATCGCCAGATAACCGCGTGGAAGATGCTGGGCAGCAATGTAACTAGACGCCAAAGCTCAGGAATTGCAGCACGCTCCAGATGTTAAGGAATTGGGTATAATTGCACTAACTAGCTGAGAGTCGAAATAACCGGAATTATACAAAATTAAACATTTTTGAATTTAGGCAGGGAGGAAAAGAAAAAAAAAAAACCGCTGGGGGAGCCGCTAAAGTTAGTTGTGCACACAAAAATTAAGGCCGAAGGAGGAGGTCATTTGAAAAGGGGAAGGGGACAACACTTATGATTTGAGAAAGACGAAAGAGGAACAATAAGATTATAAAAAGAGAAAAAAAAAAAAAAAAATACGTGAAGCCACTGGGGGATGGAAGATAGTTTTGGGCGCATAGCGAAAATTTTGAAGTTTTTGAAGTGGCATGGCCTAAATAATCCTAACTGGGAGGGAAATTGCTATGCGCAGGGTGGCCGAATGGAGAAGAGAAAGAGGGACCATCGCAATTTTGATCCACCACGGGGGGATGGTTCCCCGCGTTGGTAGCCCGACGACTGCTAAACGACCCCATCGAGCACTTGACGGTGCAGCACAGATTAACGAGGACCAGACACCGCCACACCCTCGTAAAAAAAAAAAAGAAAATAATAATAATAATAATAAAATAAAAATAATAATAAAAATAAAAATAAAGTAAATAAAAATAATAAAAAATAGAATAGAATAAAAAAAATAAATAAAAATAAATAATAAAAATAATAAAAATATAGAATAAATAAATAAATTAATTAAAGTAGGTAAGTACTTAAATTAAAATTGGTGCGGGTCAAAACTTGGTGAGTACCAAACAACATGGTTGCTTTTTGACCACGCCATTCATACACTAATGGAAGTAATAAAAGAAATAAAATTAAAACAAAATAAACATTCATGCACAGTCATGGGCGTGGCGCGGACTTACGGACTTATAAGCCAAGAACCATTTACATTATTTAATTTTTTTTTTTTTTTTTTTTTTTTACTTTTTATTTTATTATTATTATTATTTTTTTTTTTTTTACTTTTTATTTCTAGATTTTCTGATTTTTACATTTTTATTTTTACCGGGGCTCAGACTGTATAGGTACCCGCCGCTTTAACTTCATGGACCACGATCATGACCAAAAATAAACAAAAAGTCCCCTGATCTAGTAAATAAAAATCCGCCAGGTCCTCTTCTTCGGGTTTTGACAGTACGTGGCTGGTTCCTGCTGCTCGAAATGTTGGCTTTTGATCACTGTGAAATGTCGTCTATGTTGTTTGTGATCCAACTGACTATGTGTTTTGCCTTGTTCTGTACGTGTTTATTGTTGGCTAGTTGTTTATACCAGAGTTGTTCATTGTCCTGTGTGATTTTGGCCAGATGGAGGTTTTCCGTTAGCGGACAGGCTAGTAAGTAGTGTAAGGATGTTCCTAGCTCGCCACAGGCACAATCCGGGCTCTTCTTCCTCTTAAACCGATGAAGATAGGCCGGAAATGCCCCATGGCCCGTGTATATTTGTGATAGAAGCTTGCAGCTAACTAGAGTCTTTGTGTTTACTTTTGGGTAGTATCTGTGAGTTAGCCTGCCCGTGTCCCCGTAGTCCCACTCGAACTGCCATTGATCCATAGTAAGCTTTTTGAGATTTTTCTTTAAGTATGAGATTGGTTTTTCTAAGTAGTATTGTTCTTTATTGTTTACATTATCGGCTGCCAGTTTTGCTAATTTATCAGCCTCTTCATTCCCTAGTATGCCTACGTGGGCCTTAACCCATTCAATTTTGAAGCTGTTATGAGATCGAACTATTTCATTGTGGATTTTATGGATCAATTTATCGGTGGAAAATGGTTTGGATATTGCTTGGATGGCCGACATGCAGTCCGAGTGGATACTGTATGTGATACCCATTGTATTGCCCCATTCTGCTGCCTTGAGGATTGACAGTAGTTCGGCTTGGAAGACACTGTTACACTTTCTTAGAGGCACTGACCATTCATGAATTTTTTGGGAGTTTTTGAACGCTACAAAGGCCGATCCTGTAGCCCCTGATTCCAGCTTCGACCCGTCCGTGTAGATATGTGTGTCGTCAGCAGAAGACCCTATAAATGGCTCTGGGGTGTCAGCAGGGTGTTTCCACCAAATGTTTTGCTTTTTTGTAAAGTCTGTGTGGTTGAATACGTGTTCCTGAAGCTGGTAATTCCCGTGTAGTCTTGTAATTGTACCATACGCAGCTTCATATTTTAGTTGCAGGTGTACTGGAATCAGGCCAGAGAGAACCAGAAGTGCCGAGGTCGGGGCTGTTCTATAAGCCCTCACAATGGCCAGTGCGAAGTGTCTCTGGCAGCTAAGTAATTTGTCTTTACTTTGCTGTGTTATTTTATTGCCCCAGATTGGGGCTGCATAGGTCAGTGTCTTTTCCACCACGGTCTTGTACCATGTTTTAATCAAGTTAGGTTTTATCCCCCATCCCCTTGAGACCATGCGCCCAAACAAGCTGATTGTATAAGGAAGTAAAAAAGAACGTTATCGCTTAAATATTTGCAATCCTGTATATCTTTTGAAGAATATGCTCAAACCACATAGTGCACCTAAATATAATCCTATAATAATAATATACGGCACAGCATGAAATGCACTTCCATTAAGTTTTAACTATTGTCGCACTATAATGTACTTCTTTTGTGTAGCCCTGTAAATGAACAGTTAATGATTTCCCTGCCATATTCTATATAAGTCATGTTTTTATACATATTAAAAATATATATTCATTTCCTTTGGTTTAGTGCAGTCTATAGATGTTAAACTCTACTTACCTGCAATCCCCCCCCCTAGACGTAATGTATTTAAATACTCTTGAGTGTCCCTGTACACGAACCATTTGCTTCATCTTAACGAACAGTTTAGTGTAGCATTCCTATATGATACACGTGTAGAATACCAAGTTTGTTATCAGCATATTTCAATAACAAATTAAAGCGGAGATTCCAGACAGACACACACACACACACCAACCACTAAAAACATAATTTTCGTATTCAGGGGACTTCAAAACGTTTAAATATAACAACAACTCACTTTCGAAAATTTGACCCAAAAACAATACTTTCTCTACCTTATGGGTAAAAGAAAGTAATAATTAATATTTAAAAAGCATTTTGTTCAGAAAAGTATGTTTTAGAATTTGAACTGCTATTATAAGTTTGTATTTGATAGTTTAGGAGTTATGTGCTAGCAAACTAATGGTATTGAAAATCTTCCGAAATTTCCGACACATTTCTAACTTTTTAAAACCAGAAAAGGAACAAATTTTAATATGTCTTTATAAAAAGTAGTTCAAAACCTTGATATTAATATTCTAAACATATATGCCAAACTTTATAACTTTTGAAGTAAAAGTGTAAGAGTTTTGTTTTGCTGTAAGCTGTATACGTAGAAAATGTGAAATAGAGAAAAAGCAAAAAACTTAATTTGAAAATCTAAATACATCAAAAACTCACTTATTTAACACCTTCTTGGCTTTTATATATTTATATTTTATTTTTTCTGGAGACTTTCAATATCGTTCTATGCCTTTTGGCGTATATTTTTTTTTATAGCGTCATAAGTCGAGTTCTATTTATTCTAGAAACAAAATTCAAACAGATAATTAAAGCTAAAGATTTGAAGATTATTTCTAAATGAAAATTGAAAAAAAGTTTTTTTTGGCGAAAATCGCGTATTAGATATACTTATACCTTAATTAAAAAAAAATTATTGGACGGAAGATAAAATATTTGAATCTCTGTCTGGATTTTTAAAATGCAGATATTTTTTAAGAAAATATTCTGCTATGTAACGTATCAGATTTGTCATTTAAAAAAGTATATTTATTACAGTCATTAATAAAGCATAAATATTTGCTAAAGAAATAATTCGCTTGGTTTTGTATCTACTTTGTCATTCAGTTTTATTTTTAATTATTTTTTTAAGAAGGTAAATTTATTTTAAACTAAATTTATTAAAATGTATTATCTCCATATCACTGTATTTTTAATAAACGTTGCTGGTTTGGTTCCTTTTATGCTTTAAATTACACATTAAAGTAACTTGCTTTGAGATAATTCTCGTGAAATACATTTTCCGTTTTACAGTTTCAGAGTGATTTAAATAAGAAATTTTATCGGAGTGCGATTAAAGTATTTGCATTATTTGCTTGTTGTTTAATTATTGTAAAAGAAATAATTCTACTCGGAATTGCAATTCTTTGAAATACCTATAAAGACTTCTTTGAAATACCTATAAAGATTCGAATTACCATTTTGCAGCGAATTTTTCAAAGGAATAAAGAACTATTTGAAAATTAACGTATTTTCTGAATTATAATTGTGTTATAGATTGTAAAATTTTGCGTATACTTAATTTATATTATGTGTGAAATCCCTTTCAATTTAGATGTTCAACTGTAATTTTAATTTTTCATTCATATTTTAAAATTGTGGATTCATAATTTAAAATAAACTTAATTTTGATATATGATACATCCAGTGCTTTAAACATACCATTAACTCAGTTATTCATCGCTTTTAAATATTTTAATTGAACAATAAATTTTGCCTTTAAATATTTTAATTTAATTTTAAACATTGCTTTCAAATGTTTTAATTGGCTGTAAATCTTCGTTTAGATATTTGAAAAGATCATATAATTGTCTTATATATTGCTTTATATTTTAAAACATAAAAATATTTTGTAACAAATGTAAAACACATAGATGCATATTACAATGGAATAACTGTTTTCTACGTTATTTTTAAAGAAGTGAATAATTATTTAAAATGTTATATATTCTTTAAATAATAAGTTTATTATGAAATTTAAGATTTCGGATATGTGTTTTATCGTTTTGTGCAATGAGTAAAGTTTGTTTTAAATTAGATTTTATGCTGTAATATTAAGTTTTGTTTGTAGTTTTAAAATTGTAGAATTTTTACAAAAGAATAGGAAAAATGAAATGCAGTTTTCACAAGTTAATAGTACTAAACTTAGTTATTTTTAAAATGCTTCAGTTATCTCATACATTTCTTTTATATATTTTAACTGGACGTTAAATACTTCTTAAAGATATGTGAATTAAATTTAGATGTTGCTTCGTATGATTTTAATTGGTTTTAATTATTATGTAGGTATTTTAATGTGCTCTAAATATTACTCTTACGTTGATTGTTATGAATTATTTTAATGGAAAATTGTATTATTTTAATGCAAATTTGTATTATTTTAATACAAATTAAAGTATTATTTTGTTATATTATACAGGATTTTCTTTTTTTTTTTCTTTTTTTTTTTTCTATGCATTCAATGTAGGTCAAAGTAAAATTATCTTTCTGCAGATTATTTTCAAAAGAATGTAAACCAGTTTTAAATTTTATATGCTGCGTGAAAGGTAATTTTGGGATTAAATCAAGATTTAAAATGATTACTTTATGTTATGCGTAATTATAATTTTAACTTTACATCCAGAATTTAAAATATGCAATGTCTGCAAAAGAATTGAATTCTGTAAACACGGTTTTGTTTATAAAAATAATTTATCTTTAAGATATTTTAATTATTATAGCTAAAAATAGTAGTTTTTTAATACGTTTTAAAGAGGAATTTTACATAAAAATTAGGTAAAAAAAAAAATCGGTTATATAGTAATATTTCAATTTTAAAATGATCAATAACCAGGAATGAAAAACTTTAACTAGTAAAGTATAAGTATTACAATGAAAATAAAAAAATATACATATAAAAGTTTGTTTAATTGTGAATAATTTGTCGCCTCATTATTATTCATACGTTAATTATATCGCAAAGATTGTCATTTAAGAGGTACTTATACGCAAACAAAAACTTTTAATGGCTTTTTCTCTCAGGACAGGTGTTCTCTATTTTCACATTTAAAAAATAAGAGGATCTCCCCCCCCCCCCTTTTTTTTTTTAGACTGAGATTTAAATGTTATATACATATAATGTGATAAGCCTCCGCATAGCATTAGACTTCAGATGTTAATTTTTGTTTTTTGAAATAAAATTGTATAAAAATGTTTTAAATTTCATAGTTTTACGCTATATCAGTAAAAAATTATATTAAATGTAATATTAGAGGTACCTAAAGGTCTATGTTTAGCCTTAAGTTATACAGATTAATTTTGTTTTTTCCCTTTAACTACTTTTATTTTTATTGATAGAGCAGAAATATAAATATTTAAAATATAGTTTTTTGTATTTATTATTATGTTTTTTTAATTTAAATTAGTGAAATGGGCAGTTTGCAAATATATCATTTTCCAATCTGTATTTTTACATGAACATTAGAATAAATAATGTTCATAATAATTATTATATTTTTAAAAGCAGAAAACAGAAGTTATAAATGTAAATTATCTCTTTAATTTGTAAATCGGACACTTGATGTAATAAATAAAGAAAAATAGTCTGATGTGTCACTCGAACGACTTCTCTTTACCCTGCATTTCAGTACTGTAAAGAGAGATTCCAGATTAAAGGATGAGATAACAAGTATTGTAAATGAACCTATTTTTAAAACAATGTCAGTTTAGGAACAGTTGTATTAGACATATAATTCTGTGTGAAGGGGGAGCTATTGTCCCTCTGTGGTAGAAATAATTCATTTACTTTAATATTTTTATATTTTCAATTTATTTTATTAATATTTTTAATTTAATTGCCAATAGAAATCAATTAATGAGGATCAAAAAACTCATCGCATACGTGATCATAATGTGACGTTGTGACCGCTAAACCTTTTTGTTCTTTTGGTCAAATAGTCAAAACATATATCCAAAATGTTTTCTTTTGCATAAGAGAAAAGAGGAATGTACTCACTCAATTGCTAGAATGCTGTAAAAAGGAAAAATGCAGAACAAATTTGCATAAATAAAAAATCCATACTGTTGCACCAGAATTCCATTCTTTATTGTACATATCAACACTAGTAAATCCAAATTAAACATGACATAAAAAAATAGTTTTTTTTTTTTTTTTTTTAATTTAAATCTGTAGCAATAGAAGCTATGATATACATATACAGTAAAATCCCGTTACAACGAATTCCATTACAACGAAAAATCCCGTTATAACGAAATGCAAGCGTGTCCCGTTTTGAAATGTATTCAAATAATGTTAACATAATCTCAGTATAACGAAATATTCAATTTTTTATAATCTCGTTAGAACGAAATAATATGACACGGCAAATACTTTCAGTTGTACATTTTTATCGCTTGACAATTTTTGTTTTCGATGCCTAGTCTTAGGGACAATCAAGCTTATCTCTAAAGCAATCGCTTTTCTCCGAGCTTTGTTGTAAAACAGGTGTGCATAGGCATTTCACTGCAGAAGGAATGTTTCCTTTGTTCGCTCTCCCCTTTTCTCCACCCCTTTTTCTTGGAAGTCCAAGTAAGCTGTAACCAATGTAAGCAAACTTAACAAAACGTGAAATGAGTATTGCACATTCCCCCTTCCCTCTCCTCCCTACCTGAATAACTTTCGCAAAGGAATTCCCAAAGCTCGAAATCAGTTTGAAAATTTTCATCTTACCAGTAGGTCATAAAATGGCGGCTGTTAAGCGAAAACAGTTTAGTTTGGAAGAAAAAAAAACCATAATTTCTGAAGTTGAGAAAGGAATGAAAAAATCTAGCTGTTGCTAGCAAATGTGGAATTTCGCCGTCTACTTTATCCACTTTTCTAAAAGATAAAGAAAGCATTTTGAAAAAACTTCAAGTTCAAGTCTTTGATCCAAGCAGAAAACGAATTGGAAATGCCCAGTTTCAAGATGTGGATAGTGCTGTTTACAAATGGTTTATGGATGTTCGTTCTAGAAACATCCCTCTAAGTGGCCCTTTAATTAGAGAAAAAGGTTTGGAATTTGCAAGAATGCTAAACGTTGAAAATTTTCAAGCCAGTGTCGGATGGTTGAATCGATTCCGAGAAAGATACGGTATAGTGGCAAAATGCATTTCAGGAGAAGCAAAAGACGTCCCAGTTGAATCTGTAAACGAATGGCGTAAAGGTGAAGTACTAAAATTAATCAAGACGTATAGTTCTAACGATGTTTTTAATGCCGATGAAGCCGGAATATTTTTTCAGTTAGAACCAAGGAAGACTTTAGCGTTAAAAGGAGACAAGTGTATTGGAGGAAAGCTTTCCAAACAAAGGATTACAGCCCTATTTTGCTGCAACAAATCAGGAACAGAAAAACGAAAATTACTCATAATCGGCAAATCTGAAAAACCCCGTTGTTTCAAAAATTTTAAGTCCTTACCATGCATCTACAAAGCCAACAAAAAATCATGGATGACGCAAGGATTCTTTAATGAATGGCTGATAAATTTTGATAAAGATATGCAAAAACAAAAACGTAAAATTCTTCTACTCATAGACAACTGCACAGCACACAATGATCCTCCTATATTGAATCACATTCGTGTAGAGTATTTCCCGCCTAACTGTACTGCAATACTTCAGCCTCTTGACCAAGGCATTATCAGAGCCGTAAAATCACGATACAAAACTATGTTATTAAAACGCATTATCTGTGATCTGCAAAATAACGTAAACAGAAAGTGCAACATGAAAGAGGCAATTGATATGATCTGTGGATCGTGGGATGATATAAGCCAGAAAACAATAGCCCACTGTTGGAAACACGCGCAGATTGACCAGGATTTAAATAAAGAATCGACGGCTCAAGGATCTAGCGATGTACTACATGATGAGGAGCAGACAGTCGAATATGAGATCGAATCCGTTTGGAACTTAGTAAAAGAAAAATCTGGTGTGTCTCAAAGCATAAGCTTTAAAGATTTTTTAACTGCAGATGACAATGCTGCAACTTGTTATTCATTAACAGAGACAGATATTGTGCAGTCTATTGTTGATGATCGCATTTTAGAAAATGATGAAGAAAGTTCTGAAGATGAAGAAAATGAGGTTATTACTACTTCAAAAGTTACATCTGCTGAAGCCTTAGAAAGCTTAGAAAGAGTGCGCAATTTTATTTCTTTACAGAGCAGTGTACCAGATAACATTTTTTCTAATATTAATCATGTACATAATTTTGTATTGTCCGCAGCTTCAAACTCCCTTGTACAAAAAAAAAAATCACTGATTTTCTGCATTAAATTTTTTCTTGTACAATTTGAAGATCATTGAAATGGTGGTAAGTCAATTTTTCAGTTCTATAAAAAATATTATACATTGTATTAGTACTAACTTTACGTTATTAGAAGGTACTACTACTAATTTTTATTACTATTTTTAATAATTAATTATCTACTAATTTGTATTATACTACTATTTTTATAATTAACTATGATATGAGGATCTGAATTGAAATGTTTAATTTTCTATTGAATTCCGTTACAACGAAATTCCCGTTACAACGAATAAAATTTGCGGTCCCGTGAAGTTCGTTGTAACGGGATTTTACTGTATTGTTATTAAGTAGGCCCTCTCTCTCCAATCATAATATGGACAAAGTCCTTTTAAAAACAGAACATAAACAAACCCTTCTTACCCATACTCCTACCTATTATAGAGTCTTGCTCAAACTCAACTGAATTGAAAATCGCCGCGGTAACGGAAAATTGGGTCAGAACATCACCCTATTGGTTCTCAGAACGGTGTGAGATGACATCACCACTAGAAATGAAGAGCCATTTTTTCTCCCATATGTGTATTGCAGTAAAGCAAACATTACAGGGTGAGTGTAGCCAGCTAAGAGATACAATGCATTTAAGTGCAGAAAAACGATCTTATTTAAAATTTAGAAAGAAGTGATGTTTTTAACATCACACCCTCATGCTCAAACATTTAAATATATTTCCTACATTTAAATATAAAGTAAAATCAAAGACTTCATTAAATTTAAAATTTATTCCAAATCACTCAAGCAATTTTCACCTGCAGCACTCTTAGAAATTTACTAATCTTTATCAAACATTTCAAGTGGCAACCTCATAAGAACATCAGAATACTAAATAAAAATTTCCTGCAATCATTTATTTTTAAGATATACATGCAGATCAACAGCGAAAAATATGTCTTTTGAATTCAAAGTACCTCAAAACGCGATATTATACAAAGCACTAGAGCTCAAAATTAAAGTTCGAAAATATTTTCTTTACCGTATGGGTGTGAGAAGTTAATTTTTATTCCTGTGTTCATTTAGTGTTCGTCTACATTCTAAAATGCATAGATGCCAACATTTTAATTTATTCCGGAGTATTTTAGCCCCGCCTTTCTTTCATACCACTGATTTTTTAAGGATACATTTTTCTCATTTTGTTGAAGTTACATATTGGAGAAAATTTTTCTATAAATAAAGTGGTACGAAAGAAAGACGGGGCTAAAAATACTCCAGAATAAATTAAAATATTGACACCTATGTAAAATGTAGTAAAGCACTTCCATCAATTACCTTTAGTGTAAAATAATAGAATACTTTCATTTAATTTTGGTTATAACTCTGTTATTGTTTATAAATCATATACACACAACATCTTTACGTAAATTTATTACTATATGAAAAACACGTAACGCAATCTGAAGTGCATGTCCAGAATTTTTGAAATACAGCTCTAATATATTCAAATTATTTTGGGTAGCATTGTAAACGAATTATGAATGACTTCACTACTATATTCTACACAAAACATGCTCTTATGTATATCTGTACTGATAAGTATAAAGGATTTAAGCCAAAAATGTCGATTTTAAGTTAAGTACATAGTCAGACTCAGAAAAAAATTCTTTATCGATTGGTATAAAGGATTTAAATCCATGTCATTTAGTCTTTGAGAAAATCCATTGGTAAAAAAAGATTCAAGTCAGAAATTTAGCATTAATCTTTGGTATAAAATATTTAATTCAATTTTTTCCCTTTATTAATTGAAGGCTGACAATCACTGAATGGTATAAAGGGTATAAGTCAACCTAATCCCTTTTCCCTAATCGATTCTTCTGATTAGTTTTTAGTTAGTTTAACTTTATTTTTCGTCTCCTGAAAAATCAAGAATATGGACTTAAATCCTTTATACTTATCAGTACAGATATAAAAAAAATATATACTTATTTTATTTTTGTTAGTGCAGCCATAGATATTAAACTGTAACAGAAATTTCGCCGATAGACATAATGTATTTAAATTTTCTTGGATGTCATTGCACACGAACCATTTGTTTGATGTCAACAAAAATTTTATTGTAGCATTCCTCTGTGATAAAGGTTTAGAATACCGAGTTTGGATTTCTTGATATTATTTGTGCTTCAGATATGTTGATAACGGGCACACAGACAGTTACACAGATAGACACACAGACAAACCGCTAAAAGCATGTTTTTCAAGTTCAGGGGACTTCATAACGTGTAAATATAACAAAAAGTCATTACCGAAAATTTGATCCCCAAAATAATACTTTCTCTACCATACATGAATAACAGAAAGTAATAAAGCGAATTCCACATTAAAAACGCTAAAATTAAAATGCAAAATTCGCGTACTGAAGTTTCGGTCGCTACCGAATGTGGAGTATGTGAATTTTGCTTTTGATTTTTAGCGTTCACAACGTTCATTTCATTTCATTTTTCTTTTTTTCCTTGAACTGGCTTTAAAAGTTTTAAATATTTTCATTTAGCTTAAATATTTTTTATTTTTTATTTTTTCTAAATTTTACTTTAAAGTATTAGTGTGCGCGTAGCATTTTAGAACATCTAATTATAAATATGGAACATCATGCGTAGTTTTCGTTTTCTATCTTAACAAGCTAAATTATAAATGCCTCTACCATAATGCAAGTTGTTTTCAAGAAATGCAAAATTCTATGATTTTAAGTCCTTTCTAAAACTTATGTGCAAAATTATTTTTAAAGCATATATTTGTAATTTTAACTTTCCATTCCATTTAGAAATTTAAATTATGTAATTTTTGGATAAGAATTGCACACGTTAAATGCATGTTTAATTTTTAGCATTACCAAAAACTTTATTTACTTTGAGTTATTTTAATTAAAATTAAGTATTTGCCTTCATATAGTAAAATTCTCCGTTAACGGTGTCTTAAGATACATTTTGTCCCCAAAGATTTTAAATATTTTAATTGAGTCTGACTACTCCTTTTGATATTTTTAATCTTTTTTAAATTAAAACGTCAAATCCCTTTCGTTTAAGCAATATGCAATTCAGTCCCTATTTTCCGCGTAGTTGAGAAGCGTGTGTCCCGCGTATAAATTAATTCACGGATAAACTAAGGCTCCTATATATACGAGCTGGCGCATAAGGCATTTTGTTGCCTTAGGGTTGCCACATGTACCCAGTGCGTTTCTCTGATAAACAAACGACAAACATTTTTTTTTATCGTCTTACGTTACTTTAGAGTAACTTGTTTTATTATATTTCGTAATTTTAGCTATGTAAACTATGATATGGAAGTTTGTTTAGCGATAAACTGCTATAATCATTCAAGAAGTGAATATAAAGTGTTCACAGACCTTCTATTACTGTGTATTTGAGTTTTGGCGACATTTTGTGAAAAAAAACAGAAACCACTCTAACAACACATCTTACCCCAGTACATCCATAGGATATCCTCAGAATAAAATGACATCCTGAGAATGTACTGTGAAAAAAATGTGTTTTTAGGAATATTATTGTTGCTCATTGCTCTTATCTTGACCGGATTAGCTTCAGATCAAGATTTCTTAAAATCATTAGGGAAGCGATAAGGACGCCAAGCGGGAATGCTGTCCTCTTCGGAGGCAAAAAAATGGCGGTGATGCGCCGGCCTATTATTTTATTTAGGGGCTCTAGGATAAACCGCAAAAATGCTAGAAATGAGAATGAGGAATTTGCTCGTTTTTTCATTTTATTCTTATATAACAGAAAATGAAAAGGTAAGAAAATAAATACATACATTTTCTTTATTTGAAATCTAATTACTGGTTTATAACAATTTTAACAACTGCTATTTACTCTATTGAGAAAACACAGTATAATATATCGTGACGTCACTCTTTATGACAACAAACGGGAGTAATCGTTGTTTATATTCGATTTCGTGCTTTGCTTCGTGAAACAGTGAAATACGTTTTGTATTTTATAATAATGGTGGATATTAAAAATTCGTAGTATAAATATTGTGTTTTACCACTCTGCATTAATACAATGGCTAATGCTTCACAAAAGCTATTCTTTAGCGTCCCACAGGATCCTATTAAACGAAAACATTGGACATCCGCCATGAAAAGAAAACAATTGAAAATAATGACAATGGAAAATGGTGATAATGATATTAAATGATTATAAGATGAAAAAGAAATGCTCAGAAATCACATAAACGATTGATAATTACGAAAGTTAAAACGAATTGCTGCTTGCTAACTAAGCTAACAAGATGTAAACATTGAAGCATCATAAAGTGTGACGTCAGGCAGCGTTTTGAAGTTACGTGATTTTTGGTTAATTTTAAAGTTATTTTCCAAATTAATGAGAACATTTTTTATATTTTTAATAAACTTTTTGAAATTTATGGGTCTAAAACTACCAGAAAAACAGGATTTTGTTCAGATCCCCCATGTGGGGAAATTCCTCATTAGATGACATAAAAAAAGGTTTTTAGCTCAAAAATTTGATTGTATTTGTACATAAAAATTACGAAAACAGTGCGAATATTCATAGTTCAGTAAAAATATTTGTATTTTGCGTACCGAAGGATGTAAAAACAATAAACAAAAAAGTGCACTTTCGATGAAGCCAAGGTAAAATCTGTAAACTAATTTATGTACTAAGTTAAACAGTACCGTACCGTACTGGACTGAAAAAGTAAAAAATAAAATAAAAACAACGCAATTCTTTATTTTTAAAAAATCAATCATTTGTTTTTCATTTTTCTTGAAAAATATTTTTGCTTTATCATGCGCTTTCTTTATATGCTTTATTGCGCTTTTTTATTCTTTATATGCTATTATGCTTTATCATGCGCTCACTTTTTCCCTATCAGCGCGTAATCCGCTCTGCACAAAAATTGGCCCTAATACTATTCATGCAAATTCTTATGTAAAATGACCTAATGAATCCAAATATGACGTCCATTTTGTCCCATCACCTACCGTTTTTTGGGACGCCACCTTATTTTTTATCACTGTTCGATAATTTTATGGCTATAAATTTAATTTGGGGAGGGTAAAGGATTATTTTAGCTGTTAAATATATTCTGATGGTCTACAGAGGAGAAAAATTCTAAAACATGAACATTTGTAGCATGGGGGAAAATTGGGGGGGGGGGGGGGAATTCACCACTAAAATTAGAAATTGCATTTGTTATATTTTTATTAATCTATTATTATTATTTATTATACCTTGTATTTTTTTGTTTTTACTACTTTAAATAAAATTCATGGCGTAAAACTGCCAAACCGGGATAAACATTGCGGGAGGGCGTGGCGTACCGCAAAAACGGTGGGTGATTGGGCAAAATGGAAGTCATATTCGGATTTAGGAGGTCATTTTACGCTATACCTCGAAATTTTTTTTCAGCACAGTGTAATTGAGAGTTTATCTTTCGTTTTAACGAAAAAATATCGAACTTCATACATTTTTTGCGTATTATCTATGTTATAATTATCATTACGCAAGTTACTTTCAAAAGAGTAAATTAATGTAAAAAATTAATGTACAGTCTTAATTTTAATTTTATTTCGAATTAAGATTAGTATGTAGAATATCTAAATAATTATTTACCCAAAATGTCTTATAGTTACAACTGAATATTTCCTTAATATATTTCAATAAATTTCATTCTTAATTAGTATTAATGTTGATTTAATTGACCCTAAAGATTTCAAGTATTTTAAAAGGCCTTAAATATGTATATATTTTAATTTTTTAATCGGTCTTTGGTATAGTCAAATAGGCTGTAATTATTGCCTTAAGTATTATCACATGGTAAATCATGAATATATTTTATCATAAATATGAAACATTACATTATCTGTGCTATCTACGCAGATTAACTTATAATTACTTCTATGTAAGGTATTTTTAAAGAAATAAAAAAATTTCAAAACTTAATTACTTTCAGAAGGATAATTTTACTCCACATTCTAAAATTTTAAATTGCATAAAAAGATTTTTGGAATAAGCAGTAAATTTTAGCATTTCGTTTTCTTAAAAATATTAAACATTATATTAACCATGCTATCGATGTAGGTTAAATTATAATTACTATTATGTAAAACTGTTTAAAATTTAATGTGCTTCCAAATTATAATTTTGTTTCATATTATAGTATTTTAAATTGCATAAAAAGATTTTTAAAATACGTATTAAATTTTAATTTTAACAATTCATATAGAACTAGCAGATTTTGCCCGCTCCGCTGGATACAATACTTAAATTAGTTGTCAAAATTCCATATCATTATTAATAACCTGAGTTAAAGTTCTTGCTGTGTTCGGTAGAGATTTTTCTCGCTCGCAACCTGAGGAGTCCGTGTTCCCACTGCCTTCGGCAGTAATTTACCAAATTCTTACTTCCCCTTCCCCAGTGGCTAAGTTCGACGTTTTGCGAAATCTCACCAAAATACATAATGCGTACACCTAATCAACATCGTACTTCATAACCCCCCCCCCCACCCCCTCAAAAAAAAAAAAAAAAAAAAAAAAAAAACGGAAATGTGCTTTTGGAAATATCCTAACGAAGACACATGACTGTTTTTAATACTTTTGTAACATCTTTAGTAGAGCTCAACTAAAATATCCGGAATTTCTGAAATTTCCCCCCGAAAAACGATTTTTTCCCTCTCTCCTTTAAGAACCAAGAATAACAAAATCGTACATAATGTTTTATTCATACTCATGTCTAATCTCATCATGTGCAATTTCTTCACCGTGAAGTAATTTGGGGCCGCGTTATGCTTACAAATGTTTTTTTGCTTTCTGCCCTCTAGGGGGGGGGAGGGGGTATTTCGATAAATCCCTTTTCTTTAGGTGTCGGATACATATAAACAATCCAAGCTCTAAACTTCGTGACCGTAGCTCTCATAAATTTCCCAGGACAAATTTAGCGCTAAGAAGGGTGTCTGGAATTTGTCCATTGTAACACATACCATCCCCCCCCCCCCACACTAAAAAAAAAAAAAAAAAAAAAAAAAAAAAAGGCAGATCTCAAAAAATTAAAAACGTGTTTTGGAAATATCCTAAAGAAGTCGCATGGCCGTTTTTAACATCTTTGTTTCATTTTTGGCAGAGTTTTATTCAAAAATCAATCCAGAATTTGCAAAATTTCCTGCCAAAAATGGATTTCCCCTCTCCCTCCCCTTAAAACTCGAAATTTCGTAAATCGTAGATAATGTTTAATCCGTACTAATGTGTAGTCTGCTCTAGTGCAATTTCTTCACTGGGAAGTAATTTGGAGCCGAATTACGCTTACAAAGGTGTTCTTGCCTTCTGTCCCTCCTCGGGGGGACAGGGGTATTTTTTATAAATCCCGTTACTTTAGGTGTCGGATACATATAAACAATCCAAACACCAAAATTCGTGACCGCAGCTCCCATAGATTTCTCAGGATAAATTTAGCGCTAAAAGGGGTGTCTCGATTTCGCCCCCTCGTAACCCCCCCCCCCAAAAAAAAAGAAAATAAAAACCGCAAACCACACACACACACACACACATACACACACAAAGTGAATTTTTGGAAATTTCCTAAGGAAGTCGCATAGCCTTTTATCAACATCTTTGTTCCATATTTGGTAGAGTTCGACTCAAATCAGGAATTTTCGATATTTCCCACCAAAGATTGATCCCCCCCCCCTTTCCCTTAAAAATCGAAAATTCCTAAATCGCAGATAATGTTTTATTTGTACTCATGTCTACTCTCCCCATGTGAAATTTCATTACTGTGAACTAATTAGGGGCCGAATTATGCTTACAAACGTGTTTTTATTTTCTACCCCCTCCCCTTTCCAGGTGGGAAAGGTGAGTAATTTCTGGAAAGTTGATATATATAATTTTAAGTTGGGTAAAGACCTAAATTCCTGCTAAGCGCCGTTGAATTCTGTCCAGCCGTTCTCAAGCGATACAAAGACAAACGTGTTTTTGTCTTTTGCCCCCCCCCCCCCCCCCCAGGGGGGAACGTGGGGGAATTTCTGAAAAATTCAACAGATATAATTTTTATGTTTGGTAAAGACTAAAATTCAAGCGCCGTTGAATTCCGTCCAGCCGTTCTCAAGTGATACCCGGACAAATATAGCGTTACAGACATACGGACACTATGACACACACACACTTCACACAGGCAAAATTTTCGGCTTTCATGGTGTGTAAAACGTGAAAATATCGCAAAATTGTTTGATTCTGACAAATTTACAGAAAAAATCTGATTTTATTAATATAGATATATAGATAATCCACTATCGAAATAGAAAATAAACAATTTAAATGTAATACTGATAAGTAGCATTTCAAAAACGTTTTTTACCTCAAAGATAGCTTAATTATGATGGAATATTGCAGCCTTAATTTAATTCGAAATTAAATATTAACTTAGGATACTTAAACTGTCCCTGAGGATTTCGGATATTTTAATTGGCTCTTAATATTGATTGAAAATATTTTTCTTTTCTTAAATATTCCGTTAAGGTATTTTAAACTATTCAAAAATTTTCTGAAATAAATATGAAATCTATACTTTTTCAAGACTATTTGTGCAACTCATTAATGTGAACTTCTTGCAACATTAAATTAATTTTATAATTTACTATGGAAAATTTTAAAAACGTGGGGATATTTTTTTTTAATTATGTTAAATAAATTATAGTTTTACTCTTCAAAACGTAATTGATGCCGTCATCGACAAAACTTAATTTTAAATTTTCATTTTTACCCGTTGCCATACTTTTTACACAAAAAAAGGTGTCAATGTTTCTTGTCAAATCATCTGAAAAATTAAATTACTATTTTAGAAAATTGACTTTTCCTGAGGTTAATCTGAGCTTTTTTAACGGAATTCCCTGAAATAAATATTCTTTTTTCCCCCTGTTACATTATTTTAGAACAGCTAATATGTTTCAATTTATTATGCACGATTAAGACATGTGTCAAAACTTATTACACGAATATTTGAAATATTATTCTGCGAATTTCCGAAAATGTTTAAGTAAAATGTCCGAGAACATTAATTATTAAAATGTCTTCTGAGGATAGTTTTTTAATGACATGTATGATACTTAGTGTAAATCTTATTGCATTAATAATTTTTAAAAAATCTTTTAAATTATAATGTATTTTTAGACATAATATGTAATATATATATTTTTCTCTTTTAAAAAGTTCCAGCACATTTTTCAGAAAAAGGCACATCCGTATGAGAGCTATATTCATATATATAGAGAAATCATTTACGAAAGAAGAATTATTTTATTATTTAAAATAATCCCTTTTATTTATTTATTATCACTATTATTACTAGTTTTTGTATAGCATAATGAATTAAAAATCGGTTTAGCCTTCATTTGAAAATATTATCTCCTTGAACAACATTTAAATTTTAATTATTTTATAAATATAAAAGGAAATTATTAAAAATAATAGTAACTTTTATTATAAACAATCATATAATAAGATTGACATGCTATTAAAAAATATATTTCTAATTAGCTTATTTTCAAAAGGTAGGCCGATTTCACCATAAGTAATGCCATCTTTTTGAAGAGATATACCAAGTAATTGAACAAATCATACATGTTTTGTTTTTGTGCATGTATGCGAGTGTATTGAAACATATACGAGTTTCAATACATTAGAAACGTATCTACAGAAATTAGTGTTATAAAAGCATAACACAACTGAAAATGCATTTCGAGCAAATTCCAGTTATATTCCATAACGTATCTAAAAATTTTGTTTAGCTCTGTAAATCAATTATTACCGCTAATTAATACTACTGCTAACAACTGGGAAATGCATTTCGAGCAAATTCTAATTATATTCCATAGCGTATCTAAATATTTTGTTTAGCTCTGTAAATCAATTATTACCGTTAATCAATACTACTGCTAACAACTGAAATGAAAAATGTATTTCGAGCAAATTCCAGTTATATTCCATAACGTATCTAAATATTTTGTTTAGCTCTGCAAATCAATTATTACCGCTAACCAATACTACTGCTAACAATTGGGAAATGCATTTCGAAACTAGTTTGTTTTCAATAACCGTTTCCACTGTATGAGAAAGAACTGATTCCACTTCGATTTGAAACGGAGGTTTGTCAGTAGAATTATCAGGCAGTGCAGTAGAAACTGTTTCTTCTTCATCGAGTGTGTCCACTACCTGAAACTGAACTTAGTCCACTTCTGTTTGGAACGGAGGTTCATCAGTAACAGTATCAGGCAATGAAATAATATTATCAACTTTTGGCAGCTGTATATATCCAACTTTGGACGCTTGCGAATACGAGCTTTATATAATGCTGGGTTATAAAATTTTTGACTATCATTATTCATTGACAAATAACGTCCAACAAAGATGGAAGTCACTGGACATGCATACCTTTCTCGAGCATCATCCGTAGGACGATACTCGAAAAATTTAAAAACAAACCACATTGAACTTTTTTAAAAAGTAACTCATGAAGAAAATACCTAAGAACGAAAGATACATCATTCTCAGATGAGGGTCAGTAATTGGACTGAAGAAAATTGTTAAAAAGAGAAGATTTCATTGCTGTAAATGTATATATATATATTGTTGTTTATCAAAAAATTATTTTTTATTAAATAGTTGTTGCAATTGTTCATTCAATTATTGAACTGAAATATTGGATACATTGTTTAAAAAACAAAATCATGGCAAAAATTTGTATAACACGAATAATAACATTATAAGGTTTCATAAGGTCATCAACATTCAAACAACAGCAGTGAACTATGTTTTTGATAACAAAGTAATTAAAGTTTGATTATACATATTTCAAAACATCATTTGAGAGACATTATGAAAAGAGGAAAAAGTACGAAGCGAATTTTCCTTTTTATTGATGATTATTTTAAAATGCTGTTTTAAATCAAATACCAATTAAAGTAAAATAATCAAGTATTTACGGTAATTTTATGCGAACAACCATTTTTATCCTTATGGTTGTGTTTCTTAGGTTTGTTACGATGATGATGCTGGTGGTGGTGATGGTGGTGACACTTATAGTGGTGGTGGTGATAGTGCTGTTTTCTTTTTTATTCTTTTTTCTGTCGTTTATTGCATTTCACTTTATCTGTCTGTGTTCCACAAGAACAGATATTACTTTCACTGTTGGATTGAACAGGGAACGATATCATGTCAAATAAAGGAATCATTCTAAAAAATGGGTTACAGGAAGTATTGAAACTGCTGATATTTTTTATTATATGCTGATGAAAATCTGTCGACAGATAGTATGAAATTTTGAAACTTCACCAGTTGCAACTATATCACGATGAAAATTTTCACCATAGCTAAATTTCAGGACCACAAAAATGTGTCAAAATATTTAACAGCCTTATGGCAGTGTCTACTATAGCCTCTAAATTTATGTGCTGCGCTGTGTTATGCTGTAGATTTTAAAGCCGACTACAACGCGATTGGCTTAAGTCTGAGTGAAGTACCCTTCGTAGAGATCTTTCTAAGTAGTTTTATCTATATACCTTGGAGGTGGGGGGGGGGCAATAAACACATTTCCAAGCAAAACTTTGCTTCAAATTACCTCTGCAAAATTTAATTTTTATGCCTTCCCAACACGCACTGTAAAATAATTTGACGAAATTTCTCCCTTCCACTCTTTAATGACCGGGGGGGAAGGGAGGTAGAAATACCCTTATAAGTGTAACTTTACTATAATCTTTGTACTATTGTGTTCTTTTTAAATTAATTATAATTAGCGATAGATATCTTTAAATTAAAATCATATTCATTATTATTTATCAACTAATTATCGAAAAGGTTCCTTTCTTCTATTCTCGTCCGACTTGAAAAAGAATGAGTTAAAACATAAAAGTTAAATAATAAAAGTTAAATAATAAAGTTAAATAATAGAACTTCTTTTGTCTTTTCCAAACTTTTAATCAGAAGATGATGATGTTCTATTTACAATGAAAGTATGTAAAAAATTTGACGATTAATTTACATTCTTCAGATTATTTCTAATTCACATAATCAATAATTTTCTGGCTCAAATATTTTGTTTTCCCTTTTGTTTATCATAGTCAAAATCATATCTTAATAATAAATTTTAAGACACAGGAAAAGTGCCTTTCTTATATCTAGTCTACATCTTTCAACACTGAACTTTCGAAAGTGATTCTTATTTTAATAAAACAAAAAACAAAAATAATAATAATAATAAAAGCATTTCCACTGTCGCGCCAGATGAGCGGATTAGACAGGTGGAAAATGGGGCGAAAGCAATGATGTTGCAACATCCTCCCACCTTGAACATGGAAAGATTCTGTACATGCTCAACAAAGTATTAAAAAAAAGGAAAACTGTTTACACTCTAAAATATTCTTGGTAAAAATAAAAATAATAATAATAAACAATATAATATAAAATCGTACACAAGTTTTTTTTTTAAATAAAGTTTGGCAACACGAACTTCTCCATCTTTATCAGGATAGAGTTCCACCACTTTAGCCAATGGCCACTGAATGCGTTTTAAGTTGTCATTTTGCACTAAAACTAAATCTCCAATTTTAATATTGTTGTTAGGAGGTTTCTTTACATTGTTAAATTCTCGAAGAGATCCCAAATATTCAGTTCTAAATCTCTTGCGAAGATCGTCTTTTAGTTTCTGTCGGTATTCAAATCTTTTTCTCGGGTTATTTCTCTCTCTAAAATCCAAGTCAGGTACTCCAGTTTCACGGAGATCTTTCAAAAACATTTTAGGTGTGAGAGGGGTTAAATCTTCAGTATCCTCAGATATATATGTAAGTGGTTGTGAAGTCACCATACTTTCTGTGTCGCAAATGGTAGTATATAATTCTTCATTGTTCAGGAGTTAGTATATAATTAAGGCAGTTAGTATATAATAAGGAGTTAGTATATAATGGTAGTATATAATTCTTCATTGTTCTTGGAGGGTTAAGTTTCCATTTAATTCTTTTTATAGTGGCAAATTCTTCAATCTGTGCCCAATCTACAGAATCCAATTCTTTTCTTGTCGTAACTAAGTTTGTTCCATGATCACTGTAGATGATATGAGGTCGTCCTCTACGTGCAATGAATCTTCTCAAGGTCAGTATGAAATTCTCTGTTGTTAAGGAAGTCGTCAGTTCTAGGTGAATAGCTCGAAAAACTGCACATGTATACAGAACTACCCAACATTTGCTGCCATCTTTTAAGAACAGTGGTCCAAAAAGGTCTGTTCCAGTAATTTCAAAAACACCAGCTTCTCTCACTCTATCTTCAGGCAGGGGTGAACATAGCACTTCAGAAGCTTCCGAAGAGAATCTCTGACACTGGACACATCTATGCAAAATCTTTCTAATGGTCTTCCTGCATCTTATTATCCAGAATTTCTCTCGAATTGCTGACATAAGAATTTGTATTCCTGCATGATTCATTTTTCAATGTTCATTTTCAATAATTCTGTGGATTACATTATGGTTCGCTGGCAAAACTACTGGATATCTAAAATTTTCTGAATCTTTTCGCATTGATATTCTAGTTTGAACTCTGACGATTCCCATTTCATCAACAAATGTACGCAAAGAGGATAAGTTTTTCTTAAAATTTAAATCTTGTTTCTGAACAAACTTCATAATCGTAAGTTCAGCCTTTTCAATTTCTTCAACTGTCAAATTGGTCATTACTCTTGCTTCTTTAGGGTTTTTAGCATTTTCTTCACACACACACATACACGCAAACGAAACCTTATAATAACAACTTTATCTAAATTAAATGCGCATGGCTGTTAGCGTTACCCGAGAAACACCTCATGGAGGTCGCCATGCATCGTTTCTAATGGGGAGTTTTGATAAGGCAGGTCCCCTTGCCTACTGCCAGCAAGCATCCCGAGATAAATTTCTTTTACACTACGAATGCAACGACAACAACATATTTTCAGAAAATTCCTGAATTTTCGGAATTTCTTTTTTTTATATTGTTGTGGAGAAACAGAAACTGGTTGATTTTCGATAACCGTGTTTTCACTGTCTGAGAAAGAACTGATTCCACTTCGATTTGAAACGGAGGTTCGTCAGTAGAATTATCAGGCAGTGCAGTAGAAACTGTTTCTTCTTCATCGAGTGTGTCCACTACCTGAAACTGAACTGAGTCCACTTCGGTTTGGAACGGAGGTAACAGTATCAGGCAATTAAATAATATTATCAACTTTTGGCAGCTTTATATATCCAACTTTGGACGCTTGCGAATACGAGCTTTATATAAAGCTGTGTTATAAAATTTTTGACTATCCTTATTCATTAACAAATAACGTCCAGCAAAGATGGAAGTCACTGGACACGCATACCTTTCCCAAGCATCATCCATAATACGATTCTCGAAAAATTTAAAAACAAACCACATGAGGAACTTTTTTGAAAAGTAACTCACGAAGAAAATACCTAAGAACGAAAGATACATCATTCTCAGATGAGGGTCAGTAATTAGACTGAAGAAAAAAATTGTTAAAAAGAGAAGCTTTTCATTGTTGTAAATATATAATATATATATATAAACATTGTTATTTATCAAACAATTATTTTTTATTAAGTAGTTGTTACAATTGCTCATTTAATTGTTGAACTGAAATATTGGATACATTGTTTAAAAAACAAATGAAGGCAAAAATTTGTATAACACGAATGATAACATTATATGGTTTCATCAGGTTTCATAAGGTCATCAACATTCAAACAACAGCATTGAACAATGTTTTTAAAAACAGAGAAATTAAAATTTGATTATACATATTTCAAAACATCATCTGAAAGAAATTATGAAAAAAGGAAAGAGTACGAAGCAAATTTTCCTTTTTATTGATGATTATTTTAAAATGCTGTTTTAAATGAAATACCAATTAAAGCAAAATAATCAAGTATTTACAATAATTTTATGCGAACAACCATGTCTATCCCTATGGTTGTGTTTATTAGGTTTATTATGATGATGATGATGGTGGTGACACTTATGGTGGTGGTGATGATACTGCTGTTTTCTTTTTGATTCTTTTTTCTGTCGTTTATAGCATTTCACTTTATCTGTCTGTGTTCCACAAGAACAGATATTACTTTCACTGTTGGATTGAACAGGGAATGATTTCATGGCAAATAGAGGAATCATTCTATAAACTGGGTTGCAGCAAGTATTAAAACTGCTGATAGTTTTTATTATATGCTGTTGAAAATCTGTCGCCAGATAGTATGAAATTTTTAAACTTCATCAGTTGCAACTATATCACGATGAAAAATTTCACCATAACAAAATTTCAGAACGCCCATAATGCACAAAAATGTGTCAAAATATTTAACAGACTTTGCGTATAGAATAAAATATTTCTTAATACTTAAATAAAATAAAAAATACTTAAAATCAAGGAGCCAGGTACTCGAATAAAACAGGGCTCTTGCTTACATTTTTGGAGTCCTTTATATACAGTTTTATAATTATTTTAAAATGCTGTTTTAAATCAAATACCAAATAAAGCAAAAATGAAATATTTACAATAATTTTAAGCGAACAACCATGTCTATCCCTATGGTTGTGTTTCTTAGGTTTATTACGATGATGATGATGGTGGTGACACTTATAGCGGTGGAGATGATAGTGCTGTTTTCTGTTTGATTCTTTTTTCTGTCGTTTATAGCATTTCACTTTATCTGTCTGTGTTCCACAAGAACAAATATTACTTTCACTGTTCGATTGAACAGGGAATGATTTAATGTCAAATAGAGGAATCATTCTATAAACTGGGTTGCAGCAAGTATTAAAATTGCTGATAGTGTTTATTATATGCTGTTGAAAATCTGTCGCCAGATAGTATGAAATTTTTAAACTTCATCAGTTGCAACTATATCACGATGAAAAATTTCACCATAACAAAATTTCAGAACGCCCATAATGCACAAAAATGTGTCAAAATATTTAACAGACTTATGGCAGTTGTTGCGTAGAGAATTAAATATTTCTTAATACCTAAATAAATTAAAAAATACTTAAAATCAAAGAGCCAGGTACTCGTATAAAACAGGGCTCTTGCTTACATTTTTGGAGTCCTTTATATACAGTTATAATTATTTTAAAATGCTGTTTTAAATCAAATACCAATTAAAGCAAAATAATCACAATAATTTTATGCGATCAACCATGTCTATCCTTATGGTTGTGTTTCTTAGGTTTATTACGATAATGATGATGGTGGTGACACTTATGGTGGTGGTGGTGATAGTGCTGTCACTTATGGTGGCGGTGGTGATAGTGCTGTTTTCTTTTTGATTCTTTTTTCTGTCGTTTATAGCATTTCACTTTATCTGTCTGTGTTCCACAAGAACAGATATTACTTTCACTGTTGGATTGAACAGGGAATGATTTAATGTCAAATAGAGGAATCATTGTATAAAATGGGTTGCAGCAAGTATTAAAACTGCTGATAATTTTTATTATATGCTGTTGAAAATCTGTCGCCAGATAGTATGAAATTTTTTAACTTCATCAGTTGCAAGTATATCACGATGAAAATTTTTACCATAATTAAATTTCAGAGCGCCCATAATGCACAAAAATGTGTCAAAATATTTAAAAGACTTATGGCAGTTGTTGCGTATAGAATAAAATATTTCTTAATACTTAAATAAAATAAAAAATAAAAAAAACTTAAAATCAAGGCGCCAGGTACTCGAATATAACAGGGCTCTAGCTTACATTTTCGGAGTCCTTTATATACAATTTTATAATTATTTTAAAATGCTGTTTTAAATCAAATACTAATTAAAGCAAAATAATCAAGTATTTACAATAATTTTATGCGGATAACAATGTCTATCCCTATAGTTGTGTTTCTTATGTTTATTATGATGATGGTGGTGACACTTATGGTGGTGGTGATGATAGTGCTGTTTTCTTTTTGATTCTTTTTTCTGTCGTTTATAGCATTTTACTTTATCTGTCTGTGTTCCACAAGAATAGATATTACTTTCACTGTTGGATTGAACAGGGAATGATTTAATGTCAAATAGAGGAATCATTCTATAAACTGGGTTGCAGCAAGTATTAAAAATGCTGATAGTTTTTCTTATATGCTCTTGAAAATCTGTCGCAAGATAGTATGAAATTTTTTAACTTCATCAGTTGCAACTATATCACGATGAAAAATTTCACCATAACTAAATTTCAGAACGCCCATAATGCACAAAAATGCGTCAAAATATTTAACAGACTTTGTGTATAGAATAAAATATTTCTTAATACTTAAATAAAATAAAAAATACTTAAAATCAAGAAGCCAGGTACTCGAATAAAACAGGGCTCTTGGTTACATTTCTGGAGTCCTTTATATACAGTTATAATTATTTTAAAATGCTGTTTTAAATCGAATACCAATTAAAGCAAAATAATCAAGTATTTACAATAATTTTATGCGGATAACAATGTCTATCCCTATAGTTGTGTTTCTTATGTTTATTATGATGATGGTGGTGACACTTATGGTGGTGGTGATGATAGTGCTGTTTTCTTTTTGATTCTTTTTTCTGTCGTTTATAGCATTTTACTTTATCTGTCTGTGTTCCACAAGAATAGATATTACTTTCACTGTTGGATTGAACAGGGAATGATTTAATGTCAAATAGAGGAATCATTCTATAAACTGGGTTGCAGCAAGTATTAAAACTGCTGATAGTTTTTATTATATGCTGTTGAAAATCTGTCGCCAGATAGTATGAAATTTTTTAACTTCATCAGTTGCAAGTATATCACGATGAAAATTTTTACCATAATTAAATTTCAGAGCGCCCATAATGCACAAAAATGTGTCAAAATATTTAACAGACTTATGGCAGTTGTTGCGTATAGAATAAAATATTTCTTAATACTTAAATAAAATAAAAAATAAAAAATACTTAAAATCAAGGCGCCAGGTACTCGAATATAACAGGGCTCTAGCTTACATTTTCGGAGTCCTTTATATACAATTTTATAATTATTTTAAAATGCTGTTTTAAATCGAATACCAATTAAAGCAAAATAATCAAGTATTTACAATAATTTTATGCGAACAACCATGTCTATCCTTATGGTTGTGTTTCATAGGTTTATTACGATGATGATGATGGTGGTGGTGATGGTGGTGACACTTATGGTGGTGGTGGTGATAGTGCTGTTTTCTTTTAGATTCTTTTTCTGTCGTTTATAGCATTTCACTTTATCTGTCTGTGTTCCACAAAAACAGATATTACTTTCACTGTTCGACTGAACAGGGAATGATATCATGTGAAATAGAGGAATCATTGTATAAAATGGGTTGCAGCAAGTATTAAAACTGCTGGTAATTTTTATTATATGCTGTTGAAAATCTGTCGCCAGATAGTATGAAATTTTTTAACTTCATCAGTTGCAAGTATATCACGATGAAAATTTTTACCATAACTAAATTTCAGAGCGCCCATAATGCACAAAAATGTGTCAAAATATTTAACAGACTTATGGCAGTTGTTGCGTATAGAATAAAATATTTCTTAATACTTAAATAAAATAAAAAATACTTAAAATCAAGGAGCCAGGTACTCGAATATAACAGGGCTCTAGCTTACATTTTCGGAGTCCTTTATATACAGTTTTATAATTATTTTAAAATGCTGTTTTAAATCAAATACTAATTAAAGCAAAATAATCAAGTATTTACAATAATTTTATGCGGATAACAATGTCTATCCCTATAGTTGTGTTTCTTATGTTTATTATGATGATGATGATGGTGGTGGTGATGATAGTGCTGTTTTCTTTTTGATTCATTTTTCTGTCGTTTATAGCATTTTACTTTATCTGTCTGTGTTCCACAAGAATAGATATTACTTTCACTGTTGGATTGAACAGGGAATGATATCATGTCAAATAGAGGAATCATTCTATAAACTGGGTTGCAGCAAGTATTATAACTGCTGATAGTGTTTATTATATGCTGTTGAAAATCTGTCGCCAAATAGTATGAAATTTTTTAACTTCATCAGTTGCAACTATATCACGATGAAAAATTTCACCATAACTAAATTTCAGAACGCCCATAATGCACAAAAATGTGTCAAAAAATTTAACAGACTTATGGCAGTTGTTGCGTATAGAATAAAATATTTCTTAATACTTAAATAAAATAAAAAATACTTAAAATCAAGGAGCCAGGTACTCGAATATAACAGGGCTCTTGCTTACATTTTCGGAGTCCTTTATATACAGTTTTATAATTATTTTAAAATGCTGTTTTAAATCAAATGTCAATTAAAGCAAAATAATCAAGTATTTACAATAATTTTATGCGAACAACCATGTCTATCCCTATTGTTGTGTTTCTTTGGTTTATTATGATGATGATGATGGTGGTGACACTTATGGTGGTGGTGATGATACTGCTGTTTTCTTTTTGATTTTTTTTTTCTGTCGTTTATAGCATTTCACTTTGTCTGTGTTCCAGAAGAACAGATATTACTTTCACTGTTGGATTGAACAGGGAATGATTTAATGTCAAATAGAGGAATCATTCTATAAACTGGGTTGCAGCAAGTATTAAAACTGCTGATAGTTTTTATTATATGCTCTTGAAAATCTGTTGCAAGATAGTATGAAATTTTTTAACTTCATCAGTTGCAACTATATCACGATGAAAAATTTCACCATAACTAAATTTCAGAACGCCCATAATGCACAAAAATGCGTCAAAATATTTAACAGACTTTGTGTATAGAATAAAATATTTCTTAATACTTAAATAAAATAAAAAATACTTTAAATCAAGAAGCCAGGTACTCGAATAAAACAGGGCTCTTGGTTACATTTCTGGAGTCCTTTATATACAGTTATAATTATTTTAAAATGCTGTTTTAAATCAAATACCAATTAAAGCAAAATAATCAAGTATTTACAATAATTTTATGCGAACAACCATGTCTATCCTTATGGTTGTGTTTCATAGGTTTATTTCGATGATGATGATGGTGGTGGTGGTGGTGATGGTGGTGACACTTATGGTGGTGGTGGTGATAGTGCTGTTTTCTTTTTGATTCTTTTTCTGTCGTTTATAGCATTTCACTTTATCTGTCTGTGTTCCACAAAAACAGATATTACTTTCACTGTTCGACTGAACAGGGAATGATATCATGTCAAATAGAGGAATCATTGTATAAAATGGGTTGCAGCAAGTATTAAAACTGCTGATAATTTTTATTATATGCTGTTGAAAATATGTCGCCAGATAGTATGAAATTTTTTAACTTCATCAGTTGCAAGTATATCACGATGAAAAATATTTACCATAACTAAATTTCAGAACGCCCATAATGCACAAAAATGTGTCAAAATATTTAACAGACTTATGGCAGTTAATGCGTATAGAATAAAATATTTCTTAATACTTAAATATATAAAAAAATAAAAAATACTTAAAATCAAGGAGCCAGGTACTCGAATGTAACAGGGCTCTAGCTTACATTTTCGGAGTCCTTTATATACAGTTTTATAATTATTTTAAAATGCTGTTTTAAATCAAATACCAATTAAAGCAAAATAATCAAGTATTTAATAATTTTATGCGAACAACCATGTCTATCCCTATGGTTGTGTTTCTTAGGTTTATTATGATGATGATGATGATGGTGGTGACACTTATGGTGGTGGTGATGTCACTTATGGTGGTGGTGATGATACTGCTGTTTTCTTTTTTATTCTTTTTTCTGTCGTTCATAGCGTTTCACTTTATCTGTCTGTGTTCCACAAGAACAGATATTACTTTCACTGTTGGATTGAACAGGGAATGATTTCATGTTAAATAGAGGAATCATTCTATAAACTGGGTTGCAGCAAGTATTAAAACTGCTGATAGTGTTTATTATATGCCGTTAAAAATCTGTCGCCTGATAGTATGAAATTTTTAAACTTCATCAGTTGCAACTATATCACGATGAAAAATTTCACCATAACTAAAATTCAGAACGCCCATAATGCACAAAAATGTGTCAAAATATTTAACAGACTTATGGCAGTTGTTGCGTATAGAATAAAATATTTCTTAATACTTAAATAAATTAAAAAAATATTTAAAATCAAAGAGCCAGGTACTCGAATAAAACAGGGCCTTTGCTTACATTTTTGGAGTCCTTTATATACAGTTGTATTTATTTTAAAATGCTGTTTTAAATCAAATACCAATTAAAGCAAAATAATCAAGTATTTACAATAATTTTATGCGAACAACCATGTGTATTCTTATGGTTGTGTTTCTTAGGTTTATTACGATAATGATGATGGTGGTGACACTTATGGTGGTGATGGTGGTGATAGTGCTGTCACTTATGGTGGTGGTGGTGATAGTGCTGTTTTCTTTTTGATTCTTTTTTCTGTCGTTTATAGCATTTCACTTTATCTGTCTGTGTTCCACAAGAACAGATATTTCTTTCACTGTTGGATTGAACAGGGAATGATTTCATGTCAAATAGAGGAATCATTCTATAATCTGGGTTGCAGCAAGTATTAAAACTGCTGATAGTGTTTTTTATATGCTGTTTAAAATCTGTCGCCAGATAGTATGAAATTTTTAAACTTTATCAGTTGCAACTATATCACGATGAAAAATTTGACCGTAACTAAATTTCAGAACGCCCATAATGCACAAAAATGTGTCAAAATATTTAACAGACTTATGGCAGTTGTTGCGTATAGAATAAAATATTTCTTAATACTTAAATAAAATAAAAAAATACTTAAAATCAAGGAGCCCAGGTACTCCAATAAAACAGGGCTCTTGCTTACATTTTTGAAGTACTTTATATACAGTTTATATACAAAATAGGCTATGTACATATATTACACGTAGTAACAATAAAAATATAATTGAGTAAAGGCATCTCCTTTGTCGTAACATTATTACAGAGTCCAGCGTAGCTCAGCTCTTCCCGCCGGAGTTAAAACGTAAACACTAAACTTTTTCTCTTCTCTCGAGACCAGCGCATGCGCGTCTCGCACAATACTGGCAGATGTTTCGCTTTAGAATCGAAACTCTTTTCCACATTTTCTCCCACCTTTTGAGTGGATAGTCTGAAAATATACTCAAAACATACTTAAATACATGATACTAAAATATGGACAAAATGAATAAAAAAATTAAAGTCACTTGGTAAATTTAGAGTCTTATGGGAATTTTTAGAGTTCTTCCGCTGCTCGTTGTTATAGGAACATTGTCATCATTTTCATTATCACTTTTGGTAGAATGGTCCAGTTCAAGTCTATATAAACGTTGTATAGGTCTTAATAATTCGGCTTTTTCAGTTTTCTCCACAGCAAGTCTTGTTATGCCATCACGTCCAGGGATCAATTTTAACACTGGCCATATTCCAGAAGGCACGTTTTTTGTTGTCATCCTCTAATAACACAACTTCACCCACTTCTAGCGGCTTATTTTTGTAGTTTCTTATGGACTGTTGACGTAGATATCCTAAATATTCCGTGCGAAATCGTAGTCTGAGGTTCTCTCTCATTTTATGCAGATACTTAGCTCGTTTACTGAGCTTCTTTTTATCCAACTAGGGGGCTCTGGCCCCTGATCGCACCGCTCACCAACCCCCGAGGAAAGCTTCGCCTCCCCTCGACTCGCTTCTCTCATTAATCCCTGCGGGATTCTATACGACTATTCGCAACTTTTCCTTTCATTGAATTGGAATATTAATAATACATGACACAAGAGAAAAGTTGAACAATATTATAGAAATCCACCATATTTGGTATCGCATTGAAATACACAATATTTAATTTTATATCGTTTATAAAAAGTAAAATATCTGTTATAACGTTCGACAATTTAATAACAATTTGCTATTATTTTGACAAAAAACATATGCTAGACAGCTAGACACACAAAATAAACAATCATAGCACTAATTTTTTAGAACAGAGAGAAATTCTTAACATCTAAACCATTTAGCGTTACAGCTTTAGTATATGATCGACTTGTTAAATTTTTGTCACTGTTTAACGATGAATTTTTTGGGTGTTATTGCTTGATTCAAGATATTATGAACTTATTTTTTCTAATGTCTATATATTTTTTTTTCTATTGAATTCTTTTAGTTAATTTAGGACAATATGTAAATACTCTGCATTTATTTCCAATGTACAGCAAAGTTTAAAATGGTTCTTCCAACAGTAAAGATGCAACTTTTTAAAGTGCATTTTTTCTAGAATATGATTTAGTCAGGTTGAAAATAAATATCTTATGTGATTATTGCAATTTTTTTAAACATTTCATTAGTAGTATTATAGTAGTACGACAGGACAATTTCTTTCAGATAGAGATTTTGCATTGCCACCACTTATTGAATTACACTATGAATTTGCCAAGATGCCTGTCAATATCTGATTTTACTATTTAATGTCTTAAAATATATTAAATACTAAGCTTAAATCAGAAAAAAAAATCACATTTTTCTAAACCTACTGATAAGTGAAAAATTCATTGTTGATTGTATTGTAAAAACGAATTGCCAGTTTGAAGCATTCGAGATAGACCATCACCATTCATAAATTGGATGGCTTTTGAATATTTGTTGACAATATTTTCTGAATAAGTATTGGTGATAGCTCCTGAATACTTGTTGGCGATATCTTCTGAATAATTATTATTGTTGGCGATATCTACTGGATATATATTGGTCATGACATCTTAATAGTTGTTGTCGATATCTCTTGAACTTGTGTTGATGATGGTTCTGAATATTTGTTGGCTACATCTTCTGATTACACCTTGATTTTTTTACATATATATTATGTAATGTTAAATTTAGAAAATAAAAAATGAGCGTGGAGAATGAAATATAATGATTACTGAATAATTTAATTTAATTTATAGAGACATCAATGGTACAGGAAAAACTACTTCAGCCATTTTCTTTCTAATAATGAACAAAATGAAAAACGGATAATATTTTACCTGGAGATATTTTGTACATTTAGACCAAATAAAAAATGTTCTTTTTTTCCCTCTTGAATTAAGTTAAAAAATATTTAAAATAAAATTGAAAAAAATCTGCTAAAGCAATGGTACAGTACAGTTTAACCTCTTGGCGAAACTTTAAATTTGGCACCGAAGTAGCTTAGACATTTCTCGCGAAAATCTCGACATGCATTATTGCGATAGATAATTTAAGTCATCGTCGAAATAAACGAAAAATTTAAAATCAGCCAGTGAGGTCCTGTAGTAGCTGTAACTAAAATTTTTTAACAATGCAGTTACTACATTCTTTTATATGGAAAAATAGACAAAAAAAATGTCCAGTAGTATTAAATTCTGTTTTCTGCAATGTTTTATATCAATGCTTAAAAAAAAAAAAAAAAAAAAAAAAAAAAAAAAATAGGTTGCGGATTTTATTATTATTATAATTATTATTGCACCATTTTATAATTTATCTCTATATTTAAGGCATGGCTAGAGTTAAAATTGCTATTGTGGTTGCGTAAATGAATTCCTTGGCGAGAAACGTACGAGCGTCTTCATTTCTAAATTTTAAAAATCGCTAAATTGGTCATAGTAAAGATCTATCCTTTTAAGTATGTTTTGAGTTAAAAAACTAAATCTTTATATAAACTAATATAAATTTTTATCTCGTAAATTTCATTTTAAAAATTTCTGCGCTTAACCTCTAACTCTATACCAATAGTTGTTTAACATAATCATGTATTCATTACTAAATCTTTTTCGCCTAGCGTTAAAATAAAAACTAATAATATAATCTAAACTAATTGTATGAACTTAACTAATAATATAAAATAATAATATACACTAATAATATAAACTAAAATAAAAATTAAAAAAAAAGTAATTTTCGTTTCATCTTTATTAAATTTTTACTTAATATTTTTAAAATATCGGTTATTTATAAATGTTTTGCTATTCTAAATAATTTTTTTCTTCTCTCGAGCATCTCAAAGATGCCAATTATTCAATTTTTCTTATTTATATCATTGATCACATTTTATTTTTCCTGAGGAAAGTGACGTCAGAGACACAGAAAAAAACGTCATAAGAGAAACTTTTTCTCCGGTGGCAAATAGAGTACCTGTATGAACCCGACGTTTTTAGCTAATAACTTCGTTAATAAAAATGGTAGAAATTTCTAAGCAGCTGAAATGCCTTCCTTGAAGCAGTCGGAATACACTGATATATCTCATGACGCGGAGAACCCTGCCCTTAGCGAGAAGTTGCTGTCGCAGACAAAAAACATTGACGCCCGGGACAGTTACTTTTTTTTAATATATAGAGAAATGTCAATGTCAGACACACCAGAATGGGGAATTTCGTGCAAAACCATCTCAGGAGTTAAAAGGGTTAAATCGTTCACATCTTCGGACACATAACTAAATGGTCTACTATTAATTATTTTTTCACAATCGCACAAAATGGTTTGCAGTTCTTCATAACCAAGTGCAGCACGCCCCAAAATTTTTCTTAAGATTTCTTTAACCATTTGAATGAGGTGCTCCCACCAACCTCTCCACCACGGGGCGGTCGGAGGGTTAAATTTCCACTGAATTTTTTGTTCAGCAACTTTGGAGCTAATACTCTCCCAGTCTAGTGCGTGCAAAAGCTTCTCTGCTCCCCTAAAATTAGTAGCAATGTCTGAATATATAACTGAAGGTCTTCCACATCGGGAAATGAAACGCCTTAATGATTGCAAAAAAACCTCGGTTGTTAAAGATCAACTCTAAATGAATTGCTCTATAGATGGCACAGGTAAGCAGTACAATATAAGATTTTTGATCTCCTTTCAAATAAAGTGGTCCAGCTAGATCGATGCCTACGATTTCAAAAATAGCTGCATCGTTTACTCGTTTCTTTGGCAAAGGACCTGGTAGAACATTAGATTGTTTGACTTTAAATCTTTGGCATTTAACGCACTTTCGTATACAGTTTCGTATAGTCTTACGAGCTCTAATAATCCAGTATTTTTCTCGTAAGTATAACATCATCAAATTAACATCAGCGTGTAGTAATTCGTTATGAGTATGCATTATTAACAGTCGAACCACTGGATGATCGGACGGTAAAATTACAGGAAATTTAAAACTGTTAGTGTCATTTCTACAAGAAATATTTGTTTTTGCTCTGATTAAACCATAACTGTCAATCATCGGTCTAAGGTTTTGAAGTTTGTCGTAATTTGTATTATTAAAGGAATCCTTTTGCACCAATTTCAGAAGAGCGATTTCAGCTCTTTCAAGTTCGGAAGCTGACAAAGTTTTTGAGGATTCACTGGCAGATTTTCTTAGCTTAAAATAAAATCTGTATATATACGCTATCATGCGAATAGTTTTTCTTATAGATGAAAATACTTGTAATACCTGTCGCTGTTATTGTCGGTTTTGCTTAAGGCAGTTATTACAGTTTTTTGTATTTCTGAGCCAACCAAATCCTCATCCGGAGAATCCTCTGAATTTGGCCAACTCTCTTCGTTATTGCGTAACCACTCGGGTCCCTCTCACCATCTTAGTTGTGACAATTTTTCTGCTGAACATCTTCTAGAAGCTATATCGGCAGGGTTAAGAGCACCCGGAACGTGGCGCCACACGGTGGGAGATGTCAAGGAAACTATTTCACATACACGATTTTGGACAAAAGTCCCCCAATTTTGATTTCTTTGAATCCAACGTAAAAAGGTAGTAGAATCCGTTCAACAATGAATATCAATACTGGGAAATTGCATATCTTCTACCACAGACGAAAGCAATCGAGCGCCGATCAAGCAAGCAAGGAGCTCTAACCGAGGAATAGTTAGAGCCTTTAGAGGCGCTACCCTACTTCTAGCATGTATTAAATTGATGGTCACGTGATCACATTGACAGACTCTTAAAAATACACACGCCGCGTAAGACTTTTGACTCGCGTTACAAAATACATGCAAACTTAATGAATCGTCTGGGGAAATATTAAGCCATCTTGGTATCCTTATTTTTGATATTAAATTCAGTTGTTGGATCCATGCTGTAAGTTTTCGTATTAAATGATCCGGAAGAATTTCATCCCACTTAGGTTTTAAATTCCATGTTTCCTGCAAAATTAATTTCGGAATTTACGTCACAGGTGCCGTAAATTCAATTGGATCAAAGACTTGATGAGCAATGGCTAAAATTAACCTTTTCGTAATTAGTTTATCGGGCTCATCAATTGACGGCACTTTGCAGGAATTTTTTTTTATTTAAACGAGCGCCTAGGTGGCCTTAAGATTGGCTGACCAGATCAAAGTACCTTTATAATGGAGAAGCATAAAAAATTGCTACAATTATCAAAATATGGATGCATTTCTTCATTCCTAATAAATAAGGACTAAAAATAAGTGTTACTGATTAATAATTTAGTTTCTACAATTTTTTCAAACTTAGAAGAATGCCTTAAAAAAAAGGGCGTCCCCATTTGTCCCCAGAAAATGGGGACGTTTGGTCAGTATACCTTAAGAGTGAAATGTTTATATACGTCATTTTTAAAAGAAATCCTCGGTTTACTCATAATAAATAAGGCTTTTATATATGTATACTATATTTACTACATAAACTACACAAGCTAATATAATTTATTTAAGGGACTCTAATAATAAAGAAGAAAAATCTTTATAATGACGTCAAAATAACATAATTTTCAAACTTTGAGACCATGGAGGTACATTTTTCTTCGCATGGGGTGAAAAATGGGTAAGATAATCTCTCATAATTTTACGAGTATAATAAAATTTTTAAATTTTAGGAATGCAATTAAAGCATTCGAAAAAATGTGACTCTATTCTATTCTCTGAACATTTAGTAGTTAGCAGAGTTTAAACAAATATGAATCAGTGGACAATTCAGCGACTAAACAAAAGCGAAAATTGTGTTAGGGTCTCTCAACAAGTTCGTATGTTTTTACAGTGGGCCATGATGTATTTAAATTCTTTTATGAGTCCCCGCAACATAAATGTAAATGATAAGCAAGAAATTCTCAGTAATGATTGTGCTGATATGTAAAATCCAGTGTGTAAAATGTAAAATCTAGTGTGTAAAATGTAAAATCTAGTAATAACGGAACTTGCAGGAAATTTCTGTAACGAATCTTACGAAAGTGTCGAATTTCTTGTGTGGAGGAAGCAGTTCGTAACGATACAAGCAGCGACTGGTAAATGAATGCACTTTATTCAACAAATTTTCTTGAAACAATCCACCAAATTCGTCACTCGTATCACAAAAGTGACTATTCAACGAATACTCTGGGAACAGTTCAATAAAACAATTACTTGCACTACATGATAAAAGTAAACAGCTTTAATACATCGTAGAGCACGAATTTAAATCGTTAGAGAAATAATGATCAATCGCGTGAAGTGCACTCTTTATGAGAAGATCACTCAGATCTCAGAATTAAATGTATACTGGGAGTTAATCTGTTCTGATTTAAATTTTTATACATTCTCAATAATTCTGTGCTAGAATCTAAAGAAAAATTCCAAAACTCGACTCCAATTGAAGATAGAGCTACAAAACTTCGGGAACTCTTATTTACCATTTGTCGAAACTTGGTCACCAAGTCACCAAAGCCATCACCAAGCTGCGAAGTTTGTCGCTAAGGCTAACATTAATGGAAGTGAATGGACTGTCTTTAACTGTAAACCTATTTTTAGAGCAATTGCACATTTAATGCACGAAAGAAAGAAGTTCAGTACGTTGCAACAATATTTCAATTTCACTCTTTTTAAAATAATTTAATATTTTTTAGACAATTAGGTCACTGATGCCGTAGATTTCACGCCAGTCTGGCGATAAAGTGACAAATCATGCTAAAATTACTGACATGGACGACAAATTTGTCACCTAAAATATTTTTATAAACTTTTTTTTTTTTTTTTTTTTTTTTTTTTTTTGCATTAAAAGAAAAATGAAACAAACTCATTTTACCATGTTTTTATTAACTTCTATTCTTGTTTGTTTGTGTGTTTGTTTGTCCGGTACAAATCTTGCAATCTATTTTTAACTAACTTCCCTACTATATAGACATTTGAAACTTTCACAGTAGCTCAGAACCCTCTGACAACACAATACTTCGAAGTCAGATTTTCGAATTTTCGAATAGTTTTCTTTTAATTAATTTAAAATATGAAAATAATAAGCTCTTAATAGCAGTAAAAATAGTCATTAAAATATTAGCTATAATTTAATTGTTGCCAAAAAAATTACGAGTTCATTTTCTTTCGACATAAAAATAAATACATTTAATTAAGCGTGAGCGTTAAAAAACTGTAAAAAGTTAAATTATGCATCTGGCAAAAATTGACGTCATTATCACTTTAAAGATTTTCTACACATTGTTTAAGTGCTAATGTAGTTCATGATGCAAATATATGTAGTTCTGAAAGGATTAATATTTTATTTTTAAAACCAACTTTTTTTTTTAATTCAAATTTCCCGTAACTCTTTAACCAATCACATTAGAACGTCCATCGCAGGAATAGCGATAAGGATTTTCTTGCCAAAAGTCGCCAAAAAAGTTGCCAAGGGCAAAGAGTCGCCAAATTTGGTGCCAAATCCATTATCTGCCTATTGGAGCTTTTTAATGCGTTTTAAAGGGAAAATTAAGCTATTTTAACGCGAAAAAGAGCTGGAAATGCAGAAAATTGTCATTTTATCAACTTACTTAAACCTATTTGAAAGAATTTATACAAAAACAAATACAATTATTTACAATTTCGTAACAATACACATTGATAAAGTGCTAATGTAGTTAGTTCTATAGCTATGATTCAACAGAAAATTTAAGAACATGGTTTATAAAAAGTTTTTTATCTTATAATTATTATATTATTATTAATGATATGGTATTTTGTGAATTCATTTCAATATAATGATCAGCGAAGCGGGCAAAGCCTGCTGATGTATAATAAAAAGAATTTATATCGTTATTTTTATATGATCATTCACTTATTTACTTATTTTGTGTGTGTTTGAATTTAGGTTTCATCTTTTTATTAACGTCTTCTGTTTACAAAAGACGAAAATGTTGGGTTCATGAGAATTTTCGATTACCAGTTTTCAATGAATATTTATTCATTTTCAGGTGTCTTAATACAGGATTCAATCATTTTTTGAATACGTCTGTCGTGCGATAGCACAATTTTGTAGATGCTGTATCTCATTAACAAAAGGACGGAATTCAACAAATTTTATACATGGTTCAATCTTTACTTAAATTGGTGCTGATTAGATTTTGAAATATATTTCAAAGCATTGTGTTCTATGAGAAGTATTTCCATAAACCATATTTTCATACCTTTACTGTACAATATCTTAATGAAATTGAAATATGTTATTCAAGTTCACTATTGGATGTTTCCTGTATAAAATGGAGGAAATACCACCATCGGTTTATGTACAGGGACACTCAAAAGTATTCCAAAGCATTGCGTTCTATGAGAGATATTTCTATAAATCAAATTTTAATAACTTTACTTTCCACGAAGTTTTAGGAAATTGAAATATGTTATTTATATGCACAAAAAAAAAATGCTTTGCATAGAATATAGCTTGATTAGCATTAGATTTACAGGGTGGCACAGAAATATCCAGTTATATTAAGAGCTATTAATAAAAAATTGTTAAAATTGTACTTTCGTTTATGTTAAGCGTTTTTAACACTTTCTAACATATTTTAAGTATGAATGTGATTTCAGTTTTGTGTATCTGCCTGCCCGTCTGTCTGTCCGAGCTCCAACTCCCGTAAATATTTATGGAATTTCTTCAAACTGACATATTTCCTTCAAGTTGACTATCGGATGTTCCCTATTCAAAATGGAGTTTATACCTTTACTGGTTTGTATACAGGGACACCCGAAAGTATTTCAAAGCATTGTGTTCTATGAGAGGTATTTCTATAAACCATTTTTCATACCTTTACTGTAACATATCTTAATGAAATTGAAATGTTATTCAAATTCACTATTGGATGTTTCCTGTATAAAATGGAGGGAATACCACCACCAATTTATGTACAGGGACACTCAAAAGTATTCCAAAGCGTTGCGTTCTATGAGAGATATTTCTATAAATCAAATTCCAATAACTTTACTTTCCACAAAGTTTTAGGAAATTGAAATATGTTATTTATAAGCACAAAAAAAAAAAAAAAATGCTTTGCATAGAATATTGCATGATTAGCATTAGATTTACAGGGTGACACAAAAATATCAATTTATATTAAGAGCCATCAATAAAAAATTGCTAGAATTGTACTTTCGTTTACATTAAGCGTTTTTAACACTTTCTAACATTTTTAAGTGTGAATATGATTTCAGTTTGTGTATGTGTCCATCTGCCTATCTGCCCGATTGCCCGAGCTCTAACTCCTGCAAATATTTATGGAGTTTCTCGAAACTGATATATTTTATTGAAGTTCATTATCGGATGTTCCATATTGAAAATGGAATGAATATCTCTTCTGGTTTATGTACAGGGATACCCAAAAGCATTCGAAAGAATTGTTTACTATGAGTGTTATTTTTATAAATATTTTCCCTATAGAATATTCCCCATTTAAAATGACATTAATAGGTCCTGTACAACTAGTTTATTTACAGGGCAGCAACAACAACAACAAAAGAAATGCCATTGCATTACGTTTTATGACAGAATTTTTTAAAAGCTATATTTAAAAAAATTTCTGCTATAAAAATCATAAAAACATTAACATGTATTATTAATATTCTAATATTGTTTTGTATAAAATATGATATGATTAACTTTCAGATTTACAGGGATACAGTAAAATATTCAGAGAGATTAAAAGCTGTAATTATAATCTAACGGCTGCATTTTCTTTTGCGTTAAGCCTTTTTAACTCTTTCCAAAATGCCTAAGAGTAATTTTAAAATCAATTAGCCTATCTGTATGTTTTGTAGTCCTTCTGTCTGTTGTGTGATACCGTAGGCACGAAATATTTAAAGTTATTCGATACAACAATTGCGTACGCTTGGAAAGTGTTACTAATCAATGCGTACTGTTCAAAATTCTTGCATTCCGTGCGAGATTTCGATTCTGGGGTATAGCAGAAAACGCACGAAAAGTAGTTGAAATTAGAGTTAAATTTCTCAAAAATATTTGCAGTATGGAAAAATTTAGTTATGATATCAAATATGTATATTTTTTAAGTTCTAAAAATTATGAATGGTTCACAAAAAATAGCTGAAAGTATATAACTTTCAAAAAAAGTATTAAAATGTAAAATAATAATGATAATATTAATAATAACACTAATAATATAAAAGAAAGAAAGAAAAAGAGAGAACTGGGATTTTTTTCCCTTGTATTGTAAATCTTTATTTTAGCATATTAAATAAAATTAGTAAAATATGCTATTTTTAACACTTTCCAAGAAGGTTGAAAAGTGTTAATGGTTTCGGTTTGTCTGTCTGTCCGTCCGTCTGTCTGTCTGTTCGCACTCTAACTCCCGTAAATATTTATGGAATTTCTTGAAACTGATATATGTTATTCAAGTTCACTATCGGATGTTCTCTATCGAAAATGGAGTTTATTCCTCTACTGGTTTGTGTACAGGGACACCCGAGAGTATTTCAAAGCATTGTGTTCTATGAGAAGTATTTCTATAAACCCTATTTTCACATCTTGACCGTACACATATCTTAATGAAATTGAAATACGTTATTCAAGTTCATTATTGGATGTTTCCTGTGGAAAATAAAGTACATATCACTTTATGCTTTACATAGAATATAGCATGATTAGCATTAGATTTACAGGGTGACACAAAAATATTCATTTATATTAAAAGCTATTAATAAAAATTTGCTAGAATCTACTTTCGTTACATTAAGCGTTTTTAACACTTTCTAACATTTGTCAAGTGTGAATATGATTTCAATTTGTGAATATGTCCGTCTGTCTGTCTGCTTGTGCTTTAACTCCCGTAAATATTTATGGAATTTTTTGAAACTGATATATGTTATTCAATTTCACTCTCGGGTGTTCCCTATTGAAAATGAAGTTTATACCTCTACTGGTTTGTGTACAGGGGCACCCAAAAATATTCGAGAGCTTTGTGTTCTATGAGAGGAATTTCTGTAAACCATATTTTAATACCTTTACTGTACAGAAACTTTAATGAAATTTTAATATGTTATTCAAGTTCCCTTTCGGATGTTTTCTATGTAAAATCGAATACATTTCTAACTTTTTTGTGTACAGGGGCACTTGAAAGTATTCCAAAGCATTGCGTTCTGTGAGAATTATTTTTATAAATCAAATTTAAATAATTTTACTTTGCATAAAGCTTAATGCAATTGAAATAAATCATTCGTATGCACAAAAGAGTGCATTCTATATAATATAGCATGATTAACATTAGATTTACAGGACCACACAAAAATATTCAGTTACATTAAGAGCTATTAATAAAAATTTGCTAGAATTGCACTTTCGTTTACATTGAGCGTTTTAGCACTTTCTTATACTTTTAGCGGGAATATGATTTCAATTTGTGTATCTGTCTGTCCAATTGTCTGCCTTTCTATCTGTTTGTTCCCGGCTCCTATCGTCAGTAAATATTTTTAGAATTTTTTAAAAGTGATACAATCAAGTTCACTGTGGAATGTTCCCTATTTAAAATGACATTAATAGATCCTGTGCAACTAGTTTGTTTACAGAGACAAAAACAACAATATACAGTTGAACTTGTATAATTCGAAGTTGAAGGGACCAGAGAAAAATTCGAAATATCCAAAAATTCGAATTATATATATACTATTTATTTTGTCAAAAAAAGTGATAAATTAAAAAATTAAAACTCTACAATCAAAGATTTAACTCATAAACTTTATATGTAAGAATGCTGCTACATTACCCCCTTACCACTATCCCCTACAACCCCCCCCCAATTAAATTAATATTTTTTACGAGCTTAATTATTCAATACTTTTTAAAAAATAGTCAAATATTTTTTATTTATTTTTTTAAGTAGAATCTTTGTGTCCTAGCATATGACCTGATACAAAAATAGAATCTTCTACATTACACATAACTTTCAATTCGCAAAAACCTCCAAGTTCATATAATGCACCATATCTTCTGGTACACTAGCTAGGAGATTCTCTTGTATTTCCTTATCTTTCTTTTGAAAGACTGTTAAAATTAAAATTCAAGGGACCGTGTAAAATATTCGAATTAGCCAGAATTTCGAATTAAACAAGTTCGAATTAATCAAGTTTCACTATATATATATATATATATATATATATATACAATATATCAATGGATTAAGTTTTAGGACAGAATTTTTTAAAAGTTATATTTAAAATCTTTCTATTGTAAAAATCATAAAAACATTCACATGTATTTTTAATATTCTAAAATAGTGTTTTGTATAGAATGTGATATGATTAACTTTTTTAGATTAAAAGTTATTCGATACAACAATTACGTACAGTTGGAAAGTGTTACTAATCAATGCGTGCTGCATAATTTTTTTTATTTTTTTTTTTAATTCATTCATTTCTTTTCTGCCCCATTTTTACTTTTTACGAATTATTGATTTGTTTAACGTTATCCATGCATTAAGCAGTTATTTTATTTTTTCATGTAGCTAATTTATAAGAAATTAATAAATGCATTCATTTTGAATGTCATGATAAGTACAATATTAAAGGCTTACTTATAAATTATTTTTAAGCGCGTCTAAGCAGAATAAAATAAGTCAAGGACTCTACGAAATATATCTCGAATGCGGGCGAAATTTAAGTAGTTTATTGATTTTTTTTTTTCTTTTTTATTTATACCTGATATGAGCTTGAATAAATCTAATTTTTTTCAAGTCTCGTATAAAAGAAATAAGTTATTACTTTATTCGATAATGTATGGAATTTTAAAGGGTGGAAATTAAATTTATATGTCAGAAACGACCTTAAATATAGCAAAAATCGTAAATTTAATGTCAATTACTTATAACATCACATATTCGCGACCGATATGATATCGTTTCACGACATTTGAAGTCTGTAACTCCAACAGTGGGCTTTTCTTTTGCAGTTTGCACACTACATTTTCTTTTTTCTTAAAAATGTACTTCTGTACAATAATTACATAATTACTAATTCTGTACAACTTTTTGTAGCTATTGTAAACTTTTTTTTTTTAGTACAGCAGAACTATTTCATACAGACAGCGATTTTGCGTAGTCACACTTCCAATATGCCAGGATGCCTGCCAATATCCAATTTTATCATTTAATTTCTTAAACCAGCGGTTCCCAACCTTTTTAGTTGTGCGGCCCACAAATTTTGTAAAAAAGACTTTGAGGCCCACTGACAACTTAGTATACAAGTAAAAAATAGAATGGCAAATAGACACGTATGACGAATATATATATATATACTATATATCAGTAATTAGTAAAAGATACTGTAGAAGAAGAATTAAAAAATATAAAAAATAATAATAATAATAATAACTTTATTGTATTCACTTAGCTGTCAACTCTGTAATAAATTTCAAAAACAAGTGATCAAAGTTTAAAAAAACCTTAATGAGATTTTTGACGTTTTTTTTCCTCCACGTGATAGTCAATATCTGGATTGAAACTGGATAGTTTTAGCCTCAAATCACTTTCAACATTCGATTTGTTCCTATATTTATTTAAAAAAAAAAAAAAAAAAAAACTAAAGTTGAAAAAGCTCGTTCACATAGATAGGTTGTTGAAGAGCCCATCAAGTGTCTCAGTGCAATTTTTGTAATAGCTGGATAGTCTTGCCGAACTTTTATCCAGAATGGGACCAATGGTATTGTTTTAAAAAGTGATTTTAGAGTCTGGTCACATGATAGTTCAATTAACGAGTCTTCCACACTTGAAGATAATTTAAATTTTATTAGGTAATTTTCTTCAAAGGGATTTCTGATTCATTGGATTGCATCTTCAATTTTAGGGGAAAAGTTCTAAGAAATATGAAAAGTCTTAATTATTTCAAAAGTTAGTAGATTTCTCATTCACATGAATGAATAATAAAATGTATAATCACAGAATAAGAGTAACTAAAATATATTGTTATTAGTTTTAAAAACTGTTTGAAAAATTTACTGTTTTAAAAAATGTTACTATTTTAAGAAAATTGATGTTTTTAATTAGGCTTATTAATAAATATTATTATAAAATTAGAAAATAAATAATTTTAAATTAACTCAGGTTAGAGGCCAAAGATTTTAGGTGTTCTTTTGTGATTGTAGATATTGTTTTATCATTTTTAAATTCGTTGGTTTAAAAAAAATCATGTAAGACTGGAAATGCGTCGAAGGAATCTTGTTTCACTTTTTGAGCTCATCGTTGATGTTTCGTTATCACTGCTTCTATTTTGTTTTGCGCAAAAAACTTATAATCGTCCTTGCCCTGCAGAGTTAAGTTAAGAATGTTAAGGGAACCGAAAATATCCGCCAGATATACCAACCGTTTCAACCAGTTTTCATCGGTCAAACAATCTAAGTAGGAACTTGCAAGTTTTCCATCACAGTCTCCTTCCTTAAGGAAAATCGTAAGTTCGTAGTGGAGTTCGACTTTTAACTGCAAGAGCCTCTCTATGTATGCTACAATATGTCCGTTGAACCAAGAGAGCAACTAATCTAATTCTGGCGACTAAACCAGTACGAATTTCAGACATAGCACGTGCCGCATCATTTGTCAAGCCTACACATTTGACCAATCTACTTCATTTACTTTTATAAAACTGTCAACAGATTTGAAAATATCTTCGCCGGTTGATTTTGTTGACAAAGACTGAAAAACAACATTTCTTTTTCAATATTGACATTCAACTCAAAAAGACCAAAAGCTAATAAATTAGTCTGGCCAGAAACGTCTGTACTCTCATCAAGTTGCAGCGAAAAATATTCACTTTGTTTCAAAAAAGTTAATGACAGCTTCTTTTACATTTTCCGACATTTCATCAATTCTTCTTTTCACGGTTGTACTTGATAACGGAATATCTTTCTTTCTTTCTTTCTTTTTTTTTTTTTTTTGTACATTTTTCATCAAACAAAGCATTACTTATTTTTTTTGTTACGAGTAGAATAAGTTCTTCTCCCACGATGTGAGCTGAACCCTTCTTTGCGATTAACAAAGATAGCTCATAAGAAACTCTGGTGTTTAGTTTGTTCTGTTTTGAAGATTTTTACATGGTGGATTTAAACATAGAAAAATTTCTTTTCTTTGTTTGAAAGAAATCTAGACTTTCCTACACATTCACACAGGATGTTTAGTTGATAGATGTCTTTGAAGTTTTGAGTTTCATGCATTCGTTGGATAGCGTTTCGAAACATATCACACACTGAGGCATATGTTCTTCTTCAGAACCAGAAAACACAAATCCGCACTTTAAAAAATCGGGGTTATATTTACGAAAATATGTTTTAGTGTTCCTTATTATTTTTCTACAACTTAGACTGGAAATCGACTTACTAACAAACTCATCACTGGTAAAATCAGATGTGGAAGTCGCTTCATCACTTGATAGCTTCGTCTTACGGCAAGTTCCAGTCTGAAACCAAGCATCCATATTGACGTGAAATAATAATAGCTCGCAGCAGACACAAAGATACGATACATCAACAGAAAATCACAGCTACTGACAAAGAAGTAAAATAAATGTGGTTCCCGGTAGGGTAGAAGGGCGAAGGAAGTAGGAGGGAGGAGAGCGTAGACCTTGATGACAAACGACTGAAATCCCCGAACAATAGCCAGCGCGTTCTCCTTATTGACTACTATGGGCCACGGAGAGCTTTTGTGTGACATCACATCACACTAGTGAATCGTCCCGAAAATCATTTATTTGACCTCAATATTCCACGGCCCAGTATCACACTGCCCGCGGCCCACTTGTGGGTCGCGGCCCATAGGTTGGGAATCGCTGTCTTAAACAATCTTAAAATACTTAAAAATTTTATTCATAAACTCATCAATCGTGAGAATTCGTTTTAAGTAGTTTGGGGTATAAGATTGATTTTTTTTTTTATACCAACTGTGTGAAAAATACCAGAACCGAGAATTGAACCCAGGACCTCCGCTTAACGTGTGGATGCTCTTTCACAGAGCCACCCTGGCTTATAACCAGCTCGGTATAATAACCGTTGCACCTGCGTTTATAGATACGATGACCTTTCCAACGGTTATTACGTGAGATATGTCTAGCGTGTTATTAGCCAGGGTAACAAAAAATATATATATATATATTTCTCCCCCCCTCTCTCTCTTTTTTTTTTAGTTACAAGGTTGCAATATATAAATCAGTCCTGTCGTACAAAATTAAATTCTGTCAAAGATAGAATTTTTATTTATTTATTTTTTCTGGTAATTGTAAGCTCTTTTTGGAATTTTCAAGCAGTCGTTTTTTGAGCTGTGTGACATATTGCACCATCTTCCATGAAAACATAAACTTGGCGGTTGCTGCCTTCTAAGATCGGTAGATGACCCTCTTTTACAGTTTCAATATATTTTTCCACATTGATTTTACCTTCACAGAATATCAAGCTGCTCCTTCCACCATACCAAATAGCCCCCACACCATTACACTTACACTGCCGTATTTTAGAGTTTAATGCAAAAATTTGTCTTCCAACTACATTACAGAATGGCGCCACATTCATTTTCGTCCACCATCACTAAATTGACTTTATCGCGATTCGGCAGAAAAAATACCATACCTCCAACAGTTTTCATCCTTAGGAATAACATCTTTTGCCTAGAGGTGTGAGCGGGGTAAAACACCGGGTTTAAACCAGGGAATAAACCCGGTTTTTTGGGAAGAGAATTTTGAAAGTATTCTAACCATAATTTAATTTCATTGTATTATTTTTTATAATATATTTTATTATGGTATTCATTAAAAAAAAGAAAAAAAGGTAGACAAAACTTCATCATTTATTATTGTCAATAACGTAAATGTTTAATTTTTTACAATTTTTTGTAAAATAATCACATAATTTTTTATATCACTATTATTTAAGCAAATAGAATAAAAATGATATTGAAACAAGTTTTTTGTACACTTAAAAGAAGTGAAATTAAATCTAAACACTGAATATTAGTTTCTTCCCATCAAAGTTTTCAAAGTTCCCAAAATTTCCGGTTTAAACCCGAAAATTTCCATGTTTATTTCCTTGAAGCAAAATACCCGGGTTTTTTACATCTCTACTTTTGACCAATCAATTTCTGCATTTTTAGAAATTTTGTTGACAAATGTTTCTTTTTGGTTACTCTTTTATTAAGTCCAACTCTGTGTTTATTACCTCTGATACCTCTATATCTTCGACGTGCAAATTCGAAGATATAGCCACATCATCCACAGATTTTTTCGGAATTTCTTATGGCTTCTCGAACTAACGCCGCCTTTTGTCTGGCAGACGGTACAGGTCTTCCTGATCTTGGTGAACAGTGTTGCCAGATTTGGCGACTTTTTTATTCAATAGTCACGAATAATTTTGAGAAGTGGTGTTTGGTGCACAACGAGATAAATAAATCTGAGTGCTCATTCAATGGATGAAGGATTAACTTTCCGTGGTTCAAGATGAATCACATGACATGCTCCAATAGGTTGCTATGTTTGTCCCTTTATCGCTATTTTGGCATTTAAGATATCAGTCCGACAAATTATCATTATTATTAGATAACATAACAGTCCTATGACCGAAATAAATCATTTTTAAAATAATTTTGCACACATTTCCCATTTTAATAAATAATAAAATACCTTTTTTTTTCATCGTTTCCCAACAAAGTAAGAGCTAAATTTAACAACAAATAATAATTTGTCAATTATTTTTAAGCATTTTGTCGGTTGAATTTCAGATACACGAAATAAAAAAGAAGTAAAACCAAAATCAAAATGATTTAGAACAAAAGAATATTAAACTACATAAGTAAACAAAAACATTGGCGGTTATAACTTTTTCGAAGAACAATCTCCAAACCGTTGCCATAGAAATTTACTGAAAATAAGCTGTTACCAAGGGAACTAACGCATAGAGGGTTCATGTCACATGACTCATGTTGGACCATGTCAGGGTTACCATTTATCACTCTACTTCATTTATCTCGTTGTTGGTGCATCTATAGTGGACGATTAATCGTCTATTACGTATATTGAATAAAAAAGTCGCAAAATCTGGCAACACTCTTGGTGAAACACTTGTCTTTTTATCTCTTCCAAAGGCACGTTTAATGTAGCACTGATATCGCACCTTCATTTGCTATTTCCAAATGGGCCAAAAATGCGTTCTCGAGCAAAATCGTTTAATTCCAGTGATCCACTTAAAACGTGGCATTTTAAAATAGTGCTAATTAACTGCGTTTACGTTCCTTAAACTCCTATAAATTCTTCACAATTACACGTTTTTATATTTTCAAAAATTCGTTACATTTTTACGGTGTCTATTTACTTTTGCCACAGTACCGTGTTTTGAATATCATGCATTGCTGTATTTTATTTAGAGGCTTACTTATAAATTATTTCTAAACGCACCTATGCAGAATAAAATAAGTCAAGGACGCTGGGAAATATTTTTTTCGGAAAAATGTATGGAGCGTATTGATTCTTTTCCTTTTTTTTTTTTTTTTTTTTTACCTGGCGGCAGCTCGAATAAATCTCTGACAGTTTTTGAGACTTATGTGAAAGAAATATTAAATAATATTTTAGTCGATAAGATATAAAATTTTGAAGTGGAAAATATAAGTATATAGACACAATTTTAAAATGCTGAAGAAATTTAAAAATTTTTACGTCAGTTTTATATGAAGAACAAAAAACTTTTTTTGTGTTGGTGGGGTGGATGGGGCAATTCTAAACTATACATAAACTTTTATTTTCATAAATCCAAGATTAAAAAAAAAAAAAAGAAAAAAAAAAAAAAAGAAAGAAAAAGAAAAGAGGAGTGTTATAATTTCAAAGCCTTTGTTTATTTGTGTATTTTTGTGTGTGCGTGTCTGGTCATGTTAGCTCCCAAACGAATTGAGCGATATCAAAGCGGTTATTTTTTATTTACCTGGTGTCAGATCAAAAAATAACTTTCACAATTTGTAAGAAAAAAAAAATGTAGAAGTTTCTCGCATAAAGAAAATATGAATTATTTCATTAGTCGATAACATAAAGCGAAAAAGTCAAACTTACATACCTCAAAATGTTGAAGAAATCCTAAATTTTCTCGCCAGTTATGTATAAAGGACAGAAAGTGTTCGAGCATTTTTAAACTATACACAAACTTTAATTTTCATAAGTTTTGATTGTTAATTGTTTTATTCGGTGGCTATTATTTCAAAATCCATACTTTATTTTTTATATTAATAATTTTCTTGGTAACATATTATAATTTATCAATATTTACACAGCGTTTAAGACGCCAATGTAAAAAATGCTAAGGGCAGACTGCAGTTTCGATAGCGTGAAGCGTAGCGTCATCAATGTCAAATGACGAGCTGGAACTGGATTGTCCATTGTTGGGTTACTTACTTAGTGCAGGGTACTTTACACCCTGTCTAAAGTTATGAGTCTATATACTATTAAATGAGCCATAATTAAGTTTAGCAGCAGGTTTTTTAAAAAAATTTAAAAACTGCATGAAAAAGATATAAAAAAATATTAGGCGTAAAATAAATAAAAATAGTATATTAGAATAAAATAGCAAGAAATTTATTTAAAAAAAAAAAAAAAGTAAAAAATGAGTTTTTAGTTCCTAAGATGAAAAAGACTACTAGGTAGAAAAAGGGTAAGGATTATTGCTCATATATTTATGTAAGGAAGCGGATTTTAGAGTTAGAGTAGCAGCCAATAGGAATTTAAGAAACAGGAGATGTAAGCCAATAGGAATTTGGGATAATTAAGAATTTGTGGATTTTTATGTAGATTTTTCCAACAATCCGAGAGAGGGGAACGGCAAAATCGCAATTAATGATACGTTTATGATTTTTGTAGATATGGTAAGCTTCTAGAAAATCGAGCTCATGTATGAAAAATTACATAAAATACACATTCCTGTTGACTTACAACGCCTGTTTCTTAAATTCCTATTGGCTGCTACTCTGATTCTATAATAACCTTCTCTACCTATATATATGAGGAATAATCCACTTCGTCATTCTGCACTGATGACAGTAGGCTTTACGCTACCAAAACTTGCAGTCTACCCTTAAAATTTTTACATTGGCGTCTTTAACGTTGTGTAAATATTGATATTTCTGTTCTGCGTCAAGTCTAATTATTTATTATTAGGATGGAGGACTATTAGTTTCAATCTGGAGTCTCTGTAGACTAGTTTTGTGAAACAGTAAAATAAATTAGAAATATCAGTCCTGTCGTTACAAATTCAGTACCAAATGAAAGGGGCGATTTTTCTGAATCCAGGGGTTCAAACAGTTTTTCAACACGGCAATTAGGTTTTTTAAAAAATAACTAAAGTATGAAAGTTAGGTGGCAAAACTTCATTTTAAATCATTTCAGTCATTTTAAAACGTACGTGGCTCGTTATAAATTCGGTACCAAAGGAAAGCGGTGATTTTTCTGAATCCAGGGGTGCAAACAGTTTTTCGACGTGACAATTAGATTTTTTAAAATTAACTAAAGTATGAAATTTAGGTGGTAACACTTTTTTTTTTTTATTTTATTTTTTATTTAATCATTTTGAAAAGTACGTGGCCCAGTTTTACGGTCAAAAAATGAGGAAAAAATAAATAAAAATAAAAATTTTACAGATTGAAATTAATAGCCCTCTGTACTAAAATAAATTCTGCCTCTGACAGAATTTTTAATTTTTACTGATTATTTATTATTATTATTATTATTATTATTATTTATTATAATTTATTTTGAATATGAAGTGTTATAGTTTAGGAAATGCTTGCTTATAAATGATTTTTAAGCGCGTCTAATCGGAATAAATTCAAGGAGTTTGAGAAATATTTCTAAGCATGCGGACATATTTAAGCTATTTATTGATTATTTTTTCTGTTTTATTTTATTTTATTTTTATTTATTTATTTTATTTATTTATTTAATAATAATAACTATTATTACCTAAATAATATTTCTTTAACGTGAACCAATTACGATTATATTTTGTCGAAACCATACGATAATGACTCAAGGTGTTTTCTGATAAAGCAAAAATTCGCCTGCTCGAGAAAAAGATGAGATTAAGCGTTTTGAAAAGAGATTTCAGCTAGAAATATTTAATCTAATACTACATTTGAAATACACATTTTCTTAAAGAAATTGAAAAAATATTAACTTTTTGAGCTGGAACATATGCTCAAAATCTCATATTCAGAAGTATATTTTGAAGAGTTTAAAGCCGGCACTTTATATTTAATGATGGCTATTTGCACTTGCACTGCTTCGGCTGGAATTCAGTGGCGCCATCTATTATATTTTTTTAGATTTTTCTTTCATTATGAACAGAATGAACGTTATTATTATTAATATTATTATTTATTTTGTATATACATTTATTAACTATGGAATTTCTGTTATGTATGGTGACATGGTAGTTTGTTTCCGTCAAATTTTAGGAAATAATTTATTTTTAATGTAACAATAACAATATTTTAATCTAAGTTTAAGGATTTTTAACTTAGCAGCGGAGAAATTTATTTTCTAAAATCGAAATTATTGAAGTCTGAAAGGTTTAAGTCTCTTTTATTAATAAAAAAAGAAAAGAAAGAAAAAAAAGTGAAAATTTCCAGTGATTTTATTTCCGATATTTTACTGAAAATCATATTAGGTATATAAGTACTGTCACGCAGATATTCTGCGCGGGAAAAGCTAGTTATTATTATTATTATTTGGTTGAAACTCGAACAAATCTCTCATGATTTTTAAAATTCGCATGAAACAAATGAAAATAATCCCATTAATCGATAAGGTTTGAAATTTTGAAGCAAAAATAAATTTCTATAGTTCAGAAATTTAAAATAATGAAAAAAAAAAAAAAAATGTTATTTTTTACTTCAGTCATCGATAAAGACCGAAAATATTCGGGCGTTTTTAAACTGTACATAAATTTTTTTTTCTCTTTCTCTCTCTTGGTTTCCAAATGTTTTATTTGACTCCTATTATTATAAATATCTATTAATACTTTTCCTTTTTCCCCCAATAACTTTTGTAATACAGATATTGATTCTTTAGTACGACAGGACTATTATTTTCGGTAAGGAATTTCGCGCTGTCATTTGCTGTGATTCACCTTGAATATGTCACCCAACATACAGTTTTACCATTTTATTTCTTTACTTATCCTATAATGTTTAAATTGTAAAAACTTTAACGTATTTGAAAATCGACTGTTAGCTGTTGGATTGACAAGTAATAAAGTAATTAAGTTAAACTAACAACTCCTTCTATTTCTGAGAAAAACATTCAAACAAACGTTATATAAAAATAAAATACAGTATAACGTGTTCGAATTAGCCATTTTTCTTACATGTGTCATGAATATTACTTCTGACGTCATTTTCATTAACTCAAGCTTTTTGAAGCCAATCGGATTCAAAATCCTGCAGTAAACTATTTTTTAAGCGTTCTTACAGTTAAATAAATAAAAATAAATAAATAAATTTTTTTGAATTTATTTCATTCGATTTATTTTACATTAGGAGTTAGAAGAAAGTAATGTAATATCTTAATAGCATAAATTTCTAAAAGAAAAAAAAAAAGGATACATTCATTTGAGTTTTTATTTAAATTGACTCAGTAACTGTTGCCAAGGGAAGCAACTTTTTAAATCAAAAAGGAAAAGGAAAACAATTCCAAAATATAACAAGATCAACATATAAAGTTCGTAATATAAAAAATAATGCTGTCATACAAAATTAAATTCTGTATCTCGCAGAATTTATTTTATTTATTTATTTATTTATTTTAATTAAATAATGGCCTCATATTTGATTTTTTCTTTTTTCTTTCTTTCTTTCTTTTCTTTTTGATTTCTTTTTGATTTCTTTTGATTTCTTTTTTTTTTTTCCTTGTTCACAGATATTGTTTGTTTTCGTTAGCTGTGACCCTGCTCACCTATGCGCATGCGTGAGGTCTGCATTGATTTTGTTAAAATAGGGTAGAAGCGTAGAAGATGAGAGAATGTTTACATTTTACGAGTGAGAGATAAGTTGCGGTTTCTTTTTTCTTTTTTTTTCTTTTCAGGACATTATTGAATTTTGAGGCGATACTTCTTCGTTATATTCGTATAAAGGCAAAATGCTGATTTTTCCCCCTTGTAATTTTTAAATAAGTGTAGAAGATCAGTTTTATTCTTCGATGCAAAATAAAATCCGTAAACTTAAAAGTAAATGCCTGTTTTCTTTCTTCTTCTTCTTTTTTTTTTTTTTTCAGTTAAAATTATTTTTATTTGCTTACTTGATCTCTAAATTCGTACTATATCTGTCATACCTGAACACTTGTTTCATGCACTGATTATAGTAGTAAATTAATTAAAAATGACTTAAATTAGGTAAAATTTACATAATTCATTAATAAAAGAAGAGAAAAAGAACAACGTTTACAGTAGACTTTACCTGTAGTAAAAGTAATATATTTTTTTCTTTTAAATTATACTGCTAAAATAAAAATACCATATTTTTGGATCTCTATTTTACAGAAATTTACAGAAAATCGTATTTAAATCAAATCATTAGATTTTTTTATCATGATTATTTTATCATGATTATTTCATCGTCTTCATCTGCTGAAATTGTAGCTTCACTATCGGCTGAAATGGTAGATTCGCTATCACATTCAGAGTCACTTTCATCTGAATCTGTTACTGAAATTTGCAGGGATTCACACATTTCTTCTATAATACCGTCTTTTTCCCAATACTTTAATTCAAGTTTCTGGACGTGATTGCAATGAGCTTCCCACCTTTTGATGGATATTTTATTTATGGCTTCTTCTGTTTCTTTAAGTAATTTGTTCATACTCAAGTCACCTGTGGGATTTTTACTGCGAATTTCTCTTTTTACGTCAGACCAAATGTATTCAATTGCATTAAGATCACAGTGGTAAGGTGGGAGGCGAAGTACATGAAATTCATGCTCTTGCAGTAATTTATCAAATTTATAAATTTTGGGGGAAGCATTTAATTTGACAAGGTTAAGTAATTCCACTTTCAAAGCATCGGGGGAATGATTAATAGATTTCGCTGCAAGCCAGTCTACGATTTCGCTTTTGCGGCTGTTGGAACTCGGAATTTTATCAGTTTGTACAGTATGATAAGGCGCATTATCTATCACAATTACAGCATTTTGGGGCAAATTAGGAAGTAATTTTTCATGAGCCCATTTCTCAAAAATACTGGAGTTCATCTGTCCGTGATAGTCTCCTTGAGTTGTATTCGCTTTATAAATAAGATTTGTGTTAGGCAAAAATCCCATTGAGCCCCCTGCACACAACACAATAATACGGCGTGAAGCATTTCCAGTTCGGAGAACACCTTCAATTTCTTCCGACTGCCAACACTTACTAAAAGTCAAGTTACTGTCCACCCATGTTTCATCTAAATAAATTATGGGTCTACCTTCTGAGCGATATTTTTTCATATTTCTTAAATACTGGATTCGCTTTAGAATAATATCTTCGCGTTCCAATAATACTTTTCTTTTCTTTTGGCACTTCTTCCATTTAAATCCAATTTTATGGAGTATTTGACGTAAAGTTTCTTTATTCCACTTAAAATCGATCTTCTCTTTTAAAACTGGAAGTAGCTTGTTTAAAGAGGGAATTTTCTTCTCTTTAACATAAAAATCCTGAATAGTTCGTCTAATGATGCTGCAATCAAATTCATCGATAGATGTTTTTTCAAAAACACCTCTTTTAATTCTTTTTTTAGGTGAAACAAATTCTGGATTAAGGTCATCTCCTGCTTCTCGACGAATATTTTTAATGGTGCCAACACTCACACCAGCAATCTTACTGGCTCGTTTTGTAGGATGTGTTAATGGAATAATTACATCTCCGTTTTCTGCTTCTTGATCACAAAATTTGATAATATTATATAAAATCTTCTTTGTACCACTCCTGAATGGTTTATGTTTACTTGAACTAGCCATGGAGGAATAAATACTAAATTAATTGAATAAACTTTAAATTCGCGTAAAAAGGTAAAATAAATATTGAAGACTCATAAAAAGAAAACGAACACGTGTAGAACGAAAAGCGCATTTGGCTAAGTGCCCATCTCATTCAACGCATCACCCCTTTTCCGAGTAGGATCGTTCCGCGAGAGGTAGACATGGTTTACGAAAACGGACAGTATTTAAAGTGCATTTCTTTTTTGTAAATGGCTTAATAACAAAATATATTTCTTAAATAAAAAGCCAATAACCTTATTTTTATTTCTTTGTTTTTCTTCATCTTTTTTAAATTTCTAAACTATTGATTCTGCTAACTCAATCCATGCATTAATCATTTATGTTTTCGTCCAGTTAGTTTAAATAATTAATACGTACATTCATTTTGAATGCTGTGAAGTGCTATTATTTAAAAAGGCTTTCTTATTAATTTATTTTTAAATGTATTTAAGCATAATAAAATAAGTCGATTAGTCGAGAAATAGTTTTTATTCTATTTATTTATTTATTTATTTTTTAATGCAGGCAAATTTAAGTAGTTATTTTTTCCACCAGTCCTTTGATCCAGTCCTTTAGGCACGTTACTAGTCGTCTTTTACTGCTTAAAGTTTTCTAGATAATTTAAATACACAATAATAGTTACACATAGATAATATACACATAGATAATTTAAATACACAAAACTTTTAAATATTCCGATTATTTATTTCAATTTATTATAACCATGAAAGTTTTCTAAACATTTTGTTACTAGAAACTCTTCGAATAATAGATTCTAATCCTATTTACTCGCAAACTATACCAAAGTTTATTCAATTTTAGTCATAGACTCTAATACTTTTTCGTTTTAGAGGAAAGCTGTTTTCTGTCAGCATTCGGCCATTTAAATGGATGTCTTAGGGAATTAAATAGATTGTGTTACTTTTGAAAGTGTATGTTATGGCGAAAGAAAAAAGCCACTTGCTTTTATTAAATCACGTAATTAAATAATGGTTATTTCCAGTCAAAGAAGGGATGTCACTAAAAGCAAGAAATGTCTAAATCATCCATTGCAAAGCATATTTGGGAATATGACTATAGATTAAATTTTCAGCAAGCCAAAATTTTCTTCAATACCAAACGTTTGGAAAATTTAGCTATCTGTCTTAATAACTATTAATTAAAAGTCTGATTCCTTTTTGTTGTCTTCGGCTTGGAAAAACATGTTTAGTTCTATTAAATGTTTTTAAATAAATAAATAAAATGAAAAATTCTAATGAAAAATGAAATTAATTAATAATTATGATAATATTAATTAAAAAATATCACTGTTTTTTTTTTTTTTTTTTTTTTGTGGTTTGTTTCCTTTGTCTCTTTTTTTGTTGTTCTTGTTTTTGTTGTGTCCCCTTCTGTTTGGTTGGTTGAATGCAGCTGTCCTACTGGCTGGTAGTGTTGCTCCTTCCCCTTGGGTTTTTCCATATCTTTCGGTCTTACTTTTGCTTTCAATGTAGTATCACACGTTTTTTGCACCTGAAGGAGAAAGGCCACGTCCTTTCGAAACCGATACTGCTTTCCCTTTACTTTATGGTGTGTGAAGAAATTCTTATGTTTGAAAAAGAAGATTCTCAGAAAATGCCTGAATATTGTTAAGAGCCAGTTTTTTTTTTTTTTTTTTTTTTTTAATTGAGCAAATTCGGCAGGTTTATATAACTGGCATTTTTGTTTTGTTGAAATTTTCAGAATATGTTCTTTATGTAAAACTATTAGACACTTTTTTTTTTTTTTTTTTTTTTTTTTTTTGCGAAAAAAAAATTTTTTTTCGGAGGGGGTGGGAGGAGTGTGTTAAAGATAAAGGTCTTCTGTTTTTTCTTTTTTTTTACGAAAGACAATACATTTTGCGCCAGAAGTGAACCTTTGTATTAATAGTTATTTTGCATTCTACTGCATTTTGCATTCTACTGGTTCAGATCTGAACTTTTTGAATCGTCTTTTCTCCATGTCATGACTGACGGAATGTTCTTTTGCTTGGCTCTCTTCATTGAGTCATGTCTTAGTGGAATTTTTACAACAGTTTATCCATGTTCACCACCTACAAAATATAAACAAGAACGGAAAATCATATGGTACGCATTGATTATTAACACTTTCCAACTATACGTACTTGTTGTAATAACTTTCAATTTTCATTGCCTACGTTATAACACAACGGACAGACAGGAAGACGGAAAGGTATATAAACCAACTAATTATATTCATAATCATTCTTAACACTTGCTTTCCCAAGATCAAGGGGTTACTGCAGAAAAATTACTTCCAGGTGCCGCTTGGCACGTTTGGCGAAAATCACCAGCACCACGCCTTTTTGTATCGTTTAGAAGTTGCAACATTCCATTGGCTGCGCTTGCTATCTCTAGCGAATTAGCGCACTTTTTGAGTGAGGCGGGCTTAACTAAATTTTATCTTCAAAATGGGGTCAAAATGACCCCATCTTAGGAAAGCGAGGGTTAATTATTGATGGAAAGTGTTAAAATTGCTTAACGCAAAAGAAAAGGCAGTCATGAGATTCTAATCGCAACTTTTATTGTAATTGAATATTTTAGCGTAGCTCTGTAATTCTGAAGGTTAAGCATATCATATTCCATACAAAACATTATTTTAGCATGGGAACAATAAATGTTAATTACTTTATGGTTTTTACAGTAGAAAGTTATTTAAATGTGATTTATAAAAATGTCTGTCTAAAACTCAATGCTTTCGCTGTGCACAAACCAGTTGTACAGGACTTCTTAAACTATTTCAAATGGGAAACATTCTATAGTGAACTTTAATAACATACATCAATTTTTTAAAATTTTGAAAATATTTATGGACAATGGGGACGAGTCAGGACAAGATTGACAGCCGGACAGACAGATACACAAACTGAAATCATATCTGCAGTTAAAAAAAACATTTAGAAAGTGATAAAAACGTTTAATATAAACGAAAATGCAATTCCTGCAAATTTCCAATAATAGCCCTTAATGTAACTGAATATTTTTGTTTGGCCCTGTAAATCTAATGCTAATTATACTGTATTCTATGAAAAGCATTTTTTTGTGCATATGAATAACATATTTTAATGTCATTAAGATTTGTGCAAAGTGAAGTTATTAAAATTTGGTTTATAGAAACACCTCTCATGGAGCGCAATACTTTGGAATATTTTCGGATGTCCCCGAATATGAAACAGCGATGGTATTTACTCCATTTTCAATGGGGAACATCCGATAATGAACTTGAATAACATATATCAGTTTCAAGAAATTCCATGAATATTTACAGGATTTAGAGCGCGGACAGATGGACAGACAAACCGAACTCATTAACACTTTTCAACCTTGTTGGAAAGTGTTAAAAAGGAGATTAAAGACTTCAGAAGTAAAACATCTGGAGTATCAATAAAAAGTAGTACATTTTAATGAAATGAATGCTTAACTTATTGTTTGATACTGTAATTTAGAGGTTAGGTTAGTCGAGTTGGGTTTAACGTTGCACTAGTGCTGCACAATGGGCGACTGGCAACGGTCTGGGAGCCACCCATAAAGATGTTTGAAGGCAAGCCGTCACAATTTTTATTTACGGGAGGGAGGAATGGCTTCCCCTCTTCGGTGACCCCTAGGGGTATAATTTGGATGGAAACATGGAGGACAGTTCGCCCACGACGGATTTTACGTGCACCAGCCACTATTGTGCGCATGACGGTTTCAGGCCGGCTCGAGTATCGAACCCGCAATCACCCATTGGCGAATTCAACGCTCTACTCACCGGACTACCGCGGCCCCTAATTTAAAGGAACAAGTAACTTACAAGGAAACATTCAAAAGGTGTCGTCGTAAAAAAACTATTGAAAAAAATATATGTGATTCTACTCTTCATAAAACACCAGAAAGTGAAAAAATTATCGGCTGAAATGAATTACAGCGACCACAAAAAATTATCAAAATTAAGCATTTTTGGCGATTTAGCGCCGTTAGGCGTTCAGTTCGCTAGCACCGAGATTGCCGTGTACGAACAGAACCGTGTTTTGCTTCTCCGCCAAGTACCCAAAATCAATCGCCTAACAATGTGAAATTGCCAAATATTCTTAATTTTGATAATGTTTTCACTTTCTGATGTTTTAGGAAGAGAAGAATCACATGTATTTTTTTTTTTTTTTTCAATATTTTTTGAGGACGACACTTTTTGAATGTTTCCTTAGTTAAGACGACATTTCAGCATATGAGGAGTTTTCCGTGACAACGCACTGTTTCTAGCCACTCGTATGGAGATAACTCAAACGCCATTCAGACACGATACTTATGTATCGTATTTCATCATGGCAATGCTTAGAAACAGGATAGAAATCATGATAAAAACAATTAAAAATAGTATATCGTAATTCTAATTTACTTTCAGCAGTACACATAGTAAGCATTCCAAATCAATTTCAACTCATCCTACAAAAGGCAAAAATCTAAATTTGAAAATTTTCATAAATCTCATATTTTCGTACGTAAAAGAAAAAAAAAAAAAAAACTGATTTGATGTAGGGTAAGTGCACCAGTGATTGACACTTTTAGAGCAATTTCTGATGTTTTTAATATTCTAGTCCTCAGAAAATATTTTTTGAAATCTTAAGTTAGTACATGTGGAATGAAAGACATTCAGAACCACATATATGTTAAAATATATACATTTGATAACAATTATTTTTCCTTTTTTTATGAATTTTTATTTGACACCCACTCAATGTTCCAGTAATTGACACTGCCAGTTTTTCATTTTATCAGTAATTGGCACCCTATGTTCCAATGTTTGACACTGCTAGTTATTCATTTTACCAGTTATTAGCACCCCATGCTCCAGTGTTTTACGTAACATGTTAAAATTCTTATGTGTAAAATATATTATTTTATTATTTTTCTTATTTATTAATTATTTCGGGATAGATGCCAATTACTGGAGCATGTGAATCACTGGAGCACCTACCCTGTATAAACTTTAAAGTTAATCTTTTTTGTTTCAACACCTTATAATATGAAAATTGCAAGAATATACTTTTTCATCGTTAAATTCTAAAATACGTAAGTGTACATGTTCGCTATTTCCTTTCTTCTTCAATTTACTAAATGAATGTCGGATCTAACGCAACGAGTTTTATCAGAAACGTGACATGGAGGAGTTTTTGATTCACGGTCTGCAATCAATTGTTGGAACGTATATACTAAAAATGTGTGGAGATTAAAAATGGGACTGACATTTAAGTCACGTCGAGGAAAAACACATGAATGAGATCAAAGTAAGTCATTTAAAACACTTCTGTGCAGAAAAACGTAACTGTAGTACTTGTTAAGTGAATGGATTTAATCAAATTTGCGTAATAGTTTATTTATATTACGGTCAAATATCGGTCGATATTTTCTTCTATTGATGCAGAAATTGCTTTTATTAATAAACATTTTCTTATTTTAGGAATTTTTAGTTCCCCATCATACTATAGGTATGGGGAACTTAGGTATTCGTGAAAATTTTCGACCTCGGTTTTTTGACTTTTCTACATGTTTTCAGGTGTGAGGAATCCGAAAATGACAAAATTTCTATGGTGTCTGTCTGTAGGGTGTCTGTTAGTATGTTAGTCTGTTAGTGGGTCAGTCCGTTAGTTTGTTAGTCTGTGTACACGATATCTCAAGAACAAATTGTCGCAGAGAGGTCAGATCAGTTTTAAAATATTACTTTCGACACTGGCAAGAACCCTATTCATTTGCAACATTCGAATTTAAAAACTTCGTAAGTTATTAGAAATTTACGATTTTCTTAACATGGGAGAATAGGACAAAAATTCACTTAAACGTGCATAAAATGAAAACTTTTTACTGTAAAAATGTCAGACCAGTTTTAAAATATCAGTTTTGATGCCGGAATAAACATCAATAACTATAAATATGCTACTTTGAAAATTTCGCAAGTTACTGGAAATTTACGAATTACTTAACATGGCAGTATAGGGCAAAATTTCACATAAACGTCAATTTTGAGAGATATTTTCATCGTAAAGATGCCAGACTACTTTTGAAATATTATTTAGGACACTGGTATGAATATTAATGACTATGAATTTTCCAATATAAAGATTTCGTAAGTTATTGGAAATTTACGAATTTCTTAACATGTCAGATAGAGCAAAATTTCACATAAACGTCAATCTTGAGGGATATTTTCAGCGTAAAGATGTCAAACCACTTTCGAAATATTATTTAGGATACTGGCATGAATATCATAGACTATGATTTTTCCAATTAAAAAAAAATTCGTAAGTTATTTGGAATTTACGATTTACTTAACATGTCAGAATAAGGCAAAATTGATCATAAACTTCCATTTTGAGGATCCTAAATACATTAGACAACTTCAAAATTAAGTTTATGATATTTGTTTGAACATGATTGAATACAAATATTCTACTAGGAAATTTTCGTAAATTATTTGTAATTTACGATTTTATCAACATAGCGAAATTGTAAATTTTTCATATAAATATGAATTTTGAGGTTTATTGCATTGGAAATAGTCGCATGAAAACTAAACAACAGAATTGACCCTGATAAAATAAATTAATAAATTAGAATAAGATAATTATATCCAAGTGAACGGTGGATAGCCTATTAGGCGGGGATTTCATGCTGTCACTGTATCAAGCTTTGGTCAAATTCATTTCTTTTAACATGATTATAATATGTCTCGCACTAGAAATTTCTGAGAACATAAATATGATGGGGAACTGAGCAGAGTCCACCTATGCCAACTAGTTTTTTTTTTTTTTTTTTTTTTTTTTTTGAGTCTTAAATTATCTTCTATACAATTCTAATTTTTAGACATATCGCACTGCAGTAAGAAAAATGCCACAGCTAAAAAAAGAGCAATTTTGAATTTATCATTGACGTATGAAGTGTTACATTTCTATCTCGAAAATTATGTACCTGAGAGCTAGTTGAGCCAGTTTCATAATAGGCTGGTCGGTGCTTTATCGCTATTTTTAACGGCCCTCTTCACTTACCGTCGCCGGAAGCCCGAGCCAATGTTATTCTATGGGAAATTTTTCTTTACAAATAACTTATTAACTAATACATATTTTTAAATTCTCTTTTCACATTCAGAAAATTCCCAACTGTTAAACTGACGGACCATTTTTAAAAATGTATTTTTTTAATTTTTAGTATTTTATTTTGAAATTGCAAAATGAAAACATTTCGCATATTGAAAATTCGTATTTTACAGCTTCAAAATAAAATATAAAAACTTAAAAAAATAATTTTTTAAAAAGGTCCGTCAATTTACCAGCTGGGAATTTTCAGAATGCGAAAACAGAATTTAAAAATACGTATTAGTTAATAAGTTATTTGTAAAGAAAAATTTCCCATTGAATAACATTAGCTTCGGTTTCCGGCGGCGGTGAGTGAAGCGGGCCCCTTAGTGTACTCACTCTTGGTGCAGGTAGAAAAATCTCACTCTTTCGAAAAGAGTCTTTTAATTTTTTAGAAGGCTCTATTTTGACATGCTCAAAGAATGTGTGTGTCAGGAGAGAGCATGTTCAAGAGTTAAAAAGCTAAATGTCACTCTTTAAGAGTCAGATATGACTCTTCATATTTTAACCCATATTTCTCCATCGTCCTAAAAATAGGACACCATGCGTAAGTGGTATTTATATAAATTCTTTTGAATATTAAAGGCGATATATTATTTAAAAGTCCAATAAATACATATGGGTCTTTATCGTTCGTTTAAATTAACGTTTAATATATATATTTTATTTTTAAAATGACGAATTCTTGGGGATTTATTCATTACATTTTCAACACATAATAACATAAAAAGGTTTTACGTTCAAGAATAACGGATATATAAATTTATTAAGGTAATATTCTACACTTTTGTGCTGGTAAAGCAATTATATAAACATATATAGAGAGATTGTCTGTTTTCCTTGTATTTCCGACTGTCCTAAACCATTGTCCTATTTTTTAGGACAGCCTGTACCTATTAAGCTAAACAAAGGTTGGTAAGTTTTTTTATTTTGTGTGTGTACATAGACTTAAAGAAAGATATATTTATTAATATTTTATAAAGAAAAAAAAAAAACCGTGAAGTCGTTCCTTCACATATATGAGTTTTAGTTATAGCTTTAAATAAATGCAATAATTAATTACTATATTTTCAATAAATTAAATGGCTAATAAAAATATATAACGAAATTCTAAATTCCTTTTTATATTTATTCGCATTTGTCTATAAATAGATATCTTAATTCTAATAATATTTTATCCGTTGAGCGATTAAATAAATCTTCTGAGAACAAAAATGTATTCTTTAAAATAAATAATTTATTTCTAATAGTCATCTTTTTAAATGACATCTCTCAGAATTATAATCTCTCCTAAATCATTTAATAAATAAAATATAAAAATATATTATTTTCATTTACAAACCGTTGTATACATAATTACATTTTCATTCTTTTAAAATGCGCAAGTCCACGTTCTTATAATTAAATTAAGCAATACATTTCCGTTCATTAAAGGGTAATTTATATTTTTTTTATGACAGGATGTGCAATAAAGCTTAGTCTAGGTGTCTCCCTTACGCAACAGTTTTCTGGCGATAAAATTTGGCACAAGCATTGGCATAAACTGTTATAACGGACTTGCTAAATTCAAAATATTTATATTAATTTATTCTATAAACAATGGATTATCTTTGGCTGTAAAATTTGGCACTATTTCGAAAATCTTGGCTTAATTTAGCAGTCTGATCTGGATTGCGAGATAGACAACTTGAGAATTCGTTCCTTGATCGTTGACAAGTTAAGGGCCCTCTTCACTCACCGCCGCCGGAAGCCGAAACTAATGCTATTCTATGGGAAATTTTTCTTTACAAATAACTTATTAACTAATACATATTTTTAAATTCTGTTTTCACATTCTAAAAGTTCCCGGCTGTAAAATTGACGCACCTTTTCTAAAATATTATTCTTTTAATTTTTTATATTTTATTTTGAAGCTGCAAAATACGAATTTTCAATATGTGAAATTTTTTCATTTTGCAATTTCGAAATAAAATATTAAAAATTAAAAATTACATTTTTGTAAAAGGTCCGTCAATTTAACAGTTGGGAATTTTCTGAATGTGAAAACAGAATTTAAAAATATGTATTAGTTTATAAGTTATTTGTAAAGAAAATTTCCCCATTGAATAACATTGGCTCGGGCTTCCGGCGACGGTGAGTGAAGAGGGCCGTTAATACGAACTCTAAAACCCTCTCTCTCACCTCATGTCTTTGCATTCTCGAAACTGACGGACTATATGTACTGCCACTTTGAAAAGATTTTGATTTGCTTTATGAAAATCTCCAAAATAAAAATATTTTATATTTTATTACTCAGTCTGCTTTTCTTTCTCGGCCATTTAAATCTTTTACAGCGAAAAATGGACCTGGACAATATGCAAGCACGTATACAAGAATGCTGGAAATTCTACAATATAAAGATTGGTGCATGACCAGTTCGAGATTGCAAGGGCATGAGGTGAGAGACAGGGTTTTAGAGTACGTATTAACTTGTCAACGATCAAGGAGCGAATTCTCAAGTTGTCTATCTCGCAATCCAGATCAGACTGCTAAATTACGCCAAGATTTTCGAAATAGTGCCAAATTTTACAGCCAAAGATAATCCATTGTTTATAGAAAAAATTAATATAAATATTTTGAATTTAGCAAGTCCGTTATAACAGTTTATGCCAATGCTTGTGCCAAATTTTATCGCCAGAAAACCATTGCGTAAGGGAGACACCTAGACTACGCTTTATTGCACATCCTGTCATAAAAAAAATATATATTACCCTTTAATGTTATTACAACGGAAATGTATTGCTTAATTTATTTATACGTGGACTTGCGCAATTTAAAAGAATGAAAATGTAATTATGTATACAACGGTTTATAAATGAAAATAATATTTTTTTATTTTTATTTATTAAATGATTTAGGAGAGATTATAATTCTGAGAGATGTCATTTTAAAAGATGACTATTAGAAATAAATTATTTATTTTAAAGAATATATTTTTGTTCTCAGAAGATTTATTTAATCGCTCAACGGATAAAATGTTATTAGAATTAAGATATCTATTTATAGACAAATGCGAATAAATATAAAAAGGAATTTAGAATTTCGTTATATATTTTTATTAGCCATTTAATTTATTGAAAATATAGTAATTAATTATTGCATTTATTTAAAGCTATAACTAAAACTCATACACGTGAAGGAACGACTTCACATATTTCTCCCCAGCGACGAGGGAAAAAAATGAATTACCCTTTAATGATATTACAACGGAAATGTATTGCTTAATTTATTTATAAGAACGTGGACTTGCGCAATTTAAAAGAATGAAAATGTAATTATGTATACAACGGTTTATAAATGAAAATAATAAAAAAATTTATATTTTATTTATTAAATGATTTAGGAGAGATTATAATTCTGAGAAATGTCATTTAAAAAGATGACTATTAGAAATAAATTATTTATTTTAAAGAATATATTTTTGTTCTCAGAAGATTTATTTAATCGCTCAACGGATAAAATATTATTAGAATTAAGATATCTATTTATAGACAAATGCGAATAAATATAAAAAGGAATTTAGAATTTCGTTATATATTTTTATTAGCCATTTAATTTATTGAAAATATAGTAATTAATTATTGCATTTATTTAAAGCTATAATTAAAACTCATATATATGAAGGAACGACTTCACAAAAACATTTTTTCAATGCTTGGTACGATATGGCTTAAAAAGTATTATTTGATTTAAGGGTGTAAAGGAGAAAAGTTATTAATCGATTGAAAAAATATTTTAATGGGGTATTGTTTAATATTAAAACAAAACTGTTTCTCACTATTACGCATTAAAAATCTGAAAATAATAAAAGATATCTTTATTTTAGACCCACGGTATTGGAGATGAACATCTTGATCTCAAAATTCCAATATGTACATAGTGAAAGAGTAAAAAATGTCTGGTTTATGGATGGAGAAAATATGTATTTTAAAGAAAAAATAGACGAAAAATGTTCGCTATAAATGTTTTTAAAATGCTTTTCAGTAAAATAATTGCTTTCAGCGGGACTGAAAATACATATTCATGAATTCTAAGTAATGAGAATTACTCTCGCATTTCTTAAAATACAGGTTCAACTGCTCTAGGCTAGTTCCTTTATTCGCGTGTTATAATGTATTCATTTTAATTATGCGTTCCCATGTTGCACCGAAGTTTGCATGTGTTTAAAAAAAAAAAAAAAAAAAAAAGTTGCGTTTTGCATGTGTTTGATTAATATTGTTTTTCTTTTTCAGATGAGGATAATGAAAAAACAGTTCCTGTCATTCTGAATGGCTCAGAATCTGAATTAATGTTTTCCGAATATCAATTTACAGGCGATACGGTAAATATTTTGTTAATTTATTTTGTTTGGTGTGAAAAGAATTTTTCTAATGGATGTTAAGAACTGTTTATCTAATGTAATTAAAAGCGTAGTTGCAATTATGAAGCATTGATTGATATTCATTTTTAAAACATACTTCAGTAAAAGCCCTATTGCTTCACAGAATTTAGAATTTTTCGTTAATATTTAAAAGGTTTTAAAAATTTAATTAAAAATTAAAAAGCATAAAATTATTTTTTAATTAAAAATATACAAAGTTATAGTATACAAGTAAAAACAATGAAGTATAATGTCATACAAGTTTTACTACACATTTCAGTTTGTGAAAAAGAACTACAACCTTGCAAATTCTGAGCTCAAGAAAGAAATGTGATTGTATTGAATTTATCTATAATACTGTAAATAAAAAGGTAATTTAAAAAAAAAAAAACTTTGATTCTAAAACGGGTTTATATACAGTGTGTCCCATAAGTTTGAACATTTTAAAAATTCCTAACTATTGATAGAATTGAACGCAGTTTGCGAAAAAAAAAATCCTCGTTTTTTTTTTTTTTTTTTTTTTTTTTTTTTTGTAAAGAAAAAATAATAATTAAGCTATTTGGCGATAGAGGGCACTGTGCGTGGCCAGTTCACACATTTTCATGAAAAACTGAACTTATTCGCATGCAAATGTTTACAGGCCTATAAATCCTATTCTATGTGTCCGTCATCACCACAAATTACAGTTTAGAAACGAGTTATAACACTGCAAACTGTAGTTTCAGTCCGTGGTTCTTACCTGAGGGAAAACTTCATCACCAATAACGCTTTATCCACCAAGTCAGCGTTGCAATTAAAACTTCATGTATGCACAGGTATGAGGCAAAATAAAACTGTTCTAATCTTTTTCAAAAAGTCTGTCAGAAAATACATCTTTCAAAACGTGTGTTTGTCTGTGTACGACGCACGGTAAAAATTTTAACACTTACATTTCGAAAAAGTTTTCTCTAGATTAAAAAAAAAAAAAGTTTCGTTCCGGGAGTGCCGACAGAAGTGAAAACTTGAACAATTACGTGTATATTTCTTGAATCGCCAGGAAATATTTTATTGTGCAGGAAATACTTTTAAATGAAGTGTTTTTTTATTCATTAATATAAACCACTACTACAAAAATTATATTACAATTTTTATTTAATGCGCTATTGTACATGAAAAATAATGCATATTATTTTACATACAAGTTTCATTAAGACAAAATATATGTTTATATTATATATAGTTATATTATCAATGTATTTCAACCCAAACTCAACTCTCGTATAAACGGAGCCAATATATGAATGAATGAATTATAAGTGGGTGGTTTACAAGAAACCAAGCACTGCGACCAGAGGTCTATTGTACTGACCCACAAAACCTAATCTTTAAAAAGACCTGTGGCAGAAAGAAAACCCAGCAGACATCTAACCGGAATATCCTGAAGCTCCCAAGGCTCAATTATATGCCGCCCCAAGTGCTCAAACCTATAGGCAGAGAAGATAATATGTGTTGCAGTTTCCTCCTTGTACTTGCAACCCCTACAAAATGGATCACTAGCAATACCCATGACATAAAGATGTCTTTTTAAGCGACAGTGTCCCGTAAGGAGACCAATCACCTTGCTGATGCTATTTCTATTGAGCTTCATGAGCTCCTTAGCCCTTGCACTAGGATTACCACAGTTAAGCTCTTTAGCTTGCCTGCTCCCCTCAGTCTTGAGCCAAGTAGAGTACTGCAAATTTCTCATGATGGAGAAAATAGTACCCCTCAACAGACAACCAGAAATACTCAGGACAGGTTCAGGACCAATAAAAGGTGTATCAGAACCCTTCCTAGCCAGCTCATCAGCTAACTCATTTCCCAGGATACCAGTATGACCTGGTACCCAATACAGGAAGATTTTATTGTTAGCAGCAAGAGCACAAAGAGTGAGATAACACTCCCAAACAAGAGAAGAAGTCATTACTGACTTCTGTAAAGCCAACAGAGCAGCCTGACTATCAGAATAAATGTCAATATATCGATTCTTATAGCCCCTATTCATGCAAGTCCTACAACACATAAGGATCGCAAAGACTTCAGCCTGAAAGACAGTAGCATACCTCCCCAAAGGATAGGAAAGTGAAGTACCATCCTCAGGACAGCAAACACCAGCACCAGTGCCATTATCCATCTTGGAGCCATCAGTGTACCACTTAATGTGATTCGTATTACCCCAAGCTGGAGTATTCATCCAAATGTCCCTAGAGGGCAAGTGGATAATATACGGCTTAGAAAAAGCATACCTAGGGAGAACCTTATCACACTGCATAATAAAATGCGGGTGATCCGAAATCTCCTTATTAAGATGCTTCCAGTTCAGATAATTGGAATAATTATTCCAATGCCCAAAACTTCTTAACCTCTTTACACACAAGATAGCCTCAGCCTCAATGCGCATATGCAGAGGGATAAAGCCCAAGAGTAACTCTAAAGCTCCAGTTGGTGTTGTCCTTAAACAACCAGTCATCGCGACACACACCATCCTTTGAATCTTATTAAGATTCTTCTTAGCAGTGTCAAGCCTAGTCCTAGACCACCAGGCAATAGAACCATAAGTGATCATTGGACAAATGATCATGGAGTAAATCCAGCGGATAACCATAGGACTAAGACCCCATGACCTACCAATAGCATTCCTACAGGCCCAAAACGCCCTTTTAGCCCTAGAAATACAATAATCAAGATGACTCCTCCAGTTGAGTTTCTCATCCAGATAGACACCAAGATACTTCACCTCACTTGAACAAGTGAGGTTATGACCAAAAAACTTGATATTTTTTAAGATAATGGTCCTTTTTCTATTAAAGGCAATCATATGTGTCTTTGCAGAGTTCACGGAAAGACCCCTGGAAGAACACCAAGACTCAACTTTCTCAAGGGCATTCTGCATGATACAGCAAACAGTATCCGGAAACTTCCCCTTGGTTACAATGACAATATCATCAGCATAACCAATGCAATCCACCCCCGAGTGACCAATCTCATTCAGAAGTGAATCAACCACGAGACACAACAGCAGTGGAGAAAGAACACCACCCTGTGGACATCCAGTATTGGCTTTGATCATTAGAGAATCACCAAGCAGTGTTGCAGAGGCAAACCTGTTGGTGAGAAGACTCTTGATCCAATTCACAGTGGTACTATTGATATTCCTATTAGAAAGCGCATCAATGATGGTGTCAACAGGAACCTTGTCAAAGGCACCCTCGATATCAAGAAAGACAGCAAGAGCCACCTCCTTAGAGACCAGACACTTCTCAACAATATGAGTTAAGTGATACAACGCAGTGTCAGTTGACCTGCCAGGCTGATAGGCAAACTGAAAATTGGAAAGTGGTCGAACACATAAGACCTCTTCCCTGATATACCTATCAACAAGCTTCTCAAGAGTCTTTAAAGAAAAGAAGTGAGACAAATAGGTCTAAAAGACTTTGCCTCAAAATAATTATCTTTAACAGGCTTATGGATAAAGATAACACTGGAATTTCTCCAAGCCATTGGTGTATAACCAAGTGCCAAACAGGATCTAAAAATCCTGCAAAGGATGGGCGTCAAAACCTCAGCGCCTTCTTTCAGAAGTGCTGGAAAGATACCATCAATTCCAGGAGTCTTAAAAGACTTGAAGGAGTTAATAGCCCAAATAATTTTTTCATATGTAACAACCTTCCTGGCAGCATTCCATTTCTCTCTTCCACAAGTACGAGTGTTGAGAGGAGTAGAAAAACTTGTCTCATGGCAAGTACTGGAGTTCGGAAAATGGACCCTAAACATTTCTGCCAGGGTCTCCTCTCCAGACCCCGAGTAATCACCACTAGGCAACTTAACAGCATTAAGATTGCACATCCTGTCCTTAGACATCACCCTAACTAGCCTAGCTGTGGCTGAAATATCACTGATGCCAGAACAATAGCTGTTCCAGGATGCCCTTTTGGCATTCCTGACAGCTTTATTATAAGAGGTAAGTGCAGCCTTATAGGTTTGCCACTCACCATTCTTCTTAGCTCTATTAAAGAGCTTTCTACAATTGCTACGCATACAACTAAGCTCTTTAGACCACCAAGGAACAATCCTTGGTAAGCTAGTGTGCATAACCTTACAATTTTGGTGGTAGGATTCTAAAATGATCTGTTGCAACTGGTCAACAGCCAATTCGAGATCCAGCACCGAAGACAACTTACCAAAGTGGCCAAAAGCAGCTTTCTTTAGGTCTTCACAGTAGGAACCCCACTTGGTATGACGTGGATTCCTACCCTTGGTCTCAAGTCTTATTGGACCTGTAACAGTAAAACAAATTAGCCTGTGATCAGAAAGAGTTTCTTCATCAGAGACTCTCCAATCCCTGACGTTGTCATAGCATATACTATTACAGAACGTAATATCAATGACCTCACTCCTGTTAGAAGTAACAAAAGTAGGTTCATTGCCAGAATTTAGAGTATACAGATTAAAATGCAAAATATACTCTAAAAGGTCCTCACCCCGCTTGTTGCAATCACTACTACCCCACAATATGTGGTGAGCATTCGCATCACAGCCAATGATGAGCTTGAATTTAAGATTCTGACAATTCTCAATGAGATTAATAATCTCTTTTGAGAGAGTATCCTTATCCTCATATGGAAGATAAGAGGACACAAAAGTAAAACTATCTTTGTTACCCTGGTTCTGGTATTTCACCCTAACAGCAACATTGTCACCATTAAGATGATTTACCAGGAGCAGAGCATGAAGCTTAGAGCTAACATAAATGCATGCTCTGGGCCTACAACAGGTTCTATCAAAGAAGATCCTCTTGCTGTCTATACCAAGACCAAGGATCTTACCATCTTTAGCCCATGGCTCCTGGATAAGTGCTATGTCCACAGCACCACTAGCCAGCTTTTGGCCAAGAAGGGCAGAAGCCGATTGGCTATGGTGCAGATTGATTTGCACTATCTTAATGCTACAATCCATAAATCAGGGAGGAAAAAGGCACAACTAAGTGCCAGTTAAATCTCCCTCAGATGAAGGAGTAGCACTAGATTCCTTTGAGGAATTACCTAGCAGCGCCTCAACCTCAGTCATAGACATAGGTGATGAGGGAGTAAGCGTGCCTTCAGAGTTAGATTCAATATCTAGCTCACTTAAAGTAAGCGAATCAATATTAGTTTGAATAACTGTTTCACTTACCTTGGAAGAGGATGCTTCACCAGTAGTGACACTATCCTCTTCATCCTCCTTACCTCTACCTACATCTTGCACAACAGCAAGGGTATGTACATTTGGATCCTTCAAAATTTTGAAGGCTCCTCTGTCCAAACCAGTATAGGCTTTGTAGTCAGCAGCCCTGATTTCCCTAGCAGACTCGATACTAACCTCAAAGATCCATCTAATGGACTGTGGTTCTACAAGCCTGTGCAGAACACGCCAGTCTTCAGACTTCAACTTTGGGTTGTACCTAGAGATCCGCTTCAGAAGATCTTTGGGCTCCTTATTGACTACATCCTTTGTTTTGAAGGCTACCTTCACAGGCTTCGGAAGTTCTCTCGCAAGAATGACTCGCAGGGACTCTTCCTTCAGGACATTCTTGTTTTGGTCGAATTCCTTCTTCAGCCACTCCACTGTCCAGGCGTCATCACACTGAAAGATGAGAGCACCATCGACAAGTGTAGGGCTGCTTAATTTTGGAAGGTGTTCACTCACAGGAAGTAAATCACCCTTTCTCAAAATTTCCTCTTGGATAGCAAAGGCCTCCGAAGAATTTAGCCTGTGGGAAGGAAAAGATTCTTTCACCACTGCCATCCTGGTTGACCTTGCTACCTGTGCAAATGACTGAAGCTTAGGCTTCTTCGTCATCTCACAGACCTTGGGAGAAGGAGTTGACACTTGTGACCGAAGCCTCTTGCGTCCACCATCCTTATCTTGGTCACCAGCCGTATTTGGCGGTAGACCCTTCTGCAACCTCTTCCTTCTGTTGCGCTTTTGTTTACAGACTCGGTGACTTTGCCAACGATTGTTATGTGAGAAATGCCTAGCTGGTAATCAGCCAGGGTAGCTCAATGGTTTGAGCATCCGCGCGTAAAGCGGAGGGCCCGGGTTCGATTCCCGGCTCTGGTATTTTTCACATAGTTGGTATAAAATATCAGCCTTCCACTCCAAGATTTTCTGAAATGAATTTTCATGGTTGATGATTAAATTACTTTATTAAAATAAAAATTTCGTGGTCTATTGGAGTTGTGCCATGAATATTAATGTCACTTGATACAGCTGTGTTTACAGACTCGGTGACTTTGCCAACGATTGTTATGTGAGAAATGCCTAGCTGGTAATCAGCCAAGGTAGCTCAATGGTTTGAGCATCCGCGCGTAAAGCGGAGGGCCCGGGTTCGATTCCCGGCTCTGGTATTTTTCACATAGTTGGTATAAAATATCAGCCTTCCACTCCAAGATTTTCTGAAATAACTCATTATGCCCATTTATACGGAATTTTGTCCTATGCTGCCATGTTAAAAATTTGCATAAAATGCGATCACAGCGCCACCTGTTGAGCTATTGATCCCCAAATCTAATCAGCACCAGTTCATGTCAGGGTGCAACTAAATACCAAGTTTGGTTAAATTTCATTCATTGGTTCGTGAGATACAGTGTCCACAAAAAAATGATACAGACAGACATTTTATAAAAACTATCAATTCGTGTTCAGGTCACCCCAAAACGTGTAGATCTGTCAAAAAACGGAGGTCGAAAATTTTCGCGAATCCAATACTTTCTCTATATTACATATAGAAGAAAGTAAAAAACAGACCTTTAGATTTTTGATATTCTTATTAGTTTTTTTTTATTTTTATGTTTTAATAGATTTTTTTGCGTTTTTTCTCGGAACTTTTCTTCGAGTTCTAATTTCAAGCGGATGAATTTAAAAATAAAATTCTCAAAAGTTTTTATTTATTTATTTATTTACTAAACATAAAAGAAGCATCAATAACCAGAACTAAAATGTTAAACCTGTATCATCAAAAATTTCTGATAAAACACGTCATGATACTTTTAAAAATTATATTTTTATTATTTATTTAAATATTAATTGTAATTAATAAAATAGTCTTATAGGTTATTTCTTTATTTTCTTGATTTTACCGTCCGCAAATTAAAGTGAATGCAGAACTTTATATATATATATATATATATATATATAATTTGAATTATTTGTAATACTCAGCAGACAAAAGATAGATGAAGATACTAACAGAAAATTAAATTTTAATTGAGATTTATTTCGATTAAAATTGTCACGGTATTAATTTAATTTGAGTACCAATGATTAGTAAAAACATGTTAAAGTACTTACGCAGAAGAGAAATGACACTAACATAACACATAAGCCTAAAGATGGGAGAATTTGCAAAAACTATGAATTATTAGTAACAGCCAATATTTCAGAGAAAAGAGAAAGGATAAAATCACCAAAGAGTTCCGTTAAAAGGGAAAAAAATAATGGAATTCATGAATTGAAAATTGGAATTTTAAATGCTGAAAAATAGAAATGTTCACTCATCAGGAAACTTGCATTTCTATCAGCATATGCAAGATTTCGGAAAACTGTACAGCTAATTCCAGCAAATATACAGCTCAAGTCTCTATCCTGCAACAAAACAAAATAAAAAAGGAAATTAAATTAATCAATAACACAAACCAAAATTTAAACTTGGAATAAGTAATTTAAGCAATTTATATATATATTATTTAATCAGATTTCTAATCCACATAACGAAACTCAAATAATCAAATATCATTGACATTTTATTAACGGCTCTATATCACGGTAGATAGTAGCCAGTCGAAATATATTTATTTAAACCATTCATTTATTTACTTTTTAAAAAATACGTTTACATAGTGACTTGGCAATACTGTTGAACGACTGGCGTTGAATTGAAGACAAACGGAGTCTCTCTGACCATAGCCTCCTAAACTAAATGCCTGTCGCGTGGTTCGGAAAATTGGCAACAGTTGAAGCGGTAGACAGCGCCACCTGGTACAGATTGCGCGAAAATTTTATTAAACTATCACCAATAACTTTAAGAAATGATATAGGATATATATATAATCGAAGTTTCTTCGGTTCTATTCCCCTTTTATGGATATCAAATCCCAATTAAAAAAATTTTTGGTGGCTGTTGAATAAAAAAGTCGCGCAATCTGTACCCGGTGGCGCTGTCTACTGCTTCAACTGTTGCTAAGTTTACGAGCAACGCGACAGGCATTTAGTTAAGGAGGCTATGCTCGGACAAGCGAACAATTTCTTTTCCCGTTAGTTTATTTCGTAGCGGTGTTTTCCTTTCTTCAAGCGTTTAAAAAGAATTATGGAAAATGAAAGCCTGGAATAAGTCCTCGGAAGGAAAGATAAATGCAGTGAACCCAGAGAATAGTTTTTATCCAGCTATCACAAACTATACTTACAAGGCAGAGAAAGCTAACCATTGGTCAATATAAACAGAATCGCCCATTCAGCGAGAAAACGTAAATGTTCCAAACTTTGATGATAAAACAGCAACCCTTTATGTTTACTTTCGTTATCAGTTCTCTGCGACCAGATTATAGTTATTTTTCGACCACATTTCATGAAACCATGGAAGCATCTGCGCAAGTGCTAACTCAACGAGTCCAATGCTAAAATAGGGGTGACAGTCATCTGACTCAGAGAAAATGAGCAATATCAGAGCACGGAATTACTGGATGTTTTCCAAATTTCAAACTGTCGGTCACGATGGCATCCCTTCAACATTTTGGACGCGTCCTCACTGCTAGTTTTAGTATATGTAGCCGCACTGTACTCAGTAAAATTCAGCACTTTCACGTAAATATCTAAACACTTAAAATTTAATTAAAAATTAAATGCAATAAATATTTTTCTGAAGTAAAGATTTAAGTATACATTTTTGTATATCATTAAAAAAAAAAAAAAAAAAATGCATTTTTTATGAAAATGTAAAAAAAGGTGATTTTTTTTAATTCTATAACTATGAATTTTGTATTAATTGTAAAATATTCTCACTGAAGCCTTTTTTCGAATTTTTCTAAATTACAAATAAATGTTACATGCGAAAGGAAATTATAAGAAAACTCAACAAAATCCATTATATCCACTACATTGATTAAAAGGAACGAATATTTCCAACTTAAGCATATTTGTAGATACCCAAGAAAATGTTTTACGTAATGTTATTTATCTTTAGCCATGTAAGGATTGTTTGCGCTTATACTTTCATCGAAGATACTGCCACAATTCCTTAAATGGATTAACAACAAAATAAAAAGGAGGAAAACAAAATTTTTATTATCCTGTATAATAAAGTGCTGACTTGAATCGAATAGAAAACTTGCTATATTCACGATATTTTTCGGAAATTTCTTCATATAGGGCTGAATTCTTTTTAAAAGATTCACTAAAAGCAGCTGGCTCCCAAATTAACTGCACATTTTAATTTGAAAAAAAAAAAAAAATCGATATCTGATACCATTCTTGCCATGTAAAGATTTTTATGTAAAACGACCTCCTCAATCCGAATAAGACTCCCATTTTGCCCAGTCACCCACCGTTTTTTAGATACACCACCCCTTCCCCCAATTTCTTTCCCTGTTCGATAATTTTATGACCATGAATTTGATTTGAAGAATGAAAAATAATTAATTTAACACTTAAAAACAAAAAATAAAAAAATATATAAAGTTTAAAAAATAACTTTAATAACAGATTAAAAAAATATAAGATATGTAATGCATAATTTCAGTGGCAAATCCCCCCCCCCCTCCCCAAAATTTTTCCCTTGTCGCAAATGTCCATGTTTTAGAATTTTCCAACTCTGTAGCCCCTCAGAAGATATTTAACGGTTAAAATAATAATCCCCTCTTGTAAAAATGAAATTTATAGCCATAAAATCACCGCGAAATGATAAAAATAGGGGGCCATTCGTAAGAAACGGTGGGTGATAGGGCTAAATGGGCGTCCTATTCGGATTCAAGAGGTCATTTTACATAAGAATATGCTGACATGGTGTCAGAGGCAATTTTTCATGCCGAGCAGTGTAATTAAAATTAGAATAGTATGTTTAGGAATAGAATGTTTATGCATTTTAGGGAATAATATAACACCAAAAATAATTCAAAAACTGGCGTACAGTCAATAGATAGAAATTAAAACTTCTTCACACACCATAAATTTAAAATCAGCACAACCGGTTTCGAAAGGACGTAGCCTTTCTTCATCAGGTGCAAACACGTGCAACTGCCTTGGAAAAATCTGATTCCACTTTGCTATCTACAGCCTGGAAAAATTTGTTTAGTTCAATTAAATAATTTCCTTCATTATGTTTATAACATAATATTAGTTATAATAAAATAATTCTAATTAAAAAATAATAATTATAATAATTAATGGATAAATTTTATTAAATTTACTTTTTAGTTTAATATTATGGAAAAAAAATAATAATAATAATTGATTACTCCTTCCCTCCCTCCCTTTTTGTTGGTGTGTCTGTACGTGTGTTCCTCTCTGATTGGTTCTGCCCTGCATGATGCTTCCTATTGGTTGTTTGTGTTGCTCCTCCCCCTCTGGATTTTGTCCTGCTTTCAGTTTTGCTTTTGCCTCCAAGGCAGTTGCACGTGTTTGCACCTGATGAAGAAAGGCTACGTCCTTTCGAAACCGGTTGTGTTGATTTTAAATTTATGGTGTGTGAAGAAGTTTTAATTTCTTTCTAATAATATAACAGTTTGTACAAAAACATTGCACGTAAGGAAGAAAAAAATTAAGATCTCTGTTTTTCTAGACGCTAAAGGAGTGGGGAGAGTGGGGAATCTAAAATCAAATGTACCTGATGGATGTCCCACTGCACTGAATAATCAACTTAATAAATTGCAATAAATAATTAGTCATATTATTGGGGAAATCATTAAATGTAATAAATCTCTCTTAAAAATGTCTATTTAATTCTTTGCTTAAAATAGGCTATTTTGTATCTTCTACAGGCTGTTTGAAGCGTGTTTGCAACAATTTGTAATATATATATATATATATTTAATTTTGATTATTATTATTATTATTATTGTGTGTGTGTGTGTGTGTGTGTGAATTTTCTATGGGCTGAATCTTATTTGCAAAAACACTTTTTGTTTTTGTTTTTTTGTTTTGTACAGGTATTTTGAAGCTTAATAGCAATAAACTGTAAAATATTTTTATGTGTGTATGTTTTCTTCTATCTGTTTGAAGCTTGTTTGCAGTAACCTGTAAAATACACTGCTCAAAACAATTAAATGAGTAACTAGTAAGTCTTATATGTAATAACGGTATAAGCGAAACGTTTTTTGCAGAAAATGGAAAGAGTGAGTCACATACGCAAACTTTTCTCATTTTCAAACTTTGGAGTATGCGAATTTTGAGTTTGACGTCAAAAATAACGTTTTAGCGATAGCGAATGAAATTTATCTTTCAACTAAATGAAAGACAAAGCGGAAAAGAACAGTGTATATTCAGTAAGTTAAATGGAGAACAGTGTTGCCAGATTTGGGGACTTTTTTATTCAACATCCACCATTAAATTTTTATTGCAACAGTTGCCTAATCACATCGAAGATTGTTCGTCTATTATGTATGGCAAATTTTACTTCTCAAAATTATTGGTGGTAGTTGAATAAAAAAGTCCCCAAGTCTGGCAACACTGATGGAGAAAACCCTTAACGCCCATCATAAAAGGTGGATATCCGATAACTAATGGGCAGTAGGGTAGGGACCATGTTGATACCACTGCGCGTAAACAACATTGATCGTGGTGAACACTATCAGCGTGTTTTCACCCCCGCTAAAATTCTTCTGTAAGAAAATTTTCTTCACTCATGTGTCCGTGCGTTCTCTCTCCTTGGTAAATACCACCAAACTGTTCACGTCCAGTGAAAAATATCACAGTACATAATTCGGTGCGTTGTATTGAATTTTGGACTCATTTATTATATTATTTACTACCCAACATTGAAGTTCTATTAGTAAAAAAAAAAAAATATATATATATATATATATTATTGCTAACGTTTCCGTTTCGTATGAAATTTTAAAATATAAACTCATTTCTTTTCCTTTTTTTTTTTTTTTTTTTTTTTTTTTTTTTTGTAAAAAATGCATATTTACATTATTTGTTGAAATGAAACTTTTTTTTTTTTTTTTTTTTTTTAATTTGTTACATTTTGATATATTTAGAACTGCTTACAAAGCTTTTATTAGAAGATGGTGACTTAATTTAATCATAATTAAAAACATTCATTGTTTCTAATGATCTTTTCAAGGAAACCAAGCTGTCGGGGAATCCCGACAAAATTTCACTATTATAAATTCATAAACTTTTTGTGTGTCGTATTATTTTACTTTCTTTTTCTATTATTGTAAATATTACACTTTCCGATATCTCGTGAGATTATATGAAATGTGACAGAGGAAACACTCTGTTGACTAATATTAAAAAGAATAGAATAACATGAAGAATTTATTTTAATACATGGATGTCAGAGAAAATTAATATAAACCGCCCTTTCGATTTAGATTAAACATTCTTTATTCAGTTTAACATCCAATCGAATGCAATCGCACTGTCTTATGCTTTAAATTAATTTAAGCATTTCTTGTTGTGATATCCCGTGTAAGCAAATGAAATTTCAGTGCTGTCTCTCGTCGTCTAGAAATGTTCTATACCAGGGGTGGCCGGCCCGCGGCCCGCATGCGGCCCACCACGTAGTTTCTTGCGGCCCGCGAGGAGACTAACGATATTTAAAGTTTAGCAACTTTGGTTAACGAATCAAAATTAATAAATACGTTCTGACTTTTCGAAGTGAAAATACCTTTCAACGATTATGGTAGAGAGATAAGGAACTGTTGTAATGGAATGTTATTAGATCCATTATTCATTCTATTTATTATAGTTATAATATATAGTCGTAATTTTTTTTTACAATTCTATTGTTAATTTATGAATGAAAATAATTTAAGTTAATGTATTCTTCTCCGAATTTTCACCCTGCCCTTCTCCGAAAAAAGTATATACATACATGAATCATATACTCACAAACATATATACACATATGCATATGTACAGTCATAAAATAATAATGATAATAATAGTGATAATTTCCTCCCCGACTAATTTCGCCGTAGATCATCGTAGAAACTAGCAGATGATGCCTAACGATTGGTAATGACATCTAATTTTTAATCCAAAAAGCTTGTCGAAATTGCGGGTTGCCTTAAAAAAAAAAAAAAAAAAAAAAAAAAAAATGAAGTTGATGCCAGTTTTAATATGTATACATCCTTTAAGCAAAATCTAACTAAACCGTCTAAACTAGGCCTTATTACTAATCGATTGGCACCAGTCGCAAGTCTCTACATTAATTTACGGCGGAATTAGTCGGTAAAGCAGGGGGGAGGGATTTTTTTATGACTGTATATACAGTGTGGCCCGAATGAATAAAATATATTTCTAATGCGGCCCACCAAGTGTTTTGGGTTGGACAGGCCTGTTCTATACGATATAAATATGATAAACAACTGATTTTGTTATGAGAACGTAAAAACAATTAATATAAATTTCCATTTCCATTTACGTTGAATGTACTTTACTCATTTAGATAATATCCATTACAATGTTGTTACTCTTTTATTTTTCTGTTAATTTAATATTCAGATATCCTATGAGAATAAATACTACTTAATAAATGAAACTCTGTATTGAGAAAGATAAAATAGATATCAATAAGATAAAGAATTAATTTTGACTATATATATATATATATATATATATATAGAGAGAGAGAGAGAGAGAGAGAGAGAGAGAAATGTGGCATCATAAAGTCGCGGGGAAGCCTTTAACTGCGCATCCGTTGTTAGAAGATATATACAGTCGGTAACAAAAGTATCCGAACACTAGCAAAAATTCCTATATAAAAAAGGTTGAGTTAATACTGTTTTGTTAAATAAATCCTTGTCGAGTCATGCTCTTAGTCAGTCTTAAGAACATGATTCGACAAGGATTTATTTAACAAAATAGTATTTACTCTACTTTTTTTATTTAGGAATTTTTGCTAGTGTTCGGATACTTTTGTTACCGACTGTACTTTCAATGACAAAATGTTTAAAAAAAATGTATGCATTTATGAAAAATGGTCTAACTTCCTATTTTTTAAATATGTATATTTTTGTATCACATTTAGTCACATCTTTCATTATAAAAGTGAAGAAACTCCAATAATTGCATTAAAATCCCATAAATGGCATAACTTGTTATTTTCACAAAACTATAACTTCTGTATATTCCTTATAAAAATGAAGTTTCAAAGTTACTTTAAATTATATTTAATATAATTTATAAATTCTTATAACTACGATTTGTATTAAACACAAAAAATCGATAACATTCACTGAAACTTGCCTTTTTTTTTTCTATACGCATAAATTTAACAAAAAGCTTGTTATTTCAAAATCTATTTACAAGGATACGCAGAAGATAATTCACTTTTACAATGAGCGACCGATATGGCATGTTTAAAAAAAAAAAAAAAAAAAAAAAAAAAATCAATTTTTCTGAAAATTACAAAAACTAACTTTTTATACAGTCGGGCTTTATTAAGTATATTTTGATCGACCCCTTAATGAAAGCCGAAAAATGTGGAAAAGTCTCAAACTTAAAAAACTGAAAACTTTGAAACTAAATATCTCGGTCAATTTTTGGCGTACAGAAGTGAAAATTTTTGTGTTATATTTGTTAGAATGTGTGTCAACTTTTACTAAATATGACTTAGTGACCTAGGGACTGTTAAAATGTTGGTCTTTATACTTTTCAAAAAACTGATTTTTTAAAATTTAAACATGATATAGGGTAAATGCACCAGTGATTGACACTTTTAGAGCAATCTCTGATGTTTTAAATTTTCTAGTCATCAGAAAATATTTTTAGAAATCTTAAGTTAATACATATGGGATGAAAGACATTCAGAACCACATATGTGTTAAAATATATACATCTGATTTTTTTTTTTTTTTTTTTTTTTTTTTTTTTTTTGACACACACTCAATGTTCCAGTAATTGACACTGCCAGTTTTTCATTTTATCAGTAATTGGCATCCTATGTTCCAGTGTTTGACACTGCTAGTTATTCATTTTACCAGTTATTAGCACCCTATGCTCCAGTGTTTGACATAAAATGTTAAAATTCTTATATGTAAAATATATGATTTTATTATTTTTCTTGTTTATTAATTATTTCGGGATAGATGTAAGTAACTGGAGCATGCCAATCACTGGAGCACCTACCCTATGTCATGAAATATTTTGTAATTGGAAGTATATTTCTGTGACCAATGGTTGCGGAGATAAAGGTCTCCTCGTGTTCCTGCTTTGCACCCTGTATATAAATCTAAATTTCAATTAAATATACTTTAATATCCTTCTTGAATGATATCCATCACAAATTTAGCCATGCATTTTTTACTTTATTTTAACCATCAAATATCCTTATTATAAGAAAGCACCACAGAGTTTAAAAGTAATAAGTACAAAACTTTGAATAAGCACCATAAAAAAAGAAAGAACTCACGACAATTGTTTCGGGTTGGAAGAAGACACGACCCTTCGTCAGGCGAACAAAGTAGGCACAAATGCTGTAAATAAAGTGGCAAAGCACAAAGTGTGCGTGCAGTGCAAACAAACCTGCGTTGCTGCTTTACTTGCATTGCAGCACTCGTGCCAATTTTGTTCGCCTGAGGAAAGGTGGTGTTTTCTTTTGACCCGAAACAATTGTTGCGAATTCTTGCATTTTATGGTATTTATTCAAATTTTTGTTCTTATTACATAAGATATTCTGCTATCCCATGAAATTAAATGAAACATAATACAGGAAACTCCTTGCTGAGAAATATTCAATAGGATAGAAATAAGATAAAGAATTTATTTAGTTATAAAAACGTCAAAGAATTTTAATATAAACCTCAGTTTCCGTTTAAATTAAACATTCTTTATTCACTCTGATATCCAACATAATGCAGCTAGCTACATTATTTCATTCTCTAAGACGTTTTGATCGTTGCGTTTCCTGATATCTTAGGAAAATAAAATGAAACTTAACAGATAAAAACTCTGTGCGGTTGCCAAGTGGAGAAAAATAAAAAAAAACATTTCTTGTACTTGATGACTCTTTTACTCTCTCTCTCAAAAAAAAAAAAAAAAAAAAAAAGAAAGAAAAGACCACACCTGGTTTTTGCTTATTCTAAAAAAAAAAAAAAAAAAAAAATTCCTCGTTCTTTTTATGTATAATTCTTTTACATTTACTTTTTCTTGACAAAAATTATTACCTATAAAATCTTTTATTACATTTTTATGCTGCTAATTGCATGAAAAGTGCGCAAAGACAGCTGTTACTTACAAAACTTTGAATAAACACCATAAAATGCTATAAACGCGCAACAATTGTTTCGGGTCGAAAGAGCAAACGAGCCTTCATCTTTCAGCACAGACTCTTGTTAGATTTGCGTTTAGTTTTGATATTTTTACTTTCTTCTATATGTAATATAGAGAAAGTATTGGATTCGCGAAAATTTTCGACCTCCGTTTTTTGACGGATCTACACGTTTTGGGATGTCCTGAACACGAATTGATAGTTTTTAAAAAATGTCTGTCTGTCTGTGTGTGTGTCTGTCTGTCTGTCTGTGTGTCTGTCTGTCTGTCTGTCTGTATCATTTTTTTGTGGACGCTGTATCTCACGAACCAATAAATGAAATTTAACCAAACTTGGTATTTAGTTGCACCCTGACATGAACTGGTGCCCATTAGATTTGGGGATCAATAGCTCAACAGGTGGCGCTGTGATCGCATTTTATGCAAATTTTTAACATGGCAGCATAGGACAAAATTCCGTATAAATGGGCATAAAGAGAGTTATTTTACACTTGTGATTGTAAAATTAATATGAATTATTGATAATAGTAGTAGTTAGCTAGGAAAAAAATTTTGTGCATGGGGGGGCATCGGTTCCCCCCCCCCGGGGTGGAAAATCCCCCCCCCCGGGGAAGTAAATTTTCAAGATGGGTATCTTTCGAAAGGTCTCCTTGATAATAGTAATAGTTAACATGGAAAAAATTTTTGTGCATGTGGGGGCATCGGTTGCCCCCCCACCGGGGGGGGAAGTTCCCACCCGGGGGGGCAAAGCTTCAAGATGGGTATCTTTCGAAAGATCTCGTCAATACCTTTAAAACGAATGGTTGAACGATAAATCTGTGATAATTTAAACCAAAGTTATCGATTTTTTTTACTTTTAACAAAAAAAAAACTGAAAAATATCGCAATTTTTTTTTTTTTTTTTAACGAAATTTAACCAAACTTGGTATTTAGTTGGTCCCCGACATAAACTGGTGCTGATTATGTTTGGGGATCAATAGCTCAACAGGTGGCGCTGTGATAGCATTTTATCTAAACATGGCAGCATAGGACAAAAATTCGTATAAATGTGCATAATTAGAGTTGTTTTAAACTTGTGATTGTAAAATTAATATGAATTATTGATAATAGTAGTATGTAACTAGGAAAAAAATTTTCTGCATGGGGGGGCATCGCTTCCCCCCCTGGGGGGGGGGGGGAAGTACCCCCCCGGGGGGGATAAATTTTCAAGATGGGTATCTTTCGAAAGGTCTCGTCAATACCTTTAAAACGAATGGTTGAACTATAAATCTGTGATAATTTAAAACAAAGTTATCGATTTTTTTCACTTTTAACAAAAAAAAAAAAAAAAAAAAAAAATCGTACTTTTTTTTTTTTTTTTTTTTAAATATTGTTACTGATTGAATATGTATAGGTAAATATAGAAGAAAGTCTTGTGGTGGCCGCAACATACTAGTTTAGATTTTGTTATATTTTTAATCTTATTTATTTATTTATTTTTGTTTTATTTTACAATTATACTCACACCAGTAGTTATATTTACATTCGACTTTATATGTTTTTGCTTTTCGTTATAAACGTTTTTGTGCGTTGCCGTTTTGACTGCAGCCACTCGTGCCTACTTTGTTCGCCTGATGAAGGGTCGTGTGCTCTTTCAACCCGAAACAATTGTTGCGAGTTTATTGCATTGTATGGTGTTTATTCAAAGTTTTGTAAGTAATAATTTAAAACGCCAGTTCTGTGGTGCTTTCTTATTAAAGACAGCTGTTAGTAAAGAGTTTGATTTTAATAGAAGCTAAAGCTCTTATTAAAATAGTATCAAACTAGTATGGTATGGCCATCACAAAAAATTTTCTGTATTCTCCAACACATTAGTATAAATTATTTATTTAAATTACTATTCATTGAAATAATTTTTCAAGGTAAATGTTAGATTTTCATCTCGAGAAACGATTTTCATCTCAGAGAAACATAATATTAAAATGTTTAAAGAACGTCAATTTAGTAACTGACAGACAGCACCTGAGCAAAAGCATTTTTATTTTTTCAAAAAAAAAAAAAAAAAAAAAAAAAATCGATAGCTTGTTTCAGGTTATCACAGATACATAGTACAACCATTTGTTTTAAAAGTATTGACGAGTTCGTTTAAAAAATACTCGTAATGAAAATGTACTTCCTACGGGGAAGAGGGACGGCGTCAGCTATTATTCTACACATTAAAAATGTTTTCCTGGTTGATTAATATTATAAGATTTTTGAAGTGAAAACTTCTTTAGGCGCGATGAGCACTTTTGGGTGAACAAAAATCATGAAACTCGTGTGATCGTCAGCGAAGGTTTTCCATTTGAAGTGAAAACTTCTTTAGGCGCGTTGAGCACTTGGGTGAACAAAAATCATGAAACTCGCGTCATCGTCAGCGAAGGCTTTCCATGAAAGAAACATGTTTTTTACCAATTTATATTATCGAAAGTGGAATTCGAGATTTCAGCTGATTTACACGTTTTGAGGTCTCCTGAATGGGTTTTCTTTTGTATCTCAGCTACTGATCAAAATAATTTCATAAGTAATGCATCATTAGAAAACTTTGTTGATTTGGAATCGAACAGTAGATTACAGAAATTTCTACCGCCAGATGGCGCTATAGCATTTTAAAATTTCAATATTTCAAATTCTACTTAAAATTAAATTATTTTTAATGTATCATTCGAAAGATATTTTAAAGGTCTTTTATATTATCGAAAGTGGAATTCGAGATTTCACCTGATTTACACGTTTTGAGGTTTCCTGAATCGGTTTTCTTTTGTATCTCAGCTACTAATTAAAATAATTTCATAAGTAATCAATATTTTTACCTAATATAAGGCTTAATTCATTTAATTTGGGTAGCTACAAATATTGTGCCGAATCATATAATACAGATCATAAACACTTCTTTACAAACCAAAAATAATTCGAAAATAATAATCTAATAGCTCGACAATGCAAGTCACAAGTTACTTAGTTTTCACTTCTATCGGCAGTCCCCAAAGACTGCTTTTAGTTTTTTTTTCTCTTTAAATAATTTCACAACGATTCGTTAGAAATTATTCTCATCGTGTAAATTTATTTGAAATTTTGTTCTATTCTGTCATATTAAAAAAAGAAAAACAAAAAAAAAAAAAAAAAAAAAAAAACAGTATGACAGCGTTACTTGTTGAGTGGTTTATCCCAAAATGTAGTTGGCTTCAAATTATATCAAGGTTCTAGTAAATATCAAGTTTGATTAAATTCCGTCCATTGGTTCTTGAGATACAGCGTCCACAAAATTTTTGATGCTCACAGACAGACATTTTCTAAAAATGGTCAAATCGTGTTCAGAACATCTCAAAACGTGTAAATCTTTCAAAAACCGGAGGTGGAATGTTTTCACAAATCAGATACTTCTTGTGTATGCAGAAGAAAGAAATAGCATTACAGTTACGACTGTAATGCTGCTATACTGCTTAATACTCGTACTGTGTTGTAATACTGTTATATTGTTGTAACATCATAATACTGTTGTTAAAAAACAATAACACAACTAAATGATTGTTAAAAACATTCATTGCATATTAAGGACCTAAATACGAACATCAGCTTTCGCAGAAAAGCGACTGAATAACAGTATTTTAAATTCGTCATAAAATGTTTTCACAAGACACATCGTTTTATGCACTATTTGTGTTCCTTTAAAGATTATGTTTTCTGATATTTTATGCTATGTAAAATATTCTTAGGCAGGTTTAACTGAAATTTAAGTCTTTAAATCCTGATTAAATATTTACTTTTCTGCCTGCCTGCATCTTTTCCAAGTTGCAAGCAAGATAATCTACCCTTCTACACTTTGTCGAGCCTACAGTTTTCGTTCGCAGGAGAGTTCGCAGGCTTAGAAATTTGAAGCATCTTCTCATTTTACGATATTTGTAAGTTTCAGTGCATATGAGAATTTATTCTGATAATAAAATGTTTCTTTAATATAAGTATACTTGATTTTTTACTTCTTCTATATTCAATAGAAGAAAATATTTATTTTGTAAAAAACTTCGACTTACGGTTTTTAATGGATTTATACGTTTTGAGAGCTCCAGAACACAATCTGGCCATTTTTAGAAAATGTCTATTTGTCTATGTCTGTATATGGAAGAAACAGACAAAATTTTGTGACAATTACATCTCAGGACTGCACAGAGTTTAAAATGAATTTATATAGTTGAACCTTGACATAATTTAGCGCCTATCGAATTTTGGTGCAAATCGCTCAACAGGTGGCGCTGCTATACTACAATCTCTCGTATTTATATACGTCAGGTTTATAAATCAAAATTATATACGTCAGGTCTAATACGTATAACAGAACAAAACTTGATATATGAGAGAGCCATTATGAAACATGTGGATTCAATTTTCATGTATATCGACCGACAGTTCACGCTGCTATTACTTACTTTCTGTGATTTTCCACATAACTGCATCTCAGTGTCTGTTGATTAAACTGCACCAAATATCATGCGTAAAATTTTTATAGCGATTAAATTTTTGTGCGTGTTAAACAGTAAGTATAGTATTGTTATATAGAATAACATAGAATAAAGTTTTGCGTTGACATACTAGTTTTTTTTATGTACAGTCGGTAACAATAGTATCCGAACACTAGCAAAAGTTCCCATGTAAAAAAGGTAGAGTTAATACTGTTTTGTTAAATAATTCCTTCTCGAATCATGTTCTTAGACTAAGATCATGATTCGACAAGGATTTATTTAACAAAACAGTATAAACTCTACTTTTTTTACATGGGAATTTTCGCTAGTATTCGGATACTTTTGTTACCGACTGTAAATGCTGCTAGTCAAAAATTTAGCGTTGCAGAGTTAAGAACTGCACTTTATAGGTGTCATATGAAGGTTTAGACGTAGTTCTGGCTAGGATGTTGATAGAATGCTATTACTGACAGCATAAGTGTTAAAGTGTGAGACATTTATAATGTCTTAAGATTAGATTTTGCACTTCAACTCGATTAATGTTAAAAGTTGAAGAAATGAAAATTAAATCATTTTCTTCAGGTTAATAAATGTTTTGGCCAGAAATCGAATTTTCGGACAAATGACTTACGGTTGAACCATTGGTTCCGGGCTCGATTTCTTGTCACTTTTATTAGATTTGATGAAATTAAAATGAAGAACATTAATTTTATTACGTATATCATAATCCGTAGTATTTGGGTATATCGTAATCCGTAGTGGTTGGTACTTTCCACGAGTCATATTTCTCTTTGTTCAAGGATGAATCTCGCATCGTCGCCAGTTATTCATTACTTACTTTCTAGCGTTACGTAAAATCTACTCAACCTATACTTCTTTACTCAAGTCTGCTAAAATACAAAATGAAACAAGGAAACCGATCTTGAGTAAAATTCGTTGTTAGGAGTTTCAGCGATAGATCAGTGGTAGAGCATCGGTAGATTATGTCGTTGGTTCCAGGTGCAGTTTCGTTCTGAAAAATTTTTGAACTTTCAATTGTATATGTAATAACTTATAGTCTCTGATATTATACTACATGAATATAAGTTTTGCAATTTAAATGTACATTTTACTGTTTTAAGATTTAAGATTTATTTTTTACAGCATAAAGTAATATATGCTACTTTATTTTAACGATTTTAAATAAAATTATGTTGATTGGTTGGTTGATTGGGTTTTACGTCGCACTAGTGCTGCGAAATGGGAAATTGGCGACGGTCTGGGACTTACCCCTAGAGGTGGTCCAGAGACATGTCATCACAATTTTTATCCTACAAGGAGAGGATGGTTCACCCGCTTCGGTAACCCCCAGAGGTATAGTGTTTGATGGGAACATGGAGGACATTGTGACCACGACAGATTTTACGTGCACCAGCCACCATCAGTGTACACGACGGTCTTTTGTCGGCTCGAGTACTGAACCCGCAATCTTCCAGTTACGAGTCCGGCGCTCTACTGACAGGGCTACCGCGTCCCCCAATAAAATTATGTAAAATAACGCAGAGTTTGTTTCAACAGTTAGTGATCGTATCCATTAACGTGGTCTCTTTCTGTGTTGTAAAATATTACAGGCAATACCTCTTGTTCAAGAGTATTAAGAATTAGCAGGTCTACCTGGCACTGCTCGGATTTAATTAGTGTTTATATATATATATATATTAATTAAATAAGAAAACAAAGAAAGTATGAGATGGAATGGAATCAAAATTAAATTAAATTAAAAATCTTCCAGTTTTATGATATTATAAACCTTAGTTATTTATTTGACCACTGAGTTTTGGTATAAAAATTATTTAAACGTTAAAATTGATTGAAAATTTTAATGGAATAAATAGAAAGTAGTAAAATGAATTGCTACGTGTACTATCTCAATAAAATCTTTTATTATAATAATTTAAACACATTGTGAAAATTTAAACAAAAAAAAAAAAAAAAAAAAAAAAAAAAAATGGTGATTAAACCGTTTTTTTTTTTTTTTTTTATCATTCACGTGTAAATGAATGTGTAATTTATTTATTTATTTTTGACATCATTTTTTTTTTTTTTAACTATAATTTTAAAGTTAAGATAGAGTTTTTATTTAATACCTTTTGAACCAATTATTCGATCGAACTAAAAATTATGGAATTAGCTAGATTTTGTCTTCCTTATGAATTTTCGTAGCGTTAGGTTCAATGACATAGCGATGTAGCGAACAATGTATAGCGAACTAAAAAACCCGAATTAATATAACGACAGACTTACAACTTTTATATATATAGGAAATAAAAGTGATATAAGCAACTAATTTTGCCCATAAATATGGGAAATAAATTTAATATGAATCGCAGTTTCCATTTAAATTAAATATTCCTTATTCTCTTTAATATTCATTAGAATGCAATCACATTGTTACATGCTCTTTAAAGTTATTTTAAGAATTACGTTTTTTAATATCCCCTGAGAGTAAATGAACCTGTTCGGTTGCCAAGTAGAGAAAAATAAAAATGCTTAATGTACTCAGTGAACTCTTTTGCAGTCAAAAAAGAAAAAGAAAATCACACCTGGTTTCTGCTCTATTAATAATAAAAAGTATATCTTTTTTAAAAAAGTTTTCTTAAATCTGTTTCTTTTTCTTGAATAGGTTAAATTAAAACAAGTAAAATCTTTCAGTTCTTTTTTAAGACTGCTAATTACTCGACATGTGACCAAAGGCAGCTGTTAGTGATGAGGTTAATTTTAATGGTAGTTAAACCTTTTATTTGAGCACTATTAATTAGGATAACTTATTATGTTTCCTTTTATCTCGAGGTAAAGTGTGATAAATTCCCTTTTTGTGTTTAAATGAGATTTAGAAAGCTATCTTTTATTGATTTTTTAAGTCTTTTCTTCATTAGTCACTACCAATGAAAGATTCTTTTTTTTTTTTATCATTTTTAAGGTAACGCAGCAATTCTTAAACATGCCCCTTTTGCTTTTATTTTTACTTTTACTTTTATAATTATTTTTAATGGTTGCACAATTTCTCGTTTCTTAAAATATACTAGATGAATATATTGTTACGAAAAATTTGCCGATTTTTTGCGTGAGTAAGTAAATAAACAGGCAGGTTCTAGTCGGTAAATGCACTTTCTAGTCGGTAAACGTAGCTTCTGGAATCAGTACAAGAAAACTATGCTGACACCGAATTCATTCACAACGAATATTCTCGAAACAGTCCAATAGTACTATTATTTCATCGAATATTCTAGATAGCAGTCAAATGCAGCTGTTACTCGTACCGCAAAAGTCACTGTTCGTCGATTGTTCTGAAACAGTCCAGAAAAACAGTCACTTGTTCCACAGGAGTAAAGCAAATCGCATTAAATACTCCAGAGCAGAAATCTTTACTAGCTCACGAACCAAATTCAGTCGCTTAGACATAATCTGCAAAGCACAGTCGCTCAGAATAGGTCTCTGAAGAATTCTGAATTGCAGTCACTACACTTCCTCCCAAAAGTCAACTTACTCATATGTTGATGGAGTGACGATTCATCGGGCCATACACAATCCATCGATGAGCCCAAGGACTTGGCCGAGTTTCTATCGAGAATACCATGGAAATTTATAGATCTTGGCTACTATGCGTCGGAGAGCTTCCAAACTTCGGAACCCTAAACCAGTGGCGGATCCAGAACTTGACTTTTGGGGGGGGGCTAAGATTTTTCTAAATGTTATTCTAGACCAATAATAAATTTACAATTGCAATATTCAATTGTGAATGTCAGTGTTTTGGGAGGGGGGGGGGGGCTTCAGCCCCCTTGCCCCCCCCCCCCCTTAAATCCGCCACTGCCCTAAACTACTATTTTTCGCAAAATTTTATCAGCAAGTCGCCAAGGCTGACTTCACTTGGTGACGTAAATGAACTGCCCCTTTGTTATCACTTTGCCTGTAAAACCACTTTCATTGCAACAGAAAGATTGATACAGAGGAAAAGTCTTAATACGTTGTAACAATATTCATTCTCTGATTACTAAAGTTAATTGCTCAAAAATTTTATCCTTAGATACATACGTTTCCTTTACTCTTTACTTTTCCTTTATTGTGTGGGTAAGAGAGCCTAGAGATATTACTTCAGTAATATAGAAGCATCACTTATTTTGCTGCACATTAATATTTTTCTTACACAGAATGCCAATCGAGACTCCGAATTTTCATTTTTAATACTTTACAACAACGTTTTAAAATGTTTATAACTTGAGTTTTTGTCTGTCTGTCTGCTCTCATTTTTGTGAATATTTTTAGAATGCCTTGAAACTGAGAGATTAGCAAAAGGATTTGGATACATTCCGCTTTATTGGAGAGAAGTGCGTTTTAAGCTTATTTTAATATACTTATACTCTTAAAACGTGACTTAATTAACGTACATTATTCAGTTGTATATCACTACGTTGTAATAGAATATGGAAGAGTAACGATTGGTGTACAGGGCCAGATAAAAACATTCAGACACATTATTGCATATATGCGGAAACTGATCAAAATATATTTTTAGTTTTGTTATGCGCATATAGCTATTTCCAATATAATTGAAAATTGGAAATTCAAACTACGTAGTACAGTAGGAAACTATTTTTTGAATCTACAGTCGGTAACAAAAGTGTCCAAACACTAGCAAAAATTCCTATGTAAAAAAAGTACAGTTCATACGTTTTGTTAAATAAATTCTTATCGAATCATGTTCTTACACTGACTAAGAACAGGATTCGACAAGGATTTATTTAACAAAACCGTATGAAGTGTACTTTTTTTACATATTAATTTTTGCTAGTGTTCGGACACTTTTGTTACCCACTATACGTGAACTACAAGTATAAATAAATGTCCATGACGAAACGGTAGTTATAAAAGAGCCGTTATTTAAAGTAAATTTACTTAAATTCACTTATTAGTATGAAGGTTAGTTGGTTGGTTGAATGACTTTTTCTGGCGCAAGGTCCAAAGTAGGACATGATGCGCCAAACAAAAAGGTAAAAGAAAAAAGGAGCCTCTGGATGGGTTTACCCATCCAGAAAGTCATTAAGAAAACACAGTAGAAAAAAGAAGTAAAATTACATACAAGATAAAATCAAAAATAATAAAAACAGTATACAATAAAAAACAGATGTAAAATAGGATGAACATTGTAAACAATAAAATCAGATGTCGAAGTAAAACCCAGCCTCCTTTAAAAAATTTGTCAACTGATGATGAGGATTTGCACCTAAAAGGCTTGTCAGATTGGGTGAAGATGAATTAAAATAATGTCGATAAAGATGACGAAGGCAAGGGCAGTCAGTGAGCAGATGGCGAATGGTAAGCACACAGAAATGACATTTCGGACAGTCAGGTTCCTGTTGTCCAAGTAGTAAGTATTTATGCGCGATCCTTGAATGCCCAATTCTTAAACGAGTAATTATGACATCATGTTTTCTAGGACTCAGTGTAGGCCAGACTGCAATTTGAGGTTTTATTTCAAGTAATCTATTATTTTGCTGATTATTCCATTCCATTTGCCAATTATTTCTGAAAATACTTTTTAGTGTGTGCTTGATGTCATCATAAGGTATAGGACAGTTTAATATAATAGAAGCCTGTCTTGCGGCTTTGTCTGCTGCTTCATTGCCCTTGATGCCAACATGACCAGGAACCCAGCTAAACAAGATGTCAAATCCCTTTTTCTGAAGGTCGTGGTAAGTTTTTAAAATTGAAGTGAAAGATGGATTACAAGAGGTAGATGAAAGAGAATCAAGAACACTCTTTGAGTCTGTATATATAACTAGCTGACCCGTCCGGCTTCGCACTGATGAACAAATTTTAGTTAAAGATGGATTGATATGTAAAAAATCAAGAAATATATCAGTTTATATGTTATAGTCAGGCAATATTATTAACTGGAAAGTCAAAATAGAATTTTACAATTATTTTTTTTAAAGAGTTGTTAAATGTTGGAAATTTTTACTTAATGCTATTTATTTATTTATTTATTTATTTCATAAAAAGAAACATTTCTTTACTCATGAATAAAAAATATTGAAAAATAAACCTATGACATGAAAATGTTTTTGATACAATTGACGTCCTAATAGCTTTAATTATTATTTATTTTTTCATTTCGCAAATATATTTAATTTTTTCCATAATTGATTATTATTTTAATAATGTATATTAAAGGAGAAATCAATAATATGAAACAATATTCGTACAATATATACTATTACAGAATCTGGTGTGAAACAACCACAGGACTTCCATTACCCACTGTTACACGTAATATATACAATTTTTTAGAGACATTACTTGCATTTTTTGAGATTTTTGAGTAAGAGAAACTTGATACACGTATAAAGACACATACAACAGAGTTTGCATAGCGAGTTAAAAAATAAGGGGAAAAAATAGATAGTTATTTTTTTAAACACGAATTTCCGAGATCTAAAACTGAACTACCTAATCAGGATGACCGTTAATATTCCTGTAATAAGCACGTAATACTTGAGAAAGGTTATCTAAATTGGATTAAAGAAAAAATTTTCAAGAATACGTTAGAGCCGTTTTTGAGATACCAACTTTTACCAAAACTTAACATACTCAATTATTGACCTAAAAACAATAATTACATACAAAAGGATATTTAATAGGAAGTTAACATGGCGAGTTTGAAAATAATCCGTACAGGCGTTTTTAAAGGAACGCACTTGCGAAGTCTGAAATTGAGCTGTTTATAGAGGACGCCTATCAATTTTCCTGAACTAAGCAACTTTTCAATCGAAAGGGCATCTAATATATTATTTACACAGCAACTTTGAAGAAAATCATTAGAGGTGTTTTTGAATATGGGCTTAGGGTCTCATTTCTGGTTTTCGATGACCCAATTCCGGTTTTTCAATTTTCACGAAAATTTGGAAAATTTATCTGTACACCAGACCTGAATCACTTGTGAAGTTTAGTAGTTCTATTTTTATTAGTTTTGGAGATATGAGAGCCAGAAGATTACACACACACGTGCACATATACACACACACTGACCAATTGCCAAAACCTATACAATACTTCCACTACCTACGGTAGTAGGGTAATTGAAGTAAACACATACATCTCGTATTTACTACGATAACATACAGATTTTCGTATTACGTTTTCGATCGCCAAATACAAAAATCGCCAATGACGATAGATATCAAATCTATGCTTTGTTTTCAATTAAAATATTGAAAATTTTAATTAAAAATTTATTTTACCAAAATTTATTATAGCTTCTAGCACTTGGAGAGAGACAGTGTAACTTTTGATTATTGAAAGAAAAAAAAAAAAAAGCAATCGGCTTTTTAGTTCTTGCGATCGTTCTCTACATATGCATATAAACCTTTCTTTTTTTTTTTTTTTTTATATTAGTATAGCTATAGAGCATAGGTATATTAAATAGGTTTCCAGTCAACATAATGTAACTCAAATAATTAAATGCTATTTACATTGCAGTAATGGCTGTATGCGCTATGTATATTGAGCTACTTGCCATAACTGTTAGTTGCTAAAAATAGTCGCCAAATAAATTTAAACATCTCAGTACGCAAGCGAAGTATGACATCACTGACCGCCCGTGGATGCAAGAAAAAGATTTTCCATGTTAATCGCTCATTGGATTTTTTTTTTTTTTTTTTTTTTTTAATTAAAATTCTAGAAGAATTATTTCCCGATTTTAGTCCTCATATTTGGGTATAGATATGTATTAGTTATTGTATGCATGCGTTAGATTGAGTTATTTTGCTTTCAAACTGACAAAATTTTAATTTTAAATTTCAAAACTGTCACCCTTGGCGTCTTTTGTATTTGGCGATCAAAAACGTAATACGAAAATATACATGCCAGATGTATATTTTCGTAATATGTATTGTACGAAATATTGTTTCATATTATTCGTTACACTCTTAATGTAAGTTTTTAAAATAACCATGATTTTTGAAAGGAATTAAATTATATTCGCCAGATAATTTGGCGATATTTTTTTTTCTGCCAAGGATGACGGATATCAAATCTATTCCGCTGCAACATATTAGTATATTATATCAGATACTTTATTTAGACATTTGAAAACAAATTTGACTTCAAATTATGATAGAATATTTATCCTTTCCCTTTTAATTAGTTTATTTGTTGGATGTTTATTGTGTAAATATCATCCTTTGAAATGAAATGTTTATGTTTTCAATCGAATATGGAAATTTGCCATTTTTTTTTCTAGAGTTTTGAAATTTAAAATTCCAATTTTATCAATTTTACAAAAAAAACAATTTAATCTAACGGATGCACATGATAACTAATACATATCTATATCCAAATATGGGGATTAAAATGGGGAAATAATTTTCCTCGATCTTTATTATTTTTTTACAAAAAATCCAGTTAACTTTTTATATTATTGTTCGCGTGAAAATATATTTTATTATATGTCTAAAAATAAATTAATTCGTAAATCTTTTTGGCAACAATTATAAATTAAAATAAATAATATTATAAAATAGAAATTCTTATTTTATTTTATTTTATTTATTTATTTATTTTTAAATCCCAATTTCGTTTACACACATCAGTTTAAACCACGGAGTAATAAAGACCACGGAGTAATAATTAAACGTTGATGCTTAGATATTATATCATATCATATCAAATTAAATTATTAGAAAAATAAACACTTTTAATTCTATAATGACGTCAGATTTAACGTGTAAGTTTAACAATTAAAAAAGCTTTATATGAATTTCAATTTAATGCACGTGCAAATATATTTCTTTTCTTTCACGTCAAGATATTTTAAAAACAAAATGAATATGTAAATGTTTCTTTTATGTTGGCAGCAGCTAATTTTTTTAATATTTCATTATTTCCATTTCTATTACGGCTTCTATGGGGATTTTAATTAAAATGCTCAGATTTTAAACTAAAATTTATTTTATCAAAATTAAATATAGCCTATAACAATATGGCATACTGTAGCTTTCGGTCAGTGAAAGAAGTTTTTAAATCGGTTCAGTAGTTTCAGAGATTACCCTCCACAAACAAACAATTTTTTGCGCTTTATATAATGATATAGATGAATTTACGATTTGGATGAGATGAAATAAAATTAAGGGCAACCTCAATAGCTAAAAACTCTGCAGAGAAAATAGAAAAAGCGTTTGGAAGTTCATAGCTTAAAGCAGTAGTATTGTCAGAGATAATCGCACAACCAACCCTATTGCTTGTTTTAGAACCGTCAGTAAAAATTTCGGTATAGTCTTTATAATTGCTTCGATGAGCTTTGTAGAGGATCTGAAAGATAGAGGCATCAGTGTTACCTTTGTCAAAACCTTTGAAAGGATGAAGACATGAAATACCCTGGAAGTTCCATGGAGTCATATATAAAAACCCACTAGGACGAATTTTGGAATGAAGATGAGGGATGCCGGCAAGATTATTCTTGATTCTGAGACCAAAATGTGGGATGCAAGATGGACGGTTTAAAAAGAGATTTTCATTACTGTTATTGATATGAGGATGAATTGGATGATTAGGATGAGAAAGTATCCTATGGTACAGTTGTAAAGATAACTGCTGTCTAATATTAGTAAGGGAAGGCTCTACGCAGTCAGCATATAAGCTGACGACTGGAGAAGTTCGAAAGGCCCCTGAGCAGATCCTAAGCGCACTGTGATGAACTGTGTCAAGTTCTTTAAGGTAAGAGTTTGGAGCAGACCCATAAATTTCACAAGCATAGTCTAATTTTCATCGTATTAAGGAGCGGTAGATTTTTAGTAGAGAAATGCGATCAGCACCCCAAGATGTGTTTGCAAGTACTTTTAAAATATTTAAAGTTTTTTCACATTTCGTCCTTAAATAAGAAATATGGTCTTTAAAATTGAGTTTTTTGTCAAAAATTACACCCAAAAAACGGGCAGAGTCAATTACCGAAATAGGTATGTCATTAATAAAGATTTGTGGATCAGGATGAAGACCACGTTTGCGGCAAAAATGCACACAATGTGTTTTGTCGCTGGAAAAAGTAAAACCATTTTTATTAGTCCATTTAAGAATGTTTTTAACAGCAAGTTGTAACTGTCGTTCAATGAAGCGCATATCATTTCCCTGACAAGAAATCTGCAGGTCGTCAACGTATAGACAGCCGTGAACAGTTTGTGGAAGTTGTTTTAAAATATCATTGATTTTTAATGAGAAGAGTGTAACACTCAAGACACTGCCTTGAGGTACACCTTCGTCCTGAAAGTAAAAGTCTGAATAAACTGAACCAATTCGAACTTGGAAGCGTCTGACTCTCAAAAAATTTTTAATAAAAATGGGAAGGTTACCACGAAAGTCCAAATTAAATAGATCCTTCAAAATGCCATGGCGCCATGTCCTGTCATATGCCTTTTCCATATCAAAAAAGATTGACACCAAATGGTTACGTCTAACATTAGCTTTCCGAATATTTGTCTCTAGAAGTAAAACATTGTCAATAGTAGAGCGGCTTTGCCTAAAACCACTTTGCCATGGGGATATTAACCTTTTCTTTTCAAGAATATAAATCAGCCTAGTATTTACCATTTTCTCGAGCAGTTTACATAAGCAGCTAGTCAAAGCAATTGGCCTGTAGTTTTTTGGATCGGTTGCATCTTTGCCGGGCTTAGGAAAAGGAATGATAATAGCATCATGCCAAGCAATAGGAAAAGTATTTTCGGTTCAGATTCTATTATAAAGATGAAGGAGATTTTTAAGAGACTGTATCGATAAGTGTTTGATCATGAGGTAAGTAATGCCATCAGGACCAGGGGCAGAGTTATGACTATGTTTCAAACTATTGTTTAATTCATTTTTAGTAAATGGGCTATTGTAATCGTGCGATGAGCTGGACCTAAAATTTATATTTGAGCGTTCAGAATTGTATTTATAAGATAGAAAAGGCTCACTGTAGGAGTTCGAACTAGAGACATTAGATAAAGTTCTACCAATGGTATCTGCAATATTTTTTATTGAAGTGATCGTTTGGCCATTATCTTTCAAAAAAGAAATACTATGATTAGAGTAAATTCCCATTGCTTTTTTTACGCGATGCCATAGCTGTTTGCTGCTTATATTGGAGGTAATGCTGGACACATATTTAATCCAGGAATCCTTTTGGGATTTTCTGCGAATTCTCCGTGCGGTTGCCCTTGCTTTTTTGAATGCGATATAATTAGCATTAGTTGGGTACCTCCTAAAAATTCCTCATGCTTTTTGCTGCTGTCTTTTTGCAATATTGCATTCATCATTCCACCATGGCTTTGAATGTTTATGGAGACGCCCAGAAGATTTTGGAATAGTAAGATTAGCTGCATTTATTATACAATTAGTGACATCAGTGATTGCTTTGTTGATATCACCTTCAATCATATCATGGGTTATAGCTGCATTGATAGTGAAAGCAGTCCAGTTGGCCTTGTCATATATATAATGTGGATTACCCGGATGACGTTCATTAATATTATAAAAAGATAAAAATAAAGGAAAGTGGTCACTACTATGTAGATCGTTACTCACAAAAAAATTAAAATATCGATATAGATTGGGAGAGCAGATGGCAAGGTCAATGGCATGGAAAGACCTAGAAGGTTCGTGAAAGTAAGTATTGTCCCCATTATTTAAGATACACAAAGAATTGTCAGAAATAATATTTTCAATGATTTGACCACGGAGGTTATTATTAGGGCTTCCCCACAGCAAATTATGTCCATTGAAATCTCCAAAAATTAAGAATGGAGTTGGAAGTTGAGAAATAAGGCTATTGAGGTCATGCTGGTTTATGGATGCATTTGGTGGAAGATAGAGAGTGCAAATGGTCATTAATAGATGAGAGTGTAATTGAATGGCAACAGCTTGAATGTTCGTATTTAAAGGTATATTGGAGTGTGGTACATTATTAGAAATCAGAAGGGCTACCCTACCTGTAGCTCGGTCAGACTGGGTAAAATCTTTCCTGAAACAGGTATAGCCACGAATTTTGACTTTATCGTGTTGTCTTAAGTATGTTTCTTGGAAAGCAAAGCATATAGGTCGATGATCAGAGATGATATCTCTGATTTCATCACATTTATTAATAAAACCCCGGCAATTCCATAAAATGAAATTGGTCTTTTTTTTTTTTTTTTTTAAGATTATAACATCTACGTCATTGTCCTCTGATGCAGTAGACATTCCGTCCTCCTTATCAGAAGGATGGAGGCTGATCATATCATCTTGTTTCGGAACGTTGACTTTATTATTTTTATTTGTAGTGGGAGTGGGCAATTTTGTTAGTTTCTTTTTCTTGATATTGAGATGAGAGGGTGAAATTGAATATTTTAGAGAGGTAGAGTTAAGACATTTTTCAGACAATAAGGTTTTAGTAGTTTGTGGCATTTTCTTTAAGTTTCTTGATTTGGATGAAGATGACTGTGAAGAGCTAGAAGCCTGATTTTGATTGGATTGTAAGTTTGGGGAATTCTTTAATTCAGTTACAACTGGAGAGCTAGTACTATGAACAGTGTCAGTTTGGATTGCAATAGACTGATATGTTTTTTTGGTAACCATGGCAGCAGCATATGATTTTCCAACAATGGGTGTCCTTGATTCCACAATGTTCTTGATTCCGTGCTTCGGGATATGATATGTTTTGTTTTGATTTAATAGTTTGTATCTCCTTTTCAGTTTTCCATTTTTCACAAGATTTTGAGTAAGATGGGTGATCGATCCTTTTTGCAATTAACACAACAGACAGGCGCTTCACAATTTTCACTGTCATGACCAGTTGCACTGCAACGGGCACATGTTAGTTTACCACGGCAAGAGGTCTTTGAGTGGCCAAAACGTTGGCAATTGAAACATCTTAGAGGGTTAGGGATGTATGGCCTTATAGGGCATTCAAGGTAACCAGCTTTGATTGATTGTGGAAGTTTAGGAGAATCTATTGTCAAAATGATGTGTTTTGTGGGAACAGGCTTCTTATCACGAAAGATTGAAATTCGTTTAACGGCAATAACTTTTTGGTCTTTCAAATTATCGAGTATTTCACTTTCTGGAATATACTGTAGATCTGGTTCAGAAATCACACCACGACAGATGTTCAATGTTCTATGTGTACTTACTGTGACTGGTATATTGGCAAATTGGGTACATTTTTTTAGGTTATTAGCTTGCTTGTTATTTTTGACCTCAATTAGCAGTTCACCTGATCTAAGCTTTTTAACAGATTTTGGATCCCCCATAATTGATTGAATTGACTTCTGAATTAGAAAAGGAGAAGTCTTAAAGAAATCTCCTTCATTACTCTTTACTACAAAAAATCTAGCTTCGCAATTTATAAACACATTACTCTCATTAAGCGTGGAAGAAAACTCTTCCATTCTTTCAGCCCAAGATTTCTCATTTGAATTTTTAATAGCTTGGCCCAAGCCAGACGCATTATTCGAATTTCCTTTGTTTGTCGCTATAATTAAATTAAATAAAAAGGGTCGAGGGTTTCCTTAGTCCCACAAGTCAGCCTATTTCTTGAACGGACGGAAAGCAAAGGGTCTTCAGAATCACTCCCTGGGACACCCATAACCACTCACCAGCTACCAGACCGTCGACCCAGATCGGGAATCACATGTGGTAGTCGTGTTAGTTCGGTGTTTCTCGTTCGAGTAGTCACCGTTGTCTCGCCTTCACCAAGGGCACCAGTCTCCCAGTGTGCTCCCAAGGCTAGACTACCGTGAGACCCTCACCAAATCGCCAACCCAATAACCAGCGCCACATCTCCACCGTTTTCAGCTTGGTTAATGTTTTAGAAGTTAAGTAATTTTAGTATAACCAACAAGAACAAGACCAAAAAAAAAAGGTGAGTGAAAACAAATAAGGTAAGTAGAAAACAAAAAGGTGAGTAAAACAAGGTAAGTAGTTTCAATTTTTTTTTTTAAGTTTTTCAAATTTTTAATTTTTTTTTTACAATTTTTTTTCAAGAACAATGAACAAGAACAAGTACCAAAACCTTATTGGCAGTAAAAACCAAAAAAACAAACAAGGACGAAAAAGCAAGAAAAATGCCAAAAACTTAGAGAGAGAGAAAAAAAAAAAAAAAAAATGAAATGAAATGAAGAAGAGATAAAAAGATCACTCGGGCCCGGGGTGCGTGACTCCCCGTGAATACCTGAAGAAGGTACCCCCCTGGGGATTAGTATGAATGTTATAGAAACTATTTTATTGCCTTTATTGATAACGCATATACAGTCGGTAACAAAGGTGTCCGAACACTAGCAAAAATTCCTATGTAAAAAAAGTACACTTCATACGTTTTTGTTAAATAAATCCTTGTCGAATCCTGTTTTTAGTCAGTGTAAGAACATAATTCGATAAGGATTTATTTAAGAAAACCGTATGGTGTGTACTTTTTTTACATAGGAATTTTTGCTAGTGTTCGGACACTTCTGTTACCGACTGTACATAAGACTTGATATTTATTTGACAGTTTTGAGGCCTATCGTTACAATGACTTTTATCTCGATTGGTCCATATTACAATTCACAGAAACAAATACGCAGTACTTTGCAGACATAGGGCATCACAATCATCCATGTGCGTACCGCGATTCGAACCCGGGACCTGAGGATCGAGAAAGCATCGCCATACCGATCGAACCACCAGGTCAGCATACATAAGACTTGTATGCTTGACTCGAAGTCCATAGGAAACATTATGGACTGCGCTGAGGTTCAAAATTGTGAGACATGTCTCCGGACCATCCTTAGGGATGAGTTTCAGACTGTCGCCAATTGCCCATTTCCGCAGCACTAGTGCGACGTTAAACCCACCCAACCCAACCATAGGAAATATTTTTCTTTAAAGAGTATTTTTGAAAAAATTGTTTTACTTGACATTTCATTTGTGCTGCCAACAAGCGATAAATGAACAAGAGGACATTTTTATTCCGGAATTTTTTTGTGAACATATACAACCTCATAAGGTTGGTTGGTTGGTTGGGTTTTACGTCGCACTAGTGCTGCGGAAATGGGCAATTGGCGACGGTCTGGGACTCACCCCTAGAGGTGGTCCGGAGACATGCCATCGTAATTTTGATCCTCCGCGGAAGGGATGGCTCTCCCGCTTTGGTGACCCCCAGAGGTATAATTTTTTATGGGAACATGGAGGACATTGCGACCACGACAGATTTTACGTGCACCAGCCACCATTAGTGTACACGACGGTCTTTGGCCGGCTCGAGTACCGAACCCGCAATCTTCCAATTACGAGGCCGGCGCTCTACCGACTGGGCTACCGCGGCCATACAAACTCATAAGGAGAGCATTCTGCAACAGTGCTGCCAACTATAATGGATTTGTTCCTACGCGTAGTGACTTTTTGGAGGTACCCCTTCCCTTATTTCCAGGACATCCTCAAGATATTCTGTGGATAAAACTACGTTCTCCGGATATCCTGAGCATTAAAGTAGGGATTTTTACTATCACTGCAGGGCCTTTTTAAACGCTCCGTAGGGACATGGCACAATTTGAGTTGGCACCACTATTCTGCAATTATTTCCAAATTTTCTTGCGTATGCGCTTATGGAGACCTTCCTTGCGAGTAAAACGATAGCTGTAGTACGGCTTTTTCTTTTAGTTTAGATTTTCAAAGCAGAAATGCGTCAATGTAATAAAAGCAGTCTTATAATAATAATAATTTACATGTTTATTTTTTATGCATGTTTCACGAAAGAAAATTCAAAAATAAAAATAAAAATTCGAATTGGTGAAAGATGAGATAATTTTTGTAAGTACAAAGATAAGAAAGAATACGTAAAGAAATCAAAATTATCAAATTCATTTTTGTCTGTTGTACAATCGGTAACAAAAGTGTCCGAACACTAACAAAAATTCCTATGTAAAAAAAGTACACTTCATACGGTTCTGTTAAATAAATCCTTATCGAATCATGTTCTTAGACTAAGAAGAGGATTCGACAATGATTTATTCAACAAAACGGTATGAAGTATACTTTCTTTACATAGGAATTTTTGCTAGTGTTCGGACATTTTTGTTACCGACTGCATATTAATATTCGTAAGTTGTATTAAAGAAATAAAAGTTTAGTCAAATAGTTTTTTTATTTAATTTTTGGACATCGTGATACTAAAACTTACTATTATTGCATCTTGCTGAACTTTTCTGCTGTCACATATTAGTTGAAAACTGATTTTTATATAGAATAAGAAAATTTCAGCTCTTTGTTGTTGCAATATCTATATAATATTTTTCTAACTTGTACCAGTTACGATTAAATTTTGCCGAAACGATGCGATTGTGATGTAAAGTACTATATGTGATTGGTTAACCCAAATCGGATTGATAGGAGTTCTAAAATTGATAAAAGGATAAAGGGGTACATACAAATGAAACACTTCCGTTTGCAAAACCTTCTGCAGTCGTTTGCAAAACCTTCTGCAGTCGTTTGCAAGCGTTCCAAATGTATGACTATAGTCAGCAGCAAAAGTATCCGAGCACTAGCAAAAATTCCTATGTAAAAAAGGACACGTAACACTGTTTTGTTAAATAAATCCTTGTCGAATCGTGTTCTTAGACTAGCTAAGAACAGGATTCGACAAGGATTTATTTAACAAAACTGCATTCAGTGTACTCTTTTTATATAGGAATTTTTGCTAGTGTTCGGATACTTTTGCTGCCGACTGTATTTGCAAAAAACTTGCAAAATTTACGTCATCGAAGTTGCAAGCGTTCCGTTTGTATGTAACCCAAATTCAGCTACAAAAATTTGATCTAATACACTTTAAATGTACATTTTCTTTAATCGAAAAAAAAAGAACTTTTTATGCTGAAACATATGCTCAAATTTTCATATTTAGAAGTATATGTGGAAGAATTTAAAGCTACAGTCGGTAACAAAAGTGTCGGAACACTAGCAAAAATTCTTATGCGAAAAAAGTACACTTCATACGGTTTTGTTAAATAAATCCTTGTAGAATCCTGTTCTTAGTGTAAGAACATGATTCGATAAGGATTTATTTAACAAAACCGTATGAAGTGTACTTTTTTTACATAGGAATTTTTGCTAGTGTTCAGACACTTTTGCTACCGACAGTAGTTAAGCCTTATATTTCATGGTTGGTATTCGACGACGGTGGTGGCGGCATCTCTTGATGTACATCACAATCATCATATTAAGATATTTTTTTTTTAATGCTATTGGAAATAAATTTTTGAAAGCGAAAATTATATATATATATATATTTAGATTTTTCATTCATTATAAATAGAAAGAACGTTATTTCTTTTTATTGCTATTATTATTATTATTATTATTTATTTTGTAGATGCATTAAAATAACTGTGGAATTTCTATTATGTATGGTAATATAGTAATTTAATTCCATCAAATATTATAAATATTTAATTTTTAATATAACAATAATTTAATTTATTTCTAAAAATTTTTAACTTAGTAGCGAAAAAAATTAATTTCTAAAATCGAAATTTTAATGCAAGTATCAAAGATTTAAGTCTCTTTTATTGAAAACAAATGAAGAAAAAAAATGTAATTTTTTGTACAATTTTTCTTAAAATCATGTGAGGTATGCAGGTACTGTCACGCAGATGTTCTGCGCGAGAAAACTAGTTCATTGAATTCCTTTTATATCTCTCAGAATTTTTGATCTGGTAATCACAAAGCTAGTGTAACAGTTAATGAAATATTCATCAAATAGTCATTGTAAACCTTTTTATCTCTCTAGCTGTAAATTCTTTCTGTAACTCATCAATCGAGCGTAACAGTCATTTATAAAGTGTTCATCAAATATTCATTGGAAATATTTTTATCTCTCTGTGATTTATTCGTTTCGTGAATCAGCAATTGAGTGTAAGACCATTTATAAATTGTCAGAGATTTGTTTTTATTATTATTCAAATTTATTTTTAATATAATACATATAATAAAAGTGAAAGAAAAAATTATTGCATCTATATTTTTTTACTATATATAAATGCTTTTTTTGTTAAAAGAAAAAATCTGGAGTGACTACACTCGACTTTCCGAACATTGAGTATTTAACAGTTTGTAGATAAAGTAAGGAAAGACGAGTTGTTAAACAAGCAAAAGAGAGAAAACCATAATAGAGTGTTTGAGTATTTTTCTCCATATATTACACGATGTTTTATTTAACGCTACTGAACTTTAAGCTCATAAGATCATAATGATAAAGAATTTTTCGTTGTGTCCCTGTAAAAACCTATAAATGCTAGATTCACCAAAATGCTTATAGTTAGTGCAACACAGATTTATAATATTCATATAAATTTTCAGCTCGATTGAATAAGGTGTTTAGATGCTATCGCACTTTTAAAAATTTGATCCCATAGGCCATAATGATAAAGATTTTTTTTTTTTTTTTTTTTTTTGTGCCCCTGTAAAAAAAATTAAGTGCTAAATTCACCAAAATCAATAGGGTTTGTACTATGGTGACTTACAATATACATACCAACTTTCAGCTTATTCGTTTAGACGCTAGCGTGTTTACTCACAGGTCACAGACATACACACATACATACATATATCATCGTAAAAATAGTGGAAACGGACTCAGGGGACCTCGAAACGTATAGAAACATCAAAATCTTAAATTCGGATTTTTGACATGATTACAATACTTTCTTCACTATAGTATTCGGAAAGTAAAAAATTACGAAAGAAAGAAAAATAACAATGTATTTTATTACAATTGGTGTTTGCATCTCCATGAATTATTAATTTTCAGTGAATGAACCTTATTTTTGTCTCAAATATTTCCGCTCCACATTTTTCAAAATATCAAAGTTATTATTATTACTTTATATTTAGTGTTTTTTTTTGTATTTTACAGAGAGAATGAATATTTTTAAGCAGCTATATAAAAATATCCATTGTTCAATGTTTATGGTCCAAAAATAACTCTGTCTTTGGAAGCCAGCCTGTTTGCGTTATGCGCTTGCAATTTTCTTTTTTCTTTGAAAGCGTGTTTTTTAGTTTTTTTAAACTATATTTATTTTTCACTTTTTAGTTCGATGTGCTACGAAAGCATGCTTTTTAAACTATATTTATTATTTTATTATTTATCACATAAATAACTACAGTATGTAAGTTTTTGGTTAAAATTTACACACAATCGAAAATATCCCCATTCGACTTGCAGGCCTCTTAAATCTATCTGTATCAATTTTGAACGGCCTAACTGTATTTCTATTTGTTTTTGCCCCATAGCCCCCCCCCTTACACCATCACCCCCCTACCCGCCCCTCCTAATAATTTTACAAATTCAAAAATATCCGCATTCGATTTGTAAGTATCGAAAACCTCTATGTACCAATTTTGAACGATCTGACACTATTTTTATCTTTTGCCCCCCCCCTCCCTCCCCCCCCCTTCTTGCCCCTCCTAATAACTTTACACAATCGAAAATATCCCCTTTCCACTTGCAGATTTTTAGAACCTATCTGTACCAATTTTCAACGGCCTAACTGTATTTCTATTTGTTTTTGCTCCATAGCCCCCCCTTACCGCCCCACCCCCTACCCGCCCCTCCTAATAATTTTACAAATTCAAAAATATCCGCAATCGATTTGTAGTATCGAAAACCTCTATGTACCAATTTTGAACGATCTGACACTATTTTTATTTTTTTTGCCTCCCTCCTCTCCCCCACTTCTTGCCCCTCCTAATAACTTTACACAATCGAAAATATCCCCATTCGACTTGCAGACCTTTAAAACCTATCTGTACCAATTTTCAACGGCCTAACTGTATTTCTATTTGTTTTTGCTCCATAGCCCCCCCCCCTTACAGCCCCACCCCCCTACCCGCCCCTCCTAATAATTTTACAAATTCAAAAATATCCGCAGTCGATTTGTAAGTATCGAAAACCTCTATGTACCAATTTTGAACGATCTGACACTATTTTTATTTTTTTGCCCCCCCCCTCCCTTCCCCCCTTCTTGCCCCTCCTAATAACTTTACACAATCGAAAATATCCCCATTCGACTTGCAGACCTTTAAAACCTATCTGTACTAATTTTCAACGGCCTAACTGTATTTCTATTTGTTTTTGCCCCATAGCTCCACCCTTACCCCCTCACCCCCTACCCGCCCCTCCTAATAATTTTACAAATTCAAGAATATTCGCAATCGATTTGTAAGTATCGAAAACCTCTATGTACCAATTTTAAACGATCTGACACTATTTTTATTTTTTTGCCCCCCTCTCTCCCCCCCCCCTTCTTGCCCCTCCTAATAACTTTACACAATCGAAAATATCCCCATTCGACTTGCAGACCTATCTGTACCAATTTTCAACGGCCTAACTGTATTTCTATTTGTTTTTGCTCTATAGCCCCTCCTTACCGCCCCACTCCCTACCCGCCCCTTCTAATAATTTTACAAATTCAAAAATATCCGCAATCGATTTGTAAATATCGAAAACCTCTATGTACCAATTTTGAACGATCTGACACTATTTTTATTTTTTTGCCCCCCCTCCCCCCCCCCTTCTTGCCCCTCCCAATAACTTTACACAATCGAAAATATCCCCATTCGACTTGCAGGCCTCTTAAATCTATCTGTACCAATTTTGAACGGCCTAACTGTATTTCTATTTGTTTTTGCCCCATAGCCCCCCTTACCCCCTTACCCCCTCACCCCCCTACCCGCCCCTCCTAATAATTTTACAAATTCAAAAATATCCGCAATCGATTTGTAAGTATCGAAAACCTCTATGTACCAATTTTGAACGATCTGACACTATTTTTATTTTTTTGCCCCCCCCCCCTCCCTCCCCTCCTTCTTGCCCCTCCTAATAACTTTACACAATCGAAAATATCCCCATTCGACTTGCAGACGTTTAAAACCTATCTGTACCAATTTTCAACGGCCTAACTCTATTTCTATTTGTTTTTGCTCCATAGCCCCCCCTTACCGCCCCACCCCCCTACCCGCCCGTGCTAATAATTTTACAAATTCAAAAATATTCGCAATCGATTTGAAAGTATCGAAAACCTCTATGTACCAATTTTGAACGATCTGACACTATTTTTATTTTTTTGCCCCCCTCTCCCCCCCCTTCTTGCCCCTCCTAATAACTTTACACAATCGAAAATATCCCCATTCGACTTGCAGGCCTCTTAAATCTATCTGTACCAATTTTGAACCGCCTAACTGTATTTCTATTTGTTTTTGCCCCATAGCCCCCCCTTACCCCCTCACCCCCTACCCGCCCCTCCTAATAATTTTACAAATTCAAAAATATCCGCAATCGATTTGTAAGTATCGAAAACCTCTATGTACCAATTTTGAACGATCTGACACTATTTTTATTTTTTTGCCCCCCCCCCTCCCTTCCCCCCTTCTTGCCCCTCCTAATAACTTTACACAATCGAAAATATCCCCATTCGACTTGCAGACCTTTAAAACCTATCTGTACTAATTTTCAACGGCCTAACTGTATTTCTATTTGTTTTTGCCCCATAGCCCCACCCTTACCCCCTCACCCCCTACCCGCCTCTCCTAATAATTTTACAAATTCAAGAATATTCGCAATCGATTTGTAAGTATCGAAAACCTCTATGTACCAATTTTAAACGATCTGACACTATTTTTATTTTTTTGCCCCCCTCTCTCCCCCCCCCTTCTTGCCCCTCCTAATAACTTTACACAATCGAAAATATCCCCATTCGACTTGCAGACCTATCTGTACCAATTTTCAACGGCCTAACTGTATTTCTATTTGTTTTTGCTCTATAGCCCCTCCTTACCGCCCCACTCCCTACCCGCCCCTTCTAATAATTTTACAAATTCAAAAATATCCGCAATCGATTTGTAAATATCGAAAACCTCTATGTACCAATTTTGAACGATCTGACACTATTTTTATTTTTTTGCCCCCCCTCCCCCCCCCTTCTTGCCCCTCCCAATAACTTTACACAATCGAAAATATCCCCATTCGACTTGCAGGCCTCTTAAATCTATCTGTACCAATTTTGAACGGCCTAACTGTATTTCTATTTGTTTTTGCCCCATAGCCCCCCTTACCCCCTTACCCCCTCACCCCCCTACCCGCCCCTCCTAATAATTTTACAAATTCAAAAATATCCGCAATCGATTTGTAAGTATCGAAAACCTCTATGTACCAATTTTGAACGATCTGACACTATTTTTATTTTTTTGCCCCCCCCCCCTCCCTCCCCTCCTTCTTGCCCCTCCTAATAACTTTACACAATCGAAAATATCCCCATTCGACTTGCAGACGTTTAAAACCTATCTGTACCAATTTTCAACGGCCTAACTCTATTTCTATTTGTTTTTGCTCCATAGCCCCCCCTTACCGCCCCACCCCCCTACCCGCCCGTGCTAATAATTTTACAAATTCAAAAATATTCGCAATCGATTTGAAAGTATCGAAAACCTCTATGTACCAATTTTGAACGATCTGACACTATTTTTATTTTTTTGCCCCCCTCTCCCCCCCCTTCTTGCCCCTCCTAATAACTTTACACAATCGAAAATATCCCCATTCGACTTGCAGGCCTCTTAAATCTATCTGTACCAATTTTGAACCGCCTAACTGTATTTCTATTTGTTTTTGCCCCATAGCCCCCCCTTACCCCCTCACCCCCCTACCCGCCCGTGCTAATAATTTTACAAATTCAAAAATATTCGCAATCGATTTGAAAGTATCGAAAACCTCTATGTACCAATTTTGAATGATCTAACTCTATTTTCTTTTTTTTTGCCCCTCTGCCCCCCCCTTCCCGGCCCTCCTAATAACTTTATACTTTAAAAAAAATCCCCATTCGACTTGCAGGCCTCTAAAACCTATCTGTACCGATTTTGAACGGCCTAACTGTATTTCTATTTGTTTTTTACCATAGCCCCCTCCCTTACCGCCCCCCCTTCCCGCCCCACCTAATAATTTTAAAAATTCGAAAGTATCCGCAATCGATTTGTAAGTATCGAAAACATCTATATACCAATTTTGAACGATCTAACTCTATTTTTATTTTTTTTCTCCCCTCCCCCTTTCCCGGCCCTCCTAATAACTTTACACTTTCGAAAATATCCCCATTCGACTTGCAGGCATCTAAAACCTAACTGTACCAATTTTGAACGGCCTAACTGTATTTCTATTTGTTTATGACCATAGCCCCTCCCTTACCGCCCCCCCCTTCCCGCCCCACCTAATAATTTTAAAAATTCGAAAGTATCCGCAATCGATTTGTATCGAAAACCTCTATATACCAATTTTGAACGATCTGACACTATTTTTATTTTTTGCCCCCCCCTCCCTTCCCCCCCCCTTCTCTTGCCCCTTCTAATAACTTTACACAATTGAAAATATTCCCATTTGACTTGCAGACCTTTAAAACCTATCTGTACCAATTTTCAACGGTCTAACTGTATTTCTATTTTTTTTTTTTTGCTCCATAGCCCCCCCCCCCCCCTTGCTGCCCCACCTCGGGGCTGAATTTCTAAAATTCCAGAAATTGGTTTTTAGATAGTTGCCTTAGCTATATTTTAGAGTAAAAATTTCACGTATATCTATTTTTTTTGTTTGGGATAGATAGGATTATGCGAAATCACGTTTTACGCATGTTAAATCACGTTTTGCCCCCCTCCCACCGCCCCCCTTGGGGACCGAATTTCAAAAATTCCAGAAACCGATTTTTAGACATTTGTATTAGCTATATTTTAAAGCAAAAATTTTACGGATATCTGTTTTTTTGTTTGAGATATGAAGGATTTTGTGCAATCACGTTTTGCTCCAGGAGAAGTTACAAACAAACATACATACATACATACAGGTGAAGCTAATATAAGCGTGTTAATGAATATTAATATTTAGTAAAACTAACTTTATTTACCGTAAAATACCGCAAAAGCACCTTTTCTTGATTAAACGCACCCTCCCCTCCCCACCCCTTTGCTTTTCACATGAATTTCGTTTGTTCTTAAATACCGAATAAATGACCCCTTATAGTAGGCTATATACGAATAGGCGATGGATTCTTACATTTCTTTTACAACATTCGCCTTTGTAAATAATATTATAAACATTGATTTGTATTATTACCTTAAATCGGACACCAATTATTTAAAAATGGAAACCGTAATCTTTCTAAAATACAAAACAGTTTATTGGAAAGGAGGAAAAAAGAGTTTTCCGAATTTTTCCGGTTAATTGAATGAAAGTTAACCAAAAATTTATTATATTTGTTTATTTATTTATTATTATTATTATTATTTATAATTGCACTAGCAGGCTTTGCCCGCTTCGCTGGACATTAAATTTAAATGAGTTGTCATTAATCTTTATTAATAACATAAGTTCTCGCTGTGATTGGTAGAGGTTTTCTCGCTCGCAACGTGAAGAGTCTGGGTCCCCACTGTCTTCGGCACAACTTACCCACTTCTTACTTCCCCTTCCTCAGAAGGTGAGTTCGAAGTTTTGTAAAATCCCACTAATGTATATAATGCGTACACTTAATCAATATCCACACACATTTTAAGATAATTCAAAGCGAATTCAAACGGAAAAAGGTGTTTTTACACATGCTTATTGCCCTCCGACTCCGAGAAGGTGGTGGTGGGGGGGGGGGGGGATTTCGAATTTCGTAAAATCCCGTTACAATAAGTGCCGGTTGCATACAAACAATTTTTTCACAAAATTTCGTGACCACAGAAGTCTTTAATAGAAAATATTATAAAAAAAAAAAAAAAAAAAAAAAAAAAAGTAAGTAAAGAAAATATATAGACACGACATTATTTCATTATTTAAAACATGAAAATCTGACATTGACAGATTTTAATTTAGTTCCAGAGGCCTACTGCTAAACTTGTTAATATCGACAAATTCTTCTTTAGTTAATTCGTGACGATCTAAATTCCATGATAAAGTTTTCATTAAATCAAACCAATGTGTTTCAGCTGCAGATACTGTAACAAATAACGTTGGAAGTCCAAACTGTCTTATAGCCGCAAAACAACGTTTTTTCTCCTTTTCCCAATGAGGGGGAGGTGTGCCTTGGGGGGGGACTCATGTCAAAGGTGTGCCTTGGGGGAGGGGACTCAGGTCAAAGTTGGGTCTGGGGGGGGACTCATGTCAAAGTTGGGCCTTGGGGGGGCTCATGTCAAAGTTGGGCCTGGGGGGGGGACTCATGTCAAAGTTGGGCCTTGGGGGGACTTCATTCAATAAATCCCCATTCAATAAACCGACTGAAATAGGCCTTTAGCACTATTAAGAGTGACGTATAAAAATTCGACAACGCTGTACCGACTGAAATAGGGGTACCTTGGGGGGGACTCATGTCAAAGTTGGGCCTTGGGGGGACTTCATTCAATAAATCCCCATTCAATAAACCGACTGAAATAGGCCCTTAGCACTATTAAGAGTGACCTATAAAAATTCGACAACGCTGTACCGACTGAAATAGGGGTACCTTGGGGGGACTCATGTCAAAGTTGTGCCTTGGGGGGACTTCATTCAATAAATCCCCATTCAATAAACCGACTGAAATAGGCCCTTAGCACTAATTAAGAGTGACCTATAAAAATTTGACAACGCTGCACCGACTGAAATTGGGGTACCTTGGGGGGGGACTCATGTCAAAGTTGGGCCTGGGGGGGGGACTCATGTCAAAGTTGTGCCTTGGGGGGACTTCATTCAATAAATCCCCATTCAATAAACCGACTGAAATAGGCCCTTAGCACTAATTAAGAGTGACCTATAAAAATTCGACAACGCTGTACCGACTGAAATAGGGGTACCTTGGGGGGGACTCATGTCAAAGTTGGGCCTGGGGGGGACTTCATTCAATAAATCCTCATTTAATAAACCGACTGAAATAGGCCTCTAGCACTAATTAAGAGTGACCTATAAAAATTCGACAACTGTACCGACTGAAATAGGCCTCTAGCACTAATAAATACAAAAAGCACAGCTTTAGTATGGGAACCCTTTGGTGACTTTAAATATTTTAAGCCATTTTTGCGATGAATTGAATTGGCTATCTCAATTGTGCAATTAAAGATCTTGGCGAGAAACGTCAGAACTACTTCGGAGCCAAATTTCAAAATTTGCCAAAGGGATCCAATACTAAAGCTGTTCCATACCGAATCTGGGTTGAAAACGGAAAAAGGGTAAAATAAATTAGAAATATCAGACCTATATTTATAAATTTGATACCAAATAAAAGGGGCGATTTTTCTGAATCCAGGGGTGCAAACAGGATTTTGATGCGACAATTAGATTTTTAAAAAATAACTAAAGTATGAAATTTAAGTGGCAACGGAAAAACGGAAAAAGGGAAAAATAAATTAGAAATATCAGACCTATCGTTACAAATTCAGTACCAAATGAAAGGGGTGATTTTTCTGAATCCTGTGGTGTAAACAGTTTTTCGATACGACAATCAGATTTTTTAAAATTAACTAAAGTATGAAACTCAGATGGCAACACATCATTTCAATCTTTTCATAATTTGTAGTGTGAATCACGCGAATAAAAAAGTCTTTAACTTAAAAATTTATTTTTATATTTTATTTTTCCATTCAAAGCGTTTTAGTGAAAAAATATTTATGGCGCATGCGCACTCGTTTTTTACCCACAATTTTAACACTATTCATAATTTTGAAAATTTCTATAGATATAATTTCAAGTTGGGTGAAGACCTAAGTTTCTGTCAAGCGCCGTTGAATTACGTCCAGCCGTTCTCGAGTGATGCCCGGACAAACGTGTTTTTGTCTTTTACCCCCTAGGGGGGGAACGGGGGGGAATTTCTGAAAAGTTGATAGATATAATTTTAAGTTGGGAGAAGACCTAAATTCCTGCCAAGCGTCGTTGAATTCCGTCCAGCCGTTCCCGAGTGATGCCCGGACAAAAAAAAGCGACATTCGGACACGATGACATACACACAGACACACACACACACACACACACACACACAGGCAAAATTTTCTGAAGTCATTTTCGGCTTTCATGTGGTGTGAAACGTGAAGATATCGCAAAATTTTTCGATTCCGACAAATTTACAGACAAAACTCTGATTTTATTAATATAGATCATAAAAAATAAACATATCTTTTGTTTTAAAATCATTTTTATTCCACCTACTATTTAACCTACTATTTTTTTTTTTTTTTTTTTAGTGGTCTCAAAATTTTTGTACACACCTATTTCTTAAAATGAATTGGAGGTTTTGAGATAATTCAAAATTTACTATTTTTTAAATAATGTAAGATATAAAAATTCGAAAATTTTCTTAAAGTTCAAACATTTTTCTTCATTTTAGCATGAAAATACATGCCAATTAATATTTTTGCATATTTTTATCGTTTATCCGCCCCTACCTCAAATATATCCCGATTTTCCTTGAAGATTAAGGGGGCGTTTCAATAGTATTTTTGTTTGCCAAATATTTTTTTTTTTTTTCAAAAATGTTTGAACTTTAAGAAAATTTTCGAATTTTTATATCTTACATTATTTAAAAAATAGTAAATTTTGAATTATCTCAAAACCTCCAATTCATTTTAAGAAATAGGTGTGTACAAAAATTTTGAGACCACTAAAAAAAAAAAAAAAAAAATAGTAGGTTACTTTTACAGTAAGATATCTTGAGAATGGTGGCAAAAAAGCCCTTTTAAGAAAAGAAGCATTAATGTTTCGACTTTATCTGCAACACAACAGTCCAATGAAACCAGGAAAGAAATTTAAACCATTGCATTAATATCTATGAAGTGCGTCATCTCATCGCATCTCATTAAATTAACCTTTCAAAAAAAAAATAGTAGGTTACTTTTATAGTAAGATATCTTGAGAATGGTGGCAAAAAAAGCCCTTTTAAGAAAAGAAGCATTAATGTTTCGACTTTATCTGCAACACAACAGTCCAATGAAACCAGGAAAGAAATTTAAACCATTGCATTAATATCTATGAAGTGCGTCATCTCATCGCATCTCATTAAATTAACCTTTCAAAAAAAAAAAATAGTAGGTTACTTTTATAGTAAGATATCTTGAGAATGGTGGCAAAAAAAGCCCTTTTAAGAAAAGAAGCATTAATGTTTCGACTTTATCTGCAACACAACAGTCCAATGAAACCAGGAAAGAAATTTAAACCATTGCATTAATATCTATGAAGTGCGTCATCTCATCGCATCTCATTAAATTAACTTTTCAAAAAAAAAATAGTAGGTTACTTTTATAGTAAGATATCTTGAGAATGGTGGCAAAAAAAGCCCTTTTAAGAAAAGAAGCATTAATGTTTCGACTTTATCTGCAACACAACAGTCCAATGAAACCAGGAAAGAAATTTAAACCATTGCATTAATATCTATGAAGTGCGTCATCTCATCGCATCTCATTAAATTAACCTTTCAAAAAAAAAAAAATAGTAGGTTACTTTTATAGTAAGATATCTTGAGAATGGTGGCAAAAAAAGCCCTTTTAAGAAAAGAAGCATTAATGTTTCGACTTTATCTGCAACACAACAGTCCAATGAAACCAGGAAAGAAATTTAAACCATTGCATTAATATCTATGAAGTGCGTCATCTCATCGCATCTCATTAAATTAACTTTTCAAAAAAAAAATAGTAGGTTACTTTTATAGTAAGATATCTTGAGAATGGTGGCAAAAAAAGCCCTTTTAAGAAAAGAAGCATTAATGTTTCGACTTTATCTGCAACACAACAGTCCAATGAAACCAGGAAAGAAATTTAAACCATTGCATTAATATCTATGAAGTGCGTCATCTCATCGCATCTCATTAAATTAACCTTTCAAAAAAAAAAAAAAAAAAAATCTAAAAATTCGTACAGTAACTTTCCAGACTGTAGTTTGGCGCTGTATATCCTATTTTGGACCTTGCGCCATTAAACCCAACCAACCAACCATAGTAACTTTTCAGAAGAAACGCAACTTTATATTTTAAAGGGAATAAACATATCTTTTTTTTTTTTTTATCATTATCATTATTATTATTTTCAATTTAATTTTTAATTATAATAAAATAATAATAATAATATTAAAAAAAATCTGAAATAAATAAATTTTAATTTAATACTCAGTCCGATTTTTGACACAGACCTTTCCTCTACATACATTTAGAAACTTTTAGATTCTGTAAATGTTTCTTATTTTGTGAAATTCAAGGGGCTTTAACACAGAAGATACAGTCGACAGCAAAATTATTCCAGCGCTAGCAATAATTCCTATATAAAAAAAAAAAAAAAGTACACGTAATACTGTTTTCAGAGCTGCCAACCTAATCCGGCAAATTGTTAGTACCGCCCCTTTTTGTACACCACTAAATTTTTAGAGTAATTATTTTCAAATATATTTACGATGAATTAAGAAAACAAATACTCAAAAATTAAGTGGTGTAGGAAAAGGGGCGGTACAAACAATTTGCCGGATTAGGTTGGCAGCTCTGTGTTTTGTTAAAAAAATCCTCGTTGAATAAATCACAGTCGAATCATGTTCTTAGACTAAGTACATGGCTCGACAAGGATTATTTAACAAAGTATTATTATTATTATTATTATTATTATTATTTTACATATATAGGAATTATTGTTAGCGCTCGAATAATTTTGCTGCCAACTGTAACAATGGCTTTGTCCTTTTTGAAAAGAATCTCGTCCTAATAAGATGTTTAGAAAGTTTCACAAAATGCGTAAACGAAAAAGTAAAATAAAATAAATAAATAAATAAATAGTTTTTTACTGTTTATTAAAAAAAAATGCCTTGAATTTATAAAGCTGTTATTTAAAAATTTGGGCGGTTATAGATATGATTACAATTAAAGAACTGGCGTGCAATAAATATTTAAACTTTAAAACTTCTTAATACACCATAAAATAAAGGGAAGCACGAGTGGTTCAGAAAGGACGTGACCTTTCTTTTGCAGATGCAAGAAAGACGTATATTAACTTGGAGGCAAGAGCAAGACTTATTTTTGAACCTGAAGAAGAAAGGCTACGTCTTTTCGAAACCGATAATGCTTATATTGATTTTATGACGTGTAAAGAAGTTTTGAATTAATTTATTACATTTATAAATATTACCGAATATATATACATATATACTTATTTAACATTTATTTAAAAATATAAGTTAAACTATTTTTTTTTTCTTCTCTTTATTTTTCTTCATTTGTTGTATGCTTTGCCTTTTCTGTCCCAAAAAAATAAAATAAAGTGATCCTGTCAATAACATATATTTTCTTTTATCGTCTCATTGACATTTACTGAAATTTAATTACCGCGTCTGAAAATGGATATCTATGAAGTGCATTACCTCAGTCCATTGAATTCGCTTTCTCAATAAACACGAAAGTTGTGCCAAGACACTTCCACTTGATGCGCAGCCAAAAGAAATTATTTCTTTATTTCCACTTGTGATTTATATGTATAATGGATTGACTGTAACTTTAAGTTATGGAGATGCAGTAAGAAATGTGGGAGGCTGTAAGTATAGCTAAGAAACGAACTTAATAACGGTTTAAAAATATACTGGAAAACTGAAGTTAAAACTATTCATTTTGTTTGTATAACAATATATTTTTGTACGATAGGATATATTTAATTTTAATTACCTTAATAATAAAAATCTAAGTTTTTCGAAACTAACGTCATTGCTACAAAAATATATTGAAATGAAGTAAATATATATTTATCTTTGGTTTTTGTGAAATGAATAAAATAATAGAAGAAGGATGATTTAGTAAAAAAAAAAAAGGAGGGGATTTTGACAATTGCAACACCATATTGAGAAAATATAAATTTTACACGTGATTTGAAATAAATAATATAAATTAAAAAGATAATTTAAAAAAATAGGTGTTAATGACCGCTACTTGGCGATTTGGAGGTTTTCTTTCTCGGCCCTCGCTAAAAACTACCAAATTTAGGTAAAAACATTAAGCAAAATTAGACGAAAAAATCTAATAATTATTGTTAAAATATTCATAATAATAATAAAAAAAAAAAAATGATAATATTTGTAAATTTCGACGCTAGGTGAGCGAAGGCCCACTAGTTATAAATAATCTAGATATCGCTGGAGAAAATTTACTTTACATATTAAATGACCCTTGTATATATAACGGTGTGAATTGTAGCAGTTAATGTTTATTTATTTGGTTTCAGGAAAGCGTAGGTTGAAGTTATCCCGAAAACCTCTAATTTTTTCATACTCTTATATCTTCATTTATTCATTACGCATTTTAAGTTTTTCATGCATCTGTTTCGTGTATCAAATGTCTGTATTGCTTAATGTATATATATATATATATATATATATATATATATATATATATATATATATATATTGTCTAAAAAACAAATGAATGAATGAAATTAACTAAAATTACCGAAAAAATTGAATACAGTTGTACAATGTATATAACCAGAAACATTTGATCAGTGTTGCCAGACTGTGCGACTTTTTTATACAACAGTCACCAATAATTTTGAGAAGTGATATTTAATGTACATAATCGGCGATTAATCGCCTATCATGTATATCAAACATCACTTCTCTAAATTATTGGTGACTGTTGTATAAAAAAGTCGCTCAATCTGGCAATACTGCATTTGATGATCTTACTTTATATATTTAGATTCTAGTTTTATCATGAATGTCGAGATATAGTTATCACGAAATTTCCAAAATAACAACAAAATAGCATATCCGTAGAAACGGCAGCGCACATTTTATTTGCTGCATTCGTAGCTACTTTGTTCGCCTGATGAAAAGTCGTGGTATTAATTTGATGTTCTTACTTTATATATTTAGTTACTAATTTTATCCCAAATGTCGAGATATAGTTATCAGGAAATTTCAGAAATAAAAACAAAATAGCATACTCGTAGAAACAGCAGCGCACATTTTATTTGCTGCACTCGCAGCTACTTTGTTCGCCTGATGGAAAGTCGTGGTATTAATTTACTCCCCCCCCCCCGTACTTTTTAGTATCAGTACTCTGGTTCATTTTTTACTGCATAGATGTTAATACATTTGAATTATTTTGAATTATACGAACTCAAAAAAGGTTTCATGTAATATTCCCATAAAATACATATCTGGAATATCGAATTTTAGCTTTCCCTTTAATATGTGTCGTTGAATTATGCTGATAACAGACACGCACATACAGACACACAAAACAGCTGTTAAAACTTTATTTTCGGATTTAGGACATTCATGTAATTTTAGAAAATAGTCAGTTCGAAAATTTGTCCCAAAAAATTATGCTGTCTTTACCCTATATAGGTGGGATAATATAAAACCGATGTATGAGTATATTATCACCATCACAAAACTTTCTTCTATATCATTTCATATAACGGTTCGTCTTGCTGTTTAGCATGCACAAAATTTTAATCATAGTTTCTCACAGTAAAGATTTAACATATGGAAATTGGTACAAATGTAATCAACAGGTATAACCATGTGAAAAACAAAGAAGGTGAGTAATAGCAGCACCATCTGTTGGCCAAAATTAGATCAGCATTTGTTTTCAAAATGTTGTCCCACATATCAAGTTTAGTGCACTTATATGTCACAGAATCTAAGATTTAGTCTTCCTATTTACTGGGTAAACTGCAACACAGCAGCAACATCTATCGTCCGATATGCACACAAATATAATCAGCATTGTTTCACAATGACAATCTCATATACCAAGTTTTATGCAATTGTGTACAATAGAATCTGCGATACAGCTTTTCAGTTCATGGGGAAAATTGGCATATAGCAGCACCACCGGTCGGCTGATATGCACCCATACTGAATCAGCATAATGTTTCATAATGTCCCTCTCCTACATCAAGTTTTTCGTAACAATATATACCGATAGACAGATGGTCTGATTGGTACTTTCTAAAAATGGTAAAATTGTGTTCTCGAACTCTCAAAACGTGTAAAGCAATCGCTAACCAGAAATGGAAAATTTTTCTAATCCATTATTTTCTCATATTAAATATAGAAAAAGTTTAAAAAAAAAATGTTTAAAAGACTCATTTATTAACACACATAAATGCTGGTATTAAACAGCACATATAAGTACATTTATATAACACTAGCAGGCAACGCCCGCTTCGCTGGTCCCTATTTTTAAATGAATCGCTATAATTACTGAATTCTCAAAATTGCATTAATTTTTATCACGTGAAAAAAAACAGAAAAAAAATCTTATTAGGAAAAATGTCGCACCGGGTTCTCACTGCCTTCGGAAAAAATTCCCAAAATGCTCTAACTCTTATTTCTATTATTTTCCCCCTTCGCCCCCCCCCTCCCGTCTATCCTAATAATTTTAAAAATTCGAAAATATCCGCAATCGATTTGTAGGTATCGAAAACCTCTATATACCAATTTTGAATGCTCTAACTCTATTCTTTTTTTTTTTGCCCCTCCGTCCCCCCTACCCGGCCCTCCTAATAATTTTACACTTTCGAAAATATCCCCATTCGACTTGCTGGCCTCTAAAACCTATCTGTACCAATTTTGAACGGCCTAACTGTATTTCTATTTGTTTTTGCCCACCCACCCCTTCCCGCCCCTCCTAATAATTTTACAAATTCGAAAATATCCGTAATCGATTTGTAAGGATCGAAAACCTCTATATACCAATTTTGAACGATCTAACTCTATTTTTATTTTTTGCCCCCCCTCTCCCCTCCCCCTTCTCGCCCCTCCTAATAACTTTACACTTACGAAAATAGCCCCATTCGACTTGCCGGCCTTTAAAACCTACCTGTACCAATTTTGAACTGCCTAACTGTATTTCTATTTGTTTTTGCCCTTAGCCCCCCCATACTGCTCCCCTTCCCACCCCTTCTAATAATTTTACGAATTCGAAAATATCCGCAATCGATTTGTAAGTATCGAAAACCTCTATGTACCAATTTTGAACGATCTGACACTATTTTATTTTTTTGCCCCCCCCCCCCCTCCACACACACACAAAAAATCTGAAAAAATCAAAAAATGCGTTTTTGGAAATATTTTCAAGAAGACGCTTGGCGGTTTAATATATTTTTTTTTTCATCTTTGAGCTATTACTTTTACTCGAAAATCTGTATTTTTCTAAATTTGCCTCCGAAAATCATTTATACCCCCTTCTCCTGTTAAAAATCCAAAATTCCAAAATCGCAGGAAATGATTTTTTCGTATTCAAATCTAGTCTCCCCATCTGCAATTTCTTCACTGTGAAGTAATTTGGAGCCGAGTTATACTTATAAATGTGCTTTTGCCTTATGCGCCTCCGAAAATCATTTATACCCCCTCCCCCCCCCCCTAAAAATCCAAAATTCCAAAATCGCAGAAAATAATTTTTTTGTTTTGAAGTCTAGTCTCTCCCTCTGCAATTTCTTCACCGTGAAGCAATTTGAGCCGACTTGTGCTTATAAAGGTGGTTTTTGCCTTCTGCACCTTCGAAAATCATTTTCAGCCCCTCTACCCCCTTAAAAATCCAAAATTCCAAAATCACAGAAAATGATTTTTTTGTACTTAAGTGTAGTCTCCCCAGCTGCAATATCTTCCTCGTGAAGCAATTTGGAGCCGAGTTATGCTTATAAAGGTGTTTTTGTCTTCGGCAACTCCGAAAATCATTTTCACCCCCTTCCCCCCTTAAAAATCAAAAATTCCAAAATCGCAGAAAATGATTTTTTCGTATTCAAGTCCAGTCTCCCCATCTGCAATATCTTCCCTGTGAAGTAATTTGGTGCCGAGTTGTACTTATAAAGGTGTTTTTGCCTTATGCGTTCCGAAAATCTCCTTTTTACCCCCTACCCCCCTTAAAAATCCAAAATTCCAAAATCCCAGAAAATGATTTTTTTGTACTTAAGTCTAGTCTCCCCATATGCAATTTTTTCATCGTGAAGTAATTTGGAGCCGAGTTATGCTTATAAAGGTGTTTTTGCCTCCTGCGCCTCCGAAAATCATTTTCACCCCTTTTCCCCCTTAAAAATCCAAAAATCCAAAATCGCAGAAAATGATTTTTTCATATTCAAGCCTAGTCTCCCCATCTGCAATATCTACCTCGTGAAGCAATTTGGAACCGAGTTATGCTTATAAAGGTGTTTTTGTCTTCAGCAACTCCGAAAATCATTTTCACCCCCTTCCCCCCTTAAAAATCAAAAATTCCAAAATCGCAGAAAATGATTTTTTTGTATTCAAGCCTAGTCTCCCCATCTGCAAGTTCTTCCCTGTGAAGTAATTTGGTGCCGAGGTGTACTTATAAATGTGTTTTTGCCTTATGCGCCCCCGAAAATCTCATTTTTACCCCCTACCCCCCTTAAAAATCCAAAATTCTAAAATCGCAGAAGATGATTTTTTTGTATTCAAGTCTAGTCTCCCCACCTGCAATTTCTTCACCGTGAAGCAATTTGGAGCCGAGTTATGCTTATAAAGGTGGTTTCTGCCTTCTGCCCCCCCCCGGGGGGGGGAACGGGGGGGGGTATTTCGCAAAATCCCGTCTTAGTGAGCGTCAGGGTCCTAAAATCAATCAGCTCACCAAAAATTGTGACTCTATCTCTCATAGGATCGCCACAGCCGTGTTGAGTCAGTGAATCAGTGAGTGAATCAGTGAGTGAATCAGTCAGTGAGTTTACTCTTTTATATATATAGATTAACTCCTTGCATCCAAATTTAGAAACTCGCAATCAAATTATGCAAACAGTTATCTAAACATTTTCTTAGACGATGTTGCCATCTGTTCAAAGCTAAGCATTTCAACTGATATATTATTCTCAAATTCACTAATGATTTATAAATGAAAAGCATATTTACTCATCATATTTGCGGCGGTTACAGTTCTAGACATTATTTGGTAGATACCTCGAATTCCAGTCGTGGCATCATCTGTGTTTATATAAAGTTTGGAATCTGCTTTAATCAAATAGTTTCGGTTTATTTAGTACTAATGAGGACGAAATAATGATTGTGCGTTGCCAATCAGTCCAAAATATTTAGTCATTTGCGTGTAGGCATGCTAAATGCGTAGTCATTTCTCTAATATAATAATGTCCGATTGGCAATATGCAAGTGAACACGCATTTGTGAAATTTAATTATCAAATATTACAGGATGTTAATTCAAACTAGAAAGTTAAATTCTTAAGAAAATACTGTTTTCGTAGTCCTTTCTCTCTCCTTTATATGATCATTTGGATCTATAAATATTTTTTCGTGTCATCCAAAGAAATAAAAGAGGTATATCTTAAAGATTGATATTAAAAAAAAAAAAAAAAAAAAAGATGTTGAACATAACATAAGAAATTGTACAATAAAAACTTAGTCCAGTCTCGCAAAGGTTTTTGTAGAGGAAGTACGCTCTTTTCTGACGAAGAGAGATTTGGTATTTCGAAACACGTCGCATTATCTTCACTACTGAAAGGACTTTTAAGAATTATGATTCCAGATATTAATATTATTGATCATACTAATCTGTAGATAAAATGAAATATAACTATTACAATAACATTATTAATTTTATTCAAAAAATTGTATCATCAAAAATATTATTAAAAAATAGTATGTTGCGGCCGCTACGAAGCTTTCTTCTATATCTTCTTATGGAAATTCACGCAGCAGAAATTATAAAATTATTATTTATTAAAATTAATTCCCATGATGATTGCTGACTATTTGCATCGCAAAGAAATATAAAACTTATTGTCCAAAGAAAGATTTTTGTGCAGGTATTTAAGAAAATGCTTCTTCTTCTTTATTTATTTTATTTATTTATTTTTTCTTAAAATCAATTAGCTTTTCCCCTTGAAGTTGATAACTTTATTTTGAGTTATCTCGTGTCTATGGTTCAACTATTCGTTGTAAAATTACTGGCAAGTTCTTTTAAATGATAATCATATTAAAAATTTATACTTCCGAAGGGATACTTCTTCCCAGGGGGTATGTAATGTCTATAGGTCTTTACATATATATAAATTTTTTCTGCATTAAATATTACTTAAAAAAAAAAAAAAAAAAAAATGTGCGCTTTGTTTTGACATTTGAAAGTTAAAATAAGTCACGTTATGTACATTTATACGAAATTTTGTCCTATACTACCATGTCAAAAGTTATGAAAAGATTGAATGCAGCGCCACTTGTAGAACGAGTGATCTACAAATATAAAGAGCACCAGTTTAGATCAAAACCCAGCTAAATACCAATTTTGGTTAAAATTCATTCACTGGCTCGTGACATACAGCGTCCACAAAATTTGTGATACACACCACACACGCAGAGAGAGAAAGACAAACATTTTCTAAAAGTAGCCAAATCGTGTTCCAGACACCCCAAAACGTGTAAGTACATCGAAAACTAAACTTCGAAAAATTTCACAAATATCATACTTTCTTCTTATATATATATATAGAAGAAAGTAAAAAAGTATAAAATATTATATCTTAATTGATTTTATTTTCTAAATATTTTTGTAAATTTTAAGAAATGAACATAACATAAGAAATTTCACTTTTTGAAGCACCATCAAAAATTAAAAATTCACAACAAAAACATAGTTTAGTCGGGCATACGTTTTTGTAGAATAATCACGAGTTTTCCTCACAAAGAAACGTTTATTTTTCGAAACGCGTGGCATTATCTAAACTAATGATAGTGCTTTTAAGAATTATAATTCCAAATACTGTTATTATTATGTCATATTCTAATCTATAGATAAAATTAAATATAAGAGTTACAATATTATTATTTTATTCAAACGATTGTATCATATTGTAAAAAATTAACTATTTTTTAAACGCATATACATAACATATTTATTGAATGTCATCTCTTTACTTTCAATTATACCACTGGTATATTACACATTCAGGTCAATGTTGAAGCATGTAAAATTTTTATTGTAGAGACTATAAATAACATTTTTTTAAAGATATGGGAGTCCTAACATGGTTTATGACCATCTTTTTTCCAAAATTAAAATTTATTTATAATGAAACGTTACTTAAAACTTATTTCACCATCCAAACATCTTATATTTATGTATAATATTATATATATATATATATATATATATATATATATATTATCTCTTTTTACTTTCTTCTATATTCAATAGAAGAAAGTATTGGATTCGTAAAAATTTTCGACCTCGGGTTTTTGATGGATTTACACGTTTTGAGAGCTGTAGAACACGATTTGACCATTTTTAGAAAATGTCTGTCTGTCTGTCTGTGTGTGTGTGTGTAACAAAATTCTGTGGCAACTGTATCTCAGGAACTACTGCACATAATTTCATACAAATTGGTATGTAGTTGCACCTTGACATAAATTAAGGTTGCGTTGCTATCTCGCTTTTTATAAATTTTTAACATAGTGATATAGGACAAAATTTTGTATAAATGTGCATAAATAGAATTATTTTTTAGTAATCATTATGAAATTTACAAGAATTATTTATAATAGAGATAGTCAACGGGGAAATTTTTTTGTATATGTAGGAGACTCGCCACCCCCCCCCCCCTGGGGGGGGAGTCCCCCTTCGAGGGGAGTAAATTTTCAAGATTGGTATCTTTCGAAAGGTCTCGTCAATACCTTTAAAACGAATGGTTGAACTATAAATCTGTGATAATTTAAAATAAAGTTCTCGATTTTTTTTACTTTTAACGAAAAAAAAAAAAAACTTCGAAAAAAAAAAAAAAAAAAAAAATATATATATATATATATACTAAATATTATTACTGAGTGAATGTGTATAGGAAAATATAGAAGAAAGTCTTGTGGTAGCCACAACATACTAGTTTTTTCCTTGTAATTATACTCTTCTGATATTCTCTTAATTTAGGGAAGTTCTGGTGATTTTTAATCATGATAATAATGAAATTTTGGGCACCACTACTGTATGAGAGGCACCACTTTCGAAGCTGAGTGTTCGAAGTGCCGGTTTTGGTATTCAGATCGCACTTGTTGAACTAGCCATTTGGAGTTTTCCATGGTTTTCTCCGAAACTCGCGTAAATACGCACTAGGACACCTTATGGCTGCACGATAGTCAATTTCTCCTTTTCTTCCTTCCCATGCAATCCATTGGAATTTTTGTTGCTTCGTATTATATCTCGTTCAAAAATAAAGTTTTTAGAAGAAATCTGTCTTTTGAATTCTACTCTTTGGACATCTTGCCTTTTATCATAGGAAGCATTATTATTATTATTTTAATAAATTTAATTATTTTATTTCACTAAGCAAACACATAGCTCTAATTTTCAATCTCGAAAAGAAAGGTTTAAACTTAAATAATAATAATAATAATAATAATAATAAAAATCGAAAAACTATTTTTGAACGAGCTGCCTTAATGATGCGAATACGAAGCAAAAAAAAAAAAAATCTAATTAGTTTGTAGGGGAAGGAAGAAAAAGGCAATTTGACTACGACTTCGGATTTTTTTTTTTTTTTTTTTTTTTTTTTTTGTATGTGCTTTATTTCTTATTGTTTTCAAAATAAAAACTCTAACGCCGCCGTTTTCTACCATGTAATGCTTCGAGCAATAGCGCTTAGTAGCGCATAGCCTTTTTAGTATACTTAGACATCACAATTATGACTACATCTCCAGTTTTTCAGCAGTTATTTATATATGTATAAGTATTTTCAAAATAAATACAACCAGAGAACAGTAATAAAATCAGACAGATAATATTAATTAACCCAAAAAACGTTGAAGCCATCATCAGGGAGGCCCCCTCAGTGCAGAGTTAAAAAATACTGTAAGATGTTTCAAGAGCAAAAACGAAAAGTAGCTTGGCTCCCCTATATCTTTCCAAGAGGTAAAGAAAAAAAATTCTACTGTAGCTTCAAATGAAAGATTACACAAGCCTACAAAAATGAAGTTGACAAAATTTGATTTGATGATTTCAGCTGATCGTTATATTTTTTGATATGCTGAAACCGAAAATGCAGCCCATTTTTCTCTATCACGTACAGATTTTTGCCAATACAGGGTGTCTACCGACACGATTTCTTATATATACCATCATAACAATAGGTTGGTTGATTGATTTGGTTTTAAGTCACACTAGTGCTTCACAATTACAACAATAGGTATCTATGATTAATTAATCATGGAAACATACTATAAAACTTACCATATAATTATATTGGTGCAAAGAGTAATGGAAGAAATTATATAGGCAGGCACCCTGTATTGATAAAAATCTATACGTGATAGAGAAAAACTGGCTTCATTTTCGGTTTCAGCACACCAAAAAACATAAAGATCAGCCAAAATTATAAAATCAAAATTTTACATGTCGACCTGTGTTATTTAAATACAAAGGAAAGAGTACCGCAATATTATCACACTACTTCAATATTATCGCAATTGATACATAATTCTTTAATGAATATGCAACAATTGCGATAGTCTTGAAGTTGCGTTTCACAGTTTGTCCGAAGCGGCGAAGTGGAATGGGTATCCTTGTTATATTATAACTGCTATCCGTAACTGTTAAAATATCGCAAATGTTTTTCCTTTAAAGTGTCTTGTTGGTGTTTTGTATCAGTGGCGGATTTAAGGGGGGGGGGGGCTAGGGGGCTGAAGCCCCCCCCCCCAAAAAAAACACTGTCATTCATAATTGAATTTTGCAATTGTAAATTTTTTATTGGTCTAGAATAACACTTTGAAAAATCTTAGCCCCCCCCCCCCTTCAAAAGTCAAGTTCTGGATCCGCCACTGTTTTGTATTCATGTAATTCTAACGTTTGTTGAATGTTGTAGTTTTTGTCAAGTGTTTTTTACAATATACTTTTTTATTAACTATCGTATTTTTAAATATCGTAAATGTTTTCCCTTTTATGTGTCTTGTTGTTTTGTAGTCGTGCAATATTGTCGTTTGTTGAATGTTGTAGCCTTTGGTAAGTGTTTTTTTTTTTTTTTACAATATTTTTATAAGTTTTTATATTTCTATATATTATTGTATAATTTTGTAATTTTTTTTTTTGTATTTAAATAATCTTTCACTTTGAGCTACAGAGGTTAGGGATTTTTTTTCTCTCTTGGTTAGATGTAGGGGGCCAAGCTAGTTTTTGATTTTCTTGTAACTCTTGAAACATGTTACAGTTTTCTCCACTCTGCATTGGGGGGGGGGGGGGGGGGGTTGGGCTTTCTTGATCGATGGCCTGAATGTTTGTTTGGTGTTAATTAATATTATCTGTCGATTTTTATTGTTGTTCTCTGGTTGTATTTATTTTCAAAATATTTTATATTTAAGCTTACATATCTTCTATTTGCTGCATTTTCTTGCGCATTAAATATGTAAATTTTGTTTAAATATTGCTTGTTTTGTTAATTTTTGGCTTTTAACCTTTCATATTTTTCCTCTTTTATATATATATATACACGTTGAGGCTCTGATCTGTAGATTCACTCTTATAATTAAAACTAAAATCACACTTTTAAAAGTAAAATGTATTTTTACATTTAGAAAATTAACAAAAATAAAATAAAAATAAATAAAACTTTTAATGCGAGCATCTGAGATTAGTTTTGTTTTCATTTTTAGTAATTAAAATTTTATGCCTGTTTTTATCTCAATTTATGAGCACTGCTATGATTTAAAGTGACAATAATAATAAAAGTTTGATCCTGATGGCTAAAAATTTGCGAAAATAATGACTTTTTAAACTTTTACGGCTTTTTTTCAACATTCTTTACTGGACATATAGTAAAACTCATTTTCGTAAATCTCTGGCTGATTTTCAGTACGGAGATAAAGTAAAAGTATAGGGAAAATAATCAAAAGAAAAACTGTTATTTTTGAGGCGAATTATTTTTATTGTTGAGGTATCGATTTGTGAGAGAGAATATAGAATTAAAACTGGCAACCTATATTGTTCAAGATATGGAATTAATGAAGATTATTTTGTAACGGGTCTTTTTGGTTACTTTTTAATTTTCTGGCTATGTACGGCGTAAGGAAAACATTTTGATTATGAAGAAATCCGATTATGAGGATTTCGGTTCATCTTTACTTTTGATGATATGTGTGTGTGCCCATGTGTATGTGTATCAGTGAAGACGCTAGCGTCTAAACAGTGTATTCTATTGAACTCAAATTTAGTAGGGTTATTGTCATATGAACTGTATGGTTTTTCATAAGTGTAAGATTTACCGTTCTTTTACAGAATTCAAAGAAATATTCTCATACATTACGGTCTAAAGTAGTTCTTTTTGAAACATATTTCCTTCCTTAGATTCTTGGCTCATTTTCAATGCAGAGATAAAGTAAATGTATGGAGAAAGAACCCTTTCTCTCCTAAAATGAAGCGTTTATTTCTTCATTACAGAAATTGTTATTTAGAAGCAATTTTTTTCCCTTGCTGTTTTGAGATAGAATAAGGAACTAAAACTGGCATCTTCTATCGTTTAAAATATCGAATATCAATCTATCACTTATTAATTTTATCTATATACATAAAGTATTGGACTTGTGAAACTTTCTGATTTTCAGTTTTTGATCCATTTACAGGTTTAAAGATGCCCCTAATACGAATTGGCCATTTTGACCATGTTTTTATTAACTTCTATTCTTGTTTGTTTGTTTGTCCGGTACAAATCTTGCAATTGAATTTTAACTAACTTTCCTACTAGCTAGACATTTGAAACTTTCACAGTAGCTCAGAACCCGGTAACAACACAGTACTTCGAAGCCTGATTTTCGAATTTTTCATTAGTTTTCTTATAATTAATTAAACTATGAAAATAATAACATCCTAATAGCGTTAAAATAGCCATTAAAATGTTAGCTATAATTTAATTGTTGCAAAAAAAAAAAAAAAAAAAAATCTGGAGTGACTCCACTCGACTTTCCGAACATTGAGTAATTAACAGTTTTGTAGATAAAGTAAAGAAAGAGTAGTTGTTAAACAAACAAAAGAGAGAAAACCATAATAGAGTGTTTGAGTATTTTTCTCCATCTATTACACGTTGTTTTATTTAACGCTACTGAACTTTGAGCCCATAGATCATAATGACAAAGAAATTTTCGTTGTGTCCCTGTAAAAACCTATAAATGTTAGATTCACCAAAATGCTTATAGTTAGTGCAACAGTGATTTATAATACTCATATAAATTTTCAGCTGAATTCAATAAGGCGTTTAGATGCTATCGTACTTTTAAAAATTTAGTCCCATAGGCCATAATGATAAAGAATTTTTCTTTGTGTCCCTGTAAAAAAACTGTAAGTGCTAGATTCACCAAAATCTATACAGTTAGTTCAACTGTGATCTATAACATGTGTACAATTTTTTTGCTCGGATTAATAAGGCGTTTAGACACTATCACATTTTTAAAAATTTGGCCCCATAGGCATAATGATAAAGAATTTTTCTTTGTGTCCCTGTAAAAAAACTATAAGTGCTAGATTCTCCAAAATCTATACAGATTGAGTATTTGTGATCTATAATATGTGTATAAAATTTTTGCTCAATTGAATAAGGCGTTTAGATGCTATCGCACTTTTAAGATTTTGCTCCCATAGACCATAATGATAAAGAATTTTTCTTTGTGTCCCTGTAAAAAAACTATAAGTGCTAGATTCACCAAAATCTATAGGGTTCGTACTATGGTGACTTACAATATGCGTACCAACTTTCAGGTTAATCGAACGAAGCGTTTAGACGCTAGCGTGTTCACCCACAGACATACACACATACACACACACATACATACATCATCGTAAAAATAGTGAAAACGGACTCAGGGGACCTCAAAACGTATAGAAACATCAAAATCTCGAATTCGGATTTTTGACATGATTACAATACTTTCCTCACTATAGTGTTCGGAAAGTAAAAAATTATAAGTTCATTTTCTTTCGACATAAAAATAAATACATTTAATTAAACGTGAACGTTAAAAAATTATGAAAAGTTAAATTATACATTTCACAAAAATTGACGTCATTATCACTTTAAAAATTTTATGCACATTGATAAGAGCTCTATGATTCATCAGAAAATTTAAAACATGGTATATAAAAAGTTTTTTTTATCTTATAATTATTAGAAATTGTCTGTCTATCAGTGTGTCTGCGTGTGTATTAATAAAGTTTTGTATGCCGTGTTCACCAAGAGAAATACGGAATTTTAGAAAACTTTATATTTTGTTGGCCCTTGCTATAAACTGATGCTGATTAGATTTTGACACAAATCACTTTGTAGATAACAGGGTTATGCAATTTCCCCCAATTGTCGGAAAGCTTTAATTCAGATACTATAATGTAAAAATGCACCAAACTTATATGGAATATTATGAAAAAGTCACTGATACAGGTTAGCTACATATCGGCCGTTAAATAGAGCTGCTGTTCCAACTAAAATAAATAAATAATAATCTGCAGAAAAACCTTAAAAAAGAAAAATAACTGCACAAAACTGCAGATAATCTGAAGGTATTTGGAACAATAAAATGTTTAAAGGGCTTCCAAACTGCAAAAAGTTTGCTTTTAAATTGCAGTTATTCAGCAGATTTTTTCAGCAGACTATTTTTGCCTCAAATACCTTCAGATTATTTGCAGAATTTTTTTAGCTGGAGTGCTGTATTTTCCTCTTTTTACATTAGGGTTATATTTCAGCTTCTATTGTGTCTAGGTGCACCAAACTACAGAAGATACTAGAACTAGGTGCACCAAAGTTATTTTTAATAAAGAGCTTTTCTGATTCAGTCTTCTTAGAAGGCTTCATTTCTATGTGCAATCGTTTATCGATTAAATCAAGTCTACCTTCCTGGTATTTGATCATTGTAATGAATTATTATTATTATTATTATATCATATTTCATCACGACAATGCATAGCAACCAGGATACAGGTGATCGTGAAGATTATTAAGAATTAAAAGAGCAACTAATGCATCTGAAATGCTATTTTGAAGGTGATATATGTATGTACTATGTTTGAATAAACACGAGAGCATCTAAACGATGCATTATATTAATCTTAAATTAGGTAGGTATTTTATATGTTATCATTGTACTAACAATATAGATTTTTCTTTTCATGAATGTTATATTTATGTTGTATCTTATCAACATATATATGTATATATATATGCAAAATAATTAAAGCCAGATGAAAAATTAATCCCAAAACACATGAGGGCCTTTATCAGGGAAGCTCCCCCATGTAGTTGCTTCCATCTGTGAGAGGTTGGGGGCTAGAAACGTGTATTTTGGTTAAATTACCAGCGTTTCGTCAGAAACTTCTCATATTCCTTTCCCTACATGGGGGAGCTCCCCTGATGAAGGCCCTCATGTGTTTTGGGATTATTTTTTCATCTGGCTTTAATTATTTTGCTTATTTATTATAGTTTTATATTTCCTTTTGCTGCATTTGCGCATTGGTTTATAAAAACTTTGTTCTAGTTCTATATATTTAATAATTCAAGTTTTACTCCCTCCTATATTTAAATTTTATCTTATATATATATATCTACGAATATAAAATCTATAATTTTGATGTAGTCTCATTTTTCTTTTTCCTCTTCTTTTTTCTCTTCTTTTTTTTTTTTTTTTTTTTTTTAAATAAATAAATGGTTTCTAATTTTAATAAATATTCATTATGGTGATAAATAATTTTTGCTTGATATTATTTAGAACTGTAATTGTAATTTAGATTAATAGTTAATTAAAGTCAGTTTAATTAATTAATAATTATTGTTCTTACGTCATATTGATAGCTTCAACTAAACTTTGAGATTGCTTAAATATTTGATACTACTTACGATGAATGTGTTTTTATACTTCTGCTTTATGAATTTATTTCTCGTGAAACAATGTTTATTCTAACTGCAGGTTATATTTTATATTATTTCTTACATTCCTCCGCCCCCCCCCCCCCCGCCTTCATTAAAAACAATCCTTTTTTTTTTTTCTTTTTTTTTCAAAATTGGGTCACATTTCGTGTTTTTTGTGTAATATCGCTAATCAAAATATGTTTTCGTTTGAATTAATGTAAAATAAGTATTCTATTTTTTCAAATCTAAATTTAAAAAAATATATATATTCTGGACACATTAGCTTTAGTGAGTTATTGTGGAAAATTGTTCATCTGTTTATTTTTCGTTCTCATTCTTATTGTTGTTATAATATATACAGGGTGTTTCAAAAGTCCCCCCCCCCTCCACTCCCTCCTAACTCGAAAATGAGTCGGAATTTTGAAAAATGGCGAAACATGTATTTAATCAATTCGAGACGGACCTCTTTCAGTGAAAAAAGTTTGGGCCGGGGGAGGGGGGAGGGCAAGGGGGAGCCGCTAGGGACGGCAACTTTAAAATTTCAAAAAGGAAGGTTTGTCTTGTAATACATCCCTGGAAACGTCTCTTCAAAACAATGAATTTGATATAAATAGTTTTGCCGTACGATGATTATTAAAGGAGATAAGTGAGTTTTTAGACTTTGGAAATGTGGATTTTATACTTATGTATCCACTTTAATAATCACTGCAGGACAAAACCATTTATGTTAAAGTCATTGTCTTGAAGAGACGTTAGCCGGGATGTATCACAAGACATACCTGCCCATTAGAAATTTCAAAGTTGCACTCCTACCACCCCCTTGCCCGGCCCAAACATTCTTGGGCAAAGTATGTCTACGTCTCTTCAAGAAAATGAATTTAGTATAAATAGTTTTGTTCTGCAGTGATTATTAAAGAGGATACATAAGTATAAAATCCACATTTCAAAAGTCTAAAAACTAATGTATCTCCTTTAATAATCATCGTAGGGCGAAACTATTTATATCAAATTCAGTGTCATGAAGAGACGTTTTCAGGGATGCATCACAAGATATACCTTCCCATTTGAAATTTTAAAGTTGCCCTCCCTAGCGGCCCCCCTATTCCCCCCCCCCGGGCCCAAACTTTTTTCACCGAAAGTGGTCCCTCTCGAATTCATTAAATACGTGTTTCGCCATTTTTTAAAATTTCGGTTCATTTTCGAGTTAAAAAGGTGTGGGGGGGGACGGTTGGAATACATGTATGTATATATATATATTGAATGACTATTTTTCGTTCTCATTCCTTTCTTTTATTATCAAATGGATTATATATATATATATATATATATATATATATATATATATATATATATATATACATACATACATTACGGTGTATGAGAGATGCTTTTTATTTTATCTTTATACCGCAAGAAACATAATATTAAGATACATCAATCAAATGCACAAAATTATGTCTTCCTCAGAAATGTGGTATGATTAGAAAAAATATTTATTAAAAAAAGGTAAAAATATATTAGCGCTTATCATAAAATATTTTTTAGATATATTCTAAAAACTACATACATAAACAATTCCATTATTAGAAAAATACTAAAACAAGATGTGGGAACTTTTTCCGGTATTAAAAAGTAAATATAGAATAAAATCCTCTTCTGACATTTCTTAAAATATAACAATTCCTGACAAGTTTCTTCTTTTCACATTACTTTCCAGAAAAAGCTACTAATATAGTAAGCCTTAAAATTCTATTTCTGAAAATCTTTTCGCTGTATAAAGATTTAACGAAACACGTGAATAAAGTTCTAAAAAGATATGTAACATCACCATCAGGAAATTGTTACTTTGTTATTACTTTCTTCTATATGTAACATAGAGAAAGTATTGGATTCGTGAAAATTTTCGACCTTCGTTTTTTGATGGATTTACACGTTTTGGGATGTCCAGAACACGAATTAATAGTTTTTAGAAAATGTCTGTCTGTATCACTTTTTTTTGGACGCTGTATCTCAAGAACCAATGAATTAAATTTAACCAAACTTGGTATTTAGTTGCACCCTGACATAAACTGGTGCTGATTAGATTTGGGGATCAATCGCTCAACAGGTGGCGCTGTGATCTCATTTTTTCAAAATTTTTAACATGGCAGTATAGGACAAAATTTCGTATAAATGTACATAATGAGAGTTATTTTTAACTTGTGATTGTAAAATTAATATGAATTATTGATAATAGTAGTAGTTAAATAGGAAAAAATTTCTGTGCATGTTGGAGCATCGCTTCCCCCCCCCCATGGGGGGGGGGGGTACATTTTGAAGATGGGTATCTTTCGAAAGATCTCGTTATTACCTTTAAAAAGAATGGTTGAATAAATCTGTGATAATTTAAAACAAAGTTATCATTTTTTTTTTTTTTACTTTTAACAAAAAAAAAATCGTATTTTTTTTTTTAAATATTGTTACTGATTGAATTTGTATAGGAAAATATAGAAGAAAGTCTTGTGGTGGCTACAACATACTAGTTTTTCGTCTATATTTATACAAAAATAAAGTATTGGATTCGTGAAAATTTTTGAACTCCGGTTTTCGATAGATTTAAACGTTTTATGATGTCCTGAACACGACTTCTCATTTAGTCGGACCATGACTTAAACTGGTGCTTATTATATTTTGGGATATATCGTTTAACAGATGGCACTCTCCTCTCATTTTCTCAATCTTTAATATAACAGTATATGTGAAAATTTCTTATGTATGTACATAAAGAGAGTTATATTTAAAGAATTATTGTGAAATTATTATAAATTATTGATATCAGCAGTAGTAAACTAAGAAAAAATTGTGTGCATATAGGAGCATCGCTCTTCCGTGGGGGGAGGGAGTACCGCCCAGGGGTGTCTGTAAATTTTCAGTATGGATATCTTTCAAAAGAACTCGTCAGTACCTTAAAAACAATTCAATTCTTTTCATTTTTAACGGGAAGAAAAGAGCATTCCCTCACATGTGGGCACAAAATTGACATTCTTTTGGCATTTAGTGTTATAATTTTCTCAGATGCAAATCGTCTGCATTCATCAGGGAAAATAATTTTAAGGAATAATAATTTAACAAATTATACTGCATGAATTCATATAGGAAATTATAGAAAAAAAGTCTTGTGGTGGCCACAACACATTGGTTGAGAACTATTTTTATATTTCAGGCATAGATTGGTGAGAGAGAAAAAATTAAAAATACGTATCAGTATATTCTCTTTTTAAATAATTTCATGTACTGCAGATAATTAACCTTCATGCAATGTAATACATTCTTTTAATGCTTCCCTCGAAAATATTTATAAGTAATACGTACATAGTTTCCTTAAATGGTCATACATTTACGAAACAATATCAGTTTACATGCTGTTTTAAACAATTTAACACGAATAAAATGAAATTTAAATTACATCCATGCATACCGTAATGTATAAGAATTCTTCTTTGTATCTGTGAAAAGAACCACAATTTCTGCACTCGCAAAAATCTATATAATTCTTGTGACTTTGACCTGTAATATGCCTACCAAATTTTATTTCAATCAAATGCGAAGTTTAGACACTTGCGCACTTCAGCTTCAAATAATTTGAGTCTATTTGACGTACTGAATGATAATTCTTCTTTGTGCCCCTGCAAAGGAACTGTAAATCCTATACACATAAAAAAAAAAAAAAAAAAAATCAATACAGTTCTTGCGAAGGTGACCTATAACATGTCTACCAATTTTCAACTCAATCAAATATAATTTTTATTAAAATCACACATCAACTGTGGAAGAAAATCATATTTATTGAAATTTTTATTTTTTTCCGACTGAGTGAAAATAATGCCTGGACCGGGAGTCGAACCCCGGATCTTTGACTTACAAGGTCAAGGCTCTACCAATTGAGCTATCCAGGCCGACAACCGGTCAGCATTACTCACTCAGACAACCTTTAGGCAGAAACATCTCTGGTCTATCATGTAGATAGCTCAATACCCATTGTTTAATGGTGTTTTCCATTTCCTGCGGCTTATTTCTGTTTAGCTATCTACATGATAGTCCAGAGATGTTTCTGCCTAAAGGCTGTCTGAGTGAGTAATGCTGACCGGTTGTCGACCTGGATAGCACAATTGGTAGAGCCTTGACCTTGTAAGTCAAAGATCCGGGGTTCGACTCCCGGTCCAGGCATTATTTTCACTCAGTCGGAAAAAAATAAAAATTTCAATCAATCAAATATATCGCTTAGAAGCAAGCGAGATCATTCACAGACATAACACGGCCTCTCTCACGCACACATACATTATGATAAAACTTGCAAAATACAATTCAGCAGCCCAGAAAACATAGTTACATTTTATCATGGTTATAAAGCTTTTCCTTCACATATTCGATAAATTAAAAAAAAATAAATGAAAATCAGTTTCTGAAATTTCTCTTGATATAAAAAAAAAAATAAATAAATAAATAAATTTAAAACAAAATGCTGTTCTGAAGTAATATGACAATCTCTGACATATTTCCTTTTTTACGCATTATTTTCCAGAAACTACTAATATCGAAAATCTTAAAATTCTATTTCCGAAAACTTTTTTCGCTGTGTAGAGATGTGAATAAAGTTCTAAAAAGATATTTAACATCTCTGTCACGAAATTGTTACTTTGTAGAGAACTATTTTTATTGTTCAGGTATTGATTGGTGAAAGAGAGAACGAAAAATTGGTACCGAAGTGCGTTGATTTGTGAGGTAGAACGAAAAATTGAAACCGAAGTGCTTTTGTTGCTCAGGCTATCGATTATTAATCTGTGGCTTATTTTCTAGAATTGCTTAGTGACTGCATTTTTTATATTGCATATTTATCTGATGAATAATATATGGATTTTTCTTTTCTCTTTCCGAACATGTACTATGTAAGGAGCGTATTATAATAATAAAAAGATCTGAGTATAAGATTTCGGTATAGCTTTATTTTTGAGATAGCTTGAATTCTTTTTGTAATTTTTATGGTGATTTATGTATGTATGTGTATAATTAGGTATGTGTGTGTGTACGTGTGTGTTTATGTGTGAGTAAACGATAGATTTTAAACGGTATATTTCTCAGAGCATAAATATTGTTGGTATGTTATCGGTCACCGTCGCACGAACTTTATAGATTTTTTATAAATGTAAGATTTAATTTCATTTTCAGGGCACCAGAGGGAATTTTTATATGCAGGGGCGTTTGTGTTCAGGGTTTACCCCTAATTTCAGGGTTTTTACTCTAACCATCTGTATTTTCATATTTCCTATAAAGTAATTTTTTGTTTTCATTGGTTGTTCATTTGTCATCCAAATGATATGTGAATAAAATGTGAAAAGATTGAGGGCTTCTGGCCTAAATAGTTTGAGTATTATTTGATATTTTGAGTTTTTTCTAATTTGAGGCTCTAATTTTCAGGGTTTTTACCTTTGAGTCACAATCACCCCTGTTTATATGTTTCATGCTATAGAAACATATTTTATTATAGTGAAGTATTATTCATTTTAAGAGTTTATTCTCAAAAAAAGGACTGTTTATTCAGTGATTTTCTAATTTCCAGCGTAATCTGTTATAGAATAAGTTTTAATCCATGTAATTACACAATAAAGAAAATACAATTATCAGCTTTCTTCAAAGCAGGTTTTAATCATGATCTGTTGATGCAGGGGTTTGTTTTGGTTAAATGGAATAGAGATATTTATTCTACGGTGTTAAAAATAAATGTTCATACATGAATACAATACCGTAAAAGGATTAACAAAATAATAAAAATAAAATAAATAATGAAAAGCTGATGAAATAGATTTTGAATATTAATGTTAAATAGCATTATAAAGTTAAATGACGGCATAGAGTGAATGAAATAACTAATATAACATACAATTAAAAGTTTTTGATTTCGCTGAGCGGAACTCGCGTTACATGTGTGATCCTCTAAACGTATCCAAAATTATACGAATAATTTTTTTTTTTTTTTTTTTTCTTATTATTATTTTATTTGAGAACTCATTAACGTAGCGAAACTTTAATTACTAGCAAACCCGTGCGAAGTTTTCAGAATTTATTTATTTATTTATTTACCTTTAAAATTTGAAACTTCTAAAACTTATACGAATTTCACCACCTAATTTAAATTTTATTTCATCAGAAGCCAAATCACACTGCTCTGCATGAAAATTGCCCCAACACCATTTTTGCAAATTTTTATGTAAAATGACCTCCTGAATCCTAATAGGACGCTCATTTTGCCCTATCACCCACCGTTTTTTAGGGACGGCCCCATACTTTTTTCATTTTTCGGTAATTTTACGGCTATAAATTTGATTTTACGGCGGGGAAAGGATTTTTTTAACTGTTGAATGTCTTCTGAGGGCTACAGAGTTGGAAAATTCTCAAGCATGAACATTTGCGGCAAGGGGGAAATTGGGGAGGGGGATTTGCCACTGAAATTATGCATAACATTTCTTATATTTTTTTTTATCAATTATTATTGTTATTTATTAAACATTATATATTTCTGTTTTTAAGCGTTAAATTAATTCTTTTTCATTTTCCAAATAAAATTCGTGGCCATAAACTTACCAAACAGTGATAAAATTTGGGGAAGAGGGTGGTGTCCCGATAAAACGGTAGGTGACTGGGCAAAATGGTAGTCATATTCGGATTCAGGAGTTCATTTTACATAAAAATCAGCTAGAATCAAATCAGGGATCTTTTTTTTTTTTTTTTTTTTTTTTTTTTTTGCAGTGCAGTGCAGTGTTATTATTAATTTTTGTGGGATGAAAATGCCAATAGTAGTTAAACAAAATCCTTCAAAAAAAAAGTTTCAAAATAAAATTCATGTTTGACGACCCAATTTCCATACTTTCCCATGCATGGCAGCTTTAGTGTAGCATCCCTATGGCGACTTTTAAATTTTTGCCACCATGTTGGCGATTTGTTTTAATTTATTTTTTAATTTATTCATTTTTTGTTTGAAAAAAAAAAAAAAAAACTTAGTACCTATTTTGATTTACTATTGCGTTTTTTAGTCAATCTATGACAAAAATTCATATTTTGTTTATATCTTTAAAATACTGCTAGGTTTAAAATGACGCTTGCAAAGATTGTAAAAATGGAACTTTTAAAAATAGATTTTTCCATAAAATGATTTCATCAGACAAATATTGTAATTTTTTTTATTACATCACTGAACTCACTCCGCTTGCTTAAATATTGATTATGTATTATTGTATTATTTTTTATAGTCGCGTGTTAAATTAGGTCACTAGCGTATCGTTTCTAGAAAATTTAATCGTAACTGATCCACGTTAGAGAAATATATAGATATTCGTTTTTAAAAAGTGTTTCTGTTAGCCTTCGGATAAAGGCCTATTGATTATACAAGGGCAATAAACCTGAGTTGTGTGCCTTCTATGGAGTTTCTTTGTAAGAGGACCTAGTCCGTAGTACCGCGAGTTTCGGAGACATCCATGGAAAACTTGAAACAGCTAGGCCGACGAGTACGACCTGTGTTTTAAATCGGTGCCTCCTGTATATCATCTTAGTATACTCGTAAATGCAAGTAATTGTGAGAAGATGAAAATCTTTGTAGATTAATAAAAAACAAATATAGCGAGTTCCGTTAAGAATCGAAATAATTTTACTCCAATAAGTAAAACATGTTTACCTTCTTGCTATATATGTCAATTATTCATGAAGAATTTTTCCACATTGTTTTAATCTGCAACATATCGCACCATGGCAAGAAAAGGGGCACACGATTCAAAAGTATAACATTTGAGAAAAATCCACTTAAAGATATTCAATAAAACGTTAACTAGGGTATAACACAATAAAACAGATCCCGCTGCCTCTCAAATAGATAATTTTCGAGATAGAGATATGATTCTTTTCGGGCAAGTTTTTTCGGTACTTCATACACGTTTTTAATGACATAAACTCAAAATTGCCATTTTTTTTTTTTACTTGTGTCACTTTTCTTGCCGGAGTGCTGTATGTTGCAAATTTTTGTTATATTATGATATTAATTTACAAATTTTCTCATATTTTTCATCATCTTATGCAAGTCTATTTGTGTTTGTTATGCATTGTTAAAATTAAATGTTAACGTTTCTCTACAAAATGGTGCAAATTCAGGCAATTAGGTTTTAACCAGAAGTTTGGTACCACATTTTACCATTTTACTAAAACTTACTACTAAATACTGAAATTCAAATTTTTAAAAATATTACTAGCAGATAAATTAGTTTGAATTGGTACCACATTTTAGTATAAAACGTATATAAAAAAAAAAAATAAATAAATAAATAAAAATACTTTTGATCCATGGAATTTGGTTCATTACAATTATATTTATTTTATTTTTTGATATGAAATATTTTTTAATATTTTTCTAATTTAATTTACAGCCTAAATTTATGCCCATTTTATTTCCAGGAAATTAATATTTGACAGACACTATTTCAGGAAATTGTCTTCAATCTTAATTTTCTCTTTCTACAGTTACTTGGTGGTTAAAGAGCCATTGGAAATCGTTGATAAATTATGTTGCAAATTAGAAGCTAAATGACGTGCAAAAGTAAAATGGTAATAACTTATCAATTTGTCGGTAAAATCGTTAAATATAGAGACTCGTTAATTCAAGATTGAAATGATATAAATTTCCAGAAATATCAAATTGTTTTGTTGATATTAAAAACTACATATAGTCTATCATTTTAACGTGTTTTTAGCCTAAAAAGGATATTTAAATTTATAAATATACAATAATTTTTTTCTAGATAATAAAAAAAGTTACTGTTACTAGTGTCTTTTTTTTTTTTTTTTTTTTTTTTTTTTTTGTCTCCGACCGCATCTATTCACGGAGGGCAGTGTGAGCCGTCATGAGAGGTATCAATATGTACCGAATACTCTATGGCAGACATTTCAGTTAGTTATAGAAATTTCTATCATCTTAATTGATGAAGTTATTAATTAAAAATGTCGTGTTAATAAACGTACTCTATTTGCCATTTTGCAAAAAAATTCTCAAATCATTCTTCTTTCAGTCTTATGACGTTATTTTCCACAGAAAAATTAAAATGTGATCAATGGTGTAAAAAAATTAAAATAAATGTCATGTTGCTATAAGTGACAAAGAGATTTTTCGTCTGCAAATAAATAATAAAAAGCGTTATCTTAGATATTTTCAGTGAAAAAACGAGTTTAGGATTGTAATTTGTCATCTGCAGATATATATATTATATATATATTCTATTTTTAGAAAATTAATTTTCTTATTGGCAGTTTTTTATGTTGTTAATAATTATTTTTATATATATTTTTTTTTAATGTGTGTGTGTGTAAACAATGAAATAGTGTCGTGTATGTGTAATTGGCTGCATTTCTTTTTGTCTTTAAAATGTATTTATCTTTTTTTTTTTTTTTTTAACGTATTTTAAAATACTTCGGATATATTTTGGTATAAAAAAGAAATTTTTGAGATTCAAATTTGAAGCTCATTTATAAATGACAGAATCATTTAAAGCATTGAGAATTTTTTAACATTATAGAATTAAACATTTCTATGATACATTTCATATTTCTAATTATGGCAAAGAAAAAAAAATCATCATCTGAAACTCTTATAAAATCGAGTAGATTTTATTCAACGTTATTTTAAGATGTAGGTAGAAAAGAATGAAAAATTGAAGCTGTAGGAGATTTTTCAAAATTAATAATAGTAATAATAAACTTTTCTTTTCAGATATTTTCAAATGTGTAAAATTATTATCTACGTGTACATTAAAAATATATAGAGAGTATATATACTGCCCTAAATTAACTAAAAAAATCAATAGTAAAAAGTATAGGCATTGGGAAAAATAGGTACTATTTTATTATTATTTATTCATTTTTTAACCAAGCAATTATATCAAAAAATTTATCGCCAAATAGTGACTTGCCAAAGGGGTCGTTTACTAAAGCTGTAACACAAAATGGTCTAGATATTAGGAATTTCTTTCTATTCTTAAAAAAAAAAAAAAAAATGCTGATTTTTAACACATTATCATGAAAAACGGCAGTTTTTTGAGTGACGCAAGCGGAGGGACAAACGGGACGCTGCAAACTCATATATACGGCTAGTTTGAAATCAAAGAGATTTGTAAAAGCCGACACTTAATATCTCAGCAAATATGCCATGTTTTGTTCTGATCTTTTCAGAATAGTCTTTTATCTTCGGTCTTAATCTATCCTGAAAATTTTACATTTCTACACGCAGTATATTTTGAGATCTGAATCTCAATTTAAAGCCAAAAAGGGAAAAAAGTTGGTGTAATGGACTGAAATTCTGAAAAATATCTCTAAAACGGCTCGAAGGATTTTCATATAATTAATATATGTTGTTAATAGGATTTTTCTGAATCTAGTAACGTTTTCGTTTTTTTCAGGAAAACTCTTGTTTTTTATATAAATCGCTTTAAATATGGAACTATATTACTCCGCCAATTACATATGTTTCTTCGGGTGAAAACGCTGTTATCCGGTTCTTACTTGTGAGGTATGCGGGTTGGTTTGTTGACCGATTTGAATGCAGCCAACGAATTATTTAGAATTTTTTTTTAACGCAAAAGTACTTTATTACATGTTTAAAATATTTATTGTATGTATACTAAGTCAAATTCACTTAAATATATTTTCTCTTCTGTTATGAAAAAAATATTTTTGATTTCAAAATTTCATATTTAGTCAAAAAAATATTTAGATGATATTTTAAATAAGGAAGTATTTTGTAATTTTAGATATTCCATTTTATCATAATAATGATGAATTTACAATTTTTTAAAGCTAAAAAATTTTTAATCATTCCTGAACATCGATTTTATAATAACTCAATGATTTGCAATTCCTATTCATGTATCCTTACGCGCCGGGAATGCAAAAAAAAACAGCAAATAGAGTTTTGGCGCCATCTATCGTTTTTATTTCAAACATACTATTTCGTAAATACATGTATATATATATTTTTCTTTTTAAAAATTAAAAATCTCTTTTGAAAATACAGTTAGAGTTTATTCATTTATTTATGTTTCAGACTTTAAAATAATACATATTTTAAATATTAACATAATCAAAATTTTTTATTATTATTCAAAGCAATAATGACTACGGGATGAAACAGTGTTTATTAGAAAAAGCAGTGTTTTTAATAAACAGTGTTTAAACAGTGTTTTAGTAAAATTCATTTTTCACGAATTTTATTAAAATTCATGAAAAATGTGTCAAATAGCAATTATTAAAAAACACGTCAAAATAAGTAAATAACATCTTCACTTTGAAACCCATAATAATTTATTTCAAAAAAATTATTCTTTCTTTTCTTTTTTTAATTAATTAATTTGTGCATGAAAAATTATATTTCATAAATATATTTACAATTGCAATAAACAAAAAATCCTCCTTTAATTTTAAATAACTATTTCTACGTGTTTCTAAACATTTTCGGTAAAAAAAAAAAAAAAAAAAAAGTTAAATCTGTATGTATATGATTTTTAATATAAACTACTAGATGGCGCCACTACATTTAATTTATTTTTCTTAAAAAAAAAGAAATAAATAAATAAAAAACTTTTAATTGCTTCGAAACATGTAGAAATAATTATTTAAAATTAAAGGAGGGTTTTTTGTTTATTGTATTGTAGCTGTACATATATTTATGAAATAGTATTTTTATGCAAAAATTTCATTTTTTTTAAGCTTTACTTATATTTTCCATAAAAATTTTCTCCAGGTGATTTTATCTTATTTTTAAAATTATAGAAATATAAAGCTTAATTTATATTTTGTCTATTTTTCCCCCAAACGTTTTATATGAAAATATATACGAAGTAATTTTTACCTGCACTTTTGATGAAAATTTAAATTGTGAATATTGGAGCAGTATACTTAGCCTCAAAAGGGGAAAGAAAATATATAAAATTCCATTTTTAACATTTACTTGATTTTTTCTTTAACTGTTTAATTTGTAATTCTCTAAAAAGAAACTTGCAAAATGTAAATTACGTAATTCTAACTTAAATTTGAAAATTTTCACTTTTTTTTCTTTTTTTTTTAAGAGTTTGAGAATCCCAGTCAATATTTTTTCCTAGTGCGAAGCTTCTCCATTTTGTTTCCAAGTGGCATTCTACTTGAAAATTTGTCAATATGATAACGTTTGAAATACTGAATTAATTCACACTAAATTTGTAGTGTAGATTTATCTCAGAAATGTATTTGATATGTTCATTTGCCAACTTAATCCACCCTCTTGTTTCCCTGTGCCAGCACACTGAAAATTTCAAATTTACATTAGAAAGGTTTTATGAACCGATTTGCTTAAAACTCCATGTACACATAGCCTTCATTTATAAATCCACTAAGTCCATTAATAAATTGTAGCTGCCATTTTGAAAAAAATAGTGGCAACTTCATAAGAAAAGATAAATTAGTTTACCCTTCCTAGGAGCGAGAAGGACTTGTTTTAATTTTTTTATCAATAACCACTAAAAAGTAATGATATCAGTACAAAAAACCCTTAACGGCTTAAAAGTTTGTGACGCCGCTACTTTATGACTATACGAATTTGAAATATGAGTCTTAAAAATAATGATATTAAATTTTAAGTGACGCTTTGCAATTAGTTAAAATATACATAGATTTTCTTATTTGATCATTCACTTTTATATTTTATTTATATTTATAATGCAAACGTAATATTTTTAACTTGAAGATCAGACAGATATATAAAATATACTCACTGATGCTTTTTCATTCGCATTTCAAATTCTAAATAACAGTTTTAAAAGGAATGATATAAAAATTCCAGTGGCGCCTCGGTGTTATTTTAAAAGATTTGTTTTTAGATTCCAATAAAATTACTTTGTTTTGTCTAATGAAGTATATTTACACATTTAAACAGTGCTTTTAATTTTCAAATATACTGTCAAATAATTATACTTTCACTGAGTTAGCATTATAAATTAAAATTATTTATTTCAATAAATTGATTTATCTTTTGCGTCACGCTATCCAAAACTGCAAGTAAAATTTGTGTAAATGTTTTCTTTATGTCACACTACCTCTTTGAGCAAATTTTCACTTAGTTGGACACTATGATACTATGTTTTGGATAGCGTGATGCAAAAGATAAATCTATTTATTGAAATAAATAATTTTAATTTATAATGCTAACTCAGTGAAAGTATAATTATTTGACAGTATATTTGAAAATTAAAAGCACTGTTTAAATGTGTAAATATACTTTATTAGACAAAACAAAGTAATTTTATTGGAATCTAAAAACAAATCTTTTAAAATAACACCGAGGCGCCACTGGAATTTTTATATCATTCCTTTTAAAACTGTTATTTAGAATTTGAAATGCGAATGAAAAAGCATCAGTGAGTATATTTTATATATCTGTCTGATCTTCAAGTTAAAAATATTACGTTTGCATTATAAATATAAATAAAATATAAAAGTGAATGATCAAATAAGAAAATCTATGTATATTTTAACTAATTGCAAAGCGTCACTTAAAATTTAATATCATTATTTTTAAGACTCATATTTCAAATTCGTATAGTCATAAAGTAGCGGCGTCACAAACTTTTAAGCCGTTAAGGGTTTTTTGTACTGATTTATATACATATATATATATATATTTATATATAATTGCATATTAATTAAAGTGTATTTGTATATTTAAAAAAAAAAAAAAAAAAGCGAAAGGGTGTTTTTCACATGAAGTGCTATTTTTACAAATGCTTTTTGGATACTTAAATTCGTTGTTTAATGTTTATTAACACTTTTTTTTTTTTGTTAACCACGCCCACTTATCTTAAAATTTTACATGTATTTATTATCTTCTTTTCAAAACTATATCTATATAAAGGTATTAAATATTATGTATTTCAATTTAACACTGAATATCAGGATTTTTGTAATATTTTCCTGACTTTGTCTTGGATTATGCACTATTAATATTCCTATTCAGTAAAAGGCAAAGCACCGAATAGGCGGGCAGAGCTCCGTAGTGGTTAATAAGTGAAGCGAGTCGGGAGAACAGGAAGCCTCCCTCGGTAGTTGGTGAGCGGAGTAAGCAGGGGGCAGAGCCCCCTAGTGATGTAAAAAATATCTAATTTATTTCTAACTGTATTTATTGTGATTTATACGGATTTGTTTTGTTAAAATTGCATGTATTTAAATGATTCGATAATTCTCCTCTTCAGTTTACATTGATAAGTGTTTGTAACAGATTCGCAATGGTTATTAATATGAGAAGATTATTATAATTTTTATGTATGTAATAATTTCGATATTTTAAAAATTATTATTTTGATATGATTAATACATGATATTTAAAAAGCGATGGAACTGTATTTATTAAGACATTAATAATCCCAAGCCATGTGTTTTATTACTTTAAAAGTAACTATTTAAACCTCCCATTTAAAAATTTTTGTTTAAAATTTTAAAAGTTGTTATAGAGTTGTATTTATGGTATAAAAACTAACAAAAATACATATAGATAAGTAAATAAATGAAATAGAAACATAAAGAAATGTATTTATATTATCTTTACATCTACACCCAAAATTCTATTCAGAAGTATCCTCGAGCATTAATTTAAGTTTATCATGCTAAAATGAAGCATTATTTTCTAAATTAGAAATATGGTAATGCACCACCACACTCTAGAATGTAGAAAAAGAGGGGGGGGAAAGCTAAAAACACCATAGAATTAACATGGGAAGAAAACCAAAAAAACTCACAATGTCAAGTGTGTTAAAAAAGAAAAAAAAAAAAAAACGGTTCACACCGGAAGTAATAAAAGGCCAAATTTGACTAGAAAAGGACATCGAACAGCGGGAAAGGGCGGGCTGGGGCGTTAAATACATCGTCCAGGGTTAATACGATGAGAAATATTTTTAAATTGATTTTTCATCTAAATTCATATAAAATACTTTTACTTCACACGTTTATAAGCAAAGAAACCTTTTCTTTTGAAAAACTAAACTTTTATCAAAATAAAATATAAATGCTAGCACCTAGCAGGACTTTTCAAAAAACTAATGGTAATAAACTGTAAATATTTTTTCAGGTGACATAGTTGATATTCGTATGTTCTCCTCTGCCCTTATTTTTCTGATCCCTTTATAACTCTTACAGTAACTTCGGGAGGAAATAGAAAATATTTACGATCTTGTAAGAAAAATAATATGCTTTACTGAATAATAATAATAAAAAGAGATTGAAAAGTTACAGCTACTACGGCCAAAAATATTTTTGTATGTTACAAATTTTTTTGAAGTTTATATTAAAAGCGAAAATCGCATCAAAAATTTCTTTTAAATTTAGAAAAAGGATTTAAAAAAAGAGAGAGAGAGAGAGAGAGAGAATAAAGAAAAAGGAAATGAAATAAGTTTTAAGATGGGAACAAAAAAAAAAAGCTCATTTTAGTCTGTGTTATATGTTTAGGATTTATTTTCAATTTCAAACAACTGATATTTAATCTTAAAAAAATAATCATAGTTTTATTTTTTAAATCTTTCTCTTAACGAACATGTCATTTACTTCAAAATACAAATTTATGAGCGTTTTGCCTTAAAGAAAATTAGTTTTCTTAACTTTTTCAGAAAACGAGGATTTCGATGCAATTTTCTGCCTTCCTGCATTCTTCACCTGAATATAATTGTAACACATATTCATTACTGGTTTTATTTCTACATTCCCTCTCTTTATTTTTCTTTTCTTCATCATTTTTAAAAATAGAAATTACGAAATATGAAAAGCGCATAACGGAGAATACAGAATACAGAAAAGGCATTTAATTACACAGTCACGAAAGCAGTTATTTTGCGATGAAATTTATTTTTTTCTTTTACCGTTATTGATCTTATACTAGAAGCTAGAGTTGAAACTTAACTCTTTTTATCGGGCGAGACAGTCGATCTTGTCGCGCTAGTAATAGTAGGGGAGAGTGGGGATGAATGAGACATTTTTCATGTTTTTATTAATAACGTTCACCATATGTAATTCAGAATTTTGTAACATTGCACACAAGTACACTTTAGTAATCAGTTACAAATAAACATACTAACTTAAATAAAAAGTTATAATTTTTAATTAATAATATTTTTTTTTTTTTTTTTTTTTTTTTTTACATGCATGTGCATTGTCCCATTCATCCCCATATGTGGGGATGAATGGGACAGAACTGAAGTTAACAAAGAAAACAAAACAAAATGGAAAGTAAATAAATTTTTAAAGTTAAATTGGTGTATGTGATTTTATTACACACGATGGATTTACTGAAATTAACAAAAACTGGTGTATTGACTCAAATTAACATCGAAAGGCAAAAGTCCTTTGGTAATTTAATCTAATAAGATTTAATCTAAAAATAAATAAATAAATAAGACACTAGAAAGATATAAATCATTATAATAGAGTACAAATTATTCAGATAAATTTTTGTTTCCGACTGATCGGAAAAAATAAGCATTCTGTATTACATTAATAATCACCAGGGTTTATTTAATTAGATTGATTGAAATTGTGATTTTAATCCAATTATTATTTGCTTATTTTTTAAACTATTGATATTATTAATTTAAGTTGTATTGAATATTCTAAATTATAATTTTTTTAATCATAATTATTATAAACAAAATTCGGAACAATTAATTTCAATCTATTTTTCTCTAAATCCATGCTATTTTTATCATTCCATGTTATAACTACTGAACTACAGGTTATAAAAATATTGAAAATCTATTTACGATTTGTTTTAATATAATTCTTGTGTACAATTTTAAATTAGCATATAATGGGGAATGTCCCATTCATCCCCATTCAAACTGTCCCATTCATCCCCACCACCACATGATCATATAAAACAGGAAATATGTTTAATGAACAATTGTCAATATTCTTCTTGAATATTGTTACGAAATTGTAAATAATTGTGTTTATTTTTGTATAAATTCTTTCAAAGAGGCTTAGTAAGTTGATAAAGTGCTAATTTTGTGCATTTCTAGTCGTTTTAGCGTTGAAATAGCCTTATTTTCCCTTAAAAACGCATTAAAAAGCCCCAGTAATGCAGGTAAGCGATTTGGCGCCAAATTTGGCAACTTTTTCCCACCTTGGCGATTTTTTTGGCGACCTTGGCGAGAAAATCCTTATATGGGATATACCAAATATGGAAGCTGTAAGTTGATTGGTTGACCACTTTCTAGAGTTTTCTCGAAAAATCTGGGTTCCATGGAACAGCATATAAGGAGCGTTTCCTCGCCAAGGCAGTCAGTTCAGTTCAGATCTCAGCCAGCTTCGCTAGTGCTTGCATTGCTCTTAAGCCTCTTTGAGAGAGACTTGCTTCAAGTGTTATTGTTATACAGTTTGTACTGTGGATTTGCTATTGACAGCTGTTGTTTAAGCTGTGTTTACTGTTTGAATTGAAGCTGATACTTGGTTTATAGACCTGCATTTTTCTAGAATTTTCTGTGAATAAATTACTGAATTTTTGTACGTTTGGCCTTTCATTCCCAGACAACTCACGAACCCCCAAGTACGCAACATTTCTGGTGTCAGAAGCGGGGATTTGTCTGTGAATGGTGATAACGAGAGCTATGGAACAAGAAATGAAGAAATTTCTAGAAGGACTCACTGCTCAGATGAATGAGTTAAGAACCGGATTGATAGAGAAAATGGAAACAGGACAGGAAAAGATGGAAGCATCGCAAAGAGAAATGAAAGATAGCCTGAGTCAAGAGATGAAAGAAATGAAGGTAGCACAAGAGAAAATGGAAACATCGCAAAGAGAGTTGAAAGACGGTTTGACTGAAGGAATGAAGGTAGCACAAGAGAAAATGGAAACATCGCAAAGAGAGTTGAAAGACAGTTTGACCGAAGAAATTAAATCTAATCAAGACGAGATGAAGAGAGAACTTTCGACAGTAAAGGAAGTGATTGAAAGTAAATTATCGGATATGGGAAGCAGAATAGATGGAATAGAAGAGAAAGTTTTGAAAATAGAAGAGAGTTTTGAAGAGAAAGCAATGAAGATCGAGGAAAATGTTATGAAAGTAGAAAAGAATTTTGAAGAGAGATTTATGAAGATAGAAGAGAATTTTGAGGAGAAATTTAAAGAAAATTTTGATCAAGAGCTGAAAGGAAGGGTTTCAGAGATAGAAAGCAAGTTTAAGAGAATAGAAGAAGATTTGGAGAAAAAAATGGAAGAAAAGTTAGAATCCATGCCCCAGGAAACTGAAAAGAAAGAGAGAAGAATCCAGAATCAGGAATTTATTAAGCTATCTACCTACGATGGCAGTTCCTCCTGGCATGTATATAAGACGCAGTTTTCCATCGTTGCTGAAGCTAACGGCTGGGACTCTGCCGCCAAGTCAGTCCACTTAGCAGCAGCATTGCGGGGAGATGCAGCCGAGATCCTGAGAAATGTTTCTAAAGAAGAAAGGAACGACTTCGAGGCCCTGACTAGAGCACTGGAGCTACGGTTCGGAGAGAAGTGTTCTAAGGACTATAGTCGCCTCCAGCTAAAGTCCCGTTACCAGAAAATGGGCGAAAGTTTGCAAGAGCTGGCAGCGGACATTCAGAGATTGTCACACCTAGCATTCTCAGACTGTCAATCTGATACTCGAAACGACTTAGCTCTTCAGTACTTTATCGATGCTGTTCGGGATCCAGAAATTCAAAAAGCGCTGAGACTTTCCAACATCAGAGACGTAGAATCAGCTTTAGGCTATGCACTTAGGATAGAGGCAGCCCAACAAGCCTCCCGTAAAGACCGCCATACCATAAGAGCAGTCTCATTAAACGATACGTCTGCTGGTGAAAATGAAATAAAGAGAAGTATCGAAGAGATCTTAAAGAGATTGCGCAGCCTGGAGAATAATAAGGAAATAAAGGATCGGAAGATAAAGTGCTGGGGCTGTGGAGGGGATGGTCACGTGAAGAGGAACTGCCCTGTACGACCAACTATTGGAAATCACCCGTCTTCACCATCACAACAGGGAAACTAAGAGGAGGCCATCTCGCGGGGCGGAGGTTGCCTAAAATTAAAGAGCCCCAATTTACAGTATTTCATGTTTCATCGATGAGTGGCGGCGATAATGGACTTCACGTCTATGGCCAAGTCAACAACGCCACCTGCCGGATGATTCTGGACACGGGAGCCAACGTGACCATCATTAGAACGGATTTGGCTCAAGAACTAAAAGAGAAGATCATCTGGACGCCGCCCTGTGTTAAACTCCAGACTGTGACCGGAGACGAAATCAAAATATATGGGAAAATGAACTTGACTATCACTTTTGGGAATGCCAGTTACCATCATATGGCATATGTGGCAGATATAAGAGATCCTTTAATCATTGGAATTGATTTCCTGAGAAAATTTAACTTTCAGTTGGACTTCAAGAATAATGAACTGCATTCGAGTTCGGAAGACATCGCTGTGTTCAACACTGAAAATAAGACATTCAGACAATTTGCCAGATAACAGCCAAGTCTGAAATTTCCATCCCTCCACACACAGAGACAATAGTTTCAGGAACACCACCTACAAAGCAATACTTCCGCTATGGACTGATTGAATACCCGAATACAGACAATAGCCCAAGAGGAGTTCTGGTAGCTTCATCTCTAGTTGATCTTTCAAAGAGTACTATTCCTGTGAGAGTCGCAAACATCAGCGATAAGGTCCGAACAGTGAAGAAGGATGAGGTGTTAGCAGCCTGCACTCCTGTAACATGCATCAACCGCCCCACGCAATCAACTGAATCCAAGTCTTCTGAACAATTAATAACGGAATTACTCAAGAATGCAGAGTTAAGAAAGGAACACAGATGTGCTGCGGAGAAGCTACTCCAAGAATTTAAAGACCTTTTTTCTCGAACACCTGAAGACGTCGGGAGAACGAACGTCACCCAGCACAGAATTGATACAGGAAATCATCCTCCAATTAAACAACATCCAAGAAGACTTCCATTTGCTAAACAGGAAGAGGTCACTGAACTTCTAAGTGAAATGCAGCACAATGATGTCATCGAGCCATCAACGAGTCCTTGGGCCTCTCCCATAGTACTGGTGCGGAAAAAGGATGGTTCAACAAGATTTTGCGTGGATTATCGTCGTTTGAATGACATCACGAAGAAAGACAGTTACCCTCTTCCCAGAATTGACGACACATTAGACACACTTGTTGGCAATAAATGGTTCTCGACGTTGGATCTGAAGAGCGGTTACTGGCAAGTAGAATTACATCCTGATGATCGTGAGAAGACTGCATTCACCACGGGACAAGGACTGTGGCAATTTAAAGTTATGCCGTTCGGATTATGTAATTCTCCTGCCACCTTCGAACGCCTGATGGAGACAGTGCTAAAAGGACTTTCCTATGAAGCCTGTCTGGTGTATTTGGATGATATTATCATTGTGGGGCGCACCTTTGAAGACCATCTACGAAACATCCGAAAGGTGCTGGAGAAACTCAGAATGGCTAACCTCAAATTGAATCCAGGCAAGTGTAACTTGTTCCGTCGTGAAGTGAGCTACCTCGGCCATATCATCTCTGCCGAAGGTGTGAGAACTGATCCAGAGAAGATCTCTGCAGTCGAGAACTGGAGTCGCCCTGAAAATGTACACCAACTACGAAGTTTCCTGGGGTTATGCACTTATTACAGGAAGTTTGTCAAGGGTTTCTCAAATATTGCCAGACCACTGCACAAGCTGACGGAAGCCAAACAGAAGTTCCTGTGGACAGATGAATGTGAAAAAGCGTTCAAGCGACTTAAAGAGGCCTTAACATCGTCGCCTATCTTGACATATCCACAGCCCGACAGACAGTTCATACTTGATACAGATGCCAGCCATGAGAGTGTCGGTGCTGTTCTGTCGCAGGAAATTGATGGTCAAGAACATGTCATTGCCTATTGGAGTAAATGCCTGTCTAAACCGGAGCGAAATTACTGTACCACCAGGAAAGAGCTACTAGCCATCGTAAAAGCCATAGAACATTTCCATCATTACCTCTATGGCAGAAGATTCCTGCTCCGGACTGACCATGCATCTTTAACGTGGTTGCTCCAGTTCAAGAACCCGGAAGGACAGATTGCTAGGTGGATACAACGCCTGCAGGAATATGACTTCGAGATACGTCATCGTAAAGGGACTCTACATGGTAATGCAGATGCCTTGTCATGGAAGCCCTGCTCGGAAAGCTGCAAGTATTGCTCTAGAGCCGAACAGAAATACCTGCCGATAAATCCGGTTGCCTGCCAAGTTACTGTCTCAACACCATCAGATCAAGATCCCGATCCATGGAGTGACGAAGAACTTAGAAAATCCCAGTTGGAAGATCCTGACATAAAGCCAATATTACAGCTGAAGGAGACGACCAGCAACAGACCTATCTGGCAGGACATTTCCAGATTCAGTCCCGTTACGAAAAATTATTGGGCACTTTGGGACTCTCTTCATATCAGAAACGGCGTATTATACAGAAAGTGGGAATCTGATGATGGGAAAAGCTTCAGATGGCAGATTTTATTACCAAGATCAAAAATTCCAGCTGTTTTAGAACAACTGCATAGTAGCTCTACCGGAGGCCATTTTGGGGTAATGAAGACTCTGCAGAAAGTTCGGGAACGCTTCTACTGGTGCAAGGCAAAGGAGGATGTGGAGAAATGGTGTAAATCCTGTGATGCTTGTGCGGCACGTAAAGGCCCGCAGAAACGAAGTCGAGGAAGACTGCAACGGTATAACGTGGGAGCGCCATTTGAACGGATTGCAATCGACATCTTGGGTCCTTTGCCACGGACCTCCAGTGGAAATAAATACATTCTCGTCGTGATGGACTATTTCACCAAGTGGCCTGAGGCATATCCCATTCCCAATCAAGAGGCATGCACAGTCGCAGAGGTCCTAGTGCAGCAATGGGTGTCAAGGTACGGCACGCCCCTACAACTTCATACCGACCAGGGTAGGAACTTTACCTCTGATGTTTTCAAAGGACTGTGTCAACTACTCGGCATAGACAAAACCCGGACAACACCCTTACATCCCCAGTCGGACGGCATGGTCGAGAGGTTCAATCGTACCATCCTGAATAACCTCTCTCTTCTAGTATCAAGGAACCAGCAAGATTGGGACTTGAAGTTGCCATTGTTCCTGCTGGCTTATCGAAGTGCTGTCCATGAAACCACCGGCTATACTCCAGCCCAGATGCTGTTTGGACGTGAACTTCGTCTCCCTTGTGATCTCCTGTTTGGTTGTCCACCCGATGCGCCTTCATTGCCCGAGGAGTACATCCAAGATCTCCAGGCACGATTTGAGGACGTTCACAACTTTGCTCGGGAGCGAATTCACATTGCATCGGAGAAAATGAAGACAAGGTACGATCTAAAGGCTACGCAACATGAGTTTTAGGAAGGAGAGAAGGTCTGGTTGTGGAATCCTGTTCGACGCAAAGGACTCTCTCCCAAGTTACAGTGCAACTGGGACGGGCCATACACAGTCTTAAAAAGGCTGAATGATGTAGTGGTGCGGATCACTAAAACACCTTCCTCAAAACCGAAGGTGGTGCACTATAATAGGCTAGCCAAGTACCACAAGTAACGGTAATATTAAAAATTAAAAATGTAAATACTGGTAAAATTTGCGCATGCGTAATGTAAATATTTGTATATAAATATTTGTACATATTTGTGAATTTTGTAAATATTTGTATATAAATATTTGAACATATTTGTGAATTTTGTAAATATTTCTCACTTGATTTGTATTTCTATTTTATCGTTATATGCAACTTAGTTTTTGTGTTTTAGATTGTGTAAATTTGTTTAGTTTCGCCTCTTGACCAAGGGTTGCACTGCCCGGGACGTGCAGTCCTTGGGAGGGGGGCAGTGTTACGAAATTGTAAATAATTGTGTTTATTTTTGTATAAATTCTTTCAAAGAGGCTTAGTAAGTTGATAAAGTGCTAATTTTGTGCATTTCTTGTCGTTTTAGCGTTGAAATAGCCTTATTTTCCCTTAAAAACGCATTAAAAAGCCCCAGTAATGCAGGTAAGCGATTTGGCGACTTTTTCCCACCTTGGCGATTTTTTTGGCGACCTTGGCGAGAAAATCCTTATATGGGATATACCAAATATGGAAGCTGTAAGTTGATTGGTTGACCACTTTCTAGAGTTTTCTCGAAAAATCTGGGTTCCATGGAACAGCATATAAGGAGCGCTTCCTCGCCAAGGCAGTCAGTTCAGTTCAGATCTCAGCCAGCTTCGCTAGTGCTTGCATTGCTCTTAAGCCTCTTTGAGAGAGACTTGCTTCAAGTGTTATTGTTATACAGTTTGTACTGTGGATTTGCTATTGACAGCTGTTGTTTAAGCTGTGTTTACTGTTTGAATTGAAGGTGATACTTGGTTTATAGACCTGCATTTTTCTAGAATTTTCTGTGAATAAATTATTGAATTTTTGTACGTTTGGCCTTTCATTCCCAGACAACTCACGAACCCCCAAGTACGCAACAATATCATAAACACAGTAAAAGATTATGCCTTTTCATCATATAAGAGTTATATTAACTTTAAGCAAATAGATAATTTCTTAACTACTACCTAATTGAATCAGTAGAAGTTACTTTGTCCGCAGAAAAAGACACTTTAATTTTTTTTTTCTGCCCTTCTATGGATAGCACAACTCTGAAACTACACTTGATGAATGACCTCAGTACTGACATACAACAGAAAAATTGTCAAGTTTCTGGTGCATGCAAAACATAAAAATTTTGCTACTGTCCCATTCATCCTGTCTCCCATTCATCCCGACTCTTCCCTATATGGTTGACGCATGTTAGTGGAATATGAATTTAAGTTTTAACTTATTTATTGAAATAATGTTTCTTTTAATAACTCAGCTGTTTCAAATTTACTTTCATTTGTTTAAATAATCTGGTGTGCCACTCACACGACTTTATCTTACCTTGCATTTTAATAGACAGATTGCGAATTAAAACATAAAGACCAATAAGAAAAGATAATAAAGTTTAATCTAGTTTAAAATAACTTAAAATAGGTTTAGGAACAGCTTCATTTCCCATAAAATTTTGTGCGAGGGGAAGGGGCTACAGACGAGATAGAGTGCCAAATAGAGTGCTGATTCAATGGATGAAGGATTGGCTTTCCGTGGTTCAAGATGAATCATGTGACATGAACCAATAGGTTGCTATGTTTGGCTCTTTATCATTTTTTTGGCAATTTAAATTTTCAGTTTAGCAAATTATCATTGCTATTAGGTAACACGAGAGTCCTATCACCGAAATAAATTGTTTTTAAAATAATTTTTCACATGTTTCACATTATAACAAATAATAAAATACTGTTTCTTTCATCATTTCCCAACAAAGTTTAAAAGTGTTTATAAAGAAAAAATAAACTTTTAAGAGAGCTAAATTTAACAACAATTAATAATTTATCAACTATTTTTAAATATTTTGACAGTTAAATTTTGACTTCACGAAATAAAAAGAAGTAAAATAAAAATGATTTAGAGTAAAAAAGGATGTTAAATTACGTAAGTAAACAAAAACATTGGCGGTTATCTCCAAGCGGTTGCCATAGAAAATTCATTGAAAATAAACTGTAACCAAGGAAACCACCGAATACGAAGGTGCAAGAAGAGCATGTCACATGACACATCTTGCACCTTCTCAAGGGTTACCATTTATCACTCTATTTTATATATCTCGTTGGGGGCTACCGTCATTCTTATCCACCGCCCGTTAAGTTATAGTGCCTATATTTATTAAAAAATAAAATAAAATTTAAGGCTGTTATTAGTTTGCCTTCAAACTTGCCAATCTGGATCAGTTTTTCAAATGGCAACCACATACGAAGTCATGTTGATAAGAGATACACATACAGATCAATCGCAAAAAAAATTACTTTCGCTTTCATGGGATCTCAAAACTTGATATTATACAAAAAACTGAACTTCAAAAAACACTTTGTTTACAGTATTAGTATGACAAATTAATTTTCCTATCCGAGCAGTGTTCGTCTACCAAAACACTTCAAACTATTACATTCAATAGAAAAGAATGTTTAGTTTAATTTTGAGTAGCCCTGTATATCGTCTATAAACTATATACACATCACATCATATACTTAAATTTAGTCTTATATGAAAAACACATAGCACAAAATGAAAACAAATTCTAGCAGTTTCAAGTATAGCCCTAATATATCCAAATACTTTAGGTAGTTCTGTAGTGAACGAATGATGAATGATTTATATAGTACAATCTACACAAAACATACTTTTATGCATATAAAATTTTATTCCGTTATTTGGATATTGCACTGTACTTACCAGAAATTTCACCCATAGACGTAATATATTTGAATTTTCTTTTATAGTCCTGTGCACGAACCTTTTGCTTGACAAAAGGTTCTCAGCGAAAAATTTTGTGTAGCCTTATATGATACTGATTTAGAATACCGAGTCTTGTCGTCCTGGTAATATTTGTTCTTGAAATATGCTGATAACAGACACACAGGTACAAACACGGACCAACCACTAAAAGATAGGATTTTTGGATTCAGCAGACCTCGAAACATGTAATAACAAAAATTCAAATTTCGAAAATTTAACCCAAAGACACTTTTTTTTTCCGTATAGGGTAGGTGCTCCAGTGATTGGCATGCTCCAGTAATTGACATCTATCCCGAAATAATTAATAAATAAGAAAAATAAGAAAATCATATATTTTACATATAAGAATCTTAACATTTTATGTCAAACACTGGAGCATGGGGTTCTAATAACTGATAAAATGAATAACTAACAGTGTCAAACACTGGAACATACGGAGCCAATTACTGATAAAATGAAAAACTGGCAGTGTCAATTACTGGAACATTGAGTGGGTGTCAAATAAAAATTCATAAAAAAAATAATTGTTATCAAATGTATATATGATATATGTGGTACATATATGTGGTTCTGAATGTCTTTCACGCCATATGTACTAACTTAAGATTTCTAAAAATATTTTTTGATGACTAGAACATTAAAAACTTCAGAGATTGCTCTAAAAGTGTCAATCGCTCGTGCACTTACCCTATATATGGGTAAGAAAAAGTAAAAACTGTATTAGTAATAATAAATAAACATTATGGAATTAAGAAAGTGTTTTTTTTTTTTTTTTTTTAACGTAACTGCTATTTAATATTAAAATAATAATCATAACCTTTTTTATTTTTATTTATTTATATTTTTTACATCTTGATTCAAAAAAAATCTAGATATAATGGTAACACTCATTCGAAAACTGTTTTTATTTCTGTTCTTTCTCGTTCTCTCTTGCTATTTCTTCTTCTTCGTTTTTTCTTTTTTCTTTTTTTTAATAGAATAAACGAAAATATCAAACAGTTTAAAAAGCATTTAACGAAGAATACAGAAAAAACATTTAATTACAGAGTCATGAAAGTAGTTATTTTGTTTCTCTTACCGTTATTGATCTTTATTAGAAGTTACAGTTGAAACTTAACTGTTTTATCGGGCAAGGCATTGATTAATAATTCATCTTGCAGTACAGGTAATATTTGGTTGTCACATGTTAGTGGCAATTTAGTTTGTTTTAATTTATTTATTGGCATTATTTCTTTTGACGACTCAGTTGTTTCAAATTTACCTTCATATATTGAAAAAGTGACATCAATAAGAATAGCATTTGATGCTACGCAATTATGAAGTTTTTTAATAAAACTGGTATTTAATGCAAAAAAAAAAAAAAAAAACTTTTAACAAACCTATTATTTATTTCAAAACGCAAATTCATGAGCTACCGGCCTTAAAGGAAATTAGTTTTTTTTTTTTACTTTTTCAAAGAAGTAGTAGTATTTCGATCCAATTTTCTGTCTTCCTGCATTCTTCACCTAGATATTAAAAGGAGTATCACATAACGAAAAACACTTTTATTTCTATTCTCTCTCTCCCTTTCCCTCTCTTTCTTTCTTTTTTCTAAAATAGAAATAAAAAGTATTAAACAATTTTATAAACTTATACAGAGAATACAGAAAAAGTATGTAATTAAGCAGTCACGAAAGTAATTATGTTGCGATATAACGGTTTTCTTTTGATTTAAATGCATAAAAGGGCATTAAAGAAAAAAAAAAAAAAAAACTGATTTTTCATCCCAAAATATTAAGGTTAAACTTCTTACCAAGGATTACTAAGGTAAGTTTTTTAATATTTCCTTCGCACATTTTCTCTCAAATTTTATTTTATTTTATTTTTAAATATCTTGATGCGAAAAGACAAGGAAAAGTCATTTCGTCTATTTTGTCACAAAGAAATAGCCTTCATGCCCTGGGAATGTAGCCTTTTTATTTTTTATTTTTTTTTTAAATATTCTAATAAGTACAATATATTAAAAACACACAATCAACTGATTGGGAAGAAAATCACATTTTTATTGAAATTTATTTTTCCGACTGAGTGAAAATAATGCCTGGACCGGGAGTCAAACCCCAGATCTTTGACTTACAAGGTCAAGGCTCTACCAATTGAGCTATGCAGGCCGACAACCGGTGGACATTACTCACTCAGACAACCTTTAGGCAGAAAATTCATTTTCACTCAGTCGGATAAATTTCAATAAAAATATGATTTTCTTCCCAATCAGTTGATTGTGTAATTTTAATACATTGTATTTCTTTCTCCTATTGTTTAATGGTGTTTTCCTTTACCTGCGGCTTATTTCTGTCGAGCTATCTACATGATAGACCAGATGTTTCTGCCTAAAGTTTGTCTGAGTGAGTAATGTCCACCGGTTGTCGGCCTGGATAGCTCAATTGGTAGAGCCTTGACCTTGTAAGTCAAAGATCCGGGGTTCGACTCCCGGTCCAGTCATTATTTTCACTCAGTCGGAAAAATAAATTTCAATAAAAATATTCTAATAAGGTCCGTTTTTTCTTTCCCTTTTGGAAAAACCAATTTTTCTGTAAAGGTGCTTTATTTATTTATTTTTAATTAAATAGTGCTATTTATTTCTATATTATTTTGCAATTTTCCTATTCTGGAAGAACAAACAAAAATTTATTTATCAAACAAAGGTATCTTTGACTTGAATTGAACTCTGAACTGGAATGTCTTAATTCCTATTCGATGATATAAAAAAAAGCTTTTAACACTAAACGAGTTAGAAAACTTGCTTATGTAATTATATTTGGCTTTTAACTTTCTGGGTAGTTTTAAAAGTCTGTTAAAAATTGTCTCTATTAGTTTTTCTTCTTCATTTTTTTTTCCTAATTTATATTAAATCACAAATAATAGGGGAAAAAAAAAATACATTTTTTTCTTAAGTAAAATAAATATATTTAAACAAATTAATAGCTGGATGCTTTTGAATTTAAAATCTCTTTGAAGTTCAATTAAAATATCAGCTTCGTAAAAACTGCCTAAAAAAAAAAAAAAAAAAAAGAAAAGAAAAAAAAAAAAAAGAAAAAGAAAATTACATTAAAAAGCTTTACGAATTTATTGCTTAAAAAGACAGATCTGAATTTGTTTATTAGCGTATTAGCATAACTTTTTGTTAATCATCTGTACGAAATAAATGAAGAAAAATGTTTCTTTACTTTTAAATCATAAATTAATATTCTTAGATCTCTTAAGATAATTTAAATTTCATATCAATGAAGAAATTTTGGAAAAATTTAATTTAGTTTATTAAACGTTTTTTTTTTTTTTTTTTTTTTTTTTATTTTTTTTTTAAATCATTATTACAAAGAAACTTGAAATTTTTGACGCGTTTACAGGCACAATCACAATAAAAAATGTTTCGGGTGGTATTTTTTAATATCCTTGTCTTCTTGTTCATTTTTCCAAAATAATTCATTTCGTATACCAGTTTCCTTTTTAACTGTAATTTTAATCACAGTAAAATGTAACGAAAAACTAATTTGAAATTAAGTATAAGAAATTTGTACGAAAACTTAGTAAATTACAAGCACACTCAAGCGTAACCCTACGTCAGCGAAAAAATATAAGCACAAGAAACTATTTATTTTGTAAACTCTTCGATCATGAGTCAGTGGATTTCTAACACTGATATTTCGCGCTGATATTCACAGCCAAGTCTAGTAAAATATTGTGTAACCACGTTTCTTGCGCCTATCAATGAGGACGGTTCCAAAGATTTGGTGGGGGGAATGACCGAGAGGTTAGGATTTGGTAAACAACTATTCATTTCCTTATCCCTATTTTTTTCTCAACCACGAGGGTTATCACCCCTATTTTAACAAGGGATTCGTTGTGTCAGCACTTGTGCAGAGGCTCCCATGGTCACAAGAAACGTGGTTAAAGAATACGAGTTTCTCAGTTTTCTCATCGTTCCTCGAATCATGTGTCTAGGAGCATTTCCCCCTATATGTCTCTGTGGTCCTAAGCATTTTAATTTGAAATGCATGCAGGTTGTCGCCCCAAAGTCTGTGATGTCAATTCTATATGAAGTTCAAATATAAATTAAAGAATCGGAGTACAATAAATAGATAAACTTTAAAACTTCTTCGCGCACCGTAAAATAATTTCTTGCATTATCGGTTTCTAACGGACGTAACCTTTCTTCTTCAGGTACAAAAATCTTTCGCTGCTATCTTAAAGACAAAAGCAAGACTCGGGCAATTATTTTATGGCGTGCGAAGAAATTTTAAAGTTCAAATATCTACATAGAGTCTATTCGCTGGTTTTAGAGACCTGTACTAACGAAAGTGGATAAACCATTAGAGCACGAGACAGTTGGTGGAGCTTTTCCATTTTCTTATCTAATATAATGTTTGGTATTTTTGGCAATGTTCTTATATTTTTGTAAATATAATCGTCAATTTGTTGAATAACTAATGATTCACACATTCCTAGATATATTAATGTTTTTTAGGTTCATATCCATAAGCTTATAAGAATATATAATTCCTTTTATTATTATTATTATTATTATTATTATTATTCAATTCCGATGTACTATAAAAAGTCAAGAGTAGAGAACAAAATCAATTTATTAGTAGACGTAGCTACACTGCTGATTACGTAATCTTTTTGCGCATTGATGATGTGGATCGCTTTGAGGCACGTGTGACGACCGTTAGTACCTTCTCCAAACTTTCCAATCTGTACTTTCTATTGTCTGTAAAAAAAAAAAAAAAAAAAAAAAAAAAAAACATCGTTTCGTTCAGTATGTCGGTCGCATTGTCTGTTAACATAAGTAGCCCCTCTAAAGTTTATTATGTGAACCCTTTCCTTGTCCGACAACATCTGGTAATGACATCGGAACGCCTGTAAAGCATCTTATGCGTTGATGTGTTGTACTCAACCTATCAATCCATTTGTGTATGTCCATCACTAAGCGTACTGGCCCTTTAACACCCCCCCCCCCCACACACACACACCATGATTAATGAAGCATGGTTCATCAAACCATGTTTACATGACAAATTTTGTAATTTTTGCGCAATACTTTCATGCCACACACGCTCTCTCTCTCTCTCTCTCACACACACACACACACATATATATGTATAACATGTATAATTGTAAATGTAAAACATAAAACAAGACGTTTCGACTACGACAACTTTTACGTGTACCAGCCACCATTAACGTACACTACGGTATTTGGCCGGCTCCGAGTATCGTATCCGCAATCTTCCAATTACGAGTTAGGCACTCTAACGATCAGACTACGGCGGTCTTATAGATTTATGAAATAGTTAATATATATATAAGAATAGATTATCAATGAATAAAATAAATTATCAATGAATAAAATGAGATAAAACCTCAAAATACACTGAGATCTTCATCAGGGAGGCCCCTCAGTGTAGGAGTGAAAGAGAAGTTTCTGAAATGACCCCTTTTTTTTATTACCTTTTTTTTATGAAATAGTTAATATATATATATATATATATAGGAATAGATTATCAATGAATAAAATAAATTATCAATGAAAAAAATTAAATAAACCCCCAAAATACACTGAGATCTTCATCAGGGAGGCCACTCAGTGTAGGGGTAAAAAGGAAGTTTCTGAAAGGACCCTTTTTTTTTTTTTTTCTGATCTTTAAACTCATAAATTCTTTACAATAGTTACCTATATATATATATATACAAACATGTAAATTAGTAAAAATTTTAAAAAATAAGTAAAATTTCTGTAAAAAATATTCACTTACAATGTATGCTCTCACATGTGTTAAAAAAAAAGAAAGAAAGAAAATTTTCTTTTTTATTTTAAAGTTGTCATTTACTTCGAAAAGAAAAGAAAAAAGCATATTCCAGGAAATAAAAAAAATTCTAAACTTCTTCGGAATGCACGCTTTTCATATTCAGTCTTCCTTCATTTCTCACCTCTATAAAATGATAATATACTTGAGCTTTTTTTCCCCTTCTTATTTTGCAAAAAAAAAAAAAAAAAAAAAAAAAAGAGATACTCTTTAAAATTTGAAAGTGCATACGCAGAACAACAGCAAAAAAAAAAAAAAAAAAGGTGTGTTTAATTACTGAAACATAAATACGGTTTTATTTTGACACAGTACTTTAAAAGTTTCAGTTTCAAAAAAATTTTTATCGTGTTGAAAATAGAGAAATTTTATCCGAACTTTTTTATTGGATAAAATGTCAATAAACAGTCTGAGTTCAAGTCATTGTAGTGTGTTGTTTCGCAATATTACATGATTGTATATATAGCCATTGCTGGTCTTGTATTTGGTGCTTTACTCCACCGAAAATTAAATATATCCTCCAGTATCCGCTGACGTTTGACAGAAAGGGGGATATGCTTTTATCCTCTCGGTATTTGAAACTCTTTTATTTCACATACATATACATATATATTCTTTCTTTCGCTTTTTGCTCTGCTTTTTCGGTCATTTTAAAAATATTGTTACAAAAAATCACAAATTATATAGAGAGAAAAACCCTTTATTATTACTATTAATTATATTAATAGTATGTGAATATTTATTTATTCATGTGTGTACGATTTCACTTGAACTAGATATTATTCGATTATGTATAATGTAGAAAAGTAAATGCCCGATTTAGAGCAGAAAATGGGCAAATATAGTGCGACCACGTTTCACGCGCCTAGCATAGAGAACGATTCTAAAGGCTAGTGGCCGTATTCTCAGAATCGGAAATTCATTCGTAATATGGAAATTTCATTCGTCATACCGAAAAAAAGTGTAATTATTCCGACAAAATACGTAAAAAGCTCTATATGAATATAGCAAGATATTCCGGTCTCATTCTGAGTGAAATGAATTTCCTATTCCCTTCCGCATTCCGAATATGGGAGAATACAGCCCTTGGAAGACTATGAAATTGACCTATAGGTTGAGACTTGAGAAACATCCGGTCATTCTGCGTTCCCTTGTCGTTTATTTTCGCTCGACCACAAAAGTTATCACCCCTAGTTTAAGACTAGACTCATTAAGTCAACACATGATGAACAGAGGCTTCCATAGTCGCAAGAAACATGGGCCGAGCTATACATTAAGCTATACGGAATTTAGTTAGCGGAAAGAGGAAAGTTTTCAATATTGCTATATTTGAAAAGAACTCGTCAATACCTTTAAAACAAATGATTGAGCCATTGATCTGTCATAAAATTTAAAACAAAATTTATCGATTATTTTGATTATTATTATTTATTTATTTTATGTTGTTGATAGAGCATAAAATCGACTTTCTTTGGACATTTAGCGTTGTACTTCAATGAGAAAAAAAAAATCGTATGCATACATCATCAAAGATAATTAAAAAAAAAAAAAAAAAATTGCATTGAATGAATTTGTATAGGAAAATCTGGAAGAAAATTTTTTTTAAATCCACAGCATACTTTTTTTTTTTTTTTTCGAAAAGTTATGTTGGTAATTTTAGGCTTGAAATTGAAAATTGAAATTTTTAGAGGAAGATATGCATCATCTTATGTTTAACTGACTGAGCTAAAATTTCGCATATTTCCATTCTATCAATAATATAATAATAAGTTAAATTACTTTTGAATATTTAAAGAAAAAATGTATTTTAACTATTTATCGTTTACTTTTCTTGATTACTACCAAAATTTTACCGAAAATTGCATTATTAATAAATTTTATATGCACCCTGATTCACAATAAATACCAGAGAAAAAGTCATTTAACTTTTTTTCTCACACAGAAAGGAAACTTCCAAAAGAAAAGTAAATAATTGAAGGCATCGAATTCAAATTTCTTTCAAAAACTCCTTTTGAAGTTTTAATTGAAGTTTTCTGAAGAAAAGAAAATAGTGACTAAAAGAAGCGATGCAGTAAAAGTTTTCAAAAGTCATTAAATTCAAAGATATTTCTGATGTTTGAAATAAGCATTTTTTTTATCTGACTTTCCCAAATTATAAATGAATGATTATTTTTCATTCTGGAATGATAATTAATTCCGTTCCATATGTATGATCAAATTTACGAAGTTTTATAGTTGTCTTATTGAAAGTTTAAACGTTATGAAGTTTTATTTTTATTTATTATTTAGTTTTCTTCACAAGCCGTAAATGAATGAATGTTTTTCATTTTAATCCTTCTATAAATATGATCAAATTTACAAAGTTTTATGTTTGTTTACTTCAAAATTTAAACATTATTAAGTTTTATTTTTGTTTACTTGAGACATATTTAAATAAAAATATTCTGAGAATATAAATGTGTCGTTTCCTATACATTAAAAGTCAATTCTATGTTTACTTACTGAAATCCTCTATTAGAAACATTTTCTAATTTTGGCCTTTTTTTTTTTGAATCATTTATCTGCAAAATTTTAAGATAACTTTTATTCGGGCTGGGATTTTGTAATGTAATTTGTGTAGTTTACTTGAAATTTACACGCATTTATTATTATTGCTACTATTGGGGTACAGTCGGTAACAAAAGTGTCCGAACACTAGCGAAAATTCCTATGTAAAAAAAGTACACTTCATACGGTTTTGTTAAGTAAATCCTTATCGAATCATGTTCTTACACTGAGTAAGAACAGTATTCGACAAGGATTTATTTAACAGAACCGTATGAAGTGTACTTTTTTTACATAGGAATTTTTGCTAGTGTTCGGACACTTTTGTTACCGACTGTATGTTATGACTTTATAAAAATTCGATTTCCTTTTATATTGCAAATAAATGTATCATTAGATCCCTATCTGTCGCATACTTACAAGAGGGGGTTACCAACTGTTCACAAGGTATTTATCCATGCTTTATATCCCATTAAAGGTCTAACTAAGCTGATTACAAAAATTTCAATCTTATGGGCAAATGCACCCCTTAACGTGAGTTTTTCTCAATTAGAATTTGTAAATTACAGACTCTGCATTACTGTACTTTTCTAGAGTTTCTATTTTTATAATCAGTTTTGAAATGGATTCTCGTGCTAAATACAACTTATTGTGAGAGGTTGGGAAAGCGTTTTGAAATTCAAACAACAGTTATCTGAAAGTTGTAAAAGATGCTGGTTTTACAACCGGAAAGCCACTTTGCACGAAGTATACGAAAAGAAATCATTGATGCAATCAGCTTAAAATTGGTTTAAAATCAAACCATGAGTTTTCTTAACTGTTTTCCGTGAGGAAATAGTATTAAATTAATCTGGTGTGTCACTCACACGACTTTAGTATTTCCTGTCAGTGTGGTTTATCATATATTGGCCAAACTAAACGCAGTCTTAAATTTCGTCTAAAAGAACATATGAATTACGTCCGCAAACAAGAAATCAATAAATCGGCTATTTCTAAACATTGCTGGGAGGAAAATCATAATTTTAAATTTAATTCAGCTAAAATAATTTGCAGACCTAAATCCATTCATGAACTCGATTTCTTTGAAGCTTTTCATATTTATAAAAATTTTAAAAACCTTGTAAATTGTGATTTCGCTGTTCCCTATTTGTCTGATTGTTGGAAATTTTACATTCAGTCCACATTTCCTTAATTTTTCTACTGTTTACACAGCTACACATTCCTTAATTCCTATTGGCCACACTCCCCACCTCTTCCGTAATCCTATTGGTTGAACTAAATTCGATCCCTCTCCTATATATACGAGCACTTCTCCAGATTCAGAATTCTTTTTTTGCGCTGATGACGGTACGCTTTAGGCTACCGAAACAGCTGTATGCACCTCAATAATTTTTCTTTGGCATTTCTGACGTAGTAGTTTATTCCTGTTTTAATATTCCAACGCCAAGTCTCCTGCTATTAATTCAAATTAGGCTTCGGAAGAGTTTTATATGATAATTAGTTCTGTGTGAGGGGGCTACCGCCCCCGTTTCATTAATGCACCTACATTTATATAGAATTTAATTCGGTTATTAAAAAATAAGTCTGTTTTTAAAAAATAATTTATTAAAACTATTATTTAAACAAATTATCTTTTATGATAATGCAGACGATTTCCATATCAGAGAACTAGTATAACAATAAATATCCCAAAAAAAAAAAAAAGTTGAATTTATTCTCAATATTACATTATTATTCTTTTCTTTTTTTCTTTCTTTTTTTTTTTTTTTTTTTTTTTTGGTTAAAAATGAAAAAAATCGATAACTTTATTTTAAATTATCGCAGATCGATGGTTCAACCATTCGTTTTAAAGGTATTGACGAGCTCTTTGAAAAAATACCCATCTTGAAAATTTACTCTCCTCGAGGGGGGACTTCCCCCCAGGGGGGAGGCGAGTCTCCTACATACACAACAAAAATTTCCCAGTTGACTATATCTATTACAAAATATATATATTCGTTTCATTTGGTTTAGTGCAGTCTATAGATATTAAACTCTACTTACCTGCAATTTCCCCGATAGACGTAATGTATTTAAATATTTTTGAGTGTCTCTGTACACGAAGCATTTTCTTCATTTCAACGAAAAGCTTACTGTAGCATCCCTATATGATACTAATTTGGAATACCTAGTTTCGAATTTCTGCTACTATTTGTTCTTGAGATATGCTGATAACAGACACACAGACCATTCTCTAAAAATATGATTTTCGTATTCAGGGGACCTCAGAACATGTAAATATAATAAAAATTCACGAAAGTAAAATTTTAATACATTATCATAGCAATAAGGGAAAATAAATTTACATTTTTTAAATTAATAATTATGTTACTACCTGCAATGTAATATTTTTAATGGAAATAAATACGAATTAATAGCTATGGCTGTACCAGATTTCTGATCTAAAACTTAATTATTCTTACTGACCCGATACAGCATATTTCAAATCTTATCTTTTCTTACATTCTTAAATTTTCTAATAAAATATTTATTCTTCTAAATAATAAAATATGGATGGGTCTCACCTGAAAACTTCTAATCCAAGGGTCCGGGTGTGGATGGGGCAACTATCATCCATTAAAGAAACTATAAACTCGATGAATGTAGCACTTCTTAGATGAAAACAGAATTTTTAATGCTTTGTTAGCATACATGTAAAAACGAAAACAGAACAAAAACTATCTACAGTATTTACAATTAAATATTAAAGTCTTTCTTAACATTAAAGTCTTGAATTGTCATTAGTTCTTAAATATTTATTCTAATTCTTAAAAGTTTCAATAGTTCTGTTTTAGGACCGGGGCGTCTGTAAACAAGACGATCTTAGCATAGCCCCTTCTCTATTCGAGGTCCTTTTCTGTTCTGATTGTGATTCTAAAAAGCACCTTTCGCGAAAAAGAGGCGCCCGTCTGTCTGGAAAGGCATTTGTTCTGAAAGCAGAAGAATGAACGGGGGATTCCCGACATCCTCCCACCTTGAGTTGCGACTAATCGGAGGAACTCAACAATCCAAGTTGAAGTCGTTGAGGAGGTTTCACCACACGGCCAGTTCGGGAGACCACCGGGGAATGGGAAGTGGGATCATGGGTTCTGGAACTGGTAGGTTCTGGAGGGTCTTTCACAGGTTCCTTTTCTCTGGGGTTGAGTATCGGTTTCTGTGAGAGGTTCTTGTTTTCGGAAGTCGAAGGACTTAAATTTTCTTGAACAGATTTATGTAAAGTGGGGTGATTCTTAAGTTCGGTACTGTCAATTTCTAAAGGAAACAATCTTTGCAATGGACGCAGAAAAAGTCCATTTTCGGTCTTCACCTTAGCTAGGCGTATCACATTATCTTTGCCTGGGTAAATTTCTATCACTCTTGCCAAAGGCCAGTGAATACGTTTCTTATTGAAATCTTCTAATAGGACAACATCGCCGACTTTCAATTGTTTGAATCTTTTGGTCTTAGATGCATGTTGTCGTAATTGTCCTAAATATTCAGCTCTGAATCTGTTTCTTAGGTTTTCTCTGATTATTTGCCTATATCTGGCTCTGCGGTTAAGATCTTTAGAATCCAAAGCATCTAGGTCAGGTACTCCTGATGTTGGCAGTTCTCTTAGGAACATCATTGGGGTTAAAGGTAAGGGGTCTGTGTTATCTTCGGAAACATAGGTTATAGGCCGTGAGTTAATCACTTGTTCACAGTCACATAGTATGGTGTAAAGTTCTTCGTAATTCAAAGATGCACGACCTAAGTTTCTTTTCAGGATTCCTTTAACCATTCCAACAAGCCTCTCCCACCAACCTCCCCACCACGGTGCTGCAGGAGGGTTGAATTTCCATCTGATCTTCTGGGTGGAAGCTACCTTGCAGATGGTTTCCCAATCTACACTCGAGAGAGCATTGCTGGTTCCTAGGAAGTTCTTCCCGTTGTCTGAATAGATGGTGTAGGGTCTGCCTCGCCTTGCTATGAACCTTCTCAGAGACTGGATAAAACATTCTGTAGACAGAGACGTAATGGCTTTAAGATGTATGGCACGGTAGACAGCGCAAGTAAATAAGGCTATCCACGCTTTTGATCCATCAGAAAGATGAAGAGGACCGGCTAGATCTACGCCCACCACTTCAAAGATGGCTGCTTCTCGTACTCTGTCTTCGGGTGGTACTCCAGGTTCAACATCTATTTTGGAAGTCTGAAGTTTTCTGCAAATCACGCATTTTCTTATTGAATTTCTAATGGATTTTCTAGACTTCATTATCCAAAAAATTTCTCTAAGTAGTATCATTAGAGTGCTGACTCCAGCGTGCTGATTTTCTAAATGCTTCTCGAATACCAATCTTTGGACTACGGGATGCTTGTAAGGTAAGATTATAGGATATCTGAAGTTTTCACTGTCGTTTCTTTGAATTATATTGGTCTTTACTCTTAAGAGACCAGCTTTATCTTCGACAGGCCTTAAATTTCTTAATTTTGGATCTGTTCTCCCTGAAAAAGATTCTTGTTGTACTAATCGTAGAAGTACATTTTCTGCTTTTGAAAATTCTTCAACTGAAATATCTAATTCGGACATTTTCTCAGTAGTCTTCGAATTATGTAAAAATCTATATATCCAGGCAATGGTTCTAACTGTTTTCTTGTAAGAGGAAAAATACTGATAAAATCGATTGAAATTATCTTCTTTTTTATCTAAAAGATTTAGGATTGTCTTCCTTTTTTCGCTGTTTATGAGTTCTTCGTTTGGGTCTTCTTCTATTTGAGGCCATTCATTTTCATGTAAATAAAGCCAACTCGGACCCTCCCACCATCTCGATTTCTGTAGTTGTTCAAAGGAACATCCTCTAGACGGGAGGTCCGCGGGATTCAAATTTCCGGATACATGTCTCCAATTGCAAACTTCGGTCAGATTTCGGATTTCTAATACTCTATTGTGTACAAATGTACCCCATTCTTGTTTTCTTCTTATCCAACCTAAAGCAGTGGTTGAATCTGACCAAAATATGGTATTTACATGTAAATTTAAATCGTTTTGCACATTTTTGGCCAACCTAGCGCCAATAAGACAAGATAACAGTTCAAGGCGGGGTATGGTCAATTCCTTAATAGGTGCAACTCTACTTTTAGCATTGATTAACTGGATCTTGATTCCTTCTGAGGTCTCTACTCTTATGAATACGCAAGTGGCATATGCTCGCTTGCTTGCGTCAGAAAAAACATGTAATGATGTTTTCGTTTCTTTCTCTGGGTAAATGTTAAGCCACCGAGGTATTTTAATTTGGGATAAAAAATTTATTCCTTTCAGCCAATTAGAAGATTGTTGTTTTAAAGTTTCAGGGAGCTCTTCGTCCCACTTCACCTTCTGAATCCACGTTTCTTGAAGGATTAGTCTGGGAACTATACTGACAGGTGCTGTGAATCCTACAGGATCAAAAAGTTTTTGGGTAACTGATAAAAGTTTTCTTTTTGTAAGGGGTTCACTTATCTTTAGGGGTTCTTCAATTTTACAAACTAAATTGTCATTTTCCAAATCCCAGAGTAATCCTAACACGGGAGCAAATCTAGGTTCATCTTCAGTTTTGTCGATCATAGCCTGGGGCCAATTCGATCGCCAACATCTCAAGTTGAAATGTGCCGAAGCCAAAATTCCTTGAGATTCTGATATGAATTTTTCTGTTTCTTGAATTGAATTCAGGCTGAGGAGGGAATTATCTAAATAGAAGGAATCTCTTAAGAGCCTAGCTGTCTCTCGCCATTGTTCGGGAACATTTTCTAAAAGGTGATTTAATGTTGCCATAAGCAAAAAAGGGCTTGAAGTTAGGCCGAAAACCACGCGACAATGTCAATAAATTTTTAATTTATTTTCGCTATTAAACCAAAAAAATCTCAAAAAATCGCGATCTTTCTCTGTTATTTTAATTTGCAGGAAGGCTTTCTCTGTATCGGACGAAATTCCTATCTTGTATTTACGAAGCCTATTCAAAATGCTAGGTATAATTTCTACAAGATTAGGTCCTTTTGTTAAACAATCATTAAGGGAGGGACTGTTTCTAGTGTGTGCTGAGGCATTAAATACTGGACGAATTTTAGTGGTTTCACTAGATTCTTTAACCACAGGTCTGTGAGCTAAATAATGTACCTTGTCCCTTTTCTGGTCCAATACCTCTTCTATAATCTGATTGTTTTCTCAGAAATCAAAAATTTCCCCGTATTCCTTTTTCCTATCAGATTTGATTAATTTATTTTCCGTCTTGTACAGGCACTTTTCTGCCAACGAGTAATTATCTGATAAAATCGAATGGTCAACTGTCCATGGTAAATTGACTTCATATCGACCGCTTTTATCTCGTTTAACAGTTTCTAGAAAATAATTCTTGGTTTCTTGTTCTAAATCCTGTTTCGATTTATTATCTTCATTAGTAATTCCTAGAGTGTCAAGGCGCCATAAATCTGATAAAATGGCGTTTGACACGTGTAATGACAACGATAGACCCGCCAAAGAATGGTCCTGCTCACTCTTGTGACCCTCTGTCTTGCCCAAAATGATCCAACCCAATTTAGTTCTAAATGTAGTTAATCCCAATTTTGGAAAATATTTTATGTCATCTGTGAACAGTTTAGCGGACATATCAGCTCCCAAAAGTATATGTACTTCGTCTGGATTTTTCTGGTATAAACAGGATTTATTATTTCTTGGGACATCTGATAAATATACACCTTCCTTTTCTAAGAGTTTTACTAATTTATCATCGCGACATAAATTCACGCCTGTGCATATTTTTTCTTGATCTAGTGCTTGTATTTTACACTTAAACTTATTATCTAAACTCCCGATCGTAAATTCATAACGATTATGTTCAGCTGACATTTCCATGCCCCCAAAAAGACCATGTCTTATTGTTTCTTTATTCATTCTTTTTAATTTTAATTTATCAGCTGCAAACTTACTGATGTAACTATTATGAGATCCGGAGTCAATAATTAACCGAATATATGATGATTTACTATCATCTCTGTTAGAAATTGCTACTATTAACGTCTGCAAATAAACATTCGCTTGTACATTATGATTCGATAACGCCAATTTAGATTGATCATTTCTTTCGTAATTACTTATTTCCTGTTTCAAATCTTTATTTGCATTACACATTATGTCTGAATGTCTACGATTACATAACTTGCATAAAGTTTTTGAGACACAGTGTCTAGCTAAATGCGAAGGTTGGAGACATAAATAACACAATCCTTTCTTACGCAATAGATTAACTCTTTCATCAAATGGTAAATTACGAGTTTTGACACATTTGTTACTTAAATGCGATTCTGAGCAAAAATTACACTTATCACTTTTATTCTCATTTAATAAATCACAAGCAGTAGGCAATTTCCGATTCTGAGTATCAAATTTATTAACGCGGGTGGGGGGGGGGAAACATCTCTACGATTTTGATTATCTAATCTTTGAGCTCGGGGGGAGAAATGACTGGCGCCGCTATCCTCTTGTCTGGTAGTTATTAAGCATTCGCGCGATACGAGTTGTTTATTTAAGAAAGATAATATATCTTTCACGCCATAATTAACACCGTGAAATTCCATATTAAATTGTAATGCTAAATCTTTAGGGAATATTTTTTGTAATATCGGCGACAATAAACTGCCGTATCTATCCAAAGAAACATCTAATGATTCTAAACTTCTAATGTTAGCTTGGATTTCATCGTAAATTTTCCTGAGCGATTTAATGTCACTTGAATGTTTTAGTGGGGCAATACTTAATAATTTATTCAAATGTACATTTACTAAGAGGTCTTGTTTGCCATATCTTTCTTTTAAAATATCTACTACTTTTATGTAATTACTCGCGGTGACAGAGAATCCTTCTATACATTTTAAGGGGTCAGGTGCTAAAAATGATTTCAAATAAATAAATTTATCTACAGGATCTAAATTTTCATTATTATGAATAGCCGTTTCGAATGACGACCAAAAAGTCAGCCATTCGGCTGCGTTCCCGTTAAATTTAACTGGATCTAGCTGTGGTAATTTGATGTGCATTGCTTCTTTTGAAATAGGTCTTTCTATTGATGAAACACTTGTTTCACTTTTCTTTAGTTCTTTTAATTTTCTGTTGGCTCGAAATCGCCAAGTAATTATTTTTTCACAATATTCATTTGCCGTTTCTAATTCGGCTTCTAATTGGAGTTCTTGAGTTAAATTTTTAATCTCTGCATCTTTACTCTTTAATTCTATAGTAGTTTCATTCAATAATTCTACAGTTTCTTCTAAATCTACAACATCTGGATTTATATCATCATATAAAGTTTTCAATTTCTCTATAAATTTATTAATACTGTCTCTTATGACAGCTCTTTCTTTTTTAGCTATTACTAAATTAGCCATAATAAATACAAAAATTTAAAACTTTATAATATTATCTATCTTTTCAATTATAAATAATGGATTCAATTATAAATAATTATAAATAATAGCTGCCCGCATCCCGTGTATGGGATGCCACAAAATTATGGCTGTACCAGATTTCTGATCTAAAACTTAATTATTCTTACTGACCCGATACAGCATATTTCAAATCTTATCTTTTCTTACATTCTTAAATTTTCTAATAAAATATTTATTCTTCTAAATAATAAAATATGGATGGGTCTCACCTGAAAACTTCTAATCCAAGGGTCCGGGTGTGGATGGGGCAACTATCATCCATTAAAGAAACTATAAACTCGATGAATGTAGCACTTCTTAGATGAAAACAGAATTTTTAATGCTTTGTTAGCATACATGTAAAAACGAAAACAGAACAAAAACTATCTACAGTATTTACAATTAAATATTAAAGTCTTAAATTGTCATTAGTTCTTAAATATTTATTCTAATTCTTAAAAGTTTCAATAGTTCTGTTTTAGGACCGGGGCGTCTGTAAACAAGACGATCTTAGCATAGCCCCTTCTCTATTCGAGGTCCTTTTCTGTTCTGATTGTGATTCTAAAAAGCACCTTTCGCGAAAAAGAGGCGCCCGTCTGTCTGGAAAGGCATTTGTTCTGAAAGCAGAAGAATGAACGGGGGATTCCCGACAATAGCTTTATTCGTTGCTATAAAATTAGAGATGCATTGTTTCATTTTTATAAATTTTATATTTTTTAGTTTAATATTTATATTTAACGTTGATACAAAATAATTATTAAACGGTAAAATACTTTACAAGTAATATGTATAATAGTATTTAGAATGAGAATCTTTTACAAAACTGATTATAATGATAGAAACTCTGCAAAGTGCATTACTGAAGAGTCTATGTAATGTACAAACTTTAACTGAGAGAAACTTACGCTTGGAAGTACATTTGCCAATAAGATGAATATTTTCGTAATCAGTTTAGTTAGAACTTTAAGATGATAGATAACATGTATAAATACCTTTTGAACAGTTGGTGAAACTGCCCTTCTTTGTTAGTTTTAAAATACGGTCCAATAAATTCCAATTTATCCTCAACTCATTTAGAGAAAATTTGACATTTACTAAGAACTGTTTGAAAAACATCTTTCTAGTAACCTATTCAAAAATCATCATATGTGGTTATACGTAACATAATTACAACCATGTTTGTGCAAAGATGAAATCACGTTACCGTTGAGAAAGGTTACCTTTTTTGGCATTTATCGCGTTATCAGCGATTTTTTGTTCTGAATATAAATATAATTATTATTATTATTATTAAAAGATAAGCAATAAAAACTTGTTTAAAACGAAACAGCTGCTGAAATTTATTTTTGCCTTGTTATTAACATCTTCCAACAAAGTTCAAAAGTGTTTATAACTTCGGTTTGTCTATACCCGCTTTAACTCTCATAAATAATTGTGGACATTTTTGAAATAATATAAGATATAATATAGTTAAACTAATTCAATTTAGAGAAATAAGTATAGCAGTTATAAGCATTTTATAAAAATAATTACTTAAAAAGAACGAAATAATAAAATATTAAAAATAATCTAACCTGTGAAATAAAATCCTTATTTTACATAATTTCTAGTGCTTCTGAAGTACATCTAATTACTATTTCTTGCTATAAAATTCTTTTTAAATTCAAAACAATCTAACTTTTAAAGTGAAATAAAAATTTTAAAAAGAACTTTCAAAGAAAAAGGAGAAATATCGTCTGCTTAATAAAAACAGAGTTTAGAGCACGGCGCGTAAATTTCAATATTGACCAGTTCGAGGCAGACGAGAAAGGGAAAAATTTGAAAGCTTGTTTGGGAAAATTGACTGTCCACCATCTGGCAATATTGCCATCAAGCACTAGTTATCATTTTTATCTAAAACCATAGCCTCCTAAACTAGATGCCTGTCGCGTCTCTCGAAAACCTCGCAACAGTTCAAGCGGTAGACAGCGCCACCTGGTACAGATTGCGCGACTTTTTTATTCAACATCCACAAAAAAATTTAAAAAGTGGGATTGGATATACATAAAAGGCGAATAGAATCGAAGAAACTTCGATTAGATGTATCATATATGACCTCTTAAAATTATTGGTGACAGTTGAATAAAAAAGTCGCACAATCTGTACCAGGTGGCGCTGTCTACCGCTTGAACTGTTGCCAAGTTTCCGAGCAACGCGACAGGCATCTAGTTTAGGAGGCTATGCTAAAACATATAGCCATAAACAACCTCGTTCTTGTGGACCCCAACTCCTCTACATTTAAATTTTATTGTCAATAGTAATTTTTGATTTTAAATGGTCACCTATAATAGTTGATTATACCTAAAATAGTGTTTAATGAAGCATATTTTGCTTAATCTGCAAAAACTGCCTTATTCTTTCGATAGTTCCTGTGTTCGAGCGGCACATTCACATGCATTTTGTGTATTTATGTATTTATTTTTGTAAAATAATTTACAGTTAATTTTTCAATGTATCCTGCCAAAAAACTTTATAACAGCACTAAATTTGATATGCAAGGTAACCATCATGAAAAAGTATGCTGACTTAATTTGGGTGTTTACCAACCGACAGAGGGCGGTGTTATTACACCCCTTCTATGATTTTCAAGTGCAACACCTCAGCCTCTATTTATTAAAATTGTACTAGATTGTATTTGTAAAATCTTGATTGTGAGAAAATATGTGATAGAGTTTTTCTGAATTATTAACCGGTAAAGAGTGCTGTTATATATAATGATAGAAATTTGTATATTTATTAATATTATTATCATTATTAAATTAAATTTTGTTTATTTATTTTTACTTTTGTTTTTTATCGAATATTTTTTAATATTCGTCTGTAGTTTTTCATTTTTTCATTTTTTTTTTTTTTTTCATTATTATTATTATTATTGTTTAGTCATATCTAATTCTATTTATTCCAAATGTTGTGTTTATTTTTGAAAGTTTTTTCTAAAAACAAAATGAGATATTTTCTGGAGCATGAAACTCACTTAAAACTCAATAGAAAGCATTCTTCAAAACTCTGAAGAATGCTTTTAAATTTGAAATAAATAAAATCTGCCTTTCATTTTGTTTTATACATATACAATTTCATACTAACTCATTTTCGCTCGAAATAGTAGAAAATAGAACTATGCAAATTTAATAATAAATTGCTGAAGAGTATCTGTGTGTCACAAAGGTTAAATTCAAGAATTTTATAGATGTTTGATGCCTGTATTTTTTTAAAAAGGATTTTCTGAGAGAAATCGCATATATATTCACTACCGCTCATTAATTTCAATACAGCGCTTGTTTTTTTCAGTTTTTCCATGAACTACACAAAATAATAAACTATCTTATGTATGTAATTTTTTATTCCAGCAAAGAAACATATTTTGTCATAATTTACAGATACAACAGAATTTAATAACAGAATTTCGGATTATATCTTCCTTTCATCAAAATAACTACCTTTTGCCGCTATCAACGCCGCACACACTCGGGGCATTCTATCAGTTAGTTTATCCAAAATTTCGGATCCAATGTTATTCCAAATGCGTTGCATCACCTCCCACAGATGCTTTCGACTTGTGATATTTAAATCTCTGATGTACCTGTCTACATGATCCCAAAGTAGTTCAGTTGGGTTGCAGTCGAAACTCTGAGGGGGGCAAACCATATTTTGCAGCACTTGTTGACGTTGCTTGGATTGAACATACTTTCTACACAGATTAGAAGTATATTCCGGGTGGTTCTCCTGTTGTAGAATGAATCCACGACCAATAAGGTGAGTACCAGAGGGAATAGCATACCACACAAGGATGTTGTGCTATTGCTTGGAATCCATGATCCCATCTATTTTTACAAGATCACCAATTGCAGAACCACCAAAACATCCTCAAACCATTATGGAACCTTATCCATGCTTAATAGTGGGTTGGATACAAGCAGGTAACATGCGCTGACCCACAGCACGACGAACATTCTGACGCCTCTTAATACCAAACACTTCGAATTTTGATTCGTCAGTAAAGAGTGCTTTTTTCCACTGATCACGGGTCCAATCCTTGTGTTCTCGAGCCCAGTTAAGCTTTTTCTTTTTATTAATCTTCCGTAGAAGGGGTTTTTCATGTTACCACACAGTCCTTTAAGCCAGCAGCTTGGAGACGACGTTTGACTGTAGATATTGATATGATGTTTCTCTTGTTTCCATCAATTCAGCACGAATTTGACGGGCTGTTTTGAACTTATTCCTCTTTGATACCACTGTAATAAACTTACCTTCCTGTTTTGAAGTTTTCCGAGGTTGCCCAGGTGGTGAGCGATCGAAAACACTCCTGGTATCAGCATGCCTCTTAAGAGTGTACTGTACTCCACCGACAGAAACTTTCTCCAAACAAGCAATATTTCGCAAGCTATGACCTGGTTTTTTTAGAGCAACAATCGCAGAACGTTTTTGAATTGATAACTCTTCGAGGAGCCATACGTAAACGAAAATAACACTCTTTTTTCGTAATAGTGAAGTAATTCCTAACTGGAAAATTCTCTTACACAGTTTTGCTTTAAAGCTGAACATGCGCACATTTACCTAGCATCCCGCCAAACTACTCACGTCACTCATACACGTGTCACAAACGTTATTTTTGCGTATTTTGCATAATATGATGCATTGTTGAATTGGAATGCACTTTTCTCTTAAATGTTCGTTTTGTAACAAAATGCCAAAAATGTTATTTTCTCCTTTTTTTTACAGCCAACGTTTGATGCAGAAATTATGGGAAGCAATCTTGCAAATAACAGCTATGTGGGATATTGCATTCAAGTATAGAATTTTACATTATTTCGATGGAAAACTTAAAAAATCAGAGGTGTATTGAAATTAATGGGCAGTAGTGTATACACTGTAAAAAAATATGTCCTATTTGCTGCCAAAAATTCTCTGTAATTTGAGAAAATACGCGTAATTTACGAAAACATTATGATGTCAGAACGTATTTTCTTAAATTAAAGAGAATTCCTGGCAGCAAATAGGATATATTATTTAGAGTGTGTGTATGTATATATATATAGTTTAAATAGCAATAATAATAAATACCAGAAATTTTCATCTATATGAATAAAAATTTTATAAATATTGCTCAAAATATCCCATTTTAGATTCATAAACAAGCGTACAGTCGGTAACAAAAGTGTCCGAACACTAGCAAAAATTCCTATATAAAAAAAGTACACTTAATACAGTTTTGTTAAATAAATCCTTGTCGAATCCTATTCTTAGTCAGTCTAAGAAGATGATTCGATAAGGATTTATTTGACAAAACCGTATGAAGTGTACTTTATTTACATTGGAATTTTTGCTAGTGTTCGGACACTTTTGTTACCGACTATATGACATTTTATTTTATTTATATATTTCATTCATCTCAACTCTAGATTTAAATTATGCGTAAGAAGAGTATCTTAAACATAAAATGAAAACAAATTGCACGAATATGATTTGTATTTGATTTGAAATAGATTTTACTTTAAATCCAATGAAATTAAATCAAATTTCTCTAAGAGCGAAGAACCAAATGATGTTTCTTTTCTTTTAAATTATCAATAAGGTTACTGGATTTTTTTTTTACTTTTCTTTTTTAAATTTTCTCTAAATGCCATTTTTATTTGGATTAACATCACAAAAGTGTTCTTCAAATATACTTGAATGATATTTCTTTTAAATATAAAATTATATTTGAGAAATTCTGTATATTTGAGAAATTCTGGAAAACAATTATGATTATTACAAATAGTATTCAGGCTAAATAAAACACCATCATCAATAAATCATTAAACACATGATATGGTGAACGCCAAGCAGATTGAAATATATTAGAATAATTGTTAAAATATCCGCAATATATTAGATCTTATATAATTACCAAAAATAAAGCAATAATTTCGTTGTTGACAAAGCAATGTTTATTTACCTGTAATTAAAATTAAAAATAATTAGGAAACAAATTTAATACATCTGTAAAAAAAAATAAATAAAAAAAAAAAAAATAAAATAAATAAAATAAAAAAATCAAGACTGCTAAATTTTCAAAATGCTGTAAAATGTATATAACATTAAAATAATAACGAAAATAATATCGAAAGAATTCTTTAAATTCAAGAATTTTTAGATAAAACATAAAAATATTTTTTTGATAAAATAAAAAATAAAAATAAAATTTCAGCTTTTCAAATGAAATATTTCTCTATCATGCAATGGTGCATAGGCATTGAAAATTGTGTTTAAAGAAAATTAAAATCAAATTTAAAATACGAAAACAATGTATTGACAAATATGACTACCGTAAAGTGATTATTTTTGTGTATTGGAAATTTAATAAATTCTCAAATAACGTTAGTCTCACAATTTTTCTTTCTTACATTTCATCGGAGAATGCTTTATCGATCAAAATCCTGTTTAACACTGCAAAACATAATAAAATCAAATAAACAAGGTTTTAAATAACAAAATATTCTTCGACGAAATCGAAAGACCGATATTTAAAAAAAGGCTAACTTTATTTGAAAGATTATTAAATTTTGAACACGAAGTAATCATTTTACCGTATTTATATTTGTCAGAATAAGTTATAAAAATTCTTTGCTCATAGCGTTTGATAAAAGCAAATAAATATTAGAATGAAAAGTTTTTATATATTAGTAAATGTTATTATAAAATTCACACTATTTTTGTGATAAAAATATGATTAAGGATATAAATTTCACCGTTGCTGTGATTGTAGTTGTTTATATATATAATGTTTGTTTGTTTCTTTGGATTAATATGTGTAATTCCAGTTTTAATATTATTCATGCCACTTTTGTAGTAAGTTAACCCGTTAACGCCCGAATTAATTTTGCAAAATATTATTAGCTAATTATTTCACTTCTAAATTAATATAAACATTTGACAGTAAAATATATTAACTTAAACAGTTCTTCTGATAGTTTTAAATTTAAAGCCTATCCTCATTTATTGACGTTTAGTGTTCTTGCAAGAAAACTTCGAGATAGAAGAACTTTGAGATAATAGATTAATTTCCTATTATATGTTGACAAATATCTCAAAAGTAAAATATTATAATATATATTATTATTATTCAACTTGGTTTAAATCAGTATACCTGCGCCAAAAGCAAAGATATGTGCGACGAAGGAAAAATCATAAAATGATTATCCAAATTATGAAATAATTATTAATAGTAGGCACATAAAACTTTCAGGGATCATTTAGAGTGACGCTATAAACTCTCACTAAAAAGCAGAAATCATTCCAAGAAACCACAAAAAATATACGTGCCATTTTGTGAGCTGTCCTCAAATGAAGACACTGGGTGCTAACGGGTTAAGTTTTGGTGTTAGTGTAAGTGTTAACTCTTTATCTACCGCATTATAAAACACACAAAATATATATTTAAAACATATTTTTTCAGTTACTTACTCGTAATTTTTAAAGATATATGCAATAAAAATTATGCAATATCATCTCATCCTAATATTTAATGAGGATTTAGTGAGGTGATACTTTGATGTGACCATTTGTATATAAAGGTTGAAAAATATATTAGGACTTTAAAAAAGTGTAAAATTGTATCTTTATTGTTCTTTTTTTCCCCCCTAAAACTGTTAGCAGATTCTTGTGGTGATATATAAATTAATTACAACACATGTGAAGATCTTAAAAAATATCAACCAAAAACAAAGACAGCATGCTATAAAAAAAGACATTTCGAACAGAAACGGCTACATATAGCGTCTAGTGCCATATAGTGAGATGAAAGTAAAGCATATACGATCTTTCTTATAAACACTTTTAGCATGTCTTCCATAAATTCGATTTAATACGCTGTTCAATCTAATAGAAATTTAGAGTACCGTCAGTAGATAAAGGTTTAAGGTCAATTGACTGACATCACATGGGTTTTAGTCCTGGGTGAAAGAGGGGCCTTTTCAAGGGCACCTAGCCTATATTTACGCGAGCGTTGAAAGTAACCAGGTAAAGTTTGATGGTTTACGGGCACAACCAGTGATCGAACCTGGATCGAAATAAGAAACTCTCCAATCTGTCAGCTTTCATGAACTGCATAGTCCGAAGAGAACATATCGTCGCTTTCGTGACGTTAACTGAAACTTACTAATTGTTCAGGAGAGAACCTGGCGCATTGTACTTTTAAATTCATATTATATGGAACATTCGAGCCGAAAGTCATTGTAACTATAGGTCTCAAAATTGTCAGATAAATCCCGAATACCAAATGCGCTAGAGAGAAAAGTATGACCGTAATGTAGGGTGACCAAACTTTTAAATGCCGAAATGGGGACATGTCCCCATTTTTTACTTTGAAAATGGGAGCGCCATGTATTTAATTCAAATTGTAGATTAAAATACAGTAAATATACACGTAAAATAGATACACAATGCATAAGCATATATTTTCTTTCCTTCAAGCATACATCTTTGTCAGGATTGTAACATCTGATCATAATGGAAAATACTTCAACATTTCCATGGTTCGAATAGTCCGAACATGAGGGCATGATTATAAACGATGCATTTTCTAGTTCTAATATATGTCCCTTCATTGTCCAAGATTCAAAAACATTTTCTACAATGATTTCACATTTTGTTCTGCCGCAAGAATATGCTGGGTCAAGAGTGATTTCTTTAATATTTTGGGCTGGCAATCAATTTCTCTGAAAGTTTGCGCATGTCATTATGGTAAGTAAATAATTACAAGGTAAAAAGAACTTTTTATATACCACGTTTTTAAATTTTCTGTCGAATCATATAAACGCTACCGAAGGCAGCGGGGATCCGAAATAATTGGCTAAAGTATTAAAAAAAAAAAAAAAATGCATTCTCACCGTGTTCTGAGCTATTCTGAAAGTTTCAAATGTCTAACTAGTCGGGAAGTTATATGGTTGAATCATATAAACGCTACCGAAGACAGCGAGGATCCGGAACAATTGGTTAAAAGTATTTAAAAAATGCATTGCCATCGTGTTATGATTTATTCTAAAAGTTTCAAATGTCTAGCTAGTCGGGAAGTTATGATTGTTGAATCATTTAAAAACTACCGAAAACAGCGGGGACCCGAAACAATTGGCTAAAAGTATTTAAAAAAACGCATTGTTATCGTGTTTTGAGCTATTCTAAACGTTTCACATGTTTATAGTCGAAAAGTTAGTTAAACAAATTTTCTGTTGAATCATAAAAACGCTACCGAAGGCAGCGGGGACCCGAAACAGTTGGCTAAAAGTATTAATAAAATGCATTGTCACCGTATTCTGAGCTATTCTGAAAGTTTCAAATGCCTAGCTAGTCGGGAAGTTAGTTAAAAATCGACTGCAATATTTGGGGATCGGGACATAATATCGCGGGACAAAATCTCGTCGGACATAATATCGCTCCGATTAAATTAAAATAATGGAATCTATTTCATGTGCGATCTCTTGTGAGGTCCATAGGACCTTATAAATATAGATATATATATTATAGAGAGGAATTTCATTATTTTATCTATATTTAATTTCAAGTTATTTTATCATTTGCCTTTCATCATTCAAAATACATTTTTAAAACATTGTACATCCTTGCTGACAAAGTTTAGCATTTTCACAAGCCTGAAATAAAAATTATAAAAATAATAAGCACTATTGAATTAATTATGACTAATATTGACAAAAGTTAATAAACATAGTTTTTAAACTCTATTAAGCAAAATTTATAAAAAAAAATTATGGTAAATATGAATATGTTGCAATGAAATTTTATATCACATTACTAATAATTACCAACTCATTCATATAAAATGTTGTAAAAGTATCATTTTATTTATATAAACACCAATCACATTATTTTTGCTTTCCATTCATTTATATAGGCGATATTTTTTCCCCGCGATATTTTGTCCCCAACCTCAAGATTTGTACTGGACAAACAAACAAACAAAGTAAACAAACAAGTAAACAGAGAAATTAACAAACAAACAAAAACCGAAGTTAATAAAAACATGGTAAAATGTGTTAGCCAGAGCAATCTTTAAACTTGCATTATTGGCTGTCAAAACACTTTCATTGAAGATTGTGTTGATAGTTGACACAGCTATAGAAGCTTTACATGATTTTCAGAAAATTGATATGAGTATATTTTTATTTATTTATTTATTTATTTATTTTTTTTTTTTTTTACCATATAAATTATAAATAAAGCGAAAGAAAGAAAAAGTAACAAAATTTATGAATATTTAAAAGATTTTTTGAAAATTGGGGACAAAAGACAGAAAATGTAGTCCCAATCGCTGTTTTTGTTTTGGGGGACAGAGGGTCGAAATTGGGGACAGTCTCCGGAAAATGGGGAATATTTGGTTACCCTACTGTAATACAAACCATAAATCCCTTATAACTTGACAACCAATAGGAAATGAGTTACGTTACTCTGATTGGTCATAAACACCACCTTGAGTCTTTCAAATATCAGCTTAGCTCAAAATGGAGATTTTTTGAGTTACGCTTCTTTGTCACGACAGCGACGATACGAAATGCTTATCGCAGAATGATTTTTACTGTTAGCAGCATTACAGATTTAATTTAAAATGAAATATAGTTCTAAATTTCAAAATTAAAATTTGAAAACTATTTAAAGCTCACTGAATTAGATATGATGTAATTTGTTCCACCCGAACATGTTTTAAGAATTGTATCAGAAATATACTAATTTTATTGTTATTATATATATATATTGTTAACCCTTTAACGGGCCTTTATTTATATTAATGGTGTAATAAAATATTTTTTGCATTGGGAGTGTTAATAAGAAAAGAATTCCATTTAGCTTATTAGGTAAAATTAATTTGATTTTTAACGTTTTATAAGGCCATGAGAAGTATATTTACCGCCCAATAAATTCATTTTAAATGAGAAAGGCGTAGTAAGCTACATTTCTACGCATACTCTTTATTCTAAGCTTATACCTATGTTTTTGGTAAAATTACTTACTACGGCCTTATAAACAGAATTTCAGAAAAAAAAAAAAAAAAAGAATCAAGAATGAGTATGACCCTTTGTTCTTTTATTTTGTTCCTTCATGTAATTTAGCAGTGTAAAAACGGCAGCCGTAGTAAAATTAGCTTACTATTTTAAAATTGATGACTTTGATGGTTGAATATTTACCACAGCCCGTTAAAGGGTTAAATTACAATTCTGATAACACACGTCTACAAAAATATTGTTAGTAAAATTTGATCTAATGATTTTAGCTGATACATATGTTTTCTGGTGGACTGAAGCCGGAAATAAAATCAGTTTTTAACAGCGTGGAAAAACATTTCATTTTAGAAATCACTCTATACGATGTTTAATATCAAGGTAATATTGTTTCACTGAGCCGAATATGGTCAATCATTGAAAATAATACACTCAAAAGATTTTTATAAAAGGATCATTTTTATAAAACGAAATTTCGTAAAAGGGCCATTTTTAAGAATATGAATTTTGTAAATTGGCCAATTTTATGGTGTTTAACACGTTAATCGCCACGATAATATCAGAAAATTTTTCACATGGGCCATGGTAACTTTATTAGACAATTTAGTTAAAAATGCGTCAGGCACATATGACTGACATGGCGATTAACGTGTTAATAATTACTTGGCGTATATCATATTCCTTTTAGGGTTATTTCCTAGTTAAAAATGCGTGTTAAAAATGCGTCAGACACATATGACTGACATGGCGATTAACGTGTTAATTTTTCAAGATGCCCTTCTTATGAAATGGAATTGTGTGATGGGGCACAATCTTCATTTATATCACTTTCTACTTTACTCTCATTGTTGCAAACAGAACTTCGTTTTAAAATGTTAACCCTACAAAGCTCAATTATTTTTAGTGCGCGACAAAAATTTATAGGTTGTAATTAAGGATCAGAAGATAGGGAAAACTTATAAGAATAAAACCATATTTTACGGAAAAATCAACTTTTTAGCTCAACGTACGTATGTGGAACATACATAAAAATATGATTTACTAATACGTTTACTATTGTAATTAAAAAAAAAAAAAAAAAAAAAAAAAACTTACCTCTGCAAAATATACACTTCGTTATAACACACAGTATTTTTTTTTTTTTCGAGTCAAAACTGTTCAATAACTATTCTTTTTTTATTTTTGAATTCAGACAAACGACTAACGTATCACTTTCATTCAAATTTTACACTGAGTGCACTATAACAAAAACACGAACGACATCTTTAGGTAAAGATTCGTATTACTACATTGCTAAATGTCAGTAGCTTCTATCAAGATGTCAAGAGATGTCGCTACTAATAGTTTTATAGCTATACGAACGATTAAAGTCGGTGTTCCACTGGATCGCTAATTTTAAATATAAAATCAATCTTTGTATTTGGAATACGTCAATCTTTCTCAAAATTTAATTTTTTAATTTTTTTAATTAATTAATTTATTTTTTTAATCACACTGAAAACATAAAAATGAAAATTTTTAATCTTTCATAAATTCCGAATTTCAAGTGAAAAGTGCTTCATTTTTTAGAATTAAATTTTAAATTTCAGAGAAAATGAATTGCTAGAACAATGTAATTCAATATTATATCTCAAATGTTATTATAATAAAAATAAAAGAGCACGAGAACAAATCATCGTTTTTGTTTTTTTAACTTGCAAAGCATCTTTTACAATCTAAATTTTTTAAATCAAAATTATTTGATGACATAAAAGGAGATAAAACTGCTTAAATTCAGTTTTCAAGTATTTCAATGTTTTGAAAGAAAAATAGTATCAAAATAAACATGTACTTCAAATCATGAAAAGTTTCAAAATTACTTTATGCAAATAAATTCGGAAATCAAAGCTTAAATTAGAATTAAAAAATAAAACTGGAAGTGTTGAAATAAAAATATTCTAAATAAATATTTCATCGGTTTTTTTAGAGCATTGAAAATGATGTAAAAGTTAGTAATAAATGCAACTGCACTTTCGAGATAGCAAGTTTAAAAAGTAATAAGACGATAAAAGTCTTAAATCTTCAAAATAAGCAAATAAATAAACAAATAAAAATAAATGAATAAAATAAAATAAAAATTCAATCATTGTTGAAAATTTCCCATTGCATATTTTTTATTGCGTTGATTTTCGTTTATTTTTCCGCACTCTTAATTTTAATAAAAATAAAGCATTATCTGCGTGAAAATTTTTTACATTTATTACAATGCTATATCCAAACATTGTTAAAGTTAAAATGGCGTAATTCCAACTTTCTCGTATTTAGACCTTTCTTTCTTTCTTCTCTTTTCTTTTCTTTTCTTTTTTTTTTTTTAAAGAAAAATAGTTTTGAAATAAAGTATATATTATAAAATAATCAAAGTAAAATAATATCTGCATGTATTTCAAAACATAAATGTTATCAAAATGCCTTTTTACAAATATAAATCTGGAAGTCAAAGTCAAGATTTCTTTATAATTAAAAAGAAAGAAAGAATAAGTTAGCAAAATAGTCTAAATGAAATATGTCAGCTTTTTTTTTTTTTTTAAGAAAAATAGTTTTGAAATAAAGTATATATTATAAAATAATCAAAGTAAAATAATATCTGCATGTATTTCAAAACATAAATGTTATCAAAATGCCTTTTTACAAATATAAATCTGGAAGTCAAAGTCAAGATTTCTTTATCTTATACTATTAAGTGAGCAATATGTGTATATTTCACTGATCTCGAAAACGGTAGCTCGGACAGTCACGAGATTTAACACAAAGGTGCCCCCCGAAGGGTCATTGTGCACATCGAAGTCAGATTTTCGAATTTTTGATTAGTTTTTTCTTAATTAATTAAAATGTAAAAATAATAACCTTCTAATTTCTGATAAAAAAGTCATTTAAATTTTAACATTTTATCCATAATTTAATTGTTGCCAATTTTTTTTTCGACAAAATAATAATAATAAAAAAAAAACCCGTACATTTATTTAAAATGAGGAAAATAAATCAGAAATATTAGAAAATAAATTAGAAATGTCAGTCGCATCGTTACAAATAAGATACCAAATGAAAGTGAAAATTTTTGTAAATCCGATGCATTAAACAGCTTATCAATCGGATGATTAGTTTTTTCTTAATTAATTAAAATGTAAAAATAATAACCTTCTAATTTCTGATAAAAAAGCCATTTAAATTTTAACATTTTATCCATGATTTAATTGTTGCCAATTTTTTTTTTTTTTTTCGACAAAATAATAATAATAATAATAATAATAATAAAAGTACATTTATTTAAAATGAGGAAAATAAATCAGAAATATTAGAAAATAAATTAGAAATATCAGTCGCATCGTTACAAATAAGACACCAAATGAAAGGGAAATTTTTTTTTAATTCGATGCATTAAACAGCTTATCAATCGGATGATTAGTTTTTTCTTAATTAATTAAAATGTGAAAATAGTAACCTTCTAATTTCTGATAAATAAGACATTTAAATTTTAGCATTTTATCCATGATTTAATTGTTGCCATTTTTTTTTCGACAAAATAATAATGATAATTTAAAAAAAAAAAAAAAAAAAAAAACGTACATTTATTTAAAATGAGGAAAATAAATCAGAAATATTAGAAAATAAATTAGAAATATCAGTCGCATCGTTACAAATAAGATACCAAATGAAAGGGAAAATTTTTGTAAATCCGATGCATTAAACAGCTTATCAATCGGATGATTATTTTTTTCTTAATTAATTAAAATGTGAAAATAAGAACCTTCTAATTTCTGATAAATAAGCCATTTAAATTTTAAAATTTTATCCCATAGAATAATAATAAACACGTACGCTCCTTCTTCCTTTATTATTATTCTATGTTTTATCCATAATTTAATTGTTGCCAATTTTTTTTTCGACGAAATAATAATAATTAAAAAAACTGAACTAAAAAAACATTTTCAACTTTACTGAGAATAAATACGAACTGAACTGAAAAAACATTTTCAACTTTACTGAGAATAAATACGAACTGAACTGAGAGGAGTCTGAGGTTAAAAAATGTGAAAACGAAAGTGTTGTTCTTTTTGATAAAAAAATCTTTTTGTTTTGTGATTGAGTTAGTATAAATTAAAAAACCTTCTGATTCTTTTAAACAGGGAGTTATTAGTAAGTCTTTAAAATCAAACTACAACATAAACATTTTATTTCAAAGGATGATATTTAAACACGTTCATTTTAAAAACTCTGAAACAGTGATATGTGGCATCAAGTTATATGCAAGAAAATCAAAAACAACTTTCATTTAAAATTTAAATACGAGTTTTTAGAAATCAAAAAGTTTAAATAAATATTCTTAAGATGAAACGATCAAATGATGTGATACCAGTTAATCCAGAAGAACAAAGTACTTCAAATGCAGACCAACTAATTAATCGTACTTCCTTATATCAAGCTAGGCCTATCCGTGCATCAAAATTAAAATGTCGCCAAAATATAAGGGAAATAGGACAGATGTACAGAAAGGAACGTTCTGAGAGTATATCTAGGCAAGCTTTTCAGCATCGAGCAAGGGAGAGCACGGAAGACAGAATCCAGCGACTTGAAGATCTAAGACAGCGAGCTTCTCAGCGTAGGGCATCAGAGAGTACACTAGAGAGACGACAACGCCTAGAAGAGAAAAGGCGTCGACAAGCAAGATATGAAGTGGCATTGCGAAATCGGTGCCCAACATACAAAATAGCAGTTTGTAGAGATGTGAACTATAGTACTTTAGGAGAATTCAATGTAAAATGCGTTCATTGTAAAGCATCACATTTTCCAGAGGAACGTGTTTGCAATCGTCTTCATAGAGACTCTTTTGGTGATTGTTGTCTTCATGGACGATTATTACTGCCAGCACCATATTTTTCGAACGAGTTAGCAAGACTGTTTTTGCACTGCCATCCACTTGCTGAAGAATTTCATAAAAGAATCAGAAACTTGAATTCCTGTTTTGCTTTTTCTTCTTTCAATGTGTCAGAAGACAGAACCATCAACAGTCATGGCATATACAGTTTTATTGCATGTGGACAAGTATACCACAAAATGAACTTGGCTGCTCAACCGACTCAAGACATACATGGAGAATTTGAAAAACCTCAATACGGTCAGATGTATTTTTTGGATCCTGATAATGCTGTTGACGAACGATTACATCATCCTCTGAATTATGGAATAAGTCGTGAACTCATGGAATTATTAGAGCACGTAATAAGGGCACAGAATGGTTATGCACAGGGTTATATGATGATGCGAGAAGTTCAGTATGAAGTTGAACAGCAAGCTACTGCACAAGGATTATCTGCACCTGAAGTTCAACTTTTGTTCAGAATTCCTCAGGAAAGTGATTACAGAAGATTTGATACACCATCCATTAATGGAAGTTTGCGCTGTCTTCACACTTAATGCCGATCAGAGTTTCCCAGAAAATGAAATGATTGTACATCGGCGAAACAAGGAAATTGTTATTCTAAAAAATATTGATAAACGTACTGAGCCATTCACTTATCCACTGTTTTACCGACAGGGTACGGATGCTTTTTCTCTTGGTATACCATTGACTACACCTTATTCTTCGCGGCATCATGCAACGCGCCTTGAGTTGGCTCAGAACAGACTTGCTTTTCGACCTGAAGTAATAAATTATTTGTCCACAAGAATGAATTCTACAGGTCATGACTTGCGACAAATACAATTTAATGCATTGCATTTTGATGGCAGACTTTTTCAACAGTATGTTGTCGACACTTTTATTAGGGTCGAAAGAGCTCGTATTCAGTGGATTAAAGCAAATCAAAAGAAGATTCTTGCTGATAATTATACAGAAGTCACACGTTTGATAAACGACTTAGTAGAAAAAAACAAAGCTACAGTTGGAGAGAAAGTCATTCTCCCATCATCTTTCCCAGGGTCAACACGCTAGTATACTGAACAATTTGAAGATGCTATGGCAATTGTTCGCCGTCTTGGTTCTCCAGATTTCTTCATAACAATGACATGTAATGCAAACTGGCCTGAAATAAAAAACGCTTTGCACATTCAGTTACAAAATGGATCTTTTATACAACAACTTCCTCAAGACCGACCAGATGTTGTAACTCGAGTTGCAAAATTGAAATTTGATGAAATAATTGAAGATTTTGATAAGAAGCAGATATTTGGAAAAGTTGCTGCTTATGTATATTCAATTGAATTTCAAAAGCGAGGTCTTCCTCACATTCACCTTCTTCTAATTATGTGTTCTCAAGACAAGATTCATAATCTTGAAGAACTGGATGATCTCATTTCTGCAGAGATTCCTGACTTTGAAGATACAGATCTGAGAGAACTTGTAATAAAGTGGATGATTCATAACCCCTGTGACGAACAGAACCCAAACGCTGCATGCATGGTAAATAAAAGTGGACGTATGAAGTGCCGCTTTCAATTTCCAAAATCATTTGAGGATGTATCTTCACTGGCAGACAATGCAAAACCAAATTATCGAAGGCGTTATGATCCCAAATTGGACCCTCACAGTCGAGATTTCTCTCATGAAAGTGCAGTGTATCGTAAGAGTGTTGATGGCAGCCGCATAACAAGAGATAATCGTCATGTTGTTCCTTATAATGCATATTTACTGAAAAAGTACAATTGTCATATAAACGTTGAATATGTTGGAAGCATTATGGCTGTGAAGTATCTATACAAGTACATATATAAAGGGTTTGATTGTGCTTCACTTAAAGTTGTTGAAGGAGGAAGACAAATCATGTACAATGAAGCAAATACTTATGTTGAGGGTCGATGCATCACTCCACCAGAGGCATGTTGGCGTTTATTTGGAAATGAAATTCAGAAGAAGAGTCATAGTGTGCTACGATTATCAATTCACCTTCCTGGCCAGTACAGAATTGTAAATTTAGATCAGGCTCGGGAAAATTTAGCTGATACAGGACAAAAAGGTTCGACTCTGAAAGCATATTTCAAGCACAATAAAAAGGCTAAGGAAGAACATGGAATTAGACAATCAAATGGAGACACGGAGGAAGAGCCAATCTATTATTACTACTGGCAAATGCCTGAACACTTTAGATGGGATGCAAGAAACAGTGAATGGATTCAAAGAGTACGACAGATAAAAGTTATTGGAAGAATACATAATGTCAATTTTGTTGTACAGCCTGAATTATATCACTTACGACTGTTATTGTATCATGTAAAAGATGCAACCAGCTTTAAGGATTTACTGACAGTGAATAATATTGAACATGCGACAGACAAGCAAGCTTGTCTAGCACGAGGATTATGCTATGATGACCAACAATGGATTGAAGGATTGTCCGAATCTGCAAGCTCAAAACTGCCAAGGACAATGAGAACACTTTTTACACAGATTTTGATTCTAGGCTCACCAGAAAACCCAAAACGGCTGTGGGAAATGTTTAAGCAAGATCTCGCAGAAGATTTCATTCATGAAGGTGAAAGAACTGGAATTTCAATTGAAGATACTATCAAGCGAGCATACCGTGTAATTGCCCATAAACTCGACTCAGAAGCGTCAGAAGGTAGAAATTTTCAATATTGGGTTGAAAAGTTTTCATTTGATGATATTGATGATTATGAAACTGAATCGAATCAAGAATTGTCAAATGTCAATGAATCAGCAGCTATTGGTCAACAAATGTATCACCTTCTTAGAGGAAAACAAATTGAAATTGTGGATGCTATCTTTCGTTCAGTCACTGATGAGAATATTCAATCAAATTGCTTTTTTATTGACGGACCTGGTGGTACTGGAAAAACTTTCATATATAAGACTTTGTATTACCTTCTGCGAGGAGGGAACTTTAATGTGCAGTGTATGGCTTTTACAGGCATTGCTTCGATTCTACTTCCTGGAGGACGCACATCACACAAAACATTTGGATTGAAGGTGCCCCTTTCACCAGAGTCAAGTTCCACAATCAAACCGGGCTCCTGTAAAGCTCAAAAACTTTCTAAAGTTCAAGTATTTCTCATGGATGAAGCACCTATGCTTCCTAAATATGCATTGCATGCAATGGACGAAATTCTGCGTAAAACTGGAAATGCAACTTTGCCATTCGGTGGAAGAATTATGGTTTTAGGAGGAGATTTCAGACAGTGTCTTCCAGTTCAACCGCGAGCGAATAAACAAGAACTTATTGACTTATCAATTAAAAAGAGTGTGCTTTGGTGTAAATTTAGGAATTATTCACTGGATGAGAATATGCGGGTTGATCCAGAACAAAGAGACTTTGCAAACTATATTTTAAAAGTTGGTAATGGAGAATTACCGATTAGGTCTTTAGATGAGATAGAGCTACCCGAAGACATAATTTCAAATGGAAATCTCATTGATGAGGTTTTTGGTTTTTGCTTTGTCAATGAAAATTATGAAGAGATGAAAAATAGAGCTATACTTGCTCCTCTTAACAAAGATGTTGACAGGTTAAATACTGAAATTATTTCGAAATTACCCGGAGAGTACAAAACTTATCACAGTTACGATACTGTAAATAACCAACCCGAAGGAGGACTTCAATTTACTGTTGACTTTTTAAATTCTGTTGAAAATTCCGATTTACCACCTCATGAACTTAAACTGAAAAAAAAAAAAAATGCTATTATTATGTTGATGCGTAATATAGATGTATCAGAAGGCCTTTGCAATGGTACAAGATTAATTGTTACTGAGCTGTGCAATCATATTATTAAAGCAAAAATAATAACTGGTGAACACTGTGGCTGAGATGTACATATACCAAGAATCACACTTCAATCATCAAAAGGTCAACTTGGTTGTGCAATATCTAGGCATCAGTTTCCTGTAAAAGCAGCATTTGCTATGACAGTGCATAAATCACAGGGCCAAACTTTTGAGTTTGTAGGTGTTGATCTGAGAGTACCAGTTTTTATGCATGGAATGCTTTATGTAGCTTTTTCAAGAGTTAAAAGAAAAACATCATTAAAAGTACTTTTGCCGATAGAAAATCAACGCCATACTCGTAATATCGTCTGGAAAGGTATCTTAAACCATTCAAGAACTACAGAAATGGATTACTGTTTTAATGAAAATGCAGAAGATTTAAATTTCAGCTTCGATTTGGACTAATGCAATTCAGGCACTGTTCTTATGCGTTTAATGTGTTAATAAATTTTTCTTATGCGTTTATAAAATGGTAGCACATTTTTTGTTTGTTTGCTGCAATATATTTTAATATTAACAGTTAAAATTCTTTAATTTATAGCATTGCAGTAGAAAGTTATTTAAATGTGATGATTTATTAAAATGTCTGATGATTTATAAAATATATGTATAGTTATAAATTTGTAAAAATAACATAATTATTCAGCCTTAAACATTTATATCCCACAGTGTACTCACCCAACAACAAATTTATTATCATCTCTAAGTGTTTTTGTTCTTATATATTTTCTTTTACGTGTTTTATTTCTTAAAAAATAAAAGAGCGATACAAATGTTCTAAGAATAGGGGAAGAAGTTACGATTGGCGCCACAGGCACCCAAGAGTTAATTTAAAATCGTTATATTTTTAATATTTTAGTATTAAGCCACTTTTACAGAGAACAAGTTATGATTGGCGCCGCAGGCGCCTAAGATTTTATTTTAAAATATTTGAATTTTCAATATTTTTATATTATGCGACTTTTAGAGAGAACACATTACGATTGGCGTCGCAGGCGCCCGAGAGCTTGTTTTTTGGTAAAAATTTTCTTGGGTCTCTGGCCAGCTAGTAATTAAAAAGAAAGAAAGAGTAAGTTAGCAAAATAGTCTAAATGAAATACGTCAGCTTTTTTTTTTTTTTAAAGAAAAATAGTTTTGAAATAAAGTATATATTACAAAATAATCAAAGTAAAATAATATCTGCATGTATTTCAAAACATAAATGTTATCAAAATGCATTTTTACAAATATAAATCTGGAAGTCAAAGTCAGGATTTCTTTATAATTAAAAAGAAAGAAAGAATAAGTTAGCAAAATAGTCTAAATAAAATACGTCAGCTTTTTTTTTTTTTTTTTTTTTTTTTTAAGAAAAATAGTTTTGAAACAAAGTATATATTATAAAATAATCAAAGTAAAATAATATCTGCATGTATTTCAAAACATAAATGTTATCAAAATGCCTTTTTACAAATATAAATCTGGAAGTCAAAGTCAGGATTTCTTTATAATTAAAAAGAAAGAAAGAATAAGTTAGCAAAATAGTCTAAATAAAATACGTCAGCTTTTTTTTTTTTTTTTTTTTTTAAGAAAAATAGTTTTGAAACAAAGTATATATTATAAAATAATCAAAGTAAAATAATATCTGCATGTATTTCAAAACATAAATGTTATCAAAATGCCTTTTTACAAATATAAATCTGGAAGTCAAAGTCAGGATTTCTTTATAATTAAAAAGAAAGAAAGAATAAGTTAGCAAAATAGTCTAAATGAAATACGTCAGCTTTTTTTTTTTTTTTTTTTTTTTTTTAAGAAAATAGTTTTGAAATAAAGTATATATTATAAAATAATCAAAGTTAAAATAATATGTGCATGTATTTCAAAACATAAATGTTATCAAAATGCCTTTTTACAAATATAAATCTGGAAGTCAAAGTCAAGATTTCTTTATAATTAAAAAGAAAGAAAGAATAAGTTAGCAAAGTAGTCTAAATGAAATACGTCAGCTTTTTTTTTTTTTTTTTAAGAAAAATAGTTTTGAAATAAAGTATATATTATAAAATAATCAAAGTAAAATAATATCTGCATGTATTTAAAAACATAAATAATATCAAAATGCCTTTTTACAAATATAAATCTGGAAGTCAAAGTCAGGATTTCTTTATAATTAAAAAGAAAGAAAGAATAAGTTAGCAAAATAGTCTAAATGAAATACGTCAGCTTTTTTTTTTTTTTTTTTTTTTTTTTTTTTTTTTTAAGAAAAATAGTTTTGAAACAAAGTATATATTATAAAATAATCAAAGTAAAATAATATCTGCATGTATTTCAAAACATAAATGTTATCAAAACGCCTTTTTACAAATATAAATCTGGAAGTCAAAGGTCAGGATTTCTTTATAATTAAAAAGAAAGAAAGAATAAGTTAGCAAAATAGTCTAAATAAAGTACCTCAGCTTTTTTTTTTTTTTTTTTAATGAAAAATAGTTTTGAAATAAAGTATATATTATAAAATAATGAAAGTAAAATAATATCTGCATGTATTTCAAAACATAAATGTTATCAAAATGCCTTATTACAAATATAAATCTGGAAGTCAAAGTCAAGATTTCTTTATAATTAAAAAGAAAGAAAGAATAAGTTAGCAAAATACTCTAATAGAAATACGTCAGCTTTTTTTTTTTTTTTTTTTTTTTTTTTTTTAAGAAAAATAGTTTTGAAATAAAGTATATATTATAAAATAATCAAAGTAAAATAATATGTGCATGTATTTCAAAACATAAATGTTATCAAAATGCCTTTTTACAAATATAAATCTGGAAGTCACAGTCAAGATTTCTTTATAATTAAAAAGAAAGAAAGAATAAGTTAGCAAAATAGTCTAAATGAAATACGTCAGCTTTTTTTTTTTTTTTTTTTTTTTATATTATAAAATAATCAAAGTAAAATAATATCTGCATGTATTTCAAAACATAAATGTTATCAAAATGCCTTTTTAGATTGCAATATATAAATTAGTCCTGTCGTACTAAACTAAATTCTGTCAAAGACATTTTTTTTTCTATGAAAATGTTTTGATTTTAGAATTGGAATTATATATTAAAATTTAAAACAGATCTTTTAATAGCAAGTGAATATTTACTCATTAAAATAACAATAATAATATTCCTCTGGAACTTTTACTGTTCGTTTGTTATTTTCTCACTTTTTATTAATAATAATTAATAGCATTTATTTAATTAAAAGCAAAACTGCGCTTATTTTTGCTTATTTTTACAAATTGTTTACGGAAGTTAAATGTGAGATTTTGTGATAGCCAGAAACATGTTTAAAATGTTTAGAAAAATACCTTTAAATTTGGAAGAAATAAATTTTGTTTTGCATTTCTTTTATCGATACAAATTCATACTTCTCTTCTGCTATCGAAATTGAGGAAATATGCAAATTCAATAAGTTTGGCAAAGAGTATCTGTATAACACGATGTTGAAATCCTGGAATTTTAGAGATGTTTGCTTTCTGCATCTTTATTAACAATATTCCATAAAATGTTACATGAAAGATAATAGAATGTTTTGGAGAATGTTTTTAAATTTAAAATAAATAATATATCGTGTGCATATCGTTTCATCTATGGAATTCCTTACCCATACATTTTATATCGTACCTGTTAAAATAGCGGAAAAAGAAATATATAAATTTAGTAATAACTTAGCAGCTGTATATCCCAACATTGAAATTCAGAAATTTTAAAGATGTTTGCTCTATCTATTTTTATAAATTATTTTTCATTGAAAATTGCTCATGAAAAATTATATAAAAATTGCAATGTATGGATAGTCAGAAAAAGCTGTATATTTTGATAAAACAAGTCTCAACAAAATATTTATGATGATTTATTAAGAAAAAAAATCACATTATTTCATTCATATGTACTTAATTTTCAAATTTTATATATATACTAGTTAATACCCGTCAAAATTTGACGGACTATGTGCAACTTAATTCTTTTCACGGCATAAAGTTTTAAACATTCCTGTTTTAATATTTCGCATTGCTCTTAACCAGTTTAAAACCCGCTGCTATAACCAATTATTTTTTGGTTGGAGGGGAATGGGAAATAAATTTCATGAAATTTAAATATACAAAATTTAAATGTGCTCCATATAATAAAAATAAAATCCCAAGATTTTTACTAATTTTACTCTAAATATGACCAAAAGAATGTGTGGAATAATTAAAAGAAAAAATTTATAAATTATGGTAAGAATGGAGTAAGAAAGTACACATCAATACTTTTCATACATATATTTTTAATTTGATCGCTAATTTTTATCTTCAACATACTATTCTACAAACAGCATAAGACAAAGATCATGACTCGAAAAATATTTTTTTAACAAAACGGTATTAAGAACAAATTTTTTAAATACCAATTATTATAACAATAATTTTAGAAATACATATGTTTTATATATGGTAATGGATGGCGCCACAGTATAAAATCCTGAAATACCTTCCTGTGTAAGGAAATTTTCAGCGAAAATGCACATGACGGTAACCGATAAGAATTCGCGAATTGGTTTATTTTAATATACTGCCTTGGAAAGTATGAATCAATGAATTAATCGTGAGAATTATTTTAATGATTGAGCTTTAATTAGGTGTCTGCCATAGACATATGAAATATTAATGTCGTCTGCTCGATCTCTATCATCGGTATTCGTATTGCTCTGCATAAAGAGAAAGGATTATTGCCGTTCCGAATTGGGTCAATATTCTCTCGCGCATGCCCAGATCGTACGATTTTGGTCTTACAAAAAATGCTTTGTGTTTTAATATTATAGATTCCAAAATTTCATAATTTTTCAAGAATTTTTTTAAATTTTTCCTTATGAAAACACATTATTTAATCTTTTGTCCAATCCCACATCTATTTTCAGCCATGAATATTTTCATAAATTTTTATCCTCTTATTATTATTATTATATTTTTAATAGTTATTAATTATTATCAACCTGCTGTTAAAATACATAAGAATTATTACATTCCAGATGTTTTCTATACATAACATTAAATGAAAGCCTTGATTTTTTCTTCACATTATATCCCTTTCAGCTTTCTCCAAATTTTCTAACGCAGTGCAACTCGTATAGAGCATTTTATCCCTATCATATGCACACACAAACTGAAGTCATACATATTTTTAACTTTGTTATAAGTTGTTAGGTCTATCTTTGGCATTTTCTGTATCAGATATTAGAAAACTGTTTTTCATAACTGAAAAGAAAAAGAATAAATTTTCTTTTTATTAAAAGTCTGAAGAAGCCAGGTTCGAATGCATGTCAAACTTAGAGTTCATAGTGATTCGCAGTCTACTTTAAACAGCAATTTTTTGTCTAATGAGCTCTAATGAGCTAAAAATGACCTTAAATTGATACCCCAAACCAAACTAAACCACTCTTTTATTTATCTGAGTTTCTCTTTTTCTCTTAAAGTGTTTCTGTTTGCTGGTGACTCTCCTTAAGATTCTACTATTAAAATTTTTAAAAAAGTACAGCAAAACATCAATTTCCATTAAGTTCTTAAAACTGTTGATATCATAGGTTTGAGTAATTTTAATTGCTATTTTAATAGAAATGGATCTTTATTTAATTTTTAACATCTAATTTACAGCCCTTTAAAGTAAGAACTTTGGCATCAGAGATGCCAAAATTGTTGGTAAAGTGGCATAAGCCATCATTTTAAATTTAAATAATTTGCAGACAATTTCATTTAGAGACACTTTTTTTTTTCTTCTTAGACTGAGAGCAATGCTTTATTTCTAAACATAAGTCATGCAAAAGGAGGGACCGTATAAAAATTAAATTTCGTAATTTAATATGTATATAATCCCTTGTACAAAAATGCATATATAAAATGCACTTCTGGTACCACTTTTGTATAATTAATTATGTAATTTGTAATTATGGCAATTATGTAATTCTAAGTTCGTTTCTATGACTGCAAGTTTAAGACATAATCGCTGTAACATCTAATTTGAATCGCCTAGCATAGGAGACAATTAACATGGAAGAGGGGTGGAACAATTTTAACTTTAGAAAGTAATTTTAACTGAAGGATGAGAATTTCTTAACTACTTATATGAAAAACCCCTTATGGACTTGTAACTCTAGCACAATTTTATTTATTTACTAAAACTTGTGAGTTCATAAAAGGGTTTTTCGCAAAAAAAGAATTTTTGCAACATGCTGGGTAAAAAAATTGGACCTCCAAATTAAACACGTGACATGTGAAAAACACCTTATGAGATTTCAAGCCGGAAAACATCTAAAAATTTTGCTCATTCTTTTGCTGATAATTTGTTTAACTTTTACTTTATTCAAATAAAATTTTGTCAAAAGTTGTTCGATATATCTAGCTTTCAACCTACGTAATTAAAAAATTCCTGATTTGCGCATGCGTGGTAAAAAAAAAAAAAAAAAAAAAAAAAAAGTGCTACAAATGCTCATGTGTCAGCGAAATTTGCATGTGTGCATTTTATGCTTCAGAATAATGTTTCTCTATTGTTCTGTCAAATTTTTTGAAAGTTTTGTAAAATTCTGTCGGAATCCATACTTTTTACAAGCAAAAACTCGCCAAATAATAATAAGAATAATAATTTTTGAAAAAGAAAAAAATATCTATCTAATTAAACACGTGATTTCCATAAAAAGGCATAAAAATATTGTAGGTAGTGAGTGAAATTACGTGTTAAAGATACAAATCATATTTAGCAATTTATGATACAGGATCTAAAGTATTTGCGATTTTCTTCAATTTGTAGTTGGCCCTCAACAGCAGTCGGGACTAAATCTGTAGTGGAAAATGCTAGTTTATAACTATTCTTTAAACCAGCTATTAAAATATTTAACTGCAGTCGGGACTAAATCTATAGTGGAAAATGCTAGTTTATAAATATTCCTTTCATGTCTGAAATTCAAAACCATTCGATCCAGCATTTTTTTTTTTTTTTTTTTTTTTTTTTTAGTAGAAAAGAATTTCAATAAAAAATGAAAAATTCTAATAATTTGATCACCCACTCTGTGTTAAGCTTAACATATAAATTTAGTTTAAACAATTGAATTTCTATATTATGATATATTAATGTGGAATTTTTTACTAACATATAAATTTCGTTTAATATATCAACATAAAGAAATTCAATTGTTTGATGTAGAATTTTAAACTACTATTTCACCACAGTAGTTAAATATTAAGTATAGAATTACGTATCTGAATTCAATATAAAAATATTGAAACTTTTCATCTGTGTAAATGAAAATAGTATTAGAACGATGACTCAAAATATTTCATTTCAGATTTCAAAACAGTCATGCAAGAACATATTTTGTTTAGGGATTCTAACCGATTTAATTCCAGATTTAAAGTACATATTAGAAAAGTATCTTAAATGTAATAGGTAAAACCAATTGTCCAAATATCATTTATATTTGAAATAGATTTTACCTTTAATTCAATAAAAAGAAATGAAATTCCTCCGAGAACGAAGAATTCTGAAGATGTTTCTTTGCTTTTATAAAGCATCAGATCAGAGTATTCAAAATTTCTTTTCTATTTAAATTTTGTCTGGTTACTATTTGAGTTTGGATTAACATCATAAAAGAATTTTCGAAGTATTGTGGAATGGTATTTTGTTTGATTTTAGAAATATATTTTCATAATTCTGTATTTAAATTTAAGTAAAGAAATGTTAATATTAAAAATGATATTCAGACTATATAACATAAAATAAATAAGCCATGAAACGTAATAAATATTGTGAACCTTGTATTTAAATTTAAGTAAAGAACTCTTAATATTAAAAATTATATTTATACTATATAACATAAAATAAATAAGCCGTAATAAATATTGTGTAATAAATATTGTGATCCTTTAATATATATTTAAATAATAGCTTTTATTGTGATACAATTATGCCTTTAGTAGAAACTTTCTAACTAATGCTAATTAGTTTGCTAATTAACCCCTTACCTGCCGAGGAAAATTTACGAGATTCGTTTCTCAGTGCCACTGTTTTTCACAAACATTTCTTTTCCGGTTCTTCCCATTCCCCTCTTCTCTGAAATAAGTTAATCCCTTGAAAACTCTATCAAGGTCACATTTAAGATCATTTTATTGTATTCCAAAATCATGGGACTAGTTTCACTTCTAACAGTACAACACAAAGGATCCTACTTCCGAAAAGCATATAGTCAGTTAAAGGGTTAAAAGATGAAACAATCAGTAAAGTGAGTTTATTTATTTAATTAATTCCTTACTGAATTTGTTATGTAAAATTCGGGTAGTATTACTTAAAAGAAGTAGTATAAAAAGCGGGAGGTTTACGTGAATAATAATAATATATTTAAAAAAAAAAAAAAAAAAAAAAAATCCTGACCGAGACTAATTAATATAGTTAGTCATATTGGAAGGTTTTTAAGTCGGAAACTGTACTACATGTGCAATGATCTCTATACAAGGGAAAAAGTTATCGGCCTAAATCTTGAGATCAATCTTTTTTTGTCTGAATGAAACGTTCTGTCACATCACAGGCCTATCTGTCATCACGAGATCTTAGATTGCTGTGGTGTTTTCCTTGGCAGGCAATTGCTAACCTTGCACTGCGAGAGGCATCTTGGACCGAGCTGCTTCGTACTTTTTAACGGTAGACCACTTTTTCCAATTTTCCCGTGTTTCTCTACTCACTTTTTCCTGTGTTTGCATTCCTTTTTTTAGAAGGTACTGCAATTACAGCTCATTAGCTCTCTTTATACATTTTTTAAAAGCTGTTATTCTTTTCTCATGCAATCTTCAATAAGTGAAAGAAATGAAATTAGATCAGTGTGAAATTTGATAAGGAACCTTGTAAATTCACCTTGTAAATTCAGAGCTGGCACACTGCCAGGCATCTCCACACTATCCATGAAGCATGCGCACTGACTCCTCAATATTCTGTACTTCTATAAATTCCTTGTGTATTCATGAAATGCTTGCATATTATGCTGTAATTGATACTGATGAGGAAACCCGGATGGGTTTCGAAACTAGATTTTAAATATTTTTATATGTATACTTTGTTTTTAAATGTATTTTAACTTAAGTTTTGTCTTGTAAATAAAATAGTTTTTGTTTTAATATATATAATTGAGATGGTTTGATGTTTGGGTACGTTAATAGATAACTTTGTTTTAAATCATCACGTATCAATAGTTCAACCATTCTTTTTATTGATGCTGGTGAGTTCTTTTCAAAGACACCCTTACTGAAAATTTGCTTTTGCTCGAGGGGAGGGGGGGGGGGGCGTATCTCCTGCTTATTCAAATATTGTGTATAATAGGAATTTACAATTATGCATTGCGTATAATAGGAATAAAATTTGGCTAAGACAAATATTTCATTGTTAGGCCGGAGACTTTTCAGTCACCCCTTGTATATATCTTTTCACTTTTAACAAATAAACTTTTTTTTTTTTTTTTTTTTCCAATTGTTGGATGGATGAATTTATGATTGTTGGGTAAAGAGGGTATTCAATTCTTCTTAACCGAAGGCCAAGAAATTTTATTTTCTCAGAAAATAATTATAATATAATAAAAGACATCGCATTCTGGAAAAAAAAAAAAAAAAAAAAAAATATATATATATATATATATATATATATATATATATATATATATATATATATCAAATCAGTCTTTGGGGACTGCCGATTGAAGTGAAAACAAAGTAACTTGTGAATTGTATCGTCGAACTATTAGATTATTATTTTCGAATTATTTTTGGTTTGTAAAGAAGTGTTTATGATCTGTATTATATGATTCGGCACAATATTTGTAGCTATCCAAATTAAATGAACTAAGCCTTATATTAGGTAAAAATATTGATTACTTATTAAACTATTTTAATTAGCAGCTGAGATACAAAAGAAAACCGATTCAGGAAACCTCAAAACGTGTAAATCAGGTGAAATCTCGAATTCCACTTTCGATAATATGAAAGAACTTTAAAATATCTTTCAAATGATGTATTAAAAATAATTTAATCATAATTAGAAATTGAAATATTGAAAATTTAAAATATTACAGCGCCATCTGGCGGTACAAATTTCTGTAAGCTACTGTTCGATTCCAACTCAACAAAGCTTTCAAATGATGTATTACTTATGAAATTATTTTAATTAGTAGCTGAGATACAAAAGAAAACCCATTCAGGAGACCTCAAAACGTGTGAATCAGCTGAAATCTCGAACTCCACTTTCGATAATATAAAAGTACTTTAAAATATCTTTCGAATGATATATTAAAAATAATTTAATCATAATTAGAATTTTAAATACGCGTATTAGAATAAAATTTAATTTCCAATTAAAATGTAAATTTTTTCCAAAATCGATGAAATTTGAACTGCAACTATCCCCTGTGCTGTTAACGCACTATAGTACTAAGTACACAATATGCACTATAAACTATATTGTGTACTTAAATTCATTCTTACTTGAAAAACATCTAATGTAATAACAAAAAGAAATTGTTATGCAGTTTTTGGAAAATAAAATAAATGATAGTTTAAGTGAAAAAATTCCTTTTTGGCGGAGATACGTAGATGACATTTCTTATTAATTGAAGAAAAACATATAAATGAAGTCGTTACTTTTTCTAATTCGTTATACCCAGAAATTCAATTTACTTTGGAAATAGAAGAAAATAACAGTTTGCCTTTTCTTGGTGTTCTTGTTGAACGCATTTGGAATTCACCTAGCATTTTTCAAACTTCTGTTTATCGTAATGCCACTTTTACAGGCCAATATCTAAATTTTCATTCTGCTAATCCTAATTCTCATAAAATTGCAGTTTTCCGAACTTTGGTCAATAGAGCTCTTCAGTTATGCAGTAACGAGACACTTTTTAAGTTAGAATTTAAAAGAATTTTCCAGGATTTAATAAATAACGATTACCCTCTTAATTGGTTAAAACGAATTTTTCGTGAAAAATTATCCGCTTCCCCTCTCCTCCAATGCAAATGAAAAATTCACTAATTAATAAGAACAATTGTATTTCTATGTCATATTTTGCTTTTCCTTCAGAATTTATTTCTAAATTACTTAAACCACATAATATTTATACTGCTTTCCGGCTGATTAAACAATTAAAAAACATTCTTTTTAACTTTAAACCCATAACCCCTTCTCTGGATCTAACTGGCGTAATATATTTAATTCCTTGTACAAATTGTAAATATGTTTATATAGGTGAAGCTGGCCGTACAGCAAAAATTAGACTACAGGAGCACAGACGATCTTTTAAAAATTGCAACCAAAATTCTAAAATTGTAATCCCTTCAATAGAAACCGATCATATTCCTGACTTCGATAATATAAAAGTTCTAAATTCTGGTTTTGATAATTATAAATCACGTATTTTCCTTGAGAGCTGGCACACTGCCAGGCATCTCCACACTATCCATGAAGCATGCGCACTGACTCCTCAATATTCTGTACTTCTATAAATTCCTTGTGTATTCATGAAATGCTTGCATATTATGCTGTAATTGATACTGATGAGGAAACCCGGATGGGTTTCGAAACTAGATTTTAAATATTTTTATATGTGTACTTTGTTTTTAAATGTATTTTAACTTAAGTTTTGTCTTGTAAATAAAATAGTTTTTGTTTTAATATATGTAATTGAGATGGTTTGATGTTTGGGTACGTTAATAGATAACTTTGTTTTAAATCATCACGTATCAATAGTTCAACCATTCTTTTTATTGATGCTGGTGAGTTCTTTTCAAAGACACCCTTACTGAAAATTTGCTTTCGCTCGAGGGGAGGGGGGGGGGGGCGTATCTCCTGCTTATTCAAATATTTTTTCCTGGTTGACTGTTTCTATAATAAATATTTTTTTTTAATTTCATTATCATTCCTTAAAAATAATTCTCCTTGAGCACACTTATCGGAAATTTTGTCCTATGTTACAATGTTACAAATTTAGAAAAAGCGGGATGGCAACGCTACCTCTTGGACAATTTTCACCAAAATTGATAGACACAAATTTATGTCAAGGTGTACTTATATATAATGTGATAATCAAATAATATATCTCTTATTATCGCTAAAGAACAATTAAAAAAAAAAAAAAAGGAAATATTTTTAAGGAAATTTTCGGCACAGAAGCTAATAAAAATCTAGAGGACAATAGAATCAAACTAAAATTCGATAAATTTCTTAAAAGTCACGTATCTAAAAATACAATAAAATATAGTTAAAAATAAAAATCTATATTATCGAACTTTAACTACAATAAATCAGAATTTTCTGATCTAAACCTTACATGAAAATAAAAAAGCAAAGAAATCTTCAAGTATTGTGAAGTGAAGAAGCTTTATTATTAAGTAAAAGTATATGACCTTGTGACAGTGTGTGACGAATTTTACCCAGAGCATTATGTTGGAAACTAAAAATATAACGGAGAGAGAGGCATGGAAAATTTCGCTTATTCATAGAAAATGCGTTTTTAGGAAATAGCTTGTAAACACGAGTTTCTTATATATTGAGTTTAAATATGTATAGTATTTTTATTAAGTAATTAAATGCTTTTATTTTTAAGTGCATTAGCCAGTAACTTGTATTTAATATATAGTATATGAAGTTTACTAAAATTGACATAACATTGGTTTAAAAAGCCTGCATGTTGTAATAAAATCTTTTTTTTTTCTTTTTTCTGCTAGTCCCCATTTTGCTTTCGAAGCAAAACTCTTGCTGAAACATACGAAGTATAACACGTTGTTTACACACCCAAAGTTTCAGGTTAATTCGACAAGAATTTTTCTTAGTACTTGGCAAAATTTCTGAAGTCGACAGCGTTCGGTCATTCATGGAAAGTGTACTTTCATTATTGCCATTTTAGAATTATATTTAATAAAATGTAAAAATATAAATATATAAGATTTGATATAGAAATGTGTATTTTTGTCAACACATATTTGTTGGTTTTTTATTTTTAGACTTAAAACAAATAAGGAAAATTTTTATGATTTAATATATTAATATATAGGATTTTTAATATCGCATTTATAATGGGACACTCAGGGCACGTGCCTGGGGACCCCAAAGACAAAAAAGGCGAAAATATCTTTCAATCCCCGGGAAAAATATCTTTGATACTTTTTTAAAGTTTTCTTTAAAAATTGCAAATCAAACCGTTTCTGCCAATTGAAAATGTAACTAACTCTGTCAATTTCTCGTCTGTCAATTGTCTGTCTTTTTTTTTTTTCCCATAAAAAATATTGTCAAACATATTCCCAAAAGATGAGGTGTTTAACGTTGCACTAGAGATATGTAGTGGGCAATTAGTGACAGACTAGGTATCACCCCTAAGGACGATCCGGTGACATACCATCAAAATTTAGATTCTCTTTGGAGGGGATCCTTCACCCGCTTTTTTTTTTTTTTTTTCAAAAATCATTATTATTGTTGCTGTTGTTTTAACGAAACAGTTTTAAAAAATCTTGCACCAAACCTTGTTTATTATTATTACTGAATCAATTTTTAAAAGTAATGGTAGTTAATAAAGAAAAATCGAGGGAGAAAATATACAAGCTTGTACACGCACACACACACACATTTATATATATATATAGTCTAACTTCGTTAACGTGAACACGCTTAACGTGAATTTCTTTCAACTTGAACTGTTTTCACAATCCCTGCCAAAATGAAGATTAGTTACTGATAGCATGAACTATTGATAACAAGAACAAAATTTTTATTCCCACTGAGATTCACGTTAACGAGGTTTGACTGTATATAAATATTTGAGGGTGAGAGGGGGTCGCATTTCAAGATTTTAAATTACTAATTCTGCTATACTTCTGCTATACCTCCATAGCTGTAAATGCTCTGAAGCTCCGAGATACGTAAGTCAATCCTTGATAACAATCACGTTACTGTTCAATATTAACAATATTTATTTTACGAAATATGCTCAGTATTTTAATTTGTATTACGCGCATATAATTGCACAGAATTTTTTTTTTTTTTTAATTATTACAGTATTATAAAAACTAAACTATTTCTTTTTTCATAAAATATATATAATTGCAAAATAACGCATAAAAATATGTTAGCAATGGCATGTACAATTATAACACAATTCACATACTCCTTGTCAGTGGCGGCTCGTGCAAATTTTCATAAGTGGGGCCCGACCTATCGTATGGTCTATCACTTAACAATAATAATATTCATTGCTCAAACATAAATACATACATTATTAAGGAGGTATATTAAGCGTAAGTTTTTTAGGAAAAAAATTTTTTTGATGGCAAATCTTAAATTTAACAATATGGAAAAAACTGCGTAAATTTATCTCAGAAATTAATGTTTTACGACTTCATTTACAAAATTCTGCAGTTTTCTGATCAGTGGAGCATCAAAATTTAAATATCTGGAAGATGGTAGATAGGAATTGCCGAGTTCTATTCCAGGTCGCTTTAGCTGATATATGCGTTTGCAATTTTCAACGGTTTTCTCCAAAACTCGCATAAATACGAGCTAGGTATCATCACTTAGAAAGACTTCCTAGGGTGAGTACACCACCCAGATCTAGGACCTACTTTTAGTCAACTGGCCTTTACCCTAACACTACACGCCATTAAAATTTGAACTCAAATTTTTTTTTCTCACTCTACATGTAATATTTTTTAGCTTGCGCGAATTATACTCTAAATTTAATGATAAACATTTCAAATGTTATATTCACATTTCCTATCTTAAAAAACAAATAAAATAAACTTTAATAAATTTATAACAAGTTATATTGAAATTTGGAAAGTTATGAATAATGTACTAATATTAAAATATAATATACATATTAAAATACTAATATACATATTAAAAAACTACCATGTTTATCGCATTAAGAGCTTAATTTTAAATAATTTAAATTAAATTTCTTAATTTTTGATTCAATTTAGAGAAAATTAGCTAGAAAACATCTATTTAAAATTAAATATCTTTATCCTTATGAGTTTCGAATTTTCATGCGTAAAATTACAAAAATGTGCATTTAGAGAAAATTTAACTTAAATTTCGAACATTGAAAAATGTTATTTTAAAAATTTTCAATTACGATTATAAAATTCCTGTTTTTGGACACAATTTTATGATGTTTTTATGCATAATGTTTGTTGAGAATTAAAGATTGATTCTTAAATAAAATAAAAAACAAAAATATTTTTTTTTTCTTTATAAAGGATATAGTAAAAAAAAAAAAAAAAAAAAATCGGTCTATCGTCTTTAAATAATAGTCATAATAAAACTGTTTTACCAAATCGTATTTTTAAGAAATTCAAAAAAAAAAAAAAAAAAAAAAAAAACTACATTTTTATGTAGATAGTTAATCTATATATCCATGGAAATCCACTATTTATTTATTTAAAATTTTACAATTTATTTGCATAAAAGTTTTAGTATACCAATCTGAAGAAAAATATCGCAGTCGCACATTTTCTTTCCATATTTTCATTTAAATTCAAAATACCGCAGTTAGAGAGGTTTTAAATTCTTAATTAAGAGCTCTTATATCTCAAACGCTAATCTAAAAAATATATTTTTAACTATCAACAGAATTCATTTTTAAACACTAAAATTTAAAACTATCATACGTAAGTTTTAAAAAATGCACCGAAAAATCATACAAATAAAAGTAATGCAAAAGTCGCAAAATTTTATCAAGGAATTCTATGGTTAACATACTTTAAAACAGACAGTTTTTCCCCCTATAGTTTTGTCTCAACGGGCCACTCTCCCGGTGCCCTACCGACGATAAATTACAGCGTGCTAATGCTGATAAATAAGTTCGTCGCCAAATCTGTTAACCTGCTGATCTAACAGAATAACTATTGTATAAATGAATACACCAAGATGGGCCGTTTACAATGAGGCCCTACGCTTAGATAACGTAGCCGCAGCCGGTCCAAGGCTGTATTATTATTAATTTTTCAACATTTGTTGGGTGAATCATTAACACTTTCGCGACCGGCATACTTTTGTCTTTTCTAAAACTGATTGCCGGGGAATATCGAAGTAAACTAAAGCTATTTGCCGCAAACTTTTGATGTTTAAACGTGGATAAAAGTTGAATGTAATGTTTTGAAATGTTACTCTTGTAATTACCTGAAGCTTGGAATGAAGATTAGTTATATAATATTAGAACGAACCTATAATACTATCAAAGAATTGATACTCTAATAATACTATAAAAAAAGAAAAACTAATGTATTGTTTCGATAGAAATTCTTGAAATGACGTAAATTCACGTCAGTGGTAACCAGGAATAGAATCTAAAAATACGTGAATTTGCGTCAGCGGCAACTAGCTATAGAAGTTGAAATGACGTGAATTCACGTCAGCGGTCGCGAATGTGTTGAAGTGATTTATGACTCTTGAAAAAAAACATATTGACAAATAAATGATAATGAGAAGCATATTAAGAAAAAAATGGATGCAAGATGTTAGTTTGTATATATATATTTTGAGCAGTAAAGAAAAAGAATGAAATAATGAAAAGAAAAAAATAATAATTAATCGAAAAAAAAAGTTAAGTGGGGCCGTGCCCCGCTGGCCCTTGATGACGAGCCGCCACTGCTCCTTGTTTTAAAAATGGGAATATTAATACACCTAAAGATTGTAAAATATAAAATAATTATTCACTATTCTAATATGAAGATTTCTATCATTTCAAGGGAATTAAAAATATTCCAAAATCTTTATAATTTCAAAGTGTCTTAAAATTTCTCCTACGTGAAATATAATATTAACTCAAATCGAAGGCAGTTGTTAATTCTAATACAGACTATCAAGAATTCGGATGAGTTAATATATTACTTTGAAAGAAGATTTTTTTTATTATCTTTAAAAGAATATCTTTAAAATTCCCTACAGGGATTAGTATCATAGAAGCAATAAGAATTTTAAAGGCAATAAAGGGAATATACTCTATGTCTTTTACGTGACTTCGAAGAAATTCACAATCAAAAGATATTCTGATATAAGTCAGAAGAAAATCTTTATATTCACCGAATTTTAACTACAATAAATCAAGACTTTCTTGGGGGAAGTAATTTAAGAGAGAAATATTAAAGTTTAAGAAAGTTTCGTATTATTTTTTAATGTTCAGAATTGGAGAAGCATTTTCGTGTAAATGTCTTAAAAAGAATTCTACCGTGAGCGTTATGATAAAACTGAAGAAATTGAACATTTTGCTTATGCATAGAAATTGCTACTTGAAGCAATAACTTCTAATCCAAAGTTTATTTATTTTTTTAAATATATACAAAACCAAAATAGCATATCGTATAAATTTAAAAGCTTTTCTTAATATGTAACATATTCAAAATGTTTGAAAAATATCTTGTTTGTACAATAACAACTAGATTTCAAATTACGTAATAATTTTTTATTAATATATTTATTATCATTACAGAGTATAATTGTCTTATTTTTAATATTCTAAGGAAATATTAACAGAGAAATATTAAGAAAGTTTCGTACTTCTTTTTAGTGTTTGGAATTCAAGAAACATTTTTGTGTAAATGTCTTCAGAAATTTTTTTACCGTGGTTGCTGTGATAAAATTAAAAATACACCAAAGACAGAAATTGAACATTTTGCTTTTGTTTAGAATGTGACACTTTAAGAAATAACTTATTATCGATAGATTTTTTACAAAATATGTATAACCTAAATAACATATTATGGAAATTTAAAAGGTCTTCTTAATATAAAGTATTTAAATCACTTAAAATGTAAGCTTGTTTTATATTTAATAGATTAACAATTATGTAATAACTTTAATTTTAATGTTAATATAATTATAATTATTATTTTTTAAATATTCTAAAGAAATTTTAAAGTTTAAGAAAGCTTCCCATTCATTTTAATGTGTTCGGAATTCAAGAAGCATTTTTGTGTAAATGTCTTCAGATTTTTTTTTTTTTTTTTTTTTTTTTTTTTCTTTACCGTGGTTGTTTTGATAAAATTAAAAATACACCAAAGAAAGAAATTAAACATTTTACTTTTGTTTAGAATATGCCACTTTAAGAAATAACTTATTATCGATAGATATTTTACAAAATATGTATAACCTAAATAACATATTATGAAAATTTGTTTTCTTAATATAAAGTATTTAAATCACTTAAAATGTAAACTTGTTTGATAGTTAATAGATTTACAATTATGAAATAATTTTAATTTTAATATAATAATAATTATTATTATTTTAAATATTCTAAAGAAATTTTTAAGTTTTAGAAAGCTTCCCATTCATTTTAATGTGTTCGGAATTGAAGAAGCAATTGTGTGCAAATGTCTTCAGAAGAATTTTTAATGTGAGCGTTATGATAAAACTAAAAATACAGGAAAGAAAGAAATTGAAGATTTTGCTTATGCATAGAAATTGCTACTTGAGAAAATAACTTATAAGGTTTTTATTATTATTATTATTTTAATGTACAGGGTGACTATTAAACTTCCCCTATAAACAGCATCCTACAGCGCAAACGGGTAAACGGAATGCTACGAAATTTGGTATATAGAGTATACACGGAGATGCGCTCACGATATTTCGAAAAAAAAAAAAAATTAGTTCCAAAATGTCCACCAGAGGACGCCTTTTCCGGAAAAACATTAAATTTAACACAATAAACAACCAAAATCGAATACAGAAACAATACTAACAATCCAGAACAAGAATTATGAGTAATAAAATGTAAAACCGGGAAAAGCTGTCAGTTCTAGGGGAAAAAAATGTCGAGATTTTCATGCTTGCGAAGAAGAGGAAGCTTTATGCAAAACAGGTTAGGTATTTTTTCCTTACCTTTACTTAATGTGGTTCGATGACAAGGTGATCAGAAACTAGTGGATAAATGTTAATATTGTTTCTGTATTCCGTTTTGGTCGTTTATTGTGTTAAATTTAATGTTTATCCGGAAAAGGTGCCCTCTAGGGGACATTTTGGAACTAATTTTTTTTTCTTTTTTTCGAAATTCCGTGAGCGCATCTCGTGTATAGTCTATATACAAAATTTCGTTGCATTCCGTTCACTCGTTTCCGCTGTAGGATGCTGTTTATTGGAGAAGTTTAATTATAACCACCCTGTATATATATATATATATATATAATAACTTTGTTTTAATTATAAAATAAAGTAAAAATAATTATAAGATAAAAACTTTTTATAAACCATGTTTTTCTATTTTCTGTTGAATCATAGCTATAGAAATAACTACATTAGCACTTTATCAATGCGTATTGTTACGATATTATAAATAATTGTATTTATTTTTGTATAAATTCTTTCAAAGAGACTTAGTAAGTTGATAAAATGTCAATTTTCTGTATTTCCAGCTCTTTTTCGCGTTAAAATAGCTTAATTTTCATTTTAAAAACGCATTAAAAAGCTCCGATAGGTAAATAATGGATTTGACGCCAAATTTGGCAACTTTTTGCCCTTGGCGACTTTTGGCGAGAAAATCCTTTTTATCGATATCCAAATATGGACGCTGTAATGTGATTGGTTAAGGGGTTACGAGAAATTTCCCGAACATTCTGGGTTCGGCAGAGATGTATGGTTCTGAGCCTCTTTGATTGAGGTTTGCTTTATGTGTTATTGCTATACAGTTTGTACTGTGGATTTGCTGTTGATTGTTTAGCAAATTATTTATATTCAAAAGGTTTTCTTTATGTAGAGTATTTAAAGTGCTTGGAAAGTAAGCTTGTATTATAGTACGCAAATTTCCAATTAAGTGATGTTCTTAGTAATAAAAGTCCAAGTTCATGGAAAGTAAAGCTCTAAACTAAGACCATTGCTAAAACGATTTTCCTTTTATTAATAAAAGCTCATCGTTTCTGGAAAATAACACTCTAAACTGACGAAGTTGATAAAACGATTTATTGAAATTTAAGAAAATAAATTTTTATCCTTGGTTTGGAGGAATGAATAAAATAGTAGGAAAAAAAAAAAAAAGGCGGCACAATTGCAAAAATTTATTAAAGAAAAAATTGCTTGTGATTAATATATATATATATAGAGAGAGAGAGAGAGAGAATCTAAATTCTAGTTTAAAAGAATAGATATAATTTTATGTAATGACTGCCAACTGGCGATTTGGCGGTTTTCATTCTCAACCACTGCTGTAAAAAACCCAAATTATAGTCAAAACATTTAGCTAAATTAGAGGAAAACATAAAAAAGAAAAAAAAAGTTTAAATTATTATAACAAATAGTAGAAAAATTAATATTAAAAATAGTATAAATAATAATAAATTCAAACCTGAAAAAAATGTGGCAGTTTTCTGTTATCGGGATCAGATTTAAGTAGAGTAAAAAAAAAGTAATAAAATGTCGAAGTATATCCCTTCGACAAATAAACTAGCGATGATTTTGATAAATTTACATGGAAATTTATTTTTATAAATAATTAAATTTAAATTATATTTCATTTTTTGAATTCCATTATTTTGATATAAACGCAGTTAAATTGTGAGTAATACTTTTTTTCCTTATTGACTATTTATCACAACATTTGGCCAATGTTTTTGATTTTGCGAATATGGCAAATTTAATAAAAAGATTCATTTGAAAATATTCACAGCTAGGCGGGTGAAAACTGACAGTTTTAATATTAATTTATTTATGAACATTGCAGATTATAATTGTCTTTTTAAAATATTTTAAGAAAACATTAAAGTTTAAAATAGTTTGTCTTTTTTAAATATTCTAAGGAAACATTAAAGTTTAAAAAAGTTTCTTATTTTAATTGAAGAAGCATTTTTTGTGTAAATGTCTTCAGAAGAATTTTTACCGTGAGCGTTATGACAAAAATAAAAATACACCAAAGAAAACAATTAAACCTTTTGCCTAAGCATAGAAAGTGCTACTTGAGAAATTAACTTATGAATGTTTATATCATAAAAAAAAAAAAATGTTTTTTTTTTTTTTTTTGGTGTGTGTGTGTGCGTGTTTTAAATTAAAAAAGCATTTCTGTGTATGCCTTCAGAAATATTTTTTAATTTTTTATATCAATTATGTAAATATATATTGTCTTTATATAGAATGTTTGAAACGTTTACAAACTTGTTAGTATAATAATAACTATATTTTCAATTATGTAATAGTTTAGTATTAATATAATTATCAACATTGCACACTATAATTGTTTTATACACACATACACATATTAGTAGAAGATTAAATATATATATATATATATATATATATATATTTACTTTCAAGGAAACTATTCAAAAGTTTTTAACAAAATTTTAAATGTAAAACATATACAAAACTATCAAATACTGCTAAATCAAAAATTCCATTATGTGCCTTTTTTTCCCCTTTTAAGTCACATAAAATCATAACCAAATAGTATACTTAAACAACAAGTAGAAAATCTTTACATTCATGGAATATTAATTAAAATAAATCATATGCTTTTCTCACGAAACACTTTACGATAGAAACATGAAAATTTTATTATTTCGCCATTATTATTTTAAATGATGATGTTTTTTGAAAATAATAAATCTTTGCAAGCTGTATACATTTTATTATATAAATATAATAGAAAGTTAAAAAAATAAAATAAAGAAGAAGAAGAAAGAAAGAAAGAAATTACTTTATCAACAAAACTTCTAAAAAAGTTTGCCACATAACTTTTGAATGTGAAAGCTATTAAAAGAAGTAAACTACTAAATCAAAAATAGTACTTTTTTTTTTTTTCTTAAAGGTACTTGAAAATCTTGGCATTCTGAAACAACCAATGTGAAATCTTTATATTCACGAAATTTTAACCGTAATAAATCACGACTTTTCTGACAGAATACTTTGCCGGGGAAACTTGAAAGTTTAGAAAGTTTTGTTTTTCTTCTATATGATTTAATGGTGGAAAAGTTATTGTTAGAACAGCAATGCATTTTTTAAATATTGCAAGAACTAATAACTTAACAAGGAAATTTTAAAAATTTCGTTTCTGCATTGAATATACTTTTCAGAAAAGTTGTTTAACCCTTTAAGCGGCATGTGACCTATATTGGGAATTTTTGATTAAGATTTTATTTATATATAAATAATTAGAATAAATATATACTTTTTATTTTATTAATTTTTATTTTATTGAATATTGAAATGCCTAGTTTCGTCGGTAATTTTTTCAAAAAATTTGTTATGTACATTCTAATTTTTTGTTTTTAATTATACAAACAAAATTGCCTTTTTTTTTTTTTTTTTTTTTTTTTTACTGCATAAGAAGAAAAATCACCAAAAATAACTCATTCGAGTTAAGGGACTTAGAAACATTAAATATAAAAGAAAACAATTCTTTTCTTAAATAATAACGAATCAGGATCAAGAAAACTAACTTAAATGGGTTTTGCATTTTATCTACATATATGCTTTCCCCAGTGACAAGTCTCCCATTTTGGAACCATATCATACATTCTAACAATAATACTAATACTAATAATAATAAGTATTTAAACAACATATGATTTGAGATGACATATTGAAATCCAAAACATACGAAAAATCAAAATTTTTCGGTAGGTTTCATATCGCGGCTTTTTATAAGTTAATACAAAATATCGTTTTTGGAAATTTTAAGTGGTTAATGGCGAAAAATTTATAACATTAATAAAAATCGTCAAAAAATTGCGTTTGTGTATGTGTATATATATATTTACGAATACAGAAAATTATTATTATTATTATTATTTTATTATTTTTATTTTTTCTGAGTAATAGAACCAGAAAAGTCATAGCTATCAAACATAATCAGACTACTGAATCAAAAGCAAGAGTTTTCGAACTCTTTTTTAAAAAGTCACGTAAAAGTCATAACCAAGATGCATTTCGAAACAACCAACGGAAAACTTTTATATTCAACGAATTTTAACTAAAATAAATCGTGACTTTCTTGACGGAACAATTTAAGGCAGAAATTTAAAAGTTCAGAAAAGTTACGTTTTTCTAATATCGTTGAAAATGAAGAAAACTATTGTGTAAAACAGCAAATTTAAAAATGATGCTAGATGAATTCTACACCGAAAGATTTACCAAGGAAACTAAATGTTTAACAACGAAAAATACCTCAAAATTTTCATTTGTGTATTGAATATTCTTTGAAGAAATAGCTTAAAATAAAATATCGCTTTGAAATTTTAATAGTGAATAATGCGAAAATAGTAGTAGTAAAAAAATAATCACCAAAATATTAATTTAAATGCATATATTTTTACGAATACACACACACACACGCTTATACATATATATATATATATATGTGTGTGTGTATGTATGTATAGTGTTGTTTGGCTGGATGGTTGGGTGGAATTGCGAAATTATTTATGTATTAAAAAGAAAAAAAAAAAAAAAAAAAGAGAGAGAGAGAGAGAGAGAGCAGAAGGCCTATTGCATGTACTTTGTTAAAAAAAAAAAATATATTCCTTATTTTTCCTTAAAATGTTCACCCCAGGTCACGCTCGTCGGCCTAGCCGTTCGGAGTTTTTCGTGGTTTTCTCCGAAACTTGTGTAAATACGGGCTAGGACCCCTTAGAAAGACCTCCACGGAAGGCACTTCCCCTCAGGCCTAGGACTCTAGAGCTGTCAAACGGCCTTATTCCCAAACACCAACAGACACCTTAAAATGTTCAGTTTCTTCATTACTGAGTTGTCAACTATTCTTAAAATTAGTAATCAAACACTGAAACACATGATAATCAATCAATAATAAATATCCATGTTGCTGTCTAGTATCATTATTCTTCATCTTCTGTGTACAAATAACACTTGAATTATTTTGCTTGTTTTAATCCTTGTGACTCCAAATATATCTTCCTGTGAATAATGTTTGTTTTTTATGTTTGTTTTCTGATTGATTCTCTGATTTCTTGAACCAAATAGTTTATTCCACTTTCTTCTTCATTTATAATTTCAATTAATTCCTTGAACTATAGGGTGCCCGTTAGCAATGTGCTATTATAGCTGCTAACGAACAAAATCGCACACTGGTGCTCAATGGTGAAAAAGATCACCCCTGTCACTTTTTTCTTTTACTTCTGGAGGATTTTATTTGTTTTCTCTCTCTCTCTCTCTCTCTCTCTCTTTACTTGCTTTATTCACTTTTTTATGCAAAAATCTAAGAAAAAAGTTCCATTAATCAAATAAAAGAGTGTTTAAAAAATAAATTTATTTGCAAATCTTTGCATGAGTACATGTTATTCTTTTATTAATGAATGAACTTGTTCTTAATCCCCCCCCCCCCAAAAAAAAAAAAAGTGCATCTTTCAAACATTAAACCAGTTATTAAGAAACTACTTATATATTTACTCGTTACATTTGCTTAACTTTCACTTGTTGTAAAGTGTTAAAAACTCTTTACACAACCGAAAATATGCACTTTGAGCTTTTTATAGTAGTTAACGTATGTGAATGCAGGGGTCGATCCAGGCAAAATTTGGGTCCCTTTTGCGGCCCCTTCACAAAATTCCCCATAGTAAAAAGGGACCCTTCACAAAACTCCCCATAGTAAAAAGGGACCCTTCACAAAATTCAAATTCATAAAAAGGGACCCTTCACAAAATTCAAATTCATAAAATGAGTCCCTTCACAAGATTTTTTTTATAAAAATGATCCTTTTATTAAATGTTTTCAGTATTATTTTTAATTAATGCCTTAATTTGGCTCAACAAAACTATTAACTTGATATTAAACATTACATAAAGTGATTGTAAAAACGAAAATTTTTACACAATATTTTACTTTTTCACAAAAAGATTTTATATTTCACAAAAATAAATAAAAATTTCACAAAAATATTTTGTTTTTCACAAAAAAGGGACCCAAAAATTAAAACCTGGATCGACCCCTGGAATGTTTATGTGTGGCGCTCTAAATTAATCATTAATGCTAAACGTAACATATTCTATAGAAAACATAGTGTTCTGCATTTGAATAATATACATTAATATTTTATGTTTTGTACTATGTAATGGGGACGCGGTGTGCTAGTTGGTAGAGGGCCGAGCTCATAATTGGAAAATTGCGAGTTCAATGTTTGAATCGGCCGAAGACTAGAGATGAGACGGGCTCAGCCCGAGCCCGTAAATCCGAGCCCGAGCCCAATCGGGCTCAAATCTTACGCAAATCTTCGGGCTCCCGGCGGGCTCGATTTCAAGCTAAAAGTTCCGTTTATTTTATTCTTCACTAACTGAAAAATGTAAAAAAAAAAAAAAAAGAAAAAAAAAACTGGCAGTTGCTATATGGGAAATAAGCACGCTGTTTCTTTTGTAAAGAAAATATTTTGCAGTTCCTTGTAAAGTTAGTTTTAAATAGATAAGGGATATTGTTATTCTGACACCGCATCTTCGATCTCCGCCTTGTCACCGTCGCCCGTTGTGGTCAATGTTAGTGAAATGGACACACCGCGGGATATCCCTCCCTAGTTGTTTCTCGACTTTTTTGCTTGTTATTAAATATATAAATATATATTATATAAATATATACATGTATACAGAGACACAGACATTATAAATTGTTATAATAACATTTATAGTTATTTAAAAAGAAAACTGATAATAAGAAAATTAATTTGAAAAAAAAAAAAAAAAAAGTATTTAATTTTACTATTGTGTATGCGTTGCGTAGCGTTTCACTTTCAATATCGGGCTCGGGCTCTGATCACACAAAATTTTTCGCCTCGGGCGGACTCAGTTCAAAAATGTTTCGGGCCCGGGCGGGCTCGGATTACCAAAATAGAGCCCGAACTCACCTCTACCGAAGACCGCCGTGAACAATAATAATGGCTTTTACACTGTTAAAAATTTCAACAGAAAACTCTGTGTAATCTATTATCTTAAGTCTTACGTAAAATTACAGAGAAAAATAAACGGAGATGTTAAAAAACTTATATTATACATTCATGCTAATGACTAATATTAATTTGATTAATTACTGATGAGAATATATTTCGGACTTAGAATGCTTTTCTAGAGTAGAAACAGTCATTTTTAATTTTAATAAAAAATTTAAGTAGTAAAATTACGTAAAAATACAGAATAAAGGTTGAGAATTACGGTTATTCACTTTTAACTAAGAATTACTGTAAATTTACAGAGACTCTGGATAAATATTCGCATTAAATTTACAGAAATTTTTAACTGTGTACACGTAAAATCCGTCATGACTGTAATAGACTCCATGATTTCAAATCCATATATCCGGAGTTTTCCGAAACTGGAGAGTTATCACATGTTGATAAAAATTGTGATGACACGTCTTCGAACTACTCGTTAGAATAGCTCCCAGTAAATCCCCCGATTTCAGAATATATTGCTACAGTGCAACGTTAAACCCACGCCACGTTTGAACAATTATATCATAAAAATAAACGATAGGAAATTAAAAACGTATAGAAGTTTATTTACTTATAACTTTTTTTTTTTAAAGTTACTACTATACATTTTCTCTTTAGAAAGTATTTCCTACCCTTAAGAAATAACTTTTCTATGTCCCTTTCTTTGATATATTTTTAGACTCAGCAGTAACGCTTGTAGCGAAATTCTTGCCACGCTATTTTAAAGGCAATCTTTCTACACAATAAAGCTTAAAACGTCTTCTTCACTTTGTGAATTTTTGCGACGTAAAGAAAGAAAACAACATTTTCTTGAACTTTCATCTTTCGCGCACAATGCACTCCGTTTGAAGTTCAGTCTTTACTTAGGCTAAAAGGCAATAAATATAACGATTGTATTTTCACTGCATAAAAATTTATTTTCGTTATGCCTTAAAAAAAAAAAAAAAAAAAAAAAAAATCTGGTGTGTCACTCACACGACTTTCTCTTACCCTAAGAGGTAAGATAACGAGTACTGTTATGTAAACCTGTGTTAAACAATTCAAATTAGGCTTCGGAAGAGTTTTATATGATAATTAGTTCTGTGTTCCTCAACCCCCCGTTTCATTAATGCACCTACATTTATATAGAATTTAATTCGGTTATTAAAAAATAATTCTATTTTTAAAAAATAATTTATTAAAATTATTATTTAAAAAAATTATCTTTTATGATAACGCAGACGATTTCCATTATAGAGAAGTAGTATAACACCAAATATCTAAAAAAAAAGTCCATTTTATTCTCAATATTTAAATATATATATATATATATATATATATACGATTTTTTTTCTAAGTTTTTTTTCGTTAAAAGTAAAAAAAAAAAAAAAATCGACAACTTTGTTTTAAATTATTGCAGATCGATGGTTCAACCATTCGTTTTAAAGGTATTGGCGAGCTCTTTTGAAAGATACCCATCATGAAAGTTTACTCCCCTAGGCGAGGATCCTACATACATGAAAAAAAAATTCCCTGTTAACTATCTCTATTACAAAAAATATATATTCGTTTCATTTGGTTTAGTGCAGTCTATAGACGTTAAACTCTACTTACCTGCAATTTCCCCCATAGACGCAATGTATTAGAATTCTCTTGATTGTCCCTGTACACGAACCATTTGCTTGATCTTAACGAAAAGCTTACTGTAGCATCCCTATATGATACACATTTAGAATACCAAGTTTGAACTTTCTGCCATAATTTGTTTTTGAGATATGCTGATAACAGACAGACATACACACAGACCATTTGCTAAAAACATGATTTTCGTATTCAGGGGACCTCAAAACGTGTAAATACAACAAAATCTCGCGTTCAAAAATTTGACCCAAAAACAATACTTTCTCTACCTTATGGGTAAGAGAAAGTAAAAATATCTGGTGTGAAACAACCACATGACTTCCATTACCTTCGATTACACGTATTATATGCATTCCCCCCCCCCGGACATAACATGATCAGAAGACATAAAATTAACCTAACGAATTATAGAAACCTAAAAATTTTCCGGTATGAGAAATTTAATACACGAGTAAAAACATATAAAACAAAGTTTATATAGGAAGTTAGAAAATAACAGAAAAAATGCTTGAGTTATTTTTTCAAACACCAATTTCCGAGATCTAAAATGAACCTACTTAAGCAGGATGGCTGTTAATTTTCCTGTAATAACCATGTGATACATGAGAAAGGATATCTAAAATTGATTTATGTGACAACTTTCAATAAAATCGTTAGAGCCGTTTTTGAAATACAGGCTTTCACCAAAACTTGACAAAATCATTTGTTGACCGGAAAACAACAATTACATATGAAATAATCTCTGAAAAAGAGTTATTATGCCGAGTTTGAAAAAAATCCGTACAACCGTTTTTAATGGAACCACCTTGTGAGACCTGAAATTGAACTATTTATGCAGGACGCCTGTCAATTTTCCTGAAATAACCAACTATACCATTTGGAAGGACATCTAATAGAGTGTTTATATAGCAACTTTGAAGAAAATCGACAGAGCCGTTTTTGAGATACGGACTTACGGTCCCACTTCCGGTTTTCCAATTTTCACTAAAATTTGGAAAATTCGTCTGTACACCAAACCTGTGTCAATTCTAAAGTTTCGTCGTTTTATTTTTATTAGTTTGGAGATATGATTGTCAGACGATTCCACAAATATATATATATATATATATATATATACACACACACACGATAGGTCTAATGCCCCATCCCTACCGTCCCGCTCCTCGATGTCTTTTTCTAGTCAATTTTGTCCTTTTATTACTTCCGGTGTGTGCCTTTTTTTTTTTTTTTAACACACTTGATATTGTGAGTTTTTTTGGTTTCCGTCCCATGCTATTTCTATGGAGTTTTAGCTTTCCCCCCCTCATTTTCTACATTATAAAGTGCGGTGGTAACACACACACATACACTGACCAATGTCGAAAACCTTTTTTTTTTTTTTTTTTTTTTTCCTTTTTTTGACTCATGGGACCTTTAAACGTATAAATCAGGTGAAAACTCGATATTGAATTTTTGGACCAAATACAATACTTCCATTACCTACGGTAGTAGGATAATGGAAATAAAAGAGAAAGGGAAAATTCTGCTTACATTCTTTGAAAATAGAATTTAATTTAATACAACAGGACTTATTTTAATCTATTCTTCCATATAAAGGTACGTCGTAACTGGGAATCATCCCCTAGCATCGGTTACTATATTCATTTCTTAAAATTTCTTTGGTGTAGCTTTAACTTAGTAGCCTCTTGGTGGCTTTCAAATTTTTATTATCATTTTTAGCGATAAATTAAAATGGATATCGTAATTGTGTAAGTAAAGATCTTGGCGAGATTCATCCGAGCTAATTCTGTGTCAAATTCCAAATTTCGCAAAGGGGTTCTATACTAAAGCTGTTCTATTTCTTTAGAATGAAAAAAATGCTTTTTTTTTTTTTTTTTTTTTTTCCAACATAAAAAGAAAGATATTTACTTATTCTTTTAATGGCTCAGAAATAATAGAATCTTTTGATATATAATTTTAATACATTTTTAATAGTCAAATTCATGTAACAAATTTTGTTTGCTTTCAGAAAATATTTTTTCATTCTTTTATTAAATTTAAAACTTTTCCGACCTTTTCCATTTAATTTATTAGAAATTGTCATCATTATTTTAGAAACTTTAACTTTATTTAGAGTAAGTAATTTTAAAATGTTAATTATAAATATTTTTAAGTAAATTTCTTAGTGAACTCATTACGTCATATCCTTCTAAAATTATAATAAATATATGCAAGTTAACTTTCTTGTATTTTTTTTCATCATATATCAATAATAATAATACATAATACATATCTTTCTGCACTTAAGCTGTCCATTTCTTTAGCACGATCTTTCTAAATTTTATTTTAATTATATAAAAAAAAAGTTTGCACGTTCTTTCTTTCTTTCTTTCTTTCTTTTTTTTTTTTTTTTTTTTTTGACGTAAAAAGAAATATAAAATTCGAAGTGTACGATAAATGGTGACAACGCAAAATCGCTGTCTGATAAAAATTGTCCTGGCGTACAACAACAACAACAACAAAAGAAAAGAAAAAAAAAATCGCATTCCTATGTAGATTTGACAATTAATGATGTTTTTTTTTTTTTTTTTTTTTTGCTTAACGAGCACTCTTTAGTGATCTTTTGTGATGTACATGAATCATAGATATTTTGTGCGTAACTTTCTTTAAGGAATGCATTATATTAAAATCCAATAAAGTATTCTTCTCCACGGAAGAACAAAATTGTGATGAGATGTCCTTGGACTACCGGTTGAGGTAAATCCAATGACATAATCAATTACCCATTGCATAGCTCTAGTGCAACATAAAACACACTCAACCTCATACTCAATCTATATCGCAACTCAACTTTAATCCAACCAAGTATAGTAGGTACGTGTGTTTAGAAAAAGCAGAATCTTCCAAACACCCTTTTAGCTAATAATAACAGGAGACTTGGCGTTGGAATATTAAAAACCGAATAAATTAATACGTCAGAAACGCCAAAAGAAAAATATTTGCGATGCATACAACTGTTTCGGTAGCCTTAAGCGTACCGTCTTCAGTGCAAAAAGGACGAGAACGCGGTTTGAACTATAATACTTCTCATGGTGAAAAATTTTGTTTGAAGAAATAAAAATATTAGTTTCAAATTTTGCTTATAGAAGGCGCTGTAATATGAAAACAGCAACAAAAAGATTAAAAACGCAACGAAAACAATTAAAGTACATTTATTTTGCGTCATTCACAACAATATTTTAACATGTCCATTGAATTAGTTTACTGTTTGGATATGGTTCGAGCTCTAAAGGGTACATATATTCCAATATCATTACATTGCATTGACATTTTAAAATTTGAAATCTGGAAATGTTCAAACTCCCAGACAAAATTTCCGAGCTGACAATCTTCCAACTTCTAAATCATGTAAATAATGAGTGACATGATTTTTTTTTTCTTTGATTGGAAATCAATTTGGAAAAAAAAAAAAAAAAAAAAAGTTAGTTTAAACCCATTTTGACAGAAGTTAAAAATTGGCTGTAAACAGAGTTTTGAGTTCATAGTCTTCAAAAATTTCTAATTTCGTTACGTTAGAATTTCTTAAAAAATAATTTAAATATGATTATTTTTACTTTCTATTACCCATAAGGTAGAGAAAGTATTGTTTTTGGGTCAAATTTTCGAACGCGAGATTTGGTTATATTTACACGTTTTGAGGTTCCCTGAATACGAAAATCATATTTTTAGCAAATGGTCTGTGTGTCTGTCTGTTATCAGCATATCTCAAAAACAAATTATGGCAGAAAGTTCAAACTTGGTATTCTAAATGTGTATCATATAGGGATGCTACAGTAAGCTTTTCGTTAAGATCAAGCAAATGGTTCGTGTACAGGGACAATCAAGAGAATTCTAATACATTACGTCTATGGGGGAAATTGCACGAAAATAGAGTTTAACGTCTATAGACTGCACTAAACCAAATGAAACAAATATATATTTTTTGTAATAGAGACAGTTAACTGGGAAAAATTTTTTGTGTATGTAGGAGCCTCGCCTCCCCCCCGGGGGGGGAAGTCCCCCCTCGAGGGGAGTAAATTTTCATGATGGGTATCTTTCAAAAGAGCTCGTCAATACTTTTAAAACGAATGGTTGAACCATCGATCTGCGATAATTTAAAACAAAGTTATCGATTTTTTTTTTACTTTTAACAAAAAAAAAAAAAAAAAAAAAAAAAAAACTGAAAAAAAATCGTACTTTTTTTTTTTTATTATTGAGAATAAAATGGACTTTTTTTGGATATTTGGTGTTATACTACTTCTCTAATATGAAATCGTCTGCCTTATCATAAAAGATAATTTTTTTAAATAATTTTAATAAATAATTTTTAAAAAGAGAAATATTTTTTAATAACCGAATAAAAATCTATATAAATGTAGGTGCATTAATGAAACGGGGGGTTGAGGGGGCGGTAGCCCCCCCTCACACATAACTTATTATCATATAAAACTCTTCAGAAGCATAATATGAATTGTTTAACATAGGTTTACATAACAGCACTCGTTATCTTACCTATTAATCTGCAACCTGTATTTATAGTATTAAATTTCAGGGTAAGAGAAAGTCGTGTGAGTGACACACCAGATTATTTTTTTTCTTCAGGCTGCTTTTCATTAAGGTTTTAAAATTTGGGAGCTGTCAATATTCCAGCTTCTAATTCATATTAGATAATAAGTCAGATGTTTATTATTATTATTATTATTTTATTAAGTCACAATCCAAAATTCGTTAAATTCAGTTGAAACTATTAGATATATTAAAGAAAAATAACATTAAATTCAATTCATTTCTAGACTTCAGTTGATATCTTATAGTTTGCGAGTTTTTTTTTTTTTTTTCTTTTTTTAAGAAAAATGATATTTAATCCTTTCATTCCCAATTTTTTTCCATACATAAAACAATAAATCTTATATTTAGTCATAAATTTATTCCAAAGATAATAGTTATAAATATATTTTTTTTTAAATAGAAATAATAGCAGACTTCGAATTAATATAGCTAACAAAGCGACTGAGAGGTGTTTATTTGTGTTTAATATAACCAGAGATGCCATCTAAAATCATAACTTTTCAATAAATAAAAATATCAAAATTTTGGAAGAAACACATATTGCAATTAATTAAAATACAAATTGTAAAAATTAAAAAATAAAATAAAAAATATTTCAAACAGTTAATTTACTCGAATTGCCCAAAATAGGAAATTGATTGCGATATTATTATCAGAATAGAGTAAAATATACTTCCATTTATCAACAAGGATAGTGAAATCATCTAATATATATATATTTTTCGGTGGGAAAATGTATATAGATTTTAATATTGTTCACTTTGAATCATCGGGAATGTTAGATAGTAAAAAAGGAAATCTGAAATATTATGATTCCAGTTGGCAAAACGGGGAATGAAAGGTTTAATTAAATTCAAGGTCTGGGGCTTTTATAAATCTAGATTTACACATGTTTCTTAAAATGAATGAAAGTTCCATTAATATTTTTAAACGAAAATTCAAATATCAAGGTTATTATAAAATATGGAAGATTTCAAGTATAAAACTGACATTGTGTCGATTCCTCAAAAGTCACGTAGAAGGCATATAATGGAAAGAATTGTGATAGAATCAACAAAAAATTTTTAGATTCACCGGATTTTAACTACAATAAATCATGGAACGAAATGCCTTACGAGAAAAAAAAAAGTTTAAAATATTGCTGGCTTTTTTCTTTCTTTCTTTTTTGTTTTCTTTCTAACTTCCTTCCTTTCTTTCTTTTTTTTCTTTTAGCAAGCAGTTGTTATCTTACAGGTCAGGGAGAGAGAGCCATAAAAATAAAGGAAAATTTTCCAGCAACCTGTTTATTTATTTATTTTATTATTATTATTATTATTATTTTAAGTAAAAATCAAAGGGAGGAACAATAAAAAAAAAATAATAATAAAAAAAAGTAGCCTATTTTTTAAAAAAAAGTAGCCTATTTTTAAAAAAAAGTGCTATTTCAAAAAATAACCTATAATTTTTATATTTCGATGTATTAGAATATCGATAACTATTTGGCCTTCAAACCTATTGATAGTAATCCAATATGTAACTATATTTAAAAATAAATAAATCTGGTGTGTAACAGTTATATCCAACTTCCATTACCCACTATAACATGCTTTATAATCACTTTTTGGATATAATGTATGATCAGAAGACGTAAAATTGACCTAACAAATTAGACATCTAACAATTTTCCTGTCAGAGAAAACTGATACATGTGTAAAGGTATACAAACAGAGTTTACATAGCGAGTAAAACAAAAAAATATATAAAATAATAATAATAATAATAAACATTCTCAGGTTCTTGCGCCTTAGTAAAACCCAGAAACTGTATACTTTTCTGCACTGTAAGACTCTGAGAAATTCAAATATTAAGTGAAAATTGAGTGTTGCTATTAAATAAATAAAAAATGTTTTCGGCATCAAAAATTTTTGCATGATAACAATGGGATGGTAGATCTATATAAATTACTATATCTATAATTAAAATATGCATTGTTATTATGGTCATATAGTTTGTTTTATTTACAATGAATTCTGAATCGTCTGCAAATACAGTATAGCAGTTAAATTTGAAATCTTAAAGTTTGCTATTTTTTTATTTGTTTATCTTAGTTACTAAGAAAAATAAAAAACTCTATGAAGTAGAATTTATTATTATTATTATTATTATTATTTAAATACAGAAGAAATTTTTAATAGCAAATTAGTAACTGTTTTTGCAGTTTTACTAATTATTATATGTTTCGAAATATTTATGGTAGAAATTAATTCCAGTTTTATTTGGTTGGAATTATCACAGATTATTTGAAAATAGATTTAAAATTTTGTTAACATGTTTTAGTTTATTTAAATTTTATTTTTGTATAAAATCTTATTTGATTTACTTCAATTTTAATATGTTATTTCCTTTGTGCTAAATTAATTTAAATTTTTACTACTTTATTTTGTTAGGACTGAGGACTATTAGTCTCAATCTGGGATTTTTGCGGTGTCATTTTTCAATAGTTAGACATTTGGTCGAAATCACTTTTCGATAGTTGGACATTTATCGAAATCTAAAATTTATCGAAAATATAATTGAATAATTTGAAAGCGATTTTATCATTAAAAAAAAAAAAAAAAAAAAAAAAAAAAAAACCCTAATAGTCCTCCGTCTTTAACTAAATTCTTCTTTTGCCAGAATTTCATTAAAATCATTTTTTTTTTTTTTTTTTTTTTTTTTTTGAAAGAAAAAGAAAAGAAAATTAATAATAATCAGTATCGTTACAAGCGATATCGATTTTTTTTTTTTTTTTTTTTATAATTTTGAAGTAGGAAATAAGTGCAATAATATGAAATAAAAATAAATAAAATAATAATAGTAAAAATTGGAAATTCTAAATTCTAAACTTTCATTAAATTATTTAATTTAATTTATAATTGTTGCCAAAAAAATTAAACCATCTACTTTTTAAGATAGCACGCGATCTTGTTTTATATAAAAATTAAACCATTAAATTCATTTTTACTTTCTTCTATATGTAATATAGAGAAAGTATTGGATTCGCGAAAATTTTCGAAGTCCACTTTTTGATGGATTTACATGTTTTGGGATGTAGAGAACACGAATTAGTTTTTAGAAAATGTCTGTCTGTCTGTCTGTCTGTCTGTCTGTCTGTATAATTTTTTTGTGGACGCTGTATCTCACGAACCAATGAATGAAATTTAACCAAACTTGGTATTTAGTTGCACCCTGACATAAACTGGTGCTGATTAGATTTTGGGATCAATCGCTCAATAGGTGGCGTTGTGATCGCATTTTATGCAAATTTTTAACATGGCAGCATAGGACAAAATTCCGTATAAATTGGCATAAAGAGAGTTATTTTACACTTGTGATTGTAAAATTAATATGAATTATTGATAATAGTAGTAGTTAGCTAGGAAAAAAATTTTGTGCATGTGGGGGCATCGGTTCCCCCCTTGGGGGGGAAGTACCCCCCGGGGAAGTAAATTTTCAAAATGGGTATCTTTCGAAAGGTCTCGTTGATAATAGTAATAGTTAACTGGGAAAAATTTTTTGTGCATGTGGGGGCATCGGTTCCCCCCCCCTGGGGGGGAAGTACCCACCCGGAGGGGGCAAAGTTTCAAGATGGGTATCTTTCGAAAGGTCTCGTCAATACCTTTAAAACGAATGGTTGAACCATAAATCTGTGATAATTTAAAACAAAGTTATCGATTTTTTTTACTTTTAACAAAAAAAAAAAACTTAGAAAAAAATCGCAATTTTTTTTTTTTTTTTTTTTTTAACGAAATTGAACCAAACTTGGTATTTAGTTGGTCCCCGACATAAACTGGTGCTGATTATGTTTGGGGATCAATAGCTCAACAGGTGGCGCTGTGATAGCATTTTATCTAAATTTTTAACATGGCAGATTAGGACAAAAATTCGTATAAATGTGCATAATTAGAGTTGTTTTAAACTTGTGATTGTAAAATTAATATGAATTATTGATAATAGTAGTATGTAACTAGGAAAAAAATTTTCTGCAACCCCCCCAGGGGGCAAAGTTTCAAGATGGGTATCTTTCGAAAGATCTCGTCAATACCTTTAAAACGAATGGTTGAACGATAAATCTGTGATAATTTAAACCAAAGTTATCGATTTTTTTTAGTTTTAACAAAACAAAACTTAGAAAAAAAATCGCAATTTTTTTTTTTTTTTTTTTTTTTTTTTAAACGAAATTTAACCAAACTTGGTATTTAGTTTGTCCCCGACATTAACTGGTGCTGATTATGTTTGGGGATCAATAGCTCAACAGGTGGCGCTGTGATAGCATTTTATCTAAATTTTTAACATGGCAGCATAGGACAAAAATTCGTATAAATGTGCATAATAAGAGTTGTTTTAAACTTGTGATTGTAAAAGTTAATATGAATTATTGATAATAGTAGTATGTAACTAGGAAAAAAAAATTCTGCATGGGGGGGCATCGCTTCCCCTCCTGGGGGGGAAGTACCCCCCCGGGGGGGATAAATTTTCAAGATGGGTATCTTTCGAAAGGTCTCGTCAATACCTTTAAAACGAATGGTTGAACTATAAATCTGTGATAATTTAAAACAAAGTTATCGATTTTTTTTACTTTTAACAAAAAAAAAAAAAAAACTTAGAAAAAAAATCGTACTTTTTTTTTTTTTTTTTTTTTTTTTTTATAAATATTGTTACTGATTGAATATGTATAGGTAAATATAGAAGAAAGTCTTGTGATGGCCACAACATACTAGTTTTACTTATTTTTATTTCATATTGCTCGCGCACTTCTTATTTCCTAATTCAAAATTATAAAAAAAAAAAAAAAAAAATTTTTCGATATCGCTTGTAACGATACTGATTATTATTAATTTTCTTTTCTGTTTCTTTCAATAATAATAATAATAATAATAAAAAGATTTTGATGAAATTCTGGCAAAAGCAAAATTTAGTTTAGGATGGAGGACTATTAGTTTTTTTTTTTTTTTTTCAAATTATAACATCGTTTTCAAATTATTCAATTATATTTTGATAAATTTTAGATTTCGACAAATGTCCAACTATCGAAAATGACAACGCAAAAATCTCAGATTGAGACTAATAGGCCCTCAGTCCTAATAAATAAAAATGTGGAAACACTTATTTCCGAGATCTAAATCTGATCTAACTAATCAGATGACTGTCAATTTTTCTGTAATAGCCGCGTAATATATGTGAAAGGATATCTAAAAAGTGATTTATGTAGCAATTTTGAAGAAAATCGTCAAAGCCGTTTTTGAGATACCGACATTCACCAAAGCTTGCCAAACAATTATTTGCGGAAAAAGAATAGTTACATACGAAAAAGGAGAGTTTTTTGGCGAGTCTGAAAAAAAAATCCGTACTGCCGTTTTTAAAGAAAAGCACTTGCGAGACCTCAAATTGGCTTACTAGTATAAGACCATAGAATAATAATAAAGGAAGAAGGAGCACACCAATACTCAAATGCTTACAAACCCCTTCTAGTGAAATGCCAGCGAAAGCTACTTTTGCTCCTCTCAACCTTGAAGTAGGGCACCCATCCTCAGCGCATTTATCGCTGTTTGTTGTGGGTGCTGCCTCGCAGACTGGTTGACAGAGAGACGAGACGATTCAAAAATCTCGCCAACAAGTCGCCAACCAATCAGATGGAAGCACTGTTACAACCCTATACCCGGCATTCCTGGATTTTACAAACCGAAACCAAAACACGTACGCTCCTTCTTCCTTTATTATTATTCTATGTATAAGACATCTATCAATTTTCATGAACTAAGCAACTATTACATACGAAAGGACATCTAATACAGCGTTCATATAGCAACTTTGAAAAGAAATCGTAGCATCGCGCTTAGTTCTTTTGATCCACGACAAATTTTGTATGTTTTTACGATTTATAGCATTTGCAGAGTTTTCGTTCATCATTCGCAATTTTCTTCTTAAAAATTATACACATAGGTCAAATTTTTAAATTGCAGATCAAAATATAATTTTTACTCCCTAATACAAACAAAGAATCTGTGCAATTTTAATCGGAAATACAAATATCAAACTTATTTTAAAATATCAAATATTGCAGATAGGATCGCGTCGATTCCTGTCACGTAAAAGATGTAACAGAAAGAATACGAAGATTTTTTTTTTTTTTTTTCGAATAATAACTATAATAAATCATGACACGGAAAGTCTAACGTGAAGAATATAAAAGTTCAAAAATTGCTTGGCATTTTCGAGAATGACCTTGAAAACAGCGTGAAAAGAATTTTACTGCGAACTATACTTAAAAAGAAAAAAGAAAAGAAATACCAGAAGAAAGAATAAAAAATAACTTTTGCGTACGAATAGTTTTTTTTTTTTTTTTTTTTTTTTTCTTTTCAAAAATAGTCGATAAATATTACAAATCGATAACTTAGGTACTGCGGGGATAAAATTATTTAAAATGCAAAGACTTAAATGTTTGTGAACTAATAACTTTGTATTTAAATTTAGATTTTTTTTTTTTTTTTAAATCACTATAATAATGATATATTTACATGTACAGTTTGTAACAAAAGTGTCCGAACACTAGCAAAAATTCCTATGTAAAAAAAGTACACTTCATACGGTTTTGTTAAATAAATCCTTGTCGAATCCTGTTCTTAGTCAGTGTAAGAACATGATTCGATAAGGATTTAGTTAACAAAACCGTATGAAGTGTGCTTTTTTTACATAGGAATTTTTGCTAGTGTTCGGACACCTTTGTTACCAACTGTACTAGGTGAGAAGCTTAAATCCAATATGGTTATTGAAATTTCTGCTGACTAACCCCTCTCTACGTCGAATTCATCTCATGATAATTTTCTGTTTATTTTTATTGTGTCAGTTTATTTTGTCTTTATGTACATAGTTTTGTGCAGTCCTATTACGATTTTCTGCGTATGCTTTCTTTTTTATATAATTCTAGGTTGCGGTGATCAGAACCAAACGCATTAAAATGGAATGACATGACACTCAGGATGCTTTTATATTGCATTCGTACTTGCTTTTTTGTATCTTATAGGTTGTTATGCTTGATTACTTCCATTTGGAACAATTGCTGTGTATTTCTACACTTTAGGGTATTTACTTACAAAAGTTTTCATTCTTTATATAAGTCATTTTCCTCGAATTATAGTATACGTAGCTAAACAGTTTAAAGAAACTTTAAGAGATCGAAGTATAATTTTTATTTCTTCATATAAAAGAAGCATCCCTAAAACTTTTTAGAATAAAATCAATTATCAAAGTTGTCATAAAATATCAAAGTTTGCTGGTATGAAATTAGCATTGTATCGATTCACGTAAAAGTTTTCGCGTAAAAACTGTAACGAAGGAATCCTGATAGAGACGAGAGAAAAATTTTATATTTAGCGTAATTCATCTACAGTAAATCATTGCTCGGAAAACATTGCGTGAGGAATATAAAAGTAAAACAGAAATCCGCTGGCATTTTCGTTTTTTGTTGGGGGAAGTTAAAGTTATTTTGTAGAACGGAAGAGTGGCCTTAAAAAGATCGCGAGCAGAATTTCACTATGAGAAACAAAAATTAATTTAAAATATCAAAAATAAGTAAAGAAAACCCTAAGCCTATTTTTCTTTTCTAAGTAATAGATATAAAATCTAGGATGCGACATATCTTATAATTACAACAATGATATACAAAACAAGCTAAATAAGTTCCAATACATCTGCAAGACTATAAGAAGAACATTAAGAAATACAAGAAAATATACCAGAATAAAATTTTTAAAGACAATGGCGATACCAACTCTTCTATATGGAAGCGAAACATGGACGCTCAAAAAGAATGCTGACAGAGAAATACAATCTTCAGAGATGAAATTTCTAAGGAGTGTGAAAGGTTGTTCTATAATGGATAAAATGAGAAATGATGACATCAGGAAGGTACTATAAATTAAGTCAATAATACATACTATAATAAACTATATAAATAAGTGGAGAGAACATTTGGAACGAATGCCAAATCACCGTATACCAAAGACAGTTCTAAAGTTTCCTTCAAACTCTGGCAGCATTCAGAGCTTAAAAAGTCATAAATTATCCATTGTCCAAAAGTGACCCTTGAAATTTTGCGCACATTTACAATGAAGGACATTACTTTTTATTGCTCTTTTACAAAAGAGACCACTTCCCATGCAATTAAGGGCAGTTTCCACTGAGGTTGGTTCGAACGGCACTATTGATGTGGTCAAGCGGACCTTCTGATGTGGTCAAGCATTTGAACCGGGTTCAACGAGGTTGCTTCGAAGGGGAAAGTTCCTGGTCCTAACCCCCTGCTGAGATAATTGAGGGGCCAGAGGCACATACTTTTGTCGATTTTGCATGCTTTCCTTTGAAGTAACTGCGCAATCTGATAAAAAAGGCTACAACTGATAACAAGACATTTGGTTCTTTGTGTCGGGAGCGTGATTAATGGTTTTTTGAACCTCGAACTTCCAACTGCAATGGAAACCGGCCTTTATCGCACTAGGGGGTTTCTGAGCGAGGACTCGAGCGAGCTTCGATTTTCAAAAACCACATCAAAGAAATATCAATAGAACCGAACTTTCAGCTTTCCAAGTTGCCAGTGTGTGACTCTGGCAACTTGGAAAGCTGAAAGTTCGGTTCTGTTGATATTTCTTTGATGTGGTTTTTGAGAATCGAAGCTCGCTCGAGTCCTCGCTCAGAAACCCCCTAGTGCGATAATTGCATGGGAAGTGGTCTCTTTTGTAAAAGAGCAATAAAAAGTAATGTCCTTCATTGTAAATGTGTGCAAAATTTCAAGGGTCACTTTTGGACAATAGAAAATTTATGACTTTTGAAGCTTGCATCGTTGCCAGAGTTTGAAGGGTCCTTTATAGGCCAAGGGGGAGACGAGATAGAGGAAAGCCACGTAAAAGATTAATTGAGGCCGAAACAGGCTTATAGCCTTCAACCGTGTTGGACATGATGATGATGAGATATAAAATTCTGCACAAAACAGAATTTAATTTAGTACGAGAGGTATTATTTGAGTCTATTCTTCCATATAAAGGTATGTTTTAACTGTGTTCCATTCCCTAGCATCGCATATTATAATTATTTCTTAAAATTTCTTTGGTATAGCTTTAGCATAGGCGCCCCTTAGCGGCTTTTAAATTTTTGCTGTCATTTTGCGATGAAATAAAATAGCTGTCGCAATCCGATCCAGGCGTAACTCCCAAGTGTAGACAATTAGATGCAACTCCAATATCAACGCCAACACTATTCTTTGAAAATTCCGAGAAATAATCACAGTGGTTTAAATTTTATTTAAATATCAAAGCGTGATTTTATTTTTATTTTTTCATTATTCAAAAGGAGCATTCTCGTAATGAACGAAAATTGAAATATCAAAGATATTAAAAAGTATCAAAGACTGCAGGTTAAGACTAACATTGTATCGATTCTTCAGAAGTCCCGAAAAGGCGGAGCAGTAAGAATTCTGATAGAGTCAAAATATATATTTTTTTTTAATTTATCGAATAAAAAAGTAAAGAAAACCCTATTTTTGTTATCTAAGTAATAGATATAAAATTCCGCACAAAATAGAATTTACTTTAGTACGAGAGTACTTATTTTTATCTATTCTTCCGTATAAAGGCATGCATTAACAGTGTTTCATTCCCTAGCATCGCATATTATATTTTTTTCTTAAAATTTCTTTGGTAAAGCTTTAGCATAGGCGCCCCTTAGCGGCTTTTAAATTTTTGCTGTCATTTTGCGATGAAATAAAATAGCTCTCGCAATCCCATCTAGGCGTAACTCCCAAGTGTAGACAATTAGATGCAACTCCAATATCAACGCCAACACTATTCTTTGAAAATTCCGGGAAATAATCACAATGGTTTAAATTTTATTTAAATAACAAAGCGTGATTTTTTTTTTCCTTTTCTTTTTTCATAATACAAAAGGAGCATTCTCGTAATAAACGAAAATTGAAATATCAAATTTATTAAAAAGTATCAAAGACTGCAAGTATAAGACTAACATTGTATCGATTCTTCAGAAGTCACGAAAAGGCGTAACAGAAAGAATTCTGATAGAGTCAAAAGAAATTTTTTTTATTTATCAAATAATATCTATAATAATTCATGACACGTAAAGCCATACGTGAGGAATCTCTAAGTTGAAAATGTCGCTGGTATTTTTCTTTTTTTCCATGTGACAAGCTAAAATTATTTTACAGAACAGGAGAGTGTCCTAGAAAACAGCGTGAGAAGAATTTGAGGGTGAGTGATTGATACACACACACGCACATATATATATATAGGGTGAGTCCTATATTTTATATAGAGTAACATACAGATTTATTCCATATAATCTTATATAACTTATGCATATACACATATATATGTATGTATATCTTATATTGTATAATGTATAGATGTATTATATTAAATATATATATGCAATATACTTCTAATAGTATGAAAATACATAATTTAATATGGTAAAATATCCTAATTATTATTAAATAGCTTGGCAAGCACTAATTTTCACAATTATGTAGAGTAATTTTAATTAATTAATTACAGTAATTATCCACATTTTAACATTTCATTTATCACATGGTCTTGCACAAGATCTCGGCGGGGGGGGGGGGGGTATTTAGGCACCCTTCAAGCTGGTTTAACCACCTGTCATTCGCTGTGGTGGCCTCTGCTCCATCTTATATATATATATATATATATATATATTTATATATATGTATATATGATCTGATATACAGTATCTGAGAAGCAATTTATATTAACTTGTTCAATATCTCTTTATGTGTTATGTTATTTCGATTTTATATATTTGATTTTGCCCTTGTTTTACATACACCCCGCGACAAAAAGATAGGTACAAAGGGTTTTTTCTTTGATTTTTGATAAAATAACATTATCTAAATTGTTCTTATTATTTATTATTATCATAAAATAACACTATTCCCGGACTAATTTTTGTTTTAAGACTAATTTAGAAAAAAATAAGACTAAAATTTTTCTAATTTAGGACTACACACCGCAACAAAAAGATAGGAACAAAGAGGTTTTTTTTTTTTTAAATTTTTGAATATGATTATTTTGAATATGAATATTTTTAATATGATTCAAATATATTTTTGATATGATAATATTTCGGTATGATAATAAATGATCGGCACAATTTAGATAATGTTATTTTATGAAAAATTTAAAAAACCCTTTGTTCCTATCTTTTTGTCGCGGAGTGTAGTCTTAAATTAGAAAAAATTTAGTCTTAAAACTTTTCTAAATCAGTCTTAAAACAAAAATTAGTCCAGGAATTGTGTTATTTTATGCTAATAATAAATGATAAGGACAATTTAGATAATGTTATTTTATGAAAAATCAAAGAAAAAACTCTTTGTACCTATCTTTTAGTCGCGGGGTGTAGTTTTCAATTCTTATGTTATCTATCTATCTATATGTATTCGTAGAAGAATTAGGAATGGATTTTGAAATTCTTTAATCAATTTTTAGGGGGCCTAGCATAGCTAGAAGCACTCGACACCACTCTTAGAGTGGTGAGCGGCGCCTCCTCCTTGTTAAATCAATTTTTAAGGGGGGGGGATATACGCATATACCAATATATATATATATATATATGTAATATCTTTAGTCGGTGCAAAAAACCTAAATTTTGAAATTTCTGCATTTTTTTTTTTTTTTTTTTTCCAATACCTTTGGATTTTCCCTCATCCTTTCTATACAAAAAAATAAATTTAGGGCAATGGTAATATATGTTAAACATACTTTTGAAAAATTGTGAACGTTTCTCAAAAATAACTCGAAAATCTATTAATTCTGGAAGTAATTTTAAAATGTTAAAAAGGCTCAACACTTATTACATATATATTCAAGCTGAAAATATTAAATTTTATGTGAAAAAAAAAAATAATAATAATAACAATGACAATATAAAATATTATTTTTCAAATCTACTTTCATTACATTTACTCCAAATTAATTTTGTTAATACAAGTTGCTGGGAGGGGAAAAAAAAAGAAACTTTTTATATACCATGTTTTAAATTTTCTGATGAATCATAGAGCTCTTATGAATGTGCATAAAATCTTTAAAGTGATAATGACGTCAATTTTTGTGAGATGCATAATTTAACTTTTTATGATCTTTTAATGTTCACGTTTAATTAAATGTATTTATTTTTATGTCGAAAGAAAATGAACTCGTAATATTTTTTTTATGGCAACTATTAAATTATAGCTAATATTTTAATGGCTATTTTTACGCTATTAGGATGTTATTATTTTCATATTAATTATAAGAAAACTAATCAAAAATTCGAAAATCTGACTTCGAGATTATTGCGTTGTCATCGGGTTCTGAACTATTGTGAAAGTTTCAAACGTCTAGCTAGTAGGGAAGTTAGTTTAAATTCGATTGCAAGATTTGAACCGGACAAACAAGCAAGCAAACAAACAAACACGAATAGAAGTTAATAAAAAAATGGTAAAAATAATAATAGTAGTAATAATATTTTGCAAAAATTTTCACAAGTCACAACTATTAAGGAGACTTTGCACTTTTGACATGCCGCCACGGAATGTTTCATATAAAAGCTTACATTTCCATTTAATATTTGTCAATCCAACTATATTAGGTTTGTTCTATAAAATATATATTCAGGCAACATTTCTTATGGTTACTAATATATTTATTTACATATTTGAAATATTTATATTGAGTTTTCTCAATCTGCATTTTTTCCTGAATTCATGATCTTCAAAATGCTAAAATCGCGACAGATATTTAACCCTTTCATTCCCAATTTTTTCCCTCCAGAAAACAATAAATCTTATATTTAGTCATAAATTCATTTCAAAGGTAATGTATATAAATCTTTTTTTTTTTTTTTAAAAATAGGGGTAATAGCTTACTACGAAATTAATATAGCTAACAAAGCAACTGAGAGGTGTTTATTTATGTTTAATATAACCACTGATGCCATTTAAAATCATAACTTTTCAATAAATAAAAAATATCAAAATTTTGGAAGAAATACATATTGCAATTAATTAAAGTACAAATTACAAATTAAACTACAAATTAAAGTACAACAGGGTGTGTTAAATGGTAAGAAAGAAAATCTGAAATGTTATGACTCCAATAGGCATCACGGGGCATGAAAGGGTTAAGAAAAGACTTAATATATATGTAATGTTTAATAAAGCCTATTTAAAAGAATTAGGGATGGATTCTGAAATGCATTAATTAGTTTTCAGGAAAAAAAAATGTATTTTTGTTTGTAAAATTTTGAAAAAAAAAAAAAAAAAAAAAAAAAAAAAAGGAATTTTTATAGATATACATTTTTTAATCTTTTTTATTTTAAAATATTGTCTTTTCTCAAATATCTGTAGACGTTTTTTCATTTTGAAGGTCATGAATTCATGAAAAAATGCAAACTGAGAAAACTCAGTTTAAATTTTTCAAATCTGTGAAAAACATATCAGAAACCATAAGAATTTTTGCTTGATTATGTATTTTATTGAACAAGCCTAATATAGTTCAATTCATAAATATTAAATGGAAATATAAATTTGCGTATGAAACCTTTAGTTGTGCCAAGTCAAAATTAAAAGTGCCAAATTCCTTTAACAAAACCTCGTTTTGGATAAGATAAGTTTAGATCCACTCTGAAAAATATGTAAAATAGAAAAATTTATGAATAAATATCATATCTCTGTTTTTAGAAATAAATAAATAAAATTATGAAACCCGTCAGTCGATAAATAAATCAATCAGAAATCTATTAATAAAGATTGATTTTCGCTAAAAATTAGAATGTTCTTGACATATCATGAAAATTTAGAGATAACATAAATATAAAAAATTAGAATTTTCTTCATTTGTTATTTATTTAGGTAAACAAATCGTATAAATAATATATCTATCTATCTATCTATCTATCTATATATATATATATATATATTGAAAACTTTTTCAAACGTTAATAAAAAATGATCAATGCCTTTTCCGCTAATAATTCACGTGTGCTAAGAATTTTATAATATTTTATGAATAAAAAAAATATTCCATAATTAAAACATTAACTAATAAATTTTAACAGTTCATAAATAAATCAAACAATTTTCAAAAAACAATGCCTTTTTTGGTAGAAAACATTAAGTAAAAATTTAGAAAGTCTAATTCATTTCTTATCCTCTTACACACAAATGAATAAATGGTGAAAGTTTTAGCAGTAAAAATTTCTTTATTGATTAAAAATAAACAAATCGATTAATAAATTATAATAATTGGTAAACAAACCAAGTAGTTTTTCCAGGCAAGAAATGCAATATATTTTAACCTTAATTTTAGAATTATGTCTTACAATCGTAATCCAGATGTCGTAAAAGAAAGAGAGAGGAAAAATGAATGAAAAATGTTTATTTCTTATATAATATAATTTAAAACATCTTAAATTATCGTTTAGCCTCTATTCAATCGATAGAATGGCAATAAAGCTAAAATATTCGCCATTTCTTTCATATACAGTTTCAAAAATACGGACAAACGTCATAAATCGATTCGTTCTTCATTATTGATATATGCTCATATATATATTTTGTCTCATTCTATTTTTCTGCGCAGAAAGATTTATTTTCCGGCAGATTTTTTTCTGTTACATGTATGTGTGATAGAGATATTCGAAATTTTTTTATTTCTTCAATTTGGTATAATTAGACTTTCGTGAACTTAGAATTTTCGAAGTCTGGCTTTGTTTTGCTCACTATTTTGATAAATTTTATTATATATATATATGTGTGTGTGTGTGTGTGTGTGTGTATACAGGGCGTCCCATGAGTCTGTAGACATTTTAAAAATTCATAAAAGTTAAAGGAATTTGTATAATTGAATGCGGTTTATGAAAACATTATTGTAGGGAAGGTTTTTTTTTTGGGGGGGGGGGGTGAGGGGGGGTGTAGTAAAGAAAATAAATAGATTTTTCGTCGATAGAGGGCGCTTTATGGATGCATAATGAGACATATGCAAATCAGAGTTCTATAAACTATAAAGTTTTACAGTTAACACAACTTGTTTCTTATTTTTCTTCGTACTTGCGCATACATGAAGTTTTAATTGCGATACTTGTAAGGTCTGTGTGTAGTAGAGTTCACGTCAGCATGGCGCTGCAGCTAAGTTCACAAGTTGCGTAGCGCGAGTGAATAAGGAGAAGTCTTAGAATTAAATGAAGTGAATGGAATGGATGAAGCTTAGATATAAATATGGATGTGTGTTGGAAAGAAAAAGAAGAAGGAGAGTAGGAGAGTGATGCAGAGACGACGAAGTATAGTTTTCTCTTAAAGTGATCTTTTTTGATAAGTTCTTAGTTTGGTGGATGTCATAGTCGTTTTGGTAGGTGCTAATCTATAGTGTAAAGTTAGGCGAATTTAGGGAATCCTTTCGCCGGCGGAGAATTGTGGATCGGCAGAGAGCAATCGTCGACAGTATCTGTATTGGTGAGAATAGTTTACGTTTATTTAATGATTTACTGAAGTTATCCCCTAAAGTATCTAAGAGTTACTTCTGAGTTAGCCCAACACCCACCTTGAACTTGAACTCTAAGAAACTTTATTTGTATTTAACTTTGTCTCGTGCTCTTATCATTTACTACTTAAGTTAGATTAATTTAAGATTGAGGAATGGAGACCACGTATTCGTCACATACTGACTTGATTAATAAAGCGTTATCGGTGAACTTGTCATTTTGGCGATGAAAAAAAAAAAAAAATATATATATATATATATATACATACCAATCACAATTGTATAAGTAAAGACATTGATGAGAAACGTCCCTTTAAACTTCAAAGTTCGAATAAAACCGAAATAGAGTCTGTCTTTCCCTCTATCAAATATCTCCAGAAAAATCTATCGCACTTACAGATGGGAAATTCAGCACACACATAGTCTGCAATGTCCCTGCGTGCACATCGAAACCAAATTTTTAATTTTTAACTAGGAAACAATTTATTAATTAAAACGTGATTAACTATCGAGGATTTTACGAATCGATTTTTTTTTTTTTTTAAACATCAAATTACAGTTTATAACGTATTGTAGTACTACATTTGGAGTAGAATTGCTATCATTTTACAGTCGACTGGATAAATAAAATAAAATATAAGAAAATACTTGATAGTAAATACTATGTATAGTAAAGCTAGAAATTAGCGGTCGCCACTCGCCACATGGCGACTAGATTTTTAAAAGTGGCGACTAAAGAAATTGCCTTTGGTCGCCACTGCAGTGGCCACTTCTCTTCTACCCATTCTTTATAAAATATACCCCATTCCAAGGCAAACTTGGATCGCGCGGCGGCTTTTTCGCGGTAAACGCGCCGCGCAAAGAATTCAGGCTGTTCTAAAATCTAACCTCGCCACTTGTAAACATATTTCGGAAGTCAATTTTAATAGTAAACACTTAAAATTCTTCTACCCATTCTTTATAGAATACCCCATTCTGTTGGATGCTGATTTAACTAGGCATCCAATCTTTTACTGAAAGCATAAAAGTAAATAAAATAAACTTAAATATATATATTGACAGATTAATTTAGCAGAGTTATATGCAGGGAACCGTTTTGGTTTAAATGCTTTCTCTTTTAAAATAAAATTTGAGTTGTCAATGAAATAACTAAAAACTAAACTTGTAAATAAAACAGAGAAGGTTTTAAAAACGAAAATATAAGTTTATTGAGATAAAACAAAAATATATAAAACTTTTTAAATTAAACAAGGAAATAGATAAATAAACATATTTAACTCCTGACTATAACAGTGGCCAGTAAACAGCTTTTAAAACTATATTCATATTATAAGCAGTTAATCTTCATCACTAGACAATGGAGCTTTTATCATATAAAAAATAAAGATAAAATAAAACTGTTATTTTATAAATACATCTTCTAATATTGTTTGTTTTCGTTAGCTGTGACCCTGCTCACCTATGCGCATGCGTGAGGTCTGCATTGATTTTGTTAAAATAGGGTAGAAGCGTAGAAGATGAGAGAATGTTTACATTTTACGAGTGAGAGATAAGTTGCGGTTTCTTTTTTCTTTTTTTTTCTTTTCAGGACATTATTGAATTTTGAGGCGATACTTCTTCGTTATATTCGTATAAAGGCAAAATGCTGATTTTTCCCCCTTGTAATTTTTAAATAAGTGTAGAAGATCAGTTTTATTCTTCGATGCAAAATAAAATCCGTAAACTTAAAAGTAAATGCCTGTTTTCTTTCTTCTTCTTCTTTTTTTTTTTTTTTTTTTTCAGTTAAAATTATTTTTATTTGCTTACTTGATCTCTAAATTCGTACTATATCTGTCATACCTGAACACTTGTTTCATGCACTGATTATAGTAGTAAATTAATTAAAAATGACTTAAATTAGGTAAAATTTACATAATTCATTAATAAAAGAAGAGAAAAAGAACAACGTTTACAGTAGACTTTACCTGTAGTAAAAGTAATATATTTTTTTCTTTTAAATTATACTGCTAAAATAAAAATACCATATTTTTGGATCTCTATTTTACAGAAATTTACAGAAAATCGTATTTAAATCAAATCATTAGATTTTTTTATCATGATTATTTTACACCTTTTATTTTTCGCGCATATTGTCATATAAATTACATAAAATAAAATATTGATAATTAAAATTAAAAATTAAACTTTAAATTCGCGTAAAAAGGTAAAATAAATATTGAAGACTCATAAAAAGAAAACGAACACGTGTAGAACGAAAAGCGCATTTGGCTAAGTGCCCATCTCATTCAACGCATCACCCCTTTTCCGAGTAGGATCGTTCCGCGAGAGGTAGACATGGTTTACGAAAACGGACAGTACGATGAAATCTTTTATTTATTGTAAACAACTGCCGGCGACTCCAATATCTTATTACTATAACATGACAGCTGAACTTTAACATAAAACAAACAAACAGAAAATGAAGTACGTAACAGCAAAAGCAAAACAAAAGCCGGAACCGCCCCTAGCCACGTTCCTCAACACCTTTTATACTATTCAGAGAGGATTGTGGTTAGAGTGACGTAATCACCGTGGCGTCGAATTAGCGTGATGATTTCATCCGCGAAATTTGATGCCGTCTAGTGAGTGAAAAAGTAAACATTCATTTATATTTACCGGCAAGCTGTAGTAGTGACGTGATAGCACAGCTAAAGAAAAACAACATATTTTCCTAGTAATTAAAGAACAGATAAAGCTGTCAGCTAAAATGCCGTAAGTAACAAAAACATATTTTTATTTTAATAAAAATAAATAAAGTTACTTCACTTACATTAACTGAATATTTTCTTTTAATAACATGTCTAACTTAAACTTTAGACTTGATACTTTTTATACTTTCAATCCATATAAATTAAATAAGTTTATATATTTATATATCAACTGCATATGCAAATTGCACAAAGTGATAAGATTAAATATATTACCAGGCCAACACATTCCAATGCAAACTTGGATCGCACGGCGGCGTTTTGCGCCTCGAATTCAGGCTTTCTCAAATCTAACATCGCCACTTACAGACATTTTCGGAAGTCAATTTTAACAGTAAACACTGGAAATTTGCAGGTAGTCTTATTCATATACTAAAAAAACGTATGGCTTTTTTCCATTTTTCTATAAAAGTATTAGATTTTGATTTTAAAAAAAATGTCAAAATGAGAGTTTCGGCCGACTTTCGGGAGAAAGAGACGAAAAGGAAGCTCGTGAGATAATCAATCGGCTGAAACTCCGATTGTGTATTACGTTCGCAGAAAAAATAAAAACGTCATTCGACGCATTTTCACTTCAATAGCCCCGTCTCCAAATGTCCAAAATTAATTCACATTCGTCCAAAAAAAGTCCTTCAAAAGAAAGTTGGAACGCACATTTAAAGCCTCTTTTTTTTTTTTTTTTTTTTTTTTTTTTTTTTTTTACAAAAGGGAAAGAAATTTGAAGGCATTCTGTTCTTTTACTATTTTATTTTTCAATTATATGTAATTTGTTATGCCTAATCTGAGTTACACTGATGTACTACATACTACAGACCATTAAATTACAAATTTGATAATATCTTAAAATTGATTTTTTTTTTTTTTTTTTTTTTTTTTTCCATATTGAATTATCATTTAATGATTGAGCTTAAGATCTTGTTTATCCTTAAGATGAATTAGTGTTGCTAATTTTAAAATATGTCAAAATTAACTTTTTAAAAAGTGACAGCTACAATTTCATTGTGAAATCTCGACTACAGCCACACTCTCTAAATTCAGTTAGAGAGGGGGATTATAATTGCAAATTATTAAAAATTCATTATTATTAAAGAAAAATTAATTTATAATTCATTTGTAACAAGAAAAAAAAAAAAGGAAAAAGAAACTTGCAAAATAAAAAAGTATTATTAAAAGAATATTTTTTTTTATTTACATATACTAATATATTTTCATGAATCAAAGATTTTTTTTTTTTTTTTTTTTTTTTTTTTTTCTGAAAAAGTAGAAAATCGACACCATTCAGGATAGTGAAGGGGCAATATAATCAGAATTTTTCTGTTATAAAATAATATAACCAAAAGAGCATTTTAAACATATGAATTTTGTATTGAATAGTATTTTCTTACATTCATAGTATAAATTATGTAAATCTATTCCTATTTCATTTATTAAAATTTATCAGAAATGTATTATTGTGGATGAGTTTCAAAAAGTTGACTACCTTAATTATTTACTTAATGATTTGTCGAGACTGAACATTGAAAAAATTAAAGAAAAGAAAATTTTATTTTACTTTTACTTTTATCAGCGAGTGGCCAGTGGCCACTAACTTTTTAAAAGTGGCCACTAAAAAAATGAAGGCTAGTGGCCAGTGGCCACCAACCAAATTTCTTAATTTCTACCTTTAATGTATAGTCTGTATAGTATCGTTCAATGTAATCGCGATTTAAATATGAGAAAGATACTTCGAATATATATATGTATATATGGTGTCCGTTTCGAAACAGTCGTCCGATAAGCATCCAAATTAAAGTCCAAGGGTAAGGTATAGGTTGTCTTAGGCAATAGTAACAAAGACTCGAAATATTGTGGGTAAAGAAGACGCCGCCGCAGGCAGCAGGGAACCGAAGCAAGTTTTTGAGCGATTTCTATGGATTTTTGTTTTTTAAGTTTTTATTTATAAAGTGAAAATAAGTGATTCTTTTTACTTTCTCTTACCCACAGGGTCGAGAAAGTATTGTTTTAGGGTCAAATTTTCGAAAATGAGTTTTTGTTATATTTACATGTTCCGAGGTCCCCTGAATACGAAAATCATGTTTTTAGCGAATGGTCTCTGTGTGTGTGTCTGTTATCATCATATCTCAAGAACAAATATAGTAGCAGAAATTCCAAACTCAGTATTCTAAATGTGTATCATACAGGGATGCTACACTAAGCTTTTCGTTGAGATGAAGCAAATAGTTCGTCTACAGGGACACTCAAAAGTATTCAAATACATTACGTCTATGGGGGAAATTTCAGGTAAGTAGAGTTTAACATCTTTAGACAGCACTAAACTAAATGAAACGAATATATATTTTTTGTAATAGAGATAGTCAACTGGGAAAAAAAAATTGTGTATGTAGCAGCCTTGCCTCTTCCTCTGGGGGGGGGGGAGTCCCCCCCCCTCGAGGGGAGTAAATTTTCATGATGGGTATCTTTCAAAAAAGCTCGCCAATACCTTTAAAACGAATGGTTGAACCATCGATCTGCGATAATTTAAAATACAGTTATCGATTTTTTTTTTCATTTTTAACAAAAATAATTTTTTTTAATGTAATATTGAGAATAAATTCAACTTTTTTTTTTTTGATATTTAGTGTTATACTACTTCTCTTATATGGAAATCGTCTGCATTATCTGCATTATCTTTCTTTTTAGTTTTTCATTATTTTCTTCTCCTTTTTATTTGTTTTATTTCACAGTAAGATTTAACTTGACGTGTTAAGGAGACGTGGTTCTTTTGATATGGAACCACTGAAGGATTCATTATAAAAGCTTACGTTTCCTTTTAACAGTTATAAATTGAACTACATTAAGTTTCTTCAATAAAATTCAGACAACAATTCTTATGATTTTATATATATATATATATATATATATATATATATATATATATATATTACAGATTTTAAATGTTTAAATTGCGTTGTCTCTATATGCCTTTTCATGATTTCATGATCTTCAAAATGCAAAAACTTCTACAAATATTTAAGAAATGACTTATATATTTCATTTTATGTGTTTATTTATTTAATGGGTATTTAGAAAAACTTACGTAAAGGAATTAGGGATGGATTTTGAATTTTGTTAATTAGTTTTTCGAAAAAAAAATTATAAAGTGCATGTCTGTGCAAAAATTTGGGAAAAAACATCATTTATTATTATTATTATTTTTTAATATATTACAGAATTCATCCCTAATTCTTTTACGTGGATTCTATTAAATATCCAAAACTTCATTAAGCGTTTTCTTAAATATCTATAGCTGTTTTAGCATTTTGAAGTTCATGAACTTTTTCAAATTTGCAAACTGAGAAAACGGAATTAAACATTTAAAATCTATAAATCTATGTATATGTGTATATATATATATATATATATATATATATATATATATATATATATACTAAAAACTATAAGTATTGTTTCCTAAATATACAGGGTAAGTCAAAATGAATATAGCGATTACAAACGGCTATAATGTAACTATATTTAATGGAAAAGAATTTATCGATAAGATTAACACAGAATGTAGACGGAACTCCAAAATTTTGTATACATACGTCATAGATGTTCTATGTGACATCCCTTGGTGACATGGACAACATTTAGACGGTTGTCCATTTCACGCCATACATTCAGAAGCATGTCTGCAGTCACCGACGCAAACGCATTACAAATGTGTATTTTGAGACCCTGCGATTTTTATCTAAGGTTTATGTGAAAGACAAGGTGTATATGCTTCCCATGCCCAAAACAAATTAAGAACTCAAAGTACACATTTGTAATGCGCTTGCGTCGGTGACTGAACAAATGCTTCAGAATGTATGGGGTGAAATGGACTACCTCCTAGATGGTGTCCGTGTGACCAAGGGAAGTCACATCTATGACGTATGTATACAAAATTTTGAAGTTCCGTCTACATTCTGTGTTAATCTTATCGATAAATTCTTTTCCATTAAATAGTTATAGCTGTTTGTAATCGCTATATTCATTTTGACTTACCCTGTATATTTTATTGAAAAAATCTAATATAGTTCAATTTATAAATATTAAAAGGAAATGTAAGCTTTTATAATGAAACCTTCAGGGATGCCAAATCCAAGCTGTCAATTCCCTTTAAGTTGAGACATTTCAAAATTTTAAATGTAAATGCTGTTCAATTTTTGAAATTTTCACTATACATATATTTATGCTTTGTCATGCTAATAATCTCCCGAAAGTTCACTGATAGGTATTCACGCGACAAGACACCGGGATTACATCTAATCCTCTTATAATCACTTGTGTTAAGAGAAAAATGAACTATCCACTAATTGATCCTATCTCATTTGTAGTCATAAAGCCAGCCATGAGAGTTAGAAATAATGTTTTAAAATTGCTTGTACGAAAGGGATTAAGACTTTGACATATATTAATTATCTAAACAAGTGTTAATTTTGTAATCTTGTAAGATTTTTTTAAAGTTATCGATAAGGATTATTGATCTTAAAATAAATAGAATTCTCCCCCCCCCCCCTTTAAATCGATTGCTCTAACGTTGGAAGTATGAAAAAACGGATTAGATCTCTATTTAAGACTAACCACCCGTGGTAATATATTAAGCGTTGTAATATACTACTTTTTATGCTATAGGCTTCAGCTATGCAGGAAAAATAATTAATTAAAAATATTTCGAGTTTTAATAGTTAAGGAGGTGATTACATATCTTTAATAGAGAGAGAAAAACAAAAGTTATCTTTCTTGTAAAACTAATGTATTTTAGCCAACACAAACCTTTTGTAAATATTATTCTGTACAAATTACATACGTTAAACACCGAAACACAGTCACTGTGAGTGTTACACATTCACCATGCGTTTACGTCATGAGCATTTTTTAAATGGTTTATTTGTTTGTTTCTTTTTACTTTTTCTTTCTTCCTTCATTTTTTTTTTTTTTTTTTTTTTTTTTTCGTTAAAAATGATGTTTTTATCGGATTTCAATATCTTAATTATTATTATTTTATTATAACAAATTAATATAACTTATTAAAAATAATATTATTTAAAACTTTTTTTATACATGTTATTTAGTACTTACGAATTTAAAAATTGCCTTTATGTAGATAAAAGTATTATAAAAGTTAATCACAATTTAATGAATTTTCCATATAACAATTATTATTATTATTGGACTTTAGCGATCTTTTTTTTTTCTTTTTTTTTTTAAGACTTCTTTTAATACATATTAAAACTGTTCACTATCTCAACTTGAATTCAAGATAAAATAAAATGTAAAATCTATAAATGTCTATAATTATAGCACCCTTCTTTTGTTTATTTTCTAAACGTCTATGTGAAGAACTTTTTGACCTATTTAATTATAAGGGTTAAAATAACAAATGGCAATATTATAAAGTTATTCGGTTTAAACAAGTTTGAAAAATTAGAATTAACTGGTAACTATTCATCACGTTTGTAAATATTAATTTATATGAATTTCATTATTTTTTAATTGCAACATATATTCTGTAAAATGAAGCTTAACATATTGAATGGCTCCAAATATAGATGTGTGTTTAATGTAGATTCCACAGAACATTTATTATACAATTATTAAAGTATTCAGTGAAGCATTGAAAAGGGTTAATTTAGAACTTAGAACCATTTAAATCAGTTAGACAATTGTAATAGTTAATTGTAATATTAACAACTGTAATGGATAGATAAATAATGAATACTGAGAATATTACTTCTGTGTACATGTATTTTCATTGTTTGTTTAAATAAATAAATAAATAAAATAAAGAGAGAGAGAGAGATTTAATTTCTTGTATATATTTAATAGAAGAAAATAATTGTATTCGTAAAAGTTCTTGATTTCCGGTTTTCGATGAATTTACAGGTTTTGAGATGGTCTAAATGCAATTAGACAGTTTTTAGAAAATGTCCGTCTATCTGTGTATGACAAAAATTTTGTGACAGCTTTAGATCAAGATCAAATGCACAGACCTTTCATGAAATTCTATATGTAGTTGCGCTGTGACAAAATTGATGTGTATCTAATTTTTCAACAAGTGACAATGTCGTGCCATTTTATTATACTTTTTAGTATGGCAGTATAGGACAAAATTTCGCAAAACACGTAGTTAGAGGCTCTTTTTTAACCATTCTTTGTGAAATTGAAAATTTTATTTATTAGAGTATCAACCATGGTGAACATCTTTCCATATCTAGACACATTACTTATTGCTTGAGGGAGAAAGTACCCTCTCGGGCTTTAAATTTTCAATATGAGTATTTCTCAAAAGAACTCGTCAACACCTTTAAAACGAATGATTGAACCATGTTTCTGTAATAATTGGAATCAAAATTGTCGATTTTTTAATTAAAAATTTTTCATTTATTTATGTCTTAGATATTTTTTTTTCTTGTTTTTACAATGTAAAATGCTATGGAAACTGTTTTGGTCTAAATTATTTTCATTTGTATTAAAAAATATAAGAGAAAGTTTTGTGATGGCTACAACATATTAACTTTAATCTGTAATCATTGTATACCTACCGTTTATCTTTTATTTCAAATATACTATATAAAAAATGTGAAATATATTTTTTTATCTAAACAAAACTACAAATATTTAACCTTGAAAAACTTCTTCACACATCATAAAATTAAAGAAAACACTACTGGTTTCGAAAGCACACGGCCTTTCTTCTTCAGTTGCAAAAACACATGCTACTGCCTTCGAGGCAAAAACAAGACTGAAAGAAGAGCAAAATCCAAAGGGGGAGGAGCAACACAAACAACCTATAGAAAGCATCCTGCACAACCAATCAGAAAAAATTAAATATAATAAAATAGAAATAGAAATAAGACATACAAATACAAAAAAAAAAAAAAAAAAAAAATTGAAGGGATTTTTAAATAATTATGTTAAAATTATAAATTTAAACTATTTAAAAAACGAAGCATTATCACTATAATTAAAGTAAAAAATTACTTAATTGCTTCGTTGTTGGCATAAACTGCTTTTCGCTGGAGGGCCCTCCGTGTCCTCCGTCATGGCTTGAGTGGAAAGTGGCCGGATTTCCAAAACTTCGTCTTCACCTGTGATCAGGCAGCACTACTGTATATCGATTTCGGTTTTTGTTAGCATTAGCTGCTTTTCGCTGGAGGGCCCTCCGGGTCCTCAGTCCACATACGCTTTTTTCCACGAAACTGTTGAAATAATTCATAACCGCGAAGCCGTGAATGACCACGAATCAAAAACCGGAATTGATATACAGTGGCGTAACCTGATCACAGGTGAGGACGAAGTTTTGGAAGTCCGGCCACTTTCCACTCAAACCATGACTAAGGACGCGGAGGACCCTCCAGCGAAAAGCAGCTTATGCCAACAACGAAGCAATTAAGTAAGGTTTTTACTTTAATTATAAGTTAAAATTCTTTATTTTATTTTGAGAGTGGAATCAGATTTTTCATTAACAATTTTATTATGATTAAACTAGATAGCTAAATTTTCAAAAAATCGAGTTCGGAAACGCGTTTGGCATGAAAGATAACTTTGGCACACTGAAAATTAAAACTATAGTCAGATTCCCAACTATGCTTCGCAATGGAAGATTTAGATATTTCTTGTTTAGCAACATACTGAGAATGTTCACGTAAACGGCACTGAAGATTTCTTTTTGTTTGATCTACGTAAGATAAATTGTAATTATTACAAGCGACATTATAGATACCCCACTTACGAAGCTCGAAAACAGGCGATTTAGTTGAAGGGAATTGAAATTTATTAATAGGTTTAAAAATAATATGAAAATTAAAACATTTTGAAACTTTGACTAATTTAAAGCATAAGGGTGGATAAAAAGACAAGACAACAAGGTTATTGGGTTTAATTTTAGTCTCATTAGAAAGAGTACTTGTAATTCTACTCTTTCTAATGAGGCTAAAATTTAAAGTATTTAAATAAAAATAAAATAAAAATTTTTAACTTAATTATTTAAAGTTCCCTTCAATCCATTTTTGTGTGTGTGTGTGTTTTTTATCTTTTTTCTTTTTTAAAGTTGTGCACCTTTCTGATTGGTTGTGAAGGATGCTTCCTATTTGGTTGCATTACTTCTTCCCCTTTAAATTTCGCCTTGAATTCAGTCTTGCTTTTGCCTCCTAGGCAGTAGCATGTTTTTTGCACCTGAAGAAGAAATACCACATCCTTTCGAAACCGGTACAAATAATACGTAGTGCCAGAAAATCGTTATGATAGAATATAAGATTAAAGAATTTATAATATATGACTTCATGTTTGTATGTCAAAATTTCGGTTTCCTTAATTTTAACATACTTTCTGGTAAATACTTTCTCAGTCATCATATTCAAATTTTTCATAATGTATCTAGATTCATAATTTTCTACAGTCATCATGTACGTAAAGTTGTACTTTTACTGTATCAAATCTCCTAGAAATAAAAGTTGAAAATTCGAAAATGCATTATAAGCATTAAAGGATTCGTGATGACATGTCTTTTTTATGATGTAACGTTAAACTTCCTGCACATTTAAAATTCGTGTTTTATTCTTTAATTATTCGATATTTTCTACAAATTTCAATTTAAAAACAGGTAGATGAGTACAGATGAGTATTTAATGATTCAGAATGTGAATACTATAAAAATATTCAACGCAGAATCGTTAAAGTGTTCCTTTGAATATTAGAAGATCTCTGTTTGGAATCGATTAAGAAAGTCATTTAATAGTCGTTAGTGTAGACGATAGTTAAATATGTATTATTTGAGATACTGTATTTGTTTACAAACACTTTCAAGATTTTTCGAATTTACAATTATCGCGTAGGTTACAGTGCATATTTTATATCAAATCTGCCACAAGTAAAAGTTAAAAAAATTTGGAAATGTATACAAAGCGATAAATAATTTGCGATGACATACATCCTTTACTATTGTAAAGTTTCCCAGCAGTTTTAATATAAGAACTAGTACATTGAGGTCATCACGAAACTTTATTTTTATGATTCTATGTAATAGATCCACATACATTTAATACGCAGAAACTATAACTTCTATCAATAAGTATTTTACAAATGCTGTTTGGTACAATTTTAGCGAAAAATCCCAATGTATAGCAAAGTAGAAAATCCCTCGAGATAAGTAATAACAGCGCGACCTGTCGGTCGATATACACCTAAAAGAAATCAGCATTCGTATTCCTAATAGTTATTCAGTATATCAAGTTTGGTGTATTTATATAGCATAGAAGCTGAAATATAGTCTTCCCTTTCACGAGATAAATGGCTCCGACAATAGTGCCACCTGTAGGTCGATATGCACCCGAATTAAATCATAATAATGTTTTATAACGGCTCTCTTCCATATCAAGATTTGCCGAATTATACAAAACAAAAGCTGAGATCTAATCTTCCCATTTACGGAGAAAACTACAGCATAGCCGCTCCATGTAACGGCCGATTTGTACCAAAATCTAATCAGCACAATGTTTCGTACTGATCCTCTTACAAATCGAATTTTGGGCAATCAATTTTATCCGTTTTTGGGGTCAAGGTTAAATCATACACGACATGTGATTTCTGATTCTCCATTTCCCTGTGAATTTCCCCATACAATACAAATATTTCGCTATAGAATACAAACATTTCCCTAAATAGTTCAAATAGAAACATTATAAAATTGCAGTTTTCTGTATAGTGGTCACGTATTAAGGGTTTCTGACATAACACGGATAAAGCCCATTATACGCAGTGGAATCTGAGATATAGTTTTCTCTTGAATGGGTGAAATAGTGTTGACTGCCTATGAAATTGTCACTTCCCTTCGAAAAATAGCTCATGGCAGCATCACAGGCACTGACTATAATCTGGCTGTGCAATTTCTTAGAGTGTACTAATATATTTATAAACATTTTAATTCACAGCCTATCATACCCATAAAAATCTATATGTATGTTTTTTCTTCATTTCAGACTACGAATTTTTGCGAGTTGTTCAACCCTGATGCCTATTTGGTGGTGTATTCCGTGACTTCCAAGCGCAGTCTGCAGATCGCAAAGGAGTGCTTAAGGTCAATCCACAAATGGGATGACGTCCACATGAAGGCACTCATCCTCGTGGGAAACAAGACAGACTTGGCCAGGCACAGGGTGCTCTCCACTGATGGTGAGACATACTGACATTCATTTTTTGTTGTCTTTTTTAACATATGTGGTACAAAAGTTTTTTTTTTTTTTTCTTTTTCTTTTTTTTTTTTTTTTTAATTGAGTTATTGCTATAATTATACGCTTTTGTTTCCTTAAAAACTGAAAATCAAGGTTTTTTTTTTTTTTTTTATGCAGTTGCTTTTCTGTGGGTTTGTAAGGGAGATTGTTATCAATTTCTCTTGCAAACTCACCAATACCAACTAAAAGTAGTTGGTATTGATAGACACGTCTTAGTTCCTTATTATATATTTGTTCGCAAAATTCCTACTGTAGCGTTTAATACTGTATTCTTGTTAAGAAAAATTAACTTGGTCGAAGCACAGGAAATGCTAAGAGCCGCATTTATTAAACCTCGCATATTTAAACCTCGTAAAAATAAAAATCCTAACAAAATAAAATTTACATTAAGCTTCCGAGAGGATTCTAAAACGCATTGGGAAACCACCCCTACTGTAATCATAAAAAAAAAAAAAAAAAAAAAAAATTCAAAACAAGCATTAATTTAAAGAGCATATATAAACATGTTTTTTGAAACAATAAACAATTTCCCTCGTCAGCTCGTTTTCGAGTTATAAATTCTGAAATTTCGCTAATAATCGCTGCAACCACGCCTGAATTGATAAAACCACGCTTAACTGAAATAATGAATGAAATCCAAAACCAGCAATAATCGAAAGAGCATTCACAAACGTGTTGTTTGTTGCATAAATCAGTTGTCTATTTTAGCTTTGAGATATATTCTATCGAGATATTATAATGTCTAGAAACTCGCTAATGTAGAATCTGCTAACTGATAAAAGTCATTGTTCTGATAGGTTTTATCGGACTCCTCCCACTTTTTTCTCGTTACTACATTTTTACCTTAACGTAACTACAGATTTCTCAAGAACACGCTCACGCGGGCAAATAGTTTAAGCGTCGAAAATCATGTTAGATTATGCCCTCTCGAATGAACGTAATTTAATTGACTTCTGTTGTTGCACTATTCAGATGGTTTCCTGGTAAGACACACCCCACGAGAAGCGAGTATGGAAGAAGCACTAAAATCCCAATCCTGAAAGCACAAAAATTGAAGTAATGCAATAAAACATTTATATACTATATATATATATATATATATATATATATGCCAAATAATAAAAACATAACCCGGTAGTTACAGGGCTCACAACTAGTTTATAAATTCTGTAAAAGTCTATACATTTTTATCGATATAAGGCCCAGCCACAGCCTCCTGAATTAGATGCCTTACGCGTGGCTCGGAAACTTGGCAACAGTTCAAGCGGTAGACAGCACTACCTGGTACAGATTGCGCGACTATTTTATTCAACTGCCACCAATAATTTTAAGAAGTGATATATGATATATATATTCGACGTTTCTTCGATTCTATTCGCCTTTTATGTATATAAAATCCCACTTTTAAAAATTTTTGGTGGCTGTTGTTAAAAAAGTCGTGCAATCTATACCAGATGGAGCTATCTACCGCTTGAACTGTTGCCAAGTTTCCAAGCCATGCGAAAGGTATCTAGTTTAGGAGGCTATGGCCCAGCTCAAGGATTTTTTTTTTCTTTTAAGGCCTTTCACAGATTTAAAAATTAATTTTTTGAGTGTATTTTACATTTTTAAATAAATGGAATTATTTTGGGAAAAAATAATGCATGGTAGTAATTTATGCTGTACAAAGTTTCATGCATTTTCTGAATCATGCTCCACAAATTAAGGGTATCCATTAATTTTTAATTTTTATTTATTTATTTATTTATTTATCAGGATTGATTGTTTTAGTACAGAGTTTCATGCATTTTCTGATTCATGCGCCACATATTAGGGGTATCCCGTGATTTTATTTTATTTTATTTTTTATTATTTTTTTTAATATTGGGATACTGACCGCAGCAGTACAGATTTTCATGCATTTTCTGATTCGTGCACGATAAATCAGCTACATCCATTGATTTTTTTTTTTTTTTTTTTTTTTTAGTGATTGCTTCTGTACAGATTTTCATGCATTCTCAGATTCATGCAAGGTTGTAATTTTGCAAATTTGTGGAAAATCTTCAAATTATACATAATTTATAACATTGAATTTTATGTGTTAAAGCTTTAAAACACACCAAATGTTTTTCCGTGGTGAGGTAGCTTAAACTACTCTTACAGTTTTAAATGTTTGATTTAGTAATCTTAAAAATATGCTTAATTTATTTTAGTGAATTTCAAAACAAGTACCAGAATAAAACGATAATTTATTTCCTTAAAATGTATTTTTGAGGTTTTGCAATGATTCAGAGCATCGACTCATTTCTTGAGCTGTACATCAGAAAAAGAAATGGGTATCTTATATTAAAGTTGTTCTGGCTTCACTTATAATTTCCATCAATATTATCAATTAAATTGTTATTGGTATTATTTTGGTAACTTGTGATTAATATTGCTAATGTATATCTTTCTCTTATATTAAATGAGTACATTAGGTGACATATATACAGGGTGATTATAAAAAAAAACTACCCCGATATATGAGACCATTGCTGTCATACCGTTCATAGAATAAAATTTTGGTGGAAGGTATTTTGAGGTATGCACTCAAGAATTATATAAAAACCAACAGTTAAACTCTAACAGTTACGGTTACAGGGACAAAATTTCAAAGTTTTCAAATGGCAACACCTGCATTTTTTTATTGAAATGAAATCTCCATAGCAAAAAAACATAAATAGCGTTGGAACGGTACATGTAGCACGAAAATCGCCAGCGCTAGCAGGCTAAGAAAAAAGGGGGAAAAAACTGCTATGTGCCTACCAGAGAACGGCTTTCATTTTTTTAGTGACATCACATTTCACACTGAGTCTTTGGTTCAGGCTAAAGTCTACTGATTCTGCTTCGAAACGAAAAGAGGAGATCACGGTATCCTTAATTTCGTGTACGGCTACAGAATAAAGGCTTTAATCTCGTTGTTAGATCTCTCGTTTTTAATCACGTTTCCGTCATGACTGACGTCATCGCTCTACGTGAAAAACAAGGCATTGTGAAATGGCAATCAAAATCGATTTTGATGATGATAATGATGTTTCCCAGTAAGCGGCATATTGTTCACAGAGCAAGAAAGCAAGATACTCATAACGCATTTCACAATGCCTTATTTTTCACTTAGTGTGATGACATCAGTCATGACGGTGTCTGACGACTAACAACGAAATTAAAACCCTTATTCAGTAAACCTACATGAAATTAAGGATACCATGATCTCTTCTTCTCGTTTCGAAGCAGAATCAGTAGACTTTAGTGATAGCCGAAGACTCAGCGTGAAATGTGACGTCATTAAGGAAACGAAAGTCATGCAGGCACATAACGGCTGTTTTCTCTTTTTTCTTAGTATGCTTAGCGTTGGTGATTTTCATGCTAGAGGTACCGATCCAACGCTATTTATGATTTTTTGCTATGGAGATCCCATTCCAATTAAAAAAAAATTGTGTTGCCATTTAAAAGTTTCGAAATTTTGTCACTGTAACCGTAACTGTTAGAGTTTAACTGTTGTTTTTTATATAATTCTTGAGCGCATACCTCAAAATACCTTCCACCAAATTTTTATTCAGTTTCTCGGAACGGTATGGTAGCTATGGTCTCATATATCGGAGTAGTTTTTTTTATAATCACCCTGTATATATATGTATATATATTTATATATATATGCGTGTGTGTGTGTGTGTGTGTGTGTGTGTGTGTGTGTGCGTCCTGGGGATCTCGGGAATGGCTCTAACGATTTTTATGAGAATCTGGGGTTGGGGGATTTGTAGTTCGAAAAAGCGATTGGGTTTATCCTCATCTTTTGGAAAATTTGCATTTTCTGTTAACCCTTTATCGGCCAGTTGCAACAATGGCAGAAATTGATTTTACTCGAAAATAGATATAACGATTTCGATGAAAGTTTGGGATTGATTTTGGTGAGCTAAATCAGTTGGTCATATCCTCATCGTTAGGAAAATTTGCAGAGAGTTCACTGGTAATCCACACACCACCTGGAAGAAATACGGCATAAACTTTGTTTCCTTGAAAATCGCCGAACAGGTTGGGGACAAAATCTCGCGGGACAAAATCTCGCGAGGACAAAATATCGCCGACGTAAATGAATACAAAGCAAAATTGAGTAGGTAATTATTAGTAATGTTGTATAAAATTTCATGACAACACATACCTTAGTCAGAGCACTGACATTCTGACAAATCTACAACAAAAATTTTTATAAATTTTACTTAAAATAATTTAAAAACTATATTTATTAACTTTTGTCACGATTAGTCATAATGAATTCAATCGTGCTTACCAATTTTAAAATTTTTAATTTAAGTTTGTGAACAGTGTTCAGCTTTAATGTCAGCAGTGATGTACACGATTTTTAAAATGTATTTTGAATAGTGAAAAGCAAAAGATAAAATAACTTAAAAATAAGCATAGATAAAATAATGAAATTCAACTCTATGATTTATTTATTTATTGTAATTAATTAATTAATATTTATAAGGCTCTGTGGCCCCCATCAGCGATCACAAGTGACACAAAATCAAATTTTCAAATAGATCATAATATTTTTTTGACGCGATATTTTGCACGGCGAGATTTTGTCCCGCGATATTATGCCGGATCCCCGCCGAACGATTTTGAAAAAGAAAAAAAAAGTCTAGAGGTTTATTATTATTATTATTATTATTATTATTATTATTATTTTAGGTGAAACATGGTTTCACTAACCTTATTTTTCCGAAAAATCAGCTGTTGTGGCCCTAGAATAATGTATGGTAGAAATCTTGTCTTATAAGAAACTGCTTAAATGATTTTGATATGAAATTATAGTTAGAGATTTCATATAATTCGTTTTGAATTTTCCTTATCTCCATGAAAATTAGCTTTCAGAGTTAAATTGAACACGTGTCATTTGTTAATGGGCTCTTCCCACCTGACGTCAGAGGTCACATAATAGAGGAAAAACAAATAGCAGACGGAGTCTTGTTTAATAACATATTTCTGAATATAACATATTTTCTGAACATAACATATGTCTGAAATAACATATTTTCTATTCTTATTTTTGATCAATTGTATTTAATCTGTGTTATCTTTTTATACATCATCATTTTTAATCCATTTTTTATCATTATTCATCATCTTTTGTTTGCTGTATACATTTACAATCATCATTTAGTTTTTTATCGGTTACTGATGTTCATGAAGAAATCCACTTAGACCAGTAACTAAGTTAATTAACTTGTTGTAACACCTTTATGCAATTAAATTAAATGAAAACATTTTAAAATTTCAAATTATAATACATAAACATTCCACAAGAACAAGCTATTATTTATTGCTAGATCAATTAATGTAACAGTTATACTAGAAAATACAAAAATCGATTCTTACAGTTAAAAATAAGTAAACGCATAAAGTGTTTTTAAAAAATTATTAAATTTACAAATACAACTATTCTACTGTTTACAATGCACAATATTACTTTTATTTTTTTTAATATTAAATATTAATATTTTTGTTCTTAAGAACAATATTCAATTGAATTCGATTCTCAGAATTCGATTATTCGTTTTCCTATATCACATGATTGAGCAGACGAAACTGGAAAGAGTCCATTATGTTAAAAACACTTTAAACACACATAAATTTAAATTTTATTTAAAATATGTTAAAAAAAATTTATCCAAAGCTTTTCGCTTTAATAGTAAAGCATCATCAGGGGTTTTTATTACTCGTTTCCAATGAGTAGTTTTTAAATATTTTTTCTTTTCACAGTCAACAGTTAAGTCTTTTAATAACGTAAATAGCAGCAAAGACAATTTGAAAAAATATTTAAAAACTGCTCATTGGAAACGAGTAATAAAAATCTTTGATGATGCTTTACTATTAAAGGGAAAAGCCTCAGATAAAATTTTTTTTAACATCTTTTAAATAAAATTTAATTTTACGTGTGTTTAAAATGTTTTTAATATAAATAATAATATCTTTAAACAAATCACTATCTACACGACAAATAATTTTTACAATGAGACCGAGTGAATGCATGAGGGTTGTTGTGAGGTGGGCATTTTCTCATCTTTTTTAATGTATGTTCAAAAATTAGTTAAGTATTTTATGTTTAACAAATTTTGTTACATAAAAATCTTAATTTGTGTATCATCGTTACAGTTATTTCGTCTATAAAGTTTCGTTATTAACTTACGTAATGTTAGTCTATTGAGTCTATAAATTTCCAATTTTAATCTATAAAGTCTATATATTTGAGGTAAAAACTTGTTGTGAGGCCTGTAGTTGGGAAATTTGGAATAATATTTACATAAAAGTAAAAAAATGTTGCTAGTTGGAAGGTTGAGCATACGCGACTGACAAGGAAACATTCAAAAGGTGTAGTCTTCAAAAAATATTGAAAAAAATATATGTGATTTTACTCTTCCTAAAACATCAGAAAGTGAAAAAATTATCGGCTGAAATGAATTACAGCGACCACAAAAAATTATCAAAATTAATCATATTTGGCGATTTCACATTGTTAGGCGATTGATTTTGAGTACTTGGCGGAGAAACAAAACACGGTTCTGTTCGTACACGGCAATCTCGGTGCTAGCGAAGTGAACGCCTAACAGCGCTAAATCGCCAAATATGCTTAATTTTGATAATTTTTTGTGAGCGCTGTAATTCATTTCAGCCGATAATTTTTTTCACTTCCTGGTGTTTTATGAAGAGTAGAATCACATATTTTTTTTTTTTTTTTTCAATATTTTTTGAAGACGACACCTTTTGAATGTTTCCTTGTGAGACAAAAGTTTAGATGATCACCTGATTGTAAATTAGATGCATATGAAGAAAGACAATAGAACTGAATGATATGACTGGACATTCTGGGAGGCTAGAAACACGATTCACAATACAAAGAGATCGTTACCAATTCTGACAGGCTGCATCCAATAAATAAATGAAAAGATATTAAATAAAAATATCTCTACTAAAGTCTTTTTGGATAAAATCTTAAGCTAGTTTCACGAGAAAAATAAATGTCAGTTTTTATTTATTTATTTATTTTGATGACCTTTAGCCATTTAAAGTTTGTGCGATTCTGTTAAATTTCTATAGATTTTTTCTTAAAAAATCGATAAAAATACACATAACTTTTAATTCTACATTATTTAAAATACATTGTAAACCTCCGATACTAAATTAAAATCTGTCAAAAACATATTTGAAAATTTATTTTGCGCTTTGAAATACCGATTCTATGCAAACTTCTAGTTTAATTAACATATTTTAATTAACTTCATTCTTTTTCTATTATTTAATTTTATACTATAAGAACCTTTTTTCAGTTGTTAATTCCCACCACAAAGGATTAAATATTAATTCCAGAATTCATTAATGTCTTTTGAGTCACAAATCTTTAAAGTGCAATTATCATGAATCATGATCTGCCTTTGGCATTGTGCCAAAAACATGTGTATCATATATTTGAAAAATGCAGGGATGGAACACGGGCGCAGAATTCATACCACTATCAATGTAAGAAAATTTTCTACTTCTTAAATCAACGATATTATAGGTAGAGAAATTTCTTAAACGGATTCTGGTATGAATTCTGCGCCCGTGTTCCATCCCTGAAAATGATTAATGAAAGATTCTTTTAAGAAAAATATTATTTTAATCGCGGTGTTCAAATAAATTGTAGGGGATCATTTACAAAAATTGATTGTGGTACGTAAATGCTGCATTTCAATTACGGTGCGTGTATGTATATATACATACAGGGTGGTTATAATTAAATTTTCCCTATAAACAGCACCTTTAGCGCAAACGGGGGAACGGAATGCAACGAAATTTGGTATATAGACTATACACGAGATGCGCTCACGGAATTTTGAAAAAAAAAAATTAGTTCCAAAATGTCCACCAGAGGGCGCCTTTTCCGGAAAAACATTAAATTTAACACAATAAATGACCAAAATAGAATACAGAAACAATAACAATATTAAAATTTACTGATTAGTGTCTGATCATCTTGTCATAGAACCACATTAAGTAAAGGTAAGGAAATAAAATTGTACTTTTAAAAAATTAAAGAACACGCTTTTATTGAAATGTGAACCAAAAAGCACAGAATATCTATCTTTATAGTATTAAAATGCAGGGTAATAGAAAATCAAGTGAGTGATACACCATAATATTTACATACTTTTAAATCTTTAATAAATAAATAATTTAGAATTAAACAAAAACCATTTTTAAAAAATCTCCCCTCACTGGGCTCGAACGTTAAACCTTTAGGTTCGTAGCCCGGAGCTTTACCTCACAGCCACAGCGTTGACGTAGGGGAAGTCTTTTTTTACAATATAGATTTTTTGTTTGCTCCCAGAGCGGTTACAAACATACATACAGGTGAAGCTAATAAAAGCGTGTTAATAACAGTACGCTGTTTGAGGGAAAAAAAAAAGAGTTCAGTTTGCAGAAACAAGAACATATTAGAACGAAATTGCACAAGAGGAGCAGTTGTTAATCGTGTCCAGAACGATGTAGGGAAAGGTGCTCTATGTGACCACCCTTATTCACCTGCAAAATTTCAAGTCGATGGACAGTGTGTTAAATAGTAGATCGTAACTGATCAGTTGTGACTTCGTATATGAAGCATTATGGAGTTCTTTAAGTCATTCAACGTCACAACACCTCCACAAAACACCAATCTTTTTTAGTTGCCCCCTAACCAGAAATCGCACGAATTTAGATCTGGCGAACGTGGTGGCCATGGATTACGAAAGAAACGACAAATAACACGTTCGTATGTGAAGTGTTGGAGCAATAGCGCCTTCGTGGATGCATGGATATGTGGGGGCGCACCCTCCTGCATGAAAATGGTTGATGTAAGGTTCTGCTTTTGCTGTAGTTGCGGCACAACAAACGTCTGCAGCATGTCATGGTACCGACGCACAGTGGATCGAAGTATAGGCAGTGGCGAACAAAGGAAGGTTATGGTATTATTATTATCTATGTATGATGTTTTTTGTCACATTTCGATTTAAATATGTGTATATGTATGATACTAAAAGCGATTCTATGTTATTTTTAACCCTTTATAAGGCTACAGGAATATTTTCCCCACCAAATTCGTTATCATTTTATTCAACTGGCACCATTTTTTCATTTTTTTTAAAGTAATGATTCCTGTGTATAATTTCTCTAGAAAAATATCAGTATAAATATTATTTTTATAATATTGCTGCGAAAAAAATAAAAAATAAATAGTCATTTGTGGCAATTCTGCTTATGCTAATACAATGAGTTGCGCGAAGTTTGCGATTAACTAAGAGAATAATGTGTCAAAATTAAAATTAATTATTTCTAATAAGCTAAATGAATTTTTTTCTTTACATCAATTTTTATTCCTGAAATTAGTTGAATGTGCCATTTGAGGAAAAATTGGCATTATAAATGGGTTAAACGGTATCATACTTTTCTGCTGAAACAGGTATTTAGAAACATACAGTCGGTAACAAAAGTGTCCGAACACTAGCAAAAATTCCTATGTAAAAAAGTACACTTCTTTTGGTTTTATTAAATAAATCCTTGTTGAATCCTGTTCTTAGTCAGTGTAAGAACATGATTCGATAAGGATTTATTTAACAAAACCGTATGAAGTGTACTTTATTTACATAGGAATTTTTGCTAGTGTACACTTTTGTTACCGACTGTACCTGATAAAGAAACAAATGTTGCAAAAAGGAAGAGAATAAAAGGAAATAAATAAAAAATTCGTGAAGAAAATCTATATTTATAACACAATTAATTTAGCACACAACGTTAAATATATCATCACATTACTGTTTCTTTTTTCTTTCATTTTTTACGTAGTATTTCAATAGAAAACTCATACAAGCATTTACTGATAAACTCTATGAGAAATTCGCATTTGTCTTTATTTTTATTGCACAGAAACTTTTACTTTAAATCGTAATATGGGATTATAATATTTAATTTTAGCATTTAGTAATTTAACATTAAACATTTATTTAATTTTAACATTTTATGACATATCACAGCAACCATTTACATTTCTCCCCTTTTTGGGGTTCAACGGTACTTTTCAGTATCATTAAAGTAAAATTAATTATTTTATTAAATATTTAAAAATAATAATAATAATAATAATGATAATTTCTGATTTATTAAATCTATTTAAATCATTTAATTTCTATAATATTTTCACTATAAAAATTTTAATATATTTTCTGTCATTAATGAATACAGTTATTCAGATAAATTTCTCGATTGATAATTTGGGGGTAAACAGAATAAAAATTTATTTTTCTCTAAAAGTGGCGATTTGTGCGAAAATCCTTTTCACAGATTAAAATGTATACTTTTGGGAGTAGTAAAATGTGTTTGAAATTTTAGACAAATTTGGACAAAAAAAGTTACATAACTTATAAGTTTAATTTTGTTGTTAATTTTATATTCACATTTCTTGCTTCACGCATGAAATGTGAATACACAACATAAAAACCCAACAAAATGTTGGCAGAAGTACCTTAAACTTTTACTAGGACATTATTAAAAGTATTTTTAATTCGTATTTTTTCATAGTTATCTTAAGTGCCACTTGATGGCTATTCAAATAAAGTCACTGAAATTCATCGAAAAATCTTATTTCTGAAAGTTCTCGTTTTGAACTTATTTATATATAATAAAACTTCGTGTAATTGAAGAAATAACCATACATTTCTATTTGTTAGACACTCTTTTAAATTATTTCACTGCAAAATCAGTTATTTAGAGATTGATTTTTGAGCCTATGCTGGTATTTTAACATTGTTCGATCCACTGTGCGACGGCTCGTCACGGAACATGTGACGGTTATTTCCATGTGCAGTTATTTCCTCAAAGAAGAATGGCCCAAGGATGAATGTCGCCGTGAATCCACACCAGGCAGTCACCTTTGGAGAATGTAAAGGAATTTCTATGTGCATCCGCAGATTTCCTTTAGCCCAAATGCAGTAATCCTGTGTGTTGACTCTTGACTGTTCCATTGAGGTACTCTTTAACTACATTTCTTGCGACCATGGAAGCCTCTGCGCAAATGCGGATTCAACGACTCCACTAGTAAAATAGGGGAGACAAGCTTTTCGATGAGAGAAAATAAGCAATTTCTCATAATCAATTTATCATAACGGAATACCGAATGACTGGATGCTTACTAAATTCAAACCTGTTGGCCAACTTGGAAACCCTCCAAAATTTTCGACTCGTCCTCACTGCTAGGCGTAGGAAACGTGGTTACACTATAGAAATGAGCCTCGTCGCTCCACAGAATATTGATAGACTGTCCAGTGCAGGGCAATTTACGTCTATACTCGGGGCAAACCTAACTTGAGCACACTGTCAAAGCTACAGTAGCCAGTTTACTCCCTTTTCCCTGTATTCATACAAATAAGAGGTAGTAGGATTACTAGATTTGGCTGTTTATCCTTATTTTTTGTGGGGGGAAATTGCGCATTGTGTTTAAATTATTCAAAAATTATTATTGAAGGAATTGGTGTTGAATTAAAAAAAAAAAAAAAAAAGAAAAGAAAAGTATTACATGTTGATAAATACGTTAAGTTATTATTTCAAAGAATAGTATGTATGTGCGTTTATATAAGTACAGATACAATACTGAATGGACTCAAAATAACTTAATACAATTTTTTAAACTTATAAATTTACAATTATAATTTAATCTATCAAAATATTAATTTAATGTTTATATATTTTCAGAAGTCTGAATTTAATGAAAAGATTTTTCTACTGAAATTAATGTAATTAATAATAATAATAATAAATAAATAAATAAAAAGCATTCATTTAGTATTACACGTATTTTAAATTGTATATGCATATAGCTACATTTAATGTTTTTGAAACAACTGTCATTAAAATTTAGAAAATATTTATGAGGTCAGTTCATCTCTCTAGCATTCTGTACATGTTTTTCAATGCCTTGAAATTTATATATGTTGCTCATGTCTACTGTGGCATGATTTCTATTGAAAACAATGCGATTATAATTATTGCCTTGTTAACGAGTTTTCACTAAAGGATTCAGGTACATTATGGTTGATAAGTTGTTTAAAGCCATTTTTAATTTTTTTTTATATATCACAAAGCATAATGAAAGTAACATACATTATTTAGATGCAAAAGGCATGTTTCTGATTGAGTACAGCATGATTAGTATTAATGACTGGTTTACAGGGCTATGCAAGAATATTCAGATGCGTCATGGGTTATAAACAAAATGGCTTTAGCAATATTTTAAATGATATCCATTTTTTTTTATCCCTATGTAACTTTTTTTTTTTTTTTTTTTTAAGAATATTATATAATGCGTATGCAATTTCAAACAATTTTCAAGGCTACAAAAAGCATTTTATGATTTCTTTTTAAAAAGAAAGAATTTTTAAGGTGCTATTACTTTGGTAAAATAAATTGAAGGTGATTAATTTTTAATGGAAAAATGAAGTCGGAAAAGCTGTATAACACAGTAAAACCTCTCTTAAAGTCCTCCTCTATTTATGAGCCAGCTTTCACCAGTCCCCAATTTCTTCAAGAAGACTTCATACTATTTTACCTCTATTACAGGAGGGAAGAGGGACACACTTAGGTAGATTTCATAGTGGCCTCAATGACCTAGCCTGTATTCATGCGAGTTTCGAAAAAATCCGCAAGGATCGCCAAATGGCTAAACCGACGATTGTGAATTTCGAACTAGGCACCTTCTATCTACCAGCTTTGAGAGCAGAAACTCTGAGAACTGAATGAATTATCGTTCTTTAACAGGTTGATTGGTTGTAGGGATTGACTATGCTAGGGTCCTAGGCCTTTAGCTGAAATGGCCTCCGTGGGAGCATTTTAAGGGGTTCTAGCCCGTATTTACGCGAGTTTCGAAGAAAACCACGGAAAACTCTAAACGGGTAGGTGGATGTGCGCAACCAAAGATCGAACCCGGCACTTCCCATCTACCACCTTTGAGCGCAGCACCGCTCGGCTGCTGGTGGGCTTTGTTTTACAGGTAACATTGCGTAATTCTCACTCCCCTAAAATAAAACACAATGTTATCAGTCATATTTCCGTTATCCATAAATGCATGGTTATAAATCCATTTTATTTTATTTTACACTTTATTGTTATACAGATTTGTTTAATTTACTCGAAATATTTTTATACAAGAATAATAATAATAAAGTTTTAATTCTCTAACCACTCCATATTATATGAGTTATTTCTTCTGAAGCTAAAAGAATTATTTTTGATAAAAAGAAAAAAAAAAAAAATGAAACTAAAATTTTTCCCAAGAGAAAAAATTATTGCTTAAAATTTGAGTTTTGTTGTATTAAAAATTTTGGTAAAAGTGTTGAAATCAGAAAAGGAGTCCAGGTAAATTGATTGATAAAGAATAAAGTACAAATAGCTGTGGATTAAATAATAAATGACCGATTTAGTGTTTAAATCTACACACACATAAAAAAAAAAAAAAAAAAAAAAAAAATCTGGAGTGACTCCACTCGACTTTCCGAACATTGAGTAATTAACAGTTTTGTAGATAAAATAAAGAAAGAGGAGTTGCTAAACAAACAAAAAAGAGAAAACCATAACAGAGTGTTTGAGTATTTTTCTCCATATATCACACGAGGTTTTATTTAACGCTACTGAACTTTGAGCCCTTAGATCATAAGGATAAAAAATTTTTCGTTGTGTCCCTGTAAAAATCTATAAATGCTAGATTCACCAAAATGCTTATAGTTAGTGCAACAGTGATTTATAATATAAATATTCATACAAATTTTTAGCTCAATTGAATAAGGCGTTTAGATGCTATCGCTGGTCTCATAGGCCATAAAGATAAAGAATTTTTCTTTGTCTCCCTGTAAAAAAACTGTAAGTGCTAGATTCACCAAAATCTATACAGATTGAGTATCTGTGACCTATAATATGTGTATAAAGTTTTTGCTCAATTGAATAAGGCGTTTAGATGCTATCGCACTTTTAAAAATTTGGCAAAGAATTTTTCTTTGTGTCCCTGTAAAAAAACTATAAGTGCTAGATTCTCCAAAATCTATACAGATTGAGTGTCTGTGACCTATAATATGTGTATAAAGTTTTTGCTCAATTGAATAAGGCGTTTAGATGCTATGGCACTTTTAAGATTTTGGTCCCTTGGCCATAATGATAAAGAATTTTTCTTTGTGTCCCTGTAAAAAAACTATAAGTGCTAGATTCACCAAAATCTATAGGGTTCGTACTATGGTGACTTACAATATACGTACCAACTTTCAGCTTATTCGAACAAAGCGTTTAGACGCTAGCGTGTTCACTCACAGACATACACACATACATACACACATACATACACACATACATACACACACACATACATACATCATCGTAAAAATAGTCAAAACGGACTCGTTGGACCTCGAAACGTATAGAAACATCAAAATCTCGAATTCGGATTTTTGACATGATTACAATACTTTCCTCACTATAGTGTTCGGAAAGTAAAAAGAAAGAAAGAAAGAAAAGAAAAAAAGAAAGAAAGAGAAGAAAGAAAATTTTTCAGAACATCGTTACTTTAAAGTATTATCTTTCAACAAATAGGCAATTTTTCAATGAAAAATAAATGGCGGTGGTGTGTCCAAATGACAGTACGAGTGCCAAGTTATGGATGGAATGCCCTTTAACAGAGGGGAGGGGTAGGATCCCAGGATATCTAGTCCGTATTTAAATGAGTTTTGGAGAAAACTACAAAAAATAGTGAACAGCAAAGCTGCCGAGTACGATCTGGGTTCGAACCCAGTACCACCTGTCTCTCAGTTTTAAGAGAAAAACATCTCAATTCCTGGTGGAGAGGGAAATGAATGAGGGAGATGGGGGAGGGCGATTAAAAAAGAAAAAAATCTGTACTGTGTTAAGGTTTTTAAATTTTTGTATCTAGAGCTGAAAATTGAAAATATAGGCTTTACTTATGAAATCTTAAAAGGCTTAATACATATATATTTAAAAATCCTTGACTTGGCAAATTTAAAATATGTGCATATCATATATTTTTTTTCTATGGTGGTTTATTTGACTGACTATTCTTCGTTCTCTTTCTTATCAAATGGATTATATATTTAAATATGTTTCATTTTAGGGTAAGTGCACCAGAGATTGACACTTTTAGAGCAATCTCTGATGTTTTTAATGTTCTAGTCATCGGAAAATATTTTTAGAAGTCTTAAGTTAGTACATATGGCATGAAAGACATTCAGAACCACATATAGGTTAAAATATGTACAATTGATAACAATTACTATTTTTTTAAGAATTTTTATTTGACACCTACTGAATGTTCCAATAATTGACACTGCCAGTTTTTCATTTTATCAGTAATTGGCACCCTATGTTCCAGTGTTTGACACTGCTAGTTATTCATTTTACCAGTTATTAGCAGTCTATGCTCCAGTTTTTGACATAAAATGATAAAATTTTTATATGCAAAATATATGATTTTATTATTTTTCTTTTTTATTAATTATTTCGGGATAGATGTCAATTACTGGAGCATGCCAATCACTGGAACACCTACCCTACTCATTATTATTATTGTTGTTGTTGTTTAAGGGAGGAGAAACTGAAAAAGACAATTGAATAATTTGTGTTCTAAATTCTTAGTGTAATCAACCTTAATTTTTTTATTTTCGCCTTTGATAAGGCTTTGTCCTCGAAAGGACTTATTTTTTATTTCTGAAAGGAACTTTTTTTTGTGTTAGTTCTGAAAAGAACTTTTTTTGCGTTAGTTCTAAAAAGAACTTTTTTTAGCCTTGAAAAAAAAAAAAAAAAATTCTTATTTGTCGTTTCCCATTCGTCTTTAGCTTTTATTCTGTTTATAGATGATCGGGAAATTCCTGGCAATTCAGAACACATCTCAGTAATTTCATTTTCCGATTTCAAACGATTTTGTTCTCTGAGTTTAATGAAAACGTTTAAGATGATAACCTTAACAGAACTTTGCAAAGCTTTCCCCTTTCTCTGAGGTTGAAAAGTAAGCGGGGATCAAACTGAAGAAGGTGCCATTGTAACGATAAGATGAGGGGCTTGTGGAAGAGAAGAAAGAGTAAAAGAAAAGCAAGTGCCAATTCCGGTGTCCGAGAAAAGAATGACCCCACGAAAAATTCCAGGGGTTGAGGGTTGCCGGAATTTCGCTCTTCCCAGTAAATCGCCAAACAAAGGAAACTTTTGACTGGATAAGTAGATTGTGACGTATAACTTATTATTTTTTAAAACAATTTCTTAATCATTAAAATATACATTTTAAGCTGAGTATATAGATTTAACTAATATTACTGAATCTAATACGGATATTTAATGTTAATTTCAATTTATTTTTAATAATATAAATAAGTATTTAAAAGGAACTATATATCACTTGCGGAATCACACAGGCTCAGCCTTTGACAGTGTTCTCAAGTTAGGTTTGCCCCGAGTATAGGCATTATTGATTGTCGTGCTATACATGTGAGCCAGAAAAAATAAGATCTAACTGCAGAAAAAAATCTACGTAACTATTAAAATTAAAAAGTTAAGTATAAAATAAAAATTTATTTTAAGACTAGTTGAAGGGTTAAGGATAAAAAATTAAAAATCTAATGAAAAAAGTTAAAAGTTTACAAGAATCGAAAAAATAAAATAGTTCACATAATTTTTTGAGGCAACGAGATAAATAAATTAGATGCTGATTCAATGGATGAAGGATTAGCTTTCCGTGGTTCAAGATGAATCACGTGACATGAACCAATAGGTTGCTACGTTTGGCCCTTTATCTCTATTTTGGCATTTAAAATTTCAGTTCGACAAATTATCATTATTATTAGGCAACATGGCAGTCGTATCGCCGAAACAAATAGTTTTTAAAATAATTTTTCACATATTTCACATTTTAATAAGTAATAAAATACCTTTTTTTTTTTTTTTTTTTTCATCGTTTCCCAACAAAGTTTAAAAGTTTTTATAAAAGAAAAGTTAACCTTTTAAAGAGCTAAATTTAACAAACAGAATAATTTTTCAACTATTTTTAAGCAATTTGTCGGTTAAATTTCGACTACATGAAATAAAAAAGAAGTAATATGAAAATCAAAATAATTTAGAACAAAAGAATATTAAACTACATAAGTAAACAAAAACATTGGCGGTTATGACTTTTGCCAAGAACAATCTCCAAACCGTTGCCATAGAAATTTATCAAAAATAGCCGTTAAAATAGGAACCAGCGCATAGAGGGCTCATGTCACATGACTCATGTTGGACCATGTCAGGGTTACCATTTATCACACTCTATTTTATTTATCTCGTTGGTTTTCTGACTCTTTCGGGAAAAGATTGGGTGCGACGATCATTTCGGATGGTGTTATTCCGTAAGTATCTATTACGGCTGTCTGAAATAAGTTTATTTATCTTTGGGGGCTAAAAGCAAAAAAGAGATTCATTTTTTAGCCACAAACTTTTTCAGTCATATATTTTTTCTGTTGAAAATTGTGTCAAAATAGAAATAGACTACGAAAAGTTTTTTTTTTTTTTTTTCCCTTCTTGAATCCATAGACTGGATTAAAGTATTTTTCCTCAATTTTTCGAGTGTGGGGGACAGTCCGCCTAGCTTTTAATTGATTATACCCACTGACAGTTTTTAAAATTTTCCCTCCAATAAGGGGGCACAATTAAAAATAAATAAATAAATGCTTTGGGCTTAAAAATTTGTTATCGTGCCCTGGGTGTACCGTATAAAAAACAACCGTAGAACAAAGTAACAATCAACATAATTGAAATTTTTTTATTTTTCCGACTGAGTGAAAATAATGCCTGGGCCGGGACTCGAACCCCGGATCTTTGACTTACAAGGTCAAGGCTCTACCAATTGAGCTTGTCTGAGTGAGTAATGCTGACCGAGATGTCGGCCTGGATAGCTCAATTGGTAGAGCCTTGACCTTGTAAGTCAAAGATCCGGGGTTCGAGTCCCGGCCCAGGCATTATTTTCACTCAGTCGGAAAAATAAAAAAAATTCAATTAATATGATTTTCTTCCACAGTTGATTGTGTGATTTTAATAATAATAAAAAAAAAAATCAACATAATATTAATCTCTGTTTCTCTTTTAATTATTCAGTCATAAATTTTGTCGCTATTAATTTTACAATTAATTTTATTTATTTATTTATTTTAAATCTTTATTATTATTATTATTATTATTATTTTCAGATGGACGTTCTCTAGCGATAGAGGAAGGTAGCAAATTCATCGAAACGTCTGCCGGCATCAACCACCAAGTCGACGAGCTGCTGGTTGGTATACTTTCTCAAATTCGTCTAAAACTGTCTTCCATGGAAAAGAGAGAGCTTCAAAAGAGGGAATCCGTGAGCCTCGCATCTTCGTCGTCTGGAGTGAAACTAAAGGGAGGCAAATGCTCCGGATGCGCAGGCTGTAAGGCGAAAGGAATTCTCAAGAGAATTCTCAAGAAGGCTTGCTCCAGAACCAAATCGTGCGATAATTTGCATGTACTCTGAAACTTACCTGTTCATGTTAAACTGTTTCATGTATTTCTTTATTTAAATTTGATATCAACGAAGACAAACTGTAACGAATTTTGTATCTCAAGGACCAATGATACCTGAACCAGTTTAAACTTACATTTTTCATAGTATAGAATCTTATAATATTACGTGCTAAGAAACTAGAGACATAAACAGTACTTCACTTATATATATATATATATATATTTTTTTTTTTTTCGAAGAAAGTACATTAAAAAGTAAGTTTTTTAAGTGATATTTGTTTTTACATTACGTACAAAGCGTTTGAAAATTTTTAGTCGTGAATATTAAAAATAAGAATGTTTCATTAAAAAAAAAAAAAAAAAGTGATTATAGATTTGATTTTCTATATAAAAAAAAGTAATAATAATAATAATAATAATTTGGAATAGGGTATATAGCAATTAAAATAAAATTTTCATATTGATTTTGCGAAATTTATCCTCGAATAATTATATTCAAAAATTTATTTAAAAATTATGCATCGATATATTTATCTTACTTATTACAGTGCAAAGAACATATTTATTATAATTTTCAAAGATTTGTCTATAGTTAATTTTTCTGAATCACTACTTATTCATTTTTAACTTTTTTATTTAATATTCGTTTGTTTTAGAGAATTTTGTAATCGCAAATGAAGCCACCCCCCCCCCTCCAAAAAAAAAAAAAAAAAAAAAAAAAAAAAAAAAGAGGAGAGAGGAAAGAATTAGAAAAGGAAGAAAGAAAAGAAAACATACGTACTAATAATAAGCTTTTTTACTTATTTTAAACTCTTATTTACGTAAAAAATAAATAAATAAATAAAATAAAAGATTATTTACACACTTATAAAATTATTTTATATTTTCACTTGATTAAAAGAAAGTCATAAATTTACAAATTATTGCATATTTTTAAAAATTATTTTTTAGTTTTTTAATTTAATTTATTAAACAAAAAATAAAATTACCGTTTGTTACATTTATTAAATTGCTGTATGTGTAATTGTAATATAATTTGAATAATTCCGCAATGTTTTTTAAATTAAATTCTGTTAATTAGTTTTAGAATATGAAAGAATGTTAAATTTTATCGCACAGATATACTTTTCAACGTATCCATAAATGAAAATCTAGCAAACAGCCGAAGGTAGAAGCATGTGGATCCCCCCCCCCCCTTTTTTCTTTATTTATTTTATGAGTAACAACGTCGTTTCATCCCCTGTTATACTAAAATGAAGACAGTTTCATTTCGCGAAAGTAAAATTTATAAGTATAAAATACTACTACTTTTGATAGAGCTAGAATGAAACTTCTCTGCATATTTTTACCATATTCTTCATTTTAGATCCGCCTCCTTCGAACGACTTTTTTGAAACAGCGGAACTGTAAGGAAATTAATGTAAAGCAAATTTTAAAGCATTAATGAGGTAAGTTCGTGAAATATAATTTTATTAAATAATTAACCTGTTTTGCAGAAAATTTTCCGGATTATATTGAATTTTCTTCTGGGAAATTTGAGAAACCGCGCCCGGTGTGTGATAGGGTGTTTGGGATTATGACCCATTGATTTCACGAGGGTCCTAGGCCTATAGGTGGAGTGCCCTCCATGGGGTAAATTGCGCCCGGGATTTCTCGTAAATACTGAGATTGGAAAATTCTTTTAAATAGTGAGAATTCTTTGAATTTTCATTAAAAGATTAACATTTTCTCGACAATTCCTTAAATTAAGGCTTTTTTTTTTTTTTTTTTTTTTTTTCCGTTTATCTTATGTGCATAGCTCGGAAATCTATATTTGTAGTTAAGGAATTTAGAAAATGGCCACTTATTCATTCTAGAGAAAGGCGCTATATTTTTTTTTCTCACTGTATATATCTTTATATATATATTTCTTTTGTGCGTGTGTATATCACTGAACTCCTCCTAAACGGCTGGACTGAGTTTAATGAAATTTTTTGTGTGTCTTCAGTTGAATTCGAGAATGGTTTAGATTTACAAATGAAAGTTGTAACTTAATTAGTTCTTTCTTAATTAATTTTTAATCAACTCTTTCAACAACTTTTCCACCTAGATGGCGTAAGTTGTCGTAAACACGATGTCAGAATTTATTTAATGTTGAAATGAAAAATTAATTTTTAACGTATATTACGAAGTGTTTAAAATATTTTTTCAAAATTAATATTTTTAGAATCGTAACCGTATCTTACGAAGTGTTTAAAATATTTTTTCAAAGTTAATATTTTAGAATCGTAAACACGATGTCAGAATTTATTTAATGTTGAAATGAAAAATGAATTTTTAACCGTAAGTGTTTAAAATATTTTTTCAACGTTAATATTGTTAAAATGTTAAAATTAGTTAAAATGGTATATTCTTTTAAAAAATTCGTCAATATCCGACGGAGTTATTTTATGTTAAAATGAAAAATGAATTTTTAGGCCATTATTATTTGTGCAGATGGAAAATGTACTAAAAGTTTTCCGAAAAATTTCACGATCACAAATGTTGACGGATATCCAATATATCGTCGAAGAAATCCCGATAATGGCGGACAATCTTACCATCTATGGCGGTCATCTATGTCAACAACATAGATATTGACATTGCTAACCGTTGGGTGGTCCCATATTCGCCTCTGCTGAGCAAAACATTCAATGCTCATATTAATGTTCAGTTCTGCAGTTCAGTGAAGAGCATCAAATGCATTTGCAAGTATGTGAATAAAAGCAGTGATATGGCTGTATTTCGAGTTGAAAATACCAACGTGAATGCTCCTTCGGTGAATAACAATGATGAAATAACACTTTAACAAATTGTCCGGTACGTCAGCTCCAATGAAGCTGTTTGGCGTATCTTTGGTTTCCCAATTCATGAACGAGATCCAGCAGTTCTTCATTTAGCCGTCCATCTTGAAAATGGTTAGCGCGTATATTTCACGAGCGAGACAGCGATTGATCGTGCTATAAATCCACCAAAAACTACACTCACCGAATTTTCTGAATTGTGTAATCGTGCGGATGCTTTTGGTGCTTTTGCACGGACATTACTCTATTCAGAAGTACCACGCTATTTCACATGGGCTCCAACAAAAAAATGGATGCCCCGCAAGCAAGGCACGCCGATTGATGCATGTCCCGGTTTATTCAAATCAAACACCATGGGACGAGTATTTACAGTCAATCCAAGGCAGACTGAGTGCTTTTATCTTCGACTGTTATTGGTTAATGTCATCGGCCCTTTGTCGTTTCAAGATTTACGTAAAGTGAATGGACAACAATATTCAACGTATAAAGATGCATGCCTTGCACTCGGCTTGCTGGAAGACGACAACCAGTGGGAGTGTATGCTTGCTGAAGTAGGACTGAACTGTACAGCAAAACAAATTCGTCTACTATTCGCTATAATGTTAACTACATGTTTCCCGGCCCGAGCAGAGACATTATGGGATAATCACAAAGATTCAATGACACGATGATATATTGCATCAACATCGTTCACGGTGCAACGATCTAACGATAGTATTCAGTGACGCTATGTGCAATGAAGCATTGATTGCTATTGAAGATCTTTGCATTATCATTGCCAACTTACCACTCAGTCATTTCGGTATGCATTCAACAAATCGAAATGCATCTGGTTTAATAAGCACTGAATTGAATCGTGAACTACAATACAATACTGTAGAAATGGCAGCGATTGTTGCTTGCAATGTCCCACTAATGAATGAAGAACAAAGAACCATTTACGACCGCATCATGCTCGCAGTTTTGGCAGGACAAGGTGGATTCTTTTTTTTTGGGGGGTGCACCAGGTGGAACTGGCAAAACATTCCTTATTTCGCTAATTCTCGCCGACATACGATCAAATAATGGCATCGCATTGGCTGTTGCATCATCTGGCATTGCGGCAACTTTATTGGATGGAGGCAGAACAGCTCATTCATTATTTAAACTGCCACTAAATATTCAAAATAACCCAGACGCAGTGTGCAACATAAAAAAACAATCGTCCATGGCCACAGTGCTGAAATAGTGTAAAATTCTTATCTGGGATGAATGCACTATGGCACACAAACATTCGATTGAGGCGTCGAACAGGACATTGAAAGATATAAAAAACAACGACAAACTATTTGGCGGCACTCTGTTACTCTTTTCAGGTGATTTCAGACAAGCACTTCCCGTTATTCCGCGTTCAACATACGCTGATGAGATCAACGCATGCTTAAAATCATCGTCATTGTGGCGTAATGTTAAAAAAGTACAACTGAAAGTAAATTTGTGCGTTCAAAAGCTTCAAGATCCATCCGCTGAAACATTCTCAAAACAATTGTTAGATATCGGCGATGGAAAAGTTACTACAGATGAAACTGGATGCATAAAATTACCGACCGATTTCTGCGCAATCATTGATTCTCAAGATGCTCTTATTGACCAGATATTTCCCGATATACACAGACGATACACAAATTATGAAAGAGCAATTAGAAAGAGCAATTTTAGCAGTTAAAAATGTGGACGTCAACGAATTGAATCTCAAGATACAACATTTGTTACCAGGAGACTTGGTGTCATACAAATCTAATGATACAGTTTGCGATTCCACCGAAGCTGTAAATTATCCAACAAAGTTTTTAAACTCATTGGATTTACCAGGCATGCCACCGCATATTTTACAACTGAAGGTTGGATCTCCGGTTATTTTGCTTCGTAATTTGAACCCACCACGGTTGTGCAACGGCACACGATTAGTCATAAAAAATTAATGAAAAATGTTATCGAAACCATCATTTTAAATGACAAATTCCGAGGTGAAAATATATTACTACTGCGAATCCCTATTATACCCACAGATGTGCCAATTCAATTTAAACGCCCTCAATTTCCAATTAGATTGGCATTTGCAATGACTATCAATAAGTCTCAGGGCCAAACGATGTCTGTCTGTGGCTTAGATTTTAGCACATCATGTTTTTCACACGGACAATTATACGTGGCTCGCGAGTGGGCAAACTATCCAGTTTGTTTGTATTGGCGAAATATGGGATAACAAAAAATATTGTACACTCTGTTGCATTAAGGGATTGATATTGTTTTTTAGTAATATTGTTATAAGTAGCGATATGTATATAATTTTAAAGAATCAATTTTAATAAATTAAAAAAATAAATGATTGGGGTTTTGTTATTTTTATATTCTTTCACCGTTCACAGCGCATCATACATCTTCCACTTATACACAACATCCTTACACACTTACAATAAGTTAGTTATTTTTTTCTAGCAAAATATTCTCTAGAAATAATTTATATGACAAAACAACGTTTGTCGGGTCAGCTAGTATATATATAAATCTGTATAATAAAATTATATTGACGGCCTTCTTCACTTACCGGTGCCAGAAGTTTAAGCCAATGTTATTGTAATGGAAATTTTCTTTATTTATAACTCATTCACTAATACATATTTTTAAATTCTGTTTTCACATTCAGAAAATTAACAAAAGTTACATATGGACCATTTTTAAAAACGATTTTTTTTTTTTTTTTTAATTTTAAATATTTTATTTTGAAACTGCAAAACGAAAAATTTCACGTATTGAAAATTTGTATTTTACAGCTTCAAAATAAAATATTTGAAGTTAAAAAAAAAAAAAAAACTTTTTTAAAAAAAGTTTGTCAGTTTAACAGGTGTGAGTTTTCTGAATGTGAAAACAGAATTGAAAAATATGTATTAGTTAATGAGTTATAAGTAAAGAAAATTTCCCTTAGAATAACATTGGCTTGCGCTTCCGGCGACGATAAGTGAAGCGAGACCCTGTAACCAATCTGTTCATTCGAAAAAGTCTCCGATTATAGCCTACAGCCATTTAGGGTAATAAAATTTTAGAAGTCACGCTTAGTTGGTTGGCTGGTTGGGTTTTACGACGTACTAGTGCTGCGCAATGTGCAATTGAAATCATGCTTAGAGTTTCTTATAGAGACTTGGACTGGTGCTTTCATTAATTGTGAGAATTCTTTGAATTTCTGTTAAAAAATGAAAGTGTCGCTTATTACTTTTTCAACTTTATTAATAAAAATGAATATGTTTGAGGAAAGAATATTTTATGTTTATTTAATATTAATTTGAGAAAATTTAAATTATTACATATACTATACAAATAGAATTTTGTATATCTGAAATGACTTAGGGAAAAGTAATAATGTTCTCTCTCTCTCCTTTTTTTTTCTCTCTCTCTCTCTCTTAAAAAATAATAACAAATACCGCGATTGAATTATGCTATAATTGTAAGTATTCTTTGAAATTTACACTCTAGTGTAGAATTTACATTTTTAAACTTAAATGCTTATTATTAAAGAGAATTTTTTTTTTTTTTAACTATAGATATCCTGCATCTAAGCCAAAATATGTTTATTGCAAGAATAGAAAAATTTAAAAATAATATTTATTTTGTAACTTATGTCTCAACCGAAAAAAAGATATATATATATATATATATATATAAATGGAACAATAACATTGATATTCTGAGAAATATTTTAATTAATAATTAAATTGGATTTGGATTTAATAGTAAAATTTTTAAAATTTACACTGTGATACAGCCTCTACTATTTCTTTAAATTTAATATTATAATATTTGTATTAATAGAGATTTTTTTTAAAAATAAATATCCTTGTTTTGTAACAAAATACATTACTTCACACCATACAATAGAATTAAATATTATGTATATTTAATAGTAAGTCATCACATATTACTTTTTGAATTAATTTTTGCGATTATATATATATATATATATATATATATAATTAGCTATACAGCTTTCCGAAATCTTGAATTATGCTGACAGAGGTGCAAGTTTCCTGAAGTGTGAACATTTCTGGGTTTCAGCATTTAAAATTCTATTTTTCATATCATGAATGCTCTTTTCTTTCATCGGATCATTTTGGTTAATTTATCTCTTTCCATTTCTATTATTTGATGAATGTTTCTATTGGTTTAATGGTTTTTGCAAATTATCTCATCGTTAGGCTTATGTGTCATGTTTGTGTAATTTCTCCTCTGCGTAAATACTTTAACGTGTTTTACTAATCAGTGTAATCAAATTAAATTATCATCGTGACAATTTTATTCGAAATACATCTCATTTAAAATTTCATATGTTGGTATTTTCATCTATCTTTCATTTGCTAAGTGTTGGAAAGGAATTAAATTATTCAAACTATATTTATATATATAACTGCATCACTTACTAGAGTTAAAATAAAAATTCGCTTTATTTTTAACATTATATTTTTCTTTGTAGATTTTCCCTCTTCGGATTTCTTTTTGGAACGTTGAAGATGAAAAAAGAGATTAAGGCAAAGCAAAATTTGAGCCGCTAATAGTATAAGTCCGTGTAATATAATTGTATTAAATAACTAATCTATTCAGCCGAAAAATTCTCAGATTATAGTCTACATCCATTTAAGGAAATACAATTGAAGAGGTCACGCTTAGAATTTCTGAAAAAAAAAAATAAAACTATGATTGGAGATTTTATTAGAAATCTTTACACTTTTATTGAAAAATGAAACTTTTTCTCTCTCTCTTTTTCATCTTTATTAAAGAAGCAGAATATGTTTTAGGAGGGACTTTTATTTAATGGGCTCTTCCCACCGTCGTCTGCTCAATCACGTGATAGAGGAAAACGAATAATCGAATTCGGAGAATCGAATTCGGAGAATCGAATTCATTTAATATTGTTCTTAAGAACAAAAATTTTAATATTTAATATAAAATAAAATAAAAGTAATATTGTGCATTTGTAAACAGTAGAATAATTGTATTTGTAAATTTAATAATTTTTAAAAAACATTTTATGTGTTTATTTATTTTTGCCTATAAGAATCGATTTTTGTACATTGTAGTGTAACTGTAACATTAACTTATCTAGCAATAAATAATAGCTTCTTGTGGAATGTTTATGGATTATAATTTGAAATTTTAAAATGTTTTCATTTAATTTAATTGCATAAAGGTGTTACAACAAGTTAATTAACTTAGTTACTGGTCTAAATGAATTTACGCAGTACGATATTGCACTGTCACTGATTTAAGTACCAAAAATCAGAGTATTAAACATGTTCTTCGTGAGCATCAATAACAAACATAAACTAAATGATGATTGTAAATGTATACGGCAAACAAAAGATGATGAATAATGATATAAAATGGATTAAAAATGATGATTTATAAAAAATAACACAGATTAAATACGAATGATCAAAAATAAAAAATAGAAAATATGTTATTTCAGCAATCGCTATAGATAAACAAGACTTTGTCTGCTATTTGTTTTTCCTCTATCATGTGACCTCTGACGTCAGGTGGGAAGAGCCCATTTATTTTAATATTTACTGATACGTGGAACTGTAAATTTTCACACAATCTTTATAAGTAGAATTATGTACTCTTGAGATAATTTAGAAAAAAGAATTATTTAAGATGTTCTATTTTTCTTTCCTTTTTACTTTTCTTTCCCTAAAAAAAGTAAATAAATAAATAAACAAAAATAAAAAGGAAAAATAAGGGAGAGAGAGAATATCAAGATTGAATATTCTAATGAAAAGTAAAATTTTTAAAATTTACACACGAATGTAGAATTTACACTTTTTTTTCCAAGTTAATTATTACTAGATTTTCTCCCAAAAGGATTAATCTGAGTGAATTTACTGAAAACATAGGTTTACTAATAGATTTTTGACAAGTGAAGAAAATAAGTGCTACGTTTAATTAGTGAAGTATGCAAATTTAAATAACAAAAGCAAGAAAAATATAAATGTCACGACTAAAAAATATCACAGGTACACTTATATACGTTTTTAACTACCATGAAAATACTTTTTTTTTTTTTTTTTTTTTTTTTTTGAACATTACAATTTAAATATAATAAACTGTTAGATAATTTCTAGAACAGGGGGATGTACTTGGGGGATTCGTCGATACTTGTAACTACATTTTTACATTCCTTTCGACGACAATTCATGATCACGCCTACAAAAGTTTATTTATTTGTTTAGTTGAATGTCCGCGATCATTCGCTTTCTAAGAGAACAAATTTAAATCGATTTAGTAAAAGGGTTACAATATGTTTGTTTTTCAAGCAATCTCGTAGAATATACTAATATTTTTCGTATATATACCGTTTTTAGAATATACTAATATTTTTCGTGTTATTACTTTTGGATTTCCTGTGCGCTAAATGTACATATGTACGTAATAATGATTACTACTGCGCTACCGATAAAATTTCGGTTTTATGCACAGAAATGTACTTATTACATACTTTTATTTTACTTGTTTGCTCTGTCAATGTAAAATATTCAGTCAGATCTGACAGTCGAAACTGAGTTTTGTTGTGTTTACTCGTTTCGAGATTTCCTGATCCAAAAAATCAGTTTTTTAGCGGTTGGTCGATGTTTCTTTTATCACGATAACTCAAGAACAAATTAGCAGGCAGTGCAAACTCGGTATACTAAATCTGTATCATGCTACTTGAAACGTCTTATTAAACTTAGCAAATCGTAGTTAGCAAACCTTTTTATTACATCGTGTACAGGGACACCCAAAAATATTCAGGTACATTACGTCTATGAGTGAAATTTTTGTAGGTACAGTTTAACATCTTTATCCTGTCTAAACAATGTAAAATGATCATTTATTTTTATACTAGCTGGATTTACCAGCTAGCTGGCCAGAGACCCATGAAAATTTTTACCAAAACACATGCTCTCGGTCGCCTGCAGCGCCAATCGTAATTTGTTCTCTGTAAAAGTCGCATAATATTAAAATGTTAAAAATTCAAATATTTTTAAATAAAATCTAAACGAAGCTCTAGTTCAACGTAAAATACACTCAAATCAATAAAAATCAAATAAACCAATCAAATCTCTCGTAATTCCTCATAACGTAGCTCTAGTTCAACGTAAAATACACTCAAATCGATGAAAATCAAATAAACCAATCAACTTTCTCGTAATTCCTCATAACGTAGCTCTAGTTCAACGTAAAATACACTCAAACCAATGAAATCGAATAAACCAATCAAATCCCTTCTAAGATTCTCCATTCTGCGTCATTATAGAAATGGGAAGTTTTATTTTCATATTTTTATTAATTAAAAGAAAACTAATCAAAAATTCGAAAATCTGACTTCGATGTGCACAATGACCCTTCGGAGGGCACCTTTATGTTAAATCACGTGACTGTCCGAGCTACCGTATTCGAGAACAGTGAAATATACATATATGTATACAAATATTGCTCACTTAATAGTATAAGATACATGAAAATATGATTCGATAAGGATAAGGTATGAAAGTCATGTACCATTCATTTATATATATAAAAAAAAAAGTACAAATATTTCAGATATGTTTTGCCTACACTTGGAAATTGCTGGAAGTGTATTTCATGTTGTATCAAGTATTATTCATATCGTGCTAAATTTTAATACACTATGTACTGTGTATATAACTTATAGACAATATGCAGGGCTACTGAAAATTAAGCGAATGCCTTATTCTCTACTGAATTTAATTGATGCAAGTGCTTTACTAATTTTTACCAAATCCAGAAAAATACTTAAGAATAATAATTATTTTCCATACCGATGTGGCATGCAAAATATTAATCTTGAGTTTCAAATTTCACAGTTGAATTTTTGTAATAATTACGTGTTTTGAGGTCCCCAGAAAACAAAATATCTATTTTTTCAGAGCTATATAAATCTAGCTGTTTATTTCTAATGTGATAGAAACAATGAGATATATATATGGACCATATTCCCACTTTGGGTTCGAGGCTACAAGAATATCAGCTGGTTAGGCAAACAATCCTCAACTCTTTTAATAAAGAAGCATCAATAAACTGGCGCTGTAAAAATATTACTTACAAACTTTGAATAAACACCATAAAATGCAATAAACTCGCAACAATTGTTTCGGGTCGAAAAACACACGACCCTTCATCAGGCGAATAAAGTAAGCACGAGTGCTGCAGTCAAAGCGGCAACGCACCCATTGCCGCTTTGACTGCAGCACTCGTGCTTACTTTATTCGCCTGATGAAGGGTCGTGTGTTTTTCGACCCGAAACAATTGTTGCGAGTTTATTGCATTTTATGGTGTTTATTCAAAGTTTGTAAGTAATAATCCTCAACTCTACCATAGAAAAACATTCCCAGATAACAAGCACATTTGCAGCAGGTTTGATTTTTCTTGATATTATCTTGCCATGACAAATTTGATGCGATAAATTTGCCGTGAAATTGCTGCAAAGTAGATACAACAAAATCTATCTTTCGTTTTAATTTTTTTTTTTTTTTCCTTTCACACCATTTCTGTTGCAAACTAAAATTGCTATGTAAGTATTTGAAACTCAACCAAAGACTGATATTGAAGCAGTTTCGCAACGTTTTCTTGCTCGTGTTGTTTACTGGTGGAAGAAGCGTGACGTTATCCGCGGGTCTCGTGTCGACAAGTCTTATGCGAAATACAAGCTATATTTTCATGTTTCTATGAGTATTTGCAGATAATGTGACGTGATAATAATCTGAGTTTGAAATGCATTAACAGTTGGTGTGACATGACAAGCTTGCCTATTGCAATGAATCTGCAATACTCTTAATACGAGAAACCTAACTTTTCTACTAGTTTGCAACGAATTTGCAGCAAATTTGATACAATAATAGTGCAACTTGCACGACAAATTTTCTGCAAATTTGGGGTATGGTGACTTCGGAGTTTGCGTTAACTTGCTTCAATCTTGTTATGAACTTACAGCTTGTCACACTGAACTTGCTGCAAGTTTGTTGGCTTACAAAGCAAGATTGCTGCAATTTCGTTGTAAATTGAAATTGCTATGTGGGTTGGGGCTTGAAAATTTTTATCTTGCAATATTATTTATAAGAGTTACAGATTATATGAAATTGAAGTAAGAGTGATATAGTGATACCTTTGTTTTGTTTTTAATCCAGTTTTAGTAATATACTTTAATATTAATCAACATATGTAATATTAAAAGTTGCCATGTGAACTGTGGCGATGTTAACAAATTTAAATGGATGTTCCATTTAATAAATTACTTTATTAAAGTGATTGAAATTCTAATTATTTAAGCTTGATGTCTATATATATATGCGTGTCTGTATAAAATGTTCTTATTTATCTTTTATCCATTATATATATGTGTGTGTGTGTGTACATAAAATGTTCTGCAATTTTACGATATGGAATAGTCTTAACTTTATCATTCGATTCAGTTGTTTACATTTCTCTTTTGTTCTTGTTTGAACAGATATCTGATAATTAAGTTTCATTGGAGAAATATTTAGGAAAATGTTATGCGTAACAATAAAATAGCATCTTGAATCTAGTTTGTTTACAAAATATCGGCCACGTGTTCGGCGATTTTACCTACTGTGACGTCACAGGAATATTGTCCATTAGAGTGCTGATTCAATGAATGAAGGATTAGCTTTCCGTGGTTCAAGGTGAATCACGTGACATGCTCCAATAGGTTGCTGTGTTTGGCCCTTTATCGCTATTTTGGCATTTAAAATATCAGTTCGACAAATTATCATTATTATTAGGTAACATGACAATCCTGTGACCGAAATAAATTGTTTTAAAAATAATTTTAAACATATTTAACATTTTAATAAATAATAAAATACCTTTTTTTTCATCGTTTCCCAGCAAAGTTTAAAAGTGTTTATAAAAAAAAATTTAAACTTTTAAAGAGCTAAATTTAACAATAAATAATAATTTTTCAACTATTCTTAAGCATTTTGTCGGTTAAAGTTCAACTACACGAAATAAAAAAGAAGTAAAATCAAAATCAAAGTGATTTAGAACAAAAGAATATTAAACTACGTAAGTAAACAAAAACATTGGCGGTTATGACTTATGCGAAGAACAATCTCCAAGCCGTTGCCATAGAAATTTACTGAAAATAAGCTATTACCAAGGGAACCACCGAATACGCAGGTACAAGGAGAGCATGTCACATGACTCATCTTGGACCTTCTCAAGGGTTACCATTTATCACTCTGCTTTATATATCTCGTTGGATAGAAATCACAGTATTCTGCATTACATATTTTATTATTATTATTATTTGTTACAGTATTTACTTATTTATTTTTACGGTAAAACGTTCATATAATTTTTTAATGTCTTTTTATCTTACTGGAATTATAAAATATTTTCCAAAATCTCTTCTTCTCATTTACTTCAGTCGTGAAACTAAATAAAGTATAGTCATCATTTTTATGTTTTACTTAGAAATGTGTGGAGCAAAAGATAAGAAAGAAACAGTAGCGAAAAAACTTTATTCTATGGGCGTGTTCAGTAGAGCGCCCGATCCACGACCGGTCGAAAGATTCCGAGCCAAAGCGTTCAGTGGTGTCGACCGATCCAGAGTCACTTCGTTCAGTGGAATGGACCGATCTCGACCGGTCGTGGATCAGAAAGCCCAGAAAAATTTCTTGATCCATTGGGTCACGTGATGGATCAAATGCGCAATAGGTTGAAAATCAGGCTCTAATTGACATTACGCAGTGAAAACCTGAACAATGAACATCTGTTTTTGACAATGATTGTTTATTTGTTTGATTAGCTGAGGATTAATACAGATGTACCTATTTATATGCATTGTTTGTGCTGTAGAAAATGAGGTAAGTAATTCCATAAAATGCTAAACTATATTATGTTTATTTATTTATTGTGTAAAAAAGATTTTTTACGTAATAACGATTTTCGATACGTAATTTTTTTTATTGATGAACGTAACATTCAAACATAAAATTAAAACAAAAATTTACACAGTTTTAATTGAAACAAAAAATATATATTTTTTTTTTTAATTCGGACGCTATCATATTTTGTTAATTTAATATATAAAATTAAGCTGGGAAAAATTATATTTCTTTTTTTTTTTTTTTTTTTTTCAGACGAAGCTTGTCATTCATGCGATTGTTTTTTGTTTACAAATAGAAAAGTTTGTAAACGCTTGTATTTTTTACCTTTAAAACAATAAGCTAACTATAAGTAAATAAATTAAAATCCTTACACATATTTTTAATTTAGGTAAAAATAAGTTTAAGATGTCAATTATTAAATTTAATAAACAAAACAGACTGTAAGAAAAGTAGTTATAAAATTATGCAGTGTTGTTTACATTGCTAGTTTATTTTAATATTCAGTCGGTAATAAGAGAAAAAGCTCTTTATATTGATTCATAAATCGAAGAAGAAAATACGATTATTTTTTATATAAATCCATTATATTAACTGAATAGCATATTTCATATAATTTATTTATTTATTATTATTATTATTTTTTTTTTTTCAAAAATTTTTTTGTTGTACATTTCTGTTCATAATAAAATTCGAAGAGAAAGAAAGGTGTTTTAAGTGCTCATTTAAGATAAATCTACTCTGCTCCTTTAAAAATAAATGTAACGTAACATTCTTAACATTTTCATGATTAAAATTTATACGTGAATTTAGAAAAATCATAACCAAAGTAATGTATATTAGTAATTTGTCAGTACAATCAATTAATAGCTTCTTATTTTTTGTTAGCAGAGTACAGAATTCTAAATAATTAATAAGAAAGAAGTAAAACTGTTATTACATAAAAAATCTTTCTTTCTTCTTTTTTTTAAGAAAAAACGTAATATAGTTTAGCATTTTATGGAATTACGTATTAAAAGTCCAGACAAAATAAACAACAGAAATACAATAGATAACTTGCTAATACAGGTCAAATTAGATAGATGGCGCTGCTCCTATCACGTCAAAATTGTTCCAAAGCGTTCAGTAGATTCCTGGCCCGATCCAAGACCGGTCCAGGATCAGTGACGCCATCGCCCGGTCGCATTGATCCATCTCGGGCGCTCTACTGAACACGCTCTATGTTATATTTTCATTACAACGCAACAGATTACGAGTAGTTAACTAATATCGTCTGCTTGACATGAAAATTTTTTTAATTGTTCTAAACTAAAATCTGGCATCATTTTATACGATTGTTACGCCTGTAAATCCAATAAATTCTATTTACATAAGGAAGGAAATTAATTCTAAAGAAATAAAATAAACATTAAATTCCTTAACTTCCTGACTATTACTTGCACGATAATTTGTGAATCACGTTCCTGCAGCAAAATAACTTTCACTTCAACTTGCCGTGAGGCGAATTAATTTAATTTCGCTGTTATCAAAAGTTGGATTATTTAATTAAACGAAAATTTCATCCCGGCAGTATTTTCTTTCATTTAAAAACTTCTCATCCATTTTATAGAACGTAACAACAGATGTTTTTGAAACAAATTTTATTTTAAGTACAAAATAATATTTTGACAAAAGATAAACGGAACAGTTTCAAAGCATTAATTTATGTATTTCAACATGGAATAAATTATACGAACTTCAGGGGAAAACTTTTTTTTTTTTCTCTATAACTTTGTTTCTTTGCATTATTCTTATGTAGTTTTATGGAAAAATACACAGTTAAAAATTACAGCAGACAATTTATTATAAGTTATATAAGTCTTATGTTATAATTACTATGAAAAGGAAATGTAGAAAAATCTATTTTATAGATACATTTTCATGATACACATTATTTTAATTAATTATTGATGGTAATATATTACAGATTTATAAAACATTTTCTAAAATTATAGAAACATTGATTTTTACATTTATTTATTTATTTATTTTTATATTTTGATTTATAAAACGTATAAAGATATTTATAAATTTGTAATAAATACTAAGAAACTTTTTTTTTTTTTTTTTTTTTTAACTGAAAAAGTAAATTTACGATAATTCTGTTTAAAACCTTCAGTAAAATAACATATTTATTTATTTATTTATTTATTTATTTATTATTTTTTTTTTTTTACAGTGTACATTCTATAAGCAATTTTTTTTAACCCTTTCATTCCCAACTTTTTCCCTCCATAAAACAATAAATCTTATATTTAGCCATAACTTTATTTCAAAGGTAATATATATAAATATTTTTTTTAAAATAGGAGTAATAGCAGAGTACGAATTAATATAGCTAACAAAGCAATTGATAGATGTTTATTTATATTTAATATACCACTGATCCCATTAAAAATCATAACTTTCAATAAATAAAAATATCAAAATTTTGGAAGAAATAGTATTGCAATTAATTAAATTACATATTATAAACATTAAAGAATAAAATAAAAAATATTTCAAACAGTTAATTTACTTAAATTGCCCAAAACAGGAAACTGATTCCGATATTATTATTAGAATAGCGTAAAATATACTTTCAATTATCAACAAAGATAGTGAAATCATCTAAAATAGGTATTTTTCGAAGGGAAAATGTATATAGATTTCAATATTGTTCATTTTGAATCAGCGGGAGTATTAGATGGTAAGAAAGAAAATCTGAAATGTTATGATTCCAATTGTAATCACGAGGAAGGAAAGGGTTAATAAGGGAAAAAAAAAAAAAAAAAAAAAAAAAAAACTAACTTTTCCATAAGAAAATACCTAAATAATTCAAAAGCTGCATCTTTCATACTGGAAAACATTTACTTTACATATTGCTTTCTGCAATTTTATATGAATAAGATTATATTTTCCTTCGCCTGCTGAAATTCTAAAATTACTCAGGTTACCAGGAATTTCTTGTAGGTTGTTTGCACAGAATATTATTACCCGTTTTGGGCAATTATGCTAGAATTTTATTTCGTATAAAACGAATTAAAAAATTAAAATGTGTATTAGATTTTGATACGTAACTTTCTAATGAAGAAATTGTGGCTATATTTTTTACATATAATTTTATAAAAAACATTCTCTCAATTTTGTACAAGCATGTACCTGAAGGCATTATTAAAATAAAGGTTTTTTCAAAACAGCTTACAGTAGAAAATGAGTGCAACATTGTTAAATGCCAAAATATAAAAGCTGTAATTTGAAAAATATATGCCAGAATAAGATTTTTTTTTTTTTTTTTTTTTTTTAAATAAAAGTAAAATATTTTCCTTAAGTTCTCATTAATGCATATATTACTGCTTTAAATATAAAGTAAAATCAAATTTAAATTGAAAGCAAGTTTAAGTGGATGAACAAAATGTCCAACCCTCTTCATTTTATGTAAATATTTCTGTAATCTTATTTTTGCGACTAACAAATCAAATTATTGTTTACTTTTAAAATCTACATAACCAAGCATCTTTTATACAGAATTAATTTAAACTACACAAATTAAATTTTAAACTCAGTAAAATCTTTGTATATCTGTTTACATTTTACACTAAAATTATTCTGATGTAATGAAATTTTCTCGCAAGAAAATTTATTGAAATTTAGAAGCTAAGGAAACAATAACAAAAGTACGACAACTAATTAGCGATTTCCCTTTTATTTTTTGCTGAAGTTGCTAAAAGGATGCTCTCTTGGAAATGCAATTCCTTTGATGAAATGGTTAATAGGCTTTGAAGTTTAAAAACTAAGTATTTTAAAATTATTTAGGATAATCAGATGAAAGGATTTTGAACAAAATGATTAGATGTCATATAATTATTCTACTGTGATAAATTAAAAGGTCCTAATCCCAACATTTTTCTAAAGGATTTTTGTAGCGTTTCAGAATCACTGTAAAAAGTAGTATGTTGTGGCCATCACAAGACTTTCTTCTATATAATCTTACACAAATTAATGCAATACAAATTATTTATCAAAATTATTTTCCATGATGAATGCAGACTATCTTTATCTCACAGAATGAAAATACTAAATGCCGAAAGAAAACCAATTTTGTGCCAACATCAGAAGAAATGCGATTTTTTTCTAAATAAATAAATAAATATATATATCCGATAAAAATGGGGGGGGGGGATTTAACTTTCTTTTAAATTATCACAGATCTATTATTCAACCATTCGTTTTAAAGGTATTGATGAGATCTTTCGAAAGGTACCCGTATTTATACCCCATATCATTTTATACCCCGGGGGGAGGGGTTACTTGCCCCCCAAGTTGGCAGCGATGCTCCTACATGCACAAACATTTTTTCCTAGTTTAATATTACAATTATCAATAATACATATTAATTTTACAATCACACGTTAAAAACTAGTATGTTGTGGCCACTACAAGACTTTCTTTTATATTTTCCTATATAAACTCACTCAGTTAAAATAATTTACAAAAACTATTATTTATTAAAATTATCCACCATGATGAATGTAAGCGATTTTCATCTTAGAGGAAACTAACTGAATATCCAAAGAAAAACACTTTTACTACCATCTTAAAAAATGCGTTTTCATAATGGTTATCTCATGTATCAAGTTTCGTACAGTTAAGTGCCATAGAAGCTAAAATATAGCATTCCCGTTCTCTGGAAAAACTGCACTATAGCAGCGCACCCTATTGGTAGATATACATCCAAACTGAATCGGCATAATGTCTCATAATGGCTTTCTAAAATATCGTTGTTTGATTATACGCATTAGAACTTGAAGTATAGTCTTCCCTTAAACTGAGGAAATCGCTGAATAGAAGCGCCACCTGTTGAGAAATTAGTACCAAAAGTTGATTCGCTGTAACTAATGTCAAGTTGCATCCACATAAAAAGTTTTATGCAATTTTTGCGCTGTAGTTCCTGAGATATAAAGCTTCCTTAAATTATAAAAATCGCTTCACAACAGCGCCATCTGTTGAGCAGTTGACCCCAAAAATTGTTAGGCACTAACATATGTCAAGATGCATCTACATATAAATTTATATGCATTTTTATGCAATAGTTCCTGAGATATAGCCTTTCATAAATTATGGAAATCGCGGCATAGCAGCGCTACCTGTTGAGCGGTTGACACCAAAAGTTGATAGGCCCTACCTTATATTAAATTACATCTATATATAACTTTTTATGTATTTTTATGGAGTAGTTCCTGAGATATAGCTTTACATTAAATTGTGGAAATCACTGCATAGCAGCTCCACCTATTAAGCTGTTGACACCAAAAATTGATAGGCACTAATCTATATCAAGTGTCATGTATATATAACTTTATGTACAATTTTGTGCATTAGTTCCTGAGATATAGCCTTCTCTTAAATTGTGGAAATCGCTGCATAGCGGCGCCACCTATTGGGCGGTTGACACCAAAAATTGGTAGACACTAACTTACATCAAGTTGCATCAATATATGAATTTATATGTATTTTTGTGCAGTAGTTCCTGAGATATACCTTTGCATTAAATTGTGGAAATCACTGCAGAGCAGCGCCACCTATTGATCTGTTGATACGCACTAATTTATATCAAGTTGCATCTATATATGACTTTATATGCATTTTTGTGCTATAGTTCCTGAGGCAAGTCTTTCCTCAAATTGTGGAAATCGCTGCATAGCAGCGCCTGCTGAGCGGCTGACCCTAAAAGTTGATAGGCGCTAATATAGGTCAAGGCGCATCTACATATAAAATTATATGCAATACTGTGCTGTAGTTCCTGAGATACAGTCGCCACAGAATTTTCGTCACGCACACAGACAGACAGACATTTTCTAAAAATGGTCAAATCGTGTTCTGGACCTCACAAAACTTGTAAATCCACCGGAAGTCGGAAATTTTTACGAATCCAATATTTTCTTCTATTGAATATAGATGAAAGTAATAACATTCATTATACACATTTATAAGAAATTTTGTCCTATACTGCCATGTTAAAAATTTAGAAAGAATGGGATCACAGCGCCTCCTGTTCAGCGATTGACCGCCACATGTAATCAGCACCAGTTTAGGTGAGGATTCAATTAAATAGCAAATTTAGTTAAATTTCATTTATTCATTCGTGAGATACAGCGTCCGCAAAATTTGTGTTACACTTAGATACACATACAGGCATTTCCTAAAAGCAATTAAATCGTGTTCAGGACATCTCAAAACGTGTAAATCCATCCGAAAACTGGAGTTCGAAAATTTTCACGAATCCAATACTTTCTTATTACGCGCACACACACACACACACACACACACACACACACATATATATATATATATATATTATTTACAATGGGTGTTTCGGGCCTGAGAACAAAGAAATTCTTAGCTTTTGCTTTCTTTGTGACAAAAAAAAACATCCATTTTTTAGCATATTTGCATTCTACCAGGCCCTTGATAACGTTAGAATGCAAATAATGCTTTTTTCTCATTCCAATTTGCTATAATTCATTTAGATTTTACTTTTTTTCTTTTTGTTTGATTTGGGTGGTCTTCGCTTTTGATCCGAATAATTGTTTGAATACTGAAATTAAATCATCTTTAAATTTCAAATGTTTGCACTGATAATATTATATTACTACTGAACGTTCTGTTTCCTCTCCCTCCCTCCCCCCCCCTCTCTCTCTCTGTATATATATATATATATATATGTCACGAATATTATTTGCTAACACATATTATCCATGATGAAGAATGTTTTTTTACTCAGTAAACAGTCTAGTGTTTATCGGAGGCTCTCGGTTACAGTTTATTTTCAGGTTATTAGGTACAAGCACGCTGAAGCTAGAAAAAAGTTCGAGTTAGAACCTTTTAATTTATCAGGGAAACTGAAATAGTTATACAAATGTATATGATATTGACAATTTATATATAAATTGGAACATTATTGTTATAAATATAAAAACAGTTTTTAAATGTATGTAATAAAGTTCTAGAAAATATAATAAAAATTATAATTATGATAATAAAAGTTCTTTGCAAAATGAACGACATAGTAATATATATATATATATATATATTTATTTATTTATATATATATATATATATGTATATATATATATATATATATATATATATATATATATATATATTTTTTTTTTTTTTTTTTCAAATAATACTGCAAGTTTTGCATCAAATTCACATTTATGCATATATTGAAGTTTTAAAATATATTGCACTATAAAAAGAAAAATAAAATGTGATTTTTACGGCTATTTAAATTAAATTATTGTTTGCTTCTAAATTATTTGCTCATATAGAATCACATAAACAAGCACTCTCTATATTGATTTAAAGTAAACTACTTAGATTAAACTTTGTATATTTGTTTTACATTTTGTAATGAAATTGTGCTTGCGTAATGAAATTTTCTCATAAGAAAATTCAATAAAATATAAAAGGAAATACTTTTCTATGAGACAATAACGAAAATATACGTGAAATAATTGGTAATTTTTCTTTTATTTTATTTTAAAAGTTTCTGAAAGTATACTCAATTAAAGATGCTCTTTTCAGAATGCAATTTACATGGTGAAATCGTTGATAGAATTTGAAGTTTCAAAATGAGTATTCAAAAATATTTTAGGATAATTAGATGGAATATATTTTGGCAAAATATGTAGCGATCATATGGTTATTGTAGTTACAGAAGAGAAAGAAACTGAAAAATTGCATAAATATTAAATAGTAGTATTATTGTTAAAATATAAATTCCAAAATACTTTTGAAAGATATTAAATATAATTTTAGCACATATAATGTTTAAATATATAAAACAAATTTATATATATGTATATATGTGTATATATATTCTTTATATAGTGAACAGATTTAAAAATAATAACTAATAATGAATCTAATAACGAAATAATAACTAATAATGAATCTATTTTATGCCCTATCATGATAAAAGAAAAGGTATTTTTGAAAAATTTTATTTTTAGATTATTCTGAAAAAACAATCAATATTATTTATCGTTTATTAAAATCCTCTTCCATAACCTTATTAAAATTTCATCTCAATCCCAACAATACAATGAAAAAAAAATAACAAACAACAATATAAACAATTTCATAAAATAATATCGTAAGCAATTTTAAAACAATTTAATTTAAATTATAGCATTATTCATCTTTGAGTAAATTTCTAAGCAAACAGACTCTAATGAAATTAATTAACTAAAATCATGTTCAGAGTTCATCACGGACCTGCTTTTTCTTCGATTCCTTCAGCACTATTACGAGACAATAAACTTCGTATTAAATTTATAATCTTTTTTTTTTTTTTTTTTTTTTTGTCCCACCAGTAACAGATACGTTCCACCACAGAGTAAATATAGTAACCTATATTTACTCATATTAATATAGTTCCTATACTTACTCTGTGCGTTCCACTCTCGAGACTGTTAGACGGAAAAGGCCGAGTTCGATCCCAGATCGCGCTCGGTTGCTTAGCTGTTCGGAAATTTTCATATTTTTCTCCGAAACTCACTTAAACAAGGGCTAGGACCCCTTAAAATGTCTTACATGTAGGGCACTCCACGTCGATAGTTTGCGTGTACTTCTAGTCCCTTCCCCGGTGCACGGCCGACTAAGAGTTAGTCGGCCCAGTGATGCCAGATGGTCGAAAATTATTTCCCCAAACAGGTGCTCAAATTTCTCCGAATCAGGGTTTATTTATTATTTTTTTTTTTTTTCGAAAAAATCCCCAACTTGATTTCTACTAAAAAGGGAAAATAAAAAAATTTTCATAAAAAAATATCAAGCAGATTTTTCTATGATTTAAGCTCAGAGTTTTCCCCAAATGAAGGCAATTAAAAAGAAAAAATCCCCAAATAACAAAGCTGTTGAAAGTCTCTAATCATAGGGATAAATCATTACGTTGCCAACATTGACAGAAAGTTGAAGAACTCCCCAGATTTGTCCCCAAAAAATTTAGAAATCCCCAAAAATGTCCCCAAAAACATTTGGTCTCCAAAATTGTCCCCAGAAGCCTAAAAAATCCCCAAAATGGGGACAAAATCCCCAATCTGGCATCACTGAGTCGACCGTGCCCAGTGGCCTTGAAGCTGTGCTCTCCAAGATAATATACAGTGCCAGGTTCTGCTCTGTATTACTTCCCGCATTTATTATTATTGCTACTATTGGGGTGGATGCTTAACTATTATTGGCAGGTGTTACTCAGAAAAATTCTTCTGTGACAAAAATTGCTATTTAAAATAAGTGATGGAAGACTGGATAAAACTTATAAATCATACAAAACACGATATTTCTCTTTACGTAAATTAAAATAATCAAATATCCCATGCAAAACTTAGAAAATATTTTAACTTACATGCTTATCTTTATCTGAACAAAAATGATTACAATTTAACTTTCGTTGTAATTTTCTAAGTACATTCAATAACGAATTATGTATTCGAACAGTCACGAAAAATATACTTTAATAGATACAATGGCCTTATTTACACAAAATACTGTGCACATTATTATGGTCTCTAGTTTCTTATAGCATTTGTAGTTTACTGTAAAGGTTTTAACATAAAGTGTTTATTTTATGTCTTGCACCAGCTTTAATATGCATTCACACCGATAAGATTTTCTATTATAAATTCAATGTAAACATGCATTGTGTATACGTGGATATACTAGTAAATATTTGCTCCTACAGAGTTATTTTCCGGTAATGGCTTTATAAAAACGATTTAATGCATCGTGCTTTATATGAAATATAGATAGTTTTGTGGCTTTAGTAGTTTCTATCAGCTGAAGAAAGTAAATAGTTTAAAATAAGAGAAAGAAATATCTTTCAAAAAGTCACTGATTAGCTAACAGCTCGAAGAAGGTGCGAATAATAATTGATGTAAATATAAATTTTGTGGAATGTTTTTAGTTAAATATATTGATCGTACAGAAGTTGGCTAGCCTAGCCATGTCGACGATTTCAGAGTTCCGAACCCAACCCTTCCCACTCTTCGGTTTCTATACCTTGACTAATTTTTCTGCATTTTTTATCGGTGTCTGAATTTTCTTGTTTTAATTCGCGCATATGATTGTGCGTGTTTCCACTCTCTTTCGTGCTTTTTTATGCATTTTTTTTATTTTGCACGCATTTTTGACACCACAACTTCGGATTAAAAAGAAAAAAGGAAAGAAAAAAAAAAAATGCAGAAAAAAGCCCAATGTAAAATAAGAAAAACAAGAAAATTCATCTGACAACAGTCAGAAAAGCCACGAGAAATATTCTCGGAAAAGATGCTAAACCGCGGGAGGGGTAGAACTCGGAGCTCTAGAATCGTCGAATCGCCGGTGTTTCCAACTCTCGTCTATTATGTGTAAATTTGTACAGTGATTTGAAATTTGTTAAGTATCCCTCTCACCTCCCCCCCCCCCCAAAAAAAAAAAAAATCTATATGTTTTAAAACAGAAGAATATTTTTCTGTTTTGCTCTCTCTATATATACAGAGCTGCCAACCTAATCCGGCAAATTGTTTGTACCGCCCATTTTTCTACACCAATATATTTTTAGAGTATTTGTTTTCTTAATTCATTGTAAATATATTTGAAGAGGATTACTCTAAAAATTAAGTGGTGTAGAAAAAGGGGCGTTACTAACAATTTGCCGGATTAGGTTGGCAGCTCTGTGTATATATTTATTGAAAATAGTTATATTACAATCGTGTAATTATTTACACGGATTCCGTACGTAGCAGAACACCACTAATATGTTTTCAAATTAAAATATTAAAAATCGTCACAAAAAAAAAAAAAAAAATGTTGGCGTAAAAGTTTAAAGCAATAATTATTTTACTTATGTTCTTCATTTTTTGCACAGTTTTTGAAGAAATTAATCTATGAACATAAAATTTGAATGACGAGTACGTTATTAAATTATTAATCGAATCTTTTTTTTTTTTTTTTTTTTGCAACTTCCCCGTCAGGAATTATATTTAACTTGATATTACTTTAATTTAAAATAAACTTTAGGAAAAAATTAAAAATTTTATCAATTCTAGAAAAGAAAACTAAATGAGACATAATGTTAAGCGCATGCATTACGTATAGGAGAAAACATATGCTTAGAAATATTGAATTAAAACAGAATTTTTTTTGCCTTAAATTAAATTTTCTTTTACTTCTTTCCTTTTCTTTCGTTTTATATGTGAACAACATTTTTAAAGAAACGTACATATGAACAAGAAAATTACATAAGATGATCGTTTTAAAATTATATATAGACGTTTTTATTATTCTTGCGATGTTATAAAAAAAAATAATTTATAAATTATTATATAATTGATAATTTACAAATTATTGATTATATATATATATATATTTCTTTCAAAAAGTCCCTTATGTAAAAAAACAAAATAAAATAAGGATTAAAAAAAGAAAAATCATGTTTTTGTTTAACATTTTGAAGAATATGTATTTTCTCCCATCCATTCTACAACCTTAAAATAATTTCTCATTAATTTTTTTTATTAAAATCGTTAAATCTGTCATTTCTTCCAGTGCTTACTTTTGCGAAAAAGTGAAGTAATATTAGTTAAAAAATTATTTTTTACTCAGAAGTAATGTAAAATTCAATAATAAATGAATATGTAACGAACAGGCCATACAAATTATATGTTTATATGTTCATTTACTTAAAAATTATTCCCTAAAGGAGAAAACGAAAGAACAGTTCTTTGCTTTAATTTTACTTACCAGTGTAGTTCAATATTTAATTTGGATTTATAAAATGAAAGTGAAACAGTATAACTATTATCTGAATTCATAAATATTTAAATATATATAAGTGTAAATACGAGCTTGGATGGAAAATAATGCTTTTAATTTTTCCATTAGTTAGAGCCCAAATATTCATTAAATATTTACTTATTAAATGTAATATGAGTAAAATTTCAAGATATTTTAAAACACATAAACGAAATTAATTATTTATTCAAGTTAGATAAATGAAAAACCTTAAAGTTAAAATTCGTTAGATTATTACATAACACGGAACATGTAAATATAAAATTTGTTGATGGTAATGTATTAATGGTGTTACTGTGTATTAAATATTTACAGTAATAGATAATTAAATATATATACATATTATATTAGTTGTTGATTTTAAAAAGATATGCATATTTTTGTTTATTTACATTTGTCGTGTAATTATTCTTTATATAAATATATTTAAATTTTAAAATAAATTA